>CM075671.1:184724970-187557470 GCA_037962975.1 Clitoria ternatea
GCACTCATGGACGAAGTCACACAACACTAAATAGTTCACAGATACCACAAATCTGAGAGTTGCATGCACTATTACTTAATCAGAACACAACTATCAACACATTTTACACATAACACATCACATTTAAACAAACACCCGGAACCCGTCCATAAACCATGCATTTGACATGCAAGGTGCCCCCTACCTGCTGTCGGGGTTCAGAAGCTCTTCGAGTTACAATGTTGACCGATCGTTCCTTCTGTTACTCCTCTTCCAACAGCCTTCGAATTCAACGTCAATTCTGGACCAGAGTTGCCCCTTCCTCCAAAGGATTCGTCTCCCCCACAGCTCCAAGGCACTTCCCAGCACAGCCTTCTAACTGGGACACTGACAGCTCTAGGAGGAAGGAGAAGAAGGGGAAAGAAGGTGACGGAGAGGAAGAAGAGGACAGCGAGTGAAAACAGAACTGCGTCTCTATTCCTCTCAAAAAGCTCTCAACTCTCTCTCTGTTCTTTCCAAGCGGACAACGCAAATGAGGGTGAAGAAGAAGAGAATCAGTAGAAAAGAATGGACCAGATGCATGCCCGAAGAAAGATGTCCAACGTGAATAAAAATAAGGGAAAAAAGAGAGCTGAAGTTATCTTATACCATCAGGGCATATGCGTCCTTTCACCTGGCATTATTATTATTATCATTATTTATTCAATCATTTCTAACCAATCAGCAATTAGTCTAATTAACCATTAATCTCAATTCCATAATTAACCCTTAATTAATGGCTTAATCTCAATCGGTAAAAAAATCAGGATGTTACAAATGATGTACTAGACTGACCCACCATGAGAACGTTGCATGGATCGTTACATGAATGTCATAAAGGATTCTCAATGTGATAATGGTATATGTAGTCCTCTGACCTGAAGTCACTACAATTCCTACATAAGGAGTTTATTGTTTTAATACAATCAAACGTCTTTTGTAATAAGAGGACTATAAAGGTCGTGGTTAGGCAATGAACAAATTATGCAGAGGGATGTGAGTGATGTAGATGGGATTTGTCTCTCCTATGTGACAGGAGTGATATCTATAGGCCACTTGATGGAGTGAGACTAAGGAAATGCATGGCCATGCTAGAAAGAATAAATATTGGATATTTATTCAGTTAAAGTCTACTCCGGTATCAAGTAAAATAAATTGGACCGTACAAGGATGACACGACCAAGCCTTGGGCCCAATTAGGATATCGTCACAAAAGGAACAAACATATAAAATAATTATCACTTATAGGTTATGTTGTTAATAAATAATATTCGGACATAATGATGCATTGCTAGATGCCGCTCTTATTTTATATTAATAATAAAATAGTCTATTATTAATATAACCGAGTATTTTACTTATAGGGTCGCACACATAGAGTAAGCTCATCAAAAAATAGCTTTTTATTTTAGTTGGACTAAAATAAGACTATTGGGCCGAACTTATTTAGAATGAGTAAGGAGCCCACTCTTTAGAGAGAAAATTAGGTGAAACCTAAGCCTATAAATAGAGCATAAGATGCTCATAGGCGGCTAACCAAAAAGAGACATAAAAATACACAAAAGTTGCAAAAGCTACACACCATCAAACTAGCATTTGGAAGGTGTAGCATTTCTGGTGAGAGTACTCGTGTGGACTCCTAAAGGACGAGGCTACGATTGCTTCGATATTTTTCAAGAGGTAATCCTAAAACGCAATTTTTTTTTGTGTTTGTCTTATACTTTGAAACACGACGCTTTGCAAATCCTATGGGAATCCTTGTATTTCCGCTGCTCATACACTAGGGATTTCCTACAGTGGTATCAGAGCCTGGTTGCAAAACTGTGTTTTGGGCAAATGTTTATTTAAAGAACATGTAAAAATAAAATAAAATTTCTTTTACGAAAAGAATTGTAAAGGTTGAATCCTTTTGCAAAGGTTGCATATTTTTTTTAGATATCTTGCAAAGGTTGCATTTTTAATGAGATATTATGTAAATGTTGCATTTTTTAGATATGTTGCAAAGGTTACACCTTTTGAAAGCTAATATCAATTTATTTTTGTTTTATGTATATTGATTTCTTTTCTCAACATTTTAATTAAAGAACATGTTTTTGAGATGTGCTTTATTATATGAACATGTTGTATGTTGCAATGGTGATTGTTTTATATGTGTTCTAATTATAAGGCATGTTTTATGTTTATTTAATTAAATTGAAATCAAGGGTTGTATGCAATGACGTCTATATGCTTTCTCTTTTCTAATATAAATTGTTCATGTGAGATTGTGTTTAGAAAGTTTAAGAGTTAAACCCTAGCCGTAATGAAAACTAAGATTCAAAAGTTGAAACCTAGCCGTAATGGTATTTTATTTATTTGTAAATGTTACAAATAAAATATTTGATTTTAATATTATATTTTAAATTTGATTTGTAAAAGTTACAAATCAAATTTTTAATTATTTGTTAAAATTGAAGTTTGTAAGAGTTACAAATTTAAATAATTTATTCTTATTAATTTTAATAGGATTTGCATTGTTTGTGATCCTTTTAAAATTAATATGATTTGTAAGAGTTACATATTTAAATAATTTATTCTTATTAATTTAATAGGATTTGCATCATATGTGATCTTTTTAAAATTAATGTGATTTGTAGGAGTTACAAATTAATTCATATTTATTAAATTTAATATGATTTGTAATTGTTACAAATAGAAGATAAGATCTTTATTAAATTTAATAATTTTAAAATCAAATATTTAATCCTTAATAAATTTGATAGGATTTGTAAAAGTTACAAATTAAAGATAAGATCTTTATCAAATTTAATAGGATTCGAAATAAAATATCTTGAACTCTAGAGATAAGGTCTAAAATTTAAACCTTGATTGTTCCTAAAAATTAGGATGATTGTTGAGACTCTAGAGATAAGGTTTAAAAGTTAAACCTTGACTATTCCTATTTTAGGATAATTGTAAGGGTCAAAAGATAAGGTTTAAAAGTTAAATCTTGGCCGTTTCAAAATTAAAGATTTCAAATTGTTTGAAATCATAACCGAATATTTTGAGCTGTTAATGGTCAGTGGGACGTTCTAGCTAGGAAAGACTTAGTACTTAAGCGGTCACTCCGGACCCACCTCTCTTTCCTGGGAACTAACCTGATTACAGTACTAAATTTTTGGGTTGGAACACCCCTTGACCCTATCTGTTGAACGGTCAACAGAGCTGCCAAACTTCTTTGCGTAGTTTTCCTTTTATGACCCCGCGTGTTTAATTATGTGTTTTGAAACTTATTTTATTTTAAATACAATTGATTACTCTATTAATTGATTAATTAACACGTCCAACGGTGAATGATTATGGTCTTAGATTTTTTTATTTAATTTTAAATACAGCCTGCGTGCTGTGCCTTTGTCTATTCTTAAATTTCTTCTCTCAACCCTTCACTCGTATGTAAAACAAGTTTTCTTTATTACATTGTAATCTTGGAAAACCCAACAAGGTGGATACCTAGAAGAAACCTAGAGTGGTGATGGATATGACCTTGAAAGGAACAAATGAGTGGTGACTTTAGGAGGATGGTGGTTTTAAGAAGTAGGACTTCATGAAGTCAAGACACCATAGTTCCTTTAGGTTTATTTTATTTTATTTTATTTTCTAGGAAGACCATAACCATCTCACAATTTTGATTGCATGTTTTGGGGTTTTATTTTGCATTAAAGCGTTTAATGAAAGTCGGTAATGAACAATAAGAAAATTGAAATCCCTCAAGCCCGACAATCATACCTTCCAATAAGTAATAACGTCTAACTTGATATAAATAAAGTGCAGGTCATGTCATAGTTGGGTGCCTTTATTTATGTTTAGTAGGACATGATTGGATAATTGGATTATCCAAGTATTATTAAGTTTTATTCAAATAGACTTTTTTTAATTGGATTGGAAAAGCCTAAAGGTATGAACAGTCTAAAACGTGTTCTAATAAACAACAGTCATCAATGCTAGTTTCAATAAAGTGTAGGTTCTACCAAAGCAGGGTGCTTTTATTGATATTAGTAAAGGATGATGGATAATTGGATTATCCAACCATTTGTTATTGGACTTATCTAGGTAACTTTAATCAGATTGAAGAACCTAGAAGCGTTAATATTAAGTTTAAACGCCTTCTAATAAGTAACACTCGTCGAGACTAATGTCAATAAATAGTGGGCCTGCTAAAGCAGGGTGCTATCATTTATATTAGTAAGGCGCGATGGGATAATTGTAATATCCAAATTGTTTTTATTAGGCCTAAACTTAACTAAGTTTTTCAATTGGATTAAAAATAATTTAGAGCCGTAAGGATTGAGCTTAAATTCATAAGATGAATAAGGGTAAAAAGTTACCCACTCAATCATCCAAGAGTTGCATGAGATACAATTGGAAATGTGTTTCCTACCTACATAACCAAGGGTTGGGCGATCATCCAAAGCTGACTTAACACTAGGCCAAATATGGATCTTGGCCCACTAGAAAAATCTTCCAATGGGATTTTTTATGATTCAGTGAGGGTATTTGTTTTGAATCAAAATAGTGGGAGACAACATATTTATTTAATGACCAAAATTTAAATGTTTTAAATAGAAGTGATAGATTTGCATGTAATTTGTTTTAGAACAACCATGATATACCAAATATTGTTTTGTTGCAATCTGTCCTTTGGAAGGGCACTTTATCTAAAAAAATGCCAAGATAGGTATTGAGACTTGAGAATTATCTTCATTAAAGATAAAGCAGCAGTGGGTCATGTTTGGCTTATATATCATCTATGGTTGGGTCTTGAATACCCTATGGAGTCTGCATAAACTCTGAGCTGTAAAAGTAAATATGAATATATGGGAGATATACGATATGATCGTATACAGACTTTATTAAGGCCAAGTTAGTCTGGAAGTCTAAAAGGTGATCAAGAAAGGAAATTGTTTCCAGTTTTAGCCAAAATAAGACATTGAAATAATTTGTCTAAAGAACTTGAAGGAGTTCAAAAGAAAGGGAAGTAAGACTTCCACTACAGGTCATGTTATAGAAGTCAAGTTATTTTACTTCACTAACATTAGTATCAGATACTAGTAGTAGATCTCAAATTTTGAAAGATCAAGGAAGTAGATCACTTATTAAAGGTGGAGAAATCTGTGTAAATTTGAGCAAAAGTTGCTACAATAAAGATAAGATCTTTACCTATTGGGCTAGTTAGTGAACTAGACATTGTGCACATTGTTTCTTGTTAGACAAGAAATGTTTTTCTTATTATAAAATAACTTTATTTCTTCAAATGAATGTTGATGCACAATTGAGTAATGGATTCCACATCCTAAATCTCAAAACACCCATTTATAACAACTGCCAAAGTAGGTTAAAATAAGTTATTTTGAACCTTACTTACATGGTATTGTCTCCTAAGGCAAATGGATAAGAAACGCATTTTCTAAATACCATTAATATGGTTATATGGACTCTTTTTGATTTTGGAATCAATGGAGACATGTAAATCTTATTTATTGGAGAGATAATTGAGACCTCATTCATTGAAAAGATGAGTAATCTATTATCTAATACATAACGATGTATGCGGGCCTATTGGAACAATAACTAGATATGTTTTTCAATACTTTAACATACTAATTGAAAAGTCAATGAGTATGGATTTATGTAACATAAGTTAGAAAGTCTTTGAAAAGTTCAAAGAATTCATAATGAAGTGAAAAACCAAATTGGCAAGACAATTAAAGCTCTTGATTAGATCAAGATAGCAAATAATTTGAGCTATAAGTTTGATAACTATCTAATAGAGTGAGAGATTACCTCTTAACTCATTCCTCATGGAATGCCTTAATAACATCTCTATGGAGAAAAGTCAAACCTTGTTGGACATAGTTTGATTATTGATTATTATCAAACATCTCTAACTCTTTCAACGTTCCTTTATTAACAAAATTTCCATACTTAACCATGTTCCATCTTAGACTTTCTTAAAGAAACCATATATGATATGGACTAGGAAGAAACCTGGTATGTCTTTACTAATAATTTGGAACTATGATGCTCCTATAGAGCATCCAACTCTGATAAGGTCAAATCTAAATTAGATAAATGTCTTCTGTGAGATACCCAAAGAAAGCTAAGGGTTATCAATTCCACAATCCATCTGAGAATAAAAGGCTTGTTGCTTAGAATGTTGTATTATTGAATAAGAGTACATCCCTTAAAGAATCAGTGGGAGGATGGTAGAACTTAAAGAAATTCAAGTATCACAAAACATTTAAAAGTCAAGGATGGACTTGGAGCAGAAATCATAAAGTGTTGTGAAATCCTTAGCTCCGGTAGCACAAGACTTGCGTAAGATCAAATAGGATATGTCACCAAACCTGAAAGATATGGATATCTTATAAATCAGGAAGGAGGCATATTGCTAAATGACCAAGCTTCTTATGAAGAGGCCAATGCAAGTTTAGATTCTAAGACATGGCATAAGACCATGGGATTTGAAATGGGTTCCACGTATATTAACAAGGTATAAATCTTGGTTGACACACCTAAAGGGTAAAGCCTATAGGATGCAAGTGGGTTTTCAAAAGGAAAACTAAACATGGATGGTAATAAAAGTACCTTTAAAAGCAAGATTGACAAAATTCAATTAGCTTAAAAACCATTTAGATCCTGCTTATTGTAGCAGTATACCACCATTATGAGATATGGTAGATAGATGTCAAGATGGAAATCATCTTGAGGATGTGTATGTGACACAACCTAAAGGCCTTTTATGCCTAAAACATCTAGGAAGGTATGTGAACTACAAATGTTCTATTTATGGACTAAAGCAAGCTTTTAGAAGCTAGAATCTTCATTAAAGAATGAAGATAAATCTTGTGACTATAAAAGGGTTAGTAACTGCATAATTATAGTTCTAGTATTACATGCAGAAGACATGCTTCTTCTAGAACTAATAATATTCTCATTCTATAGTCAAGAGTATCCTTAAACACTTAAGAAGGACTAAGGATTTAATCTTGATAAATGGAATATGAGCTCGTGATAAGTGTTGATTAAGCATTGATTTCATGACTCATTTGAACTAATTTTGTAAAGACTTGAGCTAAATTAATGAATTATTGAAGGAAGTGAGCATGAATCTTTTAAGTAGTGATGGATAGGTGTATAAAAGAAATATTACGTTAAAACTCTTGGAAAGTTGCAGGAAATTCAACAGGAAAGCAAGGCAAGCTTAAGCTTGAGCAGGCAAGCTTAAGCTTGAGCAGGCAAGCTTAAGCGTGAAAGATCAAGCTTAAGCTTGAGCAGGCAAGCTTAAGCGTGAAAGGGCAAGCTTAAGCGTGAAAGAGCAAGCTTAAGCGTGATCGGGAGCATTTGAAGACAGCAAGCTTAAGTTTGAACAACCAAGCTAAGCTTAAGCTTGAACAAGTTGGAGAGCATCAGGACCTCTCACGCTTGAGCGTGAACACTAGGCGCTTAAGCGTGGAATGATAAAAATGAAAGCCTAAGCATGGATTAAGCGTGGAGTGAGCGTGAGTTAAGCGCGGATTACACATGTTCTAACAAGAAGAACACTTGAGCGTAGGCATTCCATGCTTGAGCGTGACTAATGGATAGCAAAGCATAAGCCGAGCGCACCTGAGCGAGGAACCAGCATGGATCAAGCGTGGAACAAGCATACTGAACAAAGGAAGACCACGCTTAAGCGTGGTTAAGTTAGCTTGAGCGTGAGACTATCACTGAACATTAGAACCTTTCACGCTTGAGCGTGACCAGTAAGCTCAAGCATGACTCATGCAGTATGGGATTTTTAATTTAATATTCACCAATGGTGCGGTGCCAACTCATCCACTTTCTTGTGTTTCTGCATGTCTCTGGATATTCCTTCATGGGGTCTATGCAAGTGGCAAGGGAAGCTGAACCATAACCCCTATAAATCTAGCAGAAAACAAGACATGAGGCATCAGATTCATCCCCTGTATTTCCCTCACAATCCAACCTTTTCCATTATTTTCTGTATTCATATTTTGAAGGTGAAAATGCAAAGCATGAGTAACTAAACTCCCTTATGGGATTGGCTGTAATCCATTCAACACTGAAGTAATGCTGTTGTAAGTTTTTATTTAGTAATGAGATTTGATAAGTTTCTGTATTTCCTTCCGCGTTTAATGCCTGAAAGTACTTGATCACTATTTTCTTGTTTTAAGTTTTCTCAAGTATGCTGGGAAGTGACTTCTGAAAGCAGATCTGAAAGAAATACTTATTGTGAGTAGGTAGCCAGGGATGGCGTCTACCGCAATAAACATCAAAACAATCGAGCGATAATGCTGGGATGATTTCAAAGTGACTGAGGGATCAGCGGTTTGAAATCATTCTTATGAATTTTGTAGTCGAGGGATCGATACAAATGACTGTGATTGTGACGTAAAAATTATCTTTTCGATTTACTTATATAAAAACTTACGCAGCTTACAGAAGGTGAAGATGAGAGAAGCCAATCCCTGTTTTACAAAATTGATTTCTCTCAAAAACCATTCAGTGTATCTTTTACAAATTTGATTCTCTGTTAGTTATTCACTTTTTCATTCAACATCATTCACAACAGAACAAACTAAAAACCTTCTGCCTAATCAATTCAAAACTAAGATCTTCATTCTAACACCTCCCTAGTGGAACGACAACTATACTATATTACAACTTCTGTTTTTAAACTTGGCACAAGCATTACATTGAGTTCATATTATACAAACTTGATTCTCTTTCATTGAACTCTTCATTCCAATTTATGAAAAATACATCATCAAGTTTTGGCACCGCAGCCGGGGAGGTGATTTAAGTTTGAATATTTTAGCATGGAATTGACAAGACAGTGTAAATAAATTTGTTTTCAATTTGTTTTTATTTTTTTTAGTAACTTTGCTACCTTGAGTACTTGATTTATGATCTTAAGAGGACAGGGTACAAAAGAACAACTTGCATTTGATCCAGAGATAGACAGGTTCCTCAAGAAAATCAAGAAAGCCAAACAGAACTTCCA
Source organism: Clitoria ternatea (assembly GCA_037962975.1). NCBI lineage: Eukaryota > Viridiplantae > Streptophyta > Magnoliopsida > Fabales > Fabaceae > Clitoria > Clitoria ternatea. The sequence goes on from CM075671.1 coordinate 184,734,032, forward strand.
AGCAGGACAAACATCCTCTCATACAATGGATGTCAACAGCAACAATCAAAATCTACCAAGGAGAACACTTGGAGATTACACCCTGCAACAAGGACCTAGACATTATTCAAGCATTGCTATACCAAATACAATCAGGGCTATAGAAATGAAACCTGCCTTCCTTAGTTTAATTAGTTCCCATCAATTCCATGGAATGTCCAGTGAAGATCCATACACTCACTTGGCCACATTCTATGAATTAGTAGGAACAATGGGCTTTGAACAGGAAGTAATTGAAGTAGCGTATCTAAGATTGTTTCCTTTTTCTCTTGCAGGTAAAGCTAAAGAATGGCTCTAGTCACACCCAAATCAAAGCCTGAACAGTTGGGACACAGTGGAGGAGAAATTCCTACACAGATTTTTCCCACCATCTAGATTTATCAAGGCTAAATCAGATATTACAACATTTAAACAAAGCCATGATGAACCCTTTTGCGAGGCATGGGAACGTTTCAAATCTCTCCTAAGAAGATGCCCAAACCATGGCTTAGAAGATATTGCCCAATTGAATATCTTCTACAGTGGACTTAAAGCAAACACCAAAATGATACTCGATGCAGCGGCTGGAGGCACCATGATGACAGTAGATACAGAGCAAGCTACAAGGATTATTGAAGCATTATCATCCACAGATTACTAAGCTTAGCATGACAGAACACAAGTCCAAAAGAAGTGAATTTTGGAACTCAATACAACAGATGCCATTTTGGCTTAAAATAAAATTTTGACACAACAAATTGAAGCTCTGACACAGCAAATGGCAAAACTCCCTCAACAACTGCATGTTGTACAATCCTCCATGGGAAACCAACAAGCACAAATGAGATATGATTTTTGTGGAGGAGAACATCAGAATGGACACTGTCAAGGAGAGAAAGGAGAACAATCCATCCTATATATGAATGACCAAGCAAGGTCTGGTAATTTCAATTCAAATTTTTCTAACCAACCATTTCAGGGATGGAGAAGTAACCAAAACCAAGGCCAAGGATGGAAGTAAGAGCCCAACTCTTCAAATAAACCATATCAAAATAATGGTCCTCCTTGGTGGAGAGAACTTCTAGATTAGAGGACACCTTGGAAATATTTATGCAAACTTCTTTAGCAAGTCAAAAGAACAATGAGGCATCGCTTAGGAACTTGGAAACACAATTGGGACAACTAGCCCGACAACTTGCTGAGAAACAGAAGGCTCAGTATGGAGCAAACACTGAAACAAACCCAATAGAGCATTGCAAGGCTGTGACCACACTGACTGAGGAAATAACTGAGGAAGAAGATGGACATGATACTATCATCTCTGAAGTAGTACCTCATAACACCAAAGATCCAGGGAGTTTTTTATTCCTGTCACTATTGGAAATCTTTCAAAAAGTAAAGCTTTATTAGATCTTGGTGCTAGTGTAAATTTGATGCCATTATCCACACTTAAAAGGATAGGGGATTTTTCAGTAAAGCCAACAAACATGACTTTAAAAATGGCAGATCAATCAATAAAAACCCCTTATGGTATTTCTAAAAATGTTAAGGTTAAAGTTGATCAATTTGAATTTCATGAGAATTTTGTTGTCATAGATATGGAGGAAGATTCTGAAGTTCCTCTAATACTGGGGAGACCATTCTTGAAAGTAGCCAAAGTCATCATAGATGTGGATGACAGAAAAGTAAAAATTCGAGTGCAAAAAGAAGAAGCTGATTTTCCTATTGAAGGTGCACTTGAAAAACAGAATGAAAGAAAGTCAAGGCCTGACTTAGGAAGGGAGGTGGAAAAACTCAACACTCTCATCCACCAGCTCCATGATCCATATTGAAAAATCTATCAGGCGTCAAGCTAATGACGTTAAACAAGCGCTTATTGGGAGGCAACCCAATCCTTTATGTTTTCCTTTTCATCCTGTTGATTTTACATTGCGCACACTTCATTTTTATGTTTTCCTTTTCAAGTCTCATAATTGAAGTTCTTTTATCGTAGGTCACTCATCAACCCATTCCAAGTGTCAAACACTGATAGAAAGCATGCACGCTTAAGCTTGATTATGCACATTCAAGCATGAACTGTTCAAGGGATCAAGCGTGATAGCATATGCTTAAGCGAGAAAACTGTGGCAGTATCAGAGTTATGCATGCTCAAGCATGATAACATTCGCTTAAAGCGACCAAGGAAGTGTGGGTTCTGTCTTGAATTCGCTCAAGAGAATAAATTTAGAGCTTAAAGCGAGGAAGGGAAATTCAAGCATCAGGTATGCTCACGCCTAATCTCGCATATGTCACGTTTAAGCGAGCCAAGTAGCATACACGATCAAGCGAGTGATAGAGCGCTTAAGCGCCACTTCTAAATCTCAGTCACGCTTATGCGTGAATCATCCAGGCTCAAGCGCCTCACTTGGTGATGGTTCGTATGCAAGAAAGCCACCCCGACCGCGCTTAAGCGTAATTACCCACGCTTAAAGCGTGAAGTCTCTCTGCTCAAGTAGCACACTCAAGCGCAGGGACAAGCATGGAAATCAGGTACCAATCTTGCATATACCACGCTCAAGCGAACTTGGAGCGCTCAAGCGAAACATTTTTCTAATCTCATGCTTAAGCGTGAAGTTCGAAGCCCATGTTGCTTGGCCTGGGGACAGGCCTCCTTTCTTAGGGGGGAGTGGCACCTCACAGGCTGGACCAGGACCTTCATCTCAGGTACCTCTAGTGAGAGAGGAAGACACAGAAGAAGCTGATGAGTGATGAATTTTTTTTTTCGCTTTGTCAATTTTTATCGCTTTGCAATTTTTCAAGTTTTAAATTTTTATTGCTTGCTTTACTAACATGTTTTGGTTTTTGTTTGAATTTTCTACAGTAGTTTGATTTATATCTTATAGTTTGAATTTTGTTTTTTTGCATATCATTAGGGTTATGTGTTATGATTGAATGAATATATGCTTGAAGCTGAAAACATTTTTGAAAACCCAACCAAGAACCATTTTTGGAACAAGAAAAGATTCTGAGTAACAAATTTTAAGACAGTAAAATTATTTTGAAATGGCAAATGGCTGATTTAAAAACCATGAAAATAAAATAAGCTAGTGAATCTGTTTACATACTTGAACCTTTTTCTGTTAGAATATTGGAGTAGGCCTATAAACCTGGTGAGAAGTGAGTAATTAAACACTGAGAGCCTCATTTGAATTTGTCAAAATTGGCATTGACTGATTTTCTAATTAACCTTTTTCTTAAGAAATAAGCAAGGAAATGATAAGGCAATTTTGAAAACACAGTTAGCCGAGAGCTAAATACCTTCCCTGATAAAAATATCCTATTCTTTAGTAGCCTATTTTGAGCCATAAAAAAAAATTTCTTCTACCCTGAGCTAAGCATAAAAGCAAAAATCCTACCTTACTTGCATGTTCATCTTGAAAAAGAGCATAAAATATTTTTTTCAAAAAGTGATGAAACAAATGGAGGCAGAAAAAGAAAATGCAGAAAGAAAAATAGTAAGCTCTCTAAAAATGTATAAAAGAGCTGGAGGAAAACAAACGAAAATACTAAAGCTTAAATTCAAAGAAGAAGCCTTCTAAATTGTTAAATAAATTAACTAAAAATACTTATGTAACACCCTAATTCTAATAAATGAATAAACCCAAAAAAAAAACAGGGAAAATTTTTTCCACAAAGCAACTGCTGGACAATTGACATAAAGGAAGAAGAAGGCAAGGGGAAAAATAAAAGAATATTCACATGTATAGCAACCTGTGGAAAGGAATAAGGCTTGAACCGATCCATTCAGTTCAGCGAAGCACATCAACGCCTGGGCGAATCCCGCAACAACGTCTACTCGCCCAAGCGAGGTCCAACGCCGCCTGAGCGGGACATGACGATGCAACAATGGAAGAGGGAGATATTCGAGCGAAGCCCAACACTGGCATCCGCTCGCCTCAGCGCGATCCCTCACGCTTGGGCGAAACAGCTCTAGTCGCTCGGGCGAGGAGTGATTCGCCTAAGCGATGCCCACATAATAGCCTTCCCAAATCATACTCGCTGGAGCGAGTACCCTGTTCGCTGGAGCGAGAAGTTCACTCGGTATTCGTTCACTTCACTCGGTATTCCTTTACTCGGATTTCAACGTCTGGTTCACTCGGAAGATCCACTCTCAACTCACCCAGATTGGCCCCTATACGTACCAGCTTCACTCGGAGAACATATCACACTCCATAACTTCGTTCGCTCGGTTCACAAACATTGACCACTCGAGAAATAATTCCCTTAGCCACTCACTCGGAATCTATGAGAACTCCTCACTCGGAATAACTTTCACATTCTTTCGCCACTTGGGTATTTCACTTGTTTTTCACTCGGCAAGCATAGTCCTTCCTACCCAAGATCTCTTACTAACTGAAACCTCCCCTAAGAACTTCCTAACTTTCTATAAGTTCACTACACGGATCTCACTCGATATCTGGAAGTTTATTCTTCAGTCAGAAAACACTCACTTCACCAGTTTTCGCTCAGAAATATGTTTAATTTCTCTATTCAGATATCCTAACAGTTTATCATTTGGAGGAAGACATCCACGACGATCCCCACACGGAGTTATATAGCCTCCTTCACTCGAAGCATCTAATTCTTCCCCTTACTCGGCAACAGGATCACGGGTTCACCCTCTAGGTCATCTCTTGGATTCCTTCACATTACGCCTCACCATTCTTACGCACTCAGAAGCATGAACATATGTATACAAATCAGGCATCACGCACAAGATGGGATAAACATGCAGCATGGCATAAACATAACCATATATATATAAGAGTGTATACCGACCGATAATTTCAAACACATTATCATGTTTTCCCAACCCAAAAGGATTCTGTTCTGTTTTAAAACACTAACATCAAACATGAGCTAGCCAAGGCATAATCAAAACATTACACACAGTATCTATATATATATATAGTTCCTTGGTGCACAGCTAGTCCACTCGGCAAGTAGCCCCACTTCACTCGTAGTTCCGAGGAATGTTCACTGAAAATATTGCCACAGCAGGGGTGAGCTTTTACATTTAAAACGACAATTAGTCACTTGGGAACCCGCATGCTTTCCATCATACAAATCACATTTCAAGCAACCATACATTAACTATCCTCCAGATTATCTATCCATAACAATACCACGCAATCGGAATTCATTCATTCATTTCTCAATTATATCATTTCCGGCTTACATATATATATATGCAACACAATAAATTCATCATAGCATAAGAGCATACATACATGCATGTATCTATCTAGTACACACAGGTCTACTACAGTTGGATCCGACCCCTACTTGATAAATTTTACGTTGCAACCTAGGCTCCAAGCCTTTTTCCTCCAGCTCCAAGCTGGTTGGGCCGTTTTACAGGTACCAAACCGTTTGCCCTTGCATGTAACACAATCACTCCAAGCGACCACGGCAGTGTTACGGGCAGCTCCGAGTCCAACCCGGTAGCTTGCTTGAGTCCAACCCAAGACTTTAAGCGTCCAACGCTAGTGCACTCGGCACTGCCTTGAGTCCAACTCAAGGTCTTTTAATTATATTCTTTTGTGTGTGCTTGCCAATGCAATATGATTCCTCCTTTCATTTATCATAACCACACTATGCATGCAATTCATTCATCATCTTATAGCAACACCGATTCATTTTCAACACTCGCGTATAAGGCAACATAGGATAACAATCAGGATCTACCCATCGTCCCCCGAACAGAGCACCCAGAAGTCATACAATATGTTTCCACTTCATGCATGCACAAGTGAATAATTAACTAGACTCAGTATGGCTATTTAAGGAGCATGCACTACATTCACACACAGTCTTATGACATACACATGCATCCACATCCCAATAGTGTACATATATCAAATATAAGCGATCTACCATGGGATTCAATCATCGCATGCCTCAATATACAACAGCTATCTATCAAATATACATTTCATCACAAACACCCTTCAGCACACATGCATGCATAAGAAATCACTCGGAACCCATTCACGAGTTATGCATTTGAAATGCAAAGCGCCCCCTACCTACTGAAGGAAATCGAGGGGGGTTCTTCTATTTCCCGATGTTGGTCCTTTGTTTTCTGATCGCCTCGCCCAGGCTCACACTCGTTTAGGCCCCCTTGGTCATTGTCGCACTATGAAACAAAGACTGTTCGTCTTCCACCCTGACGATCGTCCCTTACCAGCAGAAGGAACTCTAAGTCTTCTGCAGTATCGTCGTGTGTTTCCAGGAATGGAACAGTGAACAAGGAAGGAGAAGATGAAGAACTAGGAAGAGGAGAGAAGACACTAGAAGAGAAGAGGGGATAAAGCAGTGAAGGAAGAGGGAGTCTGAAGGAAAGTGAGAGACCTTCGTGATCATGGGCTTATGTATATATATTTGCACGAGGAAGAGAAGAGTGGGGTGGGAGAGCGTGAGTCCAGCAGTTCCACTCAGCCACGCGCACTGAACTTAATCATCCAGCCATCATCATTATTTATAATTAATCAGTTATTGTTTCTGAAGTTAAGGTAGTTGAGTTACGAGAATCTCCACCTTACAATAATCATTTTAATGGCTTAAATCTGTTTGGTAATTAATTATAATTAACGGTTAATTTCCTACTTTGAAATCAAATCTCAATGGTTTGTTTTTCATTTGGTATTTAACTTCAAAATTGGGATGTTACAACTTATGCTCTTCTTTGTACATGCGATTTGAAATCCAAGAAAAACCAAAAATTCTTGTTAACCCAGCCTCATTACGACCTTAAAAGACCTTTTGATCCTTGCTGTTCATTTGAATTTTGGTTTTACTAGAAATGACGGGCAATGTTAACTGAGCAGTTCTAATGATGGATGAGTAAAACAGGAACCTGGAGAGAATTAATGAGAAGCTCCTTATTCTTACAGCAAGTGGTTACTTGCCTTGTGAAAGATTCATTGGTGCATTGCATTTCAAAGAAATGGGTATTTAGGATGTTATTTGCCTAAAAGAAGTTAAACTGTGATTACTGTCTTAAAAATTTTGTTTACAACTGAATCCTCATAAAAGATTAAATCCAAAGTTCTTTTGCTTGAGGACAAGCGAAAATCTAGGTTGGGGAGAGTTTGATAAGTGTTGATTAAGCATTGATTTCATGACTCATTTGAACTAATTTTGTAAAGACTTGAGCTAAATTAATGAATTATTGAAGGAAGTGAGCATGAATCTTTTAAGTAGTGATGGATAGGTGTATAAAAGAAATATTACGTTAAAACTCTTGGAAAGTTGCAGGAAATTCAACACGAAAGCAAGGCAAGCTTAAGCGTGAAAGATCAAGCTTAAGCTTGAGCAGGCAAGCTTAAGCGTGAAAGGGCAAGCTTAAGCATGAAAGGGCAAGCTTAAGCATGAAAGAGCAAGCTTAAGCGTGATCGGGAGCATTTGAAGACAGCAAGCTTAAGTTTGAACAACCAAGCTTAAGCTTGAGCAAGCAAGCTTAAGCTTGAACAAGTTGGAGAGCATAAGGACCTCTCACGCTTATGTGTGAACACTAGGCGCTTAAGCGTGGATTAAGCGTGGAGTGAGCGTGAGTTAAGCGCGGATTACACATGGTCTAACAAGAAGAACGCTTGAGCGTAGGCATTCCACGCTTGAGCGTGACTAATGGATAGCAAAGCATAAGCCGAGCGTGCCTGAGCGAGGAACCAGCATGGATCAAGCGTGGAACAAGCATACTGAACAAAGGAAGACCACGCTTAAGCGTGGTTAAGTTAGCTTGAGCGTGAGACCATCACTGAACATCAGAACCTTTCATGCTTGAGCGTGACCAGTAAGCTCAAGCGTGACTCATGCAGTATGGGATTTTTAATTTAATATTCACCAATGGTGCGATGCCAACTCATCCACTTTCTTGTGTTTCTACATGTCTCCGAATATTCCTTCATGGGGTTTATGCAAGTGGCAAGGGAAGCTGAACCATAACCCCTGTAAATCTAGCAGAAAACAAGATATGAGGCATCAGATTCATCCCCTGTATTTCACTCACAATCCAACCTTTTCCATTATTTTCTGTATTCATATTTTGAAGGTGAAAATGCAAAGCATGAGTAACTAAACTCCCTTATGGGATTGGCTGTAATCCATTCAACACTAAAGTAATGCTATTGTAAGTTTTTATTTAGTAATGAGATTTGATAAGTTTCTGTATTTCCTTCCGCGTTTAATGCCTGAAAGTACTTGATCACTATTTTCTTGTTTTAAGTTTTCTCAAGTATGCTGGGAAGTGACTTTTGAAAGCAGATCTGAAAGAAATACTTATTGTGAGTAGGTAGCCAGGGATGGCGTCTAACGCAATAAACGTCAAAACAATCAAGCGATAATGCTGGGATGATTTCAAAGTGACTGATCAGCGGTTTGAAATCATTCTTATGAATTTTGTAGTCGAGGGATCGATACAAATGACTGTGATTGTGACGTAGAAATTATCTTTTCGATTTACTTATATAAAAACTTATGCAGCTTACAGAAGGTGAAGATGAGAGAAGCCAATCCCTGTTTTACAAAATTGATTTCTCTCAAAAACCATTCAGTGTATCTTTTATAAATTTGATTCTCTGTTAGTTATTCACTTTTTCATTCAACATCATTCATAACAAAACAAACTAAAAACCTTCTACCTAATCAATTCAAAACTAAGATCTTCATTCTAACACCTCCCTAGTGGAACGACAACTATACTATATTACAACTTCTGTGTTTAAACTTGGCACAAGCATTACATTGAGTTCATATTATACAAACTTGATTCTCTTTCATTGAACTCTTCATTCCAATATATGAAAAATACATCATCAGCTCGTTGTAACGGTTACATCGATGTCAATTTTTGATTAATTTGAAAGACTTAAGATTGCAATCAAAATATATGTGTTGTCAAGATGGTTACGATGTATGCTTGAAAGGTTCAAAGCAAGAAACAATCGTTGGTTTTACTAACAAATCTAAGTATTTTGCTATGTTAAATTACAAAAGAAGTCAATTTACATTTAATCATTCCAAATGTTTTGTATCCTATGAGTTTCCACTGTGATGACAATGGAACCATAGAACAATATAAGGAAGTGGATTTGTAACACCCTATTTTAATAGTAAATAAAACCCAAAACAGGGAAAATTTTTCCCAAAATAAACCAATGGTACCGGGTCCAAAAGAGAAGGAAAGCAAGGCAATGAAATAAATAAAAGCCAGCCAAACATTCATAATCCGACCCAAAATAATGACTGGAGTAATTAGCAAACAGCGTAAGGGCAGAGAGGCAAAAGCCGACCAAGGAGGGAAAAACTAAACCGAGAGACCAAGAGAAGGGAAGGGAAAGCAGTGACAGAAACCGATTAGATATAACTGAGCAGAAGAGCAACAACGCTCAAGCGGAATCAAATGAGAGCCTCCCAGCAACACCCACTCGCTGGGGCGGACACCTTAGTCGCTGAGGTGAGCAACACACTCGGTAATTCCCATCGCTCAGTATTAACATCCATTCACTCGGAGATAACCATATTACACTCACTTCCCATAACTTAGCCCCTTATGTCTTTATACACAAGGCCACGCCTCAATCTACTCGGGAAATCTGGATTATCCACTCAGTATACATCAAACTTGAGTACAGTCGGAATTCCCTCACTCCCTCATCACTCGGCATATTTGCACTTCACACTCATGGAACGAGTAGACCCTCCTTCGCTTAGAAGGGGTCCCACAATCATTTATCGCTTGGAATGCCTCAGCCAAGTCCACTAGGGTTTAGGTATCATACGCTTAGAATTCATTCCACTTTAAACCACTATACTGACTCTTCTTTTGGGAGAGGGTCACTCGGGGTTTTCACTCGGGAATACAACTCTTCCTCACTCGGGTTTCACTTATATTTTTCCCTCGGTAATGACCGCTCTCGATATCACTCAGGGATTCTCCCATTAGATCTTACACAGTATAGGTCTATCTAAGATATTATACTCAGAATCCATTGAAGTATCATCACTCGAACAAGAAGGCATAGCCAATTGCAGTCCCACTTGGAGTTGACTCCCCCAATTACGTCTACTCGGAAAATCATTAACTGAGTAATATTCCATCCATCAACACCTCTCGGTCTACCCAGACACAAATCCCCCGCATACAACGTATAAGTACATACATAATCATGCACTCAGAATACCCATTACCTTAACACCATTCATTTTCAGTACCTGTTATCCGATGCAAGCACAAGTTATCAACGTGAACTATATATGTATAAAACATGCACTCGGGTCACAATAGCTCAGATTTCTTATATATATATATATATTCCTATTCGTTACACAACACTATTATTATGAGCCGGCCAAGGCTACAACTGACGAAACATGACAAATACAAAATAAGCATTCAATGGTCAGAGTGCACCTCACTCGAACCTGAGACCTTATCATCACTTCAGAGTCCAACCTGCACACACTGAAAATGGTATAGGGGTGAGCTTTTACATATAAAATGACAGCTATTGACTCAGATTTTACCTCAATCGTCAATTATATAATTTACCGGGTTCAATCCATAACGATATATATATTGCCAATTAATATAAGAGTCAGACCATGTCATCCAATCAGAATTCGCACAATAACATACATTCTCAATCATAGTATCACACTACACTCAGCAACAATATCAATACATGTATATTCATTCAATTAGAATTCACTCATACGGCATCATCCAGTCGGAATTCATTCAAATCATTCAATCCATGCAAATCATAATAATCTCAATAACAATGCTCATACACTCATGCATGCGGATCTGACTTAACAGTGATTTTGGTGCAGATTCCTTCCCGGCCCCTCGTCCACTAGCCCTTTTCGTGTGGCACCGGTCACCCCGTGACGTCTCGAGACCCAGCTCTAGCTCCATCGGCTACCACGGGTCCTCATGGAACTAACCAGGAATCTGACTGAAAATCATCTTATACGACTCCAGATGCCTTTCCGACCCTCCGTCCACTAGCCCTTCCCGTGTGGCACCGGTCACCCCGTGACGTCTCGAGACTCAGCTCTAGCTCCATCGGCTACCACGGGTCCTCATGGAACTGGTGAGGAATCTGGGAGTCATCCATATGTGCAATCTCATGTAATTCCACAACAAGCATCCAAACTTACCAGACGCGTCTCACACAGCCCTCAATGGGTCACAACCAATTCCCCACACAGCATTTAGGTTCATTCGGAATCCCACATTTTCATTACAACATCACACACATCAATCATAGTAAATCACAACAAGCAAACCAAGGTAACCACATTACAGCAAATCCACTCGACATTTAACAGAGTCAGCATGCATTTCAACACAACATTCAAAATGGAAATCGCATATCAATTCATATCTCATGGATTCAGGAATAATGGTAACGCACACATGTATTTACTCAGCAGTCTCATATTTCAACAACATGCATCATAAACATATTAACAAGCACTCAAGGTCGGAATTACACAACACTCAACAATTCACAGATACCACCAATCCGGGAGCTGCATGCACAATCACTCGATCACACCACATCAATCTACACATTTCACACATAACAGGTCACATTAAAGCAAGCACCCAGGATTCGTTCATAAACCATACACTTGACATGCAAAGTGCCCCCTACCTATTGTCGGGGTTCAGAGACTCCTCGTGTTACAATGCTGACCGGTCACCCTTCTGTTACTCCTCCTCCACCAGCCTTCGAACTCAGCGTTGATCCTGGGCCAAAGTTATTCTTTCCTTCAACGGGTTCGTCTCCTCCAGGACTCCAAGGCACTTCCCAGCACAGCCTTCCAACTGGGACACTAACAGCTCTAAGTGGAAGAAGAAGGAGGGGGAAGGAGGCGACAGAGAGGAAGAAGAGGATAGGGAGTGGAACAGAGCCGCATTGCTATTCCTCCAGAAGCTCTCGATTCTCTCACTGTTCAACGCGAATAAGAGGAAAGAAGAGAAAACAGGGGAGGAGGAGACCAGACGCACGCACAGAGGAGCTAACCAGCGAGAACTAATGAAGGAAAGAGAGAGCTGAAGTTGCCTTATACCCTTAGGGACATATGCGTCCTTTTGCCTGGCATTATTATTATTATTATCATTATTTATTCAATTCTTCTCTAACCAATCAGCAATTAGTTTAATTATTCATTAATCCCAATTCTGTAGTTAACCCTTAATTAATGGCTTAGTCTCAATCGGTAATTAAATTAAAAAATGGGATGTTATAGTTCTCCCCCTCTTAAAAGAATTTTGTCCTCGAAATTCAAACACATGCTTAGCCTCAATGAACCACTTGAAAAATCACTGCCATACCACAGTAAGCAATTACACATCTATGTACCTCAAGTATTCATCCATTGCTTAAGTTCCAGTCGGTATAATTGGCTTCCAAAGCAATTTACCGACTGCTCCACCCAGAAAACCGAGACATCATTCTTAACACATTCCCACTCAGAAGTGTCACCATTGACTCGAAATAACATTCCTTTCTTTCACTCAGACTCACCTCAACAAACAGATCGGAATACTCAGTCATGCTCCGACTGCAACTCTTCATTTTTCAACGTTTCCGACTTCTTCGCAATTCTAATCAGCATAGGTAAAACAACTCTTCATAGTCTTCATTACATTCGGGATTCCATTTCCCCCGTAGTTACCCCTATTCAACTCCGCCAGTTCACCCTAGCCATTAACACTTTCCAGTTCTTTGGCCGCTCGGCCTTACACCCTCAACACCGATCGGCGTATTTACACCATCAGGTTCTTCGACTCAACGAGTCACTCGGCACGACCATGAGCTCACACAGAGCATAGGCTCGACATTGGGTCACATGGGACACATTCTAGATGTTATTCGACCAGTTGGGAAGAATCTAGTCGCCAAACAACATTACCGATTCCCTATAATACCCACTACCGACCGATTCATTTCAGATTAAGGTCTCGGATTTTCAACATTCGACCACAAAATTTCCTTATTGACCAAAATGAACACTCAAATGAGTCTCCATGTGCTTCAATTAGCATAATTCGCCAGGATTTACCTCGTACAGGCACCATACTCGGTTCCAACATCTCGGATTCCTAATCATTCCTTCGGCTATTTTCACGCCTATAACCCGGGAATGTCACTCGGACCTCTTACTCAAAATATCAATCGGGGTTTTTAAAGGTAATCCTCATCCGGAAATCCTTCCCTTTGCCAAATTCACTCGTAATTCAAGCCTACCTCGGAACCAAACCTGAGTTCAAGCCCAGCTGTCCCAATCACTGAGCTGAGTACGTTTTTACATAAATCCTCCTCTCGGATATCTACTCCCCTTGGAGACCCTTCACGCGGAAACTTTCTATTTACCAAATTTCCACTCGGAATTCAGGCCTACTCCAAATATAAATCTAAGTTCAAACTCAGCAGCTCGACATCACCCGAACACAGCTATGAATAAGTTTACCGCTCGGTACCTACTCACCCTTGGGTAATTCACTCGAAAACTTGCACACTTGAAGTTCCATTCTCGACCAGAAGTACTTTCCTCCTGTATAAAGATCACTTGTTGGAACATTACACGGGTATTAGGAGTTCTACACTCGATACCTTTCCACTCAGAACCGCTTCACACGGTACCATCCACACGGAAGTGCTACACTCCGAGACACTTCTCTCGGAATTCACACGACTCGGATATTTCACTTTGATTTTGCCCAACACAGAAGTGTCATTCGGACACAGCTCCTTGTTGATGACCAAAACGATGTTTCACTCAGAACATCAAAATTTTCGCTCAGCAATTCCTTCTCCCAGAAGGACTTCACTCGGAACCATTTCCGCTTCCACACACTCGGAATATACTAATCTTTCCCGAGCAAATCCTCACCTTACCAAACACCTTGGCTCAAGGTCCAGTTTTCCTTATTAAACTTACAGCATCACGCGGTTAGATCCACAAGACTTCTAATTCCTGTGACAGACTACATCACCCATTTATTTCAACGACCAGTCGTTACTTTAATAGCCAATTCATCCCTAATAACTTCTGATCTTCTCAGGGTAAATACATCAAGGCTAAACAACCCTCAGTCCTTATTTTGATAAACTAACAATTACTTCCACTCAATACAGTTCTTATTTTCACTCGGAACAGTCCGATAAACTCACCCTCACCATAAGCAGCTATAACCTCACTTGCCCGACTCATGAATTGCTGCATCCAACTTATAGGATGACGTCTCATTCCTATAGGGTTACAACAATTACATAGAGCCATTGCAACGTATATGCTGCCATAATACCTATGGGTTGAGGAGTCGTATCGGGACAAGATTCATTACACTCCTTTTACTCTTACTGACCAAATTCAATTAGCCAACACTAATTCACAAAAATTAATAACAAATCATATACACACATATATATATAAGCAATACATTTACGTCAACATCATCATTACGCATCACCCATAGCACGTCACACAGCAACAATCACGCAACATAGATTACTACTACTGTAAAACGGTGTAATGGGGTAGATTTCCGACCCCACAAGTATACACCTAGTTATAAAATGACATAATAACAATCGGCCCCCAAACCATTACCGAGCAAATATCACACGACGATAGTCTTCGAATAGCAGTTGCCATTGCCCAGGATAGTATAATAACAACCGGCTTCCAGAATTGTTTACCCTTACCTTGCACCTAGTCGTTCGCTCGTACAACTTTCTCAGTACTGATGGCTTAAGCTCTGCCTACAGCTGGTCGATCCATGCTCCTCCCACGGTTATTTGGGGCAAACCTCTTGCTATCCCTAGTTCCATTGCCTCTGCCACCGTTCCCTCGACCATTATTTCCGCGGTCTCTCTCTCGGAAACCCCCACAGGGTGCATCAGCATTCGATCGTCGCAGCAGTGGGCAGTTAGGGCGAATATGCCCTCTTTCATTACAATGGAAGCACACGACATCATCTCCTTCTTCACAATCTTGGGCAAAATGATCACCACCACATATAAAACACTTGCCGTACTTTGGGCGACTACCAGCACGACCATCTCGATTACTCCGACCTCCGAGCCTAGAAGGGAGTCTGCTCCTACCAGAGTCATCCTGCCTCTTGAAGCGAGATTGCTGAGGCTTCAAGGAAGTATCGGCTTTGTTGCTCTGGCCCGAGTGGGCCTTGTCGTCCTCTTCAAAAATCCTACACTTGTTCACCAATACGGGAAAGCTCCTAATCTCTTGATATCTACAGGCTCTTTTAATATCTGATCTCAATCGATTCTCGAATTTAAGGCATTTAGAGCTCTCTGTTCCAGGTTGTTGGAAGGGCGGGTAGAATAAGCATAGTTCTTCAAATCTTACCGCGTATTCCTCCACAGTCATGGACCCCTGTTTCAATTCCATGAATTCCAGCTCCTTCCGACTCCTGATTGTGTCGGGAAAATACTTTTCTAAAAAGCATGCCTTGAAATTTTCCAATGTCAGCTGGGTATCATCGTCGGTCAGTCGGTTTCTGGCTATCTTCCACCAGTTTTCTGCCTCATCTCGCAACATGTACACTGCACATTCTACCTTCTGGGCCTCGGTGCAGTGAAGGCCCCCAAAAATCCTTTCTAACTCCTGAGTCCATTTATAAGCTGCCTCGGGGTTACGTCCTCACTGAAATTCACTCGGCCTCCTCTTCAGGAAGCGGTCCAACACTTGGCCATCCTCTGCTCGAGGCTGGCCCTGCCTCTCAAACACGTCCGTAAAGCGTTGGAATGCTGTGGCTATAGCCTCCATGCTTTGACGACTCGTCATCTCTTATCCTGAAATTCACACCCCCCTTTAAGGATAAGTTTACGAAGTTACTTACTACCGATCGGATCTCAGCCCAACATTCAGTAACTTTAGCAAATTATACCATTTCTATATGTTACACAATTAGTCGGACCAGGAGGAAAACAACCTCACATCCATAAATCAATATTACAGTATCAATCAGATTCAATCAATTGCCACAATAATGATGACCACTCGGTCACAATGCGTACAACCGCTTACGCTCGGTAAGCATACCTTGGCCTTGGACCTTTCGGTCTGCTCTGATACCAAAATGTAACACCCTATTTTAATAGTAAATAAAACCCAAAACAGGGAAAATTTTTCCCAAAATAAACCAATGGTACCGGGTCCAAAAGAGAAGGAAAGGAAGGCAATGAAATAAATAAAAGCCGGCCAAACATTCATAATCCGACCCAAAATAATGACTGGAGTAATTAGCAAACAGCGTAAGGGCAGAGAGGCAAAAGCCGACCAAGGAGGGAAAAACTAAACCGAGAGACCAAGAGAAGGGAAGGGAAAGCAGTGACAGAAACCGATTAGATATAACTAAGCATAAGAGCAACAACGCTCAAGTGGAATCAAACGAGAGCCTCCCAGTAACACCCACTCGCTGGGGCGGACACCTTAGTCGCAGAGGCGAGCAACACACTCGGTAATTCCCATCGCTCGGTATTAACATCCATTCACTCGGAGATAACCATATTACACTCACTTCCCATAACTTAGCCCCTTATGTCTTTATACACAAGGCCACGCCTCAATCTACTTGGGAAATCTGGATTATCCACTCGGTATACATCAAACTTGAGTACAGTTGGAATTCCCTCACTCCCTCATCACTCGGCATATTTGCACTTCACACTCGGGGAACGAGTAGACCCTCCTTCGCTTAGAAGGGGTCCCACAATCATTTATCGCTCGGAATGCCTCAGCCAGGTCCACTCGGGTTTAGGTATCATACGCTTAGAATTCATTCCACTTTAAACCACCATACTGACTCTTCTTTCGGGAGAGGGTCACTCGGGGTTTTCACTCGGGAATACAACTCTTCCTCACTCGGGTTTCACTTATATTTTTCCCTCGGTAATGACCGCTCTCGATATCACTCGGGGATTCTCCCATTAGATCTTACACAGTATAGGTCTATCTAAGATATTTTACTCAGAATCCATTGAAGTATCATCACTCGAACAAGAAGGCATAGCCAATTGCAGTCCTACTCGGAGTTGACTCCCCCAATTACGTCTACTCGGAAAATCATTAACTGAGCAATATTCCATCCATCAACACCTCTCAGTCTACCCAGACACAAATCCCCCGCATACAACGTATAAGTACATACATAATCATGCACTCGGAATACCCATTACCTTAAGACCATTCATTCTCAGTACCTGTTATCCGATGCAAGCACAAGTTATCAACGTGAACTATATATGTATAAAACATGCACTCGGGTCATAATAGCTCAGATTTCTTATATATATATATATATTCCTATTCGTTACACAACACTGTTATTATGAGCCGGCCAACGCTACAACTGACGAAACACGACAAATACAAAATAAGCACTCAATGGTCGGAGTGCACCTCACTCGGACCTGAGACCTTATCATCACTTCAGAGTCCAACCTGCACACACTGAAAATGGTATAGGGGTGAGCTTTTACATATAAAATGATAGCTATTGACTCGGATTTTACCTCAATCGTCAATTATATAATTTACCGGGTTCAATCCATAATGATATATATATTGCCAATTAATATAAGAGTCAGACCACGTCATCCAATCAGAATTCGCACAATAACATACATTCTCAATCATAGTATCACACTGCACTCAGCAACAGTATCAATACATGCATATTCATTCAATCGGAATTCACTCATACGGCATCATCCAGTCAAAATTCATTCAAATCATTCAATCCATGCAAATCATAATAATCTTAATAACAATGCTCATACACTCATGCATGTGGATCTAACTTAACAGTGATTTCGGTGCAGATTCCTTCCCGGCCCCTCGTCCACTAGCCCTTTCCGTGTGGCACCGGTCACCCCGTGACGTCTCGAGACCCAACTCTAGCTCCATCGGCTACCACGGGTCCTCATGGAACTAACCAGGAATCTGACTGAAAATCATCTTATACGACTCCAGATGCCTTTCTGACCCTCCGTCCACTAGCCCTTCCCGTGTGGCACCGGTCACCCCGTGACGTCTCGAGACCCAGCTCTAGCTCTATCGGCTACCACGGGTCCTCATGGAACTGGTGAGGAATTTGGGAGTCATCCATATGTGCAATCTCATGCAATTCCACAACAAGCATCCAAACTTACCAGACGCGTCTCACACAGCCCTCAATGGGTCATAACTGATTCCCCACACAGCATTTAGGTTCATTCGGAATCCCACATTTCCATTACAACATCACACGCATCAATCATAGTAACTCACAATAAGCAAACCAAGGTAACCACATTATAGCACATCCACTCAACATTTAACAGAGTCAGCATGCATTTCAACACAACATTTAAAATGGAAATCGCATATCAATTCATATCTCATTGATTTGGGAATAATGGTAACGCACACATGTATTCACTCAGCAGTCTCATATTTCAACAACATGCATCACAGACATATTAACAAGCACTCAAGGACGGAATTACACAACACTCAACAATTCACAGATACCACCAATCCAAGAGATGCATGCACAATCACTCGATCACACCACATCAATCTACACATTTCACACATAACAGGTCACATTAAAGCAAGCACCCAGGATCCGTTCATAAACCATACACTTGACATGCAAAGCGCCCCCTACCTGCTGTCGGGGTTCAGAGACTCCTCGTGTTGCAATGCTGACCGGTCACCCTTCTGTTACTCCTCCTCCACCAGCCTTCGAACTCAGCGTTGATCCTGGGCCAAAGTTATTCTTTCCTTCAACGGGTTCGTCTCCTCCACGACTCCAAGGCACTTCCTAGCACAGCCTTCCAACTGGGACACTAACAGCTCCAAGTGGAAGAAGAAGGAGGGGGAAAGAGGCGACGGAGAGGAAGAAGAGGACAGGGAGTGGAACAGAGCCGCGTTGCTGTTCCTCCAGAAGCTCTCGATTCTCTCACTGTTCAACGCGAATAAGAGGAAAGAAGAGAAAACAGGGGAGGAGGAGACCAGACGCACGCATAGAGGAGCTAACCAGCGAGAATTAATGAAGGAAAGAGAGAGCTGAAGTTGTCTTATACCCTTAGGGACACATGCGTCCTTTCCCCTGGCATTATTATTATTATTATTATCATTATTTATTCAATCCTTTTCTAACCAATCAGCAATTAGTTTAATTATTCATTAATCCCAATTCTGCAGTTAACCCTTAATTAATGGCTTAGTCTCAATCGGTAATTAAATTAAAAATCAGGATGTTACAGGATTAATCCAAGCATATACTTAAATAGTTCCATCTTTGGAAGATGTGAAAATATACAATGTGCATACCAACAAAATTGTTAGGAACCCACTAGTAAAACCGCTTACGTAGTAAAAGCCTAAGGGCACTGTAGACGTCATTGGGCATTAACCTTATCGGCTCTAAGTGCAAGTGGGAGATTGTTGGAAATATACACTAAAAGCCTATATAGGTCGCATCATTTTGAATAAGTCATTTTTTGTTAAATAGTTTAATAACCTTTATTTATCCTTTGAGTAATAGGTCATATGAGAGTTATTCCTAAAATGTCCCTAGTCAAGTATTTACATGGGGATATGTAAATACATTAAGACTAGTGTGTGAGTGTACTAATGATCTGATCTCACAGATCATGGATATAAATGATATCAAGTCTTCACATGGGTACACATTAAGAGTAATGATGTACTGGACAGACCCACCATGAGAACATTGCATGGATCGTTACATGAATGTCATAAACGATTCTCAATGTGATAATGGTATATGTAGTCCTTTGACCTGAAGTCACTACGATTCCTACATAAGGAGTTTATTGTTTTAATACAATCAAACATCTTCTGTAATAAGAGGACTATAAAGGTTGTGGTTAGGCAATGAACAAATTATGCAGAGGGATGTGAGTGATGTAGATGGGATTTGTCTCTCTTATGTGACAGGAGTGATATCTATAGGCACTTGATGGAGTGAGACTAAGAAAATGCATGGCCATGCTAGAAAGAAAAAATATTGGATATTTATTTGGATAAAGTCTACTCTAGTATCAAGTAAAATAAATTGGACCGTACAAGGATGACACGACCATGCCTTGGGACCAATTAGGATATCGTGACAAAAGGAACAAACATATAAAATAATTATCACTTATAGGTTATGTTGTTAATAAATAATATTCGGACATAATGATGCATTGTTAGATGTCGCTCTTATTTTATATTAATAATAAAATAGTCTATTATTAATATAACTGAGTATTTTACCTATAGGGTCACACACATAGAGTAAGCCCATCAAAAAATAGCTTTTTATTTTAGTTGGACTAAAATAAGACTATTGGGCCTAATTCATTTAGAATGAGTAAGGAGCCCACTCTTTAGAGAGCAAATTAGGTAAAACCTAAGCCTATAACTAGAGCATAAGATGCTCATAGGTGGCTACCCAAAAAGAGACATAAAAATACGCAAAAGTTGCAAAAGCTACACGCCGTCAAACTAGCATTTCGAAGGTGTAGCATTTCTGGTGAGAGTACTCGTGTGGACTCCTAAAGGACGAGGCTACGATTGCTTCGATATTCTTCAAGAGGTAATCCTAAAATGTAATTTTTTTTTGTGTTTGTCTTATGCTTTGAAACACGGCGCTTTGCAAATCCTATGGGAATCTTTGTATTTCCGTTGCTCATACACTAGGGATTCCCTAACACCTCTTACCTGAGATATCGTATTTTCCTAGATACTAGACGGAGGGCAAAAACTCAACTTTCAAACCATAGCTCCGATTGACGATCTGTTTCCACGGTTGGACTCTACACGATGATCAGAGTCCAGAATGACCAATCTACAAACGATCGGACACAGAGGGAGGAAGGTAGTGTCAATGGCTATTGATGGTGATGAAGGGTGTTTCGCAATGATTAGAGTTGAAATTGATTGGTAGAAATACAAGTAAATGAAGATCGAAGGTTGTATGAAGGAAGAATGGTGAAAATGGAGGTCGTGGGGGTCATGGGTGGTGTTTGGGTCAAGTGTTTAGGGGTTGTTTCAATGGTGAAAATGGTGGTTTTGGGTGGCGGAAATGGTGGAGGAAGAAGGAAGATGGAGGTTTGTGGTAGTTGGAGGTGGTTTCGATGAAGAACAGAGGTAATTTCAAAGGTTAAGTTTCTCGTCAATGGAGGAGAAGGGGAGAGAGAGAGATAGAGAGTGAGGGAGAATAATAGAATGAGTAGTTTTTGAGGGGGGTGCCTTCCTATTTATAGGAAAATCCAGCCGTCGGGTCTAGATTTAATCGGTACTGGATAAAACCTTATTCACGATATTTAATACTTAACTTTGAGGGAAAAAGTGACTTTTTGCTACGAGCAGAATCTGAAAAAGTGCCCAACATGAAAGTTGTAGATTTCATTTTTGTCTTCGAAATGATACATGGTATACAAAAATCTGACATCCAGAGCAGGAGTTATGCCCAAAACAAGGAAAGGTGCTTTACGGGGCTCTGAAATTATTTTTACTTGTAAAGATCAATTTACTACGAAAATAAGCTCTTGAGCTCTCCATCATAGTTGTAGGGTTTTTCGATACAAAGTCATGAAAAAAATGAAGTGATTCTAATATCATATAAGGAAGATATCCGTGTTTTATCACGGCGGGGTCACTTAATTACGAAAATAAAACTTCTTTGAGAAGTTTGGCTTCTCGGGGACAATCGAGCATGAACTAGCTTTCGAGTTCTTCACGAGAATTGTAGAAGGGTTTGCTACAAAGTTAAAGAAATTACAATGAACCGATTCTAAGCTCATACGAGAGAGTTATGATTTTTCTCGTAAATTAATGAAATAGAACAAATTAAATAACGGGTTTTCTGAGTACAAATTCTTGGTTCTTCAAGTTGGTGATGATAGGTTACGAATTTGGGTTTGAGACTAACATCCTAAATTTTGAAGAAAATAAATTTATTGAATACAAATTATTAATTATTTATGGTCCAATGATTATGGGAAAATTAACTAGACATTAGAGGTGAATTATCGGTAAATTAAGAATTACCGGAATCAGATGATTTAACAGATGGTGTGGGACCCACTTGACTAAATTGGATATTTGATTGGTCTAGAGTACTTAGTTGAACTTTGGTGTCCTTTTACCCCTAGTTCCTCAATTACGGACCTCTTTGGTCCCCTTGATATGGACATTGGGGACAATTTCTAGTTTTAGTTTGGGGTGATAGGTACATAAAAGTTTAGCTTGTTCTTTCTTTATTCCTTTTTATTTTTGTTGATTTTTATTTTCTAGTTCATTTGCATGATTGTATGCTTATTTTCTGGTTCATTTGCATGATTGTATGTCTACCATATGCCTTAGGCTAGCATTGATTGCTGATTGCAGTTATTGTTACCTGTATGACATGTGATGTAGCTTGGTTGGATTTTGAGCATTGCTTTGGTGAATCTTGTAAAAAAATAAAAAATATATATAAATAAAGAAATAAAAAGTTTTTGATTGCTATTCTTATCAGAATAATCACTCTACATGATGACTGTGTTTCTTTGATTAGGCCAATTACCACTGTGAGCTTTTGAGCCAATAAGGTGTTTAATGCATTAAATTGTAAATGACCCATGATTCCTTGACTGAGTGATTCACACATTTTTAGGAACTCTAGAACTTGGCTTTTGACCAATTCAAAATGGTTTGTGAATGCATGCTTGGAATGAAAAAGACACTTTAGGTTTTGTTTTCTTTAACCTCAGAATTTGTTGAAAAATGTAACCCCTTAGTTGTCCCTTTTGAGCCATGAAATAATATGATATTTTCTTTCAAAACTTTTAACATTAGGTTTTCTGGTTCACATATAGAAGAGGCAAAAAGGATAAGCTAACTAAAAATGGTTAAATTGAAAAAGAAAAACCATGATAGTTTAGGGTGTGTGATTCAAAGAAAAGGAAAGATAAGAAGTTTGATCTCAAAATTAAAAGAAGAGAAAAAGAAAAATGAAGCATACCCTTTATGGTTTGAAAGTATAGAGAGTTATTAAATTGAGATTTACTTGCCCTCCTATGATATTGCTCTTCTTACAGAATTAAGCCCTTTGCATTTCCTTTTTCTTGGTTTCCATTCCTATGCTATGAATCCCCTGGCCCCATTACAACTGTTTAAAAGATCTTTTGACCAATGCATGTTTTCTTGATAACTGTGGAGTTTGTGGTTAATTACCAATCCTATGGTAGTGTTTAGAATGTTGTGTCTGACTGGATTCAAACACAAGCACATACACTGAGTGGAAAGTGAGAAAGAGTACCATAGGTCTAATCTTAGTGAATATGGCTTGACTGTTGATTGTGGTATATTCTGGTAGTTTATGCAATCTCTTAAAAACACAAAAACAAAGAAAATAAATAAACACAAGATTCTTTAAGTTTGCTTGGGTCTGTTGGTCTTTCATTATATGCTTATGTTAGGAATCCCTAGTGTATGAGTAGCGGAAATACAAGGATTCCCATAGGATTTGCAAAGCGCCATGTTTCAAAGCATAAGACAAACACACACGAAAATTGTTTTTTAGGATTACCTCTTGAAGAATATCGAAGCAATCATAGCCTTGTCCTTTAGGAGTCCACACGAGTACTCCCACCAGAAATGCTACACCTTCCAAATGCTAGTTTGACGGCGTGTAGCTTTTGCAACTTTTGCGTATTTTTGTGTCTCTTTAGGGTCGCCGCCTATGAGCATCTTATGCTCTATTTATAGGCTTAGGTTTGACCTAATTTGCTCTCTAAAGAGTAGGCTCCTTACTCATTCTAAATGAGTTAGGCCCAATAGTCTTATTTTAGTCCAACTAAAATAAAAAGCTATTTTCTGATGGGCTTACTCTATGTGTGTGACCCTATAGGTAAAATACTCGGTTATATTAATAATAAACTATTTTATTATTAATATAAAATAAGAGCGGAATCTAGCAATGCATCATTATGTCCGAATATTATTTATTAACAACATAACCTATAAGTGATAATTATTTTATATGTTTGTTCCTTTTGTCACGATATCCTAATTGGGCCCAAGGCATGGTCGTGTCATCCTTGTATGGTCCAATTTATTTTACTTGATACCGGAGTAGACTTTATCCGAATAAATATCCAATATTTATTCTTTCTAGCATGGCCATGCATTTCCTTAGTCTCACTCCATCAAGTGGCCTATAGATATCACTCCTGTCACATAGGAGAGACAAATCCCATCTACATCACCCACATCCCTCTGCATAATTTGTACATTGCCTAACCACAACCTTTATAGTCTTCTTATTACAGAAGACGTTTGATTGTATTAAAACAATAAACTCCTTATGTAGGAATCGTAGTGACTTCAGGTCAAAGGACTATATATACCATTATCACATTGAGAATCGTTTATGACATTCATGTAACGACCCATACAACGTTCTCATGGTGGGTCTGTCCAGTACATCATTACTCTTAATGTGTACCCTTGTGAAGACTTGATATCATTTATATCCATGATCTGTGAGATCAGATCATCAGTACACTCACACACTAGTCTTAATGTATTTACATGTCCCCACGTAAATACTTGACTAGGGACATTTTAAGAATAACTCTCATATGACCTATTACTCCAAGGATAAATAAAGGTTGTTAAACTATTTAACAAAAATGACTTATTCAAAATGATGCGACCTATATAGGCTTTTAGTGTATATTTCCAACAATCTCCCACTTGCACTTAGAGCCGATAAGGTTAATGCCCAACGACGTCTACAGTGCCCTTATGCTTTTACTACGTAAGCGGTTTTACTAGTGGGTTCCCAACAATTTTGTTGGTATGCATATTGCATATTTTCACATCTTCCAAAGATGGAACTATTTAAGTATATGCTTGAATTAATCCACTTCCTTATATTGTTCTATGGTTCCATTGTCATCGCAGTGGAAACTCATAAGATACAAAGCATTTGGAATGATTAAATGTAAATTGACTTCTTTTGAAATTTAACATAGCAAAATACTTATATTTGTTAGTGGAACCAATGATTGTTTCTTGCTTTGAACCTTTCAAGAATACATCGTAACCATCTTGACAACACATATATTTTGATTGCAATCTTAAGTCTTTCAAATTACTCAAAAATTGACATCGATGTAACCTTTACAACGAGCTCATCTTCCATTTATCAAGATTAAATCCTTAGTCCTTCTTAAGTGTTTAAGGATACTCTTGACTATAGAATGAGAATATTATTAGTTCTAGAAGAAGCATGTCTTCTGCATGTAATACTAGAACTATAATTATGCAGTTACTAACCCTTTTATAGTCACAAGATTTATCTTAATTCTTTAATGAAGATTCTAGCTTCTAAAAGCTTGCTTTAGTCCATAAATAGAACATTTGCAGTTCACATACCTTCCTAGATGTTTTAGGCATAAAAGGCCTTTAGGTTGTGTCACATACACATCCTCAAGATGATTTCTATCTTGACATCTATCTACCATATCTCATAATGGTGGTATACTGCTACAATAAGCAGGATCTAAATGGTTTTTAAGCTAATTGAATTTTGTCAATCTTGCTTTTAAAGGTACTTTTATTACCATCCATGTTTAGTTTTCCTTTTGAAAACCCACTTGCATCCTATAGGTTTTACCCTTTAGGTGCGTCAACCAAGGTTCATACCTTGTTAATGTACATGGAACCCATTTCAAATCCCATGGTCTTATGCCATGTCTTAGAATCTAAACTTGCATTAGCCTCTTCATAAGAAGCTTGGTTATTTAGCAATATGCCTCCTTCCTGATTTATAAGATATCCATATCTTTCAGGTTTGGTGACATATCCTATTTGATCTTACGCAAGTCTTGTGCTACCGGAGCTAAGGATTTCACAACACTTTGTGATTTCTGCTCCAAGTCCATCCTTGACTTTTAAATGCTTTGTGATACTTGAATTTCTTCAAGTTCTACCATCATCCCACTAATTCTTTAAGGGATGTACTCTTATTCAAGAATACAACATTCTAAGTAACAAGCCTTTTATTCTCAGATGGATTGTAGAATTGATAACCCTTAGCTTTCTTTGGGTATCTCACAGAAGACATTTATCTAATTTGGATCTGACCTTGTCAGAGTTAGATGCTCTATAGAAACATCATAGTTCCAAATTATTATTAAAGACATACTAGGTTTCTTCCTAGTCCATATCATATATGGTTTCTTTAAGAAAGTCTAAGATGGAACATGGTTAAGTATGGAAATTTTGTTAATAAAGGAACGTTGAAGGAGTTAGAAATGTTTGATAATAATCAATAATCAAACTATGTCCAACAAGGTTTGACTTTTCCCCGTAGAGATGCTATTAAGGCATTCCATGAGGAATGAGTTAAGAGGTAATCTCTCACTCTATTAGATAGTTATCAAACTTATAACTCAAATTATTTGCTGTCTTGATCTAAACAAGAGCTTTAATTGCCTTGCCAATTTGGTTTTTCACTTCATTATGAATTCTTTGAACTTTTCAAAGACTTTCTAACTTATGTTACATAAATCCATACTCATTGACTTTTCAATTAGTATGTTGAAGTATTGAAAAACATATCTAGTTATTGTTCCTATAGGCCCATATACATCGTTATGTATTAGATAATAGATTACTCATCTTTTCAATGAATGAGGTCTTAATTATCTTTCCAATAAATAAGATTTACATGTCTCCATTGATTCCAAAATCAAAAAGAGTCCATATAACCACATTAATGGTATTTAGAAAATGTTTCTTATCCATTTGCCTTAGGAGACAATACCATGTAAGTAAGGTTCAAAATCACTTATTTTAACCTACTTTGGCAGTTGTTATAAATGGGTGTTTTGAGATTTAGGATGTGGAATCCATTACTTAATTGTGCATCAACTTCCATTTGAAGAAATAAAGTTATTTTATAATAAGAAAAATATTTCTTGTCTAACAAGAAACAATATGCACAATGTCTAGTTCACCAACTAGCCCAATAGGTAAAGATCTTCTCTTTATTGTAGCAACTTTTGCTCAATTTTACACAGATTTCTCCACCCTTAACAAGTGATCTACTTCCTTGATCTTTCAAAATTTGAGATCTACTACTAGTATCTGATACTAATGTTAGTGAAGTAAAATAACTTGACTTTTATAACATGACCTGTAGTGGAAGTCTTACTTCTCTTTCTTTTAAACTCCTTCAAGTTCTTTAGACAAATTATTTCAATGTCTTATTTTGGCTAAAACTGGAAACAATTTCCTTTCTTGATCACCTTTTAGACTTCCAGACTAATTTGGCCTTAATAAAGTCTGTATACGATCATATCGTATATCTCCCATATATTCATATTGCCTTTTACAGCTCAGAGTTTATGCAGACTCCATAGGGTATTCAAGACCCAACCATAGATGATATATAAGCCAAACATGACACACTACCGCTTCATCTTTAATGAAGATAATTCTCAAGTCTCAATACCTATCTAGGCATTTTTTTTAGATAAAGTGTCCTTCCAAAGGATAGATTGCAACAAAACAATATTTGGTATATCATGGTTATTCTAAAACAAATTACATGCAAATCTATCACTTCTATTTAAAACATATTTAAATTTTGGTCATTAAATAAATATGTTGTCTCCCACTATTTTGATTCAAAACAAATACCCTCACTGAATCATAAAAAAAAATCCCATTGGAAGATTTTTCTAGTGGGCCAAGATCCATATTTGGCCTAGTGTTGAGTCAGCTTTGGCTGATCGCCCAACCCTTGGTTATTTAGGTAGGAAATACATTTCCCATTGCATCTCATGCAACTCTTGGATGATTGAGTGAGTAACTCTTTACCCTTGTTCATCTTATGAATTTAAGCTCAATCCTTACGCCTCTAAGTTATTTTCAATCCAATTGAAAAACTTAGTTAAGTTTAGGCCTAATAAAAACAATTTGGATATTACAATTATCCCATCGTGCCTTACTAATATAAATGATAGCACCCTGCTTTGGCAGACCCACTATTTATTGACATTAGTCTCGACGAGTGTTACTTATTAGAAGGTGTTTAAACTTAATATTAACGCTTCTAGGTTCTTCAATATGATTAAAGTTACCTAGATAAGTCCAATAACAAATGGTTGGATAATCCAATTATCCATCATCCTTTACTAATATCAATAAAAGCACCCTGCTTTGGCAGAACCTACACTTTATTGAAACTAGAATTGATGACTGTTGTTTATTAGAACGCGTTTTAGACAGTTCATACCTTTAGGCTTTTCCAATCCAATTGAAAAAAGTCTATTTGAATAAAACTTAATAATACTTGGATAATCCAATTATCCAATCATGTCCTACTAAACATAAATAAAGGCACCCAACTATGATGTGACCTGCACTTTATTTATATCAAGTTAGACGTTATTACTTATTGGAAGGTATGATTGTCGGGCTTGAGGGATTTCAATTTCTTATTGTTCATTACCGACTTTCATTAAACGCTTTAACGCAAAATAAAACCCCAAAACATGCAATCAAAATTGTGAGATGGTTATGGTCTTCCTAGAAAATAAAATAAAATAAAATAAACCTAAAGGAACTATGGTGTCTTGACTTCATGAAGTCCTACTTCTTGAAACCACCATCCTCCTAGAGTCACCACTCCTTTGTTCCTTTCAAGGTCATATCCATCACCACTCTAGGTTTCTTCTAGGTCTCCACCTTGTTGGCTTTTCCAAGATTACAATGTAATAAAGAAAACTCGTTTTACATACGAGTGAAGGGTTGAGAGAAGAAATTTAAGAATAGAGAAAGGCACAGCACGCAGGCTGTATTTAAAATTAAATAAAAAAAATCTAAGACCATAACCATTCACCGCTGGACGTGTTAATTAATCAATTAATAGATTAATCAATTGTATTTAAAATAAAATAAATTTTAAAACACATAATTAAACACGCGGGGTCATAAAAGGAAACTACGCAAAGAAGTTTGGCGGCTCTGTTGACCGTTCAACAGACAGGGTCAAGGGGTGTTCCAACCCAAAAATTTTGTACTGTAATCAGGTTAGTTCCCAGGAAAGAGAGGTGGGTCTGGAGTGACCGCTTAAGTACCAAGTCTTTCCTAGCCAGAACGTCCCACTGACCATTAACAAATCAAAATATTCGGTTATGATTTCAAACAATTTGAAATCTTTAATTTTGAAACGGCCAAGATTTAACTTTTAAACCTTATCTTTTGACCCTTACAATTATCCTAAAATAGGAATAGTCAAGGTTTAACTTTTAAACCTTATCTCTAGAGTCTCAACAATCATCCTAATTTTTTGGGAACGATCAAGGTTTAAATTTTAGACCTTATCTCTAGAGTTCAAGATATTTTATTTCGAATCCTATTAAATTTGATAAAGATCTTATCTTTAATTTGTAACTTTTACAAATCCTATCAAATTTATTAAAGATTAAATATTTGATTTTAAAATTATTAAATTTAATAAAGATCTTATCTTCTATTTGTAACAATTATAAATCATATTAAATTTAATAAATATGAATCAATTTGTAACTCCTACAAATCACATTAATTTTAAAAAGATCACATATGATACAAATCCTATTAAAATTAATAAGAATAAATTATTTAAATTTGTAACTCTTACAAATCACATTAATTTTAAAAGGATCACAAACAATGTAAATCCTATTAAAATTAATAAGAATAAATTATTTAAATTTGTAACTCTTACAAACTTTAATTTTAACAAATAATTAAAAATTTGATTTGTAACTTTTACAAATCGAATTTAAAATATAATATTAAAATCAAATATTTTATTTGTAATATTTACAAATAAATAAAATACCATTACGGCTAGGTTTTAACTTTTGAATCTTAGTTTTCATTACGGCTAGGGTTTAACTCTTAAACTTTCTAAACACAATCTCACATGAACAATTTATATTAGAAAAGAGAAAGCATATAGACGTCATTGCATACAACCCTTGATTTCAATTTAATTAAATAAACATAAAACATGCCTTATAATTAGAACACATATAAAACAATCACCATTGCAACATACAACATGTTCATATAATAAAGCACATCCTAAAAACATGTTCTTTAATTAAAATTTTGAGAAAAGAAATCAATATACATAAAGCAAAATATATTGATATTAGCTTTCAAAAGGTGCAACCTTTGCAACATATCTCAAAAAAAATGCAACCTTTGCAAGATATATATAAAAAAATGCAACCTTTGCAAAAGGATTCAACCTTTATAATTCTTTTCATAAAAGAAATTTTATTTTATTTTTACATCTTCTTTAAATAAACATTTGCCCAAAACACGGTTTTACAACCTGGCTCTGATACCACTGTTAGGAATCCCTAGTGTATGAGCAGCGGAAATACAAGAATTCCCATAGGATTTGCAAAGCGCCGTGTTTCAAAGCATAAGACAAACACACACGAAAATTGTGTTTTAGGATTACCTCTTGAAGAATATCGAAGCAATCGTAGCCTCGTCCTTTAGGAGTCCACACGAGTACTCCCACCAGAAATGCTACACCTTCCAAATGCTAGTTTGACGGCGTGTAGCTTTTGCAACTTTTGTGTATTTTTGTGTCTCTTTAGGGTCGCCGCCTATGAGCATCTTATGCTCTATTTATAGGCTTAGGTTTGACCTAATTTGCTCTCTAAAGAGTAGGCTCCTTACTCATTCTAAATGAGTTAGGCCCAATAGTCTTATTTTAGTCCAACTAAAATAAAAAGCTATTTTCTGATGGGCTTACTCTATGTGTGTGACCCTATAGGTAAAATACTCGGTTATATTAATAATAAACTATTTTATTATTAATATAAAATAAGAGCGGCATCTAGCAATGCATCATTATGTCCGAATAATATTTATTAACAACATAACCTATAAGTGATAATTATTTTATATGTTTGTTCCTTTTGTCACGATATCCTAATTGGGCCCAAGGCATGGTCGTGTCATCCTTGTATGGTCCAATTTATTTTACTTGATACCGGAGTAGACTTTATCCGAATAAATATCCAATATTTATTCTTTCTAGCATGGCCATGCATTTCCTTAGTCTCACTCCATCAAGTGGCCTATAGATATCACTCCTGTCACATAGGAGAGACAAATCCCATCTACATCACCCACATCCCTCTACATAATTTGTACATTGCCTAACCACAACCTTTATAGTCTTCTTATTACAGAAGACGTTTGATTGTATTAAAACAATAAACTCCTTATGTAGGAATCGTAGTGACTTCAGGTCAAAGGACTATATATACCATTATCACATTGAGAATCGTTTATGACATTCATGTAACGACCCATGCAACGTTCTCATGGTGGGTCTGTCCAGTACATCATTACTCTTAATGTGTACCCGTGTGAAGACTTGATATCATTTATATCCATGATCTGTGAGATCAGATCATCAGTACACTCACACACTAGTCTTAATATATTTACATGTCCCCACGTAAATACTTGACTAGGGACATTTTAGGAATAACTCTCATATGACCTATTACTCCAAGGATAAATAAAGGTTGTTAAACTATTTAACAAAAATGACTTATTCAAAATGATGCGACCTATATAGGCTTTTAGTGTATATTTCCAACAGCTTATGTGGATTCAGTGATTGCTTGAGGACAATCAATGTTTTAGTTTAGGGTATTTTGATAAATGTGTATTATGTGTTGTTTTTGGTTGTTTTTAGGTTTAGTTTTTAGGGTTTTTACATATTGTTCATGCCTGATTCCCTTGATTTTGATTCTTTTCCACATATATTACTTGGTTGTTCTTATTTTGCAGGATCAATGATATTTTAGGTCTCTTTTGAGGAAAAATGGCAAAGTGGATGAAAGAAAAGACTTTTGAGGCCTTTAGGAGTGTATTTTGGCAAGGTTGGAGGAAACCACTACAAGTGGTGGACAACCACTAGCTGTGGTTAGCACTGGAAGAAAGGGAAAAATAGGTCAGAGGCCACCACTGACCATGGT
Organism: Clitoria ternatea; assembly: GCA_037962975.1. NCBI lineage: Eukaryota > Viridiplantae > Streptophyta > Magnoliopsida > Fabales > Fabaceae > Clitoria > Clitoria ternatea. Next base: position 184,766,194 of record CM075671.1, read on the forward strand.
GGGCACTGTGGAACACTATGGAGCATTGTTGAAGCAAAGAAAAGGAAGTCAGAAGCCACCACTAGTCATGGTTATCCACCATTGGTCGTGGTTGGCTCTTCTTGTTACCCAAAATTATGAATTTAATGTTTAAGAGGAACAGGGCTTGAACCACTAGTCATGGTTATCCATCACTGGCCGTGGTTGTCCCCTACGACGCGCCAATATCTAATTTGTTTAGGGTTTTTGTGGGGGCACTTGAGGAGAATTAGGGAGACTTCTTCTGGGACAGTTTTGAGAGACAGCTTTGGGAGATTGTGAGGGCTCTTTGAGGAAGAATTCATTGGAAATCAAGAATCAATTCATCAAGGGAGATCAATTCTATAGATTTTGGAGAAAGAGTCTACAATCCTAGTGAGAACTAATTTGTTATTCTGGAACCCTAGTTTACACTTTTGATTCCTTTTATGTTTGGCATTGATTTTGTTATGTATGACATGATGATAACAATCTTTATGGCACACTATACCTTCGTTCTTGGGATTAAAGGATGTAATATACTTATGTATCGCAATTAATTGTTCTTTACCTTTCAATGGTATGATTTCATGCTTCTATTTGATTTATGTATCGTAATGCTTCTACAAGACTTAGAGACATGCGTAGTTGATTCCAAATTGTATGCGCTACGAGAGTAGGTATATTATTCGAAAACATATAAATTGAAACAATGTTTTTGTTTTATGACAGTAAGTGAACTCATTTGAGGATTAATCGGATTCCCATAAAACTTAAAGGTCTTAATTAACGAATTCAACGCGGTTCTTTGAGAATTAGGCGCGTTAATAGGCTTTCGAGAGAAAGGTATTAATTAAATTAGGGGTATCTACCTTAGAAACGAAAATCGTATAATTGGATAGGCAATTGACCTTTAATTTTGGTACTAGCATATAAACCCTTAAATCCCAAGACCTTCCTTTAATCGAATTCCCCAAACTTGCTCTGATTTTCTTCTACAAAACACGTTGGATTTTTTATTTTCTAATTTACTGTTCATCATAGTTTTAGCAACTCATTTTAATCGATTCAGTAGATAATTGAACCACCATTATAACTAGTACTTGGGCACAATCTCTATTGGAACGATATCTTTTTATTACTTTGATACCCCGTACGCTTGCGATAGGCTATCATCTTTTTTAATCGATCCACGATCACCCAAATAGCATCGTGTCCTGCTGATGTTCTAGGTAGTCCAGTTATGAAAACCATGGCAATCTCATCCCATTTCCATTACGATATCTCCAAAGGCGAAGGGTCCCACTTGATTGTTGTTATTTTGCCTTTACCTTCTGATAGGTCAGGCAAACTGTTACGTACTCAGCGATATCCTTTTTCATTCCTTGCCACCAAAATATTTTCTTTAAGTCCTGATACATCTTGGTTGATCCCAGGTGGATACTGTATTTGCTTTTGTGTGCCACATCTGAGATGGCTCTTTTTAGATCTGTGTTGGTTGGAACACAGAGCCTTTGTTGGTATCTAATCACGCCATGTTCATCTTTGTCGATTGATAAGCTTTCTTCTCTTGTCTTTCCTAATAGACTTTGAAATTCCTCATCATTGGCTTGAGCTTCCTTGACTTGTTTCAGGAAGTCATTGGAAATTCTTAATATTCCAACCATAAGGCTCCCTTTCTTGGGTGTTATCGCTAAATTTAGATCACGAAATTGTTCAATCAGTTCCAATTCTTTTGCCATCATATATGATAGGTGTAAAGACTTCCTACTGAGTGCGTTGGCTACAACATTTCCCTTCCTAGGATGGTACCGAAGTTCAAAATCATAATCCTTGATGAACTCCATCCATTTACGTTGTCGCATGTTGAGTTCTTTTTGATCGAAAAGATAATTCAAGCTTTTATGGTCACTGAAGACTTCAAAACAAGTACTATACAAATAATGTCTCCATATTTTTAAGGCAAACACTACCGCAGTGAGTTCTAAGTCGTGCATGGGGTAGTTGACTTATTGGGGTCTTAACTGTCGTGAGGCACAAGCAACGACCTTTCTTTCTTGCATTAGGACATATCCTAGTCCTTGTCTTGACGCATCGCAATACATTTCGTATGGCTTAGCAGGATCTGGGAAAACCAAGACAGGTGCACTCGTGAGTCATTGGCGTAACTCCGTAAAACTGTTCTCGCATTTGTCGGTCCATTCGAAGGGCTGATCTTTGCGTGTCAACCTGGTCAGAGGTGTTGCGATTCAAGGGAAATTCTTAATGAATCGGCAATAATATCTGACAAGTCCTAGGAAACTATGGAATTCTGTTATGTTATTAGGTCGTTCCCACTTTAGTACAGCTTCTACCTTTGCAAGGTCCACAACAATTGTAACATCCCAATTTAATAAGTAGTTGCCAAATGAAAATAAATCGTTAAAATAATAAATCGATAAGTGTGGGGAGAATTATTTATTAATTATAATTGGTTTAATTAATTTAAGTTAAGAAAAGAAAGGTTGATTAATGGTGATTAGCTGTCAATGACTGATTAGATGTGATTATGTGTGTGACGCGTGTGGGGGCTGCTGCTGTGCACGCTTTCCCACCCCACTCCTCCTTCTCTTCGTACATGCATATATGGGTACACTATCATTGATTCTTCCCTGCAGACTCCTCTCCCCCCGTTCTTTTCTTTTTCTTCTTCTTCTTCTTCTTCTTCTTCTTCTTCTTCTTTTTTTTTCCTCTTCGATCTCCTTCTTCCTCCTCTGCGCTCTGTTCCCGTGAGCTCGCAGCAATGGTAGCTGAGGATTGGGGTCCTCCTCCCTTACTCGATGAACCCGTGAGGATGAGGGTGTGCATCCCCTCTGCATGCAACACGTCTCCTTCCTTGTTCTTTCATTCCTTCGTTGGCTTCCCTCCTTCTTCTTCTCCTTGCTCGAAGCTGCCAAGTTCCAGTGGAGATCTGTACTACGAGGAGCTTCAAGGTGGTCGGAGTATTCACAGCATTGTGATGGAGCTATTCCAGGGAGCGAACCGAGAGCTGGACGTCTTGGGCCTCCCCTGCTCTTGCATGCAGATGTGCTAAAAGTGATTCAGTATTCCTCTTGGAACTGAGCATCGTATTGACCGACTGAAAGCTTCAATCCAGGTAGGGGGGTGTCTTCTATCTTAAATGCATGGGTTATGAACGGGTTCCGAGTGTTGATACTTGCTATTTCTGTGTTCTGATTTCATGTTGTGTTGCATGCGAGTGTGTACTGCCCAGTTGCATGACGAGTGAAAGACGAGTGTTGCATGTTGATGGCCTATGAATGTTGAACGATTGTGTGAAAGGAATGTGTTGAAGTGATGTTGACGATTACCATGTGTTTTACATGCCTGCAAGTTGTTATGAGTTTAGAATTCTGACTGCATGTGATAAAATACGACTCAGTGAATCTGATAATGTACCATACCGATTGCATGTGTTATGGAATACTGTTAATGCCTAGCACTAATTGCATGAGATGCATATGCTATTGAGTTCTGAAAATGTGTAACACCGACTGTATGAGATGCATGTGTTGTTGAGCTCTGTTAATATCTAGCATTGATTGCATGAGATGCATATGCTATTTGAATGCTGATGATGTATGATGCCGATTGCATGAGATGCATGTATGGCTGTGTATATGAACTGTGTGTTGTGTGATGAATCCGCGTGTGGCGCATGGGATGCATTTGTGCTGGGAGCACGTAGTGTGGGACACTACCATCGGTTTTTAAAGCGTAGGACACTATGAAATCCTTGAGTGGGACTCAAGGTAGCCCTTGAGTGGGACTCAAGGTAGCCCTTGAGTGGGACTCGGGCTGCCTGTGAACACATCCGTTGGCGCTGAGAGCGCTGGTGTCACCTGTGGGCAAACGGTTGGGTACCTGTAAAACAGCCAAGCAGCTGGGAGCTGATTTGATAGCTGAGAGCTATGTATAAAAAAGGCTGAGAGCCTACGTTGCAACGTCTAAACTGATACACATGAATGCGGAACCGAGTGAAATACTATGTGCTTATTAACTGTTGATATTGTTTGGAATTGGTTATGCATGCAAAGATGTTAATGTAATGATGAACGTTTATAACCGAGTGAAATACTCTGTGTGTATTGACCGATTGATATTGTTTGGAATTAATTATGCATGTGATAATGTTAATGAAAGCATGAATGTGTATATCCGAGTGAAATACTCTGTGTATATGTATTACTGATGCTGACTGGAATTTGACTATGCGTGTGATGATGTTAAGGAGATGATGAATGGGTATAACCGAGAGATTATTCTGTATGTATACGCAATTGATGCTGATTGAAGTTGCTCCTTGAATATGTGTTAATGTTATTGAAATGTCATGCGTGTAAGCCGAGTGAGAACTGTTAGATTCTGACCGGAAAGTGTTGAATACGTGCGTTCTAATTCATTGGTATTATCATGTTGCTGATTGTTGTTATATTAATGTTATTGGCTATGTATTTGCACCTGGCCGAGTGGTGACTAACGAATTCCGATCGGTAAGAGTTCCATGTGTGTCTTGCTTGATTGATATCGCTTGACTTACTCGTTGCTATGTATAATTGCGTGTATATGTATATTGCTGTATAACTGTGGGATAACCTAAGTCGGTATCTATCATTTAATATCTAAGATGCTCACCCCTACACCATTTTTCAGTGTGCAGGTCGTACTCGAAAATGATGATAGGGTCTCACGTCCGAGTGTGGTGCACTCCGACTGTTGAGCACTTGTATTGCATTATTATGTTCTATCCGTGTAGCCTTGGCCGGCTCCTATGTAAAATGACGATTAAATATATTCACTTATAAAGATTAAATAGTCATGGTGTCATTTGTATGGTATCGTAAGTATTGGTAAATGTATAATATCAAGATAATGGGTATTCCGAGTATATGGTTACATGTCTATGGGTCGGTAGACTAGATTTGTGGGCAGATTTATGTTTCTGTGAACATGTATTCATATGTATGAGCTTCGTACCGATTCGATGCGTTTTCTGACTGGGAAGTGTTGCTAAACGACTCGAGGGCCATTGAGGAGTGGAATTATGTTAAGTTGGTGGTTCCGAGTGAAGATTTCTAGGTGGCTTTACCGAGTAAACATATTGAGTGACTCCGAGTGAAAATTATAAGTGAATCCCGAGTGAGGAAGAGTTTGTATTTCCCGAGTGAAAACCTTGGGTGATTCCCTTCTAAGCGAGGAGTTAGAATTAGTGGTTTAGAGTGGACTGGGTCCTAAGTGTAAGGTATCGGTAATCCGAGTGAAAGATGTAAAGTCCGAGTGAGTGAGGATTGGTATCCCGAGTGGTTGGGTTTCGAATAAGTCTGAGAGGGACTTAACTACCTAACTTCCTGAGTGATTGTGTGAATGTATACCGAATAGTGGAAGTGTAATGTGACCCGATTGTGTGAAGGATGGAATACGTCGAGTGATGTTTGAATAGGATATATTCTGAGTGAGAAGGAGTTCTGGAATTCGAGTGGGATAACCCTCAGTGTCCGAGTAGAGTATAGGTCTGGCCGTATGGATAAAACGGAAAGGCTAAGTTAGGGAATTCCGAATGCACTTAGGAATGAACTTCCGAGTGGACTTAGTCTTTTACCGAGAGTATGGATGTTCTGATGCCGAGTGATGAATTTACCGTGTGAGGCTTCTCGCTTCAGTGAATGAAGGATCTGCTCCAGCGAATGTGTACTGCTGGAAGGCTTTTGTCGTAGTCTCGCCCAAGCGACGTGGAGTCTCGCCCGAGCGAGTGCGCGTGTGATGCTGATGGTTTTCGCCCAGGCGCTGATGTGTTTCGCTGAACCTAATGGGTCGGTCCCAGCCTTGTTCCTTCCGCTAATTGCTGTACGTGTGAATGCTCTTTTATTTTTCTTGCCTTCTTCCTTCTTTTTCTATGCCGATTGACCAATGGTTGATTTGTGAAAAAAATTTTCCCTGTTTTTTTGGATTTATTGTTTATTAAAATTTTGGGTGTTACATTTTGGTATCAGAGCAGACCAAAAGGTCCATGGCCAAGGTTTGCCTACAGTTTGTGGGCGGTTGAGTGTGTTATGCCAACTTGTTATAATTGCTTGTGATATTCCATTAAACGTTACTGTATGTGTAATCATGACTCGTGTGACGATATATGCTTCTATTGGATTGGTGTATGTTGACTATGAATGGCGTGGTTGTATGCCTGTGCCTTGTTGAGGAATTTGAATGTGTGATGAATGAATGGTACATGATGTATGTGACTTGCAGTATAAGGGATGGGTTGTAGTTCCTAAGTTGGAAATCTGGGTGTGTAATAAGTGAGTAAAGGTGAGGTCAGATATATGTTAAAATTGGGGTTGCGTCTCGGTGGCGATTGAGGAGACCAAGTGAGTGATGGACTAGATGCTGGACCAATAGGAGTAGTGACCCAGTTGATTAGGCATGACCATGAACGAATGAATGTGAAATAGAACATCTGTTTGACTCGGATACTGTCTTGGTTTGGTGTGTGAAAAACCGAGTGAATGGTACTAGACCTTATAACAATATTTGAATATTGTGAGGTACCCATCGTGGGATACTGGATAAATAGTGACCCCTTAGGGATTCTAAATCTGATAATTTATTAACCTTGCGAGTTGTTGAGCCGAGTAGAACAATTGCGTAGTAACTCATTAAGGCTTGAATGATTATCATGTGATGTGTTATGTGTGAGATGTGTTGGTAGCTGTACTATGATTGCGTAATGGTGCATGCGACTCTTGGATTGTGGTATTGTAAACTGTTTAGTGATTGTATGACTCCGTCCGCGAATGCATGTTAATAATTCTGCGAATACTGACTGAATACTTGTAAATAGGAGTGTTATCATTACTGCCGAGTGCTATTTGTGATGGATGTTTTGTAACCTAGCACACGAACCCTGCGTAATATATATATATATATATATATATATAGGTGATTGAGGGTGAACTGCTTTTATGTGTTGCTCTATAATTGAAACATGACCGTTGTTTGATGATTGAAATATGTGGTCTGTGTATGATTAATTATTGATGCATGCAATACCCGGACATTGTGATAGATATTAATTGTGAATCGTTGTGATGATACTCCACCTGAAAGATATGTATACATATATATGCTAATGAGCATGTCGAGTGGCTTATGCTGTGAGTCAGCAAATAAGAACTGTGTGTGATTTATAATGAAATGCATCAGCATTGAACGTTTTTCAGAGTGGGCAATCAGATGAATGTGTGGGGTATTGAGGATTCTGAGATTAATCCTAAAAGACCTCCGAGTTGGACTCGAGGCCATGCTTGGAGATGAGCATTGGATGCTTAATGAAAGTCCTTGGGTTGGACTCAAGGCAAATGCTGAGTGCATTGGAGTGGGACTCCTGGTGAATAAATCGTATGCATCTGATTCGCCGACTGCACGAATACATGTGTATAAGAGCATTATTGTTGAGGCTAACATGATTTGCATGGATTTGAATGATATGAGTAGTTTCCGACTTGATGGTGTTGTATGAATGAGGTCTGACTGAGTGAATGTACATGTATTGATGCTGTTGCCAAGTGTGATGCAATGTAATAATTGAGAATGTATGTTATGGTACAACTTCTGATTGAATGACTGTGTGTACATTTATGATGATAAATGAGCTCGGTGTGAATTATATGAATATGTGGATATGATATGGTGAATGAAACCCTTAATGTAGTTTGGAATTGATTTGGGTAAATCTGATTGGATGGGCATATGTATATGTCGATGCTATTACCAAGTGCAATGTGACGTTGTGGTTATGGTGCATGATGTAGTGGACAATATTATAGCCATGAATAATTGGTATGAAATCCGACTGAGTGTCTGTATGTACATTAGTGTCGTTGCTGAAGTTTGTGGTGTGTTATAATAGCATATGTGATTGTGAATTGCTTAATCCTGAGTGTATTACATGAACCCGAGTGAGTGATGTTATTATATAACTGAGAGTTAAGAATTTAATCCGAGCCATGGTTTTGCGAGGAATAAGGTTTAGAGGAGATATTTACTCGGTGTTGACTAGAAGCTGATTGTTGAATTGCCATCTTACTGTTTTACAGAAGTGATGAATATGTGATGTGTGATGTTGATGTGGGTGTATTACTTATGTGTGTGAACTGCCATTAACTACCGTGTGAATTAGTATTAGTTGGGTGAGTCTGGTCCGTGTGAGGTATGCTGCTCTGAGACGACTCTTCCTGCCAAAGAATATGTGGCAGCGTACACGTTGTAGTGACTATGTAATTGTTGTAACCCTATAGGAATGAGACGTCATCCTATAAGTTGGATGCAGCAATTCATGAGTCGGGCAGGTGAAGCTGTAACTGCTTATGGTGATGGTGAGTCTTTCAGACGATTCTGAGGGATTATGAGAGTTATATTAAATGAGTGTTATACGATTGTTTATCAAAATAAAGATAGAGGGTTTATTTGACCTTGGCGTGTCTGCTTCCGAGAGGATTAGAGGTTGCTGGATACGGTCTAGCTACTAAAAGGATGATTGGTATTGGAATAAGAAGGGTGATCAACTGTCACCGAAATTGGAGTTTTGAAAGGGTAACCGAGTGATGCTGTAAGCCTAATGAGGAAACCAGGAGTGGAGCCAAATTAAATTGTAAGGTTAGGAATTGCTCGGGAGAGGTTGGTATATTCCGAGTGTGTAAGAGTGGAGACAATTCCAAGTGAAGACCTTGTGGGAAAGAACTGCTGAGTGAAAATTATGGTGTTCCGAGTAGAATCTTATTGAGAGGATCATTATTAAGTTAAGAGAATAGTGTCCGAGCGTAACATTCTAAGTAAAGCAAGAATTCGAGTAACGTGACTCGGAGTGTATCACTTTCGAGTGGAATGGCACCGTGTGGATCGATTCTGAATAGTAAGATAGCGAGTGTAGAATTCCTAATACCCGTGGGATGTCCAACCGAGTGATCTTCCAGGAGAAAAGTCCTTTTGGTTGGGACATGGAACTTAGAGTGTGCAAGTTTCTGAGTGAAGAGGGCTCCGAGAGGAAGTAGATATCCGAGTGAAGAATTTAACTGAAGTCGTACTCAGGTCAGTGATTGGGACTGTTGAGCTTGAACTCAAGTTTGGTTTCCAGGTAGGCTCGAGTTGCGAGTCAATTTCTGGTAAGTGGAAGAATTTCCGGGTGAGAATTACCCTCAAACCCCGAGTGATGTCTGTGTAAGAGGACCGAGTGAAACTCTCAGGATGAAAGCATGGAATTAGCCAGAAGCATGGGTAGGAATCTAAGATTTCAGAATTTAATGTAGTGCATATGCGAAGCAAATCTGGGTAAATTGTGTTAATTGAAACACATGGAAATTCCTTGAGTGTTCCCTTTGGTGTAAGAGAAAGATTTTGTGGTCAGGTTTTGAAAACCGAGGGTTTGGCCCGAGAGGAATCGGTCGGGAGTGAGTATTTTGGGAGTCGGTGGTGTTGTTTATCGACTGAATTTTCCCCAACTGGTTGAATAACCTCTAAGGATGTGTTCCCCACGACACGATGTCGAGCCTGTGCTTTATGTGATTTCATTATTGTGCCGAGCAACTCGTTCGAGTCAAGAAAACCGATGGTGTGAATATGCCGAATGGTGTTGAGAGTATATGGCTGAGCGGCCAAGAAATTAGGAAGCGCCACTGCTTATGACGTAATTGGCTAAGTTAAATGAGGGACCTGACCTTTGTGTCTTGCTGACTGGAATTATGGTGCGATCGGTAAACCGCTTGAGTGGTAAATCTCTGCCGAGTGAAGCTGTGATCCGATCGGTGAATGCTTGTGGAAGCACAGTCGTGTATGTGATTGAGACAGCAATTTTCTGAGCCATGTATGTAAGGAAAGTTACCGATTGAATTTCGAGGACGAAATTCTTTTGAGAGGGGGAGAACTGTAACATCCCAATTTAATAAGTAGTTGCCAAATGAAAATAAATCGTTAAAATAATAAATCGATAAGTGTGGGGAGAATTATCTATTAATTATAATTGGTTTAATTAATTTAAGTTAAGAAAAGAAAGGTTGATTAATGGTGATTAGCTGTCAATGACTGATTAGATGTGATTATGTGTGTGACGCGTGTGGGGGCTGCTGCTGTGCACGCTTTCCCACCCCACTCCTCCTTCTCTTCGTACATGCATATATGGGTACACTATCATTGATTCTTCCCTACAGACTCCTCTCCCCCCGTTCTTTTCTTTTTCTTCTTCTTCTTCTTCTTCTTCTTCTTCTTCTTCTTCTTTTTTTTCCTCTTCGATCTCCTTCTTCCTCCTCTGCGCTCTGTTCCCGTGAGCTCGCAGCAATGGTGGCTGAGGATTGGGGTCCTCCTCCCTTACTCGATGAACCCGTGAGGATGAGGGTGTACATCCCCTCTGCATGCAACACGTCTCCTTCCTTGTTCTTTCATTCCTTCGTCGGCTTCCCTCCTTCTTCTTCTCCTTGCTCGAAGCTGCCAAGTTCCAGTGGAGATCTGTACTACGAGGAGCTTCAAGGTGGTCGGAGTATTCACAGCATTGTGATGGAGCCATTCCAGGGAGCGAACCGAGAGCTGGACGTCTTGGGCCTCCCCTGCTCTTGCATGCAGATGTGCTAAGAGTGATTCAGTATTCCTCTGGAACTGAGCGTCGTATTGACCGACTGAAAGCTTCAATCCAGGTAGGGGGGTGTCTTCTATCTTAAATGCATGGGTTATGAACGGGTTCCGAGTGTTGATACTTGCTATTTCCGTGTTCTGATTTCGTGTTGTGTTGCATGCGAGTGTGTACTGCCCAGTTGCATGATGAGTGAAAGACAAGTGTTGCATGTTGATGGACTATGAATGTTGAACGATTGTGTGAACGGAATGTGTTGAAGTGATGTTGACGATTACCGTGTGTTTTACATGCCTGCAAGTTGTTATGAGTTTAGAATGCCGACTGCATGTGATAAAATATGACTCAGTGAATCTGATAATGTACCATACCGATTGCATGTGTTATGGAATACTGTTAATGCCTAGCACTAATTGCATGAGATGCATATGCTATTGAGTTCTGAAAATGTGTAACACTGACTGTATGAGATGCATGTGTTGTTGAGCTTTGTTAATATTCAGCATTGATTGCATGAGATGCATGTGTTGTTTGAATGCTGATGATGTATGATGCTGATTGCATGACATGCATGTATGGCTGTGTATATGAACTGTGTGTTGTGTGATGAATCTGCGTGTGGCGCATGGGATGCGTTTGTGCTGGGAGCACGTAGTGTGGGACACTACCATCGGTTTTTAAAGCGTAGGACGCTATGAAATCCTTGAGTGGGACTCAAGGTAGCCCTTGAGTGGGACTCGGGCTGCCTGTGAACACCTCCGTTGGCGCTGAGAGCGCTGGTGTCACCTGTGGGCAAACGGTTGGGTACCTGTAAAACGGCCAAGCAGCTGGGAGCTGATTTGATAGCTGAGAGCTATGTATAAAAAAGGCTGAGAGCCTACGTTGCAACGTCTAAACCGATACACACGAATGCGGAACCGAGTGAAATACTATATGCTTATTAACTGTTGATATTGTTTGGAATTGGTTATGCATGCAAAGATGTTAATGAAATGATGAACGTTTATAACTGAGTGAAATACTCTGTGTGTATTGACCAATTGATATTGTTTGGAATTAATTATGCATGTGATAATGTTAATGAAAGCATGAATGTGTATATCCGAGTGAAATACTCTGTGTATATGTATTACTGATGCTGACTGGAATTTGACTATGCGTGTGATGATGTTAAGGAGATGATGAATGGGTATAACCGAGAGAGTATTCTGTGTGTATACGCAATTGATGCTGATTGAAGTTGCTCCTTGAATATGTGTTAATGTTATTGAAATGTCGTGCTTGTAAGCCGAGTGAGAACTGTTAGATTCTGACCGGAAAGTGTTGAATACGTGCGTTCTGATTCATTGGTATTATCATGTTGCTGATTGTTGTTATATTAATGTTATTGGCTATGTATTTGCACCTGGCCGAGTGGTGACTAACGAATTCCGATCGGTAAGAGTTCCATGTGTGTCTTGCTTGATTGATATCGCTTGACTTACTCGTTGCTATGTATAATTGCGTGTATATGTATATTGCTGTATAACTGTGGGATAACCTGAGTCGGTATCTATCATTTAATATCTAAGATGCTCACCCCTACACCATTTTTCAGTGTGCAGGTCATACTCGGAAATGATGATAGGGTCTCATGTCTGAGTGTGGTGCACTCGGACTGTTGAGCACTTGTATTGCATTATTATGTTCTATCCGTGTAGCCTTGGCCGGCTCCTATGTAAAATGACGATTAAATATATTCACTTATAAAGATTAAATAGTCATGGTGTCATTTGTATGGTATCGCAAGTATTGGTAAATGTATAATATCAAGATAATGGGTATTCCGAGTATATGGTTACATGTCTATGGGTCGGTAGACTAGATTTGTGGGCAGATTTATGTTTCTGTGAACATGTATTCATATGTATGAGCTTCGTACCGATTCGATGCGTTTTCCGACTGGAAAGTGTTGTTAAACGACTCGAGGGCCATTGAGGAGTGGAATTATGTTAAGTTGGTGGTTCCGAGTGAAGATTTCTAGGTGGCTTTACCGAGTAAACATATTGAGTGACTCCGAGTGAAAATTATAAGTGAATCCCGAGTGAGGAAGAGTTTGTATTTCCCGAGTGAAAACCTTGGGTGATTCCCTTCTAAGCGAGGAGTTAGAATTAGTGGTTTAGAGTGGACCGGGTCCTAAGTGTAAGGTATCGGTAATCCGAGTGAAAGATGTAAAGTCCGAGTGAGTGAGGATTGGTATCCCGAGTGGTTGGGTTTCGAATAAGTCTGAGAGGGACTTAACTACCTGACTTCCTGAGTGATTGTGTGAATGTATACCGAATAGTGGAAGTGTAATGTGACCCGATTGTGTGAAGGATGGAATACGTCGAGTGATGTTTGAATAGGATATATTCTGAGTGAGAAGGAGTTCTGGAATCCGAGTGGGATAACCCTCAGTGTCCGAGTAGAGTATAGGTCTGGCCGTATGGATAAAACGGAAAGGCTAAGTTAGGGAATTCCGAATGGACTTAGGAATGAACTTCCGAGTGGACTTAGTCTTTTACCGAGAGTATGGATGTTCCGATGCCGAGTGATGAATTTACCGTGTGAGGCTTCTCGCTTCAGCGAATGAAGGATCCGCTCCAGCGAATGTGTACTGCTGAAAGGCTTTTGTCGTAGTCTCGCCCAAGCGACGTGGAGTCTCGCCCGAGCGAGTGCGCGTGTGATGCTGATGGTTTTCGCCCAGGCGCTGATGTGTTTCGCTGAACCGAATGGGTCGGTCCCAGCCTTGTTCCTTCCGCTGATTGCTATACGTGTGAATGCTCTTTTATTTCCCTTGCCTTCTTCCTTCTTTTTCTATGCCGATTGACCAATGGTTGATTTGTGAAAAAAATTTTCCCTGTTTTTTTGGATTTATTGTTTATTAAAATTTTGGGTGTTACAGCAATTCCTTGTTTTGAGATGACGTAAGCCAAAAATTATACTTCGGTCAGCCAGAATTCATATTTTGATAACTTGGCGTATAACTGCCTTGCTTGTAATGTATTTAGAATAATCCGGAGATGTTCCTCATGCTTTTTGGGGTTCTTAGAATAAACAAGAATGTCGTCTACGAATACTACCATAAATTTATCCAAGTATTTATAGAAGATTCAGTTCATGTAGTTCATAAAGACTGGGGGTGCGTTAGTGACTCCAAAGGGCATGACGAGATAGTCATAGTGACCATATTATGTCCTGAAGGTTGTTTTGGGTATATCTTCTTTCTTCACTTGCATTATGATAGCCTGATCGTAGATCAATCTTTGAGAAGATAGTGGTGTCTCACAGTTGGTCCATCAAATCATCGATCCTTGGGAGAGGGTATCGGTTCTTGATCGTAACTTTGTTGAGCTGACGGTAATCAACGTATAGACGCATACTGCCATCTTTCTTTTTGACTAGAAGGACCGGTATAACACCCCGATTTTCTGGACCCAAATCCTGATGTAATCAAGATAATAATTAGTAAAAACGGGAGTAAATTTTTTTGTGTTCGAAATAGTTTCTAAACACCATCTCGACTACATCAAGACCCAAACCACAAAAAACCAAAGAGTGAGATTTATCAACATATAACTGGATCGATAACTAATTTTCCCATAACGGTATACAAAAATAGTAGAGTCTACAGCGGAAAAAGAATGTGCATACCAGGCATACGCCTAGTCCCATATATGACGATATCAGAAAAGGCTCGGCAAATCATGCAAACACCTAACATAAACCTATTAGATTATAACTCATTCATGCACTTACAATAGACACATGCATTGCCTAAGATATAATATAAATATGCATATACATTCGGGGTCATGCCCCAACTATCACCACTGCCCATATCTCATAATTGACCTACTCATTCACCTATTGGCATTAATCCAAACACCACCATCATCAATGTATATTATTCAAATTCAATTCCTCAAGTACTCCTCAAATCATCACTTATGTACTAATACATAGGTTCATCATTTATGCATTCACGATTATCTTATACATGACCAAAATCACCAAATCATTGATATCATCATATACAATTTATTCATTACATTAAAATTCACAAATGATGCCGGCCAAGGCATTTCCACTACCACTATTTACCTTCCCGAAACTTCAATTTAAAATCTGAACTCATCCAATGGCAACCTGCATCACAATGCTAAAAAGGAGACCACATGGGAGAGTGAGTTATACATTTAAAATGACGAATATAATATATTATGATTAAGTGTACATGCATTCATTCATCATGTGTGCTTTGCTATAAAATCATCAATTTATCATTCAATCATCATCATATTGATATAATAGGCATACAAGCCTCATGAAATGTAGTTCACAACATAAGCAAGCACAAACACATACACAATCACATTGCCACTTATCAACAAGGGCATTCACAAATTATCATCATCAATTCATTATATCTTTAGTCAATTCCTCCTCGTAAGGGGTTTCTCATCTCTCGTGGTCATCCCATCTTAAATGCCATGAACATATGGCTAATGCATATATCAATTGTTTAATGCATATGCAATGGATCCATTTCAATCACCTATGTGCACATGGTATCTCAAGTGATCGCAACCACTTATAATCATCATCATATTGGTTTCCCACCTCACAAGGGGTACTTCCTCCTCATGATCGCAACCATGGAATATCATAGGAACTCGCAAGCCCTTTTCATTCAAATACCAAGTGATCGCAACCACTGGCTTATCATTATACAATCCCTTAGGATGTCTCATTTTGATCACAACCACATATCAATCATTTCATAATGGTTTCCAACCTTGCAAGGGGTACTCCCTCCTCGCGATCACAACCACGCGTTTTCATCCATAATGGTCCCCGCAGGGCCTTTCATTTCAACAACCAGGTGATCGCAACCACCGGCTCAATATCATATCATCATCACGTTGGTTTCCCGCCTCGCAAGGGGTACTCCCTTCATAGAACCCCGCAGGATCTTTAATCATTGTGATCGCAACCATATATTCAATGTTATGCCATGCCATGAATGCAAAATGCAATAATGCATATGCCAATGAACCTCGTAAGGATATCTCACCCTCTCATATAGGGATATATTTTAATTTGACATTTTTAATCAATAACATACAATCATTTACAAAGCCCATCAAGGCATACCATTCATATACTTGACATCTCAATAGCCACAATATCATTCTCATATTAATCCACGTATGGAATTCAAGAAGCATAGCAAGCATCATAGTATGAGTCCACACATGGGAATCAAAAAAGGCATGTTGATAAATACATTTCAAATACATAGCATCATATACTAGCTAATACAATTAAATCTATATGTACAAGATCGCACTTCTATCAAACACAATGGCATTGCCATCATTAATAATATAAATCACCATTAAACCAAGGGTATGTTCAATAACAATATCCCTTTTCATCCAACATCATTAATCATCATTCAATGTGTGTGGCCTTATCCATTTTTTTATCATTACTGATACTATTTCAATTTCATTGAGTTATCATAACTCATTGCCACTCAATTGTCTCCTCATTAATTTCATTATCATACAAGGTGTGTCATATAACCACGACCTTTAAATTTTCATTATCAATTATGTATCACATCAATGGTGGTGTACATTCATGTTTTCATAACGTGATTTAGGCATACATATAACTTACCAAGGCCTTAAGCCATTCCCCAATCACCACTAAGGCACACCACATATATACCCTTAATGAATTCTCTCGTTATTACATAATGTAAGGGGTTTTGGATACCAATCAGCTCATGATAAATTTCAACTTCAAAATATAAGAAAGGCTCATTTTTAGTCCTAAAAGTAGTGGGACATGTCACAATTGTCACCTATTAGTCACAATGGTTTTGAAGAGAGTCTAAGAAGATCCAATAATTGTAAAGTAGGCTTGAGGACCTAAAAGATGCAAGGTGTGAAAATTTCAATTTCACACTGATATAATCGATTAGGCCATGTGCTAATCGATTGCCCTAACCGATTACAGAATTAGGGATAATCGATTACAGATCTCCTGGAATTTATGTAATGCATCATATATTTCACCTAGTCGATTACAAGAACCAATCTAATCGACTACCAGGATTCTGTTTGGTTCATAATCGATTACAACACTGAATGTAATCGATTACCTTGGTTCTATTTAGCTCATAATCGATTACAACCTTGAGTCTAATCGATTATGGGACTGTAATCAATTAAGCTGATCGATTTCCTTAAAGACAGAAGCCTTGTAATCGATTAGGCCAGGTGGCTAATCGATTACACCCTATGAGATTGCAGAAATTATGTAGATTTTCTTAAGGAAATGAACTTCTCACTCACCTAAATCTATGAAACAATATCGGATTGCTACCAAATTTTGACACAAGTTATAATACATCATTTATGACGCATGACCACCGCTCTCACTTAAAAATTCCTTAAGATCAATGACTCATGCGCATAAATACGTTTTACCCATTTTGAGGCACTTTTGTGCAACTCAAGGGCATATTTCCAATGAAATTGGCCCATTCCAATTTCTACAAGTCATAATCTACGCATAGAAGCTATCAGGACTATCACAAGCCATTCAATTCTCATAAAACTCTATTTGCCTCTATTAGTTTCTCAATTATGTATTAATATCAAGGCATAGCCTCACACTTTAAAAAATTTCTCTATCAACATAAACATCACTCCCATCAAAAGAACTTCAAATATTCATTATCAATTCAAGTATATATATATTTCTCAAGAATCCACCATTGCCAAGTATAATATTCATCACATTATCAATTATCTCATCATTCAACATAATCATGCCAAGGCAAGCATGAGTTTCATCATATACAATAATCATCAATTATATAACTCATACAATTTGAATGTAAACTCCTCTCCTACCTCAAGGGAAGAACCGCAATCCGAATGCTCTGATCATTCCACACCATCATCCGGAACACGATCCTATCAACAAACACATATATACATGCTATTAATAAGTCATCATAAGGCATCATCTCTTAAAACTCATTATCAAGTCCTAGACTTGTCTAAACTCCATTTCATACACTTATGTTAGGCTTTGGGAATTCCTTTCCTAAAACCAAGATTCTCTAGGTTC
This sequence comes from Clitoria ternatea, assembly GCA_037962975.1. Taxonomy (NCBI): domain Eukaryota; kingdom Viridiplantae; phylum Streptophyta; class Magnoliopsida; order Fabales; family Fabaceae; genus Clitoria; species Clitoria ternatea. Next base: position 184,784,012 of record CM075671.1, read on the forward strand.
CAAAAGGGCTAACCATACCCAATAACAATAAGATCATATCCCTTATTCATAATACATCCAATCATCATATAAATCATCCATTTGCCATCATTATCACTCAAAATTCAACATAGTTATCCTATCCTCCAATAACCATAATTAATCAACAAATTCAAATGGCACATGCCATGGCCTACGGCCTTATCAACCCATAATGTCCAATCCACACATCCATCACAACCATTATGGTTTTGGTGTTCAAACTCATTATCATTCATTTAAAGACCATACTCTAAATATCACACATGTCCACCTAAAATTAATCCTCAAAACAACATTACATGTTTTCCCCAATTTCTCAAGGCTAGGGTTTCATCAAGATTTAATCACCATTATTAATATTCATCAATCATCATCAATGACCATTCTTCCTCATCAATATCATTCCCTAACATCATTAAACATACTTCCCACTCACATTTCATACTTTCCCTAAATTCCTAAAGTTAGGGTTTCCATAAAACTTCAATAACCACCATTTATATTCATCATTTCCTACTCCATCATGTGCCATTTTCATCTACCCCCCTCACACCCACATAAAAATATATATTCTCACACCCCACCTTAGGTTTTTGTATAAAAATGGCTCCCATTCCATAACCCATACATATAACACTCCCAATCATATGAAAATCAAAGCCTAAGGCTCAAGCTCATTAAAATGGAGGGAGACATACCATAAGCCAAGAAATCATAATGGGCTTCTAAGAGAGGGAGAGGCTGATGAAAATTTAAGAAAGAAGAGGGAGGAGCTTCCATCAACATCATCTCTTTCAAGCTCCATAGGAAAAATGAAAATGGAGGGAGGAGGAAGAGGCACCATCATTTTTGCTAGGTTTAGAGAGGAAGAAGATGAAGAGAATGGGAGGATAAAATGGAAGAAGTGTTTGCCTAGGGGAGCTAAAAAACCACCGTGAAAGGAGAAATGGGAGTAGGGTTTTATGTTTTAATTTTTATTCCCTTCATTAAAAATTTTCCGTTTTTCAACATACAGGATCTTAGTTCGGGCTCAACACTTTATCTAAAAATTATTCCGAAGACATATTCGGATTCCTCATCATATTCTTAACAGCCCTGACCAATGGCATCTCAATCGGAGATACTTGGTCCGACACCCATATTTCAACTGGTATAATTTCAGCTCCTTAAATCTCAATAAATTATAAATATCCATAATAAATCCCAATTTAATTATTTTCTAATTTGTGGGACATAAATAAACTCATATTTATTATTTATTCTCTTGAATTAATCATTTTTATAAATTTTAGGATGTTACAATGCACCCCACCTAACAGAAATTTCGTCCTCGAAATTTAACCTCGACACATATATCATAAGGCCATACTTCAGGCCGCACACTAACAAGGTATAACATCATTATAAAATAGCATTGGACTTCCCAAAGTCCATCAAGACATGTTCATACTTAGTACGACCAGAAAGGCTCAGTACATTCACCATAAGCAGTTACAACTCTACACCTGCCCGACCTACGTGTTGCTACATCTGACATACAGGAAGGCGTCCCAATCCCGTAGTGGTTACCATAAACACATGAAGATGGCGCATAAGTGTATGTTGCCACAATGCCTATGGCATGTAAGGCCATATCGGGACTAGTACTTCATATTCCCATTACTCACGTCGGTCACTCTTATTCTAATAACGTCAATTCATAAGAGACACATACATTGCCTAAGATATAATATAAATATGCATATACATCCGGGGTCATGCCCCAACTATCACCACTGCCCATATCTCACAATTGACCTACTCATTCACCTATTGGCATTAATCCAAACACCATCGTCATCAATGTATATTATTCAAATTCAATTCCTCAAGTACTCCTTAAATCATCACTTATGTACTAATACATGGGTTCACCATTTACGCATTCACGATTATCTTAAACATGACCAAAATCACCAAATCATCGATATCATCATATACAATTAATTCATTATATTAAAATTCACAAATGATGCCGGCCAAGGCATTTCCACTACCACTATTTACCTTCCTGAAACTTCAATTTAAAATCCGAACTCATCCCATGGCAACCTGCATCACAATGCTAAAAAGGAGACCACATGGGAGAGTGAGTTATACATTCAAAATGACGAATATAATATATTATGATTAAGTGTACATGCATTCATTCATCATGTGTGCTTTGCTATAAAATCATTAATTCATCATTCAATCATCATCACATTGATATAATAGGGATACAAGCCTCATGAAACGCAATTCAACATATAAGCAAGAACAAGCACATATATAATCACATTTCCACTTATCAACAAGGGCATTCACAAATTATCATCATCAATTCATTAAATCCTTACTCAATTCCTCCTCGCAAGGGGTTTCTCATCTCTCGTGGTCATCCCATCTCAAATGCCATGAACCTATGGCTAATGCATATGTCAATTGTTTAATGCATATGTAATGGATCCATTTCAATCACCCATGCACACATGGTATCTCAAGTGATCGCAACCACTTATAATCATCATCATATTGGTTTCCCGCCTCGCAAGGGGTACTCCCTCCTCGTGATCGCAACCACAGAATATCATAGGAACTCATAAGCCCTTTTCTTTTCAAATACCAAGTGATCGCAACCACTGGCTTATCATTATACAATCCCTTAGGATGTCTCATTGTGATCGCAACCACATATCAATCATTTCATAATGGTTTCCTGCCTCGCAAGGGGTACTCCCTCCTGGTGATCACAACCACGGGTATTCATCCACAATGGTCCCTATAGGGCCTTTCATTTCAACAACCAAGTGATCGCAACCACCAGCTCAATATCAAATCATCATCACGTTGGTTTCCCGCCTCGCATTAGGTACTCCCTTCATAGAACCCCGCAGGATCTTTCATGATTATGATCGCAACTACATATTCAATGTTATGCCATGCCATGAATGTAAAATGCAATAATGCATATGCCAATCAACCTCGCAAGGATATTTCACCCTCTCATATAGGGATATATTTTAATTTGACATTTTTAATCAATAACATACAATCATTTACAAAGCCTCTTAAGGCATATCATTCATATACTTGACATCTCAATAACCACAACATCATTCTCACATTAATCCACGCATGGAATTCAAGAAGCATAGCAAGCATCATAGTATGAGTCCACACATGAGAATCAATCAAGGCATGTTGATAAACATATTTCAAATACATAGCATCATATGCTAGCTAATACAATTAAATCTATATGTACAAGATTGCACTTGTATCAAACACAATGGAATTGCCATCATTAATAATATAAATCACCATTAAACCAAGGGTATGTTCAACAACAATATCCCTTTTCATCCAACATCATTAATCATCATTCAATGTGTGTGGCCTTATCCATTTTTTTATCATTACTGATACTATTTCAATTTCATTGAGTTATCATAACTCATTGCCACTCAATTGTCCCCTCATTAATTTCATTATCATACAAGGTGTGTCATATAACCATGACCTTTAATTTTTCATTATCAATTATGTATCACATTAATGGTGGTGTACATTCATGTTTTCATAACGTGATTTAGGCATATACATAACTTACCAAGGCCTTAAGCCATTCCCCAATCACCACTAAGGCACACCACATATATACCCTTAATGAATTCTCTCGTTATTACATAATGTAAGGGGTTTTGGATACCAATGAGCTCATGACAAATTTCAACTTTAAGATATAAGAAAAGCTCATTTTTAATCCTAAAAGTAGTGGGACATGTCACAATTATCACAATTATCACCTATTAGTCACAATGGTTTCGAAGAGAGTCTAAGAAGATCCAATAATTGTAAAGTAGGCTTGAGGACCTAAAAGATGCAAGATAAATGCTCAAGGTGTGAAAATTTCAATTTCACACTGATATAATCGATTAGGCCATGTGCTAATCGATTGCCCTAACCGATTATAGAATTAGGGGTAATCGATTATAGATCTCCTGGAATTTATGTAATGCATCAGATATTTCACCTAGTCGATGACAAGAACCAATCTAATCAACTACGAGGATTCTGTTTGGATCATAATCGATTATAACACTGAATATAATCGATTACCTTGGTTCTGTTTAGCTCAAGAATCCACCATTGCCAAGTATAATATTCATCACATTATCAATTATCTCATCATTCAACATAATCATGGCAAGGCAAGCATGAGTTTCATCATATACAATAATCATCAATTATATAACTCATGCAATTTGAATTGAAACTCCTCTCCTACCCCGAGGGAAGAACCGCAATTTGAATGCTCCGATCATTTTGCACCATCATCCGGAACACGATCCTATCAACAAACACATATATACATGCCATTAATAAGTCATCATAAGGCATCATCTCTTAAACCTCATTATCAAGTCCTAGACTTGTCTAAACTCCAATTCATATGCTTATGTTAGGCTTCGGGAATTCTTTTCCCAAAGCCAAGATTCTCTAGGTTTCAAAAGGGCTAACCACACCCAATAATAACAAGATCATATCCCTTATTCATAATACATCCAATCATCATATAAATCATCCATTTGCCATCATTATCACTCAAAATTCAACATAGCTCTCCTATCCTCCAATAACCATAATTAATCAACAAATTCAAATGGCACATGCCATGGCCTAAGGCCTCATTAACCCATAATGTCCAACCCACACATCCATTACAACCATTATGGTTTCGGTGTTCAAACTCATTATCACTCATTTAAAGGCCATACTCTAAATATCACATATTTCCACTTAAAATTAATCCCCAAAACAACATTACATGTTTTCCCCAATTTCTTAGGGTTAGGGTGTCATCAAGACTTAATCACTGTTATTAATATTCATCAATCATCATCAATGACCATTCTTCCTCATCAATATCATTCCCTAACATCATTAAACACACTTCCCACTCATATTTCATACTTTCCCCAAATTCTTAAAGTTAGGGTTTTCATAAAAATTCAATAACCACCACTTATATTCATTATTTCCTACTCCATCATGTGCCATTTTCGTGTACCCCCTCTCATACCCATACAAAAATAGATATTCTCATACCCCACCTTAGGGTTTTGTATAAAAATGGCTCCCATTCCATAACCCATATATATAACACTCCCCAATCATATGAAAATCAAAGCCTAAGGCTCAAGCTCATTAAAATGAAGGGAGACATACCTTAAGCCAAGAAATCACAATTAGCTTCTAAGAGAGGGAGAGGCTGACGAAAATTTAAGAAAGAAGAGGAAGGAGCTTCCATCAACATCATCTCCTTCAAGCTCCATGGGAAAAACGAAAATGGAGGGAGAAGGAAGAGGCACCATCATTTTTGCTAGGTTTAGAGAGGAAGAAGATGAAGAGAATGGGAGGAGAAAATGGAAGAAGTGTTTGCCAAGGGGAGCTAAAAAACCACCGTGAAAGGAGAAGGGGGAGTAGGGTTTTATGTTTTAATTTTTATTCCCTTCATTAAAAATTTTCTGTTTTACAACATACAGGATCTCAGTTCGGGCTCAACACTTTATCTAAAAATTATTCCGAAGACATATTCGGATTTCCCATAATATTCTTAACAGCCCTGACCAATGGCATCTCAATCGAAGATACTTGGTCTGACACCCATATTTCAACCGGGTATAATTTCAGCTCCTTAAATCTCAATAAATTATAAATATCCATAATAAGTCCCAATTTAATTATTTCCCAATTTGTGAGACATAAGTCAACTCATATATAATTATTTATTATTGATTCTCCTCAATTAATCATTTTTATAAATTTCGAGATGTTACAACCGGCACTCTCCAAGGTGAGACACTATGTCTAATCATTCCTTTCTCTGAAAGTTCTTCTATCTGCTTTTAGAGCTCTCTAAGTTCCTTAGGTGACATTCAATAAGGAGCAATAGAGATTGGTCCTGTGCCTGGTTTGATGTCAATACTAAATTCGATCTCTCACTCTGGAGGTAACTCTCGTATATCATTAGGGAATACTTCTGAAAATTCTTGAACAATAAGAAAATAATTGATCAAAGGAGTGTTCTTATCCCCGGTATTGGTAAGAATTACATATTGACAGGACCCGCAAGCGCACGGGTTATGTCGCGTAATATAAAAGATTATCGTTCTCCACAGGGACTGTGTTCAAAGTACCAGCATATTGAAATTTAATTATCCACACAATTGATTTTTAAGGTTTTTGTAAAATAAAACACAAAATTAAGTTGTATAGAATACAAAAATAAGATTTACTTGACACTTAAAAAATCAAAGTTGAGAGTATCTTGGGATTTCGGGGGATTAAGACTCTATTTTATGTTAATGAATTTTAACTTTTCATAAATAAGAATCGAATTAAGTTTTCCAAGGCGAATTTTCCAAAAGCTAATTAATATGTTCCTCTCGGAATCCTATTAATGTACCTAACCTATGGAAAGCGCTGCTTAATCCTCAGAAAGGCCCATTATCGTTTTATGAAGATCCCTTTTATTTCCTCAAAAGAATTTTGATTACTTTCACGGTTTTACCGAGGTCACAAAAAGCATCTCAAAAATCTTAGGTTTAGTTCAAAGCTTTTCGGTAAAAATAAATCTCTCGATTCTATTTATTACCTAAACTTACTAATATACCCGTAAGTATACAGTTTTATCATTTAGGTTCTTGTTAGGAATTACTAAAAGCATTAAGCATAATTGAACTAAATGGAAAACAGAAATTTATTTAATTCCAAGTCAAAATAACATTAAAATAAAATATTATCATACCCCCTTTATCCCAAGATAATTAATTTAGCTACTCATGAAAAAATTTAAATTCATATAAATAATGGAAAAATAAAACATACAAGACATGATAAAAATAAAGACTTACGGGTTTATCCAAAAGCTCAGAATAATTTACCACTGTTATTTCTTGTTGCAATAATTTCTCCACCAATTATAAATTTAAATTCTCACTTTTACAGCCCTCACACTTTTACAAAATAAAAGAAAGAAAAGAAAATAAAAAGAAAGAGAAGAAACGAACAGAGAAAGAAAAATGGAAAAGAAGAAAACTTAAAGAGAAAAAGAGAGAAAGTAACGAAGAAAAGAAAAGAAAATGAATCTGATGGTAATTGATGCAAGTGATGATTTATTGCTCCTGGTTGCTCTCCCTTTTATAGGCGAATGGATGAATGAATCCAGCTAAGGAAACGCGTTAAAATTTGCAAGTGGGAGAAACTTTCGGTGCATGTGAATTCCAGTTGTGCCAACTTGTTTCCAATTTGCATATTTTAATATTTCCAATAATTCGGTGCTTGGATTTATTCATTTGGTCAAATTTTGAGTGGAAAGGTGCTGGAATTCCACAAGACCGAATGAAAGCTTGTTATCAAGTGGATAAAGGTTCGCTCAAGCGAGAGGCTCTCTTTTTCACTGTTTCACTCGGAGAAACCTTGCTCGGATTTGCTTGTGTTGCTCGGAATTGACTGAAGAGGGACTCGGATCCGACTGAAACCATTCACTCGGCTCAGGTTCATGGAGTTCATTCGGAACTGATTGAAGACTCACTTGGTTCAGATTCAATCGGTTCCCAATCATTTTCACTCGGTTGTCTCTGAATTTGGACCACTCGGTTAAAGCTTTGCTTTGGAATTCACTCGGATTTGCTTTGAAATATTTCAGTCGGCCTTCATGCTTTTTACTCGGAATGGCCTTCACTTTTACTCAGGAACTTGCTCTTGAAGGGTTGGAATTTGACTGATTGAATTTCTTCTTATGTCCGAGCCTTGCTTTGCTCGGAAATGCATCTTTCTGACCCAACTCACTCGGATTTAATGCGAAACTTAAAAGTCAGTCCGAGTGTGATTCACTCCTGGTCGGATTTCACCTTGTCTGATTAAGACACCACTCGGAAATGCCTTGTTCTCCGAATGAAATCACTCGGATTCTCCTTAGTCAGCATTTATTCATTCAATGGCATTCCTTCTGCTCGGAATCAATTCACTCGGAATCAGCTTTTTACCCAGAAAAGCACTTGTTCTTTGGTCAGACCTGCTTCAGTCAGCATTCTTCACTCGGATTTACTTCAATCAGCAATCCTTTCACTCGGAAAATACCTTTGGGTAGCATTTATTAAAGCTCAGTTCCTTTTTTCACTCGGAATTATTGCATTCGGACAGCTTCCAATCGGATTTTCCTAAAACCAAGACTTATTCCTTTTTAACATTGATCCTTCACTCGAGTCAGCCATTTATCACTCGGAATGGCTTTGACAGGGAACTTTCCACTCGGATTTGGCTCCAACATTGAAGTATTCCACTCGGCAATGCTCCATTCTGAATCGTTCCACTCGAAAAGGCTCCATTCTGAGCCATTCCAATCGGATTTACCTTCAACAGTGTACTATTCCAGTCGGAATTGCTCCATTCTGAGTAATTCTACTCGGATTTGGTCCTTTCTCAGTCATCCCACTCGGATTTGGTCATTTTGAGTCAGAATTCAGCATTTCTAAGTCGGATTTTAACATTTTGAGTCAGATTTCAGCATTCTGAGTCAGAATTCAGCATAAAAAGAAAGTTCTTTCTACTTTGGGCTTGTTCTTCTTGTTTCTTTATCATTTTATGGTTGTTTTTCTCTTGTTTTTGACCCTTTATTACCTTAAGTTCTGCAAAATAACATACCCAAGTAGAATAGAGTGGAAAGAAAGCAAAAATCACAATAAATAAAGGAAATACAGTGCATAATGATTAAAATCCTAAGCAAATTGGGTCTAATTTATTGTACTATAAAGCACTTATCACATATACTTGCACTTTGCCTGTTGGGGTTGCCTTTCCTGAGCTAATAGGATAAGATTCAGTGACTTGCTCATATTCGGATGTAGTAGACCCGAGAGGGATGGATCTGTTACAACAGTTAATGAGGACATGATTGGCAGCAAACTAATCTATTCCTAAAACAATATCTAGAGCAATCAAGGGTAGACAGATCAGATCTACTGGGTAAACTTTCCCTTCGATGCTGATAGGACACTTCGAACATATGAAGGAAGGGTAGATAGGTTTATTTGCAGCAGTTGTGACAATTAACTTATTGGGTAAATGGGTTATAGGTAACTTTAGATGTTTTACGCAGTTTTCAAATATGAAGAAGTGGATAGCTTCAGAATCATATAATACGTTTAACAAAGTACTTCCTATAAGGCATGTACCTTGCATAAGGTCGTTCCCTTATGAGATCTCTGAACCATTCATGGTGAATACCTTAGCATTTCCTTCCTGTCTTCTGATTGAGACATTAGTAAGTTGTAGAAAGAATCGTAAGAAAGGAGTTTAGGGTTTAGGTTCTGTGGAGAATTCCATATAGGGATTTTATCCTAGGCATTTTATGGATTATTTTAACATTTCTGTCAGAGTACGTGGAAACCTAATGGTCCATATCCCAAGTTTAATGAATCGACTATGCTCTGATACCACAAATGTAACACCCTAGGTTAAGTAGGACAAACCCTTCTGCTGGGTTATCCTACTTAACTAAGAGGTTAAAAGTTTTTAGAAAAATGGGGGAATTTTTTTTTTAAAGTAAAATAATGGTGAATCAAGGGAAGCAGGCATTAGGTAATTTATATAGTCATTCATAAACTATAAGTGATTGTACTCTTAAGCAGAATAGGGCACGCGGACACCCTTAAATATGCACAGTCATCCTTAGTCTTGTTACTTAAATAACTATAAATAACTATATATTTAACTATACATATTCTACATTTATCGAGCACTCCCAGCTAGTCCAACCTACAGCTTCTCTTCATATTCTGGGTCCTCTTTCCCTATCTTCTCTGTTATTAATAAGTAGTAAGGGGTGAGTATAAACTCCGGAACCTGAGGGTTCTCAGTACGGGCAAACCCAATCAACAGATAGTATAATACAATCAATTCAAGCAACACATGTACAAGTTATGGCAATCAACAACGTGCAATGTAATGTATAGGTTAGGTTCATTATGAGTTATCTGATGTTAAGTCTCATGATGCATGTAGGCCCAATAGATCAATCCATCATCATCATTATCATTTCTTATCATCTCATCCATTGGAATCCGTCCTGCTCAAGCTGCCCCTGGGCACAACATTTCCACACTAGAGCGATCGAAGCCCACCAAGACCCTTACACATCATATCTCATCATTGGGTACAAATGGACTCACAGGTCCTACTCATAAACATAGATCCATCTCATCTCATCATTCATATCACATAATAATGGGACTTGGCTCTACATGATCCCAAATACACTCTATCTTTAGTCGAAGTACATTAGGCTTGCCCCAGATCGTCCGACATTGGGCGCTAATCCAAGCCATTATATGCCTGACCCAATTGTAGTCCCAAGATCCTTCATGGGGATCGAACGCGAATGTTCTCCAACATACCCCCGGTGTATGCTCTAGTTTTCACAAAATCCTTTTCATGATGCAACATGCATATTTTTATTACTTTTGACCACTGGGTATATATGTGTTTCCTACTTTGAGATATTTATCCTCAAGTTATTAGGTCCCACCTATTTTTTAAACGTTGTAGTTTACTTATATTTTATTTAGAAAATATACCGACTATATCTTAGCTGAAATAATATTCAAACTGAGGAGTAAATAATGTGTTTCTTATTTTAATAATAACAATGGTAAGAAAATAATGCTATCGATAAGGCGGTAAAGCCGGCCATTATATCTCGTAATATAAATGACAGAAAATAAATAAATAAAATAAATAGATTTACGAGAGTGGCGGTAGAGCCGTCCATTATGCTCAAAATATGAATGTTAAGAATTAAATAAATAATAAAATATTAAGAGCAGCGGCAGAGCCGGCCGTTATGCTCAATAATATAAGTGACAAATTTTAAAAAAATAAGAAAATAGTTAGAGCGGCGACAGAGCAGGCCATTATGTTCGATAATAGAAGTAAAACAAGAAAGTAAATAAGATAAACTATTCAGAGCGGCGGCAAAGCCGGCCATTATGCTCGATAATAAATAATAATAAAATAATAATAATAAAATATTAATAATAATAATATATAATAATATAATAAGAATAAAATATTAATAATAATAATAATATATAATAATAATATTAGTAGCAATAATATATTCGGTGACAACATTATATCTTGATTTGGTTTCTTTAGGTATCAGGGTTAACATATTCAGAACAAATATAACGATATGGGTAGTAGTCCACACTTCACAATGATTATTACAACTATGGACATAACATAAATGTACATAATAAAGGCCACATACCCGTCCATCCTTATATCCTTATTTATCACGTTTATCCGCCCACCTTTATATCCTCATCTATTACGTTTTTCAAAAACTTAACCGTTGGAATCCATATAGACACTTATAGTCCTTAATATTTTCACAACTTAGCATCTAATTTGTACATCTAATCATCATAGTTAGTAATTTCCAACACAACCAATTAATCACATTCACAATGATAAAATATTAATAAAAATCTAAGTGGCTTAATTTAACGGCAGAGAAATAACTTAACTTTTAACAATAGTTCCTGAACTTGCCTTCGGATAGGTAAGGGCCAAAGGTTCCTTAACCTATTCGAACACTCGGTTCACCCCAGGATACCCAAGAATATACCCCCTTACTAGAGGTGTTGTATTTTTTTGGATACTAGACGGAGGGCTGAAAACTCAATTTTCAAACCGTAGCTTCAATTGACGATCCGTCACCGCGGTTGGACCCCACGCGATGATCATAGTCTAGAATGGCCAACATGCAAGCGATCGGCCATGGAGGAGGAAGTTGGCGTCAATGGCTGCCTATGGTGGTGGAGGGTGTTCTGTGACAATTAGAGTTGAAACTGATCAATAAAAATGCAAAGAAATAAAGATCGAGGGTCGCAGGAAGGAAGAATGGTGAAAACAGAGGTTGTAGGGGTCGTGGGTGGTGTTTGGGTCACGTGTTTGGGGGCTGTTTCAATGGTGAAAATGGTGGTTTTGTGGTGGTTTTGGGTGGCGAAAATGGTGGAGGAAGAAGGAAGGTGGAGGTTTGTGGTGGTCGGAGGTGGTTTCGGTGAAGAACAAAGATAATTTCAAAGGTTAAGTTTCTTGTCAATGGGGGGAGAGAGAGAAAGTATGAGGAAGAAGAAGAGAATGGGCAGTTTTTTAGGGGGTGCCTTCCTATTTATAGGAAAATCTGGCCGTCAGGTCTAGATTGAATCGGTACCGGATAAAACCCTAGTCATGATATTTAATACTTAACTTGGAGGGAAAAAGTGACTTTTTGCTATGGCCAAAATCTAAAAAAGTGGACAACTTGGTACGCGAAAATCTGATATCCGGTGCAGGAGTTATGCCCAAAATTATTTTTACTTGTAAAGATCAATTTACTATGAAAAATCCTTTAAGAATCAACTCTTGAGCTCTACATCAATGTTGAAGGGTTTTTCGATACAAACCCATGAAATAAAAACAAAGTGATTCTGACATCGTAAGAGGAAGATATTCGTGTTTTACCGCGGTCACTTAATTACAAAAATGAAACTTCTTTGAGAAGCTTGGCTTCTCGGGGATGATTTTAGGCATGTTCTCCTTTGTAAAGCTCACAGCTTGAATTGAGAGAATACATTTTAGTATTAGTGGAGTTGAATTTTCCTCTTTTATTTTAGATAGGGTTTCTTAAACTTTGGCAAACCCTTATCCTAGGGTTTCCTCGCCTAGGTGGCGAGATTACGGCTTATCCTCTCTAGGTGGCGTCTCTCTTTCCCCTTTCCTTTTCTTTATATAATCCTTAATTTCTTTTATGAAAAGAGAAAGAAGAACAAGAACTAGATCCTCCTTCCTACATCATCTGGTATCTAGAGCCTAAGCTTGTGCCATGGTGGTCTTGGAGCTTGAAGACTTGAAGACAATTGTATTGGAAGCAAAGCCTTGTAAAAAAATTAAAAAAATTGTCAATTTTTTTCTTTGCACTTTAGCCGTTGTATTATAGGGTATTTACTTTACGGATATTAGACTTTTTTTGCCTTAGTGATAGTCTATCTTCTACAGGAATCTTAATTATGTGTGAGTCACTTTGAATCAGAATCCTTGACATAAAAGGGAAGATATACCCTCATAATAAACCAACACTCTGTTGGTCCTTCCTTTATAGCAGGTGTGCCAAGCTCTTCAGGACACTCTTCCTTCCCTTAAACGACACCCTCGATCATTGCGGCATCTATTTTAGGAGGGGTTGGCCTTGTAGCTTATGTATCCAACTTGACTAGAGGGTCTTCGAGGATCAAAGGTAACTTGCATCGCACATGAAGTCTCTTTGATAGTCTGCTATCAATGATACACCAACAATGTAAAGGTAAGACACTAGCCTTACTTGTCCACCTTTCTCAGGAAGTTTGTCATCATTGACGTTTCCCCTTACCATGTTATTTCACATCACATACAAATATCAATCAAGGTTAGGGATATGATTCCCTCATATTCACATTCTCATTACCATCAAGATACTCATGTCATATTCATTAACTTTCACCACCATCATATCCATTACATCCAACAATTACCACACACACATACCTATTAAGAAACTATACCTTAATTCTATTTTATCTCATCACATATCATATAGTCTTACCCTACTTATTATATGACTAGGAATGGTACATATAAATAGTGTTAAAATCATTATGTGAATCATGGATAAGATACCAAATAACTTATATTCCTTAGTTTCACCATTATACACCACACACATTAACCCAATCATAAATTATTTTTACATTTAATAATAATATCAAACCAGCATAATCCTTTAGTAACCTAAGATTCATAAGCAAACATCAATACAAATATAATCAAATAACAACCACACAAATGGCACATATTACACAGTCACAAGCTAACAATTAATTCATATCACCACTCATCAATACGGTTAGTCAATCAGAATATTATGCATGTGTTAGATTCATTATGCACCTTTCTTTCATTTAAATCTCATGATGCAAATAGGGCCCATCATCATCATTATCTTCAAACTCATTAACATATCACCTCGCCAGTATGCCTATTAGGGAGTAATGATCTTCGTGGATCGTAGCCCATCATCATCATCATCATGGATCTAAACCTCACATCCTGAATATGGCAACACAAGCAAGACCTTATGCTACACGGCCCTAGAAATGATCGTTCACGTCAAAGTACTCCTGGCTGACAATGGATTATCCAGCATCGGGTGCGAACCGAGCCATCTGGACACCCGAACCCAGATGTACTCCCAAGGTTCATTCTGAACCTAAAATGCCTACGTTCTCTAGTATACCCCCTACACTGTAATGCAACAGGCCATGACACAACATCAACTCATCATAATGCAATAATGCTCAACATCTTTCATTTTTTTCATTATCATCATCATTTTCATCATATAGTTACCGGGTAGTGTCCTTACATTAATGGGTCATTGTTTTGAAAGCATATTCCTCATTGTCTCCATTAAACATTTGCTTTCTTAAGACAATTCTCAAATCAACTGATTTCCAACTTTGAAATCAACTTTTCACTTTAAAGTAATTAAATTATTAAAAGATCTTAGAAATGAAGACAATAAAAGGCATTTTAAAAAAACTTTAGAAGAAGGAAACTTATAAAACACCTATACACTGGGAAGTTCAAATTTGGAATCCCCAAGACTAAAGCCATTAAACTCCATAAAAAAAATTTTGTTCATAAAGTAGGGAAAACATTAAAGCTGACCCAAGATAGAGAATAATCCAGAATCACCCATAATTTACTTTCCTTCCTCACATGAGCACTTTATCTCGCTATTAAGGACAATGACCCATAATATATTCACAACACAGTTCTTCTTCTATCTCAGGGTATCATTAATTCGCATCACAATTTCATATCATCAGTATCATGCCTGTACATTACCATCTCACAATCTTATTCATTCAAATCCTTCTTATGGAATCTACCCAAACTTTTACTCATCTTTTCATTTCACAATTTATTCTCATCAATTTATTCATCATTTCAACATCATATAATTCATCATCAGTTTTTAATCATAAGGTCATCATCACTCATGCATCGTCCACTAATCAGTTTCATTTATCAATTTAATCTCATGTAGTTCATGACACTTCTGAATCATCCATCAGCATTTTACGCACTTAATCACAAATTAAATCTATCAAAATCATATAACATTCATCAATAATTCCACCATACATCTCATTTTATTCTTTCATATCATAGCAACATCACAGATACACATTCAGGCATATATCGATTCTATCAACATAGCACAACGTAATATTATCAATCAAACACTTCAACCCATAAGTGACATTACAACATTGAATCCTCTAGACAATTCATGCCCTAGCCACCATCCCCACCTTCTAACCTTCTTTACACAAAAAAAATCATATTCAAGTTATATTCCCTTAATTCACTAAGACTTTACTTGTTTTCAATGACTTTAGTTGTCCCGAATAATTATAGCAGAACTCTTTTCTCTAGAGTCACTACTACAAAAAAGGCCTTTGTCAGCGGTTCCGTTACTGCTATTGTCAGCGGTACAAGCGCAGAAAATAAAGGCGCTGATAATAGCACTAAAAATAATGTCAGTGCTTAAATCGCTGCATTGGTTAACTATTGTCAACGGTTGTGGTGCGGAACCGCTGCCAATAGTCAAACAATGTCTACGGTTGTGGTGTGGAACCGCTGACAATAGTCAAACAATGTCCGCGGTTATGGTTCGGAACCACTGACAATAGTAAAACAATGCCTGCGGTTAAATATTTAACCACAGACAATATTTGTTTTTTTTAATTTTAGTTTTTTTAATTTACTAAACCTGTATTAAATATTATAATAAACTAATTTTTACACTAATAGGTTAAGAATTATAGATATAACAATATCAATACCTAAAAAAAAGTAAAACACTAACTAACAATTTTTTAAAATAGGTTTAGTTTCATGTACCTATATTACATACTACAATACTAATTCATACTAATTCTTGCACATGATAATTACCAATGAACATTATTGTAATAAGAAATACATTGTATCATAGTGAATTGTCAACCATTATTAATTAGCAATACTAATGACTAACGCATGGAGCTAGCATTATACTACACCAAAATATAGCACATTAAGTATGAGTTCTATATATCTAAAACTGGCATGATTCATGCAACATGTGCTGTCCAAAAAATAGGTGAGTACTATCAACTGTTTGCAAAATATATGTAGTCCAAAAAATATATGAGTACTATCTACTGCTGACATGATTCATATAACATGTGCAGCCTAAAAAACATGGTGGTACTATCTACTATTGGTATTGTTCATGTAGAGACTTTGACTGCAAAGGATGAGTTACCTGGTTTCCTAATTGACAAAAACATAAGCAGATGAATACATAAAAGGTAAAATTAGCAAATATGAATAGAGGAACTAAGAAATTATTAAAATTTAGAAATTAAACTAATTTAAAAATGTGTTAAAAACATATGAAGACCAATTGTTCAGTGTTGTAGGTGGTACACTGATACTCATCAAAATACTACAAGTGCAAACATTTAAACAGTTGTGGAGATTAAAATACACATACACATAGACATCAGGAAAATGAAATTATAATGAGAGTATAATACACATGGTTAAAGTCATACTGTCCTTGGAATCTTCGTTTGTCTCATTTGTATAATCTCTTTCATGAACCTCATTACATAATATCCATAGCCTATATTATTCTTTTGACTAGGGCACTACCTATAGAAAAAATTAAATATTAAAAGCATTTATTGGATTGATAAACCCTAAAAGGTAAAGGATGAAAATATATACCTTTACCTTGCACCATTTCATTTGGGTCTTGAATTTAGGTATCTTGATTCCTCGAAAAGCATGATAAATATATCTACCTCTAATAAAATTTATTAGAACAAAAAACATATGTTAATAAATTCTATCATTAGATACGCTCATGAAAATTTCCACTAGATAAATAATATACTCACACATTAAACATGTCTCTCATTTCTAGGTACTTATTGAAATTACCATGAAGACTATCTAAATAATACACAATTTCATCCAACACGTTAATGGCAATCAATACCCAATGTCCCCTGTATGTTAAGACAAATCATTAAGAAAGGTTATTGTCAACAAGTTATGTAACATCACAGTACTTCCTAAACTTTCACTACACCCATCTTTTAGCTCACCATGCTTTGTCCAACATGTATAACTTGTAGCAATTCCATTACACATAAGATGATATTTTCATTCATTAACATTAACCCGCCTCACATTCGAACAACACCAGCATGGGCAAGGAATGCGATTAGGGTCTTTGGCATGTTCAATTGTAAAGCTAATGAATTCTTTCACTTCATCCTCATACTCTTGGGACAAAAGATTAGCATACACCCAACACCGATCCATTCTTAATAAATGCAAGGAAAACCAAATATAGAGTTAAATTTATTGGAAGGAAAACAAAGGTAATTACATTCATGAGTTTCTTAAACATATTTGAATATTGCTTGTTATAATACTATTAACTGGATTTATTTGAATATTATTTTTACATTTATATTATGTCTTGATTATCTTTTCATTCCAATAAGAGTTATGTCATTGTTGACACCTCCCCACACCACACTCTTATCAACTTATATACACCAAATAACTAAAGTCAAGGATAGTTAGACTACACTCATCTCAAAACATCACCAACCCATATTACGATTTTAGTCAACAAAATCACAAGGGGTAAAGGTAATCATGCTTATTCATCAAAACACAACACAACCATATAATTATAAATCAAACATCTAAATCCATATACTCAATCATCAAATAATTTCTTAATCACTCATTGATTTCTTAAATTTCACATGTGTTTACCTTTATATATATATATATATATATATATATATATATATATTCTAGTTTCTCCTATCAACACTCCTTTCACCAAAAAGGTCTTTAACTTATCCTTAACAATCTTGAATTAACTTAGTCCCTTATAGTTTTCCAAAACCTCTTTGTTATTATCAATTTACTTATAAACGGTTTTTACGGCTAAAAATTTAAAACTTAAAACCAAGGTATCACATGATTCTTATAGATTCCTATTTAGTTCTAAGAATCCTTATTTAGTAATTTTATTATTTCTTAAAATAAACACTTAAATTTTAATTCACTTAGTTCCATAAACTTGTTCATCCTTAATCCATTATGTATTTAAAAGCATTATAATTTAGAAGATCTAGTTCATTATGATTTCGTAAAACCTAATATTTAAATATTTTGTAAGGTTCTAGTTCATTACAATTTTGTAAAACCCAATATTCAAATATTTTTGTAAAGTTTTCATGATTGAATCTTTCTTCACCTAAATTTTTAAAAGAAGTTATTTACTAATAAGTCACCCTTACATCTTGATGCCCAAAAAGTTTCAAATTTTATTATTTACATTTAACCTTTAATTCTAATAATATTTTCCATTTGCCACTAGCATATTTCCCTAGCACCGTCCAACATATATGAAAATTTTCACTTCAAAGTAGAACAACATTCATGCATCAGTGTCTTGCAAATTATCATATACGTAAATCACGCCAAATAACATATATGAAAAACATGTTTTATTTTAGTTCTAATGCTCAAAATAACATTACTATAGGAAGGGCCTAAATTGGTAATATAACTTCATACAAAAAAATTGGATGCTACTTGTTATTACAATGGAAATTTCTGCATTCATAAAAATTGTAAATCAGTGTACAAATACTGACCAATAAACGTGATTTTTGGCATAATGAGCATTTTTTGGGTATCTCAAAAACATTGTAGCTACAAAAAAAATTCAGATTTATCACATTATAATATAATCAACTTACCTTGAAGAAAAGAGAGGGAGATATAGATGGACCACAAGCCAAAATAAAGCCTACTATGGACCACAAATAACACACTTGTACATTGAGCAAAACGCACGAACAAGGAAATAGAAGCTGCTGAAAATAGAGAGAGAGGGAAAAAAGGCACCTTTTGTCTACAAGGAAAACGAAACATTGAAAGAAAGTAAAGTTAAGGTCCCAGCCAATAAGAAAAGAGAAAGGTAAAAAAAATTAAAACATCATGACATGATATATATTAATATTCTATTAAACAATCAACGCTTTGTGAAAAGCTTCAATGCACCAGAATCCTGTACGCATGAAAATATTTTATTATTGTGATAGACTATTGTCAGCGGTTGATACATTGAACCGAAAAAAAAACTATTGTCAGCGTTTACTTTAATAACCGCTTACTTTAGTGTCTTTTTTACAACAATGTCCGCGGTTTCGTCCAACCGCAGACAAAAGTACTGCATACTTTTGCAATTTCTGTTGTAGTGAGTTTATTCATTACAAGGCTTGAAGTAAGAATCAACTATTTTAAGTCCTTGGTTATCATTAAAGTCTTCAACAATGTTAGTTAATTTCTAAAGGTTAAACTTAAGATCATTCCTTGTTTCATTATTTGTAGCTTGAGCTTTAAAATTTCGTTTAATAGTAAGGAAATATTCTTTTATAAAAACTAATTTCCTTTTAATTCACATGAAAAAAATTCCTCGTACTTAAATCTCTAATCATTTGTAAACATTGTAATTTGAATTCTTCAATTCATCCAAGACCTCCTTGAAGTTTCAACATATAAATATTTTCATAAAACTCTTAATAAATTTTGATTATAAAATTACTCTTTAAAAAAATTTCACAAGAAATTTATTTAAAAGGTCTAATACTACACCATTAAAATTCTGACTTTTTACACCTGTTAAAATTTTTAGTTTTAATTCTCAAAACCTTAGCTTTTTAACACCGTCTATTTTGAACTTTTAACACCTTTATCTTTAGATTTTTAATACTTGTTGCTTACTATTTTTAGCACCTATTTAATATCCTTTAACACTATAAATTTTCAATTTTTAGCACTTCAAACTTTCAGATTTTAAACACCATTTCCCTTTGTCCTTATCCCTTATATTGTCAATTCAATAACCACCATTAAAATTTAAGAAAAACATTTTCCTTCACCCAATAATTTACAGTTATAAAAAAAACAACATATTCAATTTTTCTAAGCATTTGAAATATCACATAGACTATATTACACATAATTTTAACAAAAAGTCTTTATTTATGCCACAAGAATTCACGGTTAAATTAAAGAACAAGCATACATAATACTTTTTCTAGCAACTAAATCTTTGTTTAACCACCATAAATCTCATGATTTCACACAATATCACACGTAGAAATTTGGTTCCACCAAAGATATTATCTAAACCACTTTTATGCATTTTAAGCCATAAAAAACAACTACTCCAAGTCAATCATCCTCACGGCTACCACACCTAAAAATGAAAAACCATTAAATTTCATTTAAAATAACACAAAATGGCATGGATGGTTGCTGCCTTAGTGACAAATGAGAAAGGCTTCTCCTTTCTCTTGATGGAACTCACGGATTCGATGGAGGCTAAGGAGGGAGGAGCTTCTAATCCTTTCAACGGTGATGGATCATCATGAAAAGAACACACATGGTGGATTTTGAAGGGATTTATGGCTAAAAATAACACATGCATAAAGAAAGAGACCTAAGTTTTGCTAGAGAAAAAAAAAAAGAAAGTTAGGGTTTTAAGTGATCATAAAGGATAAGGGCAAGTCAAGGTGAAGAGGAGGAGCTTAGGTGGTGCATCCATGAGGAGAAATAGAGGAAAATAAGGTGGTGGAGGCTAATATGGGCTCGATGGTTATTGGCGGTTGTGAAGTTCAAAGATGGGGAGAGAAGAGAAAGGAAAAAGAGTTTAGGTGGGTGAAGAATAAGAGTGAGATTCTGAAATCAAGAGGAGAAAATGCAAATATATAAAGAGGATGAGTGGTGTATCAAACAAGAAATAAAATGGAAAATGGTACATAATAAATTTTAGCTTAGCAAGTGTTTAGAGATAGGAATTAAGGCATTTAAAGACATGAAGGAAATTTTTAAGACATTTGGTTTAAGCTTCATATCAAAAGGTGATAAGACCATTTAAATAATTAAAGACAAAGCTATCAAGAATTAGGCGTAATGTTCAAAATTTATAATTAATTCTAGGGTTAGAATTTGGAAAAATATCTAATATCAAAGTTGGAGGTCATATTTTTCCTTTAAAACAAGTTGTAGAACGTTAAAATCTGATATCGAACGAATGAGATATGGCCAAAATACAAAGGGCTGTCAGGATTATTTCTAAATCAGGTACATCACCCTTCTTTTTAAAATTGGGATCAAATGGTTGGGGATTTGTAAAAATGGTCACAACAGAGTTTTAGAGTTTTTCCCTTCTTCGAAATAGCTAAGGCACAAAACATTTTGATATTGAGAGAGGAAGTTATGCCCTAAACACTAAAGGCTGTCCATAGCTGGAATAAATTAACAAGACACTAACTTAAAATAAAAACTAGGAAAATTTGGAAATGAATTAAATTTTGAGATTTTCATCAAAGTTATAGATATTTGAATAAAGAAAATTACAAAAAAGAATGGATCAATTTTGATCACGAATGAAGAAACTATGACCAAAACACTAATAGGTGCATAAATGAATTTAGGAATAAACAAGCTGTGGGCTTATTTTTCAAACAAGGCCAAAGGAATAAGGAATCGGGTTTCGGGGTCAACATAAACATCTTAGAAGGTTTCGATACAAAAATATAGGGATAAGAACCAAGGCTTTTTGACGTCGAGAGAAAAAGTTACGTCAAAAATAATTTAATAGGTACAAAGGTACAATATTTAAGTCAAGGGCAAAGGTCAAAATAAAATAGTCGAGGTCCAATCCGACTTCCAGGAATTTCAAAAATATCCATTAGAGATATATTTAATCAAATATTAGAAACCCAAAGCATCCAACTCACCTCAAGGCTTTTGGTATTTTTTGTTGCTCAATCTTGTTCCCGATTCTGCTTCCGGTGCGATTCTCCAACGAACACGTCCTTCGGGGCATTTACCATGATTATTATTATTATTATTATTGAAAATTACATCACCATGTCATGTCACTATTTAACATTACATCAAGTCATTATTCGCCTCACATCACTATTTTCAATCTTATTTTATCTAATAATTTATCCAAATAACAACCATTCAACCATCTCCCCTTGTACTTTACTCTACTTAACCCACTTAATCACTAATTACTCACCAAGTAATCATTAAATATTCATTAAATAATCATCACGTGCACTGTCACCCCCTGATTTTCCAGACCCAAATCCCAATGTAATCAAGATAATTAAATAATAAAAATGCGAGTAAATTTTTCACTTTTAAAATAATCTCAAAACACCTAAACGATTACATCAAGACTCGAACCACAGAAGACCGAAGAGTGAGATTTGATAATTTACAACTGGATTGTAAAATGAATCGCCCATAATTATATACAAAAATAACAGAGTTTACAATAAGAGAAAAATATATATACAGTGCACACGCCTAGTCCCATGTATGAAGATATGAGAAAAGGCTCAACAAAGGATGCAAGCATACAACACGAGCCTATTAGGCCACAACCAATCTTACAAATAAATCATAAACATGCATTGCCATATATATATATATATATTTACATGGTCATGCAACATACATCTCCATTATCGATATTCCATAATTGACCATATCCGATTCAAACTTAAAATCTTGTATCATCAACATTTATACATCCCCAAAATGGGCTACATGACCAACACATTTCATTCATCAACTGGGTATAAATTCCAATGCCCAAAATATCAATACATCACCCGTTTACATTGTCATTTACAATACATCCACCAATATCAATGATTATTAACACTATCATGTACCCTTTATTCACAATATAATAAATTACAACAGTTGTCGGCCAAGGCATTCCATTACCACTATTTTACCTTCACAAAAGCTTTACTTTAAAAATATCCTCATCCCATGATATTCCTGCATTAATGCTAAAAACGGACAATATGGGAGAGTGAGTTATACATTTCAAATGATGAAGATGAATACAATTGAGATTATGTGCATATGTATATCAACATCATGTATGCTTTGCTAAGTTCTTCACAATCATCATAAATTCTCATTTTAATAATATACATGTAATGTATTCAATCATCAATTCATAGCTAAGCAAGCAAATACGCACATTGTTCGCCCGTCGGTTGTAACCGGGCTTTATGAATTGGCAAGCGCACCAATCGTTTGTAGTTTTCAAAATTTAGATATCGTTCCACTGGGATTGAAAGTCCAATGACAACAGTAATCTTCTACTTACTATGGTAAATATGAAGGAAATTATGAACAAAAGAATGATTTATGTACAGTTTATACAATATTCACAAGATAGCATGGTTGAGTGATTCATAGGATAAAAAGAAAATAAAATCTATCTAAAAAGTTGAGTTGTAACCTAGAATAGGTAAGATACTTGAGATAAACACAGATAAATAAATTATGTTGGAAATTGGATCCCTAATCTAGAATAACAATGAGGAACTCAAGACATGCATGTTTAATCATCAAGTTTCATGTCATTGCAGCTTAAAATCATTATAACCGATCCCTCGTGATATAAATTCTAAGAATTCACCGTAAAGTCCGATCCCTCGTGAGCTTTCTCAGTAAAAACTTGCATTAAGACCTGGCCTTATGGCAACAATGGTTAACAACCCCTATAGAATTGAGATACCAAGGGTATTCCAACTTTTTACTTTCGTCAAAACAAGTTTCAATACGGCATAAATAATCATTCTCCCGTTTGACATTTATACTAATAAAACCAGTTTCGATACACATGAAAATCATTCTCCCGTTTGACGTTCATATTAATAAAAGGTTGAAATACTAACATGGACTTGAATCATAAACATGCAGAGGTCGAATTCACAACATTATACTCAATAGATTAGTTCACCAATTCCAACATAAACAGATTAGTTACACATGGTAAAAGTAAAAACAACACTTACAGAGTTTGACATTACGAAGAAGACGATGGAAACTTCACGATACAACGATCACAATACACCGAAACACACTCAAGTATCTAGAAAACTATTCTAGAACTACAACTCACAAAAGAAAGTACTCAGAGTCGAGCACAAGAGAGAAGAGAAGAGAAGTGTATGGAATGGGATGCTATGAATGGTGTTGGATGGCCCTATTTATAGGGCTGAGCAAGGGTGCTGACGCTACGCGTCCCTGTGACGCTACGCGTCAGACTCCTGACTCAGCCTCCATTAAACACTTGATAATGGCCACTTTCAATAATTAATCTTGATCATGCCTGGCCACTTGGACATGTTTCCACGAGTTTTTGGCCATTTATGCTGATTGGGGTGGCCCTTGGGCTGAGTGGAGTGCCCATTATTGGGTCCAAGTGGGGTGGTTGGCCAAAAGTAGCAGTGGAGACAACGCAGCATTGACGCTACGCGTGGCTTTGATGCGTAGCGTCAGCATCAAAAATAGCACTTGATGCTACGCGTGGTGTGAGGCTACGCGTCAGATCTCTAGTGTAATTTTCTCTTGATTTCTTAACTTTTTCACTGCAAAACTAGAGAAAATTGATCAAGGGCAGATTATTTCCAACAACACTCATTTATTGAATTTAAATCCTAATTTTCTAACAAATTAAACTAATTTTTATGAATTTTATGAAATTTTTATTTAAGCTTTTATTGAAAATTTGAGGACTAACAAATACCCCCAACTTGAGACATTGCTCGTCCTCGAGCAAGAGAAAAAAATAAGAAAATAAAAATTTGAAATCAAATTTTTAAGTTAGTCCGAAAATTTACCACAAAAAATAATTGCACAATTTCAACTATTTTGTAATAATCAAAAACTGATTCAAATATAACAAAGGTTTAATGATAAAATTACTTACAATATTCTATTAACAATCAAGCAGAATTTCAGGCTTACCTCACAAGTGTTTATCTCTATGCAATTGGTAACCTGTTTCACTCAATCAATCATAAAATCAAACGAATTTAACTTTGTTTGTCATCTAATCAATGGTTATTTATACAGAGTTAAATCGAAAATCACAAGGTCTTTTCACGGGTTGTAATGAGGCTTGGTTTACAAGAATCAATGGTTTTTCTTGGAATTCAAAAACCTGAAATCATAAAAGAGCATTTTATAATCCTTAGGCTTTCTCTTGATCCAAACTCTCATTTATTTTTATTGATGAAAAATAAATACCCCCAACTTGATTCTTTTCAATATTTTTGACTTTTCTTTTCCATATTTTCTTTTTGAAAAGAATCAAGTTGCTTATTTTCACTCCCTATTTTTGTGAGAACACTCAAAATATTTTTCATTTATTTCAACTGCTCTTTTAATCAATCAAGTATAGGGAATGGTAAAAACAAATTTAGGCTTTAAGGGTACCAAAGAATTTTATTTTAGGCTCAAATGGGCTTGCAAAGGATAAAAGACTTTTTACCAAGGTAAGCTGTTTGGCCCAAGGTTTTGTTTCACCAATAAATGTGCCTTGATCATTTTCCCGAATTCTCTGTACAACAACACAAATCACAGATTAAAGCAAAATCAATTCGAATTGAAAATATGTCGATTAAAACCCTCAAGTGTTTAAAAAGATCTCTCAACTCACCGGGTTATTTGAAATTTTGCTTGATGGTTAATAAACTTATTGTAATTAAATTTATCAAAATTCCTAAGTTATAAAGAATCAAAAATTGATTTTAACAAAATTGGTTTTATTGTGTAAAAAACTCTAAGTGTATAAACTAACTTACTAACGAAAATTGATTGATTTATTATTTTTTTTATTTTTTATTTTTATTATTATTTTTTTTAAATATGAAAAACATTAAAAATAACAAGAAAAGAATGGGTTGCCTCCCATTGAGCGCTAGATTTAATGTCTCCAGCCTGACATTCCTGCATTTCAAAGGTCAGTTAAAAGATAACTGGTGGTAATTTTGTTAATTTCACCACCCAAATATAGTTTTAACCTTTGGCCATTTACCATCCAACTTCTTTTGGAAGTTGGATCTTCAATTTCCACTGCTCCATATGGTTTGACTTCTTTAATCAAAAACGGGCCTGACCATTTTGATTTCAATTTTCCAGGAAACAATTTTAATCTTGAATTGAACAATAAAACTTGCTGACCTGGGGTGAAGTGTCTTTTCTTTAACTTTTTATCATGGTAAGCTTTCACCTTACTTTTGTAGCACCTGGATGATTCATAGGCATTGTTCCTCATTTCTTCTAACTCTAGAAGCTGTAGCTTTCTTTTATCTGCTGCTGCATTTTAATCGAAATTGAGGAATTTTAAAGCCCAATATGCTTTATGCTCCATTTCAACTGGGAGGTGACATGATTTTCCATAAACCATCTGAAAAGGAGAAAGACCAATTGGTGTTTTAAATGCAGTTCTGTATGCCCAGAGTGCATCATCAAGTTTTTGTGACCAATCCTTTCTGGAAGATGACACAGTTTTTTCCAGAATCCTTTTCACTTCCCGATTTGAAATCTCTGCTTGCCCATTGGTTTGTGGATGATATGCTGTGGCTACCTTATGCTTTACTCCATAATGTTGTAATACTTTCTGAAGAACTTTATTGCAAAAGTGTGAACCACCATCACTGATTAAAGTTCTTGGTGTCCCAAATCTGCAAAAAATATTTTTCTTCAAGAAATTCACAACAGTTTTAGTATCAGCATTGGGAGTAGATATTGCTTCCACCCACTTTGAAACATAATCTACTGCCAAAAGAATGTATTGATTTGAGTATGAGTTAGGAAAAGGTCCCATGAAGTCAATTCCCCAACAATCAAATACCTCAACTTCTTGTATATTTGTAAGAGGCATTTCTTGCCTTCTTCCAACATTACCTGTTCTTTGGCAGTTATCATAAGATTGAACAAATAAGTGAGCATCTTTAAAAAGAGAGGGCCAGTACAAACCTGATTGGAGAACTTTTGCAGATGTTCTTTCATCATTAAAATGTCCTCCGTATGGTGATTTATGACAATGCCACAACACATCTTTTACTTCCCAGTCAGGCACACAACGTCGTAACAAATTATCCGCTCCAATTTTGAATAAATGAGGGTCATCCCAAACAAAGTATCTAGCATCTCTAAAAAATTTTTTTCTTTGTTGCCAAGTTAAATCATTTGGAAGAACTCCTGCTGCTTTGAAATTGGCCATGTCAGCAAACCATGGCCGTTGTGTTATTTTGAAAAGTTTTTCATCTGGGAATTCTTCCAAAATTTCTCTTTCTTTAACAGTAACCTCATTATTCACTAATCTAGAAAGATGGTCAGCTACCATATTTTCATTACCCTTTTTATCTTTGATTTCAAGATCATATTCTTGAAGGAGCAAAATCCATCTGATCAACCGAGGTTTTGAATCAGGTTTAGTTAAAAGATACTTGATTGCAGCATGATCAGTAAAAATGATTATTTTTGAGCCAATCAAGTAAGATCGAAATTTTTCTAAAGCATACACTATGGCTAGTAATTCTTTTTCAGTAGTTGCATAATTTATTTGATTTTCATTCAAAACTTTACTAGCATAATGTATGACTTTAAAAACTTTCTCGTATCTTTGACCTAAAACTACTCCAACAGCATAATCACTTGCATCACACATAAGTTCAAAGGGTAGATTCCAATTAGGAGCAACAATTACAGGAGCAGTAACCAATTTTTCTTTCAAGGAATTAAAAGCTTTAAGACATGCTTCATCAAATTTAAATTCAACATCTTTATTTAGAAGGTTTGATAAGGGTTTTGCAATTTTTGAAAAATCTTGAATAAACCTTCTATAAAATCCAGCATGTCCTAAAAAACTTCTAATACCTTTTACATTCACAGGAGGAGGGAGTTTAGAAATTACCTCTATTTTGGCTTGGTCAACTTCAATGCCTCTAGAAGAAATTTTATGACCAAGTACAATTCCTTCTTTCACCATGAAGTGACATTTCTCCCAATTAAGTACTAAATTTGTCTCAATACACCGCTTCAGTACGGTGTCCAGGTTGGATAGACATGTTTCAAATGAATTTCCAAAAACTGAGAAGTCATTCATGAAAATTTCAATGCTCTTTTCAATTAAATCTGCAAAAATAGCAAACATACATCTTTGAAAAGTAGCAGGTGCATTACATAATCCAAATGGCATTTTTCTGTAAGCAAATATGCCAAAAGGACATGTAAAGGCAGTTTTTTCCTGATCAAGAGGATCAACAGCAATTTGATTATATCCAGAATAACCATCAAGAAAGCAATAATATTCCTGTCCAGATAATCTTTCAAGCATTTGATCCATAAAAGGTAATGGAAAATGATCTTTTCTTGTTGCTTGATTTAATTTTCTATAATCAATACACATTCTCCAACTGGTGACAGTTCTTGTAGGAATTAGTTCATTTTTTTCATTAACAATTACTGTCATACCACCTTTTTTTGGAACAACTTGAACAGGACTTACCCATGTACTATCAGAAATTGGATAGATAATACCTGCTTTCAACAATTTCAAAACCTCTTTTTTGGTTACCTCTTTCAAAGTTGGATTGAGGCGTCTTTGAGGTTGAGCAATAGGTTTGAAATTATCTTCCAACAAAATTTTATGCATGTAGTATGATGGACTGATACCTTTCAAATCCTCAAGCGTCCACCCAATTGCTTCTTGATTGCTCTTTAATACTTCCACGAGTTTTTCTTCCTCTGTTTCACTCAACAAATTACTAATAATAACTGGTTTCAAATTACCTTCTTTCAAAAAGATGTATTTCAGATTGGAAGGCAACACTTTTAATTCAGGTTTCTGGATCTCTTCAGTAGGTGATTCTTGAATTTCTTCAATCTTTCTTGATCCAAAGGAAATTTTTTTCCCGTGATCAAATTCTTCAAGATATCTTTCAATCTGTTTTTCCTCTTCTTCATCCAAAAATTCAACTGAGTTAGTCAATAACTTAGTTAATGGGTCAGAAATAATCATACCTTTTGATAAGGAGAGATAAGTTTCATCAAGGACGTCTACTTTGAAACAATCTTGCTTTGGGTTGGGATGTTTCATTGCCTTGAAGACATCAAAATTTACTTCCTCATCATGCACTCTTACTGCTAACTTCCCATTGTCCACATCAATTAGTACTCGAGCAGTTTTCATGAATGGTCTTCCCAGAATTAGAGGAACATTAGCATCCTCTTCCATGTCTAGGATCACAAAATCCACAGGAAAGTAGAACTTGTCAACCTTTACAAGCACATCTTCTACAATCCCATAAGGTCTTTTGATGGATTTATCAGCTAATTGCAGAGTCATCTTTGTCTGCTGTGGATCAAGATCACCGATACGCTTCATCATACTTAGGGGCATTAGATTGATGCTAGCCCCTAAATCTAATAAAGCTTTACCGATATTTACTCCCCTAATAGAGACAGGAATAGTGAATTTACCAGGATCTTTGGATTTTTCTGGCATCTTGTATTGTAGAATAGCGCTGCAGCTTGCTTTAAGTTCTACAATCTCTTCATCATACTTCCTTTTCTTTGTAAGCAGTTCTTTCATAAATTTAGCATATGTAGGCATCTGTTCTAATGCCTCAGAAAAAGGAATGTTTATGTGTAACTGCTTAAAGATTTCAAGGAATCTTTTGTATTCCTTCTCTTTATCTTTTCTTGATGGTGGATGAGGATATGGTAAATCTTGGATAGGGGGTGTCTGTCCAAGATACTGATTTTTTTGATTTTTTTGATTTTTTTCTTTTTTTTCTTCACTCTCTTTTTCTTCTTCCTTTTCTTTCTCTTTTTCTTTTTCATTCTCTTCTTCTTTTTCTTTTTCTTGATTCATACCTACGGCCTTACCACTTCTTGTAAAAATAGCCTTACATTGTTCTTTCGCTTTGAATTCTTTGATGTCGGCTACTTCTTTTACTAGCTGGCTTAATTGTTGATCTGATGCTTTACATGCGACATTGATTGTCTCCATGTATTGCATCAATTGTTGAATACTTTCTTCAGCTTTTGTCAACCTAGCATTGTAATCTCCTTGATTGTTGAAGGGTCTAATATTTTGTTTCCAGCCATAGTTTTGCCTTTCCTGTAAGTAATTGTTAGAAAAAGAATTTACAAGAGGATTTAGGGAATTACCTATAGGTAATCTCTGATGAATCAAGGAATTAACTTGTTCTTGCTCATTTCCACAGTAACCACATGGTTGTTCGCCCATACAATACTCACATTGTTTTAATTGAGCAGGGAGTTGTGGTGGTATATGGGTAACTTGCAATTTTCCAAGTTGTTTACTCATAGTCTCAATTTGTTGCATCAACAATTTTTGTTGAATTAACACTGTATCGTTTACTCCTTGTTCAACTATACCTTGTTTATTACCTCTTGCTGGTTTAGCTTGATGGTCACTAATGGACATTGACTCCAATATTCTAATAGCTTCCTCCACAGTCTTGTTCATTAAAGAACCACCTGCACAAGCATCTAACATCATCTTGAACTGAGGCAATAAACCATGGTAAACGATTCTTACCTTCTCGGCATCATTCAAGTTGTGGTTTGGGCATTTTCTCAAGAGTGCCTTGAATCGTTCCCATGTTTCTCCTAATGATTCATCATTATTTTGAGAAAAAGAGTGTATGGCTGTCATTGCTTCAAAATATTTTGAAGGAGAATAAAATCTTTCCAAAAATTTTCTTTCAACATCGGACCAGTTTGCAAAACTACCCGGTGGACAAGATTTAAACCATTCTTTTGCTTTCCCAATCAATGAAAAAGGAAAGAGTCTCATGTAAACAGACTCTTCTTGATTAGGTTCAAAACCAATTGTGCTGCATAATTCATAAAAAACAGTTAAATGTTCATACGGTTCTTCATGATTTAAACCAGCAAATTGGTTATTTTGAATAATGTTTAAAGTGGCAGGTTTAATTTCCACTGGTAAAACTGGTCCTTGAAACATTCCCGAAACTCGGGGTGGACCATTTATAGCAGCAAACTGTCCCAATGTTCTCCTTTCAGTAGCCATATTTGAATTTTCAAAAATTTTCGAAGTAGAAGAAGAATTAGTTTGTGTTTTAGATTTCAAAGACTTGATTTTCTTTACAAACTTTTCTATCTCAGGATCAAAATAAATTTTACCTGTGGTAGATCGAGTTTGCATACACAAACTAGACAAAGAAAGTTAGTGTAACAATGATACAAAATAAATAAAAAATTATCTAAGGTAAAAAATATTTACCACGGTAATTAAAATTTTACTGTTTTACTGAAATAATTCAATCTCCGGCAACGGCGCCAAAAAACTTGTTCGCCCGTCGGTTGTAACCGGGCTTTATGAATTGGCAAGCGCACCAATCGTTTGTAGTTTTCGAAATTTAGATATCGTTCCACTGGGATTGAACGTCCAATGACAACAGTAATCTTCTACTTACTATGGTAAATATGAAGGAAATTATGAACAAAAGAATGATTTATGTACAGTTTATACAATATTCACAAGATAGCATGGTTGAGTGATTCATAGGATAAAAAGAAAATAAAATCTATCTAAAAAGTTGAGTTGTAACCTAGAATAGGTAAGATACTTGAGATAAACACAGATAAACAAATTATGTTGGAAATTGGATCCCTAATCTAGAATAACAATGAGGAGCTCAAGACATGCATGTTTAATCATCAAGTTTCATGTCATTGCAGCTTAAAATCATTATAACCGATCCCTCGTGATATAAATTCTAAGAATTCACCGTAAAGTCCGATCCCTCGTGAGCTTTCTCAGTAAAAACTTGCATTAAGACCTGGCCTTATGGCAACAATGGTTAACAACCCCTATAGAATTGAGATACCAAGGGTATTCCAACTTTTTACTTTCGTCAAAACAAGTTTCAATACGGCATAAATAATCATTCTCCCGTTTGACATTTATACTAATAAAACCAGTTTCGATACACATGAAAATCATTCTCCCGTTTGACGTTCATATTAATAAAAGGTTGAAATACTAACATGGACTTGAATCATAAACATGCAGAGGTCGAATTCACAACATTATACTCAATAGATTAGTTCACCAATTCCAACATAAACAGATTAGTTACACATGGTAAAAGTAAAAACAACACTTACAGAGTTTGACATTACGAAGAAGACGATGGAAACTTCACGATACAACGATCACAATACACCGAAACACACTCAAGTATCTAGAAAACTATTCTAGAACTACAACTCACAAAAGAAAGTACTCAGAGTCGAGCACAAGAGAGAAGAGAAGAGAAGTGTATGGAATGGGATGCTATGAATGGTGTTGGATGGCCCTATTTATAGGGCTGAGCAAGGGTGCTGACGCTACGCGTCCCTGTGACGCTACGCGTCAGACTCCTGACTCAGCCTCTATTAAACACTTGATAATGGCCACTTTCAATAATTAATCTTGATCATGCCTGGCCACTTGGACATGTTTCCACGAGTTTTTGGCCATTTATGCTGATTGGGGTGGCCCTTGGGCTGAGTGGAGTGCCCATTATTGGGTCCAAGTGGGGTGGTTGGCCAAAAGTAGTAGTGGAGACAACGCAGCACTGACGCTACGCGTGGCTTTGATGCGTAGCGTCAGCATCAAAAATAGCACTTGATGCTACGCGTGGTGTGAGGCTACGCGTCAGATCTCCAGTGTAATTTTCTCTTGATTTCTTAACTTTTTCACTGCAAAACTAGAGAAAATTGATCAAGGGCAGATTATTTCCAACAACACTCATTTATTGAATTTAAATCCTAATTTTCTAACAAATTAAACTAATTTTTATGAATTTTATGAAATTTTTATTTAAGCTTTTATTGAAAATTTGAGGACTAACACACATCTCTTATCAATGCCACAATGGGCCAACATCATTATCATCAACCGTAGACAAAGAAGCGTTTCATTACATTAGGCCATCATGTAACATCCCAATTTTGAAATTAAATACCGAATGAAAATAAACCATTAAGAATTGATTTCAAAATAGGAGATTAACTGTTAACTGCCAAACGGATTCTAAGCCATTAAAACGAATATTGTAAAGTGGGGATTTCTCGTAACTTCAGAAACATTAGCTGATTACTTTTAAAAAAAAATGATGATGGCTGGATGATTGGGTTTAGTACGCGTGGCTGAGTGGAACTGCCGGGCTCGCACTCTCACACCCCACTCTTCTCTTCCTCGTGCAAATATATATATATACATAAGCCCATGATCACGAAGGTCACTCACCTTCCTTCAGATTCCCTCTTCCTCTACTGCTTCATCCCTGGAAACGCACGACGATACTGCAGAAGACTTGGAGTTCCCTCTGCTGGTAAGGGAAGATCGTCAGGGTGGAAGACGAACAGCCCCTGTTTCATAGTGCGAATACGACCAAGGAGGCCTGAACGAGTGTGAGCCTGAGCAAGGCGAACAGAAACAAAGGACCGACGTTGGGAAACAGAAGAACCCCCCCTCGATTTCCTTCAGTAGGTAGGGGGCGCTTTGTATTTCAAATGCATGGCTCGTGAATGGGTTCCGAGTGATCTTTTATGCATGCATGTGTGTTTATGGGTGTTTGTGATGAAATGTATATTTGATAGATGGTTTTTGTATACTGAGGCATGCGATGATAGAATCCGATGGTAGATTACTTATATTTGATATACGTACACTGTTGGGATGCGGATGCATGTGTGTGTCATGAGACCGTGTGTAAGTGTGGTGCATGTTCCTTAAATTGCCATACTGAGTCTAGTTAATTATTCACTTGTACATGCATGACGTGAAAACATATGGTGTGACTTCTGGGTGTTTTGTTCGGGGGACGATGGGTAGATCCTGGTTGCTATCCTATATTGCCTTGCATGCGAGTGTTGTAAATGAATCGGTGTTGCTATAAGATGATAAATGATGTGTATGCAGAGTATGGTTATGATAAATGAAAGGAGGAATAATATTTCACTAACAGACACACACGAAAGAATGTAATTAAAAGACCTTGAGTTGGACTCAAGGCAGTGCCAAGTGCACTAGCGTTAGACGCTTAAAGTCTTGGGTTGGACTCAAGCAAGCCACCGGGTTGGACTTGGAGCTACCCGTAGCATTGTCGTGGTCGCTTGGAGCGATTGTGTTACATATGAGAGCGAACGATTTGGTACCTGTAAAACGGCCGAACCAACTTGGAGCTGGAGGAAAAAGGCTTGAAGCCTATGTTGCAACGTAACAATTAGTTAAGTGGGGGTTGGATCCGACTGTAGAGGACCTATGTGTACTAGATATATAGATGTATATGTATGCTCTTATGCTATGGTGAATTTCTTGTGTTGCATGTATATATATATAAGCTGGAAATGATATAAATGAGAAATGAATGAATGAATTCCGACTGCATGGTACTGTTGTGGAAAGATAATCTGGAGGATAGTTAACGTTATGGTTGCTTGAAATGTGATGTTGTGTGATGAAAAGCATGCGGGTTCCTAAGTCACTAACTGTCATTTTAAATATAAAAGCTCACCCCTGCTATGGCAATATTTTCAGTGAACATTCCTCGGAACTACGAGTGAAGTGGAGCTATTTGCCGAGTGGACTAGCAGTGCACCAGGGAACCTTATATATATTTATGTAGATACTGTGTGTAATGTTTTGATCATGCCTTGGCCGGCTCGTGTCTGATGTTAGTGTTTTGAGACAGAACAAGATCCTTTTGGGTTGGGAAAACATGATAATGTGTTGTAACTATCGATATATACTCTTATATATATATGGTTATGTGTGTGCCATGCTGTATGTTTATCCCTTTCTCTGCGTGATGTCTGATTTGTATGCATGTGTTCATATGTCCAAGTGCGTAAGAATGGTAAGACTTAGTGTGAAAGAAGCCAAGATATGACCTAGAGAGTGAATCCGTGACCCTGTTGTCGAGTGAGAGGAAGAAGTAGATGTTCCGAGTGAATGAGGCTATATAACTCCGTGTGAGGATCGTCGTGGATGTCTTTCCCCCAAATGATAAACTATTAGGATATCTGAATAGAGAAATTAAACATATTTCCGAGTGAAAACTGGTTGAGTAAGTGTTTTCTGACTGGAGAGTAAACTACCAGATTCCGAGAGAGGTCCGTGTAGTGAGCTTAGAGAAGGTTAGGAAGTTCTCAGGGGAGATTTCAGTTCGCAAGAGATCTTGGGTAGGAAGGACTATGCTTGCCGAGTGAAAAACGAGTGAAATACCTGAGTGATGAAAGAATGTGAAAGTTATTCCGAGTGAGAAGTCCACATAGATTCCGAGTGAGTAGCTAAGGGAATTATTCCTCGGGTGGTCAATGTGGTGAACCGAGCGAATGGAGTTAGGGAGTGTGATATGTTTTCCGAGTAAAGCTGGTACGTGTGTAGGCCAATCCAGGTGAATTAAGAGGGGATCATTCCGAATGAACCAACACTAGGATCTGAGTGAGGAAATACCGAATGAAGTGAACGAATGCCGAGTGAACTTCTCGCTCCAGCAAATAAGGTACTCACTCCAGCGAGTGTGTCTTAGGAAGACTCTTGTATGGGTATCGCTTAGGCGAATCGTTCCTCGCCCGAGCAACTAGAACTATTTCGCCCAAGCGTGAGGGATCACGCTGAAGCGAATGGATGCTGGGGTTGGGTTTCGCTTGAGCACATCCTCCTTCTGCTATTGCATTGTCATACCTCGCTCAAGCGACGTTGGGCCTCGCTTGAGCGAGTCAGCGTTGTCATGGATTTCGCCCAGGCGTTGATGCATTTTGTTGAATCGAACGGGTCGGTTCAAGCCTTGTCTCTTCTACCGAATGCTATGCGTATGAATGTTCTTTCATTTTCCCTTGCCTTCCTCTTCTTTCCCATACCGTTTAACCAATGGTTAATTCTTGTGAAAAAATTTTCCCTGTTTTGGGTTTTAATTATTTATTAAGAATTAGGGTGTTATGTAACATCCCCGTTTTAAAATTAAATGCTGAATGAAGAATAAACCATTAAGACTTGATTTCAACTAGAAATAACTGTTAATTGCATTTAACTACTTAGGATTTAGCCATTAAAATATTAAAGATGGTGATGGTCAGGGGATGGGGTAGAGTGCACGTGACTGCTGGGCACGCACTCTCCCATCCCACTCTTTTGCTGTGCGCATGTACACATACATATATATATATGCGTGAGCCCTTGGCAGAAAAGCACACTTGCTCTTTCTTCAGACTCTCTCCTCCGTCACTTCATCCTCTACTTCCTCTCTTCGTCTCCATTCTTCCTCTTCTTCTATCTTACTCTTCGCTCCTGGAGGTCTTGGTTGCAGTACTGGAGAACGAACCACACTTCACTCCAGAATCAGGTGCAGGGTACGACAAGCCAAGGAAGACCGGACGAACCAGGAGAAGGACATCGGACCCAGCAACAAGAACGGAAAAGGTTTTTGAGGATTCTTCTAAAGGTAGGGGGCGCTTGCATGTCGAATGCATGGTCTAAGAACGGTACCGGATGAACATGCTGTTGAGCGTGGGTGTGTGTGTGCATGTATTTATAATCATTAGAATTGATGCTGAGCATGTGTGCATGTATTCATAATTACTAGAACTGATGCATGATTTGAGATTCTGATAGTGATCTTCGTGGCGATGGTGTAGCCTGTTCGTGGATGATAATGATGGATGATATGCATGGATCTATTTTGTTGTCACTGTGAAAAGTATGTATGTGTATGCTCTTAATGGGATTGTTCAATGTTGTTAATCTGATGACCGATTGTAACATGCGCTGGTGTGATTGACGAAATGATTATGAGTAGTGTGGGAAATCCGTTCTTGCTTAATGACTACGGTAAGGTGTTCATGGCGCGATGATGTGTAATAATGATTGTGTTAGTTGCATGAGTAAGAGTGGGGTGACCCATGGAAGGTCAAGAACCCCAAGGGAAACGACTTCCAGTTACCAACCCTGGCTAGATCCCAATAGAGCTCGTGGTAGCCGTTGGAGCTAGAGAAGAGAGTCTCGAGACGCCGTGGGGAGGCCGGTGCCACATGGTAAGAGCTGAGGGACGAGGGGCCAAAAGAAAAAGGGGGCCGTAACTGAGAGTCTTTACCCGAGTCGGATCCGCAGGCTTGCATATAGAGATAAGGCTGATTGTGGTGATGTATAAATCTGTGTATATGCTTGTGTATGATTTCGAATGCATGAATATATATATTTGGATGTGGAATAAACTATGTGTATTATGTGCGTTATGAATGTCGTTTGAACTGTATGAACTTGGTTACTTGAGAAAGGTTGAATGATAGCAGGAGCGTGTTCTAACGCTGATACCGAGTCTGTGAGTATCATTATACATGTAAAAGCTCACCCCTGCAGTGGCCATTTTCAGTGAACGTCTCTCGCGAGGAGGATCAGAAACAGAGCTGGAATGCTGGGCGGAGCGCTGATGCATTTGGAAGGTTTAATTAAGGCGTTGTTAGATTAAGCCCGGACTGGCTCATACCGGATGTTGATGTTTTGGGGATGATTAGAACTTTACGGGCAAGGAGAAGTCCGATTTTGTATTGTAAATATTGACATACACTTTTATGTATATATGGATGTATGGTTTTGTGTGTGTGATGCTATGTGCTGCCTTGTTTTATAAGTGAGCTTTAATAGATACGCAGGGACAGTCTGATTGAACAGGATATAGCTAAGTCCGAATGAACCGAGAATTGTCTTAGGAAAAAATTCATGTCGGATACGTTGGGCGGAGTCGTACCCCGCCGAAGTAAGGGAGCAATTCGCCCAGGCGTGAGGATTCGCGCTGAGGCGATGTAGGTATTAGAATGAGACCCCGGTGTTGACTCCTGATCTGGGCGTGATAGTTGATCCCGCCCAGGCGTTGTCATAATTAGTTGAGTTGGGCAGAATAGGTTCAGACTCCTCCTTTCTCCACAACATACTATCGTATATGTACCCTGTAACTTCTCGTTTTTCTGAGTAAAATGCGAGTGTGAGGATTTACTTAGTGAACCCTTGTCCATACCCGATGGAGGGAATTATCTTGTAGTTGTGTTAAAGAGACGTTATGTAGATTTCGTTTAGACGGTGTCATACCTCGCCCAAGTAACTAGGATAGCCCGCCCAAGATGAATATACCCCGCCTAACCAAGTAGGATGATTCTATCTCCGCCCTCCACCGAAAGCTACGCGTGTGAATGTATTAACATATTTCCCTTATTTATTCCTCCTGTTGAGTAACCAGCATTACTCGAAGGGAAGCCTCATTGCGAAATCTCCTCTATCCGCTGCTGTATTTCTATACTCCGCCTGGACGGTATTATACCCCGTCTAAGCGAATAGCGGTGTTGTGTAATCCGCCCTAGTGTTGATGTGCTGCGAAAAACCCATTGAGCCGGCCCAGTTTTAGCTTCTCTGTAGATTGCTATATGTGAGTAAATGCTCCTCGTTTCTTCCCTGCCTGCTCCCCTTTATATCAAATGTTGCGTGACTGTTTTGTGAAAAATTTTCTCACATTTTTGGAATTATTAGTTGCAAATGATTAGGGTGTTACATGTTA
Organism: Clitoria ternatea; assembly: GCA_037962975.1. Classification (NCBI taxonomy): domain Eukaryota; kingdom Viridiplantae; phylum Streptophyta; class Magnoliopsida; order Fabales; family Fabaceae; genus Clitoria; species Clitoria ternatea. The sequence goes on from CM075671.1 coordinate 184,822,786, forward strand.
CATTTTGGTATCAGAGCAGACCGAAAGGTCCAAGGCCAAGGTATGCTTACCGAGTGTAAGCGGTTGTGTGTATTGGGACCAAGCGGTCATTAATACTGTGATATCTGTTGAACTTGATTGATATAATAGTATTGATTTATGGATAGGAGGTTGCCTTCCTCCTGGTCCGACTGATTGTATAACACATAGAAAAGGTATAATGTGCTAAGGTTACTGAATATCAGGCTGAGACCCGATTGGTAGTAAGTAACTTTGTGAACTTATCTTTGAAAGGGCTGTGAATTTCAGGATAAGGATGACGAATCATCAAAGCATGGAGGCCATAGCCACAGCCTTTCAACGCTTTGCAGACGTGTTTGAGAGGCAGGGACAGCCTCGAGCTGAGGATGGCCAAGTGCTGGACCGCTTCCAGAAGAGGAAGCCGAGTGAATTTCTGGGAGGACGGAACCCGGAAGCAGCTTTTAAATGGACTCAGGAGCTGGAAAAGGTCTTTGGTGGTCTTTGCTGTACCGAGGCCCAGAAGGTAGAATGTGCAGTGTATATGCTGCAAGACGAGGCAGAGAACTGGTGGAAGATAGCCAGAAACCGATTTCCTGACGATGATACTCAGCTGACCTGGAACAATTTCAAGACATGCTTCTTAGAGAAGTACTTCCCTGACACAATCAGGAGTCAGAAAGAACTGGAGTTCATGGAGTTGAAGCAGGGGTCCATGACTGTGGAAGAATACGCGACAAGATTTGAGGAATTGTGCCTATTCTACTCACCCTTCCAACAACCGGGGACGGAGAATTCAAAGTGTTTAAAATTTGAGAATGGGTTGAGGTCGGATATTAAGAGAGCCTGCAGATACCAAGAGGTTAGGAGTTTTCCTGCATTAGTGAATAAGTGTAGGATATTTGAAGAAGATGACAAGGCCCACTCGGGCCAGAGTAGCAGGGCAAACCCCTCCTTGAGGCCTCAGTAACCACACTTCAAGAGGTCGGGCAACGCTAGGGGTGCTGGATCCTCCTCTAATTTCAGGACAAGGAAACCGTGGGGGTCGTTTCGGGGGTCACACCGGGAGCGGTAGATGTTTCAGATGCGGAGGTAACCACTTTGCACGGGAATATAATGCTGGGAACGGTGTTATATGCTTCCACTGTAACGAAAGGGGGCATGTTCGCCCCGACTGTCCGCGACTGCAACCAGAGGGTGGCCATGCACATCATGGGGGTTTCCGTGTAGGAGGACGCGGGACTAACAGTAAAGGAAATGGTGGCAGAGGCACTGGAGCAAGGAGCAATTTGATGGCTACTACAAGTAACCGAGGGGGGAATACCGACCAACCAGCAGTAGGAAGAGTCTACGCCATCAATGCAGAAGATGCTGCACAAGCAAATGACTTAGTACAATGTAAGTGCTCACTCGGTAGATATACACTTAACATATTTTTCGATTCTGGAGCCACCCATTCCTTCATAGCTGATGAGTGTGTAAAACATTTAAAATTACCAACTGTGTACATGGGTCGGACCTTGGAAGTGGCCAATTCGACTGGCACTAAGGTGTTAACATCGTTAATATGCAAAGATGTAACGTTTGTGTTGCGCGATCGGAGTTTTACCTTCGATCTGGTGTGCTTGCCTCTGAAGGACCTTGACATTGTACTCGGTATAGACTGGCTTTCAGCCAACAAGGTGTAGTGGATTGCAGAAACCGAAGGATAATCTTTCCAAGGCAGAACAATGAGGGTTTCACGGCACAAGGTATAGCTCAACTGTTTATGATGTTTTGTTTAATCGAGGGTGAGAGTAAAGCCCGAGTGAACGAAATACCAATTGTTTGTGAATTCCCAGAGGTGTTTCCGGAAGATGTGCTGGGTATTCCTCCAACTAGAGAAGTTGAGTTCTCTATAAACCTAATCCCTGGAGCCGAGCCAGTCTCCTGTGTACCCTATAGAATGTCCCCAACTGAATTAGCCAAGTTGAAGAAGCAGGTGGATGAGTTACTCGGGAAACAATTCATTAGACCGAGCGTATCACCATGGGGCACACCTGTGCTACTCGTTAAGAAGAAGGATGACAGCATGAGACTTTGTATAGATTACCGACAGCTAAACAAACTCACAATTAAGAATCGATACCCATTGCCCCGAATTGACGACCTGATTGACCAACTACGCGGCGCTTCACTTTTCTCAAAGATTGATTTACGATCAGGATACCACCAAATCCGAGTGAAGGACTCAGATATCCCCAAGATCGCCTTTAGGACCCGGTATGGTCACTACGAGTATGTAGTGATGCCATTTGGTGTGACAAACGCCCCTGCTGTCTTTATGAATTACATGAACAACATATTCCATTCATATTTAGATCGATTCGTGGTAGTCTTCATTGACGATATCTTAATCTATTCTGAGACCCCTGAGGAGCATGAAGCACACCTCCGAGCGGTACTTCAGGTGTTGAAGGAGAAGCAGCTGTTTGCAAAGCTTTCCAAGTGTAATTTCTGGACGGATAAGATCCACTTTCTCGGACATGTGGTTTCCAAGGAAGGTGTCTCAGTGGACCCTTCGAAGGTGACATCTATAATGGCATGGGAGAGACCCAGGTCGGTCTCAGAGGTAAGGAGCTTTATGGGCCTGGCCGGTTACTACAGGAGGTTCATTGAAGGTTTTTCTAAGTTGGCTTCGCCACTGACTAAATTGACTCGGAAAAACATTCCCTTCGTATGGAGTCCCGAGTGCGAGAGAAGTTTCTGAGAGCTGAAGGACAAGTTGACGACTGCTCTAGTGTTGGCATTACCTAACTTGCATGAGAGCTTCGTGGTTTATTGTGATGCATCAGGGCTCGGATTAGGATGCGTGCTAATGCAGAATGAAAGAGTGATAGCGTATGCCTCTCGGCAATTGAGACCTCACGAACAGCATTACCCGACTCACGACTTAGAGCTGGCAGCCGTAGTCTTCGCATTGAAGATCTGGAGGCATTATTTGTACGGGTCCAGATTTGAAGTATACAGTGATCACAAGAGCCTCAAATACTTATTCGACCAAAAGGAATTGAACATGAGGCAGAGGAGATGGATGGAATTTTTAAAGGACTACGATTTCGAGCTGAAATACCATCCTGGTAAGGCAAATGTTGTTGCTGACGCATTGATTCGAAAACCCCTCCATATGGCAATGATGATGATGAAGGAAGTAGAGTTATTGGAACAGTTCTGAGACATGAACTTACATGTTGACATCCCCTCCTCTCGAAAAATAACAATCGGTGCATTGAGGATCACCAATGAATTCCTAAAATCCATGTGCGAGCAGCAGCAGTCAGACTCCTACTTGGCTGAGATGAAGGAGACTCAGGCCAAAGGGAAGGACTTGTTCTTGACTGAGGGATCGGACGGAATTTTCCGAGTGAGAAACAAAATATATGTGCCAAGTGGAGGAGAGTTAAGAAGAATGGTGCTTGATGAAGCCCACAAGAGCCTGCTCAGTATTCACCCGGGTACCACGAAGATGTACCACGATCTGAGAACGCAATTTTGGTGGCCCGGATTAAAGAGGAATGTGGCAGAATACGTGGCTCGGTGTATCACCTGTCAAAAGTCGAAAGTCGAGCACCAGAAGCCGTATGGTGCATTGCAATCCCTGGAGATTCCCGTGTGGAAATGGGACTCAATTGCTATGGACTTTGTTATGGGATTACCAAGAAACCAAGCGGGCTATGATGCGATTTGGGTCATTGTTGACCGACTGACGAAGAGTGCACACTTCCTACCTGTGAACATGAAGTACCCGTTGCATAAGTTAGCTCGTATATACATTCACGAAATTGTCCGACTGCATGGTATACCGACTTCTATCGTATCGGATAGGGATCCTAGGTTCACGTCCCAGTTTTGGACCAACCTGCACCAGGAAATGGGTGCAAAGCTTTGGCTAAGTTCTGCCTATCACCCCCAATCGGATGGACAATCCGAGCGAACAATCCAAAGCCTGGAGGACTTGCTAAGGGCGTGTGTGTTGGAGCACGGTGAAGATTCGGAGCAATACCTTCCCCTGATCGAGTTCACATACAATAATAGCCACCACAATAGTATCGGTATGGCACCCTACGAAGCACTATATGGTCGAAAATGCCGAACCCCACTCTGCTGGTCAGAAACGGGTGAAAATTTACTGCTGGGGCCAGAAATTATAAAACAAACATCAGAACAGATCCGAGTGATAAGGGAAAGGATGAAGGCGTCTCAGGACCGACAGAAGAGCTACCATGACAAACGAACTAAACCATTAGAGTTTTTAGTCGGAGACAGAGTGTTTTTGAAGACTTCACCGAGTAAAGGAGTTGGACGAGCCTTGAAGAGTGGAAAGTTGAGCCCCCGATACATTGGGCCTTATGAGGTGTTGGAACGAGTGGGTTCCATGGCATACCGAATAGCATTACCGATTCACTTATCCCGACTACATAACGTATTTCATGTGTCTCAACTAAGGAAATATCTACATGATCCCACCCACTCGATGCCAGATGATGAAGTGGAGATTAAGGAGGACCTGACCACTATGACTATACCGATTGGAATCGTGGACAGATTGGTAAAGCGCTTAAGGAGCAAAGACGTACAACTGGTTAAAGTGGAGTGGCAGCAAGGCGGGACTACCTCTTGTACCTGGGAACGCGAAGACGCCATGAGGCAACAGTACCCCGAGTTGTTTACTAAGGTGAGTCACCGAGTGAATTTCGGGGACGAAATTATTTTAAGGGGGGAGAACTGTAACATCCCAATTTTGAAATTAAATACCGAATGAAAATAAACCATTAAGAATTGATTTCAAAATAGGAGATTAACTGTTAACTGCCAAACGGATTCTAAGCCATTAAAACGAATATTGCAAAGTGGGGATTTCTCGTAACTTCAGAAACATTAGCTGATTACTTTTAAAAAAAATGATGATGGCTGGATGATTGGGTTTAGTGCGCGTGGCTGAGTGGAACTGCCGGGCTCGCACTCTCACACCCCACTCTTCTCTTCCTCGTGCAAATATATATATATACATAAGCCCATGATCACGAAGGTCACTCACCTTTCTTCAGATTCCCTCTTCCTCCACTGCTTCATCCCCTCTTATCTTCTTGTGTCTTCTCTCCTCTTCCCAATTCTTCATCCTCTCATTCTTTGTCACTGTTTCATCCCAGGAAATGCACGACGATACTACAGAAGACTTGGAGTTCCCTCTGCTGGTAAGGGAAGATCGTCAGGGTGGAAGACAAACAACCCCTGTTTCATAGTGCGAATACGACCAAGGAGGCCTGAACGAGTGTGAGCCTGAGCAAGGCGAACAGAAACAAAGGAACGACATCGGGAAACAGAAGAACCCCCCTCGATTTCCTTCAGTAGGTAGGGGGCGCTTTGCATTTCAAATGCATGGCTTGTGAATGGGTTCCGAGTGATCTTTTATGCATGCATGTGTGTTTATGGGTGTTTGTTATGAAATGTATATTTGATAGATGGTTTTTGTATACTGAGGCATGTGATGATAGAATCCGATGGTAGATCACTTATATTTGATATACGTACACTGTTGGGATGCAGATGCATGTGTGTGTCATGAGACCGTGTGTAAGTGTGGTGTATGTTCCTTAAATTGCCATACTGAGTCTAGTTAATTATTCACTTGTGCATGCATGACGTGAAAACATATGGTGTGACTTCTGGGTGTTCTGTTCGGGGGACGATGGGTAGATCCTGGTTGCTATCCTATATTGCCTTGCATGCGAGTGTTGTAAATGAATCAGTGTTGCTATAAGACGATAAATGATTTGCATGCAGAGTATGGTTATGATAAATGAAAGGAGGAATAATATTTCACTGACAGACACACACGAAAGAATGCAATTAAAAGACCTTGAGTTGGACTCAAGGCAGTGCCGAGTGCACTAGCGTTGGACGCTTAAAGTCTTGGGTTGGACTCAAGCAAGCCACCGGGTTGGACTCGGAGCTGCCCGTAGCACTGCCGTGGTCGCTTGGAGCGATTGTGTTACATGTGAGGGCGAACGGTTTGGTACCTGTAAAAGGGCCGAACCAGCTTAAAGCTGGAGGAAAAAGGCTTGGAGCCTATGTTGCAACGTAACAATTAGTTAAGTGGGGGTCGGATCCGACTGTAAGGGACCTATGTGCACTAGATATATAGATGTATATGTATGCTCTTATGCTATGGTGAATTTCTTGTGTTGCATGTATATATATATATATATAAGCTGGAAATGATATAAATGAGAAATGAATGAATGAATTCTGACTACATGGTACTGTTGTGGAAAGATAATCTGGAGGATAGTTAACGTTATGGTTGCTTGAAATGTGATGTTGTGTGATGAAAAGCATGCGGGTTCCTAAGTCACTAACTGTCATTTTAAATGTAAAAGCTCACCCCTGCTGTGGCAATATTTTCAGTGAACATTCCTCGGAACTACAAGTGAAGTGGAGCTATTTGCCGAGTGGACTAGCAGTGCACCAGGGAACCTTATATATATATATATATTTATGTAGATACTGTGTGTAATGTTTTGATCATGCCTTGGTCGGCTCGTGTCTGATGTTAGTGTTTTGAGACAGAACAAGATCCTTTTGGGTTGGGAAAACATGATAATGTGTTATAATTATCGATATAGTCTCTTATATATATATATGGTTATGTATGTGCCATGCTGCATATTTATCCCTTTCTCTGCGTGATGTCTGATTTGTATGCATGTGTTCATATGTCCAAGTGCGTAAGAATGGTAAGACTTAGTGTGAAAGAAGCCAAGATATGACCTAGAGAGTGAATCTGTGACCCTGTTGCCGAGTGAGAGGAAGAAGTAGATGTTCCGAGTGAATGAGGCTATATAACTCCATGTGAGGATCGTCGTGGATGTCTTTCCCCCAAATGATAAACTGTTAGGATATCTGAATAGAGAAATTAAACATATTTTCGAGCGAAAACTGGTTGAGTGAGTGTTTTCCGACTGGAGAGTAAACTTCCAGATTCCGAGAGAGGTTCGTGTAGTAAGCTTAGAGAAGGTTAGGAAGTTCTCAGGGGAGGTTTCAGTTTGCAAGAGATCTTGGGTAGGAAGGACTATGCTTGCCGAGTGAAAAACGAGTGAAATACCCGAGTGATGAAAGAATGTGAAAGTTATTCCGAGTGAGAAGTCCTCATAGATTCCGAGTGAGTAGCTAAGGGAATTATTCCTCGGGTGGTCAATGTGGTGAACCGAGCGAATGGAGTTAGGGAGTGTGATATGTTTTCTGAGTAAAGCTGGTACGTGTGTAGGCCAATCCAGGTGAATTGAGAGGGGATCATTCCGAATAAACCAACACTGGGATCTGAGTGAGGAAATACCGAATGAAGTGAACGAATACCGAGTGAACTTCTCGCTCCAGCGAATAAGGTACTCGCTCCAGCGAGTGTGTCTTAGGAAGACTCTTGTGTGGGTATCGCTTAGGCGAATCGTTCCTCGCCCGAGCGACTAGAACTGTTTCGCCCAAGCGTGAGGGATCATGCTGAAGCGAGTGGATGCTGGGGTTGGGTTTCGCTTGAGCACATCCTCCTTCTGCTGTTGCATTGTCATACCTCGCTCAAGCGACGTGGGGCCTCGCTTGAGCGAGTCAGCGTTGTCATGGATTTCGCCCAGGCGTTGATGCATTTTGTTGAATCAAACGGGTCGGTTCAAGCCTTGTCCCTTCTACCGAATGCTATGCGTATGAATGTTCTTTCATTTTCCCTTGTCTTCCTCTTCTTTCCCATACCGTTTAAGCAGTGGTTAATTCTTGTGAAAAAATTTTCCCTATTTTGGGTTTTAATTATTTATTAAGAATTAGGGTGTTACACATCACATACAACATCATCATATTCAATGTCATTTAATTGTATTCATGTTTTTCATGTTGTCTTTTAGGTATTTATTTACCTATCTCATCATCATCGCATCTTAATCTCAATCCTCATCAATCATTATCACCTTTTGGTATATCTCCATGCTACATGCAAATGCTCTTAGGCTAATGCATATGCACAATGGAATTATCAACAACAAATACGGATCCGATAGTGGGAATAAACACCAAATATGGGTTAAGCATAGGTGTGCTACTATGCCCCTACTACAATCACTACAACATTTTTGATTTTCTGGAACAATCAAAAATTGTTGCTTTAAGTAAAAAAACCATTTCTATATCCTATAGGAACAGTTTTTTGGCCGTTGTATTTATCAGCGTTTCCTTTGCCTATGGGAACGGTTTTTGACTGACAAAAGCAACGAAAGCATAAAACCATTGCGCTTCACTTGATCATAAGCAACAGTTTTATTTACATGATATGGCAACGGTTTTTAATTGTGACCTTTTATGCCACGGTTATTAAGTGTTGCATAAATGGCAGCGTTTCATAACCGTTCCTTTAAATGATAGTGGTTTTATAGCCTTACATGACAAGTTAACTTTATTACCTTTGGATGACATAAGCAAAATTTTAAAATTATTACCTTATACCAACAAATGTTTGTTATTCCTTAGGAAAATATATTTCATAATTAAAATAAAATTATTATTGACCCTTAATATATCAATTGTGATTTTCTAAATCACACACATTATGATATTTATATTCAAATTAAAATAGTCGAGACCCTTAATATGTTAATCATAACTTTTTCTAAATCACATGCATTATGATATATTCAAATTAAAATGGCATAGTAAGCACCTAAATTTTCTAAATCACATTGTCATTTAAATTAAAATGTTCTAATAAGCAAAGATAATTGTCATCTATTTCTAGTAGTCATAAAAAAACCATTTATAGTGTCATCCATGACTAATGGTCATAAAAAAGTCATCTACCATATCATTCATCACTACTAGTCATCAAATCAATCTTTTACACCCATCAAATTTAAAGTAAAAAATTATCTCCATAAATAACAAATCAAGTCTTCATCTTCATCTTTATTTTCTTCCAAGTTATCATCTAATTTATCCTCATCCATATCATGATTTACCTACAAAGTAAATAATAACATATAAAGATTCAAATCCATTTTTTATAAAATAAAACAAAAATAATTATATCAACAATTGTTTAACTTAGAAATTAACATAAACAAGTATATCAATTTTTTCAGGCTTTTCGTTGAATGTTTTCTTCGATCTACCTGTGACAGATGTAGTTTTCTGTCATACCATATTTTTCATAGGTTAGCAGCTTACTGAGTGGCATTGTGTATTTAATATTTCCAATTATTCAAACACTACAACAAAAATATCAAAAGGATGCGCTAGTATTGTCTGCGTTTCAACAGAACCGCAGAAATTGATGAACAATTCACACTAATGTCAGCGGTTCTGTCTAGGAACTGCTGACAATAATCCCTAATCACTTTAGTCTGCGGTCCTAATAAGAACCGCTGATATTGGTTGTCAAAGGACCGCTGACATTAGTATGCTTAATTAAATAAAAACCATAAATGACAAAAGCAAGGCTCGAACCATGATTCTTATGCAACTTGAATCCATGCTTTTCCATTAGGACAAACAATTTTTTTTTAATTTTAAGGATAAACAAAAGGTATATAACACAAACCTCATTAATTAGATTTTTTAAAAGAAAATACACATGGCCTCAAGGCCCAACCCAAAAATTCACACTAACCCTAAACTAAACACTTATGTTTGCCAAAAAACACTTATGTTTGTTCTCCTCCATTGCTACGCGTTTCTTCACAAGACGTGACCGCCCTCATCCTCACCGACCCCCTTCCTCATTGTGAAAGATAAGCCTCAAGCCTCTTCCTCCTTCGACGGTGAACGACGACCCTCCGATCTGAAGCTCGAAGACCGCCCTCCGATCTGAAGAACAACCACCCTCCTCCACTGCTCCTAAGGTAAAAGAACCCCCCGTTCTATTTTTTTTTGGCCTGTGTTATTTCTCTGTTGTGGGATTTATGTGTTGGAGGTGGGATCACGACTGTGGGTGAGGGTTGTTTGGGGTTGGGAGGGGGCTTTGGGTTCAGGGCGGTGTTGTTTGGTTTGGGGGTGGGCTCGGGATTATAGGGTGGGGGTTTGTTGTGGCTGGCTGCATGCTTATCTTCGGTGGTTTGCTGGGTGGTGGTGATGGCTTGAGAGGGCCCTGCAAGGTTCTGCAGTCTTGATTTTGGAGAACGAAATGGATACATAAAAGGTGGTGTCACTTACGTTATTCATGACCAAGGTCACTTTCCGTCACCCATTCAGATACAAGAAATAGAACGAGCTTTTCGTTGCTGTTGAAGGCCTCTATACCATCCAGTTCACTTACTATAGCAAAAAAGCCATCTTCATTGTTGAAAGCTTCTGAGGCTATTGCATCGATCAGAGCTGAGGTGGATAAACTCTCAAATAGAGTCAGATTTTTTTTGAAATAAATTATTATATTTATCAGTTATCATATAAACATATAAATTAGAGAATGAGCTTAAGAATTATTTTAATTTTGTAGGCTATCAATGAAGGCAACAAAGCTTCAGAGAAAAAGTTTCTTTTATTGATAGAATTGCTTATGAGTTAATTGCTAAAACTAGATGGCATTGAGGCTGAAAGTGAGGCAAAGTTACAGAGAAAAGCTGAGGTAGTATTTATGACATTAAAGTTGAAATGTTAAAGTTTTTTTTTGACAATGGCATTCTTTTATTATATGCATATGAACTTCTTCTTTGGCTTAAATAAATAGATTGCCCTTGCAGATAAGACATCATTTTTTACCAAGTGCTGAACCTGATAATTTCCTTCAATATCGTTGTCCATGGCTTCTTCCTGCTCTACTTCTCCATAAAAACAGTTCAGATCTTAATTGGGTTGCCAAGGTATAATCAGTTTCCTTAAATGATTGTGTATTTTTTATTATTAGGAAACTTTTGGGTTCACCCTTTGGAAAATAAATGAAACAAATTATATTTCCATGATGAATGATTAAGTATTTATGTTGTCTCATCCACTGCTTACCTAAGATGCATGACATTCTAGTAGGTGTATGTGTTTGCCTCTTCTGTATAAGAATGTATAAAGTAATGTCTGCGATATAGTGTAAAAGCTTAAGTGAATTGTATTTTTTTGGGGCTTTCTGTTTCTATTATAATAGTTTCTCTTTAGGTTGAGGTGGCAGAACCACCTCACCAACACTTTGGTTCAGGCTCTCTGTAAATATAGTATCAGTTCATTATTCAGATATATCAATACAAATTTAGTTTCTCATTGTATTTTATGGATCTTTTTCTTCAGTGTTTATAATGTATTGTCGAATCAAGCTCCTTCATGCAATAACATCTCATTATAAAATTGCAGCAGCATCTCATTACAGGCATAAGTGCCACCGGTTGGCTGGAATTGAGGTGCTTATTAGTATTCTTGGTTAGAGAGCTATTGGTTTAAACAATTCCAGGTAAATTTTTAGCTCAAATTTGACATATGGCACATTAAATGACATTTGCTCATGAAATCTGGTGTGGCTCTTTGCTCTCTTTGGCCAACTTCTTCTCATACAATCGGTAATGGTGAAACCTTCTAAGGCTGAAAAGAACCTTGTTCAACATAATGCTTCTGGTGGTGCTGCTGGTGTAGCTGGGCCATATGGAGCTGTTGACCAGAAATTGTATGCTTAATTAATAAAATCATATTGACTACTTATATCTTTCATTCCTAACTGTGATTTATTTTTTGTTCTTCAGGAAGTGGCATGAAAGTTCCTTAGAGCATGGTCATTCAAAGAAAGTATCTGCACCTGCATAATATGAAAATGCAATCAAGATTGGAAGAAGAGGAAGAAGCTAAAGCTACTTTTATGAGTAGGATCCAGAGGCTAACCAAACTCATTATGGTTTCCTTAAATAATACAAGGCATGGATATCTACCTGACGTTCCCAGCCACCAGCGAAGTCACTCTGTTGGCGAGGATGATGTGGGCTCATCCTTCATTTAATTAGTGTAGATTATGTTATTATCTTCTTTAGTTTTCATTCTGGAAGTGCTTGTACTTTTGAACTCCTTGCTTGACAAATTTAACTAGTGAATTTGTTTTTTTTAATACTTAAACTTAAATGTATAGTATTTTTCTATTTTATGTTAATGTTAGAGTTGTATACCTGACTATTCCTTATACTTGGTTTATAATATTTTTCATCAAAATCTACATTTCACTATATGATTTTTTTACCAAGTTATGTAAAATGTGACGGTTCATGAGTTACTTGTGTGCAGGTTTTAAAAAAACTAAACAAACTAAAATTAAAAAAAAAACCAAACTATTGTCAGCGGTTCCCATCTACAAACGCAGACAATGTTGTAACTATTGTCAGCGGTTACGCACTACAACCGTTGACATTGTTTACCTATTGTCAGCGGTTCTAAAGAACAACCGCTGACATTGTTTGACTATTGTCAGCGGTTCCGCACCATAACCGCTGACAATACATAGCTAATGTTAGCGGTTTAAGCGCTGACGTTGTTTTTAGTGCTATTATCGCGCCTTTATTGTTAGCGTTTGTACCGCTGACAATAGCAGTAGCGGAACCGCTGACAATAGCCTTTTTTGTAGTAGTGAAAATAAGTTTATTAAATAAGTGTAGCTAATGAATCAATTTAGTACAGGTCTAGTACAAATATTTTGAAGTGAGAGAAGCACCAACTTTAACCATTGTGTTTAAAACTACAAATTATATGCCTTGATTTTCATAAATACTAAATAGTACAACATTCCTTCTAAGGCATTATTACAGAAGATGTTAGAAAAAGACTAAAAAATAAATTAATTTTCTCAAATTTTTGATTCTAAAACATGGAGGTTGAATATGATGTGTCAAATAAATGTACTTTTGCTTAACTAAAATCACTGAGGTGTGATTTTCATCTTTTATATTTTAATATTTGTGAAGTAGAAGTCTAGAAGTTGTAGTTTATTCAAGAACTATAGGTTTTATTTTTATAATACATGACCCTACAACTTTTTTGTTTTTATTTTTATCAGCATCACTAATCTTTATGGTATACTGACAACTGTTCACATGAATTTTCCATATAACTCATCTCAAGAATTTATGTTCAAGCACGTGCTTTCTCCAATTCTCCTGCCTCATCGGAGAGGATCAGAGGAAGATGAAGAGAGTCAACTTGATTTCCAAAGTTTGCTAATTTTTTTATATTGCTAGAGAGCCCTCAAGTTCAACAAATATAATCAATTGTTTGGTTTCCCAGAGTATTAAACTTCTAATGCTTTTATATTTGTTTTATAATTCAAAATTTATTACAAGTATATTAAACTTATGCGCCAAAATAAAAATACCTTTTTAGGTGTATATTTTTCAATAGGCTCAACAGTTGCATGACCATAATCTTTAATGATGTCAGCCACACTAGTGCAAGCTTGAGCAACCACTTCCTTGTCATCATCTTCAACCATACAAACTACAAAAAGAAAAATGGTAAAACAAAATATGACAGTTTAAAAGACATAACATTCTAAAAAATATTCTACTTACATTTTAAAGAGATGATAGCCTGAAGACTAACATCTTCATGAAAATATCCAGGATGTTTAACCAAAATTCTTACAATCTTCTCCAAATAAATTACAAAGATTCAAGCATAACTATTATTTCTTTCTTTCTCCCTTTCTTTGGGAAAGGTGTAACCAAATTCAAATTAAAGCAATCAGGTCAAAGGATACGGAGCAAAATAAGTCTTTGTGTGCTGTGCAAATAGGCCGAGGGCTTGGGTTGCAGCAGCCTTGTCATCCGATACACCAGTTGTAATACTTATATTTTGAACTCTTGGCTCATCATGAGCTTCATCATTTGATGAAACTCCTCTAAATCCATTAGCAATTTCATCATCATGCTCATCAATGTCAACTGCAAAGCCATCATCAAGGTTTCAGGAAGAAAATGCTGGAGGCATAACATGACGAAGATACTGTTTACCAATGTCAACTGCAGAGCCATCATCAAGGTTTCATAAATGCCTATTCTGCCACAGGAGCTATAGAACCAATGGTCGACTGCAAGGACATCCAACAAAAAATATAAATTTAAGGACTAAAACAATAAACCAATAACTGATTTATTATGATCATGATAATCTTTACAGAAAACTGAATCTTCCTCATACCATGCACGTTTCTAGCAAAACTCAAGGACTATTTTGGAGAGCTGTTGTAACACCCTAATTTTAAATTAAATAAATAATTAAGCCCAAAAACAGGGAAGGATTTTTCACAAATCAACCACTAGTCAATCGGTATAGGAAGAAGAGGAAGGCAAGGGAAAATGAAAGAATATTCATACGCATAGCATTCGGTGGAAGGAACAAGGCTAGACTGATCCATTCAATTAAGCGAACACTTCATCGCCTGGGCGAATCCTACAAACAACGTCCACCCGCTTCAGCGTGACTCAACACGCTTGGGCGAATTAGCTTGGGTCGTTCGGGCGAAGGACGATTCGCCTAGGCGATACCCACACAAGAGTCTTCCTGAAACACACTCGTTGGAGCGAATACCATGTTCGCTGGAGCGAGGAGTTCACTCGGCATCCTGCCGTTCCACTCGGTTTCTAGCGTACGGTTCACTCGGGAAAGCCCACTTCTTAACCCGCTCGGATTACATATACATATACATATACATTGGCAACCCAAGATGATTCTCAAGTCACTCACTCGAAATCTATGAAGACTCCTTACACGGGATAACCCCCACGTCCATTACACCGCTCGGGGTACTCTACTTACTTTTTACTCGGTAACCATATTATCTCCTGCTCTAATTCTCCTACTAAGCCAGGACTCACTCGGGTTCTTAGCTACTTGCTGATCTATCACAATGGGTCCACTTAGAGTCTTAGGTGTCGTCCCCTGGTTGGTGAACTGCTCACCCGGTGAATTCTCACTCGGAAATCATTGATTATCCTCTACTCATGAATTTTCACAATTGTTACTCACGGGGTTCGAACCAACTCCTACTCCCAGCTATGCGACTTCAATCGCTCGGATAATTTCAATCTTTCATCACTCGGAATGACTCATTATCTCGCTTCCTTCTAACGATAACTTAGCCCCACTTCTACCCATAGTCACACTGATCTCCTACGCTCAGAAGGTATGCTTATACACCCATATTTACCATTTGACGTCACCTACAGCATAGAATAACACACAACACGTATATATATATAGGAAAGTGTTTAGATATTACAATGCATTAGAATGTTTTTACTACCCGAAATTATTCAAGTTCTGAGATAGGGGCTAAAATCAAAATACGAGCTGGCCAAGGCTTGACAAGACCTTACACACAATATTTACATATACACATGTATTCCATAGCGCTCGGTTCCTCTACTCTACACCCGGTCTCTTCTTCATCCTTCATTCCGAGGGATATTCACTGAAAAGTAGCCACTGCGGGGGTGAGCTTTTACATGTAAAATGACAACCAAAGACTCGGTATCAGTGTCAGTACGCACACTTACTTTCACTCAGCTATGTTCAGGATGAACTAAGATCATGCAATCGGAATAATGTCTATAACATACATACTACATAAAGTTTATCTTCATTCACACGTACACATACATCCACACATTAGGAAATCATTCATAACACTCAACACATACTATGCACACTACCCTAATCAACCTCATATCTACATGCATGCCTGCGGATCCGACTCGAGGGATGACTTTCAGTTGTTGTTTCCCCCTTTAATGGCCCCTCGTCCTTCGGCTCTTCCCATGTGGTACCGGCCTCCCATTGGCGTCTCGAGACTCCTCTCTAGCTCCTACGGCTACCACGAGCCCCTTCAGGATCTAGCCAAGGTCTGCAGCTGGGAGTCATTCCCTCGGGGCTCTTGACCTTCCACGGGTCACCCCATTCTTACACATGCAGCTAATACGTTTACCAGCATGCATCATTATTCAACTGATGCCTCCTTCAAAACCATCGTAGTAGGAATAGATTCAACACAGTCCTCATATTTACTTTTCCAGCCATAACAACATGCACAGCAATCGGACAATCAAGGTAATATCGTCTAACAAATCAACCAACAATCACACATTCATGCTCTTACAGTGTTAACAAAGGTAAGACCATGCATTTCATTCGTCTATAACAAGGTTAACAGGCTACATTACCACCATCTGGGTCACATGCAATTATTGTACAACTACCATCTTACACACAGGATCCAAAATCAATAATCATGCATATTATTCAATCACCACAAACACATGCACCCATACTTAAAGCAATACATTCACCCGGTACCGTTCGTGGACCATGTATTTGACATGCAAGTTCCCCCTACGTACTGAAGGAATTCAAGAAACTTTTCTGTTCTCGACGTTGGGTCTGACGCCCTTCTTCCGACTTATTCAGCCTTCCTTTGCTCCGTCGTACTTTGCAATCGGCTCGGGGATGGGAAGTTGTTCTTCCTCTGCTTCAACGATCGTCCTTCACCAGTTGGAGGGGCTCTGACCTTCCTCCAGTACCGTCGTCATGATCTCCGGGAACGAAGAGCAAGCACAGAGAAAAGAGGATAGAGGCGAAGAAGAAAAGAGAGGATGAAATAGTGGGAGAAGATGGGTATCCATGGTGATACAGGGTATGCATATATACGCATGCGAAGAAAAAGGAGTGGGATGGGAAGTTGTGAGTCGCAGTCCACTCACACAACTTCGCCAATCATAAACAGCCACCTTTCACCAACTAAGCCTAATTAACTTGTTATTATTTCTTAAGCTATGTTGATTATAATTAACAATTAATTCCCTACTTGCATTCGAATTCTTAACGTTTTATTTTCATTCGGTATATAACTTCGAAATTGGGATGTTACAGCTGTGAACAGTCTTCCCATTAAGGAATCAAGGAAAGGAAGGATTTCTTCACCCATGTTCTCGTAGAAAGCAGCCAAAGCATAGTATGACGTTTCCTACATGAATTAAGTTGAATGCTCAGATAACATGCAGAGAATCTGTTCACTTTTTTAGTTTTGCTAGTAGCATCTAAGTTAATATTCTACTACATTGAAAAGCCATTCTCTTCTCCAGTGTGTACCTTTACTTCATTAGATGCATCCTCAAGAGCATTTAAAATGCAAGGAAGAATACTCTCATAAAGGGATATAATTTCAGGCTGCCAAGTGAAACAACTATAACAGTAAGGGAATAAAAAGTTGAGGAAATAATCTTCATGATCCTAACTAACCTGATGACATGTGTTAGAGTCTAAATTTTGACTTGAGCAAACCTTAATGGGAAAATTGCACTGTGGATTTGACTAAATCTCCAAGAAGAGGTACAGGAGATTCTATCAACTCATCAAAAATTTCAGAAGAAATTATGGCAATATCTTCTTCTCCTGAGGCAAGGCACTGTCGTGATACATTTAAGATACTTGGAATGAACTCACAAAACTTAATCTGTACACATATAAATGTATATAGTTCAGACACAAAAATGAACTAAGAGAAAATGCAAAATATGAAGCACCAGTTGAATCAGTAACATAAATTTACAAAGCAACTTGCAGAACCCAAAAATTACACACAAACCATAAATTACTGAATTCATCATAGTTACTTGTCCCAAATGGATATGATGTAATTGTAATCAAAACATAAAAGCTTAAAAACAATGATTACTTCCTATGATAAACAACTTTACGAAAAATCATGCAAAATATTACATAAAAAATTCAATCTCTAAGACTATGTATTTGTAGCAATAAAGTAACTTATTCCAAAACTTGTAGAATATAGATTACCCTAAACCACTCATTAATAGACTATGTATTTGTACCAGTAAAGTAACTCATTCCAATAGCTACTGGGAATTCAATAAACATAAAGCTCTAAAATGCTTAAGAAGCATCCAACAGACTCTGATGCTTAAGATTAGATGTGAACTTGTTCCTGGTAGAACTGAATTTTTTATTACATATTTCTTCCTTTGCTCCTCTTTAAGGAGGTTCTAAACCAAGAGTTGGTTGCAGCAAATTAATGCTCAGCAACATGTCACGAATTATGAACTTATTACAACCAAAATGGAAATACTTCAATCAACAAACTAAGAAC
This sequence comes from Clitoria ternatea, assembly GCA_037962975.1. Taxonomy (NCBI): domain Eukaryota; kingdom Viridiplantae; phylum Streptophyta; class Magnoliopsida; order Fabales; family Fabaceae; genus Clitoria; species Clitoria ternatea. Next base: position 184,840,916 of record CM075671.1, read on the forward strand.
TGGAAACCAATAGCAATATAACTTGTTCTCATTTTACTTTAAATACATGAATAACATTAACTTACCACTTCATCCCCATCATGAGTGAATTCTAGAAAGGATCCCACGGCCCTGACAAACCAGGCATAGTTCTCAATAAACAGCCATAGGGGATACTACAATAATTACATTGTATGGTCATATAGAAAAAAAATTACACCTGATAATGAACATTAACTTGAGGGCAGCAACTCTAACACGGCTACTAGTCTTATCCTGTAAACACTTGAGTAAAACAACTTACACTAGAAAACGACAATTGAGAGCCTAAAAACATAGAAAAAATGATTACCTTTGGAGAAGAGAGGCTTACGAAAAAATGATCTTAGTGGTTTTAACACACTGAGCCACAGATGCTACTGCACAAATCAACCTCAACATCAAGTTTTGTGAAAACAAATCTCATATTTGACAGGGACATCACACAAAAGAGATTCAAAATTTCACATTCATAGACTCTGCAAGAAAAAAGGGGAAATCAAATAAAAAACTAGTTTATGAAATTATGTAATTTAGAATCAAAAGAAATTAGAAAAAAAGAGTTAGGAAAATACCTTGAAGGCATACGAAGGGTTTACGGTATGCTTCCCTATTAAATCAAAGTTGAAAAAGAGAACTAAGCAAATGAAAAAGAAATTAAAAAATATTAAAAAAAAGGAAAGATTACGTTCCTTTACCTGTTGAGTATATGAAGTACGATGAGAAAGGGAAGAAAGAGTGGTTCGGGGTGGGAATATTCGAGGAGCAAAGAAGTAAAGGTGGATGTGTTCAAGAAGCTAGAGAAAAGTGGAGCGACGTCAAAAAATTGGGCCTGCAGTTGTGATGGTGCAGAAGAAGAGTGGGTCAAAGGCACTAAGGGAAGAGGGAATGAAAATTTGCGAGTAAAGAGGAGGGAGTTGGCTTTTGGAAATTAATTTTGTTAACAATTTTTTAATTTTTTTAAAATATATTAAAACATAATATATCTATAGAAACAGTTTTATAATGAAATTATATATGCCAACCTTTTTAAACTCGTTGCCTAATTATAAGGAAACGATTTTTAATTGTTTCTAATATTGATATTTATGCAACGATTATTAAATGTACTCTTTTATCTAAAGGAACAGTTCTTCACCGTTGCCTTTAAAAAATTTAAATTTTAAATACCTATGGTAACAGAATAAAAAATCGTTTCCCATTGTATTATAATAGAATGGTTTTTTACCTGTTGCTGAGATTGGCGTTGTCATTGCCTAGAAATGTTGTAGTGAGTAGTAAATGTTTGCATATATCTCATAATGCATGCATAATCACCAATTTTACTGGTACCAAACCGCATCGCCCATATGTAGCACTAGTCACCCCGTGACTTACGAATCAACAACATGGCCTCACTTGCCAAAAGTGCTACGGGCCTCTCCCAAACACATATTAAGAGAGCCATGCCCCGTCGGACACCGAGGTAACTTCTTCATCAAAGAGCCACCTGCCCACAGGGCCTGCCATATAGGGTGTCTCGCCACCAATCTAAAGGAAGCTTCGTGATTCCCAGAATCACTAGGGAACAACAACAATTTACCCATGCACTTGGTCATCCTCCCACTGGACCTGCCTAGTTGAACCCCTAACATTCCATGTAGACAGCGTATGATATGCCATGGATGCAATGCAATGCAAATCGAATGCATTCTCACACTATACATCCTATCATGCCACTCATTAATCATCATCATCATCATCACCAACCCCACCATACAATTCTTAGTGGATTTTATCATTATTGGTGTTATCCATTGTTTTCAAGTTTTAAGTGTGGCATTTCATTTCAACATACTTATATCATACATGCAAGTCAATACTTGCAACATTCACAATGGCATCATAAACATCAATAACATTCATCAATCATTCATCAATATCACCACATAATCTCTTAGTGGATTTTCTTCTTATTGATCATTACTATTGTTTCATATAATAGTGTGGTATCACAACAATTTAACAATATAATTTTAAACCACACATACAAGATCACACTTGTATCAAACACAATGGTATTCAACAATTCATCAATAATCATAATCATCTTTTATTCAAGGAAATAATCAACAATGTCATCCATCATTATCCATTATCGATGTCATCTCTGATTCATCGATTTACCATAAATACATTGTCATGCTAATGTCCCTTTATTAGTTTCATCATCATTTAAGGGTGTGTCACACAACCATAACATTTGCATTTCATTATCAATCTTCATATAATATCATTAGTGGTGAACATTAATGTGTTCATAACATGTCTCAATCAATATCAACACCACCAAGGCACACCATCATCGTATACCCCTAATACAATCTCCCGTTTTACATAATAAAAGGGTTTTAGGTAATAATAAGCTCATGAAAAATTTCAACATTAAAACATGAGAAAAGTTAATTTTAGTCTTAAAATTAGTGGGACATGTCAAAAATATCACCTATTAGTCCCAATTTGATAATCATAAAAAGTTAGGTTCAAAACCCTCTTAAATGTAAGTTTTATAATGTAGTAGGTCTGATGTTTTAGGCATAATGAGAGTTAAAAAACTCCAATTAAGGTGAGACTAATTTTTACAACTTTATAACATAATTATCTACAAATTTCATGAAGAAGTCGGAGGCAAAAAATGTCATTAAGATACCCAAACATGCTAAAAACAGCAAAGGAAATATAGTAGTTGGAAAAGCAGCATAACAATGGCCATAACAGGGCCATGAATCGATTCATCCTTGCATGAATTGATTCATGTGTCCCAAAATCTCAAAATTTGACAAATATAGGGTGGTGAATTGATTCACACCTCCTTGAATTGATTCACACGAAGCTGAGATAATATTTTTGCAAAACAAAGAGGCCTGAATCGATTCATGCACCCTTGAATTGATTCACACGAGTTCTAGTGGCCTCTGAATCAATTCAAAGAGCCTTTTAAATTAATTCAAAGATTTTTAGAACTTCCTCTGCATCAGTGTTATGCACTTGGCAATATCAGTTTCATTTATTTGATTCATTTATCAGTGTTATGCAATCCCATGGAACCAAGGCACATAATCATTCCATTCAATCATGAATTATTCATCAATAAATGCATTCATTCTTATCAAAGGAACCATAAAATAATTATCATTATCTCATACATACATGACTCCCCAAAATCAACAGATTGGTAAGCATAACATTCACCATATTATCCATCATCTCATCATTCAACATAATTATGGTAAGGCAAGCATGAGTATAATTCATATACATCAATCGCCAATTATTCAACTCATGTAATTGAAATGTAAACTCCTCTCCTACCTCGAGAGAAGAATCACAACTCGAATGCTTCAAACATTTGACAATTGCCTAGAACACAATCTACACAATACACATATATACATTCAATTATCATATGAATCATCCAAACTCATCATTACTATTCATATTCAACATAAGCCCCTAGCTTCATTTAAGACCATCATCCATCAACAATTTCAATTAGCAATATCATGGCCTAATAAGTCATCAACTCCCCAATCTTACTTCTTTTATCCATCGTCACAAATGATAACATCCAACCTTGAACTTCTCATATCTATTCTTAAAACCAATTCCCTTAATCAATCACATCTACTCATATGCATATATCCTTTACATCTCAAGGTTAGGACTTCATCAAAATCCAACAACCACTATAATCATTACCAAGCATTCCAATCATCTTTTTTTATCCACAAAACACTCTCATGACAACTAACTCATTAATTTCACCATCCTTGCCAAAAGCCTCAATTTATGAATTCTCAAAAGTACACATACAAATTGGCAATCATCAACTCCATCAATTCTCATACATCATCACAAGTATAACATTATCATTGTTAAAGTGCTAACTAATGTAAACAACAATCAATGGTCCCAATGATCATCTACCCTATGGTTTGGGTTTCACATGCATATATCATCATTCACATAACTTCAACTAAGCTCAAAAATTCATCAACATCAATAATCAATCCCAATACTTCTAAAAATTCATTTCTTCATATAAAATCATTCTAAAATCTCCTAACAACAATCTCAATCAATTTTCTTAAATTAACATGGACATTATAACCTTCCTCATCATACAATATCAAGCTATCCTCAAGAACCACATTTCCATAATCAAAATTTACATCTCAAGCCTAGGGTTCATCATCTTTGTCATCATCCCACCAACCCAACATTACTATTTCAAGAATTATCATCATAAAAGCAACGATGGAATAAAATGGGTTCAAATCTGTCGCAACCTGGATCGCGACGGCGCGGCGAACAAGAGAGAAAAAGTATGGAACAGGGAGTCGCCACCAACATTTTTATCCATAGGAAAAACATTGGAAAAAACTAGGTTCAGTAAAGCACTGGTTAAAAATTGAGATTCAAGTTCGGGAGTCGGTTACGAGTAGGGAAGGTATTAGCACCCTACATCGCCTGTCCAAAAACAGTACCAAGATTGAAAATGCGCAATATAAATAGCCTTACAAAAGATATTTTATTTCTTCCCTTTTATTGTTGTATCTTTTTTTATTTTAAAAAAAAGACAGAATGGAGTGAGAGAACTCTACAAACATAGAATGTCGAAGAGAGGTCAATGGGACGTTTCATCCGAATTAAACTCAACTTCGATATGAGACAGAGAAAGGAAGAGAATGCTAATAAGGCGTCACGCCTAAATTATACATCCTTGAATAAAAAGACAGGGATAGGAAAGAGATAAGCGGGACGTCTTGTCCTAAGTATCCCTTCCCTATGAATTGTGGCGAGGTTTGAACAAAAAACTAGGGGGAAATCAACAAGACGTCACGTCTAAATTGATTTTCACGGAAGTAACCAAAAAAGAACATTTATGAAAGAAACATGAAAGTAAGGGGATAAATCAGCAAAAAGGAATAAGAGAGATGGGCCCGACAGGAATTGAAATCCTGCTCCTACGTATTCTTGAATTATCAAGAAATCAGGGTTACGTAGTTCTGAGTGTTGTTCTTTTAGGAAAAGGCTTGGGAAATGATGGTGGATGTCATTGAGACGGGGAACTCATACAAGGCGAAGTTCTTCGCACGTGTATGAATCCTAAAGAGGTTGTGTAGACGGGAGTGTTCCCGTACGACACTGATTAAGAAAAATGAATATATATATAAAAAAAACTGAGCGGGAGAGGAAAACCAAGTGCAAAAATGAAAAAAACGAATGAAGAATAAGAAAACCGAGTGAAAAAATAAGAAAACCGAGCGAAAAAATAAGGAAACCGAGTGAAACTATGAAAAATCCGAGTGAAAACAGGGAAAACCGAGTGAAACAGTAAAAATCCGAGTGAAACAGTGAGAATCTGAGTGAAACAGTGAGAATCTGAGTGCAAAAATAGTAAATCCGAGTGAAACAGTAAGGATCTGAGTGAAAATAAGAGAAACCGAGTGCAAAAATAGTAAATCCTAGTGAAACAGTGTGAATCTGAGTGGAATAGTAAAAATCCGAGTGGAAATAAAGGAAACCGAGTGAAACAGTGAGAATCCGAGTGGAAAGAGGCTTACCGGGTGAAATTTGAGTAGAGAAGAATGATTGGGACAAGAATTGGAAGTCCGAGAGGGAAAAGGGAGCTGGAAGGAGTGCTGTTGAGTGAGAGTGTAGAGGATGTTGGGGTAAAGAGAGTTTGAAAGGCGAGGGGTGAGTGAAATGAGAGAGGGAGAAGACTTGGCGTGAGAGAGAGAGAGAACAGAGGTTTGTTTGGGCAGAGTTTTCCCTTCCTCTGAATGCCTCCTCTTGAATGCCCTCCCCCTTGCCTATTTATAGGCTGGTTTGAGTGGACGGCCAGCTCAGGCTTCCATTTCCGAGTGGAATGCCAGCTCAGGCCTCCACTCAGAGTGAAGTGGGGGACAACGGCTGGGTGGGAATTTTTAATTCCCCCACTTCTACCCCTGTTTCACACTTGTCTGCCACCCCCAGGATTCCTGGATCCACTTGGGTGGTGGAATCCAAGTCAGCACGGTCTAACAGGGGGACCTGGTGGGAATCCGAGTGAGAATGGCAGAATTCTGAGTGAGAATTATGGAAATCCGAGTGAAAATGTTGGAAATCCAAGTGAGGATAGTGGAATTCCGAGTGAGGATATTGAAATCCGAGTGAACATGGTGAAATCTGAGAGAGGATGTAGAAAACCAAGAGAAAATATTGTAATCCGAGTGGGATTTTGAAATTCTGAGAGAGGAATGTTGAAAATCTGAGAGAGGATGTGGAAAACCAAGTGAAATGGTGGAATGCCGAGTGAAAATGGCTCGGCTTAATCCCTCAGTCAGTGTTCAACCATGGTTGGAATCGACTCCGAGTGAGAAAAGGGGTCAGTCCTCATTTTGCCTCCTGGATCCGAGTGGAGAAGGTTCATTGAGTGCAAAAGAACGAGTGAAATCATGTTGATGTGTCACTCGGGACATTCAGTCAGAACCGAGCGAAGCACTTCTCACTCGGTTCCTAAATTCCTCTCCACAATCCGAACCACCAACGACTCGGAACCGACTGAAATGTGTGAAGTGTGACTCGGAATTGAAACATGGCTCGGAAAGGTGTAAAAGATGACACGGAGGGGATTTGGTGTTGGTAAAATTTGACTCGGGAAAGTGTAAAAGAGGACACAGAGCCGATTGAAAATCAAAGAGAAACACTCGGAAATTGATTTGGAGAGTACCTGGCTCGGACTTCACTTCCTCTCCCCCAATCCGAGTGACCATTGACACGGAACCGACTGAAATGGCTCGGAAATTGGAATTTTGGCTATTTTTCGCTCGGAAATAAACTTCTTCACACTCAGAATTAGAAATTTAAAATTCTTCACTCGGAATGGCTCTGACATAGAAGCTTTCCACTCGGAATTGACTCATTCTGAGTAGTTCTACTCGGATTTGCTCCATTCTGAGTAGTTCCACTCGGATTTGATCCTACAGGAGCATATTCCACTCAGATTTTACTCATTCTGAGTGATGCTACTCGGATTCAACTTCAACAGGGGGTTTTTCACTCGGAAATGACTCATTCTGAGTGATTCCACTCGGATTTCATCATTTTTGAGTCATTCCACTCGGAAATGCTTCATTTTGACTCGGATTTGACCATTTTTTTGAGTTTTTCACTCGGATTTATCTCTACCAGGGCTGTATTTCACTCGGAAATGCCTTAACCTGAGTCATCTTGTTCAGATGTGAATATTTTTTAGTCATTCTAATCGGATTTGTCTCCAACAGGACTATATTTCACTTGGAAAAGCTTTATTCTGAGTTATTTTGCTCGGTTCTGATTAATCTGGAGCCATTCTACTCGAATTTGACCACTCTGAATTGGAATTCAATATAAAAAATATTTATTCCACTTGGACCGGACCAAAAGAGGTGTTCACAGATGCCCCTCTTTACTTCTTTTTCACAAAAGAAACACGAAGCTTCTGTGTTTTTGAAGTGAAAAGGAAGTAAAGATATGAACACCGATGTAGGGGGGCCAAGTGGGACCTCTTGATCGGTATGGTAACTGATGGTATGGGCAATCACGAATCTGTGTGACCTCTTTTTTTCTTAAAATGGCATTCTCCACTTCTATTTCTCTTCTTCTCTTCTTCTTCTTTTTTTTTTTTTGAATGGACAGGGAAAAATGGTCTTTTAGTCAACAGGAGGTAATGAGATCAGGATTGACCCCCAGTAGACTGGAAAGTAAAGGTTGCCCTCGTGGGCGACTGAAAAGTAAAGTGTACCTCGATAGGTGGCTGGAAAATAAAGGATGCCTAGATAGGCGACTGGAAGATAAAGGGTGCCTTGATAGGCGGCTGGAAAATAAAGGATGCCTTGATAGGCGACTGGAAGATAAAGGGTGCCTTGATAGGCGGCTAGAAGATAAAGGATGCCTTGATAGGCGGCTGGAAAGATAAAGGATGCCTTGATAGGCGGCTGGAAGGATAAAGGATGCCTTGATAGGCAGCTGGAAAATAAAGGATGCCTTGATAGGCGACTGGAAGATAAAGGATGCCTTGATAGGCGACTGGAAGATAAAGGATGCCTTGATAGGCGGCTGGAAAGATAAAGGATGCCTTGATAGGCGGCTGGAAAATAAAGGATGCCTTGATAGGCGGCTGGAAAATAAAGGATGCCTTGATAGGCGACTGGAAAGGTAAAGGAAGCCTTGATAGGCGGCTGGAAAATAAAAGATGCCTTGATAGGCGACTGGAAAATAAAGGATGCCTTGGTAGGCGACTGGAAGATAAAGGGTGCCTTGATAGGCGGCTGGAAAGATAAAGGATGCCTTGATTGGTGGCTGGAAGATAAAGGATGCCTTGATAGGCGACTGGAAAATAAAGGGTGCCTTGATAGGCGGCTGGAAAATAAAGGATGCCTTGATAGGCGACTGGAAGATAAAGGGTGCCTTGATAGGCTTTCAGACGGGAAAGAATGCCTGAATAGGCGAATGGAAAGTAAAGATTAGGGGGGAGCTAACAGGACGTCTCGTCCGAATTAACTCACTGTTGGCATGAAATGCAAAGGTTGGGGGAGCTAACAGGACGTCTCGTCCAAATTAACTCACTGCTGGCAGGAAATGCAAAGGTTGGGGGAGCTAATAGGACGTCTCGTCCAACCTTAACTTACTGGGCTTCAAGGTTCATGGCGATGCCCCAGTTTGACATAATTGAAGGTTCTTGGGGAATTGTCCCTTGACTGGAACAGAAGGAACCTGGGGAGATGCCCCCCAGTTTGAGATGGTTTGAAGGAATCTTGGGGAAAGGCCAGAATAAAAGAAATCTGGGGAGATGCCCCAGTTTGAAGGTCCTTGAAAGAATCTCAGGGAATCATCCCCTGTGACTGTAGGAGGAGAGACATGGGGAATCGCCCCCTTGATTGCGAATGGAGAAACATGGGGTGATGCCCCGGTTTGACATGATTTTAGAGAATCTTGGGGAATCGTCCTCTTGACGGTAAGAGGAGGAACATGGGTAATCGTCTTCTTGATTGAGAAAGGAGAAACATAGGGTGATGCCCCAGTTTGACATGATTGGAGGGATTCTTGGAAATTGGCTAGAACAAAAGAAATTTGGGGAGATACCCCAGTTTGGAGGTGATTTGGAGGTTGTTGGGGAACTACTCCTTGAATGAACAAAAGAAATCTGGGGAGATGCCCCAGTTTGAGTTGTTTAGGAAATGTATTTCTACTAGAGGAGGATTGATGGTTCGGGGTACTGCCTCTTTAGGCGAAAGAGAATGAACCTGGGGTGATGCCCCAATTTGAACTATTTGCTTTGAAACCTCAGGGAGCTGCCCCTTGAGCGAGAAGGAAATGATTTTGGGGTGATGCCCCAGTTCGATTTGTCTGGGAAGTGTAATTCCAATGGAGAGGGATTGATGACTCGAACATCACTCCTAGATTGAGAAGGTAAAATCTGGGGTCCGCCTAGTATGTGTAGATTTACCGAGAAAAATGTGTTGGGGCTCTTTGGGGAGAATTCTTCTTGCTTGACTGCTGGAGTCACTAGTGGAAAAAATGGCTTTAATCACGGTTAAAAAAGGCTTTTAATCACGGTTGAACAACCGTGGTTAAAAGTGGGCGTGGTTGTATATCAGGATATTTAATCACGGTTGAACAACCGTGGTTAAAAGTGGAGTGGATATAACCACGGTTGCCCCTAACAACCGTGATTAAATGTACTGGACCAAAAAAAAATTAAAAATCGTGGTTATCATCTTCACCATTCAGAAACAGCAAGAACACAATGAACACCAAGAACGCAAGAAACGCAGCAAGAACGCAAGAAACAAAAACAGAAGAAAAGTAAATGAATGAAACAAGAAATGAAGAAAAGTAAATGAATGAAACAAAATCAGAACAACCACAAGAAACAAGAAACAAGAAACAAGAAACAAGAATGCTACTGCAAAACGAAGAACACAAGTATAAATCTAAAATGTAAACCTGTAAATAAGCAATGGCGTGCGATGGGAAACCTGTAAATGGCATATGAAAAATAGTGAGAAGTCACATAATAAACAAATCTAGAACGTAAATAATGAAATGTAGATGTAAATGGAAACATGAAAACAGAGAAGAGAAACCTTATAGAGAAGAAGGAGAGAAAAGAGAGTTAGGCGCGCTCATGAAATTACGAAATTTAAAATGAAAAGGAAGCTATTATCACGGTTACACAAGGAACCGTGGATATATGTATAACCTATAACCACGGTTATGAGAGTACCCGTGGATATATGTATGACCTATAACCACGGTTACTCCAGGACCCGTGGTTATATATATGTATGACCTATAACCACGGTTACTCCAGGACCCGTGGTTATATATATGACATATACCCACGGTTGAACAAGGGACCCGTGGTTATATGTGAAAATCTTATTTTGGCATTAGAAAACACCATAAAAAATTTTAGAATTTTTAGAATTTATTTGGTAGGTAAAGTAGAAGCCTAAAAATCCAAAAAATAAGCAAATAAATCACAAAAAATAAAAAAATTTGAGAAAACAAGGGTTTTTTGAAAATCTGAGCAACCCTAACTGGCGTGGCGAGTTGGAATGAATGCGGATTTTTTTTCTACCCCAAAATCATATGCAGCAATAAGGATTCTGAGTTTTCTAGCTCAAGTTATGCTCGTTTGAAGTTTGCCGATTTTTGTCGTCACAAAATTTTTGTATCTCTCACTCAAAAATTTATTTTTCAAAAATTCCAACTCGAATGGCTAATAAGTACCAAAAGAAGTCATGACGCAAAAAATCAGATCAAAATTCCATGTTTTTCTATTTTTTTGGATTTTCCTAAAAATAAGGTGAATAATATTTTGACATATAACCACGGTTGTCAAACAACCGTGGTTATAGACACACTTTTAATCACGGTTGCCTAACAACCGTGAATAAAAGTTTTCCCAAAAATTTCAAAAATGCCATCTCGTTTTGACATATATCCACGGTTGTCATACAACCGTGATTATAGAGACTTTTAATCACGGTTGCCATAACAACCGTGATTAAAAGTTTTCTCAAAAATTTCAAAAATGCCACCGCGTCATTTTTAATCACGGATACACACTAATCCGTGATTATACCCCCGTGGTTGTATCCATTTTTTCCACTAGTGAGTGTATCAAGTAGATTCCCCGGAAGGGAGTTTGAGAAGTGTCAGCTTTGGCAGTTGAGGAGAAGACTTCAAGAAGTGCCAACTTTGGCGATTTGGGAAGGGCTTTGAAGAGTGCCAACTTTGGCGATTAAGGAGGAGACTTTAATGATCCTAGTTTTGGCAGTTGAGGTTCCATTAAGGAAAAGGTCTTGATTGAGGCGTCAGAGCTTGACATGACTGTCTGTTATAATAACCTGCAGAAAAAAGGTAAGTAGTGCAAAGATACATTCAACAAACTGGGTAGGTCCTATGAAACCGCGGCCCTTAGGATAACTCATGGGCAGAGGAGATTCAAAGGGCGATCATAGCTTCAAAGCGCATGCCTGGCTGAATCCTTGTGATGATTGTCTAAGGCGAGGTCAAGTAGTGGGAGTGTCTTGTCCCTTACGACTTTAAATGTTCACCATTCTTTCATTTATTTTTATAAAAAAAAACACAATGTTTTATCAAATCAATGCAATTCATAACACGTATTGAAAAAAGGGATAAATTTTATTCATGTAGGTCAAACAGAATACAGAGAATGGACAACAGGGAAAATACAGGGGATAAAGTGAAGCCTCGTAGGACAGGTCAAGGCCAAGGGAAATAGGAAAGGTTCAAAGATCCTCCAGTGAATTCCTGAGACTAGCGAGAATCTTAATCCCACGTCAAAACCTCAAGTACCTCCCTCAATTCTGCCTTTGAGAGGGTAGTTTGACCATGTTCCTGATGCCTCAGTTTGTATGTTTTGTATTGGGAGCTTTAGCTATTCTGCCAAAATCTTGACCCTAATTTTACCTGAGCCGCCTTTTCAGGTTTTCGACTCACCGGGTTGCTCTAACTTTTGCCTAGGCCGCCTTTTCAGGTTTTCAGCCTAGTGAGCTTTTCATTCTCTTTATAATGTGTTCTTGTTTTTTTTTTTTTGCATGCATCCTTCACAATAAAAAGTTGAAACTGATCACACTTCAGTTGAGTCTGCTTAACCTTTTCTGAGTTTTAGTTTGGATCCTTTGGGGAACTGATGTCATCTCAAATAGGAGACTCTACTCCTATGCCATGTACCCAAGGAAATATTGGTAAGTCTTTTGGCATCAATGAGAGAATTACTCTGAGTCATCATTTTGGCCCCTTTTTTTTCTTTTTCTTTTTCTTTTTCTTTTTTTTTGATTTCATTTTTTTGGATTTTTCATTTTTTCATTTTTTTGTTTGCCACCCTTTTTTTTGTTTTTTTATCCCCTTGATGATGCAACAACTCAATCTGATAGACTATTTCCTTGGTTACATGAGCATGAGGAATAGCGTACCTTTTAAGGTTGAGGTGTTGATGATGATAAGAATACAAGTTCTTGGTCTAGTGACATTTATTCCCCCAATATAGAAAATGACAGCTTGCTTGATGATCTGGACGTAACCAGCTTTCCCCGCTTGGTATGTGCATTGGACTTCGAGCTTGGCTCTATTTTTTATTTTTTCATTTTTTTTGTATTATTTGTTTTTTTCTTTTTCTTTTTTTTTTTGGCAAAGTCTTCCTCAGTTGTGTCTACATTTATAGACATAAGCGATTTCCCCCTATTCAACTATTGAGGTTTCCTTAAATGACTGGCCTACCACTTGTCCAATTCGGGACTTGCCCATATTGTTATTCCATGCCTTTTGATAGGTTGCCCCCGTGATTCCTTCAATTGTTCTTGACTTAGGGGTATACCCATCTTGATCCTCTTGTTCTAACAATCTTGTAAACTTGGATAGTGGCTCGTAGGTTTCCCTACCTTCTCCGTCGGTATAGTCGACTGAGTGATCGAAATCGTGAAGCAGGATTGTGATTTCACTAGTCTCAAGAGGATCATTTTCAGATCTGCAATTTTAGCACTTTATGGCAAAAAATGGAAATGGAGAGAAAAAAAAGAGGAACAAACAAATAAAGACAATGGATGAAAGCAAGGATAAAGGAATGAGAAAAATCTTTTTAGAATTTCGATACACATTTATTGATTGACTGGTAAAACAAGTTTTTTTCGCCTTTATTACATGGAAAGTCCCAAAGCCTTAGGCATAGCAGAGGGATAAACAAGACTTTTAAGGCAATGACAGATTACTTTGGTGAATCATTTAAAATTATAGGGAGTTCGACAGCTTCCCAGTTACTGAGCTCTCGTCCCGGCGGGCAAGCGGCCGCCAAATCAACATTGTTATCAAAACTATCAACCACCACGGCATTAACTTCTGAGCTTCCATGATTAGGCAGGGGATTCTTGACCATGTTAGGGCTTCCTTCTTTAAAATCGATCCATTCGGCCTTGATCAAATCTCTCACTTTATATTTCAGAGCCATGCAATTTTCTGTGGAATGCCCCGGTGCCCCAGCGTGGTAATCACAATGAGCGTTTGGGTCATATCCCCTTGGATAAGGAGGTTGCAATGGCTTCATGGGGCATGAAACCAACAGACCTTCCTGAACGAGGATTGGAAAAAGTTCAGAATATGTTATGGGAATTGGGTCGAACTGCACCGGGGTACGCTCATTGTTGGGATTCCTTGGGTTCTGATTATGGTTGGGTGGTCGAGCTACTTGCTGGGGGTGATGGTATGGCATGGGTTGCGGTATTGGACCTCTTACCATGGGTGGACGGAAGTGAGGAGTATGAGCCGTCGGGCCATAAGTGGCTGCGGCCACATAAGGATTGGGAGCTTGAATCATGGTAGGGGTGAATGGTCTCAGTGGAGTTGTCTTTTGATTAGAAGAGATGGAATTAGTTTCTCCATCCCTTTTCCCAGGCACCGTCCTTCTTGTCATGCTTGCCCCAGACGAGCCCTGAGTGAGCTTACCCGTTCGTATTCCACTCTCCACTCTTTCCCCAATAGTCACGATGTCGGAGAAGTTGGCTGAAACGCTACCAATCATCTTACCGTAGAAAGGTGATGGGAGCGTGTCGATGAACATCTCGACTATTTCTTTTTCAGACAATGAGGGATCCACTTGCGCCGCTGTCTCTCTCCATCGTTGAGCATACTCCTTGAACATTTCACTGTCCTTCTTCACCATATTTTGTAAATGAACCCTGTTGGGTGCCATATCCATGTTATACTTGTATTGTCTAAGGAAGGCATCTGCCAGGTCCTTCCAACAACGGATATGGTTCCGATCAAGGTGAGCATACCATGTAAGAGCAGCTCCTGCTAGACTATCTTGGAACCAGTGGATCAATAGTTGATCATTAGAAGAGTAAGATGCCATCTTTCGACAGTACATCGTGAGATGATTCTTAGGACAAGTCATTCCCTGATACTTGTCAAAGTCTGGCATCTTGAATTTGGGTGGGAGAACAACATCTGTGACTAAACATAGCTCCGAAGCATCTATTAGTCCAAAACCTCCGGCGCCTTCCATCATTCTTAAACGCTCTTCTAAGATCTCTATCCTTTCCCTTCGAGGAGCAGCGACCGCGCGGGTTGTATCTTGGAGGTTGGTCCCATAAGGGGTTCCGTATCCATACGGATAGCCGAATGACAGGTTGTATGGAGGCAACACATGGGACTGGTTTACTAGGCCTGTATTTGGTGAGGGGCCTTGAGGATGGGTCACAGCATAAGTCGGCTGGGTTATCTGGGCCTGTGTATTTTGGGCTTGGGCGTTGTAGGTTGGCTGGGCCATCGGGGCTTGTGTATTTTGGGTTTGGTGGGTTTGTGGGTCATGGACCTGTGTGTTTTGGGTTTGGTGAGCTTGTGGGTCATGGGTTTGCGTGTTTTGGGTTTGGTGGAGTGGTGGCATGTTTGGTTGTGTGGGGTATGAAGCATGAGGATTTACCACTTGCTGGTTGTGGGCGTCTTGTTGGTTGGCGAGTGGGGGATAGTACCCCGGGGGTAGGCCATAAAGTGGAAAGGGTACTGGGTTGCCGTCTAGACCGACAAATGTGTGCTGTGCGTAAGACTGGCCGTAAGGTGGCTGGGTCTCAATGGCAGGGTTAGGTCTCCCGACATGAATGGTGAGAGGGGGTATCATTGTGTTAGGGAGTTGGGTTCTTGCTGGGTCAGAACCGAGGGGAGGTGGCGCAGTGGCAGGCTGCTGTTAGGCATCCTCAACACCCGCAGAGGAGCCTCCTTCAGTAAGTTTCTTTTCTAAGAGTTTAGTTAACTCTGCAACTCGCTCTTTCAGCTGATCAAACTCGGTTCTAAAGTTTCCTTCAATAGCTTCTGCCTCAGCCATGAGTTTCTTTTGGAGCCGGGTCTGGTAAGGATGCCTACCCGTGACGTTGGTGTCTTTTTTTTTTTTTTTAAAAGAAAGAAGAAGAAAAAAATGTTAGGTGGAAATAGAAAGAAGAAAAATGTTGTGGGAAACCATCACAGACTTTGGCGAGTATCCTTTGACCATTCCTTAGAATTTATCATTCAAAAGTACTAGGTATGGTAATCATAGAAATTAATATGGGATAATTGTGAAGACAGAAGAAATCTTTCATCCTGAGGCGGGAGCCTCTAGCTCAGACATCTTCTTCGGGCAATTACAGCCCTTATTTCTTAAGTTTAATCCCATGTCAATTTCCATAGATACTCAAAGGGTACATGACCAAAAGAGGATTATCTATTCACCCGAAGAATACTGTGTGTTTCAAAACGAGTCATTATTTCAATAACTCAATAAATCTGCGGGTGGTAGATAATTCATTTTCTTGGATAAAAGGGGAAAGCAAAAAATGACGTAAGGTAAAGTAAAGTTTGCCCTTTTGTGGCCTAGGTCAGGTTTTGCTGAAAGTTTTCTCTAGGCCCTATGGTTTGTCTAAAAGTGGCTCTTCACACCAGGTGGCTTATTCTAGACTTCTAGAAGCTCACCAGAGCCAAGATCCTACCCATGACAGGGACGTAACAGTGGGGAACCACTAGGTGCGTATATCATGAGAGGTCGAACTCTGGTTGAGGTTCTCACGAACACCGGATAGGAAGTACATCCCATACGATTCCGTTACCAACCTCTCCTAACTTAAGCTTTATTTGGGGCCCAGGTATAGGGCGCCACTCATAGGTGTGTGCAAGTAATTATGAGTGTAGTGTGTGGAAGGGCAGTCCATACCTTTTACCTTACCCCATTCTGCACAAAGAACAAACACAGAACAAATATACAAAGTCGTCTACCCTAGGGTTCAATAATTACAGGAAAGTAACATGGTCCTCTACCCTAGGGTTCAACAAGCATGCAAACATAGATAATGAAACAAATAACTATATACGATTAAAACAAGAACAAACTTTCACAACAATTAACAGAAAATAAAACAAGAGAGAAGAAATCCAAGCTAACAAAGGCTATATAAAAAGAACATGCGCTTTCAATCAAACTGGCCTGACTCTCTTAAGTGTCCCCAGTGGAGTCGCCATCTGTCGCAACCTGGATCGCGACGGCGCGGCGAACAAGAGAGAAAAAGTATGGAACAGGGAGTCGCCACCAACATTTTTATCCATAGGAAAAACATTGGAAAAAACTAGGTTCAGTAAAGCACTGGTTAAAAATTGAGATTCAAGTTCGGGAGTCGGTTACGAGTAGGGAAGGTATTAGCACCCTACATCGCCTGTCCAAAAACAGTACCAAGATTGAAAATGCGCAATATAAATAGCCTTACAAAAGATATTTTATTTCTTCCCTTTTATTGTTGTATCTTTTTTTATTTTAAAAAAAGACAGAATGGAGTGAGAGAACTCTACAAACATAGAATGTCGAAGAGAGGTCAATGGGACGTTTCATCCGAATTAAACTCAACTTCGATATGAGACAGAGAAAGGAAGAGAATGCTAATAAGGCGTCACGCCTAAATTATACATCCTTGAATAAAAAGACAGGGATAGGAAAGAGATAAGCGGGACGTCTTGTCCTAAGTATCCCTTCCCTATGAATTGTGGCGAGGTTTGAACAAAAAACTAGGGGGAAATCAACAAGACGTCACGTCTAAATTGATTTTCACGGAAGTAACCAAAAAAGAACATTTATGAAAGAAACATGAAAGTAAGGGGATAAATCAGCAAAAAGGAATAAGAGAGATGGGCCCGACAGGAATTGAAATCCTGCTCCTACGTATTCTTGAATTATCAAGAAATCAGGGTTACGTAGTTCTGAGTGTTGTTCTTTTAGGAAAAGGCTAGGGAAATGATGGTGGATGTCATTGAGACGGGGAACTCATGCAAGGCGAAGTTCTTCGCACGTGTATGAATCCTAAAGAGGTTGTGTAGACGGGAGTGCTCCCGTACGACACTGATTAAGAAAAATGAATATATATATAAAAAAAACTGAGCGGGAGAGGAAAACCAAGTGCAAAAATGAAAAAAACGAATGAAGAATAAGAAAACCGAGTGAAAAAATAAGAAAACCGAGCGAAAAAATAAGGAAACCGAGTGAAACTATGAAAAATCCGAGTGAAAACAGGGAAAACCGAGTGAAACAGTAAAAATCCGAGTGAAACAGTGAGAATCTGAGTGAAACAGTGAGAATCTGAGTGCAAAAATAGTAAATCCGAGTGAAACAGTAAGGATCTGAGTGAAAATAAGAGAAACCGAGTGCAAAAATAGTAAATCCTAGTGAAACAGTGTGAATCTGAGTGGAATAGTAAAAATCCGAGTGGAAATAAAGGAAACCGAGTGAAACAGTGAGAATCCGAGTGGAAAGAGGCTTACCGGGTGAAATTTGAGCAGAGAAGAACGATTGGGACAAGAATTGGAAGTCCGAGAGGGAAAAGGGAGCTGGAAGGAGTGCTGTTGAGTGAGAGTGTAGAGGATGTTGGGGTAAAGAGAGTTTGAAAGGCGAGGGGTGAGTGAAATGAGAGGGGGAGAAGACTTGGCGTGAGAGAGAGAGAGAACAGAGGTTTGTTTGGGTAGAGTTTTCCCTTCCTCTGAATGCCTCCTCTTGAATGCCCTCCCCCTTGCCTATTTATAGGCTGGTTTGAGTGGACGGCCAGCTCAGGCTTCCACTTCCGAGTGGAATGCCAGCTCAGGCCTCCACTCAGAGTGAAGTGGGGGACAACGGCTGGGTAGGAATTTTTAATTCCCCCCACTTCCACCCCTGTTTCCCACTTGTCTGCCACCCCCAAGATTCCTGGATCCACTTGGGTGGTGGAATCCAAGTCAGCACGGTCTAACAGGGGGACCTGGTGGGAATCCGAGTGAGAATGGCAGAATTCTGAGTGAGAATTATGGAAATCCGAGTGAAAATGTTGGAAATCCGAGTGAGGATAGTGGAATTCCGAGTGAGGATATTGAAATCCGAGTGAACATGGTGAAATCTGAGAGAGGATGTAGAAAACCAAGAGAAAATATTGTAATCCGAGTGGGATTTTGAAATTCTGAGAGAGGAATGTTGAAAATCTGAGAGAGGATGTGGAAAACCGAGTGAAATGGTGGAATGCCGAGTGAAAATGGCTCGGCTTAATCCCTCAGTCATTGTTCAACCATGGTTGGAATCGACTCCGAGTGAGAAAAGGGGTCAGTCCTCATTTTGCCTCCTGGATCCGAGTGGAGAAGGTTCATTGAGTACAAAAGACCGAGTGAAATCATGTTGATGTGTCACTCGGGACATTCAGTCAGAACCGAGTGAAGCACTTCTCACTCGGTTCCTAAATTCCTCTCCACAATCCGAACCACCAACGACTCGGAACCGACTGAAATGTGTGAAGTGTGACTCAGAATTGAAACATGGCTCGGAAAGGTGTAAAAGATGACACGGAGGGGATTTGGTGTTGATAAAATTTGACTCGGGAAAGTGTAAAAGAGGACACAGAGCCGATTGAAAATCAAAGAGAAATACTCGGAAATTGATTTGGAGAGTACCTGGCTCGGACTTCACTTCCTCTCCCCCAATCCGAGTGACCATTGACACGGAACCGACTGAAATGGCTCGGAAATTGGAATTTTGGCTATTTTTCGCTCGGAAATAAACTTCTTCACACTCAGAATTAGAAATTTGAAATTCTTCACTCGGAATGGCTCTGACATGGAAGCTTTCCACTCGGAATTGACTCATTCTGAGTAGTTCTACTCGGATTTGCTCCATTCTGAGTAGTTCCACTCGGATTTGATCCAACAGGAGCATATTCCACTCGGATTTTACTCATTCTGAGTGATGCTACTCGGATTCAACTTCAACAGGGGGTTTTTCACTCGGAAATGACTCATTCTGAGTGATTCCACTCGGATTTCATCATTTTTGAGTCATTCCACTCGGAAATGCTTCATTTTGACTCGGATTTGACCATTTTTTTGAGTTTTTCACTCGGATTTATCTCTACCAGGGCTGTATTTCACTCGGAAATGCCTTAACCTGAGTCATCTTGTTCAGATGTGATCATTTTTTAGTCATTCCAATCGGATTTGTCTCCAACAGGGCTATATTTCACTTGGAAAAGCTTTATTCTGAGTTATTTTGCTCGGTTCTGATTAATCTGGAGCCATTCTACTCGAATTTGACCACTCTGAATTGGAATTCAATATAAAAAATATTTATTCCACTTGGACCGGACCAAAAGAGGTGTTCACAAAATCTTACCTCACCATCCAAGCTAATGCCAAAATTAAAAATGGAGGAGAGGAAGAAGAAGATGACCCAAGCAAAGCTCCCATGTTCCTTTTGATGTTTACAAATCCAAGCCCAAGTTAAATTTTTGGTGAAAAATTGGCTCCAAAGGAGGAGGTCACGGTTTTATAGGGGAGAAGGAAGACAGAAAAGAAAAATAGAGAATGGTGAAGGGAGAGAGGAACCCAACAAAAAAATAAAGAAGGGGGAGAGAGAAAGTCATAAAATTAGCTTTTATCCAATGGATATTGCTATGCCTCCTTTTGCTTTTTCGCATGGTCTATAATTCCTTGTCTAATGGTTAAAAGAATCAAAATGAGAGAGAAAAGGATGCTACGATGATGTGGAAGAGGAAAGTAGATTTTTGGTTTTCTTTTAATTCCAATTAGTTCGTATTTTTACCATTTCATATCATACACCGTGTCCAATTGATTATTTTCTTAATACCAAAAATTATTTTAACTATATCCCCACAACCACAATAATTTTCTAAGTATTCTAGACCCATCAATTATTCAATTTGACTAAGTGGGTCCCACATCATCTGTTAAATCATCTGGTTCTGGTAAATCTTAATTTACCGATAATTCACCTCTAATGTCAAAATAATTTCCCCATAATTATTGGACCATAAATAATTAATTATCATTATTTAATAAATTTATTTTCTTTAAAATTTTGGATGTTACATGCATATCTTTATATTTCATCATCATGCCATACCATATAACTAGGCCTTATTGCCCTCACAAATACCACATACATATTGGCCGAAGCCCATAAAAATCAATCAAATATCAAGCATCATATTACTTGTTGCAGCCATCTTACTAAATATATATTACTAGCTACAGCCCAAAAAAACCACATATATATTGCATCATCCACTTTATGGCAAGGGATGAAGGGAGCCATCTTACTAAACCTATCCATTACCACAAACATAGAATCCATACCCCCTTTGAGTTCTAGGAAATCCATGCACAAAATTCATACTAATATTAACCTAATGAGTAGTATGAATAGGCATGTGTTGTAGGATTTTGCTTGAAAATCCTAAGGAGAGATGGATCTACCTCTTTTCCTTCTTTAGATCCAAAGCAATTGGCACTAAAATGTTGAAGCAAATTCAAAAATAGAAACATATAGTGTAGGTTGTGACATGAATATTATGGAAATAGGAGATTTAGAAGTAAGGAAACTAGATCTAGGTTTAGGAATTTGAAGAGAAATGAAGGTTTAATAGAAATGCAAGTGTGGAAGGTGTATGTCGCCATTCTCTAAGGCTAGAAAGATGAGGAAATTAAGGTTCACCACCTTTAGGAGGAAGCCAAAAGATAAGAACTAGAGAAGGAGCTAATGTTTATACTTTTCTAAAGAGAAGTAGAAGCTTATCTCACTAAAACTTATTAAAACTTAAATTATAAAGCATTACAAAGGAAATGAGGTATTTATACCTCCTTGAAAACTAAAATTTCAGAATTAGCTTGGGTGGGCTTGAAAAAGCTTCACCCAAGGCCCAAAAACTAAAACTACATGGCCCAAAATGGAAAATATGGCCATGGAAGACCCAAAACTAAGTCCTAATTTCTATTCCTAAAATAATTCTAAAACTAATAACATGAAATTAAAATATATACAAATGATAACAAATCCTAATAAAGAGGCCCAAAAAAGGTCCATGTAAGGCCTATGTCATTCTCCCCATCTTCAAGAGGATTTGTCCTCAAATCCTAAAAATCCTTAAGGCAATGCTTAAACTAGTGACAAACCTATAGGATGAAGAGAGAACACAGTGAGTTGCTAAAAGAAAGAAAAAGGAAAAATAAAAAGAGAGAGAAACACAAAGGCAAAAAGAAGAAAAAACATGAGATTTGCTACAATAGTCAGATACTAACCTTCTTACCTTTGTGAGAACAAAAGAAAAAAAAAAGAATAAACGAATACAAAGAGAAAATCCCTCAAGAAGGCATATGGTAACCAATGGAATCCCTCATACATCCTAGAAATGGTATGAATTGATATGATGCTCACTAAAGATGAGAGGAGGTGGAGATATATGATCATGTGTAATAGTAATAAGCAAGGGCGAATGAAACAAAAGAGTAGAATGAACTTCCCTAAGGGGATCATAATGTGTAATGGAATTTAAACTAGGGACTAGATCATGCATGACATGTAAAGATAATACTAACCCCCAATATAATCCCCTATAAAAATGAACAATAACAACATGATTATATGTACAATGAGGTTGGAGACATAAAATGTTAGGAAATGAACAAAATGGTAAATCTATAAATTTCCTAAATAAAAGGAAAATAAGAAAAGACAAAACTCTTAGGAAGGTCAACTTAAAGAAGTATAGACATATTCCTATGTTAAAAGATCCTATGGTGACCATATACATGCTACAAGTAATCCTAAGTAAACTATGTACACACAAAGATCCATCCATCCCATAGTAAATATGAGAGATTGGAAAGTAATCCTTTAGAGGATGAAAAATGTTAATGGGCAAAGAATGAGAAGGAGAGAAACTCATTAAGCACAAGGAAGTGCTAGGAGTATCACAAGGGTAAAGCATGTAGAGAGGTTTCTGAAAAAGCAAAGCTTGCTTCATATCATGCTTAGAGGAAAAGAGAGAAGAATGCCTCTTGGAGGTGAGGATCCCTTTACCCTTATCTTCATAGGTGAGGATCCTTTTACCCTTACTTTTTATAGCAACCATATGTATCAGACTATTCAGCTGAATGGAGACTAGCCCTCTATGAGTACGACTCCTCCAGAGCCCTCCTATCCTCCTGACCCATCATAACTTTCAGCCACTCTAGACGTCCCAGAGTCTCCGTGGTCAGATGATGACTTCCCAGGTGGTGACAAGTACTTTAGTTAGGTTTATCTTTCTTGTTTATTTAGTTTATGTATTTTGGATAGGAGCCCGTGTGCCCCTTTTTACTTTCAGTATGTATAGTTCTGTTCGACCACCTATTGTATATATAACTCTGTTATATATATATATTGCTACTATTCCACTATGTATTTATCTTGTACAAAAAAAAACTTCCATAATTTTCTAAAATTCATAATCTCTCAGTTAACTAGGATAATCTAGTCGAAAGGATTGTCCTAGTTAATTGAAAGGTTACATTGGTGGTATCAGAGCATGGTAGATTCAACAGGCTTAGGGTGTGGTTCACTGTACCTCGTTGTACTTTGAAAGTTGTCTGTTTGATAGTCAATAGGACATGTGTGGTAGGAACTACTTGACTAAACTCAAGTAGTTGAAGCATTAAACAGAGATACCAAGGGTCAATGACCAAGGTTATCTTGATACCTGTAGCAAGTACGATGAATTTCAGGGATGAAATTCTTAAATGGTGGGGAGACTGTAACAGCCCTGGTTATGAGAGTAGGAACCTAGACTCTCAAAAATCCCAAGAGTACTTTGTTAAGGTTTCAATAGAAAGCCTAAGGCTTTGGCCTATTCTTTGAGTTGAATATAAAAATGATAAAAAAAAAGTTAATGAGAGGCCTAGCTTACAGGGGTGCAGAGAGTTAGAAGAAATATTAAAAGAATACACTAGTAGTTAGAGAGAAGCTGAGATAAAAGGGTAATAATAATAGATGAGATATCTGATATTTGATCTTGTTTAACTTATTGTTAGTAGTTAGTAGTTTTCTTATTATTAGTAACCATAACAAAATTTGTGGGTAGTATTTAGAGAATAATAATTGGTTCATATTTAATAATTAATACATATATAATATTTATATAATTTAATTTGATATACATAATGGATAATAATTAATGATGTTTAATGCTATAAAATTTGAAAATACATAGTATAATTTGATTATTGAAATTTTGGTGATTAATTAAATATTAATTATTTTTTAGTTATTTGATAATTATTAATTATTTGATCATTATTTCTCAGATTAATTATGTGTTTAGTAATTACTCATTGTTTAATAATTTTTTGATAAGGAATTACTTATCTATTAACTATTTATTTGATAATTATTTATTTGTTATTCGATGTTTATATTTAATAATAAAATATTGTCGGGTTCCTATGTTTGAATTATGGGACCCAATGGATGATTCAATTTCGTTAATTCAGCCTGATACTAGTAATCTAATAGGGAAACTAGTCCTCTTAGGACCCTTCTATAGTAAATTGAGAATAACAAGTTTGGTCCGATGGGTCTGACTTGTACCTCAACTGTTCTTCACGTTTGATCGTGCGTATACTTCTAGATATCCAATTGTAGCACGGTCAGTCCCTAATGAACCATTTAAACATTTAAGGAATTTTTCCTTAAGGGGACGAATCCTAATTCGGGCCCTATCGACCCTGTTTCCCAAAGAAATGACTAATTAAATTTGAACCCCGAACCCGGCCTAAGCACCTTCAATGTTTTGGGTCTAACTTTCCCGTACGAAGCTAGAATCAAGTGATTCTTGTCCTGATGTCTTCATGAGGAAGAGATCTATAATCTCTATTTCTGGCCCCAAACCCTGATTCATACCTTGTCATTCCCAAAATTAAGGACCAAGTATTTGTACTCAACAAACTCATTATTTAATTCCTTTAATTTGTGCATGCTTCACTCGAAAAATCATAACTCTCATATAAGATCTCTGATTCATGTAATTCTAGTGCCATAATTTCGGTAACAAAATTCCCTATGAATTTTGTACAGGTCTTGAAGGCTAGATCTGCACCACTTGATACAATTTTTATAATCTTCCCAGACTTGTTCCAATCCCGCAATAACTCTACACTTTTTAGAAACAATTGTATATATCCCTCATACGATACTAGAATCACTTTGTTTCTTTTTCTATGGTTTTATACCAAAAAACTCTACAAGTTTCATGAAGAGCACCAAGGTTGATTCTCTAAGGAAAAATATTTACAAATTCATCTTTTCTGTAATTTTTAATTCGGGTGCTTTGAGAGCACTTTACCTTGGTTCAGGTATAACTCAAGGTACCAGCCTTGGATTTTTGCGTATGATGTATCAAATTGAAGAGAAAATAAAGCTCTACAAACTTCCTATTGATCATTTTTAGATTCCCACTCCACACATTATTCCCTATTTGTTTTCAACTGCCTTGGTCTAAGGTTCCTAAAAATCATGAACATCTTTGATTCCTTGCGCAACAAATTAATTTTTCGGTCATTGGTTTCCGGTAACAGCACCACCAGCCAATACCTTAATAGGAAGGTGTCACCACTGAGTGACTTCAGCCTACTCAAAACTCCAAAATATCTTCTCTTTCTTATTCAACAAGCATTAAATGTCCACCTTAATCTTTCCACTAATTCTCCTTCTTTCTTGGCAACTGTTAGTCCTCAAATTTACAATAAATCTTTTAATAAAAATTTCATAAAAATAATAAAAAATTTGGTTAATTTGTTAGAAAATTAGGTTTTAATTCAATAAATGGATGTTGTTGGAAATAATCTGCCCTTGATCAATTTTCTCTAGTTTTGCAGTGAAAAAGTAAAGAACTCAAGAGAAAATTATACTGGAGGATCTGACGCGTAGCATCAATCCCACGCGTAGCGTGGACTCTGAATTTTGATGCTGACGCTACGCGTCACAGCCACGAGTAGCGTCAGTGCTGCGTGGACTCCACATCCAACATGGCCAAGCACTCAGCTTTGACCCAATAATGGCCACCCCACTCAGCACCAATGGCCACTCCACTCAACATAAATGGCCAAAACACAGTGGAGACACGTCCAAGTGGCCAAGCATGATCAAATTTAATAATTTGAAGTGGCCATTATCAACTGTTTAATGGAAGCTGAGTCAGGGGTCTGACGCGTAGCGTCACACTGACGCGTAGCGGCAGTACCCATGCTCAGCCCTATAAATAGGGCCATCCAACACCATTCAACATATCCCATTCTCATTCACTTCTCTTTTTTTCTCTCTTTCTGCTCGAATTTGAGTACTTCTTTTCTGAGTTGTAGTTCTAGAATAGTTTTCTAGATACTTGAGAGTGTTGTGGTGTATTGTGATCGTTGTATCATGAAGTTTCCATCGTCTTCGTAATGTCAAACTCTGTAAGTGTTGTTTTTACTTTCACCATGTGTAACTAATTTGTTTCTGTTGGAATTGGTGAACTAATCTATTAAGTATAATGTTGTGAATTCGACCTCTGCATGTTTATGATTCAAGTCCATGTTAGTATTTTAACCTTTTATTAATATGAACGTCAAACGGGAGAATGATTTTCATGTGTATTGAAACTTGTTTAATTAGTATGAATGTCAAACGGGAGAATGATTATTCATGCCGTATTGAAACTTGTTTTGAGGAAAGTAAAAGTTGGAATACCCTTGGTATCTCAATTCTATAGGGGTTGTTAACCATTGTTTCCATAAGGCCAGGTCTTAATGCAAGTTTTTACTGAGAAAGCTCACGAGGGATCAGACTTTACGGTGAATTCTTAGAATTTATATCACGAGGGATCGGTTATAATGATTTTAAGCTGCAATGACATAAAACTTGATGATTAAATATGCATGTCTTGAGTTCCTCATTGTTATTCTAGATTAGGGATCCAATTTCCAACATAATTTGTTTATCTGTGTTTATCTCAAGTATTTTACCTATTCTAGATTGCAACTCAACTTTTTAGATAGATTTTTATTTTTTATCTCATGAACAACTCAACCATGCTATCTTGTGAATATTGTATAAATTGTATATAAATCATTCTTTTGTCCATAACTTTCTTCACATTTACCATAGTGAATAGAAAATTACTGTTGTTATTGGAATTTCAATCCCAGTGGAACGATATCTAAATTTTGAAAACTACAAACGATTGGTGCGCTTGCCAATTAACAACCCGGTGGTAGAAACAAAAGGTTCAGGCGCTATCGCCGGGTTAACAGCAGCCACCATACTCCTCATCCTATTAATTTCCTTTCTTATTTCCAGTATCATAACTCTCTTCCTCCAGCCACGATTCATGCCCTCACACCACCCAAAACCATCACCTCTCTATGGTACCAAAACACAAGCTACCATTACAGATCAACTTTTCAATTCCTCTTCTTCTTTCTCCTACAAAAACGAGTGAACCCCTTTTTATTTTAGACTTTATTTTTCTTTATTTTCCAACACCTAGAACTTCACTCCAGCAGCTCCCCTTCACTGTGCTCCACCTCTCAAAACCGTGGTGACCACCATTGCTTCTAAGGTAAGGTTTTCAAGTCTTGGTCTTGGATCCTTGTCTCCTCTCCCCTTTTAAATTTCTAGCAGCTTACATGTCATTTTTGAG
The DNA here is from genome assembly GCA_037962975.1 of Clitoria ternatea. NCBI lineage: Eukaryota > Viridiplantae > Streptophyta > Magnoliopsida > Fabales > Fabaceae > Clitoria > Clitoria ternatea. The sequence goes on from CM075671.1 coordinate 184,868,002, forward strand.
GCTTCCTTTCTCTATTTTTTACCCTAAACCCATGACCCTTTTTTCTAGTTTTAGGTTGCATGTTCTTTTCTTAGGTATTAGAGGACGATTAGCGACGACCGACATGCGATTTCGAATAACTGGTGAATTTTTGGTAACCTACCTCTTTTCCTCCACCAAACCCGTGACTACCTCATGAGGTAAGGGGGCCTCACTTCAGTTTCCTTTGTTCTAAATTCCTCTATATTGTTGCTTTAGTTTCTGGGGATAACCCCTTCAAGTTTCATGGCGATCCAACAGTTAGATTGGAAGTTACGCGATTTTTCGTTAGCATTGGCCATTTTAATTTTATTTTTATGTTTCTATGCATTACAGTAAGTTTCATAAAGTATGCCTTGATATTCGTATGACTCGTTAAATTTTATCAAAATTTTAAGTTTCTCACGGAGAGTGGCAGATTTTAGGACCATAGTGCGGGCTCGATCGATAATTCGATATGGTGGTATTTAATTATGAATTTTTGAATATTTTATGTAATTTGTTGTATTTATCGGGTAAGCCCCGCCAACTTATATGAATCGACCAACTAGAGGTTTTAGGAACAATTGGTTTTGAACCTAATCAAGAAGAATCTGTTTATATGAGGTTATTTCCTTTTTCATTGATTGGTAAAGCTAAAGAATGGTTTAAATCTTGCCCACCGGGTAGTTTTGCAAATTGGTCCGATGTTGAAAGAAAATTTTTGGAAATATTTTATTCTCCTTCAAAATATTTTGAAGCCATGACAGCCATACATTCTTTTTCTCAAAATAATGATGAATCATTAGGGGAAACATGGGAACGATTCAAGGTATTCTTAAGAAAATGTCCAAACCATAACCTGGATGATGCCGAAAAGGTAAGGATCGTTTACCTTGGTTTATTACCTCAGTTCAAGATGATGTTAGATGCTTGTGCAGGTGGCTCTTTAATGAACAAAACTGTGGAGGAAGCTATTGAAATATTAGAATCAATGGCTATCAGTGACCGCCAAGCAAAAAATGAAAGAGGTAATGTACAGAGGAAGCCAGGAATACTCGAATTGGGAGTGAATGATGCAGTATTGGCTCAGCAAAAATTACTGACCCAACAAATTGAAGTTATGAGCAAGCAATTCGAGAAACTCCAAATTGCTCAAGTAACATCACCACCCCCTACTCAACTTAAACAATGTATGCACTGCATGGGAGAACAACCATGTGGTCACTGTGGAAATGAGCAAGAGCAAACCAATTTTATGAACCATCAAAGAGAACCCTTAGGTAATTTTCTTTTCAATCATGGAAATTCTTTTCCTAACAATTACCTACAGGGTTGGCAAAATCAGAATATTGGCTGGAGACAGGATGCTGGACCTTCCAACCGACCTCCTAACAATCAGTTTAAGCAATAATAAACTGACAATGCAAGATTGGCAAGGATAGAGGAATTTATTCAACAGCTATTATAGTTTGTGGAGACAAATGAAGCTGCCCGGAAAGCATCAGAAATATAAATAGGTCAGCTTGCAAAAGAAATAGCCGAATTAAAAAGTTCTGGGTTTACTACAAACACGCAAAACCCAAGGGAACAATGTAATGCTGTTTCTTCTAATGTTGTAAAAATTGATTATAAAGAAAAGAGTGAGAAAAAGAAAAAAGAAGAAGAAAAAGAAAGTAAAAAAAATAGAAAAAAATAAAAAAATTGAAAATGAAAAAAATATACAAGAATCTATGAAAATAGAGCAAGAAACAAACTGTACTGCCATCATAACCCTGAAAAAATGTAAAGATCCGGGGAGTTTCACCATTCCTGTAACTATTGGAAATATCAACATCAGGAATGCTTTGTTAGATTTAGGGGCGAACATCAATCCAATGCCTCTAGATTTAATAAAGCGCATTGGTGAATTTGAGCTAAAAGAAGCTAAGACAAACTTACAGTTTGCGGATCGCTCTGTCAAGAAGCCTTTTGGGATTGTAGAAGGTGTATTGGTAAAGGTTGATAAGTACCACTTCAGGGTTGACTTTGTGGTACTGGATATGAAGGAGGATACTGAGATCCCCCTGATCCTTGGAAGACCTTTCATGAAGACTGCAAAGATAAGAGTAGATGTTGATCAAGGAATGGTTGCAGTCAAAGTTTATGAAGATGAGGTAAACTTCAGTGCTCATGAACATCTTAGGACGAATGATGAGGAAAAAGTTTACCCTTCAACCGAACCAGGTATATCTCTTCCTAATCAATTAAATTGTTTTAAATTAACCGATGCCTTGAATGATGAAAGACAGGTAATCAAGCATTGGAGAAGAAGAAGAAGGAATAAAAAGACAGGTGATTCCTCAACAAAAATTGAGAAATCACCTGATTAATCAGAGGTAATGTCTGTTGGTGTATGCACTATGAGCTTTTATGCTTTTTCATTTGTATCATTTTTCTACTTATCAATAGAATAAATATTTCAGTTTAAAATTGTTTTAAACATATTTATCCTTGGAGTAATAGGTCATATAAAAATTATTCCTAAAATGTCCATAGTTAAGTATTTACATGGGGACATGTAAATACACTGAGACTAGTGTGTGAGTGTACTGATGACCTGATCTCACAGATCATAGATATAGATGATATCGAGTCTTCACACGGGTACACATTAAGAGTAATGATGTACTGGACAGACCCACCATGAGAACGTTGCATGGATCGTTACATGATTGTCATAAACGATTCTCAATGTGATAATGGTATATGTAGTCCTTCGACCTGAAGCCACTACGATTCCTACATGAGGAGTTTATTGTTTTAATACAATTAAACATCTTCTATAACAAGAGGACTATAAAGGTTGTGATTAGGCAATGAACAAATTATGCAGAGGGATGTGAGTGATGTAGATGGGATTTGTCTCTCCTATGTGACAGGAGTGATATCCATAGGCCACTTGATGGAGTAAGACTAAGAAAACGCATGGCCATGCTAGAAAGAATAAATATTAGATATTTATTCGGATCCAGTCTACTCCGGTATCAAGTAAAATAAATTGGGCCGTACAAGGATGACGCGACCATGCCTTGGGCCCAATTAGGATATCGTGACAAAAGGAATAAACGTATTAAATAATTATCACTTATAGGTTATGTTGATAATAATATTCGGACATAATGATGCATTGCTAGATGCCGCTCTTATTTTATATTAATAATAAAATAGTTTATTATTAATATGACCGGGTATTTTACCTATAGGGTCACACACATAGAGTAAGCCCATCAGAAAATGTTGTCTTATTTTAGTTGGACTAAAATAAAGCTATTGGGCCTAACTCATTTGGAATGAGTAAGGAGCCCACTTTTAGAGAGAACAAATTAGGTCAAACCTAAGCCTATAAATAGAGCATAAGATGCTCATAGGCCGTTCACTCAAGTGAGACACGAATTCGCAAAAGTTGCAAGAGCTACACGCCGTCAAACTAGCAGTTGGCAGGTGTTGCGATTCTGGTGGGAGTGCTCGTGTGGACTCCTAAAGGACGAGGCTACGACTGCTTCGGAGTTCTTCAAGAGGTAACCTAAAATAAATTCGAAATTGTTTTGTGCTTTGAAACACGGAACCTTGCAAATCCTATGGAATCCCTTTTATTTTTCCGCTGCTCATGCTTAGGGATTCCTAACAATGTCTGGCTGGAGACATTAAACCTAGCGCTCAATGGGAGGCAACCCATTATTTTTGTTTTGTTTTTAAGTTATTTAAAAATAAAAAATAAAAATAAAAAAAATAAAAAAAATAAAAAAAATAAAATTTTTTTTTTCAAATTTTTAGATAGAAAATTAATTTTGAAAAGAAAAGGGGTTTAAAACTCAAAAGAAAAGGTTTTTGAAAATCAAGATTTTGAAAAATCAAAAACAGAATCCCACGCATAGCGCCACTGTGACGCGTAGTGTGGACTCTGAATTTTCAACTTGACGCGTAGCGTCCTAACCAAGCGTAGCGTCAGAGCCCACGTTCAGTTTCTGAAACTAAACCAGAGAGGCCCATCCTAGGTTTTAAAACCTAAAACCTCCTCTCTGCCTCACTTTAGTTTTCAAAAACCTAAAATTTTGAAACCTCTTTTTCTCTCAACACTTCCAAACCTTCTCATATTTGCTCAAGGGATCACAAGTAAGTTTTCTAATTATTTCTCTTTAGTTTGATTTTAATTTTCAAATCTTAGAATTGCATGTGGTTAGGGTTAGAATTAGATGACCATTGGAAATTGCTTGCTGATTGAATTGAATGTGGTTTGGAAAGGGGTTGCTGCTGTGCAACCCCTTTTTTGTTTCTGTTCTGCGCAGCTCACGCGTAGCGTCCCACTAACGCATAGCGTGAGGATGGACTGCAAGCCCACGCGTAGCGTCCCATTGACGTGTAGCGTGGGCAGAACAGGCTGACACGTAGCGTCCCACCCACGCGTAGCGTCAGCCTCTATTTTTAATTTTGTTAAATTTTTAGTGATGTTTACTGTTTCATGTATATATTTATTTTTTGTTTTTAATAAATCAGTCCAGTATGCCTATTTTGAAGTTTGTTTGTTGTTTTCTTTTAAATTAATAAATTTTCTTATTTAGTATTTGTTATACTTTCTTGCATTGATAAAAATTAAAAATATAAAATTTATTGATGCATATTATTTTGTGTGAATTTTTGTTTTATTGTTAAAAATCCAAAAATATGCATATTAACTTTCTTTATAAATCATAAAAATACAAAAATATGTTGTTTTGAATTTTGTGAATTACATGTCTATTTTGTGTAAATTTTTATCCTTAGAAAAACCAAAAATATTTGTGTTTTAAATTTTGTGTAAATATTTGGTTGATTGTATATGATTGTTAATGTGTGATTTACTTTTTAATTTAATGTGTGTTTAATTTTAAAATTTTTACTTTTTGCAGATGGCTCCGAAGAAATCCATCCCTGCCACTGGTCCTTCTAAAAGACAAAGAAGGGCCATTGACACCGATACTACTTCTGAGGATCCTGATCTTTAGGGACAGGAGGTGTTAGGACCGAGGGATCCTACGAGATTTCGTACTGACACGAAATGGGCCCGCTTTCATCAGATTAAGGGCCAAAAGCTGATGTGGGAGAGAGTATTGGATCTTAGTGCTGGAGACTATCCTGAGCTGTAGGATGAAGTTCAGAGGAGGAGATGGGGACCACCGACTGAGGGGGATCCCATCTTAGTGATGGAATTCTACGCAAACGCCTACAGGACTCGTCAAGACTCGCCGAACATTGGCCAACAGAGGACGAGTTGGGTAAGGGGCCTGCATATCACTTATGACTGGGATACCATTAGTACCCTATTGGGTAATCCTTGGGAGCCTACTCCCGAGGACGTTACTTGTTTCTAGAAGGAAAACAGAAACAAGATCATTGCTGAGGGTGATCTAGGATATTCTCTCGAACAGGTTGCTCATTTCTTGAGCAAAGATAGAATCTTTTTCAACCTGAGTAAGGTTGGACGGAGTCCATCTAACCTTCTGAAGACCCAGCTGACCCCTCTAGCCCAGGCATGGTCCCACCTTATGCTGCATAACATCACTCCTGTCACTCACCTCTCATCTATCCCAGTTGAACGCTGTTGCCTTCTCTTTTCTATTCTTCAGGGCCATACCATCGACATCGCCAAGCTTATTTCTGAGTAGATTCACTTATATGCCCTTGGGTATAAAGTGAATCACCCTATTCCATTCCCTCTCATCATATCTGCCTTACTGAGGAGGCAGGGAGTTACTGTGCCATCACCAGAGTTCACGAGTTCTTCGGGGAGAGTCCCCAAGGTCTCGGTGAACAGAGATTACTTTGTTCAGCAGTGCGAGCTTCCACCTCTGGAGCAGGAGGCTCAGCCCAGACCTAGGAGGAGGAGACCACCAGTACAACCACCACCTGCTGATGTTGTCACAGAGGGATTTGCCAGAATGACACTTGAGCATCAGCATATGATGCGGATGATGGCTGCCACACATAGAGCATATATTCATCTTCACAATGAATTTTATCAATACAGATTGCAGGGTGAGGGAGCAACATATGTCACACCGGTTGAGTTTGCAGCTCATGTAGCTTGGCCTGGTGATTTACCTACCTACCCTGAGACTGGTGGACCTTCTGGAGCACAGGCTGATACTGATGGTGATGCTGATGAGGAGGAGGAGGATGATGACCAGATGGAAGATTGATGGTGTTATCTTTTGCACCTTTTTACATACATTTTTAGTTTATTGTTAGTTTCATGTTTACATTGATATTATTTTGGAGTATATTATATTTTGTCTTTTATTATGTGGTGTGTTTAATTTTGCGTAACTATGTTTTTGCATGAAAAATCCAAAAATAAATTTTATCTTTCAATAAATAATCAAATTTTTGTTAGAAAGTTAATTTATTCACTTAACATTTTTACACAATAAAATCAATTTTGTAAAATCAATTATTGATTCTTTTATAACTTAGAGATTTTGATAAATTTTATTATAATAAGTTTATTAACTATCAAGCAAATTTCAAAAACCCAGTGAATTGAGAGATCTTGTTAAACACTTGAGGGTTTAATCGACATAACTTCATTCGAATTGATTTTGCTTTAATCTTTGATTTGTGTTGTTGTACAGAGAATTCAAGAAAATGATCAAGGCACATTTATTGGTGAAAAGAAACCTTGGGCCAAATAGCTTACCTTGGTAAAAATTATTTTATCCTTTGAAAGCCAATTTGAGCCTAAAATAAATTCTTTGGTATCCTTAAAACATAAATTTGTTTTAACCATTCCCTATACTTGATTGATTAAAAGAGCAGTTGAAATAAATGTTCTCACAAAAATGGGGAGTGAAAATAAGCAACTTGATTCTTTTCAAAAGAAAATAAAGTATGAAAAAGAAAAGTCAAAAATAGTGAAAAGAATCAAGTTGGGGTATTTATTATTCATCAATAAAAGAAAATGAGAAGTTTGGGCCAAGAGAAAGCCTAAGAATTATAAAATGCTCTTTTATGATTTCAGGTTTTTGAATTCCAAGAAAAACCATTGATTCTTGTAAGCCAAGCCTCATTACAACCCGTGAAAAGACCTTGTGATTTCTGAATTAACTCTATATAACCAACCATTGATTAGATAAAAATCAAAATTAAATTCATTTGATTTTATGATTGATTGAGTGAAACAGGTTACCAATTGCATTGAGATAAACACTTGGAAAGGTAAGCCTGAAATTATGCTTGGTATGTTAATAAAATATTGTAAAGAATTTTATCATTAAACCTTTGTTATATTAGATGTCTATAATTGATTATTTCAAAATCATAAATTGTGTAAATACTTTTTGTGGTAAATCTCAGACTAACTCAAAAATTTGATTTTAAATTTTTATTTTTTATTTTTTTCTCTTGCTCGAGGACGAGCAATGTCTCAAGTTAGGGGTATTTGTTAGTCCTCAAATTTACAATAAATCTTTTAATAAAAATTTCATAAAAATAATAAAAAATTTGGTTAATTTGTTAGAAAATTAGGTTTTAATTCAATAAATGGATGTTGTTGGAAATAATCTGCCCTTGATCAATTTTCTCTAGTTTTGCAGTGAAAAAGTAAAGAATTCAAGAGAAAATTATACTGGAGGATCTGACGCGTAGCATCAATCCCACGTGTAGCGTGGACTCTGAATTTTGATGCTGACGCTACGCGTCACAGCTATGCGTAGCGTCAGTGCTGCGTGGACTCCACATCCAACTTGGCCAAGCACTCAGCTTTCACCCAATAATGGCCACCCCACTTAGCACCAATGGCCACTTCACTCAACACAAATGGCAAAAACACAGTGGAGACACGTCCAAGTGGCCAAGCATGATCAAATTTAATAATTTAAAGTGGCCATTATCAGCTGTTTAATGGAAGCTGAGTCAGTGGTCTAAAGCGTAGCGTCACACTGACGCGTAGCGCATCACCCTTGCTCAACCCTATAAATAGGGCCATCCAACACCATTCAACATATCCATTCTCATTCACTTCTCTTCTTTTCTCTCTTTGTGCTCGACTTTGAGTACTTCTTTTGTGAGTTGTAGTTCTAGAATAGTTTTCTAGATACTTGAGAGTGTTGTGGTGTATTGTGATCGTTGTATCATGAAGTTTCCATCGTCTTCGTAATGTCAAACTCTGTAAGTGTTGTTTTTACTTTCACCATGTGTAACTAATTTGTTTCTATTGGAATTGGTGAACTAATCTATTGAGTATAATGTTGTGAATTCGACCTCTGCATGTTTATGATTCAAGTCCATGTTAGTATTTCAACCTTTTATTAATATGAACGTCAAACGGGAGAATGATTTTCATGTGTATTGAAACTTGTTTTATTAGTATGAATGTCAAACGGGAGAATGATTATTCATGCCGTATTGAAACTTGTTTTGACAAAAGTAAAAGTTGGAATACCCTTGGTATCTCAATTCTATAGGGGTTGTTAACCATTGTTGCCATAAGGCCAGGTCTTAATGCAAGTTTTTACTGAGAAAGCTCACGAGGGATCGGACCTTACGGTGAATTCTTAGAATTTATATCACGAGGGATCGGTTATAATGATTTTAAGCTGCAATGACATGAAACTTGATGATTAAATATGCATGTCTTGAGTTCGTCATCGTTATTCTAGATTAGGGATCCAATTTCCAACATAATTTGTTTATCTGTGTTTATCTCAAGTATCTTACCTATTCTAGATTGAAACTCAACTTTTTAGATAGATTTTTATTTTTCATCTCATGAACAACTCAAGCATGCTATCTTGTGAATATTATATAAATTGTATATAAATCATTCTTTTGTCCATAACTATCTTCACATTTAGCATAGTGAATAGAAAATTACTATTGTTATTGGACTTTCAATCCCAGTGGAACGATATCTAAATTTTGAAAACTACAAACGATTGGTGCACTTGCCAATTAACAACCCAGTGGTAGAAACAAACGGTTCAGACGTTATCGCCGGGTTAACAGCAGCCACCATACTCCTCATCCCGTTAATTTCCTTTCTTATTTCCAGTATCATAACTCTTTTCCTCCAGCCACGATTCATGCCCTCACACCACCCAAAACCATCACCTCTCTATGGTACCAAAACACAAGCTACCATTACAGATCAACTTTTCAATTCCTCTTCTTCTTTCTCCTACAAAAACGAGTGAACCCCTTTTTATTTTAGACTTTATTTTGCTTCTTTTTCCAACACCTAGAACTTCACTCCAGCAGCTCTCCTCACCGTGCTCCACCTCTCAAAACCGTGGTGACCACCATTGCTTCTAAGGTAAGGTTTTTAAGTCTTGGTCTTGGATCCTTGTCTCCTCTCCCTTTACAAATTTCTAGCAGCTTACATGTCATTTTTGAGGCTTCCTTTCTCTATTTTTTGCCCTAAACCCATGACCCTATTTTTCTAGTTTTAGGTTGCATGTTCTTTTCTTAGGTATCAGACGAGGACTAGCGACGACCGATAAGCGATTTCGAGTAACTGGTGAATTGTTGGTAACCTACCTCTTTTCCTCCACCAAACCCGTGACTACCTCATGAGGTAAGGGGGCCTCACTTCATTTTCCTTTGTTCTAAATTCCTCTATATTGTTGCTTTAGTTTCTGGGGATAACCCCTTCGAGTTTCATGGCGATCCAACAGTTAGATTGGAAGTTACGCGATTTTTCATTAGCATTGGCCATTTTAATTTTATTTTTATGTTTCTATGCATTACAGTAAGTTTCATAAAGTATGCCTTGATATTCGTATGACTCGTTAAATTTTACCAAAATTTTAAGTTTCTCATGGAGAGTGGTAGATTTTAGAACCATAGTGCGGGCTCGATCGATAATTCGATATAGTGGTATTTAATTACGAATTTTTGAATATTTTATGTAATTTGTTGTATTTATCGGGTAAGCCCCGTTAACTTATATGAATCGACCAACTAGAGGTTCTAGGAGCAAATTCGAGAAAAATCACGTATTTTGAGACATTTCACCAAATTACTTTCGATCACGCTTCGTTTTAAAATTTTGTAGCGCTAGCAATATTTTGAGAAAATTAATAAGTGAGTTTTTATAAAATAAAGTGGAATTTTTGGTAGAAAGAAATAAATAGCAAAAGAGGGACTAGAAGTAATCATTTTCAAGTTATATATATATATATATATATAGTAATGAAAGAAATAGAAACTTAAAGTATCTTTTCTAAGAAAAAATATATTATTGAGTATTAAATAGAATTTGGAAAAAAATAGTATTGGTATACTAAAGATAAGAAAGAAAAGTTGACAAAGAAATAGTATTGAGATTTAGTAAGTTTTGATAAATGTTAAAGAAAGGAAGATTATTAAGAAACTTATAAGGAAAAGTTTATGAAATAAATATGTTGGGCTATTAGATAAATCTTTAAGGAAATACCTAAGGTATTAAAGGATCAAAAAGAAAAGGGGCATATACTAGAAATATTAGGAGTCAATGTAAAGTAGTCACCGATACCATATGTAATGGTGGTTAAACAAAATTACTAAGGAAGTTTAATAAGCTAGAAAGGCTATTACTAGTGTGAGAATAAAATATTTTAAAGAATAGAAAATAAACACATATAGGTGTTACCTAGTAAAGTTCAACTAATTAAAATTTCAACTTAAATAGTATATAAATAAATTTAAGGTTTATTCGATCTAGTGGTAGTAAGTACATGACAAGAAAATGGATTATTGGTATCTTAGTGCATTCAATTAGGTGTATCGTATGTGCTTGATTGACCTATGTGATTGTATGTATGGATTTATATGTGTCGAATTATATGACCTATTATCGTGATGGATGTGTGATAAAATGAACAATAGATGTTATATGATAAAATGCATGTTGAATGTGATGGATTTGATAATATGCATGATGAATATTGTGTGATAAAAATATTTGAGGAATGTTATGGACGTGATAAAATGTAGAATAAATGATAAAGAATGTATGATAAATGTCATGGATGTGATGAATGGATAGAATTGCATGATGCATTGAAGGAATAATGTTGAGATGTATGGATAAATTGAGATACAAATGAGAAAAATGAGAATATGTCTTAGTAAGGATCCTAAGATGATTGAGAGGAGAAACAATGAGATTAGGAATATATATGATTAAATGATAAAGCACTGCAGTGCAAGTATTACCTTGAGAAACTATGGCTATGTATATTCTAAACTCATTTCATTCTTAATGATTGGGTAAGGTGCTTTGTGATTTAAGTAAGCACTAAGGGACGATAATTAAAGAAAAATATTTTATAAGAACCTTATGAGACAAACTCGATGTTAAGAATGAAATTGAGTCATTAAGGGGACCCTACTAATGACTAACAAAATGATAGAAAGAAATATGTGTTACATGCATCATGTACATGAAGTATGAGGACAGATGGCGAATGATAGAGTGATCCCCTAGAGCATATAGTGATGGGTACACTAGAGAACAATGACGTTCCAATCGTGCTGGAGGTCTAAAGAGTATTACTGGGGTGGATGTCTAATGGTTCAAAGTCACGCCTGAGACTGAATAGCCTGTAGCAAACCTTGTATACTTTGACTTAAAGTGAGTGTTACTGGGACCGTATAGCGCCCGTTTTGATGAGTTGTGATTGGATTCATGATTGATGATGGGATGAGAGTGTCCTTACCCTATGTGATTACCAGAATGTGGTGAGCTCCAGTCGCTCTAGTGGGCAGGAGTAAACGGTTAGATTAATGTAAGGTGTAGAGGGAGGAGTTGGTCCCACATGCATCATGATGGCTAAGAAAAAGATTAAAATTAATGAAATGGGACTCATGCATTGCATTACATTATATAAGAGAATTTGTATTTGATTGTGATTGAATTAATACCTATATGTGTAATAGTTAGTGGTGAGGGAGAGAGCAAAGAGTTATGTATTCAGAGATGTTTGGATAAGATCGAGCAGGGATAAACAACTTAGAACAAACTAATTAGGGAACTTTATGAGAGACAGAGAGTATTGTATGTGAATCTATTTGGGTTGTGGGGAGGGATGTTAGTGATGACAACTCTCTGATTCTTGTGGAAGCAAAGACTTACCATTATAACCATTTTAGACCCTCAGTTGGACCGCGTAGACGAGCATATAGGACCAGGAGTTCCCTATGCCTAGCTAATCAGCCAGGCCCTAGTTACTTACCAGTGATACCTAAGAATATCCCTGTGGATCCACCTATTTAGCCTCCACCAGAGGTAAAGCAGTAGTATGACTAGGATGTAGAGGTGATTGAGAGTTCCGTGTGATGCTACAGACACCCTCTGCATCCTCTTAGTGTTGAGGAGATAAAGAAGATAGACGGGAGAAAGACAGCTCTTGTAGTAGACCCTTTGGGATTTTATCCAACACTAGAGCCTCTGCTGGTGCCTAGGCTTGCTCAGCAGGATCAGGTACAACCTGTACCAGGAGGAGTTGACGTATGTTCCCCTTGATCACCCACGCCAAAGTATATAACGCTGTCGATCAATGATGATGAAGACCCTGGGGAGTTTCCGTTAAAGGTACCTATAGACCCGATGGCTGAAGATCTAGTTCCTTTTCTAGACCTTCCTCATTAGATCCTTCCAGTGGAGCCATTACGAGTCTCTGCACCCGAGAGATTAGTAGAGGTTTAGGTACAATAGGGAGTCTTAGTGATGTTCCCTATGGAACGATTCTTGGTGCGGTGTAAGTGGGACCGTTCTTGTGAGCATCTATGTCACATATTTAGGAGTTACATGTATAGGGAGACCAAGGATTACGTAGCTATGTCCATAGAGGCTCAGGCTCTTTTGACTGAGGCTTACGAGGTTTATAGCTGCCATATGCATCAACTGAGTGGAGACCATCCCTCTACAAGTACGACTCTTCTAGAGCCCTTCTATTCTCCCGACCTGTCATAACTTTTAGCCACTTCAGACGTCCCAAAGTCTCCATGGTCAGATGATGACTTCTCAGGTGGTGACGGGTAGTTTAGTTAGGTTTCTCTTTCTTGTTTATTTAGTTTATGTATTTTGGATGGGAGCCTGTGTGCCCTTTTTTACTTTTAGTATGTACAGTTCTGTTCGACCACCTATTGTATATATAACTCTTATGTATATATATTTTATTGTTCCATTATGTATTTATCTTGTAAAAAAACTTCCATATTTTTCTAAAATTCGTAACCTCTTAATTAACCGGGATAATCTAAAGGAAGGGATTGTCCTAGTTAACCAAGGGTGTTACAACTAGAATGAGAAGAGAAAGATTTCTCATAGCTTGAGTAGTGATCAATGCCCCTTAAAATTTTTGTTTTCTTTGTTGGGCATTGAGAGGCAATGTGGCCCTTTCCTAAACACTTAAAACATTTGATTGAACTTGTCCTTGAAGAAGTAGGTTAGGATGAAGAGTTGGCATTCTTAGAATGGGTATGTTTAGAAGGTTGTGTTGGGGGATAATCCATATGAACCTCACTCTTAAGCCTAGGAGATGAAGTGCCCAATTCATGTTCCTTACCCTTTCTCTAACTACCCTCGTTTTGGTGGGGGAATCTTTTTTGCCCTTCTACTTGGGCCTAAAGAGTTTGGAATCCCCTTTATAGTAAGAACCTCCCTCTATGAATTGAGCTTCTACTCATGTGCATTGATGGAGAAGCTCCTCAATGTCCATATAAGGTAAAAGTTCCACTATTTTCCTTATATTATGATTAAGGCCATGTAAGAATCTATGCATGAGGATTTCTTCATCCTCCTTAACATTGGCCCTAATCATAGTCATTTCCAAGGATTTGTAATAATCCTTCACAATTTTGGACCCTTAGGTGAGTCTATTGAGCTTGGTCAATAACTCACCCCTATAGTAGAAGGGTACATAACGCTTCTTAAGCAAAGCCTTTAAGTTATCCCATTCATCAATGGGTAGGGACATGGTCTTTCTTCTTATCTTTACAAATTTGGGTCCACCATACTAATGCATAGTTTTGGAAGCTTAGGGTGAAAATCCTAACTTTTTTTTTCATTTTTAGTTTGATGGGAGTTAAAGAGTTGCTCAACTTTTATCTCCCAGTCAAGGTAGGCTTCTACATCACTTTTGCCATAGAAGGGTGGGACATCTAGCTTGACCTCTCTCAAGCCACCCTCCTCATGAGGCCTATGATGCCTCCTATGGTGCCTATCCTTATCTTCACTGGTTTCATCGTTATATATATGTTTATGTTACCTATGATGTCTAGTGTATCTTTCTTTATCCTCCTTATTTTCTAGGTTATCTAACTTAGTGTTCATGGAATTTACTTTTTCTAAAATTAGACGCATGTGAAGGGGTAGGATCTCTCTCTCACACACACTAAATAAAGACATGTTATAATGCAAAGGTGTAAGAGATGAGATACTAGTTAGATCACTCAAGTTGTCTAAGACCTAAAAAGAAAAGAACTTAAAAGCAAACAGGAAATACCAACAATGAAAGCATGTAAAATGCAAAATTTAAACTAAGCCTAGCATGCAAAGACACACTATACTAACCAGAAAGCAAGTAAAGCAAACTAGTCCATGGTGCAAAAATTTAAACTAGGCCTAGCATGCAAAGAAACACACTATAGTAAACTAATAAAAATAGTAAACTAGTCAGGTGCACAAAAATTAAACTAAGTCCTAAGCGCACTTACTCCTAATCAACTAATGAAAAACCCAATGTCCAAAGTCCAAAGTCCAAAGTCCAAAGTCTTTAATGTCCAAATACAAGGACTTAAGAAAGTACTTTAAAAATAAAAGTACCAAAATACAAGGGAAAAGAAAATACAATTCACGCAAAAATTCCCTAAACTATTACAAAATTTACTTTCCAATACAATGGTCTTCTAAGTGTTCCACCAATTCCAAGCAAGTCCACCAAGCTACAAATAAAAAGCTTGAAAACTCAAAGCAAAGGTTAGCACAATTAATATTAAAAATAAAAAGAAAATGAAATGTGTTTGCACTCTTAGTCTTTCAAAAGTTTTTACTCTCACCCACCAAGCTCTCTATACTTTGTAGTTTGCTTAGGTCAATCTCTTAAGTCAAATCTCAAACCTTCCAATATTCTACCCAAAGAATGATGTTCTCACAAATTGTTAATGTCAAGGAATGCCAAGAAGTGAAATATTCAAGTGAGAAAACTTAGAGAAAAAGAGACAAGCGAGAAAAATAAAATTAGGAAGCTAAACCAAAAGGAGTTTGATCTAACAAGCAAGACATTGATAAGCAACAAAAGCTAAAAGAACAAAGGTGCACAAGAGTGGAATACTAATATGACAAACTAAGAGACAAAGAAGACAATTATACAATTAAATGCAACCAAGAAAGAAAGCACACAAGAAAAACAAACTAGAAACTCTAAAATGCTTACAAGTCCACAACCTTATTATATAGTTTCCAAAGTCTTTTCCCTTCAACACAAGTGCACAAAACAACATAAATGGAATACTTAAACTTCTGCATAAAATAAAATGTAGTTGCTGGAATTTTTTTTATATGCAAGGGATTTCTATGCTTATTTTTCATACTCTTTGCTAAGAAAAAAAGACCAAATAATTGCACAAACAATGGACCTTTCAAGCTCTTTTCTTTTCACTTTTTTCACTTATTTTATTGACATTTTTCCCGTTTTTACTCAAAAGAGTGTGGCAAAAACAGAATTGCATAATGTTCCAAAAGTGTGCACAAAAGGTATAAAACTAAGAAACTACAACTAGGTACATGCAAGCATATTCTTCCACTAGTATAATGTAATGGAAGCAAATGATTTAGAGCACAAATGACATCAAAATAAAGATAATTATAGCATGCAAAAAGTGACACAAAGTTGCTAGAAAATTGAAATTAAACTAGAACCAACGCACCTAAAAGAATTCTAACAACCTACAATTGAATAAGGCACAAAATCCACCTTAAAGAGAGATGGATACAACCAATATAAGGAGCTTGTTAAGAACTTTAAATGATATGTGTTAAATTATTTAGGATCCAGCAAGACAAATATGTAGCGAAAGTCAAGTAAAATGCCTAGAAACCAAAGGAAACAAGCTCTATGACCTAAAACATTAACTAGGAAAGCTAAGATAATAAAAACAAATCAACAAACACCTAATGAGCACACTTATACAACATGGTTTTGCAGTGATACAGTAGCAACACAACACTTTAAAACATATAAATGACACAACAAAAGCACAATATGCAAAGAAAATGCAAGAAAAGAGAGGTAACTTGTAGTATAAGACAAAAAAAATTTTGCTTAATTTTTTCAAAAAATTTTAGGTTATGTTTTAGATATATGAAGTAAGAAGAAATATGAAAGCACTTTGCAAAATTCCAAGCCAAACTAAGTATATCTAAAAATTTAAGTAGGCATAACTTTTTGAATTTTTTGAGGAATTTGACTATGATACATGAAATTGAAGCTAAATACACGGAGAATTCATATTCTAGAAGTAGAAATTCAGAATCTTAACACAAAATTTCAAATTTAAAGAAATGAAAAGGAGAAGAGTTTGACTCTTGATACCAAATGTTGTAGAATTTTTCTTGAAATTCTTAAGGAGAGATGGATCTACCTCTTCTTTCTTCTTTAGATCCAAAGCAATTGACTCCAAAATGTTAAATTAAATTCAGAAATGGAAACATATAGTGTTGGTTATGACATGAATGTTATGGAAAAATGAGATTTAGAAGTAAGGAAACTATATCTAGGTTTAGGAATTTGAAGAGAAGTGAAGGTTTAATGGAGAGGCAAATGTAGAAGGTGTATGCCGCCACTCTCTAAGGCTACAGAGATAGGAAAATTGAGATTCACCACCTTTAGGAGGAAGAAAAAGGATAAGAACTACAGAAGGAGCTAATGCTTCTACTTTTCTAGAGATAAGTGGGAGCTTATCTCACTAAACTTCTTAAAACTCAAATTATGAAGCATTACAAAGGAAATAAGGTATTTATACATCCTCGAAAACTAAAACTTTGGAATTGGCTTGGATGGGCTTGAAAAAGCTTCACCCAAGGCCCAAAAATTAAAACTACATGGCCCAAAAGTGGCCTAAAACAAGCTAGTACCTATACAAGGGCCAAAAGTGTTCATGCAAGGCCCAAAACTAAGTCCTAATTTCTAATCTTAAAATATTTCTAAAACTAATAACATGAAAATAAAATATATACAACTGATAACCAATCCCAATAAAGAGGCCCAAAGAAGGCCCATATAAGGCCTGTGTCAGCAATGGAGTGTAAAGGGCATGAGGTGAAGCCTTAGATTTGGCCTTATTGCAAGCTAGGCATATAAAACAATGCCTTTGCACATCTCTTTACATGTGGGGCCAAAAAAAAAGTTCACTAAAGGTAGACAAAGTTTTGTCCCTCCCAAAATGCCCTATGAGTCGTCCCTCATGACTCTCACGTAAATTTAAGTCTCTTATAGAACCTCTAGGTATGCACAACCTATTGGCTATAAATAGATAGCCATCTAGCTTATGGAAACCATGAGAAGAAGTAATGGTACCACTAGAGTTATAGATAGGAGAAAAGTCTAAGTATATATGATATAATTATTTTTATCTCATCAAGCCCATGTAGCTTTGCTCCAAGATAAGGCATCAGCCACAATGTATGCATGACCATTTTCATGCTTGATAACATAAGGGAATTGATTCAAATATTCTACCCACTTTGCAGGCCTTTTGTTTAACTTATGTTGCCCTTTTATATATTTAAGTAACTCGTGGTCACTATGGACAACAAACACTTTCAAGATTAAGTAATGTTCTCGAGTTTGTGAGGCTCTAATAAGGGGAAAATTTCTTTATCATAGGTGGGATAATTAAGGGAAGCCTCATTAAGCTTTTGACTAAAGAAAGCAATATGGTGTCCTTCTTGCAATAAAACTACACCTATACCTACATTGGAGGCATCAAACTCAAGCTCAAAAGTTTTTGAAAATTAGGAAGAGCTAAAATAGGAGCATGTGTAAGCCTATGTTTAAGTTCATTGAAGGCTTCACTCTTGCTTTGGGCCCCATAGAAAAGGAACATTCTTTTAAGCAATTCATTTAGAGGTGAGGCCAAAGTATAAAAATCTTTAACAAATCTTCTATAGAAGCTTGCTAATCCGTGAAAGCTTTTAATTTCATTCACATTAGTGGGGGTAGGCCAAACACTAATTGCCTTAACCTTTTCTTGATCCATTTGGATCCTCTTGGCACTAATAATAAATTTAAGAAAGACTATGCTATCCATGCCAAAAGAACATTTGTCAAGGTTTGCAAAAAGTTCATGTGTTCTTAAAGTAAACATAACATGTCTTAGATGTGTAAGGTAAAAATCTGTAGTCTTAGAGTAAATTAAAATATCATTAAAGTAAACCACTATAAACTATCCAACAAATTCCATTAACACATGGTTCATAAGCCTCAAAAAAGTACTAGGAGCATTGGTTAAACCAAAAGGCATAGCCAACCATTCATATAAACCAAGTTTGGTTATAAAAGCAGCTTTCTATCCATCTCCTTCCTTGATTCTTATTTGATGGTAGCCACTTTTAAGATCAATTTTTGAAAAATATGGTAGAACTATAAAGTTCATCCAACATGTCATCAAGTCTAGGATGGGATGCCTATACTTGATGGTGATGTTGTTGATTGCTCTACAATCAGTACACATTCGCCATAAACCATCTTTCTTGGGAACTAAAAGGATTAGTACAACACAACGACTTTGACTCTTCCTAATTCATCCCTTAGATAAGAGGTCTTTAATTTGTTTTTCTATTTCAAGGGATTCTTTTCAGTTACACCTATACGCAAGCCTATTAGGGAGACTAGTGTTAAACCCATGGTACTGTTGGTCTTTAATTGGCAAGCGCACTAATCGTTTGTAGTTTTCAAATTTAGATATCGTTCCACTGAGATTGAAAGTCTAGTAACTCATAGTAATTTCTTATTTACTATGGTCAATTTGTCAAAATTTATTAACAAAAGAATAATTTATCAATAGTTTATACAATATTCACAAAATTTGATGATTGATTTGTTCATAAGGTAAAAAGATGGAAAAGATAAAATCTATCTATAAAATTGAGATGTAATTTAGAATAATTCAGATACTTGAAGTAAAAACACAGATTGACAAATTATGTTGGAATTAGGATCCTCGCACTAAAATATAATGAAGTGATTACAAACATACATATTTAATTATCAAGTTCATGTTATTGCAACTTAAAGTCATTAAAACCGATCCCTCGTGATATAAATTCTAAGTATTTATCGTAAAGTCCGATCCCTCCTGAGCTTTCTCAATAAAAACTTGCATTAAGTCCTGGCCTTATGGAAACAATAATTACCAATTCTATCCCTAGTAATTGGCATATTAAGGGTATTTTAACTTTTACTTTCATTAAAACAGATTTTAATTCGGCATGAATAATCATTCTCCCATTTGACATTCATACTAATAAAACAAGTTTCAATACACATGAAAATCATTCCCCCGTTTGATATTCACACTAATAAAAGATTGAAACACTGACATGTACTTGAATCATAAATATGCAAAGGTCATAATTACAACATCATATAATAGATTGATTCACCAAATTCCAACATAAACAATTTAGCTACACATGGTAAAAGTAAGAACAACACTTACAGAGTTTGACATTACGAGGACTTGGAAACACTTCACGATACAAGGACTCACACTACTACACAACACTCTCAAGTATCTAGAAATCACTCTAACCTTACAAACTCAAAGAAGAACACTCAAACTCGAGTGAAAAGAGAGGAAACAAGGCTCTGAATTTAGAAGGGATGCCTTGAAAGTGTGGAGAATAGCCCTATTTATAGGGCCGAAGAAGGGTCCTGATGCTACGTGTCAGGTTCCTGACTCAGCCCCTATTAAAAACGTGATTAGGTGGCCATTATTAAAATTAATTAATCTAATAATTCCCAGACAATGGTTCCACATGTTCCCAATTTGGCTTGGCATTTAGCTTGATTGGATTGGCCATTATTTGGAATTTTGACTGAGTGGTTGTCCAGCTCGAAATGGAGTCCATGTAGCTCTGACGCTATGCGTGGCTGTGACGCGTAGCATCAGCATAAAAAATTCCAACGCTATGCATGGTGTTGATGCTACGCGTCAGCTCTTCAGTTCTTCAATTTTTCTATTTAATTTCTTTACTTTTTAACTGCTAAACTAGAGAAAATTGATCAATGGCAGATTATTTTCAACAACATCCATTTATTGAATTTAAAACCTAAATTTCTAACAAATTAAACTAATTTTTATTATTTTTACATAATTTTTATTAAAGAATTTATTGTAAATTTGAGGACTAACAAATACTCCCAACTTGAGACATTTCCCATCCTCGAGCAAGAGAGAAAATAAAATTTGAAATCAAATTTTTGAATTAGTCCAAAAATTTACCACAGAAAGTAATTTCACAATTTACCATTTAAAATAACCAAAAATGGATATCTTATGTAATAAGTGTTTAATGACAAAAATCTTTACAATGTCTTATTAACAAATCAAGCATAATTTCAGGCTTACCTCACAAGTGTTTATCTCTGTGCAAAGGGTAACCTGTTTCACTCAATCGATCATAAAATCAAACAAATTTAACTTTGATTTTCATCTAATCACAAGGTCTTTTTAAGGGTTATAATGGGGCTTGGCTACAAGAAATTTTGGTTTTTCTCAAAATTCAAAAACCTAAAATCATAAAAGAGCTTTTTAAAATTTTTAGTCTTTTTCTTGGCCCAAATCTCATTTCCCTTTTTGATAAGTACCCCCAATTTAATCCTTTTCATTATTTCTTTTTCTTGTTATATGTATGTATGTTTATTTTATTTTCATTTTTATTGTACATGCATTACTAACTTTTTTGAAAAAGGATTAAGTTCCAAAATTTTCACTCCCCAAGTAAGAATACTTAAAATATTTTTCTTTTTTGCTTAATTGCTTTTTTAATCAATCAAGTACAGGAAATGACTAAAAATTTGATAAGGTTTAAGGGTACCAAAGAAATTATTTTTCAGGCTCAAAATTGGCCTGCAAAGGATAAAAATAATTTTACCATGGTAAGCTTTTTGGCCCAAGGTTTCTTTTACCAAAAATGTGCCTTGATCATTTTCTTGAATTCTCTGTACAATAACACAAATCACGGATTAAAGCAAAATCAATTTGAATGAAGTTATGTCGAAGCCCTCAAGTGTTTAAAAGATCTCTTAGCTCACCGGGTTATCAAAATTAGCTTGATAGTTAATAAGATTATTGTAATTAATTTTATCAAAATTCCTAAATTACAAAAGAATCGATAATTGATTTTAAAAATGGTTTTATTGTGTAAAAACCTTAAGTGTATAAATTTCCTTATTTTCAAAAATTTGATTTATTTATTTGAAAGATAAAACTTTATTTTTGATGTTTTTTGGTTAAGGAGGATATGAATAAATTAAACACACCATGAAAATAAAAGTAAACCATAATATAATCCAAAATGTAAATCCAAATGTAAATATCAAACTAAACTAAAGTGTATGTAAATAAAGTGCAAAAAATGTAAGATAGCACTAATCAATCCTCTATATGATCATCCTCATCATCTCCCTCCTCATTGGCATCACCCTCAGAATCAGCATGTGCTCCAGACGGTCCACCTGTCTCAGGATAAGTGGGCAAATCACCAGGCCAAGCTACATAGGAAGCAAAATCAGCAGGTGTCATAAATGGTGCTCCCTCTCCCTGTATCCTGTACTAGAAAAATGCATCATGTAAATGGACATAAGCACGATGAGAAGCAGCCATCATCTGTATCATATGCTGATGCTCTAGAGTCATCCTGGCAAATCCATCGGTGATAGCATCAGCAGATGGTGGTTGAACTGGTGGTCTTCTCCGTCTCTGTCTGGGCTGAGCCTCCTGCTTCAGAGGTGGAAGCTCGCACTGCTGGATGAAATAATCTCTATTCACTACAACCTTGGGGACTCTCCCTATAGAATTAGTGAACTCAGGTAATGGCACAACAACACCTTGCCTCCTCAGTAAGGCAGATATGATGAGAGGGAAAGAAATAGGGTAGTTCACCTTATACCCTAAGGCATAAAGGTGAATCTGCTCAGATATTAGTTCAGCAATGTCAATAATATGGCCCTGAAGAATGGAGTAAAGAAGGCAGCAGCGATCAACTGGAAGAGAAGAAAGATGGGTGACAGGAGTGATGTTATAGAGAATCAGGTGCATCCATGCCTGAGCTATGGGAGTCAGCTGGGTCTTAAGGAGGTTCGATGGAGTCCTTCCAACCTTACTTAGGTTGAAGAAGATTCCATCCTTGCTCAAGAAGTGAGCATCCTGATCCAGGAAATATCCTAGATCACCATCCTCAGTAGCAACCTTGTTTCCGTTTTCCTTCCAGAAACAAGTGTCACTCTCAGGAGTAGGCTCCCAAGGATTACCCAGTAGGGTACTAATGGTGTTCCTGTCATAGGTGATATGCTAACCCCTCACCAAGCTCGTCCTCTACTGGCTGATGTTTGGTGAGTCCTGGCGTGTCCTATAAGCGTTAGCATAAAACTCCATGACAAGGATGGGATCCCCCTCAGTAGGCAAGGAAAACAGGGATCCCCATCTCCTCCTCTGTATCTCATCCTGTAGCTCAGGATAATCTCCAGCGTTTAGATCGATAACTCTCTCCCATATCAATCTCTGGCCCTTTATTTGGTGAAATCTAGCCCATTTCGCATCAGTGCGAAATCTAGTGGAATCTCTAGGTCCCAGCTGCTCCTCACCCTGAAGATCTGGATCTTCAGAGGTGGTATCAGTGTCAGTGGTCCTCCTCTGTCTCTTCAGACCAGTAATAGGAATAGACTTCTTTGGTGCCATCTGCAAAAAGAAATTTTACAAAAACAAACACACATCACAATATTTTTTGATTTTTATATTTTATGCAAAATAAAACATGCAAAACATCAAAAATTAACATTCATATTTTTGGTTTTCATATTTTATGCAAAACATCAAGAATAAAAACTCATGCAAAATTTTTAAACAAAATTCACACAACATAAAATTTTAATCACAACAAAATATTTATAAAGCATAAAAACAATATATTTTTGAACTTTATAAAATAAATTATGCAAAACAAAAATTAAACATGCATATTTTTGGATTTTTAAAAGTATAAGATACACAACATGTTATCAAATTCACACAACATGTAATTTCACACAAGAACATATTTATAAAATTTATAAAATTTATTTATTTATTCTTATGCAAGAAAGTATAACAAACATACAATTTAAGAAATTTTATTAATTAAAAAGAAAAACAAACAAACAAACAAACAAAAATAAACGGGACAAAATTATTAAAAACAGAAAGCAATATATAAATTAAACAGAAAATTAAAACACATAAATTAACAAAAATCAAAAACAGAGGTTGACACTACACGTGGGTGGGACGCTACGCGTCAACCCTATTCTGCCCACGCTACGCGTCAGTGGGACGCTACACGTGGGGTTACAGTTCATGCCTCACACTACACGTCACTGGGACGCTACGCGTGAGCTTACAGAAATAGAAACTGCAGAATGGGGTTGCATAACAGTAACCCCTTCAAACATCATTCAACCAAAACATTCCCCTAATTCTAACAGCAAACAAATCCCAATGGTCATCTAGTCCTATTCCTAACCACATGCAATTCTAAAAATTGAAAATAAAAAACAAACTAAAGAAAAAGGAGAAGATCACTTACTTGGAGTCTTTGTGAAATTGGAGAGAGATGAGAGAATGTAGGTTTTTGTGAATTTGAGGATTAGGGTTCTGAGGGAAAAAATGAGGCGGAGAGGAAAATTTAGGTTTTTTAAAAACTGAACATGGGCTCTGACGCTACGCGTGGCTGGGACGCTACGCATCAGGTTGAAATTTTTACCTCCACACTATGCGTCACTGGGACACTACGCATATAACACCACTGATTTTCTGTACTCGAATCCCGATGTAATCGTCATAATTAATAAAAAAATGCGAATAAATTTTTCGCGTTTGAAAAGATTTCCAAGACACCATCATGATCACATCAAGACCCAAATCACAGAAAACCAAAGAGTGAGATTAAATAACCTATAACTAGATCGATAAATAGATTGCCCATAACGGTATACGAAAATAATAGAGTTCACAGCGGAAGAATGTGTATACCGGGCACACGCCTAGTCCCATATATGACGATATGAGAAAAGGCTCGACAATTCATACACTTACAACATACGCATACATTGCCTAAGATACAACAATTATATATATGTATATATATATACATATGCATTTGGGTATCTTCTCCCAACCATCTCAATCGTCAATGAACATCATTCAATTTCAATTCTTCTAATACACATCAAATCATCTCTTACATTCCATATATATATTCACCATCCACAAATTCAAGGATTATCTTATACATATTCAAAATCTCTAAATCATCTACATTCTCATAAACAATTCATTCATTACATAAGAACTCATAAATGATGCTGGCCAAGGCACTTCCTCTACCACTATTTACCTTCACCCAAGCTTCAATTAAAATCTGAACTCATCCCATGGCAACCTGCATCACAATGCTAAAAATGAGACCACATGGGAAACTGAGTTATACATTCAAAATGACGAATAATATATATATATTGTGATCATATGTATATGCATACAACATCATGTGTGCTTTGCTATAAAATCATTAAATTATTATTCATTCATCATTTCATTATTATAATAGGCATACAAGCCTCATGAACCGCAATTCATATCATAAACAAGCACAACATATACACAATCACATACACCATCACTCTGCCACTTATCAACAAGGGCATTCACAAATTATCGTCATCATTTCATTAATTCATATCTTTTCTTACTTTTATGTAGTCTTTCGGTATATTAATTTCTCATCTAATCAACACCATACCACCATCTCAATCATTATCAATCATCATCATATTCTGGCATATCTCTATGCCATATGCAAATGCTCTTATGGCTAATGCATATGCACAATAGAATAATCAACAACAAATACGGATCCGACTGTGGGAATAAACACCAGGTTGTGGGTCGAGCATATGTGTGCTACTATGCCCCTACTGTAGTAGAAAAATGTGTACACATATCTCAAAGCATGCATGCATCTCAACATCATCTTTTACTGGTACCAAACCGCTATCACCCATCTGTAGCACTAGTCACCCCGTGACTTGCGGATCAACAACATGGCCTCACTTGCCAAAAGTGCTACGGGCCCCTCCCGAACACACATCGAGAGAGCCATGCCCCGTCGGACACCGAGGTAACTCGCTCACCATAGAGCCGCCCGCCCACTGGGCCCGCCACATAGGGTTCCTCGTCACCGAACTATGGACAGCTTCGTGACTCACACACCGATCCACAGGGGAAAACAACAATACGCTCGGGCATTGAGCCGTCCTGCCACTGGGCCCGCCTAGTGGAACCCCCTAATATTCTACATAGACAGCGATCGATATGCCATGGATGCAATGCAATGCAAATCAAATGCATCTCTCCCACTGTGCATCCTAAATGCCACTCATCAAACATCATCATCATAATCACCAACACCACCATACACCTTAGTGGATTTCAACATTGTTGGTTTCTTAGTCATTGCTTTCAAGTTTTAATGTGGCATTTTCAATAATCATATAATTATGTACTAGTCGCTCAAGGCATGTCATTCATATAGTTGGCATCTCAATGGCCACAAACATCATTTCATATCAATCCATACATGGAGAAAAAAAAGACATACCAAACATCATAATATTAATCCATACATGGAATCATTCGAGGCATATTCATCACCTCACATACACGACAATTACACTTATGTTCAACACCATCATGTTCTTGACTTTACATTTCAACACATCACATATATATATATTCCGCACCATGTGGCAAGTCAATAATTGTATTTAACCATAATGGTCTTACAACATCACAAAACGTCCATCAGCAAACCTTATTTATCATTCCTTTATACTTATCTTAGTAGTCAACAATTTTATGTTTCATTATGTATTATGGGCATAACCAAGTTATCCCAACATTTTAATCATTCGCCAACACCATCATATTATGTCATTAATAATTATCCCTATGCATCCCCTTAAGCATCTTACAATATAAGGGAAGAAGGTCCAATACTATTAAAACCGAGAAAAGAAGGGAAAAATCCCATCAGGGGTCACTCGCTCAAGCGAGACCCACATTCGCTTGAGCGAGACAGCCCATCACGCTTGAGCGCCTCAGCTCCCTCGGGCGAAACCATTCTAGTAAGCATTTCCAGGTACATTCGCTCAAGCGAGGCTCCCTTCAAAGCCACTCGCTCGGGCGAAATTGCCCCAGTAAGGAATCCCACACTCACTCGCTTGAGCGAGGTATCCACTCGCTTAAGCGAAATCCGACCAGAGGTCGTCCTTCCCATCACTCGGTTTTGCACTCGGGGAAGTTATTCCAGAACCGATTCCTCTCATTCGGTCCCTCACTCGGTAATTTACATTAAAACCGATTTATCACTCGATCGATCATTCACTCGATAATTCACCCTCACACCGACTCATCTTGCTTGGTTTTCTACTCGGTAAAATCAATCAAAGCCGACTCGTCTCTCACTTGGCCTTTCACTTGGCAATATATTCCAAATCCGAGTCATCTCTCAATCAGTTTTTCACTCGGCAACTTTACTCCAAGTCTGAGTCATCTCAATCAGTTTTTCACTCGGCAACTTCGTTCCAAGTCCAAACCATCTCTGATGGTCCTCACTCGGTTAAATCATTCCAGACCTAGTCTTTTCTCACTCGATAATTTATTTCAAAAACTAACTTCCTTTTCATTTTCTCACGAGTGAAGTTATTCCAGAATACTTCTGGACAAACACACCATGTATCCCCAATCGGTGCCATCCTCACTCAGAATTACACACACGGAGGGACTCCACTCGAAACGAGTTACTTCGAACTCGGAAATTTCCACTCGGAACTCCACTACCCGGGGTATCATATTGGGAGACCCTTCACTCGGAATTATACGCACTTCCTCACTCAGACATAGCCCACTCGAAATTTCACTCAAAAATTCACTACATCATAGAATTATTTTCTAAGGTTCCCACTCAAGTGGAATTTCGTCTAGAGTCCCACTTACTCACCATACACTCGTCACACTCGGTCAAAACATAACCATACCAGTCACACACTTGAGTGAGCACCATCCCAGCATCAGACTTCACACTTTTGCTCATGCCACTCACACACGCTTGGGCGAAAAATGTCCAGTGACCATTTCCTCACTAGCTCGCTCAAGCACGGCCATACCGCTTGAGCGAGATTCATCTAGTAACTCCCATGATTGCATAATATGCAGCTCGCTTGAGCAGAAACCTCACCCGCCTGGGTGAAATTGGTCCAGAGACCATTATACCAATATAGGGGATTCTCGCCTGAGCGAGATCCCTTCTCGCTTGAGCGAGAATATCAGGATATGCGCAAGAAACATAAGAAACTCACAACCAACCATACCAAAACTTATACCAGCCAAAATCCATCAAGTCTAATATAGCAATTACTTCACACTACCTTTACACTCATTACCATTCAATTCAATCTATCAATCATGTCAAATTCAAACTTGTCATCATCTTATATGAATATACATTTTCATATCAATTCAACACATAATTCTCACACATCATCCTCATTAATCATCAACTTGCCATTTCAATTAATTCAATACATATACATGGCAAGGCAAGCATGAGTATTCATCACATACAACAACCACTCTCAATTTACTTATGCAATTTGAATGTAAACTCCTCTCCTACCTCGAGGGAAGAGCCGAATGGTTCCAATGTCCGAATGCTCCATTGCATCACCCGAAATACAATCTACATACCATATGCAAGTATATTCACATAATTAATAACCATCATAATTTTAAATACTTGCTAGCTTATCATAAAGCTCAACCCCAAGTCCTAGACTTGCTAAACACCAACATATGCAGTTATGTTAGGCTTTGGGAATTCCTTTCCCAAAGCCAAGATCATCTAGATCATAAAAGGCCAACTAAACCCAACAACATCACCATCACATTGTTACTCAATATTCAACTTAGCTCTCATATCCTTCAATAACCACAATTTATCAATCGGATTTAAATGGCACATCACAATGGTCTAGAACCTCATCAAGTCATAATCTTTTCACACCAATCCCTCACATTCCACACTCATAACAACACTCGTCATTAAATATCACCCATTAACATTCAATTCAACCTTTCGAGCTATACTATATCCATTTCCCCAAATTCTTAGGGCTAGGGTTTTCATCAAAACCCAACAACATTTACCCATGCTCATTAATCACCACCAATGGCCATTTTTCATCATTAATATCACTCTCCAATATCATTAAACCTACATTCTACTCACATTTCACACTTTCCCCTATTTATTAAAGTTAGGGTTTCACTAAAAACCCAACAACACTCATTAATACCCATTTATTTCTCATCACCTTCCAATATTAATCTTAAGTACCTCATTAAATGCTTATAAAGGCACACATTTAAGCCACCCCACCTTAGGGTTTTCCACATTAATGCTCTCCCAACAACCCATATGCCATAAATACTCCCCTAAGCCATAAAACTCATAATAATGATATTAACTTCATCAAATATGGTAAGAAGAGCTTACCTCACCATAAAACGAAAATGGAGTCAAGGAAGGGAGAGAGGGAGCACAAAATAAAGTGGGAGAAAGAGAGCTCCATACCACGATCGTTGTCTCCTTCAAGCTTGAAGCAACCAAAATGGAAGAAAGAGGAAGGGTACACCACATTTGGATTTCTTTGGAGAATGGAAGAAGGAGAAAGAGAAAAGGAGAAGAGATAAAGAAAACGAATGAGGATGAGGAGAAGAAGTAACGTGAAGCATAAGAGAGGTAGAAGGGTTTATGTTTTAGTATTTTACTTCACATTAAAATTTCACCGTTTTACAATAAACAGGCTCACAGTTCGGGCTCAATACTAATCCCAAAAATTATTCCGAATATAGATTCAGATTCCCAATAATATTCTTAACAGCCCTGACCAACGGCATCTCATTCGGAGATACTTGGTCTGACACCCATATTCTAATCGGGTATAATTTCATCTCACATAAGCTCAATAAATTATAAATATTTCAGTTAAATCCCAATTTAATCATTCTAATATTTTTGGGACCCAAATCCACTCATATACAATTATTTATTATTTATTCTCATCAATTATTCATTCTTATAAAATTCGGGATGTTACAATCCACCCCACCTAAAAAGAATTTCGTCCTCGAAATTCAGCATCGATATGCATTTCATAAGGCCATACCTCAGGCCACACGTCAACAAGGTTCAACGATACCATAGAATAACATTGGACTTCCCAAAGTCCATCAAGACATGTTTATCATCACTTCATCATTCTTAACATAAAATTTCCTTTCCAATCGTGTCATATGTCATCAATCACAACTCACCCAACAGAGCTCACATGTTCATACACGGTACGTCCAGATAGGTTTGATACATTCACCATAAGCAGTTACAATCCCTACACCTGCCTGGCCTATGTGTTGCTGCATCTGACATACAGGAAGACGTCCCAATCCTGTAGTGGTTACCACAAACACATAAAGTCGGCGCATAAGTGCATGTTGCCACAATGCCTATGGCATGCAAGGCCATATCGGGACCAGTACTTCGTATTCCCATTGCTCACATCGGTCATACACATTCAAGCGATACCGGTCCACATAAGACTTGGTGACAATCCTCACCAGTCCACCACTAACATGTTCATTTTTCATCGTCATTATATAATTAATTTGGCATCCATCGTGCTATATCAATCATCAAATCTTAATTAACTTCACCACTAATCAGTGTACCAATCATATATTTTCAATCATCACAAAGTAAATACCCCATCCTTGGGTTTCATCCATCCAAATCCGTGCTCAAATAGCCTAAAATTCTTGTCTCACTTACATATTTGTTGGCTATAAATCAATTTGAGCCTTAAAAGATTCACCAAACTCTTATCAAGTAGGCTACTTAACCGCATAATAAGCCTTCACATTAAGAGTTCTCCTCAAGATCACAACCAAAGCTCATAATTTAAACATATAACTCACCTCATATCACATCACTGTGTGTCTTCTATTACCAATATAGCACCCTTCAGATAAAATAGGGGGTAATGACATGATCAAATTTCTATTCACCGACTCACAATCACACATGTCACCTCTAAATCATATCGTGATCCATAATTATTCCAATGATCATAGTCTCTAGGGCACACAATTTAGCCCAAGGTCACTTCGTAAAATCATATACCATAATCAATTCCAATTATACCCCAAATTCAACATTATTGTTCATCAATCATCAGGGGTTACATTGATCATTCACATTCCATCACATATCAAATCTGAAACACAACCCCAATCTAACATGTATTCCATTTCACATTTAATCGCCTATCACACATTCAAATTCCCAATATAGGGGGATACAACAAATCACTTGTATCATTCAATATATAAGGCTCTTGTGCCAAAGGATATAAAATTCATCCTTCACAAATGGCACAACCAATCATTTAGATTCAAACATACCCATACTAGGGAATTATTCAATATTTTTCATTCAATCAACTCAAACATATGAGTTCCATTTTCATTTAACAAGCACTCCTTGGCTAGACGCCACGGGCATAGTGCATATAAGAGACCTAATCACAATTCATATTCAAAGTGCATATGCACATCAAGGTCTCAATATATATGGTCTACTACCATATCAATTTCTTTCTCAATACCTCCCATTCGTAATCAACATACGGCATAGGTCTATCAGTAAATCAATACATAATTAACATATCATATCCATGATCACACATGGTACAAATTCATCATCATATCAATTCATACCTCATATTTCATATTCATCAACTCCGATATTTCATTTCCATAATTTACATTCAATCATGGATTCATCATCAAATTAATTTGCATTATATATATCAACATCAATGCACAATAACTATATATTCGTCATTTGAAGGTAATAGGGTAAGGAACTTGGTCGGACTTACACAATAATTACATCCATCACATATTGAGGAAATTCATCCACCATATTCAATCCCATAAGTCATTCATGATTATCAATGAGTAACTATGCTCCACAAACACATCTTATGAATCATAATCTCATAAAGAATCCTCAATAAGCACCAATCCCAACTCAACATCAATGATTCACAATAATTCCTCAATAAATAATAATGCCCTTATAATCAATTCATAATCTTTAGTCAACTAATCATTCACAATTCTACATAGGGCAATCAATACCTCAACATATCATCATTCTCTAAATAATTATCATTCTTAAATCTATACAAACAACCATATTCCAATAATGAGCATCCCGCTCCAAAGATCACCATAAGTATCTCACCATTGAGCAATCATGCTCCAATCATCCATAATATTAAATCCTCACAGAGCAGCCATTGTAACATCCCCGTTTTAAAATTAAATGCTGAATGAAGAATAAACCATTAAGACTTGATTTCAACTAGAAATAACTGTTAATTGCATTTAACTACTTAGGATTTAGCCATTAAAATATTAAAGATGGTGATGGTCAGGGGATGGGGTAGAGTGCACGTGACTGCTGGGCACGCACTCTCCCATCCCACTCTTTTGCTGTGCGCATGTACACATACATATATATATATGCGTGAGCCCTTGGCAGAAAAGCACACTTGCTCTTTCTTCAGACTCTCTCCTCCGTCACTTCATCCTCTACTTCCTCTCTTCGTCTTCATTCTTCCTCTTCTTCTATCTTACTCTTCGCTCCTGGAGGTCTTGGTTGCAGTACTGGAGAACGAACCACACCTCACTCCAGAATCAGGTGCAGGGTACGACAAGCCAAGGAAGACCGGACGAACCAGGAGAAGGACATCGGACCCAGCAACAAGAACGGAAAAGGTTTTTGAGGATTCTTCTAAAGGTAGGGGGCGCTTGCATGTCGAATGCATGGTCTAAGAACGGTACCGGATGAACATGCTGTTGAGCGTGGGTGTGTGTGTGCATGTATTTATAATCATTAGAATTGATGCTGAGCATGTGTGCATGTATTCATAATTACTAGAACTGATGCATGATTTGAGATTCTGATAGTGATCTTCGTGGCGATGGTGTAGCCTGTTCGTGGATGATAATGATGGATGATATGCATGGATCTATTTTGTTGTCACTGTGAAAAGTATGTATGTGTATGCTCTTAATGGGATTGTTCAATGTTGTTAATCTGATGACCGATTGTAACATGCGCTGGTGTGATTGACGAAATGATTATGAGTAGTGTGGGAAATCCGTTCTTGCTTAATGACTACGGTAAGGTGTTCATGGCGCGATGATGTGTAATAATGATTGTGTTAGTTGCATGAGTAAGAGTGGGTGACCCATGGAAGGTCAAGAACCCCAAGGGAAACGACTTCCAGTTACCAACCCTGGCTAGATCCCAATAGAGCTCGTGGTAGCCGTTGGAGCTAGAGAAGAGAGTCTCGAGACGCCGTGGGGAGGCCGGTGCCACATGGTAAGAGCTGAGGGACGAGGGGCCAAAAGAAAAAGGGGGCCGTAACTGAGAGTCTTTACCCGAGTCGGATCCGCAGGCTTGCATATAGAGATAAGGCTGATTGTGGTGATGTATAAATCTGTGTATATGCTTGTGTATGATTTCGAATGCATGAATATATATATTTGGATGTGGAATAAACTATGTGTATTATGTGCGTTATGAATGTCGTTTGAACTGTATGAACTTGGTTACTTGAGAAAGGTTGAATGATAGCAGGAGCGTGTTCTAACGCTGATACCGAGTCTGTGAGTATCATTATACATGTAAAAGCTCACCCCTGCAGTGGCCATTTTCAGTGAACGTCTCTCGTGAGGAGGATCAGAAACAGAGCTGGAATGCTGGGCGGAGTGCTGATGCATTTGGAAGGTTTAATTAGGGCGTTGTTTGATTAAGCCCGGACTGGCTAATACCGGATGTTTATGTTTTGGGGATGAATAGAACTTTTCGGGCAAGGAGAAGTCCGATTTTGTATTGTAAATATTGACGTGCACTTTTATGTATATATATATATATATATGGATGTATGGTTTTGGTGTGCGTGATGCTATGTGCTGCCTTGTTTCCTAATTATGCTTTAATAGATATGCAGGGACAGTATGATTTGAGCAGGCTATAGCCAAGTCAGAGTTAATTGAGAATTATCTTAGGAAAAACTTATGTCGGATACGTTGGGCGGAGTCGTACCCCGCTTGAAGTATGGGAGCAATCCGCCCAAGCGAGTGGACTCGCGTTGGAGCGATGTAGTTGTTAGAGTGGGACATCGTCCAATTATCCTTCCTATCCATTGTGACACTAACGCAATCCGGACCTCGATGTTGACCCCGAATTGGTCGTTATGGCTAAGTCCGCCCAGGCGTTGTCATACTTAGTTGAGCTGGGTGGAATAGGTTCAGATCCCTTCTTTCTCCACAACCTACTAACGTATACGTACCCTGTAACTTCTCATTTTTCTGAGTGAAAGGCGAGTGTGAGGATTTACTTAGTGAACCCTTGTCCATACCCGATGGAGGAAACTACCTTGTAGTTGTGTTTAAGAGGCGTTATGTAGATTCGTTTAGGCGGCGTCATGCCTCGCCCAAGTAACTAGTATAGTCCGCCCAAGATAAGTATACCCCGCCTAGCCAAGTAGGATGATTCTAACGCCGTTTTCCACCGAAAGCTACGCGTGTGAATGTATTAACATATTTCCCTTATTTATTCCTCCTGTTGAGTAACCAGCATTACTCGAAGGGAATCCTCATTGCGAAATCTTCTCTATCCACTGCTGCATTACCATACTCCGCCTGGACGGTGTTGTGCAATCCGTCCTAGTGTTGGTGCGTTAAGAGAAACCCATTGAGCCGGCCCAGTTTTAGCTTCCCTGTAGGTTACTATGTGCGTGTGAATACTCCTCGTTTCCTCCCTGCCTGCTCCCCTCTATATCAAATGCTGCGTGACTGTTTTGTGAAAAATTTTCTCTTATTTTTGGAATTATTAGTTGTAAATGATTAGGGTGTTACATTTTGGTATCAGAGCGGACCGAAAAATCCAAGGCCAAAGTATGCTTACCAAGTGTAAGCAGTGGTGTGTGTCTTTCTGTTTGATTGGTTGAAAATTGTTCTGATGATAGTTGAACCTGATTGATGATTGTCTTGAGGACAAGGGGTTGTTTTCCCCTAGTCCGATTGTGTGTAAGACTTAGGCGAATGACATAATGTGCTAAGCTATTAATTGTTGGACTAATAACTAGATCGGTAGTAAGTGGCTCCGTATACTTATCCTTAAACGTCAATTTCAGGATAAGGAATGGCGCATCGTCAAAGTATGGAGGCTATAGCCACAGCATTCCAACGCTTTGCTGATGTGTTTGAAAGGCAAGGCCAAACTCAACCTGAGGATGGCCATGTGCTGGACCGCTTCCTGAAGAGGAAGCCGAGTGAATTCTTAGGAGGACGGAACCCTGAGGCGGCGTTCAAGTGGACTCAGGAATTAGAGAGAATCTTTAGGGGCCTTCGATGTACCGAAGCCCAGAAGGTGGAGTGCGCGGTGTATATGCTACGAGATGAAGCGGAGAATTGGTGGAAAATAGCCAGAAGCCAATTCCCCGAAGATGATAATCAACTGACGTGGAACGATTTCAAGGCCTGCTTCTTGGACAAATACTTTCCCGACACAGTGAGGAGTCGGAAAGAGCTGGAGTTTATGGAGTTAAAACAGGGCTCCATGACTGTGGAAGAATACGCGACCAGATTTGAAGAATTGTGCCTATTCTACCCGCCCTTCCAGCAGCCAGGAACGGAGCACTCCAAGTGTCTTAAGTTTGAGAACGGACTGAGATCGGATATTAAGAGGGCCTGCAGATACCATGAAATCCGGAGTTTCCCTGCCTTAGTAAACAAATGTCGAATATTTGAAGAGGATGACAAGGCCCATTCGGGCCAGTGCAGCAGAGCCAATCAGCACCTGAGGCCTCAGCAATCACGTTTCAAGAGGCCAGGGAACGTGAGGAGGAATGAACCCTTCGCCAGATATCAGAACCATGATGACCGAGGGAGACAGATGAGTGGACGACCAAGGTATGGCGGATGCTTTAAATGCGGCGGTGACCATTTTGCTAAGGAATGCAATGATACAAATGTTAAATGCTACCACTGCGGAGAGAAGGGACACGTTCGCCCGGACTGCCCCCAACTCCGCCAGGCAAATACCAATGTGCGTCAAGGAGGATTTCAAGATCGAACCAGAGTGAATGATAACCAACGACCTGGTGGCAGAGGCAACGGAACCAGAGGAAATATGATGCGTACCCCGAACAGCCGAGAAAGGAACACCGGCCCAACAGCGACAGGAAGGATCTACACCATCAATGCAGAGGATGTTGCACCAGCAAACGATCTAGTACAATGTAAGTGCTCACTTGGAACGAATATGCTTAATGTTGTTTTCGATTCGGGAGCAACCCATTCTTTTATAGCTGATGAGTGCGTGAAACGGTTGAGGCTACCAACTGTGTCTATGAACCGGACTTTAGAAGTGGCCAGCCCCACTGGCCCTAGTGTATTCACATCGTCAATATGTAAAAATGTAGCATTTGAGCTGTATGATCGGAGTTTCATCTTCGATCTGATTTGCATGCCCTTAAAGGGTCTTGATATTGTGCTTGGAATAGATTGGCTTTCAGCCAATAAGGTATTAGTAGATTGTAGAAACCGAGAGTTAGTTTTCCCAAAACAACCCACTGAAGATGGCTCGGCACTAGGTATAACCCAACTATTTATGGTGCTTTGTCTAACCAAAGATGAGAGTGAGACCCTAGTGAACGAAATTCCGGTTGTCTGCGAATTCCCAGAAGTGTTCCCAGAGGACGTCCCGAGTGTGCCTCCCAATAGAGAAGTTGAATTCTCTATAGACTTGATCCCTGGAGCCGAACCGGTCTCCAGTGCACCCTACAGAATGTCCTCAACCGAATTGGCAGAGTTGAAGAAACAAGTGGATGAGTTACTTGAGAAGCAGTTCATTAGACCAAGCGTGTCACCATGGGGC
The DNA here is from genome assembly GCA_037962975.1 of Clitoria ternatea. Lineage (NCBI taxonomy): Eukaryota > Viridiplantae > Streptophyta > Magnoliopsida > Fabales > Fabaceae > Clitoria > Clitoria ternatea. The sequence continues at coordinate 184,904,393 of CM075671.1, forward strand.
GCACCTGTGCTACTTGTTAAGAAGAAGGATGGCAGCATGAGACTTTGTATAGATTATCGACAGCTTAACAAGCTCACAATCAAGAATCGATACCCACTGCCTAGAATTGATGATTTAATTGACCAGTTGCGTGGAGCCTCAGTCTTCTCGAAAATCGACTTACGATCAGGATATCACCAAATCCGAGTGAAGGACTCGGACATTCCTAAAACTGCCTTTAGGACCAGGTATGGTCACTATGAGTACGTAGTGATGCCGTTCGGTGTGACAAACGCCCCTGCTGTTTTCATGAATTACATGAACAGCATATTCCACTCCTTCTTAGATCGGTTTGTCGTTGTTTTCATCGATGATATTCTAGTTTATTCTAAGACATCTGAGGAACATGAAGGACATCTCAGGACGGTACTCCAAGTGTTGAGGGAGAAACAATTGTTTGCAAAGCTCTCGAAGTGCGAATTTTGGATGGATGAGATCCACTTCCTCGGGCATGTGATCTCCAAGCGAGGCGTCTCGGTGGATCCTGCGAAGGTAGCTGCTGTAATGGCATGGGAGAGGCCCAGGTCGATCTCGGAAATAAGGAGTTTTATGGGCTTGGCAGGTTATTATAGAAGGTTCATCGAAGGTTTTTCTAAGTTGGCATTAACCCTGACTAAATTGACTCGGAAGAACGTTCCTTTTGTATGGAGTCCGGAGTGTGAGAGCAGCTTCCAAGAGCTGAAGAATAAGTTGACAACTGCTCCAGTGTTGGCATTACCTGAGTTACGAGAAAGCTTCGTGGTCTATTGTGACGCGTCCGGACTCGGATTAGGATGTGTACTCATGCAGAAAGATCGAGTGATAGCATATGCCTCTCGACAATTGAGACCCCACGAACAGCATTATCCGACCCATGATTTGGAGTTGGCAGCAGTAGTTTTTGCATTGAAAATCTGGAGACATTACTTGTACGGATCCAAATTTGAGGTATACAGCGATCATAAGAGCCTCAAATACCTATTCGACCAAAGGGAACTGAACATGAGGCAGAGAAGATGGATTGAGTTTTTGAAGGACTATGATTTCGAGTTGAAATACCACCCAGGTAAGGCAAATGTCGTAGCAGATGCATTGAGTCGAAAATCTCTCCACATAGCAGCCATGATGGCAAAAGAAGTTGAGTTGTTGGAGCGGTTCCGAGACATGAACTTGCATGTTGACGCCCCTTCCTCTCAGAAGATGACAATCGGTACATTGAGGATTGCCAACGAATTCTTAAAATCCGTGTACGAACAGCAACAGGCGGACTCTTACCTAGCTGAAATGAAGGAAATTCAAGCCAAAGGAAAGGATTTATCCTTGGCAGAGGGATCAGATGGGATCTTCCGGGTGAGAGACAGGATATATATACCGAGTGAAGGAAGATTGAGAAGAATGGTGCTTGATGAAGCCCACAAAAGCCTACTCAGCATTCACCCAGGAACCACGAAAATGTACCACGACTTGAGAAGACAGTTCTGGTGGCCCGGACTAAAGAAGGATGTGGCGGAGTACGTGGCCCGGTGTATCACTTGTCAGAAATCGAAGGTAGAGCACCAAAAACCGTACGGTGCAATGCAGCCTCTAGAGATCCCCGTGTGGAAATGGGACTCAATTACGATGGATTTTATCATGGGATTACCCAAAAACCGAGCGGGCCATGATGCCATTTGGGTCATTGTTGACCGATTGACGAAGAGCGCACACTTCTTACCTGTAAATATGAGGTACCCATTGCATAAGTTGGCTCGAATCTACATTCAAGAAGTTATTCGATTGCATGGCATACCTACTTCCATCGTATCGGATAGGGACCCTAGATTTACGTTCAGATTTTGGACCAGCATGCATTAAGAATTGGGGACGAAGCTTTGGCTTAGTTCTGCCTACCACCCCCAATCGGATGGACAATCCGAGCGAACAATTCAGAGTCTAGAAGACTTATTGAGAGCGTGTGTGTTAGAGTACGGTGGGGACTGGGAACAGTACCTTCCCTTGATCGAGTTTACGTACAACAACAGCCATCATCACAGCATTGGCATGGCACCTTACGAGGCATTATATGGGCGTAGATGCCGAACCCCACTCTGTTGGTCGGAAGCGGGTGAAAGTCTATTACTGGGACCAGACATCGTGAAGCAAACCACAGAACAGATCCGAGCAATAAGGGAGAAGATGAAGGCATCACAAGACAGGCAGAAGAGCTACCATGACAAACGCATCAAGCCAGTGGAATTTCAGGTCGGAGATTGAGTGTTTCTGAGAACCTCTCCGAGTAAAGGAATTGGACGAGCCTTAAAAGGTGGGAAGTTAAGCCCTCGCTACATCGGACCTTATGAGGTAGTAGAACGGATTGGCTCCGTGGCATACCGCCTCGCGTTACCAACTCACTTGTCCCGATTGCACAACGTTTTTCATGTGTCTCAGCTAAGGAAGTATTTGCATGACCCCAGCCACACGATGCCTGACGACGAGGTAGAGATTAAGGAAGACCTAACCACTGTGACTACACCGGTTGGAATCGTGGATCAATTGGTAAAACGCTTAAGAAATAAGAACGTAAGGCTAGTTAAAGTGGAGTGGCAGCAAGGCAAGACCACCTCCCACACGTGGGAACGAGAAGACGCCATGCGACAGCAGTACCCCGAATTGTTTACCTAGGTAAGTACCGACTGAATTTCGGGGACGAAATTCTTTTTCAGTGGGGGAGAACTGTAACATCCCCGTTTTAAAATTAAATGCTGAATGAAGAATAAACCATTAAGACTTGATTTCAACTAGAAATAACTGTTAATTGCATTTAACTACTTAGGATTTAGCCATTAAAATATTAAAGATGGTGATGGTCAGGGGATGGGGTAGAGTGCACGTGACTGCTGGGCACGCACTCTCCCATCCCACTCTTTTGCTGTGCGCATGTACACATACATATATATATATGCGTGAGCCCTTGGCAGAAAAGCACACTTGCTCTTTCTTCAGACTCTCTCCTCCGTCACTTCATCCTCTACTTCCTTTCTTCGTCTCCATTCTTCCTCTTCTTCTATCTTACTCTTCGCTCCTGGAGGTCTTGGTTGCAGTACTGGAGAACGAACCACACTTCACTCCAGAATCAGGTGCAGGGTACGACAAGCCAAGGAAGACCGGACGAACCAGGAGAAGGACATCGGACCCAGCAACAAGAACGGAAAAGGTTTTTGAGGATTCTTCTAAAGGTAGGGGGCGCTTGCATGTCGAATGCATGGTCTAAGAACGGTACCGGATGAACATGCTGTTGAGCGTGGGTGTGTGTGTGCATGTATTTATAATCATTAGAATTGATGCTGAGCATGTGTGCATGTATTCATAATTACTAGAACTGATGCATGATTTGAGATTCTGATAGTGATCTTCGTGGCGATGGTGTAGCCTGTTCGTGGATGATAATGATGGATGATATGCATGGATCTATTTTGTTGTCACTGTGAAAAGTATGTATGTGTATGCTCTTAATGGGATTGTTCAATGTTGTTAATCTGATGACCGATTGTAACATGCGCTGGTGTGATTGACGAAATGATTATGAGTAGTGTGGGAAATCCGTTCTTGCTTAATGACTACGGTAAGGTGTTCATGGCGCGATGATGTGTAATAATGATTGTGTTAGTTGCATGAGTAAGAGTGGGTGACCCATGGAAGGTCAAGAACCCCAAGGGAAACGACTTCCAGTTACCAACCCTGGCTAGATCCCAATAGAGCTCGTGGTAGCCGTTGGAGCTAGAGAAGAGAGTCTCGAGACGCCGTGGGGAGGCCGGTGCCACATGGTAAGAGCTGAGGGACGAGGGGCCAAAAGAAAAAGGGGGCCGTAACTGAGAGTCTTTACCCGAGTCGGATCCGCAGGCTTGCATATAGAGATAAGGCTGATTGTGGTGATGTATAAATCTGTGTATATGCTTGTGTATGATTTCGAATGCATGAATATATATATTTGGATGTGGAATAAACTATGTGTATTATGTGCGTTATGAATGTCGTTTGAACTGTATGAACTTGGTTACTTGAGAAAGGTTGAATGATAGCAGGAGCGTGTTCTAACGCTGATACCGAGTCTGTGAGTATCATTATACATGTAAAAGCTCACCCCTGCAGTGGCCATTTTCAGTGAACGTCTCTCGTGAGGAGGATCAGAAACAGAGCTGGAATGCTGGGCGGAGTGCTGATGCATTTGGAAGGTTTAATTAGGGCGTTGTTTGATTAAGCCCGGACTGGCTAATACCGGATGTTTATGTTTTGGGGATGAATAGAACTTTTCGGGCAAGGAGAAGTCCGATTTTGTATTGTAAATATTGACGTGCACTTTTATGTATATATATATATATATATGGATGTATGGTTTTGGTGTGCGTGATGCTATGTGCTGCCTTGTTTCCTAATTATGCTTTAATAGATACGCAGGGACAGTATGATTTGAGCAGGCTATAGCCAAGTCAGAGTTAATTGAGAATTATCTTAGGAAAAACTTATGTCAGATACGTTGGGCGGAGTCGTACCCCGCCTGAAGTATGGGAGCAATCCGCCCAAGCGAGTGGACTCGCGTTGGAGCGATGTAGTTGTTAGAGTGGGACATCGTCCAATTATCCTTCCTATCCGTTGTGACACTAACGCAATCCGGACCTCGATGTTGACCCCGAATTGGTCGTTATGGCTAAGTCCGCCCAGGCGTCGTCATACTTAGTTGAGCTGGGTGGAATAGGTTCAGATCCCTCCTTTCTCCACAACCTACTAACGTATACGTACCCTGTAACTTCTCATTTTTCTGAGTGAAAGGCGAGTGTGAGGATTTACTTAGTGAACCCTTGTCCATACCCGATGGAGGAAACTACCTTGTAGTTGTGTTTAAGAGGCGTTATGTAGATTCGTTTAGGCGGCGTCATGCCTCGCCCAAGTAACTAGTATAGTCCGCCCAAGATAAGTATACCCCGCCTAGCCAAGTAGGATGATTCTAACGCCGTTTTCCACCGAAAGCTACGCGTGTGAATGTATTAACATATTTCCCTTATTTATTCCTCCTGTTGAGTAACCAGCATTACTCGAAGGGAATCCTCATTGCGAAATCTCCTCTATCCGCTGCTGCATTACCATACTCCGCCTGGACGGTGTTGTGCAATCCGTCCTAGTGTTGGTGCGTTAAGAGAAACCCATTGAGCCGGCCCAGTTTTAGCTTCCCTGTAGGTTACTATGTGCGTGTGAATACTCCTCGTTTCCTCCCTGCCTGCTCCCCTCTATATCAAATGCTGCGTGACTGTTTTGTGAAAAATTTTCTCTTATTTTTGGAATTATTAGTTGTAAATGATTAGGGTGTTACAGCCATGCTCTGGTAGTAACCAATAACTCCAATTCAGAGCAAAATATGCTCTGATACCAGATTATAACACCCCTGATTTTCTGTACTCGAATCCCGATGTAATCGTCATAATTAATAAAAAAAATGTGAATAAATTTTTCACGTTTGAAAAGATTTCCAAGACACCACCATGATCACATCAAGACCCAAATCACAGAAAACCAAAGAGTGAGATTAAATAACCTATAACTAGATCGATAAATAGATTTCCCATAACAGTATACGAAAATAATAGAGTCCACAGCGGAAGAATGTGTATACCGGGCACACGCCTAGTCCCATATATGACGATATGAGAAAAGGCTCGGCAATTCATACACTTACAACATATGCATACATTGCCTTAGATACAATAATTATATATATGTGTATATATATACATATACATTTGGGGATCTTCTCCCGACCATCTCAATCATCAATGAACATCATTCAATTTCAATTCTTCTAATACACATCAAATCATCTCTTACATTCCATATATATATATTCACCATCCATAAATTTAAGGATTATTTTATACATATTCAAAATCTCTAAATCATATACATTCTCATAAACAATTCATTCATTACATAAGAACTCATAAATGATGCCGGCCAAGGCACTTCCTCTACCACTATTTACCTTCACCCAAGCTTTAATTAAAATCCGAACTCATCCCATGGCAACCTGCATCACAATGCTAAAAAGGAGACCACATGGGAAACTGAGTTATACATTCAAATTGACGAATAATATATATATATTGTGATCATGTGTATATGCATACAACATCATGTGTGCTTTGCTATAAAATCATTAAATTATTATTCATTCATCATTTCATTATTATAATAGGCAAACAAGCCTCATGAACCGCAATTCATATCATAAACAAGCACAACATATACACAATCACATACACCATCACTCTGCCACTTATCAACAAGGGCATTCACAAATTATCGTCATCATTTAATTAATTCATATCTTTTCTTACTTTTATGTAGTCTTTCAGTATATTAATTTCTCATCTAATCAACACCATAACACCATCTCAATCATCATCAATCATCATCATATTCTGGCATATCTCTATGCTATATGCAAATGCTCTTATGGCTAATGCATATGCATAATAGAATAATCAACAACAAATGCGGATTCGACTGTGGGAATAAACACCAGGTTGTGGGTCGAGCATAGGTGTGCTACTATGCCCCTACTGCAATTGAAAAATATGTACACATATCTCAAAGCATGCATGCATCTCAACATCATCTTTTACTGGTACCAAACCGCTATCACCCATCTGTAGCACCAGTCACCCCGTGACTTGCGGATCAACAACATGGCCTCACTTGCCAAAGTGCTACGGGCCCCTCCCGAACACACATCGAGAGAGCCGTGCCCCGTCGGACACCGAGGTAACTCGCTCACCATAGAGCCGCCCGCCCACTGGGCCCGCCACATAGGGTTCCTCGTCACCGAACTATGGACAGCTTCGTGACTCACACACCAATCCACAGGGGAAAACAACAATACGCTCGGGCATTGAGCCGTCCTGCCACTGGGCCCGCCTAGTGGAACCCCCTAATATTCTACATAGACAGCGATCGATATGCCATGGATGCAATGCAATGCAAATCAAATGCATCTCTCCCACTGTGCATCCTAAATGCCACTCATCAAACATCATCATCATAATCACCAACACCACCATACACCTTAGTGGATTTCAACATTGTTGGTTTCTTAGTCATTGCTTTCAAGTTTTAATGTGGCATTTTCAATAATCATATAATTATGTACTAGTCCCTCAAGGCATGTCATTCATATAGTTGGCATCTCAATGGCCACAAACATCATTTCATATCAATCCATACATGGAGAAAAAAAAGACATAGCAAACATCATAATATTAATCCATACATGGAATCATTCGAGGCATATTCATCACCTCACATACACGGCAATTACACTTATGTTCAACACCATCATGTTCTTAACTTTACATTTCAACACATCACATATATATATATTCCGCACCATGTGGCAAGTCAATAATTGTATTTAACCACGATGGTCTTACAACATCACAAAACGTCCATCAGCAAACCTTATTTATCATTCCTTTATACTTATCTTAGTAGTCAACAATTTTGTGTTTCATTATGTATTATGGGCATAACCAAGTTATCCCAACATTTTAATCATTTGCCAACACCATCATATTATGTCATTAATAATTATCCCTGTGCATCCCCTTAAGCATCTTACAATATAAGGGAAGAAGGTCCAATACTATTAAAACCGAGAAAAGAAGGGAAAAATCCCATCAGGGGTCACTCGCTTAAGCGAGACCCACATTCGCTTGAGCGAGACAGCCCATCACGCTTGAGCGCCTCAGCTTGCTCGGGCAAAACCATTCCAGTAAGCATTTCCAGGTACATTCGCTCGAGCGAGGCTCCCTTCAACTAGCCACTCGCTCAGCGAAATTACTCCCGTAAGGAATCCCACACTCACTCGCTTGAGCGAGGTATCCACTCGCTTAAGCGAAATCCGACCAGAGGTCGTCCTTACCATCACTCGATTTTGCACTCGGGGAAGTTATTCCAGAACCGATTCCTCTCATTCGGTCCCTCACTCGGTAATTTACATTAAAACCAACTTATCACTCGATCAATCAAGGAGAGCTCCATACCACCATCGTTGTCTCCTTCAAGCTTGAAGCAACCAAAATGGAAGAAAGAGGAAGGGTACACCACATTTGGATTTCTTTGGAGAATGGAAGAAGAAGAAAGAGAAGAGGAGAAGAGATGAAGAAAATGAATGAGGATGAGGAGAAGAAGTAACGTGAAGCATAAGAGAGGTAGAAGGGTTTAGGTTTTAATATTTTACTTCACATTAAAATTTCACAGTTTTATAATAAACAGGCTCAAAGTTCAGGCTCAATACTAATGCCAAAAATTATTCCGAATATAGATTCAGATTCCCAATAATATTCTTAACAGTCCTGACCAACGGCATCTCATTTGGAGATACTTGGTCCGACATCCATATTTTAATCGGGTATAATTTCATCTCACACAAGCTCAATAAATTATAAATATTCCAATTAAATCCCAATTTAATCATTCCAATATTTTTGGGACACAAATCCACTCATATACAATTATTTATTATTTATTCTCATCAATTATTCATTTTTATAAAATTCGGGATGTTACAACGCGTGGGGTGCTGTTTTTCAAAATTTAAAATTTTAATTCTCAAAAACCCTTTTTCTTTATTTAAAAGCCTTTTTATTAAAAATCTAGTTAAAAATTAAATTCTAATTTTTTTATAATAAATTGACAATGAAAAGAAATAATGGGTTGCCTCTCATAGAGCGCTAGGTTTAATGTCTCCAGCCAAACATTACCTCTGATCAATTGGGTGGTTTCTCAATTTTGGTTGAGGAATCACCTGTCTTTTTCTTCCTTCTTCTTCTCCGATGCTTGAATACCTGTCTTTCATTATGCAAGCAATCAATTAATTTTAAAAAACTTAATTGATTGTGAAGAGAGGTACCTTGTCTACTTGATTGGTAAACTTTGTCCTCAGCATCTATCTTAAGATATTCTTGAGCATTAAAGTTTATCTATTCTTCATGAATTCTGACTGCAATCATCCCTTTGTCAACATCAACCATTACCCTTGTAGTCTTCATGAAAGGTCTTCCAAGGATCAGGGGAATCTTAATATCCTCCTTCATATCCAATACCACAAAATCAACCTTGAAGTGGTACTTGTCAACCTTTACCAGTACATCTTCCAAATCCTTATTGGTTTCTTAGTGGAGCAATCCCCAAATTATAAGTCTCTCTTAGTTTCTTTTAGTTCCAGATCATCAATACACTTCATCAAACCTAGGGGCATAAGATTGATACTAGCCGCTAAATCCAACAAAGCATTTCTGATGTTGATGTTTCCAATGGAAACAAGAATGGTGAAACTCCCCGGATCTTTAAATTTTTTCGGTGTGTCAAATTGTAAGACCTCCTTACAAATTGTTTCATGTTCTACTTCCATAGCTTCTTGAATATTTTTTTCTCTTTCAATTGTTTTATTTTTTCTTTTTTCTCTTCTTCTTTCTCTTGCTCACTTTCTTTTTCTTCTTTTTCTTCCTCATTCTTTTTCTTTTCACAATTTTCTTTACAATCAATTTTTACAACATTCAAGAAAACAACATTACATTGATCCCTTGGGTTCTGAGTGTTTGCAGTAAAACCAGAATTTTTCAATTCAGCTATTTCCTTTACTAGCTGACCCATTTGCAAATCTGATGCTTTCCGAGTAGCTTCATTTGTTTCCACAAACTGCAATAACTATTGGATAGATTCCTCAATCCTTGTCAATCTTGCATCGTCAATTTTTGATTGTTGTTGTTGCTTAAACTAATTGTTAGGAGGACGATTGGAAGGTCCAATACCAAAGTTCTGATTCTGCCATCCCTGTGGATAATTGTTAGGAAAAGAATTACCATAATTGATAGGAAAATTACCTAATGGTATTCTTTGATGGTTTAGAAATTTAGCTTGTTCTTGTTCATTTCTATCAGGGGCACAATAACCACATGGTTGTTCACCTATGCAATGCACACATTGTTTCAATTGAGCAGGGGGTAGTGATGACACTTGAGCAATTTGAAGTTTCTCTAATTGTTTGCTCATAGCCTCAATTTTTTGAGTCAATAATTTTTGCTGAGCTAATACTGCATCATTTACTCCCAACTCGAGCATACCTGGCTTCCTTGGTGCATTACCTCTTTCATGTTTTGCTTGTTGGTCAATAATGGACATTGATTCCAATATCTTTATTGCTTCTTCCATAGTTTTATTCATTAATGAACCACCTGCACAAGCATCTAAGATCACCTTGAATTGAGGTAATAAACCATGATAAACGATCCTTATGTTTTCAGCATCATCCAAATTGTGATTTGGACATTTTCTCAGAAGTGCTTTGAATCGTTCCCATATTTCTCCTAAGGACTCATCATTATTTTGTGAAAAAGAATGAATTGCTATAACACCCCTGATTTTCTGTACTCGAATCCCGATGTGATCGTCATAATTAATAAAAATACGAGTAAATTTTTTGCGTTTAAAAACATTTCCAAGACACTACCATGATCACATCAAGACCCAAATCACAGAAAACCAAAGAGTGAGATTATATAACCTAAAGATGGATCGATAGATAAATTGCCTATAACGGTATATGAAAAATGGAGTTTACAGCGGAAGAATATGTATACCGGGCACACGCCTAGTCCCATATATGACGATATAAGAAAAGGCTAGGTTAACATGCAATGGCATATTATAAGCCTATTAGACATCCATCATCATTCTACAATTAATTTCATAAGCATGCGAAGCCTAAGATATAATTATATATATACATATATATACATAAATACATTCATATACATTCGGGAATCCTCTCCCAACTATCTCAATCATCAATGAACATCGATCAATCCTAATTCTTCTAGTACACATTAAATCATCTCTTACATACTATATTTATATCTCCAAATTTATAATTCCAAAGGATTATCCCATACATATTCCATTTCATTAAAACATCTATGTCATCATAACAACTTAAACACTTCATAAATTTCAATACAAAATAATTCACGAATGATGCCGGCCAAGGCATTTCTTCTACCACTATTTACCTTCACCTAAGCTTGATCTTTAAATCCGAACTCATCCCATTGCAATCTGCATCACAATACTAAAAAGGAGACCACATGGGAGAGTGAGTTATACATTCAAAATGACGAATAATATATATTGTGATCATGTGTATATGCATACAAACATCATGTGTGCTTTGCTATAAAATCATTTAATTATCATTCATTCATCATCTCATTATCATATTAGGCATGCAAGCCTCATGAGTCGTAATTCATATCATAAACAAGTAGAACATATACACATTCACATACACCATCGCTTTGCCACTTATCAATAAGGGCATCCATAATCATTACCATCATTAATTCATTAAGGTTTCACTCAAATACCTCCTCGCAAGGGGTTTCTCATCACTCGTGGTCATCCCATCTCAAATGCCATGGTCTTAAGGCTAATGCATATGTCAACTGTTTAATGCATATGTAACGGATCCAATTTTCAAATTCAACAATAATCGCAATCACTTAAATTATCATCATCACTCAGAGATACACTCTTCGTGGCACCCCGCAAGGTGATTTATTCAAAAACAATAGGACAACGTCCTCTTCACTCCGGGATATACCCTTCGTCGCACCCGGCAAGGTGATATATACAACCATATGATCAACATCATCTTCACTCCGAGATTTACCCATCGTGGCACCCCGCAAGGTGATTTATTCCATATTATTCAACAACAATAGGACAACGTCCTCTTCACTCAGGGATTTACCCTTCGTGGCACCCCGCAAGGTGATATATTCAACATTATTCAACAACAATAGGACAACGTCCTCTTCACTCAGGGATATACCCTTCGTGGCACCCCGCGATGTGATATATTCAACAATAATACATATCAATGCCATGTTATGCCATGAATGCAACAATGCAATAATGCATGTGCTCAATAACCTCGTAAGGATATCTCACCCTCTCACTTAGGGATATATTTCAATTTTGGCATCTTAATAATTATTCATAATCATTTACAAAGCCTCTCAAGGCACATCGTTCATATAAATGGGCATCTCAATGGCCACAACATCATTTCATAACAATCCACACATAGATGTCAAAGGGCATAGCAAACATCATAATATTAATTCACACATGTAACAACAAGGTATTTTCGGAACAATCATCATTGCCTCACACACGTACAAGTCAATTACTTGTATTCACCACAAGGGTGTCATAATATTTCTCATTATTCATTAGTTTCACTATATGTTCATTCGGTGGTTTCCAACCCATTATTCATCACCGTTATCTCATAATTAAGATGGCAACACAACAATCCGTTTTATCATGTCATAGTCATATATATATATATATATATCTTTATACATCCCTCAAGTATCAAATAATATAAGGGAAAAAGGCCCAAAACTATCAGGACCAAGAAAAGAAGGGTCAACATAATCAAAACCGAGAGAAAAGAAGGGAAAATACTAACAACGTTCACTCGCTCAAGCGAGGCACACATTCGCTTGAGCGAGACAGCCCATCTCGCTTGAGCGCCTCAGCTCGCTTGGGCGAAATCAAGCCAGTATCTAGTTCCCAGGTTGCTCGCTTGGGCGAGACACTACACACCCAGCCAATCGCTCGGGCGAAATAGCTCCAGTAGCTAATTTTACACTCACTCGCTTGAGCGAGGTATCCACTCGCTTGAGCGAGGTATCCACTCGCTCAAGCGGAAATCATTCAATACCAGCACAACTCATAACTTAACTTGGGTTAAAACTCCTTGCCCAGCACATAACTCCCAGGGCCGAGCATATACTCACTCACTCAGCAATTCTCCCAGCACTCGGGTTCCTGTTGACAGAATACCCCAAGACCGACCCATCATTCATTCGACTTTTACTCGGTAAAATTTATCCAGATCCGAGTCATCTCACACTTGGCTTCTCACTTGGCATGACAATCTAGACCGACCCATCTTTCATTCAATCCCCCACTCGGCAAAATTAATCCAAAGCCGACTCACCCTCTCAATCAGACTTTCACTTGGCAATTTCATTCTAAATCCGAGTCATCTCAATCAGTCTTACACTCGGTAATCTCATTCTAAATCTGAGTCATCTCAATCAGTCTTACACTCAGTAATTTCTCTAAAACTGACTCATCACTCGATCGGTCCTCACTCGGTAATTCATACCAAAACCGACTCATCACCCTCGGGTTCCTACTCGGAAAAATACTCCAGACCGAGTCTTTTCTCACTCGGTTTTCCACTCGAAAATTTATTCCAAAAACCGTCTCCCTTTCATTTTCACACAACTGAATTTATTCCAGAATACTTCTGGCTAACACACCATGTATCCCCACTCGGCGGCATCCCCACTTGGAATTACACACACGAAGGGGCTCCACTCGGAATGAGTTACACTGAACTCGGAAATTCCCTCTCAGAACTCCACTACTCGGAATATCACACAAGGAGACCTCTCACTCGGAAATATATATAACACCCCCTGATTTTCTGTACTCGAATCCTGATGTAATCGTCATAATTAATAAAAATACGAATAAATTTTTCGCGTTTAAAAATATTTCCAAGACACCACCATGATCACATCAAGACCCGAATCACAGAAAACCAAAGAGTGAGATTAAATAACCTATAACTAGATCATTAATTAGTTAGCCCATAACGGTATACAAAAATAATAGAGTTTACAGCAGAAGAATGTGTATACCGGGCACACGCCTAGTCCCATATATGACGATATGAGAAAAGGCTAGGCAATGCATGCAAAGATACCAAATATAAATCTATTACTACATTGCATTCATGCACATTCAATAGACGCATGCATTGCCTAAGATATAATTATACATATACGTATACATATACATCCGGGGATATTCTCCCGACTATCTCAATCATTAATGAACATCATTCAATTTTAATCCTTCTAATATACATCAAATCATCTCTTACATTCTATATATATATATCCACCATCCACAAATTCAAGGATTATTTTATACATATTCACAATCACTAAATCATCCATATCATCATATACAATCTATTCATTTCATAATTTCACTACATAATAGTTCACAAATGATATCGGCCAAGGCACTCCCTCTACCACTATTTACCTTCATCCATGCTTTAATTAAAATCTGAACTCCTCCCATGGCAACCTGCATCACTATGCTAAAAAGTAGACCACATGGGAGAGTGAGTTATACATTCAAAATGACGAATAATATATATATTGTGATCATGTGTATATGCATACCAACATCATGTGTGCTTTGCTATCAAATCATCAAATTATCATTCATTCATTATCTCATTATTACAATAGGCATACAACCCTCATAAATCGTAATTCATATCATAAACAAGCATAATATATACACAATCACTTGCCACTTATCAGCAAGGGCATTCATAATCATTATCATCATTAATTCATTAAGGCTTCACTCAATACCTCCTTGCAAGGGGTTTCTCATCACTCGTGGTCATCCCATTTCAAATTCCATGCTCTTATGGCTAATGCACATGTCAACTATTTAATGCATATGCAACGGATCCGATTTTATATCACGGGTGATCGCAACCACTATAATCAATCATTCATAATCATTGGTTTCCCGCCTCGTTAGGGGTACTCCCTATAGCAGCCTCGCAAGGTGCTTCTCGTGATCGCAACCACGTTCAACAATTCTCATAGGTTTCCCACCTCACAAGGGGTATTCCCGCCTCATGATCGCAACCATGGGCATCATAGGTGCTCGCAAGCCCTTTATCATATCAAATACCATGTGATCGCAACCACTGGCTCATCATCATACAATGGTCCCCGCAGGGCCTTTCACATTCCACAACCAGGTGATCGCAACCACCGGCATAATATCATATCATCATTAAGATGGTTTCCCGCCTCGCAAGGGGTACTCCCTTCATAGAATCCCGCAGGATCTTTCATCATTGTGATCGTAACCACATATTCAATGTTATGCCATGCCATGAATGCAAAATGCAATAATGCATATGCCAATCAACCTCGCAAGGATATCTCACCCTCTCAATTAGGGGTATCTTATATATATTTGGTTTTTATTATCGTTGGCATACAATCAACCATAAGGCCCCTCAAGGCTCAACATTTACATTTTCATAAATCCATACATGGCATTCATAGCATATCAATCATCATAACATTTATCCACACATGGAAACCAATAATATATTTTAAACATACATTCAACAATCATCATTGCATCTCATACATACAAGTCAATACTTGTATTAATCATATTAGCACCATACTCATCTAAAATAGCAAAC
The DNA here is from genome assembly GCA_037962975.1 of Clitoria ternatea. Taxonomy (NCBI): domain Eukaryota; kingdom Viridiplantae; phylum Streptophyta; class Magnoliopsida; order Fabales; family Fabaceae; genus Clitoria; species Clitoria ternatea. The sequence goes on from CM075671.1 coordinate 184,919,832, forward strand.
ACTGTGTATTCAAGGGTATGTTCAACAACAACGTCCCTTATCATTCAACATTATCATTCATCGTTCATTTTTATTCATCATTAACACTTTTTCAAATTCATTGAGTTATAACAACTCATTGCTATTCAATTGTCCCCTTATTAGTTCCATCGTCAACCAAGGTATGTCATACAATCACATCATTTACTTCTCATCAAGATTCATAATATATCAATATAGGGGAAGTATACATGTTTCCGTAACATAGCATAGACATATACATAGCTTTCCATGGCCGTAAGTCATTCCCCATTCACCTCTAAGACAAACCACACATATACCCTTAGTGAATTCTCTTATTTTTCCATACTAAAAGGGATTTTGGGCAATAATGAGCCCATGATAATTTCAACATTAAGACATGAGGAAAGCTTACTTTTAGTCTTAAAAATAGTGGGACATGTCACAAATATCACCTATTAGTCCCAATTTGATAACCATAAAAAGTTCGGTTCAAAACCCTCTTAAACTTGTATTTTTCAACGCGCTGGGTTTGGTATTTTTCACCTAATGAGAGTTAGAAAACTCCAATTAAAGTAAGACTAATTCTCACACCTCCGTAACATAATTATCTACAACTTTTGTACAGAACGCGGAGGCCAAAAATGTCATTAAGATTCCCAAACGGCCCAAAAACAGCAAAGAACGCTTATCGGGCAATTTTGTCGTAGCTAATCGATTAGGTGCTTGCACCTAATCGATTACAAATGACTCAGAAGGCCTGTAATCGATTACGAATACCTTTGTAATCGATTACACATAAAACAGAATGCCTGTAATCGATTAGAAACATCTTTGTAATCGATTACGCATACCAGAATGCAGAAATTATGCAGAAAATGCATAATTTTGGAACTTCCCCCTAACTTTTTCATATCAACTCCAAATGCTACCAAATTTTGACATCAACTAAATTACACCATTTGTGACGCGTGGCCACTAGTCTCACTAAAAAATTCTTAAAAATGATGGAGTTATGCGCATAGAAGCATTTTACCCGTTTTGAGGTACTTTTGTGCAAGTCAAGGGTTATTTCTCACTTAAATTGACCCATTCCAATTTCCACAAGTTTTAATTCATACATGAAAGCTATTGGAACTACCCTATGTCATCAAAACCACATAAAACTCTAATTGACTCTATGAGTTCCTCAATTATGCATAAACCTCAAACTTATCACCAATACCATCACAATGGCTATCACATTCAATGCCAATCATCCACATAAGTTCTCAATTCACAAAACATATACTTCATCCCCTCAAGGATGGTTCATTAGCATGTACACATTTCAACCTCTCATGGGTTATTCATCATCATATATACACATATATTATCATCAATAGCCAACAATTTGCCATACACATCATTTCACTATAAACATGGCAAGGCAAGCATGAGTATCATGACATATGATAATCATCAATTATATAACTCATGCAATTTGAATGTAAACTCCTCTCCTACCTTGAGAGAAGAACCGCAATCCAAGTGCTTCGATTGCCTCGATCGTTCTGCATCATCGTCCGAAACACAATCTTATCACAAACATATATTTGTATATGAACTTAATAAGGCAACATTTTCTTAAAACTCATAGTCAAGTCCTAGACTTGTCTAAACTCTTATCCACAAGTCTTCCAAATCATCTTATGGACCATTCAACTATCATTATTATCATTTATGTCCAATATAAGCCCTTGGTTCTATTTAATACCATCATCAATCAACAACCTCAATGGCATATATCAAGGCCTACTTACTCATCAACTCAAGTATCTATTTCCTTAATCCATTATCAATGGCTTGCAACCATTTTTAACATCATCATAAACATCAACAATCCAATTTAATTCCTCCAACCTCATTAATCAACACCAATACTTCAAACATTCATCTCCTCATATAAAATCATTCTTAAGACATCAATAATCATCAAAATCACCTATTTAGCTAAAACCCCCAATTTATCATACTTAGGGTTTCCTCAAAGCTCAATAATCATTTCCAATAACCATTAATCTCCATCATTAACAACACCCATACACATATTTTCATGGGTTTTCACTAAAAATCATTTTTCATGGCATTATTACTCATTTCCCCTAAATCCTGGAGTTAAGGTTCCATTAAAATCAAGCAATCACCACTAGCAACCATCATCTTCCATTTCTAATCTTGTAATTTTCGTATACCCCTTCACACCCATCTAAAAACACATATAAATCACACCCTACCTTAGGGTTTAACACAAAAATGGCTTCTAATCCATAACCCATACATATTTTACACTCTCCTAACAAATAAACTCATAACCAATGGTATAAGCTCAACAAAAATGGTGAGGAACTTACCCCAAGCCATGAAACAAGTGAGCTTCCAAGAGAGGGAGGATGGGTGACGAAAATGAGAGGAGAAGAGGGAGAGAGCTTCCATCCAACATCATCTTTCTCATGCTTGGAGATGGCAAACAAAAATGGAAGGAGAAGGGAGCCACCACCCTTTTTGCTTAGGGTTTTTAGAAGAGGAAGAAGAAGAGTGGAAGAGGAAATGAAGAGAAAAAGAATAGGAAGAAGAAGAAGAAGAAGAAGTGACGTGAAAGAAGAGGAGAGTAAGAGAGTTTAATGTTTTAATTTAACCTCTCACTTAAAGTTTTCCGTTTTAGATCAAACAGGATCTCTGTTTGGGCTCAATACTTTATCTAAAAATTATTCTGAATATATATTCGGACTCCCAATAATATTCTTAATAGCCCTGACCAATGGCATCTCAATCGGAGATACTTGGTCCGACACCCATATCCTAATTAGGTATAATTTTATCTCATATAAGCTCAATAAATCATAAATACCCCTAATAAATTCCAATTTCATTATTTGAATATTTTGGGACACTCATAAATTCGTTTATAATTATTCAGTATTTACTTCACCTATTTATTCGTTTTTATAAAATTCGGGGTGTTACAATATACGCACTTCCTCACTCGGAAGATTCTGCCTTGGCATAGCCCACTCGGAATTTCACTCGGAAATTCACCACAGATCATGTATTATTTTCTAAGTCCCCACTCGGGCGAAATTCATCCAGAATCAATATCCTCCCTTGCTCGCTCAAGCGCAGCCACGCCCGCTTGAGCGAGATTCGTCCAGAACCTCACCTGATTACAACACACTCTACTCGCTCGAGCGGAACACTCACTCGCCTGGGCGAATTTAGCCCAGAGGCCTTAATATTGGTGCAGGGGACTATCGCCTGAGCGAAACCCCATCTCGCCTGAGCGAGAATACCAGGACAGAGGCAGGAAACGAAAATTCTTACAACTCAACATATGATTTCACATTTTAGGCCTACTAAATCATAACCAACACATCATATACGATATTTGAGGCACATTCAACTCGTTCTAAGAGTTCTCACTCGGAATTTCTCATTATAAACCACATTTGGATATATCCAACTGTTCATACACATCATGAAAGGCATATACATCCTGTTCAAATATTCATACTTATACATTTCTATTTCAAACTTAATATTCACATTAAACTCAAACTTATCCACCTCAAATATACAAATGCATACTTCCACAACAATCATCACCTAATCTCACTGCATCATCCATATAAACAACCATTTGCCATTCTCATTAATCCAATAAATATAGACATGGCAAGGCAAGCATGAGTATTCATCACATACAATAATCACTATCAATTTACTCATGCAATTTGAATGTTAACTCCTCTCCTACCTTGAAGGAAGAGCCGAAACGATTCCAATGCTCCGAATGCTCCATTGCATCACCCGGAATACAATCTACACACCATACATATGCATACACACAATCAATAATCATCATAATTCTGACCATTTGCTAGCTTATCATAAAGCTCAACCCCAAGTCCTAAACTTGATAAATGTCAACCTATGCAATTTGTGTTAGGCTTTGGGAATTCCTTTCCCAAAGCCAAGATCCTCTAGATCATAAAAGGCCAACTAAACCCAACAACATCACCATCATATTGTTACTCAATATTCAACTTAGCTCTCATATCCTTCAATAACCACAATGGTTTAGAACCTCATCAAGTCACAATCTTTTCACACCAATCCCTCACATTCCATATTCATAACAACACTCATCACTAAACATCACCCATTAACATTCAATTCAACCTTTCAAGCTATACAATATCCATTTCCCCAAATTCTTAGGGCTAGGGTTTTCATCAAAACCCAATAACATTTACCCATGCTCATTAATCACCATCAATGGCCATCTTTCATCCTTAATATCATTCTCCAATATCATTAAACCTACATTCTACTCATATTTCACACTTTCCCCAATTTATTAAAGTTAGGGTTTCACTAAAAACCCATCAACATCATAAATGCTCATTTATTTTCCACTCATCCAAATATTAATTCCATGCACCTATAACAACCCACCATTAATGCCATAATAACAACATCCCACCTTAGGGTTTCCTCATATTAATGCTCTCCCAACAATCCATATGCCATAAATACTCCCCTAAAAACCAAGAACCAAAATCTAAGGCATAAACACATAAAGAATGGTGAGGAACTTACCTCACCCAAGAGCCAACATTGAGCTTTCCATGGAGGGAGAGAGAACACGAAAATGGAGGAGAAGGGGGAAGAGGAATTCCAGCCACAAGCTTCTCCTTCAAGCTCCCATGGAAACGAAAATGGAGGGAGGAGGAAGAGGCACCACCATTGGCTTAGGGTTTTGAAGAGAAGAAGAAGTGGAGAAGGAGAAGGGAAGTAAGAGAAGAAGAAGAAGAAATGTGTTTGCCAATGGAAGCAAGAACCCAACAAAAATAAGGAGAGAAGGATGGGCTTTTTGGTTTTAATTTTTAACTTTCCATTAAAAGTTCATCATTTTATAACAAACAGGCTCTCAGTTCGGGCTCAATACATTATCCAAAAATTATGCCGAATATAGATTCGGATTCCCAATAATATTCTTAATAGCCCTGACCAACGGCATCTCAATCGGAGATACTTGGTCCGACACCCATATTCTATTCGAGTAAAATTTTAACTCTTAAAGTCCCAATAAATCATAAGTAATTCTTATAAATCTCAATTTAATCATTCCAATATTTTTGGGACATAAATCCACTCATATACATTTATTTACTATTTATTCTCATCATTTATTCATTTTTATAAAATTTGGGGTGTTATAATTGCTGTCATGGCTTTAAAATATTTTGAGGGTGAATAAAATCTTTCCAAAAATTTTCTCTCAACATTGGACTAATTTGCAAAACAACCGGGTGGACAAGATTTAAACCATTCTTTAGCTTTCCCAACCAAAGAAAAAGGAAATAATCTCATATAAACAGATTCTTCTTGATTAAGTTCAAAACCAATTGTGCTGCATAATTCATAAAAAATAGTTAAGTGTTTATACGGTTCTTCATGATTTAAACCAACAAATTGATTGTTCTGAATAATGTCTAAAGTAGTAGGTTTAATCTCCACTAGTAGAACAGGTCCTTAAAACATTCCCGAAACTCAGGGTGGACCATTGATAGCAGCAAACTGTCCTAATGTTCTCCTTTGAGCAGCCATATTTGAATTTTCAAAATTTTTCAAAATAGAAGAATTAGTTTGTGTTTTAGATTTCAAAGACTTGATTTTCTTTACAAACTTTTCGATCTCAGGATCAAAGTAAATTTTCCTTGTAGTAGATCAGGTTTGCATACACAAACTAGACAAAGAAAGTTAGTGTAACAATGATAAGAAAAAGTAAATAAATAATAAAATTTAGAAATTTTAACTAAGGTAAAAAAATTATTTACCACGGTAATTAAAAATTTATTGTTTTATTGGATCAATTCAATCTCCCGTGATGGGGCCAGAAAACTTGTTAAACCCGTGGTACTATTGGGTCTTTAATTGGCAAGCGCACCAATCATTTGTAGTTTTCAAATTTAGACATCGTTCCACTGAGATTGAGAGTCCAGTAACTCACAGTAATTTCTTATTTACTATGGTCAATTTGTCAAAAGTTATTAACAAAAGAATAATTTATCAATAGTTTATACAATATTCACAAAATTTGATGATTGATTTGTTCATAAGGTAAAAAGATGGAAAATTGAGATGTAATTTAGAATAATTCAGATACTTGAAGTAAAAACACAGATTGACAAATTATGTTGGAATTAGGATCCTCGCACTAAAATATAATGAAGTGATTACAAACATACATATTTAATTATCAAGTTCATGTCATTGTAGCTTAAAGTCATTATAACTGATCCCTCGTGATATAAATTCTAAGTATTTACCGTAAAGTCTGATCCTTCGTGAGCTTTCTCAATAAAAACTTGCATTAAGTCCTGGCCTTATGGCAACAATAATCACCAATTCTATCCCTAGTAATTGGCATATTAAGGGTATTTCAACTTTTACTTTCATTAAAATAGATTTTAATTCGACATGAGTAATCATTCTCTCGTTTGACATTCATACTAATAAAACAAGTTTCAATAAGCATGAAAATCATTCTCCTGTTTGACATTCACACTAATAAAAGATTGAAACACTGACATGTACTTGAATCATAAATATGCAGAGGTCATAATTACAACATCATATAATAGATTGATTCACCAAATTCCAACATAAACAATTTAGTTACACATGGTAAAAGTAAGAACAACACTTACAGAGTTTGACATTACGAGGACTTGGAAACACTTCACGATACAAGGACTCACAATACTACACAACATTCTCAAGTATTTAGAAATCACTCTAACCTTACAAACTCAAAGAAGAACACTCAAACTCGAGTGAAAAGAGAGGAAACAAGGCTCTGAATTCAGAATGGATGCCTTGAAAGTATGGAGAATAGCCCTATTTATAAGGCTGAAGAAGGGTCTTCATGCTACGCGTCAGGCTGATGCTACACGTCAGGTTCCTGACTCAGCCCCCATTAAAAACGTGATTAGGTGACCATTATTAAAATTAATTAATCTAATAATGCCCAGACAATGGTTCCACATGTTCCTAATTCGGCTTGGCATTTAGCTTGATTGGATTGGCCATTATTTAGCCTTTTGACTGAGTGGTTGTCCAGCTGGAAATGGAGTCCACGTAGCTCTGTCGCTATGCGTGGCTGTGACGCGTAGTGTCAGCATCAAAAATTCCAACGCTATGCGTGGTGTTGATGCTACACATCAGCTCTTCAGTTCTTCAATTTTTCTCTTTAATTTCTTTACTTTTTCACTACAAAACTAGAGAAAATTGATCAAGGGCAGATTATTTTCAACAACAACCATTTATTGAATTTTAAACCTAAATTTCTAACAATTTAAACTAATTTTTATTATTTTTACATAATTTTTATTAAAGAATTTATTTTAAATTTGAGGACTAATAACTAGCACTTGGGATAAGGTCTATTTGACGTTCAATTCCCCTAATAGGAGGTAACCCTTGAGGAAGGTGTTTAGGAAAGACATCTTTAAACTCCTCTAAGAGTTTAGACACTCTATTAGGCATAAAAGATGAGCCCACTAAGCACAAAGAAGTGCTAGAAGTATATGTAAGGTATAACATGTAGAGGGGTTGATGAAAGAGAAAGGCTCTCTCCACTTCTTGTTTTGAGGAAATAAGACTAGGTTGCCTCTTGGAGTTATTAATGGCGCGATAACTCCTTTACCTTTTTCATTTTTCCTTTTTCTAGTTTTTGGTTAGGAGGTGGAAGGTCCAACCTCCTTGTCACTTTTCAACTTCATTTAAAGTTGATCCTCCATAACTTGATTGGAGTTAAGGGATATAGGATAAACTTATTATTATGGATAAAGGTTGGGGGTGTTGGTGAACCCGTTATGGATGACCTTCTTATCAAACTGCCATGGTTTACCCAACAACACATGTGTGGCCTCCGTAAGAACTACATCATACCATACCTTATCCTCATAGGTTCCTCTGGAGAATGCAAGGTGAACTTGCTTGTTTACTAGCATCTTACCCTTTTCATTTAGCCATTGTATTTTTTAAGGTCTTGGGTGATCTACTAATTGACAACCAAGCTTGTGTACTAGTCTTCGGCTAGCCACATTAGCACAGCCACCACTGTCCATGATGAGAGAACAAAGTTTTTGATTAATGTAACATCTTGTGTAAAAGATGTTCTCTTATTGTGTAGTATTATCCACTCTAATATTTCTTCAAGAAGTCTTCTTATCATATGTATCTCACCTTTATCTCTGAAGACATGCTCACATTCATAGGAATCACTACTATGACTATCACTAGATCGTGATGAGGAAGAGTCATCTTTGCTTGAGTATTGATCATGCCCTCTTAAAATCATAGTTTTCTCTGTTGGGCATTGAGAGAAAATATGAACTCTTCCTAAGCATTTAAAATATTTTATTTAGCTTGTCTTAGAAGAAGATGGTTTGGATGATTCACTAGACTTATCATGTTTAGAGGTAGAAAAACCCTCTTTACGCACTTCACTTTTTATTTTGTGAGAAGGAGTGCCCACTGCCTTCTCCCTATCTTTTTTCTAACTCTTTCTAGGATAGGAGTCCTCCTTGCCTTTCCACTTGGGCTTAACGGGTTTGTTGTCCCCTTTGTAGTAAAAGTCTCTCGACTTAACTAATTCTTCACTCTAGTGCATTGATGGAGGAACTTCTCAATGTGTTTGTATATTGAAACAGGTTTCGATGAATGACAAATAATTGAAGAATCAAGGAATTTAATTGATAAATACAAAGGATGTTGTACAAGTAATTAATCAAAAAGCATGAAGATCAAGTCTACATGAGTCAAGAAATCAAAAATAAACAAGGATTAAATGAATATGTAAAGTACCATGCACACAGGACCCAAAACGCATCCAAATACATCAAAAATTAAGGAAATAGGTCTAGGAATCGATTCACCCCTCGGGGAATCGATTCCCATGTGATAAAGAAGCTGGGAATCGATTCATGGACATTAGGAATTGATTCATGGGGCTGGGAATCGACTCCCCCCTGTAGGAATCGATTCACACATTGAGAAGAATGCCAGGAATCGATTCAGGAGCATTAGGAATCGATTCATCATGAATTTTGCACCCAGGAATCGATTCAGAGTACTAGGAATCGATTCACCTTGACTTTTTGCACCCAGGAATCGATTCATGCTACTGGGAATCGATTCATCCCCTCCAGGAATTGATTCAGTTGCTGTTTCTAATGCAAAAATAAACTAGAAGAATCAGTTCATCAATGAAATAATGCTTTGAATCATGGAAAACATCAGTATACATTTTTAGAAACTTAAACTACGCTGATTTCTCTCGAGACTCAAATTGAAATGGTGTTGCATTAATTGAGGCGGATAATCTCTTTCTCCAAGCTAGAAAAACAAGCACGCAGGAAACATGGAAGCAGATAAATTTCAAATTGATTACCTAAATTGAGGATCGGGGATTGGAAAAGCCATGCTTCCTTTACTTATAAATAGAGAGGAAACTGAAGGCAGAAGACACACCTCACAGTAACGAAAAACTTCTTGCTTTCTTCTTACTCTCTTATTCTCTAAGTTTAAAGGTCTCTGATTCTCTTCTTTGCAATTATAATTTTGAGAGTTATAGTGTAAGAAAAATATTTTCTTGAGTGTTACAAATTTGCATATCCTTTTCTAAGAGAAGAAAAATATTTTTCAAGTGATTAAAATTTGTATATCCACTCTATTGAGAGAGTCACACTTGTAAAATCACATTCATAAATTTTGAGTTTTTGGGTTGGGTTTTAACCGTGTAATTGAGAGATTGTGAGATTGGGTGGGTTATCCTCTTAGCTTGTGAGGATTAAGTTCTTGAGTGTGGGACACTAAGAAGCTGTAATTGCTCAAAGCTTGTATCTTAAATTCTCAATAGTGGAATCCTTCAAGTGGGTTGCTTGAAGGCGAGACGTACACCGGTGTGGTGGAACTCGTTATATCGATTTGCAAATCTTTCTTCCTTAAACTCCTTTATTATTGTGATTTAATTTGCTTGGTAAATTAAAGTGTACTAGCAACGTGATATAAATTGTTTTATTAATCATTTAGATTAATTTGTTTAATAATGAAAGTTATATTCTTGAATTAATTATGCTAAAATCAATTGTTACTTTCTAAGTGCTAAAATAGCTTCCTAATTAATTTGATATTATTACTTGATATTTTATGTATTATTCTTATTTATCAAATTGATTACAAAAAGAATTAATATCAAAAGCATTCCAACAAAAATTTTTAATACTAAATTCACCCCCTCTTAAGTAATTGAGGCCACTTGGTTAACAAGTGGTATCAGAGCTTGACTCTTGGAAAATTAAGCTTAACAGCTTCAAGAGAATGAATGGCCTTAAATTCTTTAAACCTTTTTCCTGAGGGTGGTGCTACAAATCAACCTCCTGCTTTTAATGGGGAAGGTTATGCTTTTTGGAAAGAAAGAATGAAATTTTTTGTCCAATCATTTGATATAATAGTTTGGAATGCTATTGAAAATGGTCCTTTCATACCTATGCATATTGTTGATGGTAAACAAATAGAAAAACCCATGGATGATTGGACTAGAGATGAAGAAAAGAAAGTACAGTATAATTATAAAGCCAAGAATCTAATCACTCTAGCCTTAGGTCTCGATGAATTCTTTAGGGTAGTAACATGTAAATCTGTCAAAGATATGTGGGATACCCTTCAAATAACTCATGAAGGAACTAGCGATGTTAAGGATTCTAAGATTCATACATTAAGAAGCCAATATGAAAGCTTTAGGATGAACTCTGGTGAGACAATCTTAGAACTACAAAAGAGATTTACTTTGATCATTAATCATCTTATTACTCTTGGAAAATCTTATTCTAACAAGGAGCTCATTCATAAAGTGTTAAAAAGTCTTATTAGGGAATGGCAACCTCTTGTTACTGCTATCAAACAATCACCAAATATAAATTATATGTCCCTTACTACATTGTTTGGTAAGTTACAAGAACAAGAACAAGAGTTGAAAGATTTAAAACATGCGGAGGAAGAAGAAAAAGTCTCAAAGAAGAAAAGGCCAGCTCTCAAGGCCACCTTAATTGATGAAGATGAATCCGAGAGTGATCTTGACGGGGACGAAGAGCTAGGACTATTCGTGAAGCGTTTTGGAAAACTCATAAGGAACAAACGCTTCAAAAAGGGGTTCACACACAAAGGTAAGAAACCTATCTCCAAAGAAAATAATTCTTCACCAACTTGTTTCAAATGTGGAAAGGAAAGGCACTTTAAGGCGGATTGCCCAAATCTAAAGAAGAAAAATATAGAAAGAAAAGGGAAGAGAAAAGTATATATCACACGGGATGAAAATGAAGTAAGTAGCTTAGACGAATCAAACAATGAAGAAGCAAACCTCTGCCTCATGGAAAACCATCAAGATGAAGATGATGAGGTAAATTTCCATGACTTAGATAGGGAAGAATTACTTGATGCTCTTAAAGAATTGTATAATAAATTTATAAAAGTTTCTAATAAGCATAAGTTATCAAGAAAAACCATTGACACCCTTGAGATGCATCTTATGGAGCTTAGTAAAGAGAATGAAATTTTGATAAAGGAAATAGTAAATGTTCAAGCATGCTCTAAGACTAAACCTTGTTAATTTGTAAAGAAATATGACATACTTGAAAAGAAAGTGTTAGATTTAAACAAGACACTTGAGAAATTTACCAACAGTGGAGATAATTTAAATGCACTTCTTGAAAAATAATGTTGTATGTTCAATAAAACTGGATTAGGTTATAATCAAGGATCACACGCTTACAAGAAAGAAAAACATTACAAAAATTTCTTCGTACCACCTAGTAAATCATCTACACCTTTCATGAAATGTAATCATTGTGGTCTTAAAGGTCATAATTCTTACAGTTGTAATGTTAGAAGATTAGGACCAAAAGTTATGAGAAAAGTATGGGTTCCTAAGGGAACATTTTCACAAACTAACCTACAAGGACCCAACATAAAATGGGTACCAAGTTCTCTAACTTGACTTGTTTTGTAGGTATACTTTAAAGCAAGTAACACCCATTGGTACTTGGATAGTGGGTGCTCAAAATATATGACGAGAGACAAATGTAAGTTTATATCATTTACTCCTCGAAACAAAGGTTTTGTTACTTATGGAGACAAAACAAAAGGAAGAATACTTGGAATTGGTAACATTGGTAAAAACTCTTCTACTTCGATAAATGATGTATTATATGTTGAAGGACTTAAACATAACTTACTTAGTATTAGTGAATTATGTGATAAAGGATGTAAAATTGTTTTTGAATCAAATTGTTGCATAATTAAAAATAAGCTAAACAAGGAAGTAAAGTTCATTGGTCAAAGAATCGATAATATTTACATGATTAATCTTGATTGTCTTGCTTCAAATGATGTGAAATGTTTCATAACAAAAGAGGATGAATCATGGCTATGGCATAGAAGAATTGCTCACATTCATATAGACCATTTAAACAAACTTGTTTTGAAAGATTTAGTAATTGGTTTACCAAAACTAAAATTTGAAAACAAATTTTGTGACGCATGTCAAAAGGGAAAACAAGTAAAGGTTTCCTTCCAAGCAAAAAATATTGTTTCAACAAATAGACCTTTACAACTTTTACATATGGATTTATTTGTACCTTTAAAGATTAAAAGTTTTGGTGGAAATTATTATGGTCTCGTGATTATGGATGATTACTCTAGACATACATGGACATTATTTCTTACTCACAAAAATGAAGTATATCAAGCATTTAGGAAACTTACCAGGATCATCCAAAATGAACAAAATTTGAAAATAGCATCCATTCGAACTGATCATGGGGGAGAATTTGAAAATCAATCTTTTGAAAAATTTTGTGAAAAACATGGAATCAAACAATTTTTCGGCTCCAGGAAAAATTGATCTTTAGCGGAGCTCACAAGAACTATGTTGAATGAAAGTAATATTGTAAAACATTTTTGGGCCGATACGGTAAATACCGCTTGTCATGTAATGAATAGATGTTTGATTAGGCCTATTTTAAAGAAAACCCCTTATGAGCTTTATAAAGGAAGAAAACCAAATATTTCTTATTTTCACGTATTTGGATGTAAATGCTTTGTTTTAAACAATGGAAAGGATAATCTCGACAAATTTGATACAAAATCTGATGAAGCAATACTCTTAGGATATTCATCTACTAGTAAAGCATATAGACTCTTTAACAAATGAACTTGTACAATTGAAGAGTCTATACATGTCAAATTTGATGAACTTAACCAAAATTTTCTAAGAAAGGAAGTTGATGATCTTGTAGATACCTTCCAAGAGATAAAATTGGATGATAAAAAAGAAGTCAAAAATGAAGGAGATACAACACAAAATGAGGAACCTCAACAAGAGTGGATCGCCCTAAAGGACCACCCCTTGGACAATGTCATCGGTGAACTAACCAAAGGTGTAAGTACTCGTAACGCTATTAGAAATGCATGCAATCACTTAGCCTTTGTATCTCAAATGGAACCCAAAAATATTGTTGAAGTTATTATTGATGAACATTGGATGTTGGCAATGTAAGAAGAATTAAATCAATTTGAAAGAAATCAAGTTTGGGAACTTGTGCCAAGACCCAATGATCACCAAGTAATAGGCACTAAGTGGGTTTTTAGAAATAAGCTTGATGAAAATGGAATAACAACTAGAAATAAGCTAGGTTAGTAGCTAAGGGATATAACCAAGAAGAAAGCATAGATTATGAGGAAACATATGCACCCGTAGCTAGATTTGAAGCTATTAGATTATTATTAGTCTATGCATGTTGTAAAGATTTTAAATTGTATCAAATGGATGTCAAAAGTGCATTCTTGAATGGATATATTCAAGAAGAAGTGTATGTTGATCAACCTCCCGCTTTTGAAAACTACCAACTTCCAAATCATGTTTTCAAACTAAGAAAAGCATTATATGGTTTAAAACTTGCTCCAAGAGCTTGGTATGAAAGATTGAGTAAGTTTCTTTTAGAAAACAATTTTGAAAGGGAAAAAGTTGATACTATACTATTTATTAAGCACAAAAGAAATGACATACTTTTGGTACAAGTATATGTGAATGATATTATATTTGGTGCTACTAATGAATCACTCTACAAAGAGTTTGCTAAGATAATACAGGATGAATTCGAGATGTCTATGATGGAAGAACTCACATTCTCCCTTGGATTACAAATCAAGCAAACTAGAGAAGGAATATTCATTTGCCAATCCAAATATTGCAAGGAATTACTTAGAAAATTCAACATGGACAAGGCAAATAACATTGCCACACCTGTGAGCATATCATGCTACTTGGACAAGGATGAGAAAGGTAAAGATGTTGAACTAACTAAGTATTGAGGTATGATCGGATGTTTACTCTACCTAACCGCAAGTAGACCTGACATAATGTTTGTTGTATGTATATGTGCAAGATATCAGGCATGTCCTAAAGAATCATATCTCACTGCTGTAAAAAGAATTTTAAAATATCCTATGGGTACTCAAAATGTTGGTTTATGGTATCCCAAAGGTGCTGAATGTATTCTTGTAGGATATTCTGATTCTGATTTTGCTGGTTATAAATTAGATAGAAAAAGTACCAGTGGTACTTGTTATATGCTCGGAAGTTCTATCGTTTCTTAGCATAGCAAGAAGCAAGTAAGTGTCGCGTTATTCATAGCTGAAGTAGAATATGTTGCAGCTGGGAGTTGTTGTGCTCAAATTCTATGGATGAGACAACAACTTCTTGATTTTGGTGTTGTCTTAGACCAAATACCTATTAAGTGTGACAACACTAGCGCCATAAATATCTCCAAAAATCCTGTTATGCATTCTCGAACGAAACACATAGAAATCCGTCACCATTTCATACGAGATCATGTTTTAAAAGGAGATTGTGTTCTTGAATATGTTGAAACTTCTAAACAATTGGCGGACATTTTCACTAAACCACTTCTAAAATAGAAATTTATAAATATTAGAAGGGAGTTAGGCATTTTAGAAATTTTTTAATTACATTTAAAAATTCATTTTTCATTCTCTTAAACAATTTTGTCTTGAACATATTTTAATTTCATAACTCTTTAACTTAAAGACTTATAACATCTCATAAATTTTCATGTTTTTGAAAAATATTGATTTACTTGAGATATATATATATATATATATATATATATATATATATATATATATATTATCTTGAGATACTCACACTTTGAATAATCATGTTAATACCCCACAAATCTCGTTTTATTTTAGCATCTACTTAATTCAACATACTTTTGAACAAAATAATCTCTTATGCACTACATGGATCTCAAAAATAAATGTCAAAATAGCCTTTGATTTTCTTGACTTACTCATGAAATAAAATCTTTGGCAAATTGCAACAATTTTAATGTCCAAAACTTTTCCTTGAAGCAATCTAAAGAGATTTGAAATCAAGATTCAATTCAAGAGCACTTTGTACAAATACATTCCTACACGTGATTGTGGTTTATCTCATATCCTTGTTTTATTCACTTACAAATCCTACACATCACATGAAATTGCTTTGCATATAAGTCTTTCAATAAGCCATTCATGTGAGTTCCTTGCTAGAAGATAAAGGAACAACTTCCTAAGCCTTGATTCCTTTCACGTGTAACAAAAAGACAAAGAAAGAAAAGTCACTTTCCATTCTCGTGACCATCAACGCGTAAACTAAGAGCCGGGAATTCTTATATTTTAGTAGAGCCTGAAAGTAGCGCTTGGCTTGATTCCTACCACGGACGGGGATACATTTCATCCATATCGCCGGCCTCACATGGACGGAGATGCTTATGCTTATCATATCACGGCTTCCTAAGCCCCTAAACTATAAGACAAGTAAGCTTCTCCAGACCATACAAGTGCACGCCGAGCCCATGCAAAGGGTTTGGTTAAGATATGCCAGATTCCACCAAGTATACAAATGAAACCCAACCATACATGCCCTCCAATTATATCTTCCAAATCGTCTACACTAACAATCCACCTTTCTCCACCAAAAGGTGATTTCAATAAATAACCAAATATAATACTGGGACTAAGAGTCAAGTTAGTAATTTGTCCAAAATTCCATCTGATGAATCGATTCCCCTCCTCTTGAATCGATTCATGTCTTACATTCTGGCCAAGATAAATCGATTCCCCAACAATGAATCGATTCCCCACTCGAGTTCTTCTATAAATTGAGCTGATTCCTACGTTTTTCCTCACAACACTTGCCTTACCACTTCCAGTCCTTATTTCTACTCTCTAAAACCTCTTCAAAAATTCTCAAATTCCTTTCCAAAAATCTTCATGACTTTATCATCCTAAAACAGGAAGACAAGAAGAGGAGATGCTACCTCTTCATCCTCAAATATCAATGATCTCTCAAGATTCTTTGATGATCAAACCCAACTTCAGAGGTACGTTGAAAAGTACTTAGAGAGACTTCTCATACCCGCTCATTGGCTTGATGTTCCACTCTTCGGCGAACATGATTTTCCTGTACTCAACATCCTTAGGCAACAAAATCTTATGGAATTCGTGGCGGTTGAAAAGAATCACATTTATCCTAAGTTGATTAGAGCCTTCTACTCAACCTTAAGGATCTTTAATGGACGCTGCTTAGCCAAAATCAAAGGGGTAACCATTACCCTTGATGATAATGTTCTTCATCAAGTTGGGAAGCTTCCAATCAACAATGTTGATTTCTTTGGCTTTGAACCTTCTCCCGATTGGGAATATAATTCTATTGATGCTCGTGCCTTTCTTAATCTATCTTTTGTTTCCAAAAGCACCGTTGGGGAGCTAAACATTGATCATCGTCTTCTACACTACTTTTTGGTCAAAATCATTCTTCCAAAAGGGTCCAACAATGCTAGAGTAAGTGAGAACCAAACTCTTATTCTTTGGGCTATGCTCCATGAAAAAGAGATAAATTGGACCAACTTATTCCCAATCAGATGATTGAATCTAAAAGACTCACCAAACTTCTTTATGTTGTTTTAATCACTAAGCTTCTCAAGCATTTCAATATTGATCTTTCAAATGAAGTAAAGGAAGCAGTTGGGCGCAAAGGTAAAATAGGGAGCACTCATCTCTCAAAAATGGGATGGCATAACCAAGATGGTGCTTGGCAATACTCACCCTCACATGCACAAAGCAGTGATGACAATGATGATCAACTTCAACAACAAGCATTTCCACCACCTTCTATAAAACCAAATGATGCTTTCTTCAAAGGTTGACCTCTCATATTGGTACCCGCTTTAATGCATTAAATGCTCACTTTGACGGAATGACTTCTCGCATTAATGGAATGGAGAACAATATGAATGCGCGTTTTAATCAAATTGAAGGCAACATGACTACACACTACAATGAACTCTCTCAACAATTTTCTGAGTTTCAATTTTTTAATCCTTAAGTTAGTCTTTATTATATCCATCTTTGCATGTATCTTGTTTAATAAAATTTCATTGTTTCTTTAATCTCTCTTTTTAGTTCTTTATTTTTTGATGATGCCAAAAGGGGAGATAATATTGATTTGCATAATTAAGGGGGAGCTTTATAAAATATTTCTTTATAACAAGCAGTATCTATTGATAATATGTCATTACAAGTGGTACACTAATGCATGAAAATTATAATTAAATTTGATAGGGGGAGTTCTATACTTTGAAAATTAATTATTATGAAACTAACACCCCAAGAGATGAACAATTATTGTCATCATCAAAAAAAGGGAGAATGTGTTTGTATGTTGAAACAGGTTTTAATGAATGACAAATAATTAAAGGATCAAGGAATTTAATTGATAAATACAAAGGATGTTGTACAAACAATAAATCAAAAAGCATGAAGATCAAGTCTACATGAGTTAAGAAATCAAAAAATAAACAAGGATTAAATGAATATGCAAAGTACCATGCACACAGGACCCAAAACGCATTAAATTGCATCAAAAATTAAGGAAACATGTCCAGGAGAAGAACAAGAATTGATTCACCCCTCTGGGAATCGATTCCCATGTGATAAAGAAGCTGGGAATCGATTCATGGACATGAGGAATCGATTCATGGGGCTGGGAATTGATTCCCCCTATAGGAATCCTTTCAGGAGCATTAGGAATCGATTCACCATGAATTTTGCACCCAGGAATCTATTCAGAGTACTAGGAATCGATTCACCTTGACTTTTTGCACCCAGGAATCGATTCATGCTGTTGGGAATCGATTCCCCTCTAGGAATCGATCCACTCGCTGTTTCTAATGCAAAAATGAACTAGAAGAATTGATTCATCAATGAAATCACGCTTTGAATCATGGAAAACATCAGTACGCGTTTTTAGAAACTTAAATTGTGTTGATTTCTCTCGAGACTCAAATTGAAACGACATTGCATTAATTGAGGCAGATAATCTCTTTCTCCAGGCCAGAAAAATAAGCACACAGGAAACATGGTGGCAGGAAGATTTCAAATTGATTGCCTAAATTGAGGATCGGGGATTGGAAAAAGCCATGCTTCCTTTGCCTATAAATAGAGAGGAAACTGAAGGTAGAAGACACACCTCACAGCAATGAAAAACTTTTTGCTCTCTTATTCTCTAAGTTTAAAGCTCTCTGATTCTCTTCTTTGCAATTATAATTTTGAGAGTTATAGTATGAGAAAAATATTTTCTTAAGTGTTAAAAATTTGCATATCCTTTACTAATAGAAGAAAAATATTTTTCAAGTGATTAAAATTTATATATCCACTCTATTGAGAGAGTCACACTTGTAAAATCACATTCATAAATTTTGAGAGTTTTTGGGTTGGGTTTCAACCTTGTAATTGAGAGATTGTGAGACTGGATTGTTACCCTCTTAGCTTGTGAGGATTAAGTTCTTGAGTGTGGGACACTAAGAAGCTATAATTGCTCAAAGCGTGTATCTTAAATTCTCAATAGTGGAATCCTTCAAGTGGGTTGCTTGAAGGTGAGACGTACACCGGTGTGGTGGAACTCGTTATATCGATTTACAAATCTTTCTTCCTTAAACTCCTTTATTATCATGATTTAATTTTCTTGGTAAATTAAAGTGTACTAGCAACGTGATATAAATTGTTTTATTAATCATTTAGATTAATTTCTTTAATAATCCAAGTTATATTCTTGAATTAATTATGCTAAAATCAATTGTTACTTTCTAAGTGCTAAAATAGCTTCCTAATTAATTTGATATTATTACTTGCTCTTTTGTGTATTATTCTTATTTATCAAATTGATTACAAAAAGAATTAATTTCAAAAGAATTCCAACAAAAAATTTTAATACTCAATTCACCCCCCTCTTGAGTAATTGAGGCCACTTGGTTAACACTTAATGTCAACATGAGGTAATAGTTCAATCCTTCTTTTTATGTCTTTAATTAACCCATGAAGAGACCTATGCATCAAGGTCTTCTCACCTTCTTCTATGTTGTCCTTAATCATGAATATTTCTAGGGATTTGTAATAGACTTTTACACTTTTAGATCCTTAGGTTAGTTAAATAAGTTTGGCCAATAGCTTTCCCGTATAGTATGAAGGCATATACCTTTTTCATAGTAAGGCCTTAAAGTCATCCCATTCATCAATTTGAGGGAAGTTATCCCTCTTCCTTTCTTTACACACTTGGGTCCACCAAACTAAGGCATATTTTTGGAAGGAAATAATGGATATCCTAACTTTCTTTTCATTTTTAATTTTGTGAGAGTTGAAAAGTTGTTCAACTCTCATTTTCCATTCTATGTAGGCCTCAACATCACTTTTACCATAAAAGAAGGGAACCTCTAGTTTTACTTCCTTAAGTTTCACTTCTTCGTGAAGCCTATGGTGTCTCTTAGGCCTATCACTATTGTGATGTCTATTGTGTCTCTTATGAGGTCTATGTTCTCTTTGTCTATCTCTTTGCCTTGCTTCCCTATTTTTTATGTTATTTAACCTAGCATTCATAACATTTAATTGGTCAAGAATCGCTCTCACGTTTGCTATAGGAAGACATGTTATCTAGCTACCTAAAACGTAAAATGAATTAAAATAAGATACTAATTGATTAGGTAAGCAAAGAAAATAAACAAGAAAGACAATTAACAAGATAACTAAGGAAAGAAAATAACCTAAAATTACTATGACAATGCTAGTCGGGATTGTACAAAATTGAAACTAAACCTAGCATGAAATTGAAACACACTACACTAATCTAGAAAGTAATGAAAAGTAAAACTAGTTATGGTGCACAAAGGTAAACTAATACCTAAGTGCACTACCCTAGTAAACTAAGTAAAACAAAAATCCAAAATGTCCAATGTCCAAAGTCTTCAAGTCCAAATACAAGGACTAAGAAAATGAATTAAAGAAATGCTCCTAAAATACAAGGAGAAAATGCTATACAAAAGGCATAAAATTTAAAACTACTATTTATTACAAAAGTTTACTTCCCAATTATAATTCTTCAAAGTCTTTAAAGTCCACCAAGTCCAAGGAAAACCACCAAACTACTACAAGGAAACTTTGAACTTAAAGAAAAGTGGTTACCACAAAAATAAAATTATAATTATTAACCACTCAAGTATTTGGCACTCAATCTCTCCAAAGTGTTTACACTCATGGTCTCTCAAAAGATTTCCCAATATGCTTAGTACCCCCTATTCAATTTAAATCTCAATCACTCTAAAATGCTACCCCAAAGATAGTAAATACTTGACTTATCTCAAGAATTACGATGAAAGGAAATACTAAAAGACAAAACTTAAAAATGAAAGAAGACAAACAACAAAAGGCAAATTTTGGAAGCTAAAGAAAATTGGAGTAAGATGATGACAAACTAAGAATGTGACATGTAACATCCTAATTATTAAATTAATGACAAGATTAAAATTAAGATTAATTACAATTAGGATTAATTGTTAATTGAGATTAATTATAAGTTAAGCTTGACCATTGATTGTGATTGATTGATTATGACATATGACAATAGAGTGGACTTGCTGCCATTTCGCATTCTCCCACCCGCTCACTCTCTGCTTTTTCTCTTGACCCATGTGCTGAAGAGAAACCACCCTTTCACTCTCTCAAAATCCCCTCGAGACTCTTCCTCTTCCTCTGTAATTCTTCTTCGTTCTTCTTCTTCGTCAGTTTTCGACTATGGTGTTGTGGAGGACTCGAAGTTCCCCACTGTTGGAAGGAGCGATCATTCGGAGGAGGAGCAGCTTCTAGTTTCTCCAAGCTGTGTGTGGTGTTCATCTGGATCTGAAGGTTGTTGAGCGAGAGAGTGATTGAGGAAGCGAAGAAGCAACAGAATCAGCGTTGAAAAACAGAGCACGGGTCAACACTGAAAACAGAGGAGCTTCTTACGTCTTCCAGTAGGTAGGGGGCGCTTTACATCTTAAATGCATAGTTATGGACGGATCCCAGGTGAAAGTACTACTTTTGTGTTTATGGTTGTGAATACGTTGGTTGTGTGAATCGTACGATGATAACTTTCGAATACCGGGTATGTGTGCGTTAGCTGAGTCACGTAAGGTTATATCCTTCTCTGTCCCTGAGATGTGTGTTAATAAACATGTGAATGCATGAAAATGTACTGGATCTGAATTGGCCGAGTGCATACGTTAAAAGGTTGTTATGTTGAGTCTCGTGTGTGGTTAAACACTTAACAACATGTGGTATATGTTATTGATATTGCTAATACCGAGTGTATATTGTGGGACTGTTGGTTGATTCCTGTGTAGATTTTTATATTTGAAAGTATGAATACATGAGATACATGTGTTATGTGGTTTTACCGAGTGAAATGCCACTGTTATGCTAATGAATATGTATGGAAAAATAATAAAAGACCTGAGGTTGGACTCAAGGCAATACCGAGTGAAATACTCATGTACCAGCATTGGACGCTTGGTGAAAGTCCTCGGGTTGGACTCGAGGCAGTGCCGAGTGCATTAAGCATTGGACGCTTAAAGACCTTGGGTTGGACTCAAGGCAAGCTTACCGAGTTGGACTCGGGGCTGCCCATAACACTGCCGTTGTCGCTTAGAGCGATTGTGTTACGTGTGAGGGCAAGCGGTTTGGTACCAGTAAAACGGTCGGATCAGCTTGGAGCTGAGAAAAAAAGGCTTAGAGCCTATGTTGCAATATAAAAATTAATAAAAATTGATCGGATTCGACTAAAATTATTGTGTGCACACTTATACTATTATTGAGCCTAATGTGGTTATATGTGTATGTATGGGGAATATCAATATGAGCAATATGGTTGTGTATTACTGATTAATATGGTTGTGTGTTATTGAATAAATTCCAATTGAGTGATACCGCGTGTAGATATATCAGATGACAGTGCATATGATAGATTGATTGATGAGATAATGCTGTGTACTTGAAAACTAGAGGATTTTCCGAGTCATTACTGTCATTTTATATGTATAAGCTCACCCCTATTGTGGCCATATTTCAATGGATGTTGCTCGGAATGTGGAATGATGGGAGAGCACCAGTTGCTGGGAAGTACATTGTACAGTGGAAGTGTACATATATATATATATATATATATATATATATATTGTATAGATGGTTTTGTATAGCCATGGCCGGCTCTTAGTTTAACATTCTGTTTTTAAGGTGAAGGATTTGAACTCTCTCGGTATTAAGAGTAAAACTAAACATATTTCAATATATACATAATGCTATGTGTTTTACCTTGTTCAGTGGGTAATGATGTGGGTGAATGTCTAAGTTGTGTACATTTATTTTCTACAAAATGAATAATGCTTGCGGGATTCCGAGTAAAGGAGAGCTAAGGTAAATCCGAGTGAGGTGAGATATGAGACCCTCTTCCGAATGAAGAAGGGTTGGGCTAATTCCGAGTGAGTTAGGCCCATTAAAGGACTATTTCCCTAGGAGGATCAATCGAAGGGTGTTATGGGAGAAATGTGGATAAGGTCATGATATCCCGAGTAAGTGAAGCCATGTAATTCCGAGTGGGAATTGACTTAAAAACTTCCCGAGTAGGAACTTATTAGAATTTCCCGAGTGAAGAGAAATTGGAGTGTTCTGAGTGAACGAAGCTATGAAATCCTTAGACGAGACTTGGCTTAATAGGAAGTTCTCGGAGTGAAAGAGATCAAATATGCCGAGTGAAAAATATGAGAAGTATTTCTGAGTGATACGAGACTGTGGAAAAGACTCCGAGTGGGGGAATCTGAGATTCCGAGTGAAACAGCCAAGGGATCATTTCCCGAGTGGAGATCCAAACGTTCTGAGCGAATTACGAATATGACCTTTCAGGAATAAATAAGGATCTGCCTGAGAGTTCACCGGGGGGAAGCATGTACGTGGGAATAATTCCTGAGTGAACTTAAGTTCCGATTCCGAGTGATGAAAATACCGAGTGGACTTGAGTTTAGATTCTGAGTGATCCAATTATCCGAGTGCCTTGTTCGCTTGGGCGAGTAAGGTTTCGCTCCAGCGATCATGGTTCGCTTAGGCGCCTTCTTCCGCTAGCTATTATTTAATCAATAATGGGCCTTGCCCGCGTGGGGCATTCCTGACCCGGTTTTCCCTTTCTTTGGTCGGATTCCTGTTCCAATTTCCCTGTTAGCCAATCAGAATTTTTGGGAAAATTTTCCTTGACTTGGATTTTATTTAATTTAGTTAGGATGTTTCATTTTAGTATCAGAGCGGACTTAAAAGGTCCAAGGCCAACTGTCATAATTATTTGCAGCATCTGATGGATTTGATCCATGTTTAAGCACAATTTGAGTGGCCATGTGCCTATGGGGTGTTGTTTTGGGGGTAGAAGATTGTTCTTACCCTAGTCTGATTAATTATATGATACTTAAGGATTGTATAATAATGTGTTATAATTGTTGAACATTGGGTTGAAGTCTGATCGGTAGTGAGTAATTCTTTAAACTTATCCTTGAAAGGGGTGTTAATTTCAGGATAAGTCATGGCAAATCGTCACAGCATGGAAGCCATAGCCACGGCATTCCAGTATTTCACTGACATATTCGAGAGGCAGGGCCAGCCTCGAACTGATGATAACCAAGGGTTGGACCGCTTCCTGAAGAGGAAGCCGAGTGAATTTGAAGGAGGATTCAATCCCGAATCGGCTTATGCATGGATTCAGGAGTTAGAAAGAATCATTAGTGGCCTTCAATGTATTAAGGCCCAGAAAGTGGACTATGTTGTATATATGCTACGAGCTAAAGCCGAGTGTTGGTGGAAGATCACCAAGGCCCAATTGACTGATGCAGATACCCAGTTAATCTGGGAGAAATACTTTCCTGACACGGTGAGGAGTCCGAAAGAGTTGGAATTCATGGAACTAAAGCAGGGTTCTATGACTGTTGAGGAATACGCTGCTAAATTTGAAGCACTGTGCCTGTTCTATCCTCCATTTCAGCAACCCGGAACCGAGGGTTCTTAGTGCATTAAGTTTGAAAGTGGATTGAGGCCCAAGATTAAGAGAGCCTTCAGACACCAGGAGATTCAGAATTTCCCAGTGTTGGTGAACAAATGTATAATTTTTGAGGAAGATGAGAATGTCCACCCGGGATAGAGCAGCAAAACTGACACGTCCTTGAAGCCTCAACAGCCTCGCTTCAAGAAGCCGGGCAATGTTGGAAGAGGCAGACCCTCCTCTAAATATCGAGGACGGGGAAATCATGGAGGATGTTTTGGAGGTCGTCCTGGGAATGGTAAGTGCTTTAGATGTAGTGGGGACCACTTTGCCCAAGAGTGTGATGTTGGAAGAGATGTTGTATGCTTCCATTGTAATGAAAAAGTGAAACAACCCGCTTTAATTTGAGAATAAACCGAGACCAGGGAAAATTTTTCCGAAGATCAAAGGGTGTTCAAGGGCAAAATAAGCAATTAAGGGTTAATGTGAGCATAAATCAGGACAAGAAAGAAAAGGAAAGTAAAACCGATCACACAGTAAATAGCGGAAGGCATGAAGCTTAAGCGAACCCAACAGCGCTCACTCGCTCAAGCGAGAGCCAAATCCGCTTGAGCGAGACCACCCATCTCGCTTGGGCGAAGCATCCATTCGCGTAGGTGAAACTAATTAGAGACCTTCCTATCCACTCACACTTGCTGGAGCGAACACTTAGTCGCTGAGACGAGTAACTCCACTCGGGTTTTCTTTCACTCGGGATCAGAGACTAGGTTCACTCGGAAAGACCTTATGTTTACAACTCACTCGTGTGTTCTCTCACTCACACCCTATTTTATTCTTAGGGGGTCACCACTATGACTCACTCGAAAGTTAACTCCCACAATCCCTTCGCTCGAGATTTATACCTCCTTCCACACACGAAGTACTCCTCTCGTTCAGATATCACTCAAGGAATCGTACAACTTCACTCACTCAAAAATACTCTAATTTCCCGCCACTCGGAATATATATAAATTCCTCTACATGCGAAGGACCTTGCTAGACTGAAAGCTGCTCCTTGTCATCTAGATCTTACTCTCCCTCTAGTAAGTTTACTACTACAGGCTTACTCGGAGACGTATTGCCAATGCAGCAATCAGGGATACATTCACTCGGTTAACTTCCACTCGGAATCATCAAAATACCTTTCAATCGGAAGAAGGTCACTCGTCATGCCTTACACAGAATTAACTTAACTCTTATTTACTCAGAATCATACAAGCTCACATACATAGTAAGTGTAACGTACACCACCCGGACATTCACACACAACATAGGATGAACATACAGTATGATATATATATATATATATATAAATATTTACATGTACATTGTCATACTCTCAACCCGAGAGAGTTCAGTTCTAGTATAGTTAGATAAAGGATCAAAATAAGAGCCAGCCAAGGGTATGACAAAACCTTATATACAGTATCTACATATACATATATATTCCCACAGTACACAAACACTTCACACGATATGTAGCTCCTCCATCATTCACCGTCTCGTGCGATGTTCATTGAAATATAGCCACAGTAGGGGTGAGTATCTTAAATATTAAATGATAGATACTGACTCAGATTATTCTTTAATCATGCAGCAATATATATATGTATATATATACGTAGCAACAAACAATAACATACACAGTGCCAATTAATCAGAATACACACATAAGACATCTTCCGATCATAATCTACCCAGTTATCTCTCGGCTATATGCACATATCATTCTCAATAACATTAACACATACGCATGCAATCAGGTTTCAATCAGCATCAACTGTACATGTACACAGATTCATTCACTCGGATCCACTTCGCGTGTAATTAGTTTTTATCATTGCAACATAGGCTCCCAGCCTTTTATTCAGCTCCCAGCTGACTTGGCCGTTTTACTGGTACCAAACCGTTTGCCCTCACTTGTAACACCAACACTCTCAGCGTCAACAGCGGTGTTACGGGCGGCCCTGAGTCCCACTCAGTCGGCTTGCCTTGAGTCCCACTCAAGGTCTTAACAGCATCCCATGCTTTTAATAACCGATTCAATGGTAGTGTCCCACACTACATGCTCCCAGCATTAAATGCATCTCATGCACCACGCGCGGAATGATCATACAACACAGATTTCACACACATAACCCTTCACTCAACATTACATGCATCACATGCAATCAGTATTAGACATTATCAGAACTCAATAAATAGAGCTTTCTTCACATGCAGACAGCACTTAGATTCATGGTAACCTGCACGTCACATAAATCATATAGTAATCATCCATACTACTTTAGCATATTCTCTTCATGCAATCATTCAATACTCTCAAGATTATTAACATGCATTTCATGGACGAAATTAGACATGTATTACTCAATTCCTAGTCGTCATGTATCCGGGCATCACGTATCCTTCACGCAATTAGAGTACACCAAGCAAAACACAGAATCAACAAGTCATTAACACCCGAAACCCGTCCATAACCCATGCATTTAAGATATAAGATACCCCCTACCAACTAAAGAGACTCCAAGAAGTTCCTCTGTTTTAGCGTCTGTCTGCTGTCCTGCTTGCTTCGTCCACTATTCTCACTGGTTCAGTCTTCCTCGAACACAGTCGCACCCTTTTACTCAGCTTGGGAACAGGAAGCTGTTCTTCTTCCACTTCGACGATTGTCCTTCACTAACCAAAGGGAACTCCGAATCCTCTA
Organism: Clitoria ternatea; assembly: GCA_037962975.1. Lineage (NCBI taxonomy): Eukaryota > Viridiplantae > Streptophyta > Magnoliopsida > Fabales > Fabaceae > Clitoria > Clitoria ternatea. The sequence goes on from CM075671.1 coordinate 184,947,131, forward strand.
CAACACTGTTGTCACGAGTTTACGGAACAGAGAACAAAGGAGAAGAAGAACGAAGAAGAAGAGAAGTAGAGGAAGAAGAAGTCTTGAGGAATTAGAGTGAATGGACAGTAGTGGGCTTCTGGACATATATACACCTGAAGAAATAAGGAAGTGGGGTGGGAGAACGTGAAGTAGCAGCTCTTCACATGGCACACACACACAAATTGCAATCAATTAGCCATTAATCTAATTCTTAAGTTAAAATTAATAATAATTAACAAGTAATTCTCATTTGCAGTTATCCTTAGTTTAGTGGTTTTAATCTCATTCGATAATTAATTTTTAAATTGGGATGTTACAAAAGGGGCACGTACGCTATAACACCCTCGGTTAGATAAGACAAATCCGTCTGTAGGTTCATCCTATTTAATTGAGAGTGTTAACAGTTTTTAGAAAAAGTGAATATTTTTTTTTTAAAATAAGTAAATGGCAGATCAGTGGAAGCAATATTATATAGATCACATAGTCATTCACAAACTGCAAGTAATTGTACTCTTAACAGAATGGGGCACGCAGGCACCCTTAAATATTATACAGTCATCCGGAGTCTGATTATTAATAATAAATATTCTATCTCTAATGATTATTCTCAGTGGGTTCAGCGTATTGCTGTTCTTCACACTCGGGTTCTTGGTTTTCTAATTCCTCTGAAAAATGGTCAACAGTAAGGGTGAGTATAACCCAAGACCCTGATTGGTTAATCTGGTGCGGACATAATCCAGTTAACATACAATATCACATAAATCATACATTTAGCATATTCACAATTATAACAATCAAGCATGTTGTCATCACATAATCGTATATTTAGCATATTCATAATTATAACAATCAAGCATATTGTCATGAAATAAATCGTACATTTAACATATTCACAATTATAACAATCAAATATGCTGTAATGAAATGCATGGGTTTGGATTTATTATGATTTATCTTTGATTTAAGTCTCATGATGCATGTGGACCCAATAACTCATTTCATCTTCTTCTCATTCTTTGGAATATCACCATTCCAATCATCTAGAGCGATCAGGGTCCGCCCAAGTTCCATATGGTACAAATGAACTCATTGGTTCTCATCATTGATTTAAATATTTTTGGAACTTGGATCCCTACGATCATAGCCACACCCCGTCATTTAAACGAAGTACACTAGAATTGCCTCGTCTCACCCGGCTATCAGGCGCGACTCTGATGCCATTGGGTTGCCGTTCCAGTTGTACTCCCAAGATTCTTCTACTGAGATCGAACGTGAGTGATCTCCACTGTACCAAGTGTATGCTCTAGAGGTTTTTCTTCTTCAAAAATATTTTCATGATGCGAAATGCATTTATTTTATCAATTGATTCCTTGAGTATCTTATGTATTTCCAGTCTCATCATATCATTCCCAAGTTCTTTGGATTTCATCAATTAATTAAACATTGTAAATATATCTATTATATCTTGGTTAATATTGTATTTTCCATAAAGAGTAAAATAATATATTCTTTATGTAATCACGCATAATTAAGATGTTAACAAGGTTTATAACAATAAAACTAATAATAATAATAACAATATTAAGATTAATAATAATTAGGATAATAATAATAATAATAATTATAACTTCTCATTAATTTAAAAAGTATTAAAAAGTAGTTTCTAAATGAAAATCCAAGCGAAAACCATTAAAAATAGAGTTTTCCGAGTGAAACAGGGGCAAATCCGAGTGAAATATGTATAATTCCGAGTGGAACCATACTGGGCAGGGTTCTCCAAACGATCTGGCTAAAAATCCGAGTGAAATGACATTGGAAAGTTGTTTTCCGACTGAAATAAGTTTGGGTCCGAGTGAAAATGAATTAGAATGCTGTTTTCCGACTGGAACAGCTTGAATCCGAGTGAAAAATGAGTTCTCCGCATGAGATAGCTATGAATCCAAGTGAAATAAACTGAGCAGAGTTTTCTAACTGAAATTAATAGGTTTTCCGAGTGAAACAGAAGCTGAAAAATGATTTTCTTAATTAATTATCTTGAATTCTGAGTGAAACAAATTTCTGAGTGAATTAAAATAAAATTTCCGAGTGGAATCAGTAAGAAAGTGTTTTATGAGTGAAAACGTTGATGAAACCGAGTAGAAATGAATTTCTGGGTGTAATAAAATACGTTTCCGAGTGACATCATTCTTAAAGGAGTTTTCTGAGTGAAATCAATATAAGTTCCAAGTGAAATAAATTTAAGAAAGAGGTTTCCGAGTGGAATAAACATGAAAAAGGTTCCTGAGTAAAAATAAGATAAGTTCCGAGTGAAACATGAGTTTACCGAGTAAAATTGCCCTTGGAAGGATACTGTCCGAATGGAAACATGCTGGAAAAGTTTTAAGGTTACTTCTTCCGAGTGAAACTACTGAAAAGGTTCTGAGTGAAGGATAATTATGTTTTCTGAGTGAAATTATGTCAAGTTCCGAGTGAAATAATTTAAGTAAGAGATTTCCAAGTGGATTAACTATAACTCCGAGTAAAAATGATTGAAAAGGAGTCTTTCAAGTGATAGAGAGGTTCTGTCATGAAATATACTGCTTTACCGAGTGAAATCATGTAAAAACCGGTTGTATTTACTTAAAACTGATTGGATTTGTACAAAACTGATTGAATTTAAATAAGACCGATTGAATTATATATAAAACCGACTGAATTTGCATTAGAACCGAGCTGTTTGTCCTTCATTTCAATATAGTTCATGTTCTTCTCACAATTCATACAAGGTATACTATTTACCAACAATTATATATATATAAAACAGTAACAATTAAGCATATAATTCACCCATCACTGAATCTGCCATGGAAAGGTGAGGAACAAGTTCCTTAACCCTTTCCTTCACTCGGTTTTCCCACAGAGCACCCAAGAATATACCCCCCTTACCTTAATGAAGTTCCTGGAGGAAAAGAAGAGTCCCCTTCACTGTCCTGCACCAGTTCTGAGTGAAACAGAAGGGAAAAGAGAGAAAGAAGCTTGCTGGGAAGGAGAGTGATGAAGGGTGTTTGTGTCGTGTGTGGGTGTGAGTTCTGAGAACCCTTGAGCTGGTTTAAATAGGGAGAGAGTGAGTGGAAAAACAAGTGGGGGATAGCTTTTCTGAGTGGATGATAGTGGAGTGATAATGGAAGGGTCAGTGGAGATTAAACAAAGTGATATGCTGAGTCAGTGCCCATTTCTGGCTCCCCACTATCTTTAATGCGCACGATTGAATTTAAATAATCATTAAAGACAAAATTGAAGTCAATACGCACTACTGACAGTGAATACCGAGTGAAAATTCCACTCGGTTAACCACTATACCGACTGGAATTCCTACTTCCGAGTCAACAATTGCAAGGCTCGCTTGAGCGTGGCTTGCTCGCTTGAGCGAAGCTTCAATTCTTCACTCGGAATTCCTTTGAAACCGACTTAGGCACTCGGTTTCTCACTCGGTATTACCTTTCCAGACTGAGTCCTCTCTTCCTCAGAATCTTCACTCGGAAATTCGAGTCTTCTTCACTTGATTCACTCGGTTTAGGCCAATTTCTTTAATTATATTTCTAATTAATGTTTATTTAAGCCATCACCTCTCAGAACAGGACCTACACGTTCAAGTCTCACTCGGTTTTGGTCCAGTAGGGTATATCTCACTCGGAATTGGCTCCCTCTACCATTTTCCACTCGGTTTCCTAAGCAAATACATATGAAATCAGTCGGAATCCTTCCCAATTGATTCCACAACACACTCCAGTCGGTAGGAAGCATCAAATCAACATAAACATGAGTATTTAAGCATTCTTTTACTCGGAATGCCCCAATCAGAGTAATTTCCTTCAGAAAAGGAAGTATTTGACTCGGAACCGAGCATTTCTAGGTTGTTTTGACTCGGATTTTCACTCAGGAGTGGTTCTCTTGAACACACTTCACTCCAAATGTCTTTGTGATCAAGAATCCACTCCGTAGTAACCTTCTTGGTCATATATTACTCGGATAACGTAACCTTACACTCAGAATTTCATCCTTCAGTCGGAATTGTTAATCCTTCACTCAGAATTTCACTCTGTCACTCGGATTAGAGCCTATTTCACTCGGAATTTGCATAATTTCACTAATATTCCATATAAATTCTATTATTATGTGCAAAAATGACATTTCTGAGATACCACAGACTATCAACAGGGTGTATATTCACTTATTACCACTTACAGACCTTCTAAACTTCAATTTTTACTAAATAAGACTGCTACTAAAAACAGGGATGTTACATTCTCCTCCCCTTTTAGGAATTTCGTCCCGAAATTCATGGTTGGAATAATTGAGAGTACAATCCTCTAATCTTTTCCTCAACTTCCCAAGTAGCGTCTCTATCATTCAACTGACTCCAAACTACTTTGACCAAAGAGATTTCCTTTCCCCTTAACTATTTTCGACATCGATTAACAATCTTAACCGGTGATGCTCCAAAGGTAAGGTTTTCTTTTCAGAACAAATTGATCGGGACTCAGAACATGATCAGGGCCTAGTACATATGTGTGGACATCATGAAGGTTTGGAAGGGCTATACGGCACACATTGGTTCCTATCTTTTGCAGAATTTGATAGGTTCTACGTATCTGAGACTTAACTTCTTAGCCTTCAAAGCTCTTCCTACTCCAGTGGTAGGGGTAACTTTGAGAAATACTTGCTACTAATATACCATTATAGGGCATTATTCCCTCATAACTCGTTGTCAAGTCCTAGACTTGTCTAAATCCAATTTACACGTTTGTATTAGGCTTCGGTAATTCTTCTCCCAAAACCAAGATTCTTTAAATCTTAAAATGCTAACCACACCTAACAATAACAATACTATGATTCCTTAGCCTTAAGACTTCCAAATCATCACATGAATCATTTAATCATTACTAAAATTTAGTCAAACTCATTATAAGCCTCTTGGTTTCATCTAAGATCATCACCAATTCATCTTATTTCAAAATGACATGCCTAATTATCATTTCAAGTATCTTAATCCACTATCAATTGTTTCCTTAATCTTCTATCATAACATCAATAGTCTAAATTAATTACTCCAATTACATACTTACTTATATACACTCCTTTCCCAATCCTCAATAATCAACACCTAATGCCTCAGATATTCATTTCCTTATATGTAATCATTCTAGAGTATTCAAAGCCATCAAGATCATGAACTTAGTTAAAATCCTCAAATCACTACACTTAGGGTTTTTCATCAAAATTCAATGATCATTTCTAATAATCACCAATTTCCATTATTAACAACACCTACATACACATTATCGTGGGTTTTCGCTAAAAATCATCTCTCATGACATTATTATTCACTTCCCTTAAATCCTAAGTTAGGGTTCCACTAGAATCAAACAATCGCCATTAACAACCATCATCTTCTGTCTCAAATCTTGAAATTTTTGTATACCACTTCACATCCATCCTGAAACACACATAAGTGTATTCTACCTTTGGATTTTGCATGAAAATGGTTTCTATTCCTAAAACCCATTCACAAGGCATTCTCTTAATCACATAGAAATTCAAAACCTAGAAACAAAGATTAGAGAATTTTACCTTACGCTCCGAGCTATCCCAAGCCCTAGTATGCACACAAAAATGAAGAGAGAATAAGGAAATAGGTCATATCTTGTCCCATCATTAAAACGTTTTCTGCTTTATAACAGACAGGATCTCTATTCGGGCTTAATACTAACTCTAAAAATTATTCCGAATATAGATTCGGATTCCCATTAATATTCTTAATAGCCCTGACCAATGGTATCTCAATCGGAGATACTTGGTCCGACACCCAGATTCTAACCGGGTCTTATTTTAACTCTTCAAGTTCCAATAATGTTTGACGGATTTCCTGTCGTATCTCTCCTTCGAATTGTGTAAGATCGTTCCGCTAAAAGTTAGCTAGTCCTTGGCTCTGCCTAGTAGAGTATGGGATAATTCTCGTTGTCTTATCGTCTCCATGATTTGAGTAAGAAGTTTCTCTATGTCATGATCATTGTTTAAGTGAATTGCTTAGGAATTTGTTGATAGAATATCAACAAAGAGGTTCTGTGTATATGTTATGTGGAGAATTCCACATAGGAAATCTAGTCTTAGGTGTTTTATAGACTGTTTAATATTTCTATCAGAGTACGTGGAAACCTAATGGTCCACTCCCCAAGCTTAATGAATCGACTATGCTCTGATACCACCTTTGTAACACCCTCGGTTAGATAAGACAAATCCTTCTGTAGGTTCATCCTATTTAACTGAGAGTGTTAACAGTTTTTAGAAAAAGTGAATATTTTTTTTTTTAAATAAGTAAATGGCAGATCAGTGCAAGCAATATTATATAGATCACATAGTCATTCACAAACTGCAAGTAATTGTACTCTTAACAGAATGGGGCATGCAGGCACCCTTAGATATTATACAGTCATCCGGAGTCTGATTATTAATAATAAATATTCTATCTCTAATGATTGTTCTCAGTGGGTTCAGCGTATTGCTGTTCTTCACACTCGGGTTCTTGGTTTTCTAATTCCTCTGAAAAATGGTCAACAGTAAGGGTGAGTATAACCCAAGACCCTGATTGGTTAATCCGGTGCAGACATAATCCAGTTAACATACAATATCACATAAATCATACATTTAGCATATTCACAATTATAACAATCAAGCATGTTGTCATCACATAATCGTATATTTAGCATATTCATAATTATAACAATCAAGCATATTGTCATGAAATAAATCGTACATTTAACATATTCACAATTATAACAATCAAATATGCTGTAATGAAATGCATGGGTTTGGATTTATTATGATTTATCTTTGATTTAAGTCTCATGATGCATGTGGACCCAATAACTCGTTTCATCTTCTTCTCATTCTTTGGAATATCACCATTCCAATCATCTAGAGCGATCAGGGTCCGCCCAAGTTCCATATGGTACAAATGAACTCATTGGTTCTCATCATTGATTTAAATATTTTTGGAACTTGGATCCCTACGATCATAGCCACACCCCGTCATTTAGTCGAAGTACACTAGAATTGCCTCGTCTCACCCGGCTATCAGGCGCGACTCTGATGCCATTGGGTTGCCGTTCCAGTTGTACTCCCAAGATTCTTCTACTGAGATCGAACGTGAGTGATCTCCACTGTACCAAGTGTATGCTCTAGAGGTTTTTCTTCTTCAAAAATATTTTCATGATGCGAAATGCATTTATTTTATCAATTGATTCCTTGAGTATCTTATGTATTTCCAGTCTCATCATATCATTCCCAAGTTCTTTGGATTTCATTAATTAATTAAACATTGTAAATATATCTATTATATCTTGGTTAATATTGTATTTTCCATAAAGAGTAAAATAATATATTCTTTATGTAATTACGCATAATTAAGATGTTAACAAGGTTTATAACAATAAAACTAATAATAATAATAACAATATTAAGATTAATAATAATTAGGATAATAATAATAATAATAATTATAACTTCTCATTAATTTAAAAAGTATTAAAAAGTAGTTTCTAAATGAAAATCCAAGCGAAAACCATTAAAAATAGAGTTTTCCGAGTGAAACAGGGGCAAATCCTAGTGAAATATGTATAATTCCGAGTGGAACCATACTGGGCAGGGTTCTCCAAACGATCTGGCTAAAAATCCGAGTGAAATGACACTGGAAAGTTGTTTTCCGACTGAAATAAGTTTGGGTCCGAGTGAAAATGAATTGGAATGCTGTTTTCCGACTGGAACAGCTTGAATCCGAGTGAAAAATGAGTTTTCCGCATGAGATAGCTATGAATCTGAGTGAAATAAACTGAGCAGAGTTTTCTAAGTGAAATTAATAGGTTTTCTGAGTGAAACAGAAGCTGAAAAATGATTTTCTTAATTAATTATCTTGAATTATGAGTGAAACAAATTTCTGAGTGAATTAAAATAAAATTTCCGAGTGGAATCAGTAAGAAAGTGTTTTATGAGTGAAAACGTTGATGAAACCGAGTAGAAATGAATTTCTGGGTGTAATAAAATACGTTTCCGAGTGACATCATTCTTAAAGGAGTTTTCTGAGTGAAATCAATATAAGTTCCGAGTGAAATAAATTTAAGAAAGAGGTTTCCGAGTGGAATAAACATGAAAAAGGTTCATGAGTAAAAATAAGATAAGTTCCGAGTGAAACATGAGTTTACCGAGTAAAATTGCCCTTGGAAGGATACTGTCCGAATGGAAACATGCTGGAAAAGTTTTAAGGTTACTTCTTCCGAGTGAAACTACTGAAAAGGTTCTGAGTGAAGGATAATTATGTTTTCTGAGTGAAATTATGTCAAGTTCCGAGTGAAATAATTTAAGAAAGAGATTTCCGAGTGGATTAACTATAACTTCGAGTAAAAATGATTGAAAAGGAGTCTTTCAAGTGATAGAGGTTCTGTCATGAAATATACTGCTTTACCGAGTGAAATCATGTAAAAACCGATTGTATTTACTTAAAACTGATTGGATTTGTACAAAACTGATTGAATTTAAATAAGACCGATTGAATTATATATAAAACCGACTGAATTTGCATTAGAACCGAGCTGTTTGTCCTTCATTTCAATATAGTTCATGTTCTTCTCACAATTCATACAAGGTATACTATTTACCAACAATTATATATATATAAAATAGTAACAATTAAGCATATAATTCACCCATCACTGAATCTACCCTGGAAAGGTGAGGAACAAGTTCCTTAACCCTTTCCTTCACTCGGTTTTCCCACAGAGCACCCAAGAATATACCCCCCTTACCTTAATGAAGTTCTTGGAGGAGAAGAAGAGTCCCCTTCACTGTCCTACACCAGTTCCGAGTGAAACAGAAGGGAAAAGAGAGAAAGAAGCTTGCTGGGAAGGAGAGTGATGAAGGGTGTTTGTGTCGTGTATGGGTGTGAGTTCTGAGAACCCTTGAGCTGGTTTAAATAGGGAGAGAGTGAGTGGAAAAACAAGTGGGGGACAGCTTTTCTGAGTGGATGATAGTGGAGTGATAATGGAAGGGTCAGTGGAGATTAAACAAAGTGATATGCTGAGTTAGTGCCTATTTCTGGCTCCCCACTATCTTTAATGCGCACGATTGAATTTAAATAATCATTAAAGACAAAATTGAAGTCAATACGCACTACTGACAGTGAATACCGAGTGAAAATTCCACTCGGTTAACCACTATACCGACTGGAATTCCTACTTCCGAGTCACAAATTGCAAGGCTCGCTTGAACGTGGCTTGCTCGCTTGAGCGAAGCTTCAATTCTTCACTCGGAATTCCTTTGAAACCGACTCAGGCACTCGATTTCTCACTCGGTATTACCTTTCCAGACTGAGTCCTCTCTTCCTCAGAATCTTCACTCGGAAATCTGAGTCTTCTTCACTTGATTCACTCGGTTTAGGCCAATTTCTTTAATTATATTTCTAATTAATGTTTATTTAAGCCATCACCTCTCAGAACAGGACCTACACGTTCGAGTCTCACTCGGTTTTGGTCCAGTAGGGTATATCTCACTCGGAATTGGCTCCCTCTACCATTTTCCACTCGGTTTCCTAAGCAAATACATATAAAACTGTTCGGAATCCTTCCCAATTGATTCCACAACACACTCCAGTCGGTAGGAAGCATCAAATCAACATAAACATGAGTATTTAAGCATTCTTTTACTCAGAATGCCCCAATCAGAGTAATTTCCTTCAGAAAAGGAAGTATTTGACTCGGAACCGAGCATTTCTAGGTTGTTTTGACTCGGATTTTCACTCAGGAGTGGTTCTCTTGAACACACTTCACTCCAAATGTCTCTGTGATCAAGAATCCACTCGGTAGTAACCTTCTTGGTCATATATTACTCGGATAACGTAACCTTACACTCGGAATTTCATCCTTCAGTCGGAATTGCTAATCCTTCACTCGGAATTTCACTCTGTCACTCGGATCAGAGCCTATTTCACTCGGAATTTGCATAATTTCACTAATATTCCATATAAATTCTATTATTATATACAAAAATAACATTTCTGAGATACCACAGACTATCAACAGGGTGTATATTCACTTATTACCACTTACAGACCTTCTAAACTTCAATTTTTACTAAATAAGACTGCTACTAAAAACAGGGATGTTACATACGCCCCGACTGCCCTCAGTTACAGCAAGCCAATGCAAACGTACAGCGCGGAGGTTTTCGAGGAAAAGGTCGTGGAAACGGCAGCGGAGGGAATGGGGGCAGAGGCAATGGAGCTCGGGGTAATATGATGTTTGCCCCAAATAACTGAGAGAGAAATGCTAAGCAACTAGCGGCTGGACGGGTTTATGCAATCAACGCCGAGCAAGCTGCACAAGCCAATAACTTGGTGTAAAGTAAGTGCTCACTCGGTAAACATACTCTTGATGTAGTTTTTGATTATGGAGCTACCCACTCCTTTATAGCTGATGATTGTGTGAGACGTTTAAGGTTCCCGACTGTGTATATGAATCAGACTTTAGAGGTAGCCAATCCGACCGGCGTTAAAGTGTTGACATCGATGATGTACAAAGATGTAACCTTTACGTTGGGCGATTGGAGTTTTACCTTCGATTTAGTATGTGTGCCTTTGAAAGACCTCGACATCGTACTTGGTATGGATTGGCTTTCAGCCAACAAGGTGCTGGTGGATTGCCAAAATCGAAAGGTGATTTTTCCGAGGCAGAACGATAATGATTACGCAGTGCAAGGTATAGCCCAGTTATTTGTGATGCTTTGTTTGACTGAGGGTGAGAGTAGAATCTGAGTGCATGATATTCTGATTGTTTGTGATTTTCATGAGGTGTTTCCAGATGATGTGTCGGGTGTCCCTCCAAATAGAGAAGTTGAATTTTCTATTGACTTAATCCTTGTAGTTGAGCCAGTCTCCTGTACTCCTTATAGGATGTCTCCGACTGAATTGGCTGAGCTGAAGAAGCAAGTTGATGAGTTACTCGGTAAGTAGTTTATCTGACCAAGTGTGTCACCGTGGGGCGCACCGGTGTTACTCGTCAAAAAGAAAGACGGTAGCATGAGACTATGCATTGGCTATCGACAGCTGAACAAGCTCACTATAAAGAATCGGTACCCATTACCGAGGATTGATGATCTGATTAATCAGTTGAGGGGTGCTTCGATCTTCTCAAAAATCGATTTACGATCGGGATACCACCAGATCCGGGTGAAGGACTTGAATATTCCTAAGACCACGTTTAGAACTCGGTATGGTCATTACGAGTATGTAGTAATGCCATTCGGCGTGACAAATGCCCCTGCTGTATTCATGAATTACATGAACAGCATTTTCCATCCATACTTGGACCGATTCGTGGTCGTTTTTATCGATGATATCTTGGTTTATTCTAAGACCCCTGAGGAGCATAAGGAACATCTTCGATCGGTACTCCAAGTATTGAAGGAGAAGCAACTATTTGCGAAACTTTCGAAGTGTGAGTTCAGGATGGATAGGATCTATTTTCTTGGACATGTAATTTTTGAGGAAGGAGTCTCGGTAGATCCTTCCAAGGTGGAAGCTGTAATGGCATGGGAGAGGCCTAAGTCGGTCTCGGAGATTAGAAGCTTCATGGGTCTGGCCGGTTATTATAGAAGGTTTATAAAGGGGTTCTCTAAGCTTACTTTGCCCCTGACCAAGTTGACTCGGAAGAATGTTCCTTTTGTGTGGAGTTCCAAGTGTGAGAGAAGTTTCCGAGAGCTAAAGACTAAGTTGACAACAGCTCCAGTGTTGGCATTACCAAATTTGCAAGAAAGCTTCATGGTCTACTGTGATGCGTCGGGACTCGATCTTAGATGTGTGCTGATGTAGAAGAACCGAGTGATAGCATATGCCTCTCGTCAATTAAGGCCACACGAGCAGCACTATCCGACTCATGACTTGGAGTTGGCAGCTGTTGTATTCACGTTGAAAATATGGAGACACTACTTGTATGGCTCCAAATTCGAGGTTTACAGTGACCACAAAAGCCTCAAATATTTATTCGATCAGAAAGAGCTCAACATGAGGCAAAGGAGCTGGATGGAGTTCTTAAAAGATTACGACTTTAAGTTGAAGTATCATCCGGGTAAGGCGAAAGTTATGGCCGACGCCTTCAGTCAGAAGTCGATTCATATGGCAACAATGATGGTGAAAGAAATGGAATTAATTGAACAATTCCGAGACATGAATTTGTACATGGATGTCTTTTCATCTCAGAAGGTAACACTTGGAATGTTGAAGATTGCCAATCAATTCCTGAAGCTAGTGTACGAGGAGCAGAGGTCGGATTCCTACTTAGCTGAGATAAAAGAGACTCAGGCTAAGGGCAAGGATCTGTCTTTAACCCAGGGCTCGGATGGAATTTTCTATGTGAAGGATAGGATATATGCCGGGTGCTGGTGAATTGAGGAGGATGGTGCTCGATGAAGCCCACAAGAGCCTGTTAAGCATCCATCCGGGCACTACAAAGATGTACCATGACTTGAGGATACACTTCTAGTGGCCCAGATTGAAAAGAGACGTAGTCAACTATGTGGCTCGGTGTATCATTTGCCAGAAGTCAAAAGTTGAGCACCAGAAACCGTATGGTGGAATGCAACCTCTTGAAATCCCTGTGTGGAAATGGGACTTAATTGCCATGGACTTTGTAATGGGATTGCCTAGAACCCAAGCGGGTTATGATGCCATTTGGGTCATTGTGGACCGATTAACGAAATCAGCACATTTCTCACCCATGAACATGAAGTATTCCTTACAGAAGTTAGCCCAGATTTATGTCCAAGAGATTGTCCGACTGCATGGCGTGCCATCTTCTATTGTGTCAGACAGGGACCCAAGATTTACTTCCCAGTTTTGGGGAAGCTTGCACCAGGAATTGGGCACAAAACTCGACTGAGTTTAGCCTACCATCCCCAATCGAATGGGTAGTCCGAGCGGACAATACAAAGTTTGGAGGACTTGCTGAGGTTGTTTGTGTTGGAACACGGTGGTAGTTGGGACCAATATCTCCCTCTGATTGAATTTACATATATTAACAGCCACCATAGCAGCATTGGCATGGCACCATATGAAGCATTGTATGGCCACAAATGTTGAACCCCACTCTGTTGGTCGGAAACCGGTGGAAGTCTATTATTGGGACCGGAAATTGTCAAGCAGACTTCTAAACAGATTCAAGTAATTAGGGAAAAGATGAAGGCATCTCAAGATCGACAGAAAAGCTACCATGATAAGCGGACCAAGCCGCTTGAATTTTCGGTCGGTGATAAAGTGTTCTTGAAGGTTTCACCAAATAAAGGGGTCGGACGAGCTTTGAAGAGTGGGAAATTAAGTCCCCGTACATTGGACCCTATGAGATATTGGAAAGGGTCGGTCCTGTGGCATACCGATTAGCATTGCCGACTCATCTATCAAAATTGCATAATGTGTTTCACGTGTCTCAGTTGAGGAAGTGTTTGCCCGATTGTACACACGAGATGCCGGATGATGAAGTCGAAATCAGAGAGAATTTGACGACTATTGTTGTACCGACTAAAATTGTGGACCGGTCAGTAAAACGCTTGAAGAGCAAGGATGTGCAACTAGTTAAAGTAGCATGGCAACAAAATGGATGCACTTCTTATACTTAGGAACGTGAGGATGCCATGAGGCAGCAGCATCCTGAGCTATTTTATTAAGGTAAGCTTGTGTTGAATTTCGAGGATGAAATTCTTTTAGAAGGGGAGAATTCTAACATCCTAATTATTAAATTAATGACCAGATTAAAATTAAGATTAATTATAATTAGGATCAATTGTTAATTGAGATTAATTATAAGTTAAGCTTGACCATTGATTGTGATTGATTGATTGTGACATATGACAATGGAGTGGACTTGCTGCCATTTCACGTTCTCCCACCTGCTCACTCTCTGCTTTTTCTCTTGACCCATGTGCTGAAGAGAAACCACCCTTTCACTCTCTCAAAATCCCCTCGAGACTCTTCCTCTTCCTCTGTAATTCTTCCTCGTTCTTCTTCTTCTTTTTCTTCTTCATTCTTCTTCTTCGTGAGTTTTTGACTGTGATGTTGTAGAGGACTCGAAGTTCCCCACTGTTGGAAGGAGCGATCGTTCGGAGGAGGAGCGGCTTCTAGTTTCTCCAAGCTGTGTGTGGTGTTCGTCTGGATCTGAAGGTTGTTGAGCAAGAGAGTGATTGAGGAAGCGAAGGAGCAACAGAATTAGCGTTGAAAAATAGAGCACAGCTCAACACTAAAAACAGAGGAGCTTCTTGCATCTTCTAGTAGGTAGGGGACGCTTTACATCTCAAATGCATAGTTATGGATGGATCCCGGGTGAAAGTACTGCTTTTGTGTTTATGGTTGTGAATATGTTGGTTGTGTGAATGGTATGATGATAACTTTCAAATACCGGGTGTGTGTGCGTTAGCTGAGTCACGTAAGGTTATATCCTTCTCCGTCCATGAGATGTGTGTTAATAAACATGTGAATGCATGAAAATGTACTGGATCTATATTGGCCGAGTGCATGCGTTAAGAGGTTGTTATGCTGAGTACCGTGTGTGGTTAAACACTTAACAATATGTGGTATATGTTATTGATATTGCTAATACCGAGTGTATATTATGGGACTGTTGGTTGATTCCTGTGTAGATTTTTATATTTGAAAGTATGAATACATGAGATGCATGTGTTATGTGGTTTTACCGAGTGAAATGCCACTGTTGTGCTAATGAATATGTATGGAAAAATAATGAAAGACCTTGGGTTGGACTCAAGACAATACCGAGTGAAATACTCGTGTACCAGCGTTGGACGCTTGGTGAAAGTCCTCGGGTTGGACTCGAGGCAGTGCCGAGTGCACTAAGCGTTGGACGCTTAAAGACCTTGGGTTGGACTTAAGGCAAGCTTACCGAGTTGGACTCAGGGCTGCCCGTAACACTCCCGTTGTCGCTTGGAGCGATTGTGTTACGTGTGAAGGCAAGCGGTTTGGTACCAGTAAAACGGCCGGATCAGCTTGGAGCTGAGAAAAAAAGGCTTGGAGCCTATGTTGCAACATAAAAATTAATAAAAACCGATCGGATCCGACTGAAATTAATGTGTGCACACTTATACTGTTGATGAGCCTAATGTGGTTATATGTGTATGTATGGGGAATATCAATATGAGTAATATGGCTGTGTATTACTGATTAATATGGCTGTGTGTTATTGAATAAATTCTGATTGAGTGATACCACGTGTGGATATATTAAATGACAGTGCATGTGATAGATTAATTGATGAGATAATGCTGTGTACTGGAAAACTAGAGGATTTTCCGAGTCATTACTGTCATTTTATATGTATAAGCTCACCCCTATTGTGGCCATGTTTCAATGGATATTGCTCGGAATGTGGAATGATGGGAGAGCACCAGTTGCTGGGAAGTACATTGTACAGTGGAAGTGTACATATATATATATTGTATAGATGGTTTTGTATAGCCTTGGCCGACTCTTAGTTTAACATTCTGTTTTTAAGGTGAAGGATTTGAACTTTCTCGGTATTGAGAGTAAAACTAAACATATTTCAATATATACATAATGCTATGTGTTTTACCTTGTTCAGTGGGTAATGATGTGGGTGAATGTCTAAGTTGTGTACATTTATTTTCTACTAAATGAATAATGCTTGCGGGATTCTGAGTAAGGGAGAGCTAAGGTAAATCCGAGTGAGGTGAGATATGAGACCCTCTTCTGAATGAAGAAGGGTTGGGCTGATTCCGAGTATGTTAGGCCCATTAAAGGACTATTTCCCTAGGAGGATCAATCGAAGGGTGTTATGGGAGAAATGTGGATAAGGTCATGATATCCCGAGTGAGTGAAGCCATGTAATTCCGAGTGGGAATTGACTTAAAAACTTCCCGAGTAGGAACTTATTAGAATTTCCCGAGTGAAGAGAAATTGGAGTGTTCTGAGTGAACGAAGCTATGAAATCCTTAGACGAGACTTGTCTTAGTAGGAAGTTCTCGGAGTGAAAGAGATCAAATATGCCGAGTGAAAAATATGTGAAGTATTTCCGAGTGATACGAGACTGTGGAAAAGACTCCGAGTGGGGGAAATCTGAGATTCCGAGTGAAACAGCCGAGGGATCATTTCCCGAGTGGAGATCCAAACGTTCTGAGTGAATTACGAATATGACCTTTCAGGAATAAATAAGGATCTGGCTGAGAGTTCACCGGGGGGAAGCGTGTACGTGGGAATAATTCCCGAGTGAACTTAAGTTCCGATTCTGAGTGATGAAAATACCAAGTGGACTTGAGTTTAGATTCTGAGTGATCGAATTATCCAAGTGCCTTGTTCGCTTGGGCGAGTAAGGTTTCGCTCCAGCGATCATGGTTTGCTTAGGCGCCTTCTTCCGCTGGCTATTATTTAATCGATAATGGGCCTTGCCCGCGTGGGGGCATTCCTGACCCGGTTTTCCTTTTCTTTGGTCAGATTCCTGTTCCAATTTCCCTGTTAGCCAATCGGAATTTTTGGGAAAATTTTCCTTGACTTGGATTTTATTTAATTTAGTTAGGATGTTTCATGACAAGCAATAAAGGAACAAATTGAATAAAGCTAAACCAAGAGTGGAATTAATATGTGACAAACCAAGAGTGAACAAAGACAAACTAAACACAAATACAATCAAGAAAACAAGCACTTAAAGAATCCTAGAACACTAAATTGCAAGCCAAAACATGAAACTTGTTCACCACACTAACACCAATAATTTTGTTCAACAAATATACATCTCAAGAGGAAAAACACACACAATAGGGACTGAACAAATATTATACACGGTTCTGGAAAAATTTTATTGAGGGATACACACACTTTAATTCTTAATTTTTCCAAGAAAGAACCTATAATTTTTTAGAGATGTGAGAACCTTTCAAGCTTTTCTTTTTCACAACTTTTTTAACTATGTTTTACTACACCCAAAACAATACGAAAATAGCCCTAAGAATTACCTCAAAAGATTGTACAAAAACAACACAAAGGATGGCAAGAAAGTGGTGTTCAAGCAATCAACTTCTCCTAATAATTAAGAGGCATGAGTGGCATCAAAATATGAAATAAAATGAAATTATTTGAAACAAAAATTAGAATGCCAAAGAGTTCCTATAAGTTCTGGAAAATAAAAAACAAACACTAGAAAACAGCCTAGGGAAATTCCAACAATCCTACAAGTTTTGAGCTACAACTTCCACCTAAAAATGAGGTGGATCAAGACACTTTATAGAGCTTATTAGACACCTTACCAAATGTTAATAAAGTACCTAGAGTTCCATCAACTAAATCCAAGGAAAATTGTTAGCAAAAAACCTAAAAGATACACAATAATAAGCTCTAACCACTTAGCACCTTACACATAAGTTCTAAGCACCAAAGCAAAACATCAAACACATGGTTGGCAGTACTAGATTTAAATAAAATTAGTAAGGTACTATGCTAGAAAATTACTTCTAATTACAAAAATGAAAAGAACCAATCAAGAAATGCTAAGAAAATTGATGATGCATGATTTATCCTTAATTCTTCACTTTAAATGTGTATAATTTGCCATCACTTATTGTGTAATATATTTCATTTTAACACATTTTCATCATATGAGCTTTATTTAATATTTGATTTTAAAATGAATTAAGGATTAATTTTTAATAAATGTTGGTTTTCTCTTGTTTACTTGGGTATTTTATTTTGCAGAAATTAATAAAATTAAGGAACAAGTACAAAGATTATCCAAGCGTCAATAACAAGAGAAAAACGACCATCAAATGATAAAGAAACAAGAAGATTAAGCCCCAAAGTTTACATGGTGAAAAAAAAGAGCAACAAAAGCATGAAAATTGGCTATTAGTGCGCTATCTATTAGTGCAGTTGTAACAGGAACCGTACTAATATGGTGTGAATTGATTCACACATAAAAAATGCCCCAGGAATCGATTCCCAAGCCCATGAATCGATTCCCAAAGCCTTGAATCGATTCCCCACCTAAATGAATCGATTCCTAGGTTGTTTTTCATGCAATGAATCGATTCCTCATGCCATGAATCGATTCATAAAGCTAGGAATCGATTCCCCTTGTCATGAATCGATTCACGTGCTGTATTTTATACAAAAATGAACTAGAGGAATCGATTCATCAATCAAATCATGCACTGAATCATTGGAAATAACAAAAACGCAACTTGGAGACAACTGGAACAATTGGAAATCATCTGAACCGAAAGTTTCCACTTGCAACGCGTTTTCCTTAGCTGGCTTCCTACTTTCTATTGCCTATAAAAGGAGAAGAAACTGAAGCATTCGAACATCAATAACTCACTTCACACTTCTCTCTTGGTTCCTTTTCCTTTCTTTCTTTTAAGCATCAGAGGAAGGCTTCTGGAGGAGTTCTTCCATTCCAGGTTCGGTCTTTCCTATTTTTAGTTTATTTTAATTATGGAGGGCTAAAACCCCTAGATTGATTTTCTTGGAAAATATTGTAATATAATTTTGAGGTTCTTGTTTTTAATATAGTATGCTTTTATTATTGTTTATTTCTTCATAATCTTACTCTGCTTATTTAATTCCATTATGTTTAATTAAATTTGTATGCTTAATCGGTTTAATTATTCAAATGGAATAAAATAAGATTTTAAATTAAAATGGATTAAGAAAATATGCATGCTTAATGAATATTTTCATAATCACTTTTAATAATTATGGTTTGCTTAATTCCATAATTTGAGAATAGATTATGTATGTAGGCGATGTTCTTACATATGCTCAATAATTCCTAGATTTTACGATCTTGACTCCTTTTGCTTAATTAGGATGCTTGATTAAAATATTCATTTTTAAATGAAAGTAAAGGAATTATGAATTGAAAAAGATGCTTAGTTGATTAATTCAAATTGAGCTAAGAAATCAACAGTAATAAAAGTATACAAATTATCTTTAGTGAACCAAGGATAAATTTATTTACAATACTCCAAGAAAATCAATCGCTTGTTATTTATTGTTTTAAATCCTATATTTACTTTGTTTTAATTTTAATTGTCACAAAAAAATCAATCAAAACCCCCCAATTGTATTTGTATGTTTGTTAAATTTCTGTTTGTAAAAATTAATTTTAAACTTGATTTTTTTTCAAAAATTTTTATGTTGATCCTTGAGAGAACGACCTAGGTTGACACCCTAGTACTACATTAATTAATTTTGATGTGCTAATTTGACAGTAAACGACACGTCAAATTTTGGCGCCGCAGCCGGGGATCAACGATCTTTAGGAAAATTCTTGTTTTAAATTAATTTGTTTTTATATAAATTGAAAAATAAAAAAATAAATATATAAAAAAATTTCTTTTGTTTGTTTATTTTATTCCCTTTGTATGATTTAGGATTCTTATGATTTATTGCTCATGATCATCAAATATCTTGTTGTATGCTATGTATGACTAGAAGAACTTTTGAGCATTTATATTCATTTGATCCTGAAATTGATAGAACTTTTCATAGATTAATAAGAGAAGCTAGATTTAATAATAATTTTATTGATAGTGATAGTATCTCATCTGAATCTGTTGAAAGTATTACTACTAGTTTTTCTGATATGGTTGAACCCCGTGAAAGAACTCTTAGAGAACTAGCTGCACCTGAATTCACATACAAAAGTTTGTGTATTCAATATCCTGAAGAGGATATCCCTTTTATGCTTAAAACTGGACTTATTCACTTATTTCCTAAGTTTCATGGTCTTGCGGGTGAAGATCCGCACAAACACCTCAAAGAATTCCACATTGTGTGCTCCACAATGAAACCCCAAAATGTTCAAGAAGACCATGTCTATCTTAAAGCGTTTCCTCATTCTTTAGAGGGTGTTTCTAAGGATTGGCTGTACTACCTTGCTCCAAGATCAATCACAAGTTGGAATGACTTAAAGAAAATGTTCGTGGAAAAGTTCTTTCCTACCTCTAGAACAACTACAATCTGTAAGGACATATCTGGCATTAGGCAACTCTCTGGAGAAAATCTTTATGAGTATTGGGAGAGATTCAAGAAACTCTGTGCAAGTTGCCCTCACCACCAAATTTTTGAACAACTTCTTCTTCAGTACTTTTATGAAGGTCTGCACCATGTTGATCGTAACATGATTGATGCAGCAAGTGGAGGAGCTTTAGGAGATATGACTGCTGCTGAAGCAAGAAACCTGATTGAAAAGATGGCATCTAACTCTCAACAATTTGGTGTGAGAAATGATTCTTTCAAACCCATGTTTGATTCAAATTCTAGTTCATCCGAAATTAAATTAGAGAACAAACTAGATGCTCTCACCACTTTGGTTACACAATTGGCAGTAAATAAAAAATCCATGACTCCTAAAGTATGTGGCATCTGTTCTTCACAAGAGCACCCCACTAATTGTTGTCCTTCTCTACAAGAAAAGGATAATAATAGTCCCCAAGCCTATGCAGCTAACATCTACCATGATAGACCCCCACCACCACAACAACAACAAAACCATGACCTTTCCACCAACAGATGCAATCCAGGTTGGAGGAACCATCCAAACTTGAGATGGGGTAACCAACAACAAAATACCCAACCTCCATTTCAAAGACCTACACCTCAACCATCCACAAGTGGCCCTTCTTTGGAAGAACTAGTGAAACAAACGGCTGCACAAAACTTAGAGTATCAACAAAGGAATGATGCTACCATCCAGAGTTTAAGAAACCAAATTGGGCAACTAGCTTCATCATTGAGCCAGTTACAATCTCAGAACTCTGACAAATTACCATCTCAACCAGCTGCAAATCCAACAAATGTGAGTACAATTCAGTTAAGATCAGGTAAGAACCTTGAAGTACCCATACCCAAGGAACCTAAAAAACAAACAACTGAGCCTGAAACAGTTGAGAATGATGTACCCTCTTCAAGCACAAGAAAGTCTGAGATGCAACCACCCCAAATTCCACCTCATATCCCTCTTCCTTTCCCACCAAAAGCAATTCCAAGCAAGAAGATAGAAGAAGTGGACAAAGAAATTTTGGATACTTTCAGGAAAGTGGAAGTAAATATACCTCTTCTTGATGCAATCAAACAAATTCCCAAGTATGCCAAATTTCTAAAAGAATTATGTACCCACAAGAGGAGACTCAAGGGTAATGAAAGGATAAGCATGGGAAGGAATGTATCTACATTACTTGGTAAGGAAGTTCCAAATATCCCAGAGAAATGTAAAGATCCAGGTATGTTTTCTATACCCTGTATCATAGGCAATAACAAATTTGAAAATTACATGTTAGATTTAGGAGCTTCAATAAATGTTATGCCTATGTCTGTTTTCAAATCTTTATCTCTTGGAAATTTACAACCTACTGGTGTAGTAATTCAGCTAGCCAATAGAAGCACTGCTTACCCTGCTGGAGTTATAGAGGATGTTTTAGTTTAGGTAGAACAACTTTTTCTCCCTACTGACTTTTTCGTACTTGATATGGAAGAAGGTATGCCTCAAATTCCTATTCCTATAATTTTTGGAAGACCATTTTTGAAAACAACCCGAACCAAAATAGATGTTCATTCTGGAACTCTCTATGGAATTTGGTGACACGAGAGTTCAATTCAATATTCTTGATGCCATGAAATACCCAACTAAAAATCATTCTATTTTCCAAATTGACATTATTGATGAACTAGTTTTTGAACATTTTTCTAATGTTGATTTGGAATGCATAGATGATTCAAATAATTGTTTTGCATGCAATGATTCTGGAAGTTGTGATATTTGTGCTGAAATTGATAAATACATAATTTCTAATTCAGAGTCTTTAGATATACCTGTTAACTATAAGGAGCTGAATGCAGGATTTCAAGAAAACTCTAACAAAATTTTTGAAGTGCAAGCAGCGGAATCCAAATCTACTTTGTTAGTTCCATCTGTTTTGCAGGCACCTAAGTTAGAATTGAAGCCTCTACCTGAGAACCTTAAGTATGTATACTTAGGCGATGATGAACAGCTCCTGGTGATAATTTCCACTTCTCTTGATGAAAATCAAGAATAAAAATTGTTGCAGGTATTGAAAAGACACAAGAAGGCTATAGGCTGGACATTGGCAGACATTCCTGGAATTAGCCCATCCATGTGTATGCATAGGATATTTCTGGAAGAAAATGCTAAAGCAGTAAGACAACCTCAAAGAAGACTCAACCCTGTAATCCTTGATGTGGTTAAGAAGGAGATTACCAAGCTTTTACAAGCAGGAATTATTTATCCTATCTCTGATAGCCGATGGGTGAGTCTGATTCAAATGGTTCCTAAGAAAACAGGGATCACAGTTGTGAAAAATGAGAAGGATGAATTGATCCCTACCAGAGTGCAAAATAGTTGGAGAGTCTGTATTGATTACAGGAGACTAAACCAAGCAACAAAGAATGACCATTTCCCTTTACCCTTCATTGATCAAATGCTTGAGCGTCTTGCAGGTAAATGTCACTACTATTTTCTTGATGGATTCTCTGGATATTTTCAAATTCATATTGCACCTGAGGATCAAGAAAAGACCATATTTACCTGTCCTTTTGGCACATTTGCTTATATGAGAATGCCATTTGGCCTATGCAATGCTCCTAGAACTTTTCAAAGATGCATGATAAGTATTTTTCATGATTTCATTGAAAATTGCATAGAGGTGTTTATGAATGATTTTACTATTTATGGATCTTCATTTAATGCATGCCTTGATAGTTTGGATAAAGTTTTAAACAGATGTATTGAGACTAACCTTTTCTTGAACTACAAAAAATGTCATTTTATGGTAAAACAAGGAATAGTTTTAGGGCATGTAATCTCTGAGAAAGGAATTGAGGTAGATCCTGCCAAGATAGAAGTAATATCATATTTACCTTACCCCTCTTGTGTTTGAGAGGTTCGTTCTTTTCTTGGCTATGCAGGTTTCTATAGAAGATTCATAAAGGATTTTAGCAAGAAGGCTAGAACACTATCCAGTCTACTTCAAAAGGACATGGTATTTGAGTTTGATGAAAAGTGTAAGGAGGCTTTTAATTGCCTGAAGCAAGCATTGACTACTACCCTAATAATTCAAGCACCTGTTTGGACAGCCCCATTTGAGTTGATGTGTGATGCCTCTAATTATGCATTGGGAGCCGTCCTTGGTCAAAAGATTGACAAGCAGCCTAGGGTCATCTACTATGCATCTAAAACTTTAGATGCCGCCCAGGTAAATTACACCACTACTAAAAAGAGCTCTTGGCCATTGTTTTTGCATTAGATAAGTTCAGATCTTACCTACTCAGTTCTCGAGTAGTTGTCTTTACTGACCATGCAGTTCTGAAGTAATTATTGAAGAAAGGTGAGTCCAAGCCAAGATTAATTCGTTGGATGCTCTTGCTCCAAGAGTTTGACTTGGAAATTCGTGACAAAAATGGAACACAAAACCTTGTGGAAGATCATTTAAGCAGAATTGAGAATGCTCCTGACTCGGCACCTATTCGGGACCATTTTCCTGATGAACACTTCATGAGTATTTCTAACTCTTTTGATACACCTTGGTTTGCTAACATTGTAAATTATCTTGTTGCCTCTATTTTTCCACCATATGTATCCAGGAACCAAATTTCAAAATTAAAAAGTGATGTAAACTATTATATATGAGATGACCCGTATTTATGGAAATTGTGTAATGATCAGGTGATTCGAAGATGCATTCCCGATCATGCGATAGAATCGGTTCTTCGATTCTGCCATGCTTCACCAGTTGGTGGACATTTTGGTCTATAAAGAACAGCAAGGAAGGTATTGGACTCTGGTTTATACTTGCCCACCATTTTTAAGGATGCATGGAAAATTTGTAACACCTGTGAGGAATACCAAAGAGCTAGTAATGCTATCACATGGAAACAACAAATGCCTCAGTAACCTATGTTGTTTTATGAAGTATTTGATGTTTGGGTCATTGATTTTATGGGTCCATTTCCTTCATCCTTTGGTTTTACTTACATTTTATTGGCTGTAGATTATGTTTCTGAATGGGTAGAAGCTAAAGCCACTAGAACTAATCATACTTGAGTTGTTGTAGATTTTGTTAGATCTCAAATTTTTTGCAGGTTTGGCATCCCGAGAGCAATTATTAGTGATCAAGGAACACACTTCTGCAATAAGACCATGCAAGCTATGCTCAGAAAGTATAGGGTTATTCACAGAATCTCTACTCCATATCACCCCCAAACCAATGGACAAGCAGAAGTCTCTAACAGAGAAATCAAAAGAATCCTGGAAAAGATAGTATAGCCTAACAGAAAAGATTAGAGCAGGAAACTGGATGATGCTCTTTGGGCACATAGAACAGCTTTTAAGGCACCTATAGGAATGTCTCCCTATAGAATTGTTTTGGTAAAGCATGCCATCTTCCAGTGGAGATTGAGCATCGTGCTTATTAGGCTGTAAAAGCTTACAACTTAGCACTTGATCAAGCAGGTGAAGAAAGAAAATTACAACTGAATGAGCTTGATAAGATCCGTTTGGCAGCTTATGAGAACTCAAAGTTCTATAAGGAGAAAACAAAGAAATTCCATGATAGCTCAATAGCTAGAAAGGATTTTACTGCTGGACAGAAAGTGCTACTGTTTAATTCCCGGTTGAAACTGATGGCCGAAAAATTGTGCTCCAAATGGGAAGGGCCTTTCATTGTTACTAATGTATTTCCCCATGGAGCTGTTGAAATAAAAAATGAAAACTCCAATAAAAGCTTCAAGGTTAATGGACAACGTCTGAAGCCATTTCATGAAAATCCTTCACTTGTGGATGTTACAATGGAGGAACATACTTTGGGGGATGTAACATCCCGATTTAAAAACTAATTACCGAACGGAATTAAGCCATTAAAATAATAATTGCAAAGTGGAAAATTACTTGTTAATTATAATTAACTTAATTAATCTAACTTAAGGAATTAATGGCTGATTAATTATGATTAATGGTGATGACTGGTTGATTGTGATTGGTGCGTGTGGCTTAGTGGAACTGTCGATTCACGCTTTCCCACCCCACTCTTCTTTTCTTCATGCACGTATATATATACGCCCATAGTCACTATTATTATTCATTTTCCTTCAGACTTCCTCTTCCTCTACTGCTTCGTTCTCTCTTCTCTTCTCTTCCTCGTTCTTCGTCTTCTTCTTCTCCCCTGTTCACTGTTCTCCGTTTCTGGAAACGTGCGGTGACGGTACTGTAGAAGACTTTGAGCTTCCTTCTGCCGGTAAAGGACGACCATTGGAGTGGAAGACAAACAGCTTCCTGTTCCCCAGTGTGACTACGTTCAAGGAAGCCTGAACGAGTGTGAGCTCTGGACGAAGCAAACAGGCAGATGACCAACGTCAAAACAGGGGGACCTCTCGGAGTATCTTGTTGGTAGGGGGTATCTTATATCTTAAATGCATGGGTTATGGACGGGTTTCGGGTGTTGATGATTACCGTTTCTGTGTTCTGTTTGGTGTGTATGAAGAGTGTGTGATACCCGGATGCATGATGTTTATGAATCGAGTGTTGCATGTTTAGTTCCATCCATGGATTGCATGTTAATAGTTTTGAGAAGTGTTGAATGGTTGCATGAAAAGAATGTGCTAAGTTACTGTGATGATTACCGTGTGATTGTGTCATGCATGTTAATATGACTTTGAGTGCCATCTGCATGTGGAAAAAGATGTTGACTTAGTGAGTCTGATGATATATTGTGCCAATTGCATGTGATGCATGTATTGCCAAATGAAAGTTGTGTATGAAATCTGTGCTGTGTGTTGAATCTGCGTGTGGCGCATGGGATGCGTTAATGCTGAGAGCATGTAGTGTGGGACACTACCATCGGTTATTTAAGCGTGAGACGCTGTGAAATCCTTTTGAGTGAGACTTAAGGTAGCCTTTGAGAGAGACTCAGGCTGCCCGTGAACACCGCCGTTGGCGCTGAGAGCGTTGGTGTCACCTTGTGGGCAAACGGTTTGGTACCAGTAAAACGGCCAAGCAGCTGGGAGCTGAATAGAAGGCTGGGAGCCTACGTTGCAACGAATGAAAACCGATTACACATGAATGCGGAACCAAGTGAATTAATCTGTGTATATGTACAGTTGATGTGTATGAAATCTGATTGCATGAGTATATGTGAATGTTGCTGAGATGGTGTATACATATAACCGAATGACAATTGGTGGATTCTGATCGGTAGATGTCTTATGCGTGTCTTGATTAATTGGCATTGTTAGGTTACTGATGGTTGCTATGTATGGATGTATATATATTGCTGCACTATTGAGAATAATCTGAGTCAGTATCTATCATTTAATATCTAAGATACTCACCCCCTACTGTGGCTATATTTTACAGTGAATGTCTCTCGGAACGATGAATGAGGGTGGAGCTGCATGCCGAGTGGAATGTTTGTGCTCTATGGAAATATGTGTATATATGTAGATACTGTGTATAAGGTTTTAGTTAAGCCTTGGCCGGCTCGCATTTTAATCTTAGTTTCTTTAAATCAAAAATTGAACTCTCTCGAGTTGAGAGTATGACAATGTGCTTGTAATTATTTATATACATTCCTATATATATATATATACATATCATACTATATGTTTATTCTATGCTGTGCATGAAATCCGAGTGATATATATATGTACTTTCCGAGCGCGAGAGGTAGTATGACCTTAGGTAAAAATGGAACTAAGTTATTGTTATGTGAAGCGAGATAGTGACTTTACCCCGAGTGAAGAAAGGTTTAGATGTTTCCGAGTGTATGTGGTCGTATAAACTGTTAGGATTTCCTCGAGTGGAGAATAACAATATGCTTCCGAGTGTGAACCTTCCGAGTGAGTGTTTTCCGACTGAAGAGTGACCTATAAGATTCTGAGTGAAACCCATTATAGTAAACTTATTGGAAGCTAGAAGATTCTTAGGTGAGACTTGATTTAGTAAGAGAACTTGAGTGAGAAAGATTAGGTGTGCTGAGTGAAAAACGAGTGAAATACCCCGAGTGATAAAAGATCGTGAAGGATAACCCGAGTGGAATGACTATGGGAATCATTTCCCAAGTGGTCAACATCTGTGGCTTGGAGGAATGAAGTTACGAGGTATGTGGTAAACTCCCGAAAGGAGCTTGTGGGCGTAGGGGGTTAATCCGAATGAATCGTGAGTAAAGACT
This sequence comes from Clitoria ternatea, assembly GCA_037962975.1. Lineage (NCBI taxonomy): Eukaryota > Viridiplantae > Streptophyta > Magnoliopsida > Fabales > Fabaceae > Clitoria > Clitoria ternatea. The sequence continues at coordinate 184,974,431 of CM075671.1, forward strand.
TTCTGAGTGAACTTAGATTCTGAAACCGAGTGATGGGAATTACCGAGTGTGTTACTCACCTCAGTGGCTAAGTGCTCGCTCCAGCGAGTGTGAGCGAAAAGGAAGGTCTCTGATGGGTTACGCTTAAGCTATGCGAACTTCGCCCAAGCGTGTTGGGTTGTCTCGCTCGAGCGGTATTGAATCTCGCCTGAGCGAGTAGGTGCTGTTGGGTTCGCTCATGTCCTGTATCTCCCGTTGTTGTCTTGTGGATGGTTTGCTCTCCTTCCTTCCTTCTTGTTCTGGTCCTACTTTTCCTTGATCCTTAACTACTCATTTCGCCTTTGAACACCCTTTGATTTTGGAAAAATTTTCCTGGTCACGGTTTATTCACTAATCGAATTTAAGGTGTTATAGGGGAACCACTTCTTGATCCCCCTTGAGGAAGTTTTTCTTACTCATCTCTTTACTTTTTCATTCTGTTATCTATTTTGTATGCTCTATCTTACATTGAGGACAATGTATGATTTAAGTGTGGGGGTGGGATTATTCTTGTATGATATTTTTGTGTGTGTTTCTATTTTCGTGTGTGAAGTGTTTTTGTGTGAAAAAAATTAAAAAAAATTAAATTAATTAAGGTTTTTGCGTGTGTTTTTGTTTAAAATGGCATGTTTTATTGGAATTTTAGGATATGCATGAGTAACAGGTAATTTCTTTCATGTTTGATATAAGCTTAATGATATGTTATAATTTAAACTCAAGCATTTTTGGTATGTTGAGAATGACATGATAATTGAGAGATGATCATATATGATAGAATTATGCCTTGTGAGATTTTTGAGCCTTAAAATTTGATGGAACACATTAAACCATCTTAATTCTTTCATGTGTGATGTATTCCTAAATGCTTACATCTCAATCTTTGTCTTATTTCTTGATGATACTTGAAACTCATAGACATGTATTTGAAAGGACGCAGGCATTTTGTTCAATTGAGCCACTAGCCATATAAGCTTACCATAAATAAGTCATCTTTTGTTAGCCCTTTTGTGCCTATTTAACCATTTCTTTGTTACAGCTCAAATAAGCTATATACCTACTTAAAAAAGATGTTGGAGCTTTGGAATCAAGTTAAAAATAGGCAGTCAAATAAGTGTGGGAGTGTGCTAAAAGGAGTCGCAACTCTTAGTTTAAGTATTATGTAAATTGCATAAGAAAAAAAATGATATTTGTGATTACGACCAAATATGATTAAAACAAATGTTTTACCTCATTATTTGCCTATTAAATCAATTGCTCCATCATTTTTATGGCATATGAAACTAATTCCAAAATTTTACCACCCATTTTAACCTTGGCCACATTACAACCCTGGAAAGCCCTGTTAATCTATACATGTATTTGTGTTGATTGTGGAATTGAGAAACTTGTCAAATTTATGGGACTGTCTATTTTTTAGGAAATGTTTTGAGCTTATACACAAACCCAAAACACTTGAGAGTTAAGAGTATGTCTTGTGAGGTTCTGTCACTTATGATCTTCTTTTCAGTTTAATTTAATTCTCACATGCCTAAGTGTTTGGATGATTTTTATACATATCTTGATGCTCTGTATCTTGCATGATGAATAACTCTTGTTTCTCTGTATATTCCTAAAGATTTCATATTGAACATGCTAGTTTTGTGTGTTTACTATTTTTCAACTTAATGTTTTCAATAAATTGTGATACTTGTTTTTATTCTGATTTTGCCCGGGAGTGCAAAAGAATAAGTGTGGGAGTATTTGATGATGCATGATTTATCCTTAATTCTTCACTTTAAATATGTATAATTTATCATCACTTATAGTGTAATATATTGCATTTTAACATATTTTCATCATATGAGCTTTATTTAATATTTGATTTTAAAATGAATTAAGGATTAATTTTTAATAAATGTTGGTTTTCTCTTGTTTACTTGGGTATTTTATTTTACAGAAATTAATAAAATTAAGGAACAAGTACAAAGATAATCCAAGGGTCAATAACAAGAGAAAAACGACCATCAAATGATAAAGAAACAAGAAGAACAAGCCCCGAAGTTTACATGGTGGAAAAAAAGAGCAACAAAAGCATGAAAATTGGCTATTAGTGCGCTATCTATTAGTGCAGTTGTAACAGGAACCGCACTAATAGGGTATGAATCGATTCACACATAAAAAATGCCCCAGGAGTCGATTCCCAAGCCCATGAATTGATTCCCAAAGCCTTGAATCGATTCCTCACCTAAATGAATCGATTCCTAGGTTGCTTTTCATGCCATGAATCGATTCCTCATCCCATGAATCGATTCATAAGGCTAGGAATCGATTCCCCTTGTCATGAATCGATTCATGTGCTGTATTTTATGCAAAAATGAAGTGGAGGAATAGATTCATCAATCAAATCATGCACCGAATCATTGGAAACAACAAAAACACAACTTGGAGATAGCTGGAACAGCTGGAAATCATCTGCACCGAAAGTTTCCACTTGCAACGCGTTTTCCTTAGCTGGCTTCATACTTTCTATTTCCTATAAAAGGAGAAGAAATTGAAGCATTCGAACATCAATAACTCATTTCACACTTCTCTCTTAGTTCCTTTTCCTTTCTTTCTTTTAAGCATCAGAGAAGGCTTCTGGAGGAGTTCTTCCATTCCGGGTTTGGTCTTTCCTATTTTTAGTTTATTTTAGTTATGAAGGGCTAAAACCCCTATATTGATTTTCTTGGAAAATATTGTAATATAATTTTGAGGTTCTTGTTTTTAATATAGTATGCTTTTATTATTGTTTATTTCTTCATAATCTTACTCTACTTATTTAATTCCATTCTGTTTAATTAAATTTGTATGCTTAATCAGTTTAATTATTCAAATGGAATAAAATAAGATTTTAAATTAAAATGGGTTAAGAAAATATGCATGCTTAATGAATATTTTCATAATCACTTTTAATAATTATGGTTTGCTTAATTCCATAATTTGAGAATAGATTATATATGTAGGCGATGTTCTTACATATGCTCAATAATTCCTAGATTTTACGATCTTGACTCCTTTTGCTTAATTAGGATGCTTGATTAAAATATTCATTTTTAAATGAAAGTAAAGTAATTATGAATTGAAAAAGACGTTTAGTTGATTAATTCAAATTAAGCTAAGAAATCAACAATAATGAAAGTATACAAATTATCTTTAGTGACCCAAGGATAAATTTATTTACAATACTCTAAGAAAATCAATCGCTTGTTATTTATTGTTTTAAATCCTATATTTACTTTGTTTTAATTTTAATTGTCACAACAAAATCAATCAAAACCCCCCAATTGTATTTGTATGTTTGTTAAATTTCTGTTTGTAAAACTTAATTTTAAACTTGATTTTTTTTCCTAAATTTCTGTGTTGATCCTTGAGAGAACGACCTAGGTTGACACCCTAGTACTACATTAATTAATTTTGATGTACTGATTTGACGGTAAACGACACGTCAAAAACACAACAAGATGCATGGAAATTGAGATTTCTTACACTACAAGCAATCTTAGTCAAACTTTTTGACTTCAAAATGTTTTTGCATCAATCTTCACCAAAATTAAAGGTTAACTTTTGGACATGTACAGTAACATATGTTGTGAAAGAATTTTGCAAAAATCAAAGCCAAAAGTCAAAGATCTAAAATTCAAGAATTAATAATATTTTGGGACTTTTATACAATTTCACATATAGGACATGGAAATGAATCTAAGAACAAGATTAACTATTATTATATGACAAGAATTCAGAATTACAAAAACAAAATGAAAGATTTAAAAAAATAAAGAAGATAGGCAAGAGGCTCAATGATACCACTTGATGAAGGCAAGCCTTCTAGAATTGATAGACCTAGCCTTATTCTCCTCGAATCCTTCAAATCTTTGGGTAGTTTCTTGATTTTTCCATATCAAAAGGAATGGTACATGATGCTAGCCGAAGGTTGGAGGAAGGGAAATTTGATAATTAAAACTTGGCAATGAAAGAAGGAGGCATGGAAATGGGAAAAAGTGGATAAGGAGAGTATAGGAGGAGGATTGAAAGTAGTGGTGGCGTTAATTTTTTACCTTGGGGAGGAGCCCAAAGGATAAGAAATGGAACTAAGTGTTAAGCACTTGAGAGGATTTAGAGAGAGAAATTTCTCACATCTAACTAAAATTCTTCAAAATGAATTCATTAAGTGTATTTTACAAAGGAATGAGAGGTTATATACTCCGTATAAAATTTTGGCCAAGATGATGGGCCTTAGGTCCCTAAGGCCCAGAAAGCTAATGCCTCACTAAATTTGGCCCAAATACAAGGCCCAAAAGTGGCCCAATAAAAAACATGGCCATGCAAAGCCTAAAACCTAAAGCCCATTAGGCTTATCTACTTATTTTTATTACAATGCTAAGGTTTCCACATTACTTACAAAATGTCATACACAACCTAATTAGGCCGAATTAGAATCCAAATCTACTTAAGAATGCCTAATCTTTTCTATAGAGCAAGTCATATGGGTGTAGGTCTTATTTATGAATTCTTTAGGCTTGGGCCCATGGAAGGATAATAATAAGAGTGTCAAGGCTTTTGTAAGGGCTTTCTTAGCCTTCTTGGTCCTTGACCTAGTCAAGGGACCTTTGAAAGACTACAAAGATTCCTTAACTCTTCCAACTGCCTCCGTATGGATGATGTCCTTATTACTTTGGCATAAAATCTCAAATTTTCTATGATTCCTTTATCTAAACTGTGTCACATATTAACAAAATATACTTGAGGTAAAAGACAAAGTAAAATGAATGCATTCTGCATCATGTGCATTTACTCGAATTATGAGTTGGATTATGAATTCTAGAGCATTAAGGATGGGTATACTAGAGGACATGATCACTTGATCAATGCAAAATATCTTAGGAGTACAACTGGGTTAGGCACCCAATGGCTCAAAGTTGCGCCTGAGGTTGGGTCGTCAGTGGCATACCTGATATACTTCGACTAAAGGTAGGTGTTACTAGGACCATGTAGAGGTAGTTCCATTTAAATGTAATCATAATTTATATGTGATGGATCCATGAGTTATTAGGACGTATGTGCCCTGTATCTTTTTTTATATGCGAGAAATTAGTGAGCTCTGGTCACTTTAGAAAATATGTATTCCTCCCAATATACGTCCTATGAAGATGTGATTATGATGATGATGAGATTTTGGGCTCCATTCACATCATGAAACCTAAATAAGAAAATTCATAAAAAACCTAACTCATGCATTATATATGATTGACTAAGCTCTATAAATTATAGCTATGCTTGCATGTGATACTCTATTACTCTGAGATTATATGTAGCCATAAAGATATACCCTTGCATAAGAACCTAAGGGTTGAGAGTTCACACTCACCCCTCTAGTTTTCTTTATATATTTTCCTCTTTGATTTCGCTAGTCAAAGATCAAGAAGAGGATGGATGAGGTCCTGAGTATCTTTAGTGAGTGCCTCTAGTAGAGGTTGTTACATGAGACATGTGAAGCATGAACCTACATCATTGGAGTCATGAAAGCAAGTGTAGGCGTCGAAGTTTGTAAATCACCCTTAACGTCTTCTATGTTTGACCATTCACATACTTCAGGATATCCAATGGCGGTATAGTCAGTCTAAGGTGATCTATTTCAGCATTTTAGGAACTTTTCCTAAAAAGGATGAAGCCCGGTTCAGAGTCTATCACCCTTTTTTTCCATAAATTGATTTCCTCAGAAATCGCTTTAAAGCCTGACCAGAGCACCTATAGTGTTTTGGACCTAACTCTTGTACACAATCTTGGAATTAAACGATTTTGGTATCAATATCTTCATTTTGAAAAGATCTTCAACCTTCATTTCTAGCTCTGAGATCTGATTCCCACTCTGTCAACCCCAAAATCGAAGATTAAGTATGTTCGCCTCAAAATTCCATTGTTTAGACGTTTTATTTTGCGCATGGTTCAAAAAAATTCATAACTCTTTGATACAATCTTTAATTTGTGCAAACTTGATGTCACAATCTCCGTAACAAAATTATATACATTTTCTACAAAGACATCAAAGGCTTAATCCCTCTGGATCAGTACAGTTTAATGGATCTTTAAAACCCCTTAGCTGTTTCATCACTATACTGGAAGTCTTCAGTAAAATTCATATATCTCCCTTGTCTAGTGCTTGAATCACTTTTTTCTTTTTGCTATGGATCTTATTGAAAATATATAAAATTTTTATGAAGGGCAGAAAACCAAATTTCCAAAGGAGAATTAATGGTGAATTTTTTACCAAGGCCCTAGCTGATCCGAGAGCTTTTGGAGTGTCCTGTCATAAATTAAGCATATCTCAGGCTACCTATCTTGGATGATTGTAACTTTTTTGTTGGGGGTTTTTCCTAATTCCTATCCCATAAAATAACCTATATTTATTTTTAATGTCCTTATTTTTTCGGTTTATAAAAATTCTGTACGCTTTAGTTTCTTGCCTGACAAGTTAATTTCTCAGCCACCCATTTTCAACCACCTCACCACCCTTTATCATCTCCCTAGACAGATATCATAACCTTACTCTCCCCCACCCACCTCCCTCTCTATCCAATCAGATTTCATGCAAAGGAAACCAACATCACTTCACCTCAACCCAACATCACCTCACCTCAACCAACATCACCTCACTAAAATCATCATCATTTTCACTTGGCTCTTCTTTCTTTCCCTCACGGCAGCAACATTCCTTCTTCTTCTCTCCACTTTCTCCTTTTCCTAGCCATCAATCCAGCCACTACACTTCCTTCCTCAACCATCCATAATCATAACCAAGCTCACCACCACCACCAACCATCACAACCTCTTTCATCCTTCATTTTTCCCACTACAGCCATTGCCCCATCCCATCTAGACCACCTCTAACCTCTTCATTTTTCTTCCATTTGGAAGTTTCAAATTATGGATGGACCTCCTTGCTTAGATACCCTTGGCCATAAGCTCTTATTAGCAAGTGGAGTAAGGTTTTAATTTTTCCTACTCTTAAAACCCTTGTTTCCATTTTCTCTAAATTTTCTTCCATTTTTATGCATTTTTTGTGAGCCTTTTCCTTTCTGTTTGAAAGGCTAAAACCATTAATCCTTGTCCCTTCTTGGTTGCATGTATAATTTTCCGTAGGATCGGGAGCTTAGGTGACAATAAAAGGACGTTCAAAGCATTCGGCAAAATTTTCGGCGAGGCCACCGTTTCCTTTCTCTAGATAGCAAATGCCCCATGAGGTAAAGGGGGTATTTTCCTCGTTTGATTTCATTTTTGACCGTTCTATAATATTGTTTGAGTAGCCGGGAACCTCTGTTTTAAATTTCGTCGAGATACAATGGTTAGATTTTAAACCGTAAAATTTTTCGTAACCGACGATTAAAATTATTTTTTTAACTAATGAGTATTTTGTAAATTTTATTTAGCATAATTCAACGTTCACGTACTCAAAAGGATTTTATCACGATTAGAGTTGTAACGGGAAATTAGAAATTTTAGTTGTTAGGCGGGCTCAGTTGATTCGATATGGTTGTATTACTTAAATTTAAATATTTTTGATGTTATTGTGTAATTTGTGATTAATTTACCCCGGTAAGCCCCGCTTTAGGAAATTAAATTATCGTTGAGTGTCACCACAGTTGTTTCAAGAAATCACATACTTCGAGAAAAGTCACCAACCGAACAATTATGACACATTATTTTACTAAGCTCAAAAAATATGGCAATTATTTTAAGTTGTTATAAGGTTTTATAGAAGTTAACTAAATAAATAAGTGAAATTTTAAAAATTGAAAAGTTTTACTTGAAAAGTTTTACCAACAAGTAACTTGATTAAGGTCTAAGTAAATTATGTAAATTAAGATAAAGAAATTGGAATAAGTGGAGTTTTCAAGTGTAATGGATCTAAGAATTTAGAAAAAAAATTGTGACAAATTTTAGTGACCAACTTTAGTGACCACTTGAGGTAAAATAAAAAGGTAACTTTAGGAACTTGGCAAAATAAAAATGAATTTGGAAAGAGATTTTATTAGGAAATAAAACTTTGAGGTTTAAATATTTTACTAAACTAAGTAGGCTAAGAAGAAAAAGAAATCAATAGCTAGAGTCTAATTTGGAGTAAATGATAAAAAAGAACACTAATAAACTAATTAGGATAAGAATCATGTACTAAAATAAAAGAAATCTCAAATCTAGAATTCTAATAAAAGAAAAGGATTTAGGAGTTAGAAACTTAGCTAATCAATAAAGAGTATGAAAAAGGAACTAAGGAAAAGTTTTTTATAGAGAAAAATTAATTAGTTAAGTATAATGATAAAAAGGAACCAGACCTACCAATTAAATGGCAATTTTTAGTAACTAAGTAGTACTAGACTAAGTTTATGTTATAAAAGGTCAAAGTAGTACCTAGATCTCTAAACAGCTAATGGACAATCATAGAGAAAATAAAAGTTAGTTAATTAAAAGAATGAAATTAAGGACGTAAATTAGTTAATGTAGTCGAGAATAATGAAAATAAAGAAAGAAGTTACAAAAGTTAGTAATCATAAGCTGAAGAAAAGCATCGCTAAATCGCTACTGGAGCATACAGGATTAGTAACCCGTTTAGTAACCAAGGAAATAAGTTATTCAACAAAAAAGTTTGTTTAAATTAGTAAAATAAAATAGACAATAGGGCCGTTTGGCGATGACTTGAGAAGTCATAGGTTGACAATGGAGAATTAAATCATAAAATAAGTTAATCCTACATAATTAAATCAATAGAGACACATAAATGACGTAATGGCTTAAGAAAACCCAGATGGTTCCTAAAGTAACCTGATCTGGCATATAATTTAAAAACGTTTAGTGATAACCCAACGTATAAATTAGCATATTGAATTTAAATATTGATAAATATGTTATTAACATAAAGCCCATGAGTAGTAGTTCGAGACATGCGTTGATGTGTATGTTATGGTATCACTATACAATTCTTGATGTGACATGCTGATGAATGTGTAGTATCTCATAAATAGATTATATCGATAAATGTTGTGTGTAATACATGGATAATTGAAAAGTGGGAGTTTCTGAATGAGATAAATGGATATGGAAGGTGGTACTGGTAGAGGTCCCAAAATGATTGATCATGAAAGTAAAAGAGTTCGGACCCAAAAAGGATTAAAGGGCGTTGTAGCGCTAGATACCCTGTGATTTTCCTGAAATTATGGGATCTCATTTCATTCCTAAGAGTCGGAAAAAAATCACTATAAATTTTCAACAAAGAAAGGGAAGAATGAAAGGATACTTAATAAAAAGAAGAAGAATCTGGCATTAGGAATGAAATGGAGTCATTAAAGGGACCCTACCGAGGACCAACCAATAATAGAGGAACTGCTGAACCATGCATCATACATGGAGAATAAGGGTTGATATTTGAGTAACTCCCTAGAGCGTATAGTGAAAGGGTACATTGAAGAAACAACGATGTCTCAATCCCTTAATGGCGGTCTTGGGAGTATATTGGGGGCGGACCTTCAATGACTCAGATTCTCGCTTGAAGCCGGATAGCCCATGGCAAACTCAGATGTACTTCGACGCGAGGTAGGGGTTTCTATGGTCGTGTAGTGCCCGTTCTGATGGGATGTGATTTGGATCTATTGTTGATGGGACTGTAAGTCTTTACCCCCTTTATGAAAACAGAACGAGGCGAGCTCTGTTCACTCTAGTGGACAAGAGGATAAGGCAGGACCTGGTGAATAATGTGTTATGACTGATGGAGTTCATGCATCATACTGAGTAATTATGCTGATTGTAAATGAAATTCATGCATTACATTATTACATTGAAATTATGATCTCCTAATGACTGTTAAAACGATGAATCTTTAATATGAAGGTTAAATTAAAACACAAAAGCCCAATTGCCCTCTTCAATTCATGTTGACTTTTAGACTCCCTTGGCAAACACATTCTACTTCTTCTTTCTCTCAACTTCTCCTTCACTCCTTCTCTTCTTCTCCTTCTTCTCCTTCCAAAACCCTAAGTCAAAGATGACATATTTCCCCCTCTAATTCCTTTTCATTGGAGCCTAAAAGGAGGCCATTAGAGCTGAAATCTTCTTCCTCTTCTTCTCTATTTTCGTGTTGTATCTTCCCCCTTCTTGAACCCACTTTATTTTTAGGTGTGAGGTAAGTTATACTCACTATTTTGTTGAGTTTTTGGCTAAGGGTATGAGTTATTATGATTTGGGGGAGCAATGCATGTGAATGGGTATTTATTAGGGACATTTAATGCATGAGCCCTAAGGTGGGTGACCATAAATATGAGGTTTTAATGAGGGATAAATGTGGTGGATGCATTTATGGTTGGAAAGAGGAAAGATTAATGGTCATTTATGATGGTGGTTGGGTTTGGTGAAAACCCTAACCTTTAAGAATTGGGGAAAATGGAGAACGTTGGTTAGATAATGTATTTGAGAGGGAATGCATAGTATTGAAGGTATCAGTATTGGTATGAGAGGCATGTCATGGATGTTGGACTATTGTTGTTGGTAGCCCTTGAATTTAATAAATGTGGTTTCATGGGAAGGAATTCCCAAAGCCTAACAAATAATGAAAATGAGGTCTATAGCATGTCTTGTACATGTTATGAAATGGTAGATATAATGATGGTTAATTAGAGTTAAAATTATGTCTTGAATGGTTGATTAATTAGGATTTTACATGTATGGTTATGTAGGATCCATTCCGAACAACGAGGTGGGCGCGTCTTATCAATCAAAATTCTTCTCTTAAGGTAGGAGAGGAGTCCTTATGTTCTAAATGCATGAATTTGAATGGTATTTGATTACCATATATGTTGACATGCATGTTGCCTTGCTTGAATTACTATAAGAAATTGTAATGTTATGTATGATGTTGGTGATGTGTTTTGGCAACATTCTTTGGTGCATTTAGAATAATCGTGGGTTGTTATATCGTAGTGTGAATGGTTTGATAATATGATGTTATATTCATGTCCACCATAAATATGAAATGTGTGTTGATAATGTTTGATTGAGAATGGGTGTGAATGGATAACATGCTTGGTATGATAGTGAAAGATTGATATCATTGTGTTGATGGTGGAATTGAATGATGTGAATGAGAACTATTGAAAATGCCACACAAGTTAAACTAATGATAAAATCCAACAATAATAAATCCACTAAAAACCTTGTAGTGGTATTGGTAATGATGATGATGATGGTGTTTGATGAGTGGCATGTATAGGATGCATAGAGTAAGAAATGCATATGATCTGCATTTGCATCCATGGCATACTCCATAGCTGCCGGTGTTGTAATTTTAGGGGATTCCCCCGGTTGGCCCAGTGGAAGGGCGGCTCTATGCTCGAGCGATTTGTGTTTCCCCTGTGGCTCGGTGTGTAAGTCATGAAGCTGCCCATGATGTGCTACAAGGAGCCACATGTAGTTGACCCTTGTGGGCGGTGGCTCTTGATGAGCAGGTGTCCCCGGTGGTCCTTGGGATCACAGCTGCCATGATATAACTAATGGTTGGCCCGCAACACCATATGTCGAATATGTTGTATACCACGGTCATGGTGAAAATGACCAGGTGTTGCAAGATGGGCGATGCAGTTTGGTACTAGTAAAAAAATTGGTGAAATGCATGCAATTTAAGAATAAGTGTACATATTTTTCTACTACAATAGGAGTACGGTTAGATGATCATACTTGAATCCCACATTTGGTGTTTATATTCCCACAATCAAATCTGTAATTGTTGAAATATTTCATTGTGCATATGCATTAGCTTAAGAGCATTTGCATATAGCAAGGAAGTATGCCAAAGGTGATGATATATGGTGATGGTTGTGTTGAGAATAGAGAGATGTAATTAAGATAACATAAATCATGTGAGTACCAAATAATAATATAAGACAGATAATAAAATGTATGATGGCCTAATTGTTGGAGGTCTAGATCATGTGTGTGGTTTTACACTTTCTTGATTTATAAAGATGATTGTAATTGTGATGATAGTTAACGATGAGTTGTGTATGAATGCAAGTATACATGCTGTAGTACATATGCATATGATCTTGTGGTATTCATATTCATTCTTTTGGAATGTATGACTCACTCTCCCATGTTGTCCCTTTTTAGATTTATGATACAGGTCACTCATGGCAGGAGTGAAATCCTTTTGAAGTACATTTTATGGAAGGAGGTAAATAGGGGTATAGGAAGTGCCTTGGCAGATAAATCTAGATTTTGTATAGCATATAATGTATATGTATGCTCATTTTGTTATCTAGATTGTAGGAGGTGATTTTGAGGGTCATATAGGAAAATTGGACCTTGGTGTGAATGGCCAATTTTCATTAATGACCCAAATGATGTAATATGATGAATTATGATGTGTGTTGATGTTAAATTTCATGAATGAATAATGCATTCCACAATTTGTATAATTCAGGATGTTTATATAGGAGTAATTCAAATTCTATGCATTGAGTGAGTGAGAATTGTTTTGAAGTGTATAAACCATTGAATGAGCCTTTAAATGCTTGAATATGTGCAACTAATGCATTAGGATAGGTTAAAATGGTAGGGAATGAGATTTGATACGTTAAGTTGTGCAAATTTGACGTTTTTGTACAAGTTCTGCATAACTCACTCAAGCGAGTGGAAATCTCTCTCGAGCGAGATACTTATGAAACAAGTGTATGGCCACTGGCCGAACTTCTCTTAAGTGAATAGAGTCCTCACCCAAGTGAGATTTTCTTGGAAGTAGAGGTTGGACACTAGACCATTTTCGCTCAGGCGAAATAGTCATGGCTTGGGAATCCCTCAAGCAAGATGAAGGGAAAATGGATACTGGACGATTTTTGCCCAGACGAGCCTTGCCTTGCACAAGCGAAAATTGGGCAGTGAGTGCCTGATGCCACTGGAGCAATCTCACTCAAGCGAGGTGGAACTCGCTTAAGCGAGATTGGCCCCTGAGGCTAATCTTCATTCTCGCTCAAGCGTTTCACTGGCTCGCCCAAGTGTGGTCCTCGAATCTCGCTCAAACGAGATGGGTCTCGCTCAAGCGAGAGGACCCCCTGATGCTCAATCTTTTTCCTCACTCAGCATTTTCTGGTTTTGCTCAAGCGTCTCCACGTGAGCTCGCTCAAGCGAGTATGACTATCACTTGAGCGAGTAGCTCTCTGATGCTTCTATTTGCTTTGTTTCAAATAAATTTCATTTTTCTTACATTAAATCTTTTACTTGCATCATATTAAAGGTATTTTGGACTTATTATGAATCATGGAACCTCATGAAATCCTTTCTCTTAAATTCAATCATGTAACATCAAGTTCATTAATCCTTTCGCTGCTTTTAACTTGGAATCTCTCATGAAATCGTTTTAATTTGCCCTTTTATATCTTCGTATATAAGAGTGGCTTTTCACAGATCCAGGGGTTGAATTGAAAGCTTCACCACTCTAATTATTTGATTAATTAATGATTTATAAAACATAAAAAATTTACCCGTATTTTCTGGGGTCATCTCAACCTGGTATCAGAGCATTGGTTGCTCTTGATACGATCATGATTGATGTTGTTCATGTAGTTGTTGCTTATGATTGAGTCATGTAAGTTATAATTGATTTATTTATAGATTATTTAATTGAATTGTGGCAGTGTGCTATTGAGATTGATGTTTAGAATTGTTGAGTTTGGCCAAGAGTCCTTACACTATTTACCTGTAATGATGAATATGATTTGATCATGTATTGAAAATGATATGATTATGTGATGTAGTACATGATAGGCTTATGGACACTAAGATCTTTGAATTCATAAGTCAAAAGATTATTGTTGGTCTAGTTTACTCATGTGTGAGCCATGTTTTGATGTATAGGCTTAAGATATGGCTGGTAGACCTAACCGTGAGGCTGCTGCTATGGCAAATGCCTTGAATCGATTCACTGATCTCTTGGAAAGACAAGGCCAACTGAATATGGGACAAGGCTCCCAAGGTCTTGATCTATTTCTCAAGAGGAAACCTTCAAAATTTCATGGAGGTTATAAGCTTGAGGATGCTTACGCATGGATTAATGATTTGGAGAGAATCTATGCTACGTTCGAGAGTTCTGAAGCACAAAAGGTAGAGTATGCGGTCTTCATGATCCGTGATGAAGTTGAAGCTTGGTGGCGTCTTACTAGGGGACACATGGTATTCGCTGATATCCCCTTGGTTTAGGAAAACTTCAAGGTGGAGTTCTTGAAGAAGTATTTGTCGGATAGTTATAGAAGCAATAAAGAGCTTGAGTTCATGGAGCTAAAGCAAGGTGGTATGACGGTGGAGGAGTATGCCTCCAAATTTGAAGAACTTTGTGCGTTTTATCCACCCTATCAACAAAAGGGTACTGAAGCATCCAAGTGTGTAAAGTTTGAAAATGGGTTGAGGCCCGAGATTAAGCGGGCTATCTGACATCAAGAAATTAGAAGTTCTCCGACGCTTGTGACTAAGTGTTGAATTTATGAAGAGGACGATGTGGCTCCTTCAAGTCATGGTAAACATGAGCCTAAGTTGAAGGGCCAATGTCTTGGTTTCAAGAAGCAAGGTCACTTCAAGAAGAACAAGTTCTTTCATGGTGGATCCTCAAATGCTAGAGGACGTGGTGCTCCTAGAGGTAGTTACGGTAGTAGTAACCAAGGCCATGGGAATGTCCAAGGCCTAACTTGCTTCAAGTGTGGTGCTAATCACTTGGCAAGGGATTGTCCACAAGATGACGTGGTGTGCTACCAATACACTTAACTGGGGCATATTCGCCCTAATTGCCCATTGAATGCAAGGAATGCTAATGTTAATACTCCTGTACGTATGAATCCTAATGTTAACCGTGGAGGCCATGGTGGCTTTGAAGGTCGTGGTCGCGGAAACAAAAATGGTTATAATGGTGGCCGAAATGGTGGCCGTGGTGGAAACCACAATGGTGGAAGAAATGGCAATGGTCGAGGCAACGGCCATGGTGGAAGACATGGTAACCGAAATGGTGGTGATCAACCACAAGCTGCTGGAAGAGTTTTCACCGTCACCGGTGAAGAAGCCGTGCAAGCAGAAGATCTTGTTTATGATGAGTGTGAAATCCTTGGCACTATAGTACATTTTATATTTGATTCTGGTGCTACTCATTCATTTATATTTGAGGATTGTGTGAGGCACTTGAGGGTGCCTGTTTGCATGATGAAAGGTTCCATATTGGTGACTACACCGATCGATACTTGTTTAAGATTGGTGACTCGATGTGAGGATGTCGAGATGACTCTTGAGGGTCAAAAATTCATTGTATCCCTAGTATGTCTGCCTATGAAAGACCGGGACATTATCCTAGGCATGGACTGATTATCCACTAACAAAGTCTTGGTGGATTGTCATAATAAGACAGTGATCTTCCCGACTTTGAATGTTGAGGGTTTTGATATGCAAGGGATCTCTCAGCTTCTTATGATGTTCTATATGGTTGATGGGAATGGCGCTTCCTAACCTTGTGAAATCCCTATTGTTTCGAAGTTTCCCGATGTGTTTCCAGATGAGATTCCTGGATTACCTCCTCCACGAGAAGTGGAATTTTCTATTGACCTCATTCCTGGCGCTGAGCCTGTTTCTAGAGCTCCTTATAGGATGTCTCCTATGGAGTTGACCAAATTAAAGAAGCAAGTCAAAGAATTACTTGAACGGGAGTTTATTCGCCCAAGTGTGTCTCCTTGGGGTGCTCCTGTGTTGTTAGTGAAAAGGAAGGATGGAATCATGAGATTGTGCATTGACTATCGCCAGCTCAATAAGCTGACTATCAAAAACAAATATCCTCTTCCTCGCATTGATGATTTATTGGATAAATTGGAGGGCACCGTTGTGTTTTCTAAGATTGACTTATGTTCTGGATATCACCAAATTCAGGTGAAGATCGAAGACATTCCTAAAACTGCCTTCCGAACTCGATATGGACACTATAAGTATGTAGTGATGCCATTTGGAGTGACAAATGCACCTGTAATTTTCATGGATTACATGAATCGCATTTTCCATGAGTATCTTGACCAATTCGTCATTGTGTTTATTGATGATATTTTGGTATACTCTAAGAGTCATGAAGATCATGAAAGACATCTTCGTCTTGTATTGACTATTCTTTGAGAGAAAGAATTATATGCTAAACTCTTTAAATATGAATTCTGGATGAGTGAGATCTCTTTTCTTGGTCATGTGATTTCTGGTGATAGAGTTGTCGTTGATAGATCGAAAGTTGAAGCCATTATGGCTTGGGAAAGACCGACGTCTATGACAGAGATAAGAAGTTTTCTTGGTCTTGCTGGTTATTACCGGAGGTTTATTGAAGGATTTTCCCACTTAGCCTTACCATTGACGAAGTTGACTAGTAAGAATCAGCCTTTTGTTGGAACCATGAATGTGAAGAAAGTTTTCAAGAGTTGAAGTTGAGACTTACTACCACACTTGTGTTAGCACTACCCAATTTGATGGATGATTTTGTCGTATATTGTGATGCATCTAAGCTTGGTTTTGGATGCGTGTTGATGTAAAAAGAGCGTGTGATGGCCTATTCGTCGAGACAATTATGACCGCATGAGGTTAATTATCCTACTCATGATCTTGAATTGGCGGCAGTGGTGTTTGCTTTGAAGTTGTGGCGACATTACTTATGTGGTTCTAAGTTTGTGGTCTTTAGTGACCATAAGAGCCTTAAGTACTTGTTTGACCAAAAGGAACTTAATATGC
Organism: Clitoria ternatea; assembly: GCA_037962975.1. Taxonomy (NCBI): domain Eukaryota; kingdom Viridiplantae; phylum Streptophyta; class Magnoliopsida; order Fabales; family Fabaceae; genus Clitoria; species Clitoria ternatea. The sequence continues at coordinate 184,991,237 of CM075671.1, forward strand.
GCCAACGCCGATGGATGGAATTTCTAAAGGACTATGAGTTTGAATTGAGGTATCATCCTGGAAAGGCAAATATGGTTACCGATACTTTGAGCCGAAAGTCGTTGCATATCTCTATGATGATGACGAAAGAGATAGAGTTGATTAAATAGTTTAGAAATTTGAATATGGGCGTAGAGACTTATACTCCTAAGAAAATGTCGCTTGAGATGTTGAAAGTCACAAATGAGTTTCTTGAATATATGAAAGTACAATAACCAAATGATGAATATCTGAATGAGATGAAGAAAACCCAAGAAAAAGGGAAAAATTTGTTTCTAGTGGAAGGTTCGGATGGCATTTGGCATGTGAAGGGCCAAATTTATGTTCCCTCAAGTGGTAATGTGAGTAAATGTGTACTTGAGGAAGCTCATAAAAATGTATTGAGCATTCATCCTGGTTCTACCAAAATGTACCAAGATTTAAAGAAGAATTTTTGGTGGCTTGGCATGAAGCGTGATGTTTTGTAGCATTTTGCCTTGTTTTTCAAAAGGCTAAGGTCGAGCATCAAAGACCATCTAGTTATTTGAGACCACTGGATATCCCCGTTAGGAAGTGGGACGCTATTGTTATGGACTTTGTGTCCGATCTACCTAGGATGAGGTCTAATTATGACAAAATTTGGGTGATTGTAGATCATTTGATGAAGAGTGCTCATTTTCTACCGATTAGCATGAAGAGTTCATTAGAGGATCTGGCGCAGTTGTACATTAGGGAGATAGTGAGGTTGCATGGAGTGTCGTCTAGTATTATTTCTGATAGAGACCCAGTTTTACATCTCGATTTTAGGGAAGCCTACATGAGGCCATGTGCTCTAAATTGAAGTTGAGCTCAGCTTATCACCCTCAGACGGACGGATAATCTGAGAGGACTGTTCAGAGTCTTGAGGACTTCTTACGTGTATGTGTTTTGGAACATGGTGGTTCATGGGTGAAATACTTGCCTTTAATTGAGGTTGCCTACAACAACAGCTTCCATTCTAGTATTGGTATGGCACCATATGAGGCGTTGTATGGAAGGAAGTGTAGAACCCCTTTGTGTTGGCTTGAGGTTGGTGAGAACTTGGCCTTAGGGCCGGAAATTGTTCAGGAGACTACTGAGCACATTAAGAAGATACAAGAGAATATGAAGATAGCTCAGGACCGACAGAAAAGTTATTATGACAAGAGACATAAACCACTTGAATTCCAAGTTGGTGACCATGTATTCCTGAGAGTCTCATGTGATAAAGGGATTGGAAGGGTGTTGACGAGTGGAAAGTTGAGCCCTAGATTTATTGGACCTTATGAAGTATTGGAGCAGATTGGTGATGCTGCTTATCGGATTGCACTCCATCCGCATCTCGTTAACCTATATAATGTGTTCCATGTATCCCAGTTGAGAAAGTATGTCCATGATCCTCTACACGTAATCCCTATGGACGATGTTGATATATGTGATGACCTATCCATTCCTCCTGTTTTTGTTCACATTGCCGAGCATTCTATGAAGAGACTACGGAACAAGTTGGTGCCTTTAGTGAAGGTCGGTTGGAAACACAGAAATATGGATACGTTCACATGGCAACGTGAGGACGACATCAGAGAAGGATACCCTGACATATTCAAATCCAGTATGTTAAATTTCAAGGACGAAATTTTCTTTTTGGTGGGGTGGATTGTAACATCCCAAAATTTTGAAATAAAGGATTAAATTAAGGAAATTAATATTAAATAATTACATGTAAATTATTTGGTGTCCCAAAATATTGGAAATGATTAAATTAAGATTTTTGGGGACTCTTAGTGATAGATTGAGACTGGATAAGCTGAAAATAGGCCCAGTTGAGATATGGGTGTCAGACCAAGTATCTCTAATTGAGATGATATTGGTCAGAGCGGTTGAGGATAATATTAGGAGTCTGAATATGTACTCGGAATAATTTTTAGATAAAGTATTGAGCCTAAAACAGAGGTCCTATTTGTCTTAAAACAATTAATCTTTAATGTGAAGGTTAAATTAAAACACAAAAGCCCAATTCCCCTCTCCAATTCACGTTGGCTTTTGGACTTCCTTGGTAAATACATTCTACTTCTTCCTTCTCTCTACTTCTCCTTCACTCCTTCTCTTCTTCTCCTTCTTCTCCTTCCAAAACCCTAAGTCAAAGGTGACATATTTCCCCTTCTAATTCATTTTTATTGGAGCCTAGAAGGAAGCCATTGGAGCTAAAATCTTCTTCCTCTTCTTCTTCATTTTTGTGTTATAACTTCCCCATTCTTGAACCCAATTCATTTTTGGATATGAGGTAAGTTATACTAATCATTTTGTTGAGTTTTTGGCTAAGGGTATGAGTTATTATGATTTGGAGGAGCAATGTATGTGAATGGGTATTTATTAGGGATATTTGATTAATTAGGATTTTACATGTATGATTATGTAGGATCCATTCTGAACGATGAGGCGGGCGCGTCTTATTAATTAGAATTCTTCTCTTAAGGTAGAAAAGGAGTCCTTATGTTCTAAATGCATGAATTTGAATGGTATTTGATTACCATATGTGTTGACATGCATGTTGCCTTGCTTGAATTACTATGAGAAATTGTAATGTTGTGTATGATGTTGGTGATGTGTTTTGGCAACATGCTTTGGTGTATTTAGAATAATCATGGTGTGCTATATCGTAGTGTGAATGGTTTGATAATATGATGTTATATTCATGTCCACCATAAATGTGAAATGTGTTTTGATGATGTTTGATTGAGAATAAGTATGAATGGATAACATGCCTGGTATGATAGTGAGAGATTGATATCATTGTGTTGATGGTGGAATTGAATGACGTGAATGAGAACTATTGAAAATACCATACAAGTTAAACTAATGATAAAACCCAATAATAATAAATCCACTAAAAACCTTGTGGTGGTGTTGGTAATGAAGATGATGATGGTGTTTGATGGATGACATGTATAGGATGCATAGAGTAAGAAACACATATGATCTGTATTTGCATTTGCATCCATGGCATATTGCATCGCTATCAGTGTTGAAATTTTAGGGGATTTCCCCGGTTGGCCAAGTGGGAGGGCGGCTCTGTGCTCGAGCGATATGTGTTTCCCTTGTGACTTGGTGTGTAAGTCACGAAGCTGCCCATGATGTGCTACGGGGAGCCACATGTGGTTAACCCTTGTGGGGGATGGCTCTTGATGAGCAGGTGTCCCTCGTGGTCCTTGGGATCACAGCTGCCATGATATAACTCATGGTTGGCCTGCAGCACCATATGTTGAATATGTTGTATACCGCGTTCATGGTGAAAATGACCAAGTGTTGCAAGATGGGCGATACAGTTTTGTACCAGTAAAAGAATTGGTGAAATGCATGCAATTTAATAATAAATGTACATATTTTACTACTGCAGTAGGAGTATGGTTAGATGATCATACTTGAATCCCATATTTCGTGTTTATATTCCCATAGTTAGATCTGCAATTGTTGAAATATTCTATTATGCATATGCATTAGCTTAAGAGCATTTGCATATAGCAAGGAAGTATGCCAAAGGTGACAATATATGGTGATGGTTGTGTTGAGAATAGAGAGATGTATGAGACAGATGATGAAATGTATGATGGCCTAATTGTTGGAGGTCTAGGTCATGTGTGTGGTTTTATACTTGCTTGATTTACAAAGATGATTGTAATTGTGATGATAGTTAATGATGAGTTATGTATGAATGTAAGTATACATGTTGTAGTACATATGCACATGATCTTATGGTATTCATATTCATTATTTTGGAATGTATGGCTCACTCTCCCATGTTTTCCCTTTTTAGATTTGTGATGCAGGTCACTCATGGGAGGAGTGAAATCCTTTTGAAGTATAAATAGGGGTATAGGAAGTGCCTTCGCCGGCAAATCTAGATTTTGTATAGCATATAGTGTATATGTATGCTCATTTTGTTATCTAGATTGTAGGAGGTGATTTTAAGGGTCATGTAGGAAAATTGGACCTTGGTGTGTATGGCCAATTTTCATTAATGACCTAAATGATGTAATATGATGAATTATGATGTGTGTTGATGTTAAATTTCATGAATGAATGATGCATTCCACAATTTGTATAATTCAGGAAGTTTATGTAGGAGTAATTCAAATTCTATGCATTGAGTGAGTGAATTGTTTTGAAGTGTATAAACCATTGAATGAGCCTTTAAATGCTTGAAGAAGCGCAACTAATGCATTAGGATAAGTTAAAATGGTAGGGAATGAGATTTGATATGTTAAGTTATGCAAATTTCACGTTTCTGTACAAGTTCTGCATAACTCGCTCAAGCGAGTGGAAATCTCGCTTGAGCGAGATACTTATGAAATAGGTGTATGGCTACTGGCCGAAATTCGCTTAAACGAATGGAGTCCTCGCCCAAGCGAGATTTGCCTAGAAGCAGGGGTTGGACACTAGACCATTTTCGCTCAGGCGAAATGGTCATGGCTTGGGAATCGCTCAAGCGAGATGAAAGGAAAATGGATACTGGATGATTTTTGCCTAGGCGAGCCTTGCCTGGCCCCTGAGGCTAATCTTCATTCTCGCTCAAGCGTTTCGTTGGCTCACCCCTAATGCTCAATCTTTTTCCTCGCTTAGCATTTTCTGGTTTCGCTCAAGCGTCTCTACGTGAGCTCGCTCAAGCGACTGTGACTCTCGCTTGAGCGGGTAGCTCTCTGATGCTCCCATTTGCTTTTTTTCAAATAAATTTCATTTCTCTTACATTAAATCTTTTACTTGCATCATCTTAAAGGTATTTTGGACTTATTATGAATCATGGAACCTCATGAAATCCTTTCTCTTAAATTCAATCATGTAACATCAATTTCATTAATCCTTCCGCTACTTTTAACTTGGAATCTCTCATGAAATCGTTTTAATTTGCCCTCTTATATCTTCATATATGAGAATGGCTTTTCACAAATCCAGGGGTTGAATTAAAAGCTTCACCACTCTAATTATTTGATTAATTAATGATTTATAAAACGCAAAAAATTTACCCGTATTTTCTAGGGTCGTCTCACCCGTGATCCCAGAGGACACTCCAGTTGACGTACCTTCTCCACCTCAGCCGGAGGCAGAGTGACCCTATGACCAGGACGTGGAAGTTATAGAGATCAGAGTTAGACGATACAGTTATCCACTGCGCTCTTTGAGCATAAAGGAGCTTAAGGAGCTGTCAGGTTGAGAAGCAACCTTGGCAGTCAATCCCTTCAGTTTTTACCCTCTGCCGGTTCCACCCATGGTTCCACCTCCCACTCAACAGGTAGAGATCCTAGCAGGATCAAGCCAAACTGGAGTAATTGCTAAGAGAGAGCCGACCCCAGAATATGTTCCCCTTCTAGTGGAGGATGAAGGTGAGGAGGATCCAGAGGAGTTCCCCCTCGATATGTCAATGGATCTAGTAGTTGTGGACCATGCTCCACTTCCTGCCTTACCCCCACAACTTCCCCCCAGCCATTGCACTTGAAGTTCTGGTGACAGGCGGACTAGAGAACATCCCTATGCATCAGGGGTGTTAGTGATGACCCTGATGGAGAGGTATATAGTTAGATGGTAGTGGGACCAGTCTCAGGGCTTTCTTTGATACATCTATAGGAGCTATATGTACGGGGAGACTAAGGACTACATGGAGATGTTAGCGGCAACCTAGGGTCTCTTGGCAGAGGCTTACGAGGCTTACACCAGCCGTAGGTACCAGCCGGTTCATTAGGTTAGCGACTTTCCATCCACGAACACCGCCCCTCCAGACTCATCACAACTGGCAGCCATCTCTGATCCACCTAAGTCACCATGGTAAGATGACGAGTTTATGGATGGAGATGCTTAGTCCTTAGGTTTACTTCATATATATATATATTTCCTTATATTTTGCATAGGGTGCCTACGTGCCCCTCTTTTGTTTCAGTTGTACAGATCTGATGGGACCACTAGATGTATATATGTTACTTATGTATATATGTTATGCTTTATTTCCACCATGTGTTACTGTGTACAAAAAAAACTTCCATAATTTTCTTAAAACTAGTAGCCTCTTAGTTAACCGAGATAGTCTAATGGAAGAGATTATCTTAGTTAACGAGATTGTTACACATACTCCCAAGACCACCCTCAGGGGATCACAACACTACGGTTCTTCAGTGTACCCTTCACTGTTATGCTCTAAGGAGTTACTTCATCCTCCACCTGACATAGGCCTTACTTGGGCCTCATATAGGATATGTTTTTCACTTTATAAATAATTTTGTTAGGAATATTATTTCTTTTAGGAATTATTTAGGTTTACAATATTTTTAGTTTTGGGCTCTGCATGGCCATATTTTTCATTTTAGGGCACTTTTGGGCCTTGTATAGGTGTTAGGTTGCTTTGGACTCCTTTTGGGCCATGTAGTTTTAGCTTTTGGGCCTTGGGTGAAGCTTTTTCAAGCCCACCTAAGCCAAATCCGAATTTTAGCTTTCAAAGAGGTATAAATACCTCTCTCTTTTGTAATTCTCTCATAATTTGAATGTTAGAGAAACTTCCCCTTCTCTTTAGAAAGTAGAAGCCTTAATCCTTTCTTAGTTCTTGTCCTTTGGCTCCCTCCCAAAGATGGTGAACCTCCTAGTACCTTATCTCTCTAACCTTAGAGAGTGGTGGAAATCACTTCTCCTACACTAGTCTTCCATTCTCCTCCATTTCTCTTACAATTCCTACCTTAGATCTAGGTTTTTCTTCACCAAAAATCTCCATTACTTTACCAAATATGTCATGACCTGCACCATATTCACATGAATTCAGAATTTATTCATCAAATTGAAGTCTCCTTGCCTTAGATCTAAAGAATAAAGAAGAGAAAGATCCATCCTTCTTAAGGAATTGAAGAAATTCCTACAACACACCCTTATCCTCCAAGTATGATGCATGACTTACAAATTTCATCAATCATTTATTGGGCCTCAGTAGGGTTCCTTTACTGACTCCGTTTCATTTCTAACATTGGGCTTCTTTCTTTTTATTAATTCTCAATTAATTCTTATCTTTTCTTTCAAAAATTTTCAACTCCACAATGAACTCACCTGACATTTACAAATGAAACAAGATCCCACATTTTCCAAAAAACTACAGGGTATATTGGCGCTACAACACCCACTAATCATCTCAGATCCAATTTCCATATCTTTCATGATCTAGTCATCTTGGAACCCCTAGTGTTATTGTCTTTATCAACACTTTTCTCGTTTATCCTTTTCTTATCCATCTCAACATACTCATTCAATGCATCATGTAAGTTCTATTCATTCATCATACAATTCATTATACCACACTCGTCATGTATAAAATCATTTACAGTCACATATTTAATCATGTTACATAATCAGCCAATTAACAAGTACCATATTGCATGTAGTATCCATTGTACTAATAAATCATCACACAATAATCACTAGGCACACCATAAAACATACATATCAATATTCACTATTAGAAAACAGTTATCACACAACAATCATTAGGCCACACGACATAATATTCATTACGTACTACATCTTAACAAGTTATCATATGTTTTAACGTCACTAAGATTAAACTTATATAGGCAACTGGACGTAAACACTCATGTTATATTCTTACATACTAGTCCACCCATTTTTACTCTACCATTTATCTAGTTCACGTCATTAGCATTTCCTTAATTTGGTTCGTTATTAAAAGTATACTATCAATAGATTTAATTCTTTATGTACCTTTCAATTATTTGTTTTCTAGCACTCTTTACTTATTATGCATCCATGCATTATTATAATTCTAAGAGATCGAATTTCCTATTCCAATATGGGAATTAAACATTCACTAAGTAAGTTATCAGCTTGCTTCTTTAACTAACTAGATTAGTTCCACCATCTAAGTAACTTGTCTCCTTTTCTTTTACAGTAATTAATTATCAATTTGCTCCGAATCTAGACGTTAGATCGCATGTTTTAGTTAAAATATCTTATGAAATGGTTTGGATCTTCTTATATCCTTAAGTTTTTCAACCTCCTCTTATTTGTTGGTGTACTCATTCCTTCTTCCATGGACTAGTCCTAGTCCCTAATGTCTGATTATGAAATTTAGTTCATTGTTAAGTGATCTTATTATTTATTTTCTTTTACTAATTCAAATAAACTTTACTAGTTGAATAACTTATTTCCTTTGTCACTAAATGGGTTATTAATTCTTTATGCATATATATTTATAAGTTTACTCTTAGTGATGTCCTTTTTAGATTTTCAATTTCTAACCTTTAGTACCTTTTCTCTACTTCCATCATTACCAAATCATACTAACTAATTTAATTTGTTTAGTTACATTCTTTTAATCAACTAAAATTTATTTTCTCTATGATAACAATTTGTTACTTAAGAATTTAGTTACAACCTTAACTTCTATGCTTTAAACTTAATCAAGACAATTTCTGTTTAAAAGTTGTTATCTAGTCTGTAACTTAATCTTTTTTATTACTAGTCCAAAGTCTAAATTCAAAAATCCCTTCCATATCCTTTATTGTTATTAGTTACTAATGTTCTAAAACTCTAATTCTCTTTTCTTATTTACATTCCTAAAATCATTCTTATTTTATTTCATCATTTATGCCATGTACTTCATAAAATTCCTAAGGTCCTTTTTATACTTCTACCTTTATTGGTCACTACAATCTCCTAAGTCCTAACATTTATTCCTTTATTTGAACTTCCATAATCACTTTTATTTCATTCAAGTATATATCTTATATAATTAACTAATCTCTTAAGGTCCTTTCTTCATCACTTATTCCTTTTAGACTCCAAAATCTCTTTCATCTTTTTTTTCTACATGGCATACTTAGCTATAGAAATTATTTAGACCAAAAATATTTGTTCTTCAATGAAATTTTCAAGTAACTTTATTTCATTTGGCTATTCATTTTTGTTTCACCATCAACTCATTTACTTGATTAACTATGATAAAATTTATAATAACTAAAAAAAATAGCTTCGGTTTATAGATTTAGTAAAATAAAACATCGTAATCGTACGATCGGTGAACTTTCTCGAAGTGTGTGCTATCGTCAAAATAATTTCAGCGATGTTTAGCGATAGATCTAATTTTTAATAACAGGGCTTACCAGAAAATTTACCACATATTACATAATAACACAATAAAATTTAAATTTAAATATTACAACCATATCGAATTACAACCGAGCCCGCCTAAACACTAAAATTTCTAAATCCTTCGTTATAACTCCGATCGCGATAAAAATTCCTTCCAAGCATAAGGATATTGAGATATGCTTTATGAAATTTATTAAAACGCTTACAAACAAAATTTTAATTAAAATTATCTATCAGCAACGAAAAATTACGCGGTTTGAAATCTAGCCATTGGATTGAGACGAAACTTGAAACAATTATTCCTAGATACTAAAGTAATTTTATAGAGTAGTTTAGGACGCAATCAAATGAGGCAAATCCCCCTTACCTCTTCAGACAGCCACTGCTTTGAGGAGGAAAAACGGTGAGCTTGCCAAAAAATTGTTAAATGCTCTGAAATACCCGCTGATCTTTACCGACGGTTCCCGCACCTAAAGAGAAGCAACATGCAACCGAAATTGGACAAGAGGGTCATAGTTTTGGGCTTCCAAAATAGAGAAAAAATGCCACAAAACCTAAAATACAAACTGATTTTGCACAAGGAAAGAAGAAGACAAGATCAAGAACGAAATGCAAAAATCCTTACCTTGGTGGCCTTGGATGGTCACGACTTCAAGGGGCCAAGGCAAGGGGGTTTTAACTAGATTTTGAGAGCTCCATACTTGAAGAAAAAACAAGAGGAGATGGTTGTTGAGAAGAGGAGAACCCGCGGGTTGGTGAGGTGAAAGGAAGAAGAAAGATGAATTTTTGTGGTTGATGATTGTTGGTAGAGGTGTGGCCGTGAGAGTGGGTGGTTGAGGGAGGAATTGTGGTGGCTGAATGAGGAAGCTAAAGGGTTAAAGGAGAAGAGTGAAGAGGATGGTTGTGCAGGAATGGTTCTGCCATGGAAGGAGGGAGAAGTGTTTGAGTTGAATTAGTGTGATAGTGCAAATTGTGGTGGTGAGATGTTTTGTGAATTTCACATGTAGTTTGGTAAGCTTGTGGAGCAAGGAGGGGGAGTGAGTGGCTAATGTACAAAGCTTGATTAACAAGTGTTTTCTGAAGCTAAGAGTGTTAAGCAAGGAGTTAGTGTGAAGGAGACAAGTGGGCATGACTTTTACAAACTAATTGGACCATTATTTTGCATGGGCTGTGGTGGTAGCTTCCGGGGCGTCGACTTGCCATGTGTTTTGTAAGGGGTTCCGGTGTTAATTTTGGAAAACACAAAACATGAAAATATAGATCTATGCTTTCGCTGTAAAACGATGTATGGTACGCTAAAGCCCAACATCGGACGAGTGAGATATGGCCAAAATACAAAAACTGCTCCAGATTATGATGGAAATGAATTTGTGAACAAAATAAATTCACTGGGAAAATGGGTAAGAAATTAGCTTTTGGTCCCTTCATGAATTTTGTAGAAATTTTTTATAAGGAACCATAGCAAAAAGAATAGACTCATTCCAATAACATATGAGGAAGATATAATTTTTTTCCTAAAAGTATGCTGTGTAGTCACGAAACTAGAACAGGTCCACAAAGATTATGAAAACTGTACCGATTGGGGAGGATTCATCCTTTGAGGCCTTCATGAAAGGTGTAGAGAATTTTGTTACGGAGATTTTGACACTAATTTTGCATAAATCAAGGTTGTATGAAAAAATTATGACTTTTTGAATGAACCATGCGAAGGATATAATGCTCAAATGATGATTTTTTTTTGAAGTGGACATGCTTAATCTTTAATTTTGGGGGTGACAAAGTGGGAACCGGAGTTTGGGGCTAGAAATGGAGGTTATAGATCTTTTCAAAACAAAGAGATTGAGACCAAAATCATCTGCTTCTAAGATTGTATGCAAAAGTTATGTCCAAAATATCAAAGGTGTTTGGGTCGAGCCTTAAGGTGATTTATGAGGAAACTGATTTATGGAAAAACAAAGTTGATAAAGTCTGAATCAAGCTTCTGCCCATTCAGGAAAAGTTCCTAAGTATGTCATATTAAATATCTTAACTAGCTCTGCTTTTCACTGTTTTCTCGTACTAAAACTGTTCGGGGAATAGGATGAAGCCTCAAGCTTCCTATTAAAAGCCCAACAGAGTGTCCCCAAGAGTCCTGAGGGTCTAGTTTCTTGTTCTTGAAAATCAAGGCTGTTACAAAAATGATCGATTTGGGGGTAGTGATTGTGAAGATCTAAATTTGCATCTAACAAATTTCTTGTAAATCTGTGACATGGTAAAAATGAATAGCGTACCTGATGAAGCCATTCGACCCAGACTATTCCCATTCTCCCTTCGGGATAGAGCAAAAGCTTGGCTATAAAGTCAACCTCGAAGAAGTATTTCAATATAGGATGACTTAACAAGAAAGTTTCTGATCAAATATTTTCCTCCATTTAAATATGCAAGCTAACATGTTTCCAACAAAGAGAGGCAGAATCCCTACCAAAAGCTTGGGATAGATATAAAGAGAGTTTGAGAAAATGCCCACACTATCAAATTTTGGAAATGCAAGACCTACCACATGAGTGTTGATTAATGCTTCTGCTAGAGGATCTTTAACTACAAAAACTATGGAGGAATCAATTGAGCTGATAGATGTGATGACATCTAATGAATGTTTGCTTAGTGAGAGAAGCGCGATGCAAAGGAGAGGTCTCATGGAACTTTGTGTGCAAGATGCTTATCTAGCACAAAGCAAGTTAATAACCCAAGCACTAGAAAAACTGAGTGTGCAAATATCTGAAATGCAAAACCAAACCAATTATGTATGTTAAGCTGTGATTTCTATGAGGGAGATCTTGAGAAAGGGATGTGTAACTCTAATGGCCAAGCTGAACAAGTGAATTACATGGGCCAACAAATCTAGAGGAGTTAAATATAAAACTCCTTTAATCCTAACTATAGGATTCATCCCAACTTTTCATGGCAAAGAGGTTCTTACTTGAACCAAAATATAAACCAAAACGTGGGTCAAGGTCAATCACAACAACAACAACAAGCTAATCACCTATAACTTGAAGTTGCTAAAGAAAAGTTAAAGCTAGAGATTATGTTGTATCAATTTATTCAAGACACCCAGGCCAACTTCAAGAATCAAGAGACATTCATTCAGAATTTGGAAAACCAAGCTGGTCAGTTATCGAAAGAATTGGCAGAGCGACAAAGTGGAAGCTTTCCGAGTGACATTGAAGTTAACCTAAAGGAGCAATGCCATGCCATCATGATAAGGAGTGAGAAAGTGTTAGCTGGACTAGAACAAGGGAATGAAAAGAAAGAAAAAGAGAGTAAAAATAAGAGTGAAAAGGAAGTTGAAAAAAATAAAGAGAGAGAAAAAGAAAAAAAGAGTCCTAAAAAGAAAAAGAAAAAGAAAAAGATTGATATGTTTTTGGAGGAAGCTACTAAAGTAACACCTAAAAAGATGAGATATGCTCCATTTCCACATAGATTCAAAAAACATATTGAAGATCATAAGTTTACTAAATTCCTTGATTTGTTTAAAAAGTTACAAATTAATATTCCTTTTGTAGAAGCTTTGCAGGAAATATCATCCTATGTTAAATTCATGAAGGAGCTACTCTCAAAGAAGAGAAGGATGAAAGGGGATGAGACTATTGCACTGACAGAGAAGTGTAGTGCAATCATTCAGAAGATGTTACCCCAAAAATGTAATGATCTTGACTCATTTACTATCCCTTGTTCCATACGGGATATTCACGTGGGGAGTGCTTTATGTGATCAGGGGACGAGTATTAATTTGATGCCACTGTCATTAATGAAGAAATTGGGGATTAATGATATTCAACCAATGCGGATATCATTACAATTGGCAGATTGATCCATCAAATATCCTAATGGTACAATACAGGATCTGCTAGTGAAAATGGACAAGTTTATTTTTCCAACAGATTTTGTGGTGTTAGATATGGAGGTGGATAAGGAGATCCCTTTAATCTTAGGGAGACTGCTCTTAACTATAGGAAGAGCTCTTATTGATGTTGAAAATGGAAAGCTAATACTGAGAGTACAGAAGGAACTAGTGCTTTTTAATGTGTTCAATAGCATGAAACATCCAATGGATAGAGTGGTTTGTTTTATGATTGAAAATGTTTCTAAATTTAAAGCTTCTATGTTATTGAAAGCTGAGGAGGAAGCTTTGAAAGCCTTCCTTGAAGATGTGTTTGATGAAGAGGATGAGGAGTTGAATAAAGAAGTGCAAGGGATGTTGAACTTGCTTAAAAAAGAAGAGCTGATAGAAATTAGAAAAGAACTAAAAGAAGATCTTAAGGAGAAGCCTAAATAGGTGGTGAAGGAGAAAAAAGAGTTGAAGCCTTTTCCCTCTCATTTGAAATATACATTTCTAGGTGACAACGAGACACATCCAGTGATAATAAGCATTGAGTTGAGTGAGGAAGATGTTGATAAACTTATGAAGATTTTGAAGAAGCATGAGAAGGACATTGGGTGGAAAATTTTAGATTTGAAAGGAATTATCCCCTCATTTTGTATGCATAAGATATTATTAGAAGAAAATTACTCTCCAGTAATACAACCACAAAGAAGGCTGAATTTGGTAATGAAAAAAGCAGTGAGGAAAGAAGTAGTAAAGCTTCTTGATGCGGGGATAATATACCCTATTTCTGACAGTGCTTGGACCAACCCGGTTCAGGTGGTGCCAAAGAAAGGAGGTATCACAATGGTAAAGAAGGAAAATGGAGAGATCATTTCAACAACCCCTACAACGGGTTAAAGGATGTGCATAGATTACAAGCGGTTGAATGATGCTACATAAAAGGACCACTTTACTCTTCCTTTTGTTGACCAAATGTTAAAAGATTTATGGGCCTTAGTATTATTGCTTTTTGGATAGTTATTCCGGGTACAATCAGATGGTGGTTGACCCGATAGAACAAGAGAAGACAGTATTTACCTATCCGTATGGTATTTTTGCTTACCGTCGTATGTCGTTTGGGTTATACACTACGCCAGCCAAATTTAAACGGTGTATGTTGGCGATCTTCAGTGACATGGTAGAGAAATTCATCAATGTGGCGCCCTTAATCTAAGAAATAATGTTAAAGGTATCAATATTTAGATAATGAAAACTAGGATAAATTTTTCATAATTTTAGACCACCGTTGGAAGAAGAACACCGTAATTAAAGACTTTAACAATTAACCCTAGACCATTTAAAGACCTATCTTATACATGATGATATGAGAAGGTAGACGATTTATACAAATGTTAACTTAAAGTAATCAACTACACAATTGCCATGCAAGTGTTTAGCGGAACACGTATGTTAATTCGGGAGCAAGAGTGGATGCAGGCTTACCCTTAAAGACGTTCATGCAAACTCCTTAAAGTCTGTCTTCTTTTAATGAATGCCCTAGGCCTTCTACACTTGCATAACCCTCCCTAATAGCCTATGAATGTGTAGTGGAATCCTATTCATATTCTTCCTTAAATATGTTACTTTTCCTTTATCTGATTGCAACCTATTGATCAGATTTACTATGCGCGAATATCTTCACTAATGATTCCACCTCCTACTCCTTCCCCGGCACACAAAAAGAGTGCTAAAGTTAAATCACTCTCTGTCTGAAGTATGGAGCTTGTTTAGCTCTAAAGGTGCGAAGTGAAACATGTAACATCCTGAATTTTAAAATGGGAGAATTAATTACCAGAATAAGTATTAGAAATTGGTATATGGAATATTTAATGTCCCAAACTATTGAGAATAATTAAATTGATAATTTTGGGGACTGTTAGAAAATTATGGAGATTAGTTAAGCTGAAAATGAGCCCGGTTGAAATATGGGTGTCGGACCAAGTATCTCGGAATGAGATGATATTGGTCAGGGCTGTAGAGAATAATATTGGGAATCCGAATATGTATTCGGAATAATTTTCAGACGATGTATTGAGCCCGAACTGAGAACCTGTTGGTTATAAAATGGTAAAGTTTTAATGAATGGGAATTAAAATAAATCAAAAACCCAAATTTCTTTCACTATTCACGTATGTTTTCGCTGAAGGCAGTAAGCATTTGCATTTTCTTCTCCTTCTCATCATCATCTTCTCCATTTTCCTCTTTTCTTCTTCCAAACCCTAGCAACTTGGCTTCATCTTCCATTTCCTCTCATTTTCGTTAGTGGGAGCTTGAAGGGAGTTGGTGGAGCTGCTGTTTTCTCCTCCTTTCCCTCCATTTTCGCAGCTTTCTCTCCCTCCATTGAACCCATTTTCATTTTTTGGTTTTGAGGTAAGTATACCCATTTTTGCTAAGGTTTTGGTTATGGGTATATGGCATTTATGTGTTTTGAAGCCATGCATGTGTATGGATGTTCTTAAGGAGAGCATTTAATGCAAGGGTTTAATGTGGATTCTTATGAAAGTAAGGTTTCTTTGAGAAGTAATGAAGTGGTTACATTTATGGTTGGAAGGAGAAGAATATTTATGTTGGTGGTTGGAAATTTGATGAAACCCTCATTTCATAAGTTGGGGGAATGTATAATGGAGGTTGATGAGTATTAATTATTGGTAATAAATGTGAGTTATGATGTTTAAGGGTCATTGGTGATGATATTTTGTTGGTGGAAGTTAATAATGGAGAAACCCATGAAAGGGTTTGGTTGTTGAGGACATAATAATAAAGGGTAGCACCTAACCCATGGTTGTTATGGTGGATAAAATGAAATAAAAGAGTTTTGAGAGTTATAATAATAAAAACAGCAAGTAATTATTGATATATAAGTATTTGAATCTTAATGAGTAAGTAGAAAATTGATTGTGTAATGTATTATGATGTAGGAAGTGACCCCATTGACGAAGCGGGACCATCGAACCGCGTTGATCAGTACTTCACTTGAGGTGGGAGGGGGTAACTTTTCTAAATGCATGATTTCATCCATTGGTGATGTGAAAATATGTATATGTGATTATGTTAATGGTTGTTTGAATGGATGATATGATATGTGTGATTTGAATGCATTTAGAATGATGATTGTTATGTGGCATTGTGTTTGGGATAAAATTAATGATGTGGTAATACTATATTAATGAAGTATGATGATGGTTTGAAACCATATGTGAATTGAGATTGTGATGTGAATATCCCAAATATGTGTGTATGAGTTATGGAATGTGTATGCCACTAACTATTGATGAGAATAAGTTCAAAAGAGAATTGGGATTGGATGAGAATGATGAGAATATTGAAATCCACTAAGTGGTGGTGAATGATTGAATGTGGAGTGGCATCTAGGATGCATAGTGTGAGGATGCACTTGATTTGCATTTGCATTGCATCCATGGCATATCATAGCTGTCTATGTGGAATATTAGGGGGTTCCACTAGGCGGGCCCAGTGGGAGGGCGGCTCGGTGCACGAGCGTGTTGTGGTTTTTCCCCTGTGACTCGGTTTATGAGTCACGAAGCTGTCCATAGTTTGGTGACGAGGCACCCTATGTGGCGGGCCCAGTGGGCGGGCGGCTCTATGGTGAGCGAGTTTACCTCGGTGTTCGACGGGACACGGCTCTCTCGATGTGTGTTCGGGAGGGGCCCGTAGCACTTGTGGTAGTTGAGGCCACGATGTTAATCCGCAAGTCACAGGTGACTAGTGCTACAGAGGGGCGATAGCGGTTTGGTACCAGTAAAATTATGATGATGTAAGCATGCATGAATTGAGATATATGTGTACACAATTTTTTTCTACTGCAGTAGGGGTATAGTAGCACACCTATGCTTGTCCCACAATTGAATTGATATGGTATTTTTCCCACAGTCGGATCCGCATTATTTGATAAGAAACTCTTGTGCATATGCATTAGCTTTAAGAGCATTTGCATATAGCCGAAGATATGCCTAGTTGAAAGCCCATGGTGGCAACAGATGAATGAGAATTTAAAAAGGGAAAGAGTTGAATACTAACCCGATGTGTGTGTTTGGCAATCCAAATGATTGATATTGTGAATGTATACTTGAAATTATAAGATGTATTGTGTATAATGTATGATGTGGTGTAACGATTGCTAATTGTGCAAGTATACATGTATTTCATCATAATGTATGATTTTAATTCATTTGGATTATGTTACTCACCTCCCCATTGCCATTTTTAAAGTTGATGTAGGTATGACTTAAATCCTACAGCTTTTGGAGGCTGAGTTTGGAAGGAGGTAAATATGGATAGGAACGTATAAGCCTTGGCCGGCATGAAAATCTGTTTTGATAGAGTATATGAGGTGTATATACTCAAATCTTGTAATGTTGATAATTTTGGAGGTCATGGGAGAAAATTGGACATGTTTGTGTAATGACAATTTTCATTCATGACCCAAAAGTTGTAAAGAATGAGCCTGAATGCTTAACTTTGGTGAATGAATGAATGCTGTGTCTTTATGTTATATTATGGAGCTTATGGAATGATGTGGAATATAGATATATGCAAGGAGTGTATGTGGTGTGATGATGAAATTAGAATATATGCATGAATTAAAAGTAGCATGATGATGTTGGTGGTATGTAGTTCAGTGAATGAATCATGTAGTTTTAAATTGTAACATTATATGAGGTGGTACATGCATGATGAAGTGAGGTAAGGTCTTAGGTGAGGCCAAAAATAGAAGGGATTGATATTGCATGTGTTGAGTCCATGTAAATTTTCGTTTCTGCTGAGTCTCTGCAGAACTTGCTCAAGCGAGTGATACTCTCGCTCGACCAAGATTGTTGTGGAACAGGGGATACGTCTCTGCCCCATTTTCGCTCAAGCGGACGTGCATTTCGCCCAAGCGAAATTGCCTCAGAATCAGAGTTTAGATTCTGGACAATTTTCGCCCAGGCGGATGAGGGAGCGCTCAAGCGAGGGAGGAGGATTTTGATTCTGGACGATTTTTGCCCAGGCGAGTGGTGCCTCGCCCAAGCGAAAATCGGCAAGAGAGTTGCCAACCATTCTGGAACGATCTCGCTCAAGCGAGCCTTGGGCCGCTCAAGCGAGATTGACCCCTGATGCTCCTCTCCTTCTTCGCTCAAGCATCTCACTTCCTTCGCTCAAGCATTCCTTCGTGTCTCGCTCAAGCGAGACAGGGCTCGCTCAAGCGAGCTGAGCCCTGAT
The DNA here is from genome assembly GCA_037962975.1 of Clitoria ternatea. NCBI lineage: Eukaryota > Viridiplantae > Streptophyta > Magnoliopsida > Fabales > Fabaceae > Clitoria > Clitoria ternatea. The sequence continues at coordinate 185,009,535 of CM075671.1, forward strand.
GCTCATTCCTTCATTTCGCTCAGCATCGCCCAGCGCCCGCTCAAGCGTGTGTATGCTAGCTCGCTCAAGCGACTTGAGTCACGCTTGAGTGAGTGGCACCTGATGCTGCTAATTATTATTTTAACTGAACCTTTGAATCCTATGCATGATTGTTTCTTTAAATATTATTTTGAAGCATTGAGGAGTAATATTTTGGCCCTCTAGATTATATAAATTACATCCCATATTTTTATGAAAGGACTCCTCTTGAAAATCAATTAGCCACTGATTAAACCAAAATTAAATAATTCTTCCGCTGAGTCTGATTGAAAAATTTATCTGTTAATTTCACCCTCTCATATCTTCATATATGGGAGTGGTTCATTATAGGTCCAGGGGTTTGGTGAAAAATACTTTGCCACTTTAATTATTTGATTTATTATTATCATTTTCAAAGACGTGAAAAATTTCCTCCTATTTTACATGGGGGTTTGGGGCATCTCAAAACATCCTAAGTAAATTAAATAAAATATGAAACAAAAGAAAATTTTCCCAAAATTCCGCACGACCAACAAGGAAAAATTGGAACAAGAACCCGACCAAGGAAAGGAAAAACTGAGACGGAACGCTCCCATGTTAGCAAGACTCCCTATTGTTCAAACAATGGACAGCGGAATGAAGTGCCTAAGCGGACCACGATTCGCTAGAGCAAAACCTTAATCGCCCAAGCGAACGAGACACTCGGGTAATCTTGACCACTCGGGATTGAACTCAAGTCCACTCGGTATTCCGCATCACTCGGTATCGAAGCTTAAGTTCACTAGGTAACCTTATCATTCAGAATCCGATCCTAAGTTCAGTCGGGAATTATTCTCTCAGCCCTTACACTCAGAAACTATAAAGTTTTTCTTACTCGGAATGTTTCCACAGTCACATATCACTTGGAATGTTTCACACATTTTTCACTCGGCATATCTGATCCTTCTTATCTTGAAAACTCTACAAGGTCAAGTCTCGCTTAAGGATTCTAAGACTTCATTCACTCGGAAATGCTCTAGCTTCTTTCCATTCGGGGAATTTTGATGATGCATGATTTATCTCTAATTCTCCAATTTAAATGTGTATAATTTGCCATCACTTAGTGTGTAACATATTGCATTTTAACACATTTTTATCATTTGATCTTTATGTAATATTTGATTGTTAATATGTGCAAAAGAAAATAGATCAAAGAACTCAAGAATTCCAATCCAAAATGATGATCAAAGTGCCTAAGGATCAAAGGAATCAAGAAATATTCAAAAGGATCTCAAAAAGGGTAAAAAGTGTGCAAAATATGGAGAATCAGGGGGATGAATCGATTCATCCCCCTCTTGAATCGATTCATGCGAATTAAATGCACCAGGAAGTGAAATTTTGAGCCATGAATCGATTCATTCTGGCTTGAATCGATTCATACGTTTGAATCATGCAAAAATCAGCATTTTGAATCGATTCATTTGAGTTTCAAAGGCAATGAATCGATTCTTCCATCAAATGAATCGATTCATACGTGTAAAATTAGCCCAGAATTGCATTTTGGAAGCATGAATCGATTCCTCCCACCAATGAATCGATTCATGATTGAATAATTGGCCCAGAAACACGTTTTCAAGCTTCTGGAAGGTGGACAAAGCACTGAGGAAGGTGGGCAAGGCACTCAAATTGATCATGGAGCACCATGGAATTGTAAATTCAAGAGTGCATCTTCCATTATGAAATATTTTATGGCAAAAGCTTGCTTTCTAACTCCTATAAATAGGCACAAGAGCAAGGGTCATAACACACCATTCTTCACACAATTCTTCATCTCCCTCATTCACACGTTCTGTTTCTCTTCTCTGTTGGAGTTTCTCCAGCAACTTCTCCATTTCCGGGTTAGTTTTATTGTTGTAGTTGTAATTATGGAGGGCTAAAACCCTTAGATTGATTTTCTTGGAGAATGTTGTAATGTAATTTTGAGGTCATTAATTTTAATATAGTATGCTTTTATTATTGTTATTTCTTCATAATCATTCTCTACTTATTTAATTCTATTTTGTTTAATTGAATTTGTATGCTTAATCGGTTTAGTTATCCAAATGGAGTTAAATAAGATTTCAAATTAGAATGGATTAAGGAAATATGCATGCTTAATGAATATTTTCATAATCACTTTTAATAATTATGGTTTGCTTAATTCCATAATTTGAGAATAGATTATGTATATAGGCGATGTTCTTATGTATGCTCAATAATTCCTAGATTTTAAGATCTTGACTCCTTTTGCTTAATTAGGATGCTTGATTCAAATATTCATTTTTAAATGAAAGTAAAGGAATTGTGAATTGAAAAAGACGCTTAGTTGATCAATTCAAATTGAGCTAAGAAATTGACATTAATAAGTATACAAGTTATCTTTAGTGAACCAAGGATAAATTTATTTACAATACTCCAAGAAAATCAATCGCTTGTTATTTATTGTTTTAAATCCTTTATTTACCTTGTTTTAATTTTAATTGTGACAACAAAAATCAATCAAACCCCCCCCCCAATTGTATGTTAGTGAACTTATGTTTGTAAAAATTTTTAATTGTTTAGTTTTTATTTTTAATTGTTAAAAATTAGTTTAAGACTTGATTTTTCCTAAATTTTTGTGTTGATCCTTGAGAGAACGACCTAGGTTGACACCCTAGTACTACGTTAATTAATTTTAATGTACTAATTTGACGGGATAACGACTGCAAAAATATCAACGTCAAATTTTGGCGCCGCAGCCGGGGATCAACGATCTTTAGAAAAAATTCTTGTTTTAAATTAATTTTTTTTTTTTTTGAAAAAAAAAAAAAAAAAAAATTTTTAAAAAAAAAAATTTCTCTTTTTGTTTGTTTGTTTCTTTGTTTTATTTCTTTTGCATGATTTAGGATTCTTATGATTTATTGCTCATCATGATCTAATATCTTGTTGTATGCTATGTATGACTAGAAGAACTTTTGAGCATTTATATTCATTTGATCCTGAAATTGAAAGAACTTTTCATAGGTTAGTTAGAGAAGCTAGATTTAATAATAATTTTGTTGATATTGATAGTGATAGTATTTTTTCTGAATCTGTTGAAAGTACTGCTAGTTTTTCTGATATGGCTGAACCTCGTGAAAGAACTCTTAGAGAACTAGCTGCTCCTGAATTCACTTACGAAAGTTTGTGTATTCAATATCCTGATGAGGATGTCCCTTTTATTCTTAAGACCGGACTTATACACCTGTTGCCTAAGTTTCATGGTCTTGCGGGTGAAGATCCGCACAAACACCTCAAAGAATTCCACATTGTGTGTTCCACAATGAAACCCCAAAACGTTCAAGAAGACCATGTCTATCTTAAAGCGTTTCCTCATTCTTTAGAGGGTGTTGCTAAGGATTGGTTGTACTACCTTGCTCCAAGATCAATCACAAGTTGGAATGACTTAAAGAAAATGTTCTTGAAAAAATTCTTTCCTGCCTCTAGAACAACTGCAATCCGTAAAGACATATCTGGCATTAGGCAACTCTCTGGAGAAAGTCTTTATGAATATTGGGAGAGATTTAAAAAACTCTGTGCAAGTTGCCCTCACCACCAAATTTCTGAACAACTTCTTCTTCAGTACTTCTATGAAGGTTTACACCACGTTGATCGCAACATGATTGATGCGGCAAGTGGAGGAGCTTTAGGAGATATGACTGCTGCTGAAGCAAGAAATCTGATTGAGAAAATGGCATCTAACTCTCAACAATTTGGTGTGAGAAATGATTCTTTCAAACCTATGTTTGATTCCAATTCTAGTTCATCTGGAATTAAATTGGAGAGCAAACTTGATGCTCTCACCACTCTAGTCACACAATTGGCAGTAAATCAAAAATCCATGACTGCTAAAGTGTGTGGAATCTGCTCTTCACAAGAGCACCCCACTGATTGTTGTCCTTCTCTACAAGAAAAGGATAATAATAGTCCCCAAGCCTATGCAGCTAACATCTACCATGATAGACCTCCACCACCACAAAACCATGACCTTTCCACCAATAGATACAATCCAGGTTGGAGGAACCATCCAAACTTGAGATGGGGAAACCAACAACAAAATCCCCAACCTCCATTTCAAAACAATGCACCAACCTTCCAAAGACCTACACCTCAACCATCCACAAGTGGCCCTTCTTTGGAGGATCTGGTGAAACAAATGGCTGCACAGAACTTAGAGTATCAACAAAGAAATGATGCTACCATTCAGAGTTTAAGCAACCAAATTGGGCAATTGGCTTCATCATTAAGCCAGTTACAATCTCAAAACTCTGACAAAATACCATCTCAACCAGCTGCAAATCCAAGAAATGTGAGTGCAATTCAGTTAAGATCAGGTAAGAACCTTGAAATACCCATACCTAAGGAACCTGAAAAACAAAATGATGTGCCCACAACAGTTGAGAATGATGAACCCTCTTCAAGCACAAGAAAGTCTAAGATGCAACCATCCCAAGTTCCATCTTATATCCCTCTTCCTTTCCCACCAAAAGCAATTCCAAGCAAGAAGATGGAAGAAGTGGACAAAGAAATTTTGGATACTTTCAGAAAAGTAGAAATAAATATACCTCTTCTTGATGCAATCAAACAAGTCCCCAAGTATGCTAAGTTTCTGAAAGAACTATGTACTCACAAGAGGAGACTCAAAGGGAATGAAAGGATAAGCATGGGAAGAAATGTATCTGCACTGCTTAGTAAAGAAGTTTCAAATATCCCTGAGAAATGCAAGGATCCAGGTACGTTTTCTATACCCTGTATCATAGGCAATAATAAATTTGAAAATTGCATGTTAGATTTAGGAGCTTCAATAAATGTTATGCCTATGTCTGTTTTTAAATCTTTGTCTCTTGGAAATTTACAACCTACTGGTGTAGTAATTCAGCTAGCCAATAGGAGCACTGCCTATCCTGCTGGAGTTATAGAGGATGTTTTGGTTCAGGTAGAACAGCTTGTTTTCCCTGCTGACTTTTTTGTACTTGATATGGAAGAAGGTATGCCTCAAATTCCTGTTCCTATCATTTTGGGAAGACCATTTTTGAAAACAGCCAAAACTATAATTGATGTCCATGCTGGAACTCTTTCCATGGAATTTGGTGACACTAAGGTAAGATTTAACATTCTAGATGCCATGAAATATCCTTCTGAAAATCATTCTGTTTTCCAAATTGACATTATTGATGAACTAGTTTTTGAACATTTTTCTGATGTTGATTTGGAATGCATAGATGATTCATACAGTTGTTTTGCATGCAATAATTCTGAGAATTGTCATATTTGTGCTGAAATTGACAAATATATAACTACTGATTTAGAGTCTATAGAAATACCTGTTCTAAATGCAAATTTTCAAGAAGACTCTAACAAATTTTTTGAGGTGCAAGAATCCAAATCTGCTTTGTTAGTTCCATCTACTTTGCAGGCACCTAATCTGGAGCTAAATTTCTTACTTGAAAATCTCAAGTATTCATACTTGGGAAATGATAAGGAGCTCCCGGTAATAATCTTTACTTCTCTTGATGAAAATCAAGAAGAAAAATTGCTGCAAGATTTGGGAAGGCACAAGAAGGCTAGACCACTATCCAATCTGCTTCAAAAGGATGTGGTATTTGAGTTTAATCCACCTTGAGGGAGTTTTTCTTACCCTTCTCTTTACTTTTTCATTATATTGTCTATTTTGTATGCTCTGTCTTACATTGAGGACAATGTATGATTTAAGTGTGGGGGTGGGATCATTTGTGTGTTTTGTGTGTTTTTGTGTGATTAAATTTTTTGTGTTAAAAATAAAAAATAAAAAAAAAAAAAAAAATAATAAATAAATAAATAAATTTATGTGTGTTTTTGTTTTAAAATGGCATGTTTTATTGGAATTTTAAGATATGCATGAATAACAAGTAAATTCTTTCATGTCTGATATGAGCTTAATGATATGTTATAATTTGAACTCAAACATTTTTTTGGTATGTTGAGAATGACATGATAATTGAGAAATGATCATATATGATGGAATTATACCTTGTGAGATTTTTGAGCCTTAAAATTTGATGGATCACTTTAAACCATCTTAACCCTTTCATGTGTGATTAATTCCTGAAGACTTACATCTTAATTTTTTGTCTTGTTTCTTGATGATACTTGAAACTCATATGAATGTATTTTGATACAGGCATTTTGTTCAGTTGAGCCATTAAGCCAGATAAGCCTACCATGAATAAATTATCTCTTGCTAGCCATTTTGAGCCTATTTAACTGTTTCCTTGTTACAGCTCAAATAAGCCATGGATGAAAAAAAAAAAAAAAAAAAAAAACAAAAATATACCTACCTTAAGAAGTATATTGAAGCTTTGGAATCAAGTCAAAACAGGCATTCAAATAAGTGTGGGGGTGTGCAAAAAGGAATTGCAACTCTTGTTCCAAGTGTTATGCAATCTCATAAAAAAAAAAAAAAAAAAAAAAAAAATTTATTTTACCAAATACCATACAATAAATGTTTTACCCTCACTGTTTGCCAGTAAAATTAATTGCTTCATTATTCTTTTTGGTATAAATATTTCATCCAATTTAACCTTGGCCACATTGCAACCCTGTGAAAGCCCTGTTGATCTATACATGCATTTGTGTTGATTGTGGAAATAAGAAACTTGCCAAATTTTTAGACTGTTTGTTTTTCAGAAATTGTTTTGAGAGTATACACAAACCTTAAACACTTGAGAGTTGAGAGTATGTCTTGTGAGGTTCTATCACTTATGATCTTCTTTTCAGTTTAATTTAATTTTCACATGCCTAAGTGTTTGAATGATTTTTATATATATCTTGATGCTCTGTATCTTTCATGTTGAAAACTCTTGTTTCTTTGTATATTTCTAAGATTTCATGACAAGCATGCCAATTCTGTGTGTGTTGTTTTCAACTTAATGTTTTCAATAAATTGTTATACTTGTTTTTATTTTGATTTTGCCCGGGAGTGCAAAAGAATAAGTGTGGGAGTATTTGATGATGCATGATTTATCTCTAATTCTCCAATTTAAATGTGTATAATTTGCCATCACTTAGTGTGTAACATATTGCATTTTAACACATTTTTATCATTTGATCTTTATGTAATATTTGATTGTTAATATGTGCAAAAGAAAATAGATCAAAGAACTCAAGAATTCCAATCCAAAATGATGATCAAAGTGCCTAAGGATCAAAGGAATCAAGAAATATTCAAAAGGATCTCAAAAAGGGTAAAAAGTGTGCAAAATATGGAGAATCAGGGGGATGAATCGATTCATCCCCCTCTTGAATCGATTCATGCGAATTAAATGCACCAGGAAGTGAAATTTTGAGCCATGAATCGATTCATTCTGGCTTGAATCGATTCATACGTTTGAATCATGCAAAAATCAGCATTTTGAATCGATTCATTTGAGTTTCAAAGGCAATGAATCGATTCTTCCATCAAATGAATCGATTCATACGTGTAAAATTAGCCCAGAATTGCATTTTGGAAGCATGAATCGATTCCTCCCACCAATGAATCGATTCATGATTGAATAATTGGCCCAGAAACACGTTTTCAAGCTTCTGGAAGGTGGACAAAGCACTGAGGAAGGTGGGCAAGGCACTCAAATTGATCATGGAGCACCATGGAATTGTAAATTCAAGAGTGCATCTTCCATTATGAAATATTTTATGGCAAAAGCTTGCTTTCTAACTCCTATAAATAGGCACAAGAGCAAGGGTCATAACACACCATTCTTCACACAATTCTTCATCTCCCTCATTCACACGTTCTGTTTCTCTTCTCTGTTGGAGTTTCTCCAGCAACTTCTCCATTTCCGGGTTAGTTTTATTGTTGTAGTTGTAATTATGGAGGGCTAAAACCCTTAGATTGATTTTCTTGGAGAATGTTGTAATGTAATTTTGAGGTCATTAATTTTAATATAGTATGCTTTTATTATTGTTATTTCTTCATAATCATTCTCTACTTATTTAATTCTATTTTGTTTAATTGAATTTGTATGCTTAATCGGTTTAGTTATCCAAATGGAGTTAAATAAGATTTCAAATTAGAATGGATTAAGGAAATATGCATGCTTAATGAATATTTTCATAATCACTTTTAATAATTATGGTTTGCTTAATTCCATAATTTGAGAATAGATTATGTATATAGGCGATGTTCTTATGTATGCTCAATAATTCCTAGATTTTAAGATCTTGACTCCTTTTGCTTAATTAGGATGCTTGATTCAAATATTCATTTTTAAATGAAAGTAAAGGAATTGTGAATTGAAAAAGACGCTTAGTTGATCAATTCAAATTGAGCTAAGAAATTGACATTAATAAGTATACAAGTTATCTTTAGTGAACCAAGGATAAATTTATTTACAATACTCCAAGAAAATCAATCGCTTGTTATTTATTGTTTTAAATCCTTTATTTACCTTGTTTTAATTTTAATTGTGACAACAAAAATCAATCAAACCCCCCCCCCCCAATTGTATGTTAGTGAACTTATGTTTGTAAAAATTTTTAATTGTTTAGTTTTTATTTTTAATTGTTAAAAATTAGTTTAAGACTTGATTTTTCCTAAATTTTTGTGTTGATCCTTGAGAGAACGACCTAGGTTGACACCCTAGTACTACGTTAATTAATTTTAATGTACTAATTTGACGGGATAACGACTGCAAAAATATCAACGTCAAATTTCTAATAAGTTCATTCTCAGGAAGTCTTTAAGTCAAATTCCCACTCGGAATTACATGTACCGAACAAGGACGGGAAACAAAACCGACAATGGAAGAACCAAGCTTAAGCGAAATCAATCAGCGTTCACTCTCTCAAGCGAGACCCAAACTCACTTGGGTTAGACAGCCCATCTTGCTCGGGCGAAACACCATTCGCTTAAGCGAACCAACCCAAAACCTTCCTCCCATTCACACTCGCTAGAGCGAACCCTTATTCGCTGAAGCGAGTAGCTCTACTCGGTATAACTCAACCTCAATTCACTCGGGATATATTATCCATTCTGCACTCCGGTTATACATTGACCCATTCCTACTAGGAGGAATTCACCAAGTTAAGTCACGCTCGGACTTATTCTATACTTATCCACTCAGAATCACACAAGCATTATACATTTAGTAGAAAATAAATGTACACAGCTTAGATATGAACCAGATAAAATACTTAACATTATATGTAATGAAATATGTTTGGTTTTACTCTCAATACCGAGAGAATTCAAATCCCACGCATTAAAGTAGAAAGTTAGACTAAGAGTCGGCCAAGGCTATACAAAACCATCTACTCAATATATACATATATGTACATCTCCACTATATAATGTACTTCCAGCAATCGGTGCTCTCCCGTCATTCTACATTCCGAGCAACATCCACTGAAATATGGCCACAATAGGGGTGAGCTTATACATATAAAATGACAGTAATGACTTAGAAAACCTCAAGAATTCCACTACACAGCATTATCTCATCAATCAATCTATCACATGCACTGCCATTCAATATATCCACACATTGTATCATTCAATCGGAATTAATTCAAATAACACAGCCATATTAATCATATTGATATTCCCCATACATGCGTATATAACCACATTTATTTCATCAACAGTGTGCACACATTAATTCTCAGTCGAATCTGATCGGTTTTATTAAGTTTTATGTTGCAACATAGGCTCCAAGCCTTTCTCTCAGCTCCAAGCTGATCTGGCCGTTTTACTGGTACCAAACCGTTTGCCCTCACACGTAACACAATCGCTCCAAGCGACAACGAAAGTGTTACGGGCAGCCCCGAGTCCAACTCGGTAAGCTTTGCCTTAGGTCCAACCTAAGGTCTTTCAGCGTCCAACGCTTAGTGCACTCGGCACTGCCTCGAGTCCAACCCGAGGACTTTAATTATTTTTCCCATGCTTATTCATAAGTACAACAGAGGCATTTCACTCGGTAAAACCATATAGCACATGCATCTCATGTATTCATTATGAAATCTCATCAGATTCATCCAAGCATTTACATGCATACAATAATAAGATATCAATCGGGAATTTATCCTCTGCCATTCAGTACAAAGTACTCGACAACCACACTAACATTCACATAATATACATTTCATGCTCTCAATATAAAATCCATACAGTAATTAACTAACAGTCCCACATCATTCACTCGGTATCAACAATACCAATGTCATATACCACATACTATTAAATATTAAACTTCACACGGGACTCAGTCATAATAGAATCTTAACGCATGCACTCGGCCACTACAGATCCAGTACATTTTCATATATTCACATGTTCAATAACACATATTTCATGGACGGAGAAGGATGTAACCTTACATGACTCAGCTAACACATACACATACCCGGTATTCGAAAGTTATTATCATATTATTCACACAACCAACATATTCATAACCATAAACACAACATACAGTACTTTCACCCGGGATCCATCCATAACTATGCATTTGAGATGTAAAGCTCCCCCTACCTTCTGAAAAGACGTAAGAAACTCCTCTGTTTTCAGTGTTAACCCGAGCTCTGTTTTTCCAACGTTGATTCCGTTGCTTCCCCGCTTCCACGGTCACTCTCTGCTGCTCAGAAACCGTCGTACCAGTTGAACACCACACACGCAGCTTGTGAGACTGGAAGTTGTTCCTCTACCGAACGATCCCTCCTTGCCAACAGTGGGGAACCTCAAGTCCTCCACAACACCACAGTCGTAACTGACAAAGAGAAGAACGAAGAAGAAGGAAGAAGAAGAGTCGCGGAGGAAGAAGAGGGAAGGTCTCGTGGAGATTTTGAGAGAATGAAGAAGTACTTGAAAGCTCTGAGCAGGTACATAAGGTAATGAGGAGAGGGAGTGGGAAACGTGTAATTTGGCAGCCACCATCCCATCATATGTCATGTCTCATTACTCCCATCAGCATCAAATTCTTTTATTTCAAATTAATTCTTAATTAATAATTAATCCTAACTTGTAATAAATCTTAATTTTAATCTAGTCATTTATTTAATTAGGATGTTACACGAAGCGATAAAACTTATTCTAATAGGAGAAGGAGATAATATTATTTATTATATATTAACATAACTAAGATCTAGGAGAGAAAGAAAGTCTTACAGACTTTTAGATATACTTATTCGTGTCATATTTGAAAGTTTGAAATGAATGGAAAAAAGCATGAAGTATAATTAATGAAGTATAATTAATGAAAGATAGGTTAGGATTACTTCGGCTCACAATTTCATGAAGAAACATGTAATTGAGGTTCAATCAAGCTTCAGACTTAAGAGGACAACTTCACAGATGGTTAATCCTTAATTCCTTAGGTGATTAACACTGATTCCTAAGCATTAAACCCTAATCCCTTAGGTGTTCAGTGAAAGAGAAATCTAATGTGAAATTGGTGATTGAACCCTAGCTATTCACCTAATTGCTAGGCCTAAATTAGCTAGGAAGCCAAAAGTTACCTAAGCTTTCAACCATGATTCCTCATTGGTGAGATGCTTCAATTAGGTCTGGATTTGTCAATCCAGTAGTATAGATCCATTTCTCAGCTTATTCTCCTCATGCTTTAGAAGATGATTTCATCAATGCACATTCAAGAGTCCATTGGAAGCTCCAGTAATCCCAACCCTAGGGGTTTAGCAACCCATGGAAGTGGAATCAGTAGAAGAAGGAATGCAAAGAGCCATGGAAGAGAGAGTTTAGTAAGAAAAAAGGTTTAGACAGAGATTAAAAATTAGAAAATGAAAGTAGTGTTATTGCTTCTGTGTTAAGTTACAAAGGAAAAACAAATAAATAGGTTTATGCCTTGAACTAACTAACTAACTAAGCTTAATCACGTAATTTCCCCAGAGGGGCTTACAAGCAATTAATTAGAAATTACATAACTAAATAAATACTTGTTTCAGGTTTCCCTCCTAGCTACGCGTAGAAACACCCACATACCAGCGTATGTACGCTGGGATTCTGTATGAGTGGGAACTGTGTGCCTTATGCTAACTTGATCTGCGTGTGTATACGCTTGGGTCCAGCATATGTACACTGGCCTATTGACTTGGTAAATTAGATTGTCTCTGGGCGTATGTACGCTCGCCTACCCAATGTATGTACGCTGGGCCACTGGTCTGATGGTTTTGGTTTTGTTTCTGGGCGTATGTATGCTAGGGGACCAGCGTATGTACACTAGCCTTCTGTCTTTGGCACTGTGGTCTTCTTTCTTCACGTGTTGGTACGCTCCATTCCTGTGTATGTACGCTGGCTCACTGGATGATGGTATTTTTATGGGCGTATGATACACTGAGTTGGGCGTTCATACGCTGAACTCTTGGACTTGGATCCTGTCAAACACAAACAAACAAATGCCTAGAGTATGTACGCTAGCTTTGTAACGTATATATGTTGGGTTAATGGATTTCAGAATGAACTTCCTTCCTTATATGTTTATCTTTTTATCCATTTTCTTGCATAATTCAATACATATTTTAATTAAATAAGTAAAAGCCAAAGAATGACAAAACATTACTTAAACAATGCCAAACTTAACAATACTTAATGAATTAAGATAAATGAAAGATAAAATTATTAAGTCTTTTCAAGACTTATCATCAAACTACCAGAAGAGGCCCGACCCTTCATGGTAGTTGGTAGTCGGTAACCAGTCTTCTTTCTTTAAATAAAAGGCTAAGGGCAGAGACCTTTTTTATTTGATAATAGCAATCCAAGAATACTCAAATTTATTGCCAAAGTTTAGTAAAAACATATCACTTTCATAAAAGTATGAAAATTCAACATTTGAACACAACCACTGGCAGTGGTTGCACTCCATTGGCAATGGTTGCACTCCACTAGCAGTGGTGTCACTGCCATAATGCCAGAAAACCCATTTCAAGTCAGATCCTTCCACTGGCAGTGGTTGTAACCACTGGCCATGGTTGGATCTGTTTTCCATGCCCTATTTTCACAACAAAGGTACACTTCAAGGTAGAACCCACCATTGGCAATGGTTGCAAACTACTAGTCGTGGTTGGTTATGTTTTTATTACTAAATTTCGCATGAAAAATGTACTCCAAGATAGAACCTTCCACTGGCCGTGGTTAGCCCCCTATTCCACCATTTTCCAATTTTCAAAGAAATCATGCTTTTGGACATTAGATCATGCAACCTAGTCCATTATATGCATAAAATCAACAAGGATCACTCATATTATGGCACAAAACATAGAAGAACATATCATTTATCCACTAAGATCTTTTTATACTAACTTTAAACATCATTTAAATTATCAAATCTACTTCTATGTCATGCATAACCATTGTAATCATATCCATACACTGTAATAATTCACCCATCCATGGATTTCCATCAACATATGCATCATTCCCATTAAAGGGGCTACAAAACTTTCATTGTCAATTGATATAGTTGTTTACAAAAGAATCGGCCTATTGTATACGCATGTACACACAAAAATATGTGAAACCAAGTACATGTAAACTTAAGCCATCAACGCAACATCTACATTAACATCATTGTCATCAAATACATATATGATTCTAAAACTCAATGATTTACCAGTCAAGGCATCCCTATACAACTATTTTACCTTCACCACCAAAACATAGAGTTCTAAAATAAGATGCATCTCACCCCATATATGTCTTGCATCACAACGCTAAAAAGACAACATAGAGAGTGAGTTATACAATCTAAGTGACAAATATGAATACATTTGTCAATATTTACATATAACAACATGTAGGCTTTGCTACAAAACATCAATTATCATTATAACTCCATCATTCTATCAACATATACGTATATCATGATCATCAACTAAGACTTATAGCAAAACACATACATATACACACCTCATTGCCTTTCATCTTATTGGGCTAACATAAGCATTATCACCAATACACAAGGTCTTGTCATCATATGTAAATTTTTTACTTGTTATCTTTAAGTTCTCTTTCACCCATTTCAATTATCACCAATCCAATTTCATCCTCATTTTGGCATATCGACATTCTATATGCAAATGCTCTTAAGCCAATGCATATGCACAAGAATCATATTCATCAAAAACACTTACGAATCTTATTGTGGGAATATAAAACATCAATTTATGCGTTCAAGCATAGATATATAATCATGCCCCTACCGCAGTAGTAAAACATGTACACATATATGTCAAATCTCAATTTTTACAGGTACCAAACTGCATCACCCATCTTGCAGCACCAGTCATTTTCACCATGACAGCTATAAACAACATAACAACATAATGGTGTTACGGGCTAACCATGAACCATACCATGGAAGCTATGATCCAAAAGACCACCGGGGACACCTGCACATCAAAGAGCCACCCCCACCGGGTCAACCACATGCAACTCCCCGTAACTAAGCATGGGCAGCTTTGTGACTCTACCACTGAGTCACTAAGGTAGTTAACAACACTCATGCTAAGAGCTGCCCTCCCACTAGGTCAATCGGAGGAACCCCTAACATCCCTTAGTGGTAGCTATCCAATATTCCATGGATGCAATACAAATGCCAATCATATGCAATCTCATGTTATGCATTCTACCATGCCACTCATCAACCATTACCATCATCACATCACCACTCAATTCTTAATGGATTTTAATTTCATTGATTAGTGCCATTGTTTCAAATTTTAGTGTGACATTCACAACATTTTCCATCAACACAAATTCAACTCATAAATACAAGTTTATACTTACATCAACCACAATGGCATCAAAAATTATGAACAACAATGTCTATCAATCTTTCATCAACATTCAAGGGTATGCCCAACAACAATATCCATTTTCATTCAACATCAATATTCATTATTCAATATTTGTGGTGAATATTGTAACACCCTAAATTTTAAAATAAAGGATTAATTAAGGAGATAAAATATTAAATAATTATATTTGGGTTATTTAATGTTCCAAAATATTGGGAATAAATAAATTAAGTTTTTTGGGAACTGTTTATAATTTATTGGAACCAGATAAGTTGAAAATAAGTCCGGTTAAAATATGGGTGTCGGACCAAGTATCTCCGATTGGGATGATACTCGTTAGGGTTGTTAAGGATATTATTGGGAATCCGAATATGTATTCAGAATAATTTTTGGATAAGGTAGTGAGCCCGAACAAAGATCCTGTTTGTCATAAAATGCTGAATCTTTAAAGAGGGATTAAAAATAAAGCCAAATGACCCATTTTTCTCTTTTTATTTCCGTTAGCTTCTTGGTCCCTCTTAACAAACACCTTGCTTCTTCTTCTTCTTTATTCTTCTCCTTCATTTCCTTTTCTACTTTTCTTCAAAAAACCCTAAGCAAAAATATGGTGGCTCTCTTCTCCTCTCCTATTTTTGTTCTTGAAGGAGCTTGGAAGAGCTTGGAGTTTGAAGTCTTACCCTCATTTCCCCTTATTTTTGTGTGGCTCATCCCTCTCTTGGAAAACTCTCTCATTCCTTCTCTTGAGGTAAACTCTTGTTATTTCTCAAGAGTATGAACTATGGATTTTTGGGTTTTGATGTTGGGAAAGTGATTTAATGAGTGTTGTTCAGTTTTAGAGAAACCCTAACCCTATGATTTGGGGGAAATACAAAATATGAATGGAGAAGCATTTATTATGTTGATAATTGTTATTGGTGAGGTGAAATGATGTTATTAATGGAGGGTGGCCAATAATGAAGCTTAATAATTGATAATGGTTGTTAGGAACCATCAATGTGGGAACCCATTAATGGGTCTGACATTAAAAATGCATAATAATAAATGTAGACGCCTAAACTGTGGTGGTTGTGGTAGAATGAATGAAATAAATGGGACTTAAGAGTTAAGATGTTGGAAGACATCAAGTAAATGAATATGAACATTAAGCCGAGGTGGTTGAATAGAAAATAATTGTGTGATATATTATGATGTAGGAAATAACCCCATCGACGAGGCAGAACCATCTGACCGCGGTGATTACTACTTCTCTTGAGGTAGGAGGGGGTAACTATTCTAAATGCATGATTTTATCCATTGATGATGTGAAAATATGTGTATATGATTGTGCTTAATGATTGCTGATGTGGATGATGTAATGATTTAATGATTTGAGTGCTTTTAGAATGATTGATGTTATATGGCATATATTTTGGATGATGAATATCATATTGACCTAGTTTGAGCCGGAGTCAATGATCTGGTGTGGGACCAGTCACGAGAGTCAGTAGATGGCTAAGGTTTTATACAGGTACTATATGTATCTGGTATGATTATCCGGTATCCTAATGAGAGGAGACCAATCTTGATGTCTTATGTTTTACCTGCTGAGTTAGTATTGCACACAAAATAGATGAAGCGATATCCGTATTCTGGTACCAGTATCGAGACTGGATCAGATATTATGTTGATTATGTTGATAAAATATGTCATGATGGTTTGAGACCATATTTTGAATTAAAATCAATGATGTGAAATATCCTAATTATGTATATGTGAATTGATAAATGTGATTGCCACTAACTACTGATGTGTGTGAGTTCCAACAAGAATTGGTAAAGATTGAGAATATTAAAATCCACTAAGCGGTGGTCGTGAATGGACGATTGATTGAGCGGCATATAGGATGCATAATATGACAATGCATTGATTAGTATTTGCATCCATGGCATATCATTCGCTACTTATATGAAATGTTAGGGGTTCCAATAGGTAGGCCCAGTGGGAGGACGGCCCAGTGCACGGGTATACTGTTATTGCTCCCTAGTGATTCGAGGAATCACGAAGCTGCCCTTAGTTTGGTGACGAGCCACCCTATGTGGCAGGCCCTGTGGGAGGGCGGCTCTGTGATGAGTAATTTACCTCAGTGTATGATAGGGCACGGCTCCCTTGATGTGTGTTCAGGGGAGGCCCGTAGCACTCTAGCAAGTAAGGCCATAATGTTGATCCATAAGTCATGGGGTGACTAGTGCTACAGATAGGCGAGAGCAGTTTGGTACCAGTAAAAGTATGATGTTGTAAGCATGCATGAATTAAGATATAAGTGTACACATTTTACTACTGCAGTAGGGGCATAGTAGCATACCTATGCTTGTCCCATATTTGATATGTTGTTTTCCCACAATCGGATCCGCACTTAAAAATGCTTCTATTGTGCATATGCATTGGCTTTAAGAGCATTTGCATATAGCTGGAGATATGCCTAGTTGATAGCCTGTGGTGGCGATGGATATTTTTAAATAGAGCGAAAGTAAGCCAAGATACTAACATTAAAATATGATGATTATTAAGAATGTTAAGGATATGCTATATATGATATTGCCTTGTGAATATGCTTAATTGGACATGTATTGTGCTGTGATGGAATGATGTATCATGTGTGTGAAGCTTATGATGTTTTCTTGAAAAATGAATAGAATGCACACATGTATAAATATTCACATAATGTATGACTTTGGTACATTTGGATTAGGTTACTCACCTCCTTGTTGCTATTTTTAAGCCTGATGTAGGTGCGATATGAACTCCTACTCTTTTGGAGGTCGAGGATTGATAAAGGTAAATATGAAAGAAATGTGGGTGAGCCTTGGCCGGCATATATAATCATTTTTGTATAGCATACGGTGCGTATATGCTTATTTTGAAATTAGTTTGATAATGGTTGATTTCGGAGGTCATGTTGGAAAATTAGACCTTATGTGTACGGCTAATTTTCATTAATGATCTTGATAATGTGTAAACGATATTATTATTATTAAATTTTATTTCTATCGTTTAACAAATCGATGAGGCATCTTTCATCCTCTTTTTGGTAGATATTTTAATCACTCTTGAATTTAATTTCTTCTTCAGCTTTTCCCTTGTGACGGCCTCAAGTCCGGTCGTCCGAGGTGCACTCTTATACCTTTCTCATATCCTCATATATGAGATAGGTTATTCCATGATCCGGGTAATTACTTGGTATTACATATATATATATATATAGAATTTCTTCTACATACAATTATTTTAAAATCTTAAAAAATTTACCCCTAGTTTCGGGCTGGGGTGTTACAGCCTGGTATCAGAGCATTGATTGCTCATTGATAAATTATATGAATTAAAGGTTGTTAAAGAGTGATTGTCACTTAATGTTGACATGTTATAGTTATAGTTAAGAATTATTGGAGCTTGAATTGCTCAGTGCTTTATATAGTGGTTGATATTAAGCCCGGCCAGGCATTTCCTTCCTCATATTTACCATCCAATTGTGAATATGTTATGATGATATTTGTATTAATGATAGTCGATGATGATTGGTATATATTGAGGAAAGAAACATAAGGTTTCTAATTATGTTTGTGTTGTGTGTATAGAGTGATTGATGGCGAATAGGCGTAATATTAATGCAGCCGCTATGGTTGAAGCCTTCAATCGATTTGTCGATATTCTAGAACAGCAACAACAACCCGTTGGTTAGCCAAATCATGGTCTTGATCGATTTCTCAAGCGGAAGCCTTCCGAATTTCATGGAGGCTACAGACTGGAAGATGCTTATGTTTGGATCCGTGACTTAGAACGGATATTTACAAGTATGGAGTGTACGGAAGCTCAAAAAGTTGAATACGTGGTGTTTATGGTCCGAGATGAAGCTGAATCTTAGTGGATTCTCACTTGTGGGTGTATGATTGTGGCTCACACTCCTTTGGATTGGGAGAACTTTAAGGTGGAATTCCTTAGGAAATACTTTCCTGAGAGCTAGAAGAACAAGAAAGAGCTTGAATTTATAGAGCTAAAACAAGGAAGCATGTCGGTGGAGGAATATGCCTCAAAGTTTGAAGAGCTATATGTATTTTACCCTCCTTTCCAATAGGAAGGTAGCGAAGCTTCAAAATTTGTTAAGTTTGAGAACGGATTACGCCAAGAGATCAAGAAGGCAATTTGTCACCAAGAGATTAGGAGCTTCCCAACTCTTGTGAACAAGTGTAGAATTTTTGAAGAGAATGATGTGGCTCTCAAGAGTTATTCGGGACATGATCATAAACTGAAGGGTTAATCCCCTAACTTCAAGAAGAAGGGCAACTTTAAGAGTAACAAACAATTTGTATATGGGTCCTCTTCTTTTAGAGGCGGATGAGGTGGTCGAAGGCATGGTACAAGTGGTGGCTGAGGTAATGGCCAAAGACTTCGATGTTTCCGGTGTTATTGAAAGCATTTAGCCCGTGAATGTGGAAATGAAGAATTTATGGTGTGCTATCGATGCAACCTGTAACATCCTGATTTTTACTAATTGAGATTAAGCCATTAATTAAGGGTTAATTGCAGAATTGAGATTAATGATTAATTGGACTAATTACTGATTGGTTAGAAAATGATTGAATAAATAATGATAATAATAATAATAATAATGCCAGGCGAAAGGACGCATGTACCCCTAATGGTATAAGATAACTTCAGCTCTCTCTTTCCCTCATTATTCACGCTGGACAGCTCTTCTTGTGTGTGCGTCTGGTCTCTCCTTTCCCCTGCTTCTTTTCTTCTTCACTCTCATTCGCTTCGCCACTTGAACAGTGAGAGAGTCAAGAGCTTTTCTGGGAGGAACAGCGACGCGGCTCTGTTTCACTCCCTGTCTTCTTCTTCCTCTCCGTCACCTTCTTCCCCTTCTTCTTCTTCCACTTGGAGCTGTTAGTGTCCCAGTTGGGAGGCTGTGCTGGAAAGTGCCTTGGAGCTATGGGGGAGACGAATCCGTTGGAGGAAGGAGCAACCCTGGCCCAGAATCGACGCTGAGTTCGAAGGCTGTTGGAGGAGGAGTAACAGAAGGGCGATCGGTTAGCATTGCAACTTGAGGAGCCTCTGAACCCCGACAGTAGGTAGGGGGCACTTTGCATTGAATCATGACATTGCCGTATGATTTTCTCTTACTAATTTTCTAACACACATCTTCAAATCAAGCCATCCACCCTTATTTTGTACAGCAATGGGTTATCCTAAAGAAAGCTTCTCCTATCATGATAAAACTTTTTCCGTATTTGGGATGTCCATCTGTTAGGCATTATTACCGAAGCTTTAAAGTTTGCCATGTCTGCATACCATGGGCTACCAACAATGACCATCAACCTCTCATCTACTAACTCTTCATTTATTGGTATTGACTTTTTTTCTCCTTCCATTTTGGATAGCTGATCTACCACCAAATATTTCTTACCTTTCTTATTCTTTTTCTCAATGTTAAATTCCTACAGAAGCAGTACCCATCGGATCAACCATGGATTTGATTCTTTCTTAGCAAGAAGGTACTTGATTGCTGAATGATCAGTATAAACCACCACCTTAGACCCAATTAGGTATGATCGAAACTTGTCAAAAACATACACCATAAAAAGCATTTCTTTATCAGTTATGGTGTAATTGACTTGGGCTTTATTTAGAACTTTACTTGCAAAATAGATCACATGGCTCAGCTTATCCTTTTTCTACCCCAGAACTGCACCAATAGCAAAGTTACTTGCATCGCACATTAATTCAAATGGTAGAGACCAATCTGGTGCAGCAAGTATTGGGGCTAAAATAAATTGCTTCTTCAGCTCAGCAAAAGCCCCTAAGCAATCCTCTCCAAACACAAATGGTACTCTTCAGTAAGCAAGTTATACAATGACTTTGCTATTTTTGAGAAATCCTTCATGAACCTGCGGTAAAAGCCTGCAGAGCCCAAGAATTCAATTTTTGAATGATCCACCTTTATCCCTTTGGTTAAGATCTTATGACCAAGAACTATCCCTTCCTTCACCATGAAATGACACTTCTCCCAATCAAGCACCAGGTTAGTTTCTTAACATCTCACCAAAACTTTTGCCAAATTCTCTAGGCAAGTCTTATAATCAAATTCAAAGACGGAGAAGTCATCCATGAACACCCCGATTGTAACATCCTAAATTTTAGAGAAATAAATTTATTAGATGATGATAATAAATTATTTATGGTCCAATATACATAGGACAATTAATTAGACACTAGTTGTGATTTATCGGTAAATTAAAATTTACTGAAATAGAACAATTCAACGCATAGTGCGGGACACACTAAGTCAAATTGGATATTTGATGGGTCTAGAATATTTATGAAATTATTTTAGTTATGGTGATATGATTAAAATAATTTTTAATGTTGGGGGGATATATATACGGACACGGCGTATGTTAATAAGCGGCAAAATATGAGCCAATTAGAATTAATAAGTATAAAATCCTTTTCTCCCTCTTTATTTCACTGTAGCACTTTTCCCACTCTCATATACTCTCTTTTGCCCATTGGAAAAGGAAATTGTTGACCATTGGAAAAGGTAAGATAATGCACTCTTTTGACCATTGGATAAAGACCAATTTTAACAATTTCTCTCTCCTTTCTCCTTTAATTCATGGCAATGCTTCTTCTCCCTTCCCATTCTAAAATTTCATTTCCCTCTTCTTCATTCCTCTTGTGCCCAAAATGTGACCACCTCCTCTTGTTTCATTTTCTTGCAAAATCAAAACTTAAGTTTGGTTTTATAAAGCTCAAATGGAACATTGAAGCAAAGCTTTTCTCATCTTCTCTTCTCTCCCTTTAAATTTCATGTTTGACATCGTGCTTGGAGAAAAGGTAAGGTTTCATTATACTCGTGGCTTTTATTGGTGGTTTTGAAGTTGTTGAAGTATTATAATGGAAGATTAAGTATAGTTTTGATGAATGAATGTATGTGGATCCCAAACCCTAGGGTAGATAACCATTGGGAATTTTGTTGTGTTGATGATAATATGAATATGATGTTGTTGTCTTGGAAATGCCTAAGTGATTCAAAGAAATGATTAGAATTGATGTTTTGCAATTTTTGGTGAAAACCCTAACATGTGGAAATTGGGGCTTTTGGGAAAATTTGATGAATTCAGGGTTTATTGTCTTGAGAATAATTTTGGATAAGGAAATGAATTTTTGGAATGGTTGACACTAATTATTGATGTTGGGAGTTTGAGGAATTAAGAAAACTATAGAAGGCACTAAGTTGGTGAAGTTGATAGAAATGGTATTTAATGTGTGTTGATGACTTAGGAGTGGTTTCGTAGTCATTTAATTTTAGAGAATATGAATTAATGGGAAGGAATTCCCGAAACCTAACAAAATAAGAAAATTGGTGTTCATAACATCTTTAAGATATGTTAAGTATTTTAGATACAATGAGGAATATTTAGAATTTGAAATTAATGCCTTGATACATATGTTAATGTAGGATCTATAACAAACAACGAGGCGAAATTGTCGAATCGCTCGGATTACTTCTCTTGTGGAAGGAGAGAAGTTTATATTCTAAATACATGAGTAGAGTATTTATTGAATGTTGTATGTGATATTACACGTGTTTGCCTTATTCTTGATGCATTGATGATTTGTGATGTTGGATATGGTGATGTTAGTATGCTTGGCAAATGTGTGATATGCATTTGGAATAGTGGTGGTATGCTTTGGGGTGATTGATAATTGTTATAAGAATTTGGGGCAAATATTATGCCTTGTGTTCTTGAGAATATGTGCATATTTGTAACACCCCGGCCCAAAACTAGGGGTAAATTTTTCGAGATTTTAAAATAATTGTAAGTAAAAAAAATTCTATATATATATATATGTAATACCAAGTAATTACCCGGATCATTGAATAACCTATCTCATATATGAGGATATGAGAAAGGTATCAGAGTGCACCTCGGACGACCGGACTTAAGGCCGTCACAAGGGAAAAGCAGAAGAAGAAATTAAATTCAAGAGTGATTAAAATATCTACTAAAAAGAGGATGAAAGATGTCTCATCGATTTGTTAAACAATATAAATAAAATTTAATAATAATAATATCGTTTACAAATTATCAAGGTCATTAATGAAAATTAACCGTACACATAAGGTCTAATTTTCCTACATGACCTCCAAAATCAACCATTATCAAACTAATTTCAAAATAAGCATATACGCACTGTATGCTATACAAAAATGATTATATAAGCCGGCCAAGGCTCACCCACATTCCTTTCATATTTACCTTCATCAATCCTCGACCTCCAAAAGAGTAGGAGTTTACATCACACCTACATCAGGCTTAAAAATAGTAACATGGAGGTGAGTAACCTAATCCAAATGTACCAAAGTCATACATTATGATGATATTTATACATATGTGCATTCTATTCATTTTTCAAGAAAACATCACAAGCTTCACACACATGATACATCATTCCATCACAACATAATACATATCCAGTTAAGTATATTCACAAGGCAATATCATATATTGTATATCCTTAACATTCTCAATAATCATCACATTTTAATGTTAGTACCTCGGCTTACTTTCGCTCTATTTAAAAATCATCCATCACCACCATAGGCTATCAACTAGGCATATCTCCGGCTATATGCAAATGCTCTTAAAGCTAATGCATATGCACAACAGAATCATTTTCAAGTGCGGATCCAACTATGGGAAAATAACAACATATCAAATATGAGACAAGCATAGGTATGCTACTATGCCCCTACTACAATAGTAAAATGTGCACACTTATATCTCAATTCATGCATGCTTACAACATCATATTTTTACTGGTACCAAACCACTCTCGCCTATCTGTAGCACTAGTCACCCCATGACTTGCGGATCAGCATTATGGCCTTACTTGTGAGAGTGCTATGGGCCTCCCCCGAACACACATTAAGGGAGCCGTGCCCCGTTAGACACCGAGGTATATTACTCATCACAAAGCCGCCCTCCCACAAGGCCAGCCATGTAGGGTGCCTCGTCACCAAACTAAGGGCAGCTTTGTGATTCCCCGAATCACTAGGGAGCAATAACAGTATACCTGTGCACTGGGCCGCCCTCCCATTGGGCCTGCCTATTGGAACCCCTAACATTCCATATAAGCAGTGAATGATATGCCATGGATGCAAATGCCAATCAATGCATTCTCACACTGTGCATCCTAAATGTCGCTCAATCAATCGTCCATTCACGACCACCACTTAGTGGATTTCAATATTCTCAATCTTTACCAATTCTCGTTGAAACTCATACACATCGGCAATTAGTGGCAATCACATTTATCAATTCACATATACATAATTAGGATATTTCACATCATTGATTTCAATTCAAAACATGGTCTCAAACCATTATGACATATTTCATCAACATAATCAACATAATATCTGATCCGGTCTTCATACCAGTACCAGAATACGGATATCACTTCATCCATTCTATGTGCAATACTGACTCAGTAGGTAAAACATCGGACATCAAGATCGGTCTCCTCTCATTAGGATACCGGATAATCATACCAGATACATACAGTACCGGTATAAAACCTCAGCCATCTACTGACTCTCGTGACTGGTCCCACACTAGATCATTGACTCTGACTCAGACCAACTTAATATCATATTCATCATCCCAAATACATGCCACAAAACATCAATCATTCTAAATGCACTCAAATCATTAAATCATTACATCGTCCACACAAGAAATCATTAAGCATAATTATATACATATATTTTCACATCATTAATGGATGAAATCATGCATTTAGAATAGTTTCCTCCTCCTAGCTCAAGAGAAGTAGTAATCACCGCGGTCAGATGGTTCCGCCTTGTCGATGGGATTATTTCCTACATCACAATATATAACACAATTATTTTCTATTCAACCACCTCGGCTTAATGTTCATATCCATTTACTTGGTGTCTTCCAACATCTTAACTCTCAAGTCCCATTTATTTCATTCATTCTACCACAACCCCCACGGTTTAGGCGTCCACATTTATTATTATGCACTTTTAATGTCAGACCCATTAATGGGTTCCCACATTAATGGTTCCTAACAGCCATCATCAATTATTAAGCTTCATTAATGGTCACCCACCATTAATAACATCATTTCACCTCACCAATAATAATTATCAACATAATAAATGCTTCTCCACTCATATTTTACATTTCCCCCAAACCATAGGGTTAGGGTTTCTCTTAAACCCAACAACACTCATTAAATCACTTTCCCAACATCAAAACCCAAAAACCCATAGTTCATACTCTTGAGAAATAGCAAGAGTTTACCTTAAGAGAAGGAATGAGAGAGTTTTCCAAGAGAGGGAAGAGCCACACGAAAATGAGGAGAAAGGAGGGTGAGACTTCAAGCTCCAAGCTCTTCCAACCTCCTTTAAGAACGAAAATAGGAGAGGAGAAGAGAGCCACTACATTTTTGCTTAGGGTTTTTTAAAGAAAAGTAGAAGAGGAAATGAAGGAGAAGAATAGAGAAGAAGAAGAAGAAGCAAGGTGTTTGTTAAGAGGGACCAACAAGCTGACGGAAATAAGAAGAGAAAAATAGGTCATTTGGCTTTATTTTTAATCCCTCTTTAAAGAGTCATCATTTTATGACAAACAGGATCTTTGTTTAGGCTCAATACCTTATCCAAAAATTATTTCGAATACATATTCGGATTCCCAATAATATCCTGAACAGCCCTAACCAATATCACCCCAATCGGAGATACTTGGTCAGACACCCATATTTCAACCGGGCTTATTTTCAGCTTATACGGTTCCAATAAATTATAAATAGTTCCCAAAAATCTTAATTTATTTATTCCTAATATTTTGGAACATTAAATAACCCAAATATAATTATTTAATATTTTATCTCCTTAATTAATCCTTTATTGTAAAATTTAGGGTGTTACAATCCACCCCACCAAAAAGAAATTTCGTCCCCAAAATTTAACATACTGGATTCGAACACATCGGGGTACCGTGCTCTTATATCGTCTTCACGTTCCCACATTAACGTCTCTGTATTTCCATGCTTCCATGCAACTTTCACCAAGGATACCAATTTGTTCCGTAGCTTCTTCACGGAGCGTTCGACAATATGAACGGAAACAGGAGGAATGGACAAATCGTCTTGTACATCAACATCGTCCATAGGAATTACATGTAGAGGATCATGGACATATTTCCTCAACTGTGACACATGGAACACATTATGTAGATTAGCGAAATATGGAGGGAGTGCAATCTGATACGCGACGTCGCCAATCCGCTCCAAAACCTCATAAGGTCCAATGAACCTAGGGCTTAACTTTCCACTTTTCAACGCCCTTCCAATACCCTTATCTCTTGATACTCTTAAAAACACGTGATCACCAACTTGAAACTCAAGTGGCTTCTGCCTTTTATCATAATAACTCTCCTGACGATCTTGGGCAATTTTCATCTTTTCTTGTATCATCTTGATTTGTTCATTTGTCTCCGCAATCAACTCCGGCCCAAAAGCCAAACTCTTTCCAGTTTCAAGCCAACACAATGGAGTTCTACATTTCTGACCATATAACGCTTCATATGGAGCCATACCAATAGAACTGTGGTAACTATTATTGTATCTAAATTCAATTAGTGGTAGGAATCTTTCCCAACAACCACCATGCTCTAACACACAAGCCCGCAACAAATCTTCAAGGCTTTGAATTGTTCGCTCAGATTGTCTATCCGTTTGTGGATGATATGTCGAACTAAGTTTCAACTTGGAACCCATTGCCTCGTGCAAGCTTCCCCAAAATTGGGAAGTGAATCGTGGGTCATGATCCGACACAATGCTCAAAGGCACACCATATAGTCTAACAATCTCCTTTATGTACAAACGAGCTAATTTCTCCAAAGAACTCTTTATATTCATGGGCAAGAAGTGAGCACACTTCGTTAACCGATCTACAATCACCCATATAGCATCATTTCCAGTACGTGTTCTGGGTAATCCAGAAATAAAGTCCATAGCAATAATGTCCCACTTCCACACCGGAACATCAAGAGGTCTCAGATAACCAGATGGTTTTTGATGCTCAACCTTAACCTTTTGACAAATAATGCAAGAGGCTACATAATTAGCCACATCCCGCTTCATACCGGGCCACCAAAAATTCTTCTTCAGATCTTGATACATTTTCGTGGCACCAGGATGTATACTCAACACACTCTTGTGAGCTTCTTCAAGTACCAATCTTCTTAAATCACCACCAGATGAAACATAAATTCAGCTTTTCCCATGCCAAATGCCATCATGACTTTCCGTCAAAAATGAATTTTTCCTATTAGCTTGATCTTCCTTCATCTCAATCAAGTACTCATCTTTTGGTTGTTGTAACTTCACGGTCTCAAGGAATACATTTGCTACTGTCAACACCTCAAGGGACATCTTTTTCGGGGTATATATTTGTACACCCACATTTAAGTTATGAAATTGCTCAATGAGCTCTATCTCTTTCACCATCATAGTAGAAACATGCAACCATTTTCGACTCAAGGCATCGGCAACCACATTTTCTTTTCCAGGATGGTATCTCAATTTGAACTCATAATCTTTTAAAAACTCCATCCATCTCCATTGGCGCATATTAAGCTCCTTCTGGTCAAATAGGTATTCAAGACTCTTATGATCACTAAAGACCATAAACTTAGATTCATACAAATAGTGCCGCCATAACTTCAAGGCAAACACCACCGCTGCCAATTCAAGATCATGTATGGGGTAGTTAACCTCATACGGTCACAACTGTCTTAACGCATAGGCTATCACATGCTCTTTCTGCATCAACACCAACCAAGACTAAGCTTAGAAGCGTTACAGTACACCACGAAGTCATCCAATAAGTCTGGCAGACCCAACACATGAGCACAAGTGAGTCTAACTTTCAACTCTTGGAAACCTCTTTCACAATCAAAACTCCATACAAATGGTTGATTCTTACGGGTTAGCTTTGTCAAAGGCAAAGCCAATCGGGAAAATCCTTCAATAAATCTCCGGTAGTAACTGGCAACACCAAGAAAACTTCTCACATCGGTCATAGACGTCGGTCTTTCCCAAGCCAGCACGGCTTCAATCTTAGATGGATCAACTACAACACCATCCTTGGAGATAACATGTCCATGAAATTGGACCTCGGATAACCAAAATTCATACTTGGAAAGCTTCGCATACAACTCTTTCTCTTGAAGGACGTTCAATACAAGACGACGATGTTCTTCATGTTCCTCATGGCTCTTGGAATAGACAAGAATGCCATCGATAAACACCACGACGAACCGGTCAAGATACTCATGAAAGATGTGATTCATGTAATCCATGAATATCGCAGGAGCATTTGTCACTCTAAATGGCATCACTACATACTCATAGTGCCCATATCGAGTTTGAAAAGTAGTTTTAGAAATGTCCCCAGTCTTCACCCAAATTTGGTGATATCTAGAACGCAAGTCGATTTTTGAGAATACAACGACATCCTTAAATTGATCAGAAGATCAACAATGCGAGGTAGGGGATATCGGTTCTTAATGGTTAACTTGTTAAGTTGTCGATAGTCCATACATAACCTCAAATTTCCATCTTTCTTTTTCACCAGTAAAATAGGCGCACCCCAAGGAGACACACTTGGGCGAATAAATACTCGTTCCAATAACTCTTCAACTTGTCTCTTCAACTTGGTTAATTCCATAGGAGACATCCGATATGGTGCTCAGGAAACAGGTTCCGCTCCCAGAACAAGATCGATAGAAAACTCCACCTCACGTGGAAGAAGTAAATCGGGTACCTCATTAGGAAATACATCAGGAAATTCGGACATAATGGGAATATTTAAGGGATCGGGACTATATATCCCATCGGCAAGAGATAATAGTATGCAAAGTTGAGCTATACCTTGCACATCAAATTTCCCCACATCCGAGGAAAGGAAAATGACAGTCCATTGTTGACAGTCAAGTAAGACTTTATTGGTGGAGAGCCAATCCATACCAAGAATGATCTCCAAGCCCTTCATAGGTATACAAATGAAAGAAGTAACAAACTTTCTATCTTCTAGGAGCATGTCAACATTATTACATCAGTTAACTGATCTGAGACAAGAACCGGTTGGGGTAGTAACCACAAGGGCATTTTTCATTAGGCACACCGGCAATCTCAATCACCATACACAATCCTCGGATATAAAAGAATGGCTCACACCCGAATCAATAACATGCATAAAATTTCTGAGTATCTCACACTTACTTTCAACTAGGTTATTGGCTTGAGCTGCTTCTTCACCGGTCACAGCAAATACTCTTCCAGCAGTTTGTTGATTAGCACCATGATTGTGACCATTCCGGCCACCATTGCCATTACCTCGGCTGTTCCTATTTCCACGATCGTTGCCACCATTTCCGTTGCCATTACCATTTTTACCACCATTGCGGCCGCCATTACCAGCTCCACGACCACAGCCTCTAAAAGCACCATAGCCACCCCGGTTCCCATCATTGCGAACCACTACATCCGTAGCATTTAAAGGACAATTGGGACGAATGTGTCCCAGTTGGTTGTGTAACACCCCTAATTTAATAAATAAATAAATACCAAACAGGGAAAATTTTTCCACAAAAATAAACCAATGGACTATAACATAACCGGGTATAATATGGAGGGAATGAAACAAGAGAAATAAAGACATTCGTAAGGCATACAGCAGGAGAACAAGGGCCTACGCGAGCCCACAACCACGCTCAAGCGAAACAGCCACCCAGTACGCATTGCGCTCAAGCGAGATCCAACACGCTTGGGCGAGGCAACCCGACTCGCTCTGGCGAAGTACGCATAGCTTAAGTGTAACCCATCAGAGACATTCCTTTTGCTCACACTCGCTGGAGCGAACACTTAGTCGCCGGGGCGAGTAACACACTCGGTAATTCCCATCACTCGGGGTCGGTGTTCCATTCACTCGGCATATAATATCTTACTCACTCGGGGAGCATTAAGTAAGTCCCACTCGGACTTGCTCTAAGACTCACCCACTCGGGATATGGAACCTCATTCACTCGGATTATACTTATATCTCATACTTAGAATTTATTCCAATCTCAACCATTACGACAACTTTTTCCTCGGAAGAGGCTTACTCAGATTTACCACTCGGGAATATTCAAACCATTCCCCACTCGGGGTTTACCCATATTTTTCACTCAGAATCATTCAAGTCTATTCACTCGGAAAAGGCCACGTATTTAGCCTCACTCGGCTCGGCTCCCATAATAATGTTTCACTCGGAATTCTTTACCTGAACATTATTCTATCCATCAACACTCAGCCAATTCCAATAAATGTTATCATTATTCCTTCAACTATTTATCCCAGTTGATAAGAAGCATCAAATCAACATAAAACACTTATATATTTATATATTCATACACTCAGAGTACTAGCATCTTAACATTACTCATTTATCCACACTTGTAATTCGATACAATACATGATAACAATGTAAACCATATTTATATAAATAGGCACTCAGATTCCTATACATATATATTTGTATTCATTAAACAACACTAGCCAAGGCTTAACACTGCCTATACACAACATATATATATATACAACATAAGCACTCAACAGTCGGAGTGCACATCACTCGGACTTGAGTCCTTCACATCATTTCCGACCGACCTGCGCATACTGAAAAATGGTGTAGGGGTGAGCTTTACATATTAAATGACAGATATTGGCTCGGATTATACCACAATCCTCAATTATGCAATTTACACAATTCAATAATCCATAACACACACTGCCATTTAAATATGAATAGTCACTCATCATAATCCGATCGGAATTCATTCCAGCCAATCCACTCGGCTATATAAAACTCACATTATTTGTAATCGCGTATAATCACAACCATAGGCTAACATTGCACTCGACAACAGCATCAACATATATATATATATATATTCAATCACACGTGACCATATAATTCATATCATTCATCACAGCATGTATCACACCCCTAACATCATATTACACTCGGTAAATACATTAGTATACATGCTTGAATCCAATTAATTCATATCTACATAATCAAACATTTTGTATTGAGCTCAATATCAATCATGAGTGTGCACACATCAATTCACCCGGATTCGGTTACCAGTTTTTATTGTTGCAACATAGGCTCCAAGCCTTTCACTCAACTCCAAGCTGATTCGGCCGTTTTACAGGTACCAAACCGTTTGCCCTCACGCGTAACACAATTGCTCCAAGCAACAACGAGAGTGTTATGGGCAGCCTCGAGTCCAACTCAGTAAGCTTGCCTTGAGTCCAACCCAAGGTCTTTAAGCGTCCAACGCTTAGTGCACTCGACACTGCCCCAAGTCCAACCCAGGGTCTTTTATATATTTCAACACATGTTCATCTGATTGCCGATCGGTATTAAGCGTCCAACGCTATATGTTCTAAGCATTTCAGTGGCGAATCGGATGAATATGGTCTTTCATCAGGCGTCCAACGCCTATGCACTCAGCATTCAATGTATCAATCACATGCATCCAATGCAATACCACAACACATACACACGGCAATCACATGCACTCGGCAATACATGCACTCAGCAATACATGCACTCGGCTTTCTCATTAATAGCCACAATATCTCATACTTTCACATGGAATTCACACAGCATTGCATGCACTTGGCAATTTACCTATAAACACTCGGTAATCATAATATTCACATGCATTTCAAGCATTTTAACACCACATAGATTTATGCCCTGCCTCATACCTTAATGCACTTGGCTATTCACAATTCCATCATATACACCAACTGTATTGTATCATTCAAGGTCATAAGCAAGAGTCGGTATAACAATGACATAGTACATGCACTCGGCAATCATAATGCCATTCACGTTTACATGCATTTAATTATATAATCACACACACGAGGATCAGTAAATGACCACACAATCCACTCAGCATTCCTCATACGCATCTCATACATTTAACATAAACATCATACATCCGGGTTACTACTCAACAACATGCAACATCCAGAAAACACAACACAGTGCAATAGTTCCACCCGGAAACCCGTCCATAAACCATACACTTGACATGCAAAGCGCCCCCTACCTGCTGTCGGGGTTCAGAGGCTCCTCGAGTTGCAATGCTAACCGATCGCCCTTCTGTTACTCCTCCTCCAACAGCCTTCGAACTCAGCGTCAATTCTGGGCTAGGGTTGCTCCTTCCTCCAACGGATTCGTCTCCCCCACAGCTCCAAGGCACTTTCCAGCACAGCCTCCCAACTGGGACACTAACAGCTCCAAGTGGAAGAAGAAGAAGGGGAAGAAGGTGACGGAGAGGAAGAAGAAGACAGGGAGTGAAACAGAGCCGTGTCGTTGTTCCTCTTAGAAAAGCTCTCAACTCTCTCACTGTTCAAGTGGTGACGCGAATGAGAGTGAAGAAGAAGAGAAGCAGGGGAAAGGAGAGACCAGACGCACGCACAAGAAGAGCTGTCCAACGTGAATAATGAGGGAAAGAGAGAGCTGAAGTTATCTTATACCATTAGGGGCAGATGCGTCCTTTCGCCTGGCATTATTATTATTATTATCATTATTTATTCAATCATTTTCTAACCAATCAGCAATTAGTCCAATTAATCATTAATCTCAATTCTGCAATTAACCCTTAATTAATGGCTTAATCTCAATTAGTAAAAATCAGGAAGTTACAATTCTCCCCCACTCAAAAGAATTTCATCCTCGAAATTCAAATGTAGGCTTACCTCAACAACAGTTCGGAATCTCACTGTCCTGCTCCGACTACAACTCTTCGCTTCTCAGCGTTTCCGACTGCTTCACAATTTCCAATCGGTATAAATAAAACAACTCTTCATAGTCTTCAATACATTCGGGATTCAATTTTCCACGTAAGTTACTTCCATTCAACTCTGCCAGTTCACCATAGCCATTAGCACTTCCTAATTCCTTGGCCGCTCGGCCTTATACTCCCAACACCAATCGGCGTACATCCACCGTCAGATTCCCCAACTCAAAGGAGTCACTTGGCTCAATTAAGTACTTACACAGAGCATAGGCTTAAAATTATATCACATGAGACACATTTTGGATATTAATCAATCAGTTGGGAAGAGTCTAGTCGGTAAACAACATTACTGATTCCCATCAATACTCATTATTGTCCGATTTATCTCGGATTAAACCCTCGGATATTCATCATCCAACCACTAAATTCCCTCCTTAGACCATGATATATCTTAGCAATACCGAGTCAAACACTCAATAGAGCTCCAATGTGTTCCAACTAGCACAGTTTTCCTGGATTTACCTCGTACGGGCACCACACTCGGCTCTAAAACCTCAGATTTCTAACCATTCATTCGGCTAATTCCATGCCTACACCCAGAGAATGTCACTCGGACCTCTCAATCAAAAGGGTTATTCGGGGTTTGCAAACAATTCACACTTGGAAAACTTTCCGCTTACAAAATTTTCACTCGGCATTCAAGCCTACATCAAATACAAATCTGGGTTCAAACTAACAACTCTAAACATCAACCCGAACACAATTATGAATAAATTTTCCTCTCGGGTATTTATTCTTCTCAGGAGCCATTCGCTCGAAAAATTACCTATTCCAAGTCCCACTCGGAAATGTCACACTCCGAGACACATCATCCGAAAGTCACACGGCTCGGATATTTCACTCGAATTTTGCCTAACACTAATGTACCATCCGGATACAGTTCTTTAACTTAATAATGACTCCCACAAAATGATGGTTCACTCGGAACATCATAACTCCACTCAGGAGTTCTTTCTCCCAGAAAGTTTTCACTCGGAATTATACTCTTTCCCTTCACTCAAAATCATCTCTACCTCCTGACACTCAATTTATATTAACCTTCCCTAAGTAAATTTTGCCTCATTAATTATCTCAACTCGAAAATCATGATCCTTCACTGAATCCTCAATATTACTCGGCTAAACCCATAAACTTCTAATTCTAGTGATAGGTTTGGGTCACAGGTATATACACTCAGCAACTAATTACTCCCATCAGGATTTAGGATACCATCAATAAATACTCGTCATACCAACAGCATTATCGCATTCCCAAAATGGCTATAGCAAATTCTAAACGCAGTTCTAGGTATATTAGAAACCTTAATCCACTCTAATGGCATTCTAACTGTCAGTTGACTCAGAAGGACCGAGTAGCACATAATTGATCCTCCAAATCTTCAGTACTCGGTAGTGGTTATTATTCCCTATAGTTAACTTACTCAATCGGTGGCAATCAAGGCATGATCACACACCACCGCCACACCTTTCGATTAGTAACATAAAGTACTTATGTCGATAAGATCACTTTCTTGTTTTCGACAGTCAACACCACTTTTACAACCAATTCATACCCTACATAACCTCTAATTCTCTCAGAGGTAAGCACATCAATGTCAAACAAGCCTTCTATCCTCATTTTAATACACTACCAACTACTTTCCACTCAATACAGTTCTCATTTTCACTCCGAACAGTCCGATGGACTCCCATCTCCATACGCAGCTACAACCTCACTTGCCCGACTCATGAATTGTTGCATCTAACTTATAGGATGACGTCTCATTCCTATAGGGTTACAATAATTACATAGAGTCACTACAACGTGTACGCTGCCACAACACCTATGGTATGAAGAGTCATACCGAAACAAGATACATTACACTCCTTTCACTCACACCGACCGAATTCACTCCACCAATACTAATTCATAAAATTAGTGGTAATTCACACACATACATATATAAGCAATACATTACATCAACATCATTAGTATGCACCACCTAGGCACATCACACCACAATAATCGTAAGATATAATTTACCACTACTGTAAAACAGTAAAATGGCAATAGGTTTCCGACCCTACAGAATCACATGGATTCAGCACAGTGCCCACACATATGCCCACTCGGCATATCAATGATCGGCTTCCAGCCCCATACCGGTAAACATCTATATGGGATCTTATCCATCACAAAACCATAATCCGACCGTCTATTAATCCTTCATTTCATTACACTTCACAGACCACTAATCAGTTTTAAGCCGAATGATTTGTCGAGCATGGGCATAATCCACCAGTGGATGTACAATCAGCATCACATGGGTTCTATCATCATCATACTCAACACCAAAGTGTACTCAGATTTCAACCTTACAGTTACTATTAGTCAGGTATCCCATTTACTATTTACATTTCATCTTAAGACAATTCAAGCCTCAACAATTCATTATACCATTACATGCTCAGCTCAACAATCCATAAGGTCAATCAGATTATCCGACTCGGAATTTCCTGTGGTTACCTAGTACACCCACAACATCTAATTATCTCTGAGTCTAGACCACCACAGGGTCCAGCTCCACAAAATCTGATAACATAAAGTTATACTAAATTCAATCGGGATTTCCATACCTTATGGGTCACCACCAAATCAATTATTCATACGGCTTTTGACCACAAGACCAAGTCTAATCCAATCATTACACAACAAAATCATCGTACTATAATAATTCAAGCCTCAATGAGTTACTACGTAATTGCTTTACTCGGGTTCAACCACTCATAAGATTAATAAATTATCAAACTTAGAATTCATAAGGGGTCACTATTTATCCATCATGGGTCACACCCCAATATCCCAATATTATAAGGCCTAATACCATCCACTCGGTTTCCTCAACCAACAACCGAGACACAATCCCAGCCAAGCACGCATTAGGTTTTCCATTTAATCACCTATCACATACCCAGATTTCCAACTTAGGAAACTGTAACTAATCAATTAATCACATCATATACCATATAGGATTCACGTGCCAAAAGGATATGTACCTGGCAACTTAGAAAACTGCAATAAATCACTTATATTCTCAGGATGAATTTTGTATCCTTGGCACAACCAATGCAACCGATCAGTTAAGTTGGGAACACCACACTAGGGAATTCTTTCATTATCATTCACCTAGTCAACTCAGATATGTAAGTTCTAATCCATTCAACAAGTATGCCTCGGCCATGAACCACTGGCATGGCATACACGAGAGTCCTAACCAATTGATCCGACCTCCACCTATACAAGGGCCCCAACATATATTATTCTGTTTTCTTTCTGACCAACCCAGGCTTAAAATAACCCCTAAGCAGTTCATAAGCAATCGGGCTAGGGTAGCATCAAGTCTTCTATTCCCCAAATCAACATCACAATAGTAGTACCTTTCACTACTGTCCCCAACAACACATAGGCATATATCACACAAATCATGGTTAAACATGTATAATATCCAGTAGAAGATCATAGGCAATTATGACAATCGATCATAGGCATACCTTGGCCATGGACCTTTTGGTCTGCTCTGATACCAAAATGTAACACCCCTAATTTAATAAATAAATAAATACCAAACAGGGAAAATTTTTCCACAAAAATAAACTAATGGACTATAGCATAACCGGGTATAATATGGAGGGAATGAAACAAGAGAAACAAAGACATTCATAAGGCATACAGTGGGAGAACAAGGGCCTACACGACCCCACAACCACGCTCAAGCGAAACAGCTACCCAATACATATTGCGCTCAAGCGATATCCAACACGCTTGGGTGAGGCAACCCGAC
Source organism: Clitoria ternatea (assembly GCA_037962975.1). NCBI lineage: Eukaryota > Viridiplantae > Streptophyta > Magnoliopsida > Fabales > Fabaceae > Clitoria > Clitoria ternatea. Next base: position 185,046,189 of record CM075671.1, read on the forward strand.
TCGCTCAGGCGACGTACGCATAGCTTAAGCGTAACCCATCAGAGACATTCCTTTCGCTCACACTCGCTGGAGCGAACACTTAGTCGTTGGGGCGAGTAACACACTCGGTAATTCCCATCACTCAGGGTCGGTGTTCCATTCACTCGTCATATAATATTTTACTCACTCGGGGAAACATTAAGTAAGTCCCACTCGGACTTGCTCTAAGACTCACCCACTCGGGATATGGAACCTCATTCACTCGGATTATACTTATATCTCATACTTAGAATATATTCCAATCTCAACTATTACGACAACTCTTTCCTCAGAAGAGGCTCACTCGGATTTACCACTCGGGAATATTCAAACCATTCCCCACCCGGGGTTTACCCATATTTTTCACTCGGAATCATTCAAGTCTATTCACTCGGAAAAGGCCACATATTTAGCCTCACTCGGCTCGGCTCCCATAATAATGTTTCACTTGGAATTCTTTACCTGAACATTATTCTATGCATTAACACTAAGCCAATTCCAATACATGTTATCATTATTCCTTCAACTACTTATCCCAGTTGATAAGAAGCATCAAATCAACATAAAACACTTATATATTTATATATTCATACGCTCGGAGTACTAGCATCTTAACATTACTCATTTATCCACACTTGTAATTCGATACAATACATGATAACAATGTAAACCATATTTATATAAATAGGCACTCGGATTCCTATACATATATATTTGTATTCATTATACAACACTGACATACGAGCCGGCCAAGGCTTAACACTGCCTATGCACAACATATATATATACAACATAAGCACTCAACAGTCGGAGTGCACATCACTCGGACTTGAGTCCTTCACATCATTTCTGACCGACCTGCACATACTGAAAAATGGTGTAGGGGTGAGCTTTACATATTAAATGACAGATATTGGCTCAGATTATACCACAATCCTTAATTATGCAATTTACACAATTCAATCATCCATAACATACACTGCCATTTAAATATGAATAATCACTCATCATAATCCGATCAGAATTCATTCCAGCCAATCCACTCGGCTATATAAAATCACATTATTTGCAATCACATATAATCACAACCATAGGCTAACATTGCACTTGACAACAGCAACAACATGCAACATCCAGAAAACACAACATAGTGCAATAGTTCCACTCAGAAACTCGTCCATAAACCATACACTTAACAAAATATGGAGGCCATCATAGAGCCTCTAGGACCACTGTAAAGGTGCTACAAAGTGGGTTTTATTGGCCAACCCTAATCCAAGATGCGAAAAGCCATGTTCAGAGGTACAATGCCTGTCAAAAGAATGGTGGTTTGTCTATCAAAGCAAGTATACCTCTAAACAACATATTGGTAGTTGAGCTATTTGATGTGTGGGGCATTGACTTAATGAGACCTTTTCCCAAGTCATATGCCAATGAGTACATCCTTGTTGCTACAGATTATATGTCTAAGTGGGTGAAGGTCGTGCCCCCCAAAAGCCAATGATGCCAAATAGGTGCTCAAATTCATAAAGAAACATATTTTCTCAATATATGGGGTGCCAAGAGTGATCATTAGTGATAGGGGCTCACATTTCTATAATAAGCTGATGGAGAAAGGCCTCAATCACTATGAAGTGTTGCACAAGATCTCCACTCCATATCATCCATAGACCTGTGGGTAGGAGGAACTATCAAATAGGGAGATCAAGTGGATTTTGGAGACAGTGGTTGAAAAATCAAGAAAATAATGGTCTTCAAAGTTAGAGGATCCTCTATGGGCATATCAAACGACATTCAAGACTCCTATTGGAATGTCTCCTTACTAGTTGGTTTATGGTAAGGCATGTCATTTACCTCTGGAGTTTGAGCATAAAGCATGGTGGGCCACAAAGCTACTGAACATGGAGTTTGATTTAGATCAAGAGGAAAGGATGTTAAAATTGCATGAACTAGAGGAATTCAGGCTCCAAGTATACCAAAATCCCTTTATCTACAAAGAAAAGACAAAAAAATGGCATGATCAAAGAATTGTGAAGAAAGAATTTCGGGAAGGTGATAGGGTCCTCCTATTCAATTCAAGGCTTAGATTATTTTCTTGAAAACTCAAGTCCAAATGGTCTGGTCCCTTTGTGGTTTAAAAAGTTTATCCATATGGAGTTGTACTCTTAAGGAAACCAAATTCTGATAGAACCTTTAAAGTTAATGGATAGAGGTTGAAGCTATATTTTGGAGGGAAATTGATAGGAAAAAGACCTTCATTGCTCTTCAAGCATCTGTTTAGGTGCCATACACGTCAAGCTAATGACGCTAAAAAAACGCTACTAGGAGGCAACCCTGTAAGAATTCATTTTTTGTAAAATGGAGAAAAAAATATATTTACATCTAAAAAAAAGAGAGAAAGAGAAAGAGGAACTAATAGAAAAAATATTATAATTTGCTTAAAAAAAGCAAGAGAAAAAAATTTATACATATATTTTGCTAGGAAAAATTTTGTTATGCTAATAAGAATTTTGTATTGGGTGGTGTTTATTTTCCAGGTGAATGAATAAGCCAAGCAAGTGCCAAAGGTTGATAAGTCAAGGGTCAGCCGAGTATATTCAAGCCATCGCACATACCCACATTGGGGAACATGTAGTTACATTGGTTGCAAACCAAAAGAGCTAGAGAACAAGTGTGGAAGTGTAGGGAATCATCGTGCTCACGCTTAGTGCAGATAGGGAACCATAAGCACTGTACCTACACTGAGTGAACTTACGTTGAAGGGTGTGTGTTACGCTCTAGGAAAATTGGAAATGTATACAAGTCAGAGAAGCTCATGTATCCACGCTGAACAAGGGTGTGCCTACGCCCAGCTACTATGTCAGGGACAAAGTTATGGTCGCTACATACGCCTACCTATGCTAGCCAGCGTAGGCGTATGCTAATCAAGAAAACTTTTCAGGGATGAACATACCAACGCAAGGACAAGGCATGCTTACGCTTATCCTCGGGTATGGAGAAAAGACTATCATGTGTTCAGGCCATAGATTAAGCGTTCTTACACCATGATAAGCGTGTTTATGTGTGGGTTAATCGAGTTTCAATAAAAAGCACTACAACAAAACTGGTATTTAGCGGCGGTTATTGCGGTTTAAACCGCCCCTAAATGATGTTCACAGTTATTTGAAAACCTCCGCTAAATGCTCTGCCCTAGGAAATTAGCGGCGGTTATTTTCAACTGCTGGAATAACTGCTATAATATGTTATGACCGCAAGGAAAACCGCCGTAATGTAATTACCTACGGTTACAACCGCCGCAAAATCACTACAATTAAAAGAGTATTTCCCGCTTTTTTTACATGTTTCTCGACGTTTAAAACCGCCGCAAAAGCTCCTATAGTTTTTTTTCTAATTACCAGTTGGTTCTTTTAATTGTCACATTATATTTTTATCTTTACTAATTTTTTAACACTTCAATTATATTTCATATTTCGTTTACTAATTAATTAGATTTTAATTTTACTCTACATACATTAGGTTTACATATACTAAATTATTTTATTATCAATATATATATACAGTATAAAGAAGTAAAGATATAAAAATATATTTACAAGAATCAATAGCTCAATATTTACAAGAATCAATCACACTATTGCCATATTTGTGGCAATAGATTCTCTTTAGAATTGATAAATGTTATCTCAACTTTAAATATTACAAAGCAAGTTATACAAGAAGGAAAAGAGGTATCTAAGAATGGTGCCACATGGCTAGATTCAAATTTTACAATAATGCATTCCATATTGTGCTAGTAAGACATAACCCAGTTGTACACTTAATGCACATGCTTCTTTCTTTCCCCATCAAAAGCAAAAGAAAATTTGAAATAACATCTTGCATTTTCTCTACACGAATTAGTTGTATTTCTTATAATTGATATTCAAAAAGTATCCTCAGTTTGTTAATATATGGAGAGAAACCAAAAAGATGATCATCATTGTTGTCCAACAAGCTACAATAAGAAGAAATTAAGTACAAAGTAGAAAAAAACTTTAAAAAATGAAAATGTATTTGTTCAAAAAGTTATCATATAAAAATTTGGTCATATAAAAATGATAAATTATTTCAAATTACCAAAAAATGATTGCCTTGTAGGAGCTCTTCAATGACATCTTCCATGGTAATTATTCCAACAGCTTCTTCTCTTTCTAGAGTACATTAAATGATAAAGTAAAAATAATTAAAAAGTTATATATCATCTATCAAATTATATTAATAATTATGTTCGTGTAAATGTAAAATGTAAAATGGGTAAGAGGAAAAGCATAAAAAGAAAATTTTAAAAAATAAGATATTGCTATAAAAATTAAAAGCATAAATGAGATATGTAATAGGCTTAGTGCTAGTACTTACTAAACTTTAGTTTGAGAAAGAAGTATCAAAATGAACAAAATCTAATAATATTGTTGTACCTTGGAAAATTTTATAAAAAAACATTATATTATATTTGAAGACTAATTTTCATTTTTAAAGAGTTTATTCCTTGTTTAATAAGGATTATAATCTATTATTAGTATAAATAGAATCAATTAATATTTTATATTTTATTTATCATAATACATCAAACACATCTTATACCATATCAATTCTATAGTATATTGATTTGTAGATATTTAGTTTCTATTACCTCCTTTTCCTCTACCTAAATATACATAATTTCAAACAATAACTAACTTAATGAAAAGTATGAGTTGTTACTCTTCTTTATATAAAAATAATAACTAGCTTAATGAAACACTAAGTCATTATCTTAGTTGTACCTCCATGGCTGCAGCATTGCAAATTAGTAGGCTGCAAAGCAATAGATGTTGATTTCTAACAACAGGGAATATCTTCATTGTAAATGAAAGAAAATAAAACACAAGTTTAAACAACTTGTGATTCAATAACTCTAACGTATAACACTTATAGTTCAAAACTACAACTAGTTCATGACAAGATAATATAACATGTAAAACATCTCAGTCACTAAAAATCTTTCTTTGACTAATCTTCCATGATGAAGGTAGAAATCAATATCCTAAAAATTTGAGTTAGATGTAGGTTACTAATTCCATCTATTGTATTACTCAAACCATATGCTTCACCTCATGTTTATCCAAATCTCGTTTTCTAGACAGCATAAAAATTTACTTCAACTTTAACCTGTCTATTGGATTCTACCATGCAGAATAGCTACACACTATGCAAATTTAAATTCAAAAATCAACCATACTATTTATTTAACATGTGCATGTCCATTTTATAGCCAAATTATTTACACTGGTGCAAAAAGGACCTTTAAGCACGGTTCTGGGGACCCTTTAAGCACGGTTCTGGAACCGTGCTTGTTCCCACCGTGCTTGTAGCTTAAGACTTTTAAGGACGGGTCTCCAACCGTGCTTGTAGATGACTTTTAAGCACGGTTATTTTCAACCGTGCTCGTAGGTGGTCAATTATTTATTTTGTTTAATAATGTTGAGATTTGTTTGGTCAATTCCATGATAGCATGTGCAGGTTGCCATTGTTACGTTCCTGGGAAAACAAAGCATCAAGAAAGAAAGGTTCTTCATTAATACTTGAGCTTGAGCTTGAGCTTGAGCTTGAAAGGTAAAGCTTGAGCGTGAGTGTGAAATCATAATTAATACTTGAGCTTGATCTTGAGCATGAAAGGTAAGGAAAAACAAGTTGGTTGCATCAGATTCTTCTCACGCTTGAGCGTGACAGGGGGCGCTTGGGCGTGACACATCAGAGACTTGAGCTTGAGCCTTGCGCTTAAGCGTATTGAAGCAAACAAGCATCAGGTGTGGCTAATGAATAAGGAATCAATTTCAATGAAAAAGGAAATCATGCATGGCTAATGAATAATGAATTAAAATGCATTAATTTAGTATAGAGCTTAAAGAATGAAATGGAACTAACCAAATACTCTTTAAGCTTATAAGCCACACATTTGTTCGAAACCGAAGATGAAGGAGAAGGAGAAGGTTCCGTTGGATTTATTTGAGAAGAAGAATGGGAACTGTCGTTGTTGTTGTTGTTGAAGATTGAGTTAAATGGACTTTTGAAAAAGAGAAAGGGAGGTAAGGAGGGAGGGAAAATGACTTTCGTAAAAGTGCAATGGAGGAAAGACGAAAATTTGGGCACTACTTTTAAGCACGGTTCAAAGCAACCGTGCTCGTAGGCCTTTTAAAAAAAAATTAAAAATTTTATATCAACCTTTTAAGCACGGGTCCCCTACCAACCGTGCTAGTAGATCACTATTTAAGCACGGTTCAGAGCAACCGTGCTCGTAGGCCTTTTAAAAAAAAAAATTAAAAATTTTATACCAACCTTTTAAGCACGGGTCCCCTAACAACCGTGCTAATAGATCACTCTTTAAGCACGGTTCAGAGCAACCGTGCTCGTAGGCCTTTTAAAAAAAAAATTAAAATTTTTATACCAACCTTTTAAGCATGGGTCCCCTAACAACCGTGCTAGTAGATCACTCTTTAAGCACGGTTCATAGCAACCGTGCTCGTAGGTCTTTTAAAAAAAAAATTAAAAATTTTATACCAACCTTTTAAGCACGGTTCCAAGAAACCGTGTTCGTAGATCTTTTAAAAAAAATTTTAAAAAAAAATTTTAGACCCTTTTACCACGGTCCACGAATAACCGTGTTCGTATGTCGCCTATAAGCACGGTTACCATACAACCGTGTTCAAAAAGCTTCGTTAAAATCACAAAAATGCCACCGCCTCTGTTTTAACCACGTTTTCCCTTGGTCCGTGCTCAAATCCTGTCCTCGTATGTATATTTTGCACTAGTGTTATCTCAAGTTAGACAGATATATTAACAGTTATTTGGAACATTTCAGTTCATTATGCTTCATTACATTCAAAATAAAATCCAATTAATCTCATATCATATAGATTAACTCAGTGGGTGCATTGGATGTATATCACAAGACTATTGTTCCTACTTCTACAATGACAAAGCTCTCTCAGAATAGGAATGACATGCAGCTATAGCTACAACTATATTCCATAGCTTACAGATTTCATTCAACTCAGTGTAGCTTAGGAAGAGAGAAAAACTTAAATTATGATTAAAAATTTACAACTATAGTATCTGAGAAATTTATGGACTAAAATTTAAAACTACGAAAAATCATGCACCCATAATTTATTTTTTACCCTGTATATTTTTTGACCAAACATTAAGATCACACTTAAATAAAACCAATTTATATACCAAACTTATTTAACCTTTAGTATCCAAAATCAACACACTTAGTATGTTTCCTTTCCCTCTTTCAAAGGACAAATGAAAAAACAACAAAGCATTTGAACAGGGCATAAAATTAATCACAATGAATGTTATTTACTTACTCAAAAGTCATTCAACTGGTGAATTTACTTGACTACATTAATTATTATTTACTTGACTATATTAATTATTATTTACTTGACTAATTGCTAATTAACATTGTGAAGACTCAATAGAGCAGACATTCTTCCCATTATTTTATTGCTTTGATATAAGAGAGTAACTAGATACTATTTACAACAAATCTCACTAACTTTATAATGAGTACAGCACAAGAGTAATGTACAAAATATGACTAAGCAATTCCATCCAGGCTATATATGAATCATAATAATCATTTGAAAGGAAAGCATCAGCGTTGCTGTGTAGTAGCCTCTTCAAGCTACATCTGGAAAGAATGCGTTAACCAATATTTATAAATAATATTTAGCATGAAGCTATCAATGATAACTTAATAATGATAATATGGATGAAAATGTAATATAAACCTTGGTAAGTTTGTAATTTCCCCAACTTTATGCAACAAATCAACAACTTTTGCAAGAAGAGACTTGTACTCTTTAGAGTAAGGAACTATATATAAATCATGAGAACTTTCTTTGCTACCCGATTGATGAGAATCTAAAATCGATTTACTATGCCTTTTAATAGCATTGAAGTAGCTAATTGCCTATTTATTTTGATTCTTTCCAAGGTTGTCCTTCCATAATTCAAACTCTTACATGATAAAAGCTAAATTGTTTTCTCAAATTTTAAACCAAATGTTTTGATAGCACATCACAGCATAATGAAAAGGATTAAATAGTGATGGTTACATAAATCGTCGATAAAACCATAGGCATATTGTAACCGATGGTGGTTTGCTATATAACAGCCGCTAAATTCCCGTAGGTAAATGCTCATTTATTATAGTGAAGTTACAGAGTCTAAGCATGTCTACACTCATCAGATAGCGTGCAGAAACTGGGAAGGAAAATAAGTCATGTGCCAAAGTCAGTAGGTGAACATACCCCCGCTCATAAGCGAGTATACTCACGTTGGGTTCTTGTCTACAAATAACAAAGCCAATGTGCCAAACCCTAAATCATTTCTCTTACGCCTCATTGTGCCTCTTGGAACTTCAAAAGTCATGGCTCTCTGATTTTCTATCTCAAAGGTAATGTCTTTTTGTCATTAACTACATTCATTCTTATTTACTCCCGCTAAACACCATTTAATCCATTTCATTACACCCTTCATCTTGTCTTTTCATTTTCCTAAACCCCATTAAAAATATCCATTCCCTCTAAACCCAATGGCTACAAGACCTTCGAGGAACATAATCAAAACTGAGAAAATTAAAGCCATGGAAAAAGAGAAAGTCTCCAAGAAAGGAAAGATGAAAGGGGTAACAACTTCAAGTACTCCCACTTCCCCCCTCTAAAAAAGACCGAGAAAGATAAGGGAGAAAAGCATTCTAAGTATAGGGAAGACTATGATTGGACTCGTTTTCAGGATTCAAAGGAAGAAAAATATTTTGAAACACAGTTTAAAAAAAGGGTGTGATCAAAGATAGGTTGATGCTACTGTAAGAGAAGGATTACCCTCACTCTGAAATTTGTGCTGTAATGTTATCTAGGGGATGGTAATACTTCAATAGAGTGCTTGGCTAGGGAGTTATATGTAAACTTTAGGGCCAATGCTAAAAATGAAGAGGTTCCATATTCCTCTTATGTTAGAGGGGCAACAATTCCATTGTCTGCAGAAATAATTAACAAGGCTTTTAAGTTATGAATTACAAAGGATGCTTAGTGTGAATACACAAACATTCTAAGTAGCTTCACACACCCCGACAACAAAGAGATAGCGGATCATGTACTTTAAGTTTTCTACCAAAAGGGGACTACTTTCAAGACTACCGTGGGAAGAGCACCTAAGTTTGTAAGGAAAAATTCTCTCCTTGACCTTCGTATGATTTGGTGTCAATACATCTTTTCTTCTCTATAACCTGTGGCTCATTCTATTGAGGTTATAACGAGAATGATGGTTTTGATTTATTGTTTGATAGAGGATTCATATATGGATTTGGGGAGTTTAATTTTATCTAGGATAGTGAGAGCAAGTTAGAAAAAGGCACAGCTTCCATATTGTTTAATTGTATCTTTGCTTGCTAGGCAGCTTAAGGTGAGGATTTATGAGGAAGGTTGCCTTAAGGTGAAGACGGAGAGGTCCCTTGACAATCTATGGGTTAGGGATAGGATTGATTATGCTTTAGTGAAGGAGCCAAGACCTCCTAGGTCTTAACCTTATCAACCACCTGTGTCAACCATGTCGAATGTGATGAGTGAACTTTAGGCCATTAAGAGGATGCAGTTAGGAATATATGACATAGTCATGAACCATGACATTTTGCTGAGAAAGATGGTCACTACTCTCAAATTAGACTCTTCCACTGGATCGTTGGTCCCTACTAATATGGATCAATAGCTTGCCTCGATCGGATTCACTATGCCCCCAATGGAAACCACTTAACCTGTCCATACCCCTACTACTCAAGATGAACCTATGATGGAAGCTGAAGAAGAAGCAGAAGGGGGAAATAAAGATGCGTAGAAGTTTAATTTATTTTTTATTGTTTTTAAACTTTGTTATAATTTTATGATTCACGGTGTTTGTTTTTAAATTATGTATTTCCATTTAGTATGTTTTTAGACTTTCATCGTTGAATTCTGCAATTTCTATTTTTGTAATGTAAAAAAAGTATGTCTTGTGTGTTTGAGTTTTTCATTTCATTGTATATCTATTGTGTTGCATTTCAATTGTTGTATTTTATTTCTTTCATTGTAAATCGCCTAACATTCTGCTATGCTTGAAAGCTTTGCTGAAGCAGGTAAGTATCCCTGATAAGTGTTATTTCACATTGATTTAATACTTCAATTAAACCCATTTTGGAAAGAATTTAACTAGATTAGTCAGTAATAAATCATGATTTTGTTATTGTGTAAACATAAGCTTGATTTATCAAAATATTGAAGAAAGGTACCAAAAGCATGGAAGAAACCAAGAAGACTCAGCATCAAAACTTGTGCGCTTAAGTGAAAGATGAAACGCTTGGGTGAAGGTACCTCACGCTTGAGCGTGAGCTCAAGTGCGCTTAAGCGCAGCCCTGTTGCATGATTAAGGAAGCACACTGAGCATGGTTTAAACATAACTGCAAGGAAGATCTCACGCTTGAGCGTGAGCATGAGCTCGCTCAAGCGTGACCTTAGCCATCAATGGTGCACTTGAAGCGTGGATTTATTCAGCTGAGCGTATAATAAATGAAGAATCAGGACCCTTCACGCTTGAGCGTGACCATTGAGCTCAAGCACGACTCATGCAGCATTGGACTTCCAATTTTTTATTCACCAATGGTGCGATGCCAACGCATCCACTTTCTTGTTTTTCTGCATGTCTCTGAAAGATGCTTCATGGGCTCTATACAAGTGGGCAAAAGAAGCTGAAGCATAACCTCTATAAGTTAAGCAGAAAACAACATCAAGGAGAAAAAAGTTGGATCGAACAGATCATCTTCTTCATTTTATCAAACATTTTTCCTGCATTTTTCACTCTGTATTTATTGCAAAATCTTCTTAGGTGAAAATGCAAAGCATGAGTAGCTAATTTTCTTATGGGATTGGTTGTAATCCATTCAATCCTGAAGTAACGCTACTGTAAGTTTTTATGTGTGTAATGAGATTTGATAAGTTTCTGTATTTCCTTCTGCGTTTAATGCCTGAAAGTACTTGATCACTATTTTCTTATTTAAGTTTTCTTAAGTATGCTGGGAAGTGACTTTTGAAAGCAGATATAAATGAAATACTTGTTGTGAGTAGGTAGCCAGGGATTGCATCTAACGTAATAAACGTCAAAACAATCGATCGATAATGTTGGGATTTCAAAGTGACTGAGGGATCAGTGATTTGAAATCATTCTTATGAATTTTGTAGTCGAGGGATCGATGCAAATGACTTTGATTGTGGCATAGAAATTATCTTTTCAAGTTACTTACATAAAAACTTATGCAACTTACAGAAGGTGAGATGTGACGAAACCAATCCCTGTTTTACAAAATTGATTTTTCTCAAAACCATTCACTGTTGTCTTTTACAAATTTTACTCTCTGTTATTTATTATTTTTTTATCAGCATCATTCACAACAAACTAAAACAAAATCTTCTGTCAACTCAATTCAAAACTAAGATTTTCATGCAAACACCTCCTCAGTGGAACGACATCTATACTATATTACAACCTCTGTGTTTAAACTTGGCATAACCATTCCATTGAGTTCATATTATACAAACTTGATTCTCTTTCCTTGAACTCTTCATTCCTTTATATGAAAATACCATACCAATCCCTAACTCTTTACTTTATTCATATTGCAAAGAAAATAAAAGATAAGAAGCAGATACAAATAAGGGTGAATGGAATAAGTTAAAGGTGATGCATCCCAATAACTTAGTTGTTTGTTTAAATTTTACTAAATGATTAAGGCTATTCATTATACTGATTGCATAAGACTATTTAGTTCTGAGTGTTATCATTAAATTGCTAGTATATGCATGCTTGATCTAGGCTAACAATCTGAGACTTATGCATTTGCTCTAAGTTTGGGGATGTGGTTGGCTGACTATATGTTTGGGTGAGTTTTGGGCCTTAATTCTTAATTAAGTGTACTTGCATGTGATAGGGAGATAGAACTTGTCTCTGTTCTTTCTTATACTTATGCTTGTCACCACTTGGAAATGATGAGGGCCATTTTTGTATGTTTAGCCGGGGCCAAAATTAAGTTATCCTATACTTAAGATTATCCCTTGACCTATTTATTTGAGCCTAAGCCATTTTATTGTGTAATTATATGAACTCGTATTACAAGGCTTGAATTATCTGAGAAAAATAATGAATTTACCCTAATATGTGTAATAGGCTTGTCTTGTTTTGGTTGGTTACTGGGGACTAGCAACTCTTAAGTTTAAGGAAGGAAGTATGCCCCATAATAGAACAAAAGGCATACTTTGAGTTGTTTGGTAAGTTCTGAAAAAGTTGAAAAATGTGACTCTAAAATTAAAACTTCGGAATTAAAGAGAAAGAGAGGGATCTAAATGCAAAGAGGTGCAAAAGAAGAAAAATACAAAATATAGTCCAAAGGACTAGAAAAAATGAAATGAAGAGAGCAAAGCTCAGAAAAATCATGTAAACACCAACTTAAAAAGTCCTTTCTTTTCTCTAAGAATATATATATAGAGAGAGGGAGAGAGGGAGAGAGAGAGAGAGAGAATCTTTCTAAAAGCTTGGGGGTAAGAATAAGGAAGTCATTGAGAGCCAAAGTAAGATAATCCTATGATCATATCTGAAACCTTACCAATGACTAGAAAAACAATAACTTAGCCATGAGCCTAGCCCTATTACAAGCCTAAAAAGTCCTTATTGATCCATGTGTGTGCTTATATTTGTGTAATGAGTAGAATAGTTACAAGCTTATGTTGATCTGTCATATTGCAAGTGCTTAGTGTATAACCATGAATCATATATATTGAGTGTAAGTGAAACACTTACCATGAAAGGTTTTGTCATCACCACATGTCTCAAGCTAAAGGTGAAATACACTTAGCATTATGTGGTGGCATTAAAAGATTTGGTATGTGTATGCTGTAACTGAATGAGGCATGATTAATTGGATGGTTGATTGTGTTTGGATTAGTGTATAGCTTTAATTTTCAAACATTGCTTGAGGACAAGCGAATTTCTAAGTTTGGGGATGTGATAAGTCTTGAAAAGACTTATTCTTTTAGACCATTATTTGTTTATTTTATAGATAATTAAGTAATAATTATGAAAATTTGGAATCATAGGATATGTATGAAAATTTTGTGTATAATTGAATATTTTAAGGTTGATTATGAACAAAAATATAGAAAATATATTATAAGGAAAATTGTGGACTAAGTATGGAGAGTTTAGACCCAACTACTAGCATGCTTACATGTTTGTAGCATACCCATGCTAGGATATGTGTTCATGTTTTAGGTCCATCTGTACAAAAGGGAAAAAGGTCCAGAGAGTCGGGATGCCTATGGTGAACCCATGCCCACATTTACGCTAGAATGGAAAAGGAAAGCCCCAAAACCACGCGTACCTACGCTATTAAGCATAAGGTTATGCTGGCTTAAGTAATAATCCAGATCCAAAGTCAAAGACCACATGCTTAGAGCTATGTTCAAGTATCAGGGGAACTAAAAGACCCATACGTGCCTATGCCCTGTAGCTTAAGGTCACGCTGAGATCGATGCTAATAGACTACTACAACTCAGAGGTTGGGCATATGTCTGCCTAACTCACACTCTTCTCATACCTAAATTCTCGAAGGATCAAACCCTGCCTCAGTGTTCATACATGGCTGCGCTACCCAGCGTACACCTACACTTGAGACATGCTAAGTTATGAAGGCACTTCAAAAACTGAGCGTGCTCATGCTGACGTTCACACCCTCTCTCACACTCACTATCAAGTCAAACCAGGGGGCCAACATTCCAACATTGGCCATCACACAACCTACATCTGCTCTCTAGAACTTAAGCACATTTGGTTCATTCTTCCAGTACGCACATATACCCACAGGCATGCCCACACGCGTATGTGAAGGAAAGGAACCTAATTCAAATAATTCAAGATGTTTTGTTGTAATTTTTGGTTAAGTTAATTTTGTTATTTATATGTTAGTCCTAAAAGGGCAATTTCATAATTTTTATTTTAGTAGTTTTTAGTTAAATCTAGTTAGTATATATAGTTAAATGAGAGTGTAATTAGGAAGCACTTCATAATTTTATATTTCATTATCTCTCTTTAGATTTTATCTCTCAATTTTCTCTCCTTTCTCATTACTCAAAACCATGTCTTCTCCATTAGTTCTCATCTATTTCTCTACCATGTGTAACTAAACCTCCATGGTTAGGATCTGTTGAAGCTTCAATGAAGGTTAATTTATGTTGATTAAGGATTGATTTCTATTAAGGCATGTCTAAACATTGCAAGATTATGGATTTCAACTTTTGAGTTGGAAGATTCAAGCTCATTTAGAGTTTCTCTCCGGAGAGAGGAATCATGGTAGAGATCTTTGGTATACATCTTGCTTCCTAGTTACTCCAGGCCTAAGATAATAGGTGACTAGCTAGGGTTCAACCTCAATTTCGCATTAAGTTTCAGTGCATATGAATACCCAAAGGATTACGGTTTATGTGTAGTGAGATCGTAATAGCAGCGTAAGGGATTGGGGATTATTCATCTGTGGCATTCTATACATGACCTTAATTGGAATTTATGCCTTGTTCATATGATTTTGACTGACATTATATGTTGAAGTTGGTTCTAACCTACATTTATTACTATTAACTACATCAACTTCTATTGCATTTTATGTTGTTGTTATGTTTTAACTAAAATCTTATAACATTCAGAATATAACAAAAACTAATATAAAAAATATAATGTATTGCATGAAGTTCTGTTTGATTCAGATAGAATCAGCCCTAGGTTGAGGTAATTAACTCAATCCGCATATAAACGATACAAATTTACTTAGTTGAATAATTGGTGCGTTTGCCATAGAATTTCATCTTCCGATAATTTCACATCACCCCTCATGAAGGTAACATTAAGCCAATTGAATGATAGAGATGCTACCTGGGAGCTCGAGGAGAGGATGCGAGAGCGCTATCCTCATTTGTTTGATTCCAAGAAGTGACATTTCAGGATAAAATTTCCAGAAGGGGGAATAATGTGTCACCCCTCGTTTCTTGGTGGTTAGTCTATGGACTAAAAGACAATATTGTTGTTGTCATATGTTGTTAATGAAATTTTAGGCTTCAGCCATTTGTATTGTTATGACTATTGTGCCACATTTATTTGTGAATTAAATCAAGATTTATAAGATTTCATAGAATAGAGATCAATAAATAATTCTCGTAACTAAACGGGAAATTTCTCGATATAAGCGAGTACGCTACCCAATTTAGGTATTGCTATGGTTCTGGACCAAGCTTAAAGGACAGTACTAAGCCTTGATATTTTCTAGAGTATGGTGGATGGTGGGGACTGAGCTAATTAATTGAGACTTGTGTCCATTCGATAAATTGAGGAAAACTCAGATTCTGTCTCATAGCCTATTGCACATACTTCACCATTTTGGCTAAACTTATGCTACGAATCTTCGATTCAAGCGATTCTTGTCTCAAAATCTTTTTAACAAAACTCTTCACGATTCTTATGAAGACCTCAAAGCCCAATTCTAAACACTCAATTCCTAGTTTTGTTTCATTAATTTAATCAGAAAATTAATGCAACAAGTGTACACCCTTCAGTATTTTAGACGTAACTTTCTCTATAGTTATCAAAATTGAAACTTTCTCTATAGTTATCAAAATTGAGTGATTCTTATCTTGAAATTCTCGTAAAAAAAAGTCCTCTATAATTATTATACAGACACCAATAACTAATTCCAAGCCTAAAAGTCCTAAGTTTTATTTTAACTCACTGATCTATCAGTACGTGTCAGTCTAAAAAGCCTTTAGTAACTCAGGCATAACTTTCACCCTAGTTCTTAGAGTTTAATGTTCTTTAGCTCGTTAGAAAGAGAAGAAAAGAATCTACAACTTTCATGTCCATCACTTTTCTAAATTTTCAACAGAACAATTTTGAATATCCTAGACAAGGGTCAGTTTCTCATGGTTATACCTTATGATTCCATTACCACCTATTTTATTATTTAATTTCCACCCACCAGCCACTTAAGCTAGACCTTATTGGTTGGATCTTCCATTAATTTTGCCTATATAATCCCAAGCCATGCAAGTCTAAAAAATTTCATCCTCTCATTTCTCTCCTTGGCCAGCTTCATAAGTTCTACTTTCTCTCAATTTTCTTTTATTTTCTCTCTATATTTCATAACTTTTTTCTCTTTTTCCATTTTCTAGCAAACACCATATCAAGCCTTCTTTTATCCATCTTTGATAGTTCAAAAGTAAGAAAAAGGCAAGCTTGGAGGCCACTCTTCCTCTTTCATAGCCAAAAGCACTAGTTGAGGTAGAGGGAGTTTCTCTCACTTTTGCTCTTAGCTTTCTTGCATGCATGGGTGATTAAAGATCTCCCTAGCATCCTAACTCTAGTTATGGTTGAAAATAAGGTTTTTATCCTTGTTACTAAGGCTGGACAACCAAGCTTTCATGTTAGAAAAATGAGTTTTGAAGGAGGAAATACCTTGTTTTTGGAACCATAACTCGGGATGGCTTTTTTGCTCATGCATGGCCTTTAATCCAGCATGTGTTTGTGCCTTAAAAATATGTTTTTGAACCTTGCAAATGCTAAATTTAGGGGCTGGTTGTGATAAATAATAAATGAATGGTCTTGCATGCTTAAAATAATTAGTAAAAATGTTGTCTTTGCCCTTGCATGGTGTGTTTATGGTGCCTATGGTTGTGATCTTCCTTTGCATGTGCTAAAAATATAATTTTGTGAGTGTTATATGCATGAAACTATGGCTGTGTGGTGAGCTCTCATGGAGTCCCTAAAAATTTTAAAGTTGCATGCGATGATACTTGGAAAAAATTTACGTTACTGTGATGTTATTTCGTAAGATCGTAGTGCATGCTTGGATGAATTTTTATGCTTGATAAAATGGTGATTTACTGCTGTTTTAATGAACTAAATATGATGGAAAATGTGCAGCTAAGATGCTATTTGGAAAAAGACACAAAAAGTCCCAAGTGTCGATGTGAATCCTTAGTTGAGAATGAGTACGTACGAAAGGTATAAGGGTGGACAAGCACAATGTCTTTATTTTGTAATTTTTTATTTAAAAATATGTGTAATATGATAAGGTGAGGGGTACTGCCCACACGTGTGAAAAAGATGGCAAAGATGTTACGCGGTGACTTGTCCTTAATCGCGATCGATGACGTTTTAATGAGAAAAATGATGTTTTTAGCAAGAAGTAAGAATTTTAAGTAAAATTAAAATTCTTGACTGAACCTACTATTTATTTTATGTTATAAATATAAGATTTAAAAAATTAATCACTTTTGTTTTTAGAATCATGTGAATTAGAATTTTCTAGCAAAAATACGTTAAGAATGAAGTTTTCAACAAAACTAACAAAAAAAATGACTAACGTGTATTTTAAGTGATTTTGAGTTGAAATGCCATCACATGATTCAGGAAGTGCTTTTTTAAAATAACTTTTTAAAATAAACTCAAAATTCTTTTTAGCCCTAAGGTCGAAGAACAGAGTTTCATGGCCAATAAATATGACGGGATGATGTTAACACCGAATCGGTCTGAGAAATTACTATAGATTGTCTTAAGCTTTATCTAAGAGTAAGTTACTTGGATAAATACTAATCTTTATACCAAGGAAGACGGAGCTTGGAGTCAAAATTATGACAAAGCAACATTTCCGCTAAATCGGTGAAATAAACAAGTTCTGACAAATTTAAGATACGCAATAAGTCTAGATGGACTTGGATGGATCAACCGATAAATTTTTCAAATGATCAATAAATATCTCACTTAAGAATTTAAATTACCTTTAAGCCCTACTCTTAAGTACTCCTAAAAGAAATTTAGAAAGTGACTAAGACTTAGGCATAAAAATCTTAAAATTTCTATGATTCCTTTATCCAAATTGTGTCATGTATTAACCAAATATACCTGACGTATAAAGGATACGAATGTTGAGCGTAGGGATTCCCCTTGTCAATTGATTAATATGGGATAAGAGATAAAGTAAAATGAATGCATTCTGTATCATGTGCATGTGCTCAAATTATGAGCTAAATTATGAATTCTAGAGCATCAGTGATATGTACACTTGAGGACATGATCGTTCGAATAATATGGAAGATCTTCAGAGTACAACTGGGTCGGGCACCCAATGGCTCAGAGTCGCACCTGAGACCGGGCCTTCCGTGGCAAACCTGGTATACTTCGACTAAAGGCGAGTGTTACTAGGACCGTGTAGAGCTAGTTTCATTTAAATATGATCACGATTTATGTGTGATGAAACCATGAATTGTTGGGACGTATGTGCCATATACCTTTGTTGATTTATGAGAATTTGGTAACCTTTGGTCGCTTTAGCAAATATGTGTTCCTCCTAGTAGGCGTACTATCACACGGTCATTGTAGTTTAGTGGTAAGTATTTTCACCTGTCACACTGACGACCCAGGTTTACTCTCCGGCAACAACGCCATAAAAACTTGATAGTGACTAACAACTGTACGAGTGTGTCGTGTAATATAAAAGATATAATTCTCCACAGGGACCGTGTTCTCAAGTACTTAAAAAGGTTATTTACTTAAAAGGTAAAAATGCAATAAAATTCAAAAATACAAAGGAGAAATTTTGCAACGGAAAAGGATTTAATTAAAGGTATCTTGGGATTAAGGTAATGAAATTACTCTATATTGACATATAAAAATATAATTTTTATTCCTAAAGATCATGTACATCAGGATAAATTTTCCTAACTCATTAGTTTTCTCTTTTTAAGGTTCCACTAATGTACTCTATTTTCAAAGGACAATGTTCGATTTGAAAACAGAGCCCATTAACGTTTTAAGAAAATCATAAAGTCCTTAAAAGATCAAATTACTTTCATAATTTTAGTCTTAGGTTCAATTGGCTAAATTGATTAACTAGGTTCACTTCTATGTCTTTCCTAATTAATTAAGAATCACTCAAGCCTATCTCTAGATCAAAGAATGCATAGAAACATCAAGCAATTGAAGATAAATGATGCGTATTTAAAATACATCATTTTAATTTACATTCTATAGGAATTTTTAGGATAAATTGTATGAAATTCCCCTAAATCTTTATCATATTTGCTCCTTTCTCGCTTATGCTACTTGGTTTGCTAGTTTTATAGAAATTACAAGTTTGAAGACCTTTTTGGACTATTTTTGGATCATATATGGAAAGCAATGCATAATAAAGCAACCACATGCAAAAATAAATTGAAAAAATAAAGAAAAATAGAGCTCCGGGCAGTGCACTCCACGGCAAGGCCCTGCTAAGGACCATGGCCATGGAGCAATTGAGCCAAAAAGCATGTTTAGAGGGTCTAAAGTGAACCACACCAGGCTGTGGTGGGCACTAAGGTCGTGCTTCGTGTCTGGCCCAATATTGTTACGTTTTTATGATATAAATAGGGGTATTGGGGCACTCTTTAGGAGTAAGAGGCACTTGTGTAGGCATAAAGGGTGACCTGGGAGGGCTCTTTTCAAAGATTCTCAAGGAGGAGAATGCCAAGGGAATGAAGGATTTAAGACTCTACATGTCTTGTGGTTTGTCTTAGATTCTTGGTATACCTTTAGTTTAAATCTTTGAAATCCTTGTTTTATGAGTTGTATGGATTCGATGAACCTTTATGATTCTTTGTTTACCATGAGTGGCTAGAATCCTTGTTCTTAGGATTTAGGGTGTGACTTATCAATGAAATCCATGTTTGCCTTCAATTCTTGATTTCCTTATTCTGCTCATTGGCCTAAATATAGGTATAATTTTTCTTTAATTAATTCTTGGGATGTGACTGAACGGTGAACTTAATTAATCTAATTTAAGAATTAAACCTAAGATTGAATCTAGGATGGTCGTAACTAGGAACTTTATTTAATCTTTTAAGGATCAGAGTTTTCATAATAATTGAATTAAGGAATAGACCGACAAGTGAACCTTTTTGATTGTTATGTGAATTCAAGACTTCCATTATTCTTTATAACTTGGTTTTCGAATTAAACAATGGTTTGTTTGATAACTAAGCAATCTAACAGAACTCTGAAAAGAGAAGTTAGAACCTTAAGGGGTTGGGCCTGGTAAACTTAAGAGTAAAAGATAAAGTAAAATCTTTATACACCTTTGCAAAGCAATTCTTAACTCCAAAATTCTGAGATACGTTTTAATTAAGTTCATTCCCGAAGAACTTCTGATTAGCACTTTTTACTTTATTTTTTATTTCTTTATATACAATATTTGTTCTTGCCTATTTAGATAAATAGGATCATTATTCTGAGTACTTGAGAACACGATCCCTGTGGAGACGATATTTTTATATTACCCGACAACCCCGTATGCTTGCGGTACGTCAATAAACATAACATTTATTCATAAAAAAGAGAAAAGGTACATCAATACACATAATTTAATCCATGAATCTCAAAAGAAGGATTACTAAAGGAAACTAAGATAACCAAAACAGAATGCAAAACAGACCACACAATAGATGATGTCTTTGTGAATCCCCGTTCATTCCTCTTTTGTTTTCCCTTCAAAATTATTCAAGAAAATCTTTCCCAAAGCTTCCCTTTTTCCTATACAGTGTGTTGTGCCTCCAAAGTTGCAGAACCCTTGAATCTGGACCTTTTCTGGCTTTTATACATTGAAATCATGAAAAATAGGGTTTCTTATCAGAGCACGATCTGCGGTCGTGGAGTGAACCACGACCTAGTCGTGGGGTGCTCTCTCAGGCCCCTGTTTCAATTTTTAGAATTCTGGAAGCATGGCCATGGTTTCAACCATGGCCTGTGTAACACCCTTGGTTAACTAGGACAATCCCTCCCACTAGATTATCCTACTTAACTGAGAGATTATGAGTTTTAGAAAAATATGGAAGTTTTTTTTATACATGAAAATCCTGGTGGAACAGAAACCTTATATACGACACCGTTATATGGCCATGCTCAACACACTATACATACTCTAAACATCAGAGGCATGTAGGCTCCTAAATCAAGACTCAAGGGACATAGTCTCATTGAGGTGCAACCTTGTTGTTGTTGTCCAATTTGTCATACTCTCTTAAAGGCTCCTAGCAGGCTATGGCCAGCTCCATCCGTTATGGGTAATCTCATCTGGAAAACTCTGTCTACTACGTGGGTCTTTTCTTTGATCTAAAAAATAGATGTAAAGAGGTGAGGAATCCCTCACTCACAAGTAATGGAGAAGGTGTTATTCCCGACGGTTCTCCTAATTAACATATAAGTCATAGTCCAAACTATGTTTGAGGGTCAGGCCTCAGTCCCAAATCCTTTACTATTCACTACCTTCGTATAATGTCACCCCGACTCAACTCACTCCCTTTAACATTGCTACACCTCTCATCTATGGTTAACTCATCTTATCATCTCATAAATAATATCACTCATGAATCATATCACATATCAGAGAATCAATTAAACATATTACTATACATGAACATAATATCCCATTATTTATTATTTCTTTATTCTTATGAATGTAACGCATATAGGCCTAAATTCTCATCACCACAGCTATTAGAATCCATACTACTCAATATGATGTTGGGCACAACATTTCTGCATAAGAGCAATCAGAGTCCACCAAGTCCTCCACAACATAGGGGTAAATAGGACACACATGTCCTCAATCCTCAAGGATCCTTCTCAACAACCATTCGTGGCCACTCAATCACCATTCATGGCCACTCAATAACAGGTCTTTGCTCTCAATGGTTATAGTTACATTCCGTCATTTAGTTGAAGTACATCGGGTTTGCATTGCTTCTCCAAACCTCAGAGAGCTACGCTCAAGCCATTCAAGGTCCTAGCCTAGTAGTACTCCCAAGATCCATCATAGGGATTGTGAACACCTCTTTCGGTCCAGCCTAAATTGAAACAACACCGGACCAAGGTCCTAAAAGTGGTAACACCGGACCACCGATGTCGTACACCTGGCAACGAAGTAACAGGTCAGTCCGGCCCAAGTAAAAATCAAGGGATCTCAGATCGAAACATGCACACCGGACTGGCAGTAGATCCGGACTAGGAGGAAGAACACCGCCCCTGTGATACTACCTTGAAGAGGCTCAACCGGTGTGAAGACACAGGTCCAGGTTCTTAAGAGGCCACATCGGATCAGTGGGGATTCTGTCCCAACCGGTGTTTTGCTGACCGATGTTACAAACTTGACAACGGAAAGACGAGGTCGGAAGTTTATGCGTGATGACCTGGAATCGCACTCCCTAAAAATGGCAGACAGGGAGGCGGAAGTGGACAATTAAAAAATACCCCACCGAAACCCTGCTCCCCACGAACGGATAGTGGCCAGGGTTGCACACCACTACACATATGGGTGAGTGGGAATTCTGGTTGTCCCATACCCTCAGCCCATGACCTCAAAGCCCTATAAATGCCCCAACCAAGGAAGCTCAAGGGGTTGTTTTTTTTTGGACTCCCTCTCTTTGCAAGAAGACTCTCCTCAAATTCTCTCCGATTCCTCGAGATCCTCAACTGACCTCCCCACTTGAAACCAGTGACCTGCCTTAGTCACCACAAAAGACCCCTTAGCTTTAAAAAGCTTGAAGTTTTTCCAATACTCAAAGCCACTGCTCCTTCACCGTCCCTAGCCCGAACGCACACCGTCCTCGCACAGAACCCACACCGTCCCAATTCCCACACCACTACTTTCAGTCTTCATTACTTCTCAACAGCATCCAGTCATTTACTCACTTCGGATCAACCTCCAACAACACCGGTCGCATCTTTCAATTTTCAGGATTTGAGCCCAATACCGGTCCATTACTTCTGTCAGCGTGTAACTCCAGAACCGGTTTGACACCGTCGCTGCACTTGACTCCCACATCGGTCCTGAGCCCACCACACCGGTTCCATTATGTTCCTTGTTTCTCTTGTTTTTAGTCATTTATTTTCCTGTCAGTTGCTGTTTATTTGTTATATTTGTCAGTGTGGCATAGTTTAGCTGTTAATATTTTTGCCCCTTCTCCCTTAAGAAATACATATAATAATAAATAATAAGTAATAAACGTTGCACATGTTATATTTTCTAGTTTAAAAATCTCTTTTTTTAAACGGTGTCGTACGGGAGCACTCCCGTCTACACAACCTCTTTAGGATTCGTACACGTGCGAAGAACTTCGCCTTGTACGAGCTCCCCACCTCAATGACATCCATCATCATCTCCCAAGTCTTTTCCTAAAAGAACAACACTCAAAACTACGTAACCCTGATTTCTTGATAATTCAAGAATACGTAGGAGTAGGACCTCAATTCCTGTCGGGCCCATCTTTCTTATTCCTTTTTGCTGATTTATTTCCTTACTTTCATGTTTCTTTCATAAATGTTCTTTTTTGGTCGCTTCCGTGAAAATCAATTTAGACGTGACGTCTTGTTGATTTCCCCCTAGTTTTTGCTCAAGCCTCGCCATAATTCATAGGGAAGGGATACTTAGGACGGGACGTCCCGCTTATCTCTTTCTTGTCCCGGTTTTTTTTATTCAAGGATGTATAATTTAGGCGTGACGCCTTATTAGCATTCTCTTCCCTTCTCTGTCTTATATCGAAGTTGAGTTTAATTCGGATGAAACGTCCCATTGACCTCGCTTTGACATTCTATGTTTGTATAGCTCTCTCACTCCATTCTGTCGTTTTTAAAAATAAAAAAAATACAACAATAAAAGGGAAGAAACAAACCATTTTTTGTAAGGCTATTTATGTTGCGCATTTTCGATCTTGGTACTGTTTTTGGACAGGCGATGTAGGATGCTAATACCTTCCCTACTCGTAACCGACTCCCGAACTTGAATCTCAATTTTTAACCAGTGCTTTATTGAACTTAGTTTTTTTCCAATGTTTTTCCTATGGATAAAAACGTTGGTGGCGACTCCCTGTTTCATTCCACACATTCTCTCCTTCTCGCCGCGCCGTCGGGATCCAGGTTGCGACAGATGGCGACTCCACTGGGGACCCTTAAGAGAGTCAGGCCAGTTTGGTTGAAAGCGTATTTTTATATGTAGCCTTTGTTAGATGGGATTTTTTCCCCTTGTTTATTTTTTTGTAATTTGTTGTGAATGTTTGTTCTTGTTTTAATTGTATCTTGTTATCTGTTTCATTGTCTATTGTTTTGCATGTCTGTTGAACCCTAGGATAGAGGACCATATTACTTTCCTGTAATTATTGAACCCTAGGGTAGATGACTTTGTATATTTGTTTTGTGTTTGTTCTATGTGCAGAATGGGGTAAGGTAAAAAGGTATTGAATGCCCTTTCACACACTACACTCATAAATTACTCGCACACACTTATGAGTGGCGCCCTATACCTGGGCCCCAAATGAAACTTAAGTTAGGAGGGGTTGGTATACAGAATCGTATAGGATGTACTTCCTATCCGGTGATCGTGAGAACCCTAACTAGAGTTCGACCTCTTGTGACATACGCACCTAGTGGTTCCCCACTGTTGTGTCCCTGTCATGGGTAGGATCTTGGCTCTAGTGACCTTCTAGAAGTCTAGTATAAGCCACCCGGTGTGAAGAGTCACTTTTAGACAAGCCCTAGGGTCCAGAGAAAACCTTCAACAAAACCTGACTTAGGCCACGAAAGGGCAAACTTTATTTTACCTTATGTCATTTTCACTTTCCTGTTATTAAAAAGGGATTATCTATCATCCAAAGATTCGCTTAGTCTTGGAAAATTTTTGGAACACACAAGTATTCTTTGGGTGAATAGATGATCCTCTCTTTTTTGTCATGTATCTCTGAGTCTGAAGTCATAGGTTCTCCTAATCGTCAAAGGAAAAATCCACAAGAAAAATTATACCTCATTTCCCTCTGGTTGAAGTGGCAATGACGATTGGGAAAACCTACGACTTTTGAGCTCGCATGAGTTTTAGAAATCCATGTTCCCCCAATTTTTAGCTTGTATCAAATCCCTGGGAGGAACATTGATCTTTAGGACTTGATAATAACTGATTCCATTCTTTGTCTTGATGTTCGCAGGGGACGATTCCGAATTTGTTGGTATTTCTAAGACAGTATGGAAATTAACATAGGACACAGTAATTGTGATATAGGGGTGACTGAATTGAAGAAGTTATTGCACCTCAAGGCTAGAAAGGTCAATACTGACAGTTTACAAGCACTAGGGAAAAAACTGAGCTTGACACAAAAGATGACTTTCGCAAGGAAGTATGGGAAGATCCTGAAACTCTTGGAGGTAGACGTACAA
Source organism: Clitoria ternatea (assembly GCA_037962975.1). Classification (NCBI taxonomy): domain Eukaryota; kingdom Viridiplantae; phylum Streptophyta; class Magnoliopsida; order Fabales; family Fabaceae; genus Clitoria; species Clitoria ternatea. Next base: position 185,071,590 of record CM075671.1, read on the forward strand.
ACAGAAGCCATCACAGCTCTGGCACAATTCTATGACTCACCCCTCCAATGTTTCACTTTTCAAGATTTTCAACTGGCACCCTCCATAGAAGAGTTTGAACAAATATTGGGGATGCCAGTGGAAGGACAGATTCCTTATCGCCATTTGGACCATCATGCGTCAGTCACTTCTGTCGCTCGTATTTTGAAGGTCCACCCTGAAACGTTAAAAGGAGTACAAATGAACAGAAACCAGATTCCTGGATTTACTAGGGAATTTCTGGAGAGGCACATACATGTCTTGGCAGAGAGGGAAGAATGGGAAGCTTTCATTGATACCTTGGCTCTCACTATTTACGGAGTTGTCTTATTCCCTAACTTAGACAACTACGTAGATTATGATGCTATAGGTGTCTTCATCGCTCGCAAGCACAGACTGGAGAATCTCGTCACAGCAGTGTTGGCCAATGTCTATTGCACCTTGGATTTTTGCCATACCCAAGGAGGAAAGAAGATTATTTGTTGTTTGCCTGTTCTATATGTGTGGCTCACATCCCACGCTTTTCATCAACTATGCAAAGCCGAATGTCCCATCTCTGATTTAAAGTTGTGTCAGTTGACAACAAAGAATGGGCGTGAGTGGGCTAATCACCTTGTAGGCCTTACAGCAGAAAAGGTGAGGTGGTGTCCTCAATGGCTAGAAGTTGAGTCCATCATTTATAGCTGTGGGGGATATCCAAATGTTCCTCTAATAGGGACACAAGGCTGTATCAATTATAATCCTGTTATTGCTAAGCGGCAGTTGGCTTATCCTCTACTTGGGCCGCCAGACGAAGCACTGCTTACTCCTTTCATTGTGTACTATGCGAATGGGAATTACACCTCCACTATTCGGGACATAGCCAATGCCTGGAAGAAGGTCCATAGGATGGGCAAAGAACTGGGGGCGCGAAGCCATGCTTTGAGAATTGAATACTTAGATTAGGTGGTGAACAGAGTCTCCATTGTGAAATTGCCTTTCAAGGGCCCTTCATACCAACTTGTGGACACAGTTCCTCCGCCATGCATTATGGAGGACAAGGTTACCATATCGCTAAGAGCCCAAATAGAAGAGCTGAAGGCAAGGAATCAAGAACTGGAAGAAGACCTCTTGAAATGCCAATAAGAATGCGCCCTCCATAGGAAAGAGAACTCCGAAGGAAGACATGCTATGGAAGAAATACGGAAAAAGAGAAAGATTGACGAAGATTACAGAATAAAATAAGATCAATGCCTTCGGGCGGCCAATTTACAGCTGAAGATGAAGGGTCAGCAGAACGATGCTGTATTGGCCAAAAAACAAATTTTAAAAGACATGCTAGAACAATCCAAGGAGAAGGGAAAGGAGGCTTTGATGCAAAAAGAAATGCTACAAACCCGAGTCCACAAATTGGAGCAACAGCTTGATGAAACGATGAGAGCCTATGAGCAAGAAATACATGCTGAACAGAAGAAAACCCTTGATGCCGAACGCCGCTGCCAAGAAGCCACACGGGTTTTGGGGACTGAGTTAGCTCAACGGGATGAAGTCATTCATTTATGGATGGACCGTTTCGCCAAGTTGGCATACCTATCCAATGGAATCTTGGAAGATTTTCCCTCAATGTTGAAGCAGGCCGAAGGCATGGTCAATCCCCTATCCACCCCAAAGGAGATATCATCATTTTTGAACTATTGTTAAGAAAGACTTTGCAAAATGAAAGTCATGATTACCCAAGCTAGGAATGGCTGAATATTGTAACGGTATCTTTCAAGTAACATTGTACCTTTACAGATGAATGGAATGATGAATTAATGTGCCTTCACAGTTGTCTCATGTTAATTTCTAATATACTGTTATACTAAGTACTTTTGAACGTGACGTTCTGGGGAAAGGTCAAGGAATACGTGTCAAATTCGAAATCGTATCCCGCGAATGCCCATTTATTTTTTTATTTTTCTTTTATCTTCTTTAACTATTCCCTCTATTTTTCTAACCATTTGTCATGATTCTTTAGACATTACGGGCAGACATCCTTACGAGACCAGGCTTAGGAAGAAACTTATGGCTGACATATAGCAAGAAAATGAGAACTTGAAGGCCGATCTCACTCAAGTCAAGGAACAGATGGCCGAGATGGCCAAACTCTTGGAAAGGAGGGTCACAGAAGGGGGATCTTCTGCAGGGGTTGAAGACGCCCGACAACAACCACCCACCTCTCATCATGGTCAGGATCCAGCTACAGGGTCTGACCCCAGGACCGCCGCGCCTCCACTCGTTATTCGCATAAGGAGACCAAATCCCGCAGACACGCAACAACACACCTTGGTGGACGAGGAAGGAAATGTTATTCCCTTTCCTCCGTATGGTTTGCCACACGGGTATTTTCCACCACTCCAGGAAGAACCTTGCTACCAAGACCAAATTCCCATCACTGCCCAACCCAACACTAATCAACCAAACAACCCACCTACCTAAGCACAAGCCACCCAAGCACCACCCACTCATGCTCAAGCCGCCCAAACGCAAACAGCCCAAGCACAGTCTGCTCATACCATCCATATACCCCGAACCACTGCTAGACCTAATACCTTCATACCAAACACTGACCTGGTTCACTCCTACCAACAATATGGGAAGGTTGGTCAACATACCGCTGCCGGTCCAAGTGCTGTTACTACCACCCAGGAAGAAAGGTTGGAATTCTTGGAAAAGCGATTAAGGGAGATGGAAGGGACAAACAGATTTGGGACGGGCACTGCTGCTGAACTTTGCCTGATCCCTGATGTCGTCATCCCTCCCAAATTCAAGACGCCCGATTTTGACAAGTACAGAGGGTTAACGTGCCCGAAGAATCATCTAACCATGTACTGCTGTAAGATGGCTTCGCATGCGTCAAATGACCCTCTGTTGATTCATTGTTTCCAGGACAGCCTGGTTGGGGCTCCCCTGACATGGTACAATCATTTGGAATGTTCTCGTATACGCTGCTGGAAAGACCTAGCAGACTCGTTCATGCAACAATACAAATATAACCTGGACATGGCCCCGGATAGGGGACAGTTGCAGAACATGACCAAGAAAGATAACGAGACGTTCAAGGAGTACACCCAGAGGTGGCACGAAGTAGCGGCACAGGTTGACCCACCTCTGTCTGAAAAGGAGGTGATTACTATGTTCATAGATACGCTTCAAACTCCTTTCTATGAAAAGATGATTGGAAGTGTCTCGTCCCATTTCTCCGACATTGTCACTATTAGAGAAAGAATAGAAAATGGACTAAGGACCGGCAGGATAGTCCGAAGTCCATCTGGGACAGGAACTGTAAGGAGACCTGCACTTGGCGAAAATAGGAGGAGAGAAGGGGAGACCAACTTAGTCTCTCACAACCAGAGAAGGAACCTGGCAGGACCACCTACCCCTGTTAGCCTTTCACCAGTATATCCCGGCATGACACACCCGTATGTAGCAGCCATTCCAAACCATAATCCACCACAATTCAGGCCAACCATTGTACGACCACCTGCACCACCACAGACACCACACCAAACACCACAAGCCAACCCACCGCCAAATCCAAATATCCAAAGAAGGAACAGCGACCGCGCTCCACCCCAGTTTGATCTCATCCCAATGTCATATACTGAACTCTTGCCTCACCTCATTGAAAAAACCCTAGTAGTACCTTGTCCCTTGAGACCACTACAGCCACCTTATCCCAGGGGGTATGACCCTAATGCCCGGTGCAATTACCATGCGGATGCACCAGGTCATTCTACTGAAAATTGCCTGGCTTTAAAATATAAGGTAAGGGACCTGATTCAGGCAGATTGGATAAGCTTCCGAGAAGGAAGTCCGAATGTAACAACAAACCCTTTGCCTAATCATGAGGGGCCTGGGGTCAATGCTATCGGGGAAGATGTGGAGTATACATCCAATGTTGAAGACATTCAAATGCCTCTAAAGGAAATTCACTCCCTTATGTTTGAGGTAGGGTTAGTAAAGGACAAATGGGATGAGGACTTCAATGATGCCCAGTCGGCAAAGCAGCAAGGGTTTCGAAAAACCCTCCAAAGGCTTATGGACAGTCACACTGTACGAGTCTGCAGGCGCCACGGAGATGATGTGAATATGATACAGGGACAGACTGGACTTCGGGCCCCAAAACCCCTAGTCAATTTTACAGTAAAAATGCATCGTTAACGCAGACCCCTGCCAGAACTACTATTACGGCCCTGCCACCTGCTCCATTCCCGTATAACAACTCCCACGCCGTGCCTTGGAAGTACAACACGGACGTAGTTGTTTCCAATCCTGTGATAGTTGATCCGGCACCTGCTTCGTCGGTTACCAACATCGCCGGAGTAGGCGGAATGACTCGGAGTGGGAGAGTATATGCGCCTTCAGAGACAAAGCAAGACAAGGCTGCCGGGGAGGTTAAAACTGGGAAGGTTGGGATTGCCGGCGAGGCAAAGAAGGTTGTGGTTGAGAAAGAGGCTAAGGAGTTCTTAAAATTCATCCGCCATAGTGATTACCAGGTATTGGATCAGTTGAACTATACCCCCGCCAAGATCTCCTTATTATCTCTGCTGACAAGTTCCGAATCATATCGGAACGCACTGATGAAGGTGCTGAGTGAGGCACAAGTAAAGCATGACTTGCCTGTTGATAAGTTCGAAGGTATCGTCGGACATATAGTGGCCAGTAACTATCTGACTTTAACGGATGACGAGGTGCCGATGGAAGGGAAAAGACACAACAAAGCTCTGCACATCTCTGTGAAGTGTCAAGACCATATTATGGCAAAAGTGCTCGTCGATAACGGATCATCCTTGAATGTGATGCCTAAGTCTACACTGGCTAAGTTGCCCATAGATGGGGCATGCATGAGACCGAGCTCCATGATAGTAAGAGCTTTTGATAGGACCCGACGGGAGGTCATAGGCGAAATTGAGCTACCCATACAAGTTGGACCTCGTATTTTTCAAGTTCTCTTCCAAGTAATGGATATCATGCCCGCCTATAGTTGCTTGTTGGGAAGGCCATGGATCCATTCAGCAGGGGTAGTTCCTTCCACTTTACACCAGAAACTAAAGTTCATCATTGATAACAAACTGATAATCGTTTCTGGAGAAGAGGACCTTCTTGTCAGTAAGCCAGTTACTACTCCCTATGTAGAGGCAGCCGAGGAAGCCCTCGAGACATCGTTCCAGGCTTTGGAGATAGCCAACGCCACAAGTATATTTTTCCCAAATGTACCGTTAGCAGTGGCGAAGACCATGCTACGGGAAGGATATAGGCCAGGAAAAGGGCTCGGAAGAGAACTGGAGGGAAGAACTCAACCTGTCTGCCTCCCTGAGAACAAAAACAGATACGGCCTGGGATACCAACCCACCACTGAAGACCAAAAAAGGGTAGAAGAAGAGAGGAGAGGGAAGAGGATTACTCGTCATGCCGAGCATGCGTCCAACACTGCGAAAATCCCCATCTGTGACCTCTACCAGAGCTTCAGGAGCGCCGGAGTAATGTTTCCAGATCAAGTGGCCGTGATCCAAAGTGATCTTGATGAAGGTCCCGGATTTGTGTATGTTGGCTCGCCTGGTCAGGAACTGAATAACTGGGAGATCATAGAGTTCCCTGCGATTTTTACCGTTTCATCAAAGTAATCATGTTTTCTGTTCAATCCCTTAGCTATGCTTTGGGGTCTCATTTTGTAACAAAGAAACTTGTTCGCTTATTTGATTAATAAATGCCATCAGTTTCCAAATAACTTGATCTGTTTAATAACCTATTATTTAAACCTTCCTCTTGCTTGCTTTCCTTTTCATTTGGTATAATACACTGAAATGCAGATCCGAAAGCGATTCATCTGAGAGTAGTGAAAATCCGGTCTTACTTCACAATTCTGATTGTCTGACTGATTGTGCCAATGAGGAATATGATGAAGACTGCGATCCCTCGCCTGAGTTAACCCAGTTATTGGAACAAGAGGATAGGGAAATTCTACCCTACTTAGAGATAGCCGAAGTTATCGATTTGGGAGTTAAAGGGGATAAAAAGGAAGTCAAAATCGGTACCTCGTTGAGTAAAGAACAGAGGCAGGAACTGATTAGGTTGTTGAGAGAGTTCAGCGATGTTTTTGCCTGGTCTTACCAAGATATGCCGGGACTGGACAATAGCATCGTCGAACATAGGTTACCATTAAAGCCCGAATGCCTGCCAGTAAAGCAAAAACTGCGACGTATGAAACCCGAGATGCTTTTGAAAATCAAGGAAGAAGTCAAGAAGCAATTTGATGCCGGATTCTTAGCTGTGGCAAAATACCCACAATGGGTGGCAAATATCATCCCAGTCCCGAAAAAGGATGGCAAAGTACGAATGTGCATGGACTATCGCGATTTGAACAGGGCTAGCCCCAAGGATGATTTTCCTCTACCTCAAATTGATGTTCTGGTCGACAATACAGCGCAACATACGATCTTTTCATTCATGGATGGTTTCTCCGGATACAACCAGATTAAGATGGCGCCTGATGACATGGAAAAAACCACATTTGTCACCTTGTGGGGAACTTTCTGTTATAAAGTGATGTCTTTTGGTCTAAAAAATGCCGGGGCAACTTATCAAAGGGCCATGGTAACCCTTTTACATGACATGATGCACAAGGAGGTAGAGGTCTACGTGGATGATATTATTGCCAAGTCTAAAACGGATGAAGGACATTTGGTAGACCTAAGGAAACTTTTCGAAAGGTTGAGAAAATTCAAGCTTAGGCTGAACCCGGCTAAGTGTACCTTCGGCGTGAGATCCGGGAAATTACTGGGATTCATAGTAAGCAAGAGGGGCATAGAGGTCGACCCTGACAAAGTTAAAGCCATTCTTGAAATGCCTCCTCCCTGTATAGAAAAGGAAGTTAGAGGGTTTTTGGGGAGATTAAATTACATCGCTCGCTTCATCTCATAGTTGACAGCAACATGCGAGCCAATTTTCAAATTGCTCCGTAAGAATCAACCAGTTCAATGGAATGAGGATTGTCAAAAGGCTTTTGAAAAGATAAAGCAGTACTTGTAGAATCCGCCAATTTTGATCCCACCTATCCTGGGGAGACCACTTATTTTATACCTTACAGTGTTAGAAGAATCCATGGGTTGTGTGTTGGGGCAACATGATGAGATTGGGAAGAAAGAACATGCCATTTATTATTTGAGCAAGAAGTTCACTGACTGTGAGATGAGGTATTCTGCTCTAGAAAGGACTTGTTGCGCGTTAGCATGGGCAGCCCGACGTTTAAGGCAATATATGATAAGTCATACTACTTGGCTGGTTTCCAAACTGGATCCTGTCAAATATATCTTTGAAAAACCTGCCTTAACCGGAAGAATTGCTCGATGGCAGGTCCTGCTAACTGAGTACGATATAGTCTATGTCACTCAGAAGGCTCTAAAAGGAAGTGTTCTAGCTGACTACCTAGCTCATCAACCCATAAGAGATTATCAGCCCATGCAGTTTGACTTCCCGGATGAAGATATCTTGGCCCTGTTTAATGAAGAAGGGGCCCAAACGGACAAATGGACCTTAAGGTTTGATGGTGCTTCTAACGCACTAGGACACAGAATCGGAGCAATCCTCATTTCACCCGATAAAGAACACATCCCCGTTTGTGCTCGACTGTGTTTTGATTGTACCAATAACATCGTTGAGTATGAGGCATGTTCTCTGGGAATCCAAGCAGCATTGGATGCCAAGGTGAAGAAATTGGAAGTATACGGGGATTCTGCCCTGGTCATTCACCAACTAAAAGGAGAATGGGAGACTAGAGACAGCAAATTAATTCCCTATCAAGCTCACATCAAAGAGCTGATTAAGGAATTCAATGACATTTCTTTTCACCATGTTCCCCGGGAGGATAACCAAATGGCTGATGCTTTGGCCACCCTAGCATCAATGTTCAAGGTAAGCAATGATTGCGACATGCCTCTCATTAAAATAGAACGGCACCACGAGCCTGCATATTGCCAAGTGATTGAAAAGGAGTCAGATGGGAAACCTTGGTACTACGATATCAAGAGGTACGTCCAAAGTCAAGAATATCCCGAAGGCGCTACAGAGAATGATAAGAGAACCCTGCGACGGCTCGCCATGGGTTTCTTCTTAAACGGTGATGTGCTTTATAAGAGAAACTACGACTCTGTCCTTCTTCGTTGCATTGACACCAATGAAGAAAATAAAATCATGAGGGATGTTCATGAGGGGTGTTTTGGAATTCACACTAATGGGCACGCCATGTCAAGAAAGATCTTGAGGGCTGGTTACTACTGGATGACCATGGAGACAGACTGTTTCGCCTATGTTCGCAAGTGTCACAAATGTCAGATATACGCGGACCATATTCACGCTTCCCCGTCTTCTCTGAATGTCTTGTCAGCACCATGGCCCTTTTCGATGTGGGGTATGGATGTCATTGGGCCCATCGAGCCGAAAGCCTCAAATGGTCATCTTTTCATTTTGGTCGCTATCGACTATTTCACAAAGTGGGTAGAAGCTGCTTCATACGCCAATGTGACAAGGAATGTTGTGATTAAATTCATCAAGCGTGAACTGATATGCCGGTACGGTCTGCCGAGTCAGATCATCACTGATAATGGTACGAATTTGAACAACAAAATGATGAAGGAACTTTGTGAAAGCTTCAAAATCCACCATCATAATTCCTCCCCGTATCGCCCTAAAATGAATGGGGCAGTCGAGTCAGCCAATAAAAACATCAAGAAGATTGTACAGAAAATGGTTGTAACTTACAGAGATTGGAGTGAGGTGCTCCCCTTTGCTTTACATGGGTATCGTACCTCAGTCCGAACCTCAACCGGGGCGACCCCATTCTCCTTGGTTTATGGTATGGAGGCAGTCCTGCCTTTCGAAGTAGAGATCCCTTCTCTTCGAGTGATAATGGAGGCGGAATTAAAAGAAGCTGAGTGGGTCCAAACTCCACATGACCAGTTAAATCTGATTGATGGGAAGAGATTGACTGCCCTTTATCATGGTCAGTTGTATCAGAGGCGTATGAAACGAGCATTTGAAAAGAGAGTACGGCCTCGACAGTTCCAAGAAAGAGACCTAGTCCTCAAGAAAATCTTGCCAATCCAAAAGGACATCCGAGGGAAATGGACGCCTAATTACGAAGGACCATACGTCGTGAAGAAGGCTTTCTCTGGAGGAGCTCTAATTCTCACCAACATGGATGGAGAGGATCTGCCAATGCCTGTAAACGCCGACGCGGTGAAGAAATATTTTGCCTAAAAAAAAAGAAAAGAAAAAGAAAAGAAAAAGAAAAAAAAGAGAAGAAAGAAAATGCTCGCTAGGCTAAAAACCCAAAGGGCAGCCTAGGCAAAAATTAGAGCTACTTGATGAGTCGAAAACCCGGAAGGGCGGCTCAGGCAGAATAAGAACCACGAGTTCAGGCATAATGACATAAACTCTTCAAAGAAGGAAAACTGATCAGGCACGCGAGTCTTTGTCAAATCATTTCCCAGAAGCAAAGTCAGAGGATGGTCTCGAAGTCGTGAGAAAGGATCCGAATTCTCATCGCTCGTAGGGAATCGCTGGAGGGTTCAAAAGACCTTCTTTCTCCCCCACCTTTTGAATTATTTATACATATGTTTGTGTTACCGTTACCTTCATTACCAATGTACATACCTTATGTTCAAGAATAAATAAATTTTGCCTTTCCTTCCCCTGAGTCTACAGCTGAATCTTATAAACGAACAAGTTTTTCTTAAAAGAAATTTTTTGAAATGAAAAGTGATGAAATGAAAAGTCGTGGTGAAACGAAATGTATCCTGGCGTCAGACCCGGCCCGTGAGAAAGCATAACCAATTCTGCTAATTATGTTCCTGGAAGACAGAATTGTCTCTATCTCATCCATGAGTTATCTTGAAAGCCTGTCTCTTTGGAAAGGTCGCTCGAAATGTTAATTTTTTTGTTACTCGTGCTTCTAACCATCTGTTTTGAAGGGTGATGGAACTACGTCACACTGAAATGAAGAACCTGACACAAAAAAATCCAGACCAAAAGTCTTCCCCAAGAGAAATCAGTAGATTGGCATCCCCAGTGAAACCACAATCGCCAAAGCTGGCACTTTCCAAGTTCTCTTTCCCAATGGAACCCTAATCGTCAAAACTGGAACTTCCCCAAGTTTCTTCCCCAATGGAACTACACTTCTCAAACAAATCAAACTGGGGCATCTCCCCCTGGTCCATTCTCTTACAGTCAAGAGACAGTTCCTCCAAGATTCCTCCAAACCATCCTAAACTGGGGTATCTCCCCTGGTCTATTCTCTCTCCGCCAAGGGGCAATCCCCCACTTTTACTTTTCTGCAAACTAAGGGCCACACCCCACATTCACTTTCCTGTCAGTCAAGAGGCAATTCCCCACCTTTTACTTTTCTGCAAACTAAGGGCCACACCCCACATTCATTTTCCTGTCAGTCAAGGGGCAATCCCCCACTTTTACTTTTCTGCAAACCAAGGGCCACACCCCACATTCACTTTCTTGTCAGTCAAGGGGCAATTCCCCACCTTTTACTTTTCTGCAAACCAAGGGCCACACCCCACATTCATTTTCCTGTCAGTCAAGGGGCAATTCCCCACCTTTTACTTTTCTACAAACCAAGGGCCACACCCCACATTCATTTTCCTGTCAGTCAAGGGGCAATCCCCCACTTTTACTTTTCTGCAAACCAAGGGCCACACCCCGCATTCACTTTACTGTCAGTCAAGGGGCAATCCCTCACTTTTACCTTTCTGTAAACCAAGGGGGCCACACCCCACATTTGTTTTCTTGACAGTCAAGGGGCAATTACCCACCCTTAACCTTCTGTAAGACAAGGGCCACATCCCGCTTTTTATTTCCCAGTCCTTCAAGAGGCAATCCCCCAGTTTTTACTCTTCTACAAATCAAGGGCCATACCCCATATTCTATCTTCAGCCAAGGGGCAATTCCCCACTCTCACCTTCCTATCACCCAAGGGACAGTACACCGTTTGTTTTTGGAAAACAATTCTCTTGATTCTTCAAAAAAAAAACGGTGTTGGTCCGATATGGGCACTAGGTAGAAGGGGTTCACTCTATTCCAGGACAAGTGGTGATCCGAAGGACGGTGTCATGACCCTCAAGGTCAAATGAAGTAGACCCTGTCAAGTTGCAAGAGACGGTGTCCCAATGGTTACACCGGTTACTACTTTGGGGTGTAACAAACGGTATCATGAAACCTACCTCGGATAGAATTAGGTTCAGGGTTGAAGTTGCTAAGGCCGATGTCATGCCGATTACACCGGAGGTTCAAAAGTTAATCGAAGTTGTGGACGGGGTGGCCATGATACACTAATCCGAGGTTCTATGCTTCACAAAGGACGATGTTCGAATTAAACTAAAAAATGAAGTCCTAATTCTAAAATGATGATCAGACGGTGTCACTTCAAGTTGTTACCTTATACCGGTCACAAGAGAGATATACTTAGAAACATTTTGAAAAAAGAGAAGACAAGCAGATGTGTGAAAATTGCATTGTATTAATAGGGGGCACTGAGGCCATTACAAAAGTTAAAACTCCGGAGCCTATCCCGGAACAAGGCTAAGAAAAAAAGAAAAAACCCTAAGAGTTGGATGCTGGAGAGTCCGGTCTAGCCGAGGCTGTCCTCTCGGATCCCTCCGACACCGTCCTCAGCTCCATGCTTTGGCCTTCGGGGAGAGGCATCAGCTCATAAGGAATATCCTCAGGTTCCGAAGCCTGACCCCGGTCCATAGCATATAAGTGGCCACCATGAAATTCATAGTAGACACCTATACCGTTCAGGTTAAGTTGTACAGCGGAATTCCGGTGTACAACCTGACGAACAGCGGAACTGAAAGTGACATCGGCCAATACCGAAAATTCAGCCAGCTGCTCCTCTGTTTCCATCCGCTCCTTCGCCTGCTCTTCCTGCACATCGGCAATCTTCTCGGCTAGCTCCTTGTTTTTCTTGTCCACCTCGGCCTTCGCAGCCTTGGCTTCATCTAGTTCGGTCCGGAGAGCCTGGAGAGCATCCTGAAGCTTTAGCCTTAGCTTCAGCAGCATCTGCCCTCTTGGCAGCCGATGTGTAAGCAGCAGTGAGTTCGGACAGGTCTTCTTTGTTCTTGGCCAGCTCCTGCTCCTTTTGGGTCAAAGCGGTCTGAGCCTCAACTCTCAGCCTCAGCTTTCTTCATCCGATCTAGGCATTTCTTAGCCTCAACACCGGAATAGTAGGAGTGGCCCAAAGAGCTGAGGACCCCGGCAGCCTCAACCAAATTAAAAATAGCTGCTTCGGCAGCAGATTGAGCCTCAGGAGCAGGAAGATCGGTTTTGAGCTTGAAGGGGATGTTGAACCGAGCCGGTGTCCCTCCAACATACTCCAAAAAATCCGAAAGACGGGAGTTGATGACGATGTCTTCTGGTTGAGACCGGTCTGGAGAAGTATTTACAGGACCGGTCTGCTCCTCCCGTGGTGCCTCTACCTCGGTCACAACCCTTGAAGCCTTGTGCTTTTTCTGCTTGGAGGTTGCGCCGGGGTTGGACTTCCTTTTAACTGGGACCCTCTCGGCTGGCCCCAGAGTCATAGCCCCAACATTATCAGCCGGGATGCTCACCATTTTGGCCGGTGTGCGATGAGGAGTCACCCTATTCTCCTGTGCAGCAGCAGCAGCATTCCGGGCTTCGGCAGCCTCCCTCAGTTTCCTGAGGATGTCTATCCGAGCCATCTCGCTTGGAAAAAAAAATGTTAAAACCGGTATGAATATATCAAAAATAAATATGATGATATAAAAAGGGAGGAAAGTTAAACAATATCTACCAAGGTAAGCATCCCGGCCCGACTCCGTCCCCAGAAGCCTCTTGCAGGAGAACCTAGCAATGACAGAATAACCCTTCAAAGCGTCCAGGACTTTCTTGGACTCCGTTGACAAAGTACTCTCACTGACGATGTAGGCGTTGCTTGTCAGGAGAAAGTGCTCATGAGTCCAACCGGTGTAGAACTTTCTGGAAAAATCAGAATTCTCCCAGAACACCGGCCTACCAGCATTGACCTCGACTTTGACGTAGGAGTGTTTGAAACTGACCCCGTCCGTCTTGGCCGATTCGGTGTAACTTTCGAAGTTAACCACCTTTGAGTCGCAGCGGAGATTGATGAAGCCTAGACCCCATCCAGAGTTACCCCGGCGCATCACCCTGCAGTAAGTGAAAAAGAGGGCCACTGTGGGGACGAAGTGGAAGTACTCCCCAAGTACTTCCAAAGCCCTTACTAAGCCCCAGCCATTAGGATGAAGTTGGCTGGGAGAGCAGTCCAAAAACCGGAGTACCCCCATCTTGAACTCCGTCAATGGAAAGCGGACGCCTATCTTGGAGAAGACCATCTCATACATGAAGAGATTCCTTGACCCCGGTTGATGGCAGATCCTATCCGAGGTTAGGGGGCAGAAGACGGTGAAGTCGTTTTCATATTCCACACCGGTGTGGACAACAACGTCTTCAATGGTGACATCGGCAGCGTCTTCAGCATACCGGGAAACGATGGTCTTTGGGTCTTCATGAACCCAGAAGTATGGATCTCTGGCCTTCTCAGCCAGCCAGTTGATCCGGTGTGCCAAGACGTTTGTCTCAACTGGATCGGTGATCACAGCGGCGCCGGTAGAGGAGTTTTCAGAAGCCATTCGGACGGTGTGACGAAGGAAGGGAACACAGCTGTAAAAAGCCACATCGTCAGTAAGATAGAGATCGGCACTGCTCCCCCCCTCACTAGCAGTGCCAAAGTTAAAAGATGAGTCTGACGATGTGTCAAACCCCTCTGTTTCCCACAAAGGCAATGTGGAGAAACGGTGTCCCGATGAGACGAACCGATGTGAAGCCCCTGAGGTTGCCTCACTTTGGTGACTCAGACCTCGGCTCGAAACTCCACCCGGCTGACGCCGAGATGTAATTGAAGGAGGACCTGATAGGACCTCAATGGAGTCACTACTCGAACCGGTGTCCCCCATGACTTATCTACGAATTAAAATGAAGGAGATGATGGCTACCTGCTGAGGCGATGCGTGCAGTTCTCTTAGTACGGGCCAGGTTGTAACACCGGAGAAGACTTGTAATACCGGAGAATAACTTTAAACACCGGAGGATTTGGACGTCGGAGAGGCAGCACTTCAATATCAAGAAAGGAGTGAAAATGTTGGATCCCTGAAGTTGCTTTTATAGAGGGGAGGCGAGGATCCAGAACCTTCCGTATTCCGGCCCAAGGCCCATTAAAAGGGGCCGACTTTTGGCATTCCGGCCCAAAGGCGCGAATTTTAAATTTTGAAAAGAGCCAATCAGCTGATGACACGTGGGATGTTCCAGTCACTTCCTGACGTGGACCACGTGTAGGACACGTCGGTTGTTTAATTGTTTAATTGGCCACGTCATTAAGTCCCACACCGGATCTGGGTCCTACTCAGCCCCTACATCGGTGTTCATATCTTTACTCCCTTTTCACCTCGGAAATGTGCATTTCTCGTGAAAAAAAAGTAAAGAGGGGCATCTGTGAACACCTCTTTCGGTCCGGACTAAATTGAAACAACACCGGACCAAGGTCCTAAAAGTGGTAACACCGGACCACCGATGTCGTACACCTGGCAATAAAGTAACAGGTCAGTCCGGCCCAAGTAAAAATCAAGGGATCTCAGATCGAAACATGCACACCGGACTGGCAGTAGATCCGGACTAGGAGGAAGAACACCGCCCCTGTGATACTACCTTGAAGAGGCACAACCGGTGTGAAGACACAGGTCCAGGTTCTTAAGAGGCCACATCGGATCAGTGGGGATTCCGTCCCAACCGGTGTTTTGCTGACCGATGTTACAAACTTGACAACGGAAAGACGAGGTCGGAAGTTTATGCGTGATGACCTGGAATCGCACTCCCTAAAAATGGCAGACAGGGAGGCGAAAGTGGACAATTAAAAAATACCCCACCGAAACCCTGCTCCCCACGAACAGATAGTGGCCAGGGTTGCACACCACTACACGTATGGGTGAGTGGGAATTCTGGTTGTCCCAAACCCTCAGCCCATGACCTCAAAGCCCTATAAATGCCCCAACCAAGGAAGCTCAAGGGGTTGTTTTTTTTTGGACTCCCTCTCTTTGCAAGAAGACTCTCCTCAAATTCTCTCCAATTCCTCGAGATCCTCAACTGACCTCCCCACTTGAAACCAGTGAGCTGCCTTAGTCACCACAAAAGACCCCTTAGCTTTAAAAAGCTTGAAGTTTTTCCAATACTCAAAGCCACTGCTCCTTCACCGTCCCTACCCCAAACGCACACCGTCCTCGCACAGAACCCACACCGTCCCAATTCCTACACCACTACTTTCAGTCTTCATTACTTCTCAATAGCATCCAGTCATTTACTCACTTCGGATCAACCTCCAACAACATCGGTCGCATCTTTCAATTTTCAGGATTTGAGCCCAATACCGGTCCATTGCTTCTGTCAGCGTGTAAGTCCAGAACCTGTTTGACACCGTCGCTGCACTTGACTCCCACATCGGTCCTGAGCCCACCACACCGGTTCCATTCTGTTCCTTGTTTCTCTTATTTTCAGTCATTTATTTTCCTGTCAGTTGCTGTTTATTTGTTATGTTTGTCTGTGTGGCATAGTTTAGCTATTAATATTTTTGCCCCTTCTCCCTTAAGAAATACATATAATAATAAATAATAAGTAATAAACGTTGCACATGTTATATTTTCTAGTTTAAAAATCTCTTTTTTTAAACAGTGTCGTACGGGAGCACTCCCGTCTACACAACCTCTTTAGGATTCGTACACGTGCGAAGAACTTCGCCTTGTACGAGCTCCCCACCTCAATGACATCCATCATCATCTCCCAAGTCTTTTCCTAAAAGAACAACACTCAAAACTACGTAACCCTGATTTCTTGATAATTCAAGAATACGTAGGAGCAGGACCTCAATTCCTGTCGGGCCCATCTTTCTTATTCCTTTTTGCTGATTTATTTCCTTACTTTCATGTTTCTTTCATAAATGTTCTTTTTTGGTCGCTTCCGTGAAAATCAATTTAGACGTGATGTCTTGTTGATTTCCCCCTAGTTTTTGCTCAAGCCTCGCCATAATTCATAGGGAAGGGATACTTAGGACGGGACGTCCCGCTTATCTCTTTCCTATCTCAGTTTTTTTTATTCAAGGATGTATAATTTAGGCGTGACGCCTTATTAGCATTCTCTTCCCTTCTCTGTCTTATATCGAAGTTGAGTTTAATTCGGATGAAACGTCCCATTGACCTCGCTTCGACATTCTATGTTTGTACAGCTCTCTCACTCTATTCTGTCGTTTTTAAAAATAAAAAAAAATACAACAATAAAAGGGAAGAAACAAACCATTTTTTGTAAGGCTATTTATGTTGCGCATTTTCGATCTTGGTACTGTTTTTGGACAGGCGATGTAGGATGCTAATACCTTCCCTACTCGTAACCGACTCCCGAACTTGAATCTCAATTTTTAACCAGTGCTTTATTGAACTTAGTTTTTTTCCAATGTTTTTCCTATGGATAACAACGTTGGTGGCGACTCCCTGTTTCATTCCACACATTCTCTCCTTCTCGCCGCGCCGTCGCGATCCAGGTTGCGACAGGGATCAAATCTGACACCCTCAATTAACTAGGACTAATTCCCACACTAGAACGTCTTAATTAAGGAGTCACTAATTATTTAAGAAGAATAGGAGTTTTTCTATTATTGATCATCACACGCAGTTCAAACAAAAATCATAACATAGATCGATTCTTTGTCACAACAGTGTACTCAAAAGACACGGGGCTCACAGGCTCCCAATAACAGTTACTACAAAACAACACAAAAGATAAACATCAAGACCTATGACAGTCTCAACACTAACAGAAAATATACACAGTCGACGCCCACGTTGACCTTGACCCTTAACTGATGATCACAACGAGGAAGGCATACATACAACACAGAAAGAGGTGAGTATAAGCTCTCAACCCATAAAATTCATATGTAAGGGCAACTCTAAATATTTAATAGTTATATATATGCCAAACAAGTAGAAAAATTTTAGACAATATACCTCAGGAAAATCATACCTTACCTTGGAGCGCACAAGGAAAAAGGAACACAAACAAAGTTAGTCATACAATTATGATATGCTATGCATGTGTTAGGTTCAGTTATTACTCATCCTTATTTAATACCAATATACAATGGGGCCCAACTTCCACTTATCAATCTCACATACCAATAACCATGTGTATAACCATCTAACCTTATTCTCCCTGCCCAACTAGAGCGACCGGAGCTCTCCTCGTTCTGGTTTTCACAAAAGGGTAAGGACCCGTAGTCCAATCATCATAATGGCCAATCACACATCTCATCAGAATGGGCACTCAATGGCCATAGAAACCCCTTCCTCTCATCAAAGTATATCAGTGTTTGCCATGTGCTATCCGGCATTGGGTGTGAATCTGAGCCATTAGAGGTCTGCCCTTGATATACTCCCAAGACTGCCCTTAAGGGATCGAGATGCCTATTACTTCTCCAGTGTACCCATCACTGTAAGCTCTAGGGGAATATCCCAACATCCCTCCTTAACTCCAAATGCAATATGCCACAAACTTGTTTTGTCATTAGGGTGCCTGAGTACTAGACAGAACCTTACTCACTCAGCATATTTGTCCTTAAAACATGTAAACTATTTGTGGTAAAATCTTTTTGTGTAATGGGCATTGAGAATCAAGGTATAAGTAATATCTATCTCATTTTGCTTAGAAGTATCAAGATTGTTTACTAAATAAGGCTCATAAGAAAATTTCTAGGACCAAGAAAATAGTTATATCATTTCTAAATCTCCTTTTTCTAAAAGAATATTTTGGTACATAATTCGTTAAACCTTTAGCGAGTAAAATTTTCTAAGTTAGTTTACTTTCTAATTCTAAAATCTGATTTTATAGTTAAATATTAGTTTAAGAGAGAGATGAAAACAAAGTGCATTTCTTGGGTTTTTCTTCGACTCTTTATAGTTGTCGTTCCGTTGTATTAACTTACGACGAGCGAATTAAATTAGTTTTGACTTTTTAAAAATTCTTATAAGACTTTAGGAAAAATATTTTATCATGAATAAAAATATTCTTTCTAGTCCTATATTGAAAATAAAATCCCCTTTTTTACTATATCAAAGAAATAAGGTAGTTATTTCTCACTGTTTACTACAAACTTTATTTTTTTCGTATTTTATCTAGAAAATTCCGATTTGAGTGATTCCAAAGTCAAAAGTGTTTAACTTTCAAAATAATAATTAAATATAGTAACTTTAAATACTAATTCTGTCCAAAAATAGTCCCTACACAAAAAGGTAGCAAGATGCCAAAATTCATCGTTTTAACGTTCATAAAAACGCGTTTAAGGACAAATTACGCATCGAAATTTCTCCAAATCAATTTTGCACATTAGGGTATATTTCTGATGCTCAATATTCATTTCTCCTACTATAAAACATGCTTCCAAAACAGTTTTATCAAATTCCTCTGTTTGCCCACAAAACATGTTTTATTCCATTTCTAATTTGTTATTCGCGTCTAAACTCGGGTCCCTTTTTAAACTTTCATTTAATAACACACTCACACTAATTTTATGAGTAAATATATTACCAAAATAGTCTTACATACAGAAGCCTCATCATTTCATAATTTGCCAAAAATTAAACTTTAAACGTTCTATAAATTCTTTTCTTGTATTTCAACCACATCACACAATTATCTTAAGTATAGGAAATCAACTTCCTAATTTAATAAAAATTTGAGAATTAAATATATATATATATATATATAACTAATTTTAACAATAAAAATCAAGGATCAAGCCATGCAAACAAGTTTAAAAAAAGTGAGATTTTACGTTAGGATCCATGAACGTTAAGTCTTTTATCTTTAAGAAAACTTTTTCCAGCAGCAATACATAATTAATTTAGGCATCAAATCTATTTTTAAAGCATGTTAAATCTTCTAAAAATATAATAATACCACAAGACACCACTTAAACCAAAGAAATGCAATATTTTGACATTTGATACAACATGCATGCACTTTAAAATAAATTCTGTAGCAACAAAATTTAATAAGTTAGTAACTTTGCAATTTAATCTTCATAAAACCAAAGAATGTAACTTGATCATGGTGTAGCCATGATACCACCCAAAGATCACAATTTTTCTAAATGAATTTTCAAGATTTAAACCATAAAATAAGGATATTTGAGGGAGGTAGGACATTTATACCTCACCATGCATCTGAAAATAGAGGTTTAAAATAAGCTAATACTCCCCCTTACCACAAGAAATTCGTCTTCCAAGAAGAAGATAACAAGGGCTTCAAGGCTTACTCCTAGATACTTTTTGATTGCTTCACTAAGGAGAACACAATGGATACTTGAGAGGTGGTTGATCAATGTGAATATGATGGTGAGAAGAGGAAGAAAACATTGCTATTTTAAGGAGATTTAAGAATAAGTTTTAGTGTTTGGAAGGTGGTAGTTTGAATTTGGAGGTTACGATGGGTGGTGGAATGGTTTAGGCTTGATGAGGGAAGATGGATGAGGATGTTTTAGTATGAATAAAATAGGAGAAGAGAAGGAGAATGTGGCTGGAAAATCATTTTCTTAACTTAGTGAAATGAAGAGAACAAAAGAAACAATGCATAGTTTGAGAAAGTGTAGCCTTGCATGGAACTCCTTGTTGGAAAAGGAGTTCCCACAGTCATGAGTGGAGAGATAGGTGTCAACATAGCTTCATGTAATTTCTAGGTGTCCTATACAGCTTTTAGAGTGGTGGAGAAGGACCTTGCATGGTTATGGCAAGTGGTAAGGTGGTGGTGCAATGTGATTGGCTAGTTTTCATGCAAAGCTGATGTGTCAAGTGCAGCGTAGCAACTTGTTTGTGGATTTAAAGGCTGTTGTGGGCCGAATTTACAAAGGGCCTAAACAAAAAAGTTTTAGATATTTTTCTTATATTTAATTTGGTATATGGAACAAAAATTTGCATTAAGAAATGAGGGAGTTATAGCCCAAATACGAAAGTAGTGTATGCTTGTGACGGGATTATTATTCCTTGCAAAGATTAATTTTCTGGGCAAAATTGGTGGGGAATTGGACTTTGTGTCCTTCATAAAAGTTGTATGGAATTGAGTTTAGAAAACGTTAGTGAAAGAATCATTCAATTTCATGGTCATACAAATGAGAAACACTAAAAAATACTAAACATAGTGCAAGATGCCGTTGGAAAAATGTGAATCAGTGTGGTGTTTTCAATTTTAGGATTTGTGGGGTAAGAATTGGCCTTCATGGTCAACATAAAAGTCGTAGATAAATTTGATACAAAGATTTTGGGATAAGAATGACTTAAACCCAATAACCGGAGAAAATATTTCACCTAAAATAGTACAAGTGCGCATTTTGGCTTACCCGGGTATCTAGAAATTAAAGTTTTTGGGCTTGGGTGATTGGAAACGGGCATCGAGCCCTTCATGAAAATTATTAGACATGATGTGAGGGATGTCTTGGGATAAAAATAGTCAACTCAAGTCCTTCAGATAATTTCTTGGCCAGTACCGAGGAGTTACACAGCTTAAATGTCTTAAACAAAAATACTTAAATATTTCTAATAAATTTTTAACACTCTAATTAATTAACCTTTGTTATTATGAGTATTTTAAACGCACTATCATCATTATTCTAATCACTACCATTTCTTACACAATATACTAGAAATACCCTTCCTTGGCTCATGAGATCTTTCTAAAATACTAATCAGTCATCACACACAAGTAAGTCACACATGAAATTAATAAGCAATCAAGACAGTTGGCCTCAAGGGCCTAACGCACACAAAATGACAGTTGTTACACTTTCCCCTCCTTTTAGAAATTTTGTCCTAAATTTTCACCTAATGCTAGTAAACAAATTAGGATAAAGAGTTCGTATCTTTTCCTCAAGCTCTCACGTAGCATCTCCTTCGTCAGACTGACTCTAGACTACCTTTACTAAGGGTATATCTTTCCTTCTCAGTTGCTTCAGATGACTGTCTACAATCTTTACTGGTACTGCCTTATAGGTAAAGTTATCTTTAAGGTCGAGTTGGTCAGGTTTTAGGATATGGTCAGAATGTGGCATATAGTTTTGGAGTTGGGAGACATGAAAAATATTATGAAGGTTAGCCAATTCAGGAGGTAGGGTGATGCGATAAGCACTTAGCCCAATTCTTTCAAGAATTTGCTATGGTCCTACATACTTGGGGCTTAACTTCTTCGTTTTTAGGGCTCTCCCTACCCATGTCAAAAGAGTAACCTACAGGAAAACGTGATCTCCTTCTCCAAACTTGAGAGGTTTTTGACGCTTATTGAAGTAGCTTTTCTAACGATCTTGAGAAGCTTTCATTGCGGCCTGAATTTCCTTGATTTTCTTTGTGATCTTCTAAATAACCTCTGGCCTAATCACAACTTTCTCTCTTGTTTTGAACAAACACAAGGGTGTGTGACACTTTTTTGCATACAAAGCCTTATATGGTGCCATTCTAATGCTAGTGTGGTAGTTGTTATTGTAAGTGAATTCTATAAACGGTAAATGCCCCTGCCAACTTCTGCCATGCTTGAGCGTACAAATTCATAAAAGATCCTCAAGAGTTCTAATGGTGCGCTCAGACTGCCCTTCAGTCTGAGGGTGGTATGCTGAACTGAGCTTCAATCGGGTTCTTAACGCTCGTTGAAAGCTTTCTCAAAAACATAAAGTGAAATGGGGATCTCGATCAGATATAATGGCAGACGATATACCATGTAACCTGACTATCCCCCTAATGTAAATCTGCATGAGCTTATCCAAAGAATACTTCATGTTGATAAGAATAAAGTGTGTAGTCCTTGTGAGTTGATCCATCACATTTGCTTATCCAGGATAAAGCTTGAAGTCGTAGTCCTTAATAAACTCCATCCATCGCCGTTGCCTCATATTCAGCTCCTTATGATTAAAGAGGTACCTCAGACTTTTGTGGTTGCTGAAGATTTCAAATAGGTAGTTCCTCCAAAGCAAAGACGGTTATAGTGAATTCCAGGTCATGTGTTAGGTAATTTACTTCATAGGGTCTCAACTGACGTGACGTGTTGGCTACAATTTTCCTTCCTGCATCAAAATGCATCCTAACCTTTGCCCATATGCATCACAATACACTTCATATGACTTAGCGAGATCCACTATTATACCTTCTTCCAAGATGACATGACCCAAAAACTGGACTTTTCTTAGCCAAGATGACATTACCATCGCCCTTACGATTCAGATTTGCTACTCGGGGATTATTAACTGGCGCACTAGTAACTGGCCCTCCAATTCCACGGCCTGCAGGACGTCCTCTCTGACCCCTAATTTCCCTCTTTGGGTAATACAGGGTATTCAGAATATTCCTAAGGTGTTCTTTATGTTCATCGTCTCTCTTGGAGTACACCAAATATCGTCAATGAACACGACCATGAATTTGTTGAGATATGGGTAGAAGATGTTGTTCATATAGTCCATGAAAATAGCGAGTGCGTTTGTGACTCTGAAAGGCATGACGAGATACTCATAGTGACCGTAGCGAGTTCAAAATTCTGTCTTAGGGACGTCTTCTATCTTTACCCGAATTTGGTGATATCCTGACCTCAAATCAATCTTGGAGAAGACGACTTTCCCTTACAGCTGATCCATCAAATCATCAATGTGTGGAAGAGGATACCGATTCTTAATCTTGACCTTGTTCAGCTAACGGTAGTCCAGACATACGCATACTATCGTCCTTCTTCTTTACTAACAATACCGGAGCTCTCCACATTGAAACATTGAGTTGAATCATTCCTTGCTCTAAAAGCCCTTTCGATATATACTTCATGAGCTCCTTCAATTCCTCTGACGATATTCGATATAGAGCAATGCAGATCGGCCTAGTACCGGGTAGAATATTAAAGCTAAACTTGATCTCTCTCTTAGGCGACATCCCCGGTATATATTCTAGGAAGACTCTGGGAAACTCTCAAACAACCTGAAGTTGTTCAGGCTTTAACTTCTTCTCACACTTGGTGCTGGCAAGGACCATAAACACTCGCTTTCCTGATTGGAACAGAATTACCTCCCGATTAACGTTAATAGACTCAGATTCCTTAAGCTGTGAGAGCTTAGGTGACAGGACTCCATGGGATATAGACTTACGGTGACAGTCAACCAGAATAAAATTGGCAGCAAGCCAATCTATTCTCAAAATAATATCTCAAAACAGATTAGGTCCACAATATAGGACCCTCCATCAATGGTGATAGGGATATTTGTACATACAACAAAAAGACATATAGAGATATTAGTAGTAATAACAACAATCATTTTTGTAGATAAGTAAGTCAAAGATAAGTTCAGATGGTTCACACTGTTCTCAAATATGAATGAATGAGTGGCTCTAGAATCATATAACACATTCAAAAGCACTCTACCCATAAAGTATGTACCTTGCACCGGGTCATTCTCTTGTGTAACCTCTGTTTCATTCATGGTGAATACTGTAGCATTGCCTCTATCCCCGTCAGCTGCAACATTTCTTGGTCCTTATTGAGCATTACCATTGCCCTTACGGTTCAGATTTGCTACTCGGGGATTATTAACTGGCGCACTAGTAGCTGGCCCTCCATTTCCATGGCCTGCAGGACGTCCTCTCTGACCCCTAATTTCCCTCTTTGGGTAATACAGGTTCTTCTCATGACAGACGATACTCTTATAGGTCTTTCTAGGGCAATCCCTAGTGAAGTAAGGTCCTCCACAATCATGGCATCTCATAGGTGGCCTGTCACTCTGAGTTCTTGTGAATCTACTAGGTCTACTAAAGTTTGGTTAGGAATAAGACTTTCCTTACCTGAAGTCTCTTTGGGGTTGCTTGTCAAATACATATGCTCCGGCCTACGGCTGGAAGTTCCTTTCGATTTCTGTGTTGACGTATGCTCATAGATACGACACTTGTCCACCAGGGTAGTGAACTGAGTAATTTGCTAGCAGCAAATTGCTTGACGGATGTCTTGGTGTAGTCCCCCTTTAAACTTGGCACATTGAGAAGCCTCACTCATCTGGGTGTAGTAAGGATAACACCTGGCTAACTCATCGAACTTTGCTGCATACTCTCCTACCAACATGAATCCTTGCCTCAGATTGAAGAACTCTTGCTCCTTCAGCCTTCTGATATCTTTAGGGAAATACTTAGCCAGGAACTCGGTCTTAAACTGTTCCCAAGTAATCGCAGCCCTATCAGCAGTCATCCTCACCCTCGTATGAGCCCACCAATGCCAAGCCTCTCCTATTAGCATGAAAGTAGCATAGACTACTCTATCGTTGTCCCCATATCGCATAACTATAAAGATCTTCTCCATCTGCTCGATCCACAACTGAGCTTCCTCAGGGTCGAAACCTCCCTTAAATCACCCGGGGTTGTTCTTTTGGAAGTCGACAAGTCCTTGAAAAGATTATCTAGTCTGCACTTGTGGGGTAAGAATTGGCCTTCAAAATCTATATAAAAATTGTAGAAAAATTTGTTATGAGAATTATGAATTTGGAATGGCGCAAATCGGACATCGCATGAAGGTGATATGAATTTTCTAACGAATTATGCGTGATTTAACAAGATTAACAAATGGGGTTTCAGTGTACGAACCCTTGAATCTCAATTTGGGAATGATATGTTGTTAATTGGCGTTTGAGGCAAGAAACAGAGATTTCTAGGTTTTTCATAATGAAGAAACCAAGACAAGAATCTCTTGATTTAAACATCATATGCAAGAGTTATGCTCAAAACACTAAAGGTGCTTGGGACAAATTCAGGAGTTTTGATTTATTTAAGTGTTTTCTCAAGAAACGGGATCGATAAGGCCCAAATTAGAGTTGGATCCCTTCAGAAGAAGTGTTTAGATTGTCAAAACGGATCATTAAAGGCTGACCATATTGGAATCAGACATCCAAAAGTGCATACACAGCCAAACGTAGGAGGTACTTAAGGTACGGGTCGGATACGAGTCTGAACCTATTTTCCTTGATTCACTACGAAGGTTGCTCTAACTAGACTCGTTTCCCTAAGGGATCACTAGTCTCAGGCCAAATTGTCGATACCTAACCATCCACTCGGTTCTGAAGCTAAATTCGAGAACCTAACAATATTTTATTATTAAATATTTTATCAAATAAATAAACAATTATTAAACAAATATTATACATATATTCAAAATTAATTAATTAAATATTAATTAAATATCAAAATAAATATTATTATTAATTATTATTATGTAATTAAATATTATTATCACGTAATTATCATTAATTAATATTAACGGGACATGATCGTAAGATATTACTATTGAACATTAATTAATGCTAAACAGATATATTGCTACCAATCAATCATAATCACTAAACATCGGTCAATCATTACCAGGCTGACACCATTATTGTAGTCAAAATATCATTAAATATTACCATGTATTTACCTACACCCACTCTTCCTCACCTAAACATTTCTTCCACTATCATTACACATCCTTACCATCTTTCATAACTCATGTATTTCCTTGACTTGGCTTCTGATAGCTTACATTCTCTCAGGGTCCGTACATCTCATACTAATACCTCCATCGAGCTCACCTTTATCACTTTCTTACACTAAGAACAACTTATGGGATAGGTTGAAGCCTTTTGCTTTCCAAAGTAAGCTCAACAGGACACCCTCAAGAGTTCCCGATGGTTTGGGGTCTCACCCTAAAAACTCAGGCTGTTACAGTCTGGACATGGATTACTCTATCTGGCCTACCAAAATCTTTCATTTTCATTTTCTTTTTGTCATGGAGAAGGACCTTGTTCTGGGTTGTTATTTCATTGTTAACCATGAGAGGCCTTAAAAACCCTAATTATCCTACAAAACTAACAAACACAGTAGCAAAGGCGGGATGAAACGAAATAATCAAGGGATTTAGGGGGTTATTAAGAAAAATAACCTATAAATACCTAACAAATGAATCCTAAGTTCATGTGTTTTAGAGACACATCAAAATACCCCAAACTAGAACATTACTTGTCCTCATGCAATCATCATATTCATCAAGTATAGAAAAATAAGCAAGGAATCCAACATACAAAGGAACCCAAACAGATTCGTGATCTTTTAATTTTTAAAATTAGGAATAAAAAGTTGAATGCCAAATAATTCATATTTTTATTTAACCATGCTTTAAATGATTTAACAAAATCACCCCCTCACTAATTCTCTCTTAGTATTTTAGGGAATCAAACATTTCACTCAAGTCAAACAATAAAAGCATTACTATAAGCTTAGCAAGTAACCCTAGTTCCACTGTATTGAGAAAGCATACCCAAGTCAAAAGATCTTTTCATGGTTGTTATGGGGCCATGGGATGAAACTTTAGGTATAGAAGCCAAGAAAATGAATAATTATAAAAAAGGTTCTTAAAGTTTTATAAAGACTAAGGAAAGCAAAATTCCAAGCCTCTAATAATTCTAGGGACCCTCTTTCTCAACCCTTTTTATTTCTTTTTCTTTTTCTTCATTTTATCTTCTATTTCCTTTTCTTTTTCTTTTCTTTTTTTTCATTTTATCATTCCCAAAAAAAAATTTCTTTTAGGTCCCCTATTTTTCAACTTAGTTGCCTTCCTCATTCCTTATTTATGTACTTAACCTCAAAACTCTTTAATGAAAAAGGGTTCCAAAGAAAGTATTTAATATTTTGGCTTAAAGAGGGAAATTAGTGGATATCATATTTTTTTCAAAAAAATTGTGGGGCTTCAAGAAAGCCTAAATCATCCTAAGGTATATAATCAAACATCATTTTACCACCACCACAAACCAAGTTCTAGAACACTTAAAAGTTTGACACACTTAACCAAGAAAAAGGAATAAGAGTTATAGATTACCCCTTATAGGCTCAAAAGCTCACACGACATGGAAAATTTTCATCATTTACTTGGCAAACATAAAATTTCCCTATTAAGCTATGTAAAGATTATTATTTAAAAATGTGGTTCCTAATATACTCTAAGATCTTACACTCAAAATCAACAACCTGACAAACATAATAACTACAGGAAGATAATCAATGCCTATTCCTAACATGTAAAATAAAGACAAAAACAAACTAAAACAAAAAGTAAATAACTAAGCTAACAAACATAAAGATGAAAAGCATATAAACAAAGAAAAATAGAAATAAAGCATATAAAAGGGAAGTCATCTATCTTACCACCCCAAACTAAAGATACACATTGTCCTTAATGTTCAAGGAATGATGGAAAATTCTTAACTTATTTTGTTCTTGTATTTAAAAGTGTGATCTTAAAGTTAGATATCACTTCCAAGAGAATATAAGAACAAAATATATTTCTTACAATTTTTCAATTCTTTATCAATATCGTTTTGTCGTATTGACTTTTGACGAACGAATTAAATTGTTTTCAACTAATTTTTTTTAATAAAACCTTAGGTAAAATACTTTATTATTATAAAAGAAATCCTCTTTTCTAAATTAAGGAAATAAAGCGGTTACTTTTCGCTGTTTGTCAAAACTTCATTTTTGTCGTATTTTATCTAGAAAATTTTGAATTAGATGATTCCAAAGCCAAAATTATTTAATTTTAAAAATACTAATTAAATATAGTAAATTTAAATATAAATTCTGCTCAGAAACAGCCCCCACATGAAAAGTTTGCAAAGTGTCAAAATTCTTCGTTCTAACATTTGTAAAAATGCGTTTAAGTACAAATCACGCGTCGGAAATTCTCCAAATCAATTTTACTCCTTTGGGTATTTTTCTTATAAACAAAATTCATATCACAAAATACTCCTCCAAAATAGTTTTGCCAAACTCCTCCATTTTCCCACGAAAACACGTTTTCACTATTTCAAACGTGCCGTTCGCGTTTAAGCTCAGGTCCCATTTTAATTCTTTCGTTTAATTATTCCATTTACCAAAAATTTCATCATCAAACATAGCACTAAACATTCACAACACAGTAGCTTCCATGTCTAAAAATTTCGTCAAGAATAAACTTTGAATGTTCCTAAAATAACTTTTTCTGATTTAAAGTACATCGTGTATTTACCATAAATGTTAACAACTTATTTTCTTCTTTTTAATAAAATTCCAGCATTTAATATATGTCTAAAAGCTCATTTCTAACATAAGAAATTTAAGGATCACATCATGCAAACATATCTCAAGCATTAATTCATTTTAAGCAAGTTCCTACATTGGAATTAATTGACGTTTACTTTTTAACTAACTATAATTAATTTCCAACAGCATTAATCTTTTATTTTTAGTTACCAAAACTCATTTTTAAACACTTTAGATTTCCAAAAAATAATACCAACACCACAAGGCACCATTTAAACCAAGAACACACATTAATTGACAATTATATCACATGCTTATATTCACAACAAAAATTCTACAGCAACCAGAATTCATAAGTTAGTAACTTCATAATTAAACTTTTGAAACTCAAAGAATTTAATAAATTCATGGTGTAGCCATGATACCACCCAAAGATCTCACTTTTTCTAAAGAAATTTTTAAGATTTAAATCATGAAAACAAAGATCGTTAAGGAGGTATCAAGGTATAAATGCTAAGCGACATTTATACCTCATCATGCATATGTTATTTTATGAATTTAAACAAGCTAGTTACTCCCCCCTTACCATAAAATTTCACCCTTCAAGAAAAGATGGCAAGGGTTCCAAGGCTTGCTCTTAGATCTTCATTATATGCTTCACTAAGGAGAAGGAAAATGGAAACTTGGGAGGTGGTGGATTAATGTGAGTTTGATGATGAAAAAAGGAAGAAAAAAGTTACTGTTGGTGGTGGATTTAAGAAGAAAGTTTGATGATTAGAAGGTGGTAGCTTGAACTTTGGAGCTTTAGGAAAGGTGGTGTGATGGTTTGGGTTGGATGATGATGAGTGGATGATGATTTTTTAGATAAAGGAACTATGAGAAAATAGAGGAGTATATTGCTAGAAATTTTCTTGACTTAGAGGAATAAATAAAAGTAAGGAAGAGAACAGGTGTTGTTTTTAGGAAAGGTGGAAATTTTACATGCATACCTTGCTCACCAAGGAGCTCCATAGACAAAGAGAGAGTATGATAGGTGTCAACATGTTTTCATGCACAAGATAGGTGTCAAATCCAGGTGATGGAGTAATGGAGATGGACCTTGCATGGCCTTGGCAAGTGGCAAGGTAGTGGTGCAACATAATTGGTTAATTTCCATGCAAAGTTGATGTGTCAAGTGCAGGTGCACCAACTTGCTCATGGATTTAAGGTCTTTTGTGGGCCGAATTTGAAAATGGCCCAAACACAAAAGTTTAGATATTTTTGTTATCTTTGATTTGGTATATGGCACAAAAATTTTCATTGAGAAATGAGGAAGTTATGGCCCAAATACAAAAATAGTATAAAGCTGTGACGGGATTATTGTTTCTTGCAAAGATTAATTTTTTGGGTGAAATTGGTGGGGATTTTGGCAAAGGAATCATTTGATTTCATAGTCATATGAGGGAGAAACATGAAAAATACTGAACATAGTGCAAGCTGCCACTAGAAAAACATGAATTAGTATGGTATTTTAAATTCTGGGATTTATAGGGTAAGAATTGGCCTTCATGGTCAAAATCAAAGTTGTAGATAAATTTGATATGAAGATTTTGGGATAAGAACGACCCAAATCCAATAAAGGGAGAGGAGATTACATCCAAAATACATACAGCTGCGCATTTCAGCTTACCTGGTAACTTAAAATTGAAGTTTTTGGGCTTGGGTGTTTGGAAACGGGCATCGGGCCCTTGGTAAAAATCGTTAGAGACGACGTGAGGTATTTTTTTGGATAAAAATAATTGACTCAAGTCCCTCAAATAATTTCTTGGCCAAAACCGGGGGAGTTACACTGTTTAAATATTTTAAACAAAAATACTTTAAATATTTCTATTAGATTTCTAACGTTCTAATTGATAAATCTTCGTTATTATGAGTATTATCAAACAAATTATTACTATTATTATTATTATCCTAATCATCTCTATTACTCATATAATTAAAGCAAGAGTATTCACCTTATATTCACAAAATCTTCTAAAATATAACTCAGCCATCACACCTAAGCTAATCGGTCGTAGCCCAGTCATCAATACACACAAAATTATCATGCAATCAAGATAATTGGCCTTAAAGATTTAACACACAAAAATGAGGGATGTTACATAAATAATTTATTTTTATTAATTTTAATAGGATTTTCATTGTATACGATCCTTTTAAAATTATTAAGATTTGTAAAATATTTTATATTCAATAGGATTTGTTAGAGTTATAAATTGGTTCATATTTATTAAATTTAATATGATTTGTAATTGTTACAAATAGAAGATAAGATCTTTATTAAATTTAATAATTTTAAAAATCAAATATTTAATCCTAATAAATTTGATAGGATTTGCAAAAGTTACAAATTAAGGATAAGATCTCTATCAAATTTAAAAGGATTCAAAAATAAAATATCTTTAACTCTAGAGATAAAGTTTAAAAGTTAAAACTTAACTATTCTTAGTTTAGGATAGTTCTTGGGGTCAAAAGATAAGGTTTCAAAGGGGCACGTAGGCTCCCATAAAAAAAATAAAATTAACCTATCTTACTCATCCTTGGTTCAAGAAGGGTCTGACTAATCCTCGATGCAAAGTATGTGTCCATCCCGAGGTCTGGAAAAATTTAGCATAAGGGTGAGTCTCCACTTCCACAACAATCGGAGAGTCATCATTACTGACATCCCTCCCACACATTCCACATAATCTCGTAACAATATCCCTCTTATTTATTGGGGGTTCTAAATTAGTTTATTCTAAGTTGTTCTTCCTAACTCATCCTTATCCGTCGTCCCTGAATATACAACTCTCTACTCTCCCCCTCACCACTAGTCAATTTACATATAAATGATAATTCAATCATAACAATCACCACTACACAGATAAGATAATGCAATGCATGAATTCATTTCATTTATTCTAATCTTTTTCTTAGCCATCATGATACATGTGGGCCCATCTCCACCTTCTCAATTTCACCCAATCAATACCAATCCTTCCTTATTCTCCCTATCCACTAGAGTGACCAGAGCTCTCCTTGTCTGTTTCCTAAAAAAGGGTAAGGACACACAACCCTATAATTAATCATGGATCCAAACAGGTCAGACAGGCACTACACGGTCATAGAGACCCTCGTCCATAGTTGAAGTATACTAGAGTTACCAGGCTGTCCGGCCTCGGGCGTGAATCCGAGCCATAGGAGGTCTACATCGGTATACTCCTAACACCGCCCTCAAGGGATCGCGACATTGTGGTTCTTTAGTGTACACATTACTATTATGCTCTGGGGAGTTACTCTTCCATTCTCCACCCTTATCCTCCGGGCATGATGCATACAGCATGCAATTTTTTTCACTAGTCATCAGTAGGGTCCTTTCAATGACTCCATTTTATTCTTAATATCAGGCCTATTTCAATAATACTTTTTCTTTATTTTCCTTTCTGTTCACATTTACTTAATTTGCAATAAATCTTGCCTGATGGTTAAGAATGAAATGAAGTTTGTATGTTCATAAAACCACGAGGTATATCGGTATCGCAGTGCCTATCATCACATAGGATCCGATTCAATCTCATCACATCATTTTCACAAATCTGTCAACTTAGGATCTCTACCAAGACATATCCTTATTTATTCTTTTCTTACTTTTATTTTAATGCATCATTCCTTCATAATATAATCCATCAGAGGCATCATTACAGTCTCATTTATTTAACATACTATACTTTACACATAGTATATCAGATCACAATTCTCATGTATTTCATCATGCACATATATCATACAATCCACGTTCACACATTACATTCAGTCAACTTTAACATGCCCATGATTTCACGAGAACATACACCTCACAATCAAATAGTTCATATATGTAAATCAAGCACACCTAGATTAATTCAGACAATTCATCCGTCAAAACAGACACAGGTTAGTTTTCCTATTTAATCCTATGTCACGACTGAACAACATTCATCTTAGTAGGACTAGTGATTTAACATTATTATACACCTAATTTTATTAAGTCCAAGGGTATAATTTATTTATTTATTTATTTATTTCTCATCTTATATCCCACTGCTAGCCCTAAATTACCAAACCACATTTGTTTACTTAGAGAGAGTTTATTAAGTCATATGACTATATTCCTTCTGATCTTTCATAGGACTAAGCCTTTTTTTATTTATTTTCACTTGGTCAATCTCTTTAAGTTATGAAACCTCAGTTAGTAGAGGTAACACCCTTGGTCAACTAGGACAATCCCTTCCACTAGATTATCCTAGTCAACTGAGAAGTTATGAGTTTTAGAAAAATGTAAAAGTTTTTTTTATACAAGAAAACTTGGTGGAATAAATACATCATATACACAACACATAGTCATAACAGATACTGTACAAACTGAAGGTAAATTGGGCACACAAGCTCCTATAAAGAAAATAAAATTAACCAATCCTACTCGTCCTTAGTCCAAGAAGAGTCTGGTTGATTCGTGATGCAAAGTCTGTGTTCATCTCCATGATGTCTGGAAAAATTTAGTGTAAGGGTGAGTTTCTACCTTCACAATAATCGGGAAGATGTCTCATTGACACCTACCCCACATACAACACAAACAATCTAGGATTGAGTCCCTCTCACTCTCTTTAGGGTTTGTAAGATACATTCTAAAATATCTCACTCTTGCTAGTCATAACTATCCATCCTCATTTCCTCACCCCACTAATAAGAGTTCCAACATTCACAGGACCACAATCAGGTAACAATAAAAATCATAACACAACATGAGATGCATGGGTTCATTCATTAATCTTAAACCAATATGATGCATGCAGCCATTCTTATACTCATCAATCCCAACACATATTACAGTCCCACCTTAGACCCCTTTTCCACTAGAGCGACCAGAGCTCTCCATGTCTGTTTCTAAAATTAAAGAGGTTAGGACCCTCAGTCCTGCCATAATCATGGATCCACATAGGTCAAACAGGCATTACACGGTCATGGTAACCCCTGCTCTGAGTCAGAGTATACCAAATTTGCCACAGATTATCCAGTCTCGGGCGTGAATCCGAACCATTAGATGCCCGCTCCAGTATACTCCCAATACCTCCTGCAGGGTCGGTACCCTCAGGGTTCCCAGTGTACCCCATCGCTGTTATCCTCTAGGGAGTCATTCCATACTCACCCTTATTCTCTATGTATGATGCGTAATTCACGAATCTCATTCAATTATCTTATTGGTCCTCAGTAGGGTTCCTCCAATGACTCCATCTCGTTTTTACTGCCAAATTGTTTTATTTCATTAAATTGTAATTCCTTCATTTCATTTCTCTCTCAAGGCTTTTCAAATAATAATCTCATCTGAAACATAGAAACGAAACAAAATCTCATACTTTCTAGAAAATCACAGGGTATCTTGGCACTATAACGCCCACTTATCATTCGGATCCCATTTCTATATTTTCACAATCTAGTCATTTTCGAAACCCTCACTGATACCACATTTACATTGTCTTTCTCATTCTATTCAATACTTTTCACTTTGTTTAATCATCAGTGCATCACACAACACAATTTACATATCATGTTCATAAGACAATTCATCCAATCCATACACATCATTCACAATTACAGATTTTATCATATCACACAGCATTCATCACTACCGAATTAATCATAATACATAGACAATCCATAATTACGGATTTAATCACAATACATAATTAGTCATATAGTAAGTACCACCTTATAATTTACGTCTACAACACTAAAGAATCGTTACACATTTAATTTCTTTCAATCAACAGTCCACGGAGAAATTAGG
The DNA here is from genome assembly GCA_037962975.1 of Clitoria ternatea. Classification (NCBI taxonomy): domain Eukaryota; kingdom Viridiplantae; phylum Streptophyta; class Magnoliopsida; order Fabales; family Fabaceae; genus Clitoria; species Clitoria ternatea. Next base: position 185,105,661 of record CM075671.1, read on the forward strand.
TGCAAGCATTCGTGTTTAACTGTTAATACATCATTACTCTACTATTAATCTAGCCGTTCAATTATTTATATATGTATACATCTTAACTTAGCCTACTAATTTAGGGGTATCTTATGAAATGATTTAAATCTTTGTGCATCCTTCAATTGTCTACTTTTCTATTATTTACTTATACTTCCTTCTAATTTCCAAGTGTTCAAGTTCTACCTTTTTGTGAAACTTAGATTCATACTAAATGATTTGCCATTTATTTTCTCCTATTAATTAAAGTAACCTTACTTGTTTCAGTAGTATACCATTTTCTTTTATCCCCTATATTAGTTAACTGATCCCTAGAACACCTTTTTATTATGGTTTATATCGCCACTAACCAACATTGTCTTTTGCCTTTTACAGTCTACATTACCATCTCTCAATAGTGTTTATTTCTTTCTATACCATTATTAGCCATTGTTACTTCTGTACTCGTCCTAGTCTATATCATTACCAACCAACGCTTTTATTTCCTTATTCTTTTATGCTTCCGTGTATATTTATAATCCTTAGTGATATCCTTTTAGTTCTCTATTTATTATTAGTCCATATCTCTGTTAATAACATTCATTTTAGTTCGTTGTTTATCATGACCTATATTATTTCTAGCCAATACCACCTCTTTACTTATTGTAACTTATGTCACCACTAGTCAATATTATTTATTTTACTCCATATGATCTATATAAATCAAGCTTATTTCTTTTCTTCTTTTCACTTAGTGCTACTACTATTAGTTACGTGCCTTTGATTTTGATAAACTCATGGTTTAATTCATTTTGATTCTCCTTATTAATATAACTTCCTAACACTATTTTTCTTATATCGTACTACGATAACATTCCTTATATTTTAAGTCTTAATTTATTTCTATTGTACCTAGTTTTCCTCTTTTACTAAGAGTCATAAAGTTACCCATTCTCTTATAAGAAAATATTCTTCTTAATAGAGTTTGCAAAGTTATCTATTTTTCTTCTTAGGAAAAGATTCCTTTTATTAGAATTAAAATTACTCTTTTCATTCTAAGAAAACTTTAATTCCTCTAATATAGTAGAAACATCATTTTAAATTAAGTTACTCTTTTTACAATTTCTTTTCTTTTCTAATAAATTTCTTTTAGTTCAAAAATAATTTTCCAATTTAATAAAATTCATCTATTATTATTCTATCAACTATAAGAAACAATTTTTTTACTAACCTTTTTAAAAATAGCGTTAAATTCCTTAAACATCAAATTTAGCGATATCGAGTCAGAATTATTTTCTTAAGCGTGAATAACCAATTTATTCGCGGTATACTAGTCAATCCATTAAGCGTGAATTATTTTCTCTAGCGATATCCAATCCATTAAGTATCCAATCCATCCACACATAATCCATCCAATCCATTCATTAATAAAATTAAAATATGATTGATTTAATGGATTAGATCTCATTTATTTATTGGATGGATATGGATGGATCCATCATAATTTTAATCTATTAGATTTTACTTTTATTTTTTTATTAAAATCCATTAGATTTTTTAAATGAAAACTCTTCACGTTTAACTGAAGTAGTGGGGTGGCGTGTCTAAATGGCCCAAGTCATCCCAAGGTTGCTCAGATTTGGTATTTGATATCATTCAAAGTCAATTTCTCTTAATCCTAACTTATCAAAGGATAATTTAATACAATATTATCAATTACATTAAAAATTGAATTTGCAAAAATATATAGGACTATAATTACATTAATTTAAATATTGTTTGAAAAATTTATATCTTATTAACATAATAAAAAAATTCAAACACCAGACGTGATTGATAATATTATATTAAATGACTAATTTGATAATCTAATAATGATTAATTAGATGTTGTAATAATTAAGAAATAATTAAATGTTTAAACCGACTTTTGTAAAGAAAAAAAATAGGGAAATTAAAGAAGACATATATTAGAAGATGTGCTCTCATGTTAATTACTACATGGATCAAGTCTAGATCTCTATTTATCACCATACATTCCTCACCAAACCCCTCTCCATTATATAACCAATGTTCACATTATAATTAACTAATATTTACGTTGATTTCTGATCACATGAATAGTTCTTCTTTAGGAAATTTAAAGGGTAAAGAAAGAAATTAAATGAAAAATATGGAGAGAAATTATAAAAATAAAGAGAAAAAAAGAATTTCAAGTATAAGAATATAAAGTGAGAAAATTTAAAAAATAAAATAAAAAATTGGAAAGCAAAAAAAGAGAAATTAAAATGTAAGAATATAAAGGAAGAAAATAAAAAAACAATTAAAAGAAAAAATTTAGAGGGTAAAAAATTAAATGAAAAATACATAGAGAAATTAAAAGAAAAAGATTAGAGAGAAAAAATAGATTAAAGTGTAAGAATATAAAATATAAAGTGAGAAAATAAAAAAATTAAGAAAAAAATAACACTATTTTTTAAATGGAAGGTTGGATATCCATCCACAAAAAAGATGTTAATTGATGAATTGGGTGGATTTAGCTAATTAAGGTGATGGATTGGATGGATATTTCAAAGAGTTTTAAAATGAATCATAAATTGATTAATGGATGGATTTTGTCCATCCAATAAAATTTTGACTCAAATCTTATCCAAACCATCCATTTGACCACTAAGTATCATGAGGTACAAAAGCTACATTAACTTCAGAACAAACAAAAGAGAGAGAGAGAGAGAAAAAAAATCGTCTTTCCTTACACGCCACGAGATGTACTTGGAACACTCTTTCTTCATGTGTCCAGGCCTCTTACAAAAGAAGTAATTAGGTTTTTCTCATCCTTTTTAACTTTCTTTTGTTAAGAAGTCCCTCCTACAGCATCCTTATTGTTCTTTCTCTTCTTATTCTGAGAATTTAAGGCCAAATTAGAACTTTTAGTTTTTTCTCTTTGTTTCCTTTCCTCTTCTTGCACATAATGAAAAATGAGCTCATTCAAGGTCCATTTATCCTTTTGAGTATTATAACTCACCTTGAACTGTCCAAAGTATACAGGAAGAGAAATCAAAACTAAGTGCATGAGCAAGTCATTAGACAACTCTAACTTTATTGCTTTTAGTTTTGATGCAAGATTAGACATTTCCATAATGTATTCCCTTATGTTTCCTGTTCCTTTATGTCTCATAGAGATCAACTTGGCAAGCAAACTGCTTGCATCAGCCTTCTCATTATTGGTGAAATATTTTTCAATAGCATCAAGGAAACCTTTAGCACTCTCAATCTCAGAAATAGAGCCTCGAAAAACTTCTGGAACGGATCGCTTCATGATCATCAGACACAATATTTTGAGCGTTCCCACTTCTCAACCTTATCTTTTTCCGGATTATCCAGAGTTGGAGTGGGTTTTGCAGCCCGAAGTGCCAGATCAATATCCATGCAGCCAAGAATGATCTCAATTGCTTCCTTCCAGACCTTGAAGTTTGTCCTATTAAGCATATGGATACAATTAATTTGAGCAGACAAGTTAACAGCACTAGCAACAGCAAGTGAAAAAAATATATATATACATGATTAAAATAAATAAATAAAATAAAACTATGCAGATAATTCTCATGATAGACCCATTACAAGATACTGGCACAACATGAATTTTTAGTCTTTGGACATACAAATTAACTTGTAAGTGGTACCTTTAATGTAACGATCAAATATTGATAATTGATTCTGTCAAATAATAGCCTTTCTTTGGATCAATTATTACTCACATGATTTAAACTTTATAATTATCACATATTTATCATCACATGCATGTTATTATTTGGTCAAATTGCATCTTCCTTTGGGATGAATACAAAATACATAAATAATCTCTTGCAAATATCTATTGTAATTTTAATTAAATTAATTTCTATAACAGGGATTGGTTTGGCAATAAATATTATATTAATTAATCTAATTAAAAAAATACTAGTGTTACCCTTCCTCACATTTGGTGGTTGTGCTAAATTACTAAAACGCTATTAGAGTTCAGACTCCACCTATGATGTTGACCACAACGATAGAAAGCCTACCAATTGTGGGCACCATGAGGAAGTCACCTCTAGCTGAGGCTCTCATAAGGTCAGACAGAGACAAAAGTCCTAAATGACACAACTACACAACCTCTCTAAGCTTAAGGTTTATTCAGACCCCTGGGTGTAGGGCCTCACTCAAAGTATGTGAAAGGACACAACTTAATCAATAATTAGGGTTTTTATCTGCTTAAATTTTTATTCAAATTAAAATAACAACTAGATTAAAAGTTACCATATATATATAAACTCATTTAATATATTTAATTGAAATTAAAGGTACGGTTATAAAATTATGATATAGTAATATACAACGTGTAAAAAAATAAAAAAGCACGGTACCGTAATTGCAATTTTAAATGTTGTTGTGCAATCTAAATGCAATGTCAATTTGAAATTTAGTTTCATAATGAAATCAATTGCAATCCAGGCTTAATTGAATATATTACTTAATTGAAATTTAGTTTCATAATTGAATCAATTATGTGCCTTATATATGGCCTTCATTACCAAATTATAAATATAACATAATTGAAATTTAAATAAATTAAAAAAACTTGATTATTTCAATATTTATTGCCATTTATAAAAAAACAAATAATAATTCTGATTCACAACAGTAACTTACGTAGTTCAATGGAAAAAATATCAACATGAAACATATATACATAATCGCAACATGCTACTAGAATATATGAACCATACAATTATATAAACGAAAAATCCCAAAAATAAATTAAATAAATATAAACCAAATTGATCCTCAAAGGATAAATCAATCAGCCTTAAAATCTAATAAACTAACAGTAAGGTGGCTCTGATACCACTTGTTGGAAATTTCCTAAATGAACTTATGGAATCCTAAATAAAACTTAAGAACCATTATGTTAGATTATTGAATAAAAAGGGGATTATAGAATTACCTGGATCCATTGATTTTGACTGAAGGTTGCAACATAATGGTTTATTAGTGTTATGGTCTTCCTCAGCCAAATCACCGGATTCTTTAATAGAACTTGATATTTCTCCTTTGATGGGGGAGAGAAAAATAGTTTTTGATTTGAGGTCTTAGGGACCATGACCACTGGTTGATTATATACTTGTTAGGGTTCCCATTAAACCCTAATGGGCCAAATCCTAGTTTCCACTCATATAAGCTCATATCATTATTGTTGATAGTCTAACGGGCTCACCAATATCTGATCACCTTTATTGAGCCTAATTAAATAGCTAATATAAATTCTATAAATAATATATCAGCCTATATTAATTATTAGAAATTAAAATTTCTAACAACGATATCAAGCAACTTTTAACAATTAAGAATGAAGCGAGACTCCCCTTACCTTAGGTATGGCTCATGGTTAGAGAGAGGAAAAATAGTGGCTTGCCCAAAAAATTTTCCGATCGCTAAACTCTTCGCCAATCATTACGAATCATCCTTACGATGCTAAAAATGTGACATGAAAAAATTTTAGGCACATTGAGGGGTTATGGACAACCACCAAATAACCAAGATACCATCAAAATAAAGGGGAAAATTTTACCGTTTAACTTTCCATTTACCTCTGGATCCTTCATCACTTTGACGCCAAATACTACCAATTGCTACACGGGACCTAGGATCAAACATGCAACCCCAAAATAGCCAAAGAAAACATAGTTTTAGGACCCAAAGTAGAGAAAGAGAATACTTAAAATTATATGCATGGCTGCCAAAAAATTTTAAAGAAAAGAGGTGGATAAGGGTTTAGAAGTTTGAGTTCAAAAACCTTACCTTTTGGGCCAAGGAAGGTCTCGGTCAAGAGAGGCAAGACCAAGTGAGTTTAGTTGTATAAAAATGCCCTTGGATGATGAGGGAATGAAAAGAAATAAGGTTGCATGGAGGGGGCGTCTCACGGCTAGCCAAGAAAGAGAAAGGAAGTTAAAATATTTTGAAGGGTGACGATGGTTTCTTAAGTGTTTGGGAGATGACCATTTCTTTGCAAGAAATTTTCTTATGAGATAAATTTTTATGTTAGTTTAGAGGAGAATGGATTGGTAATGGTATGAAGTGGTGAAGGATAGATGAGGGCTGATTAACTTTTGATAGCTTTAAGAAATTGTTAAAGTGTTTTCTGCCAATAGAAAAGTTTGTTGCATGGCACCTCAGGAAGCAATGTTGTTCACGACAACATGAAGGAGGAAATGTGAGAAGCAAGTTCAAGGCATGTCTAGCAAGTGTCTCTCTAGCATTTTAGCTTGCAAGACAAGGGGTTTGGGAGAGGAGGACAAGTGTCCTTGGAGTGGAGGAAGGCTACTGGACCACTCTTTTGCATGGGCTGAGGTGTCACCATCAAAGGCAGCAACTTGTCTCGATTTTTAAAGGGTGCTACAGTGTGATTTATAAAAAATGAAAAACATTAAAGTTTTATATCTATGTCTCCTCTTTAAAATGATATATATAGCATGTGAAATCCAATATCAGACAAGGGAGATATGCCCAAAATACAAAAATTGCTCTAGACGGTGATTGAAATGAAATTATGAAGAAAATAAATTTTTTGGGAAAAATGAGTAAGAAATTAGCTTTCATTGTAACACCCCAATTTTTATATAAATATCCAATTAAGGGAAATAAATGACAAATAATTATGTGTAGAAAGATTAGTGTCCCAAATGTATGAAAATAAATTAATTAGGAAATAAATTAATTGGGACTTATTATGATTTTTCATAATTTACTAAGCTCGATATGCTAAAATAAATACTCGATTAGAATATGGGTGTCAGACCAGGTATCTCTAATTAAGATGCCAATGGTTAGGGCTGTAAAGAATATTATTGGGAATCCGACCATATACTTGAAATAATTTTTAGATAAAGTATTAAGCCCGAATAGAGATTTTGTTTGTTATAAAACGAAGTAATTTTAATAAAAGGGAAAAATGTTAAAAGAAAACCCTACCCTCCTTTCTAAATTCACGTTGCACTTCCTCTCTTTTGGCAAAAACACTCTCATTCTCTTCCCCTTCCATTTCCCACTCCTCTTCATCTTTTTCTTCCTAAAAACCTAGACAAATTGATGCATCTTCCCTTCTCCAAATTTCATTTTCACCATTGAGCAAGAAGAGGAAACTTGTGGCTTGAGGTTCCTTCCTCTCTTCTCCATTTTCATTAGGAATGGCAAAAAAACCCGTACCCGTGGATATCCATGGATATTACCCGTGATGGGGCGGATATGGGTAGCCAAATGGGTATCCGCGGGTAGATTAAACGGGTATTTTAAAAACCCGTTAATAAATGGGGCGGGTAGCGGTATAGGGGTACCCGTACCCGCGGGTACCCGTACCCGCAGGTATCCATTAGATGTGAAATTATATTTATACCCTTACATATATATATATACCTTTAAAGTATCAAATGATTTGTATAAAATAATGTGAATGATTTAATAAAAGCTGGAATAGCTCAGTTGGAATTTTGTTCATTCTTTTTGTTTGATTTTTGGTTTAAAAAATAATTACCTTATGATTTTGTTTTATTTTTCTGGTTCTAATTCTTACTTAATTCCTATTTGATTTTTGTAGAATGTCCTCTCATTAATTGTTCTTATATTGCCTTTTGTGTGACAATGTGACATTTGACAATTTGCATATTAAGATTTGGACACTTGAAAATACATAAAATATTTTATATCATGATTATCCGCGGGTATGGATACCCGTAATATCCGCGGGTACCCATCAAACCCGCTTAAATCCGTTTAGGCGGGTACCCGGCGGGTAATGGGGCGGGCACGGGTATGGATTGCCCATCACGGGGCGGGTAGCGGGTAAACACTATCCGTGCCCGCCCCGCCCCGTTGCCATGCCTAATTTTCATCACTCTTCTTTCTCTCTTGGTGCCAATCTTCATTTCTTGGCTTGAGGTAAGTTCCTCATCACTTCTAATGAGCTAAAGCCCTAGGTTATGGGTTATAGTGGTAGGGAGAGTGTTTAAATGCATATGGATATTGAAAGGAACCATTAAATGTGTAAACCCTAAGGTGGGGTAAAATAAATGTGAACTTTTATGGGCATTGAAAGGGGTACACGAAATTGTCATGGAAGAAGGTGATGAATCATATGCATTAATGATGTTTGTTAGGTTTTTGATAAAACCCTAACCTTTGTTTTTGGGGGAAATATGGAATATGGATGGAATGGGCATTTAATGGTATTGGGGAATATTATTAATGATGAGAGATTGCTATAAATGAATGATGGTGGTTGGAAACCATTAATGAAAAAACTCACTTGATGAGTTGGGTGAGAGAATTCATATGTGTAGGTAACCTAATTAGTTGGGTTTTGCCTTTAATCATAATGAATTTTGATTTAAGGGAAGGAATTCCTGAAACCTAAGAGAAAGAAAAAATGAAAACCTATTGCTAGTTGTGATAGAATGAGACTCATATGTATATATGCATTAGTTATATGCAAGAAATTTGAAAAAAGATATTGTATGAGTGGTTGATGTGGTCCTATATGTATCCAATGTAGGATTTGATAACTCTTGCAAAGCGGGACCATCAAACCCGGAAGAGTACTTCTCTTGAGGTAGGAGAGGAGTGTATTTTCAAAATGTATGATACCTTATGTAATGATAATGTATGTATTGATGCATATTTACATGTTCTTCCTTGAATGAATGTAGTACCTCATGTGTGTGATATGAAATTGAGATTGACTCTTGTGATAATTGATTGTGGAATGATACCTTGATGAGGTTGTGAATTGTAGAGTGTGTTGATGACATGTTATTTGCTTCTATGTATGGATGGACAATTATATGAAATCCTTGGCTAGAGTAATTTATGAGTATTGCAAATGGTATGGCTTGGAGAATGATATATATATATATATATATATATATATATATATATATGATTGTGTGTCACTAACTATGATGTTAAATATGAATTATGCCCCTAATTAAGAGGGTAAGATATTCCTTGTGAGGCTAAGGCTAGTATGAGCATTATTGCATTTACAACATGCATAGCATATCATTTGAATGTGGTTGCGATCACACACTAAAAGTCTTGCGGGACTAATGTTTGATTGATTATAGTGGTTACAATCACTTGGTATATTGAATTGAAATTAGTCTTGCGGGACTAGAATATGGATAATTATAATGGTTACGATCACTTGTGCTTTGAAATGAAATTGGTCTTGCAAGACTATAAAGGGAGTACCCCATGCGTGGTGGGAAACCAATATGAAATGAATGAAAGGTGGTTATGATTATGAAGAAAGCCTTGCGGGGTTATGAAAAGGGAATACCACATACGTGGCGGGTAACCAATATGAGAACGATTAAAATGTGGTTGCGATCACAATTAAAGATCCTACGGGATTCTATAAAAATGGACCCTTGTGTGGGGGACCAATCTTCAATGAATATCAGTGGTTGTGATCACTTGACGAGATGAAAATCGGATCCGTTGCATATGTATTTTAAAACACAACATATGCATTAGCCATAGGAACATGGCATTTGAGTGAAGTAAATCGAGAAAGGGATACCCTATTGAGATTGTTGTGAGATATATATGGAATCCACTTTTGGTCACTAACTATACTTATGTTGTTGATTGGTGTGACCCCTTATGAGTTTCATGAATTGTGACAATGGATGTGATGAAATCATGAATTGATGATATGGTCTTATTTAATATGTCCTTGATGATGGACTTGAAGTGTATGAACATGTGTGCTCAACAGATTTTATAAATTAGTTGGTTTCATTATGATTTGAACTCCTTGATAGGAGAAGATATTGATTTGCATTCATATTTATATTATCATTATTGTTGAACCTTCATCATTAAGAAAGTATGCTCACTCTCCATGTTGTCTACTTTTTAGCTCTTGTGTTGTAAGGCTTGACCATGGAGTAGGACATTTTCAAGATATGAGGTATGGTGTAAAGAAACAATTGGTATTGATTCCTTGGCTGGCATTGTTTTGATTTTGATAAGTTTCATACATCTCTTGGAAATTTTGTATATATGGCTTTGTTTTGTATAGTCACACCATAGTTGACGTTTTGTATGTATGATCATGATTGGATATAGATGATTGATGCCTTAGTATGATATTGGTACATTAGGATTATTGGAAATGGGCTTGTGATCATTTTGTATCATTAATACAATTTATGATGACGGATGACAATTGAACTCGTTAGCCATTGACGGCATTGATGCTTATGTATGTAGTTGGATTAGAATGTGCATGATGATTAAGTTATAACATGTGTTAGAATGTTGGTTGAATGTTGAAACATGAATATGATGAGTTTTAGATGACTTTTATGCATAATTGAGGAACTAATAGGGTCAAATTGAGTTTTATGAGCTTTGGATAGCATAGGATAGTCTTAATAGCTTCCATGTGTGGTTTATGACTTGTAGAAACTGGAATGGGTCAATTTTGTTAAGCATTGACCCTTGAGTTGCACAAAAATGCCTTAAAACAGGCTAAACACATTTATGCACATAAATCCCTCATTTTGGGGAATTTTTAAGTGCGGCCAATCGCTACATGTCATAAATGATGTATTTTAGTTAGTGTCAAAGTTTGGTGGCCATTGGATTTGATATGGGAAAGCTAGGGTGTTTGGAAGTTGGAAAAGTGTGAAAATTATACATTATGCAGTAGGGATGCTGTCATGAATCGATTCATAAGACCTGTGAATCAATTCAGAGGCCCCTAGATTGGCTCGAATTGATTCGAATGACTCCTTGAATCGATTCAGAGGCTCTAGAAAGGCTTAAATCAATTCATAGGAAGCCCTGAATCGATTCAAGAGTTCCTTATTTCACTGTTTGCACTTCCAATTCTCCTGAATCGATTCATACGAGGCTTGAACCAATTCAGGAGCCCCTGTTTTCACTATTTACCATTTTTAAACCACATGAATCGATTCATACATGCCTCGAATCGATTCATGACTTACAAATGAACAATTTCCCATGGTTTTGAGCATTGTTTGATGAGTATGAAGTATGACCTTGCATCCCTTACCTTATGGCACATTTGAATGATTGAATGTACACCTTTTCATAAATCTTTGGCAATCAATGTGCGTATCTATGAATCTCATACTCATTTACATTTTCAAATAACTTATACATTCCGCAGTCCCTTGTATGACGATCATGTGATTGATTGTCCAAGGGGTACTCTTGTTTTAAATCTCGTACCTCCCCATATCTTCATATATGGGATAGGTTTTTAAAATGGTCCGGGGTTAGTTGTTAAATTCATATATTGTGGTGTTCCTTTTCCATCGTTCATTTTTATTTTAAACCGCAAAAAATTTACCCTCACTTTTAATGTATTCTTTAATATTATTTATTAGAGTAAGGAGGCCACATTCATGACCTTCATGAAGTTTGTAGGTATTTTTGATACGGAGCCATAGCAAAAAGAACAGAGTCATTTTAATACCGTATGAGGGAGATATGAATTTTTTCCTAAAAGTGTGCAGTGCAGTCGTGAAATTGGAACAGGTTTACAAAGAGTGTGAAAACCGTACCAATTGGGAAGGATTCAGCCTTCAACGCCATGTGGAAAACATAGGAAATTTTGTTACGGAGATTTTGACACCAGGTTTGCACGAATCAAAGATTGTATAAGGAAGTTATGAATTTTTGAATGAACCATACATAGATTAAAGGAATTAAATAATGAGTTTTTAGAGTACAAATACTTGGTTCACAATTTTAGGGATGACATGGTGCAAAACAGAGTTCAAGGGTAGAAATAGAGATCCTATATCTCTTTGAAATGAAGAGATTGGGACTGGGATCATTCGATTCTAAGATTGTATAAGGAAGTTAGGCCTAAAATACTGAAGGTACTCAAGCCCGGTTCAAAGGTTCGATTTGAATTAATAATTTCTTGGAGAGACAAGGTCGATAGGGCCCGAATTAGGATTCGGTACCTTCAGGAAAAGTTCCTAACTCATCGAAATGAGTCACCGGGGACTCACTGAACTGCTGTCGAATATCCTGAAGTATATACATCGATCACTCGAGGGAGGTACATGAGGCATTGCCCGTGCCTGGCACACTAAATTGGTTATCCTCGATTCACCACGAGAGGGTTCTAACAGGACTAGTTTCCTTATTGGACTACTAGTCTCAAGCTAAAATGTCGAAACTTGGTCATTGGTTGGGCCCCACAGTTCAATACTGAGGAACTAGATAATATTTTATTATTAAATATAAATATTAATAAACAACTAAATAAATTTCAATAAAATATTCTTATAATTACTTAAATATATAGTTGAAATTATTATTATTAATATTAATTAAATGTTAAAATATTCAAAATAAATAATAATCAATTATTCTATATAAATTAATTAATAGAAATATTATAAAGATCATTAACCAATTAATACCAAATTAAAATAATCATCATTAATCATAATTATTAAATAATATTATAAAATTTCAAATTTAATAAATAAATAAATATTTAATACTTAAAATTAAATATTAAATAATTAAACATTTAATATATTTTTGAAATAAATAATTATTGATTGAAATTACATATTAATCACTAAGATTAAGTATTATCTACTAAATATTATTAGTAGGGAATAATTATCAACCAATATAATTATAAATTAATTAGTACTCAAAATAATTGTTATTAATATATTATTTTTACTTATAAAATATTGTTTATTATTATCATTCTTTCATCTTTATTCCTTTTCGATTACAAACACATTTTCTAATCTTCATTCTAATTCTCTACACTCCTCTAAGCTGGTTTTCTTACTGTTTATATTTTCTCAATATTCCTATACTTCATAATTAATACCTCGATTAGCTTTCTTTCTTCACTGTTTTCTCATACTAACCGCTCAAGGATCCAGCCAAAGCCGCAAGCTTTCAACTAAGAGCTCAATAGAGTATCCTCAAAAGTCCTGAGGGTCTGGTTTCCTATTCTCAAAAGTCAGGGCTGTTACAGTTCTAAAATTTAGGATTCAAGAGTTGAAACTTGAAATTAGGATTTCAATTTGAAATCCTAACCGAATATTTTGAGTTGTTAATGGTTAGTAGGACATTCTGTCTAGGAAAGACTTGGTACTTAAGCGGTCACAACAGACCCATCTCTCTTTCTTGGGAACTAACCTGATTATAGTACTAAATTTTCAAGTTGGAACGCTACTCGGCATCCTACAAAGGGTAGCCTCCCCTTGACCCTGTCCATTAAACGGTCAACGAAACCGCTGATCTTCTTTGCGTAGTTTTCTTTTTATGACCCCATATGTTTAATTATGTGTTTTAAAATTTATTTTATTTTAAATACAATTGATCACTCTATTAATTAGTTAACGCGTTGTATGGTGAATAGTTATCGCCTTAGATATTGTTTAAAATTTATTTAAATACAGCCTGTGTACTATGCCTTTCTCTTTATTCTATTTTATTTCTCTTCTCAACCCTTCACTTGTATGTAAAATAAGTTTCTATATATATAATTGTAATCATGATCGGGTCGAGGCAACAAGATGAAGACCTAAAAGATATTGGCCCTGAAAGGAACAATGAAGTGGTAACTCTAAAGGATAGTGGATCTTGGAAGTAAGACTTCAACAAGTGGTGCCACCATAGTTCATTACGTTTATGCTATTTTGTTTTTCTAGGAAGACAATAACTATTTCACATTTTGATTACATATTATGGCATTTTATTTTGCGTTAAAGTGTTTAACGAAAGTTGGTAATGAACAATAAGAAAATTGAAATCCCTCAAGCCTGACATATATACCTTCCAATAAGTAATAACACTAAACTTGATATAGATAAAGTGCAGGTCACGCCATGGTTGGATTCCTTTATTTATGTTTAGTAGGACATGATTGGATAATTAGATTATCCAAATATGACGTATTGAGTTTTATTCAAATAGACATTTTTCAATTGGATTAGAATAGCCTAAAGGTATGAATAGTCAAAAACGTATTCCAATAAGCAACACTCATCAACATTAGTTTCAATAAAGTTAGGTTCTACCAAAGTGGTATAAAAATATTTTGGTCACTTAGTGAATGCCAAAACTAGGTAACATAAAACTTGATTTATGTTATCAAATCTTGCACAGAAGCTTGTTGAAAAGGAAGTTTTCAATAAAAGAATCAAGTTTGTATAATACGGATTCATTGAAAGATTGGTGCCAAGTTTAAACACTAGAGTTGTAGTAAAAAAAGGTTGTCGTTCCACTGAGGAGGTGTTAGCTTGAAGATCTTAGTTCTTGAATTAATTTGACAAAAAGTTTATTTTGGTTTATTATAAAGGATACTGATTGAAATGGTTAATAGAGAGTAATAAATGTAAAGAACAACAATAATAAGTTTTGGAAAAAATCAGATTTGGAAAACTGGGATTGGTTTTTCATCACATCTCACCTTCGTAAGCTAAGTATCTTGCATGTATGTAACTTAAAATGATAATTTTTACGTCACAATCAAAATCATTTGCATTGATCCCTCAAATACAAAATTCATAAGAATGATTTCAATCTGTTGATCCCTCAGTCACCTTGAAATCATTCCAACATTAATGCTTAATTGTTTAGACATTCATTGCATTAGATACCATCCCTGGTCATCTACTTACAACAAGTATTTCATTTAGATCTGCTCTTAAAAGTTATTTCCCAATATACTTAAGAAAACTAAAAACAAGAAAATAGTGATCAATTACTTTTAGGCATTAAATGCAGAATGAAACACAAAAACTATCAAATCTTGTTAACGTACATGAACAACTTACAACAGCATTACTTTGGGTTTGAATGGATTACAACCAATCCCAATGAATGAGTTAGCTACCCATGCCTTGCATTTTCACTTAAGAATATGGGAAAGAAATAAATACAAAATAGAAAAGTGAAGCTGAATGAATTAGTGATGGATGATTAGTGAATGAATGTTGTTCCTCTGTTCTTTTGCTCTATTTATAGAGGAGTTACACTTAAGCTTCCCTTTGTCACGCTTAAGCGTAACCCCGACTTGTTGAGTGGCATTGCAAGAGTGGTCACAAACATGTGGAAGCAGATGAGCTGGGATCGCACCATTGGTCAATAAAATATTTAGTGCCCATTCTTCTGTGATCACGCTTAAGCGTGAGATATTCTCGCTAGAGCGTGGTGGCACTTAAGCATCAATTGTCCACGCTCAAGCGTGGATGGCTTGTTTCTGTATTTCGCTTGAGCGAAAGGTTAAGCTTGGTTTGTTGAATCATTCCATGCTCAAGCGCTCCTTTTCACGCTCAAGTGTGAGGGGACCTGATGCTTCTATTTGTTCTACGCTTGTTTCACGCTTTAAGCTTGATCTTCCAAAGGTTCACGCTCAAGCGAGGCATGCTTACGCCCAAGCGCAACTCTCACGCTCAAGTTTCCTCTACTCACGCTCAATCCACGCTCAAGCATCCCAGGTCTCAAACTTGTAGCGTACCATGCTCAAGCACGCAGTGTGCCACGCCCAAGCGCGCAGTGTGCCATGCTCAAGCACCCTTGGGTTTGATGTTGGTGCTCCTTGATTTCTACAAGAGTCTTAATACATTTCTTCAAGAATTTTGGCAAAATAATCTCTTTTACATAATGTATCTTTCATAAACACAATGTATCTTTCCTAAGAGATTTCATGCTTAACTTACTTCAATTATTCATCAATCAAGTTAAATTCTTTACAAAATAAGTTCAATTGGTTCATGAAATCAATGTTTAATAAACTCTTATCAAACTCTCCCCAACCTAGAGTTTTGCTTGTCCTCAAGCAAAAAGAATGAAAGTTTAAACAAGAAGATATTCATGATGCTCAGATTCTAAGTATGAACATAATTAAAAGACAGTATTTATAATTTAATTTCTTTGGACATATGGCATCCTTAATACCCATTCATTTGAAATGTGATGCACAATGTAATTTTTCACAAAGCAAGTAACCTAATGCTGTAAGAATAAGGAGCTTCTTATTGTTTCACACTAGGTGTTTGTTTCACACATTCATCATTAGAACTACCTAGTTAACATTGCCAGTCATTTCCAATCAAACCTAAAATCAAAAAGAAAAGCAAGGATCAAAAAGGTCTTTTAACAAGGTTGTAATGAGGCTGAGCTAACAAGAATTCTTGGTTTTCCTTAGATTTCAAATTTTCATGCACAAAGAAGAGCATAAGTAATGAAATTTTCATAATTTATGAGGCTTCTTCTTTTTCGAACTTCAAAATTCTTTATCTTCTTTTTTTAGTTCTCCTTTTGTTCAACGATTTCTAGATGGAGAACTTACTGCTTTTTTTTAGTATTTTCTTTTTCAACCTCCATTTCTTGCATTACCCTTATTGGGAAAAAATATTTTATGCTCTTTTCTCATTAAGCATGCTGATAAGGTAAGAATTTATTTTTCATGCTTAGGTTAGGGTGTTTTTATGAAATAAAATTTTTGGCTAAAATAGGCTACCAATGAATGGGATATTTTATTAAGGGTAGCTTTTTGGCTCTTAGCTAAATGCTTTTTCAAAAATACGTTGATCATTTCCTTGTATTTCTTAAGAAAAAGGTTAATCAAAAAATTAGGCAATGCAAACTTAACAACTACTAATGAGGTTCTCAGTGTTTAATTTCTCACTTCTCACCAGGTTATACTGCATACTCTAATGTTCTTACAGTAAGAGGTTCAAGCATGTAAAGAATTTCAAGAGTTCATTTATTTCATTTCCTGGTTCTTAATTCAGCCAATTGTCCTTTCAAACAATGTTACTGCCTTAGAATTTGTTGCTAGAACCTATTGAATCTTTTGCATGCATTTTACTTTCTTGCTTACGGGTTGGGAAAACAATTCAGTTGCATGTATGTTCATATCCAAACAATTAAACAGATCATGCAAATTCATCAATTAAGCATATAATTCAAACTAAAATACCCTAGAAAAAAATTATCTGTAGCAAGTTAGAAATAAAAGAGAAAAATAAAAATAAATTTAAATATAAAATCAAAAGGAAACCAGAATAAAAGTAGTCCAAAAAGAAAAATGAATAAACCCAGATAAAAAATTATGAAGTGTTAATCTGAAAGTGGCAATGATTCAATTCCTCACTCATCATCCTCTGCCCCATCCTCTGACTCTGTATCATCCAGCTCAGGTTCTCTTGCTAGAGGTGGCTATGAGGATGGTCCTGGTGTCTCATCCCTCCCTAGTAGAAAAGGCCTATCCCCAGGCGATGCCATGTGAGCTACAAACTGAGCAGGGTCCATCCACGGGTTGACTTGGCCTACAAGAGCACTGTGATACAGGCCATGGTGTAGGTGTATAAGGCCTTTGTGTTTGGCACTCTGTTGTGCCATGATATGATTTTGCTAGATTTTTAGCTGGAAGATGGCCTGAAGAATCATCTCTGACTCTGTTTAGAGTAGGAGGGATAGGTGCTGTTGTAGTTGCTGGTAGTGAGGAAGGTGCATCTATGCCAGGTGGTGGAGGTGTAGGTGGTGCCTAGACACTACAGTAGCACTCAATGAAACGCCTATCAATAGGAAGCCTGATAGGTTTAAGATCATGTACCTCAATTCTATGTCCTGTATAAAAATTAGTGATGAAAGTAGGGAATCGTAGACTCCCTTTTACCTTGTTTCCATCTTAGGATATCTCCTGATCAGCCTTTACGAACTTGTGGATTTCATCTGAAATAATTTGGGCCAGGTCAATAGAGATATCATCTTGTAGAATACAGTATAACATATAGCACCTGCTAAAAATTAAATCAGAGACGTGTGCATTAGGGGCTATGTTTGCAAGCAAAAAGGATATCCAAACTTGAGATATGGTGGTCATATCCTTTTTCAAGATACGTAATAGGTTCTCTCCCTAGCCAAACTGGAAATGATGTCTTGGTATGCATATTGCAGCTTCAATGTCATGAGTTTCAATGAACTCATTCCTTTGTTTCATAGCAGTATAATCGCAGGACTCTCCTTCCCTAGTTCCATAATGCTGCCTAGATAGGTGTTGATCTTATTTCAGCCATATGAAAGCCAATGGCCTCTCACATAAGTCCTTCAATCACCTTCACCCTCCTTAGGCCATGCGTTGGCATAGAACTCTCTAACAACTTCAGGGTCACGTCTATCCCTGGGGTAGCAAATTTTGAGCCAAGTTCTTTTCCTGATTACCGTTAGGAAATCATCATATTCTCCAAGAGCTAGGTCCACCTTTCTCTAAGGGATGAAGGTCCATTTTTTGATATCCACACAAGGCTTACTCCTGGCCTTGTCTCTAAATTTGGGTCTTGTATCTTGGCCCTCAGTATGAACTCTCTTCCCTTTGTTCCTTCTGTTAAAGCCATCAGTAGCTTTTGGAGGGGAAGGAGCTATTTGTTTGGTTCTTGCCATCTAAAAACATGAGACAATTAGCATTTTTATAGAAAAGGCTAAGTCATGCTTTGAAAATTGGTGTTTACAGTGACCCTAAAGCATGTGTATGGGATATTATAGTAATCAAATGAACTTATCAAAATCATGTATTAAGTGCAAATTGAGTGCATTAGAGACTTTTCATCGGACAGTTGGTATGCATTATCAAAAACAGGATTACTTTGCTCACAATATTTTCTGATTCTCTCATGAAAAAAAAAATGCATCAAAGCATGATGAAATGAATGAGAATAAATTATCATACCAACAAGCAATAAAGGAAGTGGATTTCTTTTAAAATTTAAACATGCTCTTGTAATATCACAGAAAAGCATACAAATCATGAGAAGAAAAGGTTTGACTGTTACCTCACTTGGGGAACCTGAAAATTGGAAATTAGGCACAAAAGAAAGAATGATTGAACCCTTGAGTAGATTGAAATTGAAACGCAAGCAAGGTGCTTTATAGAAACTGACAGAGAGGAGAAAATGGGGTATGAGAGTTATGAGATAGGGAACGGTTTTTGATTTATGAAATAAAAGCTTATTCAAATTTGAATTAACGGTATCAGGGGGCAGTTTTTACACTGCTCGATTAAGCTGGGTAGGTCACGCTTAAGCGTGATCGAAACAGAATAAGATTGCAGACTTGTGCTTGGTGCTGCGCTTAAGCTTGCCTTACTGATGCCATTTTCTTTCTTTCTCGCTTAAGCGTGCCTTATCACGCTTGAGTGTGACCGTGTTTCAAAAGGCCAAAAGTTTCACGCTTAAACTCAAAAGCCTTCGCTTAAGCGAGTTCACCCCTTGATGCTTATTTTTCTTCTCGCTTGAGCCTGCCTTATCACACTTGAGCATGACAACCCTTAATGCTATAAAAGATCCTCACGCCTGAGCCTTCCTTGCTTCGCTTGAGCATGGTAACACTACTGATGCTTAATTTCCTCTCGCTTGAGCAAGGGAAGTTACGCATGAGCGTGATCGAGGGTGAATTTGAAAATTTTGATTTGACAGACTTATTTTTTTTGTTATCACCCTTGAGCGTGAATTAAATAGAATGTCACTTACCTTTCCATACTTGAGCGTGGTTTCTTGTGCTTGGCTAACTTGATTACCACGCTTGAGCTTAAGGAATCACGCTTGAGTGTGATTGTGTTGTAACATCCCAAATTTTAAAATAGAGAATTAATTAAGCAAATAAATATTAAATAATAGAATATGGATTATTTAATGTCCCAAAATATTGGAATTAATTAAATTAAGATTTTTGGGGACTGCTAATAATTCATTAGGACCGAATAAACTGAAAACTTACCCGATTAAAAAATAGGTGTCAGACCAAGTATCTCCAATTGGGATGATATTGGTCAGGGCTGTTGAGAATATTATTGGGAGTCTGAATATGTATTCAGAATAATTTTTAGATAAAGTATTGAGCCCAAACATAGATCCTGTTTGTCATAAAACGATGAATCTTTAATGATAGAGTTAAAAATTAAAACCAAAAGCCATGTTTTCCCTTAATTTTTGTTGGCTTCTGGGTTCCCTTGGCAAACACTTAACATCTTCTTCTTCTCTATTTCTCTACTCCATTTCTTCTTCTTCTCTCTTAAAACCCTAAAAAAAGGTGGTGATTCCCTTCCATCTCATTTTCGTTTTTAAGGAAGGTTAGAGTAGCTTGGAGCTTAAGGTTTCCTCTTCATCCCTTTTCCATTTTTGCAGCCCCTTTCCCTTCTTGGAACCCATTTTCAGTTTTGGGTGAGGTAAGCTTTTCTCACCATTTTTGGATGGGTTATGCATTGGTTATGAGTTATTATGGCTTAGGGGAGTAATGTAGGTGAATGAGGTATTTAATGGAGGCCTTAAATATGGAAACCCTAGAGTGGGTAGTCATAAATGCTAATCTTAATGATATTAAATAAGAAAGATGAGTGTATAGTTGGAAGGAGATGGGAGTTATGATGTATTAAATGAGTGTGGTTGGGTTTTAGTGGAACCCCTAACTTTTAAGATTTGGGGAAAATGGTAAATGTGAGGTGTATAATGCATTTTGAGAGGAAATGTATAATTTTGAGAATATGAATGTTAGTAAATGGACTAATTTTAGAAGTGTTGGGATATAGTTGTTTGTGGCCTTAGATATAATGAATGTGGCTTGATGGGAAGGAATTCCCAAAGCCTGATGGAATGATGTCTATAACATGTCTTGTACATGTTATGAAATTGTAGATATAATAATGGTTAATTAGAGTTGAAGTTGTGTCTCGAATGGGTGGTTGATTTTGATTCTATGTGTATATTAATATAGGACCTATTCTGAACGACGAGATGGGTACGTCGTATCAATCGGAATTCTTCTCTTGAAGTAGGAGAGGAGTCTTTATATTCTAATTGCATGAATTGGATAACGTTTAATTGTCATATATGACAACTTGCATGTTTGCCTTATTTTTGATATTGTGGAAATTTGTGTTATGTATATGATGTTGATGATAATGTTTGGCAACATGCATTATGCAATTAGAATGAATATGGTGTGCTATATGGTGGTGTGAATTGTTTGGCAAGTGTAAGCCTTGAATATGATGAGTGTGTTATATCCACCATGAATGTGAAATGAATATAATTGATGTGTGTTTGAGATTGGATGTGAATGAATAGCATGCCATGAATAATAATGAAAACTGATAATTGGGGTTAATAACGGATACCCTTGTAATGGTTGGATGAATTGTTAACTTGCCACATACACAACTTGAAAACAAAGATTAAATCCAACAATATTAAACCCACTAAAAATGGTAAGGTAGTGGTGTTGGTGATGATGATGATGTGATGATGTTTGATGAGTGGCATGTATAGGATGCATAGAGTGAGAAATACATATGAATGGCATTTGCATCCATGGCATACTACATAGCTGCCGGTGTTGGAATTTTAGGGGATTCCCCTGGTTGGCCCAGTGGGAGGGCGGCTCTGTGCACGAGCAATTTTTTGTTTCCCCTGTGACTCGGTGTGTAAGTCAGGAAGCTGCCCATGTTGTGTTACGGGGAGCCACATGTGGTTGACCCTTGTGGGGGGTGGCTCTTGATGAGCAGGTGTCCCCGGTGGTCCTTGGGACCACAGCTGCCATGATATGACTCATGGTGGCCCGCAACACCATATATTGATTATGTTGTTACCGCGGTCATGGTGAAAATGGCAAGGTGTTGCAAATACATGATGCGGTTTGGTACTAGTAAAAGATTGGTGAAATACATGTAATTTGAGTATAAGTGTACACATTTTACTACTGCAGTAGAAGTATGGTTAGATGATCATACTTGAATCCCACAATTAGTGTTATATTCCCACAGTCAGATCTGCAATTGTTGAAATATTCCATTGTGCATATGCATTAACTTAAGAGCATTTGCATATAGCAAGGAAGTATGCCAAAGGTGATGAGATGTGATGATGGATGTGTTGTGGGTGAGAGAATATATTAAGACAACATAAAAGATGTGAATACCAAATAACAATGTGAGTAAGAAGATGAAATGTGTAATAGTCCAATTGTTGAAGGACTAGATCATGTGTGAGATCTTATACTTGCTTGAATTACAAAGATGATAGTATTTTATGATGATAGTTGATGATGAGTTGTATGTGAATACGAGTATACATGTTGTGATATATATGCACATGATCACATGGTATTCATATTCATTCTTTTGGAATGTATGACTCACTCTCGCATGTTACTTTTTAGACTTGTGATGTAGGGCACTCATGGGTGGAGTGAATCTTTTGAAGTACATTTTGTGGAAGGAGGTAAATAGGTGTAGAGGAAGTGCCTTGGCCGGAAAATCTAGATTTTTATATAGCATATAGTGTATATGTATGCTTATTATACCATCTAGATTATAACTTGATGATTTTGAGGGTCATGTAGGAAAATTTGACCTTAGAGTGTATGGCCAATTTTCATTAATGACCCAAATGATGTAAGATGATGAATTATGATGTTTGTTGATGTTAAATTTTCATGAATGGATAGTGTGTTTCATAACCTGTAGTATTTTATGAAGTTTATGAGAAATGATTTCAAATGTCATGCATTAGATGGTTGAAAATGGACCTTGATGAATTTAAACAATGGGATGGACTTTTAAATGAATGATTGAATGTATTTAATATGTTGGTATAGGCAAAAATGATATGAAATGAAGTTTGATATGTCATGTTGTGTGAAATCCCCATGATTGTCGCTTGTTCTACATAACTCACTCAAGCGAGTGGTAATCTTGCTCAAGCAAGATCTTCATGAATCAGTTGTGTGGCCTCTGGCCCATATTCGCTCAAAAGAATGACAATTTTACCCAAGCGAAATCTCCTGGAATCAGAGGTTTGGTTACTGGAGTTATTTCGCTCAGGCGGGTAAGGCGTCACCCAAGCGAGCATTGGCTGAATAGCTACTGGACCATTTTCGCTTGAGCGAATGGTAAGTGTTTGGAGGTTCGCTCAAGCGAGCAACGGAAAAATTAATTCTGGATGATTTTCACCCAGGCGAGCCTAGCCTTGCCCGAGCGAAAATTGGACAGTAAGGTACTGCCCCTTTTTCGCTTAAGCGGTCGTGTCTCGCCCAAGCGAATTCAGTACCTGATCCTTCTGGAACGATCTCGTTCAAGCGAAGTGGAGCTCGCTTAAGCGAGATTGGCACCTGATGCTTTTCTCTTCTTCGCTCAAGTGCGCTGGTTGGTTCCGCCCAAGCGTAGGCCACTGAACTCGCTCAAGTGAGTGGGGCATTCGCTTGAGCGAGATGCCCCTGATCCTTCTAATTACCTTGTTTTAGTTATTTTCATTTCCCTTTGCATCAAATCTTCTTCTTGTATCATCTTAAAAATACTTTGGACATATTATGAACTATTACACCTCATGAAATCCATTCTCTTTAAATCCACTCATGCAACATCAATTTAATTGATTCTTCTGCTGTTTTTAATTGAAAATTCCTCATGAATCATTTTTAATTCACCCTCTCATATCTCCATATATGAGAGAGGTTTTTCATAGATCCGGGGTGTTGAATTAAAGCTTCACCACTTTATGTCTTCATTAATTAATGATTTTAAAATAGCAAAAAATTTACCCGTATTTTTCCGGGTCTCACATGTGTCAGTTTCTGAATTTTGTTCCCACGCTTAAGCTTCTCCCTTGAGTTCTAAGCTTGAATGCATGACTTCTTTAGATATGCTTTGAGTTTGATGATGAATCATGGCTTCATTCCTGACATGAAGAAAGTCAAAACATTAAATTCAAACCAAATCTACTACTGAATTGAATGAAATAAACTGAATAGAAAATAGAAAATTTTGGGTTGCCTCCCAAAAAGCGCTTGTTTAACGTCCTTAGCTTGACGCCTGAACTGGTTCATCATGGATCCTACAAATGAATGAGGGTGGTGATCTTTTCTACTTCTTCTCCCAGATATGGTTTAAGTCTTTGGCCATTTACTACCTAGGTTCTTTCAAATTTAGGGTCTTGCAACTCAATGACCTCATAAGACCTTACTTCTTTTACTGTGAATGGCCCTGACCATTTGGACTTCAACTTTCCTGGGAATAGTTTCAACCCTGAATTGAACAAGAGCACAGATTATCCCGGATAGAAGCTTTTCTTAATAATTTGTTTTTCATGGTAGGCTTTTATTTTTTCCTTATAAATCTTTGAGGACTCATAGGCTTCCAATCTACATTCTCCCAACTTCTACATCTGAATTTTTCTTTCTTGAGCTAATGCCTTGGGATTACAGTTGAGTAATTTCATTGCCCAATATGCGTTATGTTCAAGCTCTATAAAAAGATGGCAACTTTTACCATACACTAACTGGTAAGGTGAAAATCCATTTGGTGCTTTGAAGGTTGTCCTATATGCCCATAAAGCATCATCAAGTTTTCAAGACCAATCTTTTCTGTTTTGGCCAATTGTCTTTCCCAAGATCCTCTTGATTTGTCTGTTTGACACCTCTACTTGACCATTGGCTTGAGGGTGATATGGAGATGTTACCTTGTGCTTTACTTCATAATGTTCTAGACACCTTTGAAGTTGCATATTGCAGAAGTGAGAACCTCCATCACTTATTAGCACACGAGGGGTACCAAACCTGCTGAAAATGTTTCTTTTGAGAAACTCGATCACAGTTTTGGCATCAGCTTTAACACAGGCCATTGCTTCTACCCATTTTAAGACATAATCTACTACAACAATAATGTATTCATTAGAAAATGAGGTAGGTAATGGACAAACAAAATCTATACTCCAACAATCAAAAACTTCTATTTCCAAGATGGTTATGAGTGGCATCTCATTCCTTTTTGATATACTTCCTAATCTCTGGCAAGAATCATAACTCTACACAAAGATGTTAGCATCTTTAAATAAAGAAGGCCAATAGAAACCAGATTGAAGAACCTTAGCGGCTGTCCTTTCTCCATTGAAATGTCCTCCATATGGCGAGCTATGACAATGCCATAGGATACTATTGGCTTCTTCTTCAGATACACATCTCCTTAGAATATTGTCTGATCCAAGCTTAAATAATTATGGATCATCCCATACAAATTGTTTTCCATCTTTCAAGAACTTTTTCTTCTGCTGCCATGTAAAATCTTCAGGAAGTATTCCTGCAGCTTTGTAATTTGCCATGTCTATAAACCATAGTCTATTTTGAATCAATAATAACTTCTCATCTGGAAAATCATCTTGAACTTGAGGTTGCAACTTTGTGACTTCATCATTGATCAATCTTGACAAATGGTCTGCTACATGGTTTTTACTTCCCTTTTTGTCTCGAATAATCAAATCAAATTCTTGTAACAGAAGAATCCACCTGATTAGTCTTGGTTTAGACTCAGATTTGTTCAGTAGGTACTTAATGGTTGTATGATCTATAAAAACAACAACTCTAGAACCAATTAAATACGATCTAAATTTTTCAAGGCCATACACCACTGCTAGTAATTCTTTCTCTATTGTAGCATAATTAATTTGAGCTTCATTCAAAGCTTTACTAGCATAATGTATGGGATGAAAAATCTTAGCTTTCCTTTGACCAAGAACTACCCCTATTGCATAGTTGCTGGCATCACATATCATTTCAAAATCAAGTTTCCAGTTAGGAGGAACCATAATAGGAGCAGTAATCAATTTTTCCTTCAATAATTTAAAAGCAAATAAGCATGCATCATCAAATTTGAAAGGAATATCTTTTTGCAACAAATTGCTTAAAGGTTTGGCCATTTTGGAAAAATCTTTGATAAACCTTCTATAAAATCCTGCATGCCCTTGAAAGCTTCTGATTCCTTTGACATTGATTGGTGGAGGCAGTTTCTCGATCTCTTCCACTTTTACACGATCAACTCCAATGCCTTCACCTGAGACTTTGTGGCCTAAGATAATGCCTTTCGTTACCATGAAATAGAATTCTTCCCAGTTCAGTACTAGATTAGTTTCCACACATCTTTGAAGCACAGTGTCTGGATTCTCCAAGCATGCATCAAATGATTTCCTGTAAACTGAGAAATTGTCCATGAAGACTTCAATGCATTTTTCAACAAGGTCAGCAAAGATAGCCAACATACATCTTTAAAAAGTTGTTGGAGCATTACAAAGTCCAAAAGGCATTTTCCTGTATGCAAAAACACCAAAAGGGAAAGTAAATGTTGTCTTCTCTTGATCCTCTAGAGCTACCGCTATTTGATTGTACCCTGAGTAACCATCTAGGAAACAATAATAAGCTTGTCCAGCAAGTCTCTCTAGCATCTGGTCCATGAAAGGTAGTGGAAAATGATCCTTCCTTGTTGCTTGGTTGAGTTTCCTGTAATCAATGCACATCCTCCACCCAGTAATAGTTCTGGTTGGGATCAACTCATTGTTTTCATTTTTCACCACTGTAATGCCACCCTTCTTGGGTACAACCTACACTGGACTTACCCAAGTACTGTCTGAAATAGGGTAGATCATTCTAGCTTCCAGCAACTTCATTACTTCCTTTCTCACAACCTCCTTCATAGTTGGATTTAGTCTTCTTTAAGGTTATGCAATGGGTTTGTATTCCTGTTCCATGAAAATGTTATGCATACAATAAGAGGGACTGATACCTTTCAATTCGTTCAATCTTCATCCAATTGCTTCTTCATTTCTCTTCAAAATTTGGATCAATTTATCCTTATCTTCCTTCAGCAGGCTATTATTGATTACAATTGGCTTTTGACCTTCATCATCCAGAAATGCATATTTCAAGTGGGAAGGTAGTTCCTTTAATTCTAGCTGTTGAATTTCTATGACTTGTTTTTCACCAAGTCTTTGTATAGGTTCTTCCTTGTTTGGTACCTCCTTACTTGTGTCAAAACTTCTGAGAATTTCCTCCACTTCTTTTACTTCTTTCTCATCAAGTCCTTCAACTGCCCATGTTAAAGCTTTTTCAAGGGAAGACACAGTTTGCACTTTCGTAGCTTCTTGTAAAACCACATCATCTTCTATATCAATTTTGAAACAGCTTTGCTTATCTGCAAGATTTTTCATTGCTTTAAAAACATCAAAGTTGACCTCCTCATCTTGAACTCTTACTTTTAATTTCCCATCATTAACATCTATGATAACTTTTGTAGTTTTCATAAATGGTCTTCCTAAAATAAGAGGTACTTCAGAATCTTCCTCTATATCCATGATCACAAAATCCACAAGAAACATAAATTTGTCTACTTTCACCAAGACATCCTCTGCCACTCCATATGGGAATTTCATTGATCGGTCAGCCAATTGGAAAGTCGTTCTTGTTAGTCTAATCTCCAAGTCTCCTATCCTTTTCAACATGGATAGAGGTATTTAGTTGATACTAGCTCCAAGATCCAGCAAGGCTTTTCCTATTGGAAGATTTCCAATAGTAATAAGAATTGTAAAACTCCCTGGATCTTTGGTCTTTTGAGGTAGTGTCTTTTGAATGATAGCACTACATCCAGCTTCTAGCTCAATTGTTTCCTCTAAAAATTTCTTTTTCTTTGTCAGTAAATCCTTCATAAATTTTGCATAGGTAGGCATTTGCTCCATGGCTTCCATAAATAGAACATTAATCTGTAACCTTTTTAAAATATCTATAAATCTAGCAAATTCCCTTTCCTTATCATGTTTTGAAGGATTTTGGGATAAGGCACACTCTTTAACTATGGAATATCATTAACTTTTTCCTTTTCTTTTTCACTTTCACCATTTTTATTTTTCTCTCTTTCTTTTTCTTTATTTCCATTTACATCTTCACTCTATTTTTCTTCATTTTCTTTTTTTCTCTCTTTTTCTTTTGGAATCTTTTCTTCCTTTTTTCTTTTTTTAGTCAACTCACTACTTACCATTTTTCCACTGCGGGTCACCACAGCTTTGCATTGCTCCTTAGGATTCTGTTCAGTGTTAGCTTCATACTGAGGTCTTTGTTGTTCAGCAATTTGGTAAGCTAGCTGTCCCACCTGCATCTCTAAATTCCTAATGGATGCCTAGTGTTCTTTTGATTTGTTAGAGAATCTTGCATAAACTTTTCCAAGGTGTTCTCCAGTGTAGAAGTTTTCTCCATCAAAGAAGAGCCCTGTTCGTATGTTTGTTGCCTGTTGGATGTGCTAGCTTCTTGTTTCCATCCACCATTTTGATTATTCCTCCATCCCTGTGCAAAATTGTTAGAAAAAGCATTGTTATTGAAATTACCCTACTTACCTTGGTCATTCATGTACAATATGGATTTGTCAGGCTGTTCTCCTTCGCAATGTCCATTTTGATGATCACCTCCACAAAAATCATATTTTGATTATGAGTTTTGATTTCCTATAGAGGTTTACACTACATATAACTGTTGAGGGAGTTTTGCCATCTGTTGTGTGAGAGCTTCAATTTGTTGGGTTAGTATTTTATTTTAAGCTAGAATGGCATCAGTAGTGTTCAGCTCTAAAATTCCCTTCTTTTGGATTTGGGATCTATCATGTTGGGCTTGGTAGTCTGTGGAGGATAATGCTTCGATAATTCTGGTGGCTTGCTCTGCATCTACCATCATTATTGTGCCTCCTGCTGCTGCATCCAATATCATTTTTGTATCTGTCTTTAGTCCACTGTAGGAGATATTGAGTTGGGCAATATCTTCCAATCCATGGTTTGGGCATTTCCTGAGGAGAGATTTGAAATGTTCCCTTGCCTCACAAATGGTTCATCTTGGCCTTGTTTAAAAGTTGTGATATCCGATTTGGCTCTAATGAATCTAGATGGTGGGAAGAATCTCTGTAGGAATTTTTCTTCAATTGTATTCCGGCTATTCAAGCTTTGATTTGGATGAGATTGTAGCCATTCTTTTGCTTTACCTGCTAAAGAGAAAGGAAACAATCTTAAATATTCAGCTTCAATTACATCTTGTTCAAAACCCATTGTTCCAATCAATTCATAGAATGTAGCCAATTAAGTATATGGATCTTCATTGGTCATTCCATGAAATTGGTGGGAACTAATTAAGCTTAGAAAAGCAGGTTTCATTTCAATGATCCTTATGGTGTTAGGAATAGCAATGCTTGAAAAATGTCTGGGTTCTTATTGTAAGGCATAATCTCCTAGTGTTCTTCTTGGTGGATTTTGATTATGGCTGTTGTCTTCCGCCATTTTCTTAACTTGTGTTGAGGAAGAAGTTTCACTCGTGTGGAAGTTCTACTTTTTCTTTGCTTTCTTGATCTTCTTGAAGAACCTATCTATCTTTGGATCAAATACAAATTGTTCTTTTGATCCCTATCCTCTTAAAAGCATAAATTAAGCACTTCCTCAAGCAAAAATCACCATGTGTTAGACAAAAATGAAAATGAAAACAAAAATAAATAGAAACTATTCATAAAGTCTTATCAATTCAATGCTTAGATTTTTAAACTTGAATCATCTCCCCGGCTGCAGCGCCAAAACTTGGTATAAAAATATTTTGGTCACTTAGTAAACGCCAAAACTAGGTAACATAAAACTTGATTGATGTTATCAAATCTTTGCACAGAAGCTTGTTGAAAAGGAAGTCTTCAAAAAAAGAATCAAGTTTGTATAATATGGATTCACTGAAAGATTAGTGCCAAGTTTAAAAACTAGAGTTATAGTAAAAAAGGGTTGTCGTTCCACTGAGGAGGTGTTAGCTTGAAGATCTTAGTTCTTGAATTGATTTGACAAAAGGTTTGGTTTGTTGTAAAGGATACTGATTGAAATGGTTAACAGAAAGTAATAAATATAAAGAACAACAATAATAAGTTTTGGTAAAAATCAGATTTGAAAAACTGGGATTGGTTTTTCATCATATCTCACCTTTGTAAGCTAAGTATCTTGCTTGTATGTAACTTGAAATGATAATTTTTACGTCACAATCAAAATCATTTCCATTGATCCCTCAAATACAAAATTCATAAGAATGATTTCAACCTGCTGATCCCTCCGTCACCTTGAAATCATTCCAACATTAATGCTCGATTGTTTAGACGTTCATTGCATTAGATACCATCCCTGGTCATCTACTTACAACAAGTATTTCATTTAAATCTGCTCTTAAAAGTTGTTTCCTAATTTACTTAAGAAAACTAAACACAAGAAAATAGTGATCAATTACTTTCAGGCATTAAGTGCAGAATGAAACACAAAAACTATCAAATCTTGTTAACATACATGAACAACTTACAGCAGCATTACTTTGGGTTTGAATAGATTACAACCAATCCCAATGAATGAGT
This sequence comes from Clitoria ternatea, assembly GCA_037962975.1. Classification (NCBI taxonomy): domain Eukaryota; kingdom Viridiplantae; phylum Streptophyta; class Magnoliopsida; order Fabales; family Fabaceae; genus Clitoria; species Clitoria ternatea. Next base: position 185,135,946 of record CM075671.1, read on the forward strand.
TAGCTACTCATGCCTTTCATTTTCACTCAAGAATATGGGAAAGAAATGAATAGAAAATAGAAAAGTGAATCTGAATGAATGAGTGATGAATGATTGATGAATAAATGTTGTTCCTCTATTCTTCTGCTCTATTTATAGAGGAGTTATGCTTAAGCTTCCCTTTTTCATGCTTAAGCGTAACCACGACTTGTTGAGTGGCATTGCAAGAGTGGTCAGAAACATGCAGGAGCGTATGAGCTGGGATCGCACCATTGGTCAATAAAAAAATTCAGTGCCTATTCTTCTTCAATCACGCTCAAGCATGAGATATTCTCGCTTAAGTGTGGTTGGGCTTAAGCTTCAATTGGCCACGCTCAAGCATGGATGGCTTGTTTTTGTATTTTACTTGAGCAAAAGGTTAAGCTTGGTTTGTTGAATCATTCCACACTCAAGCGCTCCTTCTCACGCTCAAGTATGAGGGGACCTGATGTTTCTATTTGTTCTACGCTTGTTTCACGCTTTAAGCTTGATCTTCCAAAGGTTCACGCTTAAGCAAGGCATGCTTATGCCCAAGCGCAGCTATCATGCTCAAGTTCCCTCTGCTCACGCTCAAGCGTCCCAAGTTGCGCTCAAACATATAGCGTACCATGCTCAAGCGTGCAGTGTGCCACGCTTAAGCACCCAGTGTGCCACACTCAAGTGCCCTTTGGTTTGATAGTGGTGCTCCTTGATTTCTACAAGAGTCTTGATACATTTCTTCAAGAATTTTGGCAAAATAATCTCTTTTACATAATGTATCTTCCATAAACACAATGTATCTTTCCTTAGAGATGTCATGCTTAACTTAGTTCAATTATTCATTAATCAATTTAAATTCTTTACAAAATAAGTTCAATTGGTTCATGAAATCAATGTTTAATAAACTCTTATCACAAAGCAGGGTGCCTTTGTTGATATTAGTAAAGGTTGATGGATAATTGGATTATCCAACCATTTTTTATTGGACTTATTTAGGTAACTATTATCAAATTGAAGAACCTAGAATCATTAATGTTAAGTTTAAACATCTTCTAGTAAGTAACACTCATTAAGACTAATGTCAATAAATAGTGGGCCTGTCAAAGCAGGGTGCTATTATTTATATTAGTAAGGTGTGATGGGATAATTGTAATATCTAAGTTGTTTTTATTGGGGCTTAACTTAATTAAATTTTTCAATTATATTGAAAATAATTTAGAGGCGTAAGGTTTGAGCTTAAATTCATATGATGAATAAGGGCAAAAAGTTACCCACTCAATCATCCACTTAAATTCATATGTTTCCTACCTAAATAACCAAGGGTTGGGCGATCGGCTAAAGCTGACTCAATGCTAGGCCAAATATAGATCTTGGCCCACTAGAAAAATCTTCCAATGGGATTTTTCTTATTCAATGAGGGTATTTGTTTTGAATCAAAATAATGGGAGACAACATATTTATTTAATGACCAAAAGTTAAATATGTTTTAAATAAAAGTGATAGATTTGCATATAATTTATTTTAGAACAACCATGGCAAACCAAATATTGTTTTCAATGCAATTTATCCTTTAGAAGGACACTTTATCTAGAAAAATACCTAGATAGGTATTGAGACTTGAGAATTGTCCTCAATAAAGAGGAAGTGGCAGTGTGTCATGTTTGGCTTATTTCAATATCATCTACCATTGGGTATTGAATACCCTATGGATTCTGCATAAACTTTAAGCTGTAAAAGACAATATGAATATTGTATACAGACTCTATTAAGGCTAAATTGGTTTGGGTTATAGAAGTCCAAAAGGTGATTAAGAAAGAAAATTGTTTCTAGTTTTAACCAAATAAGACATTGAAATAATCTATCTAAAGAACTTGAAGGAGTTCAAAAGAAAGGGAAGTAAGACTTTTGCTAAAAGTCATGTTATAGAAGTCAAGTTATTTTTACTTCACTAGCATTATATTGGATACTAGTTGTAGATCTCACATTTATTTGAAAGATCAAGGAAGTAGATCACTTGTTATAGGTGGAGAAATCTATGTGTAAAATGGAGCAAAAGTTGCTACATTAAAGATAAGATCTTTACCTATTGGGCTAGTTAGTAAACTAGACATTGTGTAGATTGTTTCTTGTTGGACAAGAAAGGTTTTCTTTTAAAAAATAACTTTATTTCTTCAAAAGGATATTGATGCACAATTGAGTAATGGATTCAACATCTTAAATCTCAAAACACTCATCTATAACATTATTGTCAAAGTAGGTTAAAGTAAGTGATTTTGAACCTTACTTACATGGTACTGTCTCCAAAGGCAAATGAATGAGAAACACATTTTTAGATACTGTTAATATATTTATCTGGACTCTTTTGATTTTGGAATCAATTGAGACATGTAAATCTTATTTATTGGAGAGATAGTTAAGACCTCATTCATTGAAAAGTGAAAGATGAGTAATCTATTATCTAAGACATGATGATGTATGTGGGCCTATTGGAACAATAAGTAGACGGTTTTTCAAGACTTTGACATACTAATTGAAAAGTTCAATGAGTATTGATTTATGTAACACAAGTTAGAAAGTCTTTGAAAGTTTAAAGAATTCATAATAAAGTGAACAACCAAATTGGCAAGGCAATTAAAGCTCTTGATTAGATCAAGATAGCAAATAATTTGAGCTACAAGTTTGATAACTATCTAATAGAGTGAGAGATTACCTTTTAATGCATTCCTCATGGAATGCCATAATAGCATCTCTACGAGGAAAAGTCAAACTTTGTTGGACACAGTTTGATTATTGATTATTATCAATCATCCCTAACTCTTTCAATGTTCCATTATTAACAAAATTTTCACACTTAACCATGTTCCATCTTAGGCTTTCTTAAAGAAACTATATATGATATGGACTAGGAAGAAACCTAGTATGTCTTTAATAATGATTTGGAACTATGATGCTTCTATAAAGCATCCAACTCTAACAAGGTCAGATCCAAATTGGATAAATGTCTTCTGTGAGATACCCGAAGAAAGCTAAGGGTTATTATTTCTATAATCAATCTGAGAACAAAAGGTTTGTTGCTTAGAATATTGTATTCTTGAATGAGGGTATAGCTCTAAAAGAAGCAATAGGAGGATAGTAAAACTTGAAGAAATTCAAGTATCACAAAGCTTTCAAAAGTTAAGGATGGACATGGAGTATAAATCACAAAGTGTTGTGACATCATTAACTCTAGTAGCACAAGACTTGCATAAGATCAAATTAGATATGGCACCAAATATACAAGATATGGATATCTTATAAATCAGGAAGGAGGAATATTGCTAAATGACCAAGCTTCTTATGAAGAGGCCAATGCAAGTTTAGATTCTAAGGCATGGCATGAGACCATGGGATTTGAAATGGGCTCCATGTACACTCACAAGGTATAACCTTGGTTGACGCACCTAAAGGGTAAAACCTATAGGATGCAAGTGGGTTTTTAAAAGGAAAACTAAACATGGATGGTAATGAAAGTACCTTTAAAAGCAAGATTGACAAAATTTAATTAGCTTAAAAACCATTTAAATCTTGCTTGTTGTAGCAGTATACCACTATTTTGTGATATGGTAAATATATGTCAAGATGCAAATCAATTTGAGGATGTGTATCTGACACAACCTAAAGGCCTTTTATGCCCAAAACATCTAGAATGGTATGTGAACTGCAAATATTCCATTTATGGACTGAACCAAGCTTTTAGGAGCTAGAATATTCATTAAAGAATGAAGATGAATCTTATGACTATAAGAGGTTAGTAATTGCACATTTATAGTTCTAATACATTCTATGTAGAAGACATCTTCTTACTAAAACTAATATTTTTATTCTATAGTCAAGAATATCCTTAAACACTTAAGAATAACTATGGATATGATCTTGATAAATAGAAGATGAGCTCGTTGTAAAAGTTACACCGATGCCAACCTTCTAAGTAATTTGAATGGCTTAAGATTGCAATTGATATATATATATATAAATATATGTGTGTGTGTGATAGAGAGAGAGAGAGAGTATGTGTTATCAAGATGGTCACGATGTATGCTTGAAAGGTTTAAACCAATAAACAATCATTGGTTCTACTAACGAATCTAAGTATTTTGTTGTGTTACAAAAGGAGTCGATTTACATTTTAATCATTTCAGATGTTTTGTACCCTATGAGTTTCCATTGTGATGATAATGGAACCATAGAACAACATAAGGAAATGGATCAATCCAAGCATATACTTAAATAGTTTCATCATTGACGATGTCAAAATATGCAATATGCATACCAACAAAATTGTTGGGAACCCACTAGTATAACCTCTTGCATAGCAAAAGCGTGATGTCACTGTAGATGGTTAGAAATATGCACCAAGAGCCTATATAGGATGCATCATTTTGAATAAGGCATTTTTGTTAAATAATAGGTCATATGAGAATTATTCTTAAAATATCCCTAGTTAAGTATTTATATGGGGACATGTAAATACATTAAGACTAATGTGTGAGTGTACTGATGATCTAATCACACAAATAATAGATATGGACAATATCAAGTCTTCACAGGGTACACATTAAGAGTAATGGTGTACTAGACGGACCCATCGTGAGAACGTTACATGGATCATTACATGAATGTCATAAACAGTTCTCAATGTGATAATGGTATATGTAGTCCTTCAAACTAAAGTCACTACGATTCCTACATGAGGAGTTTGTTATTTTAATACAATCAAACGTCATCTATAACAAGGTGATCATAAAGGTTGTAATTAGGTAGTGAACAAATCATGTAGAGGGATATGGGTAATGTAGATGGGATTTGTCTCTCCTATGTGACAAGAGTGATATCCATGGGCCACTTGATGGAGTGAAACTTAAGAAAATACATGGTCATGCTAGGAAAATAAATATTGAACATTTATTTAATAAAAGTTTACTCTAATATCAAGTAAAATGAATTAGGCCATACAAGAATGACGACGACCATGCCTTGGGCTCAATTAGATATCTTGACAAAGGGACCAAACATATAAATTTTATCACTTATAGGTTGTTTTCATAATTATATTTGAATAATGATGTATTTCTAGATGTCACTTATTATATTATATTAAATATAAAATGTTTATATTTAATGTCAACAGAATATATTTCCTATAGGGTCACACGCATAGAGTAAGCCCACCAGAGGATAGTTTTGTTTTAGTTTGATAAAAAGTAAAACTATTGGGCCTAACTCGTTTAAAATGAGTAAAAGAGCCCATTCACTAAAGAGTTCTCATTAGGTCAGACCTAAGCTTATATATAGAGCATGAGATGATAATCAACCGTACTCTTGTGATACATAAACATTTCATAAATGTTGCGAAGGCCACACTCTGGCGAACTAGTATTCAAATGCATGGAATCTATGAAAGTGCTTGCTTGGACTCCTTAAGGGCAAAGCTACTACTACTTTGAAGTCTTGATTCTGCGTATCAAGAGGTAATTAATTAATCATTTTAATTGTTTGTTATTGCTTTGAAGCACATGATTTGCAAGACCAATGGGAATCCTTGTATTTATGTTGCCTATCCATTAAGGATTCCCTAACATGCTCATCATCTTTTACTCTTTCTCATTATTATCATTATCATTTTCATCATATAGTTCCCAGGTATGGTCCTTACCTCAATGGTTCATCATCCTTAAAGGCATTACTCGTCACTGTTTCATCAACCTTTCTTTCTCTTAAGACAACCCTCAATTTAGTTGATTTCTTAACCTTGAAACAACATTCTCCTTTAAGATACTTAAAACCTTGAAAGAGTCTAAAAATGAAAACTTTAAAAAATGAATTTTATAAAACACTTCTTTACTAGAAAACTTAAATCTTGAAAACTTGCCAAGCCAAACCACGTGACTCTTAAAATTCAAAACTTATAAAATAAAGAAAACATTAAAACTGTCTGAAGGTAGAAATAAATTTAAATCATAAATATCCCACTTTTCTTCATGCTAGCATATTTCAACCCGCGATGAAGGACAATGACCATTATGGGTATACGACTCATTTTCATTTTCATCTCAGGGTATCATCAAACTAATTATCACAATCCTTAAATCATTAAAATCACCAAGGGTAGGCACCATGCCTGCTCATCACAAAACTCATAATCATATTCATTCAACTTCTTTTCATGAACCCTACCGGAACTTAGCTCATTTTCTTTTCACATTCCATTCTCATTAATTTATTGATCAATTTAGCCATATACAATTCGCAATCAATTCTTATCCATTCATTACATCTCATTTATTCATATCATAGCAACATCACACATACATTCAACCACACCAATTCTATCAACACAACACAAGCATACCATTATCAATCAAACACTTTACCTCATAAATCCATGAATCCTATCACAGCACAACTTCCATTTAAGAGCATCACAACGTTAAATCTTTTAGACCACTTAAACATGAATTGAATTCCCATCTACCAACACTCTTTACATCGAAACTCTTTAATATAAAGTCGTAATCTTTTTAAAGAACTTTAGTCTCAAGTGAGTTCTCCAAAAACTCATTTCTCTATATTGACTTACGGCAAGCTTTAAGGTTAGAATTAATTATTAAAACACTTGGTTATCATGAAATTTTCACTCATATTAATTAATTCTAAAAATCTGATATTAGGCCATTTCTTGTTTCTTTAATCAAAAACTTACATTTTTCCTTCACCTTAGAAATAAAAATCCTTTTGTCAAAAGCCAAGTATTCTCTTTGACTTACATAAAAATTTCTTTATCCTTAAAATCATCAAATATTTGAAAACATCGTACTTGAAAATTTTTTAATTCATTTAAGACCTTCTAAAACTCAACATTTAAATGCTTTTGTAAAACTCTTCAATTAATCTAATTTAACTTAGTTAGTTTGTGTCTAATTTATAAAACTCTTCTTAGGTCCCAATAACCATAAGAAAATTATTTATTTAAAAGTTCAACATCAATTTAACAATTGAAAATTTAGTTTTTAACTTCTAAAAGATTTAACTTTTAACACCTCTTTAAAATTCTATTTTTAACATCATCAAAAATCTAACTTTTTACACTTGTTAAAAACTTCAGACTTTAATTCTTTAAGATCACAACTTTTAACACCACCTGTTCCAGACTTTTGACACCTATTATTTTCTATTTTAACACCTGCTGCTCTAGCTTTTAATACCTGATGTTTCAACTTTAATACCTATTGATTTCAAACTTTTAACACCTACTAATTCCTATTTTCAACACCTGTTGTTCTCTGTTTTACACCACCAGATTCAGCTTTCAACACCACTTATTTTCCATCTTTTAACACCTATTCTTTCTCCTTATTCTTTATATTTTTAGCCCCACAACCATCATGCATAAATTTTCAAAGACTAAGAACATCACCTATTAATTAATCATGCACCTTTAAGTAACACAAACATCATCATTATCACCAATAAGCTCACGATCACCAAGCAAACATTTTGCATAATTTTTCTAAGAATTTAAAACATCACACAAACTATCATACACACACTTTCATAACCCAAAACAACTACACATACATATTTTTAAACAACAAAATTTCCATACAAATCACAAAGGCTCACATCCACATGCACAAACACTACATATAATTATCTAAGCATCTATATCATCATGAAACCACAAAATCAAGCATTTTTAGACACTCCAATAACCATTCCCCTATTAGGAACCTCTCGGCCATAACTCCTTATCAACATGCAAGGCCATTAAATTTTCAAAACCATCAAATATAACATGCACACACATGCCTAAAACCCATTATTGAAGAAAGGCCTAGTTGAAAATGATTTTAAAAAAGAAATATAGGACCAGACCCCAGTGCCTACATCCTCAAATTTATCAATAACATACATCAAGAACTTTCATTAATAAATGAAGTTTGTATATCTTGTGACTAATATGTTACCTAAGTGTTTCAGGATATAAGGTTTAAGCTATAAAATAAAGGGGGGGCCCTTGCATTTAAAAGTCTGATAGCATGTCCAAAAGTCTGGAAAAAGCACTTAATCAGATTTCAAGCTTCATGCACAAATAGAAAAAGAACGTAATCTTTTTTTAACATTCTTAATTCCATTTATGTGATGCATTGGGACTTATGCACTTATCAAATATACGTGTTTATCATTAAAGAGCACAAGAAAAAAAATTAAGCTCAGTAGCCAAAGTCAGCAGATCAAATATTTGGAAGATTCCAAACTCTGCTGAACGAACTCAAGGCTCTTGGAACCACTCCCTCTACAGAAGACATCAATGTTAAGCCTCTTGGAAATTGCCTAAAAGGTTCGATGCCAAATGTTCTGTACTAGAAAAGGCTGAAGATTTGAGCACTTTCTCTCTAGATTTGTTACTTGGAGTTCTTAGAGTGCATGAGCTAAAACTAAAATAGAAGGAAGTCAACAAGCTTTCCTCCTCCAAGAATATTGCCTTGAAGTCTGATGAGTCCTAGTAGAAAAGCCAAAGCATTGAAAGCTGAGGTGTTGTAGGAATTAGGTGCCTTATGAAGCATGGAAAGTGGATCCACTTCTCTAGCAATGCTTAAATCCTTGAAGCTCTTCAATGAAAGGAGAAGCTCATGGTTATGGAGGTTCCATGTGCAGGCCGTGAGGTGAATTGAGAAGGAAATGGATATATAGTGAAAAGAACCAAGATCTAGCCTAGGAAACTAAGAGAAATGGAAGGAAAGATGGAGAGGCAAAGGAGGAGATATGGATCCATCACTCTCTAGGCTTAGAGATATAAGGTAAGGACGTCACCACCTTTAGGAGAAGGCCAAAGGATAAGACTATAGAAAGGAGCTAAAGCTTTTACTTTCTAGAGAGAAGGGAGAGTTTCTCACACTAAAAACTATTAGCATTCAAATTATGAGAGAAATACAAAGAGGAAAGGTATTTATACCTCCTAGGAACTAAATTTTCGAAATTGGCTTGGGTGGGCTTGAAAAAGCTTCACCCAAGGCCCAAAATCTCAAAATACATGGCCCAAAATGAGCCCAAAGCAACCTAACACCTATACAAGGTCCAAAAATGGCCCAAAATAAAAAATATAGCCATGCAAGGCCCAAAACTAAGTCTTAATTTCTAATCCTAAAATAATAACCTAATATACTCCTAAAAACATTAGAATGGAAAATATGTACAACAATGGTCTTGGCCCATAAAGAAGCCCAAATAAGGCCTAAACTATAAAAGTAAGCCCATTACCCCTTTATAGAATAAGAAGAAAGGGTAAGGGTCCTTAAATGCTCCTTCTTGAGCTTGGGCCCAATCATGGTATCTATAGAGGATGCCAAATAAGTTTGGAGGGCCTCTCTAGCTTTCTTGGCCCTTCACCTAGTCATAGGGCCCCTAAAGCTGTCTAAGGCAACCTCCAAAGTCTATGAAGAGTATGTGGCTTCCTCCTCGATGATGGCCATGTCATGCTCCCCCTCCTCAAAAGGATTTGTCCTTAAATCTGAGGCAACCTCATCCAACTCATCTGCAAAACAAAGGGTAGGATCAGAGATATTAAAGGTAGCACTGACCCTATACTCACTAGGGAGGTCAAGTACATAAGCATTATTATTAATTCTCCTAATGACCTATAAAATACCATCACCTCTAAGGTTGACTTTGGACTTCCTAAGGTTAGGAAAACGTTCCTTCCTTAGGTGAAGCCAAACCCAACCTCCAATATCCAAAACAATTTCTTTCTTCTTTTTATTCACGCATCTAGCATAGTGGTTATTTTTCTTTTATATATGGTGTTTAACCTCCTCATGAAGATTTCTAACAAAAGATGTCTATGCCTCACCATCCATATGGAGGATATCATCATAAACTTCTAGAGGCAAAAGATCTAAAGGAGTAAAGGGATTAAAACCATACACAATCTCAAAAGGATTATGCTTGATGGTGGCATTTACTACCTTATTATAAGCAAATTCTATATGTGGTAGACACTTATCCTAAGACTTAACATTCTTTTTAACAAGGACTTACAGAAGAGTAGAAAGAGTCTTGTTAATAAACTGAATTTATCCATCAGTTTATGGATGGCAAATGGTGGAAAAGAGAAGTTTAGTTCCTAGCCTGGCCCATAGGGTCCTCCAAAAGTAGCTAAGGAACTTGGTATCCCTATCACTAACAATAATTCTAGGGATCCAATGTAAGCGAACTATCTCTTTAAAGAATAGTGTAATAATATGACTTGTATCATCTACCTTGTGACAAGAGATGAAGTAAGCCATCTTGCTAAATCTATCCACCACCATAAAAATATAATCCATTCCCCTTTAGGTCCTAGGTAACCCAAGGACAAAGTCCATACTAATATCTACCCAAAGGGAAGTAGGAATAGGGAAGAGAGTGTTAAGACCATAAGGAGAGACCCTAGATTTGGCCTTTTTGCATCCAAAGCACTTAGAGTATAGTCTTTGCACATCACGTTTCATATAAGGCTAATAAAAATGTTCCCTGAGGGTAGATAAGGTCTTATCCCTCCCAAAATGCCCCATAAGTCCTCCCTTATGACTCTCAAGAAGTAATAGATCTCTAATGGATTCCCTAGGAATATAAAGCTTATTGGCTCTAAAGAGAAAGCCATCTAACTTATGAAATCCATTAAAAGCAAGAGAAAAACTACAAGAGTGGTAAGCACCCAAAGAAGAATGGCACCCATGAAGAGAGGAGGGTGTACCTTCTAGATAAGGCATCAGCTACCACATTAGCTTTACCACTACGGTGCTTGATAACATAAGGAAATTGTTCCAAATACTCAACCCATTTAGCATGCCTTTTGTTGAGCTTATGTTGGCCCTTAATATACTTAAATAAATCATGGTCACTATGAATGATAAACTCTTTAGGAATTAAGTTATGTTCCCAAGTTTGTAGGGCCCTAATCAAAGCAAAGAACTCTTTGTCATAGGTGGGGTAATTAAGCTATGCCCCATTAAGCTTTTCATTAAAAAAAGCGATGAGGTGCCCTTCTTAAAGCAAAATCACACCTATGTCAACATTAAAAGCATCACATTCAAGCTCAAAAGTTTTGGAAAAGTTTGGAAGAGCAAGAATGGGAGCATATGTGAGTCTATGCTTAAGGTCTTAAAAAGCCTTTTCTTGCTTTGTCCCCTAAAGAAAAGGCACATTTTTCTTAAGCAGGTCATTAAGGGGAGATGCCAAAGTAGAAAAGTCTTTAACAAACCTCCTATAGAAGCTAGCCAAGCCATGGAAGCTCCTAATGTCATGCACACTCTTAGGGGTAGGCTAAGCACTAATTACTTTTACCTTATCTTGGTCAACTTGGACCCCCTTGGAGCTAACTACAAATCTAAGAAAAACTATGTAATCCAAACCAAAAGGGCATTTATCAATATTAGCAAAAAGTTTCTTTGGTCTCAAGGCAAGTAAAACTAGTCTTAGGTGACTAAGGTAAGATTCTATGGTTTTTGAGTAAATAATGATGTCATCAAAGTAGACAATAAAATGCCCAATGAAGCCCCTCAAAACATGGTTCATGAGGCGCATGAAAGTACTTGGTGCATTGGTCAAGCCAAAAGGCATAACAAACCACTCATATAATCCAAGCTTGGTCTTAAAAGCAGCTTTCCATTCATCTCCTTCCTTGATTCTTATTTGATGATAGCCACTTTTAAGGTCAATCTTAGAAAATATGGTAGAGCCACAAAGTTCATCCAACATATCATCTAGTCTAGGTATAGGATGCCTATACTTGATGGTTATGTTGTTGATTGCTTTACAATCAGTGCATAACCTCCAAGAACCATCTTTTTTAGGAACTAGCAAAATGGGTACAACACATGGACTAAGACTCTCCCTAATCTAACCTTTGGAAAGTAGGTCTCTAATTTGTTTCTCTATTTCTAGACTCTCCTTAGGGTTACACCTATATGTAGGCCTATAGGGCAAGCTAGCCCTAGGTATAAGGTCTATTTAGTGTTCTATGCCCCTAGGAGGTGGAAGCCCTTGAGGAAGGTCTTTAGGAAAGACATCCTCAAATTCTAGAAGAAGTTTTTACACTCCCTTAGGTATAGAAAAGGATAAGCCCACTAAAGAGAGAGAGGTGCAAGAAGTAGATCTGCTAAAAGGTCTAGGAAAGCTAGAAGGGATAGAAGAAACCTCACTAGAGGAGGGAGAAGGGTAAAACATGTATCGAGGTTTGTGAAGAAGCAAGGCTTGCTTCACATCATGCTTAGAGGCAAAGAAAGAGGAGTGCCTCTTGGGATCTTCAAGGGTGAGAATCCTTTTACCCTTATCTTTTTAGTTTATTTGTTTTTTATTTTTTTTATTTTTAGGTTTTTGGAGGGGGAATGGAAGCCCCAACCTCCCTATCCCTTTTCAACTTCATTTGAAGTTGGTCTTCCAAAACTCTTTTGGGAGACAAGGGATGCAAGACAAATTTCTTATTGTTATGTACAAAGGTGGGGGTGTTGGTGAAACCCCCATAGGTAACGTTCTTGTCATATTGCCAAGGTCTACCCAACAAGACATGAGTGGCTTCATAGGTATAACATCACACCAAATTTGATCATGGTATGTGCCAATGGAGAGAGAAAGAAGAACTTGCTTGTTCACTAACATCTCACTATTTTCATTAAGCCATTGCAATTTGTAAGGTCTAGGATGATCTATTAGAGCATAACCAAGTTTGTGAACTAGCCTTTGGCTAGCCACATTAGCACAACTTTCACTATCCACAATAAGAGAACATAGTTTTTCTTTAATATAACATCTTATGTAAAAGATGTTCTCCCTTTGTGAAGTGTTACCATCCCTTATGTGGCTTCCAGGAAGCCTTCTAATCATGAATAACTCATCCTCATCTCCAAAAACATGTTCGCTTTCATAGGAATCACTATTTGAGCTGTAACATCCTGCTTTTAATAATAGCTCTTTTTGGTAAATTTTGAAGTATAAAAGATCTGTTAGTGTTACTCAATGAATAAAAACACTCTATGGATGGTTGTGGTACTCCAAAATTTCATTTTCTGGGTATAATTATAGGAATTACATAAACCTTTAAGGATGAGGCCCAAATTCCGAGTGAAAATACCTTAGAAAGAACTGTCCGAGTGAGAAAGAGAGTCTGTTTCGAGTGAAAACTGCAAATTCTGAGTGACCAAAAGGAATTCCGAGTGGAAAATGGAAATACCGAGTGCAAATGGTATTTTTCGAGTGAAACAGGTCAGAGAAAGGGTTACTCGAATAAATAAAAGCTCTGTTCCGAATGATTGGAAGAAATTCCGAGTAACTGAGAGGAATTCCGAGTGAAAAATGGCAATACCGAGTGAAGGTTATGTTTTCCGAGTGGAACATGGCTGAGAGGATTCATTCTGAGTAAAACACCTTCAAAAGACTCAATTCCGAGTCAAATATTTTTCAATGACTCAATTCTGAGTCATACATTGTTAGGCATTTCTATCTATGAATAAAATTTTCCCAAAAGCTTTACTTCCGAGAGGAAAGACTTATATACTCCGAGTGGAGTAATCCTGAAAAAACATTTCCGAGTGGAGTATTGTTGGAACAGTTCCGAGTGAGACTATAGCCATTGGGTCTGTTCCGAGTGATAGAGGTTCAAAGGGATTCCGAGAAGAATTAGTGCAACTCTGATGAATGAAAGATTTCTGAGTGTGCATCTCCGAGTGATATGGTCCCGAATGGAGACACTTAGGGTACTAAGTGAGGGTGAATAAGAGAGAAAGGAGGTAAGTTTTGATAATAAGATGCCGAGTGAATGATCAAACTAGGAAGTGAATCGGTCTATGGAATATTTACCGAGTGAAACTCAAGTGATTGAGGGCTCGGATTTGGAATGATTCTACCAAGTGGAAGTTGTGTAAGGAAGGACTCGGGTTGGATTTATTTTGCCGAGAGAAGAATGAGTAAATGGTGATCAATATAGATTATTTTACTGAGTGACTGAATTACCGAGTGGGCATTCAATAGGAATGAGTCAGCATTGACGAAATTCACCGAGTGAAAGCTGATCAGGAGACGAGTCGATTTGGAGATGAATTACCGAGTGAGACACTGCTCAGAAGATGAGTGATTATGAATGGTATACTAAATGATGAACTTGTAGAATACCCGAGTGAAATAAGGTTGGGATATGCCGAGTGGCATTTGATTGGGAGATATTCTGAGTGAGGGGACAACTATGAGGGGAGAATCGGTTTCTGAAAAGTCTTACCGAGTGGAACCGTGTGTGTATGAAGACTCGGATTTGGAATGAGGAACCGAGTGTTGAAGACTGTGAAGGGGGACTCGGTTTTCACTGAATGAAAGACTGGGTGAAGGATAAATACGTTTGGATCAATTATGCCGAGTGATAGATTATGTATGAGTTGGCTTAATAATGATTTGAAACGGCCGAGTAGAAAACAGAGAAGAATGACTCGGTTTCAGAAGAATTTTACCGAGTGAAAACTCGAGTAAAAGACTGACTTAGAGCTGACTCAGTATCTGGAAGGTTTACCGAGTGGGTATACTTAAATGAAGACTCGGTTACCGAGTGAAAGGATAAGTGAGAGAGAGAGCTCGATCTGGACATGCTCTGCCGAGTGAGGAACCAAGGAATTGAGTCTGATTCAGATAAATTCCGAGTGAGAATGCATGACTCGCTCAAGCGAGTCCGAGTCCACTTGAGCGAGGGGACTTGTTTTCCCTTTTTCTTCACACGACTGGAGGAATTCCAGTCGGTTTATAGGCTAACCGAGTGGAATTCCAGTCGGTTTTCAGTGCCAGAGGTGACTTTTGACTCCTTTCTTGTCCCTTATACAATTTTTAATGCAACCAACACCATTATTACTCCTTCTAGTGGGTGGACGGCCAGAACTGGACCATTATAAACCACTTTCCTATTTTAATCCTCCATTATCTCCACTATCAAAGCACTAACAGCACTAAACATCCACTCACAAGGATAATGTTTCCCACTCACTTTGCATTATTAACTTTGCCTTGCCAAGACCTGAACGTGGAAACAAAGCTAGTAAACTATCCTTACCTTAACTTCTCTTCTTCCTTAATATCCCTTCAAACAGAAGCAGGAGGAAAACCAGGGAGCCATTTTTCACTCGGCAAAACAAGTAAGAGGGGACAGGGTTGTGAATATTTGTGAAATGGGTAGAAGTGTATGCTGTTCTAGGATTCCAGAATTAACTTCGTAATTTGTTGCTCATTTTTGAAATTGAAAACGTGTGAATTTGACTCTGACTTCTTCATGAAAGTTGTAGATCTTTTTGATATCTAAATTTTGAGACCTGAATCAAGTAATTTGAATAAGTATAGCAAACGTTATAGCCAAAATATTACAGCATGTTCGTGTATAAAGTTTATCCTTTGTTTTGTATATATATTGATTTACTGGGAATTTTACGTGCATAATCAGCCCTTTATGTCTTCATGAAAGTTGTAGATATATATGTTGTGGATCTTTAGAAAGTGGTTTCACATTAAAATAATTTTTGTAGCTCAAGTTATGCTCATAATACTGAAGTATGTACAAGCTGTAAATCTCTGAACTTGAAATCCGTATCTTATTTTTAAAACTGGGAATTCTGTGGTAAGAATTAGTGATCAGTGTCTTCATGAAAGTTGTAAATCTTTTTGTTATGTGAATTTTGAGACCTGAACCGATTGATTTGAGTATGTGTAGCAAAAGTTATAGCCAAAATACTACTGTATGTCCGAGTGAAAGATTTGCTTCATGTTTAGTGCATATTTTGATATGCTGGGAATTATACATGCATAATCAGCCTTGGATGTCTTCATGAAAGTTGTAGATAATTAAGTTTTGGATTTTTAGAAAGTAGTTTCACATCAAAATAATTTTTTTAGCTCAAGTTATGCTCAAATTACTGAAGTATGTGCAAGCTGAAAATTCTGAAATTCTGAAATTCTGAAATCCGAATCTTGTTTTTAAAACTAGGAAGTTTATGGTGAGAATTAGGGGTTTGTGTCTTCATGAAAATTGTAGATATGTGTGTTAAAAATAATTTAGAATTAGTTTCATGTCAAAATCACGTTTGTAACTCCAGATACGTTCTAAATACTAATCTGTGTACATTTTGGAAAACTTATCTTGAGGCAGTATGGTATTTTGTGAATAAGTAGTATTTCTGATTGGAATCCGAAACTGTGTTCTTCATGAAAGTTGTAGATAATTGTATTTTTGAGCTATAGAAAGTGGAATCATCTAAAAAGGAGTTGATTTGCCCATGTTATGACTGTTTTGCTAATGTATGTTGCTGTTGGGGATGCTGAAAGTCACTTAAAATGGCTATTTTGATAGAAAATGATATTTTCTCTATGGATATAAATTATTTATTAAATTATTGAGTGATTATGAATTATTATAAATGTTGTTGAGTATTACACAGTTTGTATATTGTGATGGTGAATAATTATGAATGACATAATTAATATATATGTACATGAATGCCTTGTGGTCACTAACATATGTGGTTGAAACAGTAAATCCATGATTTTGTGAATTATTATGGGTATTGTGTTCCTTGAGGACTTGTATTATCCAAGAGGTTTTGGAAATGTGGTTATCATGGTATGTTAAATGATAAAGAGAATTAAAGGCATTCATGCATCATAAGCATTGGACGCATCATGGAATTTAGGGGTTCCGCGATTGCCTACCCTGGTGGGGGGTTACTCTATGATGAGTTAAGCCCTATTTTGTTGTGTGCCATGGAGTGTAGGGATTCATGGTCTATGCAAAGCCCTACTTATGATAATTATGTACTTCGGTACTTAAGCGCCATGAAGTATAGGGATTCATGGTATATGCTAAAGCCCTAATTGTGTAAGCGCCATGAAGTATAGGGATTCATGGTATATGCTAAAGCCCTAATTGTGTAAGCGCCATGAAGTATAGGGATTCATGGTATATGCTAAAGCCCTAATTGCGTCTCTATGAGACTTTTACTGCAGTATTCCCACCAAACCAAATGGATCCAGCATGACATCATTTAACTAATTGAAGAATTATTAAATGGACTTGTTTGGCATATTCATCATATCATTATGAGTTGTTGATTGTGTTTGTGCAATTTTATCTATTTTATATTTATTCTATATTCTGTCTCACTCTTACATTAATTTTTACAGTGAATGACACGCCGAATGGAGAGTGATGCCATGATTGATGTCTATTTGAATTATTACTTGAACTTTGATTTCATGAGTTGTAATAAGTATAACATGTCATGTACCATTATCTTCTAAATCGTTTTCGCTACTTAAATATTTTCTTGAATTTAATTATTCACGACTAGTATGTATGATAATTTTCCACTGTTATCAACTGTTACATAAACTCTGAATTGAATTTATGAATTTTAAAATGATCTTTCGAAAACGTGAAAAATTTACTCGAAAATTTTAATTAACGTTTCGGGGCGTTACATGTTGGTATCAGAGCGTTTTCAAAAATTCAGGACCAATTACTATGATATGTATTGATTTTTAATATACTATGTGAATTGTTTGATTAATTGTTTGAGAATATGTCCTATATGTGCTATATTACTTGTGCCTGACTGATAAACTGCAAGGTGATTTGTTTGATTACTAGCCTGATGATATGATAAATGTGCGT
The DNA here is from genome assembly GCA_037962975.1 of Clitoria ternatea. Classification (NCBI taxonomy): domain Eukaryota; kingdom Viridiplantae; phylum Streptophyta; class Magnoliopsida; order Fabales; family Fabaceae; genus Clitoria; species Clitoria ternatea. The sequence continues at coordinate 185,153,653 of CM075671.1, forward strand.
TATATGACTTATTGCTTATCTGATAAATTGTAGTTACGTTATTATATTATATATATATATATATATACATACGATATATTTTCCCATAGGATTAGTATAAATCAAACCATGAATATAGGATGACAAGGAACGAGAACGACGCTATAGCAGCTGCTATCAACCGTTTGGCTGAAGCTATAAAAAGGCAGAATCAACTAAGAATTTTCGAAGAAAACCACCAAGACAGATTAGAACGAGAAGAGATCAACAGACAACTGAAACCTCAGTCAATTGCCTTTAAAAGGAGAGGATCGTTTTATCCAAATCACTTCAAGGGGGGATCGTCATCATCTTATGAGAGATACAACAATCATATGGGTATAAAGTGTTTTAAGTGCAAAGGTAATCACCATGTACGTGATTGCAATAGACGCTTAGAAAATATCACTTGCTATCGATGCAATCAGAAGGGTCACATCAGCCCAAATTGTCCACTGAAATAGCGAATCAGCAACACTATGAATAAGCAAATAGATTCGGGTTATCAAGAAGCCCGTAGAGGAAACGCTCGTGCTGTTCAACCTATAAGACAGTATAGGGAGTCAACAGACGAGAGATCACATACAGAAAGAGTCTTTGACGTTAGCAGTTCAGAGGCAGACCAAGCAGGCGACCTCATGCAAAGTAAGTATGAGAATAATGATACCATTTTATCTATGTTGTCTGATTCTGGTGCTACACAGAAGTAAGTTAGACATTTTTAATTACCTGTGAAGCCTATAATATATGATTTGATTATTTCCATTTCGAACGGTACACAACTTAGGATTACTAAGGTGTGTAGCGATTATTCTGAGCTCACAGAAGGTAGGAACTTTCTTGTCAATCCTGTTTATCCTTGAAGAATATAGAAGTAATTCTAGGAATGAATTAGATATCGGTGAATCAAGTTTTAATAGACTGTTATAACGAGACCGAGGTATTTCCATTAGAAGAAAATCCTATTTCAGACAACCATTTTTTTGAGTCTCCTTCTATACCAACCAAACATGTTTTTCTTATTCTTCAATGTGAAGATAGTCCAAACGATAGAAACTCCTTATTCTCTTTTCATTTTCTTGGACATACTAAGGCTAGAGATAACGTACAGTTTAAGGTAAAATTCTTATACTCTTTGGTTGTTTTAGGTTTTGGTTTCTATGATCATAGGAGAGTACATTATGAATGAGTTTAAGAATAGAAATCATTTTCATGTGGAACCCAAAGGAGGAATATGTCTTAAGTATCTTTGGATAGGTGTGAAATAGTATACGAAGATTTTAAGATTTGAGATGGAAGATAATGGTTGTTAATGGTGATTGTTTGATTCTAGTGGAACTTCAACTTTAGGATTTAAGGGAAATAAGTAATAACGTCATGTGAGATGATTTTAGCGAAAACCCAGGATGATGTGTGTATAGGTGTTATTAATAATGGGATTGATGGTTATTAGGAATGATTATTAAGTTTTGATGAGTTGAGGATTTTGGTTAAGTTGATTATTCTGATGACTTTTAATACTCTAGGATGATTATATATGAGGGATCGAATTATTAAAACATTGATATTGATTATCGGGGATTAGGAGAAGAGTGTATATGAGTATGTGAGTGATTAGAGGACTTAAATTTAGATTGTTGATGTTTATGATGGTTGCAAGCAATTGATAATGAATTAAGGGAATAAATACTAGAATCACTTTGAAATAGTTGAATTAGTAATGGTTGAACGATTCATGTGATGGTTTGGAAAGCTAAGAGCCATAGTATTGATATTGATAGGAATAGTTAGCTCTTTAAGATTTAGAGAATTTAGGTATTGGGAAAGGAATTCCCGAAGCCTAACATAGACGTGTAAATTGGATATAAACAAGTTAAGAACTTGATAATGAGTTTTGGGGGAAGATGTCTTATGGTGGTATAATAATAGCATGAATATGTATAGTTGCGACAAGATTGTGTTCCGGATAATAGTACGGAATGATTCCAGCTTTGAAATTTCGAGGACGAAATTTTTATTAGGGTGGGAGAAATGTAACATCCTGCTTTTAATAATAGCTCTTTTTGGTAAATTTTGAAGTATAAAAGATCTGTTAGTGTTACTCAATGAATAAAAACACTCTATGGATGGTTGTGGTACTCCAAAATTTCATTTTTGGGTATAATTATAGGAATTACATAAACCTTTAAGGATGAGGCCCAAATTCCGAGTGAAAATACCTTAGAAAGAACTGTCCGAGTGAGAAAGAGAGTCTGTTTCGAGTGAAAACTGCAAATTCTGAGTGACCAAAAGGAATTCCGAGTGGAAAATGGAAATACCGAGTGCAAATGGTGTTTTCCGAGTGAAACAGGTCAGAGAAAGGGTTACTCGAATAAATAAAAGCTCTGTTCCGAATGATTGGAAGAAATTCCGAGTGACTGAGAGGAATTCCGAGTGAAAAATAGCAATACCGAGTGAAGGTTGTGTTTTCCGAGTGGAACATGGCTGAGAGGATTCATTCTGAGTAAAACACCTTCAAAAGACTCAATTCCGAGTCAAATATTTTTCAATGACTCAATTCTGAGTCATACATTGTTAGGCATTTCTATCTATGAATAAAATTTTCCCAAAAGCTTCACTTCCGAGAGGAAAGACTTATATACTCCGAGTGGAGTAATCCTGAAAAAACATTTCCGAGTGGAGTATTGTTGGAACAGTTCCGAGTAAGACTATAGCCATTGGGTCTGTTCCGAGTGATAGAGGTTCAAAGGGATTCCGAGAAGAATTAGTGCAACTCTGATGAATGAAAGATTTTTGAGTGTGCATCTCCGAGTGATATGGTCCCGACTGGAGACACTTAGGGTACTAAGTGAGGGTGAATAAGAGAGAAAGGAGGTAAGTTTTGACAATAAGATACCGAGTGAATGATCAAACTAGGAAGTGAATCGGTCTATGGAATATTTACCGAGTGAAACTCAAGTGATTGAGGGCTCGGATTTGGAATGATTCTACCAAGTGGAAGTTGTGTAAGGAAGGACTCGGGTTGGATTTATTTTGCCGAGAGAAGAATGAGTAAATGGTGATCAATATAGATTATTTTACTGAGTGACTGAATTACCGAGTGGGCATTCAATAGGAATGAGTCAGCATTGACGAAATTCACCGAGTGAAAGCTGATCAGGAGACGAGTCGATTTGGAGATGAATTACCGAGTGAGACACTGCTCAGAAGATGAGTGATTATGAATGGTATACTAAATGATGAACTTGTAGAATACCCGAGTGAAATAAGGTTGGGATATGCCGAGTGGCATTTGATTGGGAGATATTCCGAGTGAGGGGACAACTATGAGGGGAGAATCGGTTTCTGAAAAGTCTTACCGAGTGGAACTGTGTGTGTATGGAGACTCGGATTTGGAATGAGGAACCGAGTGTTGAAGACTGTGAAGGGGGACTCGGTTTTCACTGAATGAAAGACTGGGTGAAGGATAAATAGGTTTGGATCAATTGTGCCGAGTGATAGATTATGTATGAGTCGGCTTAATAATGATTTGAAACGGCCGAGTAGAAAACAGAGAAGAATGACTCGGTTTCAGAAGAATTTTACCGAGTGAAAACTCGAGTAAAAGACTGACTTAGAGCTGACTCAGTATCTGGAAGGTTTACCGAGTGGGTATACTTGAATGAAGACTCGGTTACCGAGTGAAAGGATAAGTGAGAGAGAGAGCTCGGTCTGGACATGCTCTGCCGAGTGAGGAACCAAGGAATTGAGTCTGATTCAGATAAATTCCGAGTGAGAATGCATGACTCGCTCAAGCGAGTCCGAGTCCGCTTGAGCGAGGGGACTTGTTTTCCCTTTTTCTTCACACGACTGGAGGAATTCCAGTCGGTTTATAGGCTAACCGAGTGGAATTCCAGTCGGTTTTCAGTGCCAGAGGTGACTTTTGACTCCTTTCTTGTCCCTTATACAATTTTTAATGCAACCAACACCATTATTACTCCTTCTAGTGGGTGGACGGCCAGAAGTGGACCATTATAAACCACTTTCCTATTTTAATCCTCCATTATCTCCACTATCAAAGCACTAACAGCACTAAACATCCACTCACAAGGATAATGTTTCCCACTCACTTTGCATTATTAACTTTGCCTTGCCAAGACCTGAACGTGGAAACAAAGCTAGTAAACTATCCTTACCTTAACTTCTCTTCTTCCTCAATATCCCTTCAAACAGAAGCAGGAGGACAACCAGGGAGCCATTTTTCACTCGGCAAAACAAGTAAGAGGGGACAGGGTTGTGAATATTTGTGAAATGGGTAGAAGTGTATGCTGTTCTAGGATTCCAGAATTAACTTCGTAACTTGTTGCTCATTTTTGAAATTGAACACGTGTGAATTTGACTCTGACTTCTTCATGAAAGTTGTAGATCTTTTTGATATCTAAATTTTGAGACCTTAATCAAGTAATTTGAATAAGTATAGCAAAAGTTATAGCCAAAATATTACAGCATGTTCGTGTGGAAAGTTTATCCTTTGTTTTGTATATATATTGATTTACTGGGAATTGTACGTGCATAATCAGCCCTTTATGTCTTCATGAAAGTTGTAGATATATATGTTATGGATCTTTAGAAAGTGGTTTCACATTAAAATAATTTTTGTAGCTCAAGTTATGCTCATAATACTAAAGTATGTACAAGCTGTAAATCTCTGAACTTGAAATCCGTATCTTATTTTTAAAACTGGGAATTCTGTGGTAAGAATTAGTGATCAGTGTCTTCATGAAAGTTGTAAATCTTTTTGTTATGTGAATTTTGAGACCTGAACCGATTGATTTGAGTATGTGTAGCAAAAGTTATAGCCAAAATACTACTGTATGTCCGAGTGAAAGATTTGCTTCATGTTTAGTGCATATTTTGATATGCTGGGAATTATACATGCATAATCAGCCTTGGATGTCTGCCTGAAAGTTGTAGATAATTAAGTTGTGGATTTTTAGAAAGTGGTTTCACATCAAAATAATTTTTGTAGCTCAAGTTATGCTCAAATTACTGAAGTATGTGCAAGCTGAAAATTCTGAAATTCTGAAATTCTGAAATCCGAATCTTGTTTTTAAAACTAGGAAGTTTATGGTGAGAATTAGGGGTTGGTGTCTTCATGAAAATTGTAGATATGTGTGTTAAAAATAATTTAGAATTGGTTTCATGTCAAAATCACGTTTGTAACTCCAGATACGTTCTAAATACTAATCTGTGTACATTTTGGAAAACTTATCTTGAGGCAGTATGGTATTTTGTGAATAAGTAGTATTTCTGATTGGAATCCGAAACTGTGTTCTTCATGAAAGTTGTAGATAATTGTATTTTTGAGCTATAGAAAGTGGAATCATCTAAAAAGGAGTTGATTTTCCCATGTTATGACTGTTTTGCTAATGTATGTTGCTGTTAGGGATGCTGAAAGTCACTTAAAATGGCTATTTTGAAAGAAAATGATATTTTCTCTATGGATAGAAATTATTTATTAAATTATTGAGTGATTATGAATTATTATAAATGTTGTTGAGTATTACACAGTTTGTATATTGTGATGGTGAATAATTATGAATGACATAATTAATATATATGTACATGAATGCCTTGTGGTTAGTAACATATGTGGTTGAAACAGTAAATCCATGATTTTGTGAATTATTATGGGTATTGTGTTCCTTGAGGACTTGTATTATCCAAGAGGTTTTGGAAATGTGGTTATCATGGTATGTTAAATGATAAAGAGAATTAAAGGCATTCATGCATCATAAGCATTGGACGCATCATGGAATTTAGGGGTTCCGTGATTGCCTACCCTGGTGGGGGGTTACTCTATGATGAGTTAAGCCCTATTTTGTTGTGTGCCATGGAGTGTAGGGATTCATGGTCTATGCAAAGCCCTACTTATGATAATTGTGTACTTCGGTACTTAAGCGCCATGAAGTATAGGGATTCATGGTATATGCTAAAGCCCTAATTGTGTAAGCGCCATGAAGTATAGGGATTCATGGTATATGCTAAAGCCCTAATTGTGTAAGCGCCATGAAGTATAGGGATTCATGGTATATGCTAAAGCCCTAATTGCGTCTCTATGAGACTTTTACTGCAGTATTCCCACCAAACCAAATGGATCCAGCATGACATCATTTAACTAATTGAAGAATTATTAAATGGACTTGTTTGGCATATTCATCATATCATTATGAGTTGTTGATTGTGTTTGTGCAATTTTATCTATTTTATATTTATTCTATATTCTGTCTCACTCTTACATTAATTTTTACAGTGAATGACACGCCGAATGGAGAGTGATGCCATGATTGATGTCTATTTGAATTATTACTTGAACTTTGATTTCATGAGTTGTAATAAGTATAACATGTCATGTACCATTATCTTCTAAATCGTTTTCGCTACTTAAATATTTTCTTGAATTTAATTATTCACGACTAGTATGTATGATAATTTTCTGCTGTTATCAACTGTTACATAAACTCTGAATTGAATTTATGAATTTTAAAATGATCTTTCGAAAACGTGAAAAATTTACTCGAAAATTTTAATTAACGTTTCGGGGCGTTACATGAGCTATCACTAGAGTATGAAGAGAAAGTTTCCTCATAGATTGAATAGTGATCAATGCCCCTTAAAATCATTGTTTTCTTTGTTGGGAATTGAGAGGCAATGTGACCCCTTCCTAAACACTTAAAACATTTTATGGAACTTGTTCTTGAAGAATTAGGTTGGGATAAAGAGTTGGCATTCCCAGAAAAAGTGTGTTTTGAAGGTTATATAGGGGGATGATCCCTATGAACCTCACTTTTAATCCTAGGAGATAAAGTTCCCACTTCATGCTCCTTACCCTTTCTACTGCTACCTTCTTTATGGATGAAGTCTTCCTTGCCCTTCCACCTAGGCCTATATGTTTTAGAATCCCTATTATAATAGGAAGCTCTACCCATGAGTTGAGCTTCTACTCTTATGCATTGATGGATAAGCTCCTCAATGTCCACATGAGGTAGAAGTTCCACTCTCTTTTTAATATTATGATTAAGACCATGTAAAAATCTATGCATGAGGATTTCTTCATCCTCCTCAACATTGGCCCTAATCATAGCCATCTCCAAAGCCTTATAATAATCCTACACACTTTTGGACCCTTGGGTGAGTCTATTGAGCTTGGACAATAACTCACCCCTATAATAGGAGGGAACATATCTTTTCCTAAGTAAGGCTTTAAGGTCCTCCCATTCATCAATGTGTAAGAGACGGTCTTGTTAGGGAATCCCTAGTGCATGAGCAGCGGAAATACAAGGATTCCTATAAGATTTGTAAAGCACCGTGTTTCAAACCATAAGACAAACACAAAAAAATATTGCGTTTTAGGATTACCTCTTGAAGAAAATCGAATCAAAGCAGTCATAGCCTCGTCCTTTAGGAGTCCACACGCATACTCCCACCAGAAATGCTACACCTTCCAAATGCTAGTTTGACGGCGTGTAGCTTTTACAACTTTTCCGTATTTTGTGTCTCTGTTTGGTTAGCCGCCTATAAGCATCTTATGCTCTATTTATAGGCTTAGGTTTGACCTAATTTGCTCTCTAAATAGTGGGCTCCTTGCTCTATTTTCAGATGGGCTTACTCTATATGTGTGACCCTATAGGTAAAATACTCAGTTATATTAATAATAAACTATTTTATTATTAATATAAAATAAGAGCGGCATCTAGTAATGCATCATTATGTCCAAATATTATTTATTATCAACATAACATATAAGTGATAATTATTTTATATGTTTATTCCTTTTGTCACGATATCCCAATTGGGCCCAAGGCATGGTCGCGTCATCCTTATACGGTCCAATTTATTTTACTTGATACCGGAATAGACTTTATCCAAATAAATATCTAATATTTATTCTTTCTAGCATGGCCATGCATTTCCTTAGTCTCACTCCATCAAGTGGCCTATAGATATCACTCCTGTCACATAGGAGAGACAAATCCCATCTACATCACTCACATCCCTCTGCATAATTTGTTCATTGCCTAACCACAATCTTTATAGTCCTCTTGTTACAAAAGACGTTTGATTGTATTAAAACAACAAACTCCTTATGTAGTAATCGCAGTGACTTCAGGTCAAAGGACTACATATACCATTATCACATTGAGAATCGTTTATGACATTCATGTAACAATCCATGCAACATTCTCATGGTGGGTCTGTCCAGTACATCATTACTCTTAATGTGTACCCATGTGAAGACTTGATATCATTTATATCCATGATCTGTGAGATCAGATCATCAGTACACTCACATACTAGTCTTAATGTCACTAGTGGAAAAAAGACCTTTTACATCGGGGGCTTTACACCGGTTATAATGTGACCGGTGTAAAAAATAAGGCGGTGGCAAATTTGTAAATAATTTAAAACTTTACACCGCTGTATATTCTAAACCGGTAAGAAATAATAAGTTTATACCGGTCTTAATTTTTGACCGGTGAGAAATATTAAAGTTTGTATCAGTCTTAATTTCAGACCGGTGAGAAAACTTTCTATGCTACCTATCTGTCTTCTATCATTTTCATTTTCAAGCCCTACCCTCTCGAAGCCCCGCCCCCTCTTGAACCCCTTTCAACTCAACACCATCGTCTCCGTCTCCCTCTTCTCGACCATTATCTCCCTCGAAGCCATCTTCTTCCTCTTTTCCCTCTAAGACCTTGTCTCTCTCTCCCTCGAAGCCACAATCTCTCTTGTCTCTCTCTTCTCCCTCGCAGCCATCGTCTCCCTTTCCCTCGAAACCATTGTGTCCCTCTTCTCCCTTAAAGCCATCGTCTCCTTCTCCCTCTCCCTCAAAGCCCATGTCTCCCTCTCCCTCGAAGCCCCTGCCTCGCTCTTCTCCCTCGAAGTTGCAAGGTCTGTCCCTCTCCGCTAAGGGTCAACCCAGTCTCCTTCATTTATGTTGTTTTTGGTAATTTTTTTTGTTTTTGTTTTGCAATCTCAGGAGGTTATGAATCCATTGTTTGAAAAGCATTCGAAGCAGTTCAGAATTGATGGAACAAGAATTTCAGCAAGAACAATGGATGGTTTGCATAAGACATTAGTTTTGGGTATTCTGAGGCCAAAGAGGTTAGATTTTCAAACCCTAACAATGTATGATATCTCTCTGTTTCTAAAGCTTGTTTGGATTTTGGAATATTTTTTATCCTGCCCCCTCTGTTCGAATCTTTTGTCCTCTGTTTTTGTGGATCACAATTGCTGCTAATTCTTTTGTCCCTGTTTATGGAGTTTGAGAAATTATAGCTATTCTTGTGTTATTTTACCTATTGTTTTTCTTTTCTTGATCTGCTTATGATGTTTTATGTTCACTTTTAAGGGCTATTATTGTTTAATGTGTATAGTTTGATTGATCAGCTAATTTCTACTATTCAGAAGGATGGTTGAATTGTCAATCCTCAAATATCCAAAATCCATCAATTTTTTTTACGTTGATCCTAGTTTTAAGTTTTCAATCTTTTAAAAATCAGAATGATAATTTGAAAACTCAAAACTGAAAACCATGGTTTTAAAATGTAATTTTCAAACCTTTTTGAAAATACATTAAAAATGAATTAAAAATGTGTCCAAAACAACTCTTGTTCCATTTCTTCTCTTTTTCTCAACAAGTCAAAGATGATAAAAATCCATTCAACATATTAGAAGAAAACACCAAAATACTGTAGTTTATCATTTACTTTTTTTTCAAACAAAAACAAAGTAAATAAACTTTTTGCAACTTTGGGTTAAAGCTGCCAAGCCAAGTTCTTGGAAATTATGCCTAATAAGATAAACTAGTACCACACGTTTAAAGTATGCCTAATAAGATAAACTAGTACCAAATATTGTAAATTAGTTAAGGCACTTAGGAACCTCAATGGAGTACTCTGCCGCAGAAATGGACCAGGAATCACTACAGCAAACAGAATAAATGGTAGGTTTGAAATGCTCTTATTATAGTGAAATTGTAATAATTTAATTGCTTGATTGTTATATAAGAGGGTATAACATTTTTCTTTTATTATATTTAACTAATTTGACATTGTATAGGAGACAAGACTCAATGAACTTTTTCATAGTATTCCTACCTTGGACGAGCTTCATGCCTTGGATGAGATGGTTTTAAGGCTGACATTGTTATAATTGGAAGTTAATTTTTCCCTTTGCATAAATGTATTTTACAATTTTGATGCATATAGTTTCAAATAATACTTATAATTATATTCTCAAATAATTTCCGAGATCCAATATAGAAATAGTACAAACTTTAAACATGGTTTATTTGTTTGGACCAGATTAATATTCTTTACTATAGTCAGCTACAACTTTTTCTGAAGAAATCAATTCATTATAATTATTATAGTTACAAGTCTGTTGGTTGGCATAACAGGGATTAGAGTTGCTAAATGATAGAGTCTATTCATCTTCATATACAATTTTACTAGGATTTGTCTTGTACCATGATTCTTTTATCAGGGCTTGCCAAATGATAGAGCTATTGAATGTCAAGACTCATATAAGCATATGTCTGTCATTGATAGACCTCTATCTTCATATCTTTGCTTCCAGTTAAAAAGAGTTTTCAACTAATTGGTACTGGTTTTCTTTATCCTCATACAGTGTTGAGAAAGACGAAAACCTCTAATTCCACAGAAGATTTGAAGCATCTCCAAATGCATCAGGCCTTTCCTTGAGAAACATGATGTTACAATCAAATAGTAGTATAAGGTAATTGAACTGTAGTCAATTGTCTCATTTTGTCTCATAGTGAACCCAATATTGCAACTGTATTTGGTTGGCGTAGTTGGAGAAAGGTCATTGCTGAATAGAGGACAGCTTGTTCAATGTTGCATTTCATTAGCATTATTTTACTTTAACTTTACTGATTGCTAGTTCTTCATCATTAGATAGTATAAATTGAACTTTGCAATTTTGAGTTATTAAAATGATTCCAGTATATTATTTTGTAAGTTTGAAACTTGTAAATAAAAAAACACTTAGGTGAAATTTGCTAGCGTGTTGTGCTTCTATCAAAATATAAGTTTCATATCAATAACTCAATTTATTATTTTGTTATTAAAATAAGTCTGAATGATTAAATTTTGGATTTGTTAGATTATCAATTTTATTTTATTTTTTTTTACTACAAAATCATTTATAATTTATGTATTCTGACTGGTTTAACAATAGCATTTAGTTTAACCTTTAATATAAAACAAGAGTGGAACAAAACAGGAGAATCATTCCAGTATATTTCTCTTGTACCCTTTAATGTAAATTATTCTATTTTTCATACACCTGTAACTAATCAATGTAACAATTAACTTTATAAAACCTGATATTAGGCTCTCTGAATAACATAACTTTATAAAACCTGATATTATTCTTTGCTTCATTCCATGGGAACAATAACAAGAAGAAGAAAAGAATCTACAGAAAAAATGTCATTATTATATCAGTATGCTGATTATGGTTCTAGAATGCTCAGAGTGATCCTAGTATAACTATTTCGATCCTAATAGAATTAATTCAACTTTTATATGCTTGTTTTGATTGTGAAATTAATGTTTTGATATAATTATTTTATCTCTCATAAATGTATATTTGATCTAAATGCTTGGAGTAATTTCTTGGTTATTTTCAACTAGTAAACCTTGTCATTTTTTTCTTTGGATGAGACTACTTTAAATAATTGATTATATCATCAGTGTCATTGATCTAATTTAATTAATGCTTTATAGTATACCTTATATGTTTGAAACTATTAATACCTTCAAGTACTAGTACAATAGGAATATGTGAACTTTATTACTAACTAGTATTTGTTTATTTATAGGGACCCTCGGGAATACTGTAAGGAAGTGGGAAACAACACTTCTGTCTTGTACCAAATAGTTGATTCTTCACGGCGACATAGAGCCAGTCCTATAGATTCCTCCCAAAGCATTAATCTCTAGTTTTTATTGTTAATTGTATTTTCATTTTCAATCAACAACAGATTTTTAATTGTGTTTGGAAATTGAATTAGAATACATAATGTTGTTATTGTCATTTCCTTAGTATTTCCGAATTCTGTATTTTCCTTTGTAATTTTTTTATATTATCTTGTAATTTGACAATTTTTAATAAAAGTTATATGATTAGAGCTTTCTATTTGGATATAATAAGGACATTCATTATAGCATCACGATTTGGTAGTAGAATAAAGGGAAAATGCAAAATATAAAGAAAGCAAGAAAATATAAAAAAAATTTTACACCGGTTGTGATAACTAACCGGTGTTAAAAGTCTACTTTTTTGTACCGGTTGTTACAAGTAGGACCGGTGTGAAATATAATATTTACACCGGTTGTTACCAACAGGACCGGTGTAAATATTATATTTTAGGTCCTAATCTAAAGGACCGGTGTAAAATCTATTTTTCTCACCGGTCCCAAAACCGGTGTAAAAAGTCCCTATTTTTCTCACTGGCTTCATCTACACCGATCCTACAACCGGTGTAAAAAGCCAAAAAGGACCGGTGTAAAAAGCCTTTTTTCCACTAGTGTGTATTTACATGTCCCCATGTAAATACTTGACTAGGGACATTTTAGGAATAACTCTCATATGACCTATTACTCCAAGGATAAATAAAGGTTGTTAAATTATTTAACAAAAAAGACTTATTGTTCAAAATGATGCATCCTATATAGGCTTTTAGTGCATATTTCCAACAATCTCCCACTTGCACGGAGAGCCGATAAGGTTAATGCCCAATGACGTCTACAGTGCCCTTATGCTTTTACTACGTAAGCAGTTTTACTAGGGGGTTCCCAACAATTTTGTTGGTATGCACATTGCATATTTTCACATCTTCAAAAGATGGAACTATTTAAGTATATGCTTGGATTAATCCACTTCCTTATATTGTTCTATGGTTCCATTGTCATCATAGTGGAAACTTATAGGGTACAAAACATTTAGAATGATTAAATGTAAATTGACTTCTTTTGTAATTTAACATAGCAAAATACTTAGATTTGTTAGTAGAACCAACAATTGTTTCTTGCTTTGAACCTTTCAAGCATACATTGTAACCATCTTGACAACACATATATTTTGATTACAATCTTAAGTCTTTCAAATTAATCAAAAGATTGGCATCAATGTAACCTTTACAACGAGCTCATCTTCCATTTATCAAGATCAAATCCTTAGTTCTTCTTAAGTATTTAAGGATACTCTTGACTATAGAATGAGAATATTATTAGTTCTAGAAGAAGCATATCTTCTACATGTAATACTAGAACTATAGTTATGCAGTTACTAACCTTTTTATAGTCACAAGATTTATCTTCATTCTTTAATGAAGATTCTAGCTTCTAAAAGCTTACTTTAGTCCATAAATAGAACATTTACAGTTCACATACCTTCCTAGATGTTTCAGGCATAAAAGGCCTTTAGGTTGTGTCACATACACATCCTCAAGATGATTTCCATCTTGACATCTATCTACCATATCTCATAATGGTGGTATATTGCTACAACAAGTAGGATCCAAAATGGTTTTTAAGCTAATTGAATTTTGTCAATCTTGTTTTTAAAGGTACTTTTATTACCATCCATGTTTAGTTTTCCTTTTGAAAACCCACTTGCATCCTATCAGTTTTACACTTTAGGTGCGTCAACCAAGGTTCGTACCATGTTAATATACATGGAGCCCATTTTAAATCCCATGGTCTTATACCATGTCTTAGAATCTAAACTTGCATTGGCCTCTTCATAAGAAACTTGATCAATTAGCAATATGCCTCTTTCCTGATTTATAAGATATCCATATCTTTCAGATTTGGTTACATATCCTATTTGATCTTACGCAAGTCTTGCGCTACCGGAGCTAATGATGTCACAACATTTTGTGATTTCTACTCTAAGTCCATCCTTGACTTTTTAATGCTTTGTGATACTTGAATTTCTTCAAGTTCTACTATCCTCCCACTGATTCTTTAAGGGATGTACTCTTATTCAAGAATACAACATTCTAAGAAACAAGCCTTTTACTCTTAGATGGATTGTAGAAATGATAACTCTTAGCTTTCTTTGGGTATCTCATAGAAGACATTTATCCAATTTGGATCTGACCTTGTCAGAGTTGGATGCTCTATAGAAACATCATAGTTCCAAATTATTAGTAAAGACATACTAGGTTTCTTCCTAGTCCATATCATATATGGTTTCTTTAAGAAAGTCTAAGATGGAACATGGTTAAGTGTGGAAATTTTGTTAAAAAAGGAACGTTGAAGAAGTTAGAGATGTTTGATAATAATCAATAATCAAACTATATCCAACAAGGTTTGACTTTTCCTTGTAGAGATGCTATTATGGCATTCCATGAGGAATGAGTTAAGAGGTAATCTCTCACTCTATTAGATAGTTATCAAACTTGTAGCTCAAATTATTTGCTATCTTGATCTAATCAAGAGCTTTAATTGTCTTACCAATTTGGTTTTTCACTTCATTATGAATTCTTTGAACTTTTCAAAGACTTTCTAACTTATGTTACATAAATCCATACTCATTGGCTTTTCAATTAGTATGTTGAAGTATTGAAAAACATATCTAGTTATTGTTCCAATAGGCCCACATACATCATCATGTATTAAATAATAAATTACTCATCTTTTCAATGAATGAGGTCTCAATTATCTCTCCAATAAATAAGATTTACATGTCTCAATTGATTCCAAAATCAAAAGAGTCCATATAACTACATTAATGGTATTTAGAAATGTGTTTCTTATTCATTTGTCTTAGGAGACAATACCATGTAAGTAAGGTTCAAAATCACTCATTTTAACCTACTTTGACAGATGTTATAGATGGGTGTTTTGAGATTTAGGATGTGGAATCCATTACTCAATTGTGCATCAACATCCTTTTGAAGAAATAAAGTTATTTTATATTAAAAATAATTTCTTGTCCAACAAGAAACAATATGCACAATATGTCTAGTTCACTAACTAGCCCAATTAAGCCAACAAGAAACAATTAAGCCAAACATGACACACTTCTGCTTCCTCTTTATTGAAGATAATTCTCAAGTCTCGATACCTTTCTAGGCATTTTTCTAGATAAAGTGTCCTTCCAAAGGACAGATTGCAACAAAACAATATTTGGTTTATCATGGTTATTCTAAAACAAATTACATGCAAATCTATCACTTCTATTTAAAACATATTTAAATTTTGGTCATTAAATAAATATGTTGTCTCCCACTATTTTGATTCAAAACAAATACCCTCACTGGATCATAAAAAATCCCGTTGGAAGATTTTTCTAGTGGGCCAAGATCCATATTTGGCCTAGTGTTGAGTCAGCTTTGGCTGATCACTCAACTCTTGGTTATTTAGGTAGGAAACACATTTCTAATTGCATCTCATGTAACTCTTGGATGATTGAGTGGGTAACTCTTACCCTTATTCATCTTATGAATTTAAGCTCAATTGTTACGCCTCTAAGTTATTTTCAATCTAATTAAAAAACTTAGTTAAGTTTAGGCCTAATAAAAATAATTTAGATATTACAATTATCCCATCGCGCCTTACTAGTATAAATGATAGCACCCTGCTTTGGCAGGCCCACTATTTATTAACATTAGTCTCGACGAGTGTTACTTATTAAAAGGTGTTTAAACTTAATATTAACGCTTCTAGGTTCTTCAATCTGATTAAAGTTACCTAGATAAGTCCAATAACAAATGGTTGGATAATCCAATCATCCATCATCCTTTACTAATATCAATAAAATCACCCTGCTTTGACAAAACTTACACTTTATTGAAACTAGCATTGATGACTGTTGTTTATTAGAACACGTTTTAGACTGTTCATACCTTTAGGCCTTTCCAATCCAATTGAAAAATGTCTATTTGAATAAAACTTAATAAGTTATACTTGGAGTCCCTCACAATGAACTGTCCCTTCCCGGGGGTTAAGAGTTCCGGTGTGGGGCCAACACAAAAGTCAAAGGTTTTGGATATTTGTACACCGGTACAATGGGTATCTGGTATTATAATCCAATCTTTCAGTGGGAGAAAACCGGTCTTGCCATCCTGGAGATCCTACACACCAATCCTTCACCTTGAAAGGGGGTGAAAGGTGGTGCCACTTGCAAAAGTCCTCTGATGCTCAAGTTAGTGTGATAATGTAATGTAAAGATTTAAGAGTTAAGGAAAAAAGTCTTTTTTGTGTGTGTTCTTATTGTATTTATAGGTGGAGGAGAATGATGGGTCTGATTGCCCCAGGGAACAAACTTGACTTGCCTCGAAAGATTAGCCTTGAGAGTGGGGAATATCCTCTTTGTCCTGTCAGAGCATGGGCGTATATATATATATATATTTAATCAGCGTGGGAAACAAGTATGGGTTACAGGATAACGCGCCTGTTTCTCGAAGGCAGTTATCCATCATGGGTAATTAGAGTTGATGTATTCTTCCCAAAGCCACCAATAATTGATTAGTAACTATTCCGATGTGGAGAAGGAGTTATGTCCGGTATGCTAGGTGTCAACATGGGCTTACCGGTATAGGGAGAGCGCCTATACGGTCTTGTTAGTCCGATGTCTTACCCATTGGATCGGTAACATTGATGGATCGGATGACACGTCACACTTGTCTTGGTACCGATATCAAGACCGGATCACTTGGATAATCCAATTATCCAATCATGTCCTAGTAAATATAAATAAAGGCACCCAACTATGACGTGACCTATACTTTATCTATATCAAGTTAGACGTTATTACTTATTGGAAGGTATGACTGTCGGGCTTGAGGGATTTCAATTTTCTTATTGTTCATTACCGATTTTTATTAAACGCTTTAACGTAAAATAAAACCCCAAAACATGCAACCAAAATTATGAGATAGTTATGGTCTTCCTAGAAAATAAAATAAAATAAAATAAACCTAAAGGAACTATAGTGTCTTGACTTCGTGAAGTCCTACTCCCTAAAACCGCCATCCTCCTGGAGTCACCACTCCTTTGTTCCTTTCAAGTTCATATCCACCAAGAGTCACCACTCTAGGTTTCTTCTACGTCTCCACCTTGTTGGCTTTTCCAAGATTACAATGTAATAAAGAAAACTCGTTTTACATACGAGTGAAGGGTTGAGAGAAGAAATTTAAGAATAGAGAAAGCAACATCACGCAGGATGCATTTAAAATTAAATAAAAAATCTGAGACTATAACCATTCACCGTTGGACTGTTAATTAATCAATTAATAGAGTAATCAATTGTATTTAAAATAAAATAAATTTTAAAACACATAATTAAACACGCGGGTCATAAAAGCAAAACTACGCAAAGAAGTTTGGCGGCTCCGTTGACCGTTCAACAAACAGGATCAAGGGGTGTTCCAACCCAAAAATTTAGTACTGTAATCAGGTTAGTTCCAAGGAAAGAGAGGTGGGTCTGAAGTGACCGCTTAAGTACCAAGTCTTTCCTAGCCAGAACGTCCCACTGACCATTAATAATCGGTTATGATTTCAAACAATTTGAAATCTTAAATTTTGAAATGGCCAAGGTTTAACTTTTAAACCTTATCTTTTGACCCTTACAATTATCCTAAAATAGGAATAGTCAAGGTTTAACTTTTAAACCTTATCCCTAGAGTCTCAACAATCATCCTATTTTTTAGGAATGATTAAGGTTTAAATTTTAGACCTTATCTCTAGAGTTCAAGATATTTTATTTTGAATCTTATTAAATTTGATAAAGATCTTATCTTTAATTTGTAACTTTTGCAAATCCTATCAAATTTATTAAGCATTAAATATTTGATTTTAAAATTATTAAATTTAATAAAGGTCTTATCTTCTATTTGTAACAATTACAAATCATATTAAATTTAATAAATATGAATCAATCTGTAACTCCTACAAATCACATTAATTTTAAAAGGATCACATACGATGCAAATCCTATTAAAATTAATAAGAATAAATTATTTAAATTTATAACTCTTATAAATCATATTAATTTTAAAAAGATCACAAACGATGCAAATCCTATTAAAATTAATAAGAATAAATTATTTAAATTTGTAACTCTTATAAACTTTAAATTTAACAAATAATTAACATTTGATTTGCAACTTTTACAAATCAAATTTAAAATATAATATTAAAATCAAATATTTTATTTGTAACATTTACAAATAAATAAAATACCATTACGGCTAGGTTTCAACTTTTGAATCCTAGTTTTCATGACGGCTAGGGTTTAACTCTTAAACTTTCTAAACACAATCTCACATGAACAATTCATATTAGAAAAGAGAAAGCATATAGACGTGCATTGCATACAACCCTTGATTTCAATTAATTAAACAAATATAAAACATGCCTTATAATTAGAACACGTATAAAACAATCACCATTGCAACATACAACATGTTCATATAATAAAGCACATCCCAAAAACATGTTCTTTAATTAAAATGTTGAGAAAAGAAATCAATATACATAAAACAAAAATAAATTCATATTAGCTTTCAAAAGGTGCAACCTTTGCAACGTATCTCATAAAAAATACAACCTTTACATAATATCTCATTAAAAATGCAACCTTTGCAACATATCTAACAAAAGATGCAACCTTTGTAAAAGGATTCAATATTTACAATTCTTTTCGTAAAAGAAATTTTATTTTATTTTTACATGTTCTTTAAACAAACATTTGCCCAAAACATGGTTTTGCAACTAGGCTCTGATACCACCGTTAGGGAATCCCTAGTGCATGAGCAGCGGAAATACAAGGATTCCCATAAGATTTACAAATCGCCGTGTTTCAAAGCATAAGACAAACACAAAAAAAATATTGCGTTTTAGGATTACCTCTTAAAGAAAATCGAATCGAAGTCGTCATAGCCTCGTCCTTTAGGAGTCCACACGAGTACTCCTACCAGAAATGCTACACCTTCCAAATGCTAGTTTGACGGTGTGTAGCTTTTGCAACTTTTCTGTATTTTATGTCTCTTTTTGGTTAGCCGCCTATAAGCATCTTATGCTCTATTTATAGGCTTAGGTTTGACCTAATTTGCTCTCTAAAGAGTGAGCGCCTTACTCATTCTAAATGAGTTAGGCCCAATAGTTTTATTTTAGTCCAACTAAAATAAAAAGCTATTCTCAGATGGGCTTACTCTATGTGTATGACTCTATAGGTAAAATACTAGGTTATATTAATAATAAACTATTTTATTATTAATATAAAATAAGAGCGGCATCTAGCAATGCATCATTATGTCTGAATATTATTTATTATTAACATAACCTATAAGTGATAATTATTTTATATGTTTGTTCCTTTTGTCATGATATCCTAATTGGGCCCAAGGCATGGTCGCGTCATCCTTGTATGGTCCAATTTATTTTACTTGATACCGGAATAGACTTTATCCGAATAAATATCCAATATTTATTCTTTCTAGCATGGCCATGCATTTCTTTAGTCTCACTCCATCAAGTGGCCTATAGATATCACTCATGTCATATAGGAGAGACAAATCCCATCTATATCACTCATATCCCTCTACATAATTTGTTCATTGCCTAACCATAACCTTTACAGTCCTTTTGTTACAGAAGACGTTTGATTGTATTAAATAACAAACTTCTTATGTAGGAATCATAGTGACTTCAGGTCAAAGGACTACCTATACCATTATCACATTGAGAATCATTTGTGACATTCGTGTAACGATCCATGCAACGTTCTCATGGTGGGTTTGTCTAGTACATCATTCTCTTAATGTGTACCCGTGTGAAGACTTGATATCATTTATATCCATGATCTGTGAGATCAGATCATCAGTACATTCACACACTAGTCTTAATGTATTTAAATGTCCCCACGTAAATACTTGACTAGGGATATTTTAGGAATAACTCTCATATGACCTATTACTCCAAGGATAAATAAAGGTTGTTAAACTATTTAACAAAAAAAGACTTATTGTTCAAAATGATGCATCCTATATAGGCTTTTAGTGCATACTTCCAATAGGTCTTTCTTTCTTCCCTTAAGGATTTGGGTCCACCAAACTAATACATAGTTTTGAAAGCTAAGGGTGGCAATCCTAACCTTTTTTAATTTTTTGTTTCATGGGAGGTGAAGAGTTATTCAACTTTCATCTTCCAATCAAGATAGGCTTCAACATCACTTTTGCCATGGAAGGGTGGGATCTCTAGCTTGACCTCTCTCAAGCCACCCTCTTCATGGACCCTATTATGTCTCCTATGATGCCTATGTTCAACTTCTCTATAGTCATCATGTCGTCTATGCCTATGATCAACCTCACTAGTGTCATCATGTTGTCTATGTCTATGATTCCTATGATACCTAATGGTTCTTTCTCTGCCCTCCTCATTTTCTAGGTTTTCTAACCTAGTGGACTTGTTATTAAGTTTATCTAAAATTAATCCCATGTGTAGGGGGGTTGACTCTCTACCTCTGTCACTAGATGAAGATATGTTATAATGCAAAAATGATAGTGAAGAGATACTAGTCGGGTCACTCAATTGATTTTAACCTAGGAAAGGGAAAATAACACACAAAGCAACAAGAAAAAAATAAAAGGAAAACTAGTAGGCAAGAACTAGTCGGGGTGCAAGAAAGTAAACTAAGCCTAGCATGCAAAAGCGCACTTACACTAACTAGAAAGTAAGTAATGCAAACTAGTCGGTTGGTGCAAGAATGTAAATTAGACCTAGCATGTAAAATCGCATTTACACTAGTCGGGTGCAAAAAGAGTAAACTAAGTCCTAAGCCCAATTACTCCTAATCAATTAATTAAAAATCTAAAGTCCAATATCCAAATACAAGGACTTACACAAAATACTCACAAGAAATTCCCAAAATACAAGGGAAAAAGAAAATACAAATCACAAAAAATAAATTCCTAATTATTACAAAATATGCTCTCTAATACAAATGGCTCCCAAGTTCTTCAAATCCACCACAAAGGCCCACCAAGCTACAAAAGAATTACTTAGAAACTCAAAGTAATGGTTATCATAAAAATAAGATAAAGAAAATAAAATGGTGTTTGCACTCTAAGCTCTCAAGTGTATGCACTCAAATGTCTACTTCTATCTATACTCATAAAGTGCTCTAGATCAAATCTAATAGTCAAATCTCAATCCCCTCAAGATGCTACCAAATCGGTAATGACTCACAAAGCCTTAGTCTCAAGAGTGCCAAAAAGGAGAAATACTGAAATGACAAACTAGAGACAAAAAGACAAACGAGAAAAGGCAAATTAGGAAGCTAAACCAAAGGGAAGATTATGTGACAAACTAGAACTTGACAAGCAATAAATGGTAAATGAAAGAAGGCACACAAGAGTATGAATTAAAGTGACAAACTTTGAATGCAACAAATGACAATCAAGAAATTAAATGTAATGAGAAAGCAAGCACATCAAAGAACTCAAACTAGAAACTCTAGAATGCTTAAAACTTCACAAACTTTTTGTATAGGTTTCCAAATGATTTTGCCTCAAACAAAGGATCAAATAAGCACTAAATGAACATTATAAGGTACTGTAATAATAAAAACACAGCTGCTGGAATTTTTTTATCTATTTAATGTTTTTCAAGCTCTTTTTCCATTTTTTTGCTAGAAAATGGCCTAAACAATTATAGAAGGCATGACCAATGAACTCTTTTGCTTTTCAAACTTTTTTCACTTGTTTTTCTATGTTTTTTGCTTTGTTTTTTAATGAATATGCTGCAGCAAAAACAGAATTGAAATAGCTCTTAAAAAGTACACAAAAGAGGCATAAAATGGAAAACTATTAAAAGTGCAAAGTAAGCATATACTTCCACATCAAAGAGGCAATGGAAGGCAACTTAAAATGCATCAAATGACATCAAATGAAACACAAAATCAGTATGAAAAGAGCAATGTATAGCTGTTGGAAAATTGCAAAATAAACTAAAAAACACACCTAAAAAAAGGAAGCTAACAACCTAGGAAAAGCAAGGCACAAAGTCACCTAAAAATATTAGAATGAAAAATATGTACACAATGGTCTTGGCCCATTAAAAGGCCCAAAGGAGGCTCAAACTATAAAAGTAAGCCCATTACCCCTCTATAGAATAAGAGAAAAGGGTAAGGGTCCTCAAATTCTCCTCATTGGGCTTGGGCCCAATCATGGTGTCTATAGAGGATGCCAAATAAGTTTGGAGGGTATCTCTAGCTTTCTTGGCCCTTGACCTAGTCATAGGGCCCCTAAAGCTGTCCAAGGCAACCTCTAGAGTCTGTGAAGAGTTTATAGCTTCCTTCTCGGTGATGGCCATGTCATGAGGAATCTTCAAGTTCTAATCCAAACTCTGATGAATCAAGAGCTGACAGTAATGAAGAACTAGCTCTTGTAACCAAGAGATTCCACAGACTACTGTAAAAGAAGTTTAAACCTTATAAATTCCAAAAGAAAGACTACAAAGGTAAAATTCAATTAAAATTTAAAATTGACAAGTATGCTCTTAAATGTTTCAACTATAGGAAACCAAGTCACATGAAAGAAAAATGTCCTCTCCTAAATAAAGACAAAAAAGTCAAAAAGGAGAAGAGGTTTCCCAAGAAACAAAAAGGATTGATAACTTAGGGTGATGATGATTCATTAAGCTCTGAAGAGTCTAAAGAAGAGACAGAATCTACACAAATATGTCTCATGGCAAATGAAGAATTAGACTCTGAAGCAAGCTCCAGTGACTCAGATACTGAGGATAATAGTTATTCTGAACTAAAACAAAATTATGAGCTGTTATTTAATGATTTCACTAAGCTTTTAAAGAATTTCAAAAAATTGAAATTAAAGCATGTTGACATGGTTACTAATTTTGAAAATCAAATTTCTAAACTAAAAGAAGAGAATCTTGACAAAAACTCTTTGAAAGAAATGGAAGAAAATGAAAAGATACACTTAGAAGAATGAAGCAAACTCAAAAGAAAATGTTACTTCAAAAACAAATTTTGAAAAATCCAAGAGCTGTTGCGATTCTTAAAGTGAAGAAATCATTAATTTGTAAAAGCAAGTTAGCTCTCTTACCTCAAACCTGAGCAAGTTTGTAAACAGTAGTGAAAACTTGAATATACTATTGGGAAAGTCCCATGGTAATCGAAAAATGTCAGGTCTAGGATATGTAGAGGAAAATGATTTCAAGTAAACTTTATCTCCTTCATTTACTTCAAAGAATCAGAAACATGTCAAGTGTAATTATTCTAAGAAGCATGGTCACTTAATTAATGATTGTAGAAAAAGAAAAAAGAGAAATAAGAAAATTGCTAATAATGTAGGACCCAAAAGAATATAGGTACCAAATCATTAATTATCCCATTTGTAGATATGCTTAAGAATAAAGACAAATCCTTTACACTGGTATCTGGTCAGTGGATACTCACATCATATGATAGGAAGAAGGTCTATGTTCCTAGACCTGGAGCAGTTTAAAGGTGGAACTATCACCTTTAGAGGAAACCAGACTGGAAGAATCAGTGGGTCTGATAGAGTGGGTAAAATTCCTTCACCTATTATTGAAAATGTATTTCTTGTTGAAGAACTAAGACATAACCTATTGAGCATTAGTCAATTTTGTGACAATGGGTACAAAGTCTCCTTCGACAAAAATAAGTGTACTATCATCAACCATGATGGAACCATACTCTTTAATGCCAATAGACATGAAAACCTGTACAAGGTTGATTTAAATGAACTAAATGACCACAATATAACATGTTTATTTTCAAACTCTGAAGAGGGATGGATCTAGCATAAAAAGCTTGGGCATGTAAGTCTAAAGCATATTTCAAAACTTTAAGAAAGGATCTTTTGAAAGGATTCCCAAAGATTTCCTTTAACAGTTCCTTACCTTGTGAGACATGCCAGAAAGGGAAACAACACAAATCGTCTTTTAAAAACAAGGATGTTGTTTCCACCACCAGACCTCTGGAACTATTACATTTAGATTTATTTGGTCTATCTCAAGTGCAAAGTTGAGAAGGAAAAAAGTATGGATTTGTCATTATTGATGATTACACAAGAATGACATACATATACTTTCTAACTCACAAGGATAAATCTATAAAAGTATTCAAGATTTTCTGTAAGAAAAGTCAGAATGGGAAAGGTATCTGTATTGGTATAATAAGAAGTGATCATGACAGATAATTTGAAAATGAAATTTTTGACAAATTCTGTAATGAGTCTGGCATAACTCATAATTTTTCCTTTCTAAGAACACCTTAACAAAATGGTGTTGTGGAAATGAAAAACAGATCTCTACAGGAAATGGCCAGAACAATGCTTTGCGAAAATAATCTTCCAAAATATTTCTAGGCAGAAGATGTGAGTACTTCTTGTTATATTCAAAATAAGATCCTTATGAGACTAATACCAAATAAGACTCCTTATGAATTATGGAAAAGAAGGAAACCCAACATCTCATATTTTCATCGATTTGGATGTATTTGCTATATTCTGAACACTATGGATTATCTTGGAAATTTTGATTCTAAGTGTGATAAAGGAAAATTTATGGGGTATTCAACCACATCAAAATCTTACAGAGTATTCAATACTTGAACTCAAACCATTGAGGAATCTATGCATATAAGATTTAATGATTTTTAAAAGACTGATAGGAAACTAGTAGATCTAGATTCTGGTGATGTAGGAATACTTCAACAAGAACCTGAGCATGAAAAGCAAGGAAAAAACCCTGATCAATTAGAACCATCTAAACATGGAGACAGAGAACCTGAACAGAATCAACCATCTGTTAAACCATAAAAGCCAAGAGACTATAAGTTCAAGGTATACCATCCTTCAGACCTCATCATTGGAGATCAAGCAGCTAAAGTTAAAACTAGATCTAGTCTTCACAGCCAATCCTTAATTGCTTTATTTTCAGAATTGGAACCAAAGAATGTTACAGAAGCTTTGGAAGATACTGATTGGATTATTGTCATGCAAGAGGAACTAAATCAGTTTCAAAGGAACAAAGTATGGAAACTTGTTCATAGACCTAGAGATAAAAGCATTATTGGAACAAAATGGGTATTTAGAAACAAGCTTGATGAAGATGGAAAAGTCATCAAGAACAAAGCCAGACTTATAGCTCAAGGCTACAACCACCAAGAAAGTATAGATTTTACTGAAACTTTACACCTATAGCCAGACTTAAGGCTATCAGAATACTTCTTGCATTTGTTGCATTTAAAGGTATTACATTATATCAACTGGATGTAAAAAGTACTTTTTTGAATGGTTTCTTTGAAGAAGAAGTTTATGTAAAACAATCTCTTGGTTTTGAAGATATGTCTCTTCCTAACCATGTTTTCAAATTGAGTAAAGCATTATATGGTCTAAAACAAGCTCCAAGAGCTTGGTATGACAGACTCAGTTCTTTTCTGATTTCAAAAGGCTATACAAAAGGAAAAGTAGACAACCATATTTAGAAAAAGCTCTTAAGCACTTTATTATTATGTAGATTTATATGGATGATATTGTTTTTAGTGATGCTGATAATAGTCTTTGTAAAGGTTTTTCTAAAATGATGTAAGCAAAATTTGAAATGAGTATGATGGGAGAACTCAGGTTTTTCTTAGGCTTGCAGAGTAAACATACTCAAAGACAAAGCACATAGAAGTAAAATATCATTTTATTAGAGATTATGTGCAAAAGGGGACACTGGACATAAAGTTTGTAGATACAGACCATCAGTGGGTAGATATTTTCACAAAACCTTTAGTTGAGACCAAGTTTGCTTTTATTAAGCACAATTTAAATTTGAGAGTTATTACATGAAAAGTCTGATGCATGAAAAGTCTGTTGTATGATATATTTGATATTTGACTTGTCTGACTCCACACTTTCTTCTAAATATTTCTAAGAGAAATTTTTTTGTGTGTCTTTTAGTATTCTTGTTAACTATCAATCGTTTTATTTTTTTTGTACAACATGACAGTAGTTATTATATTTTTGTGTAACTGTCATCTGAACGTGTGTTCTCTCTCCTCTTTAGTGGTCAGTTTTTGACTCTTTAAATTTTAGACTCTTCATTTGCATTTTTCCCACCCTTTGCTTGAATATTTTCATCTCTCTCTCGAAAAACCCTTTTTCATTTCCTTAAACCCTAAACTCCTTCTTCATTGAGCAATAGCATTTAAAATTTCAGGCATCGTTGAGTCCTCTGTATTCAATATGAAGCAGTACAAACTTGATGGGAGAGATATCTCAGAGGAAATAAATGGCACTGGTTGAACCAAGTTTTGCCATGACTAGGAGCCCTACTCACCCTCTTTGGTTCTGGAATTTTGGAACACTACTATAGTTGACAAGTCTAAGTTCATTGTGTTGGGAAAGCTTAAAGGGAAATCCATTGAGATATTTGAGGATGTCCTAGCTACTGTTACTGGATGCCCTGTAGTGGGAGAAGTTTACGCTAACGACTTCGAGTATGAGGTTGTATCTTATTTTGAGATAAATGAGATGCTTTATGATATTGAACGCCCTGCCAAATTAGTTTCTAGTAATCTGCTTTCAAAGGTAAAAATGCTTCACTTGGGGATGAAATAAGTTTTCCGCCCAAGGAAAAGTGCAAAACATACAGTCAACAAGCTGGATAGGTTCTTTATGTACCATATGCTTTCAAAAGAGAAAGTAAGTCTACCCAATGTTATTATAACTTACTAATGAGGACATAAGCAAGGAAGATCCCATCACAACCCTAGACAAGGGTGTGGAGCTTTATAGAGGACCCTTGACAAGGGCAAGGACAAAGAAAGCCAAAATCATCACCTAGCAAACCCTAGTTATCTTTCTGATTATTTTTCATAGGCCTAAGCCCAAGGAGAACCACTTGAATACCTTTTCATATTTTTTATGTAATATTTGTGAGACGTAGGTTTTTAAGTGTATTATAGGGCTTCACATATTTTAGAAATAGAATTTGGGCCTTGCATGGTCATTATGCCACTTTTGGCCTTCTACTTTGTGTTTGGGCTCGTATTTAGGCCATTTTACTCCTATTTTGACTAATTTGGCCTAGGAAATAGGAGAAACTCATTAGGGAAGTACATTTCCCTTGCCTATATAAAGGCTTGCTCTCCATGTACTCATTACCTTACATTTTGAAGAATATACACATTTTATGTAAATTAGCGAGTGCCTTGTCTCTCTTTTAGGCTAGAGTGAGTTTTCCCTTCTAGCAAGCTCTTATCTCTAGGTTGTCATCCCCTGGAGTGACGATAGGACCCATCCTTCCCCAAGGTGGCGTCCAATCCTTTACATCCATCCAATCCATTCCACTCACCTCCATCATACCTTTCTATTACTTTCTCTTCCTTCACCAATTCCATCTTCCATCCTTTAGTTTTAGGAGTTTCCTTCCTTATAAAGAGTCAATTTCCATTAGATAATTCCTTACATATTTTTAGTTTCTACAAGCATTCATCAAGAAGAAGATAATCACAAAGAGAAAGGAACCAAGATCCACCCATTTTTGAAGGTTCTCCTTTATCATTTGGTATCTTTGAGCTTGGATGATTATCAAACACTAACAGGAATCTTAAATGCAATGCAAGAGAAATGACCCAAGATAGGCCTTAATATAAGATCCTAAGTCCTTATCTACTAAAGTACAAGAAAACAATGAGAAAATTTTGCCACTAGTGTGGGCTTCATAGGGGCTTGGAATCTTTTCTAGGTGAGGTATCATCAATCTTGGTCCCGCTTTAAAGGGGATTTATCTTCAAATCCAAAGCTTCTTCAAATGACACATATTAAGAAATTTAAAATTCTTCTTTTATTTAACTTATCTTTTTTTAATTCTTTTTTTAACTTATCATATATTCCTATATACCATTATTTTTATATTATACTTTTTTATTTGAATAAAATATTACACTTTTAGAGTCTCTCATTTCCTATCAAAAATATTGTTTCTATTTAACTATCCACTTAAAATTTTAAGAGGGTATTAATCATTCATTTATAATTTTAAAATTATTAATTTTTTCGGGCGATACTATTGGCACCTCAAAAGGGGTGTAAAATACATCTGAATGTGTGCATCAAAAACATTTATAAAAAGTTATGCCTTAAGGATTTGAAATTATTTTTTTTGGAAATTGTATGAGATTAACTAATGATTAGAATAACAATGTCCAATTCCATTATAAACACTCATCTTCTTTTTCATGGTGTAAGTAGTTAAAGTCAACACAAAATTAAATAATCAGGCATTTTCGTACAAGTATTATTGTTAAATGCACTTACAAGTTTAAAAGCAATTTATATGCTTTATCCATTAAAAATTATTACTATTTTTTATTCTATTAAATCATTTAAATAATGTTATATAGTTTTCAAATTTATATTATAATTTTACTATTTTAAAAATAAATATATAATTTGAAACACATAAATATGTAGAAAATAGAATATTATTTTGAATATAAATATTGATAATTATTTTATAAATTTTCACAAGAGAATATCACTATATAAATTTTTAATTTTATTTTTGATTGATACTTTACATGTGTTTTTATTTATGTTAAAGTTATACTATAATATTTATCTTTTTTTTCTACTTCTTTTATCTTAGTTTTGTTCTCAAATAAAAAAATGTAGAAAAACTATATAAATAATTTACTTATTTCAAAATAAATATTTTTATTACGTAAATATTCTAAAAGCTTTAATTTTATTAAAAGTTTAAGTCAAGGAATAATTTTGCTATTTATTTTTTAAGATAGAAACTCGCAACTATGATAGAGACAACTAATTAGATTTTATAATGAGTACTAAACAAATAATTAAATATAAAATTTAATTTTTAAAAAATTAAACTCTAAATAATCAACATTCAGTGCATCTTTTCTCAATATTTCATTAAAAAATAATTACAAATTAATCAAGATAGGAATTTGATAACTAATTAATGCACTCGTTAGTCATGTTAGAAATTACTACTTAGAAAATAAATTGAAAAGCCACTATATGTGTTTTTTAAAGGAATTATTTGTTGAAAAAAATAGTTTGATATACTATATCCAAAGTTAAATTGAATGAGATTGTTAAACGATAAAACTCTTTCGATCACATTCATATTCTAAGATAAAAGTTCAAAACTACATAATAAATATACCTTTTATTGACCAACTCATCTACTAATATTTAAAAAATTTATTAACATATTATCTAAAAATATTAAAGCAAAATATTGCTTTAAAAAGGTCATCTGCTACTTCATTTTGGAGATGCATGACTTTAGTTATCAAATAAAAGTTTACAATAATGGATTCTTGAGAATTTAAGAACAATGGCAATGGGGCATTAAATGTTCTAATAAAATGACTTTGTTTCCAAAAAATTTTGTCCTTTTTCGTGAAGTATTATTGACAACAATAAATATTGTTGTAGCTCTAGCTCCTAGGCTGACATATTATTTGGTCAAAAACATTACTCCAAAGAGCATTTTGGAAATAGATCATTGAGTTTGAAAACATAAAAAGTTTTACCTATTAACAATAAATAGGGGTATAAATAGAAAAAAAGGGTAAGAATAAAATCACCCAATAATAAAATAGGAAAATAGTCAATAGTTTTATAAAATTAACAACATTAATTATATTTCTTAATTTATGTGTTTTTTTATCTCTTTAACAATTAAATAAAAATAAGGGAGTAATTATTGCTCATTATTAGTTTAAAAATGGTAGAATTCTAAAATTATTTTATATTCATTACCCATTTATTTAAATTAAAGGAAAATATTAATAAATATTCATAGGACTCCAATGGAAAAAAATAAAGGTGAAGGATTTTTGTTTTAAAAAATAATACTATTATAACTAAAATTCACCCATTTTAATTTCTTAACTATTCTTAAACAATTTTAAATATTTTAAGACACTTGGTTAACACCTAAATTGAACTCAACTAATAATGATCTATTTACTTATTGCTGTATTTTGTTTTTTTTTCAAAAAATATTGGAAGTCCCACCACATGATCCGCCAAACAAATTTTGTGGCAGCTCCTTCAGTCTTATCCACAAATAAAACAAGTGAAAAATAATCATTACTCAATAGACATGGTGTCAACTGTCTAGCTTTACTCACCCGGAACACTACAACATGGGCGAGAACATTGAAACGGTGCGTCTCGGCATCTTAGGGTGCGCCAATATTGCTAGGAAAGTGGCTCGAGCCATTGGTCTCGCCTCCAACGCCACCGTCTGCGCCATCGCAAGCCGTTACAAAGACAAGGCCGTGAAATTCGCCGCCGAAAACGGTTTTCCGACGAGCGTTAAGGTTTACGGGAGCTACGATCAGCTGTTGGAGGACCCAGGCGTGGATGCCGTGTACATCCCCCTTCCCACCAGTTTACACTTGCGGTGGGCCGTTATGGCCGCCACTAAAAAGAAACACGTGCTGGTGGAGAAGCCACTCGCTCTTCACGTGACGGAACTTGATCGAATCCTTGACGCGTGCCAATCCAACGGCGTGCAATTCATGGATGGTAGCATGTGGTGGCATCACCCTAGAACTGCCCACATCCAACATTTGCTCTCTGCTAACGCCATTGGACCAATCCACTTTGTAAGTCAACAATTATAGTTTTTTTTTCGATAAGGTGTTTCTCTCGCGCATCTCGGTCGGAATGTAGTACGCTTGTGACATTAAAACTTTATAAATGTAGCACGCCTATAGATTTGATTATTCTAGACTCTTGAGTGCATTCAATGTACAAGAATATTACTCCAAAAGAAAAAGTGCAAAATTTTAAAAATTTAATGTGTAATTAATTTTCTTTTCAATTGGATTCTCTCACTAAAAGATTATTTATTACTAAAAATTAATTGTTTTGAGAAAGTGTGTATATATATATATATATATATATATTTTGTAGGTAAATATGTAATTATATTAATAAGTATAAGATAAATTATGAACGTCAGGCATTGATTTCCAAACCAGTGATGTTCAAATTCTACTAATAATAAATAAGCTGACAAACATTTGACTGGCTTTGCATTAATTTACTATGTTTTGAAGATCCACAGTACATCAACACTGCGAGCAACACCTGAGTTCCTCGAGAATGACATTAGAGTAAAGCCAGAGTTGGACGGTCTTGGTGCCCTTGGTGACTTGGGGTGGTACTGCATTGGTGCCTCCTTGTGGGCAAAGGATTATCAACTTCCAACCATTGTCACTGCTCTTCCTGGCGCCGCAAGAAACAACGCCGGAGTCATCTTGTCCGTCACAGCCTCTTTGCTGTGGGACCAACCAAACCAAACAGTTGCAACCATTCACTGCTCCTTCCTTTCTCACACCTCCATGGACCTGACCATAGGTGGTTCCGAAGGGTCTCTGCATCTCAAGGACTTCATAATCCCATACCAGGAAACTAGTGCTTTCTTTGACTTCACATTTGGTGCTAAGTTTGTTGACCTTCACATTGGGTGGAATGTGAGACCAGAAGAAGTTCATGTGGCCACTGAGCACCCACAAGAAGCTCTAATGGTTCAAGAGTTTGCTAGGCTTGTTGCAACTATCAGAGATTGTGGGTCTAGCCCCTCTTCCAAATGGCCTGAAATTAGTAGAAAGACTCAAGTGGTAGTTGATGCAGTAAAGAAGTCACTAGAACTTGGCTGTAAACCGGTTTATTTGTGAAAGCTGGGTTCGATCATAGGATCCCCGGTTAAACTACTAAAACTGTCCATCACTAGGTCGATCCTAGTGGTTAGCTAGCTTCATTGGGTATATTATTGGTGATGAAATTTTCCATCTGAATTAATGATCATACTTAAGTCAAACTTTGTCGATAAAGGAGCTGAATTTAGGTTTAGTATAAAACTACACTGTAACTGACATGGATCCTCAACATTTTTGCAAATGCTGATGTGGAGAGAGGTGTGAAAATATATATCATATTACAAAGTTTGAATTAAATTTGATGAGTGCGTACTGGATGAGCTGTCATTGAAATTCTTCATCAAATACGCAGGTGTATAAAGGCAATGGAAATCTAAGGACATCAGATAACTAGATACATGTCTTTGAAGGTGTATGAGTTTAACAGAATAGCCAACTTATTTGCAAGACACAAACTTAAACAAACAAAAAAGGGGTATATTTATGTGTATGTACAAATGATTTCAAAGTTCTAAATTACGAAACTAGTATTGGATTGTAACAATCAATGGAAGTGACTGCGAGGGCGTAGATTATAATTTTTTGTACTTGAAGAGGCTATGATTGAATTCTCTGCAGCATATTCTGGAAGTGTGAAGTCAGGATCATCAAGGCAATTCACATCATCAGATAAATCGGCATCTATCCATTGAGACCAATCCACATAATCAGTTTCCAAGTCCCATGACAACCCCTTTTCTTTTTCCATGGTGTTAACCTTGTTAATTAGAGTTAGCAGCATTTGATGGTTCAGCATTTCATAGTCCCTGCATAATTAACAGCCAACCCTATGAGATATAAAATACAATATACAAATAGCCAACTTTTAATTTTTGTACACTTACCTGTATGTGCATATGGCATATAGGATTTGAACAGGAGCAGCTACCATGAAAAATAATCTGACCATGTTTATTATCCAGGTTTGTTGCTCAATGTTATCATTAGTTAAACGGATAATGAATACCTCCAAGAAGAAAGTAGCACAAAGCTCTGTAAAAAAGTAATAAATATTCAGCTGATAATGAATTATATATGTTTATAAACCAAACCACTGGTTGGTATATTTACCAATGTATAAGAATGGCCTGACATTGTAGGTTTGCTTTGTACTAGTCAGCATGAAGATGACAAAGATTGATAAGACATAAATGAAGAAAGCTTTGATTATTCTTGACTCAAGCAACATGGCATTTTGCAAAGCAAAAAGCTTGTCTAAAACAACAAACATGGTAGCCTGCTTTGCTTCAAAAGATTGCTGTAGTATAGAAATAGAATCAGAATGCCTGTTTAAAAAATCACTAAGTACATTCATATAATATCAGTATTCTACAAGTTGCAAACCTGAGCAAACAGTATTGAATTTGAACTTTCCATTATACGATCATGAAGTCCTTGAATCTGTTGTTGATGCTGAAGAAGCTCTTCATGTTGTTTATGCCTATATTCAGCAAAGTATTGAAGGGTTTTCCTGCAGCAGCATTACACACTAAAGAACTCAACATTTTAGCAAACAGTTCCTGAATTCAAATTTCTAACCCTTAACTTTTCTACCTGCTCTCATCTAGTGCTTTGTTTAGAAATCCAGTCAACGAAGTTAGGCTCTCTAGTGCTGTGGATTGCCCATGTAGAAGTTGTTTTTGGTTATCCAAGGAAATCCCAGCCATATTCCCAATATCTTCAGCTGTGCTTTGCAGGCTGTTCATCCTTGATGACATAGCATCTCCAACTTTAATAACCTTATTCTCAATCTCAATGGCTTCCGCTTTTAACTTTCCTATTTCTTTGCCCAAATAACTGTAGGATTCTTTAAGACTTTCTACCCAATCCACCAAATTTCGCTTCATATCCTCTTGTCCTCTTTCTATCTGTGATTGTGATGATGCAATTTTTGTATTTTGCTCATAAACACTCTGTGAATGCCTCAACACATTATCTATGTGGTCTTCCAAATTTCTAGCACTTTGAGCCACTTGTTGAGTGTAACTATAAATTGAATCAAGGGAATCATGAATCTGTTTTGAGCCTTGTAATAGATTATCTGATTTCTCTTCAATACTATCTAACTTGCCCTCCACGTACTGTGCTGAACTTTTTAATTCTGTCACAAGTCTTTCCGTCTCATATTTGAATGCATATGCCCTGAAAAGTATACAAAAGTTTAGTCAAGTTGAAACAAACAAATCAGAGAAGTACTAAAGAAACAAAACAAAGAAGACATGAAATAGGAATTAGTACAACAATTTTCACTTAACTGTAACTGATGGCAAATGGTGTTGGTTTCGAGGTAGAATTCAAGGTAAACCTTATGAGCAAGGTCATCTAAGGTTCTTAAGCATACAGAAATTGAAGATTTTGGATCACAATGGGGAAAGGGTGGCCTGCCAGAATCCCTTTGAAAGCAATCACTTAGGTGCCAAGCAAATCTAGACCTCTTATCCTCAGTAGCCAAAATTTCAGAACACCCAGCAAAAAGATGTTGATAAGCATTTTGCCAACACGTGTTTGAACCAATCATTTTCTTCTTGGCATTATCTACTAACTTCATTCCCTTTTGGTCGTTGAAGGCCTCAAAAGAGAATTCAGAACTAGAACCTCTAAAATTGCCTTCATTGCAATAAGACTTGTCATTGTCAACACTGGAGGGTGTCTTTTTAGATGATGAAAACCAACCCCATGACTCACATCTTAAGGAGAATGAGAGTAAAATATAAACAAAAAGATGAATCCCATGATGGCCCATTTGAAAATTTGATCCGAACTTATGTTGATGTTCCCCAACCCTGCATCAAACACAACATAAATCTATCACCTTTTTCACAACCAAAAACTATTCCCTCAAAATGCTGCAAAGCAAGCTAACCAATTTCATGTTCCACACAATCACCATTCTTTAACAGAGTAAGGGATAGAAACTACGGTTAACTTACTTTAAATATCTATGAAATATCAATACTTTTAAGGAAAGAAAAATATGAAACAAAATGAGAAAGAAACATGCCATATAAACTAGTATGCAAAGATTAATATATATATAATTTACCAACAAAGCAAAAGGTTGTTTTTAGTGTAGAGGACTGCATAATGTCTGCTTGACAAGAATGGATTGACAATAGTTTTCATTTTTATTTATATTTTTTTGCTTAGATTTAATGTAGAAAAGAATGAATATGAATAGTTTTTGGGTTGTGGCTAATATAAATATATATAGAAGATGTATTATATTAGAAAAATTGTGGGAGGAATCTTTACCGTATAATCATCCAATAGATGGTTCAAACATGTGAGTTTTTAAAAGAGTTAACATTTTTAAGTAATCATGTTTCCCCTACATCAAACATCTTGGAGTGTAAATGACTAAACTCTAATTGAAGAAGAAAAGCAATAAACAATATTCTATCTTGGAGTGTAAATGACTAAATCTTATCACGGCTTTCTAATTATAAGAAAAACAAAACTATTAAATGTTTTTTGTTATCCCTGATTCTCTTCTTTTTTAATTAGAGAAACAAAATCATAAAATCATGGAAACATGATGAGTACTTAAGTTTGAATTATAAGAGAGAGAATAACAATTTGTAAGGAAAGTCTACATGATTCTTAATTTTTTACAAGTTGAGTTTCTAGTGTGTCAATAATTTAATTAAGGCATGTTGAAAGGGATACATGAAGAAAGAAAAACTTGGGAACCAAGAAATATAAAGTCGGCAGGAAGAATAAGTTCTCATTTTGATGAAACACTCCCTTTTTCTCCTTAAGGTGTCATAATCATAAATCACAAAACCTAAGATTATCTCATGATTTTAATTTTAATTAGATTTCAGATGATCTATTAAAATAATTTACAACATCACATCATGAAGGGGGTCGGATTCGTCGTATCCTCCTCTACGAAAATATAGGACCGAATTTAGTATTTTAAGCCATAATAAAAATAAACATTATTTTGCAAAATGATGTGAAAAGAGCCATTCTCAAACACACCAAAAAAGCACATCTTACATTTTTTTTGTATAATTAAATTAGAGCGACTATTAAGTACTGACAACTGTAATGAATATATAAAATAATGCTATATTTCATGTCCAAACCAATCAATCAATCAATCGTATCTTTTACGTCATCATAACATTAATGTTAAAATCTGGATTTGGATTGCTAAATAACAAGTAAAATAATTAATATTACTTGACTGTTGTATTGTATCGTTTGGTCACTGCAAAACTCAAGAATAACCATGAGAATATGTTAAAAATTAAGATGAAACACCAAAGAACGAAATTCCAAGTGAAGAATAAAAAAGTCCAAGAAAATAAATGAGTGAACGACAACACAAATGAAACAAATTAACATAACTATAAGTTTTCACTTCCTTATGTAAGAAATTAAGAATGCACGTGCCGGTAACAATCACAGTTACATACACTCCAAAAGAAATCATGTTATGACTTTCCAGCACAAAACACTCAACCAAAGATGATCGCATCAATTTTTTCTTTTTTCTTTTTACCTCCCTACTCATTCCACTAACAATACCCGAGTGCGATTAGTAACATTTAATTTTTTATATATATACCTTTATTTTAAAAATATTATTATTAATATTAAAATAGAATTTAGATTTAAATAGGAATAAATTAAAATCTTATATTATCTTTTTATAAAAATTAAATTATTAATATATTTTTTAATATGTGTATTTTCATCTAAATTCTCTTATAAAAGAAGGGATAAAATATTATTTATTAAAAACTTGTTTTTGGAAGAATTCGATATGTGATACATGGTATGGGGTATTAATACTTAATATGGATATAAAATATTGAGATATGATTGAATATTTATCCCTTACTTTCCCATGGATAAAAGAAAATGATAAAATGAGAAACCGGATTTTCATTCATATATAATATGTTCTCACATACATACAATGAAATAGGGATAGAGACAAACCTGTATAGTGGAAATTGGAAACGAGTTTCAGCGTTTTTATGTTTTTAAAGAACCCAGAATTGAACAAGTCAGTCTTATATAAAAAGGAGACATCGAGATATGAACATTGCCTGTTGAAAAGGAATTCACGAATGAAACGGTGCGTTCAATCCGAAAAGGTGCGCAACCGTTACGGTTAATTAAAGTTTGATTATGAAACTGAAGCACCTTATGGTAAGAGTAGTGACCCTCAACTTATATATTCAATTATGGTGTGTATACTAAAAAGGATACTTTCTCATATTTAGAATTTTTATTTATTTTAGTTGCTAGATATATATTTGATTCTCGTTAAATATAATTCTTACGATTTTTGAAAATTAGAATTAATGAAAATAATTTACTTTTATATATGATAGGAATTTATTTATATTATTAATATTTTATTTTCTCCTTTAATAATTTGAACTAATTTGTTTTAATTTTTTTTTTTTTGAAAATGAATTCTCATATGACTATTATATATTTATAATAACTAAAATGATTCCCAATAATATATGATTTTTTAAAAAATATTTAATAAGTCCAGCATGGAGATTAGTTAAACAAGTATGCTGTAAGGATGATTCTAGACGATATATCTTTGAGTCTACCAAGTACATGTACAAATGCTAAATGACAAAGAAGGGGTGTGTTCTATGGGGCACCCCTAACATCTAAGTTAGCAAGGGACTTTAGAGCTAAATTGGACAAAATCACAAATTTGTACTATAAATACGAAATTAACGCCTACTTTTGTCATTTATGAGAAGAGTATTTAAAGCGGGTATTTGTACGGGTGTAATGATGAAGTGTTAGATGCTTCCTGCAGGTTTGTTAGTGACATGGCTACTAACTTATCTTGGCTCATGGACGATGTTCTTCATTATCAGGTGTGACATGTCATTTATATATAGGATGAGTTCCTTATTGGTACGGTCCTAGTATGTCGTCCGTATACGATATAGGTCTGGATGGTATATCCGGATGATATACCCCTAAGTTTAAGTCATTGCTTGGACATTAACTTGAACTACTGGTTTGTCTATATGTTGCTCAAGACATGTCGCTAGTCTAGTTATGTGTACCTCTTAATCCTTCATAAGTGGAAAAGGGGTTACTTTCACCAAGTGTCATTCTCCTATAAGTGAGTTTGAAAATTTGATGATTATGTTGTTCCCCACTTTCATTGGCGTGCATAAATAAGCAAGCATGCTAGAATAGTTATTGCCCCTTGTCTTTTACAATTTCCCCTTGACTTCTCCTCTCTATAAGTAGCTACGTCATTTTCACCATAATACAAGGAGAAAAACAAAATACAAGTGACACACAAGGTATGATGATTATTACAAAAATTATGCTCTCCAAATTACAAGTCTTCAATCCTCACCAACAAGAACAAGTGAAAGTTTTGAACATAAGAAAATGGTTGGCACAAATTACTATGGAAAAAATTAAAAAGAGGAACTCTTAAACACTTAAATGTATACGCTTAACTTTCTCTCTATCAACCTCAAGTGCTTAGAGCAATCCCAAAGTCCAATCTCAACCACCTTAATATGCTACAAACAATGAGAGTCACTTCCACTAATCTCAAGAAGGTTAAGAAAGTGAAATATTCTAATGACACAACAAGAGACCAAAAGGACAAGCAACGAAAGTTCAATTAGGAAAGAAAAACCAAGGTGGATTAAGAGTGGGACAAATAAGAGTATGACAAGCAATAAAGGGATAAAATGAATATAAGCTAAACCAATAATGGAATTATAATGTGACAAACTTAGAAACAATAAAGATAATTAAGAAAATAAATGCAACAAGAAAGGAAACACACAAATGGTGAAGTAGAACACTAGAATGCAAGAAAATACTTCAAGTTCCATGCACTAGTGCAAAATAAGGTTTTTATATCGAGGATTATACACCGGTTGTAGAAAGAACCGGTGTAAAAGTTAGTGCAATGGTATTTTTGTAAATAGTTAGTTTCTTTACACCGATTAATTAAAATAACTAGTGTAAAAAATAATATTTATACCAGTTTATTTGTAGACCCGGTGAGAAATAAGATATATTTCATCGGTACAAGGTGTAAATTAGAATCCAAAATGCAATTGGAAACCCCCGTGAATCTATTTTTCCTTTTTTCTAATTTCCCTCTTATCCCTCTAGAAAAGCTTCTTCCTCTTTAACCCTTGAAGGCAGCCTTCTCAAAACTCTGTCATCCCTCTACTCTAAGACCAGCCTCCTCAACCATTTAACCATCATCCCCAAGCTCGACGATTGGCTTTTCAATGAAAATAAACTCTGAATCATTGAGCTTCAACACATCATTTGAGACTTCTCAAGCTCAACAATTGGCTTTTCAATGAAAACAAACTCCAAATCGTAGAGCTTCAATGAATCATTCGAGACTTCCACAGATGTCGAGGTGAGGTGAGGCCACATCACCAAATGGAAATGGAACTTCCCCATACCCTTTTTCCCATTATATATTCTTCGCTGACTCTCTCAAAACCTCTTGCCCCATGCCACGCCCATCTTCTTCTTGGTTGCTACACAAAAGCAAGCAAAGTATAATGTTAGACTTTTGGCAAACACACCAATTTATCATTGTAGTTTTAAAAAATTTATAGATATCATTCCCAGAAGGATTGATGGTTTTCGATAAAAGACTAATTTTTATTTACTGATGGTAAAAGCATCAAAACTTAATAACAAAAGAATATTTCATATATAATTTTATACACTATTCATAGATTCCAAGGTTGATTTATACATTGTTTAAGAGTAATGTAAAATTATAAAACTATCTAGAAAAATAATTGTAAAAATAACATTTTAAAATAATAGTTCCAATGCTTGAGATATAAAACAGAATGATAAACTATGTTAGAATTAGGATCCCCGCATTATAAATATAACAAAGTAACTATAAACATGCATATTTAATCATCAAGTTTATGTTATTGCAGCTTAAAATCATTAAACCCGATCCCTCGGTGAATAAATTCTAAATAGTTATCGTACAGTCTGATCCCTCAGATGCTTTCTCAGTAAAATCTTACTTTGAGCCCTGACCTTAACACAACAATAATTATCAACTCTACCCTATTAATTGGTATATTAAGGGTATTTCAACTTTTACTTTCGTTAAAAGTAATTTTAACACACATGAAAATCATTCTCCCGTTTGAAATTCATACTAATAAAAGATTGAAATAAAAACATGAAGTTTGAATCATAAACATGCAATATTCATAATCACAATATCATACTCATAGATTGGTTCACCAATTCCAACATAAACATATTAGTTACACATGGTGAAAGTAAAAACAACACTTATAAGTGGAGACATGATGAACAATGACTTGAACTTGAAAAGAACTTTGCAAAATGGAAAGAAACTAGACCTAAGACAATAATCTCAAGTATATGGAAGCTGTTTTCGTAACACAGAGCTTTGGCATATTAGGGATGCTGAAACCCTTAGCAGTGAGCCCTATTTATAGTGGAAGAGTTTGGTCCTGATGCTACGCGTGGCTGTGGCGCTACGTGTCAGGTCTAAAATTTGGCTCCCATGTTGAGCGTAAGGTTGATGCTATGTGTCAGGACTCTGACTTAGATTTCATTATTCTTCTCTTGATTTTCAGTAATAATTCATAATTATTCTCTTAATAATGAGTAGACATAGTTCCCATTATCTCCCACTGTCTTTATGTCCATTTTTTATAATGGGTTGTCCAATATATGCGTGTTTCCTGGAGTGAGAAACAATCTGTAAGTGGGATACACGTAGCAGGTGACGCTACGCGTCAGGCTCAAAATCCTGATGCTGAGCATGGCTCTGATGCTACACGTCAGCCCTCCGACTTACATAAATTTTCCACTTTTATCCCTAAATATTTACTGCAAAAGTGGGAGAAATAGGTCATGCCAAGTTAAATTTAATAACTTCCATTTATTTACAAAGAAACCTAATTTTATTTTTATTT
The DNA here is from genome assembly GCA_037962975.1 of Clitoria ternatea. Lineage (NCBI taxonomy): Eukaryota > Viridiplantae > Streptophyta > Magnoliopsida > Fabales > Fabaceae > Clitoria > Clitoria ternatea. The sequence goes on from CM075671.1 coordinate 185,194,437, forward strand.
AAGCTAATTTTTATTTATTTTCTCACTTTTTATTATAAAAATAACCATAAATTAAGGACTAACAAACTACGCCCAACTTAGGAATTTGCTTATCTTTGAGCAATAAAAATAAACTTAAACCATGAATCAAACTTTTGAAAACAATTTTTGAAAAATTTAAAAATGTACTGCAAGTAATTCATAACTTATCATTCGAAATGATTGACATTGATGACTTGTGCAAAAGAAGCTTAAAGATAAAACCATCTTAATGTTATGTGTAACATCCTAGTTTTGATTAAGGTTAATTAGAGAATTAAGATTTATTGATTGAATAATAATAATAATAATATATGGCCAGGAAATGACCTTGGTGCCCTTGGTGGTGTAATGAGAGCTTCGGTTCTCTCTCTCCCTCTCTCCCTCATGATTCCCATGCTGATGGGATGGGAGCTGATGGGATGTGATGGCTGATGGGAGTGGGCTGTCACGGCAGTGAAGAGATAAGGGCTTTAGCTTCTCTTCTTCCAACCACTCTTTGCTCATTTTCTCTTGGGTTCAAGGAGAAACACTCCTCCTTTCTCTCTCGCGTCCTGTGGCTTCTTCTTCTACTCCTTCGCTGGTTCTTCATCTTCGTCTCCTTCATCTTCTTCTTCCACTCGCACGCTAAGTAGAGCCCAAGTAGGAAGTGGAACACGAAGAGGAACAGCGTGGTTGAGAGAGAGATCTGTGTGGTGGTTGAGAAAACAGCATGGTGCTGTGTGTTTGGAGGCAAGGATCCTCCCCTGTTCTGCCTAACAGTGTTGGGTGCTTGGAAGCTTGGGTCCTCTATTGTTGGTGAGGACTGGTCAGTTCATGAGTGGGAACAGCCATGGAATCCTCCACTGAACCAAGTGTGAGGACTGTGTTGTGCCTTGGAGGCATGGGACTCTCCACGGTCTTGCAAATAGAGCATGGAGTGTCATGGAGGCAGAGCTGTTCGTGTGTCCGAGTGGCTCGGTGTTCCTCCAAAGGAGATTCCTATGCTGAACAGCTGGAAGCTGGGTCGTTCTATTGAGAACGTGTGACCAAAGAGCAGTTGGTCAGATCTGCAAGCTCAGGGAGCTTCTGGGATCGTCATTCCAGGTAGGGGGCTAATTTACATCTCAAATGTATGGTTTATGGATGGGTTCCAGGTGGTTTTGCTTTAATGTGTTGTGATATGTTTGAAGTATGTTGATTGATGTGCTGTTGTACATGCAACACCCGGATAGTTGTGATATTTATGATCTGTCTAGTGGTTTGGTGTTTCCGTTCATGAGATGTGTGCTGTCAAACATGTGAATGCTGAATGAATGCATGGAAATGTTGGCTTTTAATAAGATGCCGAGTGAATGCATGTGTTGTGAACCAGTGTGAATACTAAACGTATGTGGTGTGTGAATGCTGTGCTGGTTCTGGTTATGATTCTACGGGAATGTATGATATGTTGTGGCTGTTGATGAGAAAGCCGAGTGGATATTATATGAAATAGCATGTGATGCTTGTGGTAAATGATAATTCCGAGTGGATGGCATTATGATTGCCGAGTGCATGAGATGTGGGTCGGTTGTGTTAATTCCCATTTGGGATTTTATATTAAAAAGCATGTGATTTGCCAAGTGCATGTGATTGCCGAGTGCATGTATTGTGTTATTGCTATGCCGATCCTTGTTTATGAATAATAATGATAAAATGCATTGGATGCATGTTATTGATATTAAATGCCGAGTGCATGTGTGTGGAAAACATATTGAAAGACCTTGGGTTGGACTCAAGGCAATGCCGAGTGCATTGGCGTTGGACGCCTGATTGAATAAGACCGTATGCATCTGATTCGCCACTGGAAATGCTTGGAGCATATAGCGTTGGACGCTCAATACCGATCGACAATCAGATGAATACGCGTTAAATATATAAAAGACCTCGGGTTGGACTCGAGGCAGTGCCGAGTGCACTAAGCGTTGGACGCTTAAAGACCTTAGGTTGGACTAAAGGCAAGCCTACCGGGTTGGACTCGGGGCTGCCCGTAACACTTCCATTGTCGCTTGGAGTGACTGTGTTACATGTGAGGGCAAACGGTTTGGTACCAGTAAAACAGCCGAATCAGCTTGGAGCTGAGAAAAGGCTTGGAGCCTATGTTGCAACAATAAAAATTTGTAATGAATAACTGGATCCGGGTGAAATAAATATGTACACACTTATGATTGTCATTGAGCTCAATGTGAATTATATGAATATATGGAATGTTATTTGGAATAACATGATTGATATAATCTTGAATGACTTGAGTGGAATCCGATTGGATGAATGCAAGTATACTGATGTTATTGCCGAGTGCAATGTGATGTTATGGTTGTGATACATGCTGTGATGAATATGATTAATATAGCCATGAATAATTGGTGTGAATTCCGACTAAGTGAATATATGTACATTGGTACTGTTGTCGAGTGCAAAGTGATGTTATGGCTGTGAACATATGGTTATGAATGTTGTGAATTACTCAGTCTTGATTGAATTGCATGAATTGCATGAATTCCGAGTGATGAAGTTGTTGTAGGGTTTATATTGAATGGCAGAGTGCATTATTGCTGATTGAGACATGTTAATGTATGGTTGAGGATTCTAAGATTAATCCGAGTCAATAACTGTCATTTAATATGTAAAAGCTCACCCCTACTGTGGCTATATTTTTCAGTATATGCAGGTTGGACTGAGAATGAGGAGATGACCTCAAGTCCGAGTGATGGGCACTCCGATTGTTGAAGTGCACATATAGTATGTATATTGTAAATAGATATATTAAAGCCTTGGCCGGCTCTCTTATAATCCGAACGAATTTAATCATATGGGTTGACTATCGGGTTTTGTGGACAAGTAATACGCTGTATATATATATTTACATTGTTATGAATTTACCCGAAATTGTTCATTATGTGGTGTTGAGAGAATAATGCTAAGTTAATAAATTCCGAGTGGAATATTGTGGGGAGAGCCATTGCCGAGTGAGGCTGTTGATTGTGTGGCCTTTTCCAAGTGATGAAGGCTTAAAATGGTTTCGAGTAAGATGTACTCGAGTGGGCTACTTCCGAGGGAAGACTAGTCCATATGTTACCGAGTGAAAATATGTGAAAACCCCGAGTGGGGAAGGGTCTGAATATTCTCGAGTGGCTAAGTATTAAATATGACCGAGTGAGACTAACTTGGTGAATCCCTCCTAGTGGGAATGGGTTAATGTATTACCCGAGTGATGAATGGTTAAGATGTGACTGAGTGATTTATAGCCGAGAGGTTATGTGATCTCCGAGTGTGGAAGATCAAATTATGCCGAGTGCAGAATGGATAATGTATTCCGAGTGAATTGAGGTTGAAATATACCGAGTGGTATTGGACTGGGGAAATACTCCAGGTGAGGGAAGCTTATGGACTCCGAGTGGAGTATCCGAGGGAATCATTTCCCAAATGGAGATTATGACGCTTCCGAATGAAGCATGTGTGTGGGCTTCTTGAATAAACTAAGTATTTGGCTAAGTATGAATTTTCCGAGTGAAGCATGACCCTATGGGGACAGTTCCCGAGTGGACGTGGTCCCGAATCCGAGCGATGAAAATACCGAGTGAATGGGTTCGCTTCAGCGAATGAGGATTCGCTCCAGCGAGAAATGGACTCGTTCAAGCGCTGTATTCCGCTGGGCTGTTAACCGAGGCTGGGTCTTACCAGCGTGGGGTATTTGGACCCGGTATTCTCTTTACTCTGATCGGCTTTTGCTTCCCTTGCCTTGCATTTGATTTTACTTTTACCCCGACTGCTTGGTGAATTTTGGAAAAAATTTCCCTGGTCTCGATTTGGGTTTAATTAAGTCGGGTTGTTTCATTATGTCACTAGATCAAGCTTATTTCAAGGCTTACCTTACAAGTGTTTCTCATTGTAAGATGGTAACTTATTTAACTCCATCAATCATAAAATCAAACAAATTTAATTTTGATTTTCATCTTATCAATTGTCGTTCGTACAGAATCAAACAAGAATCATAAGGTCTTTTCAAGGGTTGCAATGAGGCTTGGTTACAAGAAGTCATGGTTTTTCTTGGAAAGTAAACACTTGAAATCATAAAAGAGCATTTCATGTAAAATTAAGGTGTTTTTCTCTGTCCAAAACCCACTTCCCTTTTTTGATAAATACCCGCAACTTAGCTCTTTTCATTATTTCTTTATTTGTGAAAACTAATACCATTTTTCTTTTTTTCTCTCTTATATATATATATACATGACGGATATAATGATTTTGGTAAAAAGAACTAAGTTTACAAATTCATTCCTCTTTTTGTAAGAACACTCAAAAATTTTGATTATTATTGCAATGCTCTTTTACTTAATCAAGTAAAGGGAATGATTGAAAATTTTTATGGGTGAGGGGTATCAAAGAAAATATTTTTAAGGCTCAAAATTGGCTATCAAAGGATAAATACATTTTACCATGGTAAGCTTTTTGGCCCTAAGTTCATTTGTTTACCAATAACGTGCCTTGATCATGTTCTTGGATCCTCTGTATGACAACACAAATCAAAGAATTAAGCAAAATCAATTTGAAAGAAATTATGTCGATACCCTCAAAGTGTTTAAAGAACTCTCAACTCACTAGGTTTTAAAATTAGCTTAATTATTAACAAAATCATTGTAATTTGTTTTATAAAAATGGCTTAGTTGCAAAAGAATCAATATTTGATTATTTAAAACGGCTTATTGTGAAAAGACTTCAAGCACATAAATTTTTCAATTTTGTCAAAAATTTGATTATTTTTATTTTTGTTTTATTTTATTTTAATAAAAGATAAAAGCATAAACTATCACACCACAACAAATAATAATAAAAATACCCAACTAAATAACTGAAATCTCAAAGTAAACTAATGTAATAAGGTAAATGACAAGAATGTAAAAACAGTCATATAATATGCAAGAAATAAAATATGGCCCTAAGTCCTCCTCCTCCTGCATTTGGTCATCATCATTATCATCCTTCCTAGCAGTCTCCCCCTCGGTATCAGCATGAACACCAGGTGTGCTACCCCCATCTGGATATGTTGGCTGGTCCCCAGGCCAAGCCACATGAGCTACAAACTCCTCTGTATTGATAGAAAGAATCATGTAAGTGAACATAAGCTCGATGAGAAGTAGCCATCATCTGCATCATGTGTTGTTGGTCTATCCTACTCCTAGCCAACTCCCGAAGAACAACATCAATGGAAGTCGCTTGAGGTGGTCTTCTATGCCTCGGTCTGGGCTAGGCCTCCTCCTCAATAGGTGGGAGCTCACAGTGTTGTACAAAGTAAATCTTGTTCACCAGAACATCAAGCACTCGCTCTGATGAATTGGTGAACTCTATAGAGGGTACTTGCACTCCCTGCCTCCTTAGTAAGGTAGAAATAATAAGTGGGAAGGGCGTTGGGTGATTCACCTTATACCCAAGGGCATAATAGTGAATCTGCTCAGAAATAAAAGCAGCAATGTTAATGGTGTGGCCCTATAGAATAGAGAATAACAGACAACATCCATCAACTAGCAAACTAGAGAGGTGGGTAACTTGCACTATGTTGTGGAGCAACAGGTACATCCATGCCTGGGCTATAGGAATGAGCTACGTCTTTAGCAGGTTGGAAGAGGATTTGTTAAGCTTGCTCAGGTTAAAGTAAACCCCTTCCTTGCTCAAGAAGTGAGCAACCTGCTCTAGGTTAAAGCCTAGAGTGCTATCCTCTATGGTGGTCTTGAATCTATTTACCTGCCAGAAACAAGTATCATCCTCGGGAGTGGGCTCCAAAGGATTACCCAAAAAGGTACTAATGGTGTCTCTATTGTAGGCTATATGTCTACCTCTCACCCAACTGCTCCTCTATTGGTCCGAATTCGGCGAGTCCTGTTGTGTCCTATAGGCGTTGGCATAGAACTCCAACACTAAGATGGGGTCTCCCTCAGTAGGTAGGGAAAACAGTGGACCCTATCGTCTCCTCTAAATCTCGTCTTGAAACACAGGATAATCCCTAGCTCCAAGGTCTAGAACTCTCTCCCAAATAAATTTGGAACCCTTTATTGCATGAAACCTAGCCTACTTTACCTTCGTCTTGAACTTGGTAACATTCCAAGGTCTAAGCTACTCCTTCTGGATCTCAGGATCCTTAGAGGAAGTGGTATCTGTCATCTTCCTTCTTTTGGGTCCAGATGAGACGCCCCAAAAATAGGGGAAATTTTTTTATGAATTAAATATTATTGATTCATGAAAACATGAGTGGTGAAGCTATCGGTCAATACCCAGGATCTATCGGAGACCTATCTCATATATGAGGATATAAGAAGGTATCAGAGTACGCAATATACGTTCAACAATACCATTTCGTTCTCCGAATAGTACAATCGACTATCCCTTGCGTAAATCAAGCTTTGAAGGATTTGGGATAAATGATTATAATGTCCTAATCGATTACCATGCAAAGAGTAATCGATTACAGACTTCCTAGAAATGGTATATTGAATCAGAAACTTTACCTAATCGATTACTGAACCTTAGCTAATCGATTACAAGGTTTTTGTTGGGTACATAATCGATTACAATGTTAATCCTAATCGATTACCAAGTTCCTGGAATCTATGCTAATCGATTAGAGAGTTAGTAGTAATCGATTACAGAGCTCCTGGAAATGGCACAATGAATCAGGTGTTATACCTAATCGATTACAACATTTAGAATAATCGATTACAAGGTTTCTGTTGGACTCATAATCGATTACAGCCTAGAGTATAATCGATTAGCTGAAAGACAGAGGCCTTGTAATCGATTACACCTTAGAGGCTAATCGATTACACCCTATCATTCTGCATAAATTATGTAGATTTTGTAGAAAAACGAACTTCTCACATACCTAAACCTATGCAAATGATATTAGATTGCTACCAAACTTTAACACAAGTTATAATATATCCTTTGTGACGCGTGGCCACCGGCCGTACTCAAAAATTCCTAGAAATGAGGAATTTATGTGCATGAACGCATTTAGCTCATTTCAAGGCATTTAGAGCAACATAGGGGTCCATTCTTGGTATAATCAACCCATTCCAATTTACACAAGTCACAAATCATACATTTGAGCTATTAGAATCATTATCTACAATTCATAGTCCTTAAAACTCATTTTCACCCATTAGGTTCCCTAATCATGCATGTAAATCATTTGAATTTCAACTTATTCAAGCTTATCATAATGCATGCTCTATAAAACAAAAAATCTAGGTAAACCTCCATGCATTAATCAATTCTATCAACATATCACTTGATCCCATTATCCAACCATTGTCAAGGTCACCAATGAAAATAAGCCATACAATACAAGGGTCTCATTTTCCTACATGACCTTCCAAAATCACCACTGTCTATTCATCATTCATACAAGTACCTATACCAATTCATGGCTACACAAAATGACAATTACATCCATTTACATCACAAGGTCTAAATCAAGCTATAAATTCAAACATTAGTCGACCAAGGCATTCTTTACCAAAATAGGCTTCCTTCACACCCCTTCCCCACACAAGAGCTCCATGTGTAGCCCTACAACACAAGAGCTAAAAAAAAAATACCACATGGAGAGTGAGTATACTTCCTCAATGATGAAAATCCAACAATTATGACAATATATGCATAAATGTAATATAAACATCTCCTCCTTAAGAGGAATTCAATCAGCACCAATTTGATCAGTTAACAAATTCGTTGAAACACATATATCCATCAAAATTCTCAAGGTCACATCCACCAATATCACAATCACAGTTAGTAATTAAAGGTAGTTCCATCTACTCTTCACACAATCTCCTCAACAGGATATCACTCTATGCCACGCTCCTATGGCTAATGCACATGCTAGTGTTTAAGATGCATATGCACAGATCCGATTTCATATCGACGGGTGATCGTAACCACCATAATCATTCATTCATATTCATGGGTTTTTCGCCTCGCAAGGGGTACTCCCTCTAGCAGCCTCGCAAGGTGCTTTCTCGTAATCACAACCACGTTCGACAATTCATAATGGTTTCCCGCATCGCAAGGGGTACTCCCGCCTCATGATCGCAACCATGGGCGTTCAATCTCAATGGTCCTGCAGGGCCTTTCATTTCAAATACCAGGTGATCGCAACCACCGGTCCAATAATCACAGGAACTCGCAAGACCTTTTATATTTCCAACATCAAGTGATCGCAACCACTTATCAACATCATCATGATATGCATGCCATGCCATGTATGCAATGCTCATGCATGCCTTAATCTCATATGGGCATCTCACCCTCTCATCTAGGGTACACTCATACTCAATTACAACATTAATTTCCCATAGTCAACTTGTCTATATATATATATATATATATATATATATATTCCAATCATAAAATTTCAAGAATTTATAAAGTCACAGATTTCAAGCATTCATCAAGCCACATATAGAATCAATAATACATCATCACATAATATGCTACTCATAGCTTCATTAAGACTTCATCCCACAATCAATCATTATGAGCCTCATACTCAATTTCACATCACATACACATGATACTACATTCATCCAAGAAAACATACCACATTACATCAATACACACATTATCATCATACAAGTTCTCATACATTTAGAAAATATACCCCCTCTCCTACCTCAAGAGAAGTAGATTTCCGGGTTCAATGTTCCCGCTTCACCCGTGTTATCAAGTCCTACACCAATCATTATAGGACCACATCAATTATTCATTCAAAGGCCATTTCAATATACATATACATATCTATGTACACATGATTCTTATCATGTAGAAGTTATTATAGGTTTATTCATTTGCTTACTTAGGCTTCGGGAACTCCTTCCCTTAAATCGAAACCCATTATCATCAAGGGCTACAACCTAATTTGTTAGGTCACCCCATTTACCACACTTATATTTAACTCACCCCAAGTGGGTTTTCATTTATGTTCTCCAACTACCATCTCTAATCATCATTTAATGTTAATACCTCTTCATTTATAACACTTTTCTCTTCAATAAATGCTAAACCCTTCTACATTGCACATTTCCCCCAAAATCCAAAATTAGGGTTTCCACCAAACCCACCAACCTTCATAAGTACTCATTAATCCCCATCTTCTCCCCACCATAATTGTAACTACCTCATTAATTATTCATAAAGCTTACACTTTTGTCAACCCATCTTAGGGTTCTCACTTTTGGAGCTTCCCTCAATAACCCATATGTATTTAATGTTTTCTTAACACCAAAGCTACAACTATATGTTCATATACATGGAAAAATGGTAATAATCTTACCTAAAGAGAAGAGAAGAGTGGGTTTGCAAGAGAGGAGAAGGGCCACACGAAAATAAGAGAAAGGAGGGAGGAGAGACTTCAAACTCCAAGCTTTCCTTAGGCCTCTTAAAGAAATGACAATGGAGGAGAGAGTTGTATCTTCTTTTAGCTTAGGGTTTTAGGGGAAGATGAAGAGAAATAATGAGGAGAAAGAAGGAATGTGTTTTGCATAAGAGAAGAAGGGAGTGTCACGAGAATGAAAGGGAAAATGGTGAGGTTTTGTTTTTATTTTTCCTCTTTCACTTAAACTCTTCCGTTTTTAAATAAACAGGCTCTCCGTTCGGGCTCAATACTTATTCTAAAAATTATTCCGAATACATATTCGGATTTCCAATAACATTATCTACAGCCCTGACCAACGGCATCTCAATCGGAGATACTTAGTCCGACACCCATATTTTATCCGGGTCAGTTTTCAACTTATCCGGTCATAATAACTCACTAACAGTCTCTGAAAATCTTATTTAAATTATATCTAGCATTTTGGGATATTAATTAGCCCACATTTAATTATTCAATATTTATTTTCTTAATTTAACTTTCTATTTTGAAACTTTGGGGTGTTACACCAGAAGCTGGAATGGATTTCTTCAATGCCATCTGCAAAATAAATTAAAATTAGAAATAATGTAACCTAGTTCACACAATTAAACAAGCAACTAATCAATCAAAAAGTAGCAAAGAAAACAAAAATGCATCATAAATTTTCAAGGAAACATACCACAATAAACATAAACACACATGCATCAACCAAAGCATACCTCATAATTAAGAAAAACAAATTCATATTTTTTATTTTTATTTTTATTCAAAATATTAAAACAAAGAAGAATACTTAATGTTTTTATAAAGCAAAATAAAACATAATTCAAAACACACAAAAATTAAAAGAGACACATTTTATTTAAAATGACATTTTAAAACTAAAACTAAAAAAGTACTAATTTAAGATAATATTTAATATACAAAAATTTAAATCCAATCAATTAAACAAAATAACACTAAAAAATAAAAAATAAAACATAAAACAAAATTAAAATTAAAAGTTAAAAAAAACACAAAAAATATGAAAATATGAAAACAGGGCGTGACACGTAGCGTCAACCCTGTTACCTCACGCTACGTGTAACATCCCGAATTTTAAAATGAGAGAATTAATTACCGAAATAAATATTAGAAATTGGTATATGGAGTATTTAATGTCCCAAACTATTGAGAATAATTAAATTGATAATTTTGGGAATTTTTGGTAAATTTTAGAGACTGGTTAAGCTGAAATTAAGCCCGGTTGAAATATGGGTGTCGGACCAAGTATCTCGGAATGAGATGATATTGGTCAGGGCTGAAGAGAATATTATTGGGAATCCGAATATGTATTCGGAATAATTTTCAGATGATGTATTGAGCCCGAACGGAGAACCTGTTGGTTAAGAAACGATGAAGTTTTAATGAGTTGGATTAAAAATAAATTGGAAATTCTATTTTTCCCTTGCTTATTCACGTGTGTTTGCTGATGGTATTAGGTATTTTTACTTCTTCTTCTTCTCTTCATCATCTTCTCCATTTTCTTTCCTCTTCTTCTTCCAAACCCTAGCAACTTGAGCTCACCTTCCACTCCTTCTTAATTTCATTTGAAGTGGAGCTTGTAGGAGGTTGTGGAGCTGCTGTTTTTCCTTCTCCTCTTCCTCATTTTTGCAGCTTACTCTCCCTCTAAGGGAACCCATTTTCGTTTTTGGGTTTTGAGGTAAGTATACCCATTTTTGCTAAGGTTTTGGTTATGGGTATATGGTATTTATGAGTTTGGAAGCCATGCATGTGTATGAATGTTTTGAGGAGAGTATTTAATGCAAGAGTTTAATGTGGGTTTGTATGAGAATGAGGTTTCTTTGAGAAGTAATAAAGTGGATGCATTTATGGTTGAAAAGAGAAGAGTATTTATGATGGTTGTTGGAATTTTATGAAACCCTAACTTTATGAATTTGGGGGAAATGCATAATGGAGGTTGATGAGTATTAATTGTTGGTAATAAATGTGAGTTATGATGCATAAGGGTCAATGGTGATGGTATTTGGTTGATGGAAGTCATTAATGGAGAAACCCATGAAAGGGTTGGTTGTTGAGTACATAATAATAAATGGTGGCACCTAACCCATGGTGGTTATGGTGGATAAAATGAAATAAAAGAGTTTTGAGAGTTATAATAATAATAACGGCAAGTATTTATTGATATATAAGTATTTGAATCTTAATGAGTAAGTAGAAAATTAATGGTATAATGTATTGTGATGTAGGAAGTGACCCCATTGACGAAGTGGGACCATCGAACCGCGTTGATCACTACTTCACTTGAGGTAGGAGGGGGTAACTTTTCTAAATGCATGATTTTATCCATTGGTGATGTGAAAATATGTATATGTGATTATGTTAATGGTTGTTTGAATGGATGATATGATACGTTTGATTTGAATGCATTTAGAATGATGTTTGTTATGTGGCATTGTGTTTGGGATAAAATTAATGATGTGATAATATTATATTAATGAAGTATGATGATGGTTTGCAACCATATGTGGATTGAGATTGTGATGTGAATATCCCAAATATGTGTGTATGATTTATTGAATGTGTATGCCACTAACTATTGATGAGAATAAGTCAAAGAAAATTGGGATTGGATAAGAATGAGGAGAATATTGAAATCCACCAAGTGGTGGTGATGAATGATTAAATGTGGAGTGGCATCTAGGATGCATAGTGTGAGGATGCACTTGATTTGCATTTGCATTGCATCCATAGCATATCATAGCTATTTATATGGAATATTAGGGGGTTCCACTAGGCAGGCCCAGTGGGAGGGCGGCTCAGTGCACGAGCGTATTATGACTTTCCCCTGTGACTCGGTGTATGAGTCACGAAGCTGTCCATAGTTTGGTGACGAGGCACCCTATGTGGCAGGCCCAGTGGGCGGGAGGCTCTATGGTGAGCGAGTTTACCTCGGTGTCCGATGGGGCACGGCTCTCTCGATGTGTGTTCGGGAGGGGCCCGTAGCACTTGTGGTAGTTGAGGCCACGATGTTGATCCGCAAGTCACAGGGTGACTAGTGCTACAGATGGGCGATAGCGGTTTGGTACCAGTAAAATTATGATGATGATGTAAGCATGCATAAATTGAGATATATGTGTACACAATTTTTCTACTGCAGTAGAGGCATAGTAGCACACCTATGCTTGTCCCACAATTGATTTAATGATATATTTTCCCACAGCCGGATCCGCATTGTTTGATAAGAAATTCTCATGCATATGCATTAGCTTTAAGAGCATTTGCATATAGCTGGAGATATGCCTAGGTGAAAGCCCTTGGTGGCAACGGATGAATGAGAATTGAAAGGGGAAAGAGTTGAATGCTAACCCGATGTGTGTGTTTGGCAATCCAAATGATTGATAATATGAATGTATACTTGAAATTATAAGATGTATTGTGAATAATGTATGATGTGGTGTAATGATTGCTAATTGTGCAAGTATACATGTATTTCATCATAATGTATGACTTTAATTCATTTGGATTATGTTACTCACCTCCCCGTTGCCATTTTTAAAGTTGATGTAGGTATGACTTAAATCCTACAACTTTTGGAGGCCGAGTATGAAGAAGGTAAAATATGGATAGGAATGCGTAAGCCTTGGCCGGCATGAAATCTGTTTTGTAGAGTATATGAGGTTTATATACTCAATTTTGTAATGTTGATAATTTTGGAGGTCATGGGAGAAAATTGGACATGTTTGTGTAATGACAATTTTCATTCATGACCCAAAAGATGTAAAGAATGAATCTGAATACTTGACTTTGTTAAATGAATGGATGTTGTGTTTTCATGCTATATTATGGAGCTTGTGGAATGATGTGGAATATAGATGTATGTAGGGAGTGCATGTGATTTGATGATGAATTTAAATTATATGCATGAGCTAATGTTAGCATGATGATGGTTAATGGTGAATGAGGTAGGTTCCAAGAGTGTTATATAATGTATAAATTTTGCAGGAACTGAAAGAATTGCCATAGATTGAGTTTTAGTATGGTAGGTTGAATGTTAGCAATGTAAGTTCACGTTTTCTGCTGAGTTTCTGTAGAACTCGCTCAAGCGAGTAGTAATCTCGCCCGAGCGAGATTATTGTGGAGCAGGGGATTCGTTTCTGCCCCAAATTCGCTCAAGCGGACGTGCATTTCGCCCAAGCGAGATTGCCACAGAATCAGTGTTTCGATTCTGGATAATTTTCGCCCAGGCGTGAAGGGCAGCGCTCAAGCGAGGGAGAAGGAGAATTGATTCTGGACGATTTTCGCCCAGGCGAGTGGTGCCTCGCCCAAGCGAAAATTGGCCAGAGAGTTCTCAACATTTCTGGACCAATCTCGCTAAAGCGAGCCTTGGGCCGCTCAAGCGAGATCGACCCTTGATGCTCCTTTTCTTCTTCGCTCAAGCGTCTCGCTTTCTTCGCTCAAGCATTCCTTCATGTCTCGTTCAAGCGAGATAGGGCTCGCTTAAGCGAGCTGGGCCCTGATGCTCATTCTTTCATTTCGCTCAAGGTCGCTCAGCGCCCGCTCAAGCGTGGGTACGCTGGCTCGCTCAAGCGACTTGAGTCACGCTTGAGCGAGTATGCCCCTGATTCTCATTTTGTTATTTTAAATTAAATTTTAAAATGTTATGCATTATTTCTTCTTTAGATATTATTTTAAAGGTATTGAGGAGTATATTTAGGCCTTCTAGATTATATAAATTGTATCCCATATTTTTATGAATGGACTCCTCTTGAAAATCAATTAGCCACTAATTAAACCAAACTAAATAATTCTTCCGCTGATTCTGATTGAAAAATTTACATTTAGTTTCACCCTCTCATATCTTCATATATGGGAGTGGTTCATTTTAGATCCGGGGGTTTGGTGAAAAATACTTCACTACTTTAATTATTGAATTTATTAATATTTTCAAAGACGCGAAAAATTTTCCCCTATTAAATTTGGGGGGTTTTGGGGCGTCTCACTACGCTTCAATGGACGTTTTGCGTGAACTTGCAGAATTTGAAATCCTAAATTGGGGTTGCGTAACAACAACCCCACCCTTCACATTCTCAATCAGAAACAATTTTAACCAGTCCTAAAGGTCTCTATAATCTTATACTAACCTAACCGCATGCATTTTATGAAATAAAAAAATACAAAATTAAAAGAGATAAAGGATTGAGAGACTTACTTGGATGTTAGATACAAGAAGGAATGACTGTAAAATGCTCTGAGAGAGTTTGAAAATTTTTAGGGTTTGCAAGAGTGAGAGGCAAAGAGGGAAATTTTAGGTTTAAAATTTTAGAATAGGCCTCTTTGTGAAATAGGCTCTATTTTTAAAAAATTGAACACAGCAGGTCTAAATTTTCCACCCTACGCTACGCGTAAGAATCAAATATTCCCATTTTCTGAATTTTTGATTTTAAACCTTATTTCATGCCTTTTAAAACCCTTTATTCTCTAAAATATTCAATTTTATTGAAAACACATTATTTATTTTTATTTTTTAATTTAAATTTAAAAATAAATCAATGTACCAAATAATGGGTTACCTCCCATTGAGCGCTTGATTTACTGTCTCTAGCTTGACATTACCTGTAATTCACAAACCTGTTAAGTAACAAATGGTGGTGAATCTTTTAATCTCACCACCCAAATAAGGCTTCAACCTATGTCCATTAACCATCTAACTTCTTTTGGAAGTTGGATCTTCAATTTCAACTACTCTATAAGGTTTTACTTCCTTGATTATAAATGGGCCTGACCATTTAGATTTCAATTTACCAGGAAACAATTTTAACCTTGAATTAAACAACAGGACATGCTGACCTGGTATGAAGATCCTTTTCCTTAATTTCTTATCATGGTAAAACTTCACCTTATCTTTGTAGCACCTGGATGATTCATAAGCATTATTTCGCATTTCCTCCAACTTAAATAGTTGTAACTACCTTTTGTCAGCTGCAGTAGTTTGGTCAAAGTTGAGGAATTTAAGTGCCTAGTGTACTTTATGTTCCATTTCCATAGGGAGGTAACCAACTTTTCCATAAACCATTTGAAAAGAGGAAAGACCAATAGGAGTTTTGAATGTAGTTCTGTATGCCCAGAGTGCATCATTAGGTTTTTGTGACCAATCCTTCCTTGAATAAGACACAATCTTTTCCAAGATTCTCTTCACTTCTCTATTTGAAATCTCAGCTTGACCATTGATTTGTGGATGATACGTTGTGGCCACCTTATGTCTTACACCATAATGTTGTAACACCTTTTGAAGAACTTAATCATAGAAATGTGAATCTCCATCACTAATTAAAGTTATTGGTGTTCTAAACCTACAAAAACATTTTCTTTAAAAAATTCACCACAGTTTTGGAATCAACATTAGGTGAAGCAACTGCTTCCACCTATTTGGAAACATAATCAACTACCAAAAGGATAAATTGATTCGATTAAGAATTAGGGGGTCCCATGAAGTCAATTCCCCAACAATCAAGTACCTCAACTTCTTGTATGTTCATGAGAGGCATTTCTTGCCTCCTTGAGATATTCCCTGTTCTTTGGTAATTGTCACAAAATTGTATAAATGAGTGAGCATCTTTAAATAAAAGGCCAGTACAAACCTGATTGGAGGATCTTTGTAGTAATCCTCTCTCCATTAAAATGGCCTCCGTATAGAGATTTGTGGCAATGCAATGATACATCATCTATTTCCCATTCAAGCACACAACATCTTAACAAGTTATCCACACCAATTTTAAATAGATAAGGGTCATCCCAAACAAAATGATTAGCATCTTTGAAAATTTTTTTCTTTGCTGCCAAGTTAAATTATTTGGAAGAATTCCTGCTACTTTAAAATTTGCCATGTCAGCAAACTATAACCTTTTTTTTATTTCAAATAATTTCTTATCCAGAAATTCTTCTTCTATTTCATTTTCTTTGGCAATAACCTCATCGTTTATTAATCTGGATAAATGGTCAGCGACCACATTTTCACAACCCTTTTTGTCTTTGATTTCAAGGTCATATTCTTGTAGGAGCAAAATCCATTGGATTAACTGAGGCTTAGAGTCAGTTTTAGTCAAAAGATATTTGGCAGCTACATGATCAATAAAAACAATTATTTTTTAGCCTATCAAATATGATCGTAATTTTTCTAAGGCATACACTATGTCTAGTAATTCTTTCACAGTGGTTATATAATTTACTTGATTTTCATTCAAAACTTTACTAGTGTAATGTATTACCCTAAAAATCTTTTCATGCCTTTGATCTAAAACAGCTCCTATAACATAATCACTTGCATCGCATATAAGTTCAAAAGGTAGATTCCAATTAGGGGCAACAATAACCGGAGCAAAAATGAATTTTTCTTTCAAAGAATTAAAAGCTTTTTGACATGCATCATCAAATTTAACTTTAGTATCCTTGTTCAAGAGGTTTGTCAAAGGTTTAGCAATTTAAGAAAATCCTTAATGAACCTTCGATAGAACCTAACATGTCATAAAAACTTCTAATTCCCTTAACATTCACAGGGGGTGGGAGTTTTGAGATTACCACTACTTTTGCTTGATTGACTTTAATACCTTTTGCAGAGATTTTATGACCAAGCATAATTCCTTCTGTCACCATGAAGTGACATTTCTCCCAGTTCAACACCAGATTTGTGTCAATACACTGCTTCAGTACAGTGTCCAAGTTGGATAGACATGTATCAAAGGAGTTCCCAAAAATAGGGAAGTCATCTATGAAATTCTCTATACTCTTTTCAATTAGATCTGTAAAAATAACAAACATACATCTCTGAAAAGTAGCAGGTGCATTGCATAATCCAAATGACATTTTTCTGTAAGCAAAAATTCTAATAGGACATGTAAAGGCAGTCTTCTCTTGATCAAGATGAGCAATAGCAATTTTGTTATATCTAGAATAACCATCAAGAAAACAATAATAAGCCTGTCTAGACAATCTCTCAAGCATTTGGTCCATAAAAGGGAATGGAAAATGATCTTTTCTAGTTTCTTGGTTCAGTTTCCTGTAGTCTATACATATTCTCCAACTGGTGATAGTTTTTGTTGGAATTAATTCATTTTTATCATTTACAATAACTGTCATACCTCCCTTTTTGGTACCACTTGGACTAGGCTTACCCATGCACTATTAGAAATAGGATAGATGATAACTGCTTTCAGCAATTTAAGAACCTCCTTCTTTATTACCTCTTTCATTGTGGGATTGAGACGTCTTTGAGGTTGAGCTACAGGCTTGTAATCATCTTCCAATAAAATCTTGTGCATAATAAGATGTACTAATACCTTTTAGATCTTCCATGGTCCATCCAATGGCTTTTTGATTATTTTTCAACATCTCCACCAGTCTTGCTTCTTTTGTTTTAGTTAGTAAACTACTAATAATGATTGGTTTAAGATTACCTTCCTTTAGAAAAATGTACTTAAGGTGTGAAGGTAACACTTTAAGCTTAGGTTTCTGGATCTCTTTAATAGGTGTCTCCTAGAGTTCTTCTATCTTCTTAGTTTCAGGGGAAATATCTTTCCCTCTTTCCAGCTCTTCCAAACACCTATCTATCTGTCTTTCCTCTTCTTAATTTAAATAATCAACAGAGTCAATTAACAATTTAGTTAGAGGATTAGAATAAGGCATACCTTTTGATATGGAGAGACAAACTTCATCTAGGGCATCCACTCTAAAACAGTCTTGTTTTGGGTTAGGATGCTTTATTACTTTGAAAACATTGAAGTTTACCTCTTCATGATGCACTCTGACTACAAGTTTCCCATTCCGCACATCAATCAAAACTCTCGCATCTTTCATGAATGGTCTTCCAAGAATTAGGGGGACTTCAGTATCCTCCTCCATGTCTCATACCACAAAATTGACAGGGAAGTAGAACTTGTCAACTTTCACAAGTACATCTTCCACTATCACATAAGGTCTTTTTATTGAGCGGTCTGCCAGTTGTAGAGTCATCTTCGTCCTTTTACGGATCAAGATCACCAATGCGCTTCATCATACTTAAGGGAATTAAATTGATGCTAGCCCTTAGGTCTAATAAAGCCTTTCCAATATTTACACTTCCAATGGAAAAGAGAACGGTGAAATTTTCGGGGTCTTTTGACTTTTCTGACATGTTATATTGTAAGATGGTGCTACAACCTGCTTCAAGCTCCACAATCTCTTCATTATACCTTCTTTTCTTTGTGAGCATTTCTTTCATAAACTTTGCATATGTTGGCATTTGTCCCACTGCCTCTGAGAATGAAATGTTTATTTGTAACTGCTTAAAAATCTCAAGGAATCTTTTATACTCTCTTTCCTTATCCTTTCTTGAAGGTGCATGAGGATAAGGCAGATCCTTGACTAGAGGTGTCTGACCCGAATACTGATTTTTTCTTTTTTGATTTTCTTATTTTTCCTTTTTCTTTTCCTTGTTTTTTTAATTTCTTTTTCTTTTCCTTGTTTTTTATTTATTTTTCTTTTTCTTTATTTTCTTTTTCTTCATTTTCTGTTTCTTTCTTTTCTTCTTCACTCTTTTCTTTTTCACTCTCTTTACAACTTTCTTTACAATTAGTCCCTACAATTTTATCACTCTTAGTGAAAATAGCTTTATATTGTTCCCTTGGGTTCTAGGTATTGGCAGAAAAACTAGAACATTTCATTTTAGCTACTTCCTTTGCTAGTTGTCCCAATTGCAAATCCGACACTTTTTGTGCGGCTTCATTTGTTTGCATGTATTGCAGCAATTATTGGATAGAGTCTTCTATCCTTGTCAACCTAGCATTATGATCATGAAGTGGTTGTTGTAGAAACTGATTGTTGGGAGGTCTGTTGGAAGGTCCAACTTACTGCTTCCAACCAAAGTTTTGATTCTTCCAGCCCTGTTGGTAATTGTTAGGAAAAATAATTACTAGAATAAAAAGGATAATTACTGACAGGATGTCTTTGGTTATTCAAAAAATTGGCTTGCTCAGGTTCATTATCATTGGGTGCACAATATCCATAAGGTTGTTCACCCATACAATGTATACATTGTTTCAACTAAGTAAGGGGTTGTGATGACACTTGAGCAATTTGTAGTTTCTACAATTGCTTGCTCATTGCTTCAATCTACTGTGTCAACAATTTCTACTGAGCTAGGACCGAATCATTCATTCCTAACTCAAGCATACTTGGCTTCCTGGAAAAATTACCTCTCTCATGTTTTGCTTGTCTGTCATTAGTAAACATGGACTCCATGATAGCTATTGCCTCCTCAGATGTCTTGTTCATTAATGAGCCACCTGCACAGATATCTAACATCATCTTAAACTGAGGCAATAAACCATGGTAGACGATTCTTACCTTTCCACCATCGTCCAAATTATGGTTTGAACACTTTCTTAACAATGCTTTGAATCGTTTCCAAGCTTTTCCTAATGACTTATCATGGTTTTGTGAAAGAGTGAATGGCTGTCATAGCTTTAAAATATTTAGAAAGGAAATAAAACCTTTCCAAAAATTTTCTTTCGACATCAGACCAGTTTGTAAAACTACCAGGGGGACAAGATTTAAACCATTCATTCGCCTTCCCAACCAAAGAAAAAGGAAATAATTTCATGTACACAGATTCTTCTTGATTGGGTTCAAAACCAATTGTGTTTCATAATTCATTAAAAATAGTTAAATGTTCATACGGTTCTTCATGATTTAAACAAACATATATATTGATTGTTTTAAATTATATTTAATGTAGCAAGTTTAATCTCCATTGCTGCAACAGGTCCTTGAAACATTCCTGATAGATGGGGTGGTCCATAAATAGCAGCAAACTGTCCCAAAGTCTATCTTTGTTGTTCTCCAGCCATTTTAAAATTTTCTGAATTATGAAAAAAGATGAAGTTGAAGAAGAAGAAGTAGTTTGCATTTTGGATTTTAAAGATCTAAGTTTTTTTACAAATTTCTCGATCTCATGATCAAAGAAGAGTTTTCCTGCTGAAGATCGAGTTTGCTTACACAAACTAAACAATAAAAAGTTAGTGTAACAAGAATAATTAAAGAAGAAGTAAAAGTGAATAAATGATTGTATAAGGAAAAAGTAAAATTAAATTTTTTTTACCTAACTTAAAAAGTAAAGAAATTTTACCACAGTAATTAAAAATTTACTGTTACTGAAAATCAAATCAATCCCCCATGACGGTGCCATAAAACTTGTTAGACTTTTGGTAAGCACACCAATTTATCATTGCAGTTTTCAAAATTTGTAGATATTGTTCCTACAAGGATTGATGGGTTTTGGTAAAAGACAGTAATTTTTATTTATTGATAGTAAAAGTATCAAAACTTATTAACAAAAGAATATTTCATATAAGATTCTGTACATTGTTCATGGATTCCAAGATTGATTTATACATTGATCAAGAGTTACGTAAAATTGTAAAACTATCTAGAAAAATAATTGTAAAAATAACATTTTAGAATAATAGTTCCAATGCTTGAGATATAAAACAGAATGATAAACTATGTTGGAATTAGGATCCCCGCACTATAAATATAAAAAGTAACTACAAACATGCATATTTAATCATCAAGTTTATGTCATTGCATCTTAAAATTATTAAACCCGATCCTTCGATGAATAAATTCTAAATAGTTACCGTAAAGTCTGATCCCTCAGATGCTTTCTTAGTAAAAACTTACTTTAAGCCCTGACCTTAACACAATAATAATTACCAACTCTATCCCTAGTAATTGGTATATTAAGGGTATTTCAACTTTTACTTCTGTTAAAAGTAATTTTAACACACATGAAAATCATTCTCCCATTTGAAATCCATACTAATAAAAGATTGAAATACTAACATGAAACTTGAATCATAAGCATGCAATATTTATATTCATAATATCATACTCATAAATTGGTTCATCAATTCCAACATAAACAATGGTGAAAGTAAAAACAACACTTACAGGTGGAGACATGATGAACAATGACTTGAACTTGAAAAGAGCTTTGCAAAATGGAAAGAAACTAGACCTAAGACAATAATCTCAAGTATATGGAAGCTGTTTTCGCAACACAGAGCTTGAAAGGTCAGAAAAGGATGCAAAGAGGATGCTTTGGGATATTAGGGATGCTGAAACCCTTAGCAATGAGCCCTATTTATAGTGGAAGAGTTTGGTCCTGATGCTTGCATGGCTGTGGTGCTACGCATTAGGTCTAAAATTTGGCTCCCATACTGAGTGTAGGGTTAATGCTATATGTCAGGACTCTGACTCATTATTCTTCTCCCGATTTTCAGTAATAATTAGTAATTATTCTTGTAGTAATGAGCAGACATAGTTCCCATTCTCTCGCATTGTCTTTATGCCCATTTTTGATAATTGATTATCCAACATATGCGTGTTTCCTGGAGTGAGAAACAGCCTGTAAGTGGGATACACGTAGCAGCTGATGTACACGTCAGGCTCAAAATCCTGATGCTAAGAATGGCTCTGATGCTACGCATCAGCCCTCTAACTTGCATAATTTTTCACTTTTATCCTTAAATATTGACCGCAAAAATAAGAGAAATAGGTCATGCCAAGTTAAATTTACTAACTTCCATTTATTTATAAACAAACCTAATTTTAGTTTTATTTAAGCTAATTTTTGTTTATTTTCTCACGCTTTTTATTATAAAAATAACCATAAATTACGGACTAACATACAATCACTTCAAAATAGAGCCACCACCGAATCAATAATCCCTCCAAAACCCACCTTCTAGATTTCCTCTGTTTATATTATATCCATGAACAACCACCTTAACTTTACCCTTAAACCTTATCAAGTAGTAACCTTTTATTATTATTATTGTTATTATTATTATTATTATTGTTGTTGTTGTTATTGTTATTATTATTATGTTATTATTATTATTATTATTGTTTTTGTTGTTGTTATTGTTGTTGTTGTTCTGTTGCCTAAAAAAAACACAAAGGAGGTGGATATGATGGAAGGGGTTTCAAGAGAAGCACAAATGTCTATTACTGTTTTTTCAATGTTTCCTGGTTTTAGATTTTGTCCCACCGATGAGGGGTTGATTTTTTATTACCATAAGAAGGGTCCGTTTGGTTTCCTGTTGGGGAAACGGAGTTGGGGAAATGGAGAAATTTAAGGGTTGATATTGATCCTTCACGCCATTCTAGACAGTCAAAATTCCGTTTGACCGTAGGATTTATTTTTGGGGTTGGTCAAACCGAGGTTTGACCAACCAGACCAAATAACCAAACAGCCTCGAAGTAGTTGGACGGCTCTGAAGATAGTGTTCAAGTCATTTATGAAGTTGAGCTCTATAAATAATAAGCTTGGGATTTGCCAAGTTCATACTTCATGTATACGTAGTCTTTTGGAAGTGGATTAGCCCCCAAGATGTTGGGTCTTGTAACACAGACCTCTGTATACCACTGGTCAATTGAAGGTAAGATGATAGCCTACTTAATAGAATATTTTTGGGTTCTACTATATTTTGCAATTTACAGATTCATGTACAGGGTGCATGTAGTTTTTGCAAATTGTTGATTGGTCTATAGTTCATGATCTATATGACTTGTAAGTGACTCTGAACCTATTAAGATGTCTGAGCGAACAACAAATTTGGAAAACAACCAGATAATTAATTATTAATGCGACCCTATAGAGAAATGGTTGGTCTTGATAGGCATTGCTCCTAGTTCTCCCGTTGTATGTCCCTGTTTCCTAATATAGTCCTAGTTATCAGTCCCAAATAGTGACGTGGAGTGGCCAAGTTTGTAACTTCTATTGGAAGAAATGTGAATATTAGGATAACTAAAATTATAAAGATTATAAATACAAGTTACATAACTTGTATTGCACATGCATGAATCTTCTGAAAAAAGGCATGAAGTAAAAGTTGAAGGAAACATGCAACTTTTCTCTGTGGATCAGTAGTGGAGTCAGGCTCTAGAAGCTCACACTGCGTCATTTGCCCAATTTGAAGTGTGTTTTGTTATGATTCTCATTATTTTCTTTTGAATTATTTATTATATGTCATTAAGTTCTTATTGGGGGTATATCCCATGTACTGTGGGTTTACCCGCACTAGAGTGCTCTAACTCTTATGGACAATTAGGTGCCCTACAACTAACTATGTCAGTTGACAGTTGGTTAGATAGCTTGATGTGTACTCTTCTCAACTCTATAATTGTATACTCTACCATATTATGTTGTTGTGTTGGGCAAAACATGATTGTGTTTTCTGGATAGGTTCCTGGGAATGAAACTCCTTCTGTTTTGATTTCATTTGCCTCGAAAACACTTAACGTTGGCCAAACTATATCCAAGTTACATGTTATTGAGCTGGGTGTATAGCCAGGTCTATTATTTTCACCTTGTTCACATCTGTCTCCAATGTATTTATTCTATTGGTAAATATATGGCTTTAATAGTAATTGGTCTTCTATGCCAATTTGTACAACTCAACTTTCCAAAATTTAATGTTCCTGACAAATCAGAAATTCAAATTGGTTATTTGTGTGAACATGTAGTTTTCATACTTGATCTATAAGCCGGAGAGATCATATGAATGACAAGAATTACCCTTTTCGAATAAGACCATTGAATGACACATTTGTTTTATGATTTTTAATTATCTAACCTAGAATAATACTTCTTCATGAACTTTGATTTATGGATGTATTAAATTGTTCCATGACATTGGGAGGAGGCTACTTATTGCCAATAGCTTACATCAAAAGAAATCTATTATTTTAGTGTTAGGCCGTACTAAAGGATTATTTTCCATTTGTTACCATGGGTTTGAACAATACATTTTTATGAATATGCAACTAACAAAATTTTTCTTATTTTGCAACTATAGTGGATTTAAGTTGTGTTTTTAACTGGAAAGTTCAACATGTGTAACTGTGGAAGTTAAAGATAGAAGAAGCTGTAAATATTTATTAGATTTGAGTAGTTCTAGTAACTAATTTAAAAAATCTTCAGACTTTTAAAGATGGATAATGGTATTGTAAAATTGAACCGTGAATATCATGTACCAACAATATGTGTATATTATGATTAATTATGTGTATTTGTGTATTAAATATTCTTACTGCCAATGTAATATAGGTGTTTTAAATTTTGCAGAGATTCGATTCAAAACTATTATTTGATGACGAGATTAAAAATGTTAAGAAGCACTGGGTAAAATATTTATTTGAGATTGCAAAAGTCTAGTTTAAATTTATGGATTGGTTAAATCATAGATGTTTTTTTTCTTCTAGATTACTAACATTACATTATGCATGAATATAATATGGTGTGTGTCTCTTGACCTTTCTGTTTTAATTTTTATATTTATTTTATGACATTGGTGCTTGGATTAAAACATGATGATTATGATATGGTGATAAAAATTTGGATTCTTGATGTTGGTGATTAGCATAATTGATATTGTTAAAGTATGGTGATTGATGATTATAATAATTTAATCCAAATTGACATTGATCATTATAATTTGAAATTGGTCATTAAATTAAACAGGTTTGAAAAGCAAAGAAAAAAAAAGGAAAGTAGAAAAAAAGTAAAAAGTGAAAAAAAAGCTTTTACACTGGTTATGAAAATCAACTGGTGTGAAAAATAATATTTTTGTACCGGGTGGGAAAAGGAAACTAGTGTAAAATATCACATTTTACACTAGTTGGTATAAAAAGGATAGCTACAAAAGAATGCTTTACACCGGGTGTGTAGAGAATGACTGGTGTAAATTTTTTTTTACACTGGATATGTTAAAAAAATCAGTGTAAAATCACATTTTTACACCGGGTATGTTATAAATAACTAGTGTAAAATCACATTTTTACATTGGGTATATTATAAATAATAGGTGTAAAATCTCTTTTTTACACCGAATGTAAAATTACATATTTCTTACACCAGGTATGTTATAAATAACTAGTGTAAAATGTCAAAAATAGCCAGTGTAAAAGCCTTATTTTGCACTAGTGACAACAAATACATGTATTTTTTTCTTTTTGATTTTAGTCACAAAGAGGCAAGACAATGCACTTTAGGGACCTACGCAAATACAATATGGTGTTGCCCATATATTTTTAGGGTTTACATAATCTTTTTCAATGTTTTTCCAAGAAAAGGCCTACGAATTATCACTAAATGTTAGGTCCTTTCAAGCCTTTTCTTTTGCTTATTTTTTATGCATTTTTGAATACTTCCCCTTATTTTCTCTATTTTTTACTGTGTCAAAACCAACCCCCATAAAGCCTCACAAAAATGGCATAATAACAACAACTATGAACAACTAGCACTAGTATAATTCTTGCATCATCTTCCAACATATAAGAGACATGGAAGGCATGAATTTATGACATTAAATGCAATTAAATAAAAAGGAAAACAACATGCAAAAGAATGTATAAGGTTGCTGGAAATGGAAAACAAGCACTAGAAAAGAAACTAGGATTGTCAACGACCTACAATAATAAGCTAGTTTTGTATCCACCAAAGAATGTGATGGACAAGACACACTTTGGAGCTTGAATTACACTTGATCAAATGTGAAAAATTGTATTAGATTCCCTCACTCTAATTAAATGGCAAAATGAAATGAAAGCCTAGAAAGATAAGGATCGAGCTTTTCAGTGCAAGACAACAACATGACATGAAGCTACACTAAGGAATTTCAACAAACACTTGGACACTACTATCAATTAAGCACAAAATAAAAGAGGCACATTTTTGAAATTTACATTCCTAAGACAAAAAGTCAAACAAGAATGTATTAAACACAAGAAACAATAACAACATGCATTAGAATTATCAAAACTTGCAACAATTCAACATGAAAACTCAAGAAATTCTTTAAAAAAAAAATTTCTCCAAATTGAATGAAACATTGAGGTTATGATTCGGTCATGATAAAGAACAACTTTTGTGAATCAAGTTTCTCAAATTTCAAACCAAAACATGTAGATCTAAATTGTTAGATTTTGCATTTTTTTTAATTTTGAAGGAAAATGAAGAAATAATAGATCATTGAAAGAGAATGATAAGGAAAATAAGAAAATAAATTCAGAATTTCAGAATTGGAACACAATCATAATATATCTAAAAAGAAAAGCAAGATCAAAGGCTCAATAATATCAATGATGTGGGATTTCTTTATGAATGGTTGGATCTAGATCTTGAAATCTCTTTAGATCTTCAAGTTTCTCCACTTAATTTGATCTTCAAATTTGAATTCTCTTTTGTTCTAATGCTGGCCAAAACTTGCAAGGCAAGAAACACATGGTTAAACTTCACAAATGTAAGAGAGAATGAGAAGGAAAATTAAAGAAAATGATGGAAAAGAGACAAGAAATGATCATGGAGAATTAGGTGCCACTCTTGGAGAGATAAACCAAAGGAAATTTCACCACCATTGGAGGAGTTCCAAAGGATAAGAAATGAGAGAAGTGTTAAGCACTCTTGGAAAACTAGAGAAAGGAAATTCACTCTATCTCACTAAAATTTCAACATATGAATTCTTGTTCTCAATTTACAAAGGAGAGGAGTTATATATATTCTCCCCAAGTGTAATTTTGGACTTGACTTGGGGTAGGCTTGTTAAAGCTTCACCCCAGGCCCAAAATCTAAAGATACATGACCCAAAGCAAGTATATGGTCATACAAGACCTAAATCTCTATCTAAAACTATTAATGAGCTTCAAAAAATGAAAAATAATCCTAAACTTAATCCTAATAATAAAATACAATTCAAATAATCTACACTTTATGGATCCTAATCATATATATATATATATATATATATATATATATATATATCAAAACAGTACCCTTAATGTTAATACTCAAGTTCCATATACATGCTATATTTTGAATCTAAGGTGTTACAAAATTTATTCTAATTAGGGATAATATTACCATGGTGACATACATTATATAAAAAAATCATTATATTATAATAATAAAATACATGATAATTTTAATTGTTAATTTTCAGATTAAGTTTGATCATGACACCATTTGCGGGAAAGTTGAATAGAAAATATTTAAATTTAGTTTTTGATGTTCATCTATAAAAACTACAAAATCTAAAGTTTGTTCATACATACATATATAAAAAGAACATTCTAATTTTAATTCTTAATTTTAAAGTTGTATTTATTCAAAATCTAGATTCAATCAACTATGATTAATACATAATTTAATCAACTCCAATCATATATAATTAACCAAATCATATATAATTCTTAATTTTGTATAAAAGCTATCAAATCATGCCCATATATTATAATAAAATTATCTATAAAAAATGAATAGGATGTTTTTATGCTAAGGTCTAACAAAAAAAAATTCAATTCTTTTCAATGTTTTTTAGATTTTCAAATTAATTAGTTTGATCATGATATATTATGAATATTATGAAGGATAATTTATTTAAACATAATTATTGATTTTCACCATAATTTTAAAAAAAATTACAGCATTTATTTTCTATAAAAAAACACATGTAAATTTTAGTTCTTTATTAACTTAATTAGAATTTAAATTCATAATAGCATTACAATGATTACTTAATTTTAAACAATTACAATAGATAATTATTAAATCAATTCATTAAACAAAAATATAGTTTAATTTAATTAAAAATAAAATTATGATTTCGTTAGACACCCTATTAATTTAGCCATTTATTCGCACTTGTATATTTTTAAATAAATAAATTATAATTTTGCAATTCATCTAACAACATTGAATCTATCTAAAATTATTTGGTGTCAATTATGCTAAAAATTAACTATTATATGATTTCATTTGTAACATTCTCATTTTATTAATTATGATATTTAGGAAAACCTAAATGGGTCATTTGATTAAAATTTGTCAGCTCGTTATTAATTAAATTAATTATTAAGAGTTGTTAAAATAAAAGAAAGTTTTAGGGCACGACCCATTGAGCTAGAAACTACTTCACGTCCATTTTCTCTTTTCCATGCTCACCATCATTTCCTTTTTCTTCTTTTCTACACCACCACCATGTGTGTATGTGTATATATATATATATACACACACACATAACACATACTTCTCCACCACATTAACCCTTACGGTACCACACCACCTTTCCACTCTACCTTTTTCATTTCTCTTCTTCTATCGTGCCTATCTTCCTCTCCATTCTCCATTCTCCCTTACTCATGACCATCACCGTTTTTCTTTATCTATCTTATTTCCACCACCATCACCGTGCCTTCCTCTCCCCTTCATTTCTCTCCCTTACGGTTTCACCCTCTCCAAGTGATGTAGGAACTTCTTCTAACTTCTTGAAGAAGGGTGGATCTAGGGATCTTCTCTTCTTCTAACCTCCATAAGCCATTGTTGATGAACTTTGCCACTTAGAAACCGAATGAAACAAAAAGGGGAAACTAGGAATCTAACGAAATGGTGAAGGGGAAAAGAGTATGAAAAAGTATGGAGATGGAAAGGAGAAAAGGAAAGATGGAAGATTGAGTGGAGTAGGTGAAGGGGAGGCCACTCTAAGAGGAGATAACTCCCTAAAATCTCACCACCAAGGAGGGATCAATCCCCTTGGATGAGAGCTTGCTAGAGCTTTCTCTAACCTAGAGAGAAGGGAGAGCTTCTCTCACTAAAACTCACTTTAAAAGTGGAAAAATCTTAATTGCATTAATGTGTCTCAAAATATAAAAGGAGAGCTCCTTATATAGGTCTTGGACCAATTCAGCCAAACGATCACCTAATGGGCTTTTCCATGCTTCCTACGCCTAATAGTGCTAATAGAGAAGAGTATGACCTATACATGGCACAAGGTGAGAGTACATGGCCCTAAAGTGGCCCATTTGACCTTACAAGGCCCAAATAAAACCTATAAGTCTATAGAATCTAACTAAGAAGTGTATTACAAGTGAAATATGAATAGATCCTTAAGGAGTCTTCATTGGGCTTGGGCCCACTAAAAGAGAGGAAGGAGGATAAGGCTTAATGAATGCTCTCTTTGGCCTTTTTGGTCTTAGCCCTTGTGAGGGGACCCTTATAAGCTTCAAGTTCTTTCTCTAGGGTAGTGTGAGGGTCCTCCCTTAGTGTGTCCTCATTATGCTCCCCTTATTCAAAAGGATTTATCCTCAAATCTAAGGCATCATCCTCTTTATCTAAGTCAAAGGGAGACAAGTTAGAAATATTGAAAGAAGTACTCACCATATTCTCTTGGCAAATCAAAGACATATGCGTTATTATTCATTTTCTTTATTATTTGGAAAGGCCCATCACCTCTAGGGTCGAGTTTGGATTTCCTCAAGTTTGGAATCTTTCCTTTCTAAGATGTAACCAAACCCAATCTCCAACCTGAAAGGTGACTTTCTTTCTCTTCTTATTTGTACAACGAGCATAATGTTCATTTTTAGTTTGTATTTGGTTCTTAACCTTCTTATGAAAATCTTTGATAAACTTGGCCTTTGCCTCTCCACCCATATGAAGGACAGAGTCAGAAACCTCAATGGAGTGAGAGGGTTAAAACCATACACAACCTCAAATGGACTATGCTTGGTTGTAGAGTGTTGTACCTTATTATATACAAATTCAATATGGGGTAAACACTTATCCCAAGATTTCATATTTTTATCCACTAAGACCCGAAGAAGTTGAGAAAGGGTCTTGTTGACTACCTTTGTTTGTCCATCCGTTTGAGGATGACAAGTGGTGGAAAAGAGTAGCTTCATTCCTAGCCTTGACCAAAGAGTTTTCCAAAAGTGGCTTAGGAATTTGGTGTCCCTATCAGAAATTATTGTTTTAGGAACACCATGAAGTCTTACAATCTCTTTAAAGAAGAGTTTAGCAATATGACTAACATCATCTACCTTATGACAAGGGATGAAGTGAGCCATCTTACTAAACCTATCCACTACCACAAAGATAGAATCCATTCCCCTTTAGGTCTTAGGCAAGCCTAACACAAAGTCCATAGATATATCAATCCAAGGTACAGTAGGTGTTGGCAATGGAGTATATAAACCACTAGGTGAAAGTTTGGATTTAGCTTTCCTACATACAATAAACCTAGCATAATGTTTTTGAACATCTTTTTTCATTTTTGGCCAATAGAAGTGTTCATGTAATATAGACAAGGTTTATCTCTTCCAAAATGGCCCATTAAACCTCCCTCATGGCTTTCCCTAAGTAATAGGTCTCTTAAAGAGCTTCTAGGAATGCAAAGTCTATTGGCTTTAAAGAGAAACCTTTATGAGATGAAGAAGTGGAAGATGAGTTAAAGATGTTGGAAAAATCAAGGTCACTTGGATACAAAGACCTAATCTCATCAAGCCCAATAACTTTGGCTCCTAGGGAGGTAAGTAAAGAATGCCTCGTAGATAAAGCATCAGCTACAGTATTGGATTTTCCATTCTTATACTTGATGACATAGGGAAATTGTTCCAAGTACTCAACCTACTTAGCATGCCTTTTGTTTAACTTATGTTGCCCTTTAATCAATTTGAGGGATTGGTGATCACTATGTATAACAAATTCTTCAGGAATCAAGTAGTGTTCCCAAGTTTGTAGGGCTCTAATTAAGGCATAGAATTCTTTATCATATGTGGGGTAGTTGATGGTTGCCCCATTAAGCTTTTCACTAAAGAAAGCAATGGGGTGACCTTCTTGCAATAACATAGCTCCTATACCCATATTTGATGCATCACACTCAAGCTCAAAGGTTTTGGAAAGATTTGGAAGTGCTAAAATTGGAGCATGAGTGAGTCTATCCTTAAGATCTAGAAAGGCTTTTTCTTGCCTTGGCCCCCATACAAAAGGAACATTCTTTTTCACCAACTCATTTAAAGGGGAGGCTAAGGTGGAAAAATCTTTCACAAATCTCCTATAGAAACTTGCTAGACCATGGAAACTTCTTATGTCACTCACATTTTTAGGTGTAGGCCAATCTTGGATTGCCTAAACCTTAGAGTGATCTACCTCAACACCCTTTGAACTTACTACAAACCCAAGGAATGCAATGCTATCCATGCCAAAAGAACACTTTTCAAAGTTTTCATAAAGATTATTTGTTCTTAGGGCAAGCATAACTTGTCTTAGATGGTTTAGATGAGAGGTCATGGTCTTTGAGTACACAAGGATGTCATCAAAGTATACTACAACAAAGTGCCCTATAAATTCCCTCAAAACATGGTTCATGAGTCTCATGAAGGTACTTAGTGAATTAGTTAGACCAAAAGGCATAACTAACCACTCATAGAGACCAAGCTTGGTTTTAAAAGCGGCTTTCCATTCATCTCCTTCTTTGATTCTTATTTGGTGGTAGCCACTTTTAAGATCAGTCTTGGAAAATATTGTAGATCCACTAAGCTCATCTAGCATATCATTAAGTTTAGGTATGGGATGCCTATACTTGATGGTAATGTTATTGATGGCTCTACAATCTGTACACATCCTCCATGACCCATCTTTCTCGGGAACTAATAAAACTAGTAATGTACAAGGGCTTAAACTCTCTCTAATCTAACCCTTAGATAGTAGTTCATTCACTTGATTTTCAATCTCAAGGCTTTCCTTAGGCTTACATCTATATGGAGGCCTATTAGGTAAGCTAGCACCGAGAATTAAATCTATTTAATGTTCAATGCCCCTAATAGGAGGTAAGCCTTTTGGGATGTCTTTTGGAAAGAGGTCTTTAAATTCTTGTAAGATGTTTTGAATCTCTTTGGGAAAAGGAGGAGGAGAAGTGCCCATAGAGCACAAAGAAGTGCTAGGGATATCTTTTGCTTACATGATCATGTTAGGGAATCCCATTAGGGTCAGGCAGCGGAAACACAAAGGATTCCCAAAAGAATTGCAAACACGTATGTCTCAAAGCATTATGCTAAATTAAAATTTTTTTAATTAGGGTTTACCTCTTGTAGACGCAGAACAAGATCCTCGATCGAAGCAATTGTAACTTCGCCCTTAGGAGTCCACACGAGCACTCCCACCAGAAAAACAGAGCTCCGAATGCTAGTACGGAAATTTTGTTTTGGTCTAATTTATGAGCAGCAGCCTATGAGCATCTCATGCTCTATATATAGGCTTAGGTCTTGACCGGAGCTCTCATTAAACATTGGGCTCCTTACTCATTCTAAATGAGTTAGGCCCAAATAGTTTTATTTTCAGTCCAACTAAAATAAAACTATCCTCTGGTGGGCTTACTCTATGTGTGTGACCCTATAGGTAAAATATTCGGTTATATTAATAATAAACTATTTTATTATTAATATAAAATAAGAGCGGTATCTAGCAATACATCATTATGTCTGAATATTATTTATCATCGACATGACCTATAAGTGATAATTATTTTATATATCTATTCCTTTTGTCATGATATCTAATTGGGCCCAAGGCATGGTCGTCGTCATCCTTGTATGGCCCAATTCATTTTACTTGATACCAGAGTAGACTTTATAGAATAAATATCTAATATTTATTCATCCTAGCATGGCCATGCATTTCATTAGTCTCACTCCATCAAGTGACCCATAGATATCACTCCTGTCACATAGGAGAGATAAATTCCATCTACATCACTCACATCCCTCTGCATAATTTATCTATTACCTAATCACAATCTTTATGGTCATCTTATTAGAGATAACGTTTGATTGTATTAAAACAATAAACTCCTTATGTAGGAATCGTAGTGACTTCAGGTCGAAGGACTACATACCATTATCACATTGAGAACCATTTATGACACTCATGTAACGATCCATGCAACGTTCTCATGGTGGGTCTGTCCAGTACAACATTACCCTTAATGTGTACCCATGTAAAGACTTGATATCATATATCCATGATTTGTGAGATCAAATCATCAGTACATTTACACACTAATCTTAATGTATTTACATGTCCCCATGTAAATACTTGATAGGGACGTTTTAGGAATAATTCTCATATGACCTATTATTCCAGGATAAATAGCATTTGTCTAAAACTGAAAATACTAATTTTATTAATAAGTTAAAATTGATACATTAATAGCTCGTAGTGCATACACCAACAATCTCCCACTTTCACTAGAGCCAATCAGACATTTGCCTAATGCCTAATGATCTAGTGTGTCCCTCATGCTTTTGATGTGCACGAGGTTTGGTGAGTGGGTCGGCAATGTTCTCATCAGTGTGTACTTTACATATCTTAACATCTCCTCGTTCAAGTATTTCTCGGATGAGATGATAACGCCTAAGTATATGCTTGGATCGCTAATGTGATCTAGGTTCCTTAGCTTGTGCAATTGCTCCACTATTGTCATAGTAGAGACTTATAGGGTCCACAATGCTAGGAACTACCTCAAGTTCTGTTATGAACTTCTTGATCCATACTGCCTCTTTTGCAGTATTTGAGGCAGCAATATACTCAAATTCTATAGTAGAATCAGTAACTGTCTCTTGCTTCGAACTTTTCCAGCTTACAGCGCCACCATTTAAATAAAACACATACCCTGATTGCGATCTTGAGTCATCCTTATCAGTTTGGAAGCTAGCATCAGTGTAACCCTTTACAATGAGCTCTTCTTCCCCTCCATATATCAAGAATAAATCTTTAGTTTTTCTCAAGTACTTTAGGATATTCTTGACAGCAGTCCAGTGACTTTCCCCGGGATCAGACTGGTATCTGCTCGTCATGCTTAAAGCATACGAGACATCTGGTCGGGTACATATCATGGCATACATGATTGATCCAATAGCAGATGCATATGGAATCTTATTCATCCGTTCTCTCTCTTCTTTAGTGGAAGGAGATTGAGCCTTTGATAGGCTTATGCCATGAGCCATAGGCAAAGTTCCTTTTTTGGAATCTTGCATGTTAAACCTTTTTAACACTTTGTCTATGTATGTATTCTGACTTAGGCCGAGAGGTTTTCTTGATCTATCTCTATAGATCTTAATTCCCAACAAGTAGGTTGCTTCACTTAAGTCCTTCATAGAAAAACAGCTTCCCAACCAAGTCTTCACAGACTGAAGGGTAGGAATGTCATTTCCAATGAGTAGTATGTCATCAACATACAGGACCAGAAAAACAATTGTGCAGTCACTAACCTTCTTGTAGACACAAGGTTCATCCTCATTTTCAGTAAAGCCAAATTGTTTAACGGCTTCATCAAAATGAAGATTCCAGCTTCTGGAAGCTTGCTTAAGTCCATATATGGAACGTTGTAGTTTGCACACCTTCCTGGATGCTTCAGGCTTAACAAAGCCTTCGGGTTGTGTCATGTACACTTCCTCAAGAAGATTTCCATTAAGGAAAGCAGTCTTGACATCCATTTGCCATATCTCATAATCATGGTATGCAACAATAGCAAGCAGAATCCGAACAGACTTTAGCATAGCGACTGGAGAAAAGGTTTCATCATAGTCTATACCATGAATTTGCTTGAAACCTTTCGCTACCAATCTTGCCTTATAGGTACTTATATTTCTATCCATGTCAGTTTTCTTTTTGAAAACCCACTTGCATCCTATAGGTTTTACCCCTTCGGGTGCATCAACCAAAGACCAAACTTGATTAGTGTACTTGAAGTCCATTTCAGATTCCATGGCTTCAAGCCATTTCTTAGATTCTAGACTTGCAATGGCCTCTTCATAAGATGTTGGCTTATTTTGATCCATTAGCAACACATCTCCTTCCTGAGTTACAAGAAATCCATATCTTTCAGGTTGTTGACGTATTCTACCTGATCTACGCAAGTCTTGTTCTACTGGAGTTGGAGTTATCATAACATGTTGTGGTTCCGGCTCCATTTCCACCATTGGCTCTCCAATGCCTTGTAGGTCTTGAACTTTTTCAAGTTCTACTTTCCTCCCACTGATTCTTTTAGAGATGAATTCCCTTTCTAAGAATACAGCATTTCAAGCGACAAACACTTTGCCCTCGGTAGGATTGTAGAAGTAATAACCCTTAGTTTCCTTTGGGTATCCCACAAAAAGACATTTATATGATTTGGGTCCAAGTTTGTCAGAAATTTGACGCTTCACATAAGCTTCACAGCCTCAAATCTTAAGAAAAGACATACTGGGTCGTTTCCCAGTCCATATCTCATATGGTGTCTTTATGACAGCCTTAGATGGAACACAGTTAAGTGTGAAAACTGCTATCATCTAAGCATGTCCCCAGAAGGAGTTAGGGAGGTCAGTTTGACTCATCATTAATCGAACCATGTCTAACAAGGTTCTATTTCTCTGCTCAGAAACACCATTCCATTGTGGTGTTCCAGGAGGAGTGAGTTGAGAGACAATCCCACATTCTTTAAGATATTCATCAAACTCCAGGCTTAAGTATTCGCTACCTCGATCAGATCGAAGTACTAATTTTCTTGCCAAGTTGGTTCTCTACTTCATGTTTGAATTCTTTGAACTTTTCAAAGGATTCTGATTTATGCTTCATTAGAAACACAAATCCATATCTACTGAAATCATCAGTAAAAGTGATAAAGTAGCTAAAACCTCCCCTAGCCATTGTCCCTATTGGCCCACATACATCACTATGTATCAAGCTTAGAAGATCACTCGCCCTTTCACCCATTCTAGTAAATGGGGTCTTAGTCATCTTCCCTAATAAACAAGACTCACATGTATCTATTGATTCAAAATCAAAAGAGTCTAAATATCCATCTTTATGGAGTTTAGAAATAAGTTTCTCATTTATATGTCCTAGGCGACAATGCCAAAGATAAGTTGGGTTTAAATCATTTAGTTTAACCTTTTTAGTATTAACGTTATAGATAGGGGTTTCGAGATCAAGAACATAAAGTCCGTTACTCAAATTTGCACAGCAATAAAACATGTCATTCAAATAAACAGAACAACTATTGTTCTTTATTATAAAGGAAAACCCTTTCCTATCTAGACAAGAAATAGAAATAATGTTTCTTCTTATTGTCGGAACATAAAAACAATTTTCTAGTTCAAGAACAAGCCCTGAGGGCAAGGATAAAAAATAAGTCCCTACAGCTAATGCAGCAACTCTTGCTCTATTTCCAACGCGTAGATCCACCTCGCCCTTCATCAACTGCCTACTCCTTTTTAGATCCTGCACATTAAGACAAATGTGAGATCCACATTCAGTATCTAATACCCATGATGTTGAAGTTGACAAGTTAATTTCTATAACAAAAATACCTGAAGTAGAAGTCTCACTTCCCTTCTTCTTAAGCTCTTCCAGGTACTTTGGATAGTTTCTCTTCCAGTGTCCCTTCTGTCCATAATGGTGACAATTTCCTTTCTTAGCCACCCCACCCACAAGTTTTAAGGCTGATGTACTTGGCTTATCCTTGCCTTTCCAAATTGTCTTGCCTTTTCCCATAACAGCCTTTCCTTTGCCTTTATACATGCCTTTTCCTTTACCTTTGCCAGAATTGACCATCAGTATGGCCTTGCCCTTTCCTTTAGAAATATTGGGCTCATTAGTCCTCAATATATTGAGTAGCTCTGGAAATGTTTTATCCAATGCATTCATGTTATAATTCATGATGACTGGCTTAAAACTGTCAGGTAATGAATTCAAAATGAGATCAGTAGCTAACTTTTGAGGGAAGGGGAATCCTAGCCTAGCAAGATTCTCCAGGTACCCAATCATTTTAAGCACATGAGGTCCTACAGAACCTCCATCTTCAAGTCTGCAGCTAAATAGGGCTGAAGAAACTTCATATCTTTCTTGGTCAGCTTGACCTTGATATAGTTTCCTTAGGTTTTCGATCATATCGAAAGTCTCCATATGCTCATGTTGCTTCTGAAGCTCAGGAGACATGGTTGCCAGCATAAGGCATTGGACATCTAAAGCGTCATCCTGATGCTTCTTGTAAGCATCCTTGTCAACTTTAGAGGCATTGTTCGCGGGTGGTTCCGGAATTGGATCTTCCAGGACATACTGCTTTTTCTCTTGTTTGAGGACAATCCTCAAATTCCTATACCAGTCTAGAAAGTTGGGTCCAGACAATTTTTCTTTGTCTAGGATCGATCGCAATGAAAGGTTTGAAGGCGTGTTTGATGTCATGGTTATCTAAAACAGAAAGATATGTAGTAAGTATCAATTAAAAAAATATTTAATTTTTGGTCTTAAAATTAAACACGTCTCCCACTATTTTGATTCAAAATAAAATTACCCTCTACGAATCAAAAAATCCCGTTGGAAGATTTTCTAGTGGGAAAAGATCCATATTTGGCCTAATGTTAAGTCAGCTTTGGCTGATCACTTAACATTTGGTTATTTAGGTACGAAACTCCTTTCCAATTGTATCTTATACAACTCTTAGACATTGGGTTAGGTAACCATTACCGATCATTCATCTTATGAAAGTTTAGCCCAATGTATACGCCTCTAAGTTTATTCAATCCAATTGATAACTTAGTAAGTTAAAACCCAATAAAACATTTTGGATATTACAATTATCCCATCGCATCTTACTAATATAAATGATAGTACCCTGCTTTGGCAGACCCACTATTTATTGACATTAGTATTGACGAGTGTACTTATTGGAAGGCGTTTGTAACTTAATATTATTTTGAGGGATTTTAATTTATTTTAAATTACCGTCTTTGTTAAACGCTTTAACGCAATAAAATTATCCCCAAAGCATGCAAACGAAATTGTGAGATGGTTATGGTCTTCCTAGAAGAATAAATAATAATAAATAATAAAAAAAACTTAAAGGAACTATATGCCAAGGCTTCATGAAGTCTACTTCTTGAACCCACCATCCTCTTGGAGTCACCGCTCCTTGGTTCCTTTCAAAGACAAAAGCACTTAGAGTCACCACTCTAGTTTTCTTCTAGGTCTCTACTTTGTTGGCTCGATCATGATTACATGATTTTAAAGAAACTCGCTTTACATATGAGTGAAGGGTTGAGAAAAGAAATACAACAGAATAAAGAGAGGCACAACACGCAGGCTGTATTTAAATAAAAATAACTAAGACCATAACCATTCACCATGCAACGTGTTAATTAATTAATTATAACCTATTTGAAAGCATTAAAAAAAATAATTTTTAAAACGGGCCATTAAACACGTGGGTCGGTAATAAGGCACTACGCAGAGAATGTACGGGGGTCCCGACCCGAAAATTTAGTACTGTAGTCAGGTTGGTTCCCAGGAAAGAGAGGTGGGTCTGGTGTGACCGCTTAAGTACCAAGTCTTTCCTAGCCAGAACGTCCCACTGACCATTAACAGCTCTAAAATTTCGGCTAGGGTTTCAACCACTTTGAAACCCTAATTCCTTGTTGTGAACACTTCACAACGCAGTCGTCAAGGCACATGTAGGTAGCGCCGTCTAGGGTTTCAAAACCTAGAATTCAAATTATACCTTTCTCATGACGGCTGCCTAGGTTTCAACGTTTAAACCCTAGGTTAAGGAACGGCCAAGGTTTAACACTTAAACCTTATCACTTGACGCCCCACAGCACGAACTTTTCATGCTCGCAGATGAACGCATTATCAAAACACAGTTTGTATGACAACAAAGAATATTAACGAATTCAACACATGTATCACATACGAAAATTGAAAACGCAAATATCATACAAACCTCTAAAATAACAGACACGCATACTTCAAATGAGAAAGCCTATAAACAGTATCTCATACAATTTACAGAAAACATATGAGCATACGAATCATGATATTATTTCATACATAACATGCTTGAATGTTTTTCAAAACAAGTTTCGCAAAACAGAACATAAAGCTTATAACAAGAAAACGATTTCATAAATCAAAATTTTTAAAACCTTTTGCAGAATGAAAAACATGCCATCATGAAACGTAAACAAATGCCCAAAACATAGCTTTGCAAACCAGGCTCTGATACCACTGTTAGGGAATCCCATTTGGGTCAGGCAGCGGAAACACAAAGGATTCCCAAAAGAATTGCAAACACGTATGTCTCAAAGAATTATGCTAAATTAAAATTTTTTTAATTAGGGTTTACCTCTTGTAGACGCAAAACAAGATCCTCGATCGAAGAAATTGTAACTTCGCCCTTAGGAGTCCACACGAGCACTCCCACCAGAAAAACAGAGCTCCGAATGCTAGTACGAAAATTTTGTTTTGGTCTAATTTCTGAGCAGCAGCCTATGAGCATCTCATGCTCTATATATAGGCTTAGGTCTTGACCTGAGCTCTCATTAAACATTGGGCTCCTTACTCATTCTAAATGAGTTAGGCCCAAATAGTTTTATTTTTAGTCCAACTAAAATAAAACTATCCTCTGGTGGGCTTACTCTATGTGTGTGACCCTATAGGTAAAATATTCAGTTATATTAATAATAAACTATTTTATTATTAATATAAAATAAGAGCGGTATCTAGCAATACATCATTATGTCTGAATATTATTTATCATAGACATGACCTATAAGTGATAATTATTTTATATATCTATTCCTTTTGTCACGACATCTAATTGGGCCCAAGGCATGGTCGTCGTCATCCTTGTATGGCCCAATTCATTTTACTTGATACCAGAGTAGACTTTATAGAATAAATATCTAATATTTATTCATCCTAGCATGGCCATGCATTTCTTTAGTCTCACTCCATCAAGTAGCCCATAGATATCACTCGTCACATAGGAGAGACAAATTCCATCTACATCACTCACATCCCTCTGCATAATTTATCTATTGCCTAATCACAATCTTTATAGTCATCTTATTACAGATAACGTTTAATTGTATTAAAACAATAAACTCCTTATGTAGGAATCGTAGTGACTTCAGGTCGAAGGACTACATACCATTATCACATTGAGAACCATTTATGACACTCATGTAACGATCCATGCAATGTTCTCATGGTGGGTCTGTCCAGTACAACATTACCCTTAATGTGTACCCGTGTAAAGACTTGATATCATATATCTATGATTTGTGAGATCAAATCATCAGTACATTTACACACTAATCTTAATGTATTTACATGTCCCCATGTAAATACTTGATTAGGGACGTTTTAGGAATAATTCTTATATGACCTATTATTCCAGGATAAATAGCATTTGTCTAAAACTGAAAATACTAATTTTATTAATAAGTTAAAATTGATACATTAATAGCTCGTAGTGCATACACCAACAGATCAAGCATTGTTTATGTGAAAACATAGCATGTTTCACATCATGTTTATTGGCCAAATAGTTGGCTCTAGAGTCATCATAGATGATAACTCCTTTTCCTTTATTTTCTTTTTTTTATTTTTCTTATGTTTTTCTACATGGTTAGATGAAGAAGATCCTAACTCTCTATCTCTTTTAAGCTTCATTTGTAGTTGATCTTTAGCTACTTGTTGTGGAGTTAGAGGGTATAAAACTATCTTCTTACCATCTAATTTGAATATGAGGGTGTTAGTGAACCCTTCATAGATGACCTTCTTATCAAATTGCCAAGGTCTTCCTAGTAGGATATGAGTTGCCTCCATAGGTACTACATCACAATTTACTTCATCTTTATAAGTGCCTATGGTGAAATTTATTAAGGCTTGTTTATTAACTAACATCTCTCCCTTTTTATTTAACCATTGTAACTTATAAGGTCTAGGGTGATCTATTAGTTCTAAGCCCATCTTATTAACTGATCTGTGTCTCGCAACATTTACACAACTTCCACTATCCACAATGAGAGAACATAGTTTGTCATTTATGCAACATCTTGTATAAAAGATGTTCTCTCTTTGTGTAGTATCATCTAGCTTAACATGACTACCAAGCAACCTTCTAATCATGTAAAGCTCACCATCATCCCCTAAAATATGCTCACTGTCATAGGAATCACTACTTAAGTCATCACTTGAAGAGTGAGAATCAGAATTAGACTCTGATTGACTTGAGTAGGTTCCATTAGTTTTTAAAACCATATTTCTTTTTGTTGGACAGTCGAAAGCAATATGACCTCTACCAAGGCATTTAAAACATTTTATGGTAGATGATCTAGAGGATTGTGGTTTAGATGTGGATTCATGCTTTTCTCTTTGATTCCTAAAAACTTTGCCATTCTTATGCAACTCACTTTGTGGTTTGGAAGATGAAGTGCCCACTAACCTCTCCCTAGGGTTTCTATCAAACTTACCCTTATTTTCTTGTCATACCCACCTAGATTTATAGGCTTTACTTTCCTCACTATAGGCTTCTCTCTCTTTGAATTGGCTCTCTACCTTAGTGCATTGGTGAAGTAATTCTTCTATGTCTATATGTGGAATGAGTTCTACTCTATTCTTAATGTTCCTATTTAGGCCATGTAAGAACCTATGCATTAGGGTTTCCTCATCTTCTTCTAGGTTTGCCCTAATCATAGCTATCTCTAAAGCTTTGTAGTAGTATTCTACACTATTTGACCATTGGGTGAGTCTATTTAGCTTTGCTAATAGCTACCCTCTATAGTAATTAGGAACATAACATTTTCTTCATAGAGCTTTCAAGTCTAACCAATCACCTATTAATGGAAAATTATCTTTCTTTCTCTCCTTGCATACTTGGGTACACCATACTAAGGCATAGTTTTGAAATGAAAGAGTGGCTATCCTAATTTTTTTCCTCTTTTATTTGATGAGAATTAAAAATTGTTCAACTCTCATCTCCCATTCTAAATATGCTTCAACATCACTTTTACCATTAAATGGTGAAATTTCAAGTTTTACTTCTCTTAAGCCTGTGTCTTCTCTTTTATGCTCATGGTGTCTTCTTTGTCTAGGCTCTTACTCACTATCACTATTGTTGTGTTTATGATTTCTTTGATTTCTATGTCTAGTTCTAGGGTTTTCATTATGATCAAGATTTGTTAGCCTAGCATTGATGTTATTCAAGCTATCCATTATGTTATAAAGCATTGTTTTATTCTCCCTATCAGAAGACATTTTTAAAGTTGTCAAAGAAATTTGAGACAAAAACAAAGAATGTGTAGACAAACTAGTTGAGAAGATGAATGCAAAACAAGTGAAAGAAAACACACAACAATCCTAAAATATCAATACTAGGTTTCTATCCTAAGGGAAAATAAGATCCTAGGTTATCTTTTACTAGGTTAGTCCTATGTTGCTTTTAACCTAAGTTGATTATGGTTATCCTAGGTTGTTTCTAACCCTAAACAAACCTAACCAAATTCAGTTACTAAATATTTAACCTAACCAATTTAGTTCAACTAACTAACCAACTCCTAACAAACCCTAACTAGAAGTAGTTATTTAGTTATGGAAGTTGTAACTAAGTCTAACAACCCTAAATAACAACTAATTCAGTTATGTTAAGACCCTAAACTAATTCAGATATGGTTAGTTAATGCAACTAGAATTAGTTCCAACTACTAACTAATTAACCTAATTAGTTAAGACAAGCAACAA
Organism: Clitoria ternatea; assembly: GCA_037962975.1. NCBI lineage: Eukaryota > Viridiplantae > Streptophyta > Magnoliopsida > Fabales > Fabaceae > Clitoria > Clitoria ternatea. Next base: position 185,237,309 of record CM075671.1, read on the forward strand.
ACTAACAACTATTAGTTATAACCAACAACTAACTCTCTAAAAGTAGTTAACAAACAAATGCAAATGGTACTACTCTAGGCGGAATTAGCTAAAGTAAAAGTGAAATAGTAGTGTCCAAAGTCCAATGTCCAAAATATGTCCAAAATACAAGACAAAACCTACTACACAAGGCCTAAGAATTGAAAATTTTGCTTAAGTTCTACTAGTTACAAGGCTTTTACTTCCTTTACAATTTTCTTTAAGTTCTCCCCTTGATGTATAAGCTCTACCTCACCTATCAAAACAAGACAAGAAACAACTCCAAACAAAAATTTGTTAATGAATTCAACAAAGTTTAACCCTCACAAGTATATCTCTCAAGTGTCTCCTCACAACTCTTACCCTTTTCTCTTTGGTGTCAAGATCACTCAAGCAATTCACACCCACACCTCAACTGTTCCAATATGCTACCCTCAATGGTATAGAGAAGGGAATTATCAAGAGGTTTGAAAGAAAGACAACTTCAAACATAAAACTTAAGAAGGAATAATGACAAACTAAAAAGGCTTAAGAAGAAAAGCTACTTAAATGGGAAATATTTTTGGATTTTTAATTGACAAGACTCTAAAGCAATAATTGTTCAAAAGAATAAATTCTATACTTCGGATGGAGATTTTGAAAATGATTGACAAAACTAGACAAGCAAAGAACTAAAATGCAACAACAAAAGTAAAGTATAACCTAGACTTAGAAACTCTAAAGTTGTAACTCTAAGCAATTGAGTTCAAATGAAAATGTGTAAGTAATGTCAACTAACAAGTATCTCTTCTCTAGGTTATAGAATTTCAAAAATTTGGCTCTTGGTTTGTGGTGTTTCACATTACAACTTTCTAGTGAGGCTTCTTGTCTTTTCAATACCCTTTTTCAACTTTTTGTACTTTGGGCTTATATTCTTTCTTTTGTATATTTTCTATTTCTTTTTCTATTCTTGCCTCTTTTGTTTTTAATGCAACAATACCATAATAATATCCCAAAACCTAAATGAGATAAGGCTAGTACAAGTTCAAATGGTGCTTTCTTACTTAGACAAACAATGCAACCTTCTTCCAAAGAGAATGGAAGGCTTATGTTCAAATCTTTTTGACAATTTTTCTTTTATGCAACAAGATGAAAACCAAAATTGAAGTTACCTAATTATGCATTCAAAAACAAAATTAACCTAGAAAGAAAACTAAGAATGGAGACTAAAAAGCCTAAAGATGAGTTGACTTTGGAGTGTCTTAAAGTGAGACCTCCTTACAAACAAGAAAGGAACCTTTTTAGGAATTAGGCAAGATGCTTGACCTAATCCTACCACAAGGTAATGCACTACTAATAGGGTTGAAAACAATTAACAAAACTTATAACACTAGATAAAGGTTCCACATGGCACAACTAACTCCTATTTTGGCTCTAACTAATAACTAACAATTAACAAACTTCTAACTTCTATGCAACGACCTCACAACCGAAATCTAGATGTGCCAAATCTAAATTTTTAAAGATTCATACAATGCCAAACTGAAATGGAAAACAGTATGCATAAATTTGAAGAAAAAAGAAAGAACTAACACAACAACTCAAAAGAACAACAACTTTTTATGATATTTTTACTTTATCATGGCATCAACAAGGAAAGTATATGGTATGAAATTAAATTCCAGCTAACTATTAGAAGACTAAACCGAATTCTAAAAGAGGAAGAAGATTAGAGAAGAACCTCCCAAGCTCATGTGATACCAAATGATGTAGGAACTTCTTCTAACTTCTTGAAGAAGGGTGGATCTAAGGATCTTCTCTTCTTCTAACCTCCACAAGCCATTGTTGATGAACTTTTCCACTTAAAAACCAAATGAAATAGAAAGGGGAAACTAGGAATCTAACGAAATGGTGAAGGGGAAAAGAGTATGAAAAAGGATGGAAATGGAAAGGAGAAAAGGAAAGATGGAAGATTAAGTGGAGTAGGTGAAGGGGAGGCCACTCCAAGAGGAGACAACTCCCTAAAATCTCGCCGCCAAGGAGGAAGGAATCCCCTTGGATGAGAGCTTGCTAGAGCTTTCTCTAACCTAGAGAGAAGGGAGAGCTTCTCTCACTAAAACTCACTTTGAAAGTGGAAAAATCTCAATTGCATTAATGTGTCTCAAAATACAAAATAAGAGCTCCTTATATAGGTCTTGGAGCAATTCGGCCAAGTGATCACCTAATGGGCTTCTCCATGCTTCCTAGGCCCAATGGTGCTAATAGAGAAGAGTATGGCATATACATGGCCCAAGGTGAGAGTACATGGCCCTAAAGTGGCCCATTTGACCTTGTAAGGCCCAAATAAAACCTATAAGCCTAGAGAATCTAACTAAGAAGTATATTACAAGTGAAATATAAATATATCCTCAAGGAGTCTTCATTGGGCTTGGGCCCACCAAAAGAGAGAAAGGAGGATAAGGCTTCATGAATGCTCTTTTTGGCCTTTTGGTCTTAGCCCTTGTGAGGGGACCCTTATAAGCTTCAAGTCTTTTCTCTAGGGTAGTGTGAGGGTCCTTCCTTAGTGTGTCCTCATTACCAAGCCACCATCCTCATCGGTTTGTCGAGGGTTAACCAAACGTTCAAACAGAAGCTAGAATGAGGATTCTCGATCGCTGATCGATATGAAATCAACATCGATAAGTTAAACTCTCTCCTTCCCTTTCATGTATCCCCATCTTTACTTGCATGATCATCTTCTCGTTTTTCTACATGCTAAAAATTGTGAGTTTCGTGGGGTATTTTAATCTGTCTTCATGGGGTACTTTCACTCAGTTTTTAGAAAAATCATTAACACGAAAGTTTTTTCACTTTCTTTCGTCTTTCCAACGAGTTATAGAACGCCTAAATATGATGTCTAGAGCAAAAATTATGCCCTAAATATTGAGTGCTACCCTGGCTAGAAATTGGTTACGGGTTATAGGCCTATTTTCGAAATCTGGGACTGATTGGCTAGGAGCTGGCTTTTGGTGTCTGCATAAAAGTTATAGTAAATTTTGTTATAAAAGTTTTAAGATTAAGATCACCATAATCGGACACTCGTAACTTAGGTTGTGATTAAAATCGTGAAGCATGCGCATGTTACTCTTTTGGATTGCATGCATGTTTTTCTTTTTTGTTGCAAGTAATATTTTTGACATTCCCATTCTCTTTTTCTAGATTGGATGTGTACGTATGGAAAGGCGTCAGTAGGATTTCAGAGCTCTGGGGTAGTTTCGACACCCTGTCGACAAGTTTCGTAACGCTCAGTAAGTGAGATTCTTATTGTAACAGCCTTGGTTTTCAAAGTAGAGACCTAGACTCTTAGGACCCCTAAGAGTACTCTAGCAAACCTTTTAGAAAGAGTTGAGGCTTTGGCATGATCCCTGATTCATTTAGAGTATGAAGGGATGACGAGAATGATATTCAGTAGAATATTAAATTAGAGATACCAGGAAGTGCTAAGCATGAGAAAGAGATAGAGATTAGAGGGGGAACAAAGGTTATCAGAAAGATTGAGGTGTGTAGTGGTTAGTAGGAGATGTTGAGGATAAGAAAAAGAATAATAAGATGAGTGATTAATGGCACCAATGAGAATAGGAATAAAATATTATGTGCTAGTAAATAATTGATGATGACTATCATATTTTAATTTGTCAATAATAGGTTAATGATCCTTAAAATATTTGTGTCTGAATTAATTAATTAATTGATGTAGGACAATTAATGAATATTTAATTCATATAATTATATTTAATAATTATAAAATTTGAATATATATTTGGTCGAGGGTAACTGACTCGATCTAACTGGACCAATCAGAATCTTCAATGTCACCTACGTTTGGTCATGCATATACCTCGGGATACCTGACGGTAGTACGATCAGTCTCTGGTGACTCATTTTGACATTTTAGGAACTTTTCCTGAAGAGGCTGAGGCTTGATTCAGACTCTGTCAACCTCGTTCTTATGTAACTCAACTCCCTTAGTTTGAGCCTTAAAATTTGACCTAAACACTTACGGTGTTTTGAGCCTAACTTTTCCAAACAAGACTAGAATAGGATGATTCTAGTCTTGTTTATTTTGTTTCGAAGAGATCTTTATTCTATATTTCTTGCCTCGAACCTCAATTCCAGCTCTGTCATCCCTAAAATAGAGGATTAAGTAAATTCGTTTCAAAATTCTATTATTCGCACTTTTATCCTACCATGGTTCATTCAAAAATTCATAACTTCCTCATACGACCTTTGATTCACGCAAACCCAGTGTCAAAATTTCTAGAACAAAATTCTCTACAGTTTTTGTGAAGACATCAAGAGCTGAATTGTAACACTCCTAATTTCATTATTTTTTATTTAAAATAAAATTTCAAAGGAATTTGATTATAGTTCTTTAGAACTTTTTGATTGTTATACAATTTATAATTTTGGAATTTTTATTTTTTTTCATTTTTTTTGAGAATAACAAAAATACCCTTAACCTTTTATCTAATAACCAAAATTCCACTGCCGACATCATCGTTTACTTATTGCTTACATCATCGGTTGTTAAATACTTACATCATGAATAGTCACCAATGGGTAAATACTTACATCATGAATAGTGACTGGTTGGTAAATACTTACATCATGAATAATAAAATAAATAATTAAGTAATCTTAAATAATAAAATTCTCTTCCTATAAATAGATGGCTCACTTACAATATTTCCACGCCAAAATTAGAGAGAGAATCTAGAGAGATAGTGTGTAAGAAATTAGTGGGGAGTAAATTCTTTTGGTAAAAAGAGGTTCTGCCGGAAGTGTAAGGTAATAACATATTTCTTCTATATTCTTTTTATGATTATTTAGATTATTCTTTTTAGTACTCTTAAACTATTAATATACTATTACTATTATGAATAAGTTACTATGGTAAAAATAAATTACCAATATGTGTTATTTTTATGATTTACTATTACTATTCGCTATTTACTGTTACTATTCACAATTTACCATTTACTGGTATTGCTCTAAATGTATTATTTACCGTTATTATTTAAAATTTATTAGTTATTGTTACTATTCAAAATTACTATTTACCGTTACTATTCAAAATTTACTATTTACTATTACTATTCAAAATTTACTATTTACTATTATTGTTCATGATTTACCATTTAACACTACTATTCAAAATTTACTATTCATGATTTATTATTTACTGTTACTATTAAAAATTACTATCTACCGTTATTATTGATGATTTACTATTTACCGTTACTATTTACTATTACTATGCATAGTTACTATTTATCATTCTGATATCAATCTTAATTTTCATCTTATGCTTATACTAAAATAAATTAATATTAATATTTTGTTAGAACTTGGAGGCGCAGAACGAATTCACTTTCGGTAGCAAATCAAGGTAAGGGGGGGCGGGTGAGATAAGGATATAATATGAAAATACATAAGAATATTGGGAGGAGTCCCCTACTTTTTTTAAAGATAACAATATTATTATTTTAAAACAATAACTTTTAACTTAAAATTTATAATAATTGTTATTAATAAATTAAATATCTCGTGTAACTTAATCTGAAATATTTATTCAAGAACTTAAACTATTATGACCTATACGGATTGGACTGAACCTATGCAAGCACTTAAACTACTATAAACTGGACTAAACCTATGCAAGGACTTGGACTATTATGACCTATATGGACTAAACTAGACCTATGCAAGGATTGGAATATCTTGGACTTACATAGACCTGTACGAGGAATTGACTATAGGACTTAAAACAAACTTTATTAATTTAAATAACCATTGAATTTTGAATTATGATATTTATAACTGATGATTAATTATTTGATTTTGATTATGATTGCTAATATTTATTTGTGATTGATGATGTTTGATTGTGATTGATAATAATTGATTATGCTTGATGATCTTATAATTTGGAGTTTGAGCATATAGCAAGCATGACGAAAAGCTAAAATTCAGTAAGAATTTACTTATCTCCTACTTCCTTATTTACTTATTCATCTTTATTCAAATTACTTTTAAATTTCTTAGTTTTCAATGAAACTACATCAGTTCTTAGAAATCTCATTTTATCTTTTAATATATATATATATATATATATGTATACTAAAATTAAGATTTCTTGTTAGTGAAAGAAAAAGAAAGAGAAAATATTTTACAAAAATAAATTTTTACTAATATTTTACTTTAAACTCTTAATATATATATATTGTTTTCAAATTGTATAAAAATATTATATAAAATTTTCAAGTACTAAGGTTTTAAAGATTGATATTTCCGAATTTGAGTTTTTAGTAATTGATTTTGAATTTACCTATAAACTTTCTAAAGAAGGTTGTGAAATATATTTAAGGCTTTGAAACTCAAATTATAAGGAGATTTGATTTGTGATTTGAAAAGGAACTGTACTAAAATTCTATGTGTGTATTTGAAAATTTGAAAAAGTACAGTTTACTGGGGTGGCTATGTCGCGATTCGTAGGCTCCGATAATATAATTGAGTTTCTAAAAGCCTTAACCAACTAAAGACGCGAGTAGGTCATGTATCATAAATCATCAAAGAGAAACAAAATGATATTATCTAGGACGGATTATAGAAACCAAGGATACATTAGAGGAGGCTTAATTGCGAGCCTTCGGATGAGAGGGTGTGAAAGGGTGCTTCAGGGGACCTGGGGTAGCTCCTTAGTGTTGGGTACTTTCACAATAAAAACCTTCTCAATCTGACTAGTCTCTAAGTGTTTCTATGCCAGTTGAGCTGTTTATGTTATTATTATCCGGAATTATAGAATAGTGTAAACTCTTGGTTGGCCCAGTGTAAATTAAAATTTAAGGGCTCGAATATATAGGTAAGTTATGATGAAGATATGGCATATCATTCATACATTCATAATTGATTGTGTATGTGATTGTGATTGATATTATTATACTAGTTTGTGAAAACCCTTTATTGCTTATGTCCCATTTGGGAATATTATATTCTGTTTCTCACTCCTTTCTCCGTGTTTTGTTTCATATGTTTTAATTGATGGTTCGTACAAAGGGAAGGATAGAAGAATCTCGACAGTATATATTGCACGTTCTAGAAAGGGAGTTCGGTATGAATATCATGGTCCAATGAATAAATAATGTCATTAAGTAACTGCTCTTGGGCTATGGAGTTTCCTCTCTTTCTAATAATGGTTAATATTTGTTTTCTTTGGATGAATGTAAAAGTACTTTATAATTTTTAATGATATTCATGAGGTATTTCAGAAATATTGTATATAATTTTATTCTAATAGTTTCTTTTTAACGATTATATTTTTAGTAAAAAAAATTTCATGAATTTTTTAGAAATTATTGAGATGTAACAAAGGGTGTTACATGAATCCCTCTAGATTGGTACGATTTTGAGGATCTTCACCATGCTGGAGGATTCTAGTAAAATTTGTATATCTCCCTCTTATGGTACTAGAAACGCTTCATTCTTTTTTCTATGGATCCGCATTGAAGAAACCTACAAGTTTCATGAAGGGCACCAAAACCAATCCTCAATGGAAAAATAACCATGAATTTATTTCTACACCGCTATCTAATTTGAGAGCTTCGGGAGCATATTGTCTTAATTCGGGCTTCCGATCTTGGATCGTCTCAAATGATATATCAAATTGAAGGGAAAAATAAGATCTACAAACTTCATTTTATTCATTTTTTGAAATACCTATTCCATGAATTAATATATAATTGTTTTTAACCTTTTTAATTTCTAGTTCCTGAAAATTTTACACACCTTAAACTTTTGCGTAACAAGTTAATTTTCTAGCCACTGGTTTCTAGCCAAACCACCACCTCACACCACCTCCTTAAGAAGGTGTCACCCCATGTTCGCTCAGCCCACTCACACCACCACCTCACTCCACCAGCTGCCTCCAACCCCACCATTAAATTCCTATCTCTTCATTCATTAAAAACATTCCACTAGACCATATTTTACATTATTTCTCTTCATTCACTTCCCCATTCTCTCGGCCATAACTAGCCCATCTCCATTCTCTCCCTTTTCTTCAAACAACAGCCACCACCCCTTCTCCTTCAGCCACCTCATGCCACCCCAAAGACCACCACACTTACCCATTTTCAAAGTCACACTATCAACAACCACCAAAATGCTTCTCCTTCCTTCTTCCCCTTCCAACCCGTAACTCTTCCTCCACCAAACAACCACCTTCTATTAATTTTTCTTTAAGCATTGGACTTTCAAAATTCAGCTAGATTCTCCTTGTCTTGGTTGCTTTTGGCCGTGAGCTCTCCTAAGCCACCAAGGTGAGGATTTTGCATTTTTGGCTCTTAAATCTTGTTCTTGAAATTCTTGGGCCCAAATCAGTTTGTATCTTTGAAAAATTTGATATTCCTTTTCTATTTGGGACCCTCAAAATCGTGACTCTCCTTGTAAATTTTAAATGTGTATATTTTCCTCTCTTAGGTGCGGGAACCATCAGTGACAATTGGTGGACGATCAAGAACGTTTAGCAAATTGTTAGTGAGCCTATCTTGTTTTCTTCTCCAAACCGAGAATGCCCCATGAGGTAAGGGGAGCCTTGCTTTATTTGATTGCATTTTAAACTGTCCCATAATATTGCTTTAGTATCCGAGAGTAACCGTTTTAAGTTTCGTTGTGACCCAACGATTTGATCTCAAACCACGTAATTTTTAGTAACTGATGATGATTTGGTTATATTTTAAATTAATAAACATTTTTATATAAATCTCGTAAACACGCCTCGATATTCATGTACTCGGAAGAAATCTTGCTAAGATCAGAGCTGGAACAAAGAAGTTAGTAATTTTAGAGTTTAGGCGGGCTCAGTAGTAATTCGATTTGGTTGTATTAATTAATTATAAGTTTTGGTGTACATTTATGTAATTTGTTGTAATTTTCCCTGTAAGTCATGTTAATAGGAATGAGACCCATCGCTAAGCATCCCCAAAGCTATTCCGAGAAAGGTGCACATTTCAAGAAGTTTTACCAGTCGGACGATCATGACGATTCATTTTATTTTGTCAAGTTTTAAGAAGCACTATTTTAATTATAATGGCTTATCATGATTTATCAAATTTTAAGGAAGTTAATTAGAATGTAAAATAAATCACTAAAGGTAGCTTAAGGAATTAGAATAAAGATTAAATATCAAGGAGTTTAATTACCAAGTATGATAGAGGTTACCAGAAAGGACCTTAGGATTTATATTTAGATTAAGCAACAAAAAGAAACTAATGTAACTAGTAAGTTAAGTAATGATCTCTATAAGGAAAATTATATTTTAAACGCAAGACTTAGAAATTTAGAATAATAATTAAACTCTTAAAATGATAAATAAGTTGTATAAAGAAAAGAAGTAAGAATTAAGTTTTAGTATAATAATAGTCAAAACAATATAATAAATGGAAAATTAATTAGTAGCATTCATAGAAAGTAAATATAACTTAATAACTAGGAAGTGTACGCTAGTAAAAGTGTAAGTTAGATAGAGGAAGCAAAACTAAAAATATATCAATAATTAAGGAATATCAATAAACTGAAAAAGAGTAACTAGGAATAATGGACTTGATGACACGAATTTTAGTATATGCTTAGAAATTAAGAATTTAAGTTAGTTATAAGTAAAAATTAGGCTACCTCAACAAAGAAAAGAGTAGTAATGTAAAGAAAGGAAGTAGAGAAACCAAATAAGTATAAAAGAGAAAATAATATCTCTAGAACGGTAGAAATATATATACATAGAAGACGACAACTTCAAGCACTACTAGTAGGCTAAAGAGGGTCATTGCATGATAATAAAACCAACATATTGATTAAACATGATAAGTAAACATAACTTACGCTTATAATCCTACTCACACTACTCCAATAGTTATAAGTACGTCTAGATTTTTATTATGACCATAAATATAAGTACCCATTAAAGTAAACTCATAATAATATTCTAAAGTGTAGAGGCCATAATTATAAAAGAATGACAACCCCCATATATTTGGTACTAATAAAGTAAATCGGACCATAATAGGAATTAACTAGGTAAGAAATAACCTATATCCATTTAATGAATGCACTACTTGATTAAAATTAGTATGCTAATTAACCCATGAGAAATTATTGGTTGATTGTGACATGAATTCTTGTGCAAAATATATAAATTCAATGTATTTAATGAGTGTAATGATATGTTAACTTGATGCATGGTAAATTCATAAGAGAAGAGAATTTAATGAAAAGAGGTTTGGTAGAGGGTCCATACATAATGAAGAGTAGAATGGTATGATGGTTGTGAAAGAAAAATAAGACAATGAAAAGTACCCAATGACTGTGAGGGATTAATGCTTGACCATTTTCATCCTTAATCACTAAGTGGTAAAGAAAAGAGATAGGAAATGATGGGAAGTAACTTGCTCCCATAGACCTAATGCTCAACCCCTTCAAGGAACACTCTATACTAAAAACCAATACCCAAATGACTAGTTCTTTATCTTTCCTCACCAATAGCCAGTAAGGATATGAGATGTGACTGATGTTAAGGATAAAAATGGATCACTGAGGGAACTCTACTGATGACAAGTACCATAAGTAAGAAAAAGAGAAAGTATAATACATGCATCATGTGCATATTCAGTGTACAAACTAGAGCATACACCGTGGGTACGCTGGAGGACATACACGTTCAGTCTCTGAGGAGAACCTTGGGAGTATAACCAGGACAAAAACCCAATGGCTTCAGAGTCGCGCCTGAGCCGGGTGAGATGATGTAAGCCTGGTGTATTTTAACTAAATAACAGGATGTATCTATGATTATGGAGAGCCAAGTCCCCTTTTGATACCCTGTAATACGAGGGACTAAATGAATAGGACCTAAGAGTCCTTAATACCTTGTAATATGAGGGACTTGGTGGGCTTTGGTCGCTCTAGTACAGAAATGTTGTGTTCAGGGACAACCTAAACAGGACGGATTCTGAAAACACTAATTGACTAGGTGGAATTGGACCTACATGCATTCATATTGAGTAATGAAAAGATGGATTGCAAGTAATGAAACTCATGCATTACATCATATGACATTGATAAATTATGACTGTGGTTGATAACTGAATGTATAGTTATTCTGAAATTCCTAGATTATTAAAGAAAGGGTAAGGAATAGGGAAAGAGGAGTGTTAGAAATGACTGAATGATGTGAGATAACTTAAAAAAAGTAGGCCTCCTAAGAGTAGAAGGAACTGTATGTGTGATTGATCAAGTGTTGTGGGAGGACGTCAGAGATGACAATCCTCTGTTTGTTTAGAAGAGAGAGCTCACCGTTACATTTTGTTGCAGACTTCTGATTCATCATGCTCCTGTTAACCCAGCGATAGCGTCTCAATAGTTCATTTTCACCACCGGGTTGTTAATTGGCAAGCGCACCAATCGTTTGTAGTTTTCAAAATTTAGATATCGTTCCACTAGGATTGAAAGTCCAATAACAACAGTAATTTTCTATTTACTATGGTAAATGTGAAGGAAGTTATAGACAAAAGAATGATTTATATACAATTTATACAATATTCACAGGATAGCATGATTGAGTAGTTCATAAGATAAAAGAAAATAAAATCTATCTAAAAAGTTGAGTTGCAATCTAGAATAGGTAAGATACTTGAGATAAACACAGATAAACAAATTATGTTGGAAATTAGATCCCTAATCTAGAATAAAAATGAGGAACTCAAGACATGCATATTTAATCATCAAGTTTCATGTCATTGCAGCTTAAAATCATTATAATCGATCCCTCGTGATATAAATTCTAAGAATTCACCGTAAAGTCCGATCCCTCGTGAGCTTTCTCAGTAAAAACTTGCATTAAGACCTGGCCTTATGGCAACAATGGTTAACAACCCCTATAGAATTGAGATACCAAGGGTATTACAACTTTTTACTTTCGTCAAAACAAGTTTTAATACGGCATGAACAATCATTCTCCTGTTTGACATTCATACTAATAAAACAATTTTCAATACACATGAAAATCATTCTCCCGTTTGATGTTCATATTAATAAAAGGTTGAAATACTAACATGGACTTGAATCATAAACATGCAGAGGTCGAATTCACAACATTATACTCAATAGATTAGTTCACCAATTCCAACATAAACAAATTAGTTACACATGGTGAAAGTAAAAACAACACTTACAGAGTTTGACATTACGAAGACAATGGGAACTTCACGGTACAACGATCACAATACACCGAAACACACTCAAGTATCTAGAAAACTATTCTAGAACTACAACTCACAAAAGAAGTACTCAAAGTCGAGCACAAGAGAGAAAAGAAGAGAATGGGATGCTATGGGATGATTTAGAATGGTGTTGGATGGCCCTATTTATAGGGCTGAGCAAGGGTGTTGACGCTACGTGTCAGTGTGACGCTACGCGTCAGGCCCCTGACTCAGCTTCCATTAAACAGCTGATAATGGCCACTTCAAATTATTAAAATTGATCATGCTTGGCCACTTGGACGTGTCTCCACTGTGTTTTGGCCATTTGTGTTGAGTGGGGTGGCCCTTGGTGCTGAGTGGGGTGGCCATTATTGGGTCAAAGCTGAGTGCTTGGCCAAGTTGGAAGTGGAGTCCACGCAGCACTGGCGCTACGCGTGGCTGTGACGCGTAGCGTCAGCATCAAAAATAGCTGTTGATGCTACGCGTGGGGTGAGGCTACACGTCAGCTCCTCCAGTGTAATTTTCTCTTGATTTCTTAACTTTTTCACTGCAAAACTTAGAGAAAATTAATCAAGGGCAGATTATTTCCAACAACATCCATTTATGGAATTTAAATCCTATTTTTCTAACAAATTAAAGTAATTTTTGTAATTTTTATGAAATTTTTATTAAAGCTTTTATTGAAAATTTGAGGACTAACAAATACCCCAACTTGAGACATTGCTCGTCCTCGAGCAAGAGAGAAAAATAAGAAAAATAAAAATTTAGAATCAAATTTTTGAGTTAGTCCGAGAATTTACAACAAAAAGTAATTTTCACAATTTAACTAATTTTGTAATAATCAAAAATTAGTATAACAAAGGTTTAATGATAAAATTTATTTACAATATTCTATTAACAATCAAGCAGAATTTCAGGCTTACCTCACAGGTGTTTATCTCTATGTAATAGGTAACCTGTTTCACTCAATCAATCATAAGATCAAACGAATTTAACTTTGTTTGTCATCTAATCAATGGTTATTTATACAGAATTAGTTCAGAAATCATAAGGTCTTTTCACGGGTTATAATGAGGCTTAGTTTACAAGAATCAATGGTTTTTCTTGGAATTCAAAAACTTGAAATCATAAAAGAGCATTTTATAATTTTTTTTAGGCTTTCTCTTGACCCAAACTCTTATTTCTTTTATTGATGAAAAATAAATACCCCCAACTTGATTCTTTTCACTATTTTTGACTTTTCTTTTCCATACTTTATTTTTTTCTAAAAAGAATCAAGTTGCTTATTTTCACTCCCCATTTTTGTGAGAGCACTCAAAATATTTTCCATTTATTTCAAATGCTCTTTTAATCAATCAAGTATAGGGAATGGTAAAAACAGATTTAGTTTTAAGGGTACCAAGGAATTTTATTTTAGGCTCAAATTGGCTTGCAAAGGATAAAAGAATTTTTACCAAGGTAAGCTGTTTGGCCCAAGGTTTTTTTCACCAAAAATGTGCCTTGATCATTTTCCTGAATTTTCTATACAACAACACAAATCAGAGATTAAAGCAAAATCAATTCGAATTGAAAATATGTCGATTAAACCCTCAAGTATATAAAAAGATATTTCTCTGCTCACCGGGCCATCGAAATTTGCTTGATGGTTAATAAACCTATTGTAATTAAATTTATCAAAATTCCTAAGTTATAAAGAACTAATAATTGATTTTACAAAATTAAGTTTCATTGTGTAAAAACTCTAAGTGTATAAATTAACTTACTAACAAAAATTTGATTGATTTATTAAAAATTTTATTTTTGGATTTTTAGATTATTTTTCGAATAGAATATGCAAAAACAAATAATTTCGTAAAAACACACCACGCAATAATAAAATACCATAATATAAAGTGTAAATGTAAAATGTAAATATAAACTAAAAACAACTGTACTCAAAGTAAAATGGAAGAAATAAGAAGATGACATCATCAATCCTCCATCTGATCATCATCCTCCATCTGATCATCATCCTGTTCCTCTTCCTCATCATCGCCGTCAGAGTCAGCCTGTGCGCCAGACGATCCACCAGTCTCAGGGTAGGTAGGTAAATCACCGGGCCAAGCTACATGTGCTGCAAACTCGGCTGGGGTAACATAAGGTGCTCCCTCTCCCTGTAACCTGTACTGATAAAATTCATCGTGAAGATGAATATAAGCTCTATGAGTGGCAGCCATCATCTGCATCATATGTTGATGCTCAAGTGATATCCGGGTGAAGCCCTGTGTGATAGCATCAGTAGATAGAGGCTGCACTGGTGGTCTCCTCTTCCTGGGTCTGGGCTGAGCCTCCTGCTCTAGTGGTGGAAGCTCGCACTGCTGGATGAAATAATCTCTGTTCACTAAAACTTTGGGGACTCTCCCCGAAGAACTAGTGAACTCAGGTGAAGGTACGACGACTCCCTGCCTCCTCAGTAAGGCAGATATGATGAGAGGAAATAGAATGGGGCGGTTCACTTTATACCCAAGGGCATAAAAGTGAATCTGCTCAGATATAAGCTCAGCAATGTCAATGGTATGGCCCTGGAGGATAGAAAATAGAAGGCAACAAAGCTCAACTGGAAGAGATGAAAGGTGGGTGACAGGAGTGATGTTATGAAGCATAAGGTAGGACCACGCCTGGGCTAGAGGGGTCAGCTGGGTCTTTAGGAGGTTAGATGGACTCCTTCCAACCCTACTCAGGTTGAAAAAGATCCGATCCTTGCTCAAGAAGTGAGCAACCTCCTCGAGGGAGTATCCTAACTCTCCCTTGGCAATAATCTTGTTTCTGTTTTCCATCCAGAAACAAGTGTCATCCTCGAGAGTAGGCTCCCAAAGATTACCCAATAGGGTACTGATAGTATCCCGGTCATATGAAATATGCCGGCCCCTCACCCAACTCGTCCGCTGCTGTCCGATACTCGGTGCGTCCTGGCGAGTCCTGAAGGCATTTGTATAAAACTCCATCACTAAGATGGGATCCCCCTCAGTAGGTAGAGAAAACAGGGGTCCCCATCTCCTCCTCTGGATTCCATCTTGCAGCTCAGGATAATCTCCAGCACTAAGATCCAACACCCTCTCCCAGATGAGTCTTTGCCCCTTTATCTTATGAAAGCGAGCCTATTTCGAGTCAGTGCGAAATCTCGTAGGATCCCTCAGACCTAACACTTCCTGTCCCTGAAGATCAGGATCCTCAGAGGTGGTGTCAGTATCCGTGGCCTTCCTCTGTCTTTTAGAGTGACGAGCAGTGGGAATGGATTTCCTTGGTACCATTTGCAAAAAGTAAAAATTTTCAAAATTAAGCACACACTTAATAAATCACACATTATATACAATCAACCAAATATTTACAAATATAAATATTTACACATGTAATTCACACAATTCAAAACAATATATTTTTGTATTTTTGTGATTTATAAAGAAAGTTAATATGCATATTTTTGTATTTTTAGCAATAAAAACAAAAATTCACACAAAATAATATGCATCAACAAATTTTTATATTTTAAATTTTTATTAATGCAAGAAAGTATAACAAATACTAAATAAGAAAATTTATTAAATTAAAAGAAAATAGGCATACTAGACTGATTTATTAAAAACAAAAATAAATACATACATGAAACAGTAACATCACTCAAAATTTTAACAAAATTCAAAACAGAGGCTGACGCTACGTGTGTATGGGACGCTACGCGTCAACCTGTTACTCCCACGCTACGCGTCGTGGGATGCTACGCGTGGGCTTGCAGTTCATCCTCACGCTACGCGTCAGTGGGACGCTACGCGTGAGCTGCGTAGAACAGAAAAAAAACAAGGGTTGCATAGCAGCAACCCCTTTCCAAACCACATTATATCCATTCAATTCCTAATTCCCAACAGCAATCAATTCCAATGGTCTTCTAATCCTAATCCTAACCACATTTATTTCTAAAAATTGAAAATTTAAAACCAAACTAAAGAGAAAGGATTAGAACACTTACTTGTGATTCCTTGAGCAACTAGGATTGATAAGGTTTGGAAGAGAGAAAAGGAGGTTTCGAAAATTAGGTTTTGAAAACTTAAGTGAGGCAGAGAGGAGATCTTAGGTTTTAAACCCTAAGATGGGCCTCTCTGGTTCAGTTTTAAAAACTGTAATTCTGTTTTTGCCTCTTTTAGCTCAAATTCACCAATGTGCTTTATTAAATCTAAGGGCATCAAGTTGATGTTAGCCCCTAAATCTAATAATGCATTCCTGATGTTGATATTTCCAATTGTTACAGGAATGGTGAAACTCCCTGGATCTTTGCATTTTTTCAGGGTTACACAGTTTGTTTCTTGCTCTGTATTTACTTGCATATTTTTTTCTTTTTCATTTTTTTCATTTTTTTCTATTTTTCACTTTCTTTCTCTTCTTCTTTCTTTTTCTCACTTTTTTCTTTGCAATCAATTTTTACAACATCAGAAGAAACAACATTACATTGTTCCCTTGGGTTTTGAGTGTTTGCAGAAAACCTAAAACTCTTTAATTCGGCTATTTCTTTTGCAAGCTGACCCATTTGTATGTCTGATGCTTTCCGGGCAGCTTCATTTGTCTCTACAAACTACAATAACTGTTGAATAGATTCCTCGATTCTTGTCAATCTTGCATTGTCAGTTTGTTGTTGCTTAAATTGATTGTTAGGAGGTCGGTTAGAAGGTCCAGCATCCTGCCTCCAGCCAATATTTTGATTTTGCCAACCCTGCAGGTAATTGTTAGGAAAAGAATTTCCATGATTGAAAGGAAAATTACCTAGGGGTGCTCTTTGATGGTTCATGAAATTGGCTTGCTCTTGCTCATTTCCACAGTAACCACATGGTTGTTCTCCCATGCAGTGCATACATTGTTTAAGTTGAGCAGGGGGTGGTGACGCTACTTGAGCAATTTAGAGTTTTTCCAATTGCTTGCTCATAACTTCAATTTGTTGGGTCAGTAATTTTTGCTGAGCCAACACCGCATCATTTACTCCCAATTCGAGCATTCCTGACTTCCTTTGTACATTACCTCTTTCATGCTTTGCTTGGCGGTCACTGATAGCCATTGATTCCAATATTTCTATGGCTTCCTCCACAGTCTTGTTCATTAAAGAACCACCTGCACAAGCATCTAACATCATCTTGAACTGAGGCAATAAACCATGGTAAACGATTCTTACCTTTTCAGCATCATTCAGGTTGTGATTTGGACACTTTCTCAAGAGTGCCTTGAATCGTTCCCATGTCTCTCCTAATGATTCATCATTATTTTGAGAAAAAAGAGTGTATGGCTGTCATTGCTTCAAAATATTTTGAAGGAGAATAAAATCTTTCCAAAAATTTTCTTTCAACATCGGATCAGTTTGTAAAACTACCTGGTGGACAAGATTTAAACCATTCTTTTGCTTTACCAATCAATGAAAAAGGGAAAAGTCTCATATAAACAGACTCTTCTTGATTGGGTTCAAAACCAATTGTACTACATAACTCATAAAAAATAGTTAAATGTTCATATGGTTCTTCATGATTTAAACCAGCAAATTGGTTGTTTTGAATAATATTTAAAGTGGCAGGTTTAATCTCCACTGGCAAAACTGGTCCTTGAAACATTCCCGAGACTCGGGGTGGACCATTAATAGCAGCAAACTGTCCCAATGTTCTCCTTTCAGCAGCCATATTTGAATTTTCAAAATTAGAAGTAGAAGAAGATTTAGTTTGTGTTTTAGATTTCAAAGACTTGATTTTCTTTACAAACTTTTCTATCTCAGGATCAAAATAAATTTTACCTGCGGTAGATCGTGTTTGCATACACAAACTAGACAAGGAAAGTTAGTGTAACAATAAGTAAAAAAAATAAAAAAAAATTTAACTAAGGTAAAAAAAAATATTTACCACGGTAATTAAAAATTTACTGTTTTACTGAAACAATTCAATCCCCGGCGATGGCGCCAGAAAACTTGTTAACCTGGCGATAGCGTCTCAACAGTTCATTTTCACCACCGGGTTGTTAATTGGCAAGCGCACCAATCGTTTGTAGTTTTCAAAATTTAGATATCGTTCCACTAGGATTGAAAGTCCAATAACAACAGTAATTTTCTATTTACTATGGTAAATATGAAGGAAGTTATAGACAAAAGAATGATTTATATACAATTTATACAATATTCATAGGATAGCATGATTGAGTAGTTCATAAGATAAAAGAAAATAAAATCTATCTAAAGAGTCGAGTTGCAATCTAGAATAGGTAAGATACTTGAGATAAACACAGATAAACAAATTATGTTGGAAATTGGATCCCTAATCTAGAATAACAATGAGGAACTCAAGACATGCATATTTAATCATCAAGTTTCATGTCAATGCAGCTTAAAATCATTATAACCGATCCCTCGTGATATAAATTCTAAGAATTCACCGTAAAGTCCGATCCCTCGTGAGCTTTCTCAGTAAAAACTTGCATTAAGACCTGGCCTTATGGCAACAATGGTTAACAACCCCTATAGAATTGAGATACCAAGGGTATTCCAACTTTTTACTTTCGTCAAAACAAGTTCCAATACGACATGAACAATCATTCTCCCGTTTGACATTCATACTAATAAAACAAGTTTCAATACACATGAAAATCATTCTCCCGTTTGACGTTCATATTAATAAAAGGTTGAAATACTAACATGGACTTGAATCATAAACATGCAGAGGTCGAATTCACAACATTATACTCAATAGATTAGTTCACCAATTCCAACATAAACAAATTAGTTACACATGGTAAAAGTAAAAACAACACTTACAGAGTTTGACATTACGAAGACGATGGGAACTTCACGATACAACGATCACAATACACCGAAACACACTCAAGTATCTAGAAAACTATTCTAGAACTACAACTCATAAAAGAAGTACTCAAAGTCGAGCACAAGAGAGAAAAGAAGAGAATGAGATACTATAGGATGATTTAGAATGGTGTTGGATGGCCTTATTTATAGGGTTGAGCAAGGGTGCTGACGCTACGCGTCAGTGTGACGCTACGTGATAAGTCTTGAAAAGACTTAATTATTCCACTGTTTATTTAACATAAATTACTAAGTATTGTCTAGTTTTGATATTATTATTTAATAATTTGTTAATAATTCATGTTTTAGTTAATTATTTCAAAAGTATGCTATTTATGTAAGAAACCGATTGAAAATATTAATTAGATAAGGAATTTTGAAGTATTTATAAATTCACTAAGCAGCCAGCGTATAATTGCTAGGCAAGTAGCTGTTTATTGGTGCAGGAACAGGGCGCACGTGAGAAAAGAAGACAAATCCGAGTGAAAATTACAAAAGCCGAGCGAGATTTGGAAAAATCCGAGTGAGACTTCACAAAGCCGACTGAAAGGAGTCCAAAGACCGACTGAGTGAGACTTCAAAGACACCGACTCCGAAAGAGAACAAGGACTCGGAATATTGCATGAAGAACCCGAACGCCAACTGCAGAATACCGATTAAATAATCAACTCGCTCAAGCGAGAGTTAAATTCGCTCAAGCGAAGGTCAAAAATTAGCTCAAGCGAAGCAATCACGCTTGAGCGAGAAAGCCATTCTGTATTACATATTTCCAATTCGCCCAAGTTTCGCCATAACGCTTAAGCGACAAAGCAACACTGTAGTACAATTCCCGAGTTCGCCCAAGCGATAGTTAATCCGCTCAAGCGAAAACCCAGCAGCTGAAGCGAAAAAGCAGTAACTTAAACCCTGTTTCTTCCCTCCAACAACACACAGCTGGTGCAATACTGTTTCCGCTTCCATTGCCTTCTTCTCCACTGCTGCAACCTTAGTAACTTAAGTAGTGAACTGTCAATTAGCTAGTGCTGCGCTGTAAATTAGCTAAGGCTGAGCTGGATCCTGTTAAGAGCTGAGCTGTAATTAGTTGGTTACTCTGTAAACTGTGTAATTAGTTTTAGTTGTTGACTTAAGTTTTCCTAAGTTATCAGTTAAGTTAGTTAGGTAGAAACTTATAAAAAGGTTGTACATATTCTGTAATAGGGAGACAGAGAATACATAGAACACATTCTTTTTCATTCTAAACTTCGAACATCTTACTACTTTATTTTCTCTCTCTAATTCCTCTCCTCCATGACGTTCCACAATCCTTCGATGGAACTGAAGTCAATGGAGTTCTAAATCCCTAAGGTTGGGATTGCGAAGGTGAACAATGGAGTCTTGAAGCTGTGAGCAAGTAGATCCACTTCTAGATCCTGAGGCGAACAAGCTGAGGAGTGGAGCAGAATCGCTAGATTGACAAATCCAGAACTGATGAAGAACTTCGCCAGTGAGGAATCATGGTTGAAGCTTAGGTAACTTCCAGCTTTCTAACTAGTTCAGGCCTAATCAATTTAGGTGAATAGTTAGAGTTCAACCTCCAATTTCGCATTAGATTCTTAGGTTAATCGAGCACTTAAGGAATTAAGGTTCATTGCTTAAGGATTAGTGTTTTTTCACCTAAGGAATTAGGGAATAACCATAAGCGGATTGTCCTCTAGATTGTGAAGTTCAATTATACTTAATTGCTTGTTTCTTGAGGAAATTGTGAGCCGAAGCAATCCTGACCTGCTTTCTATTAATCACTTTACACATTTCACTTTAACTCTGTTTCTGAAAATACAAAAACAACTATAAAACACTAAAACCATAAAAACTGAATGAACTTCGCGTATTTTTTGTTGGTTCAGCTTGTACTAGTCCTAGATTGAGGTACTTACCACAATCCCTGTGGGACGATTAAATACACTACAATTTTAACGACTGGTGCGCTTGCCAAAGTGTAAATTCGAGAGTCACATTTTATTTTACTAAGATTTTTACACCAAATTAATGGCTCAGGATTTCAGCATCACTACGCGTCAGGCCCCTGACTCAGCTTCCATTAAACAGCTGATAATGGCCACTTCAAATTATTAAAATTGGTCATGCTTGGCCACTTGGACGTGTCTCCACTGTGTTTTGGCCATTTGTGTTGAGTGGGGTGGCCCTTGGTGCTGAGTGGGGTGGCCATTATTGGGTCAAAGCTGAGTGCTTGGCCAAGTTGGAAGTGGAGTCCACGTAGCACTAACGCTACGCGTGGGGTGAGGCTACGCGTCAGCTCCTCCAGTGTAATTTTCTCTTGATTTCTTAACTTTTTCACTGCAAAACTTAGAGAAAATTGATCAAGGGTAGATTATTTCCAATAACATCCATTTATGGAATTTAAATCCTAATTTTCTAACAAATTAAACTAATTTTTGTAATTTTTATGAAATTTTTATTAAAGCTTTTATTGAAAATTTGAGGACTAACAGCTCCCATACCAGACGTGATCGAGTGAGGATTCTAGCCGAGGGCGGCTTGGGACCCAGCAGATTACCAGTCATCCAGGAAGTGCAGAAGGACATACTTGAGGATTAGTCACCAGCAGAGGTTCCACCCCAGAAGCAAGAGTGTCCCTTGAGAAGGACATGAAGGTTATCGAGAGCACCGTTAGCCAATATAGATATCTATCCTTCCCTACTAGTACTGCAGATTTAGAGGAGCTTGCCAGACGCTGAGCCACTATGGACGTGGATCTCTTAGGGCCTTATCCTTTATCTAAGCCACCCCAGCATCCACCTGGGTCTCTGACTCTTAAGATTATTCCCTTGTCACCTAGAGGAGATACTAATGATGATGAAGACCCAAAGTAGGACCCACTAGAGGCTCCGGACTCGATTCCAATGGATGTGGAGATGTTTGATTTGAATGATCTTCTACCACTGTCAGTTTACCTACCTCTGTCAGAGTTTCTTGACTTAGTGGTAGCATCTGCCCTCCTCTCGCTCTAGCCACAGAGCTAGTGAGCGTATATATACCAGAGTTGGCGATGGAGGACCCTGCTCCTCCCGTAGCTCCTAGGCAGACCTAGATAAACATCTTTTTAGAGCAACGTTAATGGGATGTGTCCCAGAGGTTTTTACGCCCATATCTTCAGGACCTACATGTACGGTGGGACTGAGTAGCTCCCCAAGATGTCCCCAGCAGTTCAGGACTTGATGAGAAATGATTTTGACGCATATAATAATCGTTATGAGTAGATTTCCTCTCCCACCACCTATCATCCTTATACCAGCTCAGCTCCGCTACATGTTTCTTCACCATTCTCACCATCACGGCTTACCTTTGGAATAGATCGATCTAACTCACCCCTGAGTGATGTTCAATTTCTTGTTTGTTTTATTTTGGGTGTATATTGATGGGAGCTCATGTACCCCTTCAATTTTAGTAGGTATGGATTGATGAGACTGTGTACTATACTTACTGGGATATATTATATATATTCATGTTTCGTTTCCACCATGAGTATGTTTTTATTATTGTTATAAAAAATATATTTCTTTTACTTCTATATTTCTCTTTTCTTTTTCAAATTTGTAACCTCTCAATTAAGTAGAACAATCTAGTGGAAGAGATTGTCCTAGTTAACCAAGGGTGTTACACTTATCGAAACTCCATTGTGTTGGATTTCTGGTCTTAATTTTAGTAGTTGGACAACTTATAGGTTATAGGGTTATTTTTTATTATTTTTTTAGAATATTTTAATTATTGGATATCAACATTTGGAGCTGAGTCAGAAGTTGACACATTTTGGGGAGTTGGATAACGCCCTAAGGTACATGTTAACGTATCAGGGGGTTTATCACTTGAGTAGCGAGTAGTGATTTTAATTTCTGGGCAGATTTTAAAATTTTAAAGTTTATTTTGAATATCAACGCTTAGAAATATTGATTATTTTGTTGAAACAAAAATATAGCTTTTAATTGTGTAATGAAGTATGGTCTATGAATGGAAGTCTATGATAACATTATATGAATTTAATTGGTTGAGTGCCATTGAATATATATATTGTTCATTATGCGTTGTTGAGAATGGCCCAAGAGGGTATTGATGATATTATGATAATTGGAATGTTATTAGTTATGCCTCGTGGTGGAGTTGTATGTTTATTGAAAACTAGTGTTATGTTGTTGCTAGCAAATACCACTATTTTTGGTTTTGGATTTTCCAAATCATTCCCGCAAGAGGTATGGACCCTTTTTTTATGATCCTTCGATAAAAAGATTCATTCTCTTCATAAAAAAGAGGAGGTAGAACTAATAAAGATTGATTTTTCGATTCATCCCTGAAGTTGAATACCTCATTCAAGAATTGTTTTTGATCCAATCCGGAGGAATCAATAGAAAAACCAAATCCCTTATGATACACCAGATCCGGCTCGGTTATTGATAGAGTGAATAGATCTGCCATTTCTTGAAATTTCTCTTCTGATTCAAAATCGTGGTGTAACGTGTATCCCCCCTGTTCCGGTCATGGAATAGATGAAATAAACCTAAAAATGGATTTTGGTTCAAGAATGAAATCTTATTGGAACTGTCCAGTTCATCCTTCGGAACCATATCACATCCCAGATTTGATGAAATAGGATGAATTGAGATGGTATTTTGTAAGTACATAATTATCTTGAGTATATTAACTATTTCTTTATTTTCTGATCGCCTAGAAAGAACAAAAGAAACATCTTGTTCTTTCTTCAACAATTTCTGATCTCTAGTAGACCTCTCAGTAGGATTCGAACCCATATGAAGTTTTGACCATCTGTCAGAGAAAAAGAACGATTGGCTCTTGCAAGATTGCCAAGAAATTCTTCGATTTCTTCCGGAAGCAGATGAATAATCATCTGCTTCTCACGTTCCATGAATAGCCGGCACATTGAGTAATATCCAGAAAGGCTTTTAGGGAATCGCTCTGATTCTATCTCTGTTCGTTCCGTTTCAAGAAAGGAAGGATCCCAATAAAGAATCGATCTTTCTTTTAGTTGTTGAATCTCTCTTTGATTGATCAATGTGTGATATTTTGAATCTTCATTACTAATGGAATTAAATGGTATCTGTTGTTGACAATTCTTAATGATAATATGTATTATTGATGATGTAAATGCCATTAGCTGTCTGGTTGATATGTACTAGAATGACCTGTGTGGTATTATGAATATGTTGATTGAATATGTTGGTTGTGGTATTGATGGCTCTAGTTGATTGAATTGATAAATAATAAAGAGATAATTGATGATTTGGAATGATATTGAGGTTAGTGGATCTAGGCTATGATGTCAGAATGGTTATATTTGCTCTATGATTCCCATCTATGTATTTTGCATTATCATGACATTACATGCATTGATAAAGCACTATGATTCACTCAACACTATGATTTGCTGTTTGAGACTGCCAATTATAGCACTATGGTTTGTTGTGCAGTTCTCATAAGACTTCTAATTATAACACTATGATTTGCTTTATGGTTACCTTGTGTAGATTATCCTTTGGCACTATGATTTGCCTTGTTGTGAAGTCGGATCTACATTGCATGCTTTTATCCATTTGAAAAGAATGTGATTTTCAAAGTCCATGGCATTCAGATACTGCATTTGAGAGTATTAAAGTATTGACATATAATTAGTTAATAGAAGTATAGAGGTATTATGGTGATGTTTGATATTGAAATGATGAATTGATGATTAATATATATATTTGGTGTTGTATGGAATTAAATCGATGATTGACTTATGGTTCTAATGATTTCTATGTCATTGTGTTATGATTTTAATATATTGAAATATATTACCCGATGGGTAAATTTGCTTTATGTAAAAGATTGTTATTTACTTCTTTGAGTGGTACTCACGCATCAACTTTCACTTTAGTGAGTTTTCAGGGTAACAATGCCACTTAGTGAGCTCGGAGCTAGAGAAATGTAATGCCAAAGTAAAGATTTATGAATTAATTATCTTGTGGTGTTGTTTAAGTTAAGTGTATAATCTTCATGGTTTTGTTGGAATTTAAAGTTATGCTATAGCCTTTTAAATGGCTTAATTTGTTAAACACATTTATGTGATGCCAAATATTAAGTTTTGATATATGTAGATATATGTGTATATATATATATGTGATGATATCTGAAATATTTTTGTCTGATTGATAGTGGATAAGTAGCTGACACCTCACTGGAGGTTTGGTTTAAATTTGACCATGATATGATGTTGAGGAATTAATCCTTTCTATGTCCAAGAACTGTTTAAAACTTGAATGACTGTGAAATTTTGACATTGTGGTTGTGTTGTGTAAGCAATGCCCTGAGATGGGTATTCCTTGGTTCCCTATTCATCTCATATATGGGAAGGGAAAGGTACCTTATTAGGGAACTATAGCTTGGCTCGATCCATTTTTAAGCTTTTTGGGACTTATAGTTTATGTTTCCACTATTGAGCCGCATGTCGTCTAGGTTCTTGGACTAACTCGTTGGGTTGGTCATAATCACAAAAAAATTTCTCTAATTTTTGTTAAACCTTGGGAATTTATTCTAAGAATTTAGGCGGGACGTTGCATCATTAAATTCAAAGATTTTCATAAGTAAAAGTCTAACTACCGTGTTGCTTGCACGATTATTTATTACCAAAATTGTCACTTGGTTATCTAAAATGATCTAAAATTGTAGATTTTTAGAGTATTATTGTATAATTGTGTTAAACAATAAAATAATATGAATAAATTTATATAATTACATTTTTTCATATGTCTCTTGGATTGGTGGTTTGTAGATATTTTCTTAAGTTGCTAGAACCGCGTTCGAGCATAACATGAACCAAATATAATTACCCAAGGAGGATCACTTCAAGACCTCTTCATATTTTTCATGTAATATTTATGAGACATAGGTTTTTAAGTGTTCTTTAGGTCTTCACATGTTTTAGAAATAGGAATTGGGCCTTACATGATCATTGGGCCACTATTGGGCCATATACTCAAATTTGTGCCTTGTATGTGGCTATTTTCTCTAGATTGAACTAATTGGGCCTAGGAGAGTGTTAGAAGCCCAATTAGTCCCTATTGGTTAAAATCCCCTAGAAGCCTATATAAGGCTTGCCTTGCTTTGTAATCTACACATTAGAATTTGAATGATAAACAAGTTTTGTGAGATTTTGAGTACATACTCTCTCCTTAGGGTAGAGTGGATTTTAACCTTCTAGCAAGCTCTTATCTCTAAGGTTTTGATGCAGTCTCATCGAATGATGATTTTTATGGCAAGTGCCCCAATTGTTAAAAAGTTATATATTTGATCGTTCTCATGGGGATTGCGTTAAGTGCCACAATTTTGAAAAGTCTTTAGCTGAACCTTACAACAAAGCCAATAAAGTCTTGTAGTTTTCTGAATTTTGTATTGTCTTTGTGAATTTTCATATAGTAGTGTCACAAGTAGAATTAAGTCAACAATTAATCTATACTAAACACACAGATTGGAATTAATCTTAGCATACAACTTCACTTAAATCCTAATGACAGCAGTTTCAGAATTAATTAAAGCATAGTTTAATCTCATAGATGAATAACTCCTAACTCCTTAGGTAATTATTACTAAATCAACACAAAATAATCCTCATTCCTTAGGCATCACTTCATGTTAAAGCCAATTGCGAAATTACAGGGAACCCTAGCTATTCACCTAATTCCTTAGGCATGAAACAACTAGGTTAGGAAGTGTAATATGAAGCTCTCACCATGATTCCTCTCTAGTGATTGTCTCTGAATGAGCCTTGGATTTCCCAATCCAAGAGGCGTGATCCAATAATTCCAATGTTCAGAACTTGCTTTAGTTGAATCCTCAGTTCCAATCAATTGAATCTCGGCTTGATTGCAGCTTTAATCAATCCCAATCCTAGGGAATTAAACACTCATGGAGGAAAATAAAAATGGATACAGAGAATGGAGGTTAGGGATAAGAGAATTTAGAGATGAGAGAATTTAGAGAGAGAAGACCTAGACAGGTGAGAGAAATCTGAGAATAAAATTAGATTATGAAAATTTAGTTATTGAATCCTTTACAATCTAGCTATATATAACTTTCCTAGGCTTAACTAAAAATCCTAAATTAAATAATTACAGAGAATGCAATTAACTTAAGAGGTACAAAATAAATAACTAACTTAAATTAATAAAATTACACATTTACAAATCTGAAAATAAAACAGAAATTAAGTGGATCACTCACTGGGCATAGGCACACTGGCTATGGGCGTGGGTACACTGGTGGGTTTCATTGAAAGCAGTAGCTGGGCATAGGCACGCTATACTTGGGTGTCGGCAGCTGGACTTCTAGGATCAGGGTCTGATGGTGAGCGTACCCTAGGTGTGGGTACGCTGGTGGTCTGGCAAGCATCAGCGTAAGCACGCTTCCCCTCAGCGTAGTTACGTGTGGCTGGCAGAGAACAACAAGTGATGAACGTACTTACACTGAACTTGGGCATGGGTACGCTGGCTTGCTGAAGTGGCACGCGTGGTGGAAGCGTTGGTACGTGTGGTTCCTATTTGGTGCAGGACCGTGGGCGTGCTTACGCTGGTACTGGGCGTACTTAAGCTGGATGGCTCTGTGACAACACCTGAAATTACTAACTTCTTTTAATTAGTTTAATTTAATAATTAAATCACTAATTACTTAAAAATACTGCAATATTTTATTATTTGACTAAATAACTAAAATTGTTAATTAATTACTAAATGAATAAAATAATAATTTATTTGACACTTAAATTATTGAAATACAATTAGAAATAATACTAATAAATAAGTCTTTTCAAGACTTATCAGGTTTCATCCCCCTAGAGTGGTGAGGGACTTATCCTTTCCCTTCTAAAGGTGGCGTCCAACCTTCCATGCTTTCTTAATCATACACTTCAAACCATCCTTTCATCCTTCCAAATCCTTAGTGTTTCCATCCTTTAGTTTTAGAAGTCTTTTCCTTTTTCTTTTGCATAATTCAAGTTTGGTTTCCATCTTCCTCATTGGCTACCAAAAGAAATCATCAAAGGAGAAACAAGTATTGAAAGAAAAAGAACCAAGATCCACCATCCTTAGAAGGCAAGCCTTCACCACTTCTCCTCTTCATTTAATTTATTCAAATATGAGTGTTTTGTGTTTTCAGGTAGCTTGACTTAGGTTAAATTAGCTGAGTTTTAAGAGTGGTTGGATAATTAGTGAAAATCAGTGTGTTTTGTATGTTGGTTGAGCTCCACAATCAAGTTGGAATTTGGAGACAGTATAAGACTACCTAAATTAAGGTAGAAGATGGGTGATGTATTTTAAATGCATAAATTCTAAATGGATAAATATAAGACTATGTTGATTAAGAAACAGTGATGATGAAACTATGTATGTATATATGACTATTAAAGTAAGTTATTGGATGAATTATTGAATGATGATGATTAAGAATAAATTGTCAAATGTTCTTGATGATTGTGATGTCCCACCTAAATTCTCATAATTAACCCCTAGGGTTTATTAAAATGAGAAAATTTTTTGTAATTAGAATTTCCTCTAGCAATTAACCTTAAGAGTCTAGGCGATATGCAGCTTTAAAGTAAACAGCGGAAACAAAACTATAAACCTGAAACAGGCTTAGAAATGGTCCTACCCGAAACTACAAGTCCCTAACAGATTACCCTAGGCTTAGGGGCAACTAATGTACAATTACACACTTCAATTATACAATTCTAAGTGACTAAGAAACTAGGTAATCAATTACACAATCAATGTAATCAATTACAAGGCTGTCTGGTAATTGATTACTATAATCAATAACCCGTGAGCAATCTCTACAAGATTTTAGGTTTTGGTCTCGGGTAATTGATTACATAATCGATTACCAGCAAACAAACCTACAAAATTATGTAGAATTTTAGTCTTTGGACCAACTTCCACAGACCCTAACTGTAATAACCCTGACTTTTGGGAATAGGAAAACAGACCTTCAGGACTCCTGAGGATACTCTATTGAGCTTTTAGTAAGAACCTTGTGGCCTTGGCCTGTTCCCCGAGTAGTTTAGTATGAGAAAAATAGTGAAAAGTGGAACTAGTTAAGGTATTTAAAATGAAGTATAAAGATACCAAGAGAGCATAACGAATGAGAGGAGCGACACTAAGAAAGTAATAATAACAACGTCTGATAGTACTATTTAATAATACGTCAACGATGATTATTTTGGGTATTAATTAGTTTATAATTATATTAGTTGGTAATTATTTCCTGACGATAATATTTTATAGATAATACTTAATCCTGGTAATTAAATATCTAACCTCAATCAATAATTATTTATTTGGAAATATATTATTTTGAAATTTTATGATATTATTTTATAATATCATACTAATGATGATTATTTCAAGTGAGTGTTAATTAATTGATAATTATTCCATTGATAATTATTTAGTTAGTAATTATCCCCTGCTAATAATATTTAGTTTAACATGTAATGATAAAATACTGTCAAGTTCCTCAGTATTAAACTGTGGAACTCAGCCAGAGGTCAGGTTTTGATCGTCCGACCTAAGACTAGTGATCCAATAGGAAAAATAGTCCTATTAGGATCATTTCGTAAAGGATCAAGAGTGTTTGGTTTAGCCTAACCGGCCCAATCAAAACCCTTAGCATCTCCTATGTTTGTCCATTCTTATGCTTCGGGATGTCTGATAGCAGCACGGTCAGTTTATACTGACTTGTTTTGATGTTTTAGAAACATTTCCTGAAGGGACTGAAGCTTGGTTCGGACTCTATCACCTTCGTTTTTCCATAAATCGATTCTTTCAAAAATTGTTTTAAAACCTAACCCGAATAACTTCAGTGTTTTGGACCTAAATTTTTCATACGATCTTGGACTTGAACAATTTTGGTCTTAATCTCTTTGTTTTGAAAAGATATTCAATCTTCATTTCTAGCCCTAAACTCCGATTCCCACTCTGTCAACCCCAAAATCGAAGATTAAGCATGTTCACCTTAAAATTCCACTGTTTGGACATTTTTCTCTGTGCATGGTTCAGAAAAAAAAATTATAGCTTCCTCATACGATCCTTGATTTGTGAAAACTTAATGTCAAAATCTCTGTAAGAGAGTTATATCCATTTTCTATGAAGACATCAAAAGCTAAATCCTTCTAGATCGGTACAGTTTAATGTATCTTTACAACCCTTTGGCTGTTTCATTTCAATGTTGGCAGTCTTCATTAAAATTCGCATATCACCTTCGTCTGGTGCTTGAATCACTTCATTCTTTTTTATATTAATCTGTATCAAAGAGGTCTACAATTGTTATTAAGGTCACGAAATCAAATTCCTAAAGAAGAATTAATGGTGAATTTATTTCTAAGACCCTAGCTGACGCAGAAAGCTCCTAGAGCACCTTGTCATAGATTAGGTATATCTTAGGCTACCAATCTTGGATCATTGCAAATGATATATAAAATGAAAGAAAAATGAAGATATAAAAAACTTCATGAAGGGCTTGAAAACCAATTCTTACTCCATAAATCCCAAAATTTTAAATACCATACTGATTCACGTTTTCTTAGTGGCAGCTTGCACTATGTTCAGTATTTTTCACGTATCTGCCTTGTTCAACCATGAAGTTGAATTATTCTTTTGCCAAAATTTTATTAACTCAATTACATAAAACTTTGATGAAGAACACAAAGCGCAAATCCCTATTAATATTTCCCAAACAATTAATCTTTGGAAGGAACAAAAATCCCATCACAGTCTTGCACTAGTTCCGTATTGGAGCCATAACTCCTTCATTTCTTAATGGATTTTTTTGTGTCATATACAAAATTAAAGATAAAAAAAAGTTTTAGAATTTTTGTGTTTGGCCCATTTTCAAATTCAGCCTATAAGACCCCTTAAATTCACAAGCAAGCTACTGCCCTAGCACTTAACACATCAGTCTTCATGCAACAAGGGCCAATTAAACCTCTCCACCCAAGGGACACTTGTACAGCTCTTGAAAACCCTTTCTCCATGCATTCCCTCCATCCAACACCTGCCCACCACATGTCTTAGCCACTTAATTCTCCTTGCTTGTTACATTACTTCCTTAGCAAGTGGGTAGCATCACATGATGTTATGATCCATGTCATGCAGATGTAGGAACTTCTTCTATCCTTTTGAAGAAATGTGGATCTAGGGCACTCTTCCTCTTCTAGAATCTTCAAGCCTTGATCAATCTTCTTGCTTATGGGAAAACTGAAATGGAACAAAGGGGAAAATGACTCAAACTACATGGATTGGCAAAGGAAAAGGAGAAGGAAAAGGTGGAGATTGAAGGGAGAAAGGAGGAGGATGGAGGATGGAAAGGAGGAAAGGAAGGGGAGGCCACTCCAAGGGGAGATAACTCCCTTAGAACTCGCCACCAAGAGGGAGGAAATCCCCTTGGATGAGAGCTTGCTAGAGATCACTCTAACATAGAGAGAAGGGAGAGCTTCTCTCACTAAAACTCACTTAGAAGTGTGAAATTCTCAAAATGGCATTCAAGTGTGTCAAATTACAAAAGGAGAGCACCTTATATAGTGCCATAAGGATTTCGGCCAAGGGACTCCCATATGGGCCTCTCTATGATGCCTAGGCCCAATAGTGCAATTGGAGAAGAGTATGACCTATACATGGCCCAAAATAAGTGTACATGGCCTAAAAGTGGCCCCATTGACCTTGCAAGGCCCAAATAAACCCTATAAGCCTAGAGAATCTAACTAAGAAGTATATTACAAGTAAAGTATGAATAGATCCTCAAGGATTCTTCATTGGGCTTGGGCCCACCCAAAGCTAGGAAGGAAGATAAGGCCCGATGTATGCTCTCTTTGGGCTTTTTGGTCTTGGCCCTTGTGAGAGGACCTTTGTATGCTTCAAGTCCTTTCTTTAGGATAGTGTGAGGGTCCTCCCTTATTGTGTCCTCATTGTGCTCCCCCTCTTCGAAAGGATTTGTCCTCAAATTTAAGGCATCATCCTCATCATCTAAGTCAAAGAGAGACAAATCTAAAATATTGAAAGAAGCACTCACTCCATAATCACCTAGCAAATTAAGGACATAAGCATTATTCTTCATTTTCTTAATGATTTGGAAAGGCCCATCACCTCTAAGGTTGAGTTTGGATTTGTGTAAGTTTGGAAATATCTCTTTTCGAACGTGTAACCAAACCCAATCTCCAACCTCAAAGGTGATATCCTTTCTCTTCTTATTGGCACAATGAGCATAGTATTCATTCTTAGTTTGAATTTAGTTCTTAACCTTCTCATGAAAATCTTTGATAAATTTGGCCTTTGCCTCTCCATCCATATGAGGATAGAATCAGAAACCTCAATAGGCAAAAGGTCCAAAGGAGTAGGAGGGTTAAAACCATAAACAACCTTAAATAGACTATGCTTGGTTGTGGAGTGTTGTACCCTATTATATGCAAACTCAATGTGGGGAAAAAACTCATCCCAAGATTTAACATTTTTAAGCACTAAGACCCTAAGAAGTTGAGAAAGGGTCCGATTTACTACCTCTGTTTGTCCATCCGTTTGAGGATGATAAGTGGTGGAAAAGAGAAGCTTTGTTCCTAGCCTTGACCAAAGAGTTTTCCAAAAATGGCATAGGAATTTGGTGTCCCTATCAAAAATTATGGTTTTAGGAACACCATGAAGTCTTACAATCTATTTGAAAAAGAGTTTAGCAATATGACTAGCATCATCTACCTTGTGACAAGGGATGAAGTGAGCCATCTTACTAAACCGATCCATAACCACAAAGATAGAATCCATTCCCCTTTGGGTCTTAGGCAATCCCAACATAAAATCCATAGATATATCAATCCAAGGTGCAGTGGGTGTTGGTAAAGGAGTATATAAACTACTAGGCAAAAGTTTTGATTTTGCTTTTCTACACACAATACACCTAGCACAATATTTTTGGACATATTTTTTCATTTTTGGCCAATAGAAGTGTTCATGTAATATGGATAATGTTTTATCTCTTCCAAAATGGCCCATTAAGCCTCCCTCATGGCTTTCTCTAAGTAAAAGATCTCTTAAAGAACTTCTAGGAATGCAAAGTCTATTGGCTTTGAAAAGATAGCCATCTAAAATGTAGAAGCCTTTATGAGATAAAGAAGTGGAAGATGAGTTGAAAATGTTAGAAAAATCAAGGTCATTTGGATTCAAAGACCTAATCTCATCAAGCCCAATAACTTTGGCTCCTAGGGAGGTTAGTAAAGAGTGCCTCCTAGATAAAGCATCAGCCATAGTATTGGATTTTCCATTCTTATACTTGATGACATAGGGAAATTGTTCCAAATACTCAACCCACTTAGCATGCCTCTTATTTAGCTTATGTTGCTCTTTAATGAATTTGAGGGATTGATGATCACTATGTATGACAAACTCTTTGGGAATCAAGTAGTGTTCCCAAGTTTGTAGGGCTCTAATTAAGGCATAAAATTCTTTATCATATATGGGGTAATTGATGGCTGCCCCATTAAGCTTTTCACTGAAGAAAACAATGGGGTGACCTTCTTGCAATAGAACAGATCCTATACCCATATTAGATGCATCACACTCAAGCTCAAATGTTTTGGAAAAATTTAGAAGTGATAAAATTGGAGCATGAGTGAGGCGATCTTTGAGATCTAGGAAAGCTTTTTCTTGCCTTGGCCCCCAAACAAAAGGAACATTCTTTTTCACCAATTCATTCAAAGGGGCGGCTAAGGTAGAAAAATCTTTCACAAATCTCTGATAAAAACTTGCAAGACCATGGAAACTTCTTATGTCACTCATATTTTTGGGTGTGGGCCAGTCTTGGATGGCCTTCACCTTTGAGTGATCTACCTCTACACCTTTTGAACTAACTACAAATCCAAGAAAGACAATGTTATCCATGCCCAAAGAACATTTTTCAAGATTTACATAAAGATTATTTGTTCTTAAGGCAAGCATAACTTGTCTAAGATGGCTTAGATGAGAGGTCATGGTCTTTGAGTAAATTAAAATATCATTGAAATAGACCACAATAAAATGCCCAATGAAATCCCTTAAAACATGATTCATTAGTCTCATGAATGTGCTTGGTGCATTAGTCAAACCAAAAGGCATAACTAACCACTTATATAATCCAAGTTTGGTTTTAAAAATGGCTTTCCATTACTCTCTTTCTTTGATTCTTATTTGGTGATAGCCACTTTTAAGATCGATCTTGGAAAATATTGTAGAACCACTAAGATCATCAAGCATATCATCAAGTCTAGGTATAGGATGCCTATACTTGATGGTAATGTTATTGATGGCCCTACAATCGGTGCACATTCTCCATGAACCATCCTTTTTGGGAACAAGTAAAACAGGCAAAGCACATGGGCTTAAACCCTCTCTAATCCAACCCTTAGAAAGTAGTTCATTCACTTGATTCTCAATTTCAAGGCTTTCCTTAGGATTACATCTATATGCAGGCCTATTAGGTAAACTAGCACCAAGAATTAAATCTATTTGATGTTCAATGGCCCTAATAGGAGGTAAGCCTTTTGGGATGTATTTTAGAAAGAGGTCTTTAAATTCATTTAAGATATTTTGAATCCCTTTGGGAAAAGGAGGAGGAAGGTTGCCCATTGAGCACAAGGAAGTGCTAAGGATGTCTTTTGCATACATGATCAAGCATTGTTTATGTGAAAGCATAGCATGTTTCACATCATATTTGGTGGCCAAAAGATTGGCACTAGAGTCATCATAGACAACAACTCCTTTTCCTTTATCTTCTTTTTTATTTTTCTTAATTTTTCCTAGATGAGTTTAAGAAGATCCTAACTCTCTATCTCTTTTAAGCTTCATTTATGGTTGATCTTTAGCTACTTGTTATGGAGTTAAGGGGTGTAAAATTATCTTCTTACCATCTAGTTTGAAAGTGAGGGTGTTAGTGAACCCCTCATGGATGACCTTCCTATCAAATTGCCAAGGTCGTCCTAGCAAGATATGAGTTGCCTCCATAGGTACTACATCACAATTAACTACATCTTTATATGTGCCTATGGTGAAATTTATTAAGACTTGCTTATTAACTAACATCTCTCCCTTTTCCTTTAACCATTGTAACTTATAAGGTCTAGGGTGATCTATTAGTTCTAAGCCCATCTTATTTACTAGTCTTTGGCTTACTACATTAGCACAACTCCCACTATCCACAATGAGAGAACATAATTTGTCATTTATGTAACATCTTTTATAAAAGATGTTCTCTCTTTATGTAGTATCATCTAGCTTAACATGACTACCAAGTAATCTTCTAATCATGTAAAGCTCACCATCATCCCCTAAAATATGCTCACTGTCATATGAATCACTACTTGAGTCATCACTTGAATAGTGAGAATCAGAATTAGACTTTGATTGACTTGGGTAGGTTCCATTATTTTTCAAAACCATGGTTATTTTTGTAGGACAGTCAGAAGCAATATGACCTATACCAAGGCATTTAAAACATTTAATGGTAGATAATCTAGAGGATTGTGGTTTAGATATGGATTCATGCTTTTCTCTTTGATTCCTAAAAACTTTTCCATTTTTATGCAACTCACTTTGAGGTTTGGAAGATGAAGTGCCCACTTCCCTCTCCTTAGGGTGTCTATCAAACCTACCCTTATTATCTTGTCCTACCCACTTAGATTTATAGGCTCTATTCTCCCTACTATAGGCTTCTCTCTCTTTGAATTGGCTCTCTACCTTAGTGCATTGGTGAAGTAGTTCCTCAATGTCTACATGTGGAACGAGTTCTACTCTATTCTTAATGTTCCTATTAAGGCTATGTAAGAACCTATGCATTAGGGTTTCCTCATCTTCTTCTAGGTTTGCCCTAATCATAGCTATCTCTAAAGATTTGTAGTAGTCTTCTACACTCTTTGACCCTTGGGTGAGTCTATTTAGCTTTGCTAATAGCTCCCCTCTATAGTAACTAGGAACATAACATTTTCTTAATAGAGCTTTTAAATCCAACCAATCATCTATTGGTGGAAAATTATCTTTCTTTCTCTCCTTACACACTTGAGACCACCATACTAAGGCATAATTTTGAATTGAAAGGGTGGCTATCCTAACCTTGTTTTCATCTTTTATTTGATGAGAGTTAAAGATTTGTTCTACTGTCATTTCCTATTCTAGATAAGCCTCTATGTCACTCTTTCCATGAAATAGGGGTATTTCTAATTTGACTTCTCTTAAGCTTATACCTTCTCTTTTATGCTCATGGTGTCTTCTTTATCTAGGCTCTTCTTCACTATCACTATTATTATGCCTATGATTTCTTTGATTTCTATGTCTGGTTCTAGGGTTTTCATTATGCTCAAGATTTGTTAGCCTAGCATTGATGTTATTCAAGCTATCCATTATGTTATGAAGCATAGTTTTATTCTCCCTATCACTAGAAGACATCTTTTAAGGTTGTCAAAGAAATTTAAGACACAAACAAAGAATGTGTAGACAAACTAGTCAAGGAGGATGAATGCAAAAGAAATGAAAGAAAACACACAA
The DNA here is from genome assembly GCA_037962975.1 of Clitoria ternatea. Taxonomy (NCBI): domain Eukaryota; kingdom Viridiplantae; phylum Streptophyta; class Magnoliopsida; order Fabales; family Fabaceae; genus Clitoria; species Clitoria ternatea. Next base: position 185,274,040 of record CM075671.1, read on the forward strand.
CAATCCTAAAATATCAATACTAGGTTTCTAACCTAAGGGAAAACAAGATCCTAGGTTGTCTTTTACTATGTTAATCCTATGTTGCTTATGGAAGTCCAAGGTTTGGCTTTAACCTAAGTTGATTATGATTGTCCTAGGTTGTTTCTAACAACCCTAGACAAGCCTAACCAAATTTGGTTCACTAGTTAGTTAACCTAACAAAATTAGTTCAACTAACTAACCAACACCTAACAAACCCTAACTAGAAGTAGTTATTTAGTTATGGAAGTTGCAACTAAGTCTAACAACCCTAACCAACAACTAATTCAGTTATGATCTAGTTAAGACCTAAACTAATTTTGGTTTTGATTAGTTGAAGTAACTAGAATTAGTTCCAACCACTAACTAATTAACCTAATTAGTTAAGACAAGCAACTAACTAACAACTACTAGTTATAACCAACAACTAACTAACTAAAAGAAATAACAACCAAATGCAAATGCTCTACTACTAGCCAAAATTACCAAGGGTAAATGAAAGTTAATAATGTCCAAAAGTCCAATGTCCAAAGGTGTGTCCAAAATACAAGACAAAACCCTAATACACAAGACCTAAGAATTTGAAAATTTGCCTAAGTTCTACTAGTTACAAGGCTTTTGCTTCCTTTACAATTTTCTTCAAGTTCTTCCTTGATGTGTAAGCTCTACCTCACCTAAAAAAATAAGACAAGCAAACACTCCAAACGAAATTGTTAATGAATTCAACAAAAAATTGAAACCTCACAAGTGTATCTCTCAAGTGTCTCCTCACAACTCTTACCCTTTCTTTTGGTGTCAAGTTCACCCAAACAATTTACACTCTCACCTCAAGTGTTCTAATAGGCTACCTCAAGGTATAGAGAAGGGAATTATCAAGAAGTTTGAAAGAAAGACAACTTCAAAGACAAAACTTGAGAAGGAAAAATGACAAACTAACAATGCTTAAGAAGAAAGGCTACTCAAAGTGGAAGATATTTTTGGATTTTTGATTGACAAGACACTAAAGCAATAAATGTTCAAAGAATAAAAGCTATACTATGGACAAGGATTTTGAAATTAAAGACAAAACTAGAAAAACAAGAAACTAAAAATGCAACAACAAAAGGAAAGTACAACCTAAACCTAGAAACTCTAAAGTTGCAATCACAATTAAGCAAGTAAGGTTCAAATGAAACTATATGGAGAATTAGGCAACAAATCATTTCAAGTACAAGGGAATTTCAAAATTTGCTTTTGAATCTTGGTGTCTTACTTCACACTTTTTCTTAATGAGGCTTCTTTTTCTTTTTCAACACCCTTTTCAATTTTAGGAGTATAGGGCTTTTGTTTTGCTTTTTCTCTTTTGAATACTTTCTTTTCTTTTTAATGCCTATTATATTTTTTTTATTAATGCACAACACCACTTAATGAAATCCCTAAAACCGAAATGAACAATGCCAAAACAAGTTTAAATGTCTCTTCTTGCTTAAGGGAAACTACTTGCAACCTTCTTCCAAAAGGAGTGGAAGGATTATGTTCAACACTTTTTTGACAAAATTTTCTTTGATGCAACAATATGAAATCGAATATGAGATGAGTTCCTAAGGAGCATTCACAAACAAAATTAACCTAGAAAGAAACTAAGAGTGAAAACTAACAATCCTAAAAATAAGATGACTTTTGGAGGGTCTTAAAGTGAGACCTCCTAACAAGACAGGGATAGAACCTTTGGGAGATTAGTCAAGGTACTTGAACTAACTCCTTTTCACATGGCTATGCACTTGCTAATTAAGGGAAAATCAACACAAAGCCTAGAACACTAGACAAAGGTTCCATATGGCACAACAACTAACTCCTATTTGGCTCTAACTACCAACTAACAAATGAACAAACTTCTAACAACCAAGCAACAACCTCTAACTGAAATACCAAAGTGCCAATTCTGAATTTTTACAAGACAAAACAACAAGAAACCGAAACTCAAAGCAATATGCAAGAAATTTGAAGAAATGGAAACAACTAACACAAAAACTCAAAAGAACACCAACTTTTTATGCATTTTCTACTTTAACATGGCATCAATAAAGCAAGTAGATGATATGAACATAAAATTCCAGCCAGCAAAACAAAGACAAAACCAAAAACAAAAGAGGAAGAAGAGTAGAAAAGAACCTCCTAAGCTCAAGTGATACCAAATGATGTAGGAACTTCTTCTATCCTCTTGAAGAAGGGTGGATCTAGGGCACTCTTCCTCTTCTAGCCTCTTCAAGCCTTGATCAATCTTCTTTCTTGTGGGAAAACTGAAATGGAACAAAGGGGAAAATGACTCAAACTACACAGATTGGCAAAGGAAAAAGAGAAGGAAAAGATAGAGATGGAAGGGAGAAAGGAGGAGGATGGAGGATGGAAAGCAGGAAAGGAAGGGGAGGCCACTCCAAGGGGAGATAACTCCCTTAGAACTCGCCACCTAGAGGGAGGAAATCCCCTTGGATGAGAGCTTGCTAGAGATCACTCTAACCTAGAGAGAAGGGAGAGCTTCTCTCACTAAAACTCACTTAGAAGTGTGAAATTCTCAAAATGGCATTCAAGTGTGTCAAATTACAAAAGGAGAGCACCTTATATAGTGCCATAAGAATTTCGGCCAAGGGACTCCCATATGGGCCTCTCTATGATGCCTAGGCCCAATAGTGCAATTGGAGAAAAGTATGGCCAATACATGGCCCAAAGTGAGTGTACATGGCCCAAAAGTGGCCCCATTGACCTTGCAAGGCCCAAATAAACCCTATAAGCCTAGAGAATCTAACTAAGAAGTATATTACAAGTAAAGTATGAATAGATCCTCAAGGATTCTTCATTGGGCTTGGGCCCACCCAAAGCTAGGAAGGAAGATAAGGCCCGATGTATGCTCTCTTTGGGCTTTTTGGTCTTGGCCCTTGTGAGAGGACCTTTGTATGCTTCATGTCTTTTCTCTAGGATGGTGTGAGGGTCCTCCCTTATTGTGTCCTCATTACATGTCATCATGAAAATTTATGTGGCATGCCCTTATGTATATCACTATTGAATTTCATTCCACGTTGGTACATGCCTATATGATCCATTATATTTTGTTTCAATCCCAACTTATTCATAGCACACCAATACAATTTTTAGAACTAAACATCTCATTTCTACCTCTTCTTCTAGACTCCGACTAAAACCTCTTCTTCTAGACTCCGACTAAAACCTCTTCTCCTCTTCCTCTATTTATTTTTAACACCACAACTCTCATCCTTCAACCATCATTCATGCCAAAAATCACCATACCCTCCCCCTCCTTTACAACCACCATTCAACCCCTTCACCGCACCTCCACTTTCTATGGTCGTAGCCACCACTTTGGCCCTCAAGGTAAGCTTATATGATTTATCTAATAATTCTTGTTCCCCTCAAATTTCTTTAAATTTCTAGTGACATGCAAGGTTGATTTTGACTCAAAAACCATGGCCATCTTTCTTTGTCTAATGATGCATGCTAGTTTTTAAAGATTCCGAGGATGATCAGCGATGAATGATGAAGGACCCAAAGTAAACAACAAGTTTTTGGTAAAAGGTTCTTTTAAAATGATCAAACACATGGCTGTTTGTGTTTTTTCCTTTGCTGGTCATGATTGATAACGACATGAAAAACCATTGTGTGTTGATTTCCTAAGGTTTCGGGCATAACCAAACTCGATCGGAAGCGATCGGACAAAGCGGGCGACGATTGAAGTGTCAAAACCTCCTCCCGTTCCAGACAGCCATGATTTCATGAGGTAAGGGGAGGCTTTGCCTCACTTGATTGTGTTTTAAACTATTCCATAATGTCTCTTTAATATCCAGGAACCACCATTTCAAGTTTCATCGTAATCCAATGGTAAGATTGTAAACCGTGAAATTTTTCGTAACCAACGGTTAAGATTATCATATTTTTAAGAAATATGTATTTTCATGGCATAATTGGATGTTTGTGCGCTCGAAGGAATTTTATCGCGATTGGTGTTAAAACAAAATGAAATTTAGAAAATTTAGTGATCAAGCGGGCTCGGTATGTGGTTGTATTAATTAATTTAATTCATGGTGATATTATTTAATTTTCTATTTAATTTCCCTGGTAAGCCCCGCTGTTAGAAATTTAATTTACCGTTTATACGTTGCCATAGTCGTTTAAGGAATATTATACGGGTGATTGTAGATCGGTTGACAAAGTATGCTCACTTTTTGCCCATGAATATGAAGAGTTCATTGGAGAAATTAGCCCGTTTGTACATAAAGGAGATCGTTACACTACATGGTGTACCTTTGAGTATTGGGTCGGATCGCGACCCGCGATTTACTTCCTGATTTTGGGGAAGCTTGCACGAGGCAATGGGTTCCAAGTTGAAGCTTAGTTCGGCGTATCATCCACAAACAGATGGACAATCTGAGCGGACAATTCAAAGCCTTGAAGATTTGTTGCGGGCTTGTGTGTTGGAGCATGGTGGTTGTTGGGAAAGATTACTACCACTAGTTAAATTTACATACAATAATAGTTACCACAGCTCCATTGGTATGGATCCATATGAAGCATTGTATGGTCAGAAGTGTAGAACTCCGTTGTGTTGGCTTGAAACCGGAGAGTTTAGCTTTGGGGCCGGAGTTGATTGCGGAGACAAATGAATAAATCAAGATGATAGAAGAAAAGATGAAAATTGCCCAAGATCGTCAGAAGAGCTATTAAGATAAAAGGCAGAAGCCACTTGAGTTTCAAGTTGGCGATCATGTGTTTTTAAGAGTGTCAAGAGATAAGGGTATTGGAAGAGCTTTAAAGAGTAAGAAGTTAAACCCGAGGTTCATTGGACCTTACGAGGTCTTGGAGCGGATTGGCGATGTGGCATATCGGATTGCACTTCCTCCGCACCTTGCTAATCTACATAATGTGTTCCATGTGTCACCGTTGAGGAAATATGTCCATGACACTCTACATGTAATTCCTATGGACGATGTTGATGTACGAGACGATTTGTCCATTCCTCCTGTTTCCGTTCGTATCGTCGAACTCTTCGTGAAGAAGCTACAAAACAAATTAGTACCCTTGGTGAAAGTTGTATGGAAGCACGGAAATACAAAGACGTTCACATGGGAACGTGAGGACAATGTAAGAGCGCGGTACACCGATGTGTTCGAATCCGGTATGTTAAATTTTGGGGACGAAATTTCTTTTTAGGTGGGGTAGATTGTAACACCCTAAATTTTAAAATAAAGGATTAATTAAGGAGATAAATATTAAATAATTATATTTGGGTTATTTAATGTTCTAAAATATTGGGAATAAATAAATTAAGATTTTTGGAACTGTTTATAATTTATTAGAACCGGATAAGCTGAAAATGAGCCCGGTTGAAATATGGGTGTCGGACCAAGTATCTCCGATTAGGATGATATTGGTCAGGGCTATTGAGGATATTATTAGGAATCTGAATATGTATCCGAAATAATTTTTGGATACAGTATTGAGCCCAAACTAAAATCCTTTTTGTCATAAAACGATGAATCTTTAATGAGGGATTAAAAATAAGGCCAAATGGCCCATTTTTCACTTCTTAATCCCGTCAGCTTCTTGGATTCTTCTTAACAAACACTTTGCTTCTTCTCCTTCTCTACTCTTCTCCTTCATTTCCTCTTCTACTTCTCTTTAAAAACCCTAAGCATAAAGGGTGGTGGCTCTCTTCTCCTATCCTATTTTCGTTCTTGAAAGAGCTTGGAAGAGTTTGGAGCTTGAAGTCTCACCCTCCTTTCACCTTATTTTTGTGTGGCTTTTCCCTCTCTTGGAAAACTCTCTCATTCCTTCTCTTGAGGTAAGCTCTTGCTATTTCTCAAGAGTATGAACAATGGGTTTTTGGGTTTTGATGTTAAAAAAGTGATTTAATGAGTGTTGTTGGGTTATTAGAGAAACCCTAACCCTATGATTTGGGGGAATGCAAAATATGAGTGGAGAAGCATTTATTGTGTTAGATAATTGTTATTGGTAAGGTGAAATGATGTTATTAATGGTGAATGGCCATTAATGAAGCTTAATAACTGATTATGGTTGTTAGGAACCATCAATGTGGGAACCCATTAATGGGTTTGGCATTAAATGTGCATAATAATAAGCGTACACGCCTGAACCATGGTGGTTGAATAGAAAATAATTGTGTGATATATTATGATGTAGGAAATAACCCCATCGATGAGGCGGAACTATCTGACCGCAGTGATTACTACTTTTCTTGAGGTAGGAGGGGGTAACTATTCTAAATGCATGATTTCATCCATTGATGATGTGAAAATATGTGTATATGATTGTGTTTGATGATTGCTTATTTGGACGATGTAATGATTCCATGATTTGAGTGCATTTAGAATGATTGATGTTATGTGGCATGTGTTTGGAATAATGAATATAATATTAAACTGGTCTGAGCCGGAGTTAGTGATCTGTTATGGGACCAAACACGAGAGTCAGTAGATGGTTGAGGTTTTATACCTGTGCTATATGTATCCGGTATCCTAATGAGAGGAGACCGATCTTGATGTCTGGTGTTTTACTTACTGAGTTTGTATTGCATACAGAATGGATAAAGTGATATCCATATTCTGGTACAGGTATTGAGACCGGATCTGATATTATGTTGAATATGTTGACGAAATATGTTATGATGGTTTGAGACCATGTTTTGAATTAAAATCTGTTAGCCCAGGTGGCCTCTAGGAAACTCAAGAGGGGGGTGAATTGAGTAGTTAGGAACTTTTTCACTAATAAATTTCTCCTCTAAAAACTCAATATGCAATGATATGTGATTTGAATAATAATGCTTAAAACATAAAGAGTTTAAGGGTTAGAGAAGTGCAAACAGAGATTTATACTGGTTCGGCCAACCACTGCCTACGTCCAGTCTTCTCAAGACACCCTTGAGGAAATTCACTATAATCAATTCCCTTGATTACACCACAATGGGGACTCACACCCCGATCACAAATGCCTTGGATGCTACACCACACCCAAGCACATCACCCTTGGATGCTTCACCACATCCAAGAACATCACCCTTGGATGCTACACCACATCCAAGAAGAACCCCCTCAGAGATACACCACTCTGAGTATCAATCTCACTTTTAGAGATAAAGATCTCTTACAAGAAAACTCTCTTCAAGAGTATGATAAAAAAATTAAGGAACACAAAAGAGTAATAACTCTATTAAGAGAATATGGCCATTATTGCTCTTAAGAAAAGATTGGAAGTATTTTTGTGTTGGTGTTATTGGTGTGTTTTTGCAAATGAAATACCCTCCTATTTATAGGAGAAGAAATGCCTTCAAGAGGTGTGAAATTATTGATTAAAATAATTGGAAAGGTACCTCTTGGATAAAATAATATTTTGTGAAAAGTTATAATGTTTCAACATGATTTTTTGCTTTCTGATCACGTTGTAATCGATTACATAAAATAGGTAATCGATTACAGCCTTTTAAAATCAGTTTTAAAACATAACGTTCATATTGTAATCGATTACTTAAACATGGTAATCGATTACATTGCTGAGGTAATCGATTACACTAATGAGGTAATCAATTACACGATGTAATTGATTACACTAATGAGGTAATCAATTACATTCCATCAAAATGTATTCTTATTTTAAAACCTTTTTATAGTAATGGCCGTACTTTCTTTTTATAGAGTCTTACTTTAATTACGCCTTGGTCTTGGATCTTCATTCTTGTTCTCTGGCATTGGCCTTGTCATTATCAAAATCCTTCATGGTCTTCATTCTCCCCCTTTTTGATGATGACAATATTTCATTGATTTCATGACTCTTTTTGTGCTTGACATGGTATACTAAATCTTCAAGTCTTGCATCCATGTTGTTAATCATGTCTTGCATATATGTTGTTGATATCAAAACCTCAGTTCTTTATTCTCCCCCTTTTTGATATTGACAACATTTCCTAAGAAGAAAAATAAACAGCATGCAAGATACAAGATTTTCTCCCCCTTAATTTTGGTTTAGTTGACAAGGTTTGATTGATTTTTCTCTTATTTTGCTTCTCATATATTACTCCCCCTTTGTCAATGGCAAAAAGAATATAAGAGCATAAAGTTTTAGCAGAGAGTGATGCACCTTGTTGTTTGATGTCACTCGTTATTTTGATATTGCTCTTTGTTACTTGTTGATTGATAGATGCTTCAAGAAATGTGTTGAATTTTCTTGTGGGTAAAAGTTAATCCTTAAGTGCCTCCCATCAATGATAATTCCTGCACCATTATAGACATTTGATCTTGGTACCCAAATTTTCTTGGGTCCTTGTGGGTTAGGCGTGGATAATATATTCTTAGGAACCCAAATCATTTTTGTCTCAGTATAACCTTTGTTCCTTATATGACATGTTGATGCACTGTGACCTTTTCTCACATAATGAGAGAATTTAACAAATGGGCTAGTTGAGGTCTTTTGTGAAATAAAGAGATTTTTCTGTAACTTTTGCTTTTTGGAAGGATCAGATCCTAGTTCTACTTTTAAATGACATTTTTGTTTTCCAAGAAGAATATCTAGGTTATATCTTCCTATAGTAAATTTAACTAATGCATTCAAATCATCAATCTCTTGAATATGCTTTTGACATGTTGAACATGTATGTTTAATGATAGTTTTATTTTTAAGCTAAGTTTCTAAGTCTTCCTTTTCTTCTTTAACTTGTCCTAGTTCATGATTGACCTTTGATAGACTTTCTTCTAAGATTAGGTTAGAATTTTTCATATTTAAGAATTTCTTAGCTAGTTTTTGATATTCATTATAAAGATCTTCAAAAGCTTCTTGTAATTCATCAAATGTAGGATTTGAGTCATTTACCTCTTCGGTGTTAGTCATTAGGCACAGATTTACGTCTTCATGGTCTGATTCCTTGGACGAGCTTAAACCATTTTCATCCCAGGTAATATAAGCTATTCTTTTATTTTTGGGATGCTTTTTCTCTTGCTTGTCAGACTTCTTATTTAGTTTCGGACACTCCATTTTCATATGTCCATATTTTCCGCATTCAAAGCATTTTGGACCTTGGTTAGATTCATCATTTTTGAAGGAATTCTTGAAGTTCAGCTTCCTTTGCCCTCCCTCTTTCTTTAGAAACCTGTTAAATTGTTTAACAAATAATTTAAGGTCATTATAATCATTTATACCTTCTTCATCATCTTCTTCATCATCTTCTTCATTACTTTCTTTAATGGTTGATGATGATGCTTTTAGAGAAATACTTTTCTTCTTTTTGTTGCTTTCCTCATATTGATTCAATCTTTCAAGCTCGAGTTCATGCTCTTGTAATTTTCCAAAGAGTGTTGCAAGGGACATGCTTGACAAATCTTTTGATTCTGATATAACAGTTACTTTTGGTTGTCATTCCCTGTTCAAGCATCTTAATACTTTATCAATTAAATCTTCATTTGAAAAGGTTTTTCCTAAGCATGCAAGATGATTGATTATATGAGTGAATCTCTTTTGCATGTCTTGTATGCTTTCATTGTTGTTCATTCTAAATAATTCATATTCCCTAGTTAGGATATTTATTCTTGATCTCTTAACTTCGCTTGTTCCTTCATGAGTTACTTCTAAGGTATCCCACATCTCTTTTGCTGTCTTGCAATTAGATATTCTAAAGTATTCGTCCATTCCTAAGGCTGAGGTTATTATATTTTTGGCCTTGAGGTTATATTGGACTTTTGTTTTATCCGCACCAGTCCATTCACTTCTTGGTTTAATCATGGTCACTTCTCCAACTACTTTGGTTGGTATGAATGGACCATTTTCAATGGAGTCCCATATGTCTATATCAATAGCTTCTATGAATATTTGCATACGAGTTTTCCAATATTGATATCCTACTCCGTTAAATACAGGAGGTCTATGTATGGAGTTTCCCTCAGGAAAGATAGGATTGAAAGAGGCCATGGATCTTCTTGAGGTTGTTAAACCTTTTCCAAGATACGAGCTTTGATACCACTTGTTAGCCCAGGTGGCCTCTAGGAAACTCAAGAGGGGGGTGAATTGAGTAGTTAGGAACTTTTTCACAAATAAATTTCTCCTCTAAAAACTCAATATGCAATGATATGTGATTTGAATAATAATGCTTAAAACATAAAGAGTTTAAGGGTTAGAGAAGTGCAAACAGAGATTTATACTGGTTCGGCCAACCACTGCCTACGTCCAGTCTTCTCAAGACACCCTTGAGGAAATTCACTATAATCAATTCCCTTGATTACACCACAATGGGGACTCACACCCCGATCACAAATGCCTTGGATGCTACACCACACCCAAGCACATCACCCTTGGATGCTTCACCACATCCAAGAACATCACCCTTGGATGCTACACCACATCCAAGAAGAACCCCCTCAGAGATACACCACTCTGAGTATCAATCTCACTTTTAGAGATAACGATCTCTTACAAGAAAACTCTCTTCAAGAGTATGATAAACAAATTGAGGAACAAGAAAGAGTAATAACTCTATTAAGAGAATATGGCCATTATTGCTCTTAAGAAAAGATTGGAAGTATTTTTGTGTTGGTGTTATTGGTGTGTTTTTGCAAATGAAATACCCTCCTATTTATAGGAGAAGAAATGCCTTCAAGAGGTGTGAAATTATTGATTAAAATAATTGGAAAGGTACCTCTTGGATAAAATAATATTTTGTGAAAAGTTATAATGTTTCAACATGATTTTTTTCTTTCTGATCACGTTGTAATCGATTACATAAAATAGGTAATCGATTACAGCCTTTTAAAATCAGTTTTAAAACATAACGTTCATATTGTAATCGATTACTTAAACATGGTAATCGATTACATTGCTGAGGTAATCGATTACACTAATGAGGTAATCAATTACACGATGTAATTGATTACAATAATGAGGTAATCAATTACATTCCATCAGAATGTATTCTTATTTTAAAACCTTTTTATAGTAATGGCCGTACTTTCTTTTTATAGAGTCTTACTTTAATTATGCCTTGGTCTTGGATCTTCATTCTTGATCTCTGGCATTGGCCTTGTCATTATTAAAATCCTTCATGGTCTTCAAAATCAATGATGTGAAATATCCCAATTATATATATGTGTGAATGGATAATTGTGATTGCCACTAACTACCGATGTTTTGAGTTCCAATGAGAATTGGTAAAGATTGAGAATATTGAAATCCACTAAGTGGTAGTTATAAATGGATGATTAATTGAGTGGCATTTAGGATGCACAGTGTGAGAATGAATTGATTGGCATTTGCATCCATGGCATATCATTTGCTGCTTATATGGAATGTTAGGGGTTCCAATAGGCAGGCCCAGCAGGAGGGCGGCCCAGTGCACGGGTATACTGTTATTGTTCCCTAGTGATTTGGGGAATCACAAAGTTGCCTTAGTTCGGTGACGAGGCACCCTATGTGGCAGGCCCTGTGGGAGGGTGGCTCTGTGATGAGTAGTTTACCTCGGTATCTGACGTGGCAGGGCTCCCTTGATGTATGTTTGGGGGAGGCCCGTAGCACTTTGGCAAGTACGACCATAATGATGATCCACAGTCACGGGGTGACTAGTGCTACAGATGGGCGAGAGCGGTTTGGTACCAATAAAATATGATGTTGAGCATGCATGAAATTGGATATAAGTGTACATATTTTACTACTGCAGTAGGGGCATGGTAGCACACCTATGCTTGTCCCACATTTGATATGTTGTTGTGTCCCACAGTCGGATCCGTACTTGAAAATAATTCCATTGTGCATATGCATTAGCTTTAAGAGCATTTGCATATAGCTGGAGATATGCCTAGTTGATAGCCCAAGGTGGCGATGGATGGTTGTTAAATAGAGAGAAAGTAAGCTGAGGTACTAACATTAAAAGTGTGATGATTATTGAGAATGTTAGGTATATATTATATATGATATTGTGTTGTGAATATACTAAACTGAACATGTAATATGCTGAGATGGAGTGATGTATCATGTGTGTGAAGCTTATGATGTTTTCTTAAAAAATAAATGTAATGCACACATGTATAAATATCATCATAATGTATGACTTTGGTACATTTGGATTATGTTACTCACCTCCCTGTTGCAATTTTTAAGCTTGATGTAGGTGAGATGTAAAATCCTACACTTTTGGAGGTCGAGGATTGATGAAGGTAAATGTGGAAGGAATGTGGGTGAGCCTTGACCAGCGTATATACTCATTTTTGTATTGCACATAGTGCGTATGTGCTTATTTTGAAATTAATTTACTGATGGTTAATTTTGGAGGTCATGTAGGAAAATTAGACCTTATGTGTATAGCTAATTTTCATTAATGACCTTGATAATGTATGAATGATATTATTATTATGAAATTATATTTCTATTGCTTAACAAATCGATGAGGCATCTTTCATCCTCATTTTGGTAGATATTTTAATCACTCTTGAATTTAATTTTATCTTCTGCTTTTCCCTTGTGATAGCCTCGAGTCTAGTCATCCGAGGTGCACTCTGATACCTTTTTCATATCTTTATATATGAGATATGTTATTCAATGATCTGGGGTAATTACTTGGTATTATATATATATATAGAATTTCTTCTACTTACAATTATTTTAAAACTCAAAAAATTTACCCCTAGTTTCGGGCCGGGGTGTTATATCCGTCGGTCTAAGGATGATAAGCAGAATTAAGCTTCAACTTAGAACCTAACTCATGATGTAAGCTTCCCCAAAATCGGGAAGTAAACCGAGGGTCACGGTCAGTTACAATACTAGACGGTACACCGTGTAGTCTAACAATCTCCTTTATGTACAACTGGGCTAATTTCTCCAATAAGCTCTTCATACTCATGTTAAGAAGTGAGCACACTTCATCAACTGATCCACAATCACCCATATAGCATCATTTCCAGCATGAGTTCTGGGCAACCCAGAAACAAAATCCATAGCAATACTATCCTTTTTCCAAACTAGGATCTCCAAAGGTCTCAAAGAACCAGATGGTTTTTGATGCTCGATCTTAGCCTTCTGACAAACAAGGCAAGATGCTACAAAGTTCACAACATCACATTTTATACCGGGCCACCAAAAGTTTTTCTTTAAATTTTGATACATTTTAGTGGAACTAGGATGAAGGCTCAACACATTCTTGTGAGCTTTCTCAAGCACCAATTTTCTCAAATCACCACCAGATGGAACATAAATTCGGCCCTTCACACGCCAAATACCATCATGACCTTCCATCAAAAATGAATTCTTTCTATTAGCTTGAGCTTCTTTCATCTCAATTAAATACTCATCTTTCAGTTGTTGCAATTTTAAGGTTTCAAGGAACACATTAGAAACCGTCAACATCTCAAGGGACATCTTCTTTGGGGTATATATCTCTGCATCCATATTCAAGTTTCTAAATTGCTCAATTAGCTCCATTTCTTTCACTATCATTGCATAAATATGCAACGGCTTTCGGCTCAAAGCATCGACAACCATATTTTCCTTTCTGGGATGATACCTTAACTCGAACTCATAGTCCTTTAAAAACTCCATCCATCACCGTTGGCGCATATTAAGTTCTTTTTGATCAAACAAGTACTTAAGGCTTTCGTGATCACTAAAGACCACAAACTTAGAACCATACAAATAGATTCGCCATAACTTTAAAGAAAACACCACCACCGCTAATTCAAGATCATGTATGGGGTAATTAACCTTATGCGGTCACAATTCTCTTGACGTATAGGCTATCACATGCTCTTTTTGCATCAATACGTAACCAAGACCAAGCTTAGAAGCATCACAGTAAACCACAAAGTTATCAAGCAAATTAGGTAAGGCTAACACTGGTGCGGTAGTAAGCCTTAATTTCAACTCTTAAAAGCTTTCTTCACATTCGAGAGTCCACATAAATGGTTGGGTTTTACGAGTAAGCTTCGTCAATGGTAAAGCTAAATGGGAGAATCCTTCAATAAACCTCTGGTAGTAACCGGCAAGACCAAGGAAACTTCTTATTTCCATCATGGACGTCAATCTTTCTAAACAAGCAGACGTCCAAAGAAAAAAATTGAAAGTCTGAGGTGATGGTAAAGATGATGAGGGGACAACAACAAGGGTGAACAATAAGAGCATCAAGACCAGCATAGAAGAAAACTTGAGCTTTGAATACTTTTCCACCCTTGAACCAGAGATGTCTGAGAGTCAAGCATTCATTATTAGAGTAGGAACAGTTGCCTTTATTGCTAATAAACCATAGGATGTGATTCCACATATCTATGGCACAATCTTCATAAGGCTCGGGAGTAGACTACAACCTCTTGAGAACAACTTGGGATTATTACTTCGATTTGGGGCTAATACCATGGGACCTTGAAGGACCTAGACTTTTCAGGGACTTGCTTCTTCATTCTATCCTTTTGGAAGATCCAGACCGGAGGGCAAAGTTTGTCAGGTGCAAGCCAAATCTTCTTGCTAGGAAGCACAAGGCCTGAGTGGAGATCACTAGGAAAGCAAGGAAAGAGTCCTGGTTGTTGATCATAGGTTATCTTTTGTTGCTCTAGCTTGAGGGCATATAACATGGCATGGTCTGAAGGTGGGGTGAGGGAGGTGTTGAGTAGAATAACTTCTAAAGGCATAAGGAAGAAAGGGGGGTTAGTGAAGATTTCAACTTTATGGAAACCTTGTTCTTCTAGGTTGTAAATATACATAATAATATATCAAACAGGGGGAGATTTAATAAAAAGAATTTTCATTATCCGAGTTTTGATGATTCCAAAAATATGTTTCAAAAATATTAAAGCATTGAGAATCTAAAATTAGCATTTTTGTAATCAAATAAGGTAAATGATTAGGAGTAAGCTAATCAATTAAGGTATTCGATTAAGGCTCACAAAATTTTCTTGAAATTATTTGAAATGGAGCTAATCGAATAAGGTATTCGAATAAGGTGAATCTGGACTAGTTTTTATTAAACCAAAAAAGAGCTAATCGAATGAGGTCATCAATTAAGGTAAATTAGAATGTGTTTTAAATAAAACAAAACCTTTCTAATCAATTAAGGTAATCGAATAAGACGATTCTGGAAATTTTATAATTAAATCAGAGCGTTGCTAATCGATTAGGCTAATCGACTAAACTGTTATTTTGACTGATTCTCAGCTTTTGCTAAAATTAAGGATATTTTTAAAGAATCGAATTTGAAAATCATCAGATTACAACGGCTAGTATTGGAACACTATAAATAGAGGCCTAACTCTTGATTGGAAACCACTCATATGCATTAAGCTTTCTTATTCTTTCTCACACACTTTCAAGAAGCTAAGTTTGATTTATTTGTTCTGCGCTTTTAAATTTCTAATTTGCTCTAGAAGATAGCTACATTATTGTGAGTAAGTTAATCTCTTTTGTGCTTTAATTTTGAAATTTTCTTTATCAAAAGAGCTATAGTTTTTTATCAACCTTTCTATGCTTAAACTTTTCTAAAACTGCTCTATAAAAAAGAAAGCTACATTCTTTGAGTTGATCATACTTGATTTGCACTTTAAATTTCTATTCTACTCTTTCAAGAGAGTTTTCTTAAGTGCTTTAAATTTGTAAAATCTGCTCCATAAAGATAGCTACATTTCATGATCATCATCACATTTCTTTCTTCTCTTATCTTGTTTTCACATATTCATTATAAGAGAAGCATAAAGGTTTTAGTTTTCACTCATACACAAAGTGGGTCGGAATATTGTAACAAAGGCAAGGTTGTAGCCTTAGGGGTTGGTTGAGTAAGAATTGTGAGAAGTATAAAAAAGTAAGGGATAAAGTTCTTGGTAGGGAAATCAAGAGACTTGCATTTGCTCATCTTGTAAATCTCAAATTCTTAGTGGAAAATCTCAAGTAAGTTTACTTGGGGTCTGGATGTAGTGGTTTCCAAACCAGGATAAATTTGAGTGTGTCATTCTCTCTCTCTTCTCTTACTTTATTTAATTTTAAGTTATATACTTGCTTTACTTTTTTGCTTTAGTTGTTATCACTTATTTATTGAGATACTAATTTCTTCATTTCTTAAGTAAGGCAAAGTAAAATTGAAATTAGGTTCTAAAAGGTAATTAATTTTTAGGACTCAATTCATCCCCCCTCTTAAGTCATTAAGGCCACTTGGTTAACAAGTGGTATCAAAGCTTGACTCTTGCTACAAGGCTTAATAGCTACAAGAGATAGAAATGGCCTCAAGCAATCTCTTTCCTGAGGGTGGAGCCACAAATAGGCCTCCGGCTTTCAATGGAGAAGGATATGCATTTTGGAAAGAAAGGATGAAAATTTTTGTCCAATCCTATGATCTCAAGGTATGGAATGCTATTCAATTTGATCATTTTATTCCTAAATATGTTGTTGATAATGTTGAATGTGTTAAGCCTATGGACTTATGGATAAACGAGGAGGAGAAAAAGGTACAATTTAATCTTAAAGCAAAAATTCTTATTACTCTAGCATTAGGTCATGATGAATTTTTTAGAGTTATTACATGTGATTCTGCTAAAGAAATATGGGATACTCTTGAAACAATTCATGAAGATACTAATGATGTTAAAGATGCTAAAATTGGTACACTTACTAGTCAATATGAAGGTTTTAAAATAAGTCCAGAGGAAAGTATTATGGATATGTAAAAACGTTTTACTTTTATTATAAATCATTTACTCACCTTGGGTAAAAGTTACAGCAACAAGGAATTCATTCAAAAGGTGTTGAAAAGTTTAACTAGGGAATAGAAACCAATAGTGACCGCATTGAAGCAAATGGGAAATCTCTACACCATGTCCTTTGTCACACTATTTGGTAATCTTCAAGAACATGAACAAGAGCTCAAAGATTTGAAAATTACCGAGGAAGAAGAAGAGAAGAAGCTTAAGAAAAAGAAGAGCATTTCTCTTAAAGCTACATCAATAGAAGATGAAGAAGAAGAATTCAAAAATGAAGAAATTGACGATGTAGAGTTTGGTATACTTGTCAAAAAGTTTGCAAGGTTCATGAAGAAGAAAGGCTTCTGAGGAAGAAATCCAAACCAAGGTAAAAAGTCATTTAAAGATTATACTAATCCTCCTACTTGTTTTGAATGTGGCAAAATAGGTCACTTCAAAGTTAATTGTCCAAACCTCAAGAAAAAAATAAGGACAACAAAAGAAAACGAAGAGCATACATAGCTTGGGAAGAAAACAATGAAGACTTATCTGAGGAATCAGAGGAAGAGGTCACCAACCTTTGTCTTATGACAAAGCACTCTGAAGATGATGAGGTAAGTTCTCTAAATGAGTTTAGTGATAATGAAAGTGAAATTGATAAAAATGAATTGCTAGAAGCATTTGGTGAATTACATGAAAAGTTTACGCTAATAACAAAAAAGTATGCATGCTCAAAATAAACCATCTTGAAACTTTAAAATGAGTTGCATGAGGTTAACAATGTAAAAGCAAGTCTTAGAATTCAAAATGGGGAATTAATCACATCTAATGTCACTCTTATAACTTGTAATGGTAATGAAGATTGTATATTGTTTGATAAATGTATGCTTCTTGAGAAAGAAAATAAAGACTTAAAGAAAATTCTTGAGAAGTTTACGAATGGTAAAAAGAATCTAGTTACACGTCTTGGAAATCAAAAGTATACCCTTGATAGAATGGGCATAGGTTATGAAAAGTATGAAATAATAAGGAATGCAAGAACTTATTTGTACCCTTTAAAGAAAATCCTAAACCCATTCTAAAATGTGTAACTTGTGGAAAAATAGGTGATACAAGTTCAAAATGCTTTAAAAGAAGGTATATCAAATCATATAAGAACCATTATAAAATGCCTTATTCCTTAAATACAACATGTTTTTGTTGTGGAGTATATGGTTATATAACTTCTAATTGCTTTATAAAGAATACTTCCCAAAAGTTTAGTAGAAAGGTATGAATTCCAAAAGAAATATTGAAATCCCAAACTAATGAGAAAGGACCCAACATACAAAGGGTACCTAAAACCTAAATTTTTGACTTGTAGGTATGTCTTGAGGCGGCAAACTCCTATTGGTACCTAGATAGCAGATGTTCTAAACACATGACCAGAGATATGTCCAAATTCATAACTTTTACTCCAAAAAATAAAGGAAGTGTTACTTATGGAGATAACACAAAGGGAAGGATACTTGAACATGGAAATATAAGTATAAATTCCTCTACCTCAATCAATGATGTTTTATATGTTGAGGGATTAAAACATAATTTGTTAAGTATAAGTCAATAATGTGATAAAAGATTCATTATAACCATAACTCAAATTGTTGCATGATTGAAATAAAGAAAATATAGTCAAATTCATTGGTCAAAGAAAATATAGTCAAATTCATAGGCCTTTACAGCTTTTACATATGGATCTTTTTGGACCATCACGAATTAGAAGTTCTGGTGGCAATTACTATGCACTTGTGATTGTGGATGATTTCTCTAGATTCACATGGACCTTATTCATATCTCATAAAATGAAGCATTTAAAGCATTTAAAAAACTTATGAAGGTTGTCTAAAATGAAATGAACTTAAGAATAGTGATAAATGTTTTAAAACATTATTTTTCACTATTTAAAACATTAAAAATTAAAAGTTTACTGTATCATTTTTTCTTGGATTTCATGGTTTCTGCTTTCTTTTCGCTGTTATTGTTCAAATACTGTATTTTGTATGAATTAATTTAAATGGAACATTTAAAAAATATATTTTTTTTAGAATTGGAAAATTATGAGGATTAGTGGTAAAATTTAGTACTTCAAAATATCATGAACTTAAATCATAATTCCATTTCTATAAAAATAAATTTTTTAATATTCCATTTAAATTAATTAAAGTATTTTGTTTCTCTAAATGCAAAATTAAATTGATACACATCCATCATCTCTTTCTTTTTCATATTAGCATGTTTTACTTTTCCTCCAATAAATGAATTAATAAAGCAAATTCCTACTTTTGATATGTCTAACGTAAATGCATAGGCTGAATGGTAACATGGAAAGCTTAAATTAATCAAATTTCATTCTTTCTGCAGCATGAATTTCACGTTGAAGGAACCCTCCAAATGCAAGGTTAATGTATCAATTTTTATTAAATGAAAATCCATGTTCCACTTTGCACTTCTAATAATTCCTAAGGCTACCAAACATTCCATTTCCTAATTATTTTAATACAAAAAGCTTCTACCATTCTCCAAGTGCATTCACGTTGAAATGGTCTTCTAGAAAGGGTCTCATGGTTCAATTTTGACTAAGTCAAGTGCCTTCCATTTCCAAATAATTCAATTTTGACTTAGCCAAAATTGAATACAATGGTAAACAAAATTCCTCTCTCCATGTGTAGGTTGAATTTCAAATCACAAAAGTACATCTCCAAGTCTTCTTGTTTCATGTTATATGCCAAGGGAAATGGTTCATGTGCTTCTAATTTTTTAAGGCAATAAAACATCTCCCCTCAATGAGACAATTCACGCTATAGCAAAAGCAATGGTGCCTAAATATTTAATCAACTCATGGCTTCCCACTTGGACAAAAAAATTCTACACGGCCAAAGCTTGCAAACTCCACTCATTAAAATTAAATCCACTCTCCCTTGTTTCAAGGATGTCACTGTAACATCCCAAATTTTAAAATAGAGAATTAACTAAGAAAATAAATATTAAATAATGGAATTGGATTATTCAATGTCCTAAAATATTGGAATTAATTAAATTAAGGTTTTTGGGGACTGTTAGTAATTTATTGGGACCGAATAAGCTAAAAACTAACCCGATTAAAATATGAGTGTCAGACCAAGTATCTCCGATTGGGATGATATTGGTCAAGGCTGTTAAGGATAATATTGGGAATTTGAATATATACTCGGAATAATTTTCAGATAAAGTATTGAGCCCGAACAAAGATCCTATTTTAATTAAAACGATGAACTTTAATGAGAAGGAATAAAAAGAAAACCAAAAACCCACTTCTCTCTTCTATTTCCGTCAGCTTCTTGGCCTTATTATGGCAAAACCCCTGGCATCTTCTTCTTCTCTATTCTCTTTCTCCAATTTCTCTTCTCCTCTCAAACCCTAGCCAAGGTGGTGATTCTTCCTCCTTCATTTTCGTTGGGAAGCTTGAGGAAGACTTGGATCTTGGAGTTCTCTCTCCCTTCCTTTTCCTATTTTCATTGTCCATTCTCCCTCTTTGGCTTCATTTTCATTTTTGGTGTGAGGTAAGTCATCCTTTGGCCATAAGTATGTGTTATTATGTTGGGAAAGCAATATTTACAGGTGGGATGTTTAATGGAAGCAATTAATTCATAAACCCTAGAGTGGGTTGTCATAAATGCAAGATTTAAATGAAATAAATGTGGTAGATGAAAGGTATGGTTGGAAGGAGATGAGAGTTATAATGCATTAAATGAACATTGTTGGGTTTTGGTGGAAACTCTAACTTTTAATACTTGGGGAAAATGGCAAATGTGAAGTGGATAATGCATTTTGAGAGGAAATGTATAATTTTGAGAATATGAATGTTGGTAAATGGACTAATTTTAGGAATGTTGGGCTATGGTTGCTTGTGGCCTTAGATATAATGAATGTGGCTTGATAGGAAGGAATTCCCGATGTAACACCCTAAATTTTAAAAATAAAGGATTAATTAAGGGGATAAATATTAAATGATTATATTTGGGTTATTTAATATTCCAAAATATTATGAATAAATGAATTAAAATATGTGGGAATTGTTTATGATTTATTAGAACCGGATAAGCTGAAAATGAGCCCGGTTGAAATATGGGTGTCAGACCAAGTATCCCCGATTGGGATGATATTGGTCAGGGTTGTTAAGAAAAATATTGGGAATCTGATGGTATATTTAGAATAATTTTTGGATATGGTATTAAGCCCAAACAATGATCCTGTTTATCATAAAACGATGAATATTTAATGGGGAATTAAAAATAAAGCCAAATGGCCTATTTTTCCCTTCTTATTTCCGTCAGCCTTTTTGTCTCCCATAACTTGTACTTCACTTTTTCTTCTTCTACACTTTTCTCCTTCACTTCTTCTTCTACTTCTCTCCAAAAACCCTAAGCAAAAAAGTGGTGGCTTTTTCCTCTCTCATTTTCGTGCTTGAAGAAAGCTTGGAGGAGCTTGGAGCTTGAAGTCTCATCTTTCCTTCCCCTCATTTTTGTATGGATTTTTTTCCTCTCTTGGAAAACTCCCTTATTTTTCCTCTTGAGATAAGATCTTGCTGTTTCTCGAGAGTGTGAACTATGGGTCTTTGAATTTTTATGTTGGGAGAGTGATTTAATGAATGATGTTGGGTTTTAATGAAAACCCTAACCCTAAGATTTGGGGAAATGCAAGATATGAGTGGAGAAGCATTTATTGTGTTAAATAACTATTTTTGGTGAGGTGAAATGTTGTTATTAATGGTGAATGGCCATTAATAAAGTTAAATGGTTATTGGGAACCATTAATGTGGGAACCCGATAATGGGTCTAGCATTGAATATGCAAAATAATAAATACAGATGCCTAAACCGTGGTGGTGGTGGCTGAACGAGTGAAATAAATGGGACTCAGAGTTAAGATGCCGGACGACACCAAGTAAATAAATATGAACGTTGGGCCGATGTGGTTGAATGGGAAATTGATTGTTTGACGTATTATGATATAGGAAATAACCCCAGCTACATGGCAGAACCTTCTGACTGTAGTGAATACTACTTCTCTTGAAGTAGGAAGGGGTAACTATTCTAAATGCATGATTTCATCCATTGATGACGTGAAAATATGTGTATAAGATTGTGCTTGATGATTTCTTGTGTGGATGATGTGTTGATTTCATGAATTGAATGCATTTAGAATGATTGATGTTATGTGGCATGTGTTTGGAATGATGTGTATGATATTGAACTGGTCTAAGCCGGAGTCAGCAATCCGGTGTTATACTTGCTAATTCTGTATTGCATACAGAGGATGGAGTGATATCCATACTTAGGATCGGTACAGAGACCGGATCTAATATTATGTTGAACATGTTGATGAATTATGTGTGATGGTTTAGACATGTTTAAATTAAAATCAACGATCTGAAATATCCTAATGTTGTATATGTGAAATGACAATGTGATTGCCACTAACCGCCGATGTGTGTGAGTTCCAACGGTAATTAGTAAAGATTGGGAATATTGAGATCCACTAAGTGGTGATCGTGAATTGATGATTAATTGAGTGGCGTTTAAGATGCACAGTGTGAGAATGCATGGATTGGCATTTACATCCATGGCATATCATTCGCTGCTTACATGGAATGCTAGGGGTTCCAATAGGCAGGCCCAGTGGGAGGGCGGCCCAGTGCACAAGTATATTTTTATTGTTCCCTAGTGATTCGGAGAATCACGAAGCTGCCCTTAGTTTGGTGACGAGGCACCCTACGTGGCAGGCCCGGTGGGAGGGCGGCTCTGTGATGAGCAGCTACCTCGATGTCCGACGGGGCACGGCTCCCTTGATGTGTGTTCGGGGGAGGCCCGTAGCACTTTGGCAAGTACGACCATAATGTTAATTTGTAGTCACGGGGTGACTAGTGCTACAAATGGGTGAGAACGGTTTGGTACCAGTAAAAGAAAATGTTGATCATGCATGAAATTGGATATAAGTGTACACATTTTACTACTGCAGTAGGGGCTATGCTTGTCCCACAATTGATTATGTTGTTTTCCCACAGTCGGTCCGTATTTGAAAATAATTCCGTTGTGCATATACATTAGATTTAAGAGCATTTGCATATAGCCGACATATGCCTAGTTGATAGCCGAGATGGCGATGGATGATTGTTGAGTAGGGAGACAGTAAGCCGAGGTGCTAACATTATATGTGTGATGATTATTGAGAAGGCTAAAGATATGATATATATATATATATATATGATATTGCCTTATGAATATGCTTATTTGTATATGTATTGTGCTAAGATGGAATGATGTATCATGTGTGTGATGTTATCTTGAAAATGAATATGGTGCACACATGTATAAATCTCATCATAATGTATTACTTTGATTCATTTGGATTATTTTACTCACCTCCCTGTTGCTATTTTTATGATTGATGTAGGGGTGATAGACCCTACTCTTTTTGGAGGTCGAGTATTGGAGAAGGTAAATATGAAGGGAAGTGTGGGTGAACCATGGCCGGCATATGTATTCATTTTGTATGGCATATGATGTATGTATGCTTATTTTGATATTAAATTGATAACGTTTAATTTTGGGAGGTCATGTAGGAAAATTAGACCGGATGTGTATGGCTAATTTTCATTAATGACCTTGATAATGTATGAATGACATTATTATTATTATGAAAATATATTTCTGTTGTTAAATAAACCGAGGTGGTATCTTTCATCCTCTTTTTGGTAAATGTTTTAATCACTCTTGAAAATTATTTTCATCTTCCATTTTTTCCCCTTATGACGGCCTTAAGTCTGATTGTCCAAGGTGAACTCTGATACCGTTCTCGTATCCTTATATATGAGATCGGTTATTCAATGATCCGGGGTAATTACTCATCATTTTATATATCGTATTCCTTCTACTTTTAATTATTTTAAATCACGAAAAATTAACCCCTGTTTTCAAATTTCTGAATTCGGGGTGTTACACCCAAAGCCTAACAAATGATGGAAATAATGTTTATAACATGTTCTATACATGTTATGAAATTGTAGATATGATTATGGTTAATTAGAGTTGGATTTGCGTCTTGAATGATTGATTAATTAGGATTTTACATGTATGATTACATAGGATCCATTCCGAACGACGAGGCGGGTACGTCGTATCAATCGGAATTCTTCTCTTGAGGTAGGAGAGGAGTCTTCATATTCTAATTACATGAATTGGATAGCGTTTGATTCTTATATGTGACAACTTGCATGTTTGCCTTGCTTTTGATGTTATGGAAATTTGTGTTGTGTATACGATGTTGATGATAATGTTTGGCAACATGCATTGTGCAATTAAAATAAATATGGTGTGCTATATGGTGGTGTGAATTGTTGAGCAAGTGTAAGCCTTGAATATGATGAGTATGCTATATCCGCCATGAATATGAAACGAATATAATTGATATGTCTTTGAGATTGGATGTGAATTAATAGCATGCCATGAATATTAATGAAAATTGATAATAGGGGTTAGTAATGGACACCCTTGTAATGGTTAGATGAATTGTTAACATGCCACATACACAACTTGAAAACAAAGATTAAATCCAACAATATTAAACCCATTAAAAATGGTGAGGTAGTGGTGTTGGTGATGATGATGATGTGATGATGTTTGATGAGTGGCATGTATAGGATGCATAAAGTGAGAAATGCATATAATTGGCATTTGCATCCATGGCATATTGCATAGCTGCCGGTGTTGGAATTTTAGGGCATTCCCTCGGGTGGTCCAATGGGAGGCCGGCTCTGTGCACGAGCAATTTGTTGTTTCCCCTGTGACTCGGTGTGTAAGTCACGAAGCTGCCCATGTTGTGCTACGGGGAGCCACATGTGGTTGACCCTTATGGGGGGTGGCTCTTGATGAGTAGGTGTCCCCGGTGGTCCTTGGGATCACAGCTGCCATGATATGACTCATGGTTGGCCCGCAACACCATATATTGATTATGTTGTTACCGCAGTCATGGTGAAAATGACCAAGTGTTGCAAATGGGTGATGCGGCTTGCTACCAGTGAAAGATTGGTGAAATGCATGCAATTTGAGTATAAGTGTACACATTTTACTACTGCAGTAGGGGTATGGTTAGATGATCATACTTGAATCCCACAATTGGTGTTATATTCCCACAGTCAAATCTGCAATTGTTGAAATAATCTGTTATGCATGTGCATTAGCTTAAGAGTATTTGCATATAGTAATACGGTATGCCAAAAGTGATGAGATATGATGATGGTTGAGTTAATTATGAGAGAATATATTAAGACAATATAAAAGATGTGAATACCAAATAACAATGTGAGTAAGATGATGAAATGTGTAACAGTCCAGTTGTTGAAGGACTAGATCATGTGTGTGATTTTATACTTGCTTGATTTACAAAGATGACTGTATTTTATGATGTAGTTGATGATGAGTTGTATGTGAATGCAAGTATACATGTTGTGATACATATGCACATGATCATATGGTATTCATATTCATTCTTTTGGAATGTATGACTCACTCTCCCATGTTGTCCATTTTTTAGACTTGTGATGCAGGGCCCTCATAGATGGAGTGAGTCTTTTGAAGTACATTTTGTGGAAACAGGTAAATAGGTGTAGAGGAAGTGCCTTGGCCAGCAAATCTAGGTTTTGAATAGCATATAGTGTATATGTATGCTTATTTTTCCATCTAGATTATAGCTTGATTATTTTGAGGGTCATGTAGGAAAATTGGTCCTTGGTGTGTATGGCCAATTTTCATTAATGACCTAAATGATGTAAGAGAATGAATTATGATACTTTGGATGACAAATATTATGAATGAATGATGTATTTCATAATTTGTAGCATTCCATGAAGCTTATGTAAAAATGGTTTGAATTCGGTGCATTAAATGAATGAGAATTGATCTTGATGTGTAAAAACCATTGGATGAACTTATAAATGCATGATGAAGTGTATCTAATGCATTAGGATAGGTTAGAATGGTAGGAAACGAAATTTGATATGCTAAGTTGTGTGAAATTCATGTTTCTGCGTATGTTCTACAGAACTTGCTCAAGCAAGATCCCCCTGTAACAGTGGGGTGGCCTTTGGCCCAAATTCGCTCAGGCGAGTGATGATCTCGCTCAAGCGAGATCTGCTTGGAATCAGAGGTTTAGCTACTAGAGTTATTTCGCTCAGGCGGGTAGGGCTTTGCCCGAGCGAGAGCGAGGGGGATAGCTACTGGAATAATTTTGCTTGAGCAGATGGTCAGTGTTTAGAGCCTCGCTCAAGCGAAAATAATACCTGATGCTACTGGAGTAAATCCGCTTAGGCGAGAATGCCTCACCCGAGTGAAGGGGGAACCCTTTAGATACTGGAGTAATTTCACTCAAGCAAGCAGGGCTCGCTCAAGTGAGATGGGCACCTAATGCTATTTTTCCCTTTCGCTCAAGCGCGTTTCTTGACTCGCCCAAGTTTGACCACGCTAACTCGCTTAAGCGAGTGTGGTACTCGCCTGAGCGAGTGGCACTTGATTCCTCCAAATGCATTTGCTTCAATTATTTTAATTTTCCCTTGCATCAACCTCCTTCTAGCATCATTATACAAATGTATTTATCATGGTTTGACCCATTAATTTCTCTAATCGACTATCCATTTAAAATCCAATCACAGCACAATGATTTAATCAATTCTTTCGCTATTTTGAATGAAAACTCCTCATATTTTATTTTAAAATTTACCTTCTCATATCTTCACATATGAGATAGATTCTTCTTTGACCCAGGGTGTTGAATTAAAGCTTCACCACTTTATTTCTTTATTAATTAATGATTTTAAAATCGTGAAAAATTTACCCGTATTTTTCCGGGTCTCACAACCTGGTATTTGAGCGTGGTTGCTCTTGATACAGACATAATTAATATTGTTCAAGTAGTGTTACTTCTGATTGGATCATATGAGCTATAATTGATTGAGTTATGGATTATTTGATTGAATTGTGGCTGTTTGTCATTGAATTGAGATTGATGTCTATGTTGTTGAGTCCAACCAAGATTCCTTGCACTATTTTCCTTTAATAATGAATATGTTGTGATTATGTATTGAAATTGATATGGTTATGTGATGTGGTGCATGATAAGCTTATAAGTGCTAAGACCTTTGAATTCATAGGTTGAAAAGTTATTGTTTGGTCTAGTTTATAGGCTTGAAATATGGCTGGTAGACCTAATCGTGAGGCTGCTGCTATGGCAAATGCCTTGAATCGATTTGCTGATCTCTTGGAAAGACAAGGCCAACTGAATGTGGGACAAGGCTGCCAAGGTCTTGATCTATTTCTCAAGAGGAAACCTTCTGAATTTCATGGAGGTTACAAGCCTGAGGATACTTATGCATGGATTAATGATTTGGAGAGAATTTATGCTAGCTTTGAGTGTTCTAAAGCACAAAAGGTAGAGTATGCGGTCTTCATGATCCGCGATGAAGCTAAAGCTTGGTGGCGTCTTACTAGGGGACATATGGTGTCTGTTGACATTCCCTTGGTAGGGAAAACTTCAAGGTGGAGTTCTTGAAGAAGTATTTCCTAGATAGTTATAGAAGTAAGAAAGAGCTTGAGTTCATGGAGCTAAAGCAAAGTGGTATGACTGTGGAGGAGTATGCCTCCAAGTTTGAAGAACTTTGTGCATTTTATCCACCCTATCAACAAGAGGGTACCGAGGCATCAAAGTGTGTAAAGTTTGAAAATGGTTTGAGGCCCGAGATCAAGCGACCTATTCGGCATCAAGAGATAAGAAGCTTTTCGACGCTTGTGAATAAGTGTCAAATTTATGAAGAAGATGATGTGGCTCCTTCGAGTCATGGTAAACATAAGCCTAAGTTGAAGGGCCAATTCTCTAGTTTCAAGAAGCAAGAGGACGTGGTGCTTTTAGAGGTGGTTACGGTGGTGGTAACCAAGGTCGTGGCAATGTCCAAGGCCTAACTTGCTTCAAGTGTGGTGCCAATCACTTGATAAGAGATTTTCCACAAGATGAGGTGGTGTGCTACCAATGCAATCAACTGGGGCATATCCACCCTAATTTCCCATTGAATGCAAGGAATGCCAATATTGATACTCCTGCACGTATGAACCCTAATGGAAACCGTGGAGGCCATGGTGGCTATGGAGGTCGTGGTCGGGGAAACGGTAATGGTCATAATGGTGGCCGTAATGGAGGCTGTGGTGGAAACCATAATGGTGGAAGGAATGGTAATGGTCGAGGCAATGGCCATGGTGGAAGAAATGGTAATCAAAATGGTGGTGATCAACCACAAGCAGCTAGAAGAGTCTTCGCTATTACCGGTGAAGAAGTCGCACAAGCTGAAGATCTTGTTCGTGGTGAGTGTGAAATCCTTGGCACTACGGTACATGTTATATTTGATTCTAGTGCTACGCACTCATTTATTTTTGAGGGTTGTGTGAGGCACTTGAAGGTGCCTATTTGTATGATGAAAGGTTCAATATTGGTGACTACACTGAACGGTACTTGTTTGAGATCGGTGACTCGATGTGAGAATATTGAGATGACCCTTGAGAGTAAGAAGTTTGTTGTATCTCTCGTATGCTTGCCTATGAAAGACCTGGAGATTATTCTAGGCATGGACTGGTTATGCACTAACAAAGTCTTGGTGGATTGTTATAACAAGACGGTGATCTTCCCGACTCCGAATGCTGAGGGCTTTGATATGCAAGGTATCTCTCAGCTTCTCGTGATGTTCTGCATGGTTGATGGGAATAGTACTTCCCAATCTTGTGAAATCCCTATTGTTTTGGAGTTTCCTGATGTTTTTCTAGATGAAATTCCTAGATTACCTCCCCCACGAGAAGTGGAATTTTCTATTGACCTCATCCCCAGCGCTGATAAGTGTTATTATACATTGATTTAATGTTTCAATTAAACTCTTTTTGTAAAGAATTTAACTAAATCAATAATTGATTGAGCATGATTTTTATTATAAATAACACAAGCTTGATTTGTCAAAATATTTGAAGAAAGGTACCAAAAGTCTTGAAGAAACCAAGAAGAATCAGTATAAAGGCCAAGGACACTTAAGCGTGACAAGTTCCACGCTTGAGCGTGTACTTAAAGAAAATAAAATAAGCATCAGAACCTTCACGCTTGAGCAGGAGATAGCACGCTTGGGCGAGGACGCTTCACGCTCGAGCTTGAACCCGAGCGCGCTTAAGCGTGACCCTGGACATAACTGGCACTCTTAAGCGTGGCTTTTTGAAGCTTAAGCATAAAGAAATAAAGACAATACAGCATCAGACCCCCCTCACGCTTAAGCATAAGAGGGGGACGCTCAAGCGTGAGCTCGAGCTTGCCTAAGCATGGAGCAAGCGTGGAGCAAGCATGCTGGATAGGAAGGCCACGCTTAAGCATGGTTAAGATGGCTTGAGCGTGAGACAACCAGTGAGCATCAGGACCCTTCACGCTTGAGCGTGACCATTGAGCTCAAGCGTTACTCATGCAGCATGGGATTTTCAATTTTATATTAACAAATGGTGCGATGCCAACTCACCCACTTTGGTGTGTTTCTGCATGTCTCTTAATGATTCTTCATGGGCTCTACACAAGTGGGGAAAGGAAAGCTAAAGCATAATCCCTATAAATTAAGCAGAGAACAGGGATTGAAGATCAACAGTTGGATTATCAGCTGGATTATCTCCTTCATATCAACAAACACTTTTTCTGCATTTCACTTTGTATTCTTATTTCCAAATTTTCTTGAGTGAAAATACAAAGCATGAGTAACTAATTTTCCTTATTGGGATTGGTTGTAATCAAATCAAACCTGAAGTAATGCTGCTGTAAGTTTTCATTTATGTTAATGAGATTTGATAGTTTCTGTATTTCATTCTGCCATTAATGCCTGAAAGTACTTGATCACTATTTTCTTGTTTCAAGTTTTCTTAAGTATACTGGGAAGTAACTTTTGAGAGCAAATCTGAATGAAATACTCGTTGTGAGTAGCTGACCAGGGATTGCATCTAACGCAATGAATGTTAAAACAATCAATCGGTAATGCTGGAATGGTTTCAAAGTGACTGAGGGATCAGCAGTTTGAAAGCATTCTTATGAATTTTGTAGTTGAGGGATCAATACAAATGACTTTGATTGTGACGTAGAAATTGTCATTTCAAGTTACATACATGCAAATTTATTTAGCCTATGAAAGGTGCGATGCGATGAAACCAATCCCAGTTTTCCAAATCTGATTTTTAACTAAACACTTTACTATCATTATTTTCATTCAATACTTGCTGTGTACTTTTGTATTCAATCTTTTGTACAACAAAATCAAACCAAACCTTTTGTCAAAATGAATTCAAGAACTAATATCTTCAAACCAACTCCTCCTTAGTGGAACGACATCTATACTATACTACAATCACTGTGTTTAAACTTGGCACAAACATTCCATTGAGTTTATATTATACAAACTTGATTCTCTTTCCTTGAACACTTCATTTCTATGTATGAATTATAAAAATATTTTAACAAGTTTTGGCGCCGCAGTCGGGGAGGTGATTTAAGTTTGAATATTTTAGCATTGAATTGACAAGACTCTGTAAATAAATTTGAATTTATTTGCATTTTTCATTTTTTGTGTGGTAATATTGCTAGAGTGAGTGCTTGATTTATGATCTTGAGAGGACAGGGACCAAAAGAACAACTTGCATTTAATCTAGAAATAGATAGACTCCTCAAGAAAATCAAGAAAGCCAAGCAAAAGCATAACTTCCACATAGGAGAAACTTCCTCTGACAGAATGGCGGATGTCAATAGCAACAATCAAAATCCACCAAGGAGAACACTGGGAGATTACACTTTACAACAAGGACCCAAACATTACTCAAGCATTGCTATTCTAAACACAATAACGGCTATAGAAATGAAACCTGCTTTTCTTAGTTTAATTAGTTCCCACCAATTCCATGGAATGACAAGTGAAGATCCATATACTCACTTGGCCATATTCTATGAATTAGTAGGAACAATGGGCTTTGAACAGGAAATAATTAAAGCTGCATATCTAAGACTATTTCCTTTTTCTTTAGTAGGTAAAGCAAAGGAATGGCTCCAATCTCAACCAAATCAAAGCTTGAACAGTTGGGACATAGTAGAAGAAAAATTCCTACACAGGTTCTTTCCACCATCAAGATTTATCAAAGCCAAATCAGACATCACAACATTCAAACAAGGCCAAGATGAACCCTTCTGTGAAGCATAGGAATGTTTCAAATCCCTTTTGAGAAAGTGTCCAAATCATGGCTTGGAAGATATTGCCCAACTTAATATCTTCTACAGTGGAATCAAAGCAGATACCAAAATGATACTGGATGCAGTAGCTGGAGGCACTATGATGACGGTGGATGAAGAGCAAGCTACAAGAATCATTGAAGCATTATCATCCATGGATTACCAAGCCTAACATGATAGACCACAAGTCCAGAAGAAGGGAATATTGGAACTGAATGCAACAGATGCCATTTTAGCTTAAAATAAAATTTTGACTCAGCAAATAGAAGCTTTAACACAACAGATGGCAAAACTCCCACAGTAATTATATGCAGTATAAACCTCTACAAATAATCAACAATCACAATTGAACTGTGACTTTTGTGGAGGAGAACATCAAAATGGACACTGTCAAGGAGAGCAAGGAGAGCAATCCATCCTCTATATGAATAGTCAAGGTAAGCAGGGTAACTTCAATAACAATGCTTATTCTAACAATTTTTCACAGGGATGGAGAAATAATCAAAATGGTGGATGGAAGCAAGAGGCAAGCACTTCCAACAGACAACAACCTTATCAACAAGGTCCTTCTTTGACAAAAAGAACATCAAAACTAGAGGGCACTCTAGAAAAATTCATGCAAGTCTCAATCACTAATCAGAAAAACACTGATGCTTCAATAAGAAATCTGGAGACTCGAGTGGGGCAATTGGCTCGTCAAATTGCAGAACATCATAACTCTCAATTTAGAGCTAATACCCATCCAAATTCAAAGGAGTAATGCAAAGAAATCATAACAAGAAGTGGAAAGGTCATTGGACAACAAGAAGAAAAAGGTGAAAAGGTGGAAGAGAAGAATTATGAAAAAGAAACAAGAGAGGAAGTCAGTGAAGAGAAAAACAAAAAGAATGATGATGTACATATGAAGGAGGATGAAGGTGAAAAAAAGAAAGAAATAAAAGAAGGGAAGAAGAAGGTAGACGACCCAGCACCACAGTTGAAAAGTTTGCCATATCTAAAGAACCCTTCAAAGATAGACAAGGAGAGGCAATTTGCAAGATTCATGGACATCTTCAAAAGGTTACAAATAAACATAACTTTTATGGAAGCCATGGAACAAATACCAATATACACAAGATTCATGAAGGAGTTGTTAACAAAGAAGAAAAGATTTTCTGAAGAAACAGTGGAACTCGAAGCAGGATGCAGTGCCATTATTGAAAAAGCATTGCCTCAGAAAACAAAAGACCTAGGGAGTTTCACAATTCTAGTAACTATTGGTACTTTACCAGTAGGAAAAGCACTCTTAGACTTGGGAGCTAGCATTAACCTAACACCCCTCTCAATGGTAAAAAGAATTGGAGATCTTGAGGTGAAACCAACACAAATGACCCCCCAACTCGCTGATCGATCTATGAAGTTTCCATACAGCATAGTAGAGGATGTGCTGGTACGAGTTGACAAATTCGTGGTCCCGGTAGATTTTGTCATCATGGACATTGAAGAAGATACAAAGGTACCTCTCATTTTGGGGAGACCCTTCATGAAAACTGCGAAGGTGATTATTGATGTGGACAATGGGAAGCTAAAGGTGAGAGTGCAAGATGAAGAAGTAGATTTCAATATGTTTGATGCAATGAAATACCCAGCAGAGAAGCAACAGTGCTTTAAAATCGACATTGAAGAAATAGCCATTAGAGAACAATCCAATGAAATGCTCAATAAGGAACCACTCAACAAGTTAATGGCAGACGTTGAACCAAGTGGAAAAATAATAGAAGAAGATGTGAAGAACTTGGAGAAGGATAAGCATGACATCCAAAAAGAAATTCATTATGAGAAGCTGCCAGAAAAAGTAAAAGAAGTCACAACATCAAAAGTAAAGCTAAAGGCGTTGCCCTCACATTTAAAATACGTTTTTCTTGAAGAGGATGGTCAAAAACCTGTTATCATTAATAGGCAATTGTCAGAATCAGAAGAAAAACAATTGATTCAAGTATTAAAGGAGCACTCAACAGCAATTGGTTGGAAACTAGAAGACTTGAAAGGAATAAGTCCAGCTTACTGTATGCACCGCATTTACATGGAACAAGAATTCAAACCGATTGCCCAGCCACAGAGACGTTTGAATCCAACCATGAAGGAAGTGGTCAAAGGGGAGGTAATTAAATTACTAGAAGCTGGTATAATTTATCCAATCTCTGATAGTTCTTGGCTGAGTCCTGTGCAGGTTATTCCAAAGAAAAGAGGAGTAACTGTCATACAAAATGACAAGAATGAATTGATTCCCACAAGGACAGTCACTAGATGGAGAATGTACATTGACTATAGAAAGTTAAACACAACAACTAGGAAAGATCATTTTCCTCTACCCTTCATGGACCAAGTGCTAGAAAGGCTTGTAGGACAAGCATACTATTGCTTTCTAGATGGATACTCAAGTTACAACCAAATAGCTGTTGCACCAGAAGATCAAGAGAAAACAACATTCATATGTCCCTTTGGGGTGTTTGCATACAGAAAAATGCCTTTTGGGTTATGTAATGCCCCTACAACATTCCAAAGGTGCATGCTAGCTATTTTCTCAGATCTAGTGGAAAAATGCATTGAAGTCTTCATGGATGACTTTTCGATTTTTGGACCGTCATTTAATCAATGCTTGGAAAACTTGAGTATAGTATTGGACAGATGTGTGAAAACCAATTTAGTTTTAAATTGGGAAAAATGTCATTTATAGTTACTGAAGGAATTGTGCTGGGACATCAAATCTCCAAAAGAGGGAAGTGGACAAAGCCAAAGTAGAAGTAATTGAGAAGCTGCCACCACCAGGGAATGTGAAAGGAGTGAGAAGCTTCTTGGGCCATGCAGGATTTTATCAAAGGTTCATCAAGGACTTCTCCAA
This sequence comes from Clitoria ternatea, assembly GCA_037962975.1. NCBI lineage: Eukaryota > Viridiplantae > Streptophyta > Magnoliopsida > Fabales > Fabaceae > Clitoria > Clitoria ternatea. The sequence continues at coordinate 185,307,975 of CM075671.1, forward strand.
AATCGCAAAGCCTTTGAGTAATCTCTTGAATAAAGACACCCCCTTTATTTTTGATGATTCTTGTCTGCATGAATTTGAGACTTTAAAACATAAATTGACTTGTGCACCTGTGATAGTTGCTCCTGATTAGGAGTTAAATTTTGAAATAATGTGTGATGCTAGTGATTATGCCATTGGGGCCGTATTAGGACAAAGGAAGGCAAAAGTTTTTCATGTTATACACTATGCTAGCAAAGTTTTGAACCCTGCCCAAACAAATTATGCAACAACAAAAAAAAAGTTGTTAGCAATAGTGTATGGCCTGGAAAAATTTAGACCTTATCTGATTGATTCCCAAGTCACTATTTTTACTGACCATGCTGTTATTAAATATCTGCTGAATAAACCTGACTCAAAGCCCAGGCTAATTAGATGGATCTTGCTAATGCAAGAATTCAATCTAGTAATCAAAGACAAAAAGGGTAGTAAAAATTTATTGTAGATCATTTGTCTTGCCTTGTAAACAAGGAAATCACACTACTGCAACTAGAAGTGAATGAAGAATTCCCTGATGAGAAGCTACTGATGATAAAGGAAAGGCCATGGTTTGCAGACATGACAAACTTTAAAGCCACAGGGGTGTTGCCTGAGGATCTTTCATGGCAACAAAAAAAAAGTTTTTGAAAGATGAAAAGTAGCTTATATGGGATGACCCATACTTGTTTAAACTTGGATCCGACCATATTTTAAGGAGATGTGTTTCTCGACAAGAAGCCAACAACATTTTATGGCACTGTCACAACTCCCCATATGGAGGACACATCAATGGGGAGAGGACTGCAGCTAAGGTCCTCCAATCAGGTTTTTATTGGCCTCATTATTTAAAGATGCTAATGTTTTTATGCAGCATTGTGATGTATGTCAGAAAATAGGTAGCATATCAAAAAGGAACGAAATGCCATTAACTACCATTCTTGAAATAAAAGTCTTCAATTACTGGGGTATAGACTTTGTTGGACCTCTACCTACTTCTTTTTCGAATGAGTACATTGTTGTAGCAGTGGACTATGTATCAAAGTGGGTTAAAGCCTTGGCCTGTGTTAAAGTTGATGCCAAAACTGTTATCGAATTTCTCAAGAAAAACATTTTCAACAGGTTTGGCACTCCAAGGGTACTGATAAATGATGGAGGTTCTCATTTCTGCAACACTCAACTTCAAAAGTGTCTGGAACACTATAGAGAAAAGCACAAGGTAACCTCTCCATACTACCCTCAAGCCAATGGCCAAGTGGAATTATCCAACAGAGAAATCAAGAGGATATTAGAAAAGACAATCGGCCACAACAGGAAGGATTGGTCCTTAAAGCTGGATGATGCTTTATAGGCATATAGAACAGCCTACAAACCACCAACTGGATTTTCACCTTACCAGTTGGTGTATGGAAAGAATTGCCATCTTCCAATAGAGCTTGAACACAAGGCATTCTGGGCAATGAAAATTCTCAATTATGACCTAAAGGCATCAGCTCAAGAAAGAAAAATTCAAATGCACAAGTTAGAAGAATGGAGAATGGATGCCTATGAATCATCAAGGATCTATAAGCAGAAAATGAAGGCTTACCATGACAGACACATTATGAAAAAGAGTTTTTACCCAGGACAATCTATGCTCCTTTTCAATTCAAGGATAAAACTATTTCCAGGAAAACTAAAATCCAAATGGTCAGGACCATTCATTGTGAAGGAAGTAAGATCTTATGGGGCTATTGAATTACAAGACCCTAAATCTAAAAGAAACTGGGTTGTAAATAGTCAAAGACTCAAGCCTTATTTAGAAGGAGAGGTGGACAAGGTCACCACCATCATTCAACTGACAGATCCATGATCAAACAAATCAGGCGTCAAGCTAATGACGATAAACAAGTGCTCTTGGGAGGAAACCCAACCTTTTATGTTCTCTGTTAATCATGTTAGTTTCAATTTAAGCAATTTTTGTGTTATGTTTAAAAGTCTCTCTTATTTTTCAGGAACACTCATCACCATCACCATCCATCATCCAAGGACCAAAGAGCAAATGGTCAAAAGGAAAACAAGTGTCTTTAATTCACTCAAGCAAATGGGCTCAAGCTCAAAGCAAGACCAGAAATCAAAGTGTCAGGTTTGTACAAGCTCAAGCGTGACAATTCACGCTTAAGCGTGGGCATTCTGTTTGAAGTCACGCTCAAGCGTGATCTTCCCAGCTTAAGCGTGAATTATTAAAAGCATCAGGGGCCATTCCATAAGTAACCACGCTCAAGCGTGACAAATACACGCTTAAGCAAGAAACAATTCATTTGATTCTGACTTAAATTCGCTTAGGAGAATAACTACGCACTTAAGCGAGGGAGTATAAATTGCATCAGGCCATGCACGCTTGAGCGAGTGTTGAGAGCGCTTAAGCGCCTATTTTAAAATTTACTCACGCTTAAGCGTGATTTAGCCCAACCCAAGCGCAAGTTTCATTTCCTAAGGGAAATCCCACAAAACTGACCATGCTCAAGCGCCATTCTCCTACGCTAAAGCGTGAAAAGTTTCCTCTGACAAACGCTCAAGCGCAATTGAATTAACCATTGCTGGACGATCACGCTTAAGCGTTATATACCCACGCTCAAGCGAGAGGTTTGAAAAGTGCCCCTGATGCTAATAAATGGAGCGTTTTGTAACTCCTCACTCGTGTAACCGCCCATTATCCCTCCTGACTTTCAAAGCTTTGTAACTGACAATTCTATTTTCATTACTTGTCCTATTCTCTCTTAATTTAATTGATAAGTGCTTTATAACATAATAAATTAGATCTAGTTTGCTTAGGATTTTAATTATTATGCACTGTATTTCCTTTATTTATTATGATTTTTGCTTTCTTTCCATTATATTCTACTTGGGTATGTTATTTTACAGAAATTAAGGTAATAAAAGGGTCAATAAGAAGGGGAAAATGACCATAAAATGATAAAGAAACAAGAAGAACAAGCCCAAAGTGGAAAGAACTATCTTTTTATGCTGAATTCTGACTCAGAATGATCAAATCCGAGTAGGATGACTCAGAAATGATAAAATCCGAGTAAGATGACTCAGAATGAAGCATTGCCGAGTGGAATATGTCTCGGTTAAAGGTAAATCCGAGTGGAAGCTTCCCTGTCAAAGCCATTCCGAGTGAAAAATGGCTGACCTTGAAGGAATATGTCCCGGTTAGAGGTGAATCCGAGTTGAAGCTCCCCGACTGCAACTAATCTGAGTGAAAAAAGGGACTGCCCAAAGCTATTGTCTGAGTGAAAGGATTGCTGATTGAAGCGAATCTGATTAGGGAACTGTCTCCGAGTGGAGGACTCCCGATTGAGTTGATTCCGAGCAGAAGAAGCCACTGAATGAACACCTGTTGAATAAGACGGTCTCCGAGTGGTGTCATTCGGAGAAGATGGCATTCTCAAGCAAAGAACAGATCCTTTCCGAGTAGTTTATTTTGGAGAAAATCTCTTATCAAGCAAGGAAAAGAGTCCGACCAGGAATGAGTCTCTTTCGGGTAGACTCTCAAGTTTCAAACTAAGCCCGAGTGAGATGTCTCCCAGGAAGCCACTTCCGAGTGAGTTAGGGTAGAGAGCTGTATTTTTGAGCAAAGCAAGGCTCGAACCTGTGAAGAGCTTCTATCGCCCAGATTCCAGACTCTCTCAAAGTTCCAAATTTCTAAGTGAAAGGCAAAGCCGACTCCCGAGTGAAAACAACGGAATGGGCTGATTGACGGTTGAGGCAATTCCGAGTGAGAAGCAAGTCGGACTTCCGAGTGAATGTGTCCGAATGAATGTGTCCGAGTGGATCATTTCAAGGAGTGAAGAAAAGGGTCGACTGAATTACTCCCAAGCAACTCCGAGTAAGGTCTCTCCGAGTGGTTCATTTCCAGAGACATAGCCGAGTGAAACATTTCAATCGGTTCCGAGTCAATCTTCAATTAGTTCCAAGTGAGTCACTTTTCAATCGGTTCCGAATGAATGTTTCAATCGGTTCTAAGTCACTCTTTAATCGGTTCCGATTGAATGTTTCAATCAGAATTGCTTTGCTCGTCCAGCTCTCTTCACAGCCACAACACCGACTCCATCTAATTGCACACTGACTCCTCTCAACATCGTCCAACTCCTCTCCACAATGTCCAAAACTTCTCAACACCGTCCAGCAAAGCAACACCGAATGAACAATGGTCCTGATGAATACCACTCGGTCTTTTGTGTACGAAGAGCACCTTTTCCACTCGGATTATTTCCCACTATGGGTGGATACCGACTGAGGCACTAAATCCGAGTCAGAAGGAGAAAACCAACTCCATATTCCCACTGATTGCCCATGCTGACTTGGATTTCCACTATCCAAGTGGATCCTTGACTTATGAGGGGGTGGCTAACAACAAGACAAAAGAGAAACCCACTAGCCTCCATTCCCTATAGCTGTCAAGGTACAAGCTGTTTCTCCACAACACCATCCAGGCTGTATCCAAGTTGATTTGTTGACCTCATGGGGCGGCTGACAAGAAGACGAAAGAAAAAAATAATAAAAAAGGTCCCATTAGCCGCTATTTAACGTCCATGATCTCTATAGATAGGAGGAGGTCTGAAGCCAAAAAGAAGCAGCACGGACAGCATCAATTCTGATTCAGTTCTCATTCTTTTCATACTTTAATTTCTTTTTTTTCTCTTTCTTTTTCCGTTCCTCTTTTCTTTCTTTCTTCTTTGTTTTTCTTCTCCGTTCCTTTTTCTTTCTCTTTCATTTTCTTTCTCTTTTATTTTCTTTCTCTTTCTTTTATTTTAAGAGTTGTGAATTGTAAAAGTGAATGTTCCAATTTGTAATTGGTGGAGGAATATTGCAACAAGGAAATACAGTGGTAAAATTATTCTGAGCTTTTGGAGAAACCCGTAAGTCTTTATTTTTACCATGTCTTGTATGTTTTATTTTTCCATTATATATATGAATTTGAATTATTTCATGAGTAACTAAATTAATTATCTTGGGATGAAGGGGGTATGATAATATTTTATGATAATGTTATTTTGACTTGGAATTAAATAAATTTCTGTTTTCTATTTAGTTAAAAAATGCTCAATGCTCTTAGTAATTCCTAACAAGAACCTAAGTGGTAAAACTGTATACTTGCAGGTATATTAGTAAGTTTAAGTAATTAATAGAATCGAGAGATTTATTGTTACTGGAAAGTTTTTGAACTAAGCCTAAGGTTTTGAAATACTTTTTGTGACCTCGGTAAAACCGTGAAAGTAATCAAAATCTTTTGGGGAATAAATAAGGGATTTTCACAAAACGATGATGGGCCTTTTCTAAGGATTAAACAGCGGTTTCCATAGGTTAGGTACATTAATAAGATTACGAGAGGAACATATTAATTAGCTTAAGGAAAATCCACCTTGGAAAACTTAATTTGATTCTTATTTATGAAAAGTTAAAATTCATTAACATAAAATAGAGTCTTGATCCCCCGAAATCCCAAGATACTCTGAACTCTAATTTTTCAAGTGTCAAGTAAATTTTGTTTCTAAATTTATTTTTAATTTGTGTTTTATTTTACAAAAACATTAAAAATCAATTGTGTGGATAATTAAATTTCAATATGCTGGTACTTTGAACACAGTCCCTGTGGAGAACGATAATCTTTTATATTACGCGACATAACCCGTGCGCTTGCGGGCCCTGTCATTAATCTAGCATTTTCACCACATTCTATTCACAATTCACTTCAAGGTCACTGTATTTTCTGTTCTTTGCATCAATTTCGATTCTTCAGGGTAACCGCTGAACTTTCCCCAAATAAATTTTATCACGCTATTACCTTGTTAGGAAGCATTAACAACCTCTTTTAGGAATGCTTGCAAAACTTCTAGAGTTCTTTATACTCATTCCTAGTGTGTTACCATCATAATGTAAAATGCTTCATGGTTGACTTCTCTTTTTGGGTATTTAAAGGGAAGATTGGTGCTACTATTCTTAACTTCCTTGTAGTGCATGATAACTGTTTTTGAAAAATCCTGAAAGAAGTTAATTTGCATACTAATCATCATACATGATAAGCAATAGCATTTATATGGCCTATAATCTTGACACAGGACACTGCACATATGGTTTTCCTTGCCATCCTTATTATATCATCATTTGAAGTTAGGCTCTTTTGTAGAGAATGGCCAGGACCAAGCAAGTTGCACCAAGTTCTCCTACAACCACTTCCCCACCAAGAAGTTTGAGAAGAAATAAGGGAAAGAGGCTAAGGACCGAAGATCAAGATAACGCCCCAAAATTCGGAAACAAAGACAAGAGCAGACGTTATGAAGATATTTCCAAGTAGACATTCATCCTGGAAAGAAAGGTAGATTTGGCTTTAGAAGAATGTGATGCATTTTTATAGGTTGTAAGAAGAAGAAACTGGCTGAAGATCTGCTATCCAAGGGAGAGGTATGACCCAGAGATAGTCAGAGAATTCTATGCCAATGCTTGGCCCAAGGAGGGAGAAGGTGACCGAAGAACATGGGTAAGAGGTTATTGGCTCTCATATGGCAGGGATGAGATTAACTTCTACCTGGGCAGCATCATGGAACTAAGAGAAGGAGAAATTTGTGACTATGCTGCTATGGTTTCAAGAAACCAATTCATTACCACCAATGATCTTGAGGCCGCCATATGCATTCCAGGTCGTCACTTCTAGATGGGGCAAGGGGAGAACCCACTGCGAGTTCTAAGAAAAGACATGACTACCATTTCTCAAGTATGGACTTCTTTCATGCTTGCCAACATCACACCTAATGCACATGTTTCTGATCTCATTTTCAACAGGTGTTATTTATTATATTGCATTTTACAAAATGACATCTCCGTCGATCTAGCACAGATAATCTCTGATGAAATTCATAAATTTATAAAAGCTGATCAAAAGTACTCCCAGGCAGGGCAAAAAGTTAAAGGAAGTTTAGGCTTCCCTGCTTTTATTACTGATTTTTGTGCAGCACATGGGATTGAGGTACAAGACCTCAAACCTATCAGGCCATCCATTGACAAACGCTTCATTGAGCGGTATTGTAGCACTCAAACTGCACTAGAAGTATCCCCTCCACCTACCATAGAAGCACAACAGCAAGCACCACCACCAGCAGGATCAGAACCTGCCCTTCCTCCTCTCAGCACAGAGTCATAAATGATCCTACAGGCCATCCATCTTCTTAAGATTCAGAACATCCACCTCTTGGCACAACAAAATGCTAACCATCGAGGATTGATGCATATACATCATGGTTTATATCATAGCATTCCTGCAGGACAACCCAACCCTTGGATGGATCTAGTCCAATTTGAAGCCTTCACTACTTGGCCTGGGGTCAGGCCTCCTTTTGTGGGAGGGGGTGAGACTTCACAAGCTAGGCTAGGACCTTCATCACAGGGACCTCCAGAAAGGGAACAGGAGACAGAGGATGACTCTTCTGAGGATGAATGATGAGTTTACTGCTTTAGTGCTATAGTTTACTTTGAGTTGGTTTTCTTAGTCTGATATTACTACAACATACTTTGAAAATTTTTAAATTTTTCATGCTTTTGGTTGATTGTTTTGATGCAAAGTTATATGCTTAACACTAAAAGAGTTTTGAAAAACCCAACCAGGATTTAAAATTATTTTTTCAAGAAAAGATTCTGAGTTAGCAATTATTTTAAGGCAGTAACATTGGTTTTGAGAAGGCAAATTAATTGATTTAAGACCATGAAAATGAAGGAAATAAACCATTAAAATTTGTTTTAATGCTTAAAACCTTTTAGAATATGGAAGTATGCCTTATAACCCGATAAGAAGAGAGAAATTTAAACACTGAGAGTCTTATTAGAATTTGCTAAGTTTGCATTGCCTAATTTTCTGATTAACAATTTTTTCATAAGAAATTAAGCAAGGAAAGGATAAAGGTAATTTTGAAAATAAAATAACCCAGAGCCAAAATGCTACCCTAAAAAATAAGCCATATTCTATGGTAGCCCACTTTTGAGCCAATTTTTTTTTATTCTATAAAAACACCGTAACCCAAGCATGAGAAATAAAAATCCTACCTTATCAACATGCTCAAATTTGATAAGAGCGTAAAATATTTTTCCAAAAGAATCATGAAAGAAACAGAGGCAGAAAAAGAGAATGCTAAAAACAGTAAGTTCTCCAGAGATTCAAACAGAAATGGAGAACTAGAAAAAAGGAACTAAAGAATTCTGTAGCTCACGAAAGCTTTGAAAAGTTTCATAACTTATGCTCTTCCTTATGCATGCATTTTGAACTCAAGAAAAACCAAGAATTCTTGTTTAGCCCAGCCTTATTACAACCCTTAAAAGACCTTTTGATCCTTACTGCTCTTATGATTTGATTTTTGATTGGAAATGACTAGCAATGTCAATTAGGCAGTTCTCATGATGAATGTGCGAAACAGACACCTGGTGAGAAATAATGAGAGTTTCTTATTCTTAATTGGTTACTTGCATTGTGAAAAATCAAATGGTGCATGGCATTTCAAAGGATTGGTTTTGAGGATGTTATTTGCCTTAAGTTAAAACTGAGATTATTGTCTTTTAAAATTTTGTCTGAATCTAATCTTATTGAATGCTTGATTTCCTTTCCAAACTTCTTTTACTTGAGGACAAGCAAAAATCTAGGTTGGGGAGAGTTTGATAAGTGTTATTATACATTGATTTAATGTTTCAATTAAAATTATTTTGTAAAGAATTTAACTAAATCAATAACTGATTGAGCATGATTTTTATTATAAATAACACAAGCTTGATTTGTCAAACTATTTAAAGAAAGGTACCAAAAGTCTTGAAGAAACCAAGAAGAATCAGTATAAAGGCCAAGGCATGACAAGTTCCATGCTTGAGCGTGTACTTAAAGAAAATAAAATAAGCATCAGAACCTTCACGCTTGAGCAGGAGATAGCACGGTTGGGCGAGGACGCTTCACGCTCGAGCGTGAACCCGAGCGCGCTTAAGCGTCACCCTGGACATAACTGGCACTCTTGAGCGTGGCTTTTTGAATCTTAAGCATAAAGAAATAAAGACAATACAGCATCATACCCCCTCACGCTTGAGCCTAAGCGTGGAGCAAGCATGCTAGACAGGAAGGCCACGCTTAAGCGTGGTTAAGATGGCTTGAGCGTGAGACAACAGTGAGCATCAGGACCCTTCACGCTTGAGCGTGACCATTGAGCTCAAGCATGACTCATGTAGCATGGGATTTTAAATTTTATATTAACCAATGGTGCGATGCCAACTCACCCACTTTGGTGTGTTTCTGCATATCTCTTAATGATTCTTCATGGGCTCTACGCAAGTGGGGAAAGGGAAGCTGAAGGATAATCCCTATAAATTAAGCAGAGAATAGAGGTTGAAGATCAGTAGTTGGATTATCAGCTGGATTATCTCCTTCATATCAACAAACACTTTTTCTGTATTTTACTTTGTATTCTTATTTCCAAATTTTCTTGAGTGAAAATGAAAAGCATGAGTAACTAATTTTCCTTATTGGGATTGGTTGTAATCAAATCAAACCTGAAGTAATGTTGCTGTAAGTTTTCATTTATGTTAATGAGATTTGATAGTTTCTGTATTTCATTCTGCCATTAATGCCTAAAAGTACTTGATCACTATTTTCTTGTTTCAAGTTTTCTTAAGTATACTGGGAAGTAATTTTTAAGAGCATATCTGAATGAAATACTCATTGTGAGTAGCTGACCAGGGATGGTATCTAACGCAATGAACATCAAAACAATCGATCAGTAATGCTGGAATGGTTTCAAAGTGACTGAGGGATCAGCAGTTTGAAAGCATTCTTATGATTTTGTAGTCGAGGGATCGATACAAATGACTTTGATTGTGACGTAGAAATTGTCATTTCAAGTTACATACATGCAAATTTATTTAGCCTACGAAAGGTGCGATGCGATGAAACCAATCCCAGTTTTCCAAATCTGATTTTTAACTAAACACTTTAGTGTCATTATTTTCATTCAATACTTGCTGTGTACTTTTGTATTCAATCCTTTGTACAACAAAATCAAACCAAACCTTTTGTCAAAATGAATTCAAGAATTAAGATCTTCAAACCAATACCTCCTCAGTGGAGCGACATCTATACTATACTACAATCACTATGTTTAAACTTGGCACAAACATTCCATTGAGTTCATATTATACAAACTTGATTCTCTTTCCTTGAACACCATTTCTATGTATGAATTATAAAAATATTTTAACAGGCACTGAGCCTGTTTCTAGAGCTCCTTATAGGATGTCTTCTATGGAGTTGACCGAACTCGAGAAGCAAGTCGAGGAATTGCTTGAAGAGGAGTTTATTCGCCCAAGTGTGTCTTCTTGGGGTGCTCCTATATTGCTGGTGAAAAAGAAGGATGGAAGCATGAGATTATGCGTTGACTATCACCAACTCAACAAGCTAACTATCAAGAACAAATATCCTCTTCCTCGTATTGATGACCTTTTGGATCAATTGAAGGGCGCCATTGTATTCTCCAAGATTGACTTGTGTTCCGGATATCACCAAATTCGGATGAAGATAGAGGAGATTCCTAAAATTGCCTTCCGAACACAATATGGACACTATGAGTATGTAGTGATGCCATTCAGGTTGACAAATGCTCCTACGATTTTCATGGATTACATGAATCGCATCTTCCACGAGTATCTTGACCAATTCGTTGTGGTGTTTATTGATGATATTTTGGTATACTTTAAAAGCCATGAAGAGCATGAAAGACATCTTCATCTTGTATTGTCTACTCTTCGAGAGAAAGAATTATATGCTAAGCTCTCTAAATGTGAATTCTGGATGAGTGAAATCTCTTTTCTTGTGAGTTTCGGTAATGGAGTTTGTAACAGCCCTGATTTTTGACAATAGGAAACCAGACCCTCAGGAGTCTGAGGACACTCTGTTGAACTTTTGGTAAGAAGCTCGAGGCTTCGGCCTGTTCCCAGAACAGTTTAGAATGAGAAAATAGAGAGAAGCACAGTTTAATCTGAAAGATAAGAATACCGAGAGAATATAATGAGTGAGAAAAGCAGAAATAATAAAATAATAAATTATATTTGACAATATTGTTTAATCAAAAATAATATGTTAACCACGATTATTTTGGGTGCAAATTAATTTATCATTATATTTATTTGATAATTATTTTCTGTCGATAATATTTAATATATAAATAATTATAATAATTTATTTTGAAATTAGATATTTTAAATTAATTATTTAATAATTATATTTAATAATAAAATATTATCGGGTTTCTCGAATTTGAACTGTGGGACTCAGCTTGAGGTCAGACTCTGACCGTTCCAACCAAGACTAGTGATCCAATAGGGATACTAGTCCTATTAGAATCTCTCTGCGAAGAATCAAGGGTGTCTGACTTAGCCTGATAAGCTCAATCAGAACCTTTGACGTCTCTTACGTTTGACCGTTCATATACCTCGGAATATTTGATGGTGACACGGTCAGTCTCTGATGACTCACTTTGATGTTTTGGGAATTTTTCCTGCAGGGACCGAAGCTTGATTCGGACTCTATCATCCTTGTTTTTCAATAAGTTGATTTCCTTAGAAATCGCTTTAAAACTTGACCCGAATACCTTTGGTGTTTTGGACCCAGATTTTTCATACAATCTTAGAATCAAATGATTTTGGTCTCAATATCTTCGTTTTAAAAAGATCTTCAACCGTTGTTTCTAGCCTCAAACTCCAATTCTTACTCCGTCAACCCCAAAATCGAAGATTAGGTATATTCATCTCAAAATTCCAACATTTGGACATTTTTCTCTGCGCATAGTTCAGAAACAAATTCATAATTTTCTCATATGACCTTCAATTTGTGAAACCTTAGTGTCAAAATCTCCGTAACAAAATTATCTACGTTTTCTATGCAGACATCAAAAGCTAAATCCTTCTAGATTAGTACAGTTTAATAAATCTTTGTGACCCCTTGGCTATTTCGTTTCGATGCTCGCAGCCTTCGGTAAACTTTATGTATGTCCCTCTTCCGTTGCTTGAATCACTCCGTTCTTTTTTCTATGTTTCCTTTTCGTAGATATCTACAATGTTCATGAAGGGCATGAAATAAAATTCCTAAGGGAGAGTTAATGGTGAATTTATTTCAAAGGCCCTAGCTGATCCGAGAAGCTTCTAGAGCACTCTGTCGTAAATCGGGTATATCTCGAGCTACAAACCTTGGACCATTGCAAATGATATAGCAAATTAAAGAAGAAACAAATACCTAAAAACTTCATCAAGGGCTTGAAATCAAATTCCTACTCCATAAATCCCAGAATTTAAAACACTATACCAATTCACGTTTCTCCAGTTACAGCTTGCACTACGTGCAGTAGTTTCCATATATCTCTCTCATATGGCTATAAAATTGAATGCGGCCTTTACCAAAATTTTATTAACATATTTCTCCACAACTTTGATGAAGAAACCAAAGTCCAATTCACAGACCATTTGGCCCAAAAAAAATTATTTGTGCAAGGGACAAAAATCCTGTCACAACCCTACACTCTTTTATTATTTGGGCCATATATCACATAATTCTTAATGGATATTTCTATGTTTTATATGGATTTAAAGAGGACAAAAAGTTTTACAGGTTTTATGTTTGGGCCATTTTCGAATTTGGCCCAGAAAGGCCCCAAACAACCCGCACAAAGTGACGCCCTTGAATGTACCACCTCAGTCTTCATGCAACAAGATCCAATCACATTGCACCACTCATGGAACACTTGTCTTATTCACTCTATTCATTAAGCTTTATTCATCAAGCTCCACCATTCCTAGGAACCGTGACCATCCAAGGTTACCAAGGTGAGAAAAATCATGTTTTGAACTCTTGAACTTGTCATTTTTATTTCTTGTGCCAAAACAGTCTTTGTTTCTTGATTTTGTGGCATTTTCCTCATTGTTTTGGAAGCCAAACCCATGACTCCATTGTCCCCTCTTGGTTGCATGTGTAGTTTTCCTTGAGATCGGAAACTTAGGCGATGATTGGAGACGACCGACGGAAGATTTTGAGTCATCGATAAATTTTGATAACCGATTCTCTAGACTCTCTAAATTCTGAAAATTTTGGTGTTATGTGAAGATTTTGCACATGTTGATTTCCTAAGGTACCGGGGACGATCGGCGACGATCGGTGGGCGTTTCAGAGTATCCGGTGAATTTCCGACAATCGGATCATTTTTCCCTGGGCAGCAGCTGTTCTCGTGAGGTAAGGGGGGTCTCACCTCGTGTGATCTCATTTTTAAGCATTCCATAATATTACTCGTAGACTCGAGAACCTCCACTTCGAATTCCGTCATAATCCAACGATTAAATCTTAAAAAATAAATTTTTTTTTATAATCAACAGCTAAAAGCTTGCATTTTTAAATTTGTTGATATTTTAAAAATATTTATTTGGCGTAATTCGACATTCACGTACTTGAAAGTACTTTATCGCGATTGGACAAACGAAAAGAAAGTTAGAAAATTTAGCGTTTAGGCAGGCTCGCTTTCGTTCGATATGGTTATATTAATTAATTTTAATTTTGTGATGTTTTTATATAATTTGTAAAATTATTTTCCGGTAATCCCCGCTATTAGGAATTTAATTTACCGTTCACACGTCATCAAAATCGTCCTAGGAATATCGCATATCTTGAGAAAAATAACCGATCGGATAGTTAAAAATGTCTTTTTACCAATTTATAGAAGCAATGTTATTTTTTTAAAAAAAAGAAATATAATAACTAAATTAATTAAATGAATTAGTATTCACTTAGAAAGTTTCATCTCAAAGAGACTTTATTAAAAAGTTTTTAACTTAGGCCCAAATAGGCTTATTAAGTAAAATGAAGAAAATAAAAGTAAAATTTTAGATTGAAGTAGAAAAGAATTTAGTAACAAATTTAGTCACCACTTTTGTGACTACTTAGAAGAAAAGAAATGACAGCCTTATAAATTTTGGAAAAAGAACTAGAGTTACAAAAAGGAAAGGATTTTTTTTTTGAATTAAGAAACTTAAGATGAAAAGAGACGACAACCTAAAGATTAAATTCTTGGTTAAGGGTTGAAAAAGATCCAAATAAATTAATAGGATTATATACTTAAAATAAATTAAGCCCAAAAATCTAGAATTTTAAAAGGAAATGGTACTATGTTAGAAATTTTTAAAGAGCCATTAGAGGAAGTTGTATGTCTAAGATAAGTTAGCTAGTAACTAAGAAACAGACTTTTGAGTATAATCGCCGCTAAACTTGAAAATAAATAGTACTCACCAATTAACTAGTGACTTTTGGAAACTAGGCAATATCACCCTAAGTTGTGACGCCTGAGTGATATCTAAGTCTTTAATTAACAACTAAATAGTTATCAGGCAAAAGAGAATTATGTGTAGTTAAGGAAGTGAATTAAGTAAATTAATCACTAAAGAAAGGAATTATCGAACCTAGTAAATTTACGTTTAAGAAGGATATCGCAACATAAGGAATTAAGTAGAATATAAGAGATTAATTGGGGACAAAAAGAATTAACGACCAAGAAAATGAAGTATTTAAATAATAAAACCCACCTAGATCCATAAGTATTAAATGGTCAATCATAGAATAAATAAAATATGGTTAGTCAAAACAATATAATTACGGAAGCAATCTAGATGAAGTAGTGACAGATAAATAAGAAAATAAAAAGATTATAGAATTTAATTGAAAGTAAATAAAATATCACTAAAATCATTGTCAGGATATAAAGGATTAGTGGCCCATCTGTGATCAAGAAAATAAGATTAATAATAAAGTCCATTTAGATTAGAAAAAGGGAAATAACTAATTAGTCGTTTGATGATAACTAAAGAGTTCATAATTGGATCTCAGGAGGTTGTATTAAGGGAGTAATCATACGTTAGTAAATAGAGAATGCTCAGCAAGTGGAGAAATGAAAAATACAGAGATATTGAACTAAATGGTATACCCTTAGTGATAAATTAAATTAAGGAAATGCCAATGACATGAACTGTATAAATGGTAATGCTTATGTCTAGTAATCTTTTGGTGATGATAAGTGTGTAATTACTTTCTAAGCCGTGGTAATGATGAAGAATAAAATTTATATCATACGTGTGTGTAATGACTACTTAATATTACATGTAATATAACACTTGTTGGTTGACTGATTATGTGACATGATGGGATATGTGACTGTGAATGATTATGTACATAAATATATGTGTGATAGTTACGTGGTGAATATGGTATAATGCATTGTATTTTATGATGCTATTGTATACTTGTTGATGTGGTATGGTTGTGAACATTATATGATGCATGGATAACAAGTGAGGAAATTATAGATAAAAGATTTGGAAAAGGGTATCGGTAGGGGTCCCAGAATGATTAAATATGAAAGTATGTGAGACTCGGATCCGAGATGAAATATGGGCGTTGAAGCGCCAATGTACCTAAATTGTTGAAAAAGTGTAAAACCTCACTTCATTCCTAAGTGTTGAGCAAGTTACTATAATAAAGAAAATGAGAAAATTTGGTTACACTGGGTAAAGAAAAGGACTCGACGTTAGGAATGGAAGGGAGTCATTTGGGGGACCCTACCGAGGACCATTGAATAAAAATGAATTATTGAATTGTGCATCATGAATTGGAGTTGAGGAGGGATGTTGGAAAGATCCCCTAGAGCATACAGTGAGGGGTACACTGAAGAATCTGTCGCGCCTCGATACCCGAGGGCAGTCTAGGGACTATCACCGGAGGCGAGAATTCCAAGTGGCATCGGATTCACGCTCATCGTCGGATAGCCCGTAGCAAACTCTAGTATACTTCGACAAGAGGTGAGATTTTCTATAACCGTGGAGTACCCGTTCTATGGTGATGTGTGATATGTGTGATTGGCCATTTTGATGTTGGGACTGAGAGTCCTCACCCATTTATGAAAACCAAAACGAGGAGAGCTTTGGTCACTCTAGTTGAGGAGGGGAGATAAGGGTAGCGTTGTTGTGCACATGGATATGGTATATGAGATGGTTGAGGAGGATATGGGCCCACATACATCATGATGACTAATAAAAGATTTGAATAACGAAATGAATTCATGCATTGCATCACTGTGTTAAGATTACGATTGCTTGTTGTTTAAATATGATTGTATAGATATTAGTAACCCTGAGAGGTGACTGGGAAGATGGGAATATCCAACTAAGATGAAAAGTGGTGAGATAACTTAGAGTGCATTTTAGGAACCCCAAAGAGAGTGGGTGGGACTCGATCTGGATTATTTGTGTTGTATGTGGGCAGGTGTTGATGAGACACCTTCCTAATTATTATGGAGATGAAGACTCACCCTTACGCTAATTTTTCCAAATATCGTGGGGATGAAGGTAGACTTCAAAATGAAGATCACGTGAGCTCTTCTTGGACCGAGGATGGGAAGATTAGGATAGATTATTCTATTTTCATTTTTAGTAGCCTGCTTGCCCCCTTCACTTTCAAGATGTACAGTTACTGTTATGACCATGTATTATATATGATATGTTGTATATAAGGTGTATCTGTTCCACCAAGTTTCCTTGTAAAAAAAAAACTTCCACATTTTTCTAAAACTCATAACCTCTCAGTTAACCAGGATAATCTAGTGGAAGGGATTGTCCTAGTTAACCGAGGGTGTTACAGAGTTGCCATTGATAGATCGAAAGTTAAAGTCGTTATGTCTTGGGAAAGACCGACGTCCGTGACGGAGATAAGAAGTTTTCTTGGCCTTGTTGGTTATTACCGGAGGTTTATTGAAGGATTTTCCCGCTTAGCCTTACAATTGACGAAGTTGACTCGTAAGGATCAATCATTTGTGTGGACTCGTGAATATGAAGAAATTTTCCAAGAGTTGAAGTTGAGGCTTACTACCGCACCGGTGTTGGCATTGCCTGATTTATTAGATGATTTTGTGGTGTATTGTGATGCGTCTATGCATAGTCTTGGTTTTGTGTTGATGCAATGTGAATGTGTGATAGCCTATACGTCATAACAGTTACGATCGCATGAGGTTAATTATCCTACACATGATCTTGAATTGGTGGAGGTGGTGTTTGCTTTGAAGTTGTGGCGACATTACTTATATGGTTCTAAGTTTGTGGTCTTTAGTGATCACAATAGCCTAAAGTATTTGTTTGACCAAAAAGAACTTAATATGCACCAACGGTGATGGATGTAATTTCTAAAGGACTATGAGTTCGAGTTGAGGTATCATCCCAGAAAGGCAAATGTGGTTGCCAATGCTTTAAGCTGGAAGTCGTTGCATATTTCTATGATGATGGCGAAAGAGATGGAACTATTTGAATAATTTAGAAATTTGAATGTGGGTGTGGAGACATACTCCAAAGAAAATGTCACTTGAAATATTGAAGGTCACGAATGAATTTCTTGAATATGTGAAAGTACAACAACCCAATGATGAGTATCTGATTGAGATGAAGAAAACCCAAGAGAAAGGGAAGGACTTGTTTCTAGTGGAAGGTCAAGATGGCATTTGGCGTGTGAAGGACCGAATTTATGTTCCCTCAAGTGGTGATGTGAGGAAATGTGTACTTGAGGAAGCTCACAAAAGCATATTGAGCATTCATCCTAGTTCCACCAAGATGTATCAAGATTTGAAGAAGAATTTTTGATGGCCTGGTATGAAGTGTGATGTGGCGAACTTTGTAGCATCTTGCCTTATTTGTCAAAAGGCTAAGGTCGAACATCAAAGACCATCTGGTTATTTGAGACCTTTGGAGATCCTTATTTGGAAATGGGATAGCATTGCTATGGACTTTGTTTCTGGACTACCTAGAACTCATGCTGGAAATGACGCTATATGGGTGATTGTGGATCGATTGACGAAGTGTGCTCACTTCTTGCCCATGAATATGAAGAGTTCTTTAGAGAAATTGACACAATTATACATAAAAGAGATTGTTAGATTGCATGGTATGCCATCTAGCATTATATCTGACTGTGACCCTCGGTTTTGGGGAAGTTTGCATCATGAATTAGGTTCTAAGTTGAAACTTAGTTCCGCTTATCATCCTCAAACCGACGGACAATCCGAAAGAACTATCCAAAGCCTGGAAGATTTATTGAGGGCTTGTGTTCTTGAACACAATGGATGTTGGGAGAGATTCTTACCACTGATTGAGTTTACATACAACAACAGCTATCATAGCTCTACTGGTATGGCTCCCTACGAGGCACTCTATAGTAGAAAATGTAGAACGCCTCTGTGTTGGCTGGAGACTGGTGAGATTGCTCAGGAGACTACCGAGCAAATTAAAAGAATACAAGAGAATATGAAGATTTCTCAGGACTGACAGAAGAGTTATTATGATAAGAGGCATAAACCACTTGAATTTCAAGTTGGTGATCATGTATTTTTGAAAGTCTCGCATGATAAAGGGATTGGAAGGGCGTTGAAGAGTGAAAAGTTAAGCCCTAGGTTTATTGGGCCTTATGAGGTTTCAGAGTGGATTGGCGACGTCGTATATCGGATTGCACTCCCTCCACATCTCGCGAATCTATACAATGTATTCCATGTGTCACAGTTAAGGAAATATGTCCATGATCCTCTACATGTAATTCCTATGGACGTGATGATTTGTCCATTCCTCCTGTATCTGTTCGCATTGTCGAGCATTCCGTGAAGAGATTACGGAACAAGTTGGTACCATTGGTGAAGGTCGCTTGGAAGCATCGGAATGTGGAGACGTTCACATATGTGAAGACGATATCAGGGAACGATACCCCGATGCATTCGAATCCGGTATGTTAAATTTTGAGGACGAAATTTTCTTTTGAGTGGGGTGGATTGTAACATCCTAAATTTTAAAATAGAGAATTAATTAAGGAAATAAATATTAAATAATGGAATGTGGATTATTTAATGTCCCAAAATATTAGAATTAATTAAATTAAGGTTTTTGGGGGTTGTTAGTAATTTATTGGGACTGAATAAGTTGAAAACTGGCCCGATTAAAATATGGGTGTCGGACCAAGTATCTCCAATTGGGATGATATTGGTCAGGGCTATTGAGGATAATATTGGGAATCCGAATATATACTCGGAATAATTTTCAGATAAAGTATTGAGCCTGAACAGAGATCCTGTTCGAATTAAAACGATGAACTTTTAATGAGAAGGAATAAAAAGAAAACCAAAAACCCACTTCTCTCTTCTATTTCCGTCAGCTTCTTGGCCTTATTGTGGTAAAACCCCTTGCATCTTCTTCTTTTCTATTCTCCTTCTCCATTTTCTCTTTTGCTCTCAAACCCTAACCAAGGTGGTGATTCTTCCTCCTTCATTTTCGTTGGGAAGCTTAAGGAAGACTTAGAGCTTGGAGTTCCCTCTCCCTTCCTCTTCCTATTTTCATTGGTCATTCTCCCTCTTTGGCTCCATTTTCGTTTTTGGTGTAAGGTAAGTCATCCTCACTATTTTGATTGGGTTAATGGCCATGGGTATGTGTTATTATATTGGGAGAGCAATATTTATAGGTGGAATGTTTAATGGAAGCAATTAATGCATAAACCCTAGAGTGGGTTGTCATAAATGCAAGATTTAAATGAAATAAATGTGGTAGATGAAAGTATGGTTGAAAGGAGATGAGAGTTATAATGCATTAATTGAATATAGTTGGGTTTTGGTGGAAACCCTAACTTTTAAGATTTGGGGAAAATGGCAAATGTGAAGTGGATAATGCATTTTGAGAGGAAATGTATAATTTTGAGAATATGAATGTTAGTAAATGGACTAATTTTAGGAATGTTGGGCTATGGTTGCTTGTGGCCTTAGATATAATGAATGTGGCTTGATGGGAAGGAATTCCTGAAGCCTAACAAATTATGGAAATGATGTCCATAACATGTTCTATACATGTTATGAAATTGTAGATATGATTATGGTTAATTAGAGTTGGATTTGTGTCTTGAATGATTGATTAATTAGGATTGTACATGTATGATTATGTAGGATCCATTCTGAATGACAAGGCAGGTACATCGTATCAATCGAAATTCTTCTCTTGAGGTAGGAGAGGAGTCTTCATATTCTAATTGCATGAATTGGATAGCGTTTGATTGTCATATGTGACAACTTGCATGTTTGTCTTGCTTTTGATGTTATGGAAATTTGGTTTGTGTATATGATGTTGATGATAATGTTTGGCAACATGCATTGTGCAATTAGAATAAATATGGTGTGCTATATGGTGGTGTGAATTGTTGGGCAAGTGTAAGCCTTGAATATGATGAGTATGTTATATCCGCCATGAATGTGAAACGAATATAATTAATGTGTGTTTGAGATTAGATATGAATGAATAGCATGCCATGAATATTAATGAAAATTGATAATAAGGGTTAATAATGGACACCCTTGTAATGGTTGGATGAATTGTTAACATGCCACATACACAACTTGAAAACAAAGATTAAATCCGACAATATTAAACCCACTAAAAATGGTGAGGTAGTAGTGTTGGTGATGATGATGATGTGATGATGTTTGATGAGTGGCATGTATAGGATGCATAGAGTGAGAAATGCATATGATTGGCATTTGCATCCATGGCATATTGCATAGCTTCCGATGTTGGAATTTTAGGGGATTCCCCTGGTTAGCCCAGTGGGAGGGCGGCTCTGTGCATGAGTAATTTGTTGTTTGCCCTGTGACTCGGTGTGTAAGTTACGAAGCTGCCCATGTTGTGCTACGGGGAACCATATGTGGTTGACCCTTATGAGGGGTGGCTCTTGATGAGCAGGTGTCCCCGATGGTACTTGGGATCACAGCTGCCATGATATGACTCATGGTTGGCCCGTAACACCATATATTGGTTATGTTGTTTCCACAGTCATGGTGAAAATGACCAAGTGTTGCAAATGGGCAATGCAGTTTAGTACCAGTAAAAGATTGGTGAAATGCATGCAATTTGAGTATAAGTGTACAGATTTTACTACTGTAGTAGGCTTATGATTAGATGATCATATTTGAATCCCACAATTGGTGTTATATTCCCACAGTCAGATCTGTAATTGTTGAAATAATCTGTTGTGCATATGCATTAGCTTAAGTGCATTTGCATATAGTAATGCGGTATGCCAAAAATGATGAGATATGATGATGGTTGAGTTGAGTGTGAGAGAATATATTAAGACAACATAAAAGATGTGAATACCAAATAATAATATGAGTAAGATGATGAAATGTGTAATAGTCCGATTATTGAAGGACTAGATCATGTGTGTGATTTTATACTTGCTTGATTTACAAAGATTATTGTATTTTATGATGATAGTTGATGATGATTTGTATGTGAATGCCAGTATACATGTTATGATACATATGCACATGATCACATGGTATTCATATTCATTCTTTTGGAACGTATGACTCACTCTCCCATGTTGTCCACTTTTTAGACTTGTGATGCAGGGCACTCATGGGTGGAGTGAATCTTTTGAAGTACATTTTATGGAAGGAGGTAAATACGTCTAGAAGAAGTGCCTTGGCCAGCAAATCTAGGTTTTGTGTAGCATATAGTGTATATGTATGCTTATTTTCTCATCTAGATTGTAGCTTGATTATTTTGAGGGTCATGTAGGAAAATTAGACCTTGGTATGTATGGCCAATTTTCATTAATGACCTAAATGATGTAAGAGATGAATTATGATACTTTGGATGATGATAAGTGCTTTATAACACAATAAATTAGATCTAGTTTGCTTAGGATTTTAATCATTATCCACTGTATTTCCTTTATTTATTGTATTTTTGCTTTCTTTCCACTATATTCTACTTGGGTATGTTATTTTGCAGAAATTAAGGTAATAAAGGGTCAATAACAAGAGAAAAATGACCATAAAATAATAAAGAAACAAGAAGAACAAGCCCAAAGTGGAAAGAACTCTCTTTTTATGCTGAATTCCGACTCAGAATGATGAAATCCGAGTAGAATGACTCAAAAATGATCAAATCCGAGTAGGGAGACACAGTATGGAGCGTTGCCGAGTGAAATACTTCCCTGTTGGAGGTAAATCCGAGTGGAAGGTTCCCTATCAAAGCCATTCCGAGTGAAAAATGACTGACCTTGAAGAAATTTGTCCCTGTTAGAGGTGAATCTAAATGGAATCTGTCCGACTGCAACCATTTTGAGTGAAAAAAGGGACTGACCTTGAATAAATACTGCCCAAAGCTATTGTCCGAGTGAAGGAATGCTGACTGAAGCAGGTCTGATTTAGGGAACAACTGCTTCTTCTGGAAAAATTGCCTCTGAGTGGAAGACTCCCGAGTGAGTTAATTCCGAATGAAAGAAACTCTAAACTTCAAAGAACAATGTATCAGGCAAAGCCTTTCCGAGTAGTTTGTTTCGGAGAAAGTGTCTTATAAAGCAAGGAAAAATTTCCTCCGAGTGGAAGACTCCCGAGTGAGTTGGGGCAGAGAACTGTATTTCCGAGCAAAGCAAGGCTCGGACATGGGAAGAGCTTCTATCGGCCAGATTCTAGACTCTCTCAAAGCTCCAAATTTCTGAGAGAAAAGCAGGGCCGACTCCCGATTGAAAACAACCGAATGGATTAATTGATGACTGAAGGCAATTCCGAGTGGAAATCAACTCGGACTTCCGAGTGAAGGTGTCCGAGTGTATCATTTGAATGGGTAAAGGAAGGGTCATTCTCGACTGAATCATTCCCGAGCAAATCCAAGCAAGGTCTCTCCGTGTGGTTCAATTCCAGAGACATAGCCGAGTGAAACATTTTAGGAAGTGCCGATTGAATCATTTACTTCTCGATCCCGAGTGAGTCATTCTTCAATCGGTTTCGAATGAATGTTTCAATCGGTTCCGTGTCTCTCTTCAATCAATTCCGAGTGAATCACTTTTCAATCGGTTCCGAGTCACTCTTCAGTCAGTTCCGATTGAATGTTTCAATCAGAGTTGCTTTTCAGTCACTCTTCAGTCACTACACTCGTCCAGCTCTCTTCACAACGTTGCAACACCAGCTCCATCCAACCAATACCGACCAGCTAAGCAACACCGAGCAAGCTTTCACTCAGTCTTTTATGTATGAACAACACTTTTTCCACTTGGATTGTTTCCCACTGTGGGTGTATACCGACTGAAGCACCAAATCTGAGTCAGAAGGAGAAAGCGGACCCATATTCCCACCGAATACCCATGCTGACTTGGATTTCCACCATCCAAGTGGATCCTTGACTTGTGAGGGGGCGGCTGACAACAAGACAAATGAGCTAGCCATCCAAGCTGTTTCACCACACCGTCCAGGCTGTATCCAAGCTGCTTTGCTGATTTAGTGGGGCGGCTGACACAACAAAATAATAAAAAAAGCCCACTAGTCACCATTCCCCATTTCTATAAATAGGGGGGCGGTCTGAAGGAGGACGGACAGCATCAGCTTCATTCCGTTCCTTTTCTTTTATTTCCTTCATTTTTCTTTCTTTGTTCCATTTTCTCTCTCGTTTTATTTCTCTTTTCTTTTCTTTTTTTTGTTTTCTTTCTCTGTCCCATTTCTCTTTTATTTTCTTTTTCTTTCTTTTATTTTAAGAGTTGTGAATTATAAAAGTGAGTATTCCAATTTGTAATTGGTGGAGGAATATTGCAACAAGGAAATACAGTGGTAAATTATTCTGAGCTTTTGGAGAAACCCGTAAGTCTTTATTTTTACCATGTCTTGTATGTTTTCTTTTTCCATCATTTATATGAATTTGAATTATTTCATGAGTAACTAAATTAATTATCTTGGGATAAAGGGGGAATGATAATATTTTATGATAATCTTATTTTGACTTTAAATTAAATAAATTTTTGTTTTCCATTTAGTTCAAAAAAATGCTCAATGCTCTTAGTAATTCCTAACAAGAACCTAAGTGATAAAACTGTATACTTGCGGGTATATTAGTAAGTTTAAGTAATTAATAGAATCGAGAGATTTATTATTACTAGAAAGTTTTTGAACTAAGCCTAAGCTTTTGAAATACTTTTTGTGACCTCGGTAAAACCGTGAAAGTAATCAAAATCTTTTGGGGAATAAATAAGGGATTTTCACAAAACGATAATGGGCCTTTTCTAAGGATTAAGCAGCGCTTTCCATAGGTTAGGTACATTAATAGGATTCCGAGAGGAGTATATTAATTAGCTTAAGGAAAATCCGCCTTGGAAAACTTAATTTGATTCTTATTTATGAAAAGTTAAAATTCATTAACATAAAATAGAGTCTTGATCCCCTGAAATCCCAAGATATTCTCAACTCTGATTTTTAAGTGTCTAGAAAATTTTGTTTATTTATCCGTATTCTGAGCAACTTAATTTTGTGCTTTATTTGACAAAAACCTTAAAAATCAATTGTGTAGATAATTAAATTTCAATATGCTGGTACTTTGAACACAGTCCCTGTGGAGAACGATAATCTTTTATATTACGCGACATAACCCGTGCGCTTGCGAGCCCTGTCAAGTTTTTGGCGCCGTTGCCGGGGACTGTTGTCCCTCAAATATCGGCAATATTGAAATTCAATTAGATCATACTTGTTAATATTTTTTGTTCTCTTTGTTTCTTTTTATATTTTTCTTTATTTTTATTCTGTTTGTTACTTTGTATTTTGTTCTTTATTTTGTGTATTTGTTGTTGCTTTATTTTTGTAGTTGTTTATTTTATTTGTCATTTACTTTCTTTTTATGCGATGAAGCCGTAGTGTCGATCTAAACTTAGGATTTGACCCTGAGATAGAACGTACCCTTAGAGCTTTAAGAAAACAACAAAAATAACAAAAAGAAAAACAACTGGCAGACCAACATAGACCCTTAAAAGATTTTGCAGCTCCAAGTACAAATGGAAAAGGATCTAGCATCCTTAGACCCACAGTGGAGGCTAACAATTTTGAATTGAAGCCTTCACTTTTCTCTATGGTTCAACAGAAACAATTCGGAGGTTTACCCTCTAAAGATCCAAATCTTCACCTTCAAATCTTTCTTGAATACTGTGACACCCTGAAGATGAACGGAGCCACCAATGATGCCATTCGCTTAAGACTCTTCTCTTTCTCTTTAAGAGATAAAGCGAGAGCATGGTTATACTCTCTTCCTGAAGGATCCATCACGACTTGGGAACAATTGTCCAGTGCTTTTATCAATAAATGGTACCCAAGGAACAAGACAGATGTGCTGAGAAAACAAATCATAAATTTTTCACAAAAAGATGATGAATCCTTATATGAAGCCTGGGAAAGATACAGGGAGATGCTAAGAGAATGTCCTCACCATGGGATAGAAAGGTGGTTGACAATCCATATTTTCTATAATGGACTAACTTCCACACAAAAGATCTATTTAGATGCTGCAGCTGGAGGAGCCTTCATGAGTAAAAATGTTGATGAAGCTGAGAACCTGATTGAGGAAATAGCTCAAAACACTCACCAATGGAACTCTGAGAGAGGATTACCTGCTAAAACACCAGGTAAGTACTCCGTTGATGCTCTTTCCCTACTTTCTGCCAAAGTTGGAGCATTAACATTAAAACTCGATAAAATAGGGTCAACAGGTGCTACTAATATTGTTTGTGAAGTTTGTGGTGTTTCAGGACATGGAGCTGCAAACTGCCATTTAGCAATGACCCTTAATCAAGAACAAGAAATGCATCAGGTGGATGCTATTGGAAACTATGGTGAAAATTATCAAGGTAACTACAGACCTCCACAAGGTCCACCTGGCTTCCAAAGTAGGCCACCTCAATTCCAAGGTAATCAAAGTAACTACAAACCTCAACAAGGAACCTATATTCCACAAAAATCAAAGCTAGAATCCTTGATGAAGACATTTGTAGCTACTCAACTTAAACAAAATAATGAATTCTCTGATGTAATAAAAAACTTGGCTTCAAAAGTGGACTCTCTTGCCACCCATAATAAATACTGGAAAATCAAATTGCCCAACAAGCCTCCTATTCTCAAAGAGCACCAGGAACATTTCCTGGAAAACCATAGGCTGGACCATCCAACCAAACCATGGCTGTCACTCTTAGGAGTGGTACTCAATATGATGGGCCAGTTGACAAGACTGCAAAGGAGGAAAAGAAAGTGGATGAATCTTCATCTCATCCAGTGATTGAAGAAGAGAAACCATAAGAAAAGAAGGAGGAAGTTAAGCCATATCAACCTCCAATTCCATTTCCTCAGCGCTTGGCTAAAGCAAAGTTGGACAAACAATTTGGTAAGTTTCTTGATGTTTTAAGGAAATTGTATATTAATATTCCCTTCACAGATGCTTTGCAGCAAATGCCTACATATACAAAGTTCCTGAAGGACATTTTGTCCAACAAAAGAAGACTGGAAGAAAATGGTACAGTTACACTTACTGAAGAGTGTAGTGCTCTAATTCAAAGAAAGCTTCCACCCAAGCTCCAAGATCCAGGTAGTTTCTCTATTCCTTGTATGATTGGTGACATGAATATAGATAAAGCATTGTGTGATTTAGGAGCGAGTATGAGTTTAATGCCATTATCTATTGCTGAAAAGTTAGGATTGGGTGAACTGAAACCTACTAAGATGTCTTTACAATTGGCTGATAGATCTGTAAAATATCCTGTAGGAATTTTAGAGGATGTTCCTATTAAGATAGGAAAATTTTTTATACCTGCTGACTTTGTTGTGCTTGAAATGGACGAAGATTCTTTGATTCCTATTATTTTAGGCAGACCATTTTTAGCAACTGCAGGTGCTGTGATCGATGTCAAGAATGGTAAGTTGCCTCTAACTGTTAGAGACCAAAAGGTTGATTTTAACTTGAAAAATGTTTTAGAAAAACCTTTTAATGATGTTTGCTGTAGTGTGGACTTTGTTGAACAAGTGGTAAAGGAAGCAACCCTTCCTAATGACCCACTTGAAACTGTTTTCATGATTGAGCCGACAGAAACATTTGATTGCTCTGAGGCCCCACTAAAACATGATACTGAGGTCATAGGTGACAAAGTGGTAAGCCCCAATGTGGAATTAAAACCTTTACCAGCTTCATTAAGGTATGAGTTTCTTGGTCCTAATTCCACATATCCTGTGATTGTTAATGCTGAATTGAATCCATGTGAAACTAAAAAACTTTTAAAACAACTTGGGTTGTATAGAAAGGTAATAGGTTATACAATGGATGATATCAAATGGATTAGCCCTTCTCTTTGTATGCAAAGGATTACTGTAGAAGATGAAAGTAGGCCCACAGTAGAACCACTTAAGAGATTAAATCCAAAAATGCAAGAAGTGGTTAAAAAGGAAATTTTGAAATTGCTTGATGCTGGAGTCATATATCCTGTTGATAGTAGTAAATGGGTAACTCCTGTCCATGTGGTGCCTAAAAAGGGGGGAATAACTGTGATTGAAAATGATAAACATAACTTGATTCCTACTAGGATTATCTCTGGTTGGCGCATGTGTATTGATTACAGAAAGTTAAATAGCGCCACGAAGAAAGATCATTTTTCTCTCCCTTTTATTGATCAGATGCTTGAAAGACTTGCGAAACACTCTTATTTCGGTTATTTGGATGGGTATTCAAGTTTTCATCAAATTCCCATTCATCCATCTGATCAAGAAAAGACTACCTTCACTTGCCCTTATGGGACTTATGCTTACAGACGTATACCTTTTGGTCTATGTAATGCACCTGCGACTTTTCAAAAGTGTATACAAGCAATTTTTTTAACCTTATTGAAAATGTGATGGAAGTCTTTATGGATGATTTTTCAGTGCATGGTTTGGATTTTGATAATTGTTTAACAAATTTGTGCCAAGTCTTGCAGCGTTGTGAAGAGACCAATCTGGTCTTGAATTGGGAAAAATGCCATTTTATGGTAAGAGAAGGCATAGTTCTTGGACACCTGGTGTCTGAGAGAGGTATAGAAGTTGATAAGGCTAAAGTGGAAGTGATTGAAAAATTGCCCCCACCTACAAATGTGAAAGGTTTTCAGAGTTTTCTTGGACATGTAGGGTTTTACCGTAGGTTCATTAAAGATTTTTCCAAGATCACAAAGCCTCTTACAACCCTTCTGGGTAAGGATGTGCCTTTCAATTTTGATTCATCTTGTATGGAAACTTTTTGCAGGATTAAGCAAGCTCTAATCTCTGCCCCCATCGTGCAAGCACCTGATTGGAAACTCCCATTTGAGTTGATGTGCGATGCGAGTGATTACGCAGTGGGGGCTGTGTTGGGGCAATGAAAGGATAAAAAACTCCATGTAATTCATTATGCCATCTGGACGCTAGATGATGCTCAGGTAAATTATGCCACAACTGAAAAAGAATTGTTAGCTATTGTCTTTGCTTTTGATAAATTTAGATCTTACTTGGTAGGTTCACATGTTACTGTTTACACTGACCACTCTTCCATTAAGTATCTATTGAATAAAAAGGAAGCAAAGCCTAGGTTAATTAGGTGGATTCTAATATTGCAAGAATTTGACTTGGAAATTAAGGATAAGAAGGGTACCGAGAACTTGGTCACTGACCACCTGTCTAGGTTGACATCTGAATAAGAAGAAACAAATAATATTCCTATCAATGAATCTTTTCTAGATGAACAACTCTTAAATCTTAGTATCCAACGTGTCCCTTGGTATGCTAATTTTGTAAATTTTCTTGCATGTGGTATCTTACCTCCTGACCTTAGCTTTCAGCAAAGGAAAATGTTTTATGCAGATGTCAAGCATTATTATTGGGATCAACCACTCCTATTCAAGCAATGTGCAGATGGTTTAATTAGGAGGTATGTTTCACAAGATGAGGTCCATGCTATTTGCATCATTGCCATTCTCTTTCCTGTGGAGGGCACATGAGTACCTCTAAGATAGCTGCTAAAGTATTGCAAGCTGGTTTCTTTTGGCCAAATATTTTTAAGGATGTACGTAAGTATATTCTAACTTGTGATGCTTGCCAAAGAACAGGTAACATTGGTAAGAGACATAAAATGCCATTGAATACCATTTTAGAAGTTGAATTGTTTGATGTATGGGGTGTTGATTTTATGGGACCTTTTCCTTCCTCTTTTGGAAATCGGTTCATATTAGTGGCAGTTGACTGTGTCAAAATGGGTGAAAGCTATTGCTTCACCCCATTCTGATGCTAAGACTGTTATTAAACTTTTTAAGAAAATAATATTTCCAAGGTTTGGGGTCCCAAAATGTGTTATAAGTGATGGAGGGTCTTATTTTATTGAGAAAACTTTTCAGACCCTTCTAAAGAAATATGGAGTTAGGCATAAGGTTGCCACACCTTATCACCCATAAACTAGTGGACAAGTTGAGGTATCTAATCGAGAAATTAAAAATATTCTTCAAAAAGTGGTGAATACATCACGTAAGGATTGGTCTATTAAGTTAGATGATTCCTTATAGGCGTATCGAACCGCATATAAAACTCTCATTGGAACCACACCTTTTAAGCTAGTATATGGGAAGCCCTGTCATTTACCTGTTGATCTAGAATATATCTTTTTGGGCTGTTAAAACTCTTAACTTTGATCATAAGGCTACAGGTGAACGTAGGTTGTTGGAATTAAATGAGCTTGAAGAACTCCGTCTAGATGCATACGAAAATGCCAGAATTTATAAAGAAAAAACCAAACAATGGCATGATCGTCACATCCAACGGAGAACATCTAATCCAGGTGATATGGTTTTACTATTTAATTCCAGATTGAAGCTTTTTCCAGGTAAACTGAGATCCCGATGGTCGGGACCATTCAAGGTAACAAAGGTCTTTCCCTTTGGAGCTGTCAAACTATGGAGTGAGAAATCTGGTACATTTCGGGTAAATGGACAGAGAGTAAAGCACTACTTGACAGGTCAACCAATACAACAAGCAAGTGACTTGGACTTGTTTGATGCTCCTGATGATTAAATCTGAACGGTGAGAAGTCTGGCTGAAGACTTAAAACTTAGCACTAATAGGGAGGTAATCCTATAAAAAGTTGTTGTTTCATTTTAAGTTTAAAATAAAAAATAAAAAAAAACCAACTATGTCAAATGCTGGTTTGGGATTACTACAGGTAAGTTTTCTTATCCTTTTATCATCCATTTTAACATTGAGGACAATGTCAAATTCTGGTTTGGGGTGGTAGATAAGAAAACTTAACTATTTTGTTTACGTTGTGTGATTGTTATATTTTTCATGCATGTGTGTTTTCCTTGTTCTGTTTGGAATCTTGTAATTTACCATGATTATATGATAAATTTACTTTGAACACAAGGCTAAAGTATCTAAGGACCCCAAAATTTTGAGTAAAATTTTCAAAATTTGATTGTTTAAATGTCAAATCAATGTCTAAATGAACTTTATGTGATTAAAATTTTCTTTGAAAAGACTTTCCATGGTTAGACTTGAGCCAAAATGGGCTATTTATCAAACAAATTTTTAAACCCATATTTTCTTGATTGAGTGAATCTCATAGTCATTAATATTCTAGAACTTGTTTTTCAACCGATTCAAAATGGTTTTTGATTATATGTCTTAGGATGATAAAGGCACAATTAGGCCTTATTCTTAAGCCTCGGAATTTTTGCATAATTTGACCCCTAGTTGCCCCTTTTGAGCCTAAAAGTGAAAATTTTTCCTTGAAACCTTTCATTGACTGATCTTCTCTTAATGGTGAAAAAGTTGGAAATTTAGTGGAGCAAAGAAATAAAAAAGGACTTAAGAAAAATATGTATGGGATGCAAAGAAAAGCAAGAAAAAGAAAAGAAAATCAAAAGGATGATATTGAATGAATTCCAAAAAGTCCATAAAAGTTTAAAAATTTGCTCTGTTAAATTTATGATGGTAATTTGAATCATTCATGACTGTTAAAGCCTTTTTGTATTCCATTTTTCTTGAAATTTCTACCTTGACAATACAACCCAAGGCCACGTTACAACCTTTGAAAGACCTTTAGACTTTGACATATTTTCTATCTAAACTGTGGAGTTTCTGGTTTATTAACAAGCTTATGGTAACATTTTTTGACTATGATGATCTGAGTGATACACAAACCATAAAACACTTTGAGTGAAAATTGAGAGAAGAGTATCCTCTATCTTGATAATGAAAATTGATTCACATAAGATAATTAATATTGGCATTTGAATAAATCTTTTTCTCTATTTTGGATTCCTTGGTTTGCTAAGCTTAGTGTTTTCTGTATCTTATCATATGAATATGGTAATTGCTTGAGGACAAGCAATGTTTTGGTTTGGGGTATTTTGATGAGTGCTTTATAACACAATAAATTAGATTTAGTTTGCTTAGGATTTTAATCATTATCCACTGTATTTCCTTTATTTATTGTATTTTTGCTTTCTTTCCACTATATTCTACTTGGGTATGTTATTTTGCAGAAATTAAGGTAATAAAGGGTCAATAACAAGAGAAAAACGACCATAAAATGATAAAGAAACAAGAAGAACAAGCCCAAAGTGGAAAGAACTCTCTTTTTATGCTGAATTCCGACTCAGAATGATGAAATCCGAGTAGAATGACTTAAAAATGATCAAATCCGAGTAGGGAGACTCAATATGGAGCGTTGTCGAGTGAAATACTTCCCTGTTAGAGGTAAATCCGAGTGGAAGGTTCCCTATCAAAGCCATTCTGAGTGAAAAATGACTGACCTTGAAGAAATTTGTCCCTGTTAGAGGTGAATCTGAGTGGAATCTGTCCGACTGCAACCATTCCGAGTGAAAAAATGGACTGACCTTGAATAAATACTGCCCAAAGCTATTGTCCGAGTGAAGGAATACTGACTGAAGCAGGTCTGATTTAGGGAACAACTGCTTCTTCTGGAAAAATTGCCTCCGAGTGAAAGACTCCCGAGTGAGTTGATTCTGAATGAAAGAAACTCTGAACTTCAAAGAACAATTTGTCAGGCAAAGCCTTTCCGAGTAGTTTGTTTTGGAGAAAATGTCTTATAAAGCAAGGAAAAATTTCCTCCGAGTGGAAGACTCCCGAGTGAGTTGGGGCAGAGAGCTGTATTTTCGAGCAAAGCAAGGCTCGGACATGGGAAGAGCTT
Source organism: Clitoria ternatea (assembly GCA_037962975.1). NCBI lineage: Eukaryota > Viridiplantae > Streptophyta > Magnoliopsida > Fabales > Fabaceae > Clitoria > Clitoria ternatea. The sequence goes on from CM075671.1 coordinate 185,340,102, forward strand.
CTATTGGCCAGATTCCAGACTCTCTCAAAGCTCCAAATTTCTGAGAGAAAAGCAGGGCCGACTCCCGATTGAAAATAACCGAATGGATTAATTGACGAATGAAGGCAATTTCGAGTGGAAATCAACTCGGACTTCCGAGTGAAGGTGTCCGAGTGTATTATTTGAATGAGTAAAGGAAGGGTCGTTCTCGACTGAATTATTCCCGAGCAAATCCAAGCAAGGTCTCTCCGAGTGGTTCAATTCCAGAGACATAGCCAAGTGAAACATTTTAGGAAGTGCCGATTGAATCATTTACTTCCCGATCCCGAGTGAGTCATTCTTCAATCGGTTCCGAATGAATGTTTCAATCGGTTCTGTTTCTCTCTTCAATTAGTTCCGAGTGAATCACTTTTCAATCGGTTTCGAGTCACTCTTCAGTCGGTTCCAATTGAATGTTTCAATCAGAGTTGCTTTTTAGTCACTCTTCAGTCACTCCACTCATCCAGCTCTCTTCACAACGTTGCAACACTGGCTCCATCCAATCAATACCGACCAGCTAAGCAACACCGAGCAAGCTTTCACTCGGTCTTTTGTGTATGAACAACACTTTTTCCACTCGGATTGTTTCCCACTGTGGGTGTATACCGACTGAAGCACCAAATCCGAGTCAGAAGGAGAAAGTCAACCCATATTTCCACTGAATGCCTATGCTGACTTGGATTTCCACTACCCAAGTGGATCCTTGACTTGTGAGGGGGCGGCTAACAACAAGACAAATGAGCTAGCCATCCAAGCTGTTTCACCACACCGTCCAGGCTGTATCCAAGCTGCTTTGTTGATTTAGTGGGGCGGCTGACACAAAAAAATAATAAAAAAAGCCCACTAGTCACCGTTCCCCATTTCTATAAATAGGGGGCGGTCTGAAGGAGGACAGACAACATCAGCTTCATTCTGTTCCTTTTCTTTTATTTCCTTCGTTTTTCTTTCTTCGTTCCATTTTCTCTCTTGTTTTCTTCCTCTTTTCTTTTCTTTTCTTTTCGTTTTCTTTCTCTATCCCATTTCTCTTTTATTTTCTTTTTCTTTCTTTTATTTTAAGAGTTGTGAATTGTAAAAGTGAGTATTCCAATTTGTAATTGGTGGAGGAATATTGCAACAAGGAAATTCAATGGTAAATTATTCTGAGCTTTTGGAGAAACCCGTAAGTCTTTATTTTTACCATGTCTTGTATGTTTTATTTTTCCATCATTTATATGAATTTGAATTATTTCATGAGTAACTAAATTAATTATCTTGGGATAAAGGGGGTATGATAATATTTTAGGATAATGTTATTTTGACTTTAAATTAAATAAATTTCTGTTTTCCATTTAGTTCAAAAAAATGCTCAATGCTCTTAGTAATTCCTAACAAGAACCTAAGTGATAAAACTGTATACTTGCGGGTATATTAGTAAGTTTAAGTAATTAATATAATCGAGAGATTTATTGTTATTGGAAAGTTTTTGAACTAAGCCTAAGTTTTTGAAATACTTTTTGTGACCTAGGTAAAACCGTGAAAGTAATCAAAATCTTTTGGGGAATAAATAAGGGATTTTCACAAAACGATAATGGGCCTTTTCTAAGGATTAAGCAGCGCTTTCCATAGGTTAGGTACATTAATAGGATTCCGAGAGGAACATATTAATTAGCTTAAGGAAAATCTGCCTTGGAAAACATAATTTGATTCTTATTTATGAAAAGTTAAAATTCATTAACATAAAATAGGTCTTGATCCCCCGAAATCCCAAGATATTCTCAACTCTGATTTTTAAGTGTCTAGAAAATTTTGTTTATTTATTCGTATTCTGAGCAACTTAATTTTGTGGTTTATTTTACAAAAACCTTAAAAATCAATTGTGTGGATAATTAAATTTCAATATGCTGGTACTTTGAACACAGTCCCTGTGGAGAACGATAATCTTTTATATTACGCGACATAACCCGTGCGCTTGCCTGCCCTGTCAGATGAAAAATATTATGAATGAATGATGTATTTCACAATTTGTAGCATTCCATGAAGCTTATGTAAAAATGGGTTGAATCTTATGCATTAAATGAATGAGAATTGATCTTGATGTGTAAAAACCATTGGATGAACTTATAAATGCATGATGGAGTGTATCTAATGCATTAGGATAGGTTAGAATGGTAGGAAACAAAATTTGATATGCTAAGTTGTATGAAATTCATGTTTCTACGTATGTTCTGTAGAACTCGCTCAAGCGAGATCCCCCTGTAACAGTGGGGTGGCCTCTGGCCCAAATTCGCTCAGGCGAGTGATGATCTCACTCTAGCAAGATCTGCTTGGAATCAGAGGTTTAGCTACTGGAGTTATTTCGCTCAAGCGGGTAGGGCTTCACCCGAGCGAGAGCCAAGGGGATAGCTACTGGACCAATTTCGCTTAAGCGGATGGTCAGTGTTTGGAGCCTCGCTCAAGCGAAAACAATACCTAATGCTACTGGAGTAATTTCGCTTAGGCGAGAATGCCTCGCTCGAGCGAAGGGGGAACCCTTTAGATACTGGAGTAATTTCACCCAAGCGAGCAGGGCTCGCTCAAGCTAGATGGGCACCTGATGCTATTTTTCCCTTTCACTTAAGCGTGTTTCCTGACTCGCCCAAGTGTGACCACGCTAACTCGCTTAAGCGAGTGTGGTACTTGCTTGAGCGAGTGGCACCTGATTCCTCCAAATGCATTTGCTTCAATTATTTTAATTTTACCTTGCATCATCATACGAATGTATTTATCATGGTTTGACGTATTAATTTCTCTAATCGACTATCCATTTAAAATCCAATCACAGCACAACGATTTAATCAATTCTTTCGTTGTTTTGAATGAAAACTCCTCATGTTTTATTTTAAAATTTACCTTCTCATATCTTCACATATGAGATAAATTCTTCTTTGACCCAGGGTGTTGAATTAAAGCTTCACCACTTTATTTCTTTATTAATTAATGATTTTAAAATCACAAAAAATTTACCTGTATTTTTCTGGGTCTTATAGTCACGGCTAAGTGGAAATTATAAGCTTAGTGGATCAATAAAAAATTCTTGAAGAGATGAGCAACGGGCTGTATAAATAGAAGAGAGCAAGGAGGAAGGGAGGACGTACAACAGCTAGGAAATTTAGAGTTTTGATTGGCATACGGAAAATAAGGAAGAAATTAGAGAGAGTTTTGATTGGTCTAGAAAATTTATTTCTCTATTTCTTTGTTACTACTTTGTAAAAAAAGAGAATGGTGAAATTGAGTGCTTCAATTTATGTATTGTGGGAGGACTCTACAAATACAACAAGGACTTACAGTGGTGAAATTATTTGGCTTTTTGGAGAAACCCGTAAGTCTTTATTTTATTTTACCATGAGTTGTATGTTTTATTTCCTTTCCATTATGTATATGAATTTGAACCATATCATGAGTAACAGAATTAATTATCTTAGGATGATAGGGGTGTGATAATATTTTATGTTAATATTGTTTTGACTTTGAATTAAATAAATTTTTGTTTTCCATTTAGTTCAAATTATGCTCAATGCTCTTAGTGATTCCTAATAAGAACCTAAGTGATAAAACTGTATACTTACAGGAATATTAGTAAGTTTGGGTAATTAATAAAATCGAAAGATTTATTGTTACTAAAAAGTTTTTGAACTAAGCCTAAGATTTTGAAATACTTTTTATGACCACGGTAAAACTGTGAAAGTAATCAAAAATCTTTTGGGGAATAAATAAGGGATTTTCACAAAATGATAATGGGCCTTTCTTAGGGATTGAACATGGTTCTCCATACGTTAGGTACATTAATAGGATTCCAAGAGGAACATATTAATCAGCTTAAGTAAAATCTGCCTTAGAAAACCTAATTTGATTCTTATTTATGAAAAGCCAATTCATTAACATAAAATAGAGTCTTGATCCCCCGGAATCCCAAGATACTCTCAACTCTGATTTTTAAGTGTCAAGTAAATTTTGTTTTTGTATTTATTATTATTGTGTTTTATTTTACAAAAAAATTGAAAATCAATTGTGTGGATAATTAAATTTCAATATGCTAGTACTTTGAAAACAGTCCCTGTGGATACGATAATCTTTTATATTACTCGACATAACCCATGCGCTTGCTAAACCTTGTCAAGTTTTTGGTGCCGTTACCAGGGACTGTTGTCCCTCAAATATCGGCAATATTGAAATTCGATTAGATCATACTTGTTAATATTCTTTTCATTTTGTTTTATTTGATTTGTTTGTGTCTGTTTGTTATTTTGTATTTTGTTCTTTATTCTGTGTATCTGTTGTTGTTTTATTTTTGTGATTGTTTATTTAATTTGTCATTTATTTTCTTTTTATGCGACGAAGCCGTAGTGTCGATCTGAACTTAGGATTTGACCCTGAGATAGAACACACCCTTAGAGCTTTGAGAAAACAACAAAAACATCAAAAACAAGAAAAAACAAAACAAATGGTAGACCAAAACATAGCCTTAAGAGATTTTATTGCTCCAAGTACAAATGGAAGAGGGCCTAGCATCCTTAGACCCACAGTGGAGGCTAACAATTTTGAATTGAAGCCTTTACCGCTCTCTACGGTTCAGCAGAACCAATTCGGAGGATTACCCTCTGAAGATCCAAATCTTCATCTTCAAATCTTTCTTGAATATTGTGACACCCTGAAAATGAACCAAGCCACCAATTATGTCATTCGCTTGAGACTCTTCCCTTTCTCTTTAAGAGATAAAGTGAGGGCATGGCTATACTTTCTTCCTGAAGGATCCATCACGACTTAGGAACAACTATCCAGTGCTTCATCAATAAGTGGTACCCAAGAAATAAAACTGATTTATTAAGAAAACAAATTATTAATTTTGCATAAAAAGATGATGAATCCTTGTATGAAACCTGGGAGAGATAGAAGGACATGTTGAGAGAATATCCTCACTATGGGATAAAGAGGTGGTTGATGAGACGACTCGGAAAATACGGGAAAATTTTTCACGTTTTACAAGGAAACAATTCTACAAAGAAATATGATGGCGAACTTTGGTCAATACCCTGGATCTATATAAAACCTATCTCATATATGAAGATATGAAAAGGTATCAAAGTACGCAAGATATATCCAAGTAGTACTATTTCGATCTCTGATTGATATAGTTTATAAATCCATGTACAAATTAAAGGCCCTAATCGATTACAGAGCAGGAGTTAATTGATTATAATACCATAATCGATTACAGAGCAAGGGCGTAATCGATTATAGAGCTTCTGAAATTGTATATTTAATCAGGGATCTCACCTAATCGATTACAACACTTAGAATAATCTATTACATTGTTTCTGTTGGGTCTATAATCGATTATAATGTTAATTCTAATCAATTACCTAGTTGCTGGAATCTGTACTAATCGATTATAGAGTTGGGAATAATCGATTACAGGGCTCCTGGAATTTATATAATGCATCAGGTATTTCACCTATTCAATTACAAGTACCAATCTAATCGACTACAAGGCTTCGGGTTGGTTCCTAATCAATTACAACACTGAATGTAATCGATTACCTTTGCTCTGGATAGTTCATAATCGATTACAACCTTAAGCCTAGTCGATTACCTTAAAGACAGGGACCTCGTAATCGATTAAGCCTGTGAGCTAATCGATTACGATCTATCAGTGTGCAGAAATTATGCAGATTTTTATAGAAAAACAAACTTCTCAACCACCAAAACCCACGCAAATGATATTGGAATGCCACCAAATTTTAACACAAGCTAAAACACATTATTTGTGACGTGTGGCCACTAGCCACACTCAAAAATTCCTAAAAACAAGTAAATTATGCGCATAAATGCGTTTATCTCATTTCAAGGCATTTAGAGGCAACCAAAGGGTCCTTTCTCTATAAAATTGGACTATTCCACTGTCCACAAATCACAATTAACATGTTTAAGCTAATGGACTCATCACATCACCCCAAAACTTCATAATTCAAAATTTGCCCTTACTAGTTCCTTACTTATGCATGACAATCATGAAAATCTTCAACTATGCATCACATAAAATCATCATTCATAATTCTCATCATTTGTTCATCAAATTGAGCAAAGTTCAAACATTCACACATTAGCATCATACATCACCAAGGTCATAACCGAAAATTAGGCATATATATAGGTTCCAATTTTCACACATAACCCACAAAATCAATATACATCATTCTAATACATTGAGCATGAACTCCTATTGTAGGTTATACAAAACAACAGATTGCCAGCCAAGGCACTCCCTATACATCTATTTACCTCCTTCCACAAAATGTACTTCAAAAGAGTTTCACTCCTCCCATGAGTGACCTGCATCACAAATCTAAAAAATGGACAACATGGGAAAGTGAGTCACACATTCCAAATGAATGAACATGAATACCATATGATCATGGGCATATGTATCACAACAAGTATACTTGAATTTACACAACTCATCGTTAATTATCATCATAAACACAATCATCTGTGTGACTCAAGCAAGCATAAAATCACACACATGATCTAGTCCTTCAACAATTGGACTATTACCTATTTTATCATCTTACTCACATTATTAGTTAGTATTCATATCTTTTATGCTGTCTTATTACATTTCTTCATCCATAACACAACCATCACCATATATCATCACCTTTCGCATACCTCCTTGCTATATACGAATGCTCTTAAGCTAATGCATATGCACAATGGAATATTTTAACAATTACAGATCTGACTGTGGGAATATAAACACCAAATCTGTGGGTTTCAAGTTTGATCATCTAACCATACCCCTACTACAGTAGTAAAATGTGTACACTTATTCTTAAATTGCATGTATTTCACCAATTGTTTTACTGGTACCAAACCGCATCGCCCTTCTTGCAACACCTGGTCATTTTCATCATGATCACGGTAAACAACATATTCGATATATGGTGTTGCGGGCCGGCTAGATCTCAAATCATGGTGGCTGTGATCTCAAACACCACCGGGGTCACAGGGGAAAATAAAATTTGCTCATGCACCGAGCCACCCTCTCACTGGGTCGGCCGAGGGAACTCCCCTAATGTTCCAACATCGATGGCTATGTAGTATGCCATGGATGCAAATGTCAATCGTATGCATTTCTCACTCTATGCATCCTATACATGCCACTTATCAAACATCATCACCATCATTATCACCAACACCACTTCAAATTTCTTGGTGGATTTATCATTGTTGAGTTTAGTTTTATTCTCATGTTTTAAGTGTGGCATGTTAATAATTCATTCACCATTTACAATGGCACTCAACCTCAATTTCAATTATCAACTTTTCATTATCAAATCATAGCATGCCATTCATTCACACTCATTCTCAATCAAACATCAATAACACGCAATTCATATTCATGGTGGACATAATACAATCATCACATTCAAGGCTTACACTTGCCAAATAATTCATACCACCATATAGCACACCTTTTTTATTCTAATTGCATAAAGCATGTTGCCAAACTTTATCCTCAACATCACATACACATTTCATATTTCTATAACATCAAAACAAGGCAAACATGCAAGTTGTCATATATGACAATCAAACACTATCAATTCATGCAATTAGAATATAAGACTCCTCTCCTACCTCAAGAGAAGAATTCTGATGGATACGACGTACCCACCTTGTCATTCGGAATAGGTCCTACATTGATATACATGTAAAACTTCAATCAATCAACTATTCAAAACACAAATTCAATTCTAATTGACCATTATTACATCTACAATTCATAACATGCATGGAACATGTTATAAACATCATTTTCATTATTTGTTAGGCTTCGGGAATTCCTTCCCATCAAGCCACATTCATTAAATTCAAGGGCTACTAACAACAATAACCCAACATTCATAAAATGCCTTACATACCAATACCCACACTCTCAATGGTTTGTTACTCTCAAACACACTATTCAACCAATATTTATAACTTTCCCCAATTCTTAAAAGTTAGGGTTTCTCTAAAACCCAACAACACTCATTAATGCATCATTAATCTTCATCACCATCCCACCATAAATGCATCCACCTCATTTATTTCACTTAAACCTTGCATTTATGACAACCCACTCTAGGGTTTAATGCACCCATTCACATGCATTGCTCCCCTAAATTATAATAACACATACCCATGGCCAAAAACTCAACAAAATGGTGAGTATAACTTACCTCACACCCAAACGTAAAATGGATCCAAGAAGGGGGAGATACCACACAAAAATAGAGAAGAGGAGGAAGAAGATTTCAGCACCAATGGCCTCCTTCCAAGCTCCAATGAAAACAAAATGGGAGATAAAGAAAAGGGCACCACATTTGCCAAGGGTTTTAGGAGAAAGGAAGATATGAGATAAAGATGAAATGGAGAGAAGAAGAAGCAATGTGTGTTTGCCAAAGGAGTCCATCAAATTAACATGAAAATAAAGAGAGAAATTGGGCTTTTGTGTTTTATTTTAACCCCCTCATTAAAGATTCATCATTTCAAGACAAACAAGACCTCTGTTTGGGCTCAATACTTAATCTGAAAATTATTCTGAATACATATTCAGACTCCCAATATTATTCTTAACAGCCCTGACCAATATCATCTCAATTAGAGATACTTGGTCCGACACCCATATCTCAACCAGGCTTATTTTCAGCTTATCCGGTCTCAATAAATCATCAACAGTCCCCAAAAATGTTAATTTAATTAATTCCAATATTTTGGGACATTGATTATTCCATATATGATTATTTAATATTAATTCCCTTAATTAATCCATTATTTTAAAATTTGGGATGTTACAGTTGATAGACCATATTTTCTATAATGGACTAACTTCCACACAAAAGATTTCTTTAGATGCTATAGCTGGAGGAGCCTTCATGAGCAAGAATATGGAGGAAGCAACCAATCTAATTGAAGAAATTGCCCAAAATACCTACCAGTGGTCTTCTAAAAGGAGTTTACCTTTAAAAACTCCCGGTAAGTATTCTGTTGATGTTATTTCTTTGCTTACTGCTAAGGTTGAAGCATTATCTGTAAAATTCGATAAGTTAGAAGCAGGTGCTACTAAAATTATCTGTGAGTTGTGTGGTGTTTCAGGTCACAATATCTCAGGGTGTAAGCTTAGAGTAACTTAAAATGCTGAGCAAGAAATGTATTAGGTGGATGCTATTGGAAACTATGTTGGAAATTATTAGGGTAACTACAGACCTCCACAAGGTCCACCTGGCTTCCAAAATAGGCCACCTCCATTCCAAGGTAATAAAAGTAACTACAAACCTCAACAAGGACCCTACATTCCACAAAAATCAAAGCTAGAGTCCTTGATGGAGACATTTATAGCTACTCAACTAAAGCAGAATGATGAATTCTCTGAGGCAATAAAGTACTTAACTTCAAAGGTGGATTCTCTTGCCACCCACAATAAAATATTAAAGAATCAGATTGCCCAACAAGCTTCTTATTCTATAAGAGCAGCAGGAACATTTCTTCGAAAACCTAAAGCTGGACCATCCAACCATACCATGGTTGTCACTCTTAGGAGTGGTACTCAATATGATGGTCCAGTTGGCAAGACTGCAAAGGAGGAAAAGAAAGTGGATGAATCTTCATCTCATCCAGTGATTGAAGAAGAGAAACCACAAGAAAAGAATAAGGAGGTTAAGCCATATCAACCTCCCATCCCATTTCCTCAGCGCTTAGCTAAGGCAAAATTGGACAAACAATTTGATAAGTTTCTTGATGTTTTAAAGAAATTGTATTTCAATATTCCCTTCATGTATGCTTTGCAGCAAATACCCACATATGCGAAGTTCCTGAAGGACATTTTATCCAACAAAAGAAAGCTGGAAGAAAGAAAGCTTCCACTCAAGCTCCAAGATCCAGGTAGTTTCTCTATTCCTTGTATGATTGGTGACATGAATATGTATAAAGCATTGTGTGATTTAGGAGCGAGTGTGAGTTTAATGCCATTATCTGTTGCTGAAAAGTTAGGATTGGGTGAGCTAAAACCTACTAGGATGTCTTTACAGTTGGTTGATAACTCTGTCAAATATCTTGTAGGAATTTTAGAGGATGTTCCTATTAAGGGAGGAAATTTTTTATACCTGTTGACTTTGTTGTGTTAGAATGGACGAAGATTCTTTGATTCCTATTATTTTAGGCTGACCATTTCTAGCAACTACAGGTGCTGTGATCGATGTCAAGAATGGTAAGTTGTCTCTGACTGTTGGAGACCAAAAGGTTGATTTTAACTTGAAAAATGCTTTAGAAAAACCTTTTAATAATGATGTTTGTTGTAGTGTGGATTTTTTTGAACAAGTGGTAAAGGAAGCAACCCTTCCTAATGACCCACTTAAAACTATTTTCATGATTGAGCCTGCAGGAACATCTGATTGCTCTGAGGCCCCACTAAAACATGATATTGAGGTCATATGTGACAAAGTGGTAAGCCCCAATGTAGAAATAAATCCTTTACCAGCTTCATTAAGGTATGAGTTTCTTAGTCCTAATTCCACATATCCTGTGATTGTTAATGCAGAATTGAATCCATGTGAAACTGAAAAACTTTTAAAACAACTTAGGTTGTATAGAAAGGTAATAGGTTATACCATGGATGATATCAATGGGATTAGCCCTTTTTTTGGTATGCACAGGATCACTATAGAAGATGAAAGTAGGCCCACAGTAGAATAACTTAGGAGATTAAATCCAAAAATGCAAGAAGTAGTTAAAAAAGAAATTTTAAAATTGTTTGATGCTGGAGTCATATATCCTATTGATAGTAGTAAATGGGTAAAACCTGTTCATGTGGTGCCTTAAAAGGGGGGAATAACTATGATTGAAAATGATAAACATAAATCGATTCCTACTAGGATTGTTTCTGGTTGGCGCATGTGCATTGATTATAGGAAGTTAAATAGTGCCATGAAAAAAGATCATTTTCCTCTCCCTTTTATTGACCAGGTGCTTAAAAGACTTACGAAACACTCTTATTTCTATTATTTGTATAGGTATTCAGGTTTTCATCAAATTCCCACTCATCCATCTGATCAAGAAAAGACTACCTTCACTTTCCTTTATGGGACTTATGCTTATAGGCATATGCCTTTTGGTCTGTGTAATGCACCTGTGACTTTTCAAAGGTGTATGCAAGCAATTTTTTCTGATCTTACTGAAAATGTGATGGAAGTCTTTATGGATGATTTTTCAGTGCATGATTTGGATTTTGATAACTGTTTAACAAATTTGTGCCAAGTTTTGTAGCGTTGTGAAGAGACCAATCTGGTCTTGAATTGGGAAAAATGCCATTTTCTGATAAGAGAAGGCATAGTTCTTGGACACTTGGTGTTTGAGAGAGGTATAGAGGTTGATAAGGCTAAGGTGGAAGTGATTGAAAAATTGCCCCCACCTACAAATGTGAAAGGTATCCAGAGTTTTCTTGGACATGTAGGGTTCTACCGTTGTTTCATTAAAGATTTCTCCAAGATCACAAAGCCTCTTACAACTCTTCTAGGTAAGGATGTGCCTTTAAATTTTGATTCATCTTGTATGGAAGCCTTTTGTAGGATTAAGCAAGCTTTGATCTCTGCACCCATCGTGCAACACCCTGATTGGGAACTCCCATTCGAGTTGATGTGCGATGCCAGTGATTACGCAATGGGGGTTGTGCTTGGGCAACGAAAAGACAAGAAGCTCCATGTGATTCATTATGCCAGCCGGACGCTGGATGATTCCCAGGTAAACTATGCCATGACTGAGAAAAAACTCTTAGCCAGTGTCTTTACTTTTGATAAATTTAGATCTTACTTGGTAGGTTCATATGTTATTGTTTATATCGACCACTCTGCCATTAAGTATCTATTGAATAAAAAGGAAGCAAAGCCTAGGCTAATTAGGTGGATCTTAATATTGCAAGAATTTGATTTAGAAATTAAGGACAAGAAAGGTACTGAGAACTTGGTTGCTGACCACCTATCTAGGTTGTCATTCAAAAAAGTATAAATAGATAATATTCCTATTAATAAATCTTTTCCGGATGAACAACTTTTGAGTCTTAGTACCCTACTTGTTCCTTGGTATGCTAATTTTATGAATTTTCTTACATGTGGTATCTTACCTCCTGATCTTAGCTTTCAGCAAAGGAAAAAGTTTTTTGCAGATGTTAAACACTACTATTGGGATGAACCCCTCCTATTCAAGTAATATCTGATGGTTTGATTCGAAGGTGTGTTCCAGAAGATAAAGTCCATGCTATCCTGGACCATTGCCATTCTTTTTCCTATGGAAGGCACATGAGCACCTCCAAAACAGCCTCTAAAGTTTTACAAGCTGGGTTCTATTGGCCATATATTTTTAAGGATGTACGTAAGTATGTTCTAACTTGTGATGCTTGCCAAAGAACATGTAACATTGGTAAGAGACATGAAATGCCATTGAATAACATTTTAGAGGTTGAATTATTTGATGTATGGGGTGTTGATTTTATGGGACCCTTTCCTTCCTCTTTTGGAAATCAGTTCATATTAGTGGCAGTTGACTATGTGTCAAAATGGGTGGAAGCCATTGCTTCACCCTATTCTAATGCTAGGACTGTTATTAAACTTTTCAAGAAAATAATATTTCCGAGGTTTGGGGTCCCAAAATGTGTTATAAGTCATAGAGGGTCTCATTTTATTGAGAAAACTTTTTAGACCCTTCTAAAGAAATATGGAGTTAGGCATAAGGTTGCTACACCTTATCACCTACAAACTAGTGGACAAGTTGAGGTATCCAATCGGGAAATTAAAAACATTCTTCAAAAAGTAGTAAATACGTCACGTAAAGATTGGTCTATTAAGTTAGATGATTCTTTATGGGCATATAGAACCGCATATAAAACTCCCATTGGAACCACACCTTTTAAGCTAGTATATGGGAAGCCTTGCCATTTACCTGTTGAGCTGGAATACAAATCTTTTTGGGCTGTTAAAACTCTTAACCTTGATCATAAGGCTGTAGGTAAGTGCAGGTTGTTGGAATTAAACGAGCTTGAAGAACTCCATTTAGATGCATATGAAAATGCCAGAATTTATAAAGAAAAAACCAAACATTGGCATGATCTTTACATCTTACGCAGAACATTTAATCCAGGTGATATGGTTTTGTTGTTTAAATCCAGATTAAAACTTTTTCCTGGTAAACTGAGATCCTGATGGTCAAGGCCATTTAAAGTAACAAAGGTCTTTCCCTTTGGAGCTGTCGAGTTATGGAGCAAGAAATCTGGTACATTTAGGGTAAATGGACAGAGAGTAAAGCACTACTTGACAGGTCAACCTATACAACAAGCAAGTGATTTGGACTTGTTTGACACACTTGATGAGTGAATCAAAATGGTGAAAAGTCTGGCTGAAGACTTAAAACTTAGCACTGATAGGGAGGTAACCCTATATTTTTTGTTCCATTTTATGTTTAAAAAAAACTATGTCAAATCCTGGTTTGGGGTAACTATAGGTAAGTTTTCTTATCCTTTTATCATTCATTTTAAACATTGAGGACAATGTTAAATTTTGGTTTAGGGTGGTAGATAAGAAAACTTAACTGTTTGATTAACATTGTATGTTTCGTTTGTATTATGTGATTGTTGTGTTTTCCTATTTTATTTTACATGTGTGTATGATTTCCTTGTCTTATTTGTAATCTTGTAATTTACCATGATTTCATGATAATTAACTTTGGACATAAAGCTAAAGTATCTAAGGACCCTAAAATTTTAAGTAAAATTTTTCAAAATTTATTTGTTTAAATGCCAAATCAATGTCTAAATGAACCTTATGTGATTTAAATTTTCTTTGAAAAGACTTTCCATGGTAAGACTTGATCCTAAATGGGTAATTTATCAAAAAATTTCAAACTCACATTTTTCTTGATGGAGTGAATCTCATAGTCATTAATGTTCTAGAACTTGTTTTTCAACCGATTCAAAATGGTTTTTGATTGTATGTCTTAGGATGATAAAGGCTCAATTAGGTCTTATTCTTAAGCCTCAGAATTTTTGCACAATTTGACCCCTAGTTGCCCTTTTTGAGCCTGAAAGTGAAAATTTTTCTTTGAGACCTTTCATTGAATGATCTTCTCTTAATGGTGAAAAAGTTAGAAATTTAGTGGAGCAAAGAAATAAAAAGGACTTAAGAAAAATACGTATGGGATGTAAATAAAAGCAAGAAAAAGAAAAGAAAACCAAAAGGATGATATTGAATGAATTACAAAAAGTCCATAAAAGTTCAAAAATTTCCTCTGTTAGTTTCTAAATTCTAATTTGAATCATTCATGATTGTTTAAGTCCTTTTGTATTCCATTTTTCTTGAAATTCCTACCTTGACAATACAACCCATGGCCATGTTACAACCTTTGAAAGACCTTTAGACTTTGACATGCTTTCTATCTAAACTGTGGAGTTTCTGGTTGATTAACAAGCTTATGGTAATATTTTTGACTATAATGATTAGAGTGATACACAAACCATAAAACACTTGAGTGAAAATTGTGAGAAGAGTATCCTCTGTCTTGACATTGAAAATTGAATCACATAAGAATATTAATTTTGACATTTGAATAAATCTGTTTCTCTGTTTTAGGTTACTTAATTTACTAAGCTAAGTGTTTTCTGTTTCTTATCGTGTGAATATGATAATTGCCTGAGGACAAGCAAAGGTTTGATTTGGGGTATTTTGATAAATGTTTTAAAAAAGGTGAGTGGTGAAACTGAGTGTTTCAATTTGTGTATTATGGGAGGACTCTACAAATACAACAAGGAATTACAGTGGTGAAATTATTTAGCTTTTTGGAGAAACCCGTAAGTCTTTATTTTATTTTACCATGAGTTGTATGTTTTATTTCCTTTCCATTATGTATATGAATTTGAACCATATCATGAGTAACAGAATTAATTATCTTAGGATGATGGGGGTGTGATAATATTTTATGTTAATATTGTTTTGACTTTGAATTAAATAAATTTTTGTTTTCCATTTAGTTCAAATTATGCTCAATGCTCTTAGTGATTCCTAATAAGAACCTAACTGATAAATCTGTATACTTACAGGAATATTAGTAAGTTTGGGTAATTAATAAAATCGAAAGATTTATTGTTACTAGAAAGTTTTTGAACTAAGCCTAAGATTTTGAAATACTTTTTGTGACCACGGTAAAGCCTAATTTGATTCTTATTTATGAAAAGCCAATTCATTAACATAAAATAAAGTCTTGATCCCCCAGAATCCCAAGATACTCTCAACTCGGATTTTTAAGTGTCAAGTAAATTTTGTTTTTGTATTTATTATTATTATGTTTTATTTTACATAAACATTGAAAATCAATTGTGTGGATAATTAAATTTCAATCTGCTGGTACTTTGAAAACAGTCCCTGTGGATACGATAATCTTTTATATTACTCAACATAACCCGTGCGCTTGCGGAACCCTGTCAAATAGCATCCATTCAAACTGATCATGGGGGAGAATTTGAAAACCAAGATTTTGAAAACTTTTACGAAAGGAATGGAATCAAACATAATTTTTTTGCACCAAGAACACCTCAATAAAATGGTGTTGTTGAGAGAAAGGATCGTTCTCTAGAAGAACTTGCTAGAACAATGTTAAACGAAAATGCAATTCCAAAAAGTTTTTAGGCAGAAGCAATCAATACAACCTGCTATGTTTTGAACTGTTGTTTGATTTGACCCATTTTAAACAAAACCCCCTATGAGCTTTTTAAAAATAGAATACCAAATATTTCACATTTATGTGTTTTTGGATGCAAATGTTTTGTTCATAATAATGGTAAGGACAACCTAGAAAAAACTGATGCTATGTCTGATGAGACAACCTTTTTGGGTTATTCAATTAATAGTAAATCTTATCGAGTCTTTAACAAGCGAACTTTGACCATAGAAGAGTCCATTCATGTAAAGTTTAACGAAGATAACCAAGAGACTCTGAGAAAGGAGGATATTGATGATCTTATAGGTCTAATGGAGGACATAAAGATAGGAGAAAAAGAAGAAGAAACAAAGCAAGATAAGGCTCTTGAACAAGAAGAACCACCATCTAATATACCAAAAGAATGGATATATGTAAGAAATCTTTCAGCTGATAATATCATAGGTGATATCTCCAAAGGGGTAATTACTCGTAGTTCTCTTAGAAATGCATGCAATCTTCTCGCCTTTTTTTATCAAATCGAACCTAAAACTATTGATGAAACAATATTAGATAAACATTGGATATTAGCAATGCAAGAAGAGTTAAATCAATTTAAAAAGAAATGATGTATGGGAATTAACGCCCAAACCTAAAAATTATCAAGTAATAGGAACAAAATGGGTTTTTCGAGCTTAATAACAAGAAATAAAGCTAGATTAGTTGCTAAGGGTTATAATCAATAAAAGGGAATAGACTATGATGAAACATATGCACTCGTAGCTAACTTGAAGTCATTAGATTACTACTAGCATTTTCATGTTGTATGAATTTTAGATTATATCAAATGGGCGTAAAAAAAGTGATTTCTTGAATGGTTATTTGCAAGAAGATGTGTATTATGAACAACCTCTTGATTTTAAAGATTTTAAATATTCCGATCATGTTTTCAAACTTAAAAAGGCCTTATATGGATTGAAGCAAGCTCCAAGGGCTTGGTATGAAAGGCTAAGTAAATTTCTTTTAGAAAATAAGTTTGAAAGAGGAAAGTAAACAACACTTTTTTTATAAAATATGAGAATCAAGATATTCTGTTAGTATAAATTTATGTTGATGACATTATTTTTGATGCTACTAATGACTTGCTTTGCAAGCAATTTTTGAGTATGATGCAGAAAGAATTTGAAATATCAATGATGGGAGAGTTGACTTTCTTCCTTCGACTTCAAGTCAAACAAGGAAAGAATGGTTTCTTCATTAACAATCAAAGTACTGCAAAGAACTTCTTAAGAAGTTTGACATGCACAAAGCAAAGGAAATTGCAACACCAATTGTAACCTCATTTTATCTAGATCATGATGAAAAAGGCAAAGAAGTTGATGTCACCAAGTATATAGGTATGATAGGATCTCTTCTTTATCTTACTGCTAGTCGTCCTGATATAATGAATGTTGTATGTATATGTGCTAGATTTCAATCTAAACCTAAAGAATCTTATTTATCTGCTGTGAAAAGAATTTTAAAATATTTTGTTGGTACTCAAAATATTGGTTTGTGGTATCCAAAAGGGGAAAATTGCAGCATTGTTAGATATTCTGATTCTGATTTTGTCGGTTGCAAAACCGATCGTAAGAGCACTAGTGGTTCGTGCCATCTTCTAGGTAGTTTTCTTGTATCTTAGCATAGCAAGAAATAAGTAAGCATAGCCCTATCTACTGCTGAGGCTGAATATATCACAACCGGAAGTTGTTATGCTCAAAGCTTATGGTTGAAGCAACAACTTGCAGATTTTGGAGTATTCCAAGATCAAATTCCCTTGAAATGTGATAACACAAGCATGATTAATATAACAAATAATCCAGTAATGCACTCTCAAACTAAGCATATTGAAATAAGACATCATTTTATTCGAGATCATGTGTTAAAAGGGGATTGAAAAATTGAATATGTGGCATCAAATGACCAACTAGCAGATATTTTTACAAAACCCTTAACAAAAGAAAATTTCATAAGAATTCGAAGAGAAATGGGAATTTTAAATGAATCATGCTTTGAATAATTATTTTCTCAAACAAACTCTGAGCTGTTAATTATCAGTGGAAGTTTTGGCAAGGAAAGACTTGGTACTTAAGCGGTCACACTAGACCCACCTCTCTTTCCTGGTAACTAACCTGATTACAGTATTAAATTTCTTTGGAATGAAGTTATTAAAGGAAAATATGATATTTTCTTAAAATAAAATAAAGCATGAAAAATTTAAAACATATCAAGGTAATCGATTAAGATAATCGATTAAGTACGATTAAATTGAAAAAGAAGCTGTTTAATCGATTAGCATAATCGAATAGGGAAAATAAATCTGAAATAGTAGCCTTTTATTCAAATAGCTTATTCGGTTAGGTGCCATATATTCGGATATCTTAATCGATTACAACGGTTGCAAGAGCCATAAAAGAACGCGTTTTCTTGTTCCTTTTCGTACGCCTATTCAAGTTTCAAGGAACCCTAACCGATTATAATTCTTTGTTTGCACCAAAACTCTTCCTTTTCCCTATTAATCCTTCATTAATTTACTCTATAACTCTTCCCCTCTATAAAAATCATGCCTTTCCTCTAATCTCTCACCCATCCTTTACTTTCTCTCTCTCTAAAACCTCCATTGCTAACATTCAAAAAGCTTCAAGCTTTCAACTTTCTCAACTATGCCTCATGCAAGGAAGAAGAAAAGAGCCAACATTGCTGGAGCATATTCTCGTTCCTGAGTATTTCTCACCTTACTTCGAAACCAAGCAAGAGGAAACCCATTACCTCTCTAATTTTGCAAGCAAAGGTATCATTTATCCTTTGTGGCTTTCAAAGAACTTCTTCAAAGATCAACGTTTCTATTTACTAAATGTCTTAGAGAAACATGATATTCTTGAATTTGCTTCCTTATCTGTAACATCCTAGGTTATTTTTGCATTTATTTTTACTGACTTATTCAAGTGACAGTAGTCACAGTTAGATTAATTAAATAAGGTCTAGAAAAGAAAAGCAAGTTAATCTAAGCACAACGGATGGGAGAAAGGGAATCAGGGCCTCCCACTTGAGCGGGGCCCTTACTCGTTTAAGCGAGATTCCGGACTCTCACTTGAACGAGGTCCTATTCACTTGAGCGAATACCTTTCACACATCGGATTATACACAACATGCAACCGGACTCCCAAAATTTCACTCTAAAAATGGTTCTGTGAATCCAAAGAGTTATTATAGCTACCATGAAAGCATATGTATTTTAAAATATAGGTTTACATCCAGTCCGGTCTTAATTAAACACAACTAATAATAATACTAAGAAGTTCTTATACACATATATTTATCTCTATAGAGAGTCACTCAAAGTCACTTGGACCCTGGCACCGATCTCCCCCTTGGCGCGACTCCATGGCTCCTTCCCCCTCCCTGTCTCTGGTTACTAAAAAAAAAGGGCAAGGGTGAGTGTTTGGCATTGTAATTAATATAGAATGGAACTTAACAAATATACATGCATATTTATACATACACATCAAACATCATTTGTAAGTAAGCATACCGAAACATAGTGTATTACATACAGTAACTATATTGAACCAGCCACACAATTCCATCACATTCATCACGATCACAACTGACTCTCATACAATCTGACTCCTAGTATCCGGATACTAAAGGATTGGCCTTCAGCTCGGGGTCCTACTTGACACCGAGTCCTGCTTGACTCTCCACCTCGACCACTGGGTCCTACTTGACCACTGGGTAGCTCAACTGGGCACGAAAACCACGGGAGCCGGAAATGAGGGGCTATCATATACCGTCGGCCATCCCACACCACATAATCATTCAACAGTTTATCTTTCACATAATAATATCAATTCCTCCTCACTCGGGTAGCCTGCTTGCTAACCCGACGTCACATAACACTGATCATTTCACATTAGATATCACAAGATCATAACATGATAAACTCATCCACATCCGATCCTCTACTAATTAATGTACTCAGTCACACATGCACAAGCATAAACATACAACTACGTTTAGTAATATCTTCCTTAACCTGTTTAGATTACTTCAAGGACCTGTATAAGAAGCGAGTCCTATTCTAATTAATTATAACCCGAACACCCCCCTTACATTGGTTCCACGCTTCGATGATCTGTTCTCTATGTCGATTCCTTCCTCTGAGCACTGGTTTCGCAGTCTCAACTCCGTCACTCAGTCTTCCGTTGCTTAGCTTACTACCTACGGATCATAAGGTACAGCTCGTCACTTCAACGTCCTTAGTTCATGGACTGTATTTGGGCTCACACTCACCGGAGGAGTGGAGAACAGCCACGAATATAGCCATGCATGGCTTTAAACCGCCAAAGAATAAAAGGAATAAGGGAATCACAATTGGAATGGATCAGTAGACTCACCTTGAAGCCTCGATCACAGGAATGGGAATAGATTGAAGTTTGGATACAAATGGAGTCCCTCTCCAGCGCATGCAAATCAGCGTTAAGAGAGGAGAGAAAAACGAAAGAGAAGGAACAGACCAACAACAAAGGTAACTTGTAAATAATGAAGAGGGAAGGAAGAGAATCTCCTTATATATATGTATAGCTCATGGGCAAGATCGTCTTTTCCTTTATTTTATTTGTATTCTTACTAAATTTAATCAATTTCACTATATTAACTATTGCATAGTTATCAAATCAATTACACGTATTTATTCCTTCAACGTTTAATTATTCACAATTCTCTAATACTTCGCAAGAGTATAGGCCCAATATAAATATCGGCCCCCCGGCGTCCTAACTAGTGTTCGTACCTCGGAAATCCGAGCTACAACCTGAGAGATCGGATATCTCATCCGTGCTCACCTCTTGGTTACCTACATCCGTTGTTTCAGTCATTATGAGGTTAATCCGGGCTATGACCCCGTGTGAGGCGCTCTCCTCACAACGGTTGGACCAGACCACCTAACTCTGTCCGCTCTTCTCCTACACTCCCGATCTTTAACTCCGCCTGCTCGCGCTTCTGAGACCGATCTCGACACCGGCTTTCTTATCTCTGGCTAAGACAGAACAAATATTAAATAAAACTTCTAAAACATTTACTAATCATTTCCCATTTCTTATAATTCTCATTAAAACATCAGGGATGTTACATCCACCCCCCCTAAAAGGAGATTTCGTCCCCGAAATCAGTGTTCCAGTTGAAAAAGATGAGGGTACATTCGTCTCATATCGGATTCTAACTCCCAAGTGTAGTTCATCCAATGTAAATTCTGCCACTTCACCTTCACCAGCGGTACCTCCTTGTTCCTTAACCGTTTGGTTTGATGCTCTTCAATGCCGATTGGTACCGCCTCCACCGTCAGGTTCTCCTTCACTTCAATGGAGTCACTCGGTACAATCATGGTATCACACGGAATGTAGGCTCGAAGTTGCGATACGTGAAACACGTTGTGAATGTTAGTCAACGATTGGGGTAGATCCAGTCGATAAGCGACTTCACCAATTCGTTCTAGTATTTGGTATGGTCCAATATACTTCGGATTAAGCTTTTGGCTCTTCAAAATTCGACCTACACCCTTAGTCGGTGAAATCCTTAGGAACACCCAATCACCCACTTGGAATTCAAGGGGTCTGTGCCGATTGTCATAATAGCTCTTTTGCCGGTCTTGAGCAATTTTTATCTTTTCTCGGATTAAAGCGATTTGCTCATTCATCTCTTGAATCATCTCAAGCCCCAGATGAAGGGCATCGCCGTTCTCATTCCAACATAATGGAGTACGACATTTCCGACCATAAAGAGCTTCATATGGAGTCATCCCAATGCTGCTATGGTAACTGTTATTATATGCAAACTCTACCAAGGGCAAGTATTTCTCCCATGATCCGCCCTGTTCCAGTACACATGCCCTTAACATATGTTCAAGAGTCTGTATAGTCCGTTCTGATTGGCCATCGGTCTGGGGATGGTAGGCTGAGCTCAATTTGAGCTTAGTACCTAGTTGTTGTTGCAAACTCCCCCAAAACCTTAAAGTGAATCGGGGATCCCGATCGGAGATAATGCTTGAGGGCACACCATGCAGTCGTACGACCTCAGCAATGTACAACTTAGCTAATCGATCTAGCGACCACTTCATATTTATTGCCAGGAAATGCGCACTTTTGGTTAGTCGATCAACAATCACCCAAATCGCGTTGTATCCGGTTTGAGTACGGGGTAGTCCGGACACGAAGTCCATGGTGATACCTTCACACTTCCAGATCAGAATTTCTGGAGGTCGAAGCAAACCTGGAGGTCGTTGGTGCTCAACCTTGCACTTCTGGCATATCACACAGGATTTCACATACTCGATTATTGCCTTCTTCATACTTGGCCACCAGAATTCCTTTTTTAAGTTATGATACATTTTTGTCACTCCCGGATGTATACTCAAAGAGCTCTTGTGTGCTTCTGATAGCACCGCCTGCCTGAAGCCTCCATGTGCAGGCACCACCACTCGGTTCCTGAATCTCCATATACCATCATTACCCTGAGTTATCTCCACATTTTTGCCTTGGGTCTGTGTATCAATCAGCCTCAGTAACTCTTTATCGTCTTTCTGTGCAGCTACCATCGACTCCAGAAATTCGTTGGAGATTTTTAACATTCCGATTGTCATTCGGTTTGGTGCGTCCATAACAACTCCAACATTCATATCTCTAAAGCTTTCCAGCAATTCCTGTTCTCTACCTATCAGGTAAGCCATATGCAGTACCTTCTTGCTTAGTGCATCTGCCACAACATTCGCTTTGCCCGGGTGATACTTTAAATCGAAGTTGTAATCCTTCAAATACTCTACCCATCTCCTCTGTCTCATATTTAACTCCTTTTGATCAAATACGTACTTTAGACTCTTGTGATCACTGAATACTACAAAGCGAGCCCCATATAGATAATGATGCCAAATCTTCAATGCGTACACCACTGCTGCAAGTTCCAGATCATGAGTCGGGTAATTCTCCTCATGTGACCTCAATTGCCTTGAAGCATAGGCAATTGCCCGATCAGCTTGCATCAACACACACCCCAATCCAAATTTGGATGCATCACAATATACTTCAAATTCCTGTGTTACATCGGGCAGTGCAAGCACAGGGGCAGTCGTTAAACATCGCTTAAGAGTTTGGAAGCTTAATTCAGACTTTTCCGACCACACGAAGGGGTTTCCTTTCCTTGTTAACCGAGTCAGAGGAAGTGCTATCCGAGAGAACCCCTCAATGAAGCGTCGATAGTATCCAGCTAATCCGAGGAAACTCTTGATTTCAGTTATTGACTTCGGCCTCTCCCAAGCCATAACCGCCTCAATTTTTGTCGGATCAACTGAGATTCCCTCTTGGGAAATTATATGCCCCAAGAATTGTACACTACTCCCCCAAAAATCACACTTAGATAGTTTAGCGTACAACTTCTTCTCCCGAAGTACTTGTAAAACAAGTCAAAGATGTTGAGCATGCTCCTCGTCCGACCTCGAATATACCAAAATATCATCAATGAATACTACCACAAACTGGTACAAGTACGGTTGAAAAGTCCGATTCATATAATCCATAAAAATGGCAGGGGCGTTCGTTACTCCAAAGGGCATTACTACGTACTCGAAGTGCCCATATCGAGTCCAAAATGCTGTCTTTGGGATATCCTCTGACCTCACTTGGATCTGGTGGTATCCCGACCTCAAGTCGATCTTAGAGAACACAACGGCGCCTCGCAACTGGTCCAGTAAATCGTCAATCCGAGGTAGTGGATATTTATTTTTGATTGTCAGTTTGTTCAGCTGTCGGTAATCAATGCATATTCGCATACTACCGTCCTTCTTCTTTACCAATAACACCGGAGCGCCCCAGGGTGAGGCACTGGGTCGGATAAAGCCCGTTTCTAGTAATTCATTTACTTGTTTCTTCACTTCGGTTAATTCCACCGAAGATATTCTATATGGCGCTCGGGACACAGGTTCTGCCCCGGGAATCAAGTCAATAGAGAAATCAATCTCCCGACTGGGAGGTAGTTCCGGAATTTCTTCCGGAAAAACGTCAGGAAATTCACAAACAATCAGAATATCACTTAGCAGGAGGTTATGCCGACCCTCCGAAGCGAATAAAACAACATACGTGGTTAGGACATGGCTCACCCCGTTCTTCATGTCACGTTCCTGAGAGAAAACAATATTCTTCCGATAACAATCGACCAACACATGATTAGCAGCAAGCCAATCAAGACCTAGAATAACATCTAAGTCCTTCAATGGCATACAGATAAAATTTACTCGAAAAGTACGAGCTTCGATTTGCATCGGTAGTTCTCTACACACTGTAGTTGCACGGAAAGTGGAACCAGTTGGAGTGGAAACAATAAGAGCGTTCTCCATTAAACTGATTGGCAGACCAAGCCGTCGCACACAACTTTCCGAAATAAAGGAATGGGTGGCACCTGAATCATAAATTACATCAACCAGATAACCACAGATGAGGCACTTACCCTATACCAAATTGTCATTCCTCGTAGCTTCTGAAGCATCAAACGCAAATACACGCCCGGTCATGGCCTTCTGGGCATCGCTAGATTGGGCATCATATCTTCCCGATTGTTGGTTCCCTCTACCAGCTCTATTCCGGCCTCTCCTCGAAAAGTTGGAACCCCGGGTCCCAGAAGAGTTAGTTCGGTTATCCGTCCTGCCCTGCTGTTGCCTCTGAGGGCAATCGGGCCTGAGGTGCCCTGGTTGTCCACACTGGAAGCACACAATCTGATTGGCTTGGCAATGTTTGGCAATGTGACCTTCCTGACCACAATTGTAGCATGTACGATTACCAGAAGGATTACCCGATCGACCAGTGGAACCCCGACCGGAAGAGGATAAGGAGGTAGCAGAAGACTTGCCACCCCGGAAGAATTGACTCATCCTCTTGAAGTTGAATCCTTTTGCCTTCAGTGGCTTTTTATCTCTCGGCTGGGACGTCCTTTGTAACTGCACCTCTTCAGTCAGTCTTGCTTTGTTCACCAGGGTTGGGTAGTCCCTAATCTCCATTGGTACGATTACACTACGGAGCTCAATCCGTAGTCCAGCTTCGTATTTGGCGCATTTGCTACCTTCAGTCCCTTCTAACAAGAAAGGGTGGTAAAAATCACACAGCTCGTCAAACTTGCTGGTGTACTTAGCTACAGACATCCGGTCTTGCTCCAACTTCAGGAATTCCATTTCTTTCCAGATTTTGTAGTTGTCTGGGAAGTATTTAACAAGGAACCTCCTTCGGAAATTCACCCATACCAACGGCTCATTGGCTGCGTTCATCTGCACCTTCACTCGGGACCACCATACTCTAGCTTCTTCTTTTAGTTGGTAAGTAGCAAATAAAACCTTTTGCTCTTTAGAGCACTCAAAATATTCAAAAACCTGCTCGATATCCCTGATCCAGATGTATGCCCCGTCATAGTCATGTCCCCCTTTATAAGTCGGAGGATTCCTTTTCAGGAATTTATCCAGAGTGGGACCGGACTCGGTCCTACTCATCAGCTGAGTAAATCTAGAGAAGAAATCATCTCTTCCCCCAGAACTAGTCTCTACGGCCATTTAGTAATTCTACAATGAGCAAACACATCACCATTAATAACCAAGATCAGTCAGGGGGTCGTAAACTTACCTTATATTCATAGAATACTACGCCAGCGGAGTGCCAAGGGAATGATGCCAGACCACACACAATCTCAATACAACAAAATACAATCAACCTTCATAAAACTATCACAATCACTAGATCGGCCCACACACCGGCTCTAGAAAGAACCGCTCTGATACCAAGTGTAACATCCTAGGTTATTTTTGCATTTATTTTTACTGACTTATTCAAGTGACAGTAGTCACAGTTAGATTAATTAAATAAGGTCTAGAAAAGAAAAGCAAGTTAATCTAAGCACAACGGATGGGAGAAAGGGAATCAGGGCCTCCCGCTTGAGCGGGGCCCTTACTCGTTTAAGCGAGATTCCGGACTCTCACTTGAACGAGGTCCTATTCACTTGAGCGAATACCTTTCACACATCGGATTATACACAACATGCAACCGGACTCCCAAAATTTCACTCTAAAAATGGTTCTGTGAACCCAAAGAGTTATTATAGCTACCATGAAAGCATATGTATTTTAAAATATAGGTTTACATCCGATCTGGTCTTAATTAAACACAACTAATAATAATACTAAGAAGTTCTTATACACATATATTTATCTCTATAGAGAGTCACTCAAAGTCACTTGGACCCTGGCACCGATCTCCCCCTTAGCGCGACTCCATGGCTCCTTCCCCCTCCCTGTCTCTGGTTACTAAAAAAAAAGGGCAAGGGTGAGTGTTTGGCATTGTAATTAATATAGAATGGAACTTAACAAATATACATGCATATTTATACATACACATCAAACATCATTTGTAAGTAAGCATACCGAAACATAGTGTATTACATACAGTAACTATATTGAACCAGCCACACAATTCTATCACATTCATCACGATCACAACTGACTCTCATACAATCTGACTCCTAGTATCCGGATACTAAAGGATTGGCCTTCAGCTGGGGGTCCTACTTAACACCCCGTGAACCCTGCTTAGTTCACCGAGTCCTGCTTGACTCTCCACCTCGACCACTGGGTCCTACTTGACCACTGGGTAGCTCAACTGGGCACGAAAACCACGGGAGCCGGAAATGAGGGGCTATCATATACCGTCGGCCATCCCACACCACATAATCATTCAACAGTTTATCTTTCACATAATAATATCAATTCCTCCTCACTCGGGTAGCCTGCTTGCTAACCCGACGTCACATAACACTGATCATTTCACATTAGATATCACAAGATCATAACATGATAAACTCATCCACATCCGATCCTCTACTAATTAATGTACTCAGTCACACATGCACAAGCATAAACACACAACTACGTTTAGCAACATCTTCCTTAACCTGTTTACATTACTTCAAGGACCTGTATAAGAAGCGAGTCCTATTCTAATTAATTATAACCCGAACACCCCCCTTACATTGGTTCCACGCTTTGATAATCTGTTCTCTGTGTCGATTCCTTCCTCTGAGCACTGGTTTCGCAGTCTCAACTCCGTCACTCAGTCTTCCGTTGCTTAGCTTACTACCTACGGATCATAAGGTACAGCTCGTCACTTCAACGTCCTTAGTTCATGGACTGCATTTGGGCTCACACTCACCGGAGGAGTGGAGAACAGCCACGAATATAGCCATGCATGGCTTTAAACCGCCAAAGAATAAAAGGAATAAGGGAATCACAATTGGAATGGATCAGTAGACTCACCTTGAAGCCTCGATCACTGGAATGGGAATAAATTGAAGTTTGGATACAAATGGAGTCCCTCCCCAGCGCATGCAAATCAGCGTTAAGAGAGGAGAGAAAAACGAAAGAGAAGGAACAGACCAACAGCAAAGGTAACTTGTAAATAATGAAGAGGGAAGGAAGAGAATCTCCTTATATATATGTATAGCTCATGGGCAAGATCGTCTTTTCCTTTATTTTATTTGTATTCTTACTAAATTTAATCAATTTCACTATATTAACTATTGCATAGTTATCAAATCAATTACACGTATTTATTCCCTCAACATTTAATTATTCATAATTCTCTAATACTTCGCAAGAGTATAGGCCCAATATAAATATCGGCCCCCCAGCGTCCTAACTAGTGTTCGTACCTCGGAAATCCGAGCTACAACCTGAGAGATCGGATATCTCATCCGTGCTCACCTCTTGGTTACCTACATCCGTTGTTTCAGTCATTATGAGGTTAATCCGGGCTATGACCCCGTGTGAGGCGCTCTCCTCACAACGGTTGGACCAGACCACCTAACTCTGTCCGCTCTTCTCCTACACTCCCGATCTTTAACTCCGCCTGCTCGCGCTTCTGAGACCGATCTCGACACCAGCTTTCTTATCTCTGGCTAAGACAGAACAAATATTAAATAAAACTTCTAAAACATTTACTAATCATTTCCTATTTCTTATAATTCTCATTAAAACATCAGGGATGTTACATTATCTGATGAATCTATTTATTCTGATTTGGTCAAAATGTTCTACTCCTCTCTATCCTTGAAAGATGGAGTTCTTGAAGCATGTGTTAAAAAGGTTAATATGAAAATTTCTGATGAAATATTGTCTATGAATAGTCTTATTCCTTTAGTGGACTCTATTTTATTGGTCACTCTATTGATGATTCCAAGAATTATAATCCAACGGAGGCTAGAACATCTCTTTGGCGTGAAGATCATGACACCTATAATTCTAGGACTGTTGGTAGGCTTTCTTTGGATAATAGATCATTGCATATTGTCTGGCTAAAATTCTTGTTCCTAGAAGTAGCAATTATGCTTTGGTTAAGGAAATGGATGATTTGATTCTTTGGGCTATGGTAAATAAGCACCCTATTAATTGGATAGATATGATCAAAATTCATATGGTTGAAAGTAAGAACAAATCTAAACATCCTTATGTTATTCTTCTAACCAACCTATTTAAGGCCTTTAACATTGATCTCAAAGGAGAAGTTAGGGAAAAGCTATCTTCTAAGAACGAAATGGCCGCGGTACAATTGGCTTTATTAATTTACTCTATAACTCTTCCCCTCTATAAAAATCATGCCTTTCCTCTAATCTCTCACCCATCCTTCACTTTCTCTCTCTAAAACCTCCATTGCAAAGGTTCAAAAAGCTTCAAGCTTTTAACTTTCTCAATTATGTCTCATGCAAGGAAGAAGCAAAGAGCCAACATTGCTAGAGCATATTCTGGTTCTTGAGTATTTCTCACCTTACTTCAAAACCAAGCAAGAGGAAACCTATTACCTATCTAATTTTGCAAGCAAAGGTATGATTTATCCTTTGTGGCTTTCAAAGAACTTCTTCAAAGATCAAGGTTTCTCTTTCCTAAATGTCTTAGAGAAACATGATATTCTTGAATTTGCTTCCTTATCTGATGAATTTATTTATCCTGATTTGGTCAAAATATTCTACTCCTCTCTATCCTTGAAAGATGGAGTTCTTGAAACATGTGTTAAAAAGATTAATATGAAAATTTCTGATGAAATATTGTCTATCAATGGTCTTATTCCTTTAATGGACTCTGATTTTATTGGTTACTCTATTGATGATTCCTGGAATTATAATCCAACGGAGGCTAGAACATCTCTATGGCGTGAAGATCATGACACCTATAATTCTAGGACTGTTGGTAGGCTTTCTTTGGATAATAGACCATTGCATATTGTCTGGCTAAAATTCTTGTTCCTAGAAGTAGCAATTGTGCTTTGGTTAAGGAAATGGATGTTTGGATTCTTTGGGCTATGGTAAATGAGCGCCCTATTAATTGGATATATATGATCAAAATTCATATGGTTAAAAGTAAGAATAAATCCAAACTTCCTTATGCTATTCTTCTAACCAAGCTATTCAAGGCCTTTAACATTGATCTCAAAGGAGAAGTTAGGGAAAAGCTATCTTCTAAGAATGGAATGGCAGCGACACAATTGGTAAAAAATGAGAATTTCTCAATATATCGGAGTATGGGATTTTAGTCCTCGACCTCCTACTCATAATCCCCCTCCTAGACCGGTACCTCAAGATCATGGAAATGTTATCCTTAAAGCGGTTCAAAACTTGAATAATTGTCTTGATAGTTTTGAAGCTCGCTTTGATATTCTTGAAGAAGGGCAACAAACTATCATTGCCCGATTGGAAAGTCTTCAACTTCATCATCCATCCTATCCACCTTCTCCACCTAACATGGATTAGTTTTCTTTGTATTGGCTTATGTTTTTAGTGATAAATCAATCTATGACAATGTTTGCTTTTACTCTTTAGTGTGTGTTTAATTTTGATAATGACAAATGGGAGAAAATATGATGATTTCAAAATGATAATGATGTATGCCTTTGATGATTTTAAATATTTGAATATGATAATGATATGATTGGGAGATAAAGGGGGAGAAAGTATGATGGTATAATATAATTGGATGCTATATAATGTTTTGATGATTTGAATATCATACTGTGATTATTTTTATATATGAAAAATTTGATCCTCACTACTATGGATTTGAGATTTATTAAAATGAGGAAAATAAGGTCTCTTTATCATTTTTCCTATCATCAACAAATTTTTGTCATCATCAAAAAGGGGGAGAATGTAATTGTTCATAATAATATATCAAACAGGGGAAGATTTAATAAAAAGAATTTTCATTACCCGAGTTTTGATGATTCCAAAGATGTGTTTCAAAAATATTAAAGCATTGAGAATCTAAGATCAACATTTTTGTAATCAAATAACGTAATTAGGAGCAAGGTAATCAATTAAGGTATTCAATTAAGGCTTACAAAAAAATTTTGAAATTATTTGAAACAAAGCTAATCGAATAAGGTATTCGAATAAGGTGAATCTAGACCAGTTTTTATTAAACCAGAACAAAGCTAATCAAATATGTAATCGATTAAGGCAAATTTGAATGTGTTTTAAATGAAATCTTCTTGCTGGGAAGCACAAGTTTGTCAAGTGCAAACCAAATCTTCTTGCTGGGTAGCACAAGGCCTGAGTAGAGATCACTGGGCAAGTAAGAAAAGTGTCCTGGTTGATCATAGGTGATCTTTTGTTGCTTTAGCTTGAAGGCATATAACATGGCATGGTCTAAAGGTGGGGTGAGGGAGGTGTTGAGTAGAATAACTTCTAAAGGCATAAGGAGGAAAGAGGGGGTTGGTGAAGATTTCAACTTTATGGAAACCTTGTTCTTCTAGGTTGTAATTGTACATAATAATATATCAAACAGGGGGAGATTTAATAAAAAGAATTTTCATTATCCGAGTTTTGATGATTCCAAAAATATGTTTCAAAAATATTAAAGCATTAAGAATCTAAAATTAGCATTTTTGTAATCAAATAAGGTAAATGATTAGGAGTAAGCTAATCAACTAAGGTATTCAATTAAGGCTGATAATTTTTTTTTGAAATTATTTGAAAGGGAGCTAATCGAATAAGGTATTCAAATAAGGTGAATCTGGACCAGTTTTTTAAGAATCAAATTTGAAAATCATCAGATTACAACGGCTAGTTATCACTTGGAACACTATAAATAGAGGCCTAACTCTGATTGGAAACCACTCATATGCATTAAGCTTTCTTATTCTTTTTCACACACTTTCAAGAAGCTAAGTTTGATTTATTTATTCTGCGCTTTTAAATTTCTAATTTTGCTCTAGAAGAGAGCTACATTCTTGTGAGTAAGTTAATCTCTTTTGTGCTTTAATTTTGAAATTTGCTTTATCAAAAAAGCTATAGTTTTTTATCAACCTTTCTATGCATGAACTTTTATAAAACCGCTTTATCAAAAAGAGAGCTACATTCTTTGAGTTGATCATACTTGATTTGCACTTTAAATTTCTATTTTACTCTTTCAAGAAAGTTTTCTTAAGTGCTTTAAATTTGCAAAATCTACTCTATAAAGAGAGCTACATTTCGTGATCATCATCACATTTCTTTCTTCTCTTATCTTGTTTTCACACATTCATTATAAAAGAAGCATAAAGGTTTTTGTTTTTACTCATACACAAATTAGGTTGGAATATTGTAACAAAGGAAAGGTTGTAGCCTTTGGGGTTTGTTGAGTAATAATTGTGAAAAGGATAAAAAAGTAAGGGATAGATTTCTTGGTAGGGAAATCAAGAGACTTGTATTAGCTCATCTTGTAAATCTCAAATTCTTAGTGAAAACTCTCAAGTAAGTTTACTTGGGGCCTGAACGTAGGGGTTTCCGAACTAGGATAAAATTTGAGTGTGTCATTCTCTCTCTCTCTTCTCTTACTCTACTTAATTTTAAGTTATATACTTGATTTACTTTCTTGCTTTAATTGTTATCACTTATTTATTGGGATACTAATTTCTTCATTTCTTAAGTAAGGCAAAGTAAAAGTGAAATTAAGTTCTAAAAGGTAATTAATTTTTAAGACTCAATTCACCCCTTCCCCTCTTGAGTCATTAAGGCCACTTGGTTAACATAGGTCAACTGTAAGTCTAGTATGGATGTGGGGTTTGAGGCCAGGGGTAATAAGGGTGAGAGGTAGAGAACTGAGAGGCTTAGTTAAGGTCTGGGTGTTAACAAATAAGAGGGGTGAGTCTTGTGAGGGAGGTGGAGGCCGAGGGATGTGTAATCTGAGGTACAAGGGTAAAAAAATATGGTTTGTTTCTTTTTTAGGTTTGAGGAATAGAGGTGGAGGTCTAGGGTGTAAATTGAGAGGAAGAAATTTGAATAGCTATAGGTTTAGGCTATATTAGTAGAGAGGTATGAGAAGGAGATGAGGGATTAACAAGTGAGGAGAGGGAAACAGACCTTAGGTCAGGGGAGGAAGATAGTGTTGTAGAATAGGATTAGTAGACATCTCACGCTTGATAGTCGTTGAAGGTCAAACAAACCTTACCTTTTTCATAGCCTTAAACCTTTTTGGATCTTCAGAGGCCTTCCTCTTTGAAGTGGACCCTACAATAAACTTATCCTCAGTCTGAGCCTTTAAAGAGAGTAGAGGAGAGAACGTTGGTAGCTTGGTAACCAAAGAGTTATTGTAGCTCGTGTCTCCAATATCCAGACTTGGAATATTTTCCAGAGGAAACATCTTTGCCAGGATAGCAGGGTAGGGTATATTCTTTTGGTTCTTCCCTACTAAGGAAATCATGTAGGTCATGATTATGTTGGGGAGCCTGACCTTCTACAACTAAAGCATGTGAAACATGCAAAATCTATCTAGCTTTGTTACTATATCCTTGGTACTCTTCTTGGGGTAAAAGACTTGCTTCATTAGCAAGTGAAGCATTTTCACCTTGGGGAGGAAAGATCCAGAGGTCTTGCTTGCTGCATTAGACTTCCCATATAGCACCTTATTGATCTCAGCAGTAGAGACTATGGAGCCTTCATAGTTCTCCATATACATCATTCTTTCTGGTGAGCATTCAAAGACTGTAGCAAGAACATCTTCAGAAACGTTTATCTTCTTTCCTTTAAGATTCCCATGGATGATAAACCTCATCTTGTCTACTTAGATAGCTTCCAAAACTCCAGAACCAAAGAAAAAGAGTATGGTTACTTGTCAGTGCAGAACTCGAACCATCATATGTAACATCCCAAATTTAATAAAAATAGATAATTGAGAGGAATAAATATTAGATAATTATAAATGGGTTAATGAGGGTCCCAGAAAATAAAAAATAGTTAAATTGGGATTTATCATGAATATTCATAATTTATTAGGACTAAATAAGGCAAAATAATACCCAGTTGAAGTATGGGTGTCAGACCAAGTATCTCCGATTGAGATGCCGTTGGTCAGGGCTGTTAAGAATATTATTGGGAATCCGAATCTATATTCGGAATAATTTATAGATAAAGTATTAAGCCTAAACTAAGATCCTGTTTATTATAAAATGAAGAAATTATTATTGAGGGTTAAAAATAAAACCTAAAACTCCATTCTCTTCCCTCTCATTTCACGTTACTTTCCCCTCTATCTTTTCTTCATTTCCTTCATTTTCTTCCTCCTCTCTTCTTGCCCAAACCGTGACCACCCATCAAAAGCCATACCCACCCAAAATTATTTGATCTCCATGGATTCATGAAGCACACAAGGGGCATTGGAGCAATGCTTGACACCTCTTCCTTCTTCTCCCTCTCAATTTCATGTTTCCCTTAGAGCTTGGAAATATGGTAAGGCTTTCCACTCATTCTCCTCCATTTATGGTTTTTAAGATGCTTAAGTGAGAGATGGTGACATTGGGCTTTATGGACAATGATAAAAATGGTGAACCCTGGGCTTGAATGCTTGGAGATGGAACTTTTGATTTATGGTTTTTATTATGTGAGATTGAGAGGTTGATGAGATTGTTATGATTAAATGAAATGGTTGGCGATGATGGTTGTTGGGTATTTTAGAAGAAAACCCTAACCCTAGGAATTAGGAAAATGAGTAATAATGTTGTGAAAAGTGGTTTTAAGTATAAACCCATGATATTTTACATATGAATGTTGTTTATGATGATGGTTAATGGTTATTAGAAATGGTTATTGAGTTTTGATGAAAGCCCTAGAGATTGGGATTCAAGGCTTTATGGCAAGCCTTGAAATAGGGTGGTAATTTGAGGTTGGAGTGAATTAGTATGTAGGAATGAGCTTTTAAGTGTGTGACATTCATCATTGATGACAAGGATATGTGAAATCAAGAGAATTGTCATATAATAGCTCTAAGTTGTTAAGTATGTTAGAGTTGTGATCTTGTTATGAGAAGCTTAAACAATGAGAATATAAGAAATAATAGCAATTAGATGGTTTATGAGATATTGGATGCCTTAAGGATAAGCGATGGGATTTTATTGTTATTGGGTTGGTTGACCCTTTAAGATCTAGAGAATCTTGGTTTTAGGAAAAGAATTCCCGAAGCCTAACACAATGGTACGAATTGGTGTTTTAGCAAGTCTAGGACTTGATATTGAGCTTTATGATAAGTAACATTTCTTTAGAATTGTGAGGAACGCCTTGAGATGGCTTATTGATTGTATGAATGCATATGTATGTTGTGTAGATGATATTGCAGGCAATGTGGCGGAGCATTCAGAGCGTGCATTTGGTTACGGCTCTTCCCTCGAGGTAGAAGAGGAGTTTACATTCCAAATGCATGAGTTATGTAATTGATGATTATTGTATATGATGAAACTCATGCTTGCCTTGCCATGATTATGTTGAATGATGAGATAATTGATAATGTGATGAATATTATACTTGGCAATGGTGGATTATTGAGAAATATATATACATTTGAATTGATAATTAATGTTTGAAGTTCCTTTGATGGGAGTGATGTTTATGTTTATAGAGAAATTATTTATAGTGTGAGGCTATGCCTTGATATTAATGCATAATTGAGGAACTAATAGAGCCAAATAGAGTTTTATAAGAATTGAATGGTTTGTGATAGTCCCGATAGCTTTTATGCGTAGATTATGACTTCTAGAAATTAGAATGGGCCAATTCCATTGAGAATAGGCCATTGAGTTGCACAAAAGTGCCTCAAAATGGGTAAAACGCATTTATGCACATAAGTCACTCATCTTAAGGAATTTTTGAGTGAGATCGGTGGCCATGCGTCACAAATGATGTATTATAACTTGTGTCAAAATTTGGTAACATTCCAATATCATTTGCATAGATTTAGTTGAGTGAGAAGTTCATTTCCTTAAGAAAATCTGCATAATTTCTGCAATCTGATAGGGTGTAATCGATTAGCCCCCCTGGCCTACTCGATTACAAGGCTTCTATCTTTAAGAAAATCGATCAGCTTAATCGATTATAGTCCCATAATTGATTAGACTCAAAGTTGTAATCGATTATGAGCTAAACAAAACCAAGGTAATAGATTACCTTCAGTGTTGTAATCGATTATGAACCGAACAAAATCCTTGTAGTCGATTAGATTGGTTCTTGTAATCGACTAGGTGAAATATCTGATGCATTACATAAATTTCAAGAGCTCTGTAATCGATTATCCCCAATTCTGTAATCGGTTAGGGCAATCGATTAGCACTTGGCCTAATCGATTATATTAGTGTAAAAATGAAGTTTTCACACCTTGAGCATTTATCTTGCATCTTTTAGCTCCTCAAGCCTACTTCACAATTATTGGATCTTTTTAGACTCTCTCCGAAACCATTGTGACTAATAGGTGACAATTGTGACATGTCCCTCTACTTTTAAGACTAAAAATGAGCCTTCCTTATATCTTGAAGTTGAAATTTGTCATGAGCTCATTAGTATCCGAAACCCCTTACATTATGTAATACAGAGAGAATTCATTAAGGGTATATGTGTGGTGTGCCTTAGTGGTGATTGGGGACTGGCTTAAGGCCTTGGTAAGTTATGTGTATGCCTAAATCCCGTTACGAAAACATGAATGTACACCACCATTAAGGTGATACATAATTGATAATGAAAATTAAAGGTTGTGGTTATATGACACAACTTGTATGATAATGAAATTAATGAGGGGACAATTGAGTGGCAATGAGTTATGATAACTCTGTGAAATTGAAATAGTATCTGTAATGATCAAAAAATGGATAAGGCCACACACATTTAATGATGAATAATGATGTTGGATGAAAAGGGATATTGTTGTTGAACATACCCTTGGTTTAATGCTGATTTATATTATTAATGATGGCAACGCCATTGTGTTTGATACAAGTGTTATCTTGTACATATAGATTTAATTGTATTGGTTAGCATGTGATGCTATGTACTTGAAATGTGTTTATCAACATGCCTTCATTGATTCCCATGTGTGGACTCATACTATGATGCTTGTTACGCTTCTTGAATTCCATGCGTGGATTAATAGGGGAATAATGTTGTGGCTATTAAGATTTCAAGTATATGAATGATATGCCTTGAGGGGCTTTGTAAATGATTGTATGTTATTGATTAAAAATATTAAATTAAAATATATCCATATGTGAGAAGGTGAGATATCCTTGCGAGGTTGATTGGGATATGCATTATTGCATTTTACATTAATGGCATGGCATAACATTGAATATGTGGTTGTGATCACAATGATGAAAGATCATGCGGGATTCTATGAAGGGAGTACCCCTTGCGAGGCGGGAAACCAACGTGATGATGATATGATATTGAGCCGGTGGTTGCGATCACCTGGTTGTTGAAATGAAAGGCCCTGCGGGGACCACTGTGGATGAATATTCGTGGTTGCGATCACGAGGAGGGAGTACCCCTTGCGAGGCGGGAAACTGTTATGAAATAATTGACATGTGGTTGCGATCACAATGAGACATTCTACGGGATTGTATGATGATAAGCCAGTGGTTGCGATCACTTGGTACTTGAAATGAAAAAGGCTTTGAGTTCCTATGATGTCCCGTGGTTGCGATCACGAAGAGGGAGTACCCCTTGTGAGGCGGGAAACCAATATGATGATGATTATAAGTGGTTGCGATCACTTGAGATACCATGTGCGCATGGGTGAATGAAATGGATCCATTGCATATGCATTAAACAGTTGACATATGCATTAGCCATAGGTGCATGGCATTTGAGATGGGATGACCACGAGAGATGAGAAACCCCTTGCAAGGAGGAATTGAGTAAAGATTTAATGAATTGATGATGATAATTTATGAATGGCCTTGTTGATAAGTGGCAATATGATTGTGTATGTGCTTATGCTTCCTTATGTTGTGAACTGCGTTTCATGAGGCTTGTATGCCTATTATATCAATGTGATGATGATTGAAAGATGAATTGATGATTTTATAGCAAAGCACACATGATGAATGAATGCATCTACACTTAATCATAATATATGTATATTTGTTATTTTGAATGTATAACTCTCTCCCATGTGGTCTCCTTTTTAGCATTCTGATGCAGGTTGCCATGGGATGAGTTTGGATTTTAAATTGAAGTTTCGGGAAGGTAAATAGTGGTAGTGGAAGTGCCTTGGCTAGCATCATTTGTGAATTTTAATGTAATAAATAAATTATATATGATGATATCGATGATTTGGTGATTTTGGTTAGTATAAGATAATCGTGAATGCATAAATGGTGAACCTATGTATTAGTACATAAGTGATGATTTGATGAGTACTTGAGGAATTGAACATGAATAATATACATTAATGATGGGAGTGTTTGGATTAATGCCAATAGGTGAATGAGTAGGTCAATTATAAGATATAGGCAGTGGTGATAGTTAGGGCATGACCACGGATGTATATGCATATTTATATTATATCTTAGGCAATGCATGTGTCTGTTGTAAGTGCATGAATGGGTTATGATCTAATAGGTTTATGTTAGGTGTTTGCATGCTTTTACTGAGCCTTTTCTCATGTCGTCATATATGGGACTAGGCGTATGCCCGGTATACACATTCTTCTTCCGTTGTAAACTCTACTATTTTTGTATACTGTTATGGGTGAATTAGTTACCGATCTAGTTATATGTTGATAAATCTCACTCTTCGATTTTATGTGGTTCAGGTCTTGATGTAGTCGAGGTGGTGTTTAGAAATTATTTCAAACGTGAAAAATTTACTCGCATTTTTATTAATTATTATCTTGATTACATCGGGATCCGAGTTCAAAAAATCAGGGGTGTGACATCATATCCCCTGAAGCTCGATAGTGACATCCATTCCTTCCATCTTGTGCTAAATTGGGAGGAAGTAAGAAGACTCCACTATGTTATCCATTGACAAGTTCACAATCATTATTGAAGGTTAAGGTTAACATTTATGATTTTTAGGAACGGTTAGAAACTATTGCTTTAAGTGGAAAAACCATTTCTATATTGTTAACTAAGTGGCCTCAATGACTCAAAAGGGGGGTGAATTGAGTCTTAAAGATAGTTACCCTTTTAGAACTTAATTTCAATTTTACTTTACCTTACTTAAAGAGATGAAGAAATTAGTATCACAATAAATAAATAATAACAATTAAAGCAAGAAAGTAAAGCAAGTAAACAACTTGAAATTAAATAGAGTAAGGGAAGAGAGAGAGAATGGCACACTCAAATTTTATCTTGGTTCGGAAACCCCTACGTCTAGGCTCCAAGTAAACCACTTGAGATTTTCCACTAAGAATTTGAGATTTACAAGATGAGCCAATACAAGTCTCTTGATTTCCCTACCAAGAACTTTATCCCTTACTTTTATCTTTCTCACAATTCTTACTCAATCGTCAAAGGCCATAACCTTGCCTTTATTACAATGCTCTCAATTCAATTTATGAATAAGTAAAACAAAACCTTTTCCACTCCCCTTACAATGATAACCAAAGCAAGAGAAGAAATAATGTGATAATAATAATGAGATGTAGCTCTCTTTGTAGAGCAGATTTTGCAAATTAGAAGCAACAATAAAACTTTCTTGATAAAGTAGAAAAGAAGTGTAAAGCGCAAATCAAGTATGATCAGCTTTAAAGAATGTAGCTCTCTTTTTCATAGCATGAATTTTAGAAAATTTAAGCGTAGAAGAAGTTGATCAAAAATAAAATTCTCTTTGATAAAGCAAATTTAAAATTGAAAGCACAAAGAGAATAACTTACTCATAAAAATGTAGCTCCCTTCAAGAGCAAAATAAGAAAGTTAAATGCACAAAAAATATTAGCCAAAACTTCGCCTCTTGAAAATGTGTGAGAAACAATAAGAAAGTTAATGCATATGAGTGTGATTTTCAATGAGGACTTAGGCCTCTATTTATAGTGTTTCAAGAGATAACTAGCCGTTGTAATCTGATTATTTTCAAATTTGATTCCATTGAAATATCCCTTAAGTTTAGTAAAAAGCTGAGAATCAGTCAAATTTACCGAGTGTATTCGAATACCTTATTTGAATAACAACATTCTGCTTCATAAAAAATTGGTCTAGATTTATCCTATTCGAATACCTTAATCGATTAGCAACGTTCTGATTTGATTTTAAAACTTCTAGAATTGTCTTAATCGATTACCTTAATCGATTATCAAGGTTCTGTTTCAATTAAAACTTGTCCAGATTTACCTTATTCGATTAGCTCTATTCTGGTTTAATAAGAACTTGTCCAGATTTACCTTATTCGAATACCTTATTTGATTAGCTCTGTTTCAAATAATTTTAAAATTTGTTTTATGAGACTTAATCAAATACCTAAATTGATTACCTTTCTCCTAATCAAATACCTTATTTGATTACAAAAATTGATTTTAGATTCTCAATGCTTTAATATTTTTAAAACACATTTTTGGAATCATCAAAACTCGGATTTTAAAAGTTCTTATTATAAAAACTCTCCATGTTTGATATATTATTATGAACAAAAACATTCTCCCCCTTTTTGATAATGACAAAAATTTATTGATGATAGGGAAAATGATGAAGAGACCTTATTTTTCTCATTTCAATAAATCTCAAATCCATAGTAGTGAGGATCAAATTTTTAATATTTAAAACATAGCATGATATTCAAATCATCATATAGCATATGATATCATTATATTTTCTCCCATTTCTCTTCCAATCATATCATCATTATATTCAAATCATATCATCATACTCAAATCATTTCAACATCATCAAAGGCATGCATCATTTAAATCATCATATTTTCTCCCCATTTGTCTACATTATATATTCTCATGGTAATTTCATTTCATATCAATGCAATGCAAGTCATAAATTATCATGTTCAAAATCATCATTTTTAAGCCATGCATCATTTTCAACAAGTCATCACATTTAAATGCATCATTTTTAAGTCATCATATTTTCTCCCCCTTTGTCATTATCAAAAAGAAACACACACTAAAGAGTAAAAGCAAACATTATCATAGATTGATTTATCATTAAAAGTATAATCCAATACAAAGAAAACTAATCCATAGGTGGAGGAGGTGGATAGGATGGATGATGAAGTTGAATACTCTCCAATCGAGTAATGATAGATTGTTGCCCTTCTTCAAAAATGTCAAAGCGAGTCTCAAACCTATCAAGACAATTGTTCAAGTTTTGAACCGCTTCAAGGATAGCATTTCCATGGTCTTGAGGTGGTTGTCGAGGAGAGGGATCATGAGAGAGAGGTCGAGGATTAAAGTCCCATACTCCGACATATCAAGAAATTCCTTTTTTTTCCAATTGAGCCATTGCCATTTCATTCTTAGAAGATAGCTTTTCCTTAACTTCTCCTTTTAACTCAATGTTAAAGGCTTTGAAGAGCTTGGTTAGAAGGATAGCATAAGGAAGTTTGTAGTGGTTCTTACTTTCAACCATATGAGTTTTTATCATATCAATCCAATTAATAGGACACTCATTAACCATAGCCCAAAGGATAAAAACATCTATTTCTTCAACCAAAGCATAGTTGCTACTTCTAGGAACAAGAATTTTGGCAAGGCAATGATGCAATAATCTATTATCTAAGGAAAGCCTACCAACAGTCCTAACATTATAGGAGTCACGGTGTTCACGCCAAAGAGATGCTCTAGCCTCTATTGGATCATAATTCCAAGATTCATCAATAGAATGGCCATTAAAATCAGAATCAACTAAAGGAATAAGACTAGTCATGGATAAAATTTCATCAGATTTTTTCATATGAACCTTTTTAGCACATGCTTCAAGAACTCCATCTTTCAAGGATAAAGAGGATAAAACATTTTGACCAAATCAGGATAAATAAATTCATCGGATAAGGAAGCAAATTCAAGAATATCATGTTTCTCTAAGACATTTAGGAAAGAGAAACCTTGGTCTTTGAAGAAGTTCTTTGAAAGCCATAGAGGGGAGATGATACCTTTACTTGCAAAATTAAAGAGGTAATGGGTTTCCCCTTGCTTGGTTTCAAAGTGAGGAGAGAAATACTCAAAGGGACGAGAGAATGCTCTAACAATGTTGGCTCTTTGCTTCTTCCTTGCATAAGACATGATTGAGAAAGTTGAAAGCTTAAAGCTTTAACAATTGAGGTTTTTGGAGAGAGATAGTGAAGGATGGGTGAGAGATTAGAGAAAAGGCATGATTTTTATAGAGAGGAAGAGTGATAAAGTGAATTAATAGAGGATTAATAGGGAAAGGAAAGAGTTTTGGTGCAAACAAAGAGATGTAATTGGTTGGGATTCCTTAAAACTTGAATGAGTGTGCGAAGAAGAACGAGAAAATGCGTTCATTTATGGCTCTTACAACTTTCGTAATCGATTAAGGTATTCGAATACATGGCACCTAATTGAATATGTTATTGGAATAAAACGTCACTATTTTAACTTATTTATTGCACTAATCGATTATTTTAAACAATTATCCTGATATTTTTGAAGTTTTTTTTCATGCTATATAAAAATATTTTATTTCCCTTTAATAACTTCATTCCAAAGAAATTCAGTACTGTAATCAGGTTAGTTCTCAGGAAAAAGAGGTGGGTCTGGTATGACGGCTTAAGTACCAAGTCTTTCCTAGCCAGAACTTCCCACTGACCATTAACAACTCAGAATTGTTTTGGAAAAGAATTATTCAAAGCATAATTCATCAAAAATTCCCAATTCTCTTTGAAGTCTTATTAAATTTTCTTTTGTTAGGGGTTTTGTAAAAATATCCGCTAGCTGATCAGTTGAAGCCACATATTCAATTTTCCAATCCCCTTTTAACACATGATCTCGAATAAAATGATGTCTTATTTCAATATGCGTAGTTTGAGAGTGCATTACCAGATTCTTTATTATATGAATTGCACTTGTGTTATCATATTTTAAAGGAATTTGATCTTGGAATACTCTAAAATCTGCAAGTTGTTGCTTCAACCATAAGCTTTGAGCACAACAACTTCCGGCTGCAATATACTCAGCCTCGGCGGTAGATAGGGCAACGCTTACTTATTTCTTGCTATGCCAAGATGCAAGAGAACTATCTAGAAGATGGCACGAGCCACTAGTGCTCTTACGATCGATTTTGCAACTGGCAAAATCAGAATCATAATATCCAACAATGGTGTAATTTTCCCCTTTTGGATACCACAAACCAACATTTTGAGTACCAACAAGATATCTAAAATTCTTTTCACAACAGATAAATGTGATTCTTTAGGTTTAGATTGAAATCTTACATATACACATATAACATTCATTATATCAGGACGACTAGCAGTAAGATAAAGAAGAGATCCTATCATACCTCTATATTTGGTGACATCAACTTCTTTTCCTTTTTCATCAAGATCTAGATAACAAGAGGTT
The DNA here is from genome assembly GCA_037962975.1 of Clitoria ternatea. Taxonomy (NCBI): domain Eukaryota; kingdom Viridiplantae; phylum Streptophyta; class Magnoliopsida; order Fabales; family Fabaceae; genus Clitoria; species Clitoria ternatea. The sequence goes on from CM075671.1 coordinate 185,382,730, forward strand.
GCCATTGGTGTAGCAATTCCTTTTGCTTTGTCCATGTCAAACTTCTTAAAAGTTCTTTGCAATACTTCGATTGATTGATGAAGAAGCCATTCTTTCCTTGTTTGACTTGAAGTCCAAGGAAGAAAGTCAACTCTCCTATCATTGACATTTCGAATTCTTTCTGCATCATACTCGAAAATTGCTTGCAAACAAATCATTAGTAGTACTGAAAATGATGTCATCAATATAGATTTGTACTAAGAGGATATCTTTATTCTCACTTTATTCTCTTTCAAACTTATTTTCCAAAATAAATTTACTTAGCCTTTCATACCAAGCCCTTGGAGCTTGCTTTAATCCATATAAGGCCTTTTTAAGTTTGAAAACATGATCAGGATATTTAAAATCTTTCAAACCAGGAGGTTGTTCAACATACATATCTTCTTGTAAATATCCATTTAAGAAAGCACTTTTTACGTCCATTTGATATAATTAAAATTCATACAACATGCAAATACTAGTAGCAATCTAATGGCTTCAAGTCTAGCTACGGGTGCATGCATTTTATCATAGTCTATTCCCTCTTGTTGATTATAACCTTTAGCAACTAATGTAGCTTTATTTCTTGTTATTAAGCCCAATTCATCAAGTTTGTTTCAAAAAACCCATTTTGTTCCTATTACTTGGTAATTTTCAGGTTTTGGTGTTAATTCTCAAACTTCATTTCTATTAAATTGATTGAATTCATCTTGCATAGCTAATATCCAATATTCATCTAAGATGGCTTCATCAATGGTTTTAGGTTCGATTTGAGAAACAAAGGCAAGATGATTGCATGCATTTCTAAGAGAACTACGAGTAAGTACCCCTTTGGAAATATCACATATGATATTGTCCGCTGAAAGATTTCTTGGATATATCCATTCTTTTGGTATATCAGTTGGTGATTCTTTTTGTTGAATATCCTCAGCTTGCTTTGTTTCTTCTTCTTTGTCTCCTATCTTTATGTCCTCCATTAGACCTTTAAAATCATCGATACCCTCCTTTCTCAAAGTCTCTTGGTTATCTTCGTTAAAATTTACATGAATAGACTCTCATACAGTCAAATTTTGTTTGTTAAAGACTCAATAAGATTTACTATTAGTTGAATAACCCAAAAAGATTGCCTCATCAGACTTAGCATCAAATTTTCCTAGATTGTCCTTACCATTATTATGAACAAAACATTTGCATCCAAAAACACGTAAGTGTGAAATATTTGGTTTTCTATTTTTGAAAAGATCATAGGGAGTTTTGTTTAAAATGGTTGAATCAAATAACGGTTTATAACATAGCAGGCTGTATTAACTGCTTCGGCCCAAAAACGTTTTGGAATCTCATTTTTATATAACATTGCTCTAGCAAGTTCTTCTAGAGAACTATTCTTCCTCTCAACAACACCGTTTTGTTGAGGTGTTCTTGGTGTAGAAAAATTGTGTTTGATTCCATTATTTTCATAAAAGCTTTCAAAATCTTGCTTTTCAAATTCTCCCCAATGATTAGTTTGAATGGATACTATTCTTAAGTTCATTTTATTTTGGACAACCTTCATAAGCTTCTTAAATGCTTTAAATGTTTCGCTTTTATGAGATATAAATAAAGTCCATGTAAATCTAGAGTAATCATCCATAACCACAAGTGCATAGTAATTACCACCAAAACTTATAATTCATGATGGTCCAAAAAGATCAATATGTAAAAGCTGTAAAGGCCTATTTGTTGAAACAATGTTTTTAGGTTTAAAGGAGGCCTTTACTTGCTTTCCCTTATGGCAAGCATCACAAAATTTGTTTTCAAATTTCATTTTAGGCAATCCTATCACTAAGTTTTTTGAAATCAATTTGTTCAAGTAATCTACGTGAATGTCTCCAATTCTCCTATGCCATACAAATGATTCTTCTTCTCTAAAGACCAAGCATTGTTCATCATTTGAGGGCAAGCCATCTAGATTAATCATTTGACCAATGAATTTGACTTTATTTTCTTCTTTTTTAATCATGAAACCATTTGAATTAAAGGTTATAATGAACCCTTTATCACATAATTGACTTATACTTAACAAATTGTGTTTTAATCTCTCAACATATAAAACATCATTGATTGAGGTAAAGGACTTGGTACTTACATTTCCATGTCCAAGTATCCTTCCCTTTGTGTTGTCTCCACAAGTAACACTTCCTTTATTCTTTGGAGTGAAGGTTATGAATTTGGACATATCTCTGGTCATATGTTTTGAACATCCGCTATCTAGATACCAATGAGAGTTTGCCACCTTAAAACATACCTACAAAACAAGTTTTCAAGTTTTAGGTACCTTTTGTATGTTGGGTCTTTTCTCATTAGTTTGTATTTTTATAATTTATTTTGGAACCCATACCTTTCTAGTAGATTTTTAAAAGGTATTCTTTATATAGCAATTAGAATTAATATGACCATATACACCACAATAGAAACATGTTGCATTCAAGGAATAAGATATTTTATAATGGTTCTTATATGGTTTGTTATACCTTCTTTTAAAGAAATTTGTACTCGTATGACCCATTTTTCCACAAGTTGCACAATTTAAGATGGGTTTAGGTTTTTCTTTAAAGGGTACAAAGAAGTTCTTGTATTCCTTACTATTTTCATACTTTTCATAACCTATGCCTGTTCTATCAAGGGTATACTTTTGATTTCCAAGAAGTCCATCAAGATTCTTTGTTCCATTTGTAAATTTCTCAAGAGTTTCCTTTAAGTCTTTATATTCATTTTCAAGAAGCATGCATTTATCAAACAACATACAATCTTCATCATTATTACAAGTCATGAGAGTGATATTAGATGTGATTAATTCTCCATTTTGAACTCTAAGGTTTTCCTTTTCTAAGTTAATTTCATGCAACTCATTTTCAAGTTTCAAAATGGTTTATTTTGAGCATGCATACTTTTTTGTTATTAACATGAACTTCTCATGCAATTCACCAAATGCTTCTAGCAATTCATCTTTATCAATTTCACTTTCATCATCACTAAAATCATTTAGGGAACTTACCTTATCATTTTTAGAGTGCTTGGTTATGAGGCAAAGGTTAGAGACTTCTTTATTCCTCAGGTGAGTCTTCATTCTTTTCTTCCCAAGCTATGTATGCTCTTCTTTTTCCTTTGTTGTTCTTGTTTTTTTCTTGAGATTTGGACAATCTATTTTGAAGTGACCTATTTTGCCACATTCAAAACAAGTAGGAGGATTAGTATAATCTTTAATGAACTTTTTACCTTGGTTGGATTTCTTCCTCGGAAGCCTTTCTTCTTCATGAACCTTGCAAAATTTTTGACAAATAGACCAAACTCTACATTGTCAATTTCTTCATTTTTGGATTCTTCTTCTTCATCTTCTATTGATGAAGCTTTAAGAGCAATACTCTTCTTTTTGGTGAGCTTCTTCTCTTCTTCTTCCTTGGCTATTTTTAAATCTTTGAGCACTTATTCATGTTCTTGAAGCTTACCAAATAGTGTGGCAAAGGACATGGTGTAGAGATTTGCCATTTGCTTCAATGCGGTCACTATTGGTTTCCATTCCTTAGTTAAACTTTTCAACACCTTTTGAATCAATTCCTTGTTGCTGTAACTTTTGCCCAAGGTGAGTAAATGATTTATAATAAGAGTAAAATGTTTTTGCATATCCATAATACTTTCCTCTCGACTCATTTTAAAACCTTCATATTGACTAGTAAGTGTACCAATTATAGCATCTTTAACATCATTAGTACCTTCATGAATTTTTTCAAGAGTATCCCACATTTCCTTAGCAGAATCACAAGTAATAACTCTAAAAAATTCATCAGGACCTAATGCTAGAGTAATAAGATTTTTTTCTTTAAGATTAAATTCTACCTTTTTCTCCTCCTCGTTATTCCATAAGTTCATTATTGGCAATAGTTCATAGCCGTTTCCTTACATGATAGATTAACTTTATTACTATTGGATGACATATAGTAAAAATTTAAAATTATTACCTTATCCTAACAAATATTACCTTGAAAAATATATTTTATAATGAAAATAAAATAATTATTGACCCTTAATATTGTTAACCAAGTAGCCTCAATTACTCAAGAGGGGGGTGAATTGAGTATTAAAAATTTTGCTTAGAAATGCTTTTGATATGATTCTTTGCAATCACTTTGTTCAATGTAAGTGATAGTAATAATAACAAGTTACTATAACACCAAATTGGGCATGTAGCAATTTATCTAATAGTTGGTGTGCAGAGATTAACTTCAACTAGAATGATGATTTTAACCAAGATTTCAGCTCAAGCAATTTATCAAACAGTTTATGTGCACAGAAATAAAGAGTTCAAGGAAGAGATAATTGTAAACTAATGTACTAGTTCCACCACTTTCACTTGTGGTGTACGTATAGCCTTCAAGCAAACCACTTGAAGGATTCCATTATTGAAGATTTAAGATACAAGCTTTGAGCAATTACAGCTTCCTAGTGTCCTACACTCAAGAACTCAATCCTCACAAGCAAAGGGTAACCCACCCAATCTCACAATCTCTCAATCTCTCAATAACCCAAAGGTTGAACCCCAACATTTGATACAACTCCAAACTTAGGTGTTGATGATAGGTGTTACAAGAATAAACTCTCAACTAGAGTGGATATACAAATTAAAGTACTCAATCTTAACAACTCTCAAAGATATACAAATGGGAAATCAAGAGTTGCAGAAAATGAAAACCATACAAGACTCAATCAATTGACCTCTAGATGTTGTATATTGATTGCCTTATGTTGTGTTTTTTTTCTTGTATGAATTCAATGTTCATTTATAGGCATGGAAGAGCTTCTAGTCGTTGTGCAACTTGCTCCTTCGAATATAATGGTGTATGGGCTGTCTTCCTTAATTTAAGGGGCTATTTAAAGGTTTTCCCTATTATATGAATCGATTCCCCTTAACCATGAATCGATTCAAAGCATTCTATTTAACAAAAATCACATTTTCACACATATGAATCGATTCACCATCTCCATGAATCGATTCCCAGCATTCTGTTTTGTCAAAATTGTATTTCTAGGGGCATGAATCGATTCACCATAACCTTGAATCGATTTCCACGTTGTTGTTTTGTTGTTTTTGAATTCCCAGGGATATGAATCGATTCACCATAACCTTGAATCGATTCCCACGTTGTGTTTTTCCATTATTCATGAGTTTTTGATGTTTACAATGTATGTGTTGAAGCATGGCTTATTCCTTTGATACTTGAGCATTGTATTTCTTGTATTTGATCCTTGTTGTGTGTGTTTTTCATTATCAAACACATTTTCCCCTAGTTATTCATTAAGTACTTTCCATTCATTCTTTGTTCTTGAGTGTTGTTCATGTTTGTGCTTGAGCTTTTCCTTTGCCATTATGTTTGTCATTATCAAAACCTATTTCAACATATAAACACAAATATGTCAATCATGATTTTCTAAATCACATGTATTGTGATGCATATATTCAAATTAGAATAACCTAGATTCTCAATATGTCAATTACAATTTTCTAAATCACATGCATTGTGATACATTCAAATCTGTAAACACCTAAATTTTATAAATCACATTGTGATTTAAATTAAAATGTTTTTGTGAGCAAAAACAATTGTCATCCATTAGTCATAAAAAAACCATTATAGTGTCATCCATGACTACTAGTCATAAAAATGTCATCTACTATGTCATTCATCGCTACTATTAATCAAATCAATCTTTTACACCCATCAAATTTAAAATAAAAAAATATCTTCACAAATAACAAACCAAGTCTTCATCTTCTTCTTCTTCCAAGTTGTCATCCACTTTATCCCCATCCATATCATGATTTACCTACAAAGTAAATAATAGCATGTAAAGATTCAAATCCATTTTTTAAAATAAACAAAAACAAGTATATCTAAAATTATTTGACTAAGCAAATTACAAAGTCACCTTGGAAATTGACAGAAACAAGTATATCAATAATTATATTAACTTTAATTTCCTAATTACCTCATATGTGGATATAGATGAACACAACCCACTATTAGTATCACCAGGAATAGATAGCAAGGCTGCTAAAGCTTCCACATCTATGTCTGAGTTATTTTGATTTAACATGGTCCTTATAAGTACTTGAACTTTTTGCTCCATTGGTGCCATTTGTTTATTATTCTTTATTTCTATCTCTTGAACTTTACCAGTTAACTCTTTGACTTCAATAACATGCCTTTTCTTAATCTCTACCATTTCATTTTGTCTTTTCAATAGAGTGGGAGTTATTGTCCTTCCTAAACAATGTACTCTTCCAGGCTTTTCTTTGCCAAACAAGGATTGAGAGGCCTCTGTTGAAGTCTGGCCAAAATTATCAATCAAGTCTTGAAGTTTTGTCTAGCATTTTCAAAGGTAGAATCAGTAAAAAAAACAAAACAATCTATGCTAGCATGTTAAGAATTCAACTACCAATTCATAATTAGACACCATATTTTCAAAGGTAGTAATTTGTTTCCTATATCAAAACAGTTCAAGAACATCACCATAAAAATAATGTAGAACTAAGGTATTTGCTATTTTCCAATGTATATCCATACTAAATAAAAACAAAAAAAATCCAGTATTGCAACTTACAATTGCATTTGTGTTTTTTCATTTAATTCTTTTCCTTTCTTTCTCTGTCTAGTTTCAATGAACATCTTTGCTTGTGTAGGTGGCTCTCTATCATCTTTGCTAGAACGCTACATGAATGAAATAATGATTTTACTAAAGAATACTAAATAATTAACTCATAAATTATGTTAATGAAAATGAAATACCAATCTTTCCCTAATAACAGCAAAACTTATATGGCCTTCTCAATGTCTCCATTTTTGTTAAGATATGTCCTTAGTATTTTAATCACTCGTTTCCTATGTTCATAAATAAAGAACTCAATAAAATATGAAATTATAAATTTGCAATGTAAAATAAAATATAATTTTAATATCTATCTTACTTGTGTGGTTTCAAGCCTCCAATACTCAATTAATGCCTTAAACTGTGGTTTCGGTATATCGTTGGGACAGTTTTTTAGTAACTCACGTATGTTCACCTTCTGATTGAAGTAATTCTTCTTAATTAAGCATTTATGTCTCCTCCAAGAATCATTTATAATATTGAGCACAACCTTTTCTCCATTATTAGGATGTATGAATTTGGTATACAAAGAAAAACAACATAATTAGATATTCAAATCATGAATGTATTGAAACACATATGATACACAAAGTTAAAAAAAAATTAGTACCTTGACATAATCCAATATGCCATCTTTGTTTGGCACACTCCTCCAATTAGTGTAAGTAAGGGTACATAAATCTGCACTTCTTGCTATTGTGCCCAAAAAGTTGCTAAATTTATATGTCATTGGCCCAATAGGAAGTCCTTGATCATCTAATAAAATCTTTTTCCTTTTATCATTTGAACGTGCATGAATTTTCAAACACAAAGTCTTTCTTCTTGATTTTTTTAGTGTTTCCCCTAATTAATACCAATAATAGTAAAGCAAATGAAATTGTTTATATTTACAATATTAATACAAGAAACTAACATAAACTAGTGTACATAGATGATACGTTGCACTGTTTCATCGTTAATACCTTTACCAACATCATGTTGGTTATTGATATCTTCCTCAATTTCTTGCTCCCTTGTATTTTCATGATATCCATTATGCACTAACTCATCTGTTTGACTTTGTTGCTTGTTTTGTTTTTCCAAAAAATCTTTCATCGACATTGTTGGAAACGTTGGAGTTCCTTTTTGCTTCTTTAGGGGTACTGGTTCTTTCATTGATGCTTCAGCTTGATTTTTCCTCTTTAGGTTCTTGTTTGGAATAAATCCCTTACTATGATCATTAATTTTCTTAGATAGTTAAGGATGGACCTAGGTGTATATTTTGGAAGTGCAACTGCTTTTGATTGGACCACACTTGTGCTAGCCTGAACTTGTTTCTTTTGATCTTGCCTTGAATGTTGTATTTTACCAACATTTTTGTTAGATGCTTTTGGTTGGACATCACTTGAGGTGGACAATACTTGCTTCCTTTGGTCAAGCTTTGGTTGTTGCTTTTAAGTAAAAATCAACTCCATTTGATGTTTCCTTTGGACTTCTTCCTTCTTTTTTTTCTAGCATTTTCCACCTTGATCTTATACTTCTTAATTAATTCAGCACTAGACTTGGCTTCAAAGGATAAAAGATGAACACATACAAAGATGGTATTCAACACTAGAATTACAAATTATAAATTACAAATTCAACTAAGGGATAAATATAATGCTTACTTGTAAGGGTTTTCAAATTAATGAATGATGTAGCTACAACACTAGAAACTTTATTGATATCATATGACAATACCTACCTTATAAAAACACATAATAACATTAACATACAAATATAGTTGTAGTCATGTTTCAAATGAAGAAAACTTGCATTAATGAAAGTCAATATCTATAACACTTTCTAACATTACCTTATTAGTATAATTATTATAATTAAAATATAAAACATATGGAAATCAATCCATATAGTCACACAAAGAATCATCTTTGTCAAAATCTTCTAATTGAGTTCTGCATCATTTGACTTAGTAAATCCTGTCGCTACTTGGACTAAAAAACAAGTAAGTGTAATTCCTCCTAAACAATAAAATATGTTTACATGGGGAGAAACATATTTACTAGTTATATCATCAGTAATACAACATTTTTAATGACTATCAGAGGCAAGTCAATTCTAGTTTGTTCAACTTCAAAATTTTCATCATCAATAGTAAGATTTATTGCATGATCTGATGGCTCACTTTGATATGAATCTTTGGTATCCAACTCTGGTTGTTCTTTCAAATTAAAAAAATCCCTTAGAATAGTCTTCTGAATATAACTCTTATTTTCATTAAAAGGATCCTAAATGTAGAAGCATTAAAGGACTTGGGATGCTAACATAAATGGGTCATCAATGTAACATCATTTGTTAAAGTAAACACATGTCATTTCAAAGTTTTCCTTTTCAACCTTAAACCATTCACATCTAAATAACACAAACCTGAAATTTCCATAATAATCTAGCTCAATAATTTCAACAATTGATCCATAGTAAGTCATAGGCTTTTTTTATCGAATTTGCATCTTTAGTTCTTGCAAAGCTTTGGGTTATTGACACTAGTGTGACACCACTATTTTATGTTTTCCGCTTCGTATCACGTTGTTTTGTATGAAATCTATAACCATTTATGACATAACTAGAAAAACGCCTTGTAACTATATTTGGTGCTATAGACAACACTTTGAGTTGGTTGGATACATCATCCTTCAAGGCATGATTTTTAAACCATTCAACAAAATCTTCTCCTTGACTTGTTTCCTTCCTCCACCTATTTCTTTTTTTTAGATTTGTCATCTCACTTTCATGCTCCCTACAATTTAAATTACAAGGATTAAGAAATTGAGAAAATATATTTTGAGAAATTTTTTTCAAAAGATATATAAATTTACCTGATCAATTATTCAACTTCATCATAATTGAACATGATGTAACAGTGGGCTTGACCCCTTGGCTTCAAATCCAATGAAATTGTGTTACCGTTCTTTCCTCCCAAAGGATAACCCATAGTAAAAGAGAAATTTAAACCTTCAATTTCACATGAATCACTATTTCTATTCATTCTATTATGCCTTGTATTAACACCATCATGCAAATATCATGAACACAAAGTCAAGTTTTCTTCAACTATGTATGCCTCATTAATAAAACCTTCATGGCGACTTTTATTTCGAACATAACTCTTTAATTTACCTACATATCTTTCTGGAAAGTACATCCACCGAAATTGGACCGGTCCTCACATTCTTACCTCATGCACCAAATGTATAGGCAAATGGACCATTATATCAAAAAAACAAAGAGGAAAAATGGTCTCTAATTGGCAAAGGGTTTCAGCAATCTCCATTTCCAAGATATCTAAATCTGTCACATCAATTACTTTATGACATAAGCAACAAAAAATGAACAAAGACGAATTAAAGGATAGGTAACTTGAGGTGGCAATGTACTCTTCAATGCCACTTGCAACAAATAATGCAACATAAAATGTGCATCATGGCTCTTACAGCCATATATTTTTTTGAGGGGTGAACACATCTAGAAGTGCTTGACGCACAACCATCTGGTATTTTAGCTTTCTTTAAAACACCACAGAGTACACTTTTCTAACTTGAAATCATTGAGAAACATGCTTTCACAAACATTAAGTTTTTCCCTTCATTTGTTTCTATCGGGTGAAAGTTCTTTCTAACTCCTAAGTCTTGCAAGTCAAAACAAGCCTTTTGATGATCCTTTATCAAATATATTTTTTCTCAATGTTCATCACATCAAGATTATGATGTAAAATATTATGTTTCCAATATGGCAGCTCAAAAAAATAGATCTCTTTTTCCATGGACCATCCTTGACTTTCTTTTGATTCTTGCCAAACATATTATCAAAGTTAGCTAACAACTCTAGGATATCATTACCTTCTAACAAAATAGGTAGAGGCCTAGATTCCCTTATCATAATAAAATCCCTTGTATTAGATCTATATTTATGATCCATAGGTAGAAAAAAATGAGGGTCCATATAACACATCTTGTGACTATAGGGCAGCCAAGTCGAATTAGTGTTATAATTATAATAGGGACATGCTAAATGCCCTTTTGTGCTCTACCCGCTTAACATAGCATACCCATGAAAGTCACTAATAGTCCACAATAATGATGCCCACATATGAAAACTTTTTCCTAATGAGGAATCATATGTTTTTACTCCAGTATCCCACAACACTTTCAACTCTTCAATTAATGGTTAGAGGAACACATCAATGTCATTCCCTGGTAAGGTTGGTCTTGGACTCAATAATGACAACATAGAATACTCAACCTTCATGCACCACCATGGTAGAAAATTATAAGGTATCAATACCGCAGGCCATGTACTGTGAGACACATTCATGTATCTAAATAGATTAAATCCACCACTAGTTAATCTGAGTCTTATGTTACGACAATCAGTAGCAAAATCAAGATGACGTCTATTGTAATATCCCAAAATTTATAAAAATGATTAATTGAGTGGAATAAATTATAAATAATTATATATGAGTTGATTCATGTCCCAAAAATTTAGAAATAATTAAATTAGGATTTATTATGGATATTCATAATTTATTAAGGCTTGATAAGATAAAAGTATACCCGATTAAAATTTAGGTGTCAGGCCAAGTATCTCCGATTGAGGTACTGTTGGTCAGGGCTGTTAAGAATATTATGGGGAATCCGAATATGTATTCAAAATAATTTTTGGATAGAGTATTGAGCTCGAACGGAGATTTTATTGGTTATAAAACGATAAAACTTTATTGAAGGGGGGTAAATTTTAATTGTAAAACTTTTTTCCCTTCTCTTATTTACGTTGCCTCTTCTTCTCCCTTCATATTCTTTTTCTTTTCTTCTTTCATCTTCCCCTTCCATTCTCTAAAACCCCAAGTGTGGTGTACCTTTCTTCCTCTCTATTTCGTTTTTCTCTATTGGACAAGAAGGAAACTTGGTTGATTGAAGCTCTCTTCCCTCTCCTTGCAATTTCGTCACCTATTCTCCCTCTTTTGGATACTCACTCATTTCTTGGCTTGAGGTAAATTCGTCACCATTTTATTGAGTTTATGCCCTAGGTTATGGGTTATTATGATTTTTGAGAGGGTCATGTGTGTGGGTTATGGATTGGGAGTCATTTTTATGCGAAGCCCTAAGGTGGGATGTGTTAAATGTAAACATTTTTGTGCATTAATTGAGGTACACAAAAATGGCATTATAGATGGTGGAAAATGATGAGTGATAATGGTGATTGTTGAGTTTTAAATGGAACCCTAACTCTAGGAATTAGGGAAAATGAGTAATGATGCTTTGAAAAATGATTTTAGGTGTAAACCAATGATAATTTGCGTTTAGGTGTTGTTAATGATGATGGTTGATGGTTGATGGTTATTAGTGATAATTATTGGATTTTTAATGAAACCCTAGCCCTAAGAGTTTAAGAAATGGATATATTGTGACTTGGAGGGTTGAATTGAAAGTAAATAGATAATATCTAATGTGAGTGATGTTATTTATGATGATGGAAAATGATAGTAATGGTGAAATCATTGAGGATGAAACTCATGGATGAATGTTGTTATGAAATGTGTAGAAATGAATGTGAGCACCAAGATTATAGTGATTGTGATGGACTAATACAATTATGGTTGATGAGGTCTTAGAAAATGATGAGTGCCATTTGGATTTGTTGATTAATGATGGTTTATTGATGGCTACGATAGCTATGTTAAATTTTAAGTGATAATAATGACATTTGGATGATTTATGTAATATTGGATGCCTTTTTATAAGGGATATGATATTGTTGATGTTGGGTGTGGCTTACCCTTAAGACTAAGAAAATCTTGGTTTTAAGAAAAGAATTCACGAAACCTAACACAATTTTGTAAATTGGTGCTTTGACAAGTCTAGGACTTGTTAATTAAGCTCTATCATATATTGACAAATATTTAGAATTGTGATGATGCCTTAATGGCTTGATTGATTGAATACATATATATGTAAGTATGTTGGTGTAGATTGTATTCTGGGCAATATGGCGGAGAGGAATGTGTGAATCGTTGTTCTTCCCTCGAGGTAGGAGAGGAGTTTACATTTCAAATGCATGAATTGAATAATTGATGATTAATGTATGTGTTGTTACCCATGTTTACCTTGCTATGGTTATGTTGGAATGATGTGGTAATTAATATTTTGATGAATGAGATGCTTGGCAAATTATTGGCTTTTTGGAATCATATGTATGTGTGAGATGACAATGAAAGTTTTCAAGTCCCTTGATGGGCATGATTTATTGGTTGATGGAAATCTATGGATGGATAAATTGTTCAAAATGTGAAGTTGAGTTTATGATGTTCATGCAAAATTAAGGAACTGGTAAGGCTATATTGAGTTTTGGTGTGTTTGGATGCCACAGAATAGTTTCAATAGCGCCTATGTATGATTTATAACTTGTGGAAACTGAAATAGGCCAATTCCATTGAGAATTGACCCTTGTGTTGCACAAAAATGCCTTAAATGGATAAAACATATTTATACGCATAAGTATCTTGTTTTTGGAAATTTTTGAGTGCGGCCAGTGGTGTTAAAATTTGGTGGCCATTGGATTTCATATAAAAGAGATAGGGTGGTTAGAAGTTAGATTTTTCAGCTTTTTGGGACAAATTCTACATAATTACTGTCATAAATCGATTCACAATCAATTTATGAGTTGCTATTTTGCCCCTGGGTGTGTTCCAGAAGCGTGTGAATCGATTCACAAGACGTGGGAATCGATTCATGGTCCCCTGGAAATGCATGAATCGATTCATGGTTTATGTGAATCGATTCATGGCCCTGTTTTTGGCTGTTAGGATCCTTAGATTCATATGAATCAATTCATAGTCCCTCTTGAATCGATTCATGGCCCTCTTTTCATAAAAATTCATAAGTTTTGATGCATGTTTGGTCTTGTTGAGTCATGACATGCACATGAAATCGATTGTATATATTTTTAATACCTTTTAGCAATCGATGTATGATGGTATTTTCATGTCCCTCGTATACCTTGGTTTTTAAAAGTTGCCAAGTGCTTGTTAATATCCAAAACCCTTTTATTATACGAAAATAAGAGATTGTATTAAGGGTATATGATTATGGTGTGTCTTAGTGGTGATTGATAATGGCTTAAGGCTTTGGCAAAGTATGTGTGTGCCTATGTCATGTTATGAAAACATGCATGCCCCACCACTATTTATATGTTATGATGAATGATGGTAGAAGTTAAATGAGGTGTTTGTATAACACGCCCTTGATTAATGATGAGACTAATAAGGGGATAATTGAATGACAATATGTTATTATAAGCAATAAATTGGGATGATGTCGATAATGAACAAAGAGGAATATTGTTGACAATCGAGATTGATGCAAGATGAACTAGCAATCGTGAGTTAAAATTATACTTGATGGAAAATGTTGATGATGAATAAAGATAAGTGTTGTTATGGGTGTATGTATGTTACCACACATGTTGAATGACGAATATTGATGTTGAATAAAAAGGGATATTGTTGTTGAACATACCCTTGATCAAATAGTGATTGTTATTATTGATGATTTTGATGTCATTGTGGTTAATACAAGTGTGATCTTGTATGTGTAATTTGAATTGTATTGGCAAGCATGTGATGCTATGAATTTAAAATGTATTTATTAACATGCCTCATTAGTTTTCATGTGTGGATTAATGTTATGAGGATTGATATGCTTTTGATTGTCATGCATGGATTGATGTCAATATGAATTCTTAGCCATTGTAATGCAAAGTATGTGAATAGTAATGCCTTGAGGGGCTTTGAAATTGGTTACGTACCACTAATTGTATTGCTACATGTAAAATATATATATGTACCCTAAGTGAGTGGGTGAAAGAATCCTTGCGAGGTTAAGATTTGAAATATGCATTGTTGTATTATTGCATTCATAGCATGCTTGGCATAACATCTTGAATGTGTTTGCGATCACAATGAATGGTCTTGCGGGACTATATGAGAAAGAGTACCCTTGTATGGGGGAAATGAATGAACATGGTTGCGATCACGAGAATATTGATTTGAAAAGTCTTACGGGACTAGATGAGACTAAGTACCTTATGCATGGGGGAATGAGTCTGTGGTTGCGATCACATGACAGATTGAAATGATGAAGGTGGTTGCGATCACCAATATATTGAAATGATGAAAATCTTGCGGGACTATATGAGGGGAGTACCTATGTGTGGGGGAAACTAATATAAGAATGACGAATGTGGTTGTGATCACAATGATAAAGATCCTATGGGATTCTATGAATGGACCCTTGTATGGGGGACATATGCTTGATTGATTATAAGTGGTTGTGATCACTTGAGAAACCATGTGAGCATGGGTTATGAGAATTGTTTCAGAATGGATCCATTGCATATGCATTAAACAGTGTGACATATGCATTAGCCATAGGTACATGGAATTTGAGATAGAGATGACCCAAAGAGAGATGATAACCTCTTGAGAGTAATAAGTGATTAAACATGTATAGAATTAATGATGAATAATTGTGATAGCCCATGATGATGAGGGCAATGTGAATGTGTATGTGCTTGTGTATGTGCTTGCTATGAGTTATGAATAATGAGGCTTTTATGCCTAAGATGACATCTTGATGATAGTTATTCAATAAACTGATGATTTTATTGCAAAGCATACATGTTGTTTGTATATAATCACAATGTATTTAAATTCATCATTTTGAATGTATAACTCACTCTCCATGTTGTCTCCTTTTTAGCATTGTGATGCAAGATTATCATGGGATGATATCATGCCTTTGAGCTAAAGCTCATAGAGAAGGTAAATAGTGGAATGGAATGCCTTGGCCAGCAGTGATTGTTAGACATGATGTAATAAATAAATTGTGTATGTTGATGGTGATAAATAGTGAATTATAGAGATGTATTTATAATCCTTTGTAATGCATACGATAGAAGCATGCTTGATACATAAGTGGATGATGTGTTGATATTTGGGGTATTGGAATTTATGATCATTTTGATGGGTGGAATGATGTTGGACATGTAGTCCTTTTGAATATATAGAAGTATTGATAATACATGAATTGAGGGTGAAATTCTCAAATGGTAATGAATGATATTTGGATGCTTGTTTGGTGGTGGCCTAATAGGCTCATGTTGTGTAATTGCATGCTTTGTTGAGTCTTTTCTCATATCTTCATATATGGGACTAGGTTGTGCCCGGTATACACATTCTTCTTCCGCTATAAACTCATTTACTTTGTATACCTATATGGGTAGTTTATCTATCAATCCAGTTTGTAAATTTATAAATCTCACTCTTCAATTTTCTGTGGTTCGGATCTTGATGTAATGTTGGGGTGTTTTGAAAATATTCTAAACGCAAAAAATTTACTTGCATTTTTATTAACTATTCGTCTTGATTACATTGGGATTCGGGTTTGGGAAATCGGAGTGTGACATCTATCAAAATCTTTCCATGCCTCTCCATCTACGGGATGCCTTAACTTCCCATCTTTTGAGTGCTCTTCTTCATGCCATCTTAATAAACTAGCCGTCTTTAAACACATGAATAACTTCTTTAATCAAGGGATTAATAGGAAATGTCATAAGGCTTTAGCTGGAACTTTGTGAGCCTTTTTAGTTTCCTTAAGATGACCATCATCATCAATATTTGTAACCCACCGTGATTCATGGCAAACATGGCACAAGGTGTCATGCTCGTGATCTTTCCAATATCATTGGGACAAGCATTTATTGTTTTATAATCAAGACCCAAGCCCCTTATCATGCCTTTAGTTTTGTTCAATGAGTCAAGAATATTAATTGAGGCATAGCTTCCTTTAACAATTCCAAGAGAGCTGTAAATGATGCATTACTCCAACAATACAAGCACTTCAACAAATATAGTCGAATGGTGAATGATAATTTAGAAAAATTTGTGCAGCCTAGATACAACTTTTGCTTAGCCTCTTCCATTAGAATATAGAACTTCTTAGCATCTTCACTCAATCTCTCATCAACATCATATTCTTCTTCTGCTACATGTTGAAATCTATCATTCAATAGACCATTCATATCATCAAGTACATCATCTTCAATAAAAATATCTTAGTCAAAATCATCCATATCTAGTAGCTTTTCACCATGTCGAGTCCACACATCATACCCCATTTCAAATCCATGTGCTATCAAATGATCAAATATTGTTGCCCTTGTCCTCCATAATGCATTGTGGCATTTACAACAAGGACATAAAATCTCTCCTCCTTGAGGTTTTCCTTTTGTGAATGCAAAAGTTAGGAAATCTTCAACTTTGGTAACATATTCTACGCTATACCTTAGCAATTTCATTCATTCCTTATCCATTGAATTTACTACAAAAGTAATAGGTGGCAATAAGAAATTAAATATTAAATATAGGCATGCAACTAAAAGAAACAAAACCAAAGTACTATTTTAAATATAAGTATCCATTCCTAATAGTAACTCTGTCTAATTCTTAATAGTAATCTAGACTATGGCAATCAAGTCAACTTATATTGTCATTCCTAGTAGTAATTCTATTGCTAAATAGCTTTATTCACAACAATTTATTTCAGTAAAAAAAGCCTAGAAAAAATAATTCTATTCACAATAAATTATATTTTAGAAATTACCACATGAAGCAAGCAATTGACATCAATTAGAATCATAAATAAATGTTTCTATTTTAGCTGACACATCTAATATGCAGAATTGGTATCACAGATTTAGCTATAAAATTACTAAGCTAAACAAGTTTCTACCTTCTTGCAAGTATTCATAATATATAGACCAAGTAGTAATGGAGAAAAAGATGAGGCAATGGCTGGGAGATGGAGGTAAAACTAAAAGAAACTTACCTGCGCAGCTAGAGATACCGTGGTGCCAAAGACTTTAAGAGAGGAAAGGAAACAAATCCTGTGAGACAAAAATTAAATATTAAACTAAATCTTTTGATGATCATAGATAATATATGTAACATCCCTTATTTTTGTATGGTAGGTCCTTGAGACCAGTTGTCTGTAGTCTATGATGATTTTATTTGTACTGATGTTTGGGCTATGGTCGACTTGTTTATATGTTCTGTTTTAAAAGATTTTGTGAGTGTGAGGCAGAAATTTTGGTTTTAATTGTGTAAGTAATTGAGATCATTAGGATAACAATAAAAATATGTTTAATAAACACTCTAATAACAAAGATTTATAAAATAAGACATTAAGTGATTTAATACAAATATTTAAGTAATCATTTTAAGTTATTAAACTATGTAACTCCCCGTTTTGAGCCCAGAAATAATCCATGGGACTTGAATAAATTATTTCTATCCCAAAACATCCCTCATATCATTCCTAACAACTTTTTTAAAGAACCCAAGACCCAATTCTAAACAACCAAGATTAAAAATGTTGATTTTAAGTTACCCGGGTAAGCCAAAATGCACATCTATAGGTATTTTTGGGCATAATTTTCTCTCCCTATATTGGATTCGAGTTATTCTTGTCCCAAAATCTCCGTATCAAATTTATCTACAACTTTTATGTTGACCACTAAGACCATTTTGTTAGGGAATCCCTAGTACATGAGCAGCGAAAATACAAGCATTCCTATAGGATTTGCAAAGCGCCATGTTTCAAAGCATAAAACACACACAAAAAGAAATTCGTTTAGGATTACCTCTTGAAGAACACCAAAGCAGTCGTAGCCTCGTCCTTTAGGAGTCCACACGAGCACTTCCACCAGAATCGCAACACTTGGCAACTGCTAGTTTCACGGCGTGTAGCTCTTGCAACTTTTGTGAATTTGTGTCTCACTTTTGTGAACGACCTATGAGCATCTTATGCTCTATTATAGGCTTAGGTTTTACCTAATTTATTCTCTCTAAAGAGTGAGCTCCTTACTCATTCTAAATGAGTTAGGCCCAATAGCTTTATTTTAGTCCAACTAAAATAAAACAAAATATTTTCTGATGGGCTTACTCTATGTGTGTGACCCTATAGGTAAAATACCCGGTCATATTAATAATAAATTATTTTATTATTAATATAAAATAAGAGCGTCATCTAGCAATGCATCATTATGTCTGAATATTATTTAATATCAACATAACCTATAAGTGATAATTGTTTTATATGTTTGTTCCTTTTGTCACGATATCCTAATTGGGCCCAAGGCATGGTCGCGTCATCCTTGTACGACCCAATTTATTTTACTTGATACCAGAGTAGACTTGATTTGAATAAATATCTAATATTTATTCTTTCTAGCATGGCCATGCATTTCCTTAGTCTTACTCCATCAAGTGGCCTATAGATATCACTCCTGTCACATAGGAGAGACAAATCCCATCTACATCACTCATATCCCTCTGCATAATTTGTTCATTGCCTAATCACAACCTTTACAGTCTTCTTGTTACAGAAGACGTTTAATCATATTAAAATAACAAACTCCTCATGTAGGAATTATAGTGACTTCAGGTCAAAGGACTAAATATACCAATATCACATTGAGAATCATTTATGACATTCATGTAACGATCCATGCAATGTTCTCATGCTGGGTCTGTCCAGTACATCATTACTCTTAATATGTACCTATGTAAAGACTTGATATCATCTATATCTATGATCTGTGAGATAAGGTCATCAGTACACTCACACACTAGTCTCAATGTATTTACATGTCCCCATGTAAATACTTGACTAGGGACATTTTAGGAATAACTTTCATATGACCTATTACTCCAAGGATAAATACGTTTTAAAACAATTTTAAACTAAAATACTTATTTTATTGATAAGTAGAAAAATGATACAAATTAAAAAGCATAAAAGTTCATAGTGCATACACCAACACATTTCTCATCCCATAAATCCCAGAAATTAAAAAACCACACAAATTCACATTTTTCCAGCATCAGTTTGCACTAGGTGCAGTGTTTTCTATATTTCTCCCTCATATGGCCATGAAATTGAATGAGGCCTTCACCAAAATTTTTCTAACATAATTCTCCACAACTTTGATGAAGAAACCAAAGCCAAAATTGCAACCCATTTGGCCCAGAAAAATCATTTATGCAAGGGATAAAAATCCTGTCACAGCCCTACACCCTTTTAGTATTTGGGCCATATCTCACTCAATTCTTGATGGATTTTTTGTGCTTTATATGGATTTAAAGAGAACAAAAAGTTCCACAACTTTAATGTTCAGCCCATTTACAAATTCGGCTCATATGATCCCCTAAAGCCATGAGTAAGCTTCTACCCTGCACTTGACACCTAAGCTTGCATGCACCATAGGCCAATTAAAATGCTCCACCACTTGGCCACTTGTCCCAACCATGTATAACCCTTCACCACCTCACTCTCAGCTACTTGTGATACATCTCCCTTGCATGAAAAATTGGTAACACTTGCCCCACTCACTTGCCATGGCTGTGAGAACCAAAGGGGAGACAAGCCTTGCATGCAAAATTTCATCCTTTCATTGTTCTTGCTTTGTTTTCTTTCTTCTTCTAACTTAGCAAAAATTCCAGCAGCTCTTTTCTCCTTTCTTTCATGTCATCTCCCATCTAAACACTATTATACATCCATAATAATCCATCCTAAATCATCACACCATCCTTTCTAGCCTTCATGCATGCAACACCACTTCTAAACACTATACTTTCTCCTTGAATTTTTCCAACAGCAAGCATTTTCTCTACTTCCATTCATTATATTCACGTTAAAACCACCACCTTTCTAGCATCCATTTCCTTCTTCCTTGATGAAGCAATCCATGGTGGTCTAGAAGCAAATTTTGGAGTCCTTACCAACCTTTCTTAGAGACGAAATTTTGGTGGTAAGGTGGAGTACTTTGCTTATTTAATATCCATAAATTAATGCATGCATGGTGAGATATAAGTGTTCCTTAGCACTTATATCTTGATGCTCTTTTAAAGATCTTAAATTCTTATGATTTAATCTTGAAGATCTTGAAAAAAATGAGATCTTTAAGGAGCATCATGGCTATACCATAAATTTAATTAATTCTTTGAGTTTTGAAATTTTAATGATAACATACTAACTTGTGACTTTTATTACTGTAGATTTTTGGTTGTTATTGTTAGGAAATCCCTAAACATGAGCAGCGGAAAAAAAAGGGATTCCATAGAATTTGCAAAGTTCCGTGTTTCAAAGCACAAAACAAACACAAAAAAATTCATTTTGGATTACCTCTTGAAGAACACCGAAGCAGTCGTAGCCTCGTCCTTTAGGAGTCCACATGAGCATTCCCACCAGAATCGCAACACTTGCCAACTGCTAGTTTGACGGCGTGTAGCTCTTGCAACTTTTTGTGAATTTGTGTCTCACTTGAGTGAACAGCCTATGAGCATCTTATGCTCTATTTATAGGCTTAGGTTTGACCTAATTTGTTCTCTTTAAAAAGTGGGCTCCTTACTCATTCCAAATGAGTTAGGCCCAATAGCTTTATTTTAGTCTAACTAAAATAAGACAACATTTTCTGATGGGCTTACTCTATATGTGTGACCCTACAGGTAAAATACCCGATCATATTAATAATAAATTATTTTATTATTAATATAAAATAAGAGCGGCATCTAGCAATGCATCATTATGTCCGAATATTATTTAATATCAACATAACCTATAAGTGATAATTATTTAATATGTTTGTTCCTTTTGTCACGATATCCTAATTGGGCCCAAGGCATGGTCGCGTCATCCTTGTACGGCCCAATTTATTTTAATTGATACCGGAGTAGACTGGATCCGAATAAATATCTAATATTTATTCTTTCTAGCATGGTCATGCATTTTCTTAGTCTTACTCCATCAAGTGGCCTATAGATATCACTCCTGTCACATAGGAGAGACAAATCCCATCTACATCACTCACATCCCTCTGCATAATTTGTTCATTGCCTAATCACAACCTTTATAGTCCTCTTGTTACAGAAGACGTTTAATTGTATTAAAATAATAAACTCCTCATGTAGGAATCGTAGTGACTTCAGGTAGAAGGACTACATATACCATTATCACATTGAGAATCGTTTATGACAATCATGTAATGATCTATGCAACATTCTCATGGTAGGTCTGTCCAGTACATCATTACTCTTAATGTGTACCCGTGTGACACTACTAGAAAAATGGCTAATAGCTACAACCAATTAGCGACCGCCACATGCCGTCGCTAATTAGTGACCGCCTTAGCGACCACAAAATGAAAGCGACCTGGAACACGAAACATAGTGACCACATCAGCGACCGAAATACCACCGTCGCTAAAATTGGTAAAGCACCGTCGCTACCTCCGTCACAATATCATACGTCGTCGCTAACCCGGTCGCTATAGTTATTTCCCTCCACTTTTTTGGTTTCCCTCTAATGTATATATAGCGCCAAACGGTAGCGACGGGAAATGTAGGGTCGCTATATCCTCTAATGCATCAGTGACGTCCTCCAGGACGTCGCTATGACCACAATGTAGCGACGGTAGTGTTAAGACGTCGCTAACAATCCATTTTTTGGGTTTCCCTCCATGTGTTTTTGTTGGCGCCATTATAGACAGTGAGGGTAATGGCCGTCGCTACATTTGCATTCAACTGTAGCGACGGTATTTACCGTCGCTAAGTTTTTGGGTAGTGACGGAGTTTCTAGCCGTCGCTAGGTTTTGTAGTCACTAATGTATTTGACCTTCCCTCCGTTATTTTAGTTTAAACTTGGGAATTTAGCGACGGTATCCTAACGTCGTCGCTAATATTTCAAGAGTAGTGACGGAATTGTTTATCCGTCGCTAATGTTCAGAGCCTAGTGACGGAAGTGGTTTGCCGTCGTAAACTTTTTATTCTAGTGACGTTATTAGCGACGGTCATATGCCGTCGCTAAATTCTAATAATACTCGAGCCCACCTTCTCCCCTAATCATTTGCCCTAACTTTCAATCCCAATCCCTCTCCTCTGTTTCCGATCACCCCTCCGATCACCCCTCCCTTTCTCCGACGGAACTCGACCGGTCTCCCTCCTTCTGTTCGTTCCTGTGGCGGCGGCGCTGTCTCCCCCTTCTTTCTCAGTTTCTCACCTTCTCCATTTCTCTCTCACCTTCTTCATTTCTCTCTCGGTAATCAAAGGTTCCCCTTCAAGACTTGCTGCCAAGAGACCAGCCTTCGTCCATCGCATGTAAGTCCTTCCCTCTCCGTGGAGCTTTCGAATGTGTCTGTCATTGGAGCTTTCGAATGTGCCAAGACACTCATCTTTGTTTTCCTTGTCAATGGCAGCCGTGGAAAGTAAATTTGGTAGCTGTATCTCACTGTTTCACTATCTGACACGCACTCCGGTGACCTCCGGGGAAGTTGTGTTTTGTCGCCTCTCACCTTCGAGCTCAACTGGTAAGTCCCCTAATCTGTCTTGTAATTTCTATATATGCATATACTGGAACTGAGAATGAGGTAGCTTTTTGTTGGTTTTATCTGGAATGTGTATGTGTGTGATTTAGGGTTTATGTGTTTAGAACAGTAGCTAAATCTGTTGTATTTTGAAAATCCTAACTCAATCTATCATACACCTTCTCAAGATCAATTGTAACCACCGCATACCCTCTTTTAGACTTATTTTTCATAACTGTATGCATCATCTCCTGAGCAATAATAATATTATCCTATAAACCTCTACTAGGTATAAAACTTTGTTGCAAAAGGCCAACCAACTCAAATAAAAAAAGGGTATCAACCTACTTACCAGGACCTTTGTAATAATTTTATAAGCCACATTACAAAGAATGATAGGAATATAATCCTTGATTCTAATAAGGCTATCAGATTTAGGGACCAACATAAGTATAGTAGCAAGTAAAGCAAGATCAACTATACTAGATTCTAAAGCTCTTTTCAACTACATGAGTTGAAAAGCTAGAATATCCATTCAAAATGAACAAAAGCTAAAAAATTGCTAAAATATCCATTTCAACTATACTGTAAAATGGATAATCAAAATGAACAAAAGCTAAAAAATTGCTAAAATATTAACTACATGAGTTGAAAAGCTAGAATATCCATTCACTTCCATTTCCAGAGCTTAAAATGGAAAGATTAGCTTGTTCCAAACCAGATTGCATACAAACTAGAAAACTTACCCGAAATAAAAATATTGTGCAAAACAGGCAATAAAAATTCTTGATTACGCAACAATAAATCCTGCACCCGATGTATATGCATTTTCAGAAACACGGAGTCCTAGGACAACTTCTGTTGCAACACAGCCAGACACAGATAGAATTTGGAAGATTTAACCTCATAAGAAAAGAGGTTGATATTTACTGTTATGGTAGGTTGTTAAATAGTATGGAATGTGCCAGACGGGCAATTGAGACTGAGAATAACAGAACTCTGCTTGATTGAAATCTGCTCTTTTAAGGGGTCATGCTTTGTAGGAGACTTCTCTCTGTATTCCCAAATCCCAATTCTATCCCATATCAATACTATTTTTTTTCTGTCAATCTCATTTCATTCCTTCTGTAATTCTAGTTAACTCTCTCGAGGTAGAAATTTTGGAAAACTTTCCAGACAGAATGACCCAAAAATTTTCATCCTTAAGAATAGCATGTTAGACAAATGAAACATCATACAAAATCAACCTTTCTAGGATTGTTTTCATGAAAAATATAAATAAACTCAAATTTCTTAGAGGTTGAATATATATCAATGCTCTTCTATGTTTATCATTATGAATTTGCTTTATACAGAAATATGAAATACCCCAAAGTATCCAGGTGTTTATATCAGAAGTAAAATATAAAGAAAATTTTAGTTTTGCATTTACTTTCTAAAGAAAAGGATCCAAAAAGCAAGCATGTGCCTTAAACAGCTGAAACTACCCATATTACAGATAAGGATCTAGCTCCTCTAAAGTACAGAGGTGCACTTCAGAGAATAAAATGCATTAATAACCTCTGATGAGAAAATCACTGGTTGAGATTGTATGCAATACAAGAATATCTTTAAAAAAATTTGCAATTGTCACAATCTAAACCCTTGGTATACTTCATCCTCTAAAGTGCCACTTTAAAGGAAACAAATACCACAAATAAAAACCAGGCATCTCAAGCATTGAAAAATAAATTAAGAAAAATAATTCTGAGCCAAACAAACCACCCCTCTACATAGTATTATGATATCTTGATTTGTTTGTTACAGTTAGGATATACTGATTATATGATAAGAAAACAAGCCACAAAAAAATTTTGATCTCAACTTAATCCCTGCAGAGGTAAAATGCCTACACAATATCTAGTTCAAATTGCAACAACCCACCCTTCGATCATTCTTTGCATGAGATTGTCGAAGAAAAAACCGATGACAAAAGATTATGGCTGTTGCTATGGTTACCTGAGGCCTGCAGAGGACAACATTACAATCAATATATAAACCTCCAACTGAATTTAAGAAATGACATAAATATTTACCACCTGGTGACAAAAAACATCTGCATTTAAAAGGTGATTGCAATTTGTCTTGCAATTACTCCAAATATATAAATCATAAATTATCTTAGAAGCAAGTAAAACAGAAAAAAAGCAACCAAGTTGAAGAAAAAACTAAGTGCAGTATGTTCATGATGCTTTCATTACATCATGCAATACATGATCACACCATTTGGGTATAACATCCAGATGTGCCTGTATGATTTTGAAAAAGGTTTCACATGAAACATTACTTTTAAGAATTAAAAAGAAAATAGGGAGTTGACAAACTGAAAAAGGAACACAATATAGTATGATGAAGAACCATACAATCCCTCAGTGTAATCCCAAGCCCAACCAAATAATTAAATAATTAACTATTTATAATAATATCAGTAGCAGAAAACTCACACTTTAAGTCTCATGCCCAAATCTTGCAAGAATGTGCAGTATGACTTGTGTAGATATGTGTCTTTCTTCAAGTCAATTCCATCTTTTCTTGAAGGAGAGTTTTCCTCTATTTCTTTTCGAGACATATACCAGCGACCTAATGTTTCCTCTTGCTTTTCTTTAGAAATTTTACCCGAGTTGCCGTCAGATGCTCCATGATTTGACAACTCTGCAGGCATAAGCCCTGCCATAACCAATTTTTCTGTGCACGGAATAAATTCTGTATCACTTGTTCAACATCATGTAGCAGAAAGATTCTGGAAGACAAAAAAATAAATGAATATAATATACCAAAAATGTTGAACATAATAACAGAAAATGGAAATCATAATTCAAGATGAAACTTGTTAGGGAAGAAAATGGAGGAAGCTGAAAGAAAATAGAGCTCTGGAGTAGAATCTAAATTATGCATTCTGATTTTCTCAGCTTCTCTGAATACAGGGACTGTTACAATTTATAGTGGAGCAGTAGCTGCAAGACAGTTATAACAGACTTCATTTATGTTATAAGAGTATTCTTTTCTGCAACAGAATCTGATTCCAGTACTTCTAAGTTCAAACTGAGAGATAAGCATATTAAGCATGTGAAATAATTCTGACTGATAACTACTTTCAAATAACAAATGCTTAACTTTTTTGTGGCTCAAAATACGCTTTGGTCTAAAAATATAAAATTCTTACCCTTTCTAATTTTTTTACTCCCAAATCCCAATGTTTAACAAAAGCAAGTAATCTCTCCCAAATCCCAATTACTAACTCTTGTGATAAAAGAGTTATCACAAAGTCATTAATTCACTCTCATCAATAGAATAATGGAAGTGGATGAATAAATAATAAAAGTGAAGTAGAAAAGAAACACTAAAGCAAAGCTTAGAAGGAAGTGATGGTAGAGCATCCACGGATGAAGACATGCATGAGAAATAGGGTTTCTCTCGAACTTTTTGTGTGGGATACTTTGTGGATTTAAGGATTGGCCCATCTCGGGGTGTTTAAATGTTTATTCAGAAAAAATGTTCTTTTTAGGGTTTTCAAAAGGATCACGCTTTCCTCAGCCTTGTGTAGAAATCGTGGAATACAACACAGTATCCCGATTCGAGCAATTCAGGGGTGATACACACAATACATAAGCGATTCTGTTCCGAAAAAGATACATCAAACGATTTGTATTGTTGAGGCACTACTTCGTATCATATTGCATGAATCGTATCGAGATTCATGTGATCTTGGCTACCATGTTTTGTCTTTTTTTTCTACATTGTTCTTATTATTATTATTTTAAATTTAAATTTGAAATTTGTTAAAGGAGTGTTCTGATGTTTAATTTTTGTGTTTCAAATTTCAAATGCTTCTTGTGTATCAAAACATCTTATGTTGCGTTGGTTTAGTTAATTGTTGTGTTGTGTTGGATCTGTTTAATCATAGTAGTCAATCTCAAATCGCGGAGCGTCGCGGCCGACCCCAAAACTGGGATCGCGGAGTAGCGGAGCGGATCGCGGATGCTATTTGCTACTATCGCACGGAAGTAGAACAGTATCTATTGCTCTCTTGGCCTTCGCCTCTTTCGCACCCTTGCTTTGCAACCATTCATCTTGGTGCATTTGACCTGAAACATCTTGGTCCTCTTAACTAATTAACTAATCTAAGAAGAGTCTTTATAAATTAACTCATCTAAGAAGAGTCTTTACAAACAACCTTTAGAATGTTTAATAATGCAAATGTAGTCTCTGTTGTGTCTCTCATGGACCCATTCTGACGTGGATCCCAAGTGTGTAGATCACCGGTCTGAAGTCGTTGCTGTGTAATCTATAATTTGCTTTGCGTGTCTCTCTTAGTTTAGTTTCCTTGCTACTTGTAACTGTCTAACGACTTCTTGGTTTGTCATGCAGAGTAACACACATCACGGTGATCTCTGATCGTCTCTCTTCAGCTCCGTATTTATCGCCCACTTTTTTCCCTAGGTAATCCCTAACGCTGACTTTCTCGATATATGTATGCATGTCAATTGTTGTTTGTTAGTAGAGAGCAAAGCTCATTAGGAACTGGTTTTGATGTGTTTATAATGTGTTTTATGCATGTGTAATGTTGTTTGTTAGTGGAGAGCAGAGCTCATTAGGCGATGGTTTTGTGTGCTGCTAACATGATTTTTTATGCATGTGTAATGTTGTTTGTTAGTGGAGAGCAGAGCTCATTAGGCATTGGTTTTGTGTGCTGATAACATGATTTACAATGCATGTGTAATGTTGTTTGTTAACATGATTTGGCAGTTCATAACTCTGAATATCATATATAATGCGTATCAAATGTTTATTTATCTATACTGGGAAGTTTTCTATATGTAACAGGCCGTTTGTAAATTTGGAAAATGTGTAGTTTACAGGGGAGACTCTGCCAAAATTTCGGCAGACTCCCTCCCTTTCTTAGGGAACTTAAAAAATGAAACTCAACTTTAATAATGTAGGGTTTAGTCGTGTGTGTACCCATTAGATTCCCGTTCAAGTTTCAAAACAACCGGTTGATGTACCGTGTTGTGTTGGATCTTGAATTGTCCCGGTTGGACAGTTTGGTATGAATTTGTAACCTGTAGGGCGTAACCCATCAATGTTGTATATGGTCTATCTGGAGACGTTGAATGAATGTTCATTTGAAATTTCGGCTATGGTATTTCGTATTGTCCCCAGGGTGCATGTCTGCGTGCGGAGTTTCATACCGTACGTATCTCTGTGTACTCGGGGACCAATGCGAAATGCTGCCAAAATTTTAAATGAACATTCGTTCAACTCAAGATAGACCGCATACAATTATGGGATAGGTTACGGATGGTTGCATATTCATCCCAAATGGGATAGGGCCCCACCAATTTGCAACATCAAAGAGATAGAGAGTGATTCACAACCGATAGTCAAATAAAATTACAATAATTTAAAGTAACAGAAATCGTGCTTGTTAGATATTGTAAATGGAGGTACCGGCAAATCGGCGATGGATGTACAACCGACTAGATAGCAATCGGCGAGTGACTGAGGAGTTTATGATGGGGCTATTGGAGTTCATTCCGTTCGCTACGGCAAACACGCCTGCATTTGAAGCAACTCAAAAGATTCGTTGTCCGTGCTCAAGGTGCAAATGCATGAGTTTTGAATACGCGGATGATGTCATGTGCCACCTAACTGAGAAAGGGTTCATGGAAACATACCACTGTTGGTACAACCATGGTGAGCAGTTACCGCGTAGACCATCAGACGTAACCGTGCAACAGTCTTACTACGAGGTGGGAGGAAACAGGGATACGTACAACAACATAGAACAAATGGTGATGGATCATGTTGGACCCTCCACCGGGCGTATGCTGGAACATAATGACCAAGCAGGTCATGGGGACTCTGACACTGTAAAGGAGGATCCTAATCCGGAGGTGAAGAGATTTTATGATTTGTTGGCGGCGGCTCAGACTCCATTGTGGGACGGGTGCAACAGTCACACTGAGTTATCCGCCTCCCTAGCTGCTTTAAGCTTAAAGGCAGATTATAATCTTTCTGGAGGTTGTTTTGATAGGATGGTCAATCTGATGGGTTCCACCATGCCTAGTAATCACAGAATGCCAGCAAACCTGTACCGTGCTAAGAAACAAGTGGCAAACTTGGGGTTGGGTTGTGTGAAGATAGAGTGTTGTGTTGGTGGATGTATGCTGTTCAGAAATGAGTTTGCAGACGAGAGTGTCACAAAATGTCTGCATTGTAATGAGGAACGCTACAAGACTGTTAAAAGGAGAGGGAAGGTAACCCGAACGGCCAGGAAGAAAATGTGGTACTTCCCTATAACACCGCGTCTTCAACGCCTGTATGCCTCATTGTCCACGGCAAAACACATGCGTTGGCATGCTCTGAACCGAACACAAGAGGGGTTTCTTTGCCATCCTTCCGACGGGAAAGCGTGGAAGTGTTTGGATGAGCTATATCCGGACTTTTCTGGCGAGCCACGCAATGTAAGACTTGGCTTATGTACTGATGGGTTTAACCCGTTCGGTCAATACGGAAGGGCTTACTCTTGTTGGCCAGTCATCCTGACCCCATACAATCTGCCTCCTGATATGTGTATGAAGAGGGAGGTCATGTTTCTATCTGTACTGGTTCCAGGACCCAAAAATCCAAAGGCGAACATAGACGTGTTTTTGCAACCGTTGGTTGAAGAGTTATCACAGTTATGGGATGTCGGGGTAATGACATACGATGCGTCTTTGAAGAACAAATTTATGATGCGTGCTGTTTTGATGTGGACTATTAATGACTTCCCGGCCTATGGTATGCTTTCTGGATGGTCCACGTCTGGGAAGCTTGCTTGCCCTGTATGCATGGAACATACCGGGGGGGAATCACTCCCTGTTAGTGGCAAGACAAGTTTCTTTGACTGTCATAGAAAGTTTCTACCGTTGGATCACCCGTTTAGGAGGAACAAAACCGCTTTTAAGAAGAACAAGATTGTTAATGAACCTCCACCCCGTAGGTTATCTGGTGCACGCGTTTGGCAGAGGGTCGAAGAGTATCCTTACATCTGGGACAAGAGTGTTAAGGAGTTTGCGGGTTACGGTAAGGAGCACCACTGGGTGAAGCAGAGTGTGTTGTGGGATTTGCCATATTGGAAAGACTTGTTGTTAAGACACAACATTGATGTGATGCACACTGAACGTAATGTTTTCATGAATATTTTTGACACTGTTATGGACATCAAAGGGAGAACAAAGGACAACGAGAAGAGTCGTCTAGACCTTCCGATTTGGTGTTCTAGGAAGGAGTTGGAGTTGAGGGATGCGGGACGTGGAAGAATGTTTAAACCCCATGCAAAATATGCTTTAACTAGACCACAACAGATTGCTGTGTGCATTTGGATGAATGGGTTGACCCTGCCTGACGGATTCGCTTCTAACTTGAGTAGATGTGTCGACGTGAAGGAGGGCAGGGTGTTTGGCATGAAAAGTCATGACTGCCATGTGTTTATGCAACAACTACTCCCGTACGCGTTTCATGCCTTACCGAAGCCTATTTGGAAACCGTTAGTGGAGTTGAGTCACTTCTTTAAGGAGTTGACGGCTACTTCGTTGACTGTGGAGAAACTTGTGAAGATGGAAGAAACTATCCCGGTATTGATTTGTAAGTTGGAGCAGATTTTCCCACCAAGTTTTTTTGACTCCATGGAGCATTTGCCTATCCATCTACCGTACGAGGCCTTGGTTGGTGGCCCAGTGCAGTATCGTTGGATGTATCCATTCGAAAGGTGAATGCTTGGTGAACTCTTTAATTTACTTGCAAATCATGCTTATAATAGCATTTTCTAACTTAACACCATGTTGTTAATGATGTTGAAGATTCTTACGCTCTTTAAAAGATAAAGTGTCGAACAAAGCCTGCGTTGAAGCTTCAATTTGAGAGGCATACTTAGTCGAAGAAATGACAACCTTTGCTTCTTTCTATTTTCCAACGGAGATAGAAACTAGAATGAGTAGAATTCCCCGCAATCTTGGGGTAGCCAGCCGCACAGGGTTTGATGAACAAACGTCGATTTTCAACTATCCTGGTCACCCGGGGGGCAGGCTCACAAAATGTTACATTGATGAGAAAGATCGAAAGGCGGCTCACTTGTACATTCTTCTCAATTGCCCAGAAGTGGAACCCTTTATTGAGTAAGTCATAGAAGTTATATTATACATTCTTAACGTAGCTTTTATATTAAACTTATTTGTTTCTTTCAATAGCTTATACACAGATATGCTAAAACTTGAGCAAAATGATTTAACTGATGACCAAATTCATAGTGAGGTGTCATCCAAGTTCGTTGGTTAGTTCGCGCAACATGTAAGACCCGTATTCCAAGTGTTTTTAAGCCTATTTGCTTCTAACTCCCGTCAATATGGTAACAATGACCTACTTCTTATGTTGTACATAGATACAAGACCCTAACAACCATATTGAAGATTCTTTACTCCAAGCCCTTTCTTGGGGGCCGGTGAAGACTGTTAAAAAATGGCCTATTTACTACGTAAATGGCTACAAGTTTAATATTCTTCAATGGAGTGAAGGGATGCGCACCCATAACTACGGGGTTTGTGTTAAAGGCACCGCCGGTCAGTTGGAAGAAGACTTTTATGGAGTGCTGACGGAGATTGTTGAAGTTTCATTCTCTGGACGACTAAGAAGAGATATTGTTCTATTCAAATGTGATTGGTTCGACAACACAATCGGTGTTGGAACAAAGGTTGACAACAACTACGGCTTAGTTGAGGTCAAGAAGAATGGTAGATATAAAGGGTTTGATCCCTTCATTTTTGCCCAACAAGCTGAGCAGGTTTATTACACCGACTTCCCGGGAGGACATCGGGACTGGTATGCAGTAATCAAGGCCAAGGCCCGAAGTCAGATCACTGACAATGTCTCCGAGGAGGTTGATGACGCTTATCAGCTTGCACCACACGAGCTCAACGATGCCAATTTGTTGTTCAACATTGATCCAGTCATAATGGATGAGACACTCGCCACTACGGGGGGTGAACACATTGACAAAGACCTTGTCTCTCGATCAAAACGGTCTAGGGTTGATTTGGATACTGATGAACTTGTTCAAACAGATTACCACAGTGACACTGAAACTGAGTGGGAATTTGAAACTGAAACAGACACAGAGTATGTAGTTGTTAAACATATATACATAGGTTTATATATATCCTGAGACTAACCTTTTTTGTTCATTATTTTATCCACAGATGACGGGACGTCGACTGCCCTTCAGTAGGGGTGGTGGGTCCAGGACCCCGGCTTCCCGTCTGGGGACTCCTACCCCAGGGCAGGAGACCACTCCATCACCACCACAGCGGACCACTCCATCACCACTACAGCAGACCACTCCATCACCACTACAGCAGACCACTCCATCACCACCACCACAGCAGACCACCCCATCACCCCCACAGCTGACCACCCCAGAGCAGACTCCTGGAGTTGGTGGCTTGGAAGACCATGGCCATCAGGCGACCCCACCTCCGGCATCCCCTCTGCCCATGTTGGTACCCGTGCCGGCCAGAGACGAGTAAGTGACTAAACCTCAAATACTTTTATGTTATTTGTATGACACTTTATATTAAACTTTAGTAGAAAGACTTGTTGGTTTATTGGATGTTACTTTAATTAGTACTTGTATAGATTGAATTGTACTGGGCACTCTTCTGTTTGTAACAGGGTAACTATGTAAACTTGGAAATGTTACATTTACAGGGGAGACTCTGCCGAAATTTTGGGTGTCTCCCTAGATTGTGTGTTGTTTTACTCCTAACATAATTGTTGTCATTACAACTTTGTTGATAGTAGTCGCACTACCAAAGCGATTACTAAGGTTTTGAAGGCCCAGTGGGATGGTCCATATATATCTTGGACAGATGCTGGGAAGGTTGTGCAAGATAGGTGGTTTGACACCTTCTCGGTAAGTTCCTAGCTCATTTATTGTGACTTGATTTATAAAATAGACCTGTTATTAATTTTGATTTCTCAATTCATTTTACAGCGTGATTACCAGTGGGCGGAGGGTATGATTGATGAGATTAGGAAGGTCTTTGCCACAAAGACCTCCAAAATCATCAAGAGTACCCTTTGGAAGGTGAGGGACAAGGGTGAACGCCCTCGTTGGATCCCGGAGGACCATTGGGACGGGATGGTCCAGAAGTGGGGTGGGGTCCCATTCCAGCAGGCGAGTGCTCGGAATAGGGCCAACAGAGCCGCCGATGCTGCAGCCTCGGTTTACACTGGGGGTAGCATTTCAACCCTCGAGCACAAGAAAAGATTTGTAAGTATATTTATGTTAAACATTTCTATTATCATTCGTCTTACATGTTTACAAATAATAATCTCAATGTTTTTTGTCCACCACAGGAGCAGAGGGAGCACCGGGAGCCTTCTTTGTTTGAGGTCATGCAAATGACCAAGAAGAACAAAGCCGGTGCATGGGTAAACCAGAAGACTACGGAGCTAGCGGTATTTACTTTTAACTGACATATGCTTATAATTTACAAATCAACTTACTAATCCTATCGTTGTTTTTGAATTTACAGGAGGCGTATCAGGCCAGGAGGGCCGAGAAGGAGGCGGACCTGGTGGCTTCCACTCCTGAAGGGGAGGTTCCTCCCACCCTATCTTGTTCTGACGACAACGCCATCTATATGGAGGCTGTTGGCGGTGTGAACAAGAAAGGGAGGGTGTTTGGATTGGGTGGCGTCGGCACGCAGCTGGCGAAAAAGGGGAAGACCCCTTCCTCTTCGTCTTCCTCTGGTCTTCCGACTGAGGTCGTTCAGGTAATTCAAAACCTGAACGATGAGCTACAGGAGGAGCGACGTCAGAGGCAGTTGCTGTTGGAGCGGCACGAGGCGGACCGACAGAAGGCCGAGGCGGACCGACAGCGGGCCGAGGAGCAGCACGCCGAGACTCGTCGGCAACTTGCTCAGCAGCAGGAGCTACTGATGCAGTTGATGGCGAGGCTACCTCCCCCCACTTCCCAGGCGCCCCCACCACCACCCCAGGATCCCCCACCACCTTGATTGTAGTTCTTTTATTTATACACATTGTATATTTGATTTTTAGTTATGTTATATTTTCAATCAGTATTTAGTTTGTCATTCTTTATTTATTATGTCAATATTTAATGGTAATTACATTCAAATCACAAAGCCTTTCTACCTATCATTAATAATTCAACCTATTTCATAAATTAATTTAATCTATTATTTTGTTTTTAATAATAATTCATTACTTCAAAAAAATTATTTTAATTTAATTATAAAATTTTATCAGCTAATACAAAATACAAAATATTAAGATATTTTTAAAGCTAAATTAACAAAACCAGTCAATATTGGATCAATTTTAAAAAAATTTAAAAATTCTCGTTAGCGACGGTACCCGTCCGTCGCTGACTTATTAACACTAGCGACGGACGTTGTGGTCGCTACCTGACAACCACTAGCGACGGGAAGCCTTGGTCGCTACATTGCAACCACTAGCGACGGACGTTGTGGTCGCGACCTGACAACCACTAGCGACGGGAAGCCTTGGTCGCTACATCGCAACCACTAGCGACGGAAACGTGTGGTCGCGACCTGACAACCACTAGCGACGGAATGTATTGGTCGCTGTATCACTACCTCTAGCGACGGCACGGGGTGGTCGCTGGTGTCTATTAGTAGTGACGGGGTCTCGAGGTCGCTGTATGGCAACACTTAGCGACGGCAGCAGTTATTGGGGCAGGGACGATTTTAGCGACGGCCTTACGCCGTCAATACTTTAGCGACGGCATGTATGTGGTCGCTGATGTGTTTTCGACGAGGGTTTTAGCGACGCCCACTTTCCCGTCTGTGACGCCGTCGCTAATTGTTTTAGCGACGGGAATTCCATTGATTAGCGACCAATTCTGTCCGTCGCTAACAGTTGTTTTTTTAGTGGTGTGAAGACTTGATATCATCTATATCTATGATCTGTGAGATCAGGTCATCAGTACACTCACACACTAGTCTCAGTGTATTTACATGTCGCCATGTAAATACTTGACTAGGAACATTTTAGGAATAACTTTTATATGACCTATTACTCCAAGGATAAATACGTTTTAAAACAATTTTAAACTAAAATATTTATTTTATTGATAAGCAGAAAAATGATACAAATAAAAAAGCATAAAAGCTCATAGTGCATACACCAACAGTTATAACTCTATGCATGTGATACTTGTTGAATCTTACATTGTTTGGCTTGATTGGTGGCTTATGGTGTTAGTTATCTATTAGAAAATATGAAATCTTTAAAAGTGAATTTTATAATGAATAATGAA
Organism: Clitoria ternatea; assembly: GCA_037962975.1. Lineage (NCBI taxonomy): Eukaryota > Viridiplantae > Streptophyta > Magnoliopsida > Fabales > Fabaceae > Clitoria > Clitoria ternatea. The sequence continues at coordinate 185,418,263 of CM075671.1, forward strand.
CTAATATTGCTTCTGGGAAAATTTTTAATGGTTAGTAAACAACTTAAAAATTTTAGATCCTAACGTATAAACTTGAAAAAAAATAATTTTGTGGTTGGAATTTGGTAACATGGCTTGATCTTTGAGATTCATGTGATAAAAATAATTTTTAAAATAAAACTTTAATTCTGGAATTTTTATTAAAAATAAGAACAAGTGATTTTTTTGTTATAGTAATTAAATAATACGTTTATGACATTAAGAAAGTAAATTACAAGAGTTTTAGAAAATATTTCTTGGTAAATATTTGTGATAATTGGTTCTGTTATTTTTTCATGTATTTGAATATTATTTGTGATTATAAAAATGTTACGAATGTGGTAAATGATAAAAAAATAAAAAGGGACCCGAGTTTAGGCGCGAACAAAACGTTAGAAACAGTATAAAATGCATTTTTTTGGGCAAACAGAGGAAATTGGTAAAACTGTTTTGGAGGAATATTTTGTGGTATTAGAAGTGAATTTTGAGCATAAGAAAAATACCCAAGGAAGAAAAATTGGTTGGAAGAAATTTTGACGCGCGATTTGTCCTTAAAACGTATTTTTACGAATGTTAGAACGATAAATTTTGACAATTAGTAACTTTTCATGTAAGGGTTGTTTTCTGGACAGACTTTATTTTTAATTTTACTATAATTAATGGGTATTTTTAAAGTTAAACCCTTTTGACTTTGGAATCACTCAAATTGAAAATTTCTAGGCAAAATACAACGAAAATAATGTTTTGACAAAGAAATGGAATTTTACTACTTTGTATCTTTACTTTAGAAAAGAAAGGATTCTTTTTTCTTTAGAAAAGAAAGGACTCTTTAAGAAATTTAATCAATCAACTATACTTAAAATCTCTTTTAGTAAAATGGTTTGAGTAATAATTAGACTTTGGTTCCTTGTATCTACTATGCGAAAAGACTTTTACTATTAAATACTTGTACGCTTAAAGGACAAATACGCCAAACGAGTAAGGTTCCGTCTAGACTTCGGGCACCCTAGTAATTGAGACAAGTACATGGCATTTTGCATTTGGAGTTGAGGAGGGTTGTTGGACTAATCCCCTAGAGCATACAGTGATTAGGGGTGAGCAAGTACTAGATTGGATTGGATTTCGTGTAAAAAATAATTTCATCCAATCAAATTTCATTGGATTGGATTGGATTTGTGTAAAATGTTTTTGAAATCCAATCCAAATCTGATCCGATCTAAATTGGTTTGGATTGGATTGGATAATTGGATATCCGATTAAAGAAAATTTGTTATATTTTTTATGAAACCACAATATAAAAAAACTTCTAACATCTTAAAGTCCATATCAAACATTACAACATAGTACTTACTAGTGTTTAATAACACACATAATCAATAAAAATATAAATCAAATCCATTTTAACAATACATTTAAATTTAAAATAAAATGACAACAATAACAAGGTAGCTATGTCATATTTTTTTATTAACGTGGGTGTGGATTGAGTATTTCTATTTTTTTAACCTTGGATTGGGTATTCCCTTATTTGCTCTAAAGGGCAAAACATGAGTATGTGAGAAAAAAAAAATATATATATATATAAATAAAATAAATAATATAAAAATAGGTTAGGTACTTATCGAGTACTCGGATTTTTAAACGTCAAATCTGATATCTGATCCGATTATAATTGGATCTTGGTTGGATTGGATTGGATTTGATCCGATGACCAAAACAATCCAATCCAATTTAATTGGATTGGATTGGATAATCGGATTAAATGGGTAAGTCTGACCCACTCACTAGTGCAAAACTACCATTTTACATCGCAGAATTCACCACGGTTTATAAAAAACTGATGTGAAATATAAGCGTGGTGGCATTTTTGTAAATAAATGAAACATCAGATAGTATTTCACATCGGTTTTTACTAAAAGCCGATGTGGAAAACAATTTATCACATCGGTTTTATCAAAACCGATGTTAAAAATATACGTGGTGGCAATTTTGAAATTATACACAAAGTTTTATAAACAACATTAGACAACGGTTTTTATAAAACTGATGTGACATATGCTTAAAAAAATAAAATTTAAAATAGATATTTTTCATTTTAAATGAAAAAATTTAAAATTTAAAATTTAAAATTTTTAACTTAAACCGTTGTTGTATATTGCATTTTTTTCGTTTTGAAATGAATGGGAAATACTCTGCATTTAACTTGTATATATTTTACATTTAAATTGATAAAATTTAAATTTTAAAATATATTTTTTCATATTAAATGACCTAATAAATTTAAAATTTTAAAACATTTCACATCGGTTTTACTTAAAAACCGATGTGGTAGGTTGAAGCGTGCTATGCAACATCGGTTTTAGTTAAAAACCGATGTGAATGGTAAATACTCTGCATTTAACTTGTATATATTTTCATTTAAATTGATAACTTTTAAATTTGAAAATATATTTTTTCATATTAAATGACTTAATAAATTTAAAATTTAAAATCATTTTCACATCGGTTTTAGTTAAAAACCGATGTGGTATTCCAGCGTGATATGCAACATCGGTTTTAGTTAAAAACCGATGTGGGAACCTTCACGTTTAAATGCAACATCGGTTTTTCTTAAAAACCGATGTGGAAACTTTCCCAGCTTAAATTAAAAATTGCAGCGTGCAGTCCATTCTCTTCACGCAAATCACTTTTCCCTTTTCTTTGTTGAACGTCGACTAAAGAGTGCATGCAACATTTAGTTTAAAGAAGCTTTGAACAAAGGATCCTCTTCCATTGGAGTTCACATTGACAGCTTTAAGAAGCTACACAAGTAGGTAGACAACGTCTCGTTCTTGCTTTGCTTTTCCATTTCGTTCAAATTTAATTTTTGTTTTGCTTTTCCATTTCGTACTCGTTCTTGCTTCCTTCTCCATTCCACGACAGGTTCTTCATCTTCTCCATTCTCCATTCTTCAACCGTGTGCCTCTCTTAACCCTCTCCTCTCCATCTTCTTCAACTCCATTATTGTAAGCTTCTTAAACTCCATATCCTTAACTCCATTATCACTTTTAACATGTTTGTGAAAAGGCCTAGTTGAACTTGAGTTGTGTTGGAAATGGTTATTTGCTTTTAACATGTTTGGTAAAATGCCCAAGAGAATTTGAGTTCTTGAAAATGGTTATTTGCTTTTAACATGTTTGGTAAAATGCCCAAGAGAACTTGAGTTGTTGAAAATGGTTATTTGCTTTTAACATGTTTGGTAAAATGCCCAAGAGAACTTGAGTTGTTGAAAATGGTTATTTGCTTTTAAAATGTTTCTTAAAATGCCCAAGAGAACTTGAGTTGTGTTGAAAATGGTTATTTGCTTTGAACATGTTTCTTAAAATGCCCAAGAGAACTTGAGTTGTTGAAAATGGTTATTTACTTTTAACATGTTTGTTAAAATGCCCAAGAGAACTTGAGTTGTGTTGAACATGGTTATTTGCTTTGAACATGTGTATGTGTGTATGGTTAAGGTTGAGTGGCTTGAACATGTTTCTTAAAATTCCTATGAGAACTTAAATATAAAATTTGGTATGTTTATGTTAAAAATGGTGTGTATAAAGGTGTGTTGGATATGGTTCTTTTTTGTGTAGGTATGCATGGTTAAGGTTGAGATGGACCAACAATTTTTGCTTTTAACATGTTTGTTAAAAGGTCTAGTTGAACTTGAGTTGTGTTGAAAATGGTTATTTGCTTTCAACATATGTATGTGTGTATGGTTAAGGTTGAGGTTGAGTGCATTGAACATGTTTCTTAAAATGCCTAGGAGAACTTAAATATAAAGTTTGGTATGTTTGTGTTAAAAATGGTATGTATGAAGGTGTGTTGGATATGGTTCTTTTTTGTGTAGGTGTGCAAGGTCTGCATGGTTCTTTTGCTTTTAACATGTTTGTTAAAAGGCCTAGTTGAAATTGAGTTGTGTTGAAAATGGTTATTTACTTTTAACATTATGTTGTTTAATTCATACCATGATTTAGGGAGGCATTAATGTCCATTGATGTTTTGTTGTTGATTTTAAAACATTAGTACCAATGGATCGGAGTTGGATTAATGCTAGACGAACAAGTAATGAGTATGCATTCGGGGTGAAAGCTTTTTTGGAATTTTCTCAAAGAAATGTTCTTAACAATAATGGGAGATTTTATTGTCCAGGTGTGAAATGTTTGAATGTAAAACGATTAAGTGTTGAGGAAATTAGAGATCATGTCACATGTCATGGATTTTGCAAGAATTATACAACATGGACATGGCATGGGGAATTGATGTTGATACCAACTGTGTCTGAAACAGAAGAAATGAATGAAGAAATGAATGAAGAAATGAATGATGGGTTGGAAGACATGATACGTGACATTGGACGCGAATCATTTGAAAGAGCACATGTGTATGATAATTTAACTCAAGATGCGGATTTTCCTTTGTATCCGGGGTGTAAACTGAAACGACTGGAAGCAGTGTTAAGGCTAGTTAATCTGAAAGCAAAGAATGGATGGACTGATAAAAGTTTTACTGAATTACTTAGGTTGTTGCAACAGGAAATACTCCCAGAAGGGAATACACTACCTGATCGTACCTATGAAGCAAAGAAGGTTATATGTCCTATGGTTATGGACTATAAAAAAATACATGCATGTCCGAATGACTGCATCTTGTATAGAAAAGAGTATGAAAAGCTGCATGAGTGTCCTGTATATGGTGAATCACGATATAAGGTGAAAAATGGTGAATCTGGTGATGATGTGAGTACCAAAAATCCTCCTGCAAAAGTTTTATGGTATTTACCAATAATTCCAAGGTTTAAACGATTGTTTGCCAACAAGAATGATGCAAAAAGTCTTAGGTGGCATGCTGAAGAAAGGAAACTAGATGGAAAGCTTCGTCATCCAGCAGATTCTTTACAATGGAAGAAGATTGATCAGTTATTTCCTACTTTTGGCAAGGAACCCAGAAATCTTCAGCTTGGACTTGCTACAGATGGAATGAATCCTTATAGTAGCCTAAGTAGTATACACAGTTCATGGCCTATTTTGTTGGTTGTCTACAATCTATCCTCTCAACTATGCATGAAATGAAAGTACATCATGTTGTCTATGATGATTTCGGGCCCTAAACAACCGGGGAATGACATAGATGTATATTTAAGGCCCTTGATTGAAGACTTGACTATGTTGTGGGAGGAAGGCATAGATGTGTTTGATGCGTACTCTTGTGAATACTTCAAGTTACGTGCCATAATCTTTTGTACCATAAATGACTTCCCAGCATATGGTAACTTAGCCGGATATAGTGTTAAAGGACATAAGGCATGTCCTATATGTGAAGAAGGAACATGTTACCGTCAAATGCATCATGGAAAGAAAACAATTTACCTTGGGCAAAGGAGATTTCTCAGACATGAACACCTGTATCGTAAATTAAAAAAAGCTTTTCATGGATCTCAAGAGAATGTAATTGCTCCTGTGGCGTTGACAGGAGATTAGGTTTATGAAAAGGTAAAAGACATCAATGTTGTCTTGGGAAAGAAGCAGAAGCATCAGGCTACAGAAAAAAATGTATGGAAGAAAAGATCTATCTTTTTTGACCTCCCTTATTGGCCTTCTCTTGATGTAAGGCATTGTATTGATGTGATACATGTGGAGAAAAATGTATGTGATAATGTTATTGGAACACTCTTTAATATCCCAGGAAAGACAAAGTTGAGATATGGTTGACATGGGTATACAGGATTCCTTGGCTCCAATAACTATAGGTCAGAGGACATACTTGCCACCAGCTTATCATACATTGTCAAAAAATGAGAGAAAAAGTTTGTGTCAATGTTTAAATGGCGTGAAAGTGCCACAAGGCTATTCATCAAATATCAAAAAACTTGTTTCAATGAAAGACCTCAAATTAATTGGTTTAAAATCTCATGATTGCCATGTGTTAATGCAACAATTATTACCAGTGGCTATTCGTGACATTTTGCCCAAAAATGTCAGAGTGACCATAACTAAGTTATGTTTTTTCTTCAATGCTATATGTAGTAAAGTGATTGATCCTGGGAAATTGGTTGAGTTACAAAATGATGTAGTGGTTATATTATGCCAATTAGAGATGTATTTTCCACCTTCTTTTTTTGACATCATGGTGCACTTAATTGTTCATCTAGTCAGGGAGATTAGTATTTGTGGCCCAGTTTATTTGAGATGGATGTACCCAATTGAGGGATACATGAAAATTTTAAAGGGGTATGTGAAGAATCAGTATCGTCCGGAAGCTTTTATTGTTGAAAGATATATTGCAGAAGAAGCTATTGAATTTTGTACTGATTATTTGTCAGGTGTAGACTCAATTGGAATACCGAAGCCTCGCTTCAGAGAAGGAAGTACAGGAAATGGCATTCGGGGTTTCTCTGTTAAGAGTAAGCCACGTGAGGAGGTCCTACAAGCACATTTGTACATCTTGAACAACACTGATGAGGTTCTACCATACATATCTAGGCACAAGAATATTATCAAGGCAAAAAACCCTCGCATGACTGAAAAATGGTTGGTGAATGAGCATAATAAAACTTTCCTTAATTGGTTTAGAGGACAAGTGGTGAATGATGACACTGCCTCAGAGACATTGAAATGGCTAGCAAGCGGTCCTAACTTTGATGTTGTGTGTTGAAGTGGTTATTACGTTAATCATTACACCTTCTACACTAAGTCTCAGGATGACAATAGTCGGGTGCAAAATAGTGGTGTGATGATAGTGGCTGAATCCATTCATTTTTCCAGTGCAAAGGATAAGAATCCAATTGTGGCATCCATCCCCTATTATGGAGTCTTTGAGGAGATTTGGGAAGTTGACTATGTTAAAATTAGAGTTCCCGTTTTCAGATGTAAGTGAGTTGATGGTAACACTGGTGTAAAGACAGATGAAATGGGGTTTACCTTGGTGGAACTTAACAAAGTAGCGCATGAGGATGAGCCTTTCATCATGGCATCCCAAGCAAAACAAGTTTTTTACATAACTGATCCTTCTAACAAAAGGTGGTCAGTTGCACTTCATGGAAAATGTTTGGTGGATATCGATGAGAATCATGGTTCAACACTTGATATTGTAGAGACTCCTCCCTTCTCATCTAGCATGCCAATATTATGTGATGATGATGAAATAGACAATGTCTATGCCATCCGTAATGATCATCAAGAAGGGATTTGGGAGCACGTAATGGACACTTCTTAAGTTAGTTATCAAACTTGTTTCATATTATTGTATTTATATTATTTAACCATGTAATTGACAATTACTTTATTTTCTTTCAACAGGGACATGGATGATCATCCTGAGAGTACATCAAATACCCAAGGGACTTGTCGGAAAAGTAGGGGTACCACACGGATGAGGGAGCTAGTAGCTACACGTGGTGGTGGTCAAAAAATCCCCATCCAATTTGATGAGTTAACTTGGAACCCTGTTGGAGAAAACAGGGACAAATTTGTTAGCTTTGTAGCCTTACTTGCACGTAGCAAGGTTAGCATCTTGAATGATAAGTGGAAGGATGTAGATGCATGTGTAAAGGAGCAAATTTGGGAGAGTATAACGGTATGTTGTTATTTGAATTAGACTTTATAAGTAATTTCACTATAATTATAAAATATTTTGTTATATTTGATAATGTTTTATTATATCTAATGTAGCTCACGTATGATGTCCCCAATAACACCACTTTAAAGAAGAAATTACTAATATTTTGTAGTGAGCGTTGGAGAGCTTTCAAGACATATCTAGCAACTAATTATATTTTTGGGAATATGAGGGACAAAGTTCCATTAGAGGATTATCCATGGATCGATGAAGACACATGGAAATCATTTGTTGAGATTAGGACAGATTCGGCCTTCCAGGTAGTTTCAATTACTTGTTTCGTTATTATTAGAATTTATAAGTTATTCTATATATTAACATTTATTTACATATCATTAATGACAGGAGAAAAGAAGAGTTGCACAAGACATTCAAAAGAAGAATTGTCATCCTCACTTATTATCTCGTGGAGGGTACAAATTGTTAGAAAAGAAGATGATGGAAGAGAAGTTGAAACAGAGGCAGGAAGCTTCTGGGTCTGATCCTACTGCTGTCATCTCTCCACCATCTCCTCCACTACGACATGAAAAATGGAAAAAAGCTAGACAAAAGAAATCAGGAAGCTACACATCCGAGGAAACTCGTGTTGTTGCTGAGATGATTGTGAGCATTCATAATTAATTATCATTTTATCATGTCATTCAATTTATTCATGAACGTAATGTTATATTTTTTGCAGATTCTTTGGAACAAAGAAGCTCAGTTGGTGAATTTGTGGCATCTGGACGAGAGGACATATTGACTACCGCCTTAGGGCAGCCAGAACATAGTGGTCGTGTTCGAGCATGTGGACGAGGGGTTGGTCTAAAGACATATTTTGGACATTCAGGACGACAGAATACCATCAAGGATGAGAAAAAATTTAGGGAAGAGCTAAAGATGGAGCTTAGAGAGGAACTGAAACATGAAATTCTCCAGGAGCTAGCCCGTATACAACAACCTTAACAAATTCCTGATTGACCACCACAAACGCCTTCACATCCTGTACTCTTAAGCACAAAAGGGAGTTGTGCTCCAGATGATTTATCTCCACAAGATTATGCTCATGTCCCAGACTGATGCAAGCTTTATGTTGATCATCCATACCGTTTGGTGGCAGTTGGCAATGTGTATAATTTTGGATCTACCATCCACCATAAGCAAATAAATAATGATCATGTGAGGGTATCAATTGATAGGATTAAGGAAGCAGATGTTGCATTACCTATTCCCACAGATGAAGTATGTACAGTGGGGGAAGCCTTTAAGCACTTCATCTTGTGGCCCAGAAGACTAGTTAAAATTATATCAGAGGATGAGGTATGAAATTCCATGCAATAATACCTGTTTAATTACATCCACTATTAGTTATATATGATTTTATTAATACTTATTCCTGTTTAATTGTGATTTATTAGGCCAATGTTGATGTGGTTAAGAAAGTTACACAAAAACAACCTTTACAAGAAACAAAGGAGTATAGTGATCCACTTGGGAGGTTGTGTTTTGTAGCAATGAATCTTGGATCTGAAACAATACAGTTGGAACTAGATGCTAGTGCCATAGGCAAGGACTCTCCAATCTCTTTCTTCATTACCCAGCAAGATATTTTGGAATTTCTAATGGGAAAAGAGATGCTAAACATATCTGTGCTCCAATTATGGTTGATGTGAGTTTATTACTAGTTAATTTTTTATATGTCTAAAGCAAATACATATCTGTGATCCAATTATGTTTGTTTATATTTTAGGTATTTGCACAACCTTTGCAATATTAATGGATGTCATGATTATAGCTTCCTTGAGCCTGAGCACATCCAAGACACAGGAAATAGTGTAGATCAAATCCGGGCATATATTCAACATAGGATATCCACAAGTTCTCATGACTTTTTTTTAGCTCCATATTATGAATTGTTAGTACAACGTTAAATTTCAAGTATTATTATACATGTGTTTTTGTGTAAACTTCCTCATTTCTTTTGTGATCTGACAGGAACCATTGGCAATTGATCATTATTTATCCCAAACAAAATGTTGTTGTCTTCTTTTGCTCATTATGGAAACAACTAGGGAAAAACATTAAGGGTGCTATTAACTTGTAAGTGTTTTGTTAACTTGTAGTTATTTTGTTAACTTGTAGGTGTTCTTGAGAATTCTTGAATGTTAACTTGGTTGTTTTTATACTATAGAGCCTTGGATGCTTGTAATGTTTTGGGAGGGTCACGAACTACTAGGAAGAAGGTTGAATGGATAATCCTAAGAGTAAGTCACTCTATGTTACATTAACTCTATATTGCCTTTATGCCTAGACATGACTTGATGAGGTTTAAGAATTTGATGCAAAGTTTACTTGTTCCTAATTTTAGGCTAATAAACAATCGTCGGGCAGCAACCATTGTGGTTATTATGTCATGGGACACATGCTCAATGTCATAATAGGGAACATTAAGGATAATTGGATACAGGTATTGAAATGGTTTAAAGAAGGAAGCATTTTCTAGTAGTTAAATGCATATTCTGACATCACATACTTGTAGGTTTTTAGCAACAAGGAACCATTCACTTCTGATGAAATTGATGTGGTTCGCAAGCGTTGGGCAACATATCTTCTTCAAGTAGCTAGATTATGATCAACACAAGTGTTTAAATTTTGTATATATTATGTATGAAATTCTGACCTAAACTATGTATAAAACAATGTTTAGTGTTATATATATATTGATTGACATATGATTTTAATTGGTGTTGATATATTTGTTTTCTGTGTTGTATAAATGTATGCCCAGGAATTGACATGAAAAATTAATATAGTCGGGATGAATGCTGAAATCATATGTCCAGGTTTCTTTAAAAAATTCGTATATAATGAAACAATTAAAAAAATTTAAAAAAAAAACATGTTTTCACATCGATTTTTATAAAAACCGATGTTATAACTTCCTTTTTCACATCAGTTTTTATAAAACCGATGTTATAAGTTCATTTTTCACAACGGTTTCCATTAAAAACCGATGTGGTAAGTTCCAAATTCACATCGGTTTCCCCAAAAACCGATGTGGTAAGTTCTCATATTCACAACGGTTTTCTAAAAACCGATGTTATAACTTCATTTTTCACAACGGTTTCCATTAACCGATGTTATATATCCATATTTTCACATCGGTTTTCTCAACAAACCGATGTTACATCCATTTTTCACATCGGTTTAAAAACCGATGTGAAATGTCCTTATATTTCACATCGACCAGATCCACATCGGTTTGAAAACCGATGTGAAAAGCCCAAAAAAACCGATGTTAAATGTCTTTTTTGCACTAGTGACTACTCATCCCTAACAGTGATGGGTACACTGAAGAATCTGCCAGCGCCTCGATACCTGAGGGCAGTCTAGGGAGTATAACTGGAGGCAGGAACTCCAAGTGGCAACGGATTCGCGCCCGTCGACGGACAGCCCGTAGCAAACTCTGGTGTACTTTGACAAGAGGCGGAATTTTCTATGACCGTGAAGTGCCCGTTCTGTGGTGATGTATGATTGGCGATTTTGATGATTGGGACTGTAAGTCCTTACCCATTTATGAAAACCAGAACGAGGAGACCTTCGGTCGCTCTAGTTGGGTAGGGGAGATAAAGGTGGAGGATTGAGTACATGATTGTTGAGATTGATGAGTGGAAGTTGGGCCCCATTATATATTGTATTGAATTATGATTTACAATAATTGAATCTGACACATGCATAGCATGCCATCATTATATGACTAACTCTTTGATTGTCGTTGATATTTGAGTAAGTGAAGCTTTATATGTCTATTCTAAGGTATGCTGTATGTGATTCTCTCTGTAGTTTAAAATATTAAGCCACCCTTGTATGTATACTCTATGGGTTGAGAGCTTTGTACTTACCCCTTCTGTTATTGTGTATTGTTTCTCCTTTCCTGTGAACATGGGCAGAATTTGGACTACTTGCAGTAGAGGACGCCAGTTGGAAGCGGCGACTGTGTATATTTTTATTTGTGTCGAGATCGTCATAGATCTTGATGTTTTATTTATGTTGTTATTTTGTAGTAGTTGTTAGGAGCCTGTGAGCTCCGTACTCTTTTAAGTACACTTATGTTTAAAAGAATCGATCTATATAATGTATTTATTTTAAAATCGTGTACTGATGATCACAAAAAAAAACTCCTATTTTTAGTGACTCCTTAATTAAGTAGGACGTTCCAGTGTGGGAAATTACCCTAGTTAATCGAGGGTGTCACAATATATATATATATATATATATATATATATATATATATATATATATATATATATGCACACACACGCACTTTTGCATTATGGCTTGTTGAAATAATTTTAAGTTGATGATCAAAGATAAACAAATTCAGTTGCTGATAGATTTGACAAAGTAGCTTTAAGCAGAAATATTTCACTATTTTTTTTATATTATGCTCGTATATATATTTCTTTGGAGCTTTGTGTGGATTTATGCCAATTTGATTTAAATTAAGTTTTTTGGGTGTTAGTCTCCTTTTTTTATATTAGCATAATAAATAAGGATGTGAATTTCACTCATGTACGTGTACTTGTTTCCATACGTTCTTTATAATTACTTCCTCTTTTGTTTAATACCATTTTGTTTTTTCTCAAAAAAGCGTGACGCGCATGTCTGAAAGAAAAATAAGCGAAATTGATGGATATTATAATAGAAAACTTGTCATTTGTTATTAACAAAAAAGATTCATCATTTGTTGCATCCACATGGCATACCTGGTCCATACAAACTAATAAAAGAATTCTCGTGGCATGCAGTTCACTTCACGTAACTTCATTTCTTTGTATATAGAAATATATAACAGCTACAAAGTGAAGCTCATCTGATAATATATAAATATAATAAATCAATATGCAACTAATCTATTATTATTAATTTAGGATATGTGTGTATTAAAAAATCAATTCATAAATTATCATATATATTGTCCAGAATAATTACACATTTAGAAATATATAACAGCTACAAAGTGTTGTAACCGTGAGACTATTCTTAGTTGAACCATTAATTTTTGGAGGTAATTTAAAGTTAAAAGAAGTAAAAAAAATCTGCTAATCTATTACTAACTAATTCTAACGCGAGTGAATGCAAAGCTATTAGTTAAAATAAGTATATAAAAGCAAGTTGTCTACAGTACAAAATTATAATGCCATAGGTATGAGTGAAATTGTAAAGTAAGCTTAGAAGAACATATAAAGCTTTAATGCCAAATCCTTATCTAATTAGAGTAAGGATCAACGCAAAAATGAGTGAAATTTTCCATAGCTTCCTTTGGAAAAACAGATTGTAAAGTACAGCTACAGAAATCATACCTAAGCTTCCAAATCTAATTCAATCATCTATATAAAGAGGAAATACATACTTGTACTAAACTCTCCCACTCACCTACTCTATTACGTGTACAATAAAAATTATATATATATATATATATATATATATATATCCATTAAGTATTCATTTAAAAATAGCATCTTATAATATGAACTTAGCAAGGTCCAGATCAAACAATGGCAATACAGGCATGTCATTGATGGCAGTGGCATTGGAGGATGAGTTCTTTTATTTTGATCCGTATAAAAGTAAAAATAATATCAATAAATTTACCATAACTCATGCACTATTAGTAAAAATGATTTTTCTACTTTGATATAAATTATAATAAATTGAATCTAAACAAATGTACAGAGTCCAGTGAGTGCACCTTACGCCAGAGTTAGTCAATACTTTGTTACGTTCCAATCGGTGGTTAATTACAATTCAGTGGTCAATTATACAATTCGGTGGGAAGCATAATTTACAATAAATAATTCCAACTGTTCATGACGATGCTCCTTTGTTGCAAACCATCATAATACTCCATAAAAAGCTTGTCTATGAAAAGGGACAACTAACGCACCTTTACTGATTCCAATCACTAAAGTTAACTAAAAAGCTAAACTTAGCATTATAGATCTAATATTCACGCACGCACCACGATTGGATTACAATTCCTTTTCGGTTTTAAAATATGAGTATATATATATATATATACTTAATTTCATGAGTCAAAATTCAACATTAAACTTGACTATTTCAATGATAATTCAACTTCACATTGATTATAAATTAGAGCTTGACACTCAGCATAACAACGAACATGCAAAATACAACAGTAAGACACCCACAGAACCCAAAATACAACACAGAATATGTAGAGTAAGAACCCAAAACACAATAGCAAGCACCCAAAATAGAACACTTTCAAAACAGAACAATCATTTTGAGGCAAGGTATCTCCAAAAATCCATGGAGATGCAACTGTATATGCTAACAAGTATGTTAGAGAGGTTACCCTTAAGACAAGAAGAAGAAATAGTGATGTTGTTGTTGCAGAGAGAACTAATGAACGCTGGGGGAGGAGAACCAATGAATCCTTACGAAGATGAGAACACGCTTGTTATGAATGTGAAAAAAGAGAACCAATGAACTGGTGAGGGATTGTGAAAGAGGGATAAGTGATTGTGAAAGGAAAGTGGGTGAGGGATTATGAAAAAAAAGAAAATTAAACATGAGTGAGGTAAGAGGAAGCGAAAGTTTCATAAAAAAGTGGAGGGAATTAGCTTTTTCCTAAATTGCATTTTGTTAACAAACTTTTTTATTATTTTATAAAATATATTAAAATATATAATATATTTATAGAAACGGTTTTATAATAAAGTGTTTAATATTACTTTTTGCAACTTTTTCAAAACCGTTGTCTAACTATAAAAAAACAGTTTCTAATCGTTGCTAATGTTCATATTTATGCAACGATTATTAAATGTAGTCTTATATCTATGGCAACGGTTTTTCACTGTTGCCTTTAAAATATTTAAATTTTAAATAACTATCGCAATAGAATAAAAACTGTTTCCTATTGCATACTAAGAGAACGGTTTTTTACCCGTTTTTGAGAATGGTGTTGTCGTTGCCTTGAAATGTAGTGTTTGGAGAAGGTGAAAATATTTTAGGGTTTAGGAGAAGAGTTTTTGAAAACAAAGAGCAAAGAAAGAGAGAATGAATGCTTAGAATCTGAAGAGTTGCAAAGAGGGAAAGAAAATACATTAACATGTATTTAAAAGGAAAAGTTTGCAACAAAGAGAGGAGAGAGAGAAAAACGGTTCAGGTATGGTTACGCAAGAGCAGTAACTTTGCCACCTACTCATGTTTCAAGGTTAATAGGCTTTAAAACAAAAATGGTTACTACAAAACAAGCCTAGATGATCTAAATCTCTCAACAAAAAAGAAGAGTAGACTTAGCTTTTTTTGGGTCAAGACATATACACCATATAAATATAAAGATACACAGACACAGACTTAAACAAGCATATACACAGACTCAAGCATATAACATGTGTACAAACATAACCATGCAACAAACTTGGCATAATCATATATGAAGCAGACTTAATCAAGCAATATTTCTTAAATTTAAATTGTGCTTGATAAAAGTAAACCAGGTCTCAGCTAGAGGCTTAGTGAAAATGTCTTCCCATTGATGGTCTGTGTCGACAAACTTCATGTCTAGAATTCCCTTCTGCACATAATCTCTTATGAAGTGATACTTCACTTCAATGTGCTTTGCTTTCAAATGCTGAATGAGATTTTTTGACAAGTTGATTGCACATGTGTTGCCACAATACTAGGATCTCTTCTTCCTTGATGGAGTAGTCTTCCAACTGATACTTCATCCAAAGAAGTTGAGAGCAGTAACTAGCTGCAGACGTGTACTCAGCCTCAGCTATAGATAGTGTAATTAAATTTACTTTTTGCTTCCCTAGGAGATCAGACTTTGACCTAGGAAGTGACAACCTCCACTTACTTTTTCTATCAACTTTATCTCCTGCAAAGTCCGCATCATAATAATCACACAAAGAAAACGAGTCTGTCCTTTTATAGAACAACCCAAGGTTAATGGTTCCTACAAGATATCTCAGAATCCTCTTCACTCTAGACAGGTGTGATTCCTTGGGATCTGATTGATATCTTGCACACATACAAACACTAAACATTATATCTGGTCTGTTAGATGTGAAATACAATAGTGATCCTCTCATGCCTCTGTATAGAGTCTAATCAACTATAGTACTAGACTTATCTTTACTGATTATGCAACTAAGATGCATAGGAGTACTCATAGGCCTTGGATCAGTCATTTTAAACTTTTTGAGTAACTCCTTAGTGTACTTCTATTGATGGATAAAAATTCCATCTTCAATCTATTTAATTTGTAGACCTAGAAAGAACTTGAGTTCTCCCATCATACTTATTTCAAATTCAGCCAGCATCATTTTTGAAAACTCTTTACACAGACTTTCATTAGTATTACCAAAAACAATGTCATCCATATATATTTGTACAATAATAAAGTGTCTATTAGAGCTTTTTCTAAATAAGGTAGTGTCTACCATGCCTCTAGTAAAGCCTTTTGAGATTAAAAAGGTACTGAGTTTGTCATACTAAGCTCTTAGCACTACAAAAAAATCACATTTTAGTGACGTTTTTTAAATGGATTTAGTGGCATTCAATCGCCGTAAAATACACTTCCGGCGGTTTCAAAACCGCTGCTAAAACTAGCAACGACAAATATTTAATGGTGGTTTTTGATAAACGTCAAAACCATCGTCAGCAATGTAACAACGATTCTTTAGTGGCGTTTTTAGATATTGTAGCCGCCCCTAAGATGCATGTTACATAAACACATGAAGATTAGAATACCGTCAGTTAGAACCGCCGCAAAATTTAATTTATTCTATCGACAGCTATCACTAACACCAAATAACTGCCACTAAACGTGTTAATTTTAGAAAAACAATCATGCTTATAATTTGAAACCGAGGCATGTTCTGGAGATGTATATAGCATAATATAATCAACAAAGTCCTGACAATTAGTTGACTTTTCAGATTTCACTGAAAAGATAAAGTAGAGAGTTGTGCTAGTGATTACATTTGTTTTCACAGAACAGCACATGATTGCATCAAAATGGTGCCAAAGTTGCTTCAAGATTGCATCACCAGTTATGCACTCAACTCTAAAAAGCTCTATGCCAGTGTGGATCCTGAAAGGAAATGTTTTACACTATAAAACCAACAAATCACGGATCATACTGGTAAATGACAACCAATTTGTAGATAATCACACATTTTCAATACAAGAAGCATTAAACTAAATTAACCTCAGTAAAAAATTAATTTGCAGTCAAAATTAATTGAAGACAAACCTGTAATTTCTACAAATCCATCGTGCTAAAGCAAGGGCCTTTGGTAAACCAGGAAGTGACTTAGGACCAAGCTGAGTACCGAGCCTAGAGGGAGCAATTACCATGGCAACCCTCTAAACAGATCCCACAACACTTCACACATACTGGCGAGCCATGTAAATGGTTCTCAACGGTAACTTGTAGCCATTCAAGTCAGCTTCACCTGCAGGACGAGCATTACCAGATCCTACTTCAAGTGTTGATGCCAAATCTAATGTCCTAGATGCAAACATCCTAAGATAAGACAGGGAAACAAATCATCATTAAAGTCACAAATTAAGACGTTAAAATATTGCATAAGTGTTTATGAATTGTTTGGTTAATTGAACAACAATGTCCGATCAGAAGTAATTACATGGAAACAACATTATAACAGGTTTCTAGTTGCTAATTAAGTAATAATTTCATAATCCGAGAGACTAAGCTTAACTTAGAATTCACATTAGTGACAAACTAAAGTTGCAAAAGTTCCAGATGAAAAAGGAAAAGTAATCCAACAGTATAACCAAATAAGTGAAGAGGCTATTGCTTACAGTTTTAGGATCCAGAGGAATGACATAAAAACCAAACGGTAATAAAAGAGCATCATATGTAAATGATTCATCTATAGGTGCAAACACAAGTTGAGCACATGCTCTAATGGAATTCTCATTAACTTCACTAACTACCACATGAAGTTTTATAACAAAAGGTCATTGAGAATCACACAAATAAACACTCTTTATCCTTTCAATTATATATAAAATATATAGATAGATGGACTAAGTTCCACAAAAACTACCTGCAATAGATACATATCACGTGCCAGCGCTACATCTTTAGGAAAAATGCATGACCCTCTATGCGACCTACCTCAAAGAACTGCACCATTGCATGTCACAATTTAGTATGTATTATACATTATATGAAACACAGAATGAGGGTCATCATAATTAAGAAGATAAATACTTCTTCATGCTTAATAGTATGTGTAAGAGGCAAAATGACTTGGCTGCTGGGGAAACCACCAGGTCTTGCACAAGGAACTACATAGGGACTAGCCTTAAGGCATGCAGCAAAGTATGCATCAACACCATAATCAGCCCACTCTGACCAATGCTCCCTTAAAAATTGAACAAGCAAAATAGGAGGTACATTCTGTAGATATCCATCACAAAAGATAATTGCAATGAAAATTAAGCAGATAATTAAATTTTGAAGCAGGAACTTTGGAAAAAACGAGGAATAACAGATTCTTCTAGCAATAAAGGATTGTTGATTTGGAAACAAAACTTAATAGAAATCAGGTTTGTAATTGACAATGTTGAAGTAAAAAAGAAAAGTACATTAATATTAGAAAGATTGCTTTTCCAATTGAGAGATTAATAAGTTCAGAGATGACAGATAGGTTTACAAATTCAAAGAGGTTATTTTCCAATTGTGCAGGAGTACGGCAAAAAGCTTCTTGCAATGAAAAAAATCAACAATTTGCCATTGCATAAAACCTACTTCCTGAACATGTTTCTCAAGTGATTTGAGTTTTGAATCTACCTCTTCATGGTCACTATTTAAATCATGAGTTGCATGTTTACTATCAACACAAGAAGGACAGTACCAGTTTCCTTCAGGGATCCTTGCAAGTGGAGGATTCAAGCAATATGTATGATACTCAGCATCACAGGTATCATACAATAGAACACTTTCATCATCCCTGTCAATGCCACATACTTTACAGACTCCCTCATCCCAAGGAACCTTTGGAATCTCATTGGTTGACTCAAGAAAATCATTAATTTCCTTTCTCATTTCTGTACTCAAGCATTCCAGTTTGGCACACTCCGTAAATTTTTCAACATAGGAGACAACTTGTACCAAAAGAAGAAATTCAAATGCTGTATATTAATTATGGAGAGTGCAATAGTACACGTACTGATGTTGACAAAAACACACTGCCAACCTCCTCATTATGTAATGATTTGAAGTTCTGGGATAAATTTTCTGCCAATTCAACCAAATCAGGTTGATCCCCAAAAGCAACACGAACATTATTCCACAACTGCAACATCAAATCTACAATTTAGTGCCCTTCACAGGTCAAAAATAAACATTAAAAGAATTGGTTGGCATCTAATAGGAAACATGTTAGAGAGTAGTATATGAAGGAGATATAAGGAAACCAATCATGATTGACCACTTAAGCCAGCGACTAAAATAGTGCACAATCAAGCATATAAAATTAAAAATAAAAAATTATTTGTAATAATCTAACTAGATAAAAACCATGCCGTAATAACATACAATTGTGGAGCTAAAAGGCAGTAGTAATCTAAAGAATAAACAAAATAGATAATAGTTTGGTTAAAGTGATCAAAGTTTGATAAGACATGGACCTCATGAACATCCTCAAGAAAAGCTTCATGAGATCCACCATAAGCTCCGGCGGCCAATCTCAGGTCAATAGTAAGGAAGTCAAGAGGACGAGATACCATGGCTGGAGATCTAAGAAGCCCCTCATCATCATTATCAGAAGAATTTGTTAATTTTCTTCCCATCAAATTGCAAAAAACCTTTGAGATTGATATAACAATCTTCTTTTTCCTTCCTTTATTGGAATTTGGTTGCAATCCTTCACAACTACATCAGCCAACACTGAAAGAACTGCTTTTTTGTTTATAAACAAGAAGATTTAATTTAGAATCACATTTTCTTAACTAAACAAAATTAAGACAGTTTATTTTAACAAGATGAACTATTACAATGAAATATAGAAAACAACATGAACCACAATTTTGTCGATATGCATACAATATGAAACTGAGTTTATATATAAAAAAAGGAAATAGAAAATCATGCATGCACACACAATAATGCTTACACTTATTTGTAATGGGCAAGAGTGGTAATCTATGGTGCATCAAGCACATGCATGCACACACTTATTTGTTATAAGTGCCAATAATGAGGTAATATAAGGTATATCATGCACTTCTCTCATATATATGTAGAGCCAAGACTACAAATTACAAGATCACTTGCATATCGCAACGGATGATAATTCTGTGAAACCATTGCATCAGCACAACTAGTAGCTGGCAGTTCCTAAACCATCAAATTAAGTCAAAAAGTTATTCGTCAGAAATCTTACCATCATGGTCAAGAAGATACTCTCATACTAAAACCCTTCTTATGAGGCTAGTTTTGGCAACTCCAGTGCAAGTCACATGCACGCAAAAAAGAAATTTGTAACAAATGATAAGTGCCAAAGTTGCACCTTCATTGGTCCAGATGCATTGCCCTTGTACACTTCCTTGCTAATTGAATGCTCTAGTATTTTCCTTGCCCATTCTGGCGGACCCTTCTCCAGAGCTTCATAAACACACTTTCTAATTTGGATTCCTACATTTGTTGGTAGCTTTGTGACAAGTTCTAGCATCTGTGCCCACTCTGGAATGTTACCATCATTTGCCAAATTTTTTTCAGAAGTAGCCTTTGCATCAGACTCCTCCTCTTCCATAGTCAGTACATCATTTTTCTCTGCTCAAAGAACCAAAAATTTTCTTTGTAGCCTCTGTAAGTGATAAGTCTTGAAAAGACTTATCTATTAGTATTAATTCTAATTATATTTTAATATTAAGTGTCAAAATAATTATTATTCTATTCATTTAGTAGTTAATTAGAATTTTTAGTGATTTAGATAAATAATAATGTATTTCATTATTTTTAAGTAAATTATTAATTATTTATTAAAATAAGATGTTTAATGAAAAAGGAGAAAATTGCAAGTCTGAACCACCTGGCATAACCACGCTGGGACCTGGCATAAGCACGCCCAACGTGCAGGAGCGACACCAGAAATCAAGCATTGCAACATTCATCATTAGCGTGCCAGCCCAGTAAGCCAGCGTACCCACTCCCATTTCAGCGTAGGTACGCATGTCACACCACGATTTTCCAGACTAGAATCCCGAATTAGTCAAGTTAATAATTAATAAAAATATGAGTAAATTTTTTGCTTCCGAAATAGTTTCTAAACACCATCTCGACTACATCAAGACCTGAAAGACAGAAAACCGAGGAGTGAGATTTTATAAGAATGTAGCTGGATCGATAATTAAATTGCCCTTAACGGTATACAAAACAATAGAGTTTACAGCGGAAGAAGAATATACATACCGGGCATACGCCTAGTCCCATATATGAAGATATGAGAAAAGGCTCGGCAAAAGCATGCAAATACATATCATAAATTTATTAAGTCAATACCAATCCTTCACTTACAACATACACATGCATTGCCTAAAGTATATGTATATGCACGTAACCGGGGTCATGCCACCACTATCACTACATTCCATATTTCATAATTAATGCATCTATTCACCTAGTGGCATTTATACAACATCACCATCATCAGTGTATATCGTTCAACTTAATTCCTCAAGTACTCATCAAATCATCACTTACATACTAAACATATATCCATCATTCATATATATAAAGGATTATCTTATACATATCCAAAATCACTAAATCATCCATATCATCATATACGATTTATTCAACACATTAAAATTCATAATTGATGCCGGCCAAGGCACTTCCACTACCTCTATTTACCTTCGCTAAAAGCTTCAATTAAAAATCTGATCTCATCCCATGATAACCCTGCATCACAATGCTAAAAAAAAGAGACCACATGGGAGAGTGAGTTATACATTCAAAATGACGAATATAAATATATCGTGATCATGTGTATATGCATATAATCATCATGTGTGCTTTGCTTATATAATCAATAATTCATTATTATTCCGTAATCACATTCTTATAAATAGGCACCCATACCTCATAAGTCAAAATAATACCGTAAGCAAGCACAAACATATACACAATCATATTGCCACTTATCATCAAGGGCATTCACAAATCATCATCATTAATTTATTAAGTCTTCACCCAATTCCTCCTCGCAAGGGGTTTTTCGTCTCTCGTGGTCATCCCATATCAAATGTCATGCACATATGGCTAATGCATATGTCAACTGTTTAATGCATATGCAATGGATCCATTTCAATCACCCATGCGCACATGGTATCTCAAGTGATCATAACCACTTATAATCATCATTATATTGGTTTCTTGCCTCGCAAGGGGTGCTTCCTCCTCGTGATCGCAACCACGGGACATCATAGGAACTCGCAAGCCCTTTCTCATTTCAAGTACCAATTGATCGCAACCACTAGCTTATCATCATACAATCTCGTAGGATGTCTCTTTGTGATCGCAACCATATTTCAATCGTTTCATAATGGTTTCCCGCCTCGCAAGGGGTGCTCCCTCCTCGTGATCGCAACCACGGGTATTCATCCACAATGGTCCCTGCAAGGCCTTTCATTTAAACAACCAAGTGATCACAACCACCTATTCAATATCATGTCATCATCAAGTTGGTTTCCCGCCTTGCAAAGGGTACTCCCTTCATAGAATCCCACGGAATTTTTCATCATTGTAATCGTAACCACATATTCAATGTCATATTATGACATGAATGCAAAATGCAATGATGTATATGCCAATCGACCTCGCAAGGATATCTCACCCTCTCACATAGGGATATATTTTAATTTGACATTTTCAATGAATAATATACAATTATTTACAAAGCCCCTCAAGGCATTTTATTCACATACTTGGCATTACATCTCAATATATCTCATATATGTATTTCATATCATACAGGCAAGTCTATACTTGCAATCAACCACAATGGCATTACAACATCACATAATATGGGACTAGGCGTATGCCCAGTATGGGGATGGTTCACTTGGGCACCCCCAAATTTCCTTTGAGCGAGAATGTTTTAAGTATCAGACCCCGATCTCGCTTGAGCGAGCCATTCTTGCTTTAGCAAGATCCCCACAATGTCAAATTTCAGGCTCACTCGCTCGAGCGAGGCTTCCCAAGGCCAGCCACTCGCTCGAGCGAAAATACTCTAGTATCTATTTCATGCTTGCATCGCTTGAGCGAGTAGGGTTTTAGTATCATGTCCCTTATGCTCACTCAAGCGACTCATGCTCGCTTGAGCAAAAAACGTCCAGTACCTCATCAAGGTTGGTTCGCTCGAGCGAGGTCCAGCCTGCCAAGTTATTCGCTTAAGCGAAATTCACTCAGGGTCATTTCCTCTCTCGCTCGCTCAAGCGCGGCCACACCTGCTTAAACGAGATTCGTCCAGTAACTCCTCTACTCATCCCACACACGTCTTGCTTGAGCGAGACACTCACTCGCCTGAGCGAGATTAGGCCAGAGGCCATAATACTAATACAGGGGATTCTCGCTTGAGCAAGATTACCACTACATGCGCAGAAAACACAAGAGTTCCACAACTCCACATACCAAAACCCATAAAATTGGTCAAATTCAACACTTCCTACGCCTCTTGTTAAGCATTTAAAACTTGTCTCAAACATTCTTACTCAATAATTTTCATTCCAATTCATTGATCATACCAAAATTAAACCTATCATCATAACACATATATATTTTCATAACAATCATCACATATTCTCACACACCATTATCAATAATCATCAATTTGCTATTCACATTATTTCAATATCTACATGGCAAGGCAAGCATGAGTACTAATCACATACAATAATCACTATCATTCTACTCATGTAATTTTGAATGTAAACTTCTCTCCTACCTCGAGAGAAGAACCATAACTCAAATGCTCGAATTGTTCCACCGCATTTCCCAGAATACAATCTACACCAACATACATACATATGCATACATACAATCATCAAACTATCTCAAGGCACCATCATAATTCTAAACAATTGCTAGCTTATCATAAAGCTCAATAAAGTTTTAAACTTGCTAAAACACTAATTCATACCATTTTGTTAGGCGTTGGGAATTTCTTTCCCAAAACCAAGATTCTTTAGATCTTAAAGGACCAACTACACCCAACCACAACAACATCTCTTTCATCCCTCATCTAAAATGCATTCCACATTACCTCAATCATTCTAATACCATTATTATCACTTAGAGTTCAATATAAGCCATCTTGGCCCCTATTAATCTTCATCTATCAACATATCTCAATGGGTACATATTATGGTCTAAGACTTCATCAAACCACACTTCTATTAAATATCATTTATTCACTTTCAATTCAATCCTTAAACCAACATTGCATCTCTTCCCAAATTCTTAAGGCTAGGGTTTCATTAAAACCCAACCGCCATTATTAATATCCATCAATCATTATCAATGGTTACTTTTCCTCATCAATATCACTCTCTAACATCATTAAACACACATTCTACTTACATTTTACATTTCCCCAATTCCTAGGGTTGGGGTTTCATTAAAATCCAACAACCATTCTTTAACAATCATCATCATTCACCTCCAATAATGGGAATTTCGCATACCCCATCACACCCACTCAAAAATACATATATATCACACCCTACCTTTAGATTTTGCCTAAAAATGGTTCCTAATCCATAACCCATGCTTACATTACACTCTCCCAACAAATAAAATCATAACCAAAGACATAAACTCATTATAAATGGTGAGGGACTTAGCTCAACCCAAGAAAAGAAAGTGGTTTCCAAGAGAAGGAGAGGGAGCACGAAGATAGAGTGGGAGAAGGAGAGTTCCAAGGCACCATTATCACCTCCTCCAAGCTTGAAGCATAATAAAAATGGAAGGAAAAAGAATGCACACTATTTTTCTTTCATTTTTAAGAGGAAGATGAAGAGAGTGAATGAGGAAGATAGAAGAAGAAGAGAATGGTTTCTTTTTAGAAGAAGAAAGGCAACGTGAGGTATAAGGGAAAAGGAGGTGGGTTTTGTGTTTAATTTCATTTCCTACATTAAACTCTATCGTTTTATAACATACAGGATCTCTGTTTGGACTTAATACTTTATCTAAAAATAAATCCGAATATATTATCGGATTCCCAATAATATTCTTAATAGCCCTGACCAACGGCATCTCAATCGGAGATACTTGGTCCAACACCCATATTCTAATCAGGTATAATCTTAACTCCTAACATCTCAATAAATTATAAATAATCCATAATAAATCCCAATTTAATTATTTCAATATTTTTGGGACACTCATTAACTCATTTATAATTAATTAATATTTATTCCACATATTTAATCATTTTTATAAAATGCAGGATGTTACAACGCACACTAGCACTCACCATCAGACCTACTCACCAGAACCCACGCGTAACAACGCCCATACAATATACCTACGTTGATGCCTACAGATCGACCAGCGTGCCATCATTGGATCCCAACACACCTATGCACACTAGCAGCTCACCAGCAGACCCAGCTCCAGTAGGCTAGCGTGCCTACACCCATCTGCTGCACCATGAACTAGTCCACCAGTGTGCTTACGCCCAGGAGTAGCATACCTACGCCAAATGACTGGTCTACTTAGTTTTATTTTCTGAATTTGTGCATTGCATATTCAGTTAACTTAAGATAGTTATTTATTTTTGTAACTTTTAATTAATTGTATTCTCTTTAGTTATTTTTAGGAGTTTTAGTTAAGTCTAGGAAAGCTATATAT
This sequence comes from Clitoria ternatea, assembly GCA_037962975.1. Classification (NCBI taxonomy): domain Eukaryota; kingdom Viridiplantae; phylum Streptophyta; class Magnoliopsida; order Fabales; family Fabaceae; genus Clitoria; species Clitoria ternatea. The sequence goes on from CM075671.1 coordinate 185,443,824, forward strand.
AGCTTGATTATAAACTAATTTCACAACTAATTTTCAGATCAATCTCATTTTTAGATTTCTCTCATCTCTCTAGATCTTCTCTCTCTTAATTCTCTTATCTTTATTTCCCTTCCATGAGTGTGTAACTCTCTTGGATTGGGATTGAATGAAGTCTCCACATCTCTGAATCTCAAGCGAGGAAGTTGAAGGTGCATTGGAGCAGGTTCTAAACACAGTAATTGTTTATCATCAACCCTAGGATTAGGAAATCCAGGACCATTCTAAAGACTTCACTAGAGAGGAATCATGGTAAGGAATTCTTATTCGCAATTGCTGGCTCAGTGTTTATACCTAAGGAATTAGGATAGTGTTAAGGTTCACTATAATTTCGCATTAGATTCAATTGGAAGCTGATACCTAAGGGATTAGGATTAGCCTAGGTTGGATTAGTAATAATTACCTAAGGAATTAGGAGTTGTCCATCTATGAGATTGAATTTTGTTATATGTGTTGCCTGTTGTTGAGTTCATGCAAATTTGTGATTTGTGGTATGCTGAGTTTAATTCCAATCTGTGTGTTTAGAGTAATTCAATTAGTGACTTAATTTTACTTGTGACACTACTATATAAAAATTCACAAAAATAATATAAAATTCAAAGAACTACAAGACTTAATTGGCTTTGTTGTGAACTTCAGCTAGAGACTTCTCAAGATTGTGGTACTTAACACAATCCCCGTGGGAATGATCAAATATATTACTTTTTAACGATTGGGCGCTTACCAGAAAATTGATCATCCGATGAGAATATCAAGTTAATGGCGCCGTTGCCCGGGATTTTCGATTAATATCAATAATCCTTGGGGAGCTGCTAGACTAAACCATTTTTTTTAGTTTTTGAACTTTTTGTTAGTTGTTAATGAATTTTGTTGTAGGAGTAGGATTTTGTCAAGTGTTGCTTAATTTGTGTTATAGTTCCTATTATGTTAAGTGATTGTTGTTAGTCGTTTTTAGTTGTTTTAGTTGTAGCACTAACCGTACAGTAGTTTGTTTGTTGTTAGTTGTTGCAATTGTTGTAGTTGCTTTAGAAAGTGAAAAGTTACAGGTGATGGAATCAAACTTGGAAGAGACACTTGTTTGTTGAATTTCTACAATATGTAGAAAGTTTATGTAGGAACCATGAGGAAAGAGTACAAATAGCTGAGTTAGAAAACACACTAGCTCAATTCATGGAAATTACCAAGATTGGTCCGAAGAACTCTAAATATTCTATCAGAAATATTCATAATCAAGTTGAATGGATTGCATATCAAATGGCCAATCAAAATATAGGACAATGTGATAAGATGGTTGTGCAAGATAATGTTATGCAAGAAGAAGAAATGTTTGAGTTGGAAAAGACACTTGCTCAATTCATCAAGTATACATAAATTGGTATCAAGAATTTTGATGATGCTATCATGAGAATTCAGAACCAAGTGGAGCAAATTGTAATGCAAATGGTTAATCATAACTTTGAGCAAGATGATGATGTGTTTGAGTAAGAAGAAAAACCTGAACCTGATAATATAACTCAACAAGAAGAAGCTGAAAAATTAAGTTTTAGGGAGAATTCAATGAGGGAGTTGGATTATATTCCTTGTCCTCAAAGGTTATTAATGGAACAAACTCTTGAGATTAAAAATGAAGAGTTATTTGATTCATCAATTGAAGAAGATATAGAAGAATGTTGGTCAGTAGAAGAGAACATAAGAGTTGAGAAACTTGAGAATCAAGGTAATAATTCATTTTCCATAGCTGTTGTTGAAGAAAAAATTAAGTTGTCATTAGATTGTTTCTTTGAGGAACAAAGTGATGAAGAAGTCTATGAGGAAGTGATAATAGTTGAGGACAAAGGGGAACTTAAGGTTCTAATTTGTGTTGATAATGCTGAAGCTGAAGAACAAGTATCAATTGATGATGGAACCATAAATTTGGAAGCTTCAATGATTGAAAGAATGGATAAAGATGAAGTAGTAGGGGATCATGAACCACAAAGGAAATCTGAAGACAAAATTGATGAAGAGCAGGAAATTTAGCAAGGTGACTCATATGCAGAAGAAGTATATTACTTGTGGCAAAAAAAAGAAGATTAATATAGAAAAGAAAAAGCAAAAGAGGATGAAAAAGAAAGAGAAAAGAAAGAAAGAATGGGAAAAGAAGAAAAAGAAAAAGAACAAGAAAGTCTTTGTTTAGAGCTTGAGCCTCCAAAAAAATAGAAAATTTGGCTTTAAAAGACCAAGAATCTATGGTCATAGGCAATGGGATCCTGGGGATGAGTCTATGTTTATTTTTCTTGTACATAAATAAACTGGTGAGAAAAGTTTTGAAAAGAAAATACAGAGAAAAAAATAGAGTTTGAAAAAAAAGAAAAGAGTGGAAAAAGTGTGTTAAAATCTACAATATACAAGCGTTTCAAGAGCGTTCAAACACCAACATGCTGGTCCCATCAATCAGGTCCTTTATTTAAAACCCATACGTTGATACGTTGCTACAGGGCTTGGTTATGCCAGGCATTTATTTCATTGGCACATGTGTTCTAGAAAACCAGCATATTAACATTACCAGAAGCGTTTTAACGCGCAACACTGACTTCATCCTGATGCTCTTTCAGAACCTGCGTGAAAGAACGCTGGCCCCATTGCGCGCTCACGCCCATATGCTGCCCCTTGCATCCACCTTGGCCAGAAACTAGCGTTTTGACGCTCCCAGGTAGCGTGCTTACACCCATTCCTTGAATAAAGACCACCAGCGTATGCACCTCTACTCTATTTTCCTTTCACCATTCAAGTAGTCTCAATTCATGCAATTTCAATTCCTTTATTTGAAAAAAATAATTCAGTTATATGTTTTGTATTTCATACCATTGTATAGCACCCATTCTTTCATTGTGTGTTTCATGTTGTTTCATTATGAATTGTATTTCCGTGTAAATAATTCCATGTCCACCACACACCAACCAACCGTTCACCTCATCATAGGTAATAAAGGGAAGTGCTTTATCCCTATCCTTAATACGTTGAAAACTGAAAACATTGTAGATATGTATACTAGGCTATTAGTACTATGAATAACTTTCAAACTTTCGCATCCCAAAATGTTAAGATAGCTTGTCTCGAGCAATACTTGATCACAACTACATATTTGTACTGGTTTTGTTGGAAATATTTTGCCATGATTGTTATGCTTTGATTGTAGTGTACTTATGATTGCCTAGGATGATAACTTGATATCAATGCAATGTCTTAAGTTTGGGGATGTGATGTTTGATGCTTACCTTAGTATATTGTGAGACTTGTGCCTAAATTTTATCGTGAGTGTGCTTGCTTAGTAATAATGTGGCAGAACTTGCCTCTTCCCTTGCTTATGCATGATTGTAATTGGCACTTAGAAATGATAAAGCCCTTGTTTCTACTTATTAACTAGAGACAAATATAGCCTACCTTATACATATTTATCAATTGACCTTAAATTATTGAGCTTGCGCCTTTTTTATTCTGCAATAATACCTATATTACAAGCCATGAATGCCTGAGAAAAAAACCATGTATTAACCCTTGAGGTGTCATTGATGGCTTGTGTTGTCTTGACTAGTTGCTAGGGACTGGCAACATTTAAGTTTGGGGAGATAAAGTGTACCTAACAGTAATAAAAATGCATACTTTGAAAAAATTTTAGTTGTGAAAAGAAAAAAATGGAAGGTATAATAAAAAGATGCTTGAGAAAAATTCAAAAAGAAAAAGAAAAGAGTCCAAAGGACTAGAAAACAACAGAAAAAGAGCAAAGCTTTAAAAATGGTAAAAAAAAAGTTAAGAAAAATCAAAAGGAAGTAGCAACTTTTTCTATTTTGTGAAAGAAATTGAAAGGGAAAACACGTTCAAGGCAAAGCAAACTTCAATGAAGCATATCCCTTACCTTTACATTGACCAGAAAAACAAAAATAGAGCCTGTAACTTAACCTCATTACAAGCCAAATAAAGTCCTTATTGATCCTTGTACAATTTCTTTTATGTATGATGCTTAGGGGAGTTGCAAGCCTATATTTACATGTTGCTTTGCAAGTAAGTGTGCATATTTATGAACCATATACACTTAAGTGCAAAGAGTGATACACTTAACTTGTGAGATTAAAAGCATCATCTTCATAGCTTCCACTCTTAAGTATTGTATTCAGGTTATTGTGGATCATTTGAGAGGTTTATCATTTGTGCATTTTAGTTGGACTTGTGCAGGTTTGACTTGGTGTGGAAAATGAACCAGTGCATTGATTAATTCGAGTTTTTGCTTGAGGACAAGTAAGTTTTAAGTTTGGGGATGTGATAAGTCTTGAAAAGACTTATTTGTTGGTATTAATTCTAATTATATTTTAATAATTTAAGTGTCAAAGTAAGTATTATTCTATTCATTTAGTAATTAATTAGAATTTTTATGATTTAGATAAATAATAATGTATAGTAACAGTAAATAGTAAAATATGAATAGTAACAGTAAATAATAACAGTAAATAGTAATTTACTATTTGAATAGTAATTTACTATTTGTAATAGTAATTTACTGTTGACATAGTAATTTACTATTCAGAATAGTAACTTAAATAATATTATATCTAGTATAATAATAGATTTTTAAAACGATATGAAAATAAATCTAAAAAATATAAAAAGGGGTTATTCTTACCTTATAATTTTAGCAGAACCATTTTCTAAAGAAAATTATTTCTCTCTCTTACTTCCACCACTATCTCCCTAGCACTACTATATTAAGAAAACTTAATCAGAACTTTGATTTCCTCGCTTCGCTGCCTCGCTATTTATAAGAAAAAATTTTACTGTGCATTTCAATATTTTATTATAAAAGTATTATACAATTTTGAAATTTTCGTTCCTGGTTACTGTGCAACATTTGAAATTTTTGTTAAATGTCGACTGAATTATTAAGCCAAATAGTAACTATTCACTCGGTATATTTTAAATATTCAAAATCGGCCCTTTTCAAAATTTAGTGATATTATATCAGTCCTTACTAATTTTATAATAAGTAATATAAAATTTAAATTTTAAAAATCTAAAATTTTCTGTTAATAAAAATTTGTTGGTACTTTTCCGGTCTCCTTATAAATGGTAAAAATTAAGATTTTTACTCAAACCGATCATTTTCAGATAAGTCTACTTGAAATGGATTTTAAAAAATTTTCTTATAATTTAACTTCACTTTCTTATAAATATTTTTAACTTTAAGTCACTTTATATGAATTTAAAATTATTTAAAATATATTATTTTATTAAAATAATTCTAAAATTGTAAAAAATTCTAAAAAATCATAAATAATACATAGATTAAAAAGTTCTAAAGAACCATAACCTAATTCCTTCAAAATTTTAATATAAATTTTTTTTTGTAATGAATTAAAATAAAAATAGGGGTGTTACAACTCTACTCCCCTAAAAAAAATTCGTTCTTGAAATTTACATCCCTCAGTAAAATAAATGGGGATGAGACTCTTTTATCTCAGTTTCTAGTTCGCATGTAGCATCGTCTCTTCTCGTTTTGTTCCAAATGACCTTTATGAGTGGAATTGTCTTGTCTTTTAACTTTTTTATTCTTCTGTCAGCTATTCTGATAGGTGGTGCATCATTGTATGACATCAGGTTCAATAACGTGTGTAGGGTCAGATATATACTTTTGTAAATTTGACACATGAAAAACATTATGGATATTAGAAAGAAAAGGTGGTAATGCTATTTGGTAAGCAAGAGGACTAACTTTATGAATTATTTGATATGGACCAATAAATCTAGGAGTTAGTTTTTGAGATTTCATTGCCCGACCGACCTCAGTCATAGGTGTGACTTTCAAGAATACATGATCACTTTCTTGAAATTCGAGCGGCTTTCTTCTTTTGTCATAGTAACTTTTCTGTCTGCTTTGTGCTGCCTTCATTTTTTCCTAAACCATTTTCATTTTATCCGTGGTTTGTTATACCAACTCTGGTTCTAGCATCAAGTTTTCACCAGTCTCAAACCAATATAGCAGAGTCCTACATTTTCTCCCATATAATGCTTCAAAAGGTACCATGCCAATGCTAGTATGGAAACTGTTGTTGTAGGTAAACTCCACATATGGTAAGAATTGATTCAAACTTCCTTTATGCTCTAACACACAAGCTTGTAACAAGTCGTCTAGAGATTAGATTGTTCTTTCTGACTGTAGCTGTTAGCATTAACCTTTACTGCTAGGTTAAGATCTTTGAAGTTCTCTATCAATTCCAGCTCTTTAATCATCATTGTGGACGCATATAGAGACTTTTGACTCAAAGCATCAGCTACTACATTAGCTTTTCCAGGATGGTATTGCAACTCAAAGTCGTAGTCCTTTAAGAACTCCATCCATCTCCATTGCCTCATGTTTAACTCCTTTTGGTTGAATAAATACCTGAGACTCTTATGATCACTAAACACATCGAATGTTGCACCGTATAGATAATGCCTCCAAATCTTTAAGGCAAAAACTATAGTAGCTAACTCTAAGTCATGGGTAGGGTAGTTAATCTCATGTTACCTTAATTGGCGCGATGCATAGGCTACAACCTTCTTGTCTTGCATGAGTACACTTCCTAATCCTTGTTTAGACGCATCACAGTAAACTTCAAAACTTTGATGTGGATCGAAAAGTATTAGCACTGGCGCAGAAGTAAGTCGATTTTTTAGCTCTTGGAAACTATTCTCGCATTGTGTCGTCCACACAAAAGGTTGTCCTTTCCGTGTTAGCTTGGTCAATGGGTATGCTAACTTTGAAAATCCTTTGATGAATCTCCTATAGTATCCAGCCAAGCCCAAGAAACTTCTAATCTCAGTGATTGTGGTTGGTCTCTCCTATTTCAAAACTACTTCCACCTTGGAAGGGTCTACAACTATTCCTCTTTGACTAATTACATGTCCTAAAAAGTTCACCTCCTCCAACTTGAATTCACACTTCGACAACTTTGCATACAATTGTTTCTTTTTCAGGATTTCCAACACAACCTTCAAGTGTTCAACATGTTCTTCTCTGCTTTTAGAGTATACTAGTATATCATCAATGAATACCACTAAAAATTTATCTAGATATGGATGAAAAATCTAATTCATGTAATCCATGAATACGGCTGGTGAATTAGTTACACCAAAAGGCATCACTAGATATTCATAATGGCCATAGCGTGTTCTAAAAGCAATTTTCGATACATCTTCTTTCTTTACTCTTATTTGATGGTATCCAGACCTCAAATCAATTTTGGAGAACACTGTGGTACCACATAGTTGATCCATCAAGTCGTCAATCCTTGGCAGAGGATATCTATTCTTGATTGACACCTTGTTCAGTTACCGATAATCTACACATAACCTCATGCTACCATCCTTTTTCTTGACCAATAACACTGGTGCACCCCAGGGGGATACTCTGGGTCATATAAACTATTTCTCTATCATTTCTTTACGTTGTTTCTTCAACTTTGCCAATTATAGACATGACATTCGGTATAGTTCAATTGAAATGGGTCTAACTCCATGTACTAGATCAATGGAGAATTCCACATCTCTTTCTGGGGGTAAACCAACGGTATCTTCTGGAAAAACGTCAGAAAATTCGCACACAACTGACAGATTTTTGATTTTTGGTTCTTTCTCTTCTTTCATTGAAAGCAATAGCATGAATCCTTGAGCCCCTCCTTTTAAAGAGGCACTCGCTTGGTTGGCGGTTAGAAATCTTGAATCCTTTAGATTCAAATTTACAGGTTCTTTAAACATTATGGTTTTATTATAACAATCTATTAGAACATGATTGTCAGACAACCAATCTAGCCCAATAATAACTTTTAAGCCAGAAAGGGGTAAGCAAAAGAGATTAGCCTTAAAGTCCTTACCATCAATGACAATAGGGCATTCCCAACAGGCTTTAGAAGTGATAATGGGATTATTCCCAGGAGTATGAACAGATAAATCAAATGGCAATTCTATCACTGGTAATTTTAGTTTTTCTACAAAATCATTGGCAATAAAGGAATGTGATGCACCTGAGTCATACATAATAGTTAAAGAAATCTTATTAATGATACACTTACCTTCCACCATAGAGTCAGAATGAGATGCTTCTTCCCCAGTAATTGTAAAAACCTTTCCTTTCGCCTTCGGCCTTATGACTGCATTGTGTACGCCTCCCTGAGTATTTATGGATGTACTTGCACCTTTAGGGTTCTCCCTCTTTATCTCCGGGAAATCCTTGATGTGATGACCCGGTTTGTTACACTTAAAGCAAATATAAGTGTTTTTGGGACAATCCCTTTTTAAATGTGGTCCTCCACAGATGAAGCATTTAAAGTTTAATGCAAATATCAGATAATAGCATCCAGTTAAAGCTTGGGGTTTGTTAGGAACAGATGCTACTCCAAACCGATGAAATGGAACTTGGTAAGATTTTTTTCTCCTAAAGTCTCTTCTTTGGTGATGGTGAGGTCCTTCACTTCTCATTTCTCCCGCCTTGTGAATGAATTCTCGGCTTTTGGTCATTCTGTCCTTATGATCCTCTTCAAAGATCCTGTAGCGATTTACCAATACAGAAAATTCATGGATTTCCTACATTCGTGTAGCTTCTTTGATTTCTGGCCGCAATCCATTTACAAACTTTACGCACTGATCACCTTCATTAGTAGCATCATTATAATGAGAATGAAAATGAGATAGCTCTTCAATCCTGGATGTGTACTCTCCCACGGTCATATTTCCTTGGGTCAGCGACAAGAATTCGAATTGTCTTTTCTCTTTAACATCAGCTGGAAAGTATTTTTCCAGAAACATATCCTTGAAATGATCCCAAGTGATCTCCACATGGTTGACTTTGAATTGTCTATGCATGCTATCCAACCAATGTTCGGTATCCTCACATAAGGCATAAGTAGTGAAGACTACCTTATCAGCTTCATTACATTGCAATGCTTGAAAGATCTTTTCTATCTCTCGAATCCAGATTTGTGCTCTATCAGGGTTATATCCTCCCTTGAAACGAGGTGGATTGCGCTTTTTGAATAGGTCCAGCCTTCTCAAGGCATCATTAGCTTGACCTTTACGTGTTCCCATAGCAGTGATTAAGCGTTCTACAACTCTAGCAAGATCATTTCTAGCCATTAGTTTCCTGTTTTATAGTAACTGAGACTTGTCACATGAATCAAAGTTATTACCAATTCAGATATTCTATTTTCTATCACCTACACAGTTTACAAACAAAGCAAGATAGACCTTTTTCCCCAGGCCTACTGGATTAACTGCTCTGATACCATTCATAAAAAAAAAATTTAGTAAAAATATAATCGTTAAAAAGAAACTATCAGAATAAATTACATACAATATTTCTAAAATGCCTCATAATATCATTAAAAATTTATAAAGTAATTTTACATTCATCCGAAGTAAATAAATACTAAACATTATTAGAAAGAGAGGAAACTCCATGGCCTAAGAGTAGTTACTTAATGACATTATTTATTCATTAGACCATGGTATCCATACCGAGCTCCCTTTCTAGAACGTGCTATATTTACTGCCTGGATTCTTCAATCCTTCCCTCTGTACGAACCATTAATTTAAAACATATGAAACAAAAACACAGAGAAAGGAGTGAGAAACAAAATATAATATTCCCAAATGGGACATAAGCAATAAAGGGTTTTCACAAACTAGTATAATAATATCAATCACAATCACATACGTAATCAATTATGAATGTATGAATGTTATGCAATATCTTCATCATAACTTACCTACATATACAGGCCTTAAATTTTAATTTACATTGGGCCAATCAGAAGTTTACACTATTCCACAATTCTGGATAATAATAACATGAACAGCTTAACTGGCATGGAAACACTTAGAGACTAGTCAGATTAAGAAGGTTTTTATTGTGAAAGTACCAGACACTAGGAAGCTACCCCAGGTCCCCTGAAGCACCCTTTCACACACTCTTATCCCAAGGCTCGCAATTAAGCTCCTCTAATGTATCCTCGGTTTTTGTAATCCGTCCCTAGACAATATCATTTTGTTTCACTTTAATGATTCATGATGCATGAACTACTCGCGTATTTAGTTGGTTAAGGCTTTTAGAAACTCAATTATTAAATACCATAAAGGTTTACAATATCATCTCAATAAACTGTACATTTCCTCAATTTCTTCTTTGAATTTCTGTCATACAGAACTAAATTTATAGTTTTCAAATTCAAATCTCACCAAAATTTAGTTTCCAAGCCTTAAATATCTCAAAACTTCTCATAGAAAACCTTACATCTTTACATAATATTTCTCAAATTGAATCTTAACAATTTAGTTATTAGATTGGAAAAAAACAAAATAATTTACTTTTGAAAATTTTATTTTACTGAGAATTTTTTTAAAAATCATTAACCAAAATTATTTAAAACTATAAAATCTTTCTTTAATTCAAGAATTAATTATCGCAATCTTTTTATTAAATAATTTTCATAAAACAGCTTCTTTCTGAAATAAATTGTAACATCCCGATTTAATAATTATTTACCGAATGAATCTAAATTGCTAAAATAGTAATTCCAGAAGTAGAAAATCAATTGTTAATTATATTCGATTTAACTTGAGGAATAGTGACAAATTAAATAAGTTTAACTGGTAAGGGGTGGCTGTTTGCGATTGGTGAGTCCGTGAGTGGGACTGCAATCCACGATTTCCCACCCCACTCTCCTCTTCCTCGTGCACGCGCATGCTTATACATATATGTGCCCTGGGTCATGGAAGCTATGCATCTCCTTCAGATTTCTCTTCTTCTCTTCTTCGCTCTTCACTCTCCTTCTCCTCTTCTTCTTTCTCTACTCGCTGTTCCTGCGAGCTCGCAACAATGGTGGCTGAGGATCGGGGTCCTCCTTCTTCACTCGACGAGCCAGAGAGAGTGTAGGAGTGCCTTCCTCCTGCAAGCAACCTGTCTCCCTTCTTGTTCCTTCGACGACTTCCTCTTCTTGCTCGAAGCTGCCAAGCCTCAGTGGAGATCTGCGAGGAGCTTCAAGATGGTAAGAGTGTTCACAGCTTTGAGATGGAGCTCCTCCAGGGAATGAACAGAGAGCTGGGCATCTCAGGAACCCGAATGGTCTCCCTGCTCTCGCATGCAGATGTGCTGAGTGTGACTCAGCGTCCCTCTGAAACTGGGTGTCGTCTTGGCCGACCGAAGACTCCAGTCTAGGTAGGGGAAGTATCTTCTATCTTAAATGCATAGGTTATGAACAGGTTCTGAGTGCTGATGCTTGCTATATCCGTGCTCTGATTGTGTGTTGTGTTGCATGCGAGTGTGTACAACCCAGTTGCATGACGAGTGAAAGATGAGTGTTGCATGTTAGCATCTTCCTTAGAAATGCATGCGTTGTGGAGTCTTGTTACCATGGAACCCGATTGCATGTTTTGTTGCAGTGATGTTGACGATTTCCGTGTATTTTACATGACCTGTAAGTTGCTATAAGCTTAGAATGCTGACTGCATGAGATAGAATATGACTCAGTGAATCTGATAATGTACCATACCGATTGCATGTGTTGTCTGAGTCCTGACATTGCTTAATGCCGATTGCATGTATGTTGTTTGAGTCCTGTTGATGTGTTAGATGCGTGTATTGTTGAATGTTGATGATGTATAATGCCGACTGCATGAGATGTATGTGTTGTTGAGTACTGTTAATGTCCAGTATTGATTGCATGAGATGCATGTATGGCTGTGTATATGAACTCTGTGTGTGTGTGATGAATCCGCGTGTGGCGTATAGGATGCGTTTGTGCTGAGAGCACGTAGTGTGGGATACTACCATCGGTTTTTAAAGCGTGGGACGCTATGAAATCCTTGAGTGGGACTCAAGGTAGCCCTTGAGTGGGACTCGGGCTGCCTGTGAACACCTCCGTTGGCGCTGAGAGCGCTGGTGTCACCTGTGGGCAAACGGTTGGGTACCTGTAAAACGGCCAAGCAGCTGGGAGCTGATTTGATAGCTGAGAGCTATGTGTAAAAAGGCTGAGAGCCTACGTTGCAACGTCTAAACCGATACACACGAATGCGGAACCGAGTAAGATAATATGTGTTTATTAACTGTTGATAATGTTGGAAATGGTTGTGCATGCGAAGGTGTTAGTGAGATGATGAATGTAAATCCGAGTGAATTACTCTGTATACATGTATTGCTGATACTGATTGGAATTTGGTTATGCATTTGATAATGATTATAAAGATGATGAATGTGTATGCCCGAGTGAATTATTCCGTGTGCACCTGCCTCGGATGCTAAGTGAATCCTGTTTCATGAATACATATATGTGTGTCAGTGTTACTGAAATATTATGTGTGTAGCCGAGTGAGAATTGTTGAATTCTGATTGAGAAATATTCAATATGTGCATTCTGATTCATGGGTATTGCTATTAAGTCACTGATTGTCGTATGTTAATGTTGTTGAATGGATGCGTGCATAAGGCCGAGTGACAATTGGTGGATTTCGATCGGTAAGAGTCTTTTGTGTGTCCTGGTTGATTGATGCTACTCTGACTATAACCGTTGCCATGTATAATTGTGTGTATATATATATTGCTGTATAATTGTGAGGCAACCTGAGTCGGTATCTGTCATTTAAAATTTAAGATGCTCACCCCTGCACCATTTTTTAGTATGTATGCAGGTTGGACTCTGAAGTGATGATAAGGTCTTAGGTCCGAGTGAGGGGTACTCCGACCGCAAGTGTTTATTTTGTATGTGTCATGTCTCGTCAGTTGTAGCCTTGGCCGGCTCGTAATAACAGTGTGGTGTAATGAACATGAATATATATATATGTATATATGCGTATAGGTAATTGAGTTATTGTGACCCGAGTGCATGTTCATATATATATATAGGTATTATGTTGATAACAGGTGTTGAGGAATGAATGACGTATTCCGAGTGCATGATTAGGTACGTACAATATGTTGTATACGAGTGTCGTGTTTTGGATAGACCGAGGGACGCTGATGGATAGAATACTGCTCAATTAATGATCTTCGAGTGGACGTAGTTGGGGAGCCAACTCCGAGTGGAACTGCAAATGGCTATGCCTTCTTGTTCGAACAATAATACTTCGATGAACTCTGAGTAAAATACCTTGGATGAACCTGTACTGTGTAAGACCTGATGAGAGGATTCCCGGGTGAAAACGAGGGCGGCCCTTACCGAGTGAAAATGTAAGCAAAAATCGAGTGAGGAAGAGTTCGTATCTTCCGAGCGAAATCATAAATAAATTCCGAGTGAGGCAGAGTTGTGCCTCCCGACTGAAAACCTCGAGTGATTTCCTGCTGAGAGAAGAGTTCAATTAGTGGTTTAGGGTGGATTGGATCCTAAGTGAAAGGTATTGATAATCCGAGTGAAAGATGTAAGTCCGAGTGAGTGAGGACTGGTGTCCCGAGTGGTTGGGTTTGAATAAGTCCGAGTGGGACTTGACTTCCCGATTTCCCGAATGAAGTGCGAGTGTGAGGACTCGCCGAGTGAACCTTGTCCATATCCGATTGAGAAATTACCTTGTGTCTGTGTTGGAGGGGCGTTGTGTTGACCTCGCTTAGGCGGTGTCATACCTCGCCCAAGTGACTAGGATGGTTCGCCCAAGCGCGTGGAACCATGCTGAAGCGAGCAGATATCAACGTGAGACTCCGCCTATGTACCTCCCTCTTCCGTTGTCGCATTATTATATCTCGCTGGGCGGTGTTGGACATCGCCTGAGTGAGTGGACGTTGTGATTGAGTCCGACTAGGCGTTGTCATACCTAGTTGAGTTGGGCGGAGTGAGTTCGGACCTCTCTTCCTCCATAATCTGCTATCGTACATGTACATCTCCCTTCTCCTTCCCCTTATCTATTTCCTCCTACGGATTGACTAGTGTTACTCGTGGGAAGCTTTCTTTGTGAATTCCCCTCCATCCACCGCTACATTACCATACCCCGCCCAGGCGGTATCAGACCCCGCCTGAGTGAGCCAACGATATTATGTAATCCACCCTGGCGCTGGTGTGTTTCATTAAACTAAATGAACCGGTTCCAGTCTTAGCCTTCTGTTATTTGCCATATACGTGTGGATGATCTCTCTCTTCCCTTGCCTTTCTTCTCTTACTATTCCTGCCTGGTACTTCTTGATTGCCTCTGGGAATGGAGTGAAGGGAATGCTGATTGTCTGTTTTAAGCCGCTGTGCTCCGCTGAATACTGGCTAGGTGCTTGTCCTTCCTTGCACTCCGCCCCTTTTGTTATCCGGTTGCCTTATAGTCTATTTGGTTACTTATTTTTGGAAAAATTTTCCCCGTATTGGTTCTTAATTATTTATTAAATTAGGGTGTTACATTTTGGTATCAGAGCAGACCAAAAGGTCCATGGCCAAGGTTTGCCTACTGTTTGTGGGCGGTTGAGTATATTATGCCGGTTTGTCCTAGATTGCTTATGATATTCTATTGTATGTTGATACCTGTCCAATTATGACTCGGGTGATGATATATGTTATGATTCTCTATTGAAATTGGTATATGCTGACTATGAATGGTGTGGTTGTACGCCTGTGCCTTGTTGAGAAATTTGAACGTATGATAAATGAATGATACATGAAGTATGTGATTTGCAGTATAAGGGATGGGTTGTAGTTCCTAGGTTGAAAATCTGGGTGTGTAATAAGTGAGCGAAGGTGAGGTCGGACATATGATAAAATTGGGGTTGCGTCTCAGTGGCGATTGAGGAAACCAAGTGAGTGATGGCTAAATGCTAGACCAATAGGAATAATGACCCCCTTAGGGATTCTAAATCTGATAGTTTATTAACCTTACGAGTTGTTGAGCCGAGTAGAACAATTGCGTAGTAGCTCATTGAGGCTTGAATGATTATCATGTGATGTGTTGTGTGTGAGATGTGTTGGTAGCTGCACTATGATTGCGTAATGATGCATGCGACTCCTGGATTGTGGTACTATAAACTGTTTAGTGATTATGCGACTCCGTCCACGAATGCATGCTAATAATTCTATGAATCCTGACTGAATACTTGTAAAATAGGAGTGTTACCATTACTGCCGAGAGCTACTGTGACGGGTGTTTTGTAACCTAGCATATGAACCCCGCGTAATATATATATATATGTATACCTGATGTAGGTGATTAAGGGTGAACCGCCTCTATGTATTGCTCTATACTCGAAATATAACAGTTGTCTGATGATTGAAATGTGTGATCTGTGTGTGATTGCTTAGTGATGCATGCAACACCCAGATAGTATGATAGATATTAATTGTGAATCGTTGTGATGATACCCCGTCTGAAAGATATGTATATATATATATATATATATACGCTAATGAGAATGTCGAGTGGCTTATGCTGCGAATCGGCAAATAAGAGCTGTGTGTGATCTATAATGAAATGCAGCAAGCATTGAACGTCTTTCAGAGTGGGCAATCAGATGAATGCAAGGGGTATTGAGGATTCTGAGATTAATCCTAAAAGACCTCTGAGTTGGACTCGAGGCCATGCTTGGAGCATGAGCATTGGATGCTTAATGAAAGTCCTTAGGTTGGACTCAAGGCAAATGCCGAGTGCATTGGAGTGGGACTCCTGGTGAATAATCGTATGCATCTGATTCGTCGACTGCATGACTACATGTGTATGAGAGTATTATTATTGAGGGTGACATGATTTGCATGGATTTGAATGATTTGAGTAGTTTCCGACCTGATGATGTTGTATGAATGAAGTCTGACTGAATGAATCATGTATTGATGCTGTTGCCAAGTGTGATGCAATGTTATAATTGAGAATGTATGTTATAGTGCAATTTCTGATTGAATGACTGTGCGTACACTTATGAGAATAAATGAGCTCAGTGTGAACTATATGAGTGTGTGAATATGATATTATGAATGAAACCCTTAATGTAGTTGGAATTGATTTGGGTAAATCTGATTGGATGGGCGTATGTATATGTCAAGTGCAATGTGTGTTATGATTATGATGTATGCTGTAGTAAACAATGATATAACCATGAATAATTGGTGTGACATCTGACTGAGTGTCTGTATGTACATTAGTGCTGTTGCTGAAGCTTGTGGTGTGTTATAGCATATGTGATTATGAATTGCTTAAACCTGAATGAATTGCATGAACCCGAGTGAGTGATGTCATCACATTGCTGGGGATTGAGAATTTAATCCGAGCCATGATTTTGTGTTGAATAGGATTAGAGGAAATAATTACTCGGTATTGGCTAGGAGCCGATTGTTGTATTGCCATCAACTGTTTTACAGAAGTGCTGAATAATTTTCATGATTATTGATACGTGATGTACCCTATGTGATGCGTGACGTTAAAGTGGGTGTATTACTTATATGTGTGAACTGCCATTAACTACCGTGTGAATTTGTATTAGTTGGGTGAAGTCTGGTTCGTGTGAGGTATGCTGCTCTGAGATGACTCTTCCTGCCATATGTAATGCGGTAGCGTACACGTTGCAGTGACCATGTAATTGTTGTAACCCTATAGGAATGAGACGTCATCCTATAAGTTGGATGCAGCAATTCATGAGTCAGGCAGGTGAAGCTGTAACTACTTATGGTGATGGTGGGTCCTTCAGACGTTCCGAGTGATAATGGGAGTTATATCGAATGAGTGTTATGCGATTGATTATCAAAATGAGGGAAGAGGGTTTATTTGACCTTGGCGTGTCTGTTTCCGAGAGAATTAGAGGTTACTGGGTATGGATTGGCTACTAAAAGGATGATTGGTAATGGAATATGAAGGGCGATCGACTGTCACTGAAGTTGGAGTTTTTGAAAAGTTAACTGAGTGCTACTGTAAGCCTAATGAGGAAACCAAGATTGGAGCCAAACTAAATTGTAAGGTTAGGAATTGCTCGGGAAAGGTTAGTAAATTCCGAAGTGAAGTCCTTGTGGGAAAGAACTGCTGAGAGAAAATTTTGGGATTCCGAGTAGAACCTTATTGAGAGGATCATTACTAAGTTAAGGGAATGGTGTCTGAGCGTAACCTTCTGGGTAAGGCAAGATTCGAATGATGTGACTTGGAGTGTATCACTTTCGAGTGGAATAGCACCGTGTGGAACGATTCCGAATAGTAAGATGCCGAGTGTAGAATTCTTAATGCCCTTGTGATGTCCAACCGAGTGATCTTCCCGGAGAAAAGTCCTTCTGGACGAAAATGAGACTCCGAGTGAGTGCGTTTAGCCAAAAGCATGGGTAGGAACCTAAGATTTCCACGCCGAGCGTGGTGCCTGTGCGAATTAAACCCTAGCAAATGGTACTGACTGGAGCACATGGAAGCCCTTTTGAGCATTCATTCTGGTGTAAGGAAGAAATCTTGTGGTCAGATTTTGAAAACCCGAGTGTTTAAACCGAGAGGAATTGGTCAGGAGTGGGTATTTTTGGGGGTCGGTGATGTTGTTTACCTATTAGATTACTCCCAACTAGATGATTAACCCCCATCACGTGTCCATGTGATACAATTTTGGGTTTGTACCCTGTATGAGTTGCAGTTGTACTGAGTGACTCATTTGAGTCAGGGAAACCGAGGGTGTAAATACACCAGTCGGTGTTGAGAGCACGGGGCCGAGCGGCCAAGAAATTAGGAAGTGCCCCTGCTTGTGATGAATTGGCTGAGTTAAAATGGGGTAAATAGTATGTTTTAGGAATTGAATTCCCGAATACATTAAATTCTGTGATGAAGTTGTAATCAGGTAAGGCCTGACTTTTTATGTTTTGCTGACTGAGATTGCGGTGCGGTCGGTAAACCGCTTGAGTAGTGAATCCTTGCCGGGTGAAATTGCGATCCGATCGGTGAATGCTTGTGGAAGCGCAGTCGTGTGGGTGATTGAGACAGTAATGTTCTGAGTTAATTATTTAAGGTAAGTTACCGATTGAATTTCGAGGACGAAATTCTTTTGAGAGGGGGAGAACTGTAACATCCCGATTTAATAATTATTTACCGAATGAATCTAAATTGCTAAAATAGTAATTCCAGAAGTAGAAAATCAATTGTTAATTATATTCGATTTAACTTGAGGAATAGTGACAAATTAAATAAGTTTAACTGGTAAGGGGTGGCTGTTTATGATTGGTGAGTCCGTGAGTGGGACTGCAATCCACGATTTCCCACCCCACTCTCCTCTTCCTCGTGCACGCGCATGCTTATACATATATGTGCCCTGGGTCATGGAAGCTATGCATCTCCTTCAGATTTCTCTTCTTCTCTTCTTCGCTCTTTACTCTCCTTCTCCTCTTCTTCTTTCTCTACTCGCTGTTCCTGCGAGCTCGTAACAATGGTGGCTGAGGATCGGGGTCCTCCTTCTTCACTCGACGAGCCAGAGAGAGTGTAGGAGTGCCTTCCTCCTGCAAGCAACCTGTCTCCCTCCTTGTTCCTTCGACGACTTCCTCTTCTTGCTCGAAGCTGCCAAGCCTCAGTGGAGATCTGCGAGGAGCTTCAAGATGGTAGGAGTGTTCACAGCGTTGAGATAGAGCTCCTCCAGGGAATGAACAGAGAGCTGGGCATCTCAGGAACCCGAATGGTCTCCCTGCTCTCGCATGCAGATGTGCTGAGTGTGACTCAGCGTCCCTCTGAAACTGGGTGTCGTCTTGGCCGACCGAAGACTCCAGTCCAGGTAGGGGGAGTATCTTCTATCTTAAATGCATGGGTTATGAACAGGTTCCGACTGCTAATGCTTGCTATATCCGTGCTCTGATTGTGTGTTGTGTTGCATGCGAGTGTGTACAGCCCAGTTGCATGACGAGTGAAAGATGAGTGTTGCATGTTAGCATCTTCCTTAGAAATGCATGCGTTGTGGAGTCTTGTTACCATGGAACCCGATTGCATGTTTTGTTGTAGTGATGTTGACGATTTCCGTGTATTTTACATGACCTGTAAGTTGCTATAAGCTTAGAATGCTGACTGCATGAGATAGAATATGACTCAGTGAATCTGATAATGTACCATACCGATTGCATGTGTTGTCTGAGTCCTGACATTGCTTAATGCCGATTGCATGTATGTTGTTTGAGTCCTGTTGATGTGTTAGATGCGTGTATTGTTGAATGCTGATGATGTATAATGCCGACTGCATGAGATGTATGTGTTGTTGAGTACTGTTAATGTCCAGCATTGATTGCATGAGATGCATGTATGGCTGTGTATATGAACTCTGTGTGTGTGTGATGAATCCGCGTGTGGCACATGGGATGCGTTTGTGCTGAGAGCACGTAGTGTGGGACACTACCATCGGTTTTTAAAGCGTGGGACGCTATGAAATCCTTGAGTGGGACTCAAGGTAGCCCTTGAGTGGGACTCGGGCTGCCTGTGAACACCTCCGTTGGCGCTGAGAGCGCTGGTGTCACCTGTGGGCAAACGGTTGGGTACCTGTAAAACGGCCAAGCAGCTGGGAGCTGATTTGATAGCTGAGAGCTATGTGTAAAAAGGCTGAGAGCCTACATTGCAACGTCTAAACCGATACACACGAATGCGGAACCGAGTAAGATAATATGTGTTTATTAACTGTTGATAATGTTGGAAATGGTTGTGCATGCGAAGGTGTTAGTGAGATGATGAATGTAAATCCGAGTGAATTACTCTGTATACATGTATTGCTGATACTGATTGGAATTTGGTTATGCATTTGATAATGATTATAAAGATGATGAATGTGTATGCCCGAGTGAATTATTCCGTGTGCACCTGCCTCGGATGCTAAGTGAAACCTGTTTCATGAATACATATATGTGTGTCAGTGTTACTGAAATATTACGTGTGTAGCCGAGTGAGAATTGTTGAATTCTGATTGAGAAATATTCAATATGTGCATTCTGATTCATGGGTATTGCTATTAAGTCACTGATTGTCGTATGTTAATGTTGTTGAATGGATGCATGCATAAGGCCGAGTGACAATTGGTGGATTCCGATCGGTAAGAGTCTTTTGTGTGTCCTGGTTGATTGATGCTACTCTGACTATAACCATTGCCATGTATAATTGTGTGTATATATATATTGCTGTATAATTGTGAGGCAACCTGAGTCGGTATCTGTCATTTAAAATTTAAGATGCTCACCCCTGCACCATTTTTCAGTATGTATGCAGGTTGGACTCTGAAGTGATGATAAGGTCTTAGGTCCGAGTGAGGGGTACTCCGACCGCAAGTGTTTATTTTGTATGTGTCATGTCTCGTCAGTTCTAGCCTTGGCCGGCTCGTAATAACAGTGTGGTGTAATGAACATGAATATATATATGTATATATGCGTATAGGTAATTGAGTTATTGTGACCCGAGTGCATGTTCATATATATATATAGGTATTATGTTGATAACAGGTGTTGAGGAATGAATGACGTATTCCGAGTGCATGATTAGGTACGTACAATATGTTGTATACGAGTGGTCGTGTTTTGGATAGACCGAGGGACGCTGATGGATAGAATACTACTCAATTAATGATCTCCGAGTGGACGTAGTTGGGGAGCCAACTCCGAGTGGAACTGCAAATGGCTATGCCTTCTTGTTCGAACGATAATACTTCGATGAACTCTGAGTAAAATACCTTGGATGAACCTGTACTGTGTAAAACCTGATTAGAGGATTCCCGGGTGAAAACGAGGGCGGCCCTTACCGAGTGAAAATGTAAGCAAAAACCGAGTGAGGAAGAGTTCGTATCTTCCGAGCGAAATCATAAATAAATTCCGAGTGAGGCAGAGTTGTGCCTCTCGAGTGAAAACCTCGAGTGATTTCCTGCTGAGAGAGGAGTTCAATTAGTGGTTTAGGGTGGATTGGATCCTAAGTGAAAGGTATTGATAATCCGAGTGAAAGATGTAAGTCCGAGTGAGTGAGGACTGGTGTCTCGAGTGGTTGGGTTTGAATAAGTCCGAGTGGGACTTGACTTCCCGATTTCCCGAATGAAGTGCGAGCGTGAGGACTCGTCGAGTGAACCTTGTCCATATCCGATTGAGAAATTACCTTGTGTCTGTGTTGGAGGGGCGTTGTGTTGACCTCGCTTAGGCGGTGTCATACCTCGCCCAAGTGACTAGGACGGTTCGCCCAAGCGCGTGGAACCATGCTGAAGCGAGCAGATATCAACGTGAGACTCCGCCTATGTACCTCCCTCTTCCGTTGTCGCATTATTATATCTCGCTGGGCGGTGTTGGACATCGCCTGAGTGAGTGGACGTTGTGATTGAGTCCGACTAGGCGTTGTCATACCTAGTTGAGTTGGGCGGAGTGAGTTCGGACCTCTCTTCCTCCACAATCTGCTATCGTACATGTATATCTCCCTTCTCCTTCCCCTTATCTATTTCCTCCTACGGATTGACTAGTGTTACTCGTGGGAAGCTTTCTTTGTGAATTCCCCTCCATCCGCCGCTACATTACCATACCCCGCCCAGGCGGTATCAGACCCCGCCTGAGTGAGCCAACGATATTATGTAATCCGCCCTGGCGCTGGTGTGTTTCATTAAACCAAATGAACCGGTTCCAGTCTTAGCCTTCTGTTATTTGCCATATACGTGTGGATGATCTCTCTCTTCCCTTGCCTTCCTTCTCTTACTATTCCTGCCCGGTACTTCTTGATTGCCTCTGGGAATGGAGTGAAGGGAATGCTGATTGTCTGTTTTAAGCCGCTGTGCTCCGCTGAATACTGGCTGGGTGCTTGTCCTTCCTTGCACTCCGCCCCTTTTGTTATCCGGTTGCCTTATAGTCTATTTGGTTACTTATTTTTGGAAAAATTTTCCCCGTATTGGTTCTTAATTATTTATTAAATTAGGGTGTTACATAAATACTATATTTTTTTATTCTAAAGAGTAAGAGTAAAATTAATGAAAATAATTTCTAAGAAGAAATAAAAGACTAAAATGATTAAAGAAATACTTTCTCTAAGAATAAAAGTTTAAAAAGTAAGGTAAGAAAATTCTTACTGAGTTTTAGCTTTCTGTCATGCTTGCTATATGCTCAACTCCACATCATAAGATCATCAATCATAATCTAATATTATGAATCATAATTAAATATCATCAATCAAAATCAAATATAATCAAATCAAATAAATTAAATATCACTCATAAATATAGTTCAAATTTTAATGGTTATTTAAATTAATAAAATTGATTTTGAGTCCTTATAGTCCATTCCTTGCATAGGTCTATGTAAATCCATATAATCTAGTCCTTGCATGGGTTTAGTTCAGTCTATATAGGTCATAATAGTCCAAGTCCTTGAATAGGTTCAGTCTAGTTCGTATAGGTTATAAAAGTCCAGGTCCTTGCATAGGTATGTCAGAGTAAGTTACACAAAATATTTAATTTAAAATTTATTATAAATTTTAAGTTAAAAAGTTATTATTTTAAAATAATAATATTATTGAATTTAAAAGGAGTAAGGAACTCCTCCCATTATTCTTATGTCTTTTCATATTATATTCTTATCTCACTCTCCCTTACCTCTTGTATCTTGATTCGTTATGGAAAGTCTGTGTACGCCTCATCTCCGAGTTCTAAAATATCCCAATTTCATTTTAATATAATTATAAGATGAAAATTTAGATTACTATTTGAAACAGAAAGGGTAAATAGTAATTATGTATAGTAATGGTAAATAGTAAATTTCACATAGTTACCATAAATAATAACAGTAAATATTAAAATGTAAATAGTAATGGTAAATAGTAAAACATAAATAGTAACGGTAAATAGTAACAGAAAATAGTAATTTACTATTTGAATAGTAATTTACTATTTGTAATAGTAGTTTACTATTGACATAATAATTTATTATTCAGAATAGTAACTTAAAATAATATTATATCCAGTATAATAATAGATTTCTAAAACTATATGAAAATAAATCTAAAACATATAAAAAGGGGTTATTCTTACCTTATAATTTTAACAGAACCACTTTCTAAAGAAAATTATTTTTCTCTCTTACTTCCACCACTATTTCACTAGCACTACTATATTAAGAAAAGTTAATCAAGACTGTGACTTCCTCGCTTCGCTGCCTCGCTATTTATAAGAAACAAATTTATTGTGCATTTCAATATTTTATTATAAAAGTATTGTGGAATTTTGAAAATTTCATTCTTGGTTACTGTGTAACATTTTGAAATTTTTGTTCATGCATTTTGCATAGTAAATGTCGGCTGAATTATTAAGGCAAATAGTAACCATTCACTCGGTATATTTTAAATATTCAAAATTGGTCCTTTTCAAAATTTAGAGATATTATATCAGTCCTTACTAATTTTATAATAAGTAATATAAAGTTTAAATTTTAAAAATCTAAAATTTTCTGTGAATAAAAAT
Organism: Clitoria ternatea; assembly: GCA_037962975.1. Lineage (NCBI taxonomy): Eukaryota > Viridiplantae > Streptophyta > Magnoliopsida > Fabales > Fabaceae > Clitoria > Clitoria ternatea. The sequence continues at coordinate 185,467,213 of CM075671.1, forward strand.
TTGTTGCTACTTTTCCGGTCTCCTTATAATTGGTAAAAATCAATATTTTTACTCATACCGATCATTTTTAGATAAGTCTACTTGAAATGAATTTTAGAAATTTTTTTTATAATTTAACTTCACTTTCATATAAATATTTTTAACTTTAAGTCACTTTATATGAATTTAAAATTATTTAAAATATATTATTTTACTAAAATATTTCCAAAATTCCAAAATATTCTAGAAAATTATAAGTAATACGTAGATTAAAAAGTTCTAAAGAACCATAACCTAATTCCTTCAAAATTTCAAAATAAAAATTTTCCTGTAACGAATTAAAATAAAAATAGGGGTGTTACTGACAGGTCCCGCAAGCGCATGGGTTATGTCGCGTAATATAAAAGATTATCGTATCCACAGGGACTGTTTTCAAAGTACCAGCATATTGAAATTTAATTATCCATGCAGTTTGATTTTTTAAGTTTTTATAAAATAAAAACTCAAAACAAAGTTTACACGGAATAAAAATAAATACAGAAACAAAATTTTCTAGACACTAAAAAAAATATCAGAGTTGAGATTATCTTAGGATTCTGGGGATTCAAGACTTTATTTTATGCTAATAATTTTAACTTTTCATAAATAAGAATTAAATTAAGTTTTCCAAGGTAAATTTTCCTTAAGCTAATTAATATGTTCCTCTCAGAATCCTATTAATATACCTAACGTACGGAGAACCGCGTTCAATCCCTAAGATAGGCCCTTTACTGTTTTTATGAAAATCCCTTTTTATTCCTCAAAAGATTTTTGATTACTTTCTCGGTTTTACCAAGGTCACAAAAAGTATTTCAAAACCTTGGGTTTAGTTCAAAAGCTTTCTAGTAACAATAAATCTCTCGATTCTATTAATTACTTAAACTTTCTAATATACCCGCAAGTATACAGTTTTATCACTTAGGTTCTTGTTAGGAATCCCTAAGAGCATTGGGCATAATTTGAACTAAATGGAAAATAGAAATTTATTTAATTCAAAGTCAAAATAACATTAACATAAAATATTGTCACACCCCTTTCATCCCAAGATAAAAATTTAGTTACTCATGATATAATTCAAATTCATGCACATGATGGAAGAAAAGTAAAACATACAACACATGGTAAAAATAAAGACTTACGGGTTTCTCCAAAAAGCCCAATAAATTCACCACTGTCACTCCTTGTTGTATTTGCAATATCCTCCACAGTACACAAATTTTAACACTCAATTTCACTACTCTCTCTGAATTCTTTTTTTACCAAATAATAACAAGAAAAGAATAAAGAAAATAAATTTTTCTCTCTGCACGAAACTGACTTCTTTCCTCTGCTGTTGTACGTCCCTCGCTTCCTGCTGAACGCTGTCTGTCTATTTATACTGCTGCAGGTGAAAATACTTTATTCATTCTTCCAAAGGCAGCCACTTATTCTTCCACTTTGTCTCCTTTTTTTTCATTAGCAAAGCATAAAAAAAAATTTGGGAGACCATTCATTTATGCTATCTTGCCCAATTCACGTTAATAATACATGGGCAATTTGCAAATTATTGAACGTGAATGAAAGATGATGGAGCATGAAATCATTAAACTAAGGGTGAATGGAATTTCTAGCTCATCACCGTGAATGAATTGAGAAAGGATGGCTTTTGATTTAATAAATTAGTAGCACATGGAAGCTATATCTTGACCCTGTGACATATTAGGAAGTGGAAGGCATTTGTTATATAATAAAAAAAAATTAGTGGCTAGCTTTTGGACTTCATGACCGTGTGGTGCCTTTGGACAGTGAACAAAGGACTGGATAAAATAATGGGCATGGAACCTTGCTGTTTGCTGTCCAAATATGCTACTGTTTGCAGTCAGATTTTCAATTGAAAATTTCCTTAAATTCCATCAGCATTCACGTGAAGAACCAGCCACCTTTTCACATTGGGAATAACATGGACTGCATTTATGTTGCTTTCTTTAATGAATGAATAAAATATGCAATGGGACATGACCTTTCAATGATATAATGCCATTTGTATTCAATTTTGACTAAGTCAAAATGGAATTTCCATTTAGCCTTGGAGAAATAGTCTTACGTGAATGGCTTTGCTCCTTGGAACCAATTACCATGTGACTTTTATCTTCCAAAAAAAATTCTGCACCATGAGCCCTTCTTATGAGAGTATTTATGTGAGTTTGGGAGAGTTAAAGAGAGGATATTTCATGTTGCACAAGTCCATATTCAGCCATCTATTTCATTCTACAAAATAGAAATATAATTGATTAATTAAATTGAAACTTCATGATGGGCAAAGCTGTACAAAGTCACGTTAAAAGCCTTGCAAATTGGATTAAGCTTGATTAAATTAATTCATGAAGCTTTGATGTGCATAGCTTCACATATTAACATGAAATGCTAAAGGAGGAGGTAGATCAATTTAATTTTTACATTTAAAGAAACAAACACTTTAATTAATTTAAATGGAATATTCAAAATTTTTTATAGAAATGGAATTATGATTTAAGTTCTTGAAAGAATTAGTTTATCACTAATCCAAAATTAATTTTCCACTTCTAAATATATATATATATATATAATTTTTAATGTTCCATTTAAATTAATTCACACAAAACATAACATTTGAGTAGAAACATTGAAAAGAAAATAGAAACCATGAAATTCAAGGGAAAATGATACAATAAACTTGAAATTTTAATTAATTAAACAGTGAAAAATAGTGTTCTAAAACACTTATCAGTTACATAGGAGCAACACCAAAAATCAAGCGTTGCAACGTTCATCACTAGCATGTCAGCATACCTACGCCTACTTTCAGCGTAAGTACGCGCACCAGTACTCACCATCAGACCTGCTCACTAGAACCCACACATAACAACGTCCATATAATGTGCCTACGCTAATGCTTGTAGACTCACCAGCGTGCCAACGCTAGATCCCAGCGTATCTACGCGCACCAGCAACTCATCAGCAGACCCAACTCTAGTAGGCCAGTGTGCCTATGCCCATCTGCTGCACCATGAACCAGTCCACCAACGTGCTTACGCCCAGGAGTAGCATACCTACGCCCAGTGACTGGTCTACTTAGTTTTATTTTCCGAATTTGTGCATTGTATATTCAGTTAAGTTAAGTTAGTTATTTATTTTTGTATCTTTTAATTAATTGTATTCTCTTTAGTTATTTTTAGGACTTTTATTTAAGTCTAGGAAAGCTATATATAGCTTGATTGGAAACTAATTTCATAACTAATTTTTAGATCAAACTCATTTTTAGATTTCTCTTATCTCTCTAGATCTTCTCTTTCTAAATTCTCTCACCCCTAACCTTATTCTTTGTATCCAATTTTGTTTCCCTTCCATGAGTGTGTAACTCTCTTAGATTGGGATTGAATAAAGCCTCCACATCTCTAAATCTCAAGTGAGGAAGTTGAAGGTGCATTGGAGCAGGTTCTAAACATAACAACTGTTTATCATCAACCCTAGGATTAGGAAATCTAGGACCATTCTGAAGACTTCACTAGAGAGGAATCATGGTGAGGAATTCTTATTCGTAATTGTTGGCTCAATACTTATAACCTAAGGAATTAAGATAGTGCTAAGGTTCATTGTAATTTCGCATTAGATTCAATTGGAAGTTGATACCTAAGGGATTAGGAGTAGCCTAGGTTGGATTAGTGATAATTACCTAAGGAATTAGGAGTTGTCTATCTGTGAGATTGAATTCTGCTGTATGTGTTTCCTGATGCTGTGTTCATGCGAATTTATGATTTGTGGTGTGTTGAGTTTGATTCTAATCTGTGTATTTAGAGTAATTCAATTACTGACTTAATTCTGCTTGTGACACTACTATATGAAAATTCATAAAAACAATATAAAATTCAGAAAACTGCAAGACTTAATTGGCTTTGTTGTGAAGTTCAGCCAAAGACTTCTCAAGATTGTGGTACTTAACACAATCGCCTTGGGAACAATCAAATATATTACTTTTTAACGATTGTTGCATTTGCCAGAAAATTCATCATCCGATGAGAATGCATTAACAAGCAACTGAGATCCAATTGAAAAAAACTTTTTATGATACTTTTATCATTCCTTTCAGTTTGATAGCTTAAATTGTAGATTAGAAAAACTTGACCAGCAGAAATACAAAATATGAAGGCATGGTATGACATAAGAAATACACTTTTGAGAGGTAATTGATATGTAGATAAGACAAGCACTCCAGTCATGTCATTACAAAGTTGTGTTAAGGAATAAATCTAAACAAATCAAGATGCATATATATGCAATCCCAGATTATCAAGCTTAATTAGACAAAACTTGGTAACATTTTAGGAGAATGAAAATAACTTACCCAATACAACATTCTTGTAAGTATTTTATGAACTTGTTTGTTAAATCGTAAAGTAATAACAGGTCTAGTGTGAACTATCAATAACAAAAAGCCAAAAAATAAGCAAGAACAATTAAAACAGAGCATCAGAGATAAATAATATTAATGTTGAAAAATGTATTATCCAAGTTGAAAACCACTCTCACTGAAAAATCCAAGAGCTCCTAAAGGCCCCTATATAGTTAAATCCCAAAAGAATATAATAAGTAAAAAGAAATGCACTTTGCTTAACTTCTTTCTATGTTGAGAATATAATAAGAACTTACATTTGGAGTTGTACTTGGATACCTTCAAGCACCTCCACCTTTCTTCACACACTAGTTGAGAATCTACATTTACTTTTATGTCTATAAAGTATATGATAATATGTCAATGGTAGTTAAAAGTCACAAGTAATAATCCATAAAAAATATGTGTTAATTTTCTCAAATATAGTCAGGCTTACCATTTTAATTGATATCATATTTAGAATTTAAATTGGTTTGGTAATTTACTTCTTACTGTTACGCTAATTATCTATTATATTGGTATATGTTATTTAGGTTAAACATTAAATATTGAATAAAATGCCACCAAAAAAGGGAAATCATAAAAACAAAAGCAACTATATTAATCATCCTAAAAACTTAACTAGAATTGTTAAAGCAATGAGTTGTGTAACTATCCATATTCCATAAATTAAGTGTAGACATGGAGGGAAAAACTAATTAAAAGGTTACCAAAAAGATGATCTTCAAGGGAACCGATAGGCTTGTATTCATAAACCAAAAGCCTTTGATCTTCTTCAGTGCAGTGGCCAATTAACTTGACAAGATTAGAATGGTGTAGCTAGCTTAACATAAGAACCTCCGTCACAAATTCCTAAAAACCTTGGTGACCATCATGACTTAATTATTTTACTGCAACAAGTTGCATATATATATATATATATATATATATATATTTTTAAAATCATACTAATTTACAAGACAACTTAAATAACCAAAATCCACCAAATCAAATTTATTGTACACAATGAGGTGGTCTAATGATAAAAGTTTCATGAAGGAGGAAGAAGGTTATGGGTTCGACCCTCTTAACAAAATTAACATATTAATGGTTAACTTTGGCTTATTCAAAGACATGTCACCGAGTTTATAACAACTCGCATACCCTTCTTATTCCCTCCTTATATATTATGTTCAACAAACCGAGCTAAGAAATTAAAATTAAAACAAAATAAGAACAACAATTATTTCATAAAGCTTGCCTAGCCCGTTGAGAGACGACCCTTATAAACCCTTCCAGAAACACCTTCCCCAATCAAATTAACTTCCTTGAAACCCCTCGTTGCAGCTGCAAGCTCATGAAATTCAAAACTAGCTGCTGCTTTATTGCTTTTCCTACTACTGACACTTTTTCCCTTCGATTCTTTCTTCCTCTCACCATCTGCAAACACAATGATCCTAATTATACTAATATATATATATATAAACAAAAAAACATTATTAGAAAGTAATTAAAATAATAATAATAAAAATAATAATAATAATAATTTAGACACCCTTATCAGCAACAACAATGTTAACTCCTCCATTCCCTACGAAATCCAAACAACAAATTTAAGATTAAAGAATATTTTATAAAGAAAAATAAAATTGAGTTTGGAAATTAGATCAAAAGAAACACAAGGTAAAGTGTACCTAAAGAAGAAGCAGATCGAGTGCCATTGTCAACTTCCATTCTGCTCACAATACCTACACAACACGATTATGTCACTGTTCAAAAAATTAGGGTTCGAGAGGAAGAAATTTAGGATTTGAGGGTTCATCATTAGGGGTTCCATTGAAGGGAAAAACAATTTTGTGATTTCAGAGTTCAAAGGGTTTCGAGACATACCTAATGGACGCTACCTCACAACAAGTCATTGCCTCCACAAATCGTCAGAGTCATGTTGTGAGAGAAGGACTACGTTCGTGAGGTGGACACTACCTCACAATCAGTCATCGACTCCACATATCGTTGGATCGTGTTACGGAAGAAGGACTATGCTCACTAGGTTCAGAGAGAATAACTACGCTCGTGAGGTTCAGAGAGAACGACTACATGTTCACAAGGTTGAGAGGATGACTACATGCTCATGAGGTTAAGAGAGAAGGACTCGTGTGAGACAATGAAGGAGTAAATTGTTTTAATAAAAGTAAAGGAGGGAATACATACCGCATGAAATATAGCATTTCAATTTTTCTAAATAAAATTACCTTCCCAACGATTACAAAATACGACACCAAATTTTTTAACCAAAATATGTTACCAATGGTTTACCGCAACTTCCAGTACTGAACCACCCCTGAAAATGAATTTCTTGTAGTATGGTACTTGTTTGAGACCATACAATGCTTTACTAAGTTTGAAGACATGGTTTGGAAAAGATGTGTCTTCAAACCTAGAAGGCTATTTTACAAAGACTTTCTCTTCAATAACACCATTTAGAAAAGTACTTTTAACATCCATTTGATATAATTTTATATTCTTAAAAGCAGCAAATGCAAGAAGCATCCTAATGGCCTCAAGTCTTGCTACAAGAGTAAAAGTTTCAGTAAAGTCTATACCTTTTTACTGATTGTATCCTTGAGCAACCAACTTTTCCTTGTTCCTTATCACCTTTCCATCTTTATCAAGCTTATTTTTGAAGACACACTTAGATCCAATAATGCCTTTGTTCTTGGCTTTGGGTATAAGGCTCCAGACTTTATTCCTCTCAAACTGGTTTAGCTCTTCTTGCATAACAATGATCCAGTCTGCATCTTCCAAAGCTTCAATCACAGACTTGGGTTCTAATTCTAAAACTAGAGCCATGGATGATTGATGAAGGAGAGTTGATCTAGTCCTTATTCCAGTAGCTTAATCCTAAATAATGAGGTTTGATGGATGATAAGCCTTGAACTTCTAGTCTTTTGGTTTCTCAAGTTCAGGCATAGGTGTTGGTTGTTGCTAAGGTTCTATGTTGTCTTCCTTCAGGTTCAGACCCTTTCTGCTCTAGACCTACATCATCATTTTCAAGATCTACCTTTTTCCTAATAGTTTTTTAAACATCATCAAACCTTACATGCATTGATTCCTCAATGGTCTGAGTCCTTATGTTAAAGACTCTGTATGATTTGAAGGTTACTAAGCACCCCATAAATATCCCTTTGTTAGACTTAGAATCAAATTTTCCAAGATGATCCCCTATGTATAGGATATAGCATGTGCACATAAAGGGATGAAATATGACATGTTAGGTCTCCTTCTGATAAGTCTTTAGTTCATATTGTTTTAGGACCTTTTTATGCTTGGTTTTTGGTTAGTTTAGACTTAGTTTTCAGATAATTCCCTAGGTTTTCAATTCCTTTCCGCATATGCTACTTGGGTATTTATGTTTTTCAGAATTTATAATAATTTAGGTTGATTTACACACAAAATAGAGGTACTCAAGAATCATTTAGAATAAACGGAAGGAATCTAAGCCAAGAATGCATCGTCATAACTCTTTTTCACCTTGGGAGATCTTGCAAGAGAAGAAGGAAGCGTTCCTAGACCATAACACATTGAAAAAGGCAAAATAGAGGCACTTTTGAGGCTTCACAAGCCATGGACCTCTCTGTTCTGAAAGAAATAAGAGGTAAGCCCAATCCATAGGCCATGGAATGGATCCACAAGTTGTGGATCCCTATAACTTGCATTCCACGGCCATGGTTTCATTCCTACAGGTCGTGGATTCCCTCCCGTACATGGCATGCTTTGAATTGTTGGCCCTTTTGCATCAGGTCTTGATCCACAGGCCGTGGATCGAGTACAAAAACCTAAAAATGACTGATTTTAGGCCTATATGAAAAGGAGGAAAATGGGTTTTAGGGGGTTCTGTATACAAATGACTAAAGAGACCTCTTAGGACAAAATTAAGAAGACTTTTAAGGAGACTTTGGAAGACGATTTGAAGAAAAACATCAAGGATTAACGAGATTTTAGAGTTTAGGCACAAAATTTAGAGGATCTAGTGAGAGCTTTTTTTCTATTTTTCTAAATCCTAGTTTTGTATTTTGTGGATTCTTGAAATGTTGGGATTCAAATTTATGCTTTGTGGTATTGGAACCTCTTTCATTAGGAAATAAATTCCATTCTTGGGATTAGGAGGTTGTAACACCCCAAATTTTGGGAGTAAATTTTTCACGATTTATAAATAATTATAAGTAGAAGAAACGCGATATATAAAATGTTGAGTAATTACCCTAGATCATTAAATAACCTATCTCATATATAAAGATATGAGAAGGTACCATAGTGCTCCTTGGACGATCAAACTCAAGATCATCACAAGGGAAAAGCGGAAGATATAATTAAAATTGAGGATTATAAAAATCTATATGAAAAGAGATTGAAAGATGCACCATCAATTCGTTTAAATAGTGGTAATATAATTTCATAATAGTAATAATGTTTCTAGAGGTCATGGAACCCAAAACATGTAAGGAAATTGAATAAAAGAAGCAAAAATGAAGAAAGTGGAATCAGGGTATCTCGCTTGTGCGAGGCCCTGACTCGCTTGAGTGAGACCCACATGGGTCGCTGGAGCGAGGCCAGCGAGCGTGAGCAAAAATGCACTAGAACCATCACTACGCTCGCTCGCTTGAGCTAGGCACGCTCGCTTGAATGAAAAAGAGACAGAACCTCATTGCTCTCATTTCGCTGGAGCGAGGCCAGGCCCGCCTAAACGAATTTCTTCTAGAAACAAACCACATAACTCTTGATTGAGCAAAGGCAAGCCCGCTCGAGTGAGGAACGTCCAGAATGTACACGCCAAGTGCAAAGTCATCTCGCCTGACCGAGAACCACTCTCGTTTGAGTGAGATTAGGCCAGAGGCCATACTACTGATATAGGGGATTCTCGTTTGAGCGAGGATCCATCTCGCTTGAGCGAGATTATCAGATCATGCGCAAAAACATGAAAAATTTCACAACCTAACATACAAAAACTTATCCCAAGCAAAATTAATCAAAATTAACTTATCATATGCATCATATTAAGCATTTAAAACTTATTTCAAGTAATCATACTCAATATTTTCCATTCCAATTCATGATTCATATCATCATCAAGCTTATCACCTTATCACCTTATATACTTTATAAACATAAAATCTTAAGAAATATTTCATTCATTCATCAATTCTAATGACATTCCACATCATGTTTGTCATCCATACAATGTCAAGGTCATTAATGAAAATTATCCATACATACAAGGGTCTAATTTTCCTACATGACCTCCAAAATCATCATTCATCATATTGAATTACAAAATTGAGCATATATACATCGTATACTCTACAAAATGACAATATGTCGGCCAAGGCTCACCCACTTTCCTTCCATATTTACCTTCATCAATACTCAACCTCCAAAAGAGTAGGATTCAAATCATACCCACATCAAACTTAAAAATGGCAACTAGGAGGTGAGTAACATACTCCAAATGTATCATAGTCATACATTATAATGATACTTATACCTACTTACATATGATACATTTCTCAAGAAACACCACAGTTTCATTCACAAACTACATCATTTCATTTCAACATGTTACATACTCAAAGAAATACATCCACAACACACATATCCAAATCATTGGCATTCTCAATAACATCATCATACACATAATGTTAGTAACACATTTCTTTCCTCTTTATTTCTCAATCATCCATCGTCACCACGGGCTTTCAACTAGGCATATCTCCGGCTATATGTAAATGCTCTTATAGCTAATGCGTATACACAAAGGAATTATTGTCAAATACGAATCCGACTATGGGAAACAACAACATACTAAATGTGGGACAAGCATAGAAAAATGTGTATACATATATCTCAATTCATGCATGCTCAACAACATACTTTTACTGGTACCAAACCATTCTCACTCCTATGTAGCACTAGGCACCCCATGACTTGCGGATCAATATCATGGCCTTACTTGCCAAAGTGCTACGGGCCTCTCCCGAACACACATCGAGAGAGCCGTGCCCCATCAGAGACCGAGGTAACTTGCTCATCACAGAGTCGCCTGCTCATTGGGCCCGCCACATAGGGTGCCTCATCACCAAATTATAGACAGCTTCGTGATTCCCAGAATCACTAGGGAAATACAACAATATACCCGTGCACTAGGTCGCCCTCCCACTGGGCCCGCCTAGTGGGACCCCTAACATTCTATATAGACAGCGTATGATATGCCATGGATGAAAATGCCAATCAATGCATTCTCAGTCTATGCATCCTATCATGCCACTCCACATTCAACAATTCAGCACATCCACTTTGTGGATTTCGTATACTATCATTCTCCACCACCAACATTCATTGGATTTCATACACACAATTAGTTAGTGGTAATCAACATTCTTTAGTTCACACATTATGGGATGTTCAACCACATATCAATCAATACAACCATAGTCTCAAGCCATTCATAACAAACTCATTAACATGAATCAAAACAACACCATACTCATCATCCCAAAAGCATATGCTACATAACATCAATCATTCTAAATGATTTCAATCATAAAATCACCATATCATCCACTCAAGCCACATCATCATAGCACAATACTATACATTTACATCATCAATGGATGAAATCATGCATTTAGAATAGTGACCCCCTCCTACCTCAAGAGAAGTAGTAATCAACGCGGTTTGATGGTTTCGCCTCTTTGATGGGGTTAGTTTCTACATTATACAAGATACCACACCATCAAATGTTATTCAACAACCAAGATTCAAGTGTTTATGTCGCAACCTAGACCGCAGCGGCAGGCCTACCGTAAAAAGAAAATAAGTTTCCCGAGTTCCCTTTGGAAACCGTGGAGTCGCCGCCAATGTTTTTAAGGTAAAACATCAGAAAAAACCCTAAGTGAAGGTAAAACATTTAGTTGCTTTGCCAAAATCTTGACCTTAATTTTTAGTTGAGCTGCCTTTTTAGGTTTTCAACTCACCGGGTCGCTCTAATTTTTTCCTAGACTACCTTTTCAGGTTTTCAGCCTAGCGAGCTTTTCTTTCTTTCTGACATGTTTTTTATAATCAAGGTTGTGTCCTTCACAACAAAAGATTTAAACTGATTATATTGAAAATGAACCCGTTTGGCCTCCTTTGATTTACTTTCATTCTTTTGGGGGACAGATGTCACTTCAAATAGGCAACTTTGCCCCAACGCCATGTACTAAAGGAAATGAGATGAGCCTTTTTTCTTGTCTCAATAAGAAAGCACCATTTCGAGTCTCTCTTTTTTTGCTTTTATTTTTGTTCTTTTTTTCTTTTTCTTCATTTTTTCATTTTTTCTCCTTTTTTTTGACCTTCGAATGATCCCCTTGGTACTTTTGTTGCTCAGCATGGTAGACCATTTCCTTGGTTACATTAGCATGAGGAGTAGCTACATGCCCTTAAGGTTGATTGCAACAGTGATGAAATATTGTTTTTTGTTGTGTTCTTGGCTTGATGACATCCATTCCCCATATAGAAAGGTGACGACTTACTTGGTGATCTGGACATGCCCGGATATGGCAATGCAAGAGCATCAGCTTGCCCCAGTTGCTATGTGCATAAGACGCTAACCTTGATTTTTTATTGCTTTTTTTATTTGTTGGATTTTCTTCCTTTTTTTGGAAAATCATCTCTTGATTATGTCTGTATTTATGGGCATCGATAAGTCATCTCCATCCATGTCGGTCAATACCAAAGCTTCCTTAAATGATAGATATGCCCCTGTTCATCATGTCATGAAACAGGGTTACCATCGCCCTCTGATAAATTGCCCTAGCATTTTCAAACAAAGGACATCAATAACTTAATCAATTTCCCCTGTTGTTCTTGACTCAGGGAAATGTCAATCTTGACCTTTTTATCTTGATGATCTTGATTACCTCTTGATAGGGCTGAATTTCTCTAGCCTTTTGTTCTCTGGTCAATTTGGGCAAGGGACCATAGTCTTCCTTACCCTCTTCGTCAGTGCAATCAACTGAATACTCAAAGTCGTGAAATGGGATCGCGACCTTACTATTTTCAAGTGGATCACTTTTGGGTCCGTATTTGGATGAATAGTTGAATGAGGGATAAAGGAAAAGGGAATCAGTAAAAGGTGCAAAGAAAAAGATATTTAAATACATATTTATTAATGAAATTTTAAAAATATGACACAACATGCTTCGCCCTTATTATAAAAAGAAAAAGGCTCCCAAGCCTTAGGCATAGCAATGGGAATATTGAGTCATTAAGGCAATTACAAATTACTTTGAATTAGAAATTAAAGTCGTTGAGAGCTCAACAACCTCCTAGTTACAAAGTTCTATGCCTAAGGAACACATAAAGCTTGCGGCATCACAGGAACCGTCTTTAATTATATTCTTGTAATCTGTCTCAACCATGAGTCTTGCCTGAGTTCTATAAGGGTGTCTCCCCGTGATTTCTCCTTTTTTTGTTTTTTTTATTATTTTTTATTTTTTATTTTTTATTTTTTATTTTTTTTGTTTTTTGTTTTTTGTTTTTTTGTTTTTTAAAAAAATGTGTTAGTGAAAAAGTAAAGAAAAAGAAAGAAACAACAAAGAAAGAAAAAACAAACAGTGATTGAAGCAATCATGAGCCTTGACGAGTATCCTTTCACTGTTCCTTTGAACGTCTCGTTCAAAAGTACTAGGTTAAGCTAGTAGGATACTTGTCAAGTTCAGATTACTTTCTAAAGGAGGAAAAGAAGGAAAAAAAAGTCAACTTGTGGGCTTGTCACCATTATTTCTTAAAAATAGTTTTCGTATCAAAGAATAAGTTATAGACCTCTCAGATCGTCTAATTTTTTGGAAAACTTTGCATAAAAATTTATGATTCAAGGAGCCTATAACTTAAAGAATAAAATTGAATGGGCTTGAGAACCATTTCTCCATGTCGAATTATTGGGCTTTTCTTTAAAAACATTTGATGGAAAAAGAATCTTTTAATTTTAAATAAAAGGAAGGTAAAAAGACTGTTTCCCTTTGTGTTCCCTAAACAAGGTTTTTCTAAAGGCCTCCTATTGGTTCTAAGGCTCCTCTAATAGTGTCCTCTCACATTGGATGGCTATTTTAAATCACTAAAAGCCACTAGAGCTCAAACTCTACCCATGATACTAACCACAATGGTAGGAAGTCTACCAGGTGCAGGCACCATGAGAAAGTCACACTCTAGCTGAGGCTCTTACGATGTCAGTAATATGATGTCATCTACCCTAGGGTTCAATAACACAATAATATGATGTCCTCTACCATAAGGTTCAATAATAACATATATCAATAAAACATATGGCATAAAACATAGGCAAGAAGTTATATAGGATTATTCTAATATACTTAAACAAATTAAACAGGCTTGACTCTCTTAAGTCCCCAATGGAGTCGCCATCTGTCACGACCTAGAACGCGTTGGCAGGCCATCTGTAAAAAGAAAAAAAGTTTCCCGAGTTCCCTATGGAAACCGTGGAGTCGCCACCAATGTTTTTAAGGTAAAACATCGGAAAAAACCCTAACGTGAAGGTACCGGTCTTAATTCAAGATTTTAAAGTTCGGGAGTCTAATTACATGTGGGGAAGGTATTAGCACCCCAAACTGTCCATTTTAAATGGTTACCCTATCTTGTTTAAGTTTTATGAACAATCCTAATAATTTGTAATTTTTAGCCTCTTAAAATGCCTTATGGGTTTATTGTCGATTTAATAATTTAAAATTATAAATTTTGCAATTAACAGGACATCTCGTCCAAATTAATCGAGTTATCGTTAAAAGTGTTATGATTTTATTTTATAAGTTAAAGGGATATATTTATTTTTTAAATTTAGGCCCGACAGGAATAATTGTTTCTGCTCCTATGTATTCCCCAAGCGTTAGGGGAAATCAGGGTTACGTAGTTCTTTAGGTTATTTTAAAAAATGCAAAGTAGATTGAAAAATGACAAGATTTAAAATGTTAACCAACAGAACGTCTCGTCCAAATTGATTTTGAATATTGTATAAAAAAAAGGAACCTTGGGTTTTATTGATTTTATTATATTTTTAGAGAGAAACTTAATAGTCTAGATTGATTTAAGAATGAAAGGTTTATTTGAAGACCTAGATTAACAGGATGTCTCGTCCAAAGAATCTATAAAGATATTTTGATTTTTGTTATAGTATCGATATTACTAAAGTGTTTTATTGTCTAAATTATTTTAAAAAATTTAACATAGATTGACAGGACGTCTCGTCCAAAAAATCTATAAAGACCCTAAATTTGTTATCAAAATATTTTTTAAGGTCTATGTTAATTTTAAGACTATTAAAATTTATTTTATTTAAAAACTTAGACCAAAAGGATGTCTCGTCCAAATTGATTCTAATGTGAATATATTAATTTTTGTTACCTATTGGCATCACTAGAATACTTTATGGTTTAGAAATTAAACATAGGTTAATGAGACGTCTTGCCTAAATTAACCCTAGCATAGAGATTTTAATGTTAGGCACATACCAACATTAGTTTTATTCCCTATTTTACAAATGTAATATTCTAAACTTAGTTAGTAGCAAACAGGTGTTCGGTGATACTAATTATTAGAATATTCCTAACGGGAAAGAGATTCCATAATTTAATTCTTTAATAGAATAGGATTACATACAATCACAATAAACAAATTAAAAGGAAAAAGAAAAAAATACCTTTGTTAAATGTTTTCCTGATAATTGTATCTAATATTTCAAATTTTCCTGTAGCTGTGTGTCAATTGCCCAGCGTGAATCCTTGTTTTCTCTAAATCTCCCCCTCCTCTTTTGCTATGTGTCAAACGTATATATATGTTGAATTCTTTTTGTTCTATCCCTTGCAAACAGCGTGAATCCTCTCATTTTTTCATGGCTTATATATAATATATGTATCAAAAAATCTAATCCCCCCTGGTTCTTTTTGGTTAGTGTCCTTATATATATAATGTTGGCCTTTTGGTTATCTTTCTAATATATATATATATATATATATATATATATATATATATTATATGAAAAAGAAACCTCATCTCTAATATATATAAAAAAAGAATTGATTTTCTTTATCTCCTCCCAGTGAAGCATTTTATTATTCTATAACATGAAATCTGTTTCCCTTTATCTATTATAATATATATTCTTTTTCCTTTTCATTATCTCGTAGCTTATATATTAATAAACAAAGTTAGCTTAATTGATATAATTATAAAAAATCTAAAGCTGATTTGTTTATAGATATAAAAAAAGCTCAATCTTATCTTTAGAAACTCTATCTCTTCAAAAGAAACTTCATCTTATTCCTTAAAATCTCTATCTTATCCTCTTATCTCTTAAAAGTCTGATCCCTAAAATTTCAAATTTTAAACATCTCTTTCAAGATTAGAAGTTCAAAAATTCAAAATTTAAGGTTTTGATAAGGACTTAAAAAGTTTGAGAATTAAAGCCCGGATTAACAATTCAAAATTCAAATAAGCCCACAGGTTCACTTTTTCTTAAAAATAATTCCTAAAAATTTATTTTTTATTTATTATTTTTTGGTATTTTTATTATTTATTATTTTTTTGAAAATTTTAAATGGGCTCAAACAAAATTGGGTAGCAACAGCTTGCCGCTCTTTACTTTTCCCTTACTATGTTATAGTAAGGGATAAGTAAAGACTGAGCGAACCAATTTTATCTAGGGCGCCAGTTTTAAAGAATACCGTGTTTGGCGACGAGGAAATTAAAATGGTGCCCCACTCGGCGACTAGAAAGTAAAATGGTTCCCCGCTCGGCGATTGGAAATTTAAATGATGTCATGTTTGGCGACTAGAAATTTAAATGATGCCATGTTCAACGACAGGTAAGTAAAATAGTGCCTCGCTCGGCGACTGGAAAATAAAATGATGCCATGTTTGGCGAGAAGAAAGTAAAATAGTGCCCCACTTGGCGATTGGAAAATAAAATGGTGCCCAACTCGGCAATTAGAAAGTAAAATGGTGCCCTGATTGGTGACTAGAAATTTAACATATGCCATGTTCGGCTCTAGGAAAGTAAAATGGTGCCCTGCTCAGCAATTGAAAAGACAAATGGTGCCCCACTTGGCTACTAAAAAGTAAAATGGTGCCTCGTTCGGCGATTGAAAAGCAAATAATGCCCCGCTCGGCTACTGGAAAGTAAAATGGTGCCTCGTTTGGCGACTAAAAAGTAAAATGGTGCCCCGCTTGGTTACTGAAAAGTAAAATGGTGCCCCGCTCGGCTACTAGAAAGTATAATGGTGCCCCGCTTGGCTACTAGAAAGTAAAATTGTGCCCCGCTCGGCTGCTGGAAAGTAAAATGGTGCCCCGCTAGGTTACTGGAAAATAAAGGGTGCGCTGCTCGGCTGCTAGAAAGTAAAATGGTGCCCCGCTCGGCTACTAGAAAGTAAAATGGTGCCCCGCTCGGCTACTAGAAAGTAAAATGGTGCCCCGCTTGGCTGCTAGAAAGTAAAATGGTGCCCCACTCAGCTACTAAAAAGTAAAATGGTGCCCCGCTCGGCGATTGGAAATTTAATGGATGCCATATTCGGTGACAGGGAAGTAAAATGGTGCCCCGCTCAGCAACCAGAAATTTAAAGAAACTTCATCTAATTCCTTAAAATCTCTATCTTATACTCTTATTTCTTAAAAGTCTGATCCCTAAAATTTCAAATTTTAAACATCTCTTTCAAGATTAGAAGTTCAAAAATTCAAAATTTAAGGTTCTCATAAGGACTTAAGAAGTTTGAGAATTAAAGCCCGAATTAACAATTCAAAATTCACATAAGCCCACAGGTTCACTTTTTCTTAAAAATAATTCCTAAAAATTTATTTTTTATTTTTTATTTTTTTGGTAATTTTATTATTTATTATTTTTTTCAAAAATTTTAAATGGGCCTGGACAAAATTGGGTAGCAACAGTTTATATATTTAACAACTTGGTGTTTTCTAACATTTTAACTCTCAATCCTCATTTATTTCATTTAATCCACCATAACCATTATGGGTTAGGTGCCTCTATCCTTTATTATGCATCTTTAATGTCAAACTCATTAATGGGTTCCTACATTAATAGTTCTCAACAACCATCATTAATCACCAAACTTCATTAATGGTCATCCACCATCAATAACATCATTTCACCTCGTTAATAACATTTATCTAACACAATAAATGCTTCTCTACTCATATTTTACATTTTCCCTAAATCATAGGGTCAGGGTTTCATTAAAAACCCAACAACCATAATCAATGCCCATCATTTTCCATCATCTCTGTAACATCCCGATTTCTAACTTAATTACCGATTGAAGTTAAGCTATTAATTAAAGGTTAATTACAGAATTAGGATTAATGGTTAATTAGAGTAATTGCTGATTTGGTAGAAATAATTGAATAAATAATAATAATAGTGCCAGGCGAAAGGACGCATGTGTCCCTAGGAGTATAAGACAACTTCAGCTCTCTCTTTCTCTCATTATTCACGCTAGCAGCTCTCCTTGTGCGTGCATATGGTCTCTCCTTCCCTGTTTCTTTTCTTCTTCACTCTCATTCACGTCGTCACTCGAACAGTGAGAGAGTCGAGAGCTCCTGGAGGAACATCAACACAGCTCTGACTCCACTCCCTGTCCTCTTCTTCCTCCCTATTGCCTTTTTCCTCTCCTTCTTCTTCTACCTGGAGCTGTTGTATTCCAGTTGGAAGGCTGTGCTGGAAGTGCTTTGGAGTTGTGGAGGAGACGGACCCGTTGGAGGAAAGGAGCAACTCTGGCCCAGGATCAACGCTGAGCTCGAAGGCTGTTGGAGGAGTAACAGAGGGACGATCGGTCAGCACTGCAACTTGAAGGGTCTCTGAACCCCGACAGCAGGTAGGGGGCGCTTTGCATGTCAAGCGTATGGTTTATGATCGAGTCTCTGGTGCTTGCTTTAATGTAATATGTATGTGAAATGTGTAGATCGACGTGTGGTGATTGACTGATTGTGCATGCAACTTCTGAATTGGGACATCTATGAAAGGTTGAGGGTTGTGTGACCTCGTCTTTGAGTGCCTGTTAATACTTCTGTGATGCATGTTGTTGAAATCTGAGTTTGCTGAGTGAATGTGTGTGTGTGCTACCATTATCCCCGAATGCATGAGATGTGAATTGATGCGTGATTTCCATTTTGAATGCCGTGTGGAAAGGTGTGCTGACTCTGTTAAAAATGTTGAGTGGATGTACTGTAATGTGGTTACCTATGCTTGCTGTTGTGAGTTATTATAATAGAGGCATGTGCTGTTGTAATGGAATGTGGGATTCCGAATGAATCTGAATGCTGTGTGGGGGATCGGTTGTGACCCGTTGATGGCTATGTGAGACGCGTCTGGTAAGCTTGGATGTTGTTATGGATTTGCATGAGATTGCTTATGTGGGAGGATTCCCAGATTCCTGGTTAGATCCATGAGGACCCGTGGTAGCCGATGGAGCTAGAGCTGGGTCTCGAGACGTCACGGGGTGACCGGTGCCACACGGAAAGGGCTAGTGGACGAGGGACCAGAAAGGAATCTGCACTGAACTCACTGTTTAAGTCGGATCCGCATGCATGAGTCTATGAGCATTGTTAGTGAGATTATTGTGAATTGCATGGATTAAATGAATTGAGTGAACTCTGACTAGACGATGTAGTATGAGCGAATTCCGACTGAACGAATGTACGGGTATTGATACCGTTGCTGAGTGCAGTGTGATGCTATGATTGAGAATATATGTTATTGTGCAACTTCCGATTGAATGATGTAGTCTGACCCTTAAATTAATTGGCAATATATATATATATCGTTATGGATTGAACCCGGTAAATTATATAATTGGGAATGGAGGTAAAGTACGAGTCAATAGCTGTCACTTTATATGCAAAAGCTCACCCCTACACCATTTTTCAGTGTGTGCAAGTTGGACTCTGAAGTGATGATAAGGTCTCAGGTCCGAGTAGGGTGCACTCCGACCGTAGAGTGCTTATTTTTGTAAATTGTCATGTTTCGTCAGTTGTAGCCTTGGCCGGCTCATAATAACAGTGTGGTGTAATGAATACGAATCTATATATATAAGAAATTTGAGCTATTGTGACCCGAGTGCATGTTTTTATACGTATATGGTTCACGTTGATAACAGGTGCTGAGGAATGAATGATGTTAAGGTATTGGGTATTCCGAGTGTATAATTATATATGTACATATATGTTGTATACGGGTGGTTTGTGTCTGGGTAGACTGAGGGGTGTGGATGGTTAGAATATTGCTCAGTTAATGATTTTCGAGTAGAAGTAATTGGGGAGTCAACTCCGAGTGGGGCTGCAAATGGCTATGCCTTCTCGTTCGAATGATGATACTTCAATGGATTCTGAGTAAATTACTTGGATGAACCTATGCTGAGTAAGATCTACTTAGAGAATCCCCGAGTGATAATAAGAGCGGTCATTACCGAATGAAAAATATAAGTAAAATCCGAGTGAGGAGAAGTTCGTATTCCCGAGTGAAAACCCTGAGCAACTCTCTCCTGAGAGAGGAGTTAGTGTAGTGGTTTAGAATGGAATGGGTTCGAAGTGTGAAACATTGATAATCCGAGTGAAGAATGTATATTCCGGGTGAGAAGGAATTCTGGAATCCGAGTGGGATAGCTCCCAGTGTCCGAGTAGAGTATAGGTGTGGCTGTATGGATGAATCTGAGAGGCTAAGTTATGGAATACCGAATGGACTTAGGAAGGACCTCCGAGTGAACTTAGTCGTTTACCGAGCGTATGGATGTTCGAATGCCGAGTGATGAAATTGCCGTGTGAGGCTTCTCGCTTTAACGAATGAGGGATCCGCTCCAGCGAAGGTGTACTACTGGAAGGCTTTTTGTCGTGGCATCGTCCAAGCAAATGGTACTTCGCCCGATCGAGTGGGCTGTTTCGCCCAAGCGTGTGGGGTCACGCTGAAGCGAGTGGATGTTGTTTGTGGGATTCGCCCAGGCGATGATGGGTTCGCTGAACTGAATGGATCGGTCAAGCCTTATTCCTTCCACTGATTGCCGTGCGTATGAATGTTCTTTCATTTCTCCCTTGCCTTCTTCTTCTTTTCTATACCGAGTGACCAGTGGTTATTTTTATGAAAATTTTTCTTTCCCTGTTTTTGGGTTTAATTATTTATAAAAAATATAAAAAAAATTAGGGTGTTACATTTTGGTATCAGAGCAGACCAAAAGGTCCATGGCCAAGGTTTGCCTACAGTTAGTGGGCGGTTGAGTGTATTATGCCAGCTTGTCCTAGTTGCTTATGATATTCTATTGTAGGTTGATGCCTGTTCAATTATGGCTCGGGTGATGATATGTGCTTATGAACTTCTATTGGATTTGGTGTATGTTGACTATGAATGGTGTGGTTGTATGCCTGTGCCTTGTTGAGGAATTTGAATGTGTGATGAATGAATTTCACATGATGTAAGTGATTTGCAGTATAAGGGATGAGTGGTAGTTCCTAAATTGAAAATCTGGGTGTGTAATAAGTGAGTAAAGGTGAGGTCGGATATATGTTAAAATTGGGGTTGGGTCTCGGTGGCGATTGAGGAAACCAAGTGAGTGATGCACTAGATGTTGGACCAATAGGAGTAGTGACCCAGTTGATTAGGCATGACCATGAACGAATGAACGTGAAATAGAACATCTGTTTGACTTGGATACTGTCTTGGTTTGGTGTGTGAAAAACTGAGTGAATGGTACTAGACCTTATAACAATATTTGAATGTTGTGAAGTACCCATCGTGGGATACTGGGTAAATAGTGACCCCTTAGGGATTCTAAGTCTAATAATTTATTAACTTTGTGAGTTATTGAGCCGAGTAGGACAATTACGTAGTAACTCATTGATATCATGTGATGTGTTATGTGTGAGATGTGTTGGTAGCTGTACTAAGATGGAGTAGTTGTGCATGCAACTCCTGGATTGTAGTATTTGTGAACTGTTTAGTGATGGTGTGACTCTGTCCGTGAATGCATGTTAATAATTCTGCGAACATTGACTGAATACTTGTAAATAGGAGTGTTACCATTACTGCCGAGTGCTATTTGTGACGGATGTTTTGTAACCTAGCCCATGAACTCTGCGTAATATATATGTATGATATAGGTGATTGAGGAAGAACTGCTTTTATGTATTGCTCTATAATTGAAACATGATAATTGTTTGATAATTGAAATACGTGATCTGTGTATGATTAATTATTGATGTATGCAACACCCGAGTATTGTAATAGATATTAATTGTGAATCGTTGTGATGAATACCCCGTCTGAAAGGTGTGTATATATATATATATGTTAACGAGAAGTTCAAGTGGCTTATGCTGTGAGTCAGCAAATAAGAGCTGTGTGTGATTTGTAGTGAAGTGCATCAGCATTGAACGTTTTTCAGAGTGGGCAATCAGACGAATGCGTGGGGTATTGAGGATTCTGAGATTAATCCTAAAAGACCTCCGAGTTGGACTCGAGGCCATGCTTGGAGCATGAGCATTGGATGCTTAATGAAAGTCCTTGGGTTGGACTCAAGGCAATTGCCGAGCGCATTGGAGTTGGACTCCTGGTGAATAAATCGTATGCATCTGATTCGCCGACTGCATGAATACATGTGTATAAGAGCATTATTATTGAGGCTGACATGATCTGCATGGATTTGAATGATTGAGTAGTTTCCGACTTGATGATGTTGTATGAATGAGGTCTGACTGAGTGAATGCACATGTATTGATGTTGTTGCCAAGTGTGATGCAATGTTATAATTGAGAATGTATGTTATGGTACAATTTCTGATTGAATGATTGTGTGTACACTTATGAGGATAAATGAGCTCAGTGTGAACTATGTGAATGTGTGAATATGATATTATGAGTGAAACCCTTAATGTAGTTGGAATTGATTTGGGTAAATCTGATTGGATGGGCATATGTATATGTCGATGCTATTACCAAGTGCAATGTGATGTTGTGGTTATGGTGCATGGTGTAGTGGACAATAATATAGCCATGAATAATTGGTATGAAATCCGACTGAGTGTCTGTATGTACATTAGTGCCGTTGCTGAGTTCGTAGTGTGTTATAATAGCATATATGATTGTGAATTGCTTAATCCTGAGTGAATTGCATGAACCCGAGTGAGTGATGTTATTATATAGCTGAGAGTTAAGAATTTAATTCAAGCCATGGTTTGTGAGGAATAAGATTTAGAGGAAATATTTACTCGGTGTTGGCTAGAAGCCGATTGTTGTATTGCCTTAATTCTGTTTTACAGAGGTGATAAATGATTTTCATGATTATTGATGCGTGATGTACCCTATGTGCTGCATGATGTTGATGTAGGTGTATTATTTATGTATGTGAATTGCCATTAACCACCGTGTGAATTAGTATTAGTTGGGTGAAGTCTGGTCCGTGTGAGGCATACTGCTCTGAGATGACTCTTCCTGCCATAGGTAATATGGCAGCGTACACGTTGCAGTGACCATGTGATTGTTGTAACCCTATAGGAATGAGACGTCATCCTATAAGTTGGATGCAGCAATTCATGAGTCGGGCAGGTGAAGCTGTAACTGCTTATGGTGATGGTGAGTCTTTCAGACGATTCTGAGTGTGATGAGAGTTATCTTAAATGAGTGTTATGTGATTGTGTACCAAAATGAAGGTAGAGGGTTTGTTGACTTTGATGTGTCTGCTTCCGAGAGGATTAGAGGTTACTGGGTATGGATTGGCTACTAAAAGGATGATTGGTAATGGAATATGAAGGGTGATCAACTGTCACTGAAGTTAGAGTTTTTGAAAAGTTAACCGAGTGATACTGTAAGCCTAATAAGGAAATCAGGATTGGAGCCAAACTAAATTGTAAGGTTAGGAACTGCTCGGGAAAGGTTAGTAAATTCTGAGTGTGTGAGAGTGGAGACAATTCCGGGTGAAGTCCTTGTGGGAAAGAACTGCTGAGTGAAAATTTTAGGGGTTCCGAGTAGAACCATATTGAGAGGATCATTACTAAGTTAAGGGAATGGTGTCTGAGCATAACCTTCTGGGTAAGGCAAGATTCGAGTGACGTGACTCGGAGTGTATCACTTCCGAGTGGAATGGCACCGCGTGGAACGATTCTGAATAGTAAGATAGCAAGTGTAGAATCCCTAATACCCTTGGGATGTCCAACCGAGTGATCTTTCAGGAGAAAAGTACTTCTCGTCGAAAAATGGAACTTCGAGTGTGCAAGTTTTCGAGTGAATTACCCAAGGGAGAGAAAATACCGAGCGGTAAACTTATTCATAGCTGTGTTCGGGTGATGTGAAGCTGCTGAATTGAACTCAGATTTATATTTGGAGTAAGCCTGGATTCCGAGTGGAAATTTGGTAAATAGGAAGTCTCCGAGTGAAGGACCTCCAAGAGGAGTAGATATCCAAGAGAAGGATTTATTTGAAATCGTACTCAGGTCAGCGTTTGGGACTGCTGGGCTTGGACTCGGGTTGGTTTCGCGGAAGGCTTGAATTATGAGTAAATTCTGCAAGTGGAAGGATTCCCGAATGAGAACTGTCCTTAGAACTCCGATTGAAATTTTCGAGTGAAAGGGCCGAGTGACATTCGTGGGTTATAGGCATGCAGTTAGCCAAAGGAATGGTTAAGAAGCTGAGACGTATGGACCGAGTGTGGTACCTGTACGAGGCAAATCTAGACAAGTGTGCTAATTGAAGCTTATGGGAACTCGTTGAGTGTTCATTTTGGTTAAGAAATGAATCTCGTGGCCGAAAATTTGAAAATCTGAGAGCTAAATCCGAAATGAATCGGTTAGTAGTGGGTATCCTAGGGAATCGGTAATGTTGTTTACCGACTGGATTCTTCCCAAATGGTCGAATAACGTCTAGAATGTGTCCCATGTGACCCAATGTCAAGCCTATGCTTTGTGTGAGCGCATGGTCGTGCCGAGTGACACATTGAGTCGGGAGACCCGATGGTGTGAATACGCTGATCGGTGTTGAGAATGTAAGGCCGAGCGGCCAAAGAACTGGAAAGTGCCCATGGCTAGGGTGAACTGGAAGAGCTGAATGGGGGTAACTACGTGGGAAATAGAGTCCCGAATGTAATGAAGGCTATGAAGAGTTGTTTTATGCTGATTAGAAATTACGAAGCAGTCGAAAACGTGGATGGGCGAAAAGTTGCAGTCGGAACATGGCTGTGGTATTCCGATCTATTCGTTGAGGTAAGTCTGAGTGAAAGAAAGGAATGTTATTCCGAGTCAATGGTGCCACTTTCGAGTGGAAATGTGTTAAGCATAATGTCCCGGTTTTCAGGGTGGAGCGATCGGTGAATTGCTTTGGAGGCCAATTGTGTCGACTGGGATTCAAGCAATGGATGAATACTTAAGGAACATAGATGTGTAACTGCTTATTGTGGTATGTCAGTGATTTCCGAGTGGTTTATTAAGGCTAAGCATGTGTTTGAATTTCGAGGACGAAATTCTTTTGAGAGGGGGAGAACTGTAACATCCCGATTTCTAACTTAATTACCGATTGAAGTTAAGCTATTAATTAAAGGTTAATTACAGAATTAGGATTAATGGTTAATTAGAGTAATTGCTGATTTGGGTAGAAATAATTGAATAAATAATAATAATAGTGCCAGGCGAAAGGACGCATGTGTCCCTAGGAGTATAAGACAACTTCAGCTCTCTCTTTCTCTCATTATTCACGCTGGCAGCTCTCCTTGTGCGTGCATATGGTCTCTCCTTCCCTGTTTCTCTTCTTCTTCACTCTCATTCACCTCGCCACTCGAACAGTGAGAGAGTCAAGAGCTCTTGGAGGAACATCAACACAGCTCTGACTCCACTCCCTGTCCTCTTCTTCCTCCCTATTGCCTTTTTCCTCTCCTTCTTCTTCTACCTGGAGCTGTGGTATTCCAGTTGGAAGGCTGTGCTGGAAGTGCTTTGGAGCTGTGGAGGAGACGGACCCGTTGGAGGAAAGGAGCAACTCTGGCCCAGGATCAACGCTGAGCTCGAAGGCTGTTGGAGGAGTAACGGAGGGACGATCGGTCAGCACTGCAACTTGAAGGGTCTCTGAACCCCGACAGCAGGTAGGGGGCGCTTTGCATGTCAAGCGTATGGTTTATGACCGAGTCTCTGGTGCTTGCTTTAATGTAATATGTGTGTGAAATGTGTAGATCGACGTGTGGTGATTGACTGATTGTGCATGCAACTTCCGAATTGGGACATCTGTGAAAGGTTGACGGTTGTGTGACCTCGTCTTTGAGTGCCTGTTAATACTTCTGTGATGCATGTTGTTGAAATCTGAGTTTGCTGAGTGAATGTGTGTGTGTGTTACCATTATCCCCGAATGCATGAGATGTGAATTGATGCGTGATTTCCATTTTGAATGCCGTGTGGAAAGGTGTGCTGACTCTGTTAAAAATGTTGAGTGGATGTACTGTAATATGGTTACCTATGCTTGCTGTTGTGAGTTATTATGACAGAGGCATGTGTTGTTGTAATGGAATATGGGATTCCGAATGAATCTGAATACTGTGTGGGGGATCGGTTGTGACCCATTGATGGCTGTGTGAGACGCGTCTGGTAAGCTTGGATGTTGTTGTGGATTTGCATGAGATTGCTTATGTGGGAGGATTCCCAGATTCCTAGTTAGATCCATGAGGACCCGTGGTAGCCGATGGAGCTAGAGCTGGGTCTCGAGACGTCACGGGGTAACCGGTGCCACACGGAAAGGGCTAGTGGACAAGGGATCGGAAAGGAATCTGCACTGAACTCACTGTTTAAGTCGGATCCGCATGCATGAGTCTATGAGCATTGTTAGTGAGATTATTGTGAATTGCATGGATTAAATGAATTGAGTGAACTCTGACTAGACGATGTAGTATAAGCGAATTTCGACTGAACGAATGTACGGGTATTGATACCGTTGCTGAGTGCAGTGTGATGCTATGATTGAGAATATATGTTATTGTGCAACTTCCGATTGAATGATGTGGTCTGACCCTTAAATTAATTGGCAATATATATATATCATTATGGATTGAACCCGGTAAATTATATAATTGGGAATGGAGGTAAAGTACGAGTCAATAGCTGTCACTTTATATGCAAAAGCTCACCCTACACCATTTTTCAGTGTGTGCAGGTTGGACTCTGAAGTGATGATAAGGTCTCAGGTCCGAGTGGGGTGCACTCCGACCGTAAAGTGCTTATTTTTGTAAATTGTCATGTTTCATCAGTTGTAGCCTTGGCCGGCTCATAATAACAGTGTGGTGTAATGAATACGAATCTATATATATAAGAAATTTGAGCTATTGTGACCCGAGTGCATGTTTTTATACGTATATGGTTCACGTTGATAACAGGTGCTGAGGAATGAATGATGTTAAGGTATTGGGTATTCCGAGTGTATAATTATATATGTACATATATGTTGTATACGGGTGGTTTGTGTCTGGGTAGACTGAGGGGTGTGGATGGTTAGAATATTGCTCAATTAATGATTTCCGAGTAGAAGTAATTGGGGAGTCAACTCCGAGTAGGGCTGCAAATGGCTATGCCTTCTCGTTCGAATGATGATACTTCAATGGATTCTGAGTAAAATACTTGGATGAACCTATGCTGAGTAAGATCTACTGAGAGAATCCCTGAGTGATAATGAGAGCGGTCATTACCGAATAAAAAATATAAGTAAAATCCGAGTGAGGAGAAGTTCGTATTCCCGAGTGAAAACCCTGAGCAATTCTCTCCTGAGAGAGGAGTTAGTGTAGTGGTTTAGAATGGAATGGGTTCTAAGTGTGAAACATTGATAATCCTAGTGAAGAATGTATATTCCAGGTGAGAAGGAATTCTGGAATCCGAGTGGGGTAGCTCCCAGTGTCCGAGTAGAGTATAGGTGTGGCCGTATGGATGAATCTGAGAGGCTAAGTTATGGAATACCGAATGGACTTAGGAAGGACCTCCGAGTGAACTTAGTCATTTACCGAGTGTATGGATGTTCGAATGCCGAGTGATGAAATTGCCATGTGAGGCTTCTCGCTTTAGCGAATGAGCGATCCGCTCCAGCGAAGGTGTACTGCTGGAAGGCTTTTTGTCGTGGCATCGTCCAAGCGAATGGTACTTCGCCCGATCGAGTAGGCTGTTTCACCCAAGCGTGTGGGGTCACGCTGAAGCGAGTGGACGTTGTTTGTGGGATTCGCCTAGGCGATGATGGGTTCGCTGAACTGAATGGATCGGTCAAGCCTTATTCCTTCCACTGATTGCCGTGCGTATGAATGTTCTTTCATTTCTCCCTTGCCTTCTTCTTCTTTTCTATATCGAGTGACCAGTGGTTGTTTTTATGAAAATTTTTCTTTCCCTGTTTTTGGGTTTAATTATTTATAAAAAAATAAAAAAAATAAAAAAATTAGGGTGTTACAATCTCCCTTGCCATATACACACACACTCATGAATACCCATTTATAACTCTTATCAATGTCACCCCACCTAAGGGTTTTCCATCACAAATGCCTCTCTTTAATGACCCATATGCAACCAAACACTCTCCCAACAATCATAACATATAATCAAGGGTTTAAACTCTTGAAAAGTGATGGAAAGCTTACCTCAAGAGAAGAAAAGAGTAGATTTCCAAGGGAGGGAGAGTGGAGCACAAAAATGAGAGGGAGAGAGGGCTTCAAACCACCATCATCATCTCCTTCAAGCTTAAAGCAACCAAAGATGGAAGGAGGAGAGATAGCACACCACACTTGTGGATTTTAAAGAAGAAGAAGATGAGTGGGAAATGGAAGAGTGAAGAGGAAAAGAGAGTGTTTACAAAAAGGGGGAGAAGGTCACGTAAAATGAGAGAAGAGAATTGAGAGTTTAGTGTTTTAACTTAATCCATCTCATTAAAACTTATCGTTTTATAACTTAAAGGATCTCTATTCGGGCTGAATACTTTATCTAAAAATTATTCCGAAGTTAGATTCGGATCCCCAATAATATTCTTAATAGCCCTGACCAACAGTACCTCAATCGGAGATACTTGGTCTGACACCCATATTTTAACCGGGTATTATTTTCAACTATTTAAGTCCCTATAAATTATCAAAGATCACAAAAATTCCCAATTGAATCATTTCAATATTTTTGGGACATTAATTAATTCATATTTAATTATTCACTATTTATTTCTCTCAATTAATCATTTATATAAATTCTAGGATGTTACAGGGGTAGTATGTTTTTGTATCAAATTTTAACGATTTGAATTTCTCATTTATGAACCTTCTTATTTCTATTCAATTCCATGATTACCTAATGCTTCTAATGACTTAGAGATAAGCGTAGATGAATTTAAATAATATGGGTAATCGAGAGATTCACATGTTGTTTGAAATGCATGAAATTGAACCTAAGGCTTTAGGTTATGAAAGTAGGCAAAACCATTTAAGGGCTAATTAGGTTTTCATAATGCTTAATGGATTTAATTCACAAATCGAACACGGTTCTTTGGTTATTGAGTACGTTAGTTAGAATTCGAGAGGAGACTCCTAATAATTTAGGAAAACCCACCTTATAAATAAAACTTTATAATTGGGAAAAGATCTCATTAAAATTGGAACATAGCATATGAACCCACTAATTCCTAAGAGATCTTTTTCAATTTGATTTTCTAGAAAGCAATTGATTTTCGTTCAAGAAGGGTTTGAGATTCTCTTTTAACTTTTCGTTTGGTATTCAATTTTATATTACGGTTTCTTTAATTGAATTGAATCTTGCTTGGATAGTTAAATTACTGTGAACCGATACTTGGACACAATCTCTATGGGAATGATAATCTTCTATATTACATGATACCCCATGCACTTGGGGACGACTATCAAGTTTTTAACGCCACTGTTGGGGATTATGTTCCCCTAATATTGGCTAACTGTGATCTGATTAGATTAGGCATTTTTATTTTTATTTTTATTTGTTCCTTTTATTTTATTTATTTCTTTTTCTGTGCAAATTACGTAATTCTTCTGTTTATTGTTGCTTTGCAGGTTCCTTTATGCAAAGGAGCACAAATCTTGGGACAACTTTTGACCCCGAGATATAATGCTTGCTTCAAAAATTTGGGAAACAAAAGAAAATACAAGAAGCTATTGGAGCAAGTCAAGAACACTTGAGTTGAAGCCATCTTTGCTCTCGATGGTTTAACAAAATCAATTTGGTGGATTGCCTTCTGAAGATCCTAATTTACATCTTCAGATATTCCTGGAGTATTGTGACACATTAAAGGTTAATGGGGTCTCAAATGATGCAATCCGTTTAAGATTTTTCCCTTTTTCTTTGAGGGATAAGGCTAGAGCGTGGTTGTACCAACTTCTTGAAGGGTCAATCACAAATTGGGAGCAACTGTCTCATGTTTTTCTCAATAAATATTACCCACAAAGCAAAACTGACCAATTAAGAAAGCAGATCATCGCCTTCACTTAGAGAGATGATGAAACCTTGTATTATGCTTAGGACAGATACAAGGAATTACTTAGGGAATGCTTACATCATGGGATTGAGAGATGGCCAACTGTTTACATCTTCTATAATGGTTTAACCCCAAATCAAAAGGTGACTTTAAATGCAGCAGCTGACAGAGCCTTCATGAGTAAAAACATGTAGGAAGGTTGTAACACCCCGAATTTTTTAAAATAGGAAGATAAATTAGGAAAATAAATGTGGAATAATTAAATGCGGGCTAATTAATATCCCAAAATTCTTGAAATGATTTAAACAAGACTTTTCGAAATTGCTGGTGAATTATGGTGATCGGTTGAGTTGAAAACTGACCCAGATAAAATATGGGTGTCGGACCAAGTATCTCTGATTGAGATGCCGTTGGTCAGGGCTGTAGATAATATTATTGGGAATCTGAATATGTACTCGGAATAATTTTTAGAATATGTATTAAGCCCAAACGGCGAACCTGTTTGTTTAAAAAACGAAAGAGTTAATGAAGGCTTAATAACTTAAAAACTAAACTCACATTTTCATTTCACTTCCGTTGCATTCTTCTTCTCCATGCCGCCTTACCTCTTCTTTTCTTCTTCTACACTTTCTTCTTCATTATTCATCTTCTCTTCCTCCAAAAACCCTATGTAAAAAGAAAGATATATCTTCCTTCTTCATTGTTATCCTTCAAGAAGCTCAAGAAAAGCTTGGAGCTTGGGATCTTTTCTTTCCTCCTCTCATTTTCGTGTGGATCTTCTCCTTTTTTTTACACATCCATTTGTTTCTTTTCTTGAGGGCTTGGCAATATTGGTGAAGCAGGAACATCAACCCCAGAGGTCTACTTCTCTTGAGGTAGGAGAGGGGTGTATTTTCTAAATGCATGAGAATTATGATGATAATGTATGTATTAATGTAGTATGACATATTTGCTTGGATGAAGGTGATATTATGTGTATGTGAAGTGAATTGTGTATGATGATGTGAATTTAGTGTTTATATGATGAAGCCTAAGTGAGGCTATGGATGGCTTATTATGTGTGATGTATGATTGAGTTCATATGAAGATTGATTCTTGTGTATGATTTGGTGGAAAATTGTGTGATTGAGAATCAATGTACCCTAGATGAGAGGGTAAGATAAGCTAAATGAGCTTGAGGCATGTATGAGCATTGTTGTATACATGGCATGACATGCATATCATGATGATGTTGATAAGTGGTTGCGATCACTTGATAATGGAAATGAAAAAGGGCTTGCGAGTTCCTATGATTGTTAGACCGGTGGTTGCGATCACCTGGTATTGAAATGAAAGGCCCTGCGGGACCAACGTGATTGAATGCCCATGGTTGCGATCATGAGGTGGGAGTACCCCTTGCGAGGTGGGAAACCTTATGAGATATTGAACGTGGTTGCGATCACGAGAAGCACCTTGCGAGGCTGCTAGAGGGAGTACCCCTTGCGAGGCGGGAAACCATTGAGAATGAGTATATGATTATGGTGGTTGCGATCACCCGAGGAAATGAAATCGGATCCGTGCATATGCATTTTAATGACATTAGCATGTGCATCAGTCTTGAAGCATAATATAGTGTAATACGTTGATAATGCGATATGTATGGATATTCCCTTTTAAATACTAAGGTGTGATGGTGAGATTGATTGATATGATTCTAAGAGAATTAAGGAATAATTGTGTTTGAATAAGAATTATTGATTAAATGTTGATATAAAATAAACTCCTCTTGAGGAGGAGATAGTTGTATTGCATTCATGCATATATTGTTTTATTTATTGGATTTTCATCATTGAGAAAGTATACTCACTCTCCTTGTGGTATATCTTTTTAGCTCCTGTGTTGTAGGTTTCGCTTTGGAGCTGTTTATGGAGGAGAAGTGTGAAGGAAGCCTCTTTTTGGTAAAGAATGCCTTGGCCGGCAATATTTTGATTTTATGGTTTGTGTAGAATGTTTGTGATGAATATAGTATTCTACATATTTTGTATAGCCATGAATTGGTATGAATGATGTAAAATGATTATGTAGGTCACGTGTGAAAATTGGAACCCACATATAAGACCAATTTTCAGTTATGACCCTGATGAGGTAAGATGCTAATGTGTGAGTGCTTGAATTTTGCTCACTTTGATGATCAAATGATGAGAATTGTGAATGTTGACTTTATGTACTGTTTAATTGATGATATTTCATGATTGTTATGCATAAGTAAGAAACTAGTGGGGTCAAAATGAGTTTTATGAGTTTTGGATAGTGTGTGATGGTCTCAATAGCTTAAATACATGATTTGTGACTTGTAGAAACTGGAACGGGTCAATTCCATTGAGAATAGACCCCTATGTTACTCAAAAAGGCTCAGGAATGGACAAAATGCATTTATTTGCATAACTTTCTCATTTTTGAGAATTTTTGAGTGAGGCCGGTGGCCACACATCACAAATAGTGTATTTTAGTTGGTGTTAAAATTTGGTAGCGTTTGGAGTTGATATGAAAAAGTTAGAGGGGTTAGAAGTCCAAAAATAATGCTTTTTCTGCATAAAAACAGCAACTGTGCTGTCTCGAATCGATTCGAGGATCCTTGAATCGATTCGAGAGCTGCTGTTTTCACTGTTTTTGGTTCCAGGAAGGCCTGAATCGATTCATACGATCCTGAATCGATTCAAGGACCTCTGTTTGTGTAATTTTGAGTTCCAGAAGTGTCTGAATCGATTCATACGAGCTTGAATCGATTCAAGGGGTCCTGTTTTCACTGTTTTGCATTCTAGAATCATTTGAATCGATTCATAGGGTGTTTGAATCGATTGATGACCCTGTTTTTCATATTTTTCCTCTATCTTGGGATATCATTGGTATTGTTTGACTATAATATGATTGCACAACACCCCACACGCATAATTAATGCATTTTATCAAATCGATAGACCATCCTTTGACCTTGTACCACTTCCCTTCATTTCCTTAATGTAATTGCATACTTCCGCTACTCCTTGTTGATGATCATGAGATAAATCATCCAAGGTTCACTATTTGACTTAATTGTTCACCTTCTCATATCTTCACATATGAGATAGGTTATTAAATTAGGTCCGGGGATTTCTTGCCAAAGTTTTCATCTCGCGATCTCTTTCATCCTTTAATTATTTTAAATCGCGAAAAATTTACCCCTATTTTTGGGGTGTCACAAAGGTTATAACCTTATAAAGGAAATGACATAGAATACATACCAATGGTCATCAGAAAGGAATTTATCAACAAAAACTCCAGGTAGGTATCCTATTGATGCTATTTCTTTACTTACAGCTAAATTATAAGCACTATCCATTAAATTTGATAAATTAGGTGCAAGCACTACTAATGTTGTTTATGAGTTATGTGGTGTTCAGGTCAAGCAACTGTAGGATGCCAGCTTGGAGTCTCTCAAGGACCGGAGCCAAAAGTACACTAGGTGGATGCAATCGGTAATTATAATGGAAATTTTAGAGATAATTACTGAAGGCCACCTGGATTTCAAAACAGACTCCTCCTTTTCAAGGCAATCAAAATAATTTTAGGCCATCACCAGGACTTTATGCACCTCAGAAATCCAAGTTAGAATCCTTGATGGAGACCTTTGTTACTACTCGGATTAAGCAGAATGAGGACTTCTCAGAAGCAATCAAGAATTTGGCTTCCAAGGTGGACTCACTAGCAATCCATAACAAAATGTTGGAGACTCAGATAGCCCACAAGCCTCTAATTCTTCAAGGATTCCAATGACATTTTCTGGAAAGCTAGATGTCGAGCTATCAAACCATACCATGGTTGTTACACTTAAGAGTAGGAAGCAACTTGAGACTCCACCAATTATAAAGGAAGTGGAACTTAAGAAAGACCAAGAAAAAACTGAATCTCTAACAATTCCAGCTACTGTAGAAGGGGAGAAAAAGAAAGAAAATTCTGATGGAGTGAAGCCATATCAGCCTCCTATACCATATCCTCAACGCTTAGCCAAGGCTAAGTTGGACAAGTAGTTTGGTAAGTTTTTAAAGGTTTTGAAAAAACTCTATATTAATATTCTTTTTACTAAAGCTTTGCATCAAATGCCTACATATGAGAAGTTTTTGAAGGATATATTGTCCCTGTCGCAACCTGGATCGTGACAGCGTGGCGAGAGAGAGTGAAACCGGAGTATGAAACAGGGAGTCGCCACCAACGTTTTTATCCATAGAAAAAAACATTGGAAAAAAACTAAGTTCAGTAAGGCACTGGTTAAAAATTGAGATTCAAGTTCGGGAGTCGGTTACGAGTAGGGAAGGTATTAGCACCCTACATCGCCTGTTAGAAATAGTACCAAGATTGAAAGCGCAATATAAATAGCCTTAAATAAAACATGGTTTCTTTCTCTTTTTTTTTTATTTTTTTATTTAAAAATGACAGAATGGAGTGAGAGAACTGTACAAACATAGAATGTCAAAGCGAGGTCAATGGGACGTTTCATCCGAATTAAACTCGACTTCGATATGAGACAGAGAGGGGAAGAGAATGCTAATAAGGCGTCACGCCTAAATTAGACGTTCTCGAATAAAAAAACAGGGATAGGAAAGAGATAAGCGGGACGTCTCGTCCTAAGTATCCCTTTCCTATGAATTATGGCGAGGCTTGAGCAAAAACTAGGGGGAAATCAACAAGACGTCACGTCTAAATTGATTTTCACGGAAGCGACCAAAAAAAGAACATTTATGAAAGAAACATGAAAGTGAGGAAATAAATCAATAAAAAGAAATAAGAAAGATGGGCCCGACAGGAGTTGAGGTCCTGCTCCTACGTATTCATGAATTATCAAGAAATCAGGGTTACGTAGTTCTGAGTGTTTTTCTTTCAGGAAAAGACTTGGGAGATGATGATGGATGTTACTGAGGTGGGGAACTCGTACAAGGCGAAGTTCTTCGCACGTGTATTGATAAGTGTTGATTAAGCATTGATTTCATGACTCATTCGAATTAATTTTGTAAAGAACTTAAGCTAAATTGATGAATTATTGAAGGAAGTGAGCATGAATCTTTTAAGTAGTGATGGATAGGTGTATAAAAGAAATATTGTGTTAAAACTCTTGGAAAGTTGCAGGAAATTCAACAGGAAAGCAGGGCAAGCTTAAGCTTGAGCAAGCAAGCTTAAGCGTGAAAAATCAAGCTTAAGCTTGGAGCAA
The DNA here is from genome assembly GCA_037962975.1 of Clitoria ternatea. NCBI lineage: Eukaryota > Viridiplantae > Streptophyta > Magnoliopsida > Fabales > Fabaceae > Clitoria > Clitoria ternatea. The sequence goes on from CM075671.1 coordinate 185,502,364, forward strand.
GCAAGCTTAAGCGTGAAAAATCAAGCTTAAGCTTGAAGCAGGCAAGCTCAAGCGTGAAAGCATCAAGCTCAAGCGAGAAAAATCAAGCTTAAGCTTGAAGCAGGCAAGCTTAAGCGTGAAAGTAGCAAGCTCAAGCGTGAAAGCATCAAGCTCAAGCGTGAAAGCATCAAGCTCAAGCGTGAAAAATCAAGCTTAAGCTTGAAGCAGGCAAGCTTAAGCGTGAAAGTAGCAAGCTCAAGCGTGAAAGTAGCAAGCTCAAGCGTGAAAGCATCAAGCTCAAGCGTGAAAGAGCAAGCTCAAGCGTGATCGGGAGCATTTGAAGACAGCAAGCTCAAGCTTGAACAACCAAGCTTAAGCTTGAGCAAGCAAGCTTAAGCTTGAACAAGTTGGAAAGCATCAGGACCCCTCACGCTTGAGCGTGAACACTAGGAGCTTAAGCGTGGAATGATAAAAATGGAAGCCTAAGCATGGATTAAGCATGGCCAGCATGAATTAAAGGAAACAGAGGCATCAGGACCCCTCTCACGCTCAAGCGTGGGAATAAGCCGCTTGAGCGTGAGGAATGGATATTAAGGCCTCGCCTGAGCGTAACTGAGCGAGGCTAAGCGAGGAGCAAGCGTGAGAAGGCAAGGAAGCCACGCTTGAGCGTGAATTACTTCAGCTTGAGCGTGAGATCATCAATAAGCATCAGAACTCTTCACGCTTGAGCGTGACCATCAAGCTCAAGCGTGACTCAGACAGTATGGGATTTCTTAATTCTTTATTCACCAACAATGCAATGCAAACTCATCCACTTTCTTCTGTTTCCACCAGTCTCTAAAAGATGCTACATGGGTTCTACGCAAGTGGGCAAGAGAAGCTGAACCTAAACTCCTATAAATCAAGCTGCAAACATCATCTATGACCGAACATCATCTGATACATCATTTCATCCTCTGTATTTTTCATTTCACACTTTCCATTTTCTGTATTCATTTCTTTGATGGTGAAAATGCAAGGCATGATTAACTAATCTCCCTTATGGGATTGGCTGTAATCCATTCAACACTGAAGTAATGCTGTCGTAAGTTTTCATTGAGTAATGAGATTTGATAAAGTTTCTGTATTTCCTTCTACGTTTAATGCCTAAAAGTACTTGATCACTATTTTCTTGTTCTAAGTTTTCTTGAGTATGCTGGGAAGTGACTTTTGAAAGCAGACCCTGAAAGAAATACTTGTTGTGAGTAGGTAGCCAGGGATGGCGTCTAACGCAACAAACATCAAAACAATCGATCGATAATGCTGGAATGGTTTCCAAAGTGACTGAGGGATCAGCGGTTTGGAAATCATTCTTATGAATTTTGTAGTCGAGGGATCGATGCAAATGACCTTGATTGTGACGTAGAACTTATCTTTTCGATTTACTTATATGGAAACTTATGCAGCTTACAGAGGTGAAGATGTGATGAAGCCAATCCCTGTTTTACAAAACTGATTTTTCCAACATCATTTACTGTTATATTTTGCAAAGTGCTATCCTCTGTTATTTTGTTACTTACTGTTTTTCATTCAGCAACATTCACAACAAATCAAAACTGAAACTTTCTGCCTAATCAATTCAAACTAAGATCTTCATTTTAGCACCTCCTCAGTGGAACGACAACTATACTATATTACAACTTCTGTGTTTAAACTTGGCACATCCATTTCATTGAGTTCATATTATACAAACTTGATTCTCTCTCAGTGAACTCTTCATTCCACTATCTCAAACATCACCACCACAACCCCCCTTACCAAGTAATGGCTCATCATGTATGAATCCTAAAGAGGTTGTGTAGACGAGAGTGTTCCCGTACGAGACTATTTAAAAATGATTTGTTTCCCTTTTTTTGATTTTATTTAGATTTGAAAGAAAACATAGGAAGCATTTATTTCCCTTTATTATATTTTTACTAGGAAGCGAAAGGGGAAGGTAGCAGAAGCTACAAAAGAGAAAGGGAAACAGTAAGTTCGGAAAACAAAGGGGAAAATGAGCGAAAACTGAGGGGAAGAAGAGAAAACCGACTGAGAAAGAGGGAAAAACCGAGTAAAAATGGAAAAAACCGAGTGGAAATAGAAGAAACCGAGTAAAAATACCGAGTGATAAAAGTAGAAAACCGACTAAAAAATGGTAAAACCGAGTGGATATAGGAAAATACCGAGTGAAAGTAGTGGATTACCGAGTGATAAAAGCAGAAAAACCGAGTGAGGACATAGAAAACCGAGTAAAAAATGGTAAAACCGAGTGGAAATAGGAAAATACCGAGTGAAAGTAGTGGATTACCGAGTGAGGAGTAAATACCGAGTGAGACTGAGTGAGAAAAGGGATGGTGTTGGAGTTGAGAGGAGAACGGTTGGTGGAGAAGGGAATTGGGACGGTGTGTAGGAGGTCGGATTGGTAAAAGGGGGTTGGGGAAGTCGGTTTGGTGAGGAGAAGGAGGAGTGTGGGTGTTAGAGAGGGTGAGAGGAGGGAGCTGGAGGGTGTTTGGTGGCTGGAAGGAGGCTGGACAGTGTGTGAGAGAAAGAGGATGAGGGCGAATTCAAGCAGAGTTTTTTTTCCTTCATCAAATGTGCCCCCGTTTCAAAGCTTCAGCCTTCTATTTATAGGCTTTTTCGAGTGGAAGGCCAACTCAGGCTTCCACTCTGAGTGGAATGCCAGCTCAGGCTTCCACTCCGAGTGGAATGCCAGCTCAGGCTTCCACTCGATCTTGGTAGTGGGGGACAGTGGCTGGTGGGAATTTTTAATTCCTCCACTTCTGCCCCTTGTCTGCCAGCCACCTCCAGGATTCCTAGATCCACTTGGGTGATGGAATCCAGGTCAGCATATGCAATCCGAGAGAGGATGGTAGAAATCTGAGAGAAAATAGTGGAAATCTGAGTGAGGATGGCTCGGATCAGCCTCCCAATCAGTATTCGTCCATACTGGGAGTCAATTCCGAGTGGAATGAAGCATTTTCCATAGAAAGTCGAGTAAAATATACTCCTTTCAGAGTGAGGATTCGTTTGGGAGGAGCTGTGAGACCTTCAATTGGAACCGAGTGACAAGTGACTCGGAACCGACTGAAATGGTTGAATAATGACTCAGAATTGGGTTTAAAAGGACTCGGAATTGGGTGAGAAGTAGCTCGGTAATTGTTTAAAGGATGACTCGGAGATAGGTGAAAGATGACTCGGGAACGAGTGAAAATTGGTGGAAATGGGCTCGGTAATTGGCTTGAGGAGGGTTGAGAGGGAATTGTTTTGAAGAGGGCTAACTGACTGAATTGCCAGTCAGTTCCGAGTGAAAATTGGCTCGGATTCGAGTGAGAGTGGTCAATTTGGGAGTGGGTGAGAAAGGAATGACTCAGTAATTGGTCAAAAGTGAGTCAGAAATGATTGAAGACTGACCAAGAACTGACTGAAAAGTATCACTCAAAAACTGATCAAAGATTGACTCAGAACTCATTAAAAATAACTCAGAATTAGGGGAGAATGATGACTCCGAACTTGGTAAAGATTGACTCAGAAATGAGTAAAGGATGACTCAGAATCCGGTTGAGAATGGTGAGTCGGATTTGGGTGAAAATTGGTGACTCGAAAATTGAGTGAAATGACTCACTCGGTTCTGATTGAAGAAGCAACTCTCGGTTCTTATTAAAGAGGCAACACTCGGAATTCTTTCAGTCGGATGTATTTTGCTCGGATCTCATCTCTGTGTGAAGCATTCACTCAGAATTTCTTCAAAAGTGACACAGAACTTCACTGCTTGAAGAATTTACTCGGAACTGACCTTGGGAGCTCTTAATCAGAATGGAACTTGGACATTTTTCACTCGGAACCTTCCTTCCTTGCACTCAGAAATTGGAAATTTGAATTTTTTCACTTGGAATCTACCTATTTTCCATTCAGACATTGGAATTTCACTCGGAAATCAGCTATTTGATGCACTTTCTTAGAAGTTCTTCACAAATCCGAGTCTTGGATTACTCGGAAACACATGCCTGTTTCCCAACTCACTCAGAATCGGCTTCATGGTTCAATTAGAATCAAAGACTCAGCTTCATCAGTCGGTATCTCCTGAACCACTCAGAGAGACTTTGCATAGATTTGCCTTTCTTCATTCCAATCAGACACATTCATTCAAAAGCCCTTCCAGTGGGTTGTTATCACTCGGAAAACGGATTGAAGATTGATCATTCGGCATAGGTTCACTCCTTCCTAAAATGTTTCACTCGGAACATAGCATTCCCACTCAGGGCTTGGAGACTTGGTACTTCCACTCGGAAAAGCTTTCTTCCAATCAAAATCTGTCCTTCCAATTCTGAGTCGGTCTTTCCTTCACTCAGACTTGTTTTCACTCAGATCAGTAGCAACCAGAAAGCTCCCGCTCGGATTTAGCATTTCTTCATTCGGATTAATTACAGTCAAAGAGCAATCCTTCTCAGCATTCATCTTTCAACAGAGTATCACTCGGAATGGCTTTGACAGGGAGCCTTCCACTCGGATTCACCTTCAACAGGGAAGCATTTCACTCGAAACTGACTCATTCTGAGTAATTCTACTCGGATTTGATCCTTTTTGAGTCATTTCACTCAGATTTCTCTTCAACAGGGACATACTCCACTCAGAAATACTCCAATCTGAGTCATTTCACTCGGATTTTCCTCCAACAGGTCTATATTCCACTCGGATTTGATCCAATCTGAGTCATTTCACTCAGATTTGCCTCCAACAGGTCTATATTCCACTCGGACATGCTTCCATCAGGGTCATCTTGCTCGGTTCTGATTATCTTGGAGCCATCCCATTCAGATTTGACCATTCTAAATTGGAATTCAGTATAAAAAAGATTCATTCCACTTGGACCGGACCAAAAGAGGTGTTCACAGATGCCCCTCTTTACTTCTTTTTCACAAAAGAAACACGAAGCTTCTATGTTTTTGAAGTGAAAAGGAAGTAAAGATATAAACACTGATGTAGGGGCCAAGTGGGACCTCTTGATTGGTATGGTAACTGATGGTGTGGGCAATCACGAGTCAGTGTGACCTCTTTTTTAAAACGAGCATTCTCCACTTCTGTTTCTCTTCTTCTCTTCTCTCTCTTTTTTTCTTTTTTTTTCTCTTTTTTTTGAACTCTGAATTGACTGGGAAAAATTGTTTTCAAATGGACAGGAAGTGAGAAGATCGGGATTGACCCCCGGTAGACTAGAAGGTAAAGGGTGCCTGCATAGGCGGACGGAAAATAAAGGGTGCCTGAATAGGCGGACGGAAAAGGTAAATGGGTGCCAGCTTCGGCGACTAGAAAAGTAAAGGGTGCCTGAATAGGCGACTGGAAAGTAAAAGGGTGCCTGAATAGGCGGACGGAAAGTAAAGGGTGTCTGAATAGGCAAACGAAAATGGTAAATGGGTGCCAGCTTCAGCGACTGGAAAAGTAAAAGGTGCCTGAATAGGCGAACAGAAATTAAAAGGTGCCTGAATAGGCGACTGGAAAAGTAAAAGGGTGCCTGAATAGGCGGACGGAAAGTAAAGGGTGCCTGAATAGGCGAACAGAAAATAAAGGGTGCCTGAATAGGCGAACGGAATGTAAAAGGTGCCCGCATGGGCGAATGAAAGTAAAGGGTGCCTGAATAGGCGGACAGGAAAGTAAAGGGTGCCTGAATAGGCGAACAGAAAAGTAAAGGGTGCCTGAATAGGCGGACAGAAAAGGTAAATGGGTGCCAGCTTCGGTGACTGGAAAAGTAAAGGGTGCCTGAATAGGCGAACAGAAAATAAAGGGTGCCTGAATAGGCGAACGGAATGTAAAAGGTGCCCGCATTGGCGAATGAAAGTAAAGGGTGCCTGAATAGGCGGACAGGAAAGTAAAGGGTGCCTGAATAGGCGAGCGAAAAGTGAAGGATGCCTGAATAGGCGAACGGAAAGTAAAGGATGCCTGAATAGGCGACTGGAAACTAAAGTGTGCCTGAATAGGCGATTGGAAATGCAGAGATTGGAGGAGCTAACAGGACGTCTCGTCCAAATTAACTCACTGGACTTAAAGGCTCTTGGCGACGCCTCAGTTTGACATGACTGAAGGAATCTTAGGGAATTGCTCCTTGACTGAAAAAGAATGAACCTGGGGTGATGCCCCAGTTTTTGAAGGAATCTTGGGGAATTGCCCACCTTGACTGAATAGATCCAGGGTGATGCCCCAGTTTGAGATGGTTTGGAGGAGCCTTGGGGAACTACCCCTTGACTGGAACAGAAGAAATCTGGGGAGATGCCCAGTTTAAGGTAATTTGAAGGTTGTTGGGGAACTACCCCTTGAATGAATAAAAGAAATCTGGGGAGATGCCCCAGTTTGAGTTGTTTTAGGAAATGCATTTCTACTAGGGAAGGATTGATGGTTCGAGGTGTTACCTCTTTGGGTAAAAGAGAATGAACCTGGGGTGATGCCCTAGTTTGATTTGTCTGGGAAGTGTAGTTCCACTGGAGAAGGATTGATGGCTCGAGCATCGCCCCTTGATTGGGAAGGGAAAATCTGGGGTCCACCTAGTATGTGTGGATTTACTGAGAGAAATGTGTTGGGCCCTTTTGGGAGAGTTCTTCTAAGCCTGATTAGAAAATGTTCTTACTAGTGGGAGAAGATGATCTAAATTGTAGGCTCACTGGGGAGAGTTTGGTGATTCTACTGGGGAAAGTTTTGCTGGAAACTATCCTTGGGCTTGGGAAGGAGATACGCTTGACTGTCAGAATGTATTAGGTAGAATCCTTGGAAGGGAGTCTGAAAAAGTGTCAGCTTTGGCAGTTGAGGGAAAGACTTTGAGAGGTGCCAACTTTGGCGATCTAGGGAAGGAGTTCTGAGAAGTGCCAACTTTGGCAGTTGAAGAAGAGATTTTGAGCAGTACCAACCTTGGCAATTTAAGGAAGGGATTCTGAGGAGCGCCAGCTTTGGTGATTTAAGGAAAGGATTCTGAGAAGTGCCAGCTTTGGCGATTTGAGGAAAGGATTCTGAGAAGTGCCAGCTTTGGCGATGGAAGGAGAGACTTGAAGGACTTGAGGTGTCAATACTTGACATGACTGTCCGTTGTAATAACCTGTAGAAAAAGGGTAAGTAGTGCAAATATACATTCAAAAACTAGGTAGGTCCTGTGAAACCGCGGCCCTTAGGATAACTCATGGACAGAGGAGAATCAAAGAGATGATCATAGCTTTGAAGCGCGTGCCTGGCTGAGTCTTTGTGATGATTGTCGAGGTCAAGTAGTGGGAGCGTCTTGTCCCTTACGACTTTAAATGTTCACCATTCTTTCATTTTACTTTTATAAAAACACAATGTTTTATCAGATCAATGCAATTCATAACACGTATCGAAAAAGGATAAATTTTATTCATGTATGTCAAACAGAACACAGAGAATGGACAATGGGGAAAATAGATGGGATGGAATGAAATTACGTAGGACAGGTCAAGGCCAGGAGAAACAGGGAAGGTTCGAGGATCCTCCAATAAATTCCTGAGACTAGTGAGAACCTTAATCCTACGTCACGACCTCGAGTACACCGTTTGATTCCGCCTTTGAGAGGATAGTTCAACCATGGTCCACATGCCCCAATTTACCTTGGAAACTTTAGTTACTCTGCCGAAATCTTGACCCTAATTTTTACCTGAGCCGCCTTTTTAGGTTTTCAACTCACCGGGTTGCTCTAACTTTTGCCTAGGCCGCCCTTTCAGGTTTTCAGCCTAGCGAGCTCTTTTCTTTATAATATGTTCCTGTTTATTTTGGTTGTATCCCTTTCAGTAAAAGGTTGAAACTGATTACACTCCAGTTGAATCTGCCTAACCCTTTTCAAATTTAGTTTGATCCTTTGGGGAACTGATGTCACCTTAAATAAGAGAGTCTTCTCCTATGCTATGTACCCAAGGAAATATTGGTGAGTCTTTTGGCATCGATGAGAGGGGGTTATTTCGAGTCATCATTTTGGCCTTTATATTTTTTTTGATTTTTTTTTGTTTGCCCTTCTTTTTCCTTTTTTTTGTTTTTTTTTTGTTTTTGCTTTATTTTTTAACCCCCTTAATGACGCAACGACTCAATCTGACAGACTATTTCCTTGGCTACATAGGCATGAGGAATGGCGTACTCTTTGAGATGTTGATGATGACAAGAATGCGAGTTCTTGGCCTGACGACATTTGTTCCCCTTATACAGAAAATGACAGCTTGCTCGAGGATCTGGACGTAACCGGCTTTCCCCGCTTGGTATGTGCACTGGACTTCAAGCTTGACTCTATTTTTCATTTTTCATTTTTTTTTGTTTTTGTTGTTGTTTTTTTTTGAATTTCTGGCAAAGTATCCCTTGACTGTATCTGCATTTAAGGCATTAGCGATTTTCCCCTATTTATGCCAGTAACTGTTGTGGTTTTCTTAGTTGACTGGCTTACCACTTGTCCAATTCGGGACTTGGTAATGTTATCATTCACGTAGATTCTTTCCACGTCCTGAAACAATATTACTAATGCCTTCTGATATCGCCCCGTGATTCCTTCAGTTGTTCTTGACTCAGGGGTATTTTTTAACAATCTTATTAACTTGTGTGGCGGCTCACAGGTTTCCCTACCTTCTTCGTCGGCATAGTCGACCGGGTAATCGAAACTGTGAAGCGGGATTGTGATTTCACTAGTCTCAAGAGAATCATTTTTGGATCTGCAATTTAGTGTGTTATGGCAAAATAATGAAGCAAAAGAATTAGTCAAAAGCACGGATAAAGGGATGAAAAATTTGAATTCCGATATGCATTTATTGATTGACTGGTAAAACAAGCTTTTTCGCCTTTATTACATGAAAAGTCCCAAAGCCTTAGGCATAGCAGAGGGATAAACAAGACTTTAAGGCAATGACAAATTACTTTGGTGAATCATTCAAAATCGTGAGGAGTTCGACAGTCTCCCAGTTACTGAGCTCTTGGCCCCACAGGCAAGCAATCACAAAATCAGCATCGTTATCAAAACTATTTCCAATATCGACCACCACTGCATTAACTTTTGAGCCTCCATGATTAGGCAGGGGATTCTTGACCACGTTAGGGCTTCCTTCTTTAAAATCGATCCAGTCGGCCTTGATCAAATCTCTCACTTTATATTTCAAAGCCATGCAATTTTCTGTGGAATGCCCTGGCGCCCCAGCGTGGTAATCACAATGAGCGTTTGGGTCGTATCCCCTTGGATAAGGAGGTTGCAATGGCTTCATGGGGGATAGAACCAACAGACCTTCCTGAACAAGGATTGGAAAAAGTTCGGTATATGTTATGGGAATTGGATCGAACTGCACAGGGGTACGCTCATTGTTGGGATTCCTTGGGTTCTGATTATGATTGGGTGGTCGAGCCACTTGCTGCGGGTGATGATATGGCAGGAGTGAATGGTCTCAGTGAAGTGGTCTTTTGATTAGAAGAGACAAAATTAGTTTCTCCATCCCTTCTCCCAGGTGTCGGTTTTCTTGTCATGTTCACCCCAGATGAGCCCTGAATGATCTTACCCGTTCGTATTCCACTCTCCACTCTTTCCCCAATAGTCACGATGTCGGAGAAGTTGGCTGAAACACTACCAATCATCTTGCCGTAGAAAGGTGATGGGAGCGTATCGATAAACATCGCGACTATTTCTTTTTCCGACAATAGGGGGTCCACTTGCGCCACTGTCTCTCTCCATCGTTGGGCATATTCCTTGAACGTTTCACTGTCCCTTTTCACCATATTTTGTAAATGAACCCTGTTGGGTGCCGTATCCATGTTATACTTGTATTGTCTAAGGAAGGCATCTGCCAGGTCCTTCCAACAACGAATATGGTTCCGCTCAAGGTGAGCATACCATGTAAGAGAGGCCCCTGCCAGACTATCTTGGAAGCAGTGGATTAACAGTTGGTCATTAGAAGAGTAAGATGCCATCTTTCGACAGTACATCGTGAGATGGTTCTTTGGACAAGTCATTCCCCGATACTTATCAAAGTCTAGCATTTTGAATTTGGGCGGGAGGACAACGTCTGTGACTAGGCATAACTCCGAAGCATCTATCAGTCCAAAACCTCCGACGCCTTCCATCATTCTCAAACGTTCCTCTAAGATTTCTATCTTTTCCTTTTGGGGAGCTGCGACTGTGCTAAGACCGGTTACTGGGTTCATCATACGGGTTGTATCTTGGAGATTGGTTATATAGGGGGTTGCATATCTGTATGGATAGCCGAGTGGCTGGTTAAAATGAGGCAACATATAGGACTGGTTCATTAGGCCTGTATTTGGTGAAGGACCTTGGGGTTGGGCTATGGCTTGTACGGCATAAGTCGGCTGGGCCATTTGGGCTTGTGTGTCTTGAGTTTGGTGGGTTTGTGGGTCATGGGTTTGTGTGTTTTGGGTTTGGTGGATTGGTGGCATATTTGGCTGGGTGGGGTATGAAGCATGAGGATTTACCGCTTGCTGGTTGTGGGCGTCTTGTTGGTTAGCGAGCGGGGGATAGTACCCCGGGGGTAGGCCATAAAGTGGAAAAGGTACTGGGTTGCCGTCTAGACCGACAAATGTATGCTGTGCGTAAGACTGGCCGTGAGGTGGCTGGGTCTCAATGGCAGGGTTAGGTCTCCCGACATGAATGGTGAGAGGGGGTGTCGTTGTGTTAGGGAGTTGGGTTCTTGTTGGGTCAGAACCAAGGGGAGGTGGCGCGGTGGCAGGCTGTTGTTGGGCGTCCTCAATACCTGCAGAGGAGCCTCCTTCTGTGAGTTTCTTTTCTAAAAGTTTAGTTAACTCCGCCACTCGCTCTTTCAGCTGATCGAACTTAGTCCTAAAGTCCCCCTCAACAGCTTCTGCCTCAGCCATGAGTTTCCTTTGAAGTCAAGTTTGGTAAGGATTCCTACTGTAACATCCCTGTTTTTAAGAATAGTTTTACTCTTGTAATTTTTGAATTATGAAAGGTTTATGAGTAAGAATAAGTCAATATATACCCTGTTGATGGTCTGTGGTATCTCAGAAATGTCATTTTTGTGCATAATAATGGAATTTATATGGACCATTAGTGAAATTAAGCAAAAACCAGGTGAAAAGAGCTCTGTTCCGAGTAACAGAGAGGAATTCCGAGTGAATAATTAAAAATTCCGAGTGAAGGATGGAATTCCGAGTCAGTGTCATGTTTTTCTGAGTAAAACATGACTGAGAGGGCTACCACCGAGTGGAGTCCTGACCTGAGAGGCAATTCTGAGTGAAGTGTGTTCAAGAAAACCGCTTCTGGGTGAAATTCCGAGTCAAAACACCCTAGAAAGGCTCGTTTCCGAGTCAAACATTGCCAAATGCTTCCTTTTCCGAAGGAAATTCCTCTGATTGAAGCATTCTGAGTGAAAGAATGCATATATACTTATGTTTATGTTGATTTGATGCTTCCTACCGACTGGAATGTGTTGTGGAATCAATTGGGAAGGATTCCGAATGGTTTCGTATGTGTTTGCTTAGGAAACCGAGTGGAAAATGGTCGAGGGATCCCATTCCAAGAGAAATGTAAGAGGCTGAACCATTTCCGAGTGAGTCTATGAGTATGACCCCTCTTCCGAGTGAGATATACTCTACTGGACCAAAACCGAGTGAGACTCATATGTGTAGGTCTTGTTCCGAGAGGTAATGGCTTAAATAAGCCTTAATTTGGAAAGATAATTGAAGAAGTTGGTCTAAACTGAGTGAACCAAGTGAATGAAGACTCGGATTTCCAAGTAAAAACTCTAAGAAAGAGAGAACTCGGTCTGGACAGATATTACCGAGTGAGAAACCGAGTACCTGAGTCGGTTTCAAAGGAATTCCGAGCGAGGACTTGAAGACTTGCTCAAGCGAGTCAGATTCCGCTTGAGCGAGAAGGACCCCTGATGCATATTTCTCTACTTCTTTCAAGCGAGCAAGCCACGCTCAAGCGAGCCTTGTATTTGTTGGCTCGAAAGAAGAATTCCAGTCGACATAGTGGTTAACCGAGTGGAATTTTCACTCGGTATTCAATGTCAGTTTTGCGTGTTGACTTCAATTTTGTCTTTTAATGCTTATTTTAATTCAATCATGCGCACTATAGCTAGTAGGCGGCCAGAAATGGGCACTGACATAGCCTACCTCCTTATTTAAACCTCCACTGACACTCCATTAACACTCCACTAAAAATCCACTAACAGTCCACTCATAAAAGCTGTTCCCCATTTAGTTTTCCACTTACTCTCTCATTATTTAAACCAGTGCGATGACTCTTAGAGAACACACACACACGAAACAGACACACCTCTATTATCATTCTTCTTCCTACAAGTTCCTTTCTCTCTCTTTTCTTTTCTCTTTCACTCGGATTTGAAGCAGGACAATGGAAGGAACCTTTTTCTTTCCATCCAAGAACTTCATTAAGGTAAGGGGGTATATTCTTGGGTGCTCTGTGGGAAAACTGAGTAAAGGAAATGCTTAATTGTTACTATTTTGTATATATATATATATATATATATATTTGTTGGTAAATGATATACTTTGTGTGAATTGTGAGAAAAATATGAACTGTATTGACTGTAAAAATACTAAATCATGGGTACCTATGCGCGTTCCAGCGAAGAATTGCAATTAAATGTTGGAATAAATGACAAACAACTCGGTTTTATATGAATTCAATCAGTTTTTAAACAATATCACTCGGTAAATGATTATATATATCAGACAGAACCCTTTTCTTACTTGAAGAACCTCCTTTCAATCATTTTTACTCGGAATTATAGTTATTCCACTCGGAAATCTCTTTCTTAATTATATTTCACTCGGAAAACAACTTAATTCCTCTCAGAAAATTTCATTTAGTTTGATATCACTCGGAATCATGGTTATTCCACCCGGATTCACATTTAATCTACTCAGAAACTTCTCTGAACCATATTTTCACTCGGATTCTTACTTATTTCACTTGGAAATTCTATTTATTACACTTAGAATTAATCTCTTTTACTCGGAAACTCTGTTTTTAACATATATCACCCGGATTTTTCATTCAAAGACTTTTCTTTAATTCTTTTAAATTATTTTGGAAATGTTACAACTAAAATTACTATTATTCTTATTATTATAATTCTTATTATGAATCTTATCATTAATAATAACTAGTATTATTGATATTATCTTGTTATGAAAAATTAAATAAGGAATATATTATTTTACTCTTGATACAAGTATAATTCTAATCAAGATATAATCGATATATTTTCTTACAACGTTTGAATAACGGAATCCTAGAACTTGAGAATAATATAATGAGACTGGAAACACATAGATATCCAAGGAATTAATTGATAAAATAAATGCATTTCGCATCATGAAAATATTTTTGAAGAAGAAAAACCTCTAGAGCATACACTTGGTACAGTGGAGGACACTCACGTTCGATCTCCATGAAGAATCTTGGGAGTACAACTGGAACGGCAACCCAATGGCATTAGAGTCGCGCCTGATAGTCGGGTGAGACGATGCAATTCTAGTGTACTTTGACTAAATAACGGAGTGTAACTATGATCGTAGGGATCCAAGTTCCAAAAATATTTAAATCAATGATAAGAACCAATGAGTTCATTTGTACCATATGGAACTTGGGCAGACCCTGATCGCTCTAGATGATTGGAATGGAGATATTCTAAAGAATGAGAAGAAGATGAAACGATTTATTGGGCCCACATGCATCATGAGACAGAACCAAAGATAAATCATAATAAATCCAACTCATGCATTCCATGACAACATGCTTGATTATTATAATTGTGAATATGCTAATTGTATGATGTATGTGATATTGTATGTTAACTGGATTATGTCTGCACCGGATTAACCAATCAGGGTCTTGGGTTATACTCACCCTTACTGTTGACAATTTTCAGAGGAATTAGAAAATCAAGAACCCGAGTATGAAGAACAGCACTATGTTGAACCCACTGAGAACGATCATTAAAGATAGAGTATATATAGTTTGAATATTTATTAACGACAAAGACACCGGATGACTATATAATGTTTAAGGGTGCCTGCGTGCCCCATTCTGTTATGAGTACAATTATTTGTAAGTTTGTGAATGACTATGTGATATATTCACTATTTGCTTCCATTGATCTGCCATCTCTTTATTTAAAAAAAAAATATTCACTTTTTATGAAAACTGTTAACACTCTTAGTTAAATAGGATGATCCTATAGAAGGGTTGTCTTATCTAACCGAGGGTGTTACATTGGTGGTATCAGAGCATAGTCAATTCATTAAACTTGGGAAGTGGACCATTAGGTTTCCACGTACTCTGATAGAAATATTGAACAGTCTATAACACTCCTAAGACTAAATATCCTATGTGGAATACTCCATATAACATATACCCTGAACCTATTTGTTGATATTCTTTCAGCAAATTCCTAAATGGCACGCCAAAATAACGATCATGTGATGGAGGATCTTCTTACCAGAATTGTGGAGGTAATAGAACGCCAAGAGTTACCTCATTCTTCTACTAGGCAAAGTCAAGGATTAGCTGACTTCCAGAGGAATAATCCTACTCAATTCAAAGGAGGCTTTGATCCAGAAGGAGCACAATTATGGATTGAACATCTTGAAAAGATTTTTGCTGCTATGCGATGCCCTGATGAGGACAGAATAACTTTTGCTGTCTTCATGATGGTTGGAGAAGCAGAGCACTGGTGGACTCATGCCAGAATCAGATTAGCAACTGAAGGACATGTCATTACCTGTGGACGATTCAAGACAGAGTTTCTCGCTAAATATTTCCCTGAAGACATAAGGAGGCAGAAAGAGCAGGAGTTCTTTAATCTAAAACAAGGCAATATGACTGTAGGGGAGTACGCTGCTAAGTTTGATGAGTTGGCAAAATGTTGTCCCTACTACACCCATATGGGAGAAGCATCAAGATGTGCAAAGTTTGAAGTAGGGCTACGACAGGAGATTCGTCAAGCCATATGTTGTCAACAAATTACACAATTCACTACTTTGGTAGACCGATGCCACATATTTGAGAACACCTCTAATCTTCGATGACCTGGAACGTCTAATCATGGTCCAGAGCGATGTATGCCAGATCGACAGCAAAGAAGGGATTTTTGAGCAGATCGGCCATATTTCCGACCTTCCAACTCAGCCAACCGAATTCCTCCTAGAGGTCAGGAGAACCAAAGCGGTAAAAACTGCACAATTTGTGGACGGATTGGACATCGTGATGCTGATTGTTGGTACAAAAATAAAAATAACCAACAACAAGTAACTCAAGGACAGGCAGTACGACCAACAGGTCAAGGAAGTGGAGGATCTACTGTAAATACCTCTACAAACAATGTCCCAAGGATGCAAAATATTCACCGCGGCAACAATTTCAATCAGAACAATAATCCTAGAAGGCCCAGAAATAACTCTACTGGAAGACCAGGAGGAAATGCTAGAGTTTTTACCATGAATGGTGCGGAAGTATCACAAGAGAACGATCTTGTGCAAGGTACATGCTTTATAGGAAGTACTCTATTAAATGTATTATATGATTCTAGAGCCACTCATTCTTTCATATCTGAGAATTGTGTAAAACATTTAAAGCTTCCTACAACCTCTCTGCCTAATAAGATGATTGTCACGACTGCTGCAAATAAGCCCATTTGCTCTTCCTGCATGTGTTTGAAATGTCCTCTCAACATCGAAGGGAAAGCTTATCAAGTAGATCTAATATGTTTGCCTTTGATTGATCTAGATATTGTTCTAGGAATGAATTGGCTTGCTGTCAACCATATTCTGATTGACTGTCATAATAGATCCATCTCTCTCGGGTCTACTACATCTTATTGTGATCAAAACACTAATCTTTGTCCTATTTGCTCAGAAAAGGTAATTACAGCAAAGGAAGTCCAACTATACATGATCCTTACTGAATCTGAAAGTAAGGCCACTCCTCAAATTGACCAGATTCCTGTTGTTCAGGAATTTCCAGAAGTTTTTCCTGATGATATACTAGAGCTACCACCAGAGCGAGAAATTGAGTTCAGTATTGACATTATACTGGGTGCGGGACCAATCTCTATTGCTCCTTACCGAATGTCACCCAAGGAACTCAGTGAACTTAAAGAGCAAATAGAAGAACTTTTAGAGAAAGGAATGATTAGACCCAGTGTCTCACCTTGGGGAGCACCAGTTCTTCTAGTTAAAAAGAAGGATGGTAGTATGCGGTTATGTGTTGACTATCGTCAGTTGAATAAAGCTACGATCAAGAACCGATACCCCCTCCCAAGAATTGATGATTTGATGGACCAATTACGAGGAGCCACTATCTTTTTGAAAATTGATCTGCGATCAGGCTATCATCAAATCAGAGTGAAGAAAGATGATGTACCCAAAACAGCATTCAGAACACGATATGGGCATTATAAGTATCTTGTTATGCCCTTTGGAGTTATAAATGCACCTGCAGTCTTTATGGGATACATGAATCGAATCTTCCATGAGTACTTGGACAAATTCGTGGTTGTATTCATTGACGATATTCTCGTCTACTCCAAGAGCCATGAGGAACACGAAGAGCATCTCCGAATTGTTCTAAATACTTTGCGTGCAAGGCAATTGTACGCCAAGTTTTCAAAATGTGAATTCTGGTTGACAGAAGTGAAATTTTGAGGACATGTCATCTCTAAGGAAGGAATTGCTGTGGATCCTACAAAGGTAGAAGCTGTACTAAATTGGAACAACCCAAGAATGTGACGGAAATCCACAGTTTCCTTGGACTGGCTGGATATTATCGTCGATTCATCGAGAATTTCTCTCGAATTACAGCACCTTTAACTAGGTTGACTCGTAAAGATCAACCATTTGAATGGACTGACAAATGCAAAAGCAGTTTTATGGAGTTACGCCAACGACTCACTAGTGCACCTGTCTTGATTTTGCCAAATCCTACCAAGCCATATGAAGTGTATTGTGATGCGTCAAGACAAGGACTGGGATGTGTTCTAATACAAGAAAGAAAGGTTGTTGCTTATGCTTCACGACAGCTATGAACGCATGAAGTTAATTATCCCACACATGATTTGGAATTAGCTGCAGTTGTGTTTGCCTTGAAAATCTGGAGACACTACTTGTATGGTACATACTTTGAAGTCTTCAGTGATCATAAAAGCTTGAAGTATCTATTCGACCAGAAAGAGTTGAATATGCGACAACGTAGATGGATGGAATTCATCAAGGATTATGATTTCAAACTCCGATATCACCCTGGAAAGGCAAATGTTGTGGCTGACGCACTTAGCAGAAAGGCCCTACGCCTATCATATATGATGACAAAGGAGTTGGAATTGATTGAACAGGTTCACGATTTGAATCTAGCAGTAACACCAAAAAGGGGAAGCCTTATGGTTGGAATGCTAAGAATTTCCAATGATTTCCTGGAACAAGTCAAAGAAGCTCAAGCCAATGACCAGGAATTACAAGATTTAGCAGAAAGGACAAAAGAAAGAGTCTCAGAATTTAGCAAGGATGAACATGGGGTGATCAGGTATCAACAGAGAATCTGTATTCCAGTTAATACAAATCTTAAAAGATCCATTCTTGATGAAGCACATAAGAGCAAATACAGTATCCATCCAGGGTCGACCAAAATGTATCAGGACTTGAAGAAATTATTCTGGTGGCAAGGAATGAAAAAGGATATAGCTGAATATGTGACAGCTTGTCTGATGTGTCAGAAGGTAAAGGCGGAACAACAACGACCAAGTGGGACCCTTCGTTCTTTAGATATTCCAGAATAGAAATGAGATGAGATTGCTATGGATTTTGTGACTGGATTTCCCAGGACATCAGGTGGATGTGATGCTATTTGGGTAATCGTGGATCGATTAACAAAGACCGCTCACTTCATTCCTGTCAATATAAAGTATTCCCTAGAGAAACTCACCCAGATCTATATCAAGGAAATTGTACGATTACATGGAACTCCCACTGCAATTGTGTCCGATCGAGATCCTCGTTTCACATCACAATTTTAGAAGAGCCTACAACAAGCTCTGGGAACTCGTCTGAAGTTAAGTTCCGTATCTCACCCACAGACAGACGGACAATCAGAAAGGACAATCAAGACTCTTGAAGATTTGTTGCGTCTTTGTGTCCTAGAACATGGGGGAAGTTGGCAAGAATACCTTCCACTTGTGGAGTTCACTTACAACAACAGCTACCATGCCAGTATCGGAATGGCCCCCTATGAAGCTTTGTATGGAAGAAAATGCCGTACACCTTTATGTTGGTATGAGACTGGTGAAAAGACAATAATTGGACCAGAGATTATTCAGAAGACTACAGAATAAGTCCAAACGATCCAAATGGCAATGAAGACTTCGCAAGATAGACAAAAGAGTTACTACGACAAACGTCGGAAGCCATTGGAGTTTGAGGAGGGAGATCATGTTTTTCTCAAAGTTACCCCTACCACTGGAGTAGGAAGAGCTTTGAAGGCTAAGAAATTAAGCCATAGATACGTAGGACCCTATCAGATTCTGCAAAAAATAGGAACTCATGTGTATTGTATTGCTCTGCCACCTGAGCTAACAAACCTCCATAATGTCTTTCATGTTTCTCAGCTCTGTAAATATGTGCCAAGCCCTGATCATGTCCTGAGACCTGATCAGTTTATTCTAAAGGAAAATCTCACCTTTGAAGTATCGCCAGTGAAGATTGTTGACCGACGTCTCAAACAACTAAGAGGCAAGGAAATCTCTTTGGTCAAGGTAGTTTGGAGTCAGACAGATGATGGGAATGCTACTTGGGAAATTGAGGAGAAAATGAGAGAATTGTATCCTCAATTATTTTAACTTTGAATTTCGGGACGAAATTCCTAAAAGGGGAGGAGAATGTAACATCCCTGTTTTTAAAAATAGTTTTACTCTTGTAATTTTTGAATTATGAAAGGTTTGTGAGTAAGAATAAGTCAATATATACCCTGTTGATGGTCTGTGGTATCTCAGAAATGTCATTTTTATGAATAATAATGGAATTTATATGGACCATTAGTGAAATTAAGCAAAAACCGGGTGAAAAAAGCTCTGTTCCAAGTAACAGAGAGGAATTCTGAGTGAATAATTAAAAATTCCGAGTGAAGGATGGAATTCCGAGTAAGTGTCATGTTTTTCCGAGTAAAACATGACTGAGAGGGCTACCACCGAGTGGAGTCCTGACCTGAGAGGCAATTCTGAGTGAAGTGTGTTCAAGAGAACCGCTTCTGGGTGAAATTCCGAGTCAAAACACCCTAGAAAGGCTCGTTTCCGAGTCAAACATTGCCAAATGCTTCCTTTTCCAAAGGAAATTCCTCTGATTGAAGCATTCTGAGTGAAAGAATGCATATATACTTATGTTTATGTTGATTTGATGCTTCCTACCGACTGGAATGTGTTGTGGAATCAATTGGGAAGGATTCCGAATGGTTTCGTATGTGTTTGCTTAGGAAACCGAGTGGAAAATGGTAGAGGGAGCCCATTCCGAGAGAAATGTAAGAGGCTGAACCATTTCCTAGTGAGTCTATGAGTATGACCCCTCTTCCGAGTGAGATATACTCTACTGGACCAAAACCGAGTGAGACTCGTATGTGTAGGTCTTGTTCCGAGAGGTAATGGCTTAAATAAGCCTTAATTTGGAAAGATAGTTGAAGAAGTTGGTTTAAACCGAGTGAACCAAGTGAATGAAGACTCGGATTTCTGAGTAAAAACTCTGAGAAAGAGAGAACTCGGTCTGGACAGATATTACCGAGTGAGAAACCGAGTACCTGAGTCGGTTTCAAAGGAATTCCGAGCGAGGACTTGAAGACTTGCTCAAGCGAGTCGGATTCCGCTTGAGCGAGAAGGACCCCTGATGCATATTTCTCTACTTCACTCAAGCGAGCAAGCCACGCTCAAGCGAGCCTTGTATTTGTTGGCTCGAAAGAAGAATTCCAGTCGACATAGTGGTTAACCGAGTGGAATTTTCACTCGGTATTCAGTGTCAGTTTTGCGTGTTGACTTCAATTTTGTCTTTTAATTCTTATTTTAATTCAATCATGCGCACTATAGCTAGTAGGCGGCCAGAAATGGGCACTGACATAGCCTACCTCCTTATTTAAATCTCCACTGACACTCCATTAACACTCCACTAAAAATCCACTAACAGCCCACTCACAAAAGCTGTTCCCCATTTAGTTTTCCACTTACTCTCTCATTATTTAAACCAGTGCGATGACTCTTAGAGAACACACACACACGAAACAAACACACCTCTATTATCATTCTTCTTCCTACAAGTTCCTTTCTCTCTCTTTTCTTTTCTCTTTCACTCGGATTTGAAGCAGGACAGTGGAAGGAACCTTTTTCTTTCCATCCAAGAACTTCACTAACGTAAGGGGGTATATTCTTGGGTGCTCTGTGGGAAAATCGAGTAAAGGAAAGGGTTAAGGAATCATGTTCCTCACCTTTCCAGGACAGATTCAGTGATGGGTGAATTAAATGCTTAATTGTTACTATTTTGTATATATATATATATATTTGTTGGTAAATGATATACTTTGTGTGAATTGTGAGAAAAATATGAACTGTATTGACTGTGAAAATACTAAATCATGGGTACCTATGTGCGTTCCAGCGAAGAATTGCAATTAAATGTTGGAATAAATGACAAACAACTCGGTTTTATATGAATTCAATCGGTTTTTAAACAATATCACTCGGTAAATGATTATATATATCAGACAGAACCCTTTTCTTACTTGAAGAACCTCCTTTCAATCATTTTTACTCGGAATTATAGTTATTCCACTCAAAAATCTCTTTTTTAATTATATTTCACTCGGAAAACAACTTAATTCCTCTCAAAAAATTTCATTCAGTTTGATATCACTCGGAATCATGGTTATTCCACCCGGATTCACATTTAATCTACTCAGAAACTTCTCTGAACCATATTTTCACTCGGATTCTTACTTATTTCACTCGGAAATTCTATTTATTACACTTAGAATCAATCTCTTTTACTCGGAAACTCTGTTTTTAACATATATCACCCGGATTTTTCATTCTAAGACTTTTCTTTAATTCTTTTAAATTATTTTGGAAATGTTACAACTAAAATTACTATTATTCTTATTATTATAATTCTTATTGTGAATCTTATCATTAATAATAACTAGTATTATTGATATTATCTTGTTATGAAAAATTAAATAAGGAATATATTATTTTACTCTTGATACAAGTATAATTCTAATCAAGATATAATCGATATATTTTCTTACAACGTTTGAATAATGGAATCCTAGAACTTGAGAATAATATAATGAGACTGGAAACACATAGATATCCAAGGAATCAATTGATAAAATAAATGCATTTCGCATCATGAAAATATTTTTGAAGAAGAAAAACCTCTAGAGCATACACTTGGTACAGTGGAGGACACTCACGTTCGATCTCCATGAAGAATCTTGGGAGTACAACTGGAACGGCAACCCAATGGCATCAGAGTCGCGCCTGATAGCCGGGTGAGATGATGCAATTCTAGTGTACTTTGACTAAATGACAGAGTATAACTATGATCGTAGGGATCCAAGTTCCAAAAATATTTAAATCAATGATAAGAACCAATGAGTTCATTTGTACCATATGGAACTTGGGCGGACCCTGATCGCTCTAGATGATTGGAATGGAGATATTCCAAAGAATGAGAAGAAGATGAAACGATTTATTGGGCCCACATGCATCATGAGACAGACCCAAAGATAAATCATAATAAATCCAACTCATGCATTCCATGACAACATGCTTGATTGTTATAATTGTGAATATGCTAATTGTATGATGTATGTGATATTGTATGTTAACTGGATTATGTCCGCACCGGATTAACCAATCAGGGTCTTGGGTTATACTCACCCTTACTGTTGATAATTTTTAGAGGAATTAGAAAATCAAGAACCCGAGTGTGAAGAACAGCACTATGCTGAACCCACTGAGAATGATTATTAAAGATAGAGTATATATAGTTTGAATATTTATTAACGACAAAGACACCGGATGACTGTATAATGTTTAAGGGTGCCTGCGTGCCCCATTCTGTTATGAGTACAATTATTTGTAAGTTTGTGAATGACTATGTGATATATTCACTATTTGCTTCCATTGATCTGCCATCTCTTTATTTTAAAAAAAAAATATTCACTTTTTATGAAAACTGTTAACACTCTTAGTTAAATAGGATGATCCTATAGAAGGGTTGTCTTATCTAACCGAGGGTGTTACACCTACCCGTGACGTCTGTGTTTCTTTTTTTTTTTTTAAAAATGTTAAGTGGAAATAGAAAGAAGGAGAATGTCGTGGGAAGCGATTAAAGGCTTTGACGAATATCCTTTGACTGTTCCTTAGAACTTATCATTCAAAAGTACTAGGTATGGTAAACATTGAAATTAATATGGGATAATTGTAAAGACAGAAGAAATCTTTCATCATGAGGCGGGAGCCTCAAGCTGAAACATTTTCTTCGGGCAACTACAACCCTCATTTCTTAAGTTCAATCCCATGTTAATTTCCATAGATACTCAAAGGGTATTCGTTAAGTTCTGAATAGCCTTCCACGAAATGAGGATAAGGAAAAGAAATTAGTTGATGTCATGTTTTGGAATCGGTACTTCCCCATTGATTTAACGTAAAGCAAAAAAAAAAATTTTTTTTGGGAAACAACGATTACCAAGGGTCCAAGTCGCAATAGTCATGATTTTTCCAATCATCATTGACGCCCCCTGTTGGAGCGGAAATAAAGTTATATTTTTTTTGATTTTTTGACGATTAGGAAAATCTATGACTCAGGACTCAGAGGTACACGACCAAAAGAGGATTATCTATTCACCCGAAGAATACTGTGTGTTTCAAAATGAGTCATTATTTCAAAAACTAAGCAAATCTGCAGGTGGTAGATAATTTATTTTTTTTGGATAAAAGGGAAAGCAAAAATGACGTAAGGTAAAGTAAAGTTTGCCCTTTTGTGGCCTAGGTCGGGTTTTGTTGAAAGTCTTTTCTAGGCCCTATGGCTTGTCTAAAAGTGACTTTCCACACCGGGTGGCTTCCGCTAGACATCTAGAAGGTCACCAGAGCCAAGATCCTAACCATGACAGGGACGCAAACAGTGGGGAATCCACTAGGTGCGTATATCATGAGAGGTCGAACTCTGGTTGAGGTTCTCACAAACACCGGATAGGAAGTACATCCCATACGATTCCGTTACCAACCTCTCCTAACTTAAGCTTTATTTGGGGCCTGGGTATAGGGCGCCACTCATAGGTGTGTGCAACTAATTGTGAGTGTAGTGTGTGGAAGGGCATTCAATACCTTTTTGCCTTACCCCATTCTGCACAAAGAACAAACACAGAACAAATATACAAAGTCATCTACCCTAGGGTTCAATGACTGCAGAAAAGTAACATGGTCCTCTACCCTAGGGTTCAACAAACATGCAAAACATAAACAATAAAGCAAATAACAAGGTACAATTAAAACAAAAACAAACATTCACAACAATCAACAGAAAATAAAACAAAGGGAATAAAATCCGAGATAACAAAGGCTATATAAAAAGAACATGCGCTTTTAATCAAACTGGTCTGACTCTCTTAAGTGTCCCCAGTGGAGTCGCCATCTGTCGCAACCTGGATCGCGACGGCGCGGCGAGAGAGAGTGAAACCGGAGTATGAAACAGGGAGTCGCCACCAACGTTTTTATCCATAGAAAAAAACATTGGAAAAAAACTAAGTTCAGTAAGGCACTGGTTAAAAATTGAGATTCAAGTTCGGGAGTCGATTACGAGTAGGGAAGGTATTAGCACCCTACATCGCCTGTCAGAAACAGTACCAAGATTGAAAGCGCAATATAAATAGCCTTAAATAAAACATGGTTTCTTTCTCTTTTTTTTATTTTTTTATTTAAAAACAACAGAATAGAGTGAGAGAACTGTACAAACATAGAATGTCAAAGCGAGGTCAATGGGACATTTCATCCGAATTAAACTCGACTTCAATATGAGACAGAGAGGGGAAGAGAATGCTAATAAGGCGTCACGCCTAAATTAGACGTTCTCGAATAAAAAAAATAGGGATAGGAAAGAGATAAGCGGGACGTCTCGTCCTAAGTATCCCTTTCCTATGAATTATGGCGAGGCTTGAGCAAAAACTAGGGGGAAATCAACAAGACGTCACGTCTAAATTGATTTTCACGGAAGCGACCAAAAAAAGAACATTTATGAAAGAAACATGAAAGTGAGGAAATAAATCAATAAAAAGAAATAAGAAAGATGGGCCCGACAGGAGTTGAGGTCCTGCTCCTACGTATTCTTGAATTATCAAGAAATCAGGGTTACGTAGTTCTGAGTGTTTTTCTTTCAGGAAAAGACTTGGGAGATGATGATGGATGTTACTGAGGTGGGGAACTCGTACAAGGCGAAGTTCTTCGTACGTGTACGAATCCTAAAGAGGTTGTGTAGACGGGAGTGTTCCCGTACGACACTATTTAAAAATGATTTGTTTCCCCCTTTTTTTGATTTTATTTAGATTTGAAAGAAAACATAGGAAGCATTTATTTCCCTTTATTATATTTTTACTAGGAAGCGAAAGGGGAAGGTAGCAGAAGCTACAAAAGAGAAAGGGAAACAGTAAGTTCAGAAAACAGAGGGGAAAATGAGCGAAAACTGAGGGGAAGAAGAGAAAATCGAGTGAGAAAAAGGGAAAAACCGAGTAAAAATGGAAAAAACCGAGTGGAAATGGAAGAAACCGAGTAAAAAATGAAATACCGAGTGATAAAAGTAGAAAACCGAGTAAAAAATGGTAAAATCGAGTGGAAATAGGAAAATACCGAGTGAAAGTAGTGGATTACCGAGTGATAAAAGCAGAAAACCGAGTGAGGACGTAGAAAACCGAGTAAAAAATGGTAAAACTGAGTGGAAATAGGAAAATACCGAGTAAAAGTAGTGGATTACCGAGTGAGGAGTAAATACCGAGTGAGACTGAGTGAGAAGAGGGATGGTGTTGGAGTTGAGAGGAGAACGGTTGGTGGAGAAGGGAATTGGGACGGTGTGTAGGAGGTCAGATTGGTAAAAGGGGGTTGGGGAAGTCGGTTTGGTAAGGAGAAGGAGGAGTGGGGGTGTTAGAGAGGGTGAGAGGAGGGAGCTGGAGGGTGTTTGGTGGCTGGAAAGGGGCTGGACAGTGTGTGAGAGAAAGAGGATGAGGGCGAATTCAAGCAGAGTTTCTTTTCCTTCATCAAATGTGCCCCCGTTTCAAAGCTTCAGCCCTCTATTTATAGGCTTTTTCGAGTGGAAGGCCAACTCAGGCTTCCACTCTGAGTGGAATGCCAGCTCAGGCTTCCACTCGGTCCTGGTAGTGGGGGACAGTGGCTGGTGGGAATTTTTAATTCCTCCACTTCCGCCCCTTGTCTGCCAGCCACCTCCAGGATTCCTGGATCCACTTGGGTGATGGAATCCAGGTCAGCATATGCAATCCAAGAGAGGATGGTAGAAATCCGAGAGAAAATAGTGGAAATCCGAGTGAGGATGGCTCGGATCAGCCTCCCAATCAGTATTCGTCCATACTGGGAGTCAATTCCGAGTGGAATGAAGCATTTTCCATAGAAAGCCGAGTGAAATATACTCCTTTCCGAGTGAGGATTCGTTTGGGAGGAGTTGTGAGACCTTCAATCAGAACCGAGTGACAAGTGACTCGAAACCGACTGAAATGGTTGAATAATGACTCAGAATTGGGTTTAAAAGGACTCGAAATTGGGTGAGAAGTAGCTCGGTAATTGTTTAAAGGATGACTCGGAGATAGGTGAAAGATGACTCGGGAACGAGTGAAAATTGGTGGAAATGGGCTCGGTAATTGGCTTGAGGAGGGTTGAGAGGGAATTGTTTTGAAGAGGGCTAACTGACTGAATTGCTAGTCGGTTCCGAGTGAAAATTGGCTCGGATTCGAGTGAGAGTGGTCAATTTGGGAGTGGGTGAGAAAGGAATGACTCGGTAATTGGTCAAAAGTGAGTCAGAAATGATTGAAGACTGACCAAGAACTGACTGAAAAGTGTCACTCAAAAACCGATCGAAGATTGACTCAGAACTCATTAAAAATAACTCAGAATTAGGGGAGAATGATGACTCGGAACTTGGTAAAAATTGACTCGAAAATGAGTAAAGGATGACTCGGAATCCAGTTGAGAATGGTAAGTCGAATTTGGGTGAAAATTGGTGACTCGGAAATTGAGTGAAAGGACTCACTCGGTTCTAATTGAAGAAGCAACTCTCGGTTCTTATTGAAGAGGCAACACTCAGAATTCTTTCAGTCGGATGTATTTTGCTCGGATCTCATCTCTGTGTGAGGCATTCACTCGGAATTTCTTCAAAAGTGACACAGAACTTCACTGCTTGAAGAATTTACTCGGAACTGACCTTGGGAGCTCTTAATCAGAATGGAACTTGGACATTTTCACTCGGAACCTTCCTTCCTTGCACTCAGAAATTGGAAATTTGAATTTTTTCACTCGGAATCTACCTATTTTCCATTCAGACATTGGAATTTCACTCGGAAATCAGCTATTTGATGCACTTTCTTAGAAGTTCTTCACAAATCTGAGTCTTGGATTGCTCGGAAACAAATGCCTGTTTCCCAACTCACTCGGAATCAGCTTCATGCTTCAATTAGAATCAAAGACTCAGCTTCATCAGTCGATATCTCCTGAACCACTCGGAGAGACTTTGCATAGATTTGCCTTTCTTCATTCCAATCAGACACATTCATTCAGAAGTCCTTCCAGTGGGTTGTTATCACTCGGAAAACAGATTGAAGATTGATCATTCGGCACAGGTTCACTCCTTCCTAAAATGTTTCACTCGGAACATAGCATTTTCACTCGAAAAAAGGCTTGCTTCCCACTCAGGACTTGGAGACTTGGTACTTCCACTCGGAAAAGCTTTTTTCCAATCAAAATCTATCCTTCCAATTCTGAGTCGGTCTTTCCTTCACTCAGACTTATTTTCACTCAGATCAGTAGCAACCAGAAAGCTCCCGCTCGGATTTAGCATTTCTTCATTCGGATTAATTGCAGTCAAAGAGCAATCCTTCTCAGCATTCATCTTTCAACAGAGTATCACTCGGAATGGCTTTGACAGGGAGCCTTCCACTCGGATTCACCTTCAACAGGGAAGCATTTCACTCGGAACTGACTCATTCTGAGTAATTCTACTCGGATTTGATCCTTTTTGAGTCATTTCACTCGGATTTCTCTTCAACAGGGACATACTCCACTCGAAAATACTCCAATCTGAGTCATTTCACTCGGATTTTCCTCCAATAGGTCTATATTCCACTCGGATTTGATCCAATCTGAGTCATTTCACTCGGATTTGCCTCCAACAGGTCTATATTCCACTCGAAAATGCTTCCATCAGGGTCATCTTGCTCGGTTCTGATTATTTTGGAGCCATCCCATTCAGATTTGACCATTCTAAATTGGAATTTAGTATAAAAAAGATTCATTCCACTTGGACCGGACCAAAAGAGGTGTTCACAGTCCCATAAGAGAAAGCTAGAAGAGGATGGTACTATGGCACTTACTAAAGAGTGTGGTGCATTGATCCAAAAGAAGCTACCACCCAAGCTTCAGGATCCAGGTAGTTTTCCTATCCTTTGCATGATTAGTGATATGGAGATAGATAGAGCTTTGTGTGATTTAGGAGCTAGTGTTAGTTTGATGCCTCTATCTATTTTTGAAAAACTTAGATTGGGTGAATTGAAACCTACTAGGATGTCCTTATAATTAGCTTATAGATCTGTAAAATACCTTGTGGGTATTCTTGAGGATATTCCTATTAAAGTAGGTAAATTTTTCATTCTTGTTGATTTTGTTGTTCTTGCAATGGATGAAGATTCTATGATTTCTATCACATTAAGCAGGCCATTTTTAGCTACTGCAGGTGCAATCGTTGATGTCAAGAATGGTAAGTTGTCTCTTACTATGGTAGACCAAAAGATAAAATTTAATTTGAAAGATGCCATGAGTAAGCCTTGGCATGATGATGTTTGCTATAGTATTGAATTTGCTGACTAAGTGGGGAAGGAAGAATCCCTTCCAAATGATCCACTTGAATCTCTTTTGATTATTGATTGTATAGAAACATCACAAGAGGCATCAATGGAGCATAATACTGATGTCATGTGTAAGAAAGAGGTGAGCTTAAATGTTAAATTGAAACCTTTGCCACCAACTTTGAGGTATGAATTCCTTAGTCCTAACTCCACATATCCTATGATTGTGTGCATAAATTTAAATTCTATTAAAACTGAAAAACTTTTGAAGCAACTTAGGTTGTATAGAAAAGTAATAGGATATACCATGGATAATATCAAGGAAATTAGCCCTTCATTTAGCATGCATAGGATTATTGTGGATGAGGAACGTAAGCCTTCTATGGAACCACAAAGGAGGCTTAACCCAAAAATGCAAGAGGTGGTAAAGAAGGAAATTCTTAAGTTATTAGATGCTGGAATGATATACCCTATTGCTAGTAGTAAATGGGTGAGCCCTGTTCATGTAGTACTTAAGAAAAGAGGGATGGTCGTGATTGAAAATGAAAAGAGAGTTAATTTCTACAAGAATAGTGTCTGGTTGGCATATGTCTATAGATTATAGAAAGTTGAATTGCCACTAAGAAAGATTATTTTCCATTACTTTTCATTGATCAGATACTTGAGAGGCTTGCTAAGCACTCTCATTTTTGTTATCTAGATAGGTACTCTGGTTCTCATCAAATTCCTATTCATCCCTTTGACCAAGAAAAGACCACTTTCGCTTGTCCTTATGGTACATTTGCATATAGGCGTATGCCATTTGGCCTTTGTAGTGCACTTACGACCTTTCCAAGGTGTATACAAGCCATATTTTATGATTTGATTGAAAATGTGATGGAGGTCTTTATGGATGATTTCTCAGTTTACAGTTTTACTTTTAATAACTGCTTAACAAATTTATGTAAAGTTTTACAGCATTATGAAGAGACCAACGTGGACCTAAACTAGGAAACATGCCATTTCATGGTTAAGGAAGGTATTGTGCTTGGACATTTAGTGTCTAAAAGGGGTATTGAGGTGGACAAAGCAAAAATAGAGGTAATTGAGAGGTTGCCACTCCTAAAAATGTGAAGGGTGTGAGAAGCTCTCTTGGGTATGCCGATTTTTACCAGAGGTTTATTAAGGGTTTTTCCAAAATTACTAAGCCCCTCACAAACCTTTTAGGTAAGGATGTGCCATTTGTTTTTGACTTACTTTGTTTAGAGGCATTTTGCATGATCAAGGAAGCCTTAATCTCCATACCCATTGTGCAACCCCCTGATTAGGAACTTCTTTTCAAGTTGATGTGTGATACGAGTGATCATGCAGTGAGGGTCGTGCTTGGATAGCGGAGAGATAAAAAACTTCATGTCATTTATTATGCCAGCAAGACCTTAGATAATGCTCAGGTGAATTATGCCACTAGAAAGAAGGAGCTCTTGGCTATTGTTTTTGCTTTTGACAAATTCAGATCATATTTGGTAAATTCTCAGGTAATTGGTTATACTGACCATTCTTCCATTAAATATATGTTGCAAAAGAAAGATGCTACGCCTAGATTAATTAGGTGGATTTTAATTCTACAAGAATTTGATAGAGAAATCAAGGATAAGAAAGGTACTGAGAATTTGGTGGCTGATCATTTGTCTAGACTGCCTTCTAAAAAAAATGAGATGGACAATATTGTTCCTATCAATGAGTCTTTTCTAGATGTGCACCTCCTTAGTCTCAGTATCCAACAAGTCCCTTAGTTTGCTGATTATGTTAATTACCTTGTTTATGGTATTTTACCTCCTCATCTTAGTTTTGAGCAGAGGAAAAGTTTTTGGCAGATTGAAGCATTTTTATTGGGATAAATGACTCTTTTTAAAATATGTGTAGATGGATTACTAAGGAGATGTGTTCCTGAAGATGATGTGTTTTTAGTCGTAGTTGATTATGTATTGAAATGGGTGGAAGCCACAGCTTCACCTTATTCAGATGCCAAGACTGTTATTAAACTTTTTAAAAAGATAATATTTCCAAGGTTTGGGGTCCCAAGGTGTGTTATTAGTGATGGAGGTACATGTTTTATTGAAAAATCTTTTAAAACCCTGTTAAAGAAATATGGAGTTAGGCATAAGGTTGCTACACCTTATCATCCTCAAACTAGTGGACAAATTGAGGTTTCTATTAGGGAGATTAAATCTATTCTTTGTAAAGTAGTTAATACGTCATGTAAGGATTGGTCTATTAAATTAGATGATTCCTTATGGGCGTATTGAACTTCATACAAAACCCCTATTAGAACTACACCTTTTAAACTAGTTTATGGAAAGCCTGTCATTTACTTGTTGAGTTAGAATATAAGTCATTTTGGGTCATTAAAATCTTAATTTTGATCTTATAACTACAGGTGAAAAACAGATGTTAGAGCTGAATGAACTTGAGGAACTTAGGCTTAATGCCTATGAAAATGCCAAAATTTACAATGACCAAACAAAGATATGGCATGACCAACATACGTTGAGAAGATCATTCACTCCTGGTGATACAATTCTTCTTTTCAACTCTCGCTTAAAGCTTTTTCCAGGTAAATTAAGGCCCCAGTGGACAGGACCTTTCTAGGTAACCAAAGTATTTCCTTTTGGTATAGTTGAGTTATGGAGTGAAAAACCAGGTGTTTTCAAAGTCAATGGACAGAGACTTAAGCATTATTTGGTAGGTGAGCCTATTCAGCAAGCAAGTGTCTTGGCTTGCTTGAGTCTCATGATTCTTGACATGATTGATTATATGGTCTGGCTGAAGACTTAAAACTTAGCACTAGTAGGGAGGTAACCCTATTTGTTATATTTCATTTTTCTCTTTAGAATTCAAGTAGGTGTTTTAAATTTATAAAAAAACAAAACAAAAAAAAATATTTTTTATTCAGGTTTTATTACATTTTCCTTTTGCTTTCTACATGGAATAAGTGTCTAAGTCAGTGGATCCATTTTCATACAGCAACCTCATTTTGGCTAAGATCATTTTTTTGAAAATAGTGTGTTCCACAGGTTGTGGAACCAGACCTGATAATGCCAGTTTTCATGTAAAATTCTTTTGCCAAAAACAGTGTGATCCACAAGTTGTGGGAAATTCCCACTGGCCATGGATCGAGACTTGATTGTCCACATGATTTTCCATGGGCTGTGCTTTAAGTTGTGAAACATTTGTGCCAAAATAGAGAGTTCCATGGGCCGTGTGATTTTCCGATAGGCCATGGAACCAGGCCTGCTCCAACACGTAAATTTTTCTTCCAATATAGAGAGTTCCATGGGTTATGGGTTTGATACCACAACCGTGGATCGTGACTTAATAAATTCATCTTTAATTTAACTTAATCCATCAAATATTATTAAGTTTTGTAATATCCCGATTTTTTTATTTTATTACCGATTGAGACTAAGCCATTAATTAAGGGTTAACTGTAGAATTGGGATTAATGAATAATTAAACTAATTGCTGATTGGCTAGAAAATGATTGAATAAATAATGATAATAATAATGATAATGCCAAGCGAAAGGACGCATGTGTCCCTAAGGGTATAAGACAACTTCAGCTCTCTCTTTCCTTCATTAATTCACGCTGGACAGCTCTTCTTGTGCGTGCGTCTGGTCTCTCCTTTCCCTGTTTTCTCTTCTACACTCTCATTCGCGTCAAACAGTGTGAGAGTCGAGAGCTTCTGGGAGGAACATCAACGCGGCTCTGTTCCACTCCCTGTCCTCTTCTTCCTCTCCGTCGCCTTCTTCCCCCTTCTTCTTCTTCCAGTTGGAGCTGTTAGTGTCCCAGTTGGAAGGCTGTGCTGGAAGTACCTTGGAGCCATAGGGGAGACGAACCCGTTGGAGGAAAGAGCAACTTTGGCCCAGGATCAACACTGAGTTTGAAGGTTGGTGGAGGAGGAGTAACAGAAGGGCGATCGGTCAGCATTGCAACTCGAGGAGTCTCTGAACCCCGACAGCAGGTAGGGGGCACCTTACATGTCAAATGCATGGTTTATGGACGGGTTCCGGGTGTTTTGCTTTATGTGTTGTGTTGATGTGCATGCTGGTTTCATTAAGAACGTCGAGTGGTGTACTGTAATGTTGTTACCCTGATTTACTTGTTATGAGTTACTATGATAAACGCTTGTGATGTTGTGATGAAACTGTGGAATTTCGAGTGAATCTAAATGTTGTGTGGAATTGTATGAAACTCCATATATGAGAAAAGGGTGACCCGTGGGAGGTTAGGAGCCCTATGAGGTGACTTTCAAATACAGATTCCTGGCCAGATCCATGAGGACCCGTGGTAGCCGAGGGAGCTAGAGTTAAGTCTCGAGACATCTTTGGAAGACCGGTAGCACACGGAAAGGGCTAATGGACGAGAGGCAGGGAAGGAATCTGCACTGAAATCATTGTTTAAGTCGGATCCACATGCATGGGGGTATGAGCATTGTTATTGAGGCTAACCTGATTGCATGGATTTGAATGATTGAGTAAATTACGACTGAATGCATATCTCTGTATTGATGCTGTGCCGAGTGTGACGTGTTGTTATGATAGAGAATGTGTGTTACTGTGTAATCTCCGAATGGATGCTGTTGTGTGACTCCTATATTATTTGGCCGTGTATATATATTATTGTGTATTGAGCCATGTAAATTGTATAATTGAGGATTGAGGTATAATCCGAGTCAATAGCTATCGTTTTATATGTGAAAGCTTACCCCTACACCATTTTCCAGCATGTGCAGGTTGGACTCGGAAGTGATGATCGGGCCTCAAGTCCAAGTGAGGTGCACTCCGACTGTTGAGTGCTTATATTGTATTTATTATGTCTGGTCAGTGTAGCCTTGGCCGGCTCTCATGTAATAGGATAACTAACTTATTGTTTATGAGCAATACCTATCAGAATTGTAAACAAGTACACGTATATATATATATAAATATATATTTTACATGGGTGTGGTGTTATTTGCATCGAATAACAAGTGTTGGTGAATGAATAATGCTGGGATAATAGGTATCCGAGTGTATGTCTGTATATCCATATGTGTGTGGTTATAGTGGTAATATACATTGTGTTGGTTGTGAAGTGATGTTGAATAAATAATGGTAAGGTGATGAATTCTGAGTGGATTATTATTGTCTAAGCCGTTCCGAGCGAAGCTATAGTGTTGGCCTTCTTTTACGAGCGGAGAAGACTTAAAAAGGATTTTGAGAAATCTCTTGGCAAACCTATTCTGTGTAGGATTAATGGGAGAATTTCCGAGTAATGCTAGGCTTGATTGTTCCGAGTGAAAAATATGTGTAGATCCCGAGCTGGAAAAGGGTTTAGATAATTCTGAGTGGAAACCCCGAGTGGGGAATGATTCAAGTATCCTGAGTGGAAATCCGAGTGATCCTCTTCAGAGAGGAGAGTTGTTGTAATGAATTAGATTGATTATATTCTAAGTGTATGAATTATGAATGTATCCGAGTGAATATGGGAACCTATTCTGAGTGAATAAGGTAATATGTATTCTGAGTGTTAAGTATGGAATGAATCCGAGTGGGACTCGACTTAATGGTTTTCCCCGAGTAGTTAAGTATTTCATAAGTCCGAGTGAGACTTGATGTTATGATTTCTCTGGGTAAAGGGAAGTATGAGTATTAACCGAGTGATGGATGGTCAAGATTAGACCGAGTGATTTATGGCTGAGAGGAAGCCTATGTATTTTCTGTGTGAGGGAGTTTGAATATGCCGAGTGCTAAATGGTTGATGTTTACCGAGTGACTCGAGGTTGAATTATACCGAGTGGTGTTGAGTGGGAAATATTCCGAGTGTGGAAGGTTTTGGGATCCCGAGAGGGATACCCCTCATTTCCGAGTGGATTATATGTGATCCTTGAGGATAGAAAAGAAATGACCAAGTATAATATAATGGAGTAATCCCGAGTGAATGAGAACACTGAATCCCGAGTGAAGGAATACCGTGTGAGTGTGACTTCTCGCTTCAGCGAATGAGTTCTCGCTCCAGCGCGTGTATCTTCAATGGAAGGCTTGGGGTCGGTTTCGCTTAAGCGAATGTGTGCTCGCCCGAGCGAGTTGGGTGTCTCGCCTAAGCGGACCTGTGTCTCGCTTGAGCGAGTGGGCACTGGTGTAGCCTTCGCTTGTTTGCTGGTTGCTCTTCCCCTGGGCTGCTTCTGGTCGGTTTTTCCTTCTTCTTGCCTTTCCTTTCCCTTTCTTATTTATTTGGACCCGGTTCTTCTTGGTCATTGGACCTGGCTCTCATATCTTCGTATATGAGAGTGGCTTATTATAGATCCAGGTGTTTTCTAAATAAATGCCCCGGTTGTTCATGATTATTTTGGGAAAAATTTCCCCTGTTCCGGGTTTAACTTTAATTAATTTTTAGGATGTTACAAGTTTCGTATTATTATTTAATGAATTGTCATTATTTCTAGTTTTAATTATTTAATTCAAATGTGTTTAAATTGTGCAAGACATTAATTAAGAAGATAAGTACATAAGGAAATATGTTTATTAAGAGATTTATTAACCTAGCGTACATACGCTAGAAAGCCAGCGTACATACGCTAGGCATTTATATGTTATATTTTGTAGGATCAGGTGTAGGAGATCCAGCGTACGCACACAAACAGAATCAAATAAAGAGAAGAATCAGCAAGGCACACGATCACGTTCAAGCGAAGGAGTTTCACGCTTAAGCATGAAGTCAACATGCAATCTACGCTCAAGCGAATATCCTTTACGCTCAAGCATGAAACCACCATGCATTATGTAAATGTCACAACATGCATCAAGGTTAAATTTACTTCACTCAAGCGAATAAGCTTCACGCTTAAGCGAAGCCATCACGCTTAAGCGGACAAGGGTCACGCTCAAGCGTGAAGTCACCCTACATGTATCAAGTAATGCATCACGCTCAAGAAGTACTCGATCACGCTTAAGCGAGAAGCTTGTTTATGCACCACACTCAAGCGCATGAAGATCACACTCAAGCGTGAAGTTTGTTTGCCCAGTTTATTATTTTCCTTCAACATGAAGTGCTCCAATACTTCCCATTAATTATTTTGTTAGTTACTGATTATATTTGTATACGAGTAATTTAAATTATTGTGTTATAATTAGTCATTCCCTTGTAATTAATTAATTAGTTTCGTTAGTTTAATTGTTAGGAAGTTTCCTTTGTAATTAATTAGAGTTAGTTAGTTAGTTAGTTAGTTTTTACCTTAGTTATATATAGCTGTAAATACTCTGTAATAGAGACAGAAGTAATAACACAATTCATATTCTGATTTTTAATCTCTCTCTAAACATTTTCCCTCTCTAAACTCTCTCTTCCATGGCTTTCCACATTCCACTTTCTGAAACCACCTCTATGAGTTGCTAAACCCCCAGGGTTGGGATTGCTGAAGCTTCCGATGGAATCTTGAAGCTTCATTGAGGAATTCATCTTCAGAATCATGAAGAGAACAAGCTGAGAAGTGGCTCTACATTGCTGGATTGACAAATCTAGACCTAATTGAAGAATCTCACCAATGAGGAATCATGGTTGAGGCTTAGGTAACTTCTAACTTCTTAACTAATTCAGGCCTAGTAATTAGGTGAATAGTTAGGGTTCAATCCCCAATTTCACATTAGATTTCTTTATCACTGAACACCTAAGGGATTAGGGTTTAATGCATAGGAATTAGTGTTAATTACCTAAGGAATTAGGGATTAACCATCTGTGAATTGTCCTCTTGAGTATAAAGCTTGATTGAACCTTAGTTGCATGTTTCTTGATGGAATTGTAAGTTGAAGCAATCCTAACCTATCTTCCATCAATTACACTACATCTCTTTTATTGTTTCTGAAAATACAAAAACATAGAAAGTATAAAAACAACAAAAAAACAAAATGAATTTTACACTGTGTTGTTCTGGTTCAGCTTCTGCTAGTCCAAGATTGTGGTAATTACCTCAATCCCCATAGGACGATCAAATATATTACAAATTTAACGATTGGTGCGCTTGCCAAAAGAATTTAATCCTCTGGATTTATGCATCAGAGACTCACTTCTATGCTCTCTATTTCACTCCTCTAGTCCATTCAAGCATTTTTCTCTCTAAGAAACATAAGCACATGTTGAGAAAACTTCTTCTACCCATTCATTCCTCTTGACACCACTCAATCTTCACTTCTTTATTTCCTCTTCCTTATCATTATCAATTAAGTGATCATAACTCTTTTCCCAAAAAAATTATGATTTTTCATGTTAATAGGGTTCTTACAAATTTGAAAAAAGGGGAAATCTTGGTAATTCAAATTTGGGTTCTTTATATGCCTTGTATCCTTGCCCACCAAGTGTTTGTGAAAATGCCTAAAACCATTTTTCTTCATCTTTACATGCTTCATTATGCCTAAAATAGAGACAAAAGAAAGGAAAAGTGAAAGGATGTTAGTGAGAAATACAATAAAGGAGTTGTGAATTATACTCCTAAGAGTTTCAAAATGTGTAAGAAATGTTTATTTTTTTGTTTAGAAACTTGTTTTTTCTCAAGAATTGTTAAGCCCTTTGTATTTTCCTTTTTCTTGATTTCCATATCTACATGTTGAACCCTTGGCCATGTTACAACCTTCAAAAGACCTTTAGACCATGACATGTTTTTCTTGATAATTGTAGAGTTTATGGTCAATTGTCAAGCCTATAGTAGTGTTTAGAGTGTAGTGATTTGAGCAATTTTTTTATTCACAAACTTAAACGCCAATAGGGAAAGTAAGAAAAGTGCACCCTTAGTCAAATCTTAGTGAAGTATGGATTGATCAATTGCTTGGATCTTTCTTGGTATTCTTGGTAATCATTTAAAAGAAGAAACATAATAATTTGCTTAGGTTCCTTAATTTTTGTGTTGATTTTTTATTCTTATTTTTCCGTTCTATGAATATAGTGATTGCTAAGGGACAAGCAATGTTATAGTTTGGGGTATTTTGATAAGTCTTTAGTTTACATTGTTTTAGGACCTTTTTATGCTTGGGTTTTGGTTAGTTTAGACTTAGTTCTCCCCTAATTCCCTAGGTTTTCAATTCTTTTCCGTATATGCTACCTGGGTATTTTTGTTTTGCAAGATTTTTAATGATTTAGGGTTATTTTCACATAAAATAGAGGAACTCAAAAGGCATTTAGAATAAACGAAAGGAGTCCAAGCCAACAAATCATCGTCGTGACTCATTTTCACCTCGGGAGATCTTGAAAGCGAAGGAGGAAGTGTTCTAGATCGTAACACATTGAAAAAGGAAAAATAGAGGCACTTTTGAGGTTCCACAGGCCATGGGAAATTCCCACAGGCCGTGGACCTCTCTGTTTTGGAAGAAGTAAAAGGCCAGCCCGATCCACAAGTAGTGGATCCCTCTGACTTGCATTCCACAATAGTGGTTTCATTCCCACAGGACGTGGATTCCCTCCTGTACATGGTACGCTTTGAATTATTGGCCCCTTTGCATCAGGTCTTTATCCATAGGCCATGGATTCAACCCATAGGCCATGGATTGAGTGCGGAAGCCCAAAAATGACTGATTCTAGGCACATATAAAAAGGGGGGAAAGGGGGGTTTAGGGGGTTCTGCACACGGACGGCTAGAGAGACCTTCTAGGACAAAATTGAGAAGACTTTCAAAGAGACTTTGGAAGAGGATTTGAAGAAAAACATCAAGGATCAACAAGATTTCAGAGTTTGGGCACAGAATTTAAAAGATCTAGTGAGAGCTTCTTTTCTATTTTTTTGAACCCCAGTTTTATATTTTAGGGATTCTTGAAATGTTAGGATTTGAATTTATTCTTTGTGGTATTAAAACCTCATTCATGAAGAACTAAATTCCATTCTTGGGATTAAAGGGTAGTATGTTTATGTATCAAATTTTAATAATTTGAATTTCTCATTTATGAATGTTCTTGTTTCTATTTATTGTTAGGGAATCCCTAGTACATGAGCAACAAAAATACAAGGATTCCCATAGGATTTGCAAAGCGTCGTGTTTCACAGCATAAAACAAACACACACAAAAAAATCATTTTAGGATTACCTCTTGAAGAACACCGAAGCAGTCGTAGCCTCGTCCTTTAGGAGTCCACATGAGCACTCCCACCAGAATTGTAACACTTGCCAACTGCTAGTTTGATGACGTGTAGCTTTTGCAACTTTTGCGAATTTATGTCTCACTTTTGTGAACGGCCTATGAGCATCTTATGCTATATTTATAGGCTTAGGTTTTACCTAATTTGTTCTTTCTAAAGAGTGGGTTCCTTACTCATTCTAAATGAGTTAGGCCCAATAGCTTTATTTTAGTCCAACTAAAATAAAACAAAACATTTTCTGATGGACTTACTCTATGTGTGTGACCCTATAGGTAAAATACCCGGTCATATTAATAATAAATTATTTTATTATTAATATAAAATAAGAGCGGCATCTAGCAATGCATCATTATGTCCGAATATTATTTAATATCAACATAACCTATAAGTAATAATTATTTTATATGTTTGTTCCCTTTGTCACGATATCCTAATTGGGCCCAAGGCATGGTCGCGTCATCCTCGTACGGC
Organism: Clitoria ternatea; assembly: GCA_037962975.1. Classification (NCBI taxonomy): domain Eukaryota; kingdom Viridiplantae; phylum Streptophyta; class Magnoliopsida; order Fabales; family Fabaceae; genus Clitoria; species Clitoria ternatea. The sequence continues at coordinate 185,541,071 of CM075671.1, forward strand.
CTAATTTATTTTACTTGATACCGGAGTAGACTTGATCCAAATAAATATCTAATATTTATTCTTTCTAGCATGGCCATGCGTTTCCTTAGTCTTACTTCATCAAGTGGCCTATAGATATCACTCCTGTCACATAGGAGAGACAAATCCCATCTACATCACTCAAATCCCTCTACATAATTTGTTTATTGCCTAATCACAACCTTTATAGTCCTCTTGTTACAGAAGACATTTAATTGTATTAAAACAACAAACTCCTCATGTAGGAATCGTAGTGACTTCAGGTCGAAGGACTATATATACCATTATCACATTGAGAATCGTTTATGACATTCATGTAACGATCCATGCAATGTTCACATGGTGGGTCTATCCAGTACATCATTACTCTTAATGTGTACCTGTGTGAAGACTTGATATCATCTATATCTATGATCTGTGAGATCAGGTCATCAGTACACTCACACACTAGTCTCAATGTATTTAGGAATAACTCTCATATGACCTATTACTCCAAGGATAAACATATTTTAAAACAATTTTAAACTGAAAAACTTATTTTATTGATAAGTAGAAAAATAATAAAATGAAAAGGCAAAAAGCTCATAGTGCATACACCAACATTTAATTCCATCAGTACCTAATGCTTCTAATGACTTAGAGATAAACGTAGATGAATTTAAATAATATGGGTAATCGAGATATTGGCATATCATTTGAAAGACATTACATTGAACCTAAGGTTTTGAGTTATGAAAGTAGGCAAAACCATTTGAGGGGCTAATTGGGTTTTCATAATGCTTAATGGATTCAATTTACAAATTGAACGCGGTTCTTTGGCAATTGAGTACGCTAGTTAGAATTCAAGAGGAGACTACTAATAATTTAGGAAAACCCACCTTAGAAATAGAACTTTATAATTAGGAAAAGATCTTATTAAAATTGGTACATAACATATGAACCCATTAATTCCCAAGAGCTCTTTTTCAATTTGTTTTTCTAGAAAGCAATTCATTTTTGTCAAGAGGGTTTTGAGTTCTCTTTTAACTTTTTGTTTGGTTTTCAAATTTATTTTACGTTTTCTTTAATTGAATTTAATCTGATCTCGATACTAGTATATGGGCAATGAAGTATATTCACTCGTTCTCACTCGCTTACCAGTGTCATAGGTAAACCTCTGGACTCTAAGCCCGTATCAAATTTATATCTATACCAGAAGTCCAGGTCAACATTTTACACACTGGAAGTATTCATGTCACTCGATAAATAGTACAAGGTACAAGTACGGGGGAACGTTCGTAAGAGTCGCGGGGGCGTCCATGTAACATCCTGTTTTTAATAATAGTTCCATTTTGTAAATTATGATATAGAAGGTCTATAAGTGTTAATCAATGAATAAAACACTCTATGGATGGTATATAATACTCTAAAAATTTTATTTTTGGGTATAATTATAGGATTTACATAGACCTTTAATGATAAGATTCATTTTCCGAGTGAAACATGCCTTAGAAAGGACTGTCTGAGTGAAAAAGGCACCCTGTTCCGAGTGAAAGAGAAAAATTCCAAGTGACTAAGAGAAATTCCGAGTGAAAAATGGAAATACCGAGTGAAGGTTGTTTTTTCCGAGTGGAACATGGCCGAGAGGGTTTATTCCGAGTGGAATTCTTGCCCCAGAGACACTTTTGTGTGAAGTGGACTGATAGAACCACTTCTGGGTGAAAGAATCCGAGTGACTCACCCTGGAGTGACTCACTGCAGAGTCAAACACCTTAGAAAAACTCATTTCTGAGTCAAGTACTCTCCAAAGACTCAATTCCGAGTCAAACATCTCAGAAGGACTCATTTCTGAGTCAAGTATTTCTCCAACGACTCAATTCTGAGTCATATATTGTTAAGCATTTTCATTTCTGAGTGAAAGTTTTCCCTGAGAGCCCATTTCCGAGAGGAGTACCAAAGGAAAATTTGTTTGAGTAAAATATGATTGAAGAGAATACTTCTGAGGGAAGGAAGTCCTGGCCTCAGACATTTCCGAGTGAAGCGTATCCAGAGAAGCATCTCCGAATGAAGAAAGGCTTGCCTGAGTAAGACGTTTTCAAGTAAGGCAAATCCGAGTGAAAGTTTAAGAGAGAGAGAATTCCGAGTAAAGTACTTCTAAGTGAAGACCTTTGATTTAAAAGCATTTTTCAAGACAAGGTCTTCTGGGTAGTAAAATTCCGAGTGAAGGAAATTGAAATACTTCCGAGTATAAGATAGAGTGAGATGTTTCCGAGAGAAGAATCAAAGTTTTATAACATTTCGAGTGAGGCTTATTCATATGGCTCTTTTACCGAGTAGTGAAGGCCTTAAAGGATTCCGAGTGAAAAGTATTTCGAGGAAGATTATTCTGTGTTGCTAAGAGATGAATAGCCGAGTATAATTCCGAGTGAGAATGACACCGAATGAGAGTATGTAGTGTGTCTGTCCAGAAGCACTCAGGAATAACTTTGCCAAGTGAAAGACAGTGCTAGGAAACTTCACTCGAGTGAAAGAAAAGGGAGTGAACTTTGTGACAAGTTTACTGAGTGGAAAACCAATAGAGTGATAGTCAGTTTTAGAGTAATTGCCGAGTGAGAGAATAATGAGAGCTGGATCAGTCAGTAGATTATGCTGAATGGGAACCTGAGAGCTTTGAATCGGTCTCTGGAATATTTACCGAGAGAAACCCATGTGATTGAGGGCTCGGATTTAGAATGATTCTACCAAGTGGTAGTTGTGTAAGAGAGGACTCGGTCTAGGCTGTTTTACTGGATGGAAGACCGATTGAGTGCTGGTCAGTTGTGGAATTAATAACTGAGTGAACGCTGAGCAATGAGGATCGTCTCGCTGAGTGGTAGACCCGAACGATGGGAGTCAGTTTTGGTGGCACTTGCTAACTGAAAAACCAAGTGTTGAGGAGCCTAATTAAACGAGAAGGACTCAGATTCTTTTCCCTTCATGTTACTAACAAATTCCAGTCGGTTTTCAGTGCCAGGAGTAACTTTTTGACTCCAATCTTGTCTCTTGCGCATAGTTTAATATATCTAAACCCATTATGCACCCCTAGTATGTAGGACAGCTAGAAGTGGACCATTATAAGCCCACTTTCTTATTTTTAATCCTCCATTATCTCCACTAACAACACTAAAAATCCACTTACGGGAAAGTTGTTCCCCACTTATCATTACATTATTAACACTACCTCTGTTCAGAACTCCTTAGAACAAAGTTAGTAAATATATCTCTTTCAATTTCTTCCTCAATACACCTTCGAACAAGAGCAAGGACAGCAAGGGGACCATTTCCAGTTGGCAAACCAAGTAAGAGGGGACAGGGTTGTGAATAACTATGAAATGGGTAGAATTGTATGCTGTTCTAGGATTCCAGTTTTAATTTTGTATCTTGTTGCTCAGTTTTAAGATTTAAAACGTATGAATTTGATTCTGACTTCTTCATGAAAGTTGTAGATCTTTTTGTTTTCTGAATTTTTATTCCTGAATCAATTAATTTGAATATGTATAGCAAAAGTTATAGCCAAAATACTACAGCATGTCCGAGTAGAATATTTGTTCTATGTTCTGTGTATATATTGATATTCTGGGAATTTTACAAGCATAATCAGCCTTTGATATCTTCATGAAAGTTGTAGATAATTGTGTTATGGATCTATAGAAAGTGGTTTTAAGTCAAAATGATTTTTGTATCTTGAGTTATGCCTAAAATACTGAAGTATGTTCAAGCTATAAATCTGTTAACCTGAGATACGTATTTTATTTTTAAAACTGGGAATTTTGTGGTGAGAATTAGTGATCAGTGTCTTCATCAAAGTTGTATATCTTCTTATTATGTAAATTTTGAGACCTGAACCGACTGAATTAGATATGTATAGCATGCGTTATGATCAAAATACTACAGCATGTCTGATTGAAATACTTATCTTGTGTTTTGTGTATATATGAATATTCTGGGAATTATACATATGTTTTTAGACTTTGATGTCTTCATGAAAGTTGTAGATATTTATGTTAGGGATCTATAGAAAGTTGTTTTGAGTTAAAGAGATGCTTGTAGCTCTAGATATGCTCAAAATACAGAAGTATGTTCATGATGAAAATCTGTTAACTATGAAATCCGAATCTTATTTTTAAAACTGGGAATTGTGTGTTGAGAATTAGTGGTTGGTGCCTTCATGAAAGTTGTAGATATTTATGTTAAGAATAATTTAGAACTAGTTTCATGCCAAAATTGTTTTTGTAGCTCCAGAAACATTGAAAATACTAACCTGTGTACGTTTTAAAAATCCTCTTTGAGGCAGTTTTGTATTCTATGAATAAGTGATGTTTCTGTTTAGAATTTGAATTTATTGTCTTCATGAAAGTTGTATATATTTATGTTATTGAACTATAGAAAGTGGAATCACATGAAAAGGATTGGATTTGCTCATGTTATGACTGTTTTACTAACATATGTTGCTGTTGGAAATGCTGAAATTTGCTTATAATGGTTATTATGGATAAAAATGATATTTTCCCTATGGGTAACAATTTATTATTGAATTCTTGAGTGATTATGAAGTATTATGAATGTTGATGAGTGTCTAATGAGCATCATTCAGTTTGTGAATTTTGGTGGTAAATAATTATGAATGACTAAATTAATATATATATACATGAATGCCTTGCGGTTATTGATATATGTGGTTGAAACAGTAAATCCATGATTCTGAAAATTATTATATGTGATGTGTCCTTTGAGGACTTGTGGTTTTCCAAGTGGTTTTGGAAATTGATATATCATGGTATGTTAAATGATAAAGAGAATTAAAGGCATTCATGCATCATAAGCATTTGGACGCACCATGGAATTTAGGGGTTCCATGATTGCCTACCCTAGTGGGGGGTTACTCTATGATGAGTTTAAGCCCTATTTTCACAAGAACCATGGAAGTGTAGGGATCCATGGTTGTGCAAATTCCTACTGGTATACTTATTTCTGCAGGAGCCATGAAAATGTAGGGATTCATGGTTATGCTAATTCCTACTTGTGTACTTATTTTCGCAGGAGCCATGAAAGTGTAGGGATTCATGGTTATGCTAATTCCTACTTGTGTACTTATTTTCGCAGGAACCATGAAAGTGTAGGGATTCATGGTTATGCTAATTCCTACTTGTGCACTTAATTTCGCAGGAGCCATGAAAGTGTAGGGATTCATGGTTATGCTAATTCCTACTGGAGTCTCTATGAGACTTTTTACTGCAGTATTCCTACCAAACCAAATGGATCCAACATGACATCATTTGACTAATTAAAGACTTATTAAATGAACTTGTTTGGCATATTCATCATATCATTATGTATTATTGATTGTGTTTGTGCAATTCTATATATTTTATATTTATTCTATATTCTGTCTCACTGTTACATTAATTTTTACAGTAAATGCCACCCAGAATGAAGAGTGATGCTATGGTTGATGCCTATGTGAATTATTACTTGGATTTCAAATTTATTCTAATTTTATGATTTGTAATAAATACAACGTGCTATGTACCATTATTTTCTAAATCATTTCCGCTACTTAAATGTTTTCTTGAATTTAATTATTCACGACTAGTATGTATGATAATATTCCGCAATTATCAACTATTACGTGAACTCTGAATTTAATTTATGAATTTTAAAATGATCTTTTACAAACGCAAAAAATTTATTCGGAAAATTATACGGGACGTCACAGCCCACGTCGTGTGTCAGAATCGTACAGACACATTGTATGATTGGTCCCCTAATCCTAAAAGACTCTTCATTCTCTGCATGCACATATAAATAGCAACATTTTCACAACTCTGGTACGTTAGACTCATTCTAAAACTTACATTTTTGAAACCTTGAATTCCTTTTCTTATTATTGACTTAAGCGTCAGAGAATCTTCACAGGTGACACCACCTTTCGCCCTTCGTCAGCGCGAAAGCTTGGTATGAAGGATCTCCAGGATAGCAAGACCTTTATTCTCCTATTGAGATAGAGGGCACAATACCAAATACCCACTATACCGGTGTATAAATCATTTACAACTGAGAACATTTGTGGCTAGTCCCACATCGGATCCTTGACCCTAGTTCAAACTAGTTCATAATTGAATCTTGCCTGGATAATTAAATTACTGTGAACTGGTACTTTGTTAGTCCTCAAATTTTCAATAAAAGCTTTAATAAAAATTTCATAAAAATTACAAAAATTAGTTTAATTTGTTAGAAAATTAGGATTTAAATTCCATAAATGGATGTTATTAGAAATAATCTGCCCTTGATCAATTTTCTCTAAGTTTTGCAGTGAAAAAGTTAAGAAATCAAGAGAAAATTACACTAGAGGAGCTGACGCGTAGCCTCACCCCACGCGTAGCATCAACAGCTATTTTTGATGCTGACGCTACACGTCACAGCCACGCGTAGCGTCAGTGCTGCGTGGACTCCACTTCCAACTTGGCCAAGCACTCAGCTTTGACCCAATAATGGCCACCCCACTCAGCACCAAGGGCCACCCCACTCAACACAAATAGCCAAAACACAGTGGAGACACATCCAAGTGGCCAAGCATGATCAATTTTAATAATTTGAAGTGGCCATTATCAGCTGTTTAATGGAAGCTGAGTCAGGGGCCTGACGCGTAGCGTTACACTGACACGTAGCGTCAGCACCCTTGCTCAGCCCTATAAATAGGGCCATCCAACACCATTCTAAATCATCCTCATAGCATCCCATTCTCTTCTTTTCTCTCTTGTGCTTGACTTTGAGTACTTCTTTTGTGAGTTGTAGTTCTAGAATAGTTTTCTAGATACTTGAGTGTGTTTCGGTGTATTGTGATTGTTGTATCGTGAAGTTCCCATCGTCTTCGTAATGTCAAACTCTGTAAGTATTGTTTTTACTTTCACCATGTGTAACTAATTTGTTTATGTTGGAATTGGTGAACTAATCTATTGAGTATAATGTTGTGAATTCGACCTCTGCATGTTTATGATTCAAGTCCATGTTAGTATTTCAACCTTTTATTAATATGAATGTCAAACGGGAGAATGATTTTCATGTGTATTGAAACTTGTTTTGACGAAAGTAAAAAGTTGGAATACCCTTGGTATCTCAATTCTATAGGGGTTGTTAACCATTGTTGCCATAAGGCCAGGTCTTAATGCAAGTTTTTACTGAGAAAGCTCACGAGGGATCGGACTTTACGTTGAATTCTTAGAATTTATATCACGAGGGATCGGTGATAATGATTTTAAGCTGCAATGACATGAAACTTGATGATTAAATATGCATGTCTTGAGTTCCTCATTGTTATTCTAGATTAGGGATCCAATTTCCAACATAATTTATTTATCTGTGTTTATCTCAAGTATCTTACCTATGCTAGATTGCAACTCGACTTTTTAGATAGATTTTATTTTCTTTTATCTTATGAACCACTCAATCATGTTATCCTGTGAATATTGTATAAATTGTATATAAATCATTCTTTTGTCTATAACTTCCTTCACATTTACCATAGTAAATAGAAAATTACTGTTGTTATTGGACTTTCAATCCCAGTGGAACGATATCTAAATTTTGAAAACTACAAACGATTGGTGCGCTTGCCAATTAACAACCCGGTGGTGGAAACGAACTGTTGAGACGCTATCGCCGGGTTAACATACGTCGACATAATCTCTATAGGAATGATAATCTTTAATATTATGCGATACCCTGTGCACTTGCAGATGGCTATCATCTTCCCTTCCACAATTCAAAGGGAGTCTTATTAAGTATTGGTCTAATTAGGATTTTGTTTTGAATATTACATGAAGTGCTGACAGTCTCTGCCCAAAAAAATTTTAGAAGATTATTTTCACAAAGCATAGTTCTAACCACTTCTTGCAGAGTTCTATTTTTCCTTTCCACTTACCAGTTTGTTGAGGTGTTCTTAGAGAAGAAAAACTATGAGTTATGTTAGACTCATTGTAGAATTTTTCAAAATGTTCATTTTCAAATTCTTTACCATAATTACCTCTTATTGTACTAATACATAATCCTTTCTCATTTTGGATTTTCTTAGAGAAAATCTTGAATACTTTAGCAGACTCATAAGTGTGGGATAGGAAATAAACTCATGTCAGTCTTGTGTAGTCATTAACTATGACAAAACCTTACTTCTTTCCACCCAAACTCTGAGTTTGAGATGGACCAAACAAATCCAAATGTAACAGTTCAAGGGGTCTGGCTATTAAAACAACATTTTTACTTTTAAAGTTTTCAGTTGTTTCCCTTTTTGGCATGCTTCACAAGGCAAGGAACTATTAAAAGATATTTTAGGTAGTCCCCTTAACCAAGCCCTTTCTATGAAGTTTTGAAATATGTTATAGACTTACATGCCCAAGCTTTTTGTGCCAAATCCTTTTTTCCTCAGAGTTGAGAAAAGACATGTTACATTTTGATTGTTCAGCTAATTCAAATCAACCTTGTATAGGTTGTTATGTTTATTAGCAGAAAAGAGTATGCTTTCGTCAATGTTAGTGACAGTACATTTTTCTTTGTCAAATAAGACTTTAAAGCCACTATCAAAAAATTGACTTATGCTAAGTAGTTTGTGCCTCAAACCCTTAACAAGATAAACATTATCAATGGAGAAAGGATTTTACCAACTTTATCAGTACCTATAATGTTTCCAGTCTAGTTGCCTTTGAAGGTAACAGTCTCTTCTTTGAAATATTCCAGGTCTAGGAATATAAATCTTCTTCTAGTCATATAATATGAGCATCCACTATCTAGATACCAATGATGATGTTTTTCTCTTGTCTTTAAGCACATCTGCAACAAGAATTAATAATGTCTTTGGTACCCAGATTCTCTTGGGTCCTATATGGTTGTTATCTTGTTCTTCTTCTTTTTTCTTTTTAAACAACCTTTGATAACATGACCATGTTTCTTATAATAATTACATTTTATAGCTTTACTCTTATATGAGATGAATGAAGAAGAAATAGACTATTTTGAATCATCGGGTTCAATAAATCCTATTCCAACTCTATCATGGTTACTAATGGGAATCCTTAAAAGCTTGGTTAAATTTTTAGTACCATTGACAAACTTAGCTAGGTTTAAAGTGAGAGAACTCACTTGTTTTGAAAGATTGTTGATTTCTTTAGTCTAAGAATTGCAACAAACTTTAGCACTTTCCAATTCAATTTTGAAGTAAAGACTTTCTTGCTTAAGTTTGTGCAACTCCTCAAGCTGCATTCTTTCTCTTTCTTCCATCTTATTTTGATTACTTTGTCCAAGATCTTCTGTTAACTCAGAGATCTTGTTCTCATATTAGTAATCATCTCATTTGAGTTCAGAAAAACTTACTTCTTTAAACTCTTTAGTGTCTGAATCACTGGTACTTGTCTTAGAGTTTGAGTATGTGTTAACAATCAAACATGGTTGGGCAGACTCTGTTTCTTCTTTAGACTAACTTAAGCTACTTAAGTTCTCATCATCCCAAGTAATGAGTCCTTTCTGGTTCTTGAAGAACTTCTTTTTGTCTTTCTTGTCCTTTTTGTCTTTGTTGAGTAAAGGACACTCTGTTTTCATATATCCAGGTTTTCTGTAGTTGAAACATTCCAAAGTGGATTTATCAAATTTAGATTTAAAATGAGATTTACCTTTTGAATCTTTCTTCTGGAACCTTTCAGGTCTGCTCTTTTTCTTCTTTAGCAGTCTGTGAAATCTATTGGTTACAAGGGCCAACTCTTCATCAGTATCTTCACTGCATTCTTTAGACTCTGAGTTTGAACTTTGAGAATCAACAACTTTGAGGGCCTTGGACTTTTTGCTTAACTCAACAGACTTTAAAGCAATATTCTTAGAGGAGGAAGGTTTGGTAACTTCCTTTTGTTTCAGTTTTATCTCATGAACCCTTAAGACTCCAAGGAGTTCATCAATGCTGAAAGGACTAAGATCTCTTACTTATTCTAAGGTAGAGCACTTAGCATTGAACTTCTCAGGCAAACTCCCAAGGAGCTTGACATTTATGTCTTCTATGGATAATGTTGTGCCAAAAGCCTATAGTTCATTCAACAAAGTCTAGAATCTTCCAAACGTTTGATCGATGGATTTATGGTACCCTATCTTGAAATTATCATACTATTTGGTCAGCAGTAATTTCTTAGACCTTTTGACATTTGAAGTTTCTTCATAGTTCCTTTGTAGAGCATCTCAGACTTTTTTTGTTGTCTTGTAACTGAATACCTTATTATATTTAGACTTACTGAGTGCACAGATCATAAGGAATCTGGCTTTTGCATTAGCCTCAATCAGTCTTATCTCTTACACAGTCTAGAGATCTTTGGGCTTTGGGTTTCTATCAGTGTCAACAAGTATAGAATTATACCATTTGTAATGATTCCCTACAGACTATACTGGGTGGACTTAAAGAACATCTCCATCATGTTTTTCCAGTAAGGCTAGCCTTCACCAAGAAAGGTTAGGGGTCTATTCATTAAGGAACCTTCTATGATCAGTTGATCTTATTGTTAAGCTGACATGGATCTTATGCTTTACACTTGTTAAAGTGTTCAACCCAAAAGGACAAGCTTTGATACCAATTAATGGTTTAGAGACAGACTTAGAAGGGGGTTGAATAAGTCTATAACTCTTTTTGTGGGATAAAACCTTTTTAAATAAAGATGGCAGTAAACTTTGACAAACAAGAATTGCAACTTAAAGAGATAAGGGATAGAGAGAAATGACACAACAGATTTATACTAGTTCACTTCTAAATGATGAAGCTACGTCTAGTACCTTCGAACCTGAAGGATTTTCACTATGTAAAAAATGTTTTTTACACAAACTATACTTCTCGTGCTTCAAGTATTGTTGACTCCAGCCACTTCTAGCTGAACACCTAAGTATTCTTTCAATGAGCAATTCCTGGCTCAAACCCAAGTATTCTTTCTAAAGCCTCTTAAAGTCAAACTATTTCCCACTGAAACTAGGACTGGTAATATACCAGACTTTGACACGGGAAATTGTTTGAAGGTGTTTGTGTTTGATGACTTAGTTTACAAGAGAATTAAATCTTAAGAATAGATACACTAAGTTGAAAAACAAAGACTAAGTCTGTAAGAAGCAAATATGAGAAATGAGAATGAGAATCTCAATTTTTGAAATGATTCACTTTGTTTGTACTTGGTTCTCTATCTTCATGGTCTGAGATCTTTTCTTATTTATAGGCCATTTCAAATGGCCATTACTATTTCATTAAGAATAGATAGTCGTTTGAGCGTGTAGACTTAAGAGATTAGAAGAGGACAAAGGTCTGGTTCGAGGATATCTAGATTTTGCACTAAAATAGAGTGCCTCGAGCATTGCAGTGTAAAAGTCTTTGTTGTTGTCTTTGTCTTTCATCGAGTTTTGTAAAAAATAGGCTTGGTTGACCTTTTGTAGTTTTTTGACTCAAGTACTGATCTTCGTTAGCTTTTTAATTTTCATATAGCAGCTTCCTCGATTTTTATGTGATCCTTGGTTTATGAACTTTTCTTTTTTCTATTTTAGATTGGAAGTAGACTTGCTTGAAGAATGCTAGGACTGGAATTTCTTTGAAACATCCTTGAGTAGACTGAATCGGCATCAGAAGATCATTTTAAGCAAGAAGGGTTTGAGTCTGATAACTTAAAGGTTGGATGGATGAAGTTGAGAGAGAGATGTACGTGCTGAGTTTGAAGAGAGAATCTGATGAAGAACGTGACATGGCAGTCCTAAGTTTGAAATAGACACACTTGAGATATTGCCTTGTAGCAGACTTTAGCTGGGACAGGCTTAGATAAATTTTGATTTAGTCCTATATAGACTTGGTCTGAAAAGACTTGAAATATTTTGCATTGGTCATCGCAAACTTTAAATCGTAAACTCCCTTAAAATATGCATCACAAACTTTGTAATCTGAAACACTCAAAATAAAGTGGTTAAATAACACGTAGGAAGACTTTGTTTAATCAAAGACCTTGATGCGTGTTATTAATAAATCTTGGGGTCTTAAAAATCTCCAAAGTCCTTTATGAAATAGACTTGGTTCTAACAATTATCAATATCATTAGCCAATCAATAATATCAATGGCAATCCATAATACAATTCATAAAACATCATCACTTATTAAGCACTAGGCTTCATTTAATAATCATCATTTCACAACATCAAGAATAATCATAATTATATTTACAAAACAAACAATGTTAGGCATTTACAATAAATATAGGACTTTTAATTATAAAACCCAACCCCGAAATTAAAATTCTTATTCACTACTCAAATGGTAAACCCCCTTATATGTAAACACGTACCTTTTGACGATTCTGGCCTTTCCGGAATTGGTTTCTGATCTCTGATTTTCCTTTCGAATACCAATTTCTTAATTCAATAATTCCTAGTAATTAATAACAATTCACAACTAAAAAATCCATATAGCAACGGAAAAAATCTGTCACTAACGAATAGAAATCCATCACTAAATAGTATCAACGATGGACTCAGTTAGGAGAATCCTTTTTTGATAAAAGGTTGGTCACTAACTTATCAGCGACGGTAAAAGATAGTTGTCACAAAGTTTACAACGAACTTATTGGGCTACTGCCGTCACTGAAGGGTGACAAAGTGGTGGTCCCCTTTGTGATCACGTCCATTGTTGTTTTAGTCCCACAATAGTGATGGATGGAAGTGGTAGCTATCAAATTGAAGTCTTTCTATCACTACAGCCGTTGCTAAGGCATAGCATAAGTTGCGACAGGTAGACCTATGTAGCTATAGGGTTGACGAGTAGGCATCGCTAACGCGGTCACTACAAGGAACCCAAATCAACGATGGTGTTTGTCCGTAGTTAATTAGTTGGTCATTTTCCATTGTTCTTGTCGTCGCTAGTCTATGACCAGTTTAGCGATTAGTGATGTATTCAACGATGGAATCATTCTGTCACTAATAGTAAAAAATAATTTTTTATAAACTGTATTATATTATAAATTAATATTTTGGTAAAAAAATATAAAATATATTTTATAAAGTTGAATTAAATATTTAGATATAAAAAAATTATATATGATTTTTTATGATAATGCTTTTATAATTTACCCAATTCTTAGTATAGGCACGTAAAAAATAGAATGGGATGAAAAGAAATAAAATTAATCCGAAAATGATGTACAACTTTAACAATAAAAAATTAATACAACAATGTTTAACAATACAAAAATTAATACAAAAATGTAGCATGAAATCTATCGTTAACTACAAAGGGGATCCTATGGTGGTAGGGGCGGTTGGGTAGTAGATGGAGGTGTGACTTAAGTCCCAAGAGCCTCCACCATCTGGCGAAGCATATCTTGCTGCTCCGCCAGCTGCCTCCTAGTCTCTCGTCAGTCCTTCTTAGCTTGCTGTCGATTCTCCTCGGCTTGCTACTTCGCTAATATAAATTACTGGCGATCCACCTCAGCTCGCTCCTTCACCACCTGTCTTTATTAGCACTCCTCTACTAACTCATTGTCCAGGTTCTGAATAACCTAAACAACACCTGCTGGCAATATAGAGGAAGAGGCAAGGGCCTTCCCCGTCTTGGTGATCTGGGTACCGACTCCTCTAAGGCCAAACACTCTCCCTTTCTTGTTGATACCATCGACAGCCTCTAGATAGATGGCATTATCATCGATAGAAGAAAGGGTGAGAGGTGCCTCCTAAATGAGTGTTTGGGCCACCAGCTCAGTCTTCTTTTGAGCTCACATAGCTAGATACGTCTCCTGCATATGTAAAAGATAAATGAAACAAGTTAGTAATTTGACTTGTAAATCTTTGAACAATCTCTAAATATTTGTAAGTTTAAATAAAGTACCGCCATATCGGTGGTCTTTGTTAACCCGGCGACGGCGTCTCAACGGTTCGTTTCCATCACCGGGTTTGTTAATTGGCAAGCGCACTAATCGTTTGTAGTTTTCAAAATTTAGATATCGTTCCACTGGGATTGAAAGTCCAATGACAACAGTAATTTTCTATTTACTATGGTAAATGTGAAGGAAATTATAAACAAAAGAATGATTTATATACAGTTTATACAATATTCACAAGATAACATGATTGAGTGATTCATAAGATAAAAGAAAATAAAATTTATCTAAAAAGACGAGTTGCAATCTAGAATAGGTAAGATACTTGAGATAAACACAGATAAACAAATTATGTTGGAAATTGGATCCCTAATCTAGAATAACAATGGGGAACTCAAGACATGCATATTTAATCATCAAGTTTCATGTCATTGCAGCTTAAAATCATTATACCCGATCCCTCATGATATAAATTCTAAGAATTCACCGTAAAGTCCGATCCCTCGTGAGCTTTCTCAGTAAAAACTTGCATTAAGACCTGGCCTTATGGCAACAATGGTTAACAACCCCTATAGAATTGAGATACCAAGGGTATTCCAACTTTTTACTTTCGTCAAAACAAGTTTCAATACGGCATAAATAATCATTCTCCCGTTTGACATTTACACTAATAAAACCAGTTTTGATACACATGAAAATCATTCTCCCGTTTGACGTTCATATTAATAAAAGGTTGAGATACTAACATGGACTTGAATCATAAACATGCAGAGGTCGAATTCACAACATTATACTCAATAGATTAGTTCACCAATTCCAACATAAACAAATTAGTTACACATGGTAAAAGTAAAAACAACACTTACAGAGTTTGACATTACGAAGACGATGGAAACTTCACGATACAACGATCACAATACACCGAAACACACTCAAGTATCTAGAAAACTATTCTAGAACTACAACTCACAAAAGAAGTACTCAAAGTTGAGCACAAGAGAGAAGAGAAGAGAATGAAATGCTGTGTAAGGGATGATTTGAATGGTGTTGGATGGCCATATTTATAGGGCTGAGCAAGGGTGCTGACGCTACGCGTCCCTGTGACGCTACGCGTCACACCCCTGACTCAGCCTCCATTAAACACTTGATAATGGCCACTTCAAATTATTAAATTTGATCATGCCTGGCCATATGGACATGTCTCAACGAGTTTTGGCCTTTCATGGTGAGTGGGATGGCCCTTTTGGCTGAGTGGAGTGCCCATTATTGGGTCCAAGTGGAGTGGTTGATTAAAGTGGAGGTGGAGACCACGCAGCACTGATGCTACGCGTGGCTTTGATGCGTAGCGTCAGCATCAAAAATAGCTGTTGATGCTAAGCGTGGGGTGAGGCTACGCGTCAGCTCCTCCAGTGTAATTTTCTCTTGATTTCTTAACTTTTTCACTGCAAAACTAGAGAAAATTGATCAAGGGCAGATTATTTCCAACAACATCCATTTATTGAATTTAAATCCTAATTTTCTAACAAATTAAACTAATTTTTATAATTTTTATGAAATTTTTATTTAAGCTTTTATTGAAAATTTGAGGACTAACAAATACCCCCAACTTGAGACATTGCTCGTCCTCGAGCAAGAGAGAAAAATAAGAAAAATAAAAATTTGAAATCAAATTTTTAAGTTAGTCCGAAAATTTACCACAAAAAATAATTACACAATTTTAACTATTTTGTAATAATCAAAAACTGATATCAAATATAACAAAGGTTTAATGATAAAATTATTTACAATATTCTATTAACAATCAAGCAGAATTTCAGGCTTACCTCACAAGTGTTTATCTCTATGCAATTGGTAACCTGTTTCACTCAATCAATCATAAAATCAAACAAATTTAACTTTGTTTGTCATCTAATCAATGGTTATTTATACCGAGTTAATTCGAAAATCACAAGGTCTTTTCACGGGTTGTAATGAGGCTTGGCTTACAAGAATTAATGGTTTTTCTTGGAATTCAAAAACCTGAAATCATAAAAGAGCATTTTCATAATTTTTAGGCTTTTCTCTTGACCCAAACTTCTCATTTTCTTTTATTGATGAAAAATAAATACCCCCAACTTGATTCTTTTCACTATTTTTGACTTTTTTTTTTCATACTTTCCTTTTGAAAAGAATCAAGTTGCTTATTTTCACTCCCCATTTTTGTGAGAACACTCAAAATATTTTTCATTTATTTCAACTGCTCTTTTAATCAATCAAGTATAGGGAATGGTTAAAATAAAATTAGGTTTTAAGGGTACCAAAGAATTTTATTTTAGGCTCAAATTGGCTTGCAAGGGATAAAAGACTTTTTACCGTGGTAAGCTGTTTGGCCCAAGGTTTCGTTTCACCAATAAATATGCCTTGATCATTTTCCCGAATTCTCTGTACAACAACACAAATCAGAGATTAAAGCAAAATCAATTCGAATTGAAAATATGTCGATTAAACCCTCAAGTGTAAAAAAAATCTCTCAACTCACCGGGTTATTGAAATTTGCTTGATGGTTAATAAACTTATTGTAATTAAATTTATCAAAATTCCTAAGTTATAAAGAATCAATAATTGATTTTACAAAATTGGTTTTATTGTGTAAAAACTTTAAGTGTATAAATTAACTTACTAACAAAAATTTGATTGAAAGAAATTTTTTTTTTATTTAAATTTTTTTTTCATATATATATAAATAACAAGAAAAGAATGGGTTGCCTCCCATTGAGCGCTAGGTTTAATGTCTCCAGCCTGACATTCCTGCATTTCAAGGGTTAGTTAAAAGATAACTGGTGGTAATTTTGTTAATTTCACCACCCAAATATAGTTTCAACCTTTGGCCATTTACCATCCAACTTCTTTTGGAAGTTGGTGTATTTTTATGTTGATGTAGGTTTTGATAATGACACAACAAATGGAGAAATATCAAGGATATTATCAAGCAATAATTATGTTTGATGTGGAATCTAAAATGGTTGATGTTTAAGCTTGATGAATAATTAAGGACACATGTTCAAGGCATTTATAAAGGTTTAAAACAGGTGAAATAAATTTATCAAAGTGCCTAAGGATCAAAGGATTGGAGCCATGATTGAACAAACATCAAAAAGGGTAAAACAAAGTGCTGGAATTCATGCAACAGGTGCATGAATCGATTCATGAAGCAACACAAGGCCACATGAATCGATTCTTACGTGAAGAAAGGCCCAGAATTGGATTTTGCATAGCATGAATCGATTCCCTCTATGTGTGAATCGATTCACACGTGTTTCTTGGCCCAGGAAGCTTAAAATTGAAGCTTGAATCGATTCCTATATTAGTTGAATCGATTCATTCGGTTAATTATGTCCAGGATTGCATTTTAAGTAGCTTGAATCGATTCCCACCAAGGCTGAATCGATTCACACGCTGATCAAGGCACAGATAACACTAAATGAATTGATTCATTTAGAGAATGAATAGATTCATTCTATTTGAAATTGAAGCTGAACGCTGGACAACCTGGAATCGCATATGGAAAGCACAGATCGCACTATGACAAAATTAAAATTAGCAAAGCCACGCTCCACTATGTCATATACCATGCTGAAGGAATTATTAAATGCAAAAATCAGGTTCCTTGAAGGCTATAAATAGAGAAGAAAATTGAAGAAGAAATACACACCACAGGGAAGCATTTCCTCTGTTCTTCTTCCTCCCTCTCTTAATATTGTAATTCTCTCTTTGGTTAATTATTTGGCATATTCCTCTTGATAGTTTATTTAAGAGTTAGAGAGAAAATATTTTGAGTGAGCTAAATTTGTATATCCTCTCTTTGAGAGTTATTATTTTTGAGAAGCTTCAAATTGTAAATCTACTCTAGTGAGAGAGTTATCATTGTAATCATTAAAACACCAAAATTCCTTAGAGGTTTGGGTTGAGGGTTCAACCTTGTAATTGTGAGATTGAGAGATTGGGTGGGGTGCCCTTGTACTTGTGAGGATTGGGTTCTTGAGTGTGGGACACTAGGAAGCCGCGATTGCTCAAAGTTGTATCTCTAATCTCCAATAGTGGAAATCCTTCAAGTGGGTTGCTTGAAGGCGAGACGTACACCGGGGTGGTGGAACTCGTTATATCGGTTTGCAAATTCTCTCTTCCCTAAACTCATTTAATTTGTGCACTTAAATTGCTCACTTGATTCATTATATCATTCGTAATTAAATTGGACTAAGTGCATGCTATAAGTTACAAACTATATTGGTTAACATTGTTGAAGTTAGATTAAATTAAATCCATGAATCAAATGTCTTAAACATTGTTGGATTTGATTATTGAGGAAGAAGAATATTGGTGTTAACAAATTAGTAAACTATCATGCTTAATTAATTTGAATTGTTGAAATTATACTTATATTGAAATTAATTATAGCATGCTAAGAACTTCAAGAATTGCCTAAGCTAATAACTTGCCTTATTTATCAAAATCAATTCTTGAATATTGTACTTTTAACTTAAAGTATTTTACTATGAAATGTGCTTCATAATTATCATATCTTTTATCTTGCATCATTTGTGTACTACTAACCGTTTTGAAAGGGATTCCGCGTGAAAATTTGAAATACTCAATTCACCCCCCCTCTTGAGTATCGAGGCCTTGGCTAACAATTGGTATCAGAGCTTGACTCTTGGAAGATCAAGCTTAACCGCTTCAAGAGATCAAGATGGCCTCTACATCCTATGATGCATTTCCGGAAAATGGTATAATAAATAGACCACCAATCTTCAATGGTAAAGACTATATTATTTGGAAAGAAAGGTTGAAAATCTTTATCCAAGCCTATGACCTCAAGGTATGGAATGCTATTCAATTTGGTCCTTTTATTCCTAAATACATAGTTGATAATATAGAATGTATGAAGCCCATGAACTTATGGACTAAGGAAGAAGAAAGAAAGGTACAATTCAATCTTAGAGCTAAAATTCTTATCACATTAGCATTAGAACCTAATGATGTTTCTAGAGTTATTACTTGTAATAATGCTAAAGAAATGTGGGAAACTCTTGAAACAATTTATGGAAATACTAATGATGATAAATATGCAAGGATTAGTACTCTTTCTAGCAAAAATGAAGGACTCAAAATAAATTCGGAAGAAGAGCTCGATAAATCAAAAGAAGAATTTACCAACCTTTGCCTAATGACAAAGCACTCCAAAGATGACGAGGTAAGTTCTCTAATCGAATCTAGTGATGATGAAAGTGAATTTGATAAAGATGAATTGCTAGAAGCTTTTGAAGAGTTGCATGAAAAATTTGTTTTGTTATCAAAGAAATATGCATGCTCAAAACAAACCATTTTGAAGCTTGAAAATGAATTGCATAATGTGCACATTGAAAAGGAAACTCTTAGAATTCAAAATGATGAATTAGTAGCTTCAAATGTATCACCTAGGACTTGTAATGGTAATAATGATTGCATGCTTATTGATAAATGTATGCTTCTTGAAAATGACAATAAAGAATTAAAAGAAGCACTTAGTAAGCTTACAAGTAGTCAAGAGAATCTAAGTGCACCTCTTGAAGATCAAAGGCATACACTTGATAGAAGAAAAATAGATCATTACAAGAACCATTTTGCTTCCTACAAAGAAAAATCCAAATCCTCTCTAAGATGCACAAACCATGAAAGAAAAAGAAACTCTATGTCTAATTGTTGTATGAACCATTATAATTCTAAAATGACTTACTCTTTGAATGCAACATGTTTTCATTGTGGAATATATGGTCATATATCTTCTAATTGCTTTATAAAGAAATCCCGTCAAAAGTGTACAAGAAAGGTATGGATTCCAAAAACAAATTTGAAATCCTAAACTAACAACAAAGGACCCAACTCTTAAAGGGTACCATAAAACTTGACATTTTTGTAGGAACACTTTAAATCGACAATCTCTCATTGACGAATGGCCAAAAGAATCAAGATTCATGATCTTCACTCCAAAGAACAAAGGATGAAAAAGACAAGGACATAAATTTTGTAAAACTCCAAGGTACGATCGGATCCTTACTCTAGTTAATTAAATATCATGTTGACTATATGTTTTGTATGCTTAATTATGTTGAACAATATATGAACTTGGTTGATATTTTATTAAGAATTTTTAGAAATATCTAAATAATTCTATACTTATTCATAATGAATTTTGATGTGTGAAAATCAAACTTTGATTTGATATATTTAAGTTTGAACATGAAAGGTGTAAAGTTTTGAAATGAATCAATGATGTATATCCTTATGATTTTTGATGATTGGTGAATGATTGCTTAAATAACATGTTTTAATTTCATGAAAAACTTGAGATTAAAGTTGTTTGCATCCATGTGTGTTAGGAAGGATTGAGACATGAAAATGTTGAAATACTAAATCTTGTTGCTTAGATTCAAAGTCCTAAATGATGCATAAACTCTTAATGATATATGATGTATGAATTCTTGAATGAAGCATGTATGAATCCTTGGTAACATATGAATTCCTAATGATGCATGAACTCTTGATTGAATATGAATTCTTGATAATGTATTGTTTAAGAAATATGTTGGTTAGCTAGTGGTATCTAAATAACAAATATCTTCCTTTAACAATGGTATCAATTGAATTAGTAAGAGGAAGAGATCATGAGGACATATTCTTGATTAGATACTTGCCACTATGCTTTGATGATAAATACATATGTTGTATACAAGTGGTATTCATGCTTTGATAATTTATGCATAATTTATTGGTATGTCATTTTCTTAACAAGCAAGTATCTTTTCATAACAAGTGGCATTGAACTTCATATTAAGAAAATGTTATGACTAGTTGATTATGACAAACCTTAAAGTTGCTTTAAGTTAGGACTATGTTATGCTTACATGTTTTACAAAGTTGACAATCTTAGGCAAAATAGTTTCTATGCAATTATATGTTGGTTTTGATAATGCCTAAGGAGAAAGTATGTATGCTCTATGCCTAGACGTTAAATTCATGACTAGTAATATGTTAAATGACAATGTATGATATGTGATAATACATGGTATATTAAGAGAAAATGCATTAGAATACATGACATGATCTTCCTTGATACACCATGCTTGAGCAAATTGGCATCTATTTTTGAGTGACAATCCACACCAAGTGTTTGATGATGCATGATCTTGAATGTGAAAAAGAAATTTGAATATATATACATCATTACGATTGAAAAAGAATTTTTTATGTATGTTTGAATGTCAACAATCTTGTGCTAATACACTTAAATGTTATAATTGATATCAAGAGCTTATATTGGCAAATCCATCTAGTGATATCATGCCTAGATACTAGTAACAAGCGGTATAGACAATGAATAAGTAATAAATGGTGTTGATCAAGAAAAGAATGCTTGACATAAAAAGGGTCATAGATATATTGGCATGTGTTATAATATAAATGCATGAGTAAGCCAACAAGTTGTATTAATCATTCCACCATTGCTATGATACCTACATTTGAGTGCATATTGTTGAAAATTCTTCTATGATTACCACTTTGATTGATGATTGACCAATGAATTTTATATACAATTGGTATCTAACTTTTGAGTGATATCTATTCATATTGTTATTTCTATTGGTTGAATAAGTGGCATCTATTGAAAGAAGTTGATCATATGCTTAAGAATTACATCAATTAGCTTAACAATTGGTATTCAATTACAATTGGTATTCAATTACATGTGTTAATAACATTTGGTATTAGACTTGATCAAATTAGTGTAATTGGGTTCATAACAATTGGTATCAATATATGTGAAAAGGGGAGAATATATCATGACATCTTAATATCTATTAAATGACTAAGGAGGAAATATTATCTTGCATGATACATTATGATCTTCTAACAAATTGGTATATCCTTCAACAATTAGTATCTATTAAATGCATGACATGTGTTCAATAATTGGTATCAAACTTCATCAAATTGATTTCACATGTTAATAAGTGGTATATGTTTTTACAAGTGACATCAATTACAATAGTAAGGGGGAGCATACACATGAATGAATATCCATCATTTTACCTCTCTATGATTATGTTTATGGCATTTATGCTTACAATTTTATTCTCCTATATGCCTACTTGGAAAAATCCTTGTGTGTTTGATAATGCCAAAAAGGAGAAGATTATGTGCTTACTTGAAATGATATGTATGCTTATTTGGAAAGAATCATGTGACGCTTACCATACTTGAAAGTAATATCAATTACATGATTGAGAATGAGTTAGTAATCAATTATATGCTTACTTGATGAATGAATTATGTGAGTGATTATTGACTCTAAATGCATCAAATTGGTATATATCCTTGATCATGATATGAGCTTTGATTTGAAATCCTTTTCATGAAATATTTGCTCTAAATCTCTCTTATTCAAATAGATGAGTTTATTGATGGCATAGAATATAATTAAGATGATGATCTTTTTGATGATGCCAAAGGGGGAGAGATTAGTGAAAGGATTAGTGAAAAGAATAAAATGCTATTTATGCCAAAAGGGAATAATTACTATGATTATTATTTTTTTCATATAAGGAAGTCTTTTTGATGATGTCAAAGGGGGAGAAAAATACATACTTTTAAAGGGGAGAGATATATATAAGAAAGGGGGAGTAGACATACACTATCTATATGGCATAATAATATCTTGTAAAAGGAGAGAGATTTCTAAAGTATTGAGATGATGATTAAGAAGGAAAGAATATATATTAAGGGGGAGAGACCTTATTAAAGGGGAGAGACCTTTTATCCTTAATATTCTCTTCTTAACTTGTGCCTATGATTTCATCAACAATTGGTATCAAATTGTATGTGATAGGGCAAGTCTTTCTTGAAATATATTTGAATTATTGTGATACTAACACCCCAAGAGACAAGCATTTGTTATCATCATCAAAAAGGGGGAGAATGTATTTTTATGTTGATGTAGGTTTTGATAATGACACAACAAATGGAGAAATATCAAGGATATTATCAGGCAATAATTATGTTTGATGTGGAATCTAAAATGGTTGATGTTTAAGCTTGATGAATAATTAAGGACACATGTTCAAGGCATTTATAAAGGTTTAAAACAGGTGAAATAAATTTATCAAAGTGCCTAAGGATCAAAGGATTGGAGCCATGATTGAACAAACATCAAAAAGGGTAAAACAAAGTGCTGGAATTCATGCAACAGGTGCATGAATCGATTCATGAAGCAACACAAGGCCACATGAATCGATTCTTACGTGAAGAAAGGCCCAGAATTGGATTTTGCATAGCATGAATCGATTCCCTCTATGTGTGAATCGATTCACACGTGTTTCTTGGCCCAGGAAGCTTAAAATTGAAGCTTGAATCGATTCCTATATTAGTTGAATCGATTCATTCGGTTAATTATGTCCAGGATTGCATTTTAAGTAGCTTGAATCGATTCCCACCAAGGCTGAATCGATTCACACGCTGATCAAGGCACAGATAACACTAAATGAATTGATTCATTTAGAGAATGAATAGATTCATTCTATTTGAAATTGAAGCTGAACACTGGACAACCTGGAATCGCATATGGAAAGCACAGATCGCACTATGACAAAATTAAAATTAGCAAAGCCACGCTCCACTATGTCATATACCATGCTGAAGGAATTATTAAATGCAAAAATCAGGTTCCCTGAAGGCTATAAATAGAGAAGAAAATTGAAGAAGAAATACACACACAGGGAAGCATTTCCTCTGTTCTTCTTCCTCCCTCTCTTAATATTGCAATTCTCTCTTTGGTTAATTATTTGACATATTCCTCTTGATAGTTTATTTAAGAGTTAGAGAGAAAATATTTTGAGTGAGCTAAATTTGTATATCCTCTCTTTGAGAGTTATTATTTTTGAGAAGCTTCAAATTGTAAATCTACTCTAGTGAGAGAGTTATCATTGTAATCATTAAAACACCAAAATTCCTTAGAGGTTTGGGTTGAGGGTTCAACCTTGTAATTGTGAGATTGAGAGATTGGGTGGGGTGCCCTTGTACTTGTGAGGATTGGGTTCTTGAGTGTGGGACACTAGGAAGCCGCGATTGCTCAAAGTTGTATCTCTAATCTCCAATAGTGGAAATCCTTCAAGTGGGTTGCTTGAAGGCGAGACGTACACCGGGGTGGTGGAACTCGTTATATCGGTTTGCAAATTCTCTCTTCCCTAAACTCATTTAATTTGTGCACTTAAATTGCTCACTTGATTCATTATATCATTCGTAATTAAATTGGACTAAGTGCATGCTATAAGTTACAAACTATATTGGTTAACATTGTTGAAGTTAAATTAAATTAAATCCATGAATCAAATGTCTTAAACATTGTTGGATTTGATTATTGAGGAAGAAGAATATTGGTGTTAACAAATTAGTAAACTATCATGCTTAATTAATTTGAGTTGTTGAAATTATACTTATATTGAAATTAATTATAGCATGCTAAGAACTTCAAGAATTGCCTAAGCTAATAACTTGCCTTATTTATCAAAATCAATTCTTGAATATTGTACTTTTAACTTAAAGTATTTTACTATGAAATGTGCTTCATAATTATCATATCTTTTATCTTGCATCATTTGTGTACTACTAACCGTTTTGAAAGGGATTCCGCGTGAAAATTTGAAATACTCAATTCACCCCCCTCTTGAGTGTCGAGGCCTTGGCTAACAGTTGGATCTTCAATTTCCACTGCTCCATATGGTTTGACTTCTTTAATCAAAAACGGGCCTGACCATTTTGATTTCAATTTTCCAGGAAACAATTTTAATCTTGAGTTGAACAATAAAACTTGCTGACCTGGTGTGAAGTGTCTTTTCTTTAACTTTTTATCATGGTAAGCTTTCACCTTACTTTTGTAGCATCTAGATGATTCATAGGCATTGTTCCTCATTTCTTCTAACTCAAGTAGCCGTAACTTTCTTTTATCTGCTGCTGCATTTTGATCAAAATTGAGGAATTTTAAAGCCCAATATGCTTTATGTTCCATTTCAACTGGAAGGTGACATGATTTTCCATAAACCATCTGAAAAGGAGAAAGACCAATTGGTGTTTTAAATGCAGTTCTGTATGCCCAGAGTGCATCATCAAGTTTTTGTGACCAATCCTTTCTAGAAGATGACACAGTTTTTTCCAAAATCCTTTTCACTTCCGGATTTGAAATCTCTGCTTGCCCATTGGTTTGTGGATGATATGCTGTGGCTACCTTATGCTTTACTCCATAATGTTGTAATACTTTCTGAAGAACTTTATTATAAAAGTGTGAACCACCATCACTGATTAAAGTTCTTGGTGTCCCAAATCTGCAAAAAATATTTTTCTTCAAGAAATTAACAACAGTTTTAGTATCAGCATTGGGGGTAGATATTGCTTCCACCCACTTTGAAACATAATCTACTGCCAAAAGAATGTATTGATTTGAGTATGAGTTAGGAAAAGGTCCCATGAAGTCAATTCCCCAACAATCAAATACCTCAACTTCTTGTATATTTGTGAGAGGCATTTCTTGCCTTCTTCCAACATTACCTGTTCTTTGGCAGTTATCACAAGATTGAACAAATAAGTGAGCATCTTTAAAAAGAGAGGGCCAGTACAAACCTGATTGGAGAACTTTTGCAGATGTTCTTTCATCATTAAAATGTCCTCCGTATGGTGATTTATGACAATGCCACAACACATCTTTTACTTCCCAGTCAGGCACACAACGTTGTAACAAATTATCCGCTCCAATTTTGAATAAATGAGGGTCATCCCAAACAAAATATCTTGCATCTCTAAAAAAATTTTTTCTTTGTTACCAAGTCAAATCATTTGGAAGAACTCCTGCTGCTTTGAAATTGGCCATGTCAGCAAACCATGGCCGTCGTGTTATTTTGAAAAGTTTTTCATCTGGGAATTCTTCCAAAATTTCTCTTTCTTTAACAGTAACCTCATTATTCACTAATCTAGAAAGATGGTCAGCTACCATATTTTCACTACCCTTTTTATCTTTGATTTCAAGATCATATTCTTGAAGGAGCAAAATCCATCTGATTAACCGAGGTTTTGAATCAGGTTTAGTTAAAAGATACTTGATCGCAGCATGATCAGTAAAAATGATTATTTTTGAGCCAATCAAGTAAGATCAAAATTTTTCTAAAGCATACACTATGGCTAGTAATTCTTTTTCAGTAGTTGCATAATTTATTTGATTTTCATTCAAGACTTTACTAGCATAATTTATGACTTTAAAAACATTCTCATATCTTTGACCTAAAACTGCTCCAACAGCATAATCACTTGCATCGCACATAAGTGCAAAGGGTAGATTCCAATTAGGAGCAACAATTACAGGAGCAGTAACCAATTTTTCTTTCAAAGAATTAAAAGCTTTAAGACATGCTTCATCAAATTTGAATTCAACATCTTTATTCAGAAGGTTTGATAAGGGTTTCGCAATTCTTGAAAAATCTTGAATAAACCTTCTATAAAATCCAGCATGTCCTAAAAAGCTTCTAATACCTTTTACATTTACAGGAGGTGGAAGTTTAGAAATTACCTCTATTTTGGCTTGGTCAACTTCAATACCTCTAGAAGAAATTTTATGACCAAGTACAATTCCTTCTTTCACCATGAAGTGACATTTTTCCCAATTAAGCACCAAATTTGCCTCAATACACCGCTTCAGTACGATGTCCAAGTTGGATAAACATGTTTCAAATAAATTTCCAAAAACTGAGAAGTCATCCATGAAAATTTCAATGCTCTTTTCAATTAAATCTGCAAAAATAGCAAACATACATCTTTGAAAAGTAGCAGGTGCATTACATAATCCAAATGGCATTTTTCTGTAAGCAAATATGCCAAAAGGACATGTAAAGACAGTTTTTTCCTGATCAAGAGGGTCAACAGCAATTTGATTATATCCAGAATAACCATCGAGAAAGCAGTAATATTCTTGTCCAGATAATCTTTCAAGCATTTGATCCATAAAAGGTAATGGAAAATGATCTTTTCTTGTTGCTTGATTTAATTTTCTATAATCAATGCACATTCTCCAACTGGTGACAGTTCTTGTAGGAATTAGTTCATTTTTTCATTAACAATTACTGTTATACCACCTTTTTTTGGAACAACTTGAACAGGACTTACCCATGTGCTATCAGAAATAGGATAGATAATACCTGCTTTCAACAATTTCAGAACCTCCTTTTTGGTTACTTCTTTCAAAGTTGGATTGAGGCGTCTTTGAGGTTGAGCAATAGGTTTGAAATTATCTTCCAACAAGATTTTGTGCATGCAGTATGATGGACTTATACCTTTCAAATCTTCTAAGTGTCCACCCAATTGCTTCTTGATTCCTCTTTAGTACTTCCACCAGTTTTTCTTCCTCTGTTTCACTCAACAGATTACTAATGATAACTGGTTTCAAATTACCTTCTTTCAAAAAGATGTATTTCAGATTGGAAGGTAACACTTTTAATTCAGGTTTCTGGATTTCTTCAGTAGGTGATTCTTGAATTTCTTCAATCTTTCTTGATTCAAAGGAAATTTCTTTCCCTTGATCAAATTCTTCAAGATATCTTTCAATCTGTTTTTCCTCTTCTTCATTCAAAAATTCAACCGAGTTAGTCAATAACTTATTTAATGGGTCAGAAATAATCATACCTTTTGATAAGGAAAGATAAGTTTCATCAAGGACGTCCACTTTGAAACAATCTTGCTTTGGGTTAGGATGTTTCATTGCCTTGAAGACATCAAAATTTACTTCCTCATCATGCACTCTTACTGCTAACTTTCCATTGTCCACATCAATCAGTACTCGAGCAGTTTTCATAAATGGTCTTCCAAGAATTAGAGGAACATCAACATCTTCTTCCATGTCTAGGATCACAAAATCCACAGGGAAGTAGAATTTGTCAACCTTTACAAGCACATCTTCTACAATCCCATAAGGTCTCTTGATGGATTTATCAGCTAATTGCAGAGTCATCCTTGTCTGCTGTGGATCAAGATCACCGATACGCTTCATCATACTTAGGGGCATTAGATTGATGCTAACCCCTAAATCTAATAAAGCTTTACCGATATTTACTCCCCCAATAGAGACAGGAATAGTGAATTTTCCAGGATCTTTGGATTTTTCTGGCATCTTGTATTGTAGAATAGCGCTGCAACTTGCTTCAAGTTCTACAATCTCTTCATCATACTTCCTTTTTTTTTGTAAGCAGTTCTTTCATAAACTTAGCATATGTAGGCATCTGTTTTAATGCCTCAGAAAAGGGATGTTTATGTGTAACTGCTTAAAGATTTCAAGGAATCTCTTGTATTCCTTGTCTTTATCTTTTCTTGATGGTGGATGAGGATATGGTAAATCCTGGACAGGAGGTGTCTGTCCAAGATACTGATTTTTTTGATTTTTTTCATCTTTTTTTTTCTTTTCTTCACTCTCTTTTTCTTCTTCTTTTTCTTTTTCTTTCTCTTTTTCTTTTTCATTCTCTTCTTCTTTTTCTTTTTCATGATTTATACCTACAGTTTTACCACTTCTTGTAAAAATAGCCTTACATTGTTCTTTCACTTTGAATTCTTTGATGTCGGCTACTTCTTTTACTAGCTGACTTAACTGTTGATCTGATGCTTTACGTGTGACATTAATTGTCTCCATGTATTGCATCAATTGTTGAATACTTTCTTCAGCCTTTGTCAATCTAGCATTGTAATCTCCTTGATTGTTGAAGGGTCTAGCATTTTGTTTCCAACCATAGTTTTGCCTTCCCTGCAAGTAATTGTTAGAAAAAGAATTTACAAGAGGATTTAGAGAATTACCTGTAGGTAATCTCTGATGAATCAAGGAATTAGCTTGTTCTTGTTCATTTTTGTCCAGAACACAGTACCCACATGGCTGTTCGCCCATACAATACT
The DNA here is from genome assembly GCA_037962975.1 of Clitoria ternatea. Taxonomy (NCBI): domain Eukaryota; kingdom Viridiplantae; phylum Streptophyta; class Magnoliopsida; order Fabales; family Fabaceae; genus Clitoria; species Clitoria ternatea. The sequence goes on from CM075671.1 coordinate 185,569,958, forward strand.
CACATTGTTTTAATTGAGCAGGGAGTTGTGATGGTACATGGGTAACTTGCAATTTTCCAAGTTGTTTACTCATGGCCTCAATTTGTTGCATCAACAATTTTTGTTGAATTAACACTGTATCATTTACTCCTTGTTCAACTATACCTTGTTTATTACCTCTTTCTGGTTTAGCTTGATGGTCACTAATGGACATTGATTCTAATATCCCAATAGCTTCCTCCACAGTCTTATTCATTAAAGAACCACCTGCACAAGCATCTAACATCATCTTGAATTGAGGCAATAAACCATGGTAAATGATTCTTACCTTCTTGGCATCATTCAGGTTGTGGTTTGGGCACTTTCTCAAGAGTGCCTTGAATCGTTCCCATGTCTCTCCTAGTGATTCATCATTATTTTGAGAAAAAGAATGTATGGCTGTCATTGCTTCAAAATATTTTGAAGGAGAATAAAATCTTTCCAAAAATTTTCTTTCAACATCGGACCAGTTTGCAAAACTACCCGGTGGACAAGATTTAAACCATTCTTTTGCTTTCCCAATCAATGAAAAAGGAAAGAGTCTCATGTAAACAGACTCTTCTTGATTGGGTTCAAAACCAATTGTGCTGCATAACTCATAAAAAACAGTTAAATGTTCATATGGTTCTTCATGATTTAAACCAGCAAATTGGTTGTTTTGAATAATGTTTAAAGTGACAGGTTTAATTTCCACTGGTAAAACTGGTCCTTGAAACATTCCCGAAACTCGGGGTGGACCATTTATAGCAGCAAACTGTCCCAATATTCTCCTTTCAGCCATATTTGAATTTTCAAAATTCTTAAAAGTAGAAGAAGACTTAGTTTGTGTTTTAGATTTCAAAAACTTAATTTTTTTTACAAACTTTTCTATCTCAGGATCAAAATAAATTTTACCTGCGGTAGATCGAGTTTGCATACACAAACTAGACAAAGAAAGTTAGTGTAATAATGATAAGAAATAAATAATAAAAAAAATTAACTAAGGTAAAAAAAAATATTTACCACGGTAATTAAAATTTTACTGTTTTACTGAAACAATTCAATCCCCGGCGACGGCGCCAGAAAACTTGTTAACCCGGCGACGGCGTCTCAACGGTTCGTTTCCACCACCGGGTTTGTTAATTGGCAAGCGCACCAATCGTTTGTAGTTTTCAAAATTTAGATATCGTTCCACTGGGATTGAAAGTCCAATGACAACAGTAATTTTCTATTTACTATGGTAAATGTGAAGGAAATTATAAACAAAAGAATGATTTATATACAGTTTATACAATATTCATAAGATAGCATGATTGAGTGATTCATAAGATAAAAGAAAATAAAATTTATCTAAAAAGACGAGTTGCAATCTAGAATAGGTAAGATACTTGAGATAAACACAGATAAACAAATTATGTTGGAAATTGGATCCCTAATCTAGAATAACAATGAGGAACTCAAGACATGCATATTTAATCATCAAGTTTCATGTCATTAAGCTTAAAATCATTATACCCGATCCCTCGTGATATAAATTCTAAGAATTCACCGTAAAGTCCGATCCCTCGTGAGCTTTCTCAGTAAAAACTTGCATTAAGACCTGGCCTTATGGCAACAATGGTTAACAACCCCTATAGAATTGAGATACCAAGGGTATTCCAACTTTTTACTTTCGTCAAAACAAGTTTCAATACGGCATAAATAATCATTCTCCCGTTTGACATTTACACTAATAAAACCAGTTTTGATACACATGAAAATCATTCTCCCGTTTGACGTTCATATTAATAAAAGGTTGAGATACTAACATGGACTTGAATCATAAACATGCAGAGGTCGAATTCACAACATTATACTCAATAGATTAGTTCACCAATTCCAACATAAACAAATTAGTTACACATGGTAAAAGTAAAAACAACACTTACCGAGTTTGACATTACGAAGACGATGGAAACTTCATGATACAACGATCACAATACACCGAAACACACTCAAGTATCTAGAAAACTATTCTAGAACTACAACTCACAAAAGAAGTACTCAAAGTCGAGCACAAGAGAGAAGAGAAGAGAATGAAATGTTGTGTAAGGGATGATTTAAATGGTGTTGGATGGCCCTATTTATAGGGCTGAGCAAGGGTGCTGACGCTACGCGTCCCTGTGACGCTACGCGTCACACCCCTGACTCAGCCTCCATTAAACACTTGATAATGGCCACTTCAAATTATTAAATTTGATTATGCCTGGCCATATGGACATGTCTCAACGAGTTTTGGCCTTTCATGGTGAGTGGGATGGCCCTTTTGGCTGAGTGGAGTGCCCATTATTGGGTCCAAGTGGAGTGGTTGATCAAAGTGGAGGTGGAGACCACGCAGCACTGACGCTACGCGTGGCTTTGATGCGTAGCGTCAGCATCAAAAATAGCTGTTGATGCTAAGCGTGGGGTGAGGCTACGCGTCAGCTCCTCCAGTGTAATTTTCTCTTGATTTCTTAACTTTTTCACTGCAAAACTAGAGAAAATTGATCAAGGGCAGATTATTTCCAACAACATCCATTTATTGAATTTAAATCCTAATTTTCTAACAAATTAAACTAATTTTTATAATTTTTATGAAATTTTTATTTAAGCTTTTATTGAAAATTTGAGGACTAACAGTCTTCTAGTTAACTTAGTCACCAGCCTTATTCTTCTTGGTGATTTGCATCACCTTAAACAATGAAGGCTAGCGGTGCTCCTTCTACTCCTACAATTCACAACATATTAAAATTGTTAGTGAAAAATCTTTCAAGCCAATGTATTAATAAACATATTTAAGAAAGTGTACTTACAAATCTTTTTTATGCTCTACAACTAAAATGGAACCTCTAGTGTACATGGAGGCTCTGGTATCATCCTGTCTTTTTGCCTTAATCTTAGCATCGGCTTGTTGGAACTTGGCATATCCCCACTTCTGAAGAATCCCTTCCCATTGGGACTCTAGGATCCATCGAAGGTGTTTGTTCCTTGCACTCAGCTTCCAGAGGGTACTTTTGATGATTTTGGAGCTCTTTATGGTAAAGAACCTCTTAATCTTATAAGTCATACCTCCTCCCATTGATAGTCACACTGTAAATTAAAATATAATTCCAAATTAAAAAACAAGTGTATACAATCACACGAAAGATAGATAAAATTAGGAGGGTTATGTTAAACTTACTAAAAAAATGTCAAACCATCTCTATTAGACAGTCTTACCAGCATCTGTTCAAGAGATGTAAAGACCATCTCACTGGGCATTAAGGACTTTATTAATCACTTTTGAAATGCGAGTACTATCAACATAACTCTAGTTCAAAGTATGAAACAATTAATCAAGCAAACCATCCACAAAACTATCATAAACAATATCAAACAAATAGGGTTTTATGGTTTCTTATTTTGGACTAATGACACAGGGAATCTACTAAAATTTCAGCAGTGTCTCCCCTGTAAAGTAGACATTTCCAAATTTTTACAAGCGCCTTGTTACATACAGAAAACTTTTAAGTACAGTTGAATAAAGTCCAATGGTGGGGTGATTACCCTATGATGATTAGAAATCTATGGTGGATATGACCATATACGGTTGTGGTGGTTAAAAATAGATGAATTATATGGCATGATTTATGTCGGATCATGATTAAATGATAATGTGATGTGAGTGTAGTACTCACGGAGTTGTGTAAATTATCACACAGTTTTATGTGTGAAGAGATATTATTTGAATTGATATGAATAATGTGAGTGATAAGACATGAAGGTACTTATCCTGATATGTCTCTACATGCCATAGGCATTGTGGCAACGTGCACTTATGCGCCGACCTCATGTGTTCGTGGTAACCACTACGGGATTGGGATGCCTTCCTGTATGTCGGATGCAGCAACACATAGACCGGGCAAGTGTAGCGTTGTAACTGCTTATGGTGAATGTATTGAACTTATCCGGTGGTACTAGATAAGAATATGAGAGTTGTGATAAACAAACTTGAAAACCGATGAGTGGTGACTGGTTTAGGATATACGAAGTTTTATACTTGGATAAAGGAATGGTAATGATCATGTTTTGCTGGACTTTGGAAAGTCTGATATCATTTCTTAGTGTCATTAAACTTTATTGGTGTGTGGCCGAAGTATGGTCTTACGATGTATATCGATGTTGAACTTCGAGGACGAAGTTTCTTTTTGGTGGGGTGGATTGTAATATCCCGGATTTTAGGGAAAATAAATTTATTGGATAATGATAATTGATTATTTATGGTCAAGTAATTATGGGAAAATTAATTAGACATTAGAGGTGAATTATTGGTAAATTGAGAATTACCGGAACCGGGTGATTTAACAGATGATGTAGGACCTACTTGGTTAAATTAGACATTTAATGGGTCTAGAATGTTTAGAAAATTATTGTGGTTACGATAGTGTAATTAGAATAATTTTTAGTGCTAAGATGATAATTAAATGGACTCGACGTATGTTATTAGACGGGTAAAATATGAGCCAAAATAGAATTAAAAGAAAATTAAAATCCCATTTCTCCTCCCATTTTCACCGTGACCTCTTTCTCTCTATCATTTGATTCTTTTACCCATTAGATAATAGGGAATTATTACCCATTGGTAAAAGCAAAATGTGACATCCTTTTAACCATTGGACAATGTCTAATTTTGGTCTAATTTTTCCCTTTCTCTTCCTCATTCTCGGTACACTCTTCTCCTCCACTCTATCTTTGTCATTTTCTTATTCTCCTCCATCCTTCTTTTGCCCAAACTATGACCCACCCTCTTCTATACCCATTTTCATCAAAACTAATACAAGAGCTTGGAAATGTGAGGCATCTATGGAGCTTGGGAGCTTGCATTGGTCATCTCCCTCTTCCTCACTTCATTTTCGTTTTTGGTGGAGCTTGGATTTGAGGTAAAGATCTCTCACCTCTTCCTTATCTCATTTATGATTTTGGGGTATTGGGTTGAAGATGGTGATGTTAGAACCCTTGTATGTGGGTGGAAATGGAAATCCTAGGCTTGAATGTTTGGAAGTGAAACCCTTGATTTAGGGCTTTATGATTATGTTAGATTTAGAGGTTGATGAGGTCATTATGATAAAATAAAATGGATTAAAGATTGATAGAGATTGTTGATGGTTGTTGGGTGATTTTGGAGAAGAAACCCTAAGTATTAATAATTTGGGGGTTTTGACCCACTTGAAGATCTTGATGATTTTCGGTACCTTGGAACGATGTTATACATAGAAATGAGTATTTGAAGGATAGGAGTTGAATATTGATGATAATAAAATGGTGAACTAAGTCATGAGTTGCAAATGATGGTATATGCATGTATATAGGTATGTTGATTTGAGGGATTAGTCTTAAGTGTTGATGTTGTTGGATTTGTTTAACCCTTAAGACTTAGAGAATCTTGGCTATGGGAAAGGAATTTCCGAAGCCTAACATAGGCATATGAATTTGGAGTATAGATGTTAACCCGGCGATAGCGTCTCAACAGTTCGTTTCCACCACCAGGTTGTTAATTGGCAAGCGCACCAATCGTTTGTAGTTTTCAAAATTTAGATATCGTTCCACTAGGATTGAAAGTCCAATAACAATAGTAATTTTCTATTTACTATGGTAAATGTGAAGGAAGTTATAGACAAAAGAATGATTTATATACAATTTATACAATATTCACAAGATAACATGATTGAGTGGTTCATAAGATAAAAGAAAATAAAATCTATCTAAAAAGTCGAGTTGCATTCTAGAATAGGTAAGATACTTGAGATAAACACAGATAAACAAATTATGTTGGAAATTGGATCCCTAATCTAGAATAACAATGAGGAACTCAAGACATGCATATTTAATCATCAAGTTTCATGTCATTGCAGCTTAAAATCATTATACCCGATCCCTCATGATATAAATTCTAAGAATTCACCGTAAAGTCCGATCCCTCGTGAGCTTTCTCAGTAAAAACTTGCATTAAGACCTGGCCTTATGGCAACAATGGTTAACAACCCCTATAGAATTGAGATACCAAGGGTATTCCAACTTTTTACTTTCATCAAAACAAGTTTCAATACGACATAAATAATCATTCTCCCATTTGACATTTACACTAATAAAACCAGTTTTGATACACATGAAAATCATTCTCCCGTTTGACGTTCATATTAATAAAAGGTTGAGATACTAACATGGACTTGAATCATAAACATGCAGAGGTCGAATTCACAACATTATACTCAATAGATTAGTTCACCAATTCCAACATAAACAAATTAGTTATACATGGTGAAAGTAAAAACAACACTTACAGAGTTTGACATTACGAAGACGATGGGAACTTCATGATACAACGATCACAATACACCGAAACACACTCAAGTATCTAGAAAACTATTCTAGAACTACAACTCACAAAAGAAGTACTCAAAGTCGAGCACAAGAGAGAAAAGAAGAGAATGGGATGCTATGGGATGATTTAGAATGGTGTTGGATGGCCCTATTTATAGGGCTAAGCAAGGGTGCTGACGCTACGTGTCAGTGTATCGCTATGCGTCAGGCCCCTGATTCAGCTTCCATTAAACAGCTGATAATGGCCACTTCAAATTATTAAAATTGATCATGCTTGGCCACTTGGACGTGTCTCCACTGTGTTTTGGCCATTTGTGTTGAGTGGGGTGGCCCTTGGTGCTGAGTGGGGTGGCCATTATTGGGTCAAAGCTGAGTGCTTGGCCAAGTTGGAAGTGGAGTCCACACAGCACTGACGCTACGCGTGGCTGTGACGCGTAGCGTCAGCATCAAAAATAGTTGTTGATGCTACGCGTGGGGTGAGGCTACGCGTCAGCTCCTCCAGTGTAATTTTCTCTTGATTTCTTAACTTTTTCACTGCAAAACTTAGAGAAAATTAATCAAGGGCAGATTATTTCCAACAACATCCATTTATGGAATTTAAATCCTAATTTTCTAACAAATTAAACTAATTTTTGTAATTTTTATGAAATTTTTATTAAAGCTTTTATTGAAAATTTGAGGACTAACAAATACCCCCAACTTGAGACATTGCTCGTCCTCGAGCAAGAGAGAAAAATAAGAAAAATAAAAATTTGGAATCAAATTTTTGAGTTAGTCCGAGAATTTACAACAAAAAGTAATTTTCACAATTTAACTAATTTTGTAATAATCAAAAATTAGTATAACAAAGGTTTAATGATAAAATTTATTTACAATATTCTATTAACAATCAAGCAGAATTTCAGGCTTACCTCACAGGTGTTTATCTCTATGTAATAGGTAACCTGTTTCACTCAATCAATCATAAGATCAAACGAATTTAACTTTGTTTGTCATCTAGTCAATGGTTATTTATACAGAATTAGTTCAGAAATCACAAGGTCTTTTCACGGGTTATAATGAGGCTTGGTTTACAAGAATCAATGGTTTTTCTTGGAATTCAAAAACCTAAAATCATAAAAGAGCATTTTATAATTTTTTTTAGGCTTTCTCTTGACCCAAACTCTCATTTCTTTTGTTGATGAAAAATAAATACCCCCAACTTGATTCTTTTCACTATTTTTGACTTTTCTTTTCCATACTTTATTTTTTTCTAAAAAGAATCAAGTTGCTTATTTTCACTCCCCATTTTTGTGAGAGCACTCAAAATATTTTCCATTTATTTCAACTACTCTTTTAATCAATCAAGTATAGGGAATGGTAAAAACAGATTTAGTTTTAAGGGTACCAAGGAATTTTATTTTAGGCTCAAATTGGCTTGCAAAGGATAAAAGAATTTTTACCAAGGTAAGCTGTTTGGCCCAAGGTTTTTTTCACCAAAAATGTGCCTTGATCATTTTCCTGAATTTTCTGTACAACAACACAAATCAGAGATTAAAGCAAAATCAATTCGAATTGAAAATATGTCGATTAAACCCTCAAGTATATAAAAAGATATTTCTCTGCTCACCGGGCTATCGAAATTTGCTTGATGGTTAATAAACCTATTGTAATTAAATTTATCAAAATTCCTAAGTTATAAAGAACTAATAATTGATTTTACAAAATTAAGTTTCATTGTGTAAAAACTCTAAGTGTATAAATTAACTTACTAACAAAAATTTGATTGATTTATTAAAAATTTTATTTTTGGATTTTTAGATTATTTTTCGAATAGAATATGCAAAAACAAATAATTTCGTAAAAACACACCACGCAATAATAAAATACCATAATATAAAGTGTAAATGTAAAATGTAAATATAAACTAAAAATAACTGTACTCAAAGTAAAATGGAAGAAATAAGAAGATGGCATTATCAATCCTCCATCTGATCATCATCCTCCATCTGATCATCATCCTCCATCTGATCATCATCCTGTTCCTCCTCCTCATCATCGCCGTCAGAGTCAGCCTGTGCGCCAAACGATCCACCAGTCTCAGGGTAGGTAGGTAAATTACCGGGCCAAGCTACATGTGTTGCAAACTCGGCTGGGGTAACATAAGGTGCTCCCTCTCCCAGTAACCTGTACTGATAAAATTCATCGTGAAGATGAATATAAGCTCTATGAGTGGCAGCCATCATCTGCATCATATGCTGATGCTCAAGTGATATCCGGGTGAAGCCCTGTGTGACAGCATCAGTAGATGGAGGCTGCACTGGTGGTCTCCTCCTCCTGGGTCTGGGCTGAGCTTCCTGCTCTAGTGGTGGAAGCTCGCACTGCTGGACTAAATAATCTCTGTTCACTAAAACTTTGGGGACTCTCCTTGAAGAACTAGTGAACTCAGGTGAAGGTACGACGACTCCCTGCCTCCTCAGTAAGGCAGATATGATGAGAGGAAATGGAATAGGGCGGTTCACTTTATACCCAAGGGCATAGAAGTGAATCTGCTCAGATAAGCTCAGCAATGTCAATGGTATGGCCCTGGAGGATAGAAAATAGAAGGCAACAACGCTCAACTGGAAGAGATAAAAGGTGGGTGACAGGAGTGATGTTATGAAGCATGAGGTAGGACCACGCCTGGGCTAGAGGGGTCAGCTGGGTCTTTAGGAGGTTAGATGGACTTCTTCCAACCCTACTCAGGTTGAAAAAGATCCAATCCTTGCTCAAGAAGTGAGCAACCTCCTCGAGGGAGTATCCTAACTCTCCCTCGGCAATAATCTTGTTTCTGTTTTCCTTCTAAAAACAAGTGTCATCCTCGGGAGTAGGCTCCCAAGGATTACCCAATAGGGTACTGATAGTATCCCGGTCATATGAAATATACCGGCCCCTCACCCAACTCGTCCGCTGCTGTCCGATACTCGGTGTGTCCTGGCGAGTCCTGAAGGCATTTGCATAAAACTCCATCACTAAGATGGGATCCCCCTCAGTAGGTAGAGAAAACAGGGGTCCCCATCTCCTCCTCTGGATTCCATCCTGCAGCTCAGGATAATCTCCAGCACTAAGATCCAACACCCTCTCCCAGATGAGTCTTTGCCCCTTTATCTTATGAAAGCGGGCCCATTTCGCGTCAGTGCGAAATCTCGTAGGATCCCTCGGACCTAACACTTCCTGTCCCTGAAGATCAGGATCCTCAGAGGTGGTATCAGTATCCGTGGCCTTCCTCTGTCTTTTAGAGGGACCAGCAGTGGGAATGGATTTCCTTGGTGCCATCTGCAAAAAGTAAAAATTTTCAAAATTAAGCACACACTTAATAAATCACACATTATATACAATCAACCAAATATTTACAAATATAAACACATGTAATTCACACAATTCAAAACAATATATTTTTGTATTTTTGTGATTTATAAAGAAAGTTAATATGCATATTTTTGTATTTTCAGCAATAAAAACAAAAATTCACACAAAATAATATGCATCAACAAATTTTTATATTTTTAATTTTTATTAATGCAAGAAAGTATAACAAATACTAAATAAGAAAATTTATTAAATTAAAAGAAAATAGGCATACTGGACTGATTTATTAAAAACAAAAATAAATACATACATGAAATAGTAACATCACTCAAAATTTTAACAAAATTCAAAACAGAGGCTGACACTACGCGTGTATGGGATGCTACGCGTCAGCCTGTTACTCCCACGCTACGCGTGGGCTTGCAGTTCATCCTCACGCTACGCGTCAGTGGGACGCTACGCATGAGCTGTGCAGAACAAAAAAAATAGGGGTTGCCCAACAGCAACCCCTTTCCAAACCACATTATATCCATTCAATTCCTAATTCCTAACAGCAATCAATTCCAATGGTCTTCTAATCCTAATCCTAACCACATTTATTTCTAAAAATCAAAAATTTAAAACCAAAACTAAAGAGAAAGGATTAGAACACTTACTTGTGATTCCTTGAGCAACTAGGATTGATAAGGTTTGGAAGAGAGACAACGAGGTTTCGAAAATTAGGTTTTGAAAACTTAAGTGAGGCAGAGAGGAGATCTTAGGTTTTAAACCTAAGATGGGCCTCTCTGGTTCAGTTTTAAAAACTGAACGTGGGCTCTGACGCTACGCGTGGATGGAATGCTACGCGTCAGGTCCAAAATTTAGAGTCCATGCTACGCGTCATAGTGGCGCTACGCGTGGGCTTCTGTTTTTGATTTTTCAAAATTTTGATTTTCAAAAACCTTTTCTTTTGAGTTTAAAACCCCTTTTCTTTTTAATTTAATTCTAATTTTTTTTTATTTTGAAAATAACAAGAAAAGAATGGGTTGCCTCCCATTGAGCGTTAGATTTAATGTCTCCAGCCAGACATTACCTCTGATTAATCAGGTGGTCTCCCAATATTCGTTGAGGATTCACCTGTCTTTTTCTTCCTCCTTCTTTTTCGATGCTTAATTACCTGTTTTTCATCTTTCAAGGCATCGGTTAATTTAAAACAATTTAATTGATTGGGAAGAGATATACCTGGTTCGATTGAAGGGTAAACTTTTTTCTCATTACTTGTCCTTAGATGTTCATGAGCACTAAAGTTTACCTCTTCTTCATAAACCTTGACTGCAACCATACTTTGATCAACATCTACTCTGATCCTTGCATTCTTCATGAAAGGTTGACAGGGCCCGCAAGCGCACGGGTTATGTCGCGTAATATAAAAGATTATCGTTCTCCACAGGGACTGTGTTCAAAGTACCGGCATATTAAAATTTAATTATCCACACAATTGATTTTTAAGATTTTTTATAAAATAAAGCACAAATTAAAATTGCACAGAATATGAATAAATATAAAAATAAAATTTACTTGACACTTAAAAATCAGAGTTGAGAATATCTTAGGATTTCAGGGGATTAAGATTCTATTTTATGTTAATGAATTTTAACTTTTCATAAATAAGAATCAAATTAAGTTTTCCAAGGCGAATTTTCCAAAAGCTAATTAATATGTTCCTCTCGGAATCCTATTAATGTACCTAATCTATGGAAAGCGCTGCTTAATCCTCAAAAAGGCCCATTATCGTTTTATAAAAACCCCTTTTATTTCCTCAAAAGAATTTTGATTACTTTCACAGTTTTACCGAGGTCACAAAAAGCATTTCAAAAATCTTAGGTTTAATTCAAAGCTTTCCGGTAAAAATAAATCTCTCGATTCTATTTATTACCTAAACTTACTAATATACTCGCAAGTATACAGTTTTATCATTTAGGTTCTTGTTTGGAATCACTAAAAGCATTAAGCATAATTGAACTAAATGGAAAATAGAAATTTATTTAATTCCAAGTCAAAATAACATTAAAATAAAATATTATCATACCCCCTTTTATCCCAAGATAATTAATTTAGCTACTCATGAAATAATTCAAATTCATATATATAATGGAAAAATAAAACATACAAGACATGGTAAAAATAAAGACTTACGGGTTTCTCCAAAAGCTCAGAATAATTTACCACTGTAATTCCTTGTTGCAATAATTTCTCCACCAATTACAAATTTAAATTCTCACTTTTACAGCTCACAACTCTTAAAATAAAATAAAGAAAAAGAAAGTAAAAGAAAAAAATGGGAACGGGACAGAGAAAGAAAATAAGAGAAATAAAATGAAAGAAAAAGAAAAGAAAAGAAGAAGAAGAACGAAGAAGAAAAAGAAAGAAAAGAAAGAAAATAGAAGCGGAAAAGGAAACAAAGAAAAGAGAAAGGAAAGAAGAATTGGAACGAGGCTGATGCTAATTGATGGGAAGAGATGATTGATGCTGGATGCTTGCAACTTCTTCTCCTTTTATAGGCGATGGAAAGGGGGGATCCAGCTAAGAAACTCATTGTAATTGCAAGTGGGAGGAAACTTTCGGTGCATGTGAGTTCCAGCTGTGCCAATTTGCATTATTTTAATATTTCTAATAATTCGGTGCTTGGATTTATTCAGCTGGGCAAATTCCGAGTGGAAAAATGGGTCGGTTTTCATCTTTTCTGCAAAATCCGAGTGAAAGGGTGCCTTTTGTGCTCAAAACCGAGTGAAAATGGTACTGTTCGTACATAAAACCGAGTGAAATCTTCACTCGGTGTTGAGTTGAGGGGTCGGTATTTAAGAAAACCGGTCGGTTTCGTTTGAGCGAGAGTTTCTCGCTTAAGCGTTTGTTGAAGGAAACCATCTCGCTCAAACGGATAAAGGTTCGCTCAAGCGAGAGGTTCTCTTTCACTGTTTCACTCGGAGAAACCTTGCTCAGATTTGCTTGTGTTGCTTGGAATTGACAAAGAGGGACTCGAATCCGACTGAAACCATTCACTCGGCTCAGGTTGATGGAGTTCATTTAGAACTGATTGAAGACACACTCGGCTCAGATTCAATCGGTTCCCAATCATTTTCACTTGGCTGTCTCTGAATTTGAACCACTCGGTTAAAGCTTTGCTTTGGAATTCACTCGGTCACATTCATTTGGATACATTCACTCAGATTTGCTTTGAAATATTTCAGTCGGCCTCCATTCCATGAAATGATACACTCGGAAGTGCCTTCTTGCTTTTTACTCGGAATGGCCTTCAGTCGTCAATCAACTCACTCGGAATGGCCTTCACTTTTACTCAGGAACTTGCACTTGAAGGGTTGGAATTTGACTGATTGAATTTCTTCTTATGTCCGAGCCTTGCTTTGCTCGGAAATGCATCTTTCTGACCCAACTCACTCGGATGTGCTTTCCTTGGAGACTTCTCACTCGGGCTCAGTGTGAAACTTGAGAGTCTGCCCGAGTGTGATTCATTTCTGGTCGGATTTTTCCTTCCTTGCTAAGAATTACTCGGAAATGCTTTGTTCTGCTTGAGAATGCCATTTTCTCTAAGCAAGACCACTCGGATTCCTCCTTAGTCAGCATTTATTCATTTCAGTGGCCTCTTCTACTCGGAATCCATTCACTCGGAACAGCTTTTTGCTCGGATTAGTTGAAATCAGAAAGCTCCCACTCGGATTCACTTCAATCAGCAAGCCTTTCACTCGGAGAATAGCTTTCAACATATTTATTGGAGGTCAGTCTCTTTTTTTCACTCGGAATGGATGCAGCCGGGGAAGTTTCTACTCGGAATCTCCTCCAACCGAGACTCATTCCATTTTAGTATTGAACCTTAGCCATTTATCGCTCGAAATGGCTTTGACAGGGAACTTTCCACTCGGATTTGGCTCTAACAGTGAAGTATTCCACTTGGCAATGCTCTATTCTGAATCGTTCCACTCGGAAAGGCTCCATTCTGAGCCATTCCAATCGGATTTACCTTCAACAGTGCAGTATTCCACTCAGATTTGCTCCATTATGAGTAATTCTACTCGGATTTGGTCCTTTCTCAGTCATCCCACTCGGATTTGGTCATTTTGAGTCGGAATTCAGCATTTCTGAGTCAGATTTTAACATTCTAAATCGGATTTCAGCATTCTGAGTCAGAATTCAGCATAAAAAGAGAGTTCTTTCTACTTTGGGCTTGTTCTTCTTGTTTCTTTATCATTTTATGGTCGTGTTTCTCTTGTTTTTGACCCTTTATTACCTTAATTCCTACAAAATAACATACCCAAGTAGACTAGAGTGGAAAGAAAGCGAAAATCGCAATAAATAAAGGAAAGACAGTGCATTATGATTAAAAATCCTAAGCAAACTAGATATATTTTATTGTATTAAAAAGCACTTATCAAAATACCCCAAACCAAAACATTGCTTGTCCTCAAGCAATCACCATATTTACAAGATAAAATATAGAAAACACTAAGCTTAATAAACTAAGGAAATCAAAAATAGAGAAACAAATTTATTTAAATGCCAATTTTATTTTTCTTATGTGAATCAATTTTCAATGTCAAGACTTGAGATACTCTTCTCATAATTTTCACTCAAGTGTTTCAAGGTTTGTGTATCTCTCAAATCATCATAGTCAAAAAACATTACCATAAGCTTGTTAATAAACCAGAAACTCCACAGTTTAGATAGAAAATATGTCAAAGTCTAAAGGACTTTCAAAGGGTTGTAACGTGGCCTTGGGTTGTATTGTTAAGGTAGGATTTTCAAGAAAAATGGAATACAAAAGGGCTTTAACAGTCATGAATGATTCAAATTTTTATCATTATAAATTTAACAGAGCAAATTTTTGAACTTTTATGGACTTTTTGGAATTCATTCAATATCATCCTTTTGATTTTCTTTTCTTTTTCTTGCGTTTCTTTGCATCCAATACCATATTTTTCTTAAGTCTTTTTTTTATTTCTTTGCTCCACTAAATTTCCAACTTTTTCACCATTAAGAGAATATCGGTCAATGAAAGGTTTCAAAGAAAAATTTTCGCTTTTAGGCTCAAAAGGGGCAACTAGAGGTCAAATTATACAAAATTCTGAGGCTTAAGAATAAGACCTAATTGTGCCTTTATCATCCAAAGACATATAATCAAAAACCATTTTGAATCGGTTGAAAAACAAGTTCTAGAATATTAATGACTTTGAGATTCACTCAATCAAGAAAATATGGGTTTTGAAAATTTGTTTGATAAATAACCCATTTTGGCTCAAGTCTAACCATGGAAAGTCTTTTCAAAGAAAATTTTAATCACATAAGGTTCATTTAAGCATTGATTTGGCATTTAAACAATCAAATTTTTGAAAATTTTACTCAAAATTTTGGGATCCTTAGATACTTTAGCTTTGTGTTTAAAGTAAATTTATCATGCAATCATGGTAAATTACAAGATTACAAATAAAATAAGGAAAACACACATGCATGAAAAATATAACAATCACACAACAAAACAAAACAGTTAAGTTTTCTTACCTACCACCCCAAACCAGAATTTGACATTGTCCTCAATGTTAAAATGGATGATAAAGGATAAGAAAACTTACCTGTAGTAACCCCAAACCAGCATCTGACATAGTTGGTTTTTTTTTAATAGAATAAAAGCTTAAAATAAAACAACAACTTTTTATAGGGTTACCTCCCTATCAGTGCTAAGTTTTAAGTCTTCAGCCAGACTTCTCACCGTTTGGATTTACTCATCAGGAGCATCAAACAAGTCCAAGTCACTTGCTTGTTGTATTGGTTGACCTGTCAGATAGTGCTTTACTCTCTGTCTATTTACCCTAAATGTACCAGATTTCTCGCTCCATAGTTCGACAGCTCCAAAGGGAAAGACTTTTGTCACCTTGAATGGTCCCGACCATCGGGATCTCAGTTTACCTGGAAAAAGCTTCAATCTGGAATTAAACAGTAAAACCATATCACCTGGATTAAATGTTCTCCGTTGGATGTGACGATCATGCCATTGTTTGGTTTTTTCTTTATAAATTCTGGCATTTTCGTATGCATCTAGATGGAGTTCTTCAAGCTCATTTAATTCCAACAATCTTTGTTCACCTGCAGCCTTATGATCAAAGTTAAGAGTTTTAACAGCCCAAAAATATTTATATTCTAGCTCAACAGGTAAATGACAGGGCTTCCCATATACTAGCTTAAAAGGCGTGGTTCCAATGGGAGTTTTGTATGCGGTTCGATACGCCCATAAGGAATCATCTAACTTAATAGACCAATCCTTACGTGATGTATTCACCACTTTTTGAAGAATATTTTTAATTTCCCGATTGGATACCTCAACTTGTCCACTAGTTTATGGGTGATAAGGTGTAGCAACCTTATGCCTAACTCCATATTTCTTTAGAAGGGTCTGAAAAGTTTTCTCAATAAAATGAGACCCTCCATCACTTATAACACATTTTGGAACCCCAAACCTTGGAAATATTATTTTCTTGAAAAGTTTAATAACAGTCTTAGCATCAGAATGGGGTGAAGCAATGGCTTCCACTCATTTTGACACATAGTCAACTGCCACTAATATGAACTGATTTCCAAAAGAGGAAGGAAAAGGTCCCATAAAATCAACACCCCATACATCAAACAATTCAACTTCTAAAATGGTATTCAATGGCATTTCTTATCTGTTACCAATGTTACCTGTTCTTTGGCAAGCATCACAAGTTAGAACATACTTACGTACATCCTTAAAAATATTTGGCCAATAGAACCCGGCTTGCAATATTTTAGCAGCTGTCTTGGAGGTGCTCATGTGCCCTCCATAGGAAAGAGAATGGCAATGATCCAAGATAGCATGGACATCATCTTGTGAAACACATCTCCGAATCATACCATCTGCACATTGCTTGAAAAGGAGTGGTTCATCCCAATAATAATGCTTGGCATCTGCATAAAACTTTTTCCTTTGCTGAATGCTAAGATCAGGAGGTAAAATACCACATGCAAGAAAATTTACAAAATCAACATACCAAGGAACACGTTGGATACTAAGATTCAAGAGTTGTTCATCTGGAAAAGATTCATTGATAGGAATATTATCTGTTTCTTCTTTTTCAGATGTCAACCTAGATAGGTGGTCAGCGACCAAGTTCTCGGTACCCTTCTTGTCCTTAATTTCCAAGTCAAATTCTTGCAATATTAGAATCCACCTAATTAATCTAGGCTTTGCTTCCTTTTTATTCAATAGATACTTAATGGCAGAGTGGTCAGTGTAAACAGTAACATGTGAACCTACCAAATAAGACCTAAATTTATCAAAAGCAAAGACAATAGCTAACAGTTCTTTTTCAGTTGTGGCATAATTTACCTGAGCATCATCTAGCGTCCGGCTGGCATAATGAATTACATGGAGCTTTTTATCCTTTCTTTTCCCCAACACAGCCTCCACTGCGTAATCACTCGCATCTCACATCAGCTCAAATGGGAGTTTCCAATCAGGTGGTTGTACGATGGGGGCAGAGATTAGAGCTTGCTTAATCCTGCAAAAAGCTTCCATACAAGATGAATCAAAATTGAAAGGCACATCCTTACCAAGAAGAGTTGTAAGAGGCTTTATGATCTTGGAGAAATCTTTAATGAACCTGCGATAAAACCCTGCATGTCCAAGAAAACTCCGAATACCTTTCACATTTGTGGGTGGAGGCAATTTTTTAATTACTTCCACTTTAGCCTTATCAACTTCTATACCTCTCTCAGACACCAGGTGTCCAAGAACTATGCCTTCTCTTACCATAAAATGGCATTTTTCCTAATTTAGAACCAAATTGGTTTCTTCACAACGTTGCAAGACTTGGCACAAATTTGTTAAACAATTATCAAAATCCAAACCATGCACTGAAAAATCATCCATAAAGACTTCCATCATATTTTCAATAAGGTCAGAAAAAATTGCTTGCATACACCTTTGAAAAGTCACAGGTGCATTACATAAACCAAAAGGCATACGTCTGTAAGCATAAGTCCTATAAGGGCAAGTGAAGGTAGTCTTTTCTTGATCAGATGGATGAATGGGAATTTGATGAAAACCTGAATACCCATCCAAATAACAGAAATAAGAGTGTTTCGCAAGTCTTTCAAGCATCTGATCAATAAAAGGGAGGGGAAAATGATCTTTTTTCGTGGCGCTATTTAACTTCCTATAATCAATGCACATGCGCCAACCAGAGACAATCCTAGTAGGAATCAAGTTATGTTTATCATTTTCAATCACAGTTATTCCCCCCTTTTTAGGCACCACATGGACAGGACTTACCCATTTACTACTATCAACAGGATATATGACTCCAGCATCAAGCAATTTCAAAATTTCCTTTTTAACCACTTCTTGCATTTTAGGATTTAATCTCCTAAGTGGTTCTACTGTGGGCCTACTTTCATCTTCTACAGTAATCCTGTGCATACAAAGAGAAGGGCTAATCCCTTTGATATCGTCCATTGTATAACCTATTAGCTTTCTATACAACCTAAGTTGTTTCAAAAGTTTTTCAGTTTCACATGGATTTAATTCAGCATTGATAATCACAGGATTTGTGGAATTAGGACCAAGAAATTCATACCTTAATGAAGCTGGTAAAGGTTTTAATTCCACATTGGGGCTTACCACTTTATTGCACATGACCTTAGTATCATGTGGGGCCTCAGAGCAATCAGATGTTTCTGTCGGCTCAATCATGAAAACAGTTTCAAGTGGGTCATTAGGAAGGGTTGCTTCCTTTACCACTTGTTCGACAAAATCCACAGTACAGCAAACATCATTGTAAGGTTTTTCTAAAACATTTTTCAAATTAAAATCAACCTTTTGGTCTCCAACAGTTAGAGACAACTTACCATTCTTGACATCAATCACAGCACCTGCAGTTGCTAAAAATGGTCTGCCTAAAATAATAAGAATCAAAGAATCTTCGTCCATTTCAAGCACAACAAAGTCAGCAGGTATAAAAAATTTTCCTATCTTAATAGGAACATCCTCTAAAATTCCTACAGGATATTTTACAGATCTATCAGCCAATTGTAAAGACATCCTAGTAGGTTTTAGTTCACCCAATCCTAACTTTTCAGCAACAGATAATGGCATTAAACTCACACTTGTTCCTAAATCACACAATGCTTTATCTATATTCATGTCACCGATCATGCAAGGAATAGAGAAACTACCTGGATCTTGGAGCTTGGGTGGAAGTTTCTTTTGAATTAGAGCACTGCACTCTTCAGTAAGTGCAACTGTACCATCTTCCTCCAGTCTTCTTTTGTTGGACAGAATGTCTTTCAGGAACTTTGCATATGTGGGCATTTGCTGCAAAGCATCTGTGAAAGGAATATTAATATACAATTTCTTTAAAACATCAAGAAACTTACCAAATTGTTTGTCCAACTTTGCTTTGGCTAAATGCTGAGGAAATGGAATAGGAGGTTGATATGGCTTAACTTCCTCCTTCTTTTCTTGTGGTTTCTCTTCTTCAATTACTGGATGAGATAAAGATTCATCGACTTTCTTTTTCTCCTTTGCTGTCTTGTCAACTGGCCCATCGTATTGAGTACCACTCCAAAGAGTGACAGCCATGGTTTGGTTAGATGGTCCAGCCTCTGGTTTCCCAGGAAATGTTCCCGGTGCTCTTTGAGAATAGGAGGCTTGTTGGGCAATTTGATTTTCCAGTATTTTGTTGTGAGTGGCAAGAGAGTCCACTTTTGAAGCCAAGTTTTTTATTGCATCAAAGAATTCATCATTTTGTTTAAGTTGAGTAGCTACAAATGTCTCCATCAAGGATTCTAGCTTTGATTTTTGTGGAATATAGGTTCCTTGTTGAGGTTTGTAGTTACTTTGGAATTGAGGTGGCCTATTTTGGAAGCCAGGTGGACCTTGTGGAGGTCTGTAGTTACCTTGATAATTTCCACCATAGTTTCCAATAGCATCCACCTGATGCATTTCTTGTTCTTGATTAGGAGTCATTGCTAAATGGCAATTTGTAGCTCCATGTCCTGAAACACCACAAACTTCACAAACAATATTAGTAGCACCTGTTGACCCTATTTTATCAAGTTTTAATGTTAATGCTTCAACTTTGGCAGAAAGTAAGGAAAGAGCATCAACAGAGTACTTACCTGGTGTTTTAGAAGGTAATCCTCTCTCAGAGTTCCATTGGTGAGTGTTTTGAGCTATTTCCTCGATCAGGTTCTTAGCTTCATCAACATTTTTACTCATGAAGGCTCCTCTAGCTGCAGCATCTAAAGAGATCTTTTGTGTGGAAGTTAGTCCATTATAGAAAATATGGATTGTCAACCACCTTTCTATACCATGGTGAGGACATTCTCTTAGCAACTCCCTGTATCTTTCCCAGGCTTCATACAAGGATTCATCATCTTTTTATGAAAAATTGATAATTTGTTTTCTCAGCACATTAGTCTTGTTTCTTGGGTACCATTTATTGATAAAAGCACTGGACAATTGTTCCCAAGTCGTGATGGATCCTTCAGGAAGAGAGTATAACCATGCTCTTGCTTTATCTCTTAAGGAGAAAGGGAAAAGTCTTAAGCGAATGGCATCATCGGTGGCTCCGTTCATCTTCAGGGTGTCACAGTATTCAAGAAAGATTTGAAGGTGAAGGTTTGGATCTTCAGAGGGTAAACCTCCGAATTGGTTCTGTTGAACCATTGAGAGTAGTGAAGGCTTCAATTCAAAAGTGTTAGCCTCCACTGTGGGTCTAAGGATGCTGGATCCTCTTCCATTAGTGCTTGGAGCGGCAAAATCTCTTAAGGGTCTGTGTTGGTCTGCCATTTATTTTTCTTTTTGTTCTTTTTGTTGTTTTTGTTGTTTTCTCAAAGCTCCAAGGGTACGTTCTATCTCAGGGTCAAATCCTAAGTTTAGATCGACACTACGGCTTCGTCGCCTAAATAGAAAATAAATGACAAATAAAACAAATAATTACAAAAATAAAACAACAACAGATACACAGAATATAGAACAAAATACAAAATTACAAAGAAAATAAAAATAAAAATAAAAATAACAATAAAAATATTAACAAGTATGATCTAATTGAATTTTAATATTGCCAATATTTGAGGGACAACAATCCCCGGCAACGGCGCCAAAAACTTGACAGGGCCCGCAAGCGCACAGGTTATGTCGCGTAATATAAAAGATTATCGTTCTCCACAGGGACTGTGTTCAAAGTACCGACATATTAAAATTTAATTATCCACACAATTGATTTTTAAGATTTTTTATAAAATAAAGCACAAATTAAAATTGCACAGAATACGAATAAATATAAAAATAAAATTTACTTGACACTTAAAAATCAGAGTTGAGAATATCTTGGGATTTTGGGGGATTAAGATTCTATTTTATGTTAATGAATTTTAACTTTTCATAAATAAGAATCAAATTAAGTTTTCCAAGGTGAATTTTCCAAAAGCTAATTAATATGTTCCTCTCGGAATCCTATTAATGTACCTAATCTATGGAAAGCGCTGCTTAATCCTCAGAAAGGCCCATTATCGTTTTATGAAAACCCCTTTTATGTCCTCAAAAGAATTTTGATTACTTTCACGGTTTTACCGAGGTCACAAAAAGCATTTCAAAAATCTTAGGTTTAATTCAAAGCTTTCCGGTAAAAATAAATCTCTTGATTCTATTTATTACCTAAACTTACTAATATACTCGCAAGTATACAGTTTTATCATTTAGGTTCTTGTTAGGAATCACTAAAAGCATTAAGCATAATTGAACTAAATGGAAAACATAAATTTATTTAATTCCAAGTCAAAATAACATTAAAATAAAACATTATCATACCCCCTTTTATCCCAAGATAATTAATTTAGCTACTCATGAAATAATTCAAATTCATATATATAATGGAAAAATAAAACATACAAGACATGGTAAAAATAAAAACTTACGGGTTTCTCCAAAAGCTCAGAATAATTTACCACTGTAATTCCTTGTTGCAATAATTTCTCCACCAATTACAAATTTAAATTCTCACTTTTACAGCTCACAACTCTTAAAATAAAATAAAGAAAAGAAAGTAAAAGAAAAAAATGGGAACGGGACAGAGAAAGAAAATAAGAGAAATAAAACGAAAGAAAAAGAAAAGAAAAGAAGAAGATGAACGAAGAAGAAAAAGAAAGAAAAGAAAGAAAATAGAAGCGGAAAAGGAAACAAAGAAAAGAGAAAGGAAAGAAGAATTGGAACGAGGCTGATGCTAATTGATGGGAAGAGATGATTGATGCTGGATGCTTGCAACTTCTTCTCCTTTTATAGGCGATGGAAAGGGGGGATCCAGCTAAGAAACGCATTGTAATTGCAAGTGGGAGGAAACTTTCGGTGCATGTGAGTTCCAGCTGTGCCAATTTGCATTATTTTAATATTTCCAATAATTCGGTGCTTGGATTTATTCAGCTGGGCAAATTCCGAGTGGAAAAATGGGTCGGTTTTCATCTTTTCTGCAAAATCTGAGTGAAAGGGTGCCTTTTGTGCTCAAAACCGAGTGAAAATGGTACTGTTCGTACATAAAAGCGAGTGAAATCTTCACTCGGTGTTGAGTTGAGGGGTCGGTATTTAAGAAAATCGGTCGGTTTCACTTGAGCGAGAGTTTCTCGCTTAAGCTTTTGTTGAAGGAAACCGTCTCGCTCAAGCGGATAAAGGTTCACCCAAGCGAGAGGTTCTCTTTCACTGTTTCACTCGGAGAAACCTTGCTCAGATTTGCTTTTGTTGCTCGGAATTGACAAAGAGGGACTCAGATTCGACTGAAACCTTTCACTTGGCTCAGGTTGATGAAGTTCATTTGGAACTGATTGAAGACACACTCGGCTCAGATTCAATCGGTTCCCAATCATTTTCACTCGGCTGTCTCTGAATTTGAACCACTCGGTTAAAGCTTTGCTTTGGAATTCACTCGGTCACATTCATTTGGATACATTCACTCGGATTTGCTTTGAAATATTTCAGTCGGCCTTCATTCCTTGAAATGATACACTCAGAAGTGCCTTCTTGCTTTTTACTCGGAATGGCCTTCAGTCGTCAATCAACTCACTCGGAATGGCCTTCACTTTTACTCAGGAACTTGCACTTGAAGGGTTGGAATTTGACTGATTGAATTTCTTCTTATGTTCGAGCCTTGCTTTGCTCAGAAATGCATCTTTCTGACCCAACTCACTCAGATGTGCTTTCCTTGGAGACTTCTCACTCGGGCTCAGTGTGAAACTTGAGAGTCTGCCCGAGTGTGATTCATTTCCGGTCTGATTTTTGAGAATGCCATTTTCTCTGAGTGAGACCACTCGGATTCCTCCTTAGTCAGCATTTATTCATTTCAGTGGCCTCTTCTACTCGGAATCCATTCACTCGGAATAGCTTTTTGCTCGGATTAGTTGAAATCAGAAAGCTCCCACTCGGATTCACTTCAATCAGCAAGCCTTTCACTCGGAGAATAGCTTTCGACATATTTATTGGAGGTCAGTCTCTTTTTTTCACTCGGAATGGATGCAGTCGGGGAAGTTTCCACTCGGAATCTCCTCCAACGGAGACTCATTCCATTTCAGCATTGAACCTCAGCCATTTATCACTTGAAATGGCTTTAACAGGGAACTTTCCACTTGGATTTGGCTCCAATAGTGAAGTATTCCACTTGGCAATGCTCCATTCTGAATCGTTCCACTCGGAAAGGCTCCATTCTGAGCCATTCCAATCGGATTTACCTTCAACAGTGCAGTATTCCACTCGGATTTGCTCCATTCTGAGTAATTCTACTCGGATTTGGTCCTTTCTCAGTCATCCCACTCGGATTTGGTCATTTTGAGTCGGAATTCAGCATAAAAAGAGAGTTCTTTCTACTTTGGGCTTGTTCTTCTTGTTTCTTTATCATTTTATGGTCGTTTTTCTCTTGTTTTTGACCCTTTATTACCTTAATTCCTGCAAAATAACATACCCAAGTAGACTAGAGTGGAAAGAAAGCGAAAATCACAATAAATAAAGGAAAGACAGTGCATTATAATTAAAAATCCTAAGCAAACTAGATCTATTTTATTGTATTAAAAAGCACTTATCAAAGGTCTTCCTAGGATCAGGGGGATCTCAGTATCCTCCTTCATATCCAGTACCACAAAATTAACTCTGAAGTGGTACTTATCAACCTTTACTAACACATCTTCCATAATCCCAAAAGGCTTCTTGACAGTTCGATCCGTAAACTGTAATTCTGTTTTTACCTCTTTTAGCTCAAATTCACCAATGCGCTTTATTAAATCTAAGGGCATCAAGTTGATGTTAGCCCCTAAATCTAATAACGCATTCCTGATATTGATATTTCCAATTGTTACAGGAATGGTGAAACTCCCTGGATCTTTGTATTTTTTCGGGGTTACACAGTTTGTTTCTTGCTCTGTATTTACTTACATATTTTTTTCTTTTTCATTTTTTTCATTTTTTTCTATTTTTTCACTTTCTTTCTCTTCTTCTTCTTTCTTTTTCTTATTCTTTTCTTTACAATCAATTTTTACAACATCAGAAGAAACAGCATTACATTGTTCCCTTAGGTTTTGAGTGTTTGTAGAAAACCCAGAACTCTTTAATTCGGCTATTTCTTTTGCAAGCTGACCCATTTGTATGTCTGATGCTTTCTGGGCAGCTTCATTTGTCTCTACAAACTGTAATAACTATTGAATAGATTCCTCTATTCTTGTCAATCTTGCATTGTCAGTTTGTTGTTGCTTAAATTGATTGTTAGGAGGTCGGTTGGAAGGTCCAGCATCCTGTCTCTAGCCAATATTTTGATTTTGCCAACCCTACAGGTAATTGTTAGGAAAAGAATTTTCATGATTGAAAGGAAAATTACCTAAAGGTGCTCTTTAATGGTTCATGAAATTGGCTTGCTCTTGATCATTTCCACAGTAACCACATGGTTGTTCTCCCATGCAGTGCATACATTGTTTAAGTTGAGCAGGGGGTGGTGACGCTACTTGAGCAATTTGGAGTTTTTCCAATTACTTGCTCATAACTTCAATTTGTTGGGTCAGTAATTTTTGCTGAGCCAACACCGCATCATTTACTCCCAATTCGAGCATTCCTGGCTTCCTTTGTATATTACCTCTTTCATGCTTTGCTTGGCAGTCACTGATAGCCATTGATTCCAATATTTCTATGGCTTCCTCCACAGTCTTGTTCATTAAAGAACCACCTGCACAAGCATCTAACATCATCTTGAACTGAGGCAATAAACCATGGTAAACGATTCTTACCTTTTCAGCATCATTCAGGTTGTGATTTGGACACTTTCTCAAGAGTGCCTTGAATCGTTCCCATGTCTCTCCTAATGATTCATCATTATTTTGAGAAATAGAGTGTATGGTTGTCATTGCTTCAAAATATTTTGAAGGAGAATAAAATCTTTCCAAAAATTTTCTTTCAACATCGGACTAGTTTGCAAAACTACCTGGTGGACAAGATTTAAATCATTCTTTTGCTTTACCAATCAATGAAAAAGGGAAATGTCTCATATAAACAGACTCTTCTTGATTGGGTTCAAAACCAATTGTGCTGCATAACTCATAAAAAACAGTTAAATGTTCATATGGTTCTTCATGATTTAAACCAGCAAATTGGTTGTTTTGAATAATATTTAAAGTGGCAGGTTTAATCTCCACTGGCAAAACTGGTCCTTGAAACATTCCCGAAACTCGGGGTGGACCATTAATAGCAGCAAACTGTCCCAATGTTCTCCTTTCAGCAGCCATATTTGAATTTTCAAAATTAGAAGTAGAAGAAGATTTAGTTTGTGTTTTAGATTTCAAAGACTTGATTTTCTTTACAAACTTTTCTATCTCAGGATCAAAATAAATTTTACCTGCGGTAGATCGAGTTTGCATACACAAACTAGACAAAGAAAGTTAGTGTAACAATAAATAAAAAAAATAATTTTAACTAAGGTAAAAAAATATTTACCATGGTAATTAAAAATTTACTGTTTTACTAAAACAATTCAATCCCCGGCGACGGTGCCAGAAAACTTGTTAACCCGGCGATAGCTTCTCAACAGTTCGTTTCCACCACCAGGTTGTTAATTGGCAAGCGCACCAATCAATTGTAGTTTTCAAAATTTAGATATCGTTCCACTAGGATTGAAAGTCCAATAACAACAGTAATTTTCTATTTACTATGGTAAATGTGAAGGAAGTTATAGACAAAAGAATGATTTATATACAATTTATACAATATTCACAGGATAACATGATTGAGTGGTTCATAAGATAAAAGAAAATAAAATCTATCTAAAAAGTTGAGTTGCAATCTAGAATAGGTAAGATACTTGAGAT
Organism: Clitoria ternatea; assembly: GCA_037962975.1. Taxonomy (NCBI): domain Eukaryota; kingdom Viridiplantae; phylum Streptophyta; class Magnoliopsida; order Fabales; family Fabaceae; genus Clitoria; species Clitoria ternatea. The sequence continues at coordinate 185,596,058 of CM075671.1, forward strand.
AAACACAGATAAACAAATTATGTTGGAAATTGGATCCCTAATCTAGAATAACAATAAGGAACTCAAGACATGCATATTTAATCATCAAGTTTCATGTCATTGCAGCTTAAAATCATTATAACCGATCCCTCGTGATATAAATTCTAAGAATTCACCGTAAAGTCCGATCCCTCGTGAGCTTTCTCAGTAAAAACTTGCATTAAGACCTGGCCTTATGGCAACAATGGTTAATAACCCCTATAGAATTGAGATACCAAGGGTATTCCAACTTTTTACTTTCGTCAAAATAAGTTTCAATACGGCATGAACAATCATTCTGCCGTTTGACATTCATACTAATAAAACAAGTTTCAATACACATGAAAATCATTCTCCCGTTTGACGTTCATATTAATAAAAGGTTGAAATACTAACATGGACTTGAATCATAAACATGCAGAGGTCGAATTCACAACATTATACTCAATAGATTAGTTCACTAATTCCAACATAAACAAATTAGTTACACATAGTGAAAGTAAAAACAACACTTACAGAGTTTGACATCACGAAGAGGATGGGAACTTCACGATACAACGATCATAATACATCGAAACATACTCAAGTATCTAGAAAACTATTCTAGAACTACAACTCACAAAAGAAGTACTCAAAGTCGAGCACAAGAGAGAAAAGAAGAGAATGGGATGCTATGGGATGATTTAGAATGGTGTTGGATGGCCCTATTTATAGGGCTGAGCAAAGGTGCTGACGCTACGCGTCAGTGTGACGCTATGCGTCAGGCCCCTGACTCAGCTTCCATTAAACAGCTGATAATGGCCACTTCAAATTATTAAAATTGATCATGCTTGGCCACTTGGACGTGTCTCCACTGTGTTTTGGCCATTTGTGTTGAGTGGGATGGCCCTTGGTGCTGAGTGGGGTGGCCATTATTGGGTCAAAGCTGAGTGCTTGGCCAAGTTGGAAGTGGAGTCCACGCAGCACTGACGCTACCCGTGGCTGTGACGCGTAGCGTCAGCATCAAAAATAGCTGTTGATGCTACGTGTGGGGTGAGGCTACGCGTCAGCTCCTCCAGTGTAATTTTCTCTTGATTTCTTAACTTTTTCACTACAAAACTTAGAGAAAATTGATCAAGGGCAGATTATTTCCAACAACATCCATTTATGGAATTTAAATCCTAATTTTCTAATAAATTAAACTAATTTTTGTAATTTTTATGAAATTTTTATTAAAGCTTTCATTGAAAATTTGAGGATTAACAATAGACAAGTCTAGGACTTGATCATGAGTTTAAGAGATGATGCCTTATGATGGCTTATTAATTTCATGTGCATATATATGTTGTTGATAGGATTGTATTCCGGACGATGATGCATAATAACCGAGGCAATCGGAGCGTTTGGATTGCGATTCTTCTCTCGAGGTAGGAGAGGAGTTTACATTTCAAATCGCATGAGTGAATTAATTGCTAATTATGTATATGTTGAACTCATGCAATGCCTTGCCATGAATGTCTTATACGATTAATTTGATGAAGTGATGAATGATGGCTTGGCTTATATTGATTGTTATGAAAATGTATGTATATATATATAATGTTGATGATAAGTGTTTGATGGTCCCTTGGTTGGACATAAAATCAGATGAGTATGAAAATCTACAAATGGATGAACTACATAAATTGTAGAAGATTGTTTTAGAGAGATTATGTAGAAAAACGAAAGATGGAGTGATGTGGGTTATAGTTAAAACCTTCCTCTTGTAAAATTAAATAAGTAAGAGTGATTGATAAGTTGGAATGAGGATTTTCGAGTATGAACGGGTAGAAAGAGTTTTATATGCCTCATGTGATGTGTATGATGTATATTGGTGGTGATTAAGTTGGCCTAGAATGAGGTTACATGTGTTAAGTTGTGAGAATTGTTGATTCTGCATAAGTCCTGATAGTCTCGCTCAAGCGAGATGGGATCTCACTCAGGCGAGAATCCCCTATCTCGGTATTATGGTCTCTGGGCCAATTTCGCCCAGGCGAGCGAGTGTTCCGCTCGAGCGTGTTGAGTGAGATGTGATCAGGTGAGATCCTAGACGAATCTCGTTCAAGTGGGCGTGGCCGCACTTGAGCGAACGAAAAAAAAGGAGTCAGTTTTGGATAATTTTGCCGAATGAAAAACCGAGCGAGAGACGAATCGGTTTTGGGATGATTTTATCGAGTGAAAAACTGAGCGAGAGACAAATCAGTTTTGGGATGATTTTACCGAGTGAAAAACCGAGCGAGAGATGAGTCATTTTTGGAATAATTTTGCCAAGTGAAAAACCGAGCGAGAGATGAGTCGGTTTTAGAATAATTTTTTCGAGTGAAAGACCGAGCGAGAGGAGTCGGTTCTAGAATAATTTCACTGAGTAAAAAGCCGAGTGTTGGGAAGCCTTGCCCGAGCATGCGAGTGTGGAAGGGAAGGACGACCTCTGGTCGGCTTTCGCTTAAGCGAGTGGGTGCCTTGCTCAAGCGAGTGTTAGTGGGGTTCCTTACTGGATAATTCTCACCCGAGCGAGTGGCTAGTTGAAGGGAGCCTCGCTCGAGTGAATGCATGTGGATTTTGTTACTGGATGATTCTCACTCGAGCGGGTGACTGAGTGTGAAGGTGCTTCGCCCGAGCGAGTGAGCTTGGGGACGCTACTGGAGGCATTTCGTTTACGCGAAAGGGGTTGCCCCTGCGAGCCTGATCTGTCTCGCTCAAGCGGAGATGAATCTCGCTTGAGCGAGTTTCCACCAGAATGGAATTTGCTCAATTTTATTTGTGGCAGGCTTATGTTAGACCCCCCTTCTTGGTATTATGAGACAATTATAAGATGATTATAGGGATGTATGAGGGATAATGTAATGACGATATAACATGGTGGTGATTAAGGTTGATTGGTACATGGGGACTAATTAATTGTGATGTATTTACTACCTGAAATAGAATCATGAAAGGGTGATAATGAGATTATGATGATAGGATTATGAGATATATCCTAGAGTGAATTTGAAATTAATGAAGGGATAAATAAATGACATAGTATGAATTATAAATGGATGAATTAGAGGAAATATGACATTAAACAATGATAGATGATGATGTTGAGTACTCTCTTGCACAAAGAGGTGTATATTGATATTGATAAATTGTTGTGTGCCATTGTGTGTGATACAAGCATAGTCTTGTAGGTGTGGTATGAAATATGAAATTGAAAATGTTGAAAATGTCATATATATATATATATATAAATACATACATATATATACATGAGACAATGGTAATGAATAATGAGATGAAAACCCACTAAACGAAAGTGTGGTAATAGTGATGAATATTATGTAATGTTGTAATGCCATTATGGTTGATTGCAAGTATTGACTTACGTGTATGATATGAAATATATGTGAAATATGTTGAGATGAAAATGCCACATTAAAACTTGAAAATAATGGCTAAGAAACCAACAATGATGAAATCCACTAAGGTGTATGGTGGAGTTGGTGATTATGATGATGATGTTTGATGAGTGGCATTTAGGATGCACAGAGTGAGAATGCATTTAATTTGCATTGCATTACATCCATGGCATATCATAGCCGCCGATGTTGGAACATTAGGGGAGTTCCCTCGGCCGACCCAGTAGGAGGGTGGCTCAGTGCACGAGCAATATGTTGTTTCCCCTATGACTTAGTTTGTAAGTCACGAAGCTGTCCATGCTGAGCTACGGGGAGCTGCATGTGGTTGACCCTTGTGGGGGGTGGCTCTTGAGGAGCAGGTGTCCCTGGTGGTCTTTTGGATCACAGCTGCCATTTTCAGAATCATGGTTGGCCCGCAACACCATATATTGAATATGTTGTATACCGCGGTCATGGTAAAAATGACCAGGTGTTGCAAAATGGGCGATGTGGTTTGGTACCAGTAAAAATATGGTGAATACGTATGCATTATGATATATGTGTACACATTTTACTACTACAGTAGGGGCATGGTATGTGATCATGCTTGAACCCACAATTTGGTGTTTATTCCCACAGTCGGATCCGCATTTGTTGTTGTCTATTCTATTGTGCATATGCATTAGCCATAAGAGCATTTGCATATAGCATGGAGATATGCCAGATTATGATGATGATTGATGATGATTGAGATGGTGGTATGGTGTTGATGAGACGAGAAATTAATATATCGAAAGACCACATAAAAGTAATAAATGATATGAATAAACGAAATGATATTCATATGATGATATGTATGTTCTGGCCCAATGTAATGAAGGGCGTATTTGTTTATGATTGATAATGATGATGTTAGCCCATGGTGGCTTTGATGAAAGACCGGAATGGTCTATGTTGACGTGTTGGCCTATTGTGGCGGTGTGATAGATGTGTATATGCTCGCTTTGCTATGATTTGATGAATAAGTATGAAATAAGTATATATTGTTGAATTAATAATCTATGATGATCGTTGATGTGTTTAGCAAAGCATACATGATGTTGATATGCATATGCACATAATTTCAATTGTATTAATATCGTCATTTGAAATGTATAACTCACTCTCCCATGTGGTCTACTTTTTAGTATTGATGTAGGAAAAGCATGGGACGAGAATGTTTATGAAGTAAAGTTTTTGGGAAGGTAAATAGTGGTAATGGAATGCCTTGGCCGGTAGCGTTTGTAATTTAATGAGTTATGTATAAAATGAATATTATGATATTGTTTATTACTGACGTTGATGGATGAACTATGGATACGTACAGATATGGATGATGTATTAATATTGGGGGCATTGGATTCACACCCATTTGGTATATATTAAAATGTCGATTATGTAATTATTTTTGGAAAGCATAAGAGGTGGAGATATATGAATTTGAGGCTGAACTGGTTATGGTCTATTAGGAATATGGATATTGGAGACGTATGTTGCATGACCATATAGATATGTATATATATATATATTTTAGGCATTGCATGCTTATAGGATTATGTGAAATGATAATGGTTGTCTATTAGGCTTATGATATGCCTTTGCATGCTTTGCCGAGCCTTTTCTCATATCTCCATATATGGGACTAGGCTTGTGCCCGGTATACACATTCTTCCGCTGTAAGCTCTATTATTTTTGTATACCTTTATGGGTAAACTATTTCTCGATCCAGTTATAGGTTACTAAATCTCACTCTTTGGTTTTCTGTGGTTCGAGTCTTGGTGTAGTCGAGATGGTGTTTAGAAACTGTTTTTGAATGCGAAAAATTTACTCATGATTTTATTATTTAATTATGATGATTACATCAGGATTCGAGTACAGAAAATTAGGGGTGTTACAATCTGGTATCAGAGCGTATTTTGCTCTGAATTGGAGTTCTTGATCATTGTCAATGCATGGTTGCTTGGTATTAAAGTTGATGTCATGGATGGTTAGAGCACAATTGCTCAATAGAGAGATGATTATGGTGATTAATGGAGCGTGATGCTCATTATTGAAATATGGATATTTTATATAGATTTAAGAGTGGTAATTATCTTGAGGATGATATTATGTTTGATTGCCCTACATGGACATAAGAAGGACTAAGTGTCTAGGAATTGTGAATTGATTACAAGGGCATTATTGCTTATTGAGGATTATTGCGAATCATTAAAGTTGAGTTATGATTAATTCATATCGAGGATTCTTTGTGAATGATTGTCCATGTTATGATTGATGTTATGGGAGTATGCCCTTTTCATTGAGGTTGTATGATATACTTGTAGAGCATAGTTGCTCATTGGAAAACTTAATGATTCATGAGATTGAATATATAAAGATGAATTTTGCGTGTGATAAATATGGATGTTTGTGTAAGTCCGGCCAAGTTCCTTACACTATTTCATTCGAATGACGAATACATTGATATTATGCATTTGAATATTGATATTTGAGTATGACTTTAATTGATGATGAAATTGAACCATGTGTGATCATGGATATAGTGTGTGGAATGCTAATTGATTTAATGAAGGACCTATGCCGTATGTTGATCACGGGTAGGGGATGTTAGATGTGAAAGATTCATGTGTTAAAATTAAGTTGTGTGAATGATGGTGATAAAATTCCCTATTGTGGGTATTCATAAAAATTAAAATGATTGGGGTTGTGACTCGGTTATATGTTAGTGAACCGAGTGAACGATTGGTTTAATTGTGATCCACTAGATGTGGTAACCCCAGAATACCAATGTGATCTGATAAGATCGAACCTTGTCGAATTAGACCCTATGGTGGTCTAGGCTCTACGGTGTTTCTATGAGCCATGTTTAATGATTATATGTGTTGTGGAAGTATTCCATGATGGGTGCTAGGTGACCCTTGAACTTTTGAGCCTCATGTGAGATCGAATCTTGTGAACGGTTGGACCATGGTGAAATAAACTGTGAAATGAGTTGTTGGGGCTAGAGCCGATGTGGGATTGGATTAGAAATGTAAACATAAACCCCTATGTACTTGGTGAATAATAATGATGAATTCAGGGTATGACTTAGCATTGGCTATAATGAAAAAATAAAAAATAAAAAATAAAAAAATTTATGATATAACCTTGGGTTAAATTATGTGCTCTTGACGTTATGATTAATAGATTAATTGTGGATTATGATGTGAGTAAAGGTAATATGTATGAACATGAGTTGGTGATGGAATTTAATTCTATAGATACCTCCCTTTTTGCTTTGGAAAGAAAATATATTGGTGATTGAAACCACATATCGATGTAATACGATGTGAATCGTATGTCCAGTACATGGAATATGGCTATCATAAATGAGGAAACCCACTAGTATGGGAGATTTTTATGTGAATTTGGTGATTTGTTTAGGCTTGAATCAGATTAAAGCTGACGATGTTTGAATTAGACAAATGATTTCTAAGTTATTTGACTATGACTTCGAGATGAATAAAGTCCAATGGTGGGGTGATTACCCTATGATGATTAGAAATCTATGGTGGATATGACCATATACGGTTGTGGTGGTTAAAAATAGATGAATTATATGGCATGATTTATGTCGGATCATGATTAAATGATAATGTGATGTGAGTGTAGTACTCACAGAGTTGTGTAAATTGTCACACAGTCTTGTGTGTGAAGAGATATTATTTGAATTGATATGAATAATGTGAGTGATAAGACATGAAGGTACTTATCCTGATATGTCTCTACATGCCATAGGCATTGTGGCAACATGCACTTATGCGCCAACCTCATGTGTTTGTGGTAACCACTACGGGATTGGGATGCCTTCCTGTATGTCGGATGCAGCAACACATAGACCGGGCAAGTGTAGCATTGTAACTGCTTATGGTGAATGTATTGAACTTATCCGATGGTACTGGATAAGAATATGAGAGTTGTGATAAACAAACTTGAAAACCGATGAGTGGTGACTGGTTTCGGATATACGAAGTTTTATACTTGGATAAAGGAATGGTAATGATCATGTTTTGCTGGACTTTGGAAAGTCTGATATCATTTCTTAGTGTCATTAAACTCTATGTTGAACTTCGAGGACGAAGTTTCTTTTTGGTGGGGTGGATTGTAATATCCCGGATTTTAGGGAAAATAAATTTATTGGATAATGATAATTGATTATTTATAGTCAAGTAATTATGGGAAAATTAATTAGACATTAGAGGTGAATTATTGGTAAATTAAGAATTACCGGAACCGGGTGATTTAACAGATGATGTGGGACCTACTTGGTTAAATTAGACATTTAATGGGTCTAGAATGTTTAGAAAATTATTGTGGTTACGATAGTGTAATTAGAATAATTTTTAGTGCTAAGATGATAATTAAATGGACTCGACGTATGTTATTAGACGGGGAAAATACGAGCCAAAATGGAATTAAAAGAAAATTAAAATCCCATTTCTCCTCCCATTTTCACTGTGACCTCTTTCTCTCTATCATTTGATTCTTTTACCCATTAGATAATAGGGAATTATTACCCATTGGTAAAAGCAAAATGTGACATCCTTTTAACCATTGGACAATGTCCAATTTTGGTCTAATTTTTCCCTTTCTCTTCCTCATTCTCGGTACACTCTTCTCCTCCACTCTATCTTTATCATTTTCTTATTCTCCTTCATCCTTCTTTTGCCCAAACCGTGACACACCCTCTTCTATACCCATTTTCATCAAAACTAATACAAGAGCTTGGAAATGTGAGGCATCTATGGAGCTTGGGAGCTTGCATTGGTCATCTCCCTCTCCCTCACTTCATTTTCGTTTTTGGTGGAGCTTGGATTTGAGGTAAAGATCTCTCACCTCTTCCTTATCTCATTTATGATTTTGGGGTATTGGGTTGAAGATGGTGATGTTAGAACCCTTGCATATGGGTGGAAATGGAAATCCTAGGCTTGAATGTTTGGAAGTGAAACCCTTGATTTAGGGCTTTATGATTATGTGAGATTTAGAGGTTGATGAGGTCATTATGATAAAATAAAATGGATTGAAGATTGATAGAGATTGTTGATGGTTGTTGGGTGATTTTGGAGAAGAAACCCTAAGTATTAATAATTTGGGGGTTTTGACCCACTTGAAGATCTTGATGATTTTTGTTACCTTGGAACGATGTTATACATAGAAATGAGTATTTGAAGGATAGGAGTTGAATATTGATGTTAATAAAATGGTGAACTAAGTCATGAGTAGCAAATGATGGTATATGCATGTATATAGGTATGTTGATTTGAGGGATTAGTCTTAAGTGTTGATGTTGTTGGATTTGTTTAACCCTTAAGACTTAGAGAATCTTGGCTATGGGAAAGGAATTTCTAAAGCCTAACATAGGCGTATGAATTTGGAGTATAGACAAGTCTAGGACTTGATCATGAGTTTAAGAGATGATGCCTTATGATGGCTTATTAATTTCATGTGCATATGTGTGTTGTTGATAGGATTGTATTCTGGACGATGATGCATAATAACCGAGGCAATCGGAGCGTTTGGATTGTGATTCTTCTCTCGAGGTAGGAGAGGAGTTTACGTTTCAAATCGCATGAGTGAATTAATTGCTAATTATGTATATGTTGAACTCATGCAATACCTTGCCATGAATGTCTTATACGATTAATTTGATGAAGTGATGAATGATGGCTTGGCTTATATTGATTGTTATGAAAATGTATGTATATATATATATAATGTTGATGATAAGTGTTTGATGGTCCCTTGGTTGGACATAAAATCAGATGAGTATGAAAATCTACAAATGGATGAACTACATAAATTGTAGAAGATTGTTTTGGAGAGATTGTAGAAAAACGAAAGATGGAGTGATGTGGGTTATAGTTAAAACCTTCCTCTCGTAAAATTAAATAATTAAGAGTGATTGATAAGTTGGAATGAGGATTTTTGAGTATGAACGGGTAGAAAGAGTTTTATATGCCTCATGTGATGTGTATGATGTATTGGTGGTGATTAAGTTGGCCTAGAATGAGGTTACATGTGTTAAGTTGTGAGAACGTAAAAATTCAAGAATATATCTCATGTTTTTTACTAGGGGTAAGGTAGCCCAAAGTATATGTCTAAGGCGTTGATAATGCCCCGATGTTTTTTCATTAGGAATTAAGTTGCCTAGGGTGTGTTCTTGAGGCTTTCGACAGAAAGTGACAGTTTAGGAGTGTTGCCCTAATATTTGCCCTTGAAAATGAACAGCCTAAGGATCGGTACCTGAAGCTTTTGAAGGAAAATATACAATTGACAGGTATTTCCAGAATATTTTGATTAGGAGACAGATAAATAGCCTAGGAATAGGTACCTGAGGCTTTTGACAAAAAGTGATAGTTTAGGGGTATTGCCCTAATATTTGCCCTTGAAAATGAACAGCCTAGGGATGGGTACCTGAAGCTTTTGAAGGAAAACAGACAATTGACGGGTATTGCCCAAATGTTTTGATTAGGAGATAGATAAATAGCCTAGGGGTAGGTTCCTGAGGCTTTAAAGGAAAACAAATGGTTTGGGGACATGCCCCTGATGCTTTTGATTAACAAAGAAATCAATGAAAGAGAAATGTTTCCCTGAGTGACATCTGTGATCTTCATGGGAATCCATATCACTTATGGCAGAGCAGAATATCTTTAACTATCAACCACTGTATACTTAAGGAGTATCGAATTTCCCAAGATTGAAGTCACTTTGATCCATTTATATGTTTTCTATTATTATTATTATTATTATTATTATTTATTTTGTTTGAAAATGTTTCCCATAAAGCATCAATTAAATGATCTAGCAAAATGCCTATAAAGGAAGAAAATATTATGAGATTATGACAAAAACAATGATTAACATAAAAATGTTACTTGGTGAAATTCTACATTTTTTGGAATTTTTTTTACAAGTTTCAATCATGATTCAAATTTACAAAGGACACCAGTATTTGCTTTGACATCTGTACTGCTCCTGAAATTGAATTTTCCTTATCAAGTATAATACTTCTTAACAACATCTGAATTCATTGGGAAAGGTAAATCATCACCATCCATATTGGTCAAAATCAGAGCTCCTCCTAAAAAAGCCTTCTTGACTATGAATGGTCCCTCGTAGTTAGGCATCCATTTTCCCCGATTGTTAGTTTGATTTGGTAAAATCTTTTTCAAGACTAGTTCTTCTTCTTGAAATTGATGAGGCGTACTTTCTTCTCGTATGCTTTCTTCATTCATCTCTGGTATAATTGCTCATGACAGAGAGCGCTTAACCTTTTTCCTTCTACCAAGTTTAACTGGTCACACCGGGATTGTACCTGATAAGTGCTTTATAACACAATAAATTAGATCTAGTTTGCTTAGGATTTTAATCATTATGCACGGTATTTCCTTTATTTATATTGATTTTTGCTTTCTTTCCACTATATTCTACTTGGGTATGTTATTTTGCAGAAATTAAGGTAATAAAAGGGTCAATAACAAGAGAAAAACGACCATAAAATGATAAAGAAACAAGAAGAACAAGCCTAAGTGGAAAGAATTCTCTGAATTCCGACTCAGAATGATGAAATCCGAGTAGGATGACTCAGAAATGATCAAATCTGAGTAAGATGACTCAGAATGGAGCGTTGCCGAGTGGAATACTTCCCGGTTAGAGGTAAATCCAAGTGGAAGATTCCCTATCAAAGACATTCTGAGTAAAAAATGGCTGACCTTGAAGGAATATGTCCCGGTTGGAGGTAAATCCGAGTGGAACCTTCCTGATTACAACTAATCTGAGTGAAAAAGGGACTGCCCAAAGGTATTATCCGAGTGAAAGAATTACTGATTGAAGCAGGTCTGATTTGGGGAACAACTGCTTCTTCTGAGCAAAATTGTCTCCGAGTGGACCGTCTCAAAGACTATTGTCCGAGCAAAAGAAGCCACTGAATGAACACCTGTTGAATAAGGAGGTCTCCGAGTGGTGTCATTCGAAGAAGATGGCATTCTCAAGCAAAGAACAGGTCCTTTCCGAGTAGTTTGTTTCGGAGAAAGTGTCTTATCAAGCAAGGAAAAGAGTCTGATCGGGAATGAGTCTCTTCGGGCAGACTCTTAAGTTTCAAACTAAGCCCGAGTGAGATATCTCCAAGGAAGGTACTTCTGAGTGAGTTACATGTGAGGGGCACTTCCGAGTGAGTTGGGGGCAGAGAGTTGCATTTCCGAGCAAAGCAAATCTCGGACCTGGGAAGAGCTTCTATCGGCCAGATTCCAGATTCTCTCAAGTTCCAAAATTCCTGAGTGAAAGGCAAAGCCAACTCCTGAGTGAATACAACCGAATGGGCTGATTGACAGTTGAGGCAATTCCGAGTGAGAAGCAAGTCAGACTTCTGAGTAAATGTGTCCGAATGAATGTGTCCGAGTGGTTCAATTTCAGAGACATAGCCGAGTGAAACATTTTGAGGATGCCGAATGAATCATTTGAATGAAAACTTCCCGATCCCGAGTAAGTCACTTTTCAATCGGTTCCGAATGAATGTTTCAATCGGTTCCGAGTCACTCTTTAATCAATTCTGAGTGAATCACTTTTCAATCGGTTCCAAATGAATGTTTCAATCGGTTCTGAGTCACTCTTCAATCGGTTCCGATTGAATGTTTCAATCAGAGTTGCTTTGCTCGTCCATCTCTCCTCACAGCCACAACACCGACTCCATCCAATTGCACACCGGCTCCTCACAACACAGTCCAGCTTCTCACAGCCATAACACCGACTCCCCTCAAACCAACACCATCCAACTCCACACAGCCATAACACCGTCCAGCTTTCCTCTCAACACTCCAGCCCACAACGTTCAGCTCCTTAAACCAACATCGTCCAGCTTCAAACAGAGACAAATTCTAAACAAAGCTTTCACTCGGTCTTCTATGAATGAAGAGCACCTTCCATATTCCCAACGAATGCCCATGCTGACTTGGATTTCCACTATCCAAGTGGATCCTTGACTTATGAAGGGGCGGCTGACAACAAAACAAAAGGGAAAATAATAAAAGATTTTCCACTAGCCACCGATCCCTATAACTGCTGAAGTCCAGGCTGTATCCAAGCTGATCTAGTGGGGCGGCTGACAAGAAGACAAAAGAGAAGCCCCACTAGCCACCGATTATTAACGTCCAGGATCTCTATAAATAGGGGGAAGTCTGAAGCCATTAAAGTGCATCACTTTTAATTCAGTTCTCATTCTTCTTTCCTTTCTCTTTTCTTTCTTTTCTTCGTTTCCTTCTCCGTTCCATTTTCTTTCTCATTTTCTTTTCCTTTTCTTTTCTTTTTCCTTCGTTTTCTTTCTTTTTTTTATTTTCTTTCTCTTATTTTATAAAAGAGTGGTGAGGATTGTAAAAGTGAATGTTCCAATTTGTAATTAGTGGAGGAATATTGCAACAAGGAAATACAATGGTAAAATTATTCTAATCTTTTGGAGAAACTCGTAAGTCTTTATTTTTACCATGTCTTGTATGTTTTATTTTTCCATTATATATATGAATTTGAATTATTTCATGAGTAACTAAATTAATTATCTTGGGATGAAGGTGGTATGATAATATTTTATGATAATATTATTTTGACTTGAGATTAAATAAATTTCTATTTTCCATTTAGTTCAAAAAATGCTCAATGCTCTTAGTAATTCCTAACAAGAACCTAAGTGATAAAACTGTATACTTGTGGGTATATTAGTAAGTTTAAGTAATTAATAGAATCGAGAGATTTATTGTTACTGGAAAGTTTTTGAACTAAGCCTAAGGTTTTGAAATACTTTTTGTGACCTCGGTAAAACCGTGAAAGTAATCAAAATCTTTTGGGGAATAAATAAGGGATTTTCACAAAACAATAATGGGCCTTTTCTAAGGATTAAGCAGCGCTTTCCATAGGTTAGGTACATTAATAGGATTCTGAGAGGAACATATTAATTAGCTTAAGGAAAATTCGCCTTGGAAAACTTAATTTGATTCTTATTTATGAAAAGTTAAAATTCATTAACATAAAATAAAGTCTTGATCCCCCGAAATCCCAAGATACTCTCAACTCTAATTTTTTTTAAGTGTCAAGTAAATTTTGTTTCTAAATTTATTTTTAATTTGTGCTTTATTTTACAAAAACATTAAAAATCAATTGTGTGGATAATTAAATTTCAATATGCTGGTACTTTGAACACAGTCCCTGTAGAGAACGATAATCTTTTATATTACGTGACATAACCCGTGCGCTTGCGGGCCCTGTCAGTACCCATTTGGCTTCCTCTAATTTGCCATCCATGATCGCTCTCAAAGACTGGATTTCCACTTCGATTGCTAGTACCACCTCCATTCCATACATAAAAGAAAATGGTGTTGCCCCTGTCGAAGTTCAAACAGAAGTACGGTATCCATGTAAAGCAAAAGGCAATTCACTCCAGTCCTTATAAGTTTAACCATCTTTTGTATGATTTTCTTTATATCCTTATTGGCAACTTCCATCGCTCCATTCATCTTTGGCCCATATGGAGATGAATTAAGGTGCTTGATTTTGAAATCTTCACAGAGCTCCTTCATCATTTTGTTATTTAAGTTTGTACCATTATCAGTTATGATTTGACTTGGCAAACCATATCTACATACTAATTCTTTCTTGATAAACTTGACTACCACATTTTTGGTTACATTGGCATAAGAAGCTGTTTCTACCCACTTTGTGAAGTAATCAATGGCGACTAAAATAAGCTGATACCTATTTGATGCTTTTGGTTCAATGGGACCAATAACATTGATGCCCCATATTGCAAAGGGCCAGGGGCTGCTAGGACATTAAGGGATGATGGGGGAGCATGGATATTATCTGCATATGTTTGACATTTATTGCATTTCCTGACATAGTTGAAACAGTCCATCTCTATAGTCATCCAGTAATATCCAGCTTTCAATATTTTCCTTGCCATTGAGTGCCTATTTGCATGAGTTCCAAAAGAACCTTCATGAACACTCTTTATAATTTCATTAGCTTCTGTGGCATCAACACATCTGAGGAGGACTAAATCATGATTTCTTTTATATAGTACATCCCCATTCAGAAAGAACCCCATAGCCAAACGTCTTAGAGTTCTCTTATCATTTTCAGAAGCATTGAGATGATACTTTTGATTTTGAATGTGTCTCTTGATATCATAAAACCAGAGCTTTCTATCTGGTTCATCTTTAACCATATGGTAATAAACAGGCCTGAAATATCTTTCTATCTTAATAAGGGGCACATCACATTCTTTACTCATGTTGAACATGGGAGCCAACATGGCCAAAGCATCGGCTAATTGGTTATCATCTCGAGGAATATGATAGAAAGAGACTTCTTCATGTTGTTCAAGTAGCCTCAATACTCAAGAGGGGGGTGAATTGAGTGTTAAAAACTTTTCTTTAGAATGCCTTTGAAATTGATTCCGCTTTCATAAAATATACTTGTATACAATATATAGCAAGTGTAATGCAAGAATCAATGTAAAACAATGTGCAAATGTCACTTAGGCAATATATCAAACACTTGGTGTGCAACACTTTAACACAAGTTTTCAAGCAAATATAAGAGGGGCTTTCACAATCAACAACAATAATTAAGCCAAAAGCAATATGTAAATATAAGAGAGTAGGGAAGAGAAGCTTGCAAACCAATTTAATGAGTTCCACCAACCCGGTGTATGTCTCGCCTTCAAGCAACCCACTTGAAGGATTTCCACTATTGAAGTTTAGAGATACAAGCTATGAGAAATTGCAGCTTCCTAGTATCCCACACTCAAGAACTCAATCCTCACTAGCACAAGGGCAACCCACCCAACCTCTCAACCTCTCAATACCCAAAGGTTGAACCCCAACCTTTGTGACCACTCAACCTAGAGTGAATAACCTTGGTGTTTTGGTGTTTGGTTTTACAATCAATAAACTCTCTCAATGGAGTAGATAAACAAATGAAAGCTCTCACAATTTCTAAACTCTTACAAGAGAAGATTTACAAATATAAGCTCTAAGTTTCAGAAATTGAAACTACATAAAGAAATAGAACTCACAAGACTCAAGATTTGATTCCCTTTGATGGATTTGGATGCTTGGAGTAGCTTGAATGAGTCTTGCATTTATAGGCCTTGGAGAGGTGCCCTAAAGTCTTCAAAGCCGTTGCACAGTATGGGTATTAGAGTAACAATGGAGAAGTGAGCTGGTTTCCCACTTAAAAATGCTTTCCCCAAATTCTGGCACTAGTGTAATCGATTAGGCCTCGAGCTGTAATCGATTACACTTTGAATTCTTTAGTGTAATTTTTCAAGTAATCGATTAGCCTTTCCCATGTAATCGATTACCTAAGAGACAGAACCATGCTAATTGATTGTGAGTGGCACCTGATGCATTTAATTGTGTTACGCAGCATGGTAATCGATTGTGACTCATGTGCAATCGATTATTGGACAAACAGAAACTCTGTAGTCAATTAGTTCTTTAATTGTAATCGATTAGTGGCCTTACAAAACATTGGTAATCAATTGTGTCATCCTTGTAGTCGATTAGAAGATGCACCTGATGCTTTTAATTCATTTTCTCAGCTTGGTAATCGATTGGCCTCCTTGGTGTAATCGATTAGGTGACAAACAGAAGCTTCATAATCGATTAGTGTTGATGAGGTAATCAATTAGGTGTTTGGCAGGACTTCAGTAATCGATTATATGAGGTCCTGTAATCGATTAGGCTTCGTGTTTTCGAGGTCTGATGCCGTCTTCTCTGTTTTTCTCTTTGTATATGTTCTTTCTACGAATACTTGAACTCTTTGCCATGATTCTTCAATTGCTTTTTGACTTCTTTGTCATTATCAAAACTATACAACCTGAAACACATATTCAAACACATTCTCCCCCTTTTTGATGATGACAAACAATGTTTATCTCATGAGGGTGTTAGTCCAAGTAAAGTTTTTTCCCCCTTTCTTAAGGAGTTTATGCATATATTTCTTCTTGATCTGATTTTAGAGCCAGTTAATAATCATATAGAATTAAAGCCAATTGAGAATCAATATGTGTTAACTGTTTATTATTCATCCACTTGTTTATTGCCATTATCTAAAATAGATGAACACTGATTTTTCTCCCCCTTTGTAATCATCAAAAACAATTAATGGATTATAACATAGAGAGAATAGTAAAAGGAAACATTCATTTATTCATTGATAAAGGAAATTACAGAAGCAAAGTGTAGAAATTAAAATTGCATAACAAAAGGAAACAACCATACAAAACAAGAAGGATCTAATTATCCGGATTAAATAAACATATTTCAGAAATTTTGTTTGAGAGCTCCTCATAACGTTGCTCCATGAGCTCAAAATACTGTTGCTCGGTCATTTGAAATTATTGAAGAGTGCTGTCAATTCTTTCAAAGCGTTGATCGAGATAAGCATAGAGAGAAGTGAAGGGGTCAACGGGAGTAGATGGTTCGCCTTGTGGTTCTTGAGTTACAGAAGGGGCAGGATCATTGATTGGAGCTTTAAAGGGAATGTTGGCATGAATGCCTTCCATCTTGGAGAGCCAAGCTCCATTGACATAGACTATACCCATCTTGGTGAGATGATGGGTGCCAATGCATGCCTTTGGAGGTATTTTATCAGGAAGTTCTCCAGCAAGATCAACACCAAAAGCTTTGAAAATTTTTGTGAGGAGGATGGCATATGGAAGCTTTTGCTGTTCCTTGGCCTTGAGCATATGCAATTTTAACAGCTGAATCCAATTAATTTCTTTCTCATTTTGCATAGCCCACATCAAGAGCACATTATCCTCTTCAACCAAGGCATAATTACCACCACGAGGGACCAAGAATTTAACCAAGAAAAAATGAAGGAGGCGGTTATTGATAGTAAGATAGCCTACCAATTTATGATTGCTTCGGGGATGGTCGGCTTTCCAAAGGGATTGACGAGCTGTGATAGCATTGAAATCCCATTCATCCTCCGGATGTCCACCAGCAAATTCAGCATCGGAAAGGGGATTGTGCATTTGTGATCCTTATAGTCATATTTTTTACTCTAGCCTCGAGTAGCCCATCAACAATCCTTAAATTGTAGAAAAAGACTCGCATGAGTTTCGGGTAGTATACTTCCTCTTTGAGAGTGAGGAAAGGAAAGAGATTGTAGTGGTGAAGGGAGTAAGTGAAGGTGAAGCTAGGATGGTCAAAAATCTCAGCATTAATGTAGTGAGGAGAGATGATGTTCTTTTTAGAGAATTTTTGAATGAAGTTTTAGAGGTCTCTAGGATTGGTGAAGAACCTTGAAAAATCAAGAGGGTTATTGGTTTGGGTAAGTGAGGACCTAGCTCTTTTCACATTCCTAGAGGAAGACATTGTGTGAGTGGAGAAGAAAAAATGAAGAAGGTTGAGAGGCCTTTGGAAATCTTGAGAAAGATTGGAGGAAAGATAAGTATTGGACGTGTGAGGTAGAAGAGGTGAAGGAGAGGGTATTTATAGGGTTTTGAAGTGAGAAATAGGGTTTAGAGGGGTGAGTATAGATTCGGCCAATGATTTGCATATAGATTTTGCAAAAATCACATTTCTGATATACTCGTAATCGATTACGGGGTTACTCGTAATCGATTACACCCTTTCAGAATTTGAATCGTCAGGTGTTCTAATCGATTGGGCCAGGTTAGTAATCGATTGCATTAAAAACAAAACCTTGGAAATCGATTAGAAGGAGTATGTAATCGATTGGCTGGAAGACAGAGCGTCCCTAATCAATTTGTCATGTGTGCTAATCGATTATCTGGAACACAGAGACTCTCTAATCGATTAGTTGAAGTGATCTAATCGATTATGGAAAAGACAGAATGATTCTAATCGATTGGAGGAAGCTATCTAATCGATTATAACATCCCAGAAATGCTTAAAAACATATGTTCTTCAATCACAAAGCATCAAGTACTCAGTTTTCATGGAATAGAACATGCTTATTTCATTAATCAACCAATTTTCACTTAACAAACACATTGTAACTCAAAGAACCATCAACATCAATCAATATTCAAACATAATTTGAAATGTCTAATATTTTTAACTCTCTTCTTATATGTATGAATTGGTCTTTTGCAAGTGGTAGATATCAGCTAATTGCTTAGAGGTTTCAACATGTTCAAGCACACAATCACCCTTTAACACATGATCCCTAATGAAATGGTGTCTAATCTCAATATGTTGGGTTCTAGAATGCATCACAGGATTCTTAGTAATATTAATGGCACTCGTATTATCACATTTGAGATGCACATGGTCTAACATAACACCAAAATCTAGAAGTTTTTGTCTCATCCAAAGGATTTAAGCACAACAACTACCAGCTGCAACATATTCTACCTCAGCTGTGGATAATGCAACACTTACTTGTTTCTTGTTATGCCAAGATACAAGAGAACTACCAAGCAAGTGACAAGTACCACTAGTACTTTTTCTATCAAGTTTACATCCTGTAAAGTCAGAATCAGAATATCCAACAAGAGTGTATTCAACCCCTTTGGGGTACCATAAACCAACATCTTGAGTTCCAACCAAGTATTTCATTATTCTTTTTACAGCAGTAAGGTGTGATTCTTTTGGGCATGTTTGGTATCTTGCACGCATACAAACAACAAACATGATATCTAGTTTACTAGCGGTTAAGTAAAGTAAGGATCCAATCATACCTCTATACTTTGTGAGTTCTACATCCTTACCTTTCTCATCCTTATCCAAATAACATGAAGTGCCCATAGGTGTGGCAATTTCATTTGCCTTGTCCACGTTGAATTTCTTAAGCAACTCCTTGCAATATTTGAATTGACTAATGAATGTACCTTCTTTGGTTTGCTTAATTTGTAGCCCAAGGAAGAATGTAAGTTCTCCCATCAAGGATATTTCAAATTCATCCTGCATTAACTTAGCAAACTCCTTGCAAAGTGATTCATTAGTAGCACCAAAAATGATATCATCCACATATACTTGCACCAATAGTATGTCATTCTTCTTATGCTTAATGAATAATATTGTATCAACCTTTCCTCTTTCAAAATTGTTTTTCAAAAAAAATTTGCTCAATCTTTCATACCAAGCTCTTGGAGCTTGTTTTAAACCATATAATGCTTTTCTTAGTTTGAAAACATGATTTGGAAGTTGATAGTTTTCAAAACCAAGAGGTTGATCAACATATACCTCTTCTTGAATGTATCCATTTAAGAAAGCACTCTTGACATCCATTTGGTACAATTTAAAGTCTTTACAATATGCAAAGACTAATAATAATCTAATGGCTTCTAACCTATCTACGGGTGCATATGTTTCTTCATAATCTATGCCTTCTTCTTGATTGTATCCGTTAGCTACTAGTCTAGCCTTGTTTCTAGTGATTATATCATTTTCATCAAGTTTATTTCTAAAAACCCATTTAGTACCTATTATTTGGTGATCATTGGGTCTTGGCACTAATTCCCAAACTTCATTTCTTTCAATAGCTCCTCTTGCATGGCCAACATCCAATGTTCATCAATAATAGCTTCATCAATGGTTTTAGGTTCAATTTAAGATACAAACGCTAGATGATTGCAAGTATTGAAAGAGCGTCGGGTACTTACACCTTTAGTGATATCACCTATAATGTTGTCCAATGGATGGTCTTTTGAGGTGATCCATTCCTTTTGTTGAACTTTCAAACCTTGTGTTGTGTCTCCTTCTTTGTTGTCTTTTTCTTCTTTGTCATTCAAGTTCAATTCTTGGAGAGTATCTACAATATCATCAAAATCTTCCTTTCTCAGGGAGTTATGGCTATTTTCATCAAATTTCACATGAATTAACAACTCAACAGTGTTTGTTTGTTTGTTAAATACTTGATAACATTTACTTGATGATGAATATCCAAGAAAGATTGCCTCATCAGATTTTGCATCAAACTTTCCTAGATTATCCTTTCCATTATTAAGTACAAAGCATTTGCATCTAAATATATGAAAGTAGAAAATGTTTGGTTTTCTTCCTTTGTAAAGTTCATAGGGGGTTTTCTTTAGAATAGGCCTAATCAGACATCTATTCATCACGTGACAAGCGGTATTTACCACATCGGCCCAAAAATATTTCGTAATGTTATTTTCATTTAACATGGTTCTTGTAAGCTCCACCAAAGATCTATTTTTCCTTTCAACCACTCTATTTTGTTGTGGAGTTCTAGGAGCTGAAAAATTGTGTTCAATACCATGTTTTTCATAAAACTTTTCAAATGATTGGTTTTCAAATTCTCCCCTATGATCGGTTCTTATGGATGCAATCTTTGAATTTTGTTCATTTTGGATAACCTTGGCTAGTTTCTTAAATGCATGATATGCTTCATTTTTGTGAGTAAGAAACAAGGTCCATGTATATCTTGAATAGTTATCTACAATTACTAGACCATAGTAATTACCACCAAAGCTTTTGATTTTGGAAGGTCCAAATAGATCCATGTGCAAAAGTTGTAAAGGCCTTTGAGTAGAAATAACATTTTTAGCTTGAAAAGATGCCTTTGCTTGTTTTCCCTTTTGACATGCATCACAAAATTTATTTTCAAATTTTAGCTTTGGCAAACCAATTACTAATTCTTTAGAAACAAGTTTTTTTAGATGGTCTACATGTATATGTGCTATTCTTCTATTCCATAACCATGATTCATCTTCTCTAGTCATGAAGCATTGCACATCATTTGAAGACAAACTATCAACATCAATCATGTAAATATTATCAATTCTTTTACCAACAAACTTAACTTCCTTATTTAGTTTATTTTCAATTATGCAACAATTAGATTCAAATAGTACTCTATATCCTTTATCACATAATTGACTTATGCTAAGCAAGTTATGTTTGAGTCCTTCAACATATAATACATCACTAATTAAAGCAGAGGAGTTTTTACCAATGTTTCCAATACCAAGTATTCTTCCTTTGGTATTATCCCCATAAGTGACACTTCCTTTTCTTTTGGGAATGAAAGTTGTGAATTTGCTCATATCTCCCGTCATGTTCTTTGAACACCCACTATCCAAGTACCAATAGGTGTTGCTTGCCTTGAAGCATACCTATAAGACAAAATTAGTATAGAGAACTTGTACCCATTTTATGTTGGGTCCTTTTTGGTTAGCTTGTGGTAATGTCCCATTGGGAACCCACACCTTTCTTACCACTTTTGGTCCATATTTTCTAATATGACAATTTGAAGCATTATGACCCTTAGTGCCACAATGATTACATCTAGTAAATGGTGATGAGAATTTCCTAGGTGGCACAAAGAAATTTTTGTAATATTTTTCCTTTTTAGTGGAGTCATATCCTAATCCGGTTTTGTCAAACATGCATCTTTGATTTCCAAGTAACACATTCAAATTATCTCTACCATATATGAATTTATCAAGAGTTGTATTCAAGTCTAGGACCTTCTTTTCTAGATGATCACATTTTACAGCAAACTCACATGGTTTAATCTTGGAGCATGGTTGAGCATTAGTTACTTTCTCTTTCAGGCATTCATTTTCTTTACTAAGTTCCATGAGATGCATTTCTAGAGTATCAATAGTTTTCCTAGACAATTTATATTTATTTGAAATTTTAACAAATTTATCATATAACTCCTCAAATGCATCAAGCAATTCATCTTTATTTAAGTCAAGAAAACTTACCTCATCATCTTCATCTTGATGATTTTCCATGAGGCATAGGTTGGCTTCCTCGTTTTCAGATTCGTCTGAGCTACTTATCTCATTTTCATCCCAAGCAATGTAAGCTCTTCTTCTTCCTCTTTTCTCTTTGTTCTTCTTCTTGAGATTTGGACAATCCACCTTGAAGTGCCCTTCCTTGCCACACTCAAAGCGATTTGGTGAGGAAGAATTTTCATTAGAGATTGGTTTCTTACCTTGAGGTTTGAAGCTCTTTTGGAAGCGTTTGTTTCTCATAAATTTTCCAAAGTGCTTCACAAACAGTCCAAACTCTTCTTCATCATCAAGCTCACTGTCGGATTCTTCTTCATTGATAGAAGTGGCCTTGAGAGCTAGACCTTTCTTCTTAGAAGACTTTTCTTCTTCTTCCGTCATCTTCAATTCTTTCAACTCTTGTTCTTGTTCTTGTAACTTACCGAATAGTGTAGCAAGAGACATTTCATTGATGCTTAGAGATTGTTTGATGGCGGTGACAAGAGGTTGCCATTCCCTAGTTAGACTTTTTAACACTTTATGAATAAGTTCTTTGTTAGTGTAAGTCTTGCCAAGAGTAATGAGATCATTTATAATAAGGGTGAACCTCTTTTGCATATCAACAATTATTTCTCCAGAATTTAATCTGAAGCTTTCATACTGTCTAGTTAAGGTACTAATCTTAGAGTCTTTAACATCACTTGTAACTTCATGGGTTATTTGTAAGGTATCCCACATATCCTTAGCGGATTTACATGTAACTACTCTAAAGAATTCATCAGGGCCTAAAGCTAAGGTGATTAGATTTTTGGCTTTATAGTTATATTGGACTTTCTTTTCTTCTTCGCTAGTCTAATCATCCATCAATTTTTCTACTTGTTTACCATCTACCATATGCATGGGTATGAAAGGACCATTTTTAATTACATTCCAAACTTTAAGGTCAATAGATTATACAAAAATTTTCATCCTTTCTTTCCAAAAAGCATAGCCTTCCCCATTAAAAGCAGGAGGTCTATTTGTGGCACCACCCTCAGGAAAAAGATTTAGAGAATTAGAGGCCAATGTTCTCTTGAAGCTGTTAAGCTTGATCTACCAAGAGTTAAGCTCTAATACCATTTATTATTCAAGTGGCCTCAATACTCAAGAGGGGGTGAATTGAGTGTTAAAAACTTTTCTTTAGAATTCCTTTGAAATTGATTCCTCTTTCACAAAATATACTTGTATGCAATAGATAGCAAGTGTAGTGCAAGAATCAATGTAAAACAATGTGTAAATGTCACTTAGGCAATATATCAAACACTTGGTGTGCAACACTTTAACATAAGTTGTTCAAGCAAATATAAGAGGGGATTTCACAATCAACAACAATAATCCAGCCAAAAGCAATATGTAAATGCAAGAGAGTAGGGAAGAGAAGCTTACAAACCAATTTAACGAGTTCCACCAACCCGGTGTACGTCTCACCTTCAAGTAACCCACTTGAAGGATTTCCACTATTGAAGTTTAGAGATAAAAGTTATGAGCATATGCAGCTTCCTAGTGTCCCACACTCAATAACTCAATCCTCACTAGCACAAGGGCAACCCACCCAATCTCTTAAACTCTCAATACCCAAAGGTTGAACCCTAACCTTTGTGACCACTCAACCTAGAGTGAATAACCTTGGTGTTTTGGTGTTTGGTTTTACAATCAATAAACTCTCTCAATAAAGTAGATAAACAAATGAAAGCTCTCACAATTCCTAAACTCTCACAAGAGAGGATTTACAAATATAAGCTCTAAGTTTCAGAAATTTAAACTACACAAAGAAATAGAACTCACAAGACTCAAGATTTGATTCCCTTTGATGGATTTGGATGCTTGGAGTAGCTTCAATGAGTCTTGCATTTATAGGCCTTGGAGAGGTGCCCTAAAGTCTTCAAAGCTGTTACATAGTATGGGCATTAGAGTAACAATGGAGAAGTGAGCTGGTTTCCCACTTAAAAATGCTTTCCCCAAATTCTGGCACTAGTGTAATCGATTAGTCCTTGAGCTATAATTGATTACACTTTGAATTCTTCAGTGTAATTTGTCAGGTAATCGATTAGCCTTTCCCATGTAATCGATTAGCTAAGAGACAGAACCTTGCTAATCGATTGTTCTTTACCTTGTAATCGATTGTGAGTGGCACCTGATGCATTTAATTGCGTTACACGGCATGGTAATCGATTATGACTATACAATCGATTATTGGATAAACAGAAACTCAGTAGTTGATTAGTTCTTTAATTGTAATCGATCATTGGCCTTACAGAACATTGGTAATCGATTGTGTCATCCTTGTAGTCAATTAGCAGATGCACCTGATGCTTTTAATTTATTTTCTTAGCTTGGTAATCGATTGGCCTCCTTGGTGCAATCGATTAGGTGACAAACAGAAGCTTCATAATCGATTAGTGTTGATGAGGTAATCGATTAGGTGTTTGATAGAACTTCAGTAATCGATTATATGAGGTCTTGTAATCGATTAGGCTTTGTGTTTTTGCAGGTCTGATATTGTCTTCTCTGTTTTTCTCTTTGTATGTGTTCTTTTTATAAATACTTGAACTCTTTGCCATGATTCTTCAATTGCTTTTTGACTTTTTTGTCATTGTCAAAACTATACAACCTGAAACACATATTTAAACACACTTTAAACCCTTTAATTGGTTCCGTGATGTGAGCTTGATAATGAATCAATTTGTTGTCCCTAGTATCTCATTCTTCTTTTAACTGATGAATCACTAAAGCATAATCTCCATATATTTGTAGAGATTTCACCCTTGCTTCAAGTGATTCCTGAATTCCCAAAACACAAGCTTCATATTTTACAATATTATCGGTGCAATCAAAGCAAAGTCTAGCAATGAATAGGAAACGTTTATCATCTGGTGAGATTAGAATGGCTCCAATCCCATGCCCCAATTCATTCGATACCCCATCGAACATCAAAATCCAAGTTTCTTTTGAAAACTTTTTCTCTTCTGACAACATCATGATGTCCTCATCAGGGAATTCAAATGACATAGATTGGTAATCATCCAATGGATGTGTGCAAAGTGATCAGCTAAAGCACTCCCTTTTACACCCTTTTGGGTGATATGAATGACATCATACTCAGTCAAAAGAACCTACCAATGAGCTATTCTTCCCGTTAAAGCTGGTTTTTCAAAGATATACTTAATTGGATCCACCTTATATATCAACCAAGTAGTATAAGATAACATGTACTTCCTTAGGCGACGAGCAGCCTATGTTAATGCATAACAAGTTCGTTCCATAGTGGAATATCATGCTTCACATTCAGTGAACTTTTTGCTCAAATAGTAAATAGCATGCTTTTTTCTCCCAGACTCATTATGTTGTCCCAATACAGAACCCATGGGTTCATCTATCACTGTCAAATACAACAGGAGTGGTCTTCCCAGAGGTAAAGGAACCAAGATCAGTGGGGCTTATAAGTATTACTTTATTTTTTTTAAAGGCCTCTTGGTAGTCATCATTCCATTGTACCGGTTAATTTTTGCGAAGCAACTTAAAGATTAGTTTACATACAACCATTAGTTGAGAAATGAAATGAGCTATGTAATTTAATCTTCCTAGGAATCCTCGTACTTCTTTTTTAGTGTTAGGAGCAGCCATTTCTATGATTGGCTTTACTTTATTAGGGTCTACTTCAATCCCTCTTTCATTGACTATGAACCCGAGTAACTTTCCAGATCTAGCACCAAATGTGTATTTAGCTGGATTCAATCTGAGTTTGAACTTTGTAAGACGTTCAAAAAGCTTTCTTAGGTCATTGATGTGACCTTCTACTGTTTTAGATTTAGCAATTATGTCATCTACATAGACCTCTATCTCCTTGTGCATCATATTATGAAATAAGGTTACCATAGCTCTTTGATATGTTGCCCCAGCATTCTTCAGACCAAATGACATCACTTTATAACAAAAAGTTCCCTATAAAGTGATAAATGTTGTTTTCTCCATGTCCTCAGGTGCCATCTTAATCTAATTATATCCAGAAAATCCATCCATGAATGAGAAGATGGAGTGTTGAGTTGTGTTGTCAACCAAAATATCAATATATGGTAGTGGGACATCATCTTTGGGGCTAGCCCTATTAAGATCTCGATAGTCTATGCACATTCACATTTTCCTATCTTTCTTAGGAACTGGGACAATGTTGCTATCCATTGAGGATATTTTACAACAGCTAGGAAACCTGTATCAAACTGTTTTGTGACCTCTTCTTTGATCTTTAATAGCATCTTAGGTTTCATCCTTCTTAACTTCTATTTTACAGGGGGACATTCTGGTTTCAATGGTAACTTATGCTTAACAATACTAGCATATAATCCCAGCATGTCCTGGTATAACCAGGCAAACACATCATTAAACTCAATTAACATCTCTACCAAAATTTTCCTTTGCTCAATGCTTAGAGAGTGCCGATCTTGAGTTCTCTTTTATTTTCTTCACTTTTTAAATTTATGACCTTAAAGACTTCTTGGTGAGGAGAAATTTCTTTAGCTTCCTGATCTAGTAGTCTTAATAATTCAGGTGATGGTTCATTATCTTCTTCATCCTCTCCATTTGAATATTCAAAATCATGATGTGAAAATGTAATTTTATCATTCATTGGGGGGTCAGTTTCAGATTTACAATTTATTTAACGTAAAAAGGAATAAGAAAATGGTAATTAGGCTATAAACAAGAATCCTTAATATGCATTTATTTGGATCATTCTAATTGATAAAGAAACTTGTTATTAAAAAGAAATCCATAAGGCTTCAAACATAACCAAAGGATCAAGGATCACAGAGTAATAAATTACATGAAATTGATCTCAGGAAACTCGATAGCCTCCCAATTACATAGAACGGTATCTGATGAACAAGGGTGAACAAGACATTTTTTCCTAAGAAAATCATTACCGACTACCGCAACTTAATTAGGAGATGTCAAGCTTTCACTTTTGAAACTTTAATAAAGGTCACAAATAGGGGATCCTGCAGTTCGGGGTTCTTGATATTCTAAACGAGCTATCCGTTTTTCCTTTGTTTTCTTCATCGACCTTCCTTATCTCTGCTGGAGATGGGTAGTATCCTATCCCAAATCTGTCTTTATTTTCTTTGAGGTATACAGGCTGTAACATCCTAGATTTTAAGGAAAATAAATTTATTGGATGATAATAATTGATTGTTTATGGTCAAATAATTATGGGAGATGTAGCTAGACATTAGAGGTGAATTATCGGTAAATTAAGATTTACCGAGACCGGATGAATTTGTTGGTGTATGCACTATGAGCTTTTATGCTTCTTCATTTGTATCATTTTTCTACTTATCAATAGAATAAATATTTCAGTTTAAAATTGTTTTAAAACATATTTATCCTTGGAGTAATAGGTCATATAAAAATTATTCCTAAAATGTCCCTAGTCAAGTATTTACATGGGGACATGTAAATACACTGAGACTAGTGTGTGAGTGTACTGATGACCTAATCTCACAGATCATAGATATAGATGATATCGAGTCTTCACACAGTACACATTAAGAGTAATGATGTACTGGACAGACCCACCATGAGAACGTTGCATGGATCGTTACATGATTGTCATAAACGATTCTCAATGTGATAATGGTATATATAGTCCTTCGACCTGAAGTCATTACGATTCCTACATGAGGAGTTTATTATTTTAATACAATTAAACGTCTTCTGTAACAAGAGGACTATAAAGGTTGTGATTAGGCAATGAACAAATTATACAGAGGGATATGAGTGATGTAGATGGGATTTGTCTCTCCTATGTGACAGGAGTGATATCCATAGGCCACTTGATGGAGTAAGACTAAGAAAACGCATGGCCATGCTAGAAAGAATAAATATTAGATATTTATTCGGATCCAGTCTACTCCGGTATCAAGTAATAAATTGGGCCGTACAAGGATGACGCGACCATGCCTTGGGCCCAATTAGGATATCGTGACAAAAGGAATAAACATATTAAATAATTATCACTTATAGGTTATGTTGATAATATTCAGACATAATGATGCATTGCTAGATGCCGCTCTTATTTTATATTAATAATAAAATAGTTTATTATTAATATGACCGGGTATTTTACCTATAGGGTCACACACATAGAGTAAGCCCATCAGAAAATGTTGTCTTATTTTAGTTGGACTAAAATAAAGCTATTGGGCCTAACTCATTTGGAATGAGTAAGGAGCCCACTTTTAGAGAGAAGAAATTAGGTCAAACCTAAGCCTATAAATAAAGTATAAGATGCTCATAGGCCATTCACTCAAGTGAGACACAAATTCGCAAAAGTTGCAAGAGCTACACGCCGTCAAACTAGCAGTTGGCAAGTGTTGTGATTCTGGTGGGAGTGCTCGTGTGGACTCCTAAAGGACGAGGCTACGACTGCTTCGGAGTTCTTCAAGAGGTAATCCAAAATGAATTTCGAAATTGTTTTTGTGCTTTAAAACACGGAACCTTGTAAATCCTATGGAATCCCTTTTATTTTTCCGCTGCTCATGCTTAGGGATTTCCTAACAGAATTAACTGGTGATGTGGGACCCACTTGATTTAATTAGATGTTTGATGGGTCTAGAATGTTTGGAAAATTATTGTGGTTAAGATGGTATATTTAAAATGATTTTTGGTGTCAAGGAAATAATTAATTAGACGCGATGTATGATTATAACCGGGGAAATTACGAACCAAATTGGAATAAAGGAAAATGAAAAAAACTTCTTTCTCTTTTCCCTTTTCAGCCGTGGTCTCTCTCCCTCTCACCTTTTATGATTTTACACAATGGATAATAGACTAAATGGTGCATTTCTTTATCCAATGGGTAATACCCAATTTATATTAAAAACTACTCTCCCTTTTCTCTTCCCAACCGTGCACCTTCTTCTCCTTCATCATCCATGTTCACTTTTCTTCTTCTCCTTCTTTCTCCATAAACCGTGACCCACCCTCTTCTATACCCTTTTTCATCAAAAATAATACAAAAGCTTGGATTTGTGAGGCTTGAATGGCATTTATGGAGCTTGGGAGCTTGTGGGGTCATCTTCTTCCTCTTCCTCACTTTATTTTCATTTTTAGTGGAGCTTGAGATTGAGGTAAAGATTTCTTACCTCTACCTTGTTTTATTTATGGTTTTGAGTTGTTGAGTTGAAGATGGTGATGTTAGAAGCCTTGCATGTTGGTGGAAATGGAAACCCTAGGCTTGAATGTTTGGAAATGAAACCCTTGGTTTAGGGCTTTATGATTATGTGAGATTTAGAAGTTGATGAGGATATTATGATGTGATAAAATGGTGAACTAAGTCATGAGTTGCAAATGAAGATATATGCATGTATATTGGTATGTTGATTTGAGGGATTAATCTTAAGTGTTGATGTTGTTGGGTATAGTTAACCCTTAAGACTTGGAGAATATTAGCTTTGGGGAAAGGAATTCCCGAAGCCTAACATGGGTAAATGAATTTGGAGCTTAGACAAGTCTAGGACTTGATCATATGTTATGAGATGTGATGTCTTGTAATGGTTTATTGATTACATGTTTATGTATAATTGTTGATATGGTTGCATTCCGGGCGATGATGCGGAATGATCGATGTAGTCGTGTGGCGGTTCTTCTCTCGAGGTAGGAGAGGAGTTTGCATTTCAAATCGCATAAGTGAATTAATTGTTAATTATGTCAATGTGGAACTCATGCAATGCCTTGTGTAACATCCCTGTTTTTAGAAACAGTTTTACCCTTGTAATTTTAAATTATGGAAGGTTTGTAAGTAAGAATAAGTCAATAAATACCCTGTAGATGGTCTGTGGTATCTCAAAAATTTCATTTTTGTGCATAATAATGGAATTTATATAGACCATTAATGAAATTATGCAAATTCCGAGTGAAAAAGGGCTCTGTTCCGAGTAACAGAGAGGAATTCTGAGTGAATAATTATAAATTCCGAGTGAAGGATGGAATTTCGAGTAAGTGTCATGCTTTCCGAGTAAAACATGACCAAGAGGGCTACTACCGAGTGGCATCATGGCCTCGGAGACATTGAAGTAAAGTGTGTTCAAGAAAAATCACTTCTGGGTGAAAACTCCGAGTCAAAACACCCTAGAATGACTCGTTTCCGAGTCATACCTTGCCAAATGCTTCCTTTTCCGAAGGGAACTTCTCTGATTGCAGTATTCCGAGTGAATGAATACATATATACTTATGTTTTATGTTGATTTGATGTTTCCTACCGACTAAAATGTGTTGTTGAATTATTTGGGAAGTGCTGATGGATGAAATAGTGTTAAGTTAAGGATTCCGAATGGTTTCGTATGTGTATGATTAGGATACCGAGTGGAAAATGGTAGAGGGAGCCCATTCCGAGAGAAATGTAGGAGGCTGAACCATTTCCGAGTGAGTGTATGGGTATGACTCCTCTTCCGAGTGAGATATACTCTACTGGACTACTTCCGAGTGGAGATTAGTTAATTATGGTTGAGAACCTTACTGAGTGTCTTAAGTATATAAGCCAATTCCGAGTGAGACTGACTGAGATGACTCGGATTGGTTTGAAATTACCGAGTGAAACTGGCTAAGAGTAGACACGGTTTTAGGATGACTTAACCGAGTGGGAATCTGAGAGATTTTGAATCGGCTTGAATTAGACCGGATTAAGTCCCTCCAAGGAAAGGAAACAGTAGAAATTGCTGAGTTCTTCACAGCTGGACTCGGAAATAGAGTTCCAGTCGGCTAAGAGGCTAACCGAGTGGAATTTCACTCGGTATTCAGTGTCAGAATTGACGTGTTGACTCCAATTTTATCTTTCAGTGTCTATTTTAATTTATTTAATTCAATCATGTGCACTATAGCTTGTAGGCGGCCAGAAATGGGCACTAAGATAGCCTACCTCCTTATTTAATTGTCCATTACCTCCACTAACACTCCACTAGCAGCCCACTCATGAAAAGCTGTCCCCCACTCATCCTTTTTCCTTATTAAATTGACAGCAGAACTCATTTTAAGTCTGAAGCTTTCAGACCCAAGAGAACTTAGCAAAATATGCACTCTTTCTCATTCTTCTATATGTTCAAAGGCATTTCTCTTCCATTTTCCTTACTAATTCGCTGTGAGCTGGAACAAGGAGGACACACCTCTGATTATCATTTCCCCTTCGTACAAGCTTCTTCTTCTCTCTTTTCTTTTCTCTCTCACTTAGAACTAGAGCAAGGACAGTGAAGGGAACATTTTCTTCTCATCCAAGAACTCCATTAAGGTAAGGGGGTATATTCTTGGGTGCTCTGTGGGAAAACCGAGTGAAGGAAAGGGCTAAGGAACCTTGTTCCTCACCTTTCCAGGACAGGTTCAGGAATTGCTGAATAACATGCTTTAATTATATGTATGTTTATATACATTTTTATTACTATAAACATGTTCAATTGGCTGTATAATCCATGATTCAATGAATACGTTCGATTATCTGTATTGATTATGATGAATTTTGATGATTGAGTGAATATGTATGATGAAACTGGAAATACATAAATACCCAAAGAATCAAAAGACAAAAAGAATGCATTCCGCATCATGAAAATATTTTTCTAAAAGAAGAAAATCTAGAGCATACACTTGGTACAGTGGAGGACATTCACGTTCGATCCCCAAGAGGATCTTGGGAGTACAACTGGAACGGAAACCCAATGGCATCAGAGTCGCGCCTGATAGCCGGGTGAGACGATGCAATTCTAGTGTACTTTGACTAAATGACGGAGTGTAACTATGATCGTAGGGATCCAAGTTCCAAGAATATATAAATCAATGATGAGAACCAATGAGTTCATTTGTACCTTATGGGAGCTTGGGCGGACCCTGATCGCTCTAGAATGGAATGGAGATATTCCAAAGAATGAGATGAAGAAAAATCGATTTATTGGGCCCACATGCATCATGAGACTTAACCAAAGATAAATCATAATAAATTCAACTCATGCATTCCATGACATCATGCTTGATTGTTGTAATTGTGAATATGATAATTGTATGATTTATGTGATATTGTATATTAACTGGATTATGTCCGCACTGGTTTAACCATCAGGGTCTTGGGTTATACTCACCCTTACTGTTGACAATTTTCAGAGGAATTAGGAAATCAAGAACCCGAGTATGAAGAACAGCAATATGCTGAACCCACTGAGAACGATCGTTAAAGATAGAATTTTTATTAATGATAATAAGACACCGGATGACTGTATAATATTTAAGGGTGCCTGCGTGCCCCATTCTGTTATGAGTACAATTATTTGTAAGTTTGTGAATGACTATGTGATATATTCACTATTTGCTTCCACTGATCTGCCATCTTTTTATTTAAAAAAAATATTCACTTTTTATGAAAACTTGTGACCTCTCAGTTAAATAGGATGATCCTATAGAATGGGTTGTCTTATCTAACCGAGGGTGTTACATTGGTGGTATCAGAGCATAGTCAATTCATTAAACTTGGGAAGTGGACCATTAGGTTTCCACGTACTCTGATAGAAATATTGAACAGTCCATAACACTCCTAAGACTAAATTTCCTATGTGGAATACTCCACATAACATATACCCTGAATATTTTTGTTGATATTCTTTCAGCAAATTCCTAATGGCTCGCCGAAATAACGATCATGTAATGGAGGATCTTCTTACCAGAATTGTGGAGGTAATAGAACGACAAGAGTTACCTCATGCTTCTACTAGGCAAAGCTAAGGACTAGCTGACTTTCAGAGGAATAATCCTACACAATTCAAGGGAGGCTTTGATCCAGAAGGAGCATAATTATGGATTGAACACCTTGAAAAGATTTTTACTGCTATGCGATGCTCTGATGAGGACAGAATAACTTTTGTTGTATTCATGATGGTTGGAGAAGTAGAGCACTGGTGGACTCATGCCAGAATCAGATTAACAACTGGTGGACATGTCATTACTTGGGGAAGATTCAAGACAGAGTTTCTCGCTAAATATTTCCCTGAAGACATAAGGAGGCAGAAAGAGCAGGAATTCTTTAATCTGAAACAAGGCAATATGACTGTTGGGGAGTACGCTGCTAAGTTTGATGAGTTGGCAAAATGTTGTCCCTACTACACCCACATGGGAGAACCATCAAGGTGCGTAAAATTTGAAGCAGGGTTACGACAAGAAATTCGCCAAGCTATATGTTGTCAACAAATTACTCAATTTTCTACTTTGGTTGACCGATGTCGCATTTTTGAGAATACCTCTAATCTTCGACAACCTGGAACGTCTAATCATGGGCCAGAACGACGTATACCAGACAGACAACAAAGGAGAGACTTTCGAGCAGATCGACCATACTCTCGACCACCTTATTCAGCCAACCAAATTTCTTCAAGGGATCAGGGGAACCAGAGAGGTAAAATCTGCATAATTTGTGGATGAATTGGACATCGTGATGTTGACTGTTGGTACAGAAATAAAAATAACCAACAACAAGAAACTCAAAGGCAGGCAGTACAACCAACAGGTCAAGGAAGTGGAGGATCTACTACAAACACCTCTACGAACAATGCCCCAAGGATGCAAAATGTTCACCGTGGCAACAACTTCAATCAGAACAATAATCTTAGAAGGCCTGGAAATAGCTCGACTAGAGGACAGGGAGGAAATGCCAGAGTTTTTACTATGAATGGTGTGGAAATATCACAAGGGAACGACCTTGTGCAAGGTACATGTTTTATAGGAAGCACTCTATTGAATGTATTATATGATTCTGGAGCCACTCACTCTTTCATATCTGAGAATTATGTAAAACATTTAAAGCTTCCTACAACCTCTCTGCCCAATCAGATGATTGTCACAACTACTGCCGATAAGCCCATTTGCCCTTCCTACATGTGTTTGAAATGTCCTCTCAACATCGAAGGGAAAGTTTATCAAGTAGATCTGATATGTTTACCTTTGATTGATCTAGATATTGTTCTAGGGATGAATTGGCTTGCTGCCAACCATATTATTATTGACTGTCATAATAGATCCATCTCTCTCGGATCTACTACATCTGAATGTGATCAAGTCACTGATTCTTGCCCTGTTAGCTCAGAAAAGGTAATCTCAACAAAAGAAGTCCAACTATACATGATCCTTACTGAAACTGAAAGTAAGGCCACTCCTCAAATTGATCAGATTCCCGTTGTTCAGGAATTTCCAGAAGTTTTTCCTGATGATATACGTGAGCTACCTCCAGAACGAGAAATTGAGTTCAGTATTGACATTATACCGGGCACGGGACCAATCTCTATTGCTCCTTACCGAATGTCACCTAAGGAACTCTGTGAACTTAAAGAGCAAATAGAAGAACTTTTAGAGAAAGGAATGATTAGACCCAGTGTCTTACCTTGGGGAGCACCAGTTCTTCTAGTCAAAAAGAAGGATGGCAGCATACGGTTATGTGTTGACTATCGTCAGTTGAATAAAGCTACGATCAAGAACCGATACCCTCTTCCAAGGATTGATGATTTGATGGATCAACTACGAGGAGCCACTATCTTCTCAAAGATTGATCTGCGATCAGGCTATCATCAAATCAGAGTGAAGAAAGATGATGTACCCAAAACAGCATTCAGGACACAATATGGGCACTATGAGTATCTTGTTATGCCCTTTGGAGTTACCAA
This sequence comes from Clitoria ternatea, assembly GCA_037962975.1. Lineage (NCBI taxonomy): Eukaryota > Viridiplantae > Streptophyta > Magnoliopsida > Fabales > Fabaceae > Clitoria > Clitoria ternatea. Next base: position 185,630,977 of record CM075671.1, read on the forward strand.
TGCACCTGTAGTTTTTATGGGATACATGAATCGAATCTTCCATGAGTACTTGGATAAATTCGTAGTGGTATTCATTGACGACATTCTCGTCTACTCCAAGAGCCATGAGGAACACGAGGAGCATCTCCGAATTGTTCTAAATACTTTGCGTGCAAGGAAATTGTACGCCAAGTTTTCAAAATGTGAATTCTGGTTGATAGAAGTGAAATTTTTGGGACATGTCATCTCTAAAGAGGGAATTGTTGTGGATCCTACAAAGGTAAAAGCCGTACTAAATTGGGAACAACCCAAGAATGTGACAAAAATTTGTAGTTTCCTTGGACTTGCTGTATACTATCGTCGATTCATCGAGAATTTCTCTCGAATTGCAGCACCTTTAACTAGGTTGACTCGTAAAGATCAACCATTTGAATGGACCGATAAATATGAAAGCAGTTTTACAGAGTTACGCCAACGACTCACTAGTGCACTTGTCTTGATTTTGCCAGATCCTGCCAAGCCCTATGAAGTGTATTGTGATGCGTCAAGACAAGGACTAGGATGTGTCCTAATGCAAGAAAGAAAGGTTGTTGCTTATGCTTCACGACAGCTAAGACCACATGAAGTCAATTATCCTACACATGACTTGGAATTAGCTGCAGTTGTGTTTGCCTTGAAAATCTGGAGACACTACTTGTATGGTACATACTTTGAAGTCTTCAGTGATCATAAAAGCTTGAAGTATCTATTCGACCAAAAAGAGTTGAATATGCGACAACGTAGGTGGATGGAATTCATCAAAGATTATGATTTTAAACTCCGATATCACCCTGGAAAGGCAAATGTTGTAGCTGATGCACTCAGCAGAAAGGCTTTACTCCTATCATATATGATGACAAAGGAGTTAGAATTGATTGAACAGTTTCATGATTTGAACCTGGCAGTAACACCAAAAAGGGGAAGCCTTTTGGTTGGAATGCTAAGAGTTTCAAATGATTTTTTGGAACAAGTCAAAGAAGCTCAAGTCAATGACCAGGAATTACAAGATTTAGCAGAAAGGACAAAAGAAGGAGTCTCAGAATTTAGCAAGGATGAACATGGGGTGATCAGGTATCAACAGAGACTCCGTATTCCAGTCAATACAGATCTTAAAAGATCCATCCTTAATAAAGCCCATAAAAATAAATACAGTATCCACCCAGGATCGACCAAGATATATCAAGATTTAAAGAAATTATTCTGGTGGCAAGGAATGAGAAAGGATATCACTGAGTATGTGACAGCTTGCCTGATGTGTCAGAAGGTAAAGGCGAAACAACAACGACCAAGTGGGACCCTTCGACCTTTAGAAATTCCAGAATGGAAATGGGATGAGATTGCTATGGACTTCGTGACCGGACTTCCTAGAACATCCGCTGGATATGATGCTATTTGGGTAATCGTGGATCGATTAACAAAGACCGCTCACTTCATTCCTATCAATATGAAGTACTCTCTAGAGAAACTCACCCAGATCTATATCAAGGAAATCGTACGATTACATGGAACAACCACTGCAATTGTGTCTGACCGAGATCCTCGTTTCACATCATAATTTTGGAAGAGCCTGCAACAAGCTCTAGGAACTTGCCTAAAGTTAAGTTCCGCATTTCATCCACAGACAGACGGACAATTAGAAAGGACAATCAAGACTCTTGAAGATCTGTTACGTCTTTGTGTCCTAGAACATGGGGGAAGTTGGCAAGAATATCTTCCACTTGTTGAGTTCACTTACAACAACAGCTACCATGCCAGCATCGGAATGGCCCCCTATGAAGCTTTGTATGGAAGAAAATGTCGTACACCTTTATATTGGTATGAGACTGGTGAAAAGACGATAATTGGACCAGAGATTGTTTAGAAGACTACAGAACAAGTCCAAAAGATCCAAATGGCAATGAAGGCTTCGCAAGATAGACAAAAGAGTTACTACGACAAACGTCGGAAGCCATTAGAATTTAAGGAGGGAGATCATGTATTTCTCAAAGTTACTTCTACCACTAGAGTAGGAAGAGCTTTGAAGGCCAAGAAGTTAAGCCCCAGATACGTAGGACCCTATCAGATTTTGCAAAAGATAGGAACTCATGCGTACCGTATTGCTCTGCCACCCGAGCTAACAAATCTTCACAATGTCTTTCATGTTTCCCAACTCCGCAAATATATACCAAGCCCTGATCATGTTCTGAGTCCTGATCAATTTGTTCTGAAGGAAAACCTTACCTTTGAAGCATCACCGGTTAAGATTGTTGACCGACGTCTCAAACAGCTAAGAGGAAAGGAAATCTCTTTGGTCAAGGTAGTTTGGAGTCAGACAGATGATAGGGATGCTACTTGGGAAATTGAGGAGAAAATGAGAGAATTATACCCTCAATTGTTTTAACTTTGAATTTCGGGACGAAATTCCTAAAAGGGGAGGAGAATGTAACATCCCTGTTTTTAGAAACAGTTTTACCCTTGTAATTTTAAATTATGGAAGGTTTGTAAGTAAGAATAAGTCAATAAATACCCTGTAGATGGTCTGTGGTATCTCAAAAATTTCTTTTTTGTGCATAATAATGGAATTTATATAGACCATTAATGAAATTATGCAAATTCCGAGTGAAAAAGGGCTCTGTTCCGAGTAACAGAGAGGAATTTCGAGTGAATAATTATAAATTCCGAGTGAAGGATGGAATTCTGAGTAAGTGCCATGCTTTCCGAGTAAAACATGACCAAGAGGGCTACTACCGAGTGGCATCATGGCCTCGGAGACATTGGAGTGAAGTGTGTTCAAGAAAAATCACTTCTGGGTGAAAACTCCAAGTCAAAACACCCTAGAATGACTCGTTTCTGAGTCATACCTTGCCAAATGCTTCCTTTACCGAAGGGAACTTCTCTGATTGCAGTATTCCGAGTGAATGAATACATATATACTTATGTTTTATGTTGATTTGATGCTTCCTACCGACTAAAATGTGTTGTTGAATTATTTGGGAAGTGCTGATGGATGAAATAGTGTTAAGTTAAGGATTTCGAATGGTTTCGTATGTGTATGATTAGGATACCGAGTGGAAAATGGTAGAGGGGGCCCATTCCGAGAGAAATGTAGGAGGCTGAACCATTTCCGAGTGAGTGTATGGGTATGACTCCTCTTCCAAGTGAGATATACTCTACTGGACTACTTCCGAGTGGAGATTAGTTAATTGTGGTTAAGAACCTTACTGAGTGTCTTAAGTATATAAGCCAATTCTGAGTGAGACTGACTGAGATGACTCGGATTGGTTTGAAATTACCGAGTGAAACTGGCTAAGAGTAGACACAGTTTTAGGATGACTTAACCGAGTGGGAATCTGAGAGATTTTGAATCGGCTTGAATCAGACCGGATTAAGTCCCTCCAAGGAAAGGAAACAGTAGAAATTACTGAGTTCTTCATAGCCGGACTCGAAAATAGAGTTCTAGTCGGCTAAGAGGCTAACCGAGTGGAATTTCACTCGGTATTCAGTGTCAGAATTGACGTGTTGACTCCAATTTTGTCTTTCAGTGTCTATTTTAATTTATTTAATTCAATCATGCATGCTATAGCTTATAGGCGGCTAGAAATGGGCACTAAGATAGCCTACCTCCTTATTTAATTGTCCATTACCTCCACTGACACTCCACTAGCAGCCCACTCACAAAAAGCTATCCCCCACTCATCCTTTTTCCTTATTAAATTGACAGCAGAACTCATTTCAAGTCTGAAGCTTTCAGACCTAAGAGAACTTAGCAAAATACGCACTCTTTCTCATTCTTCTATACGTTCAAAGGCATTTCTCTTCCATTTTCCTTACTAATTCGCTGTGAGCTGGAACAAGGAGGACACACCTCTGATTATCATTTCCTCTTCATACAAGCTTCTTCTTCTCTCTTTTCTTTTCTCTCTCACTCGGAACTGGAGCAAGGACAGTGAAGGGAATATTTTCTTCTCATCCAAGAACTCCATGAAGGTAAGGGGGTATATTCTTGGGTGCTCTATGGGAAAACCGAGTGAAGGAAAGGGCTAAGGAACCTTGTTCCTCACCTTTCTAGGACAGGATCAGGAATTGCTGAATAACATGCTTTAATTATATATATGTTTATATACATTTTTATTACTATAAACATGTTCAATTGGCTGTATAATCCATGATTCAATGAATACGTTCGATTATCTGTATTGATTATGATGAATTTTGATGATTGAGTGAATATGTATGATGAAACTGGAAATACATAAATACCCAAAGAATCAAAAGACAAAAAGAATGCATTCCGCATCATGAAAATATTTTTCTAAAAGAAGAAAATCTAGAGCATACACTCGGTACAGTGGAGGACATTCACGTTCGATCCCCAAGAGGATCTTGGGAGTACAACTGGAACGGAAACCCAATGGCATCAGAGTCGCGCCTGATAGCCGGGTGAGACGATGCAATTCTAGTGTACTTTGACTAAATGACGGAGTGTAACTATGATCGTAGGGATCCAAGTTCCAAGAATATATAAATCAATGATGAGAACCAATGAGTTCATTTGTACCTTATGGGAGCTTGGGCGGACCCTGATCGCTCTAGAATGGAATGGAGATATTCCAAAGAATGAGATGAAGAAAAATCGATTTATTGGGCCCACATGCATCATGAGACTTAACCAAAGATAAATCATAATAAATTCAACTCATGCATTCCATGACATCATGCTTGATTGTTGTAATTGTGAATATGATAATTGTATGATTTATATGATATTGTATATTAACTGGATTATGTCCGCACCGGTTTAACCATCAGGGTCTTGGGTTATACTCACCCTTACTGTTGACAATTTTTAGAGGAATTAGGAAATCAAGAACCCGAGTATGAAGAACAGCAATACGCTGAACCCACTGAGAACGATCGTTAAAGATAGAATTTTTATTAATGATAATAAGACACCGGATGACTGTATAATATTTAAGGGTGCCTGCGTGCCCCATTCTGTTATGAGTACAATTATTTGTAAGTTTGTGAATGACTATGTGATATATTCACTATTTGCTTCCACTGATCTGCCATCTTTTTATTTAAAAAAAATATTCACTTTTTATGAAAACTTGTGACCTCTCAGTTAAATAGGATGATCCTATAGAATGGGTTGTCTTATCTAACCGAGGGTGTTACACCTTGCCATGAATGTGTTATATGTTTAATTTGATGAAGTGATGAATGATGGCTTGGCTATATTGATTGTTATGAAAATGTATGTATATATATATATATGATGTTGATGATAAGTGTTTGGTGGTCCCTTGGTTGGGCATGAACTAAATGATGGTAAACATTTATGAATAAATGAGTTAAATAAAATGCAGAGGACTGTTTTGAGATGAGTAATGTGGTAATGAGAGGTGTTTTAAAGCCTTCATTTTATAGTTGATGAATCAGAATTTAAAAGAGTGATTGATGAGTGCAGATGAAGATTTTCCGAGTATGAATGGTTAGAGTGAGTTTTATATGTCTCATGTGATGTGTATGATGTATTGGAGGTGATTATGTTGGCTTAGAATGAGATTCCGAGTGTTAGGATCTTCATTACTGCATGTGTGCTGATAGTCTCGCTCAAGCGAGATGGGATCTCGCCCAAGCGAGAGTTCCCTGCTCCAGAGAATTGGTTTCTGGAGGAAATTTACTCAGGCGAATGGAGTTTCGCCCGAGCGAGGGCGATGAGATTAGTCACTGGTCCGATTTTGCTCAGGCGAATGGATAGTTCGCCCAAGCGAGAGTGTTAAGAGAATCAGAGGATGGCTACTGGATGAAGTCCGCCCGAGCGAAGAGTCTAAGAAATGGCATTCGCCCAGGCGAGACCATTAGATGGTGAGTGGGTGAGTTCATGAATGGATCCTGCCCAAGTGGGAGTTTAAAAATAAAACTAAGAGGTGGTGAAACTTCTGAGTGAATTTCGAGTGACCCAAGTCCGAGTCATGACTTTCCGAGTGAGGAAATGTACATAATCCGAGTAGCAGGCTCGTGAATGTGATGATCTGGGCAGTGGAGTCCCGAATGGGGAATTTTCGAGTCCAGTGTAACCTGTGCCGAGTGGAATGCCTTCTAATATGTAATTCTGAGTGGGACTATAACCATTGGGCCTTTTTCGAGTAGTGAAGACTTAAGAGGACTCAGAGAGAAATGTGTTCTGAGAGGTCCATTTTGATAAACCTAATCCGAGTGGGATCTTAGCGAGAGAAAACCCCGAGTGGGGAAAGGTTTGGGTATTTCCGAGTGGAAATCCCGAGTGAACCTCTTCCGAAGGAAGAGTAATTATAATGGTTTTGATTGGGGTGTCTTAGGAAGTCCTTTTCCCAGCGATCGAGGCTACGTAAATATTTCGAGTAGCTAAATATTAGATAAATCCGAGTGAACCACCTCAGAGGTGAGGAATGTTGTAATGGTTGAGATTGGGATATATTCTAGGTGTATGAGATATACATAATCCGAGTGAATGAGGTTCTATACCCCGAGTGGTTAAGACTTAAATAGGTCCGAGTGAAATAGCTTAGTGAATTCCTCCGAGTGACGAGAGATCAGAGTATTTCCGAATGGAATTTAATGGTGGAATCCGAGTGTGTAATTCCGAGTGAATGGAACCCTTGATTCCGAGTGAACAAATACTGAATGGAACCCTGTGTGAGTGGAGACTCGGATTTAGAATGAATTTTCCGAGTGGAAGTCTGAGTGAGTGATGGTCGGCTTTGTATTAAGTTTACTGAGTGAAAGACTGTTTGAGATGACTTGGATTTGGAACTAATTGGCCGAGTGAATGATGGGTCGGTCAGGATTAAATTGCTGAGTGGAAAACCTGAGTACTTTGAGCCGGTTTCAAGGAGAATCTACCGAGTGAAAACCTGAGTGTTGGGAGTCGGTTTTGATTGACTTTACCGAGTGAACAACCGAGTGAGATGGGTCAGTTTGAAATGAATTGCAGAGTGAAAACTGAGTATGGAAATGACTACTGGTGTAATTTCGCCTGAGCGAGTGACCGAGTGTGATGGTGCTTCACTCGAGTGAGTGAGCGTGAAACACGCTACTGGATGTTGTTCGCTTACGCGAAAGGGGGTCACCCAAGCGAACCCGACCTGTCTCGCTCAAGCGGATGTGTATCTCGCTTGAGCGAGTTTCCACCAGAATGAGTTTTAATCGATTTTGCTGGTGGCAGGCTCATATTTGACCCTTCTTCTTGGCATGAGGAGGTAAACCTGAGATGAATATGTGGGTGTATGAAGGATAATGTGATAGTGACATAACATGGTGGTGATTGAGGATGTTTGGTACATAAGAATTAATTAACTGTATTTACCACCTGAATCAAAATAATGAATTATGATGTAAACGCCATCTGAAACAGAATGATGAGAGGATGATGATGAGACTGTGATGGTAGGGTTATGAGATGTACCCTAGGAGGGATATGGAATGTATAAAGGGATAAACTAATGACATCGTATGAATTATAAATGGATGAATTAGAGGAAATATGATATTAAATGATGTTAGATGATGATGTTGAACACTCTCTTGCACAAAGAGGTGTACATTTACATTGATGAATTGTTGTTTGCCATTATGTGTGATACAAGCATAGTCTTGTATGTGTGGTAGGATATATGAAATTGACCATGTTGTGAATGCCACACAAATACATATACAAATAAAAGTATACTTGATACAATGGTAATGAAAAATGTGAAGAAAAACCCACTAAATGAAAGTGAGGTGTTATTGATGAATATTATGTAATATTGAAATGCCATTATGGTTGATTGCAAGTTTCGACTTGCGTATATGATGTTAAATGATGTGAAATCTATGTGAAATCTGTTGAGATGTAAATGCCACATTAAAACTTGAAAATAATGACTAAGAAACCAACGATGATGAAATCCATTAAGGTGTATGATGGTGTTGGTGATTATGGTGATGATGTTTGATGAGTGGCATTTAGGATGCACAGAGTGAGCTTGCATTTGATTTGCATTACATTGCATCCATGGCATATCATAGCTACCGGTGTTGGAATATTAGGGGATTCCCCCGGTTGGCCCAGTAGGAGGGCGGCTCAGTGCACGAGCATTTATGTTGTTCCCTTGTGACTCGGTGTGTAAGTCACGAAGCTGCCCATGCTGTGCTATGGGGAGCTGCATGTGATTGACCCTTGTGGGGGGTGGCTCTTGAGGAGCAGGTGACCCCGGTGGTCCTTTGGATCACAGCCGCCATGATTTGATATCTTCCCGGCCCGCAACACCATATGTTGAATATGTTGTATACCGCGGTCATGGTGAAAATGACCAGGTGTTACAAAATGGGTGATGCGGTTTGGTACCAGTAAAAATATGGTGAATATGCATGCATTATGATATATGTGTACACATCTTACTACTGCAGTAGGGGCATGGTATGTGATCATGCTTCAACCCATAATTGGTGTTATTTCCCATAGTCGGATCCACATTTGTTGTCTATTCCATTGTGCATATGCATTAGCCATAAGAGCATTTGCATATAGCATGGAGATATGCTAGAATATGATGATGATTGACGATGATTGAGATGATGGTATTGGTGTTGATGAGATGAGAAGTTAATATAATAAAAGACCACATGAAAGTAATAAATGATATGAATATATGAAATGATGTTGAATATGACGATATGTATGATATGGCCCAATGTAATGAAGGGCGTATTTGTTTATGGTTGTAAATGATGATGTTAGCCCATGGTGGCTTGATGAAAGACCAGAATGGTCTATGTTGATGATGTTGGCCCATTGTGGCGGTGTGATGAAAATGAATGTGTATATGCTTGCTTTGCTATAATTGACATATAAGTATATATATATATGAGTTAATGATATATGATGATTGTTGATGTGTTTAGCAAAGCATACATGATGTTGATATGCATATGCACATAATTTCGATTGTATTCATATCGTCATTTGAAATGTATAACTCACTCTCCCATGTGGTCTACTTTTTAGTATTAGTGCAGGAAAACTATGGGAAGAGGATGATTTAAAAGTAAAGCTTTTGGGAAGGTAAATAGTTGTAATGGAATGCCTTGGCCGGCAGCGATTGTAATTTATTGGGTTGTGAATGAATGTATGTAATAGTGGTAATCTTGGATGTATTATGAATAAAGATTTGAGTGGCTATTGTATTGGTCTTGAGGTTGAATTGAATATGAATGTTGGAGATGTATGTCGTATGGCCATATAGATACGTATATACTTATATCTTAGGTATTGCATGCTTATGTGATTATGCAAAATGATGATGGTTGTCTACTAGGCCTATGTTATGCCATTGCATGCTTTGCCGAGCCTTTTCTCATATCTTCATATATGGGACTAGGCGTGTGCCCGGTATACATATTTTTCCGCTGTAAACTCTGATATTTTGTATACCGTTATGGGCAATATATTTATCGATCCAGCTTTAGGTGTTATAATCTCACTCTTTGGTTTTCTGTGATTTGGGTCTTGATGTGGTCATGGTGGTGTTTTGGAAATGTTTTCCAACGTGAAAAATTTATTCGCATTTTTAATTAATTATGTTGATCACATCGAGATTCGAGTATAGAAAATCAGGGGTGTTATACAGGCTCTAACTTTCCATCCAAATTCTTTCCACTCTTTCCTGGCTCATATGCAGCCTTCATCATCATTTTTGCCATCATTATAAATGCTTTGGGTAATCGAGCTGGTGTCATCTTCTCACCTATATAGGTGGTATGGGCAATCTCCAAAGATTGGAAAGAAGTTTCCAAACTTTCTTCAGCAGGCTCTATACAGGGAGTGGACATGGGCTTACTGATTATGAAATCCTCTTCACCAGAAACTATAATCAACTTATTGTTTGTAATGAATTTTAGCTTTTAGTGAATAGTAGATTGAACAACCCCAGCAGTGTGGATCTAATGTCTCCCCAATAGACAAATGTATGTAGGAATGATGTCCATTACTTGAAATAAGACATTAAAAGTGCATGGTCCAACCTGAATAGGAATCTCGATGTCACATATGACCTCCCTTCTTGTACCATCAAAGGCCCTCACCACCATGGTACTACGTTTTATATATGTTCCATTAAAAAGAAGTTATGTGAGAGTTGTCTTGGGCATTATGTTTAGGGAAGAACCATTATCGATGAGCACTTTTACCAAGATGTAATCCCAATATTTAACAGAGATGTGTAAAGCTCTGTTATGACCTCTCCCTTCAGGGGGTATTTCTTCATCAGTGAAAGTTAGATAATCATTAGCTACAATGTGATTGACTATTCCCCTAAATTTCTCGGGAGAGATCTCTTGAGTCACCTGAGCTTTGCTTAAGACTTTCAATAACATATCACAATGTAGTTTTGAATCAAGTAGCAGGGACAAAAGAGATATCTTAGCAGGGGTATGATTCAGCTGGTCAACTATCTGGTAGTTGCTTTGCTTGATGAACTTCAAAAATTCATAAGCTTCTTCCTTTGTTACTTCTTGTAAAGGGTCTTGTTCTTTGTTCTTCCCTTAGTTGTTCCTCCTTGTTGTTGGTCCAGGTTCTTTCCTTAATTCTTCTGGAGCGAAGATCCGACCACTCCTGGTTACTCCACTTACCCTAAAAATATTTGTAATTAAAGAAGATGGGTCACTAGACGGGGGATGAGTGATCACCTCCACTTTGTATTTCTATAGTACCGTATGAGTATCCTTGAAAGCAAAGGGAGCAAGTACCTAAATTGTCATTGACTGGTGACTTGCAACTGGTTTGGTTAGAGGTTCCTTGGTGTAATAGACCACCAAAGGAGTGGGAGTAACAGGACTTACTGAACCTGTATCATGTTATCCATGGATCATGTTGATATCATCACAAGGGCGACAATAAACTTGTATCAAATATGTGTCCAGTAATTCTTGAAGGATTTCGGTCAAATTTGCACCAGTGGGCATCTGATCATGAATATCCTTATTAAAACTCCAAGTTTCAGATATTAATCCTTTCTTCAAGAGTTCCTTATAGATCCATGGGAGAGGGGTTTTGATGTCTAAAACCTTTTTAACATGATTATTTCCCAAATCATGGGTTATTGCATTTATTGCAGCATTTCCATGATTAGGCAAAGGATTGCTAGATACATTCGGGGTGCCTTCTTCAAAATTCAACCACTTGGCCTTTATCAAATCACGTACTTTAAACTTTAAAACAATGCAATTTTCTATAGAATGTCCCGGTGCCCCGGCATGATAATCACATTTTACATTGGGATCATACCCCTTAGGATATGGTAGTTCTATGGGTTTTAGGGGACATTGTACGACAAGAGAACTTTTAAGAAGGTGAGGCAAAAGTTCAGTGTAAGTCATGGGAATTAGATCGAATTGGACAGAAGGACGATCATTGTTTGGCTTTTTTTGTGATGGATTTGGGTTGGAGTTTGGTATCCATTGTTGGGTAGGAGGTGGTGGTGTATTCCTGAAATTATGGACAGGTGAGGGTCTGTATGATTGAGGATGGGGAAATAAGGATGAATATGGATTTCCAGAAGCGGCAGCTATATACGGGTAAGGCCCATATGGTGGAAAGTGAGGCTGGAAAGGGTAAGGGGAAGGATGAAACATTTTCTAATTGTGTTGACCCTGATTGCCAATTACAGCATTTACTTCTTCACCCTTTCTTCTCCCTGCCCCTGTCATAGGTTTTCCTATTAAAGGTGAACTTTGGAAAACTTTTCCAGTCCTCAAACCACTTTCAATTCTTTCTCCTATTACCACTGTCACACCCCGATTTTCTAGAATCGAATCCCGATGTAATCAAGATAATAATTAATAAAAATACGAGTAAATTTTTCACAAATAATTTCAAAACACCACAATGATTACATCAAGACCCGAACCACAGAAAACCAAAGAGTGAGATTTAATCATTTATAAACTAGATCACTAATCAAAACGCCCAATATGTAAACAAAATAATTTGAGTTTACAACGGAAGAAGAATATGTATACGGGGCACTCGCCTAGTTCCATATATGAAGATATGGAAAAAGGCCCAAGCAATTATAATTCATGATGTAAGCCTATTAAACCGTAATCGACAACACATATAAATCATAATCATACATCATTAATTGGTATCATTTTAAATACCATTAACATAAATAAACATTATTATATTTACATATTTAAGAGCCACTATCTATCAATGTCAATGTACATAAATCAATGATTACATTATGTTTAACAAATGTTGCCGGCCAAGGCATTCCATTACAATTATTTACCTTCTTCAAGAGCTTGAATTCAAAACCCAAACTCATTCCATGGTAAACCTGCATCACAATGCTAAAAAGGAGACAACATGGGAGAGTGAGTTATACATTCAAAATGACGAATATAAATATATTGTGATTATGTGTACATGCATTCAACCAACATGTGTGCTTTGCTATAATCCATTAATTCATCATTGAACCATCATCAAGGTATTATATTAGGCTTACAAGCCTCATCATTCACAATTCATGTCAAGTACAAGCACAAGCATATACACAATCACATAGCCCTATATCATTATGGGCATTCACAATTTTCATCATTAAATCATTTAAATCTTTAATCAATTAACACTCTCTCAAGAGATTCTCATCTCATTTTGGTCATCTCCATCTCAAATGCCATGTATCTATAGCTAATGCATATGTCAACTATTTAATGCATATGCAATGGATCCATTTCTTACCTTCAGGTGATCGCAACCACCATATCATTCATTTGATAAATCTACATATTAATTGTCATCATGTCGGTTTCTTGCCTCACAAGGGGTACTCCCTTCATGGAACCCGACAAGGTTATTCATTTCACAAATATTATATCATCATCACATCGGGTACTCCCTTCATGGAACCCCGCAAGGTTATTTATTCATCAAATATCATAACATCATCACGTCGGGTATTCCCTTCGTGGAACCCCGCAAGGTTATTCATTTACCAAATATCATAACATCATCACGTCGGGTACTCCCTTCGTGGAACCCCGCAAGGTTATTCATTGTGATCGCAACCACATAATATCAATGTTATGCCATGCTATGAATTCAAAAATGCAATGATGCATATGCCAAGCTTAACCTCGCAAGGATATTTCACCCTCTCACATAGGGATATATTTTAATTTGGAATTGTCAATAATTAACATACAATCATTTACAAAGCCCCTCAAGGCATATCATTCATATACTTAGTATCTCAATAGCCACAATACCATTCTCACATTAATCCATGCATGGAATTCAAGAAGCATGGAAAATAGGAATCAATTAAGTCATGTTAATAAACACTTTTCAAATTCATAGCATCACGTGCTAGCCAATACGGTTCAATTTACATATACAAGATTACACTTGTATCAAACATAATAGCATTGTAATCATTAATAGTAAAAATCACCATTAAACTAAGGGTATGTTCAACAACAATATCCCTTCTCATTCAATATCACTAATCATCATTCAATGTGTGTGACATAATCCATTTTCAATCATTATTGATACTATTTCAATTTCATTGAGTTATAATAACTCATTGCCATTCAATTGTCCCCTCATTAGTTTCATCGTCGATTAAGGTGCGTCGTACAATCACATTATTTACTTTTCATCATGATTCATAATATATCAATAGAGGGGAAGCATACATGTTTTCATAACATGGCATAGGCATACACATACCTTGCCATGGCATTAAGTCATTCCCCAATCACCACTAAGACACACCACACATATACCCCTAGTGAATTCGCTCATTTTTACATAATAAAAGGGCTTTTGGATACTAATGAGCTCATGAAAAATTTCAACATAAATACATGAGGAAAGCTCATTTTTATTCTTAAAAATAGTGGTACATGTCACAAATATCACCTATTAGTCCCAATTTGATAACTATAAAAAGTTGGGCTCAAAACCCTCTTAAAATTTGAATTTTATGATGCAGTAGGTTCGGTGTTTTATGCCTAATGAGAGTTATAAACCTCCAATTAATGTGAGACTACTTTTCACACCTCCTTAACACAATTATCTACAACTTTCATGCAGACGTCGGAGGCCAAAAATGTCATTAAGATGCCCAAAAGGGCCAAAAACAACAAAGAAATCATATCAGTCGGAAAAACAGCATAACAGTGGTCATAATAGGGCTTTGAATCGATTCAAGCCCGTATGAATCGATTCAAGCACTTCTAGAGAGCTTTAAATCTATTCAAAACTTGTGTGAATCAATTCAAACACTTCCAGAGAGCTTTGAATCGATTCATGCACTATTTTGAATCGATTTAAGACAGCATTATACAGAAAAATGGCACAAAAAACTGATTTTTCCCACTTCTAAGTACCATAACTCCCTCTAACGAATTCCAAATGCTACGAAATTTTAACCCCATCAAATACACATCATTTGTAATGCGTGGCCACCAGCCTCACTCAAAAACTCCTTTAGATGAGTGACTTGTACATATAAACGCATTTTACCCATTTTAAGTCGTTTTAATGCAATTCAAGGGTCATTTCTCAATGGAATTGACTCGTTCTAGTTTCTACAAGTCATAAACTATACATGAAAGCTATTGGAACTATCCTATGCCATTCAATCCTCATAAAACTCTATTTTACTCTATTAGTTCCTCAATTATACATTAACGTCAATACCTAATTTCACATTTTGAGTAATTTCTCTATCAATATAAACATTAATGCCATCAAATGGGCCTTAGCCTGTCATTACCAATATTCATTCATCAAAATCACATGGAATTCTAAATTCACATGGTATATGCATACTTCAACCCCTCATGGGTTATTCATCAACAATGCATTACTCCTATTAAAGGGGTACTAAACATTCATCATTAATTCATATATACATATATATATCATTCTCAAGAATCCACCATTGCCAAGCATGACATTCATCACATAACTAATACAACTATGGCAAGGCAAGCATGAGTAACCACACATACATTAATCATCAATTATTCTACTCATGCATTTGGAATGTAAAACTCCTTTCCTACCTTGAGGGAAGAACCGCAATCCAAATGCACGCTCTGAATGCTTTGCCACATTGTCCGGAATATCATCTACACCAATATATATACACACAAATGTACTCAATTTATGAGCCAACACAAGGCATCATCACAAGTTTAAATAATTGATATATCTCTTAGTGTTCAATATCAAGTCCTAGACTTGTTAAAACACCAATTCATACACTTGTGTTAGGTTTCAAGAATTCCTTTCCCAAAATCAAGATTCTCCAAGTCTCAAAGGGCCAACCAAACCCAATAACATCATTATCTATTTCATCATATAATACAATCCCATATTACATTAATCCTTCAAATATCATCATAGTCACTTAGAGCTCAACATAAGCTATCCTTGTCTCTTTTAAACCATCCTAAATTAACAAATTCTAATGGCACAAATTATGGCCTATCAATTTACTAACCAATATATATATCTCATTGATTCCACCACTAATGGTCATCTACCATTTTCACTATCATTCATCATTATTCAAGACCTCCACAACAATATCATAACTCTTAACACACTTACCAATCTTAGAGCCATTACTCTATTTCCTTGATTTCATAATCCATCAACATCAACCATCAATATTACTCATTCAAAACTCATTCTCATATATAAAACCACTCCAACATCAATAACTTAAAATTTTCTTAAGGATTTCACAAAGCCCCAAAATCCTAATTTCTAGGGTTTTCATGAATAATCCACAATCATCAATTTTAACCATTTATATGCATCCATAGGCTAACAACATTAGATTCCATTCATTATCAACATCAATATCAATCCCCAATGGTTATCCTACCTAGGGTTTGGTTCCAAAAACCATTATCCATCAAAATAACATCCAATCCCCATTACAATACTTAAATAAACTCAAAACCATCAAGGAAAGCCATGGGTATTTAAAAATCATACCTCTCCTCCAAGCCCAAAGCCAAACTCGAAAATAAGGGAAAGAGAAGAAGAGGAGAGCCAAGCTTTGTTCCTATGCTCCATTCATGCTTCATGAATCCAAGCTTTCGTTTTAATTTTGGAAATATATGGAAGGAGAAGGTGGAAGGGAGGGGGATGGTCATAGAGAAGAAGAATAGAGGGAGAAGAAGAAAAACAAAGTGAAAGGAAGAAAGAGGGAGAAGTAACATGAAACATAAGAGAGAAATGAGAGTTTTATTTTAAATTTTGACTCATCATTAAAACTTCTCCATTTTATAATAAATAGGATCTCAGTTCGAGCTCAATACTTAATCTAAAAATTATTACAATTATATATTCAGATTCTCGATAATATTTTTAACAGCCCTGACCAATGGCATCTCAATCGGAGATACTTGGTCCGACACCCATATTTCAACTGGGTATAATTTCAGCTTCTTAAATCTCAATAAATTCTAAATATCCATAATAAATCCCAATTTAATTATTTCCAAAATTTTTGGGATATAAATCAGCTCATATATAGTTATTTATTATTTATTCTCCTCAATTAATCATTTTTATAAATTTTGGGATGTTACAACCACCATATCAGAAAGCTTGATTATACACTTCCAAGCATCCTTTCATAGAAAGGTGCCTGAAGAGTGTCAATGAACATTGCCACTATCTCTTTCTCTATAAGGGGTGGTTCAACTTGTGCAACCATTTCTCTCCATCGTTGAGCATATTCTCTAAAGGTCTCAATAGTCATCTTGGACATGTTCTGAAGTTATAGCCGTTCTGGTGCCATGTCCATGTTATATTTATACTACTTTAGGAAGGCATCAACCAAATCCTTCCAACAATGAATACGAGTGTGTTCAAGGTGAGTGTACCAGCTCAACGCTGCCCCAGCAAGGCTATCTTGAAAAAATGGATCGGCAGTTTTCCATCATAAGCATATGCAGCCATCTTTTGACAATACATGGTTAAATGGTTATAGGGATAAGTAGTTCCTTTGTATTTATCAAATTCTGGCAACTTAAATTTAGGAGGAATTACCATATCTGGGACTAGGCACATTTCAGAAACATTTGTTATGCCTAAACCATTTCCTCCTTCTACTACACACAACCTTTCTTCCAATATTTCCATTTGCCCTTTTGACAGAGGTGTTGCTGGCTAATCAAGATTTGGTGAAGGGACATGAGCTTTGTATAGAAAGTTTTATGAAGCGACAACCTGTGGTATTGGGTGACCATAAGGGAAATAGTATAGAGTTATTTATGGATTTGGTTGTGTGGCATCGCCTAGAATCTGGGGGGTTTATGGCGAAACTGTATTTGGCGTGGTGACATTGGGTTGAGTGGTAAAGAATTTCTATAATGGTAAGGGGTGATGGTTTTAGTTTATGATATGGTGAAAAAAATCAAGTTTGTATAATATGAAATATTCGTGCCAAGTTTAACGTGGAAGTTATAGTGATAGAAAGATGTCGTTCCACTGAAGGGGCGATTAACTTGGAAACTTAGATGTATGAATTGACTTGACCAAAAACCTGCATTTTGAGTTTTTAAATAGTTTATGATGACTAAAATTAAACTGAAGGTAATAAGCTTTAATAAGAGAAGTAACAATAATGCAAAGTTAAATGGAGATCAAATATGTAAAGCTGGGATTGGTTTCATCTATCTCACCTTTTATACGTTGTGCAAATCAGCATGAATGGAACTTGAAATGACAATTTTTACGTCACAATCAAAGTCATTTGTATCAATCCCTCGACTATAAAATTCATAAGAGTGGTTCCAAACTGTTGATCCCTCAATCACCTTGAAACCACTCCAGCCTTATCGATCGATTATTTAGACATTTGTTACACTAGAAACTATCCCTAGCAGCTACTACAATAAGCATTTAATTCAGATCTATTTTCAAAAGTTATTTCCCAATACACTTAAGAAAACTAAAGTCAAGAAAAGAGTGATTAAGTATTCTCAGGCATTAAGCATAGAATGAAACACAATTCTCATTACCATACATGCAGAAGTACCCTAACAGTATGTTGGGTTTAAATCGATTACAACCAATCCCAATGATGAGTTTAGCTACTTGACGTGTGTTTTATAGTTGTGGTTCCATCAAATTAGTATATTAAAATTAATTAATGTAGTACTAGGGTATCAACCTAGGTCGTTCTCTCAAGGATCAACAAAAAAATTTAGGAAAATCAAGTTTAAAATTAATTTTTACAAATAGAAATTCAACAAACATACAAATACAATTGGGGGGTTTGATTGATTGGTTGTCACAATTAAAATCAAAACAAAGTAAATATAAGATTTGGAACAATAAATAACAAGCGATTGATTTTCTTGGAGTATTGTAATTAAATTTATCCTCGGTTCACTAAAGATAATTTGTACACTTTCATTAATGTTAATTTCTTAGCTCAATTTGAATTAATCAATTAAGCGTCTTTTTCAATTCATAATTCCTTTACTTTCATTTAAAAATGAATATTTTAATCAAGCATCCTAATTAAGCAAAAGGAGTCAAGATCGTAAAATCTAGGAATTATTGAGCATATGTAAGAACATCGCCTACATACATAATCTATTCTCGAATTATGGAATTAAGAAAACCATAATTATTAAAAGTGATTATGAAAATATTCATTAAGCATGCATATTTCCTTAATCCATTATAATTTAAAATCTTATTTTATTCCATTTGTATAATTAAACCGATTAAGCATACAAATTTAATTAAACAGAATGGAATTAAATAAGCAGAGTGAGATTATGAAGAAATAAACAATAATAAAAGCATATTATATTAAACACAAGAACCTCAAAATTATATTACAATATTCTCCAAGAAAATCAATCTAAGGGTTTTAGCCCTCCATAATTAAAACAAACTAACAATGAAAGAACCTAACCTGGAATAGAGCACGGAGGGGGAGAAGAAGAAGAAGTAGAGAAGAAGAACGAAAGAAGAATGAAGTTATGGTGTGAAGGAAATGGTGTCTGGGCATGCTATTTATAGGAGAAGAAAAGAAGTAGCGTGCCATTTTTTAATTACTGGGTGGAGAATGTTGGCCAATACTTCAATTTAATACTTCAATGCCGTTTCCACTTTACGTTTTCCACTTGTGAATGTGTTCCATGCTGTTTTCCACTTGATGAATCGATTCTTCAAAGTGTATGAATCGATTCATATAGGCAAATATTGGGCAATTTTCTCACATGAATCAATTCCTCGGGGTGGGAATCGATTCCCAAGGCACATGAATCGATTCCTAGTGGGATGAATCGATTCCCAGGGCTTTGAAACACTCATGAATCGATTCTTAGGGGCAGGGAATCGATTCCCAGCTATATGAATCGATTCCCAGGAGGCATAAATCGATTCCTGGCTGTGATTTTACATGGGAATCGGGTCCCAAGTTGGTGAATCTATTCCCAGACCTGTTCTGGTGCTTTTCTTGCATTTTTGATCATTTCTTGAGGCATGGCTTCTTCCGTTTGACCTGCGGTAATTATTTTTCAATTGCGGGCTTAATCATACACTACAAAACAAGAGAAACCAAGATTTCATTATTTTCATTAAAAATTAATCCTTAATTCATTTTAAAATCAAATATTAAATAAAGCTTAAATGATGAAAATGTGTTAAAATGTAATATATTACACAATAAGTGATGGCAAAGTATACATATTTAAAGTGAGGAATTAAGGATAAATCATGCATCATCAAATACTCTCACACTTATTCTTCTGCACTCCCAGGCAAAATCAGAATAAAAACAAGTATCACAATTTATTAAAAATATTAAGTTGAAAACAATAACACACAGAATTGACATGCTTGTCATGAAATCTTAGGAATATACAGAGAAACAAGAGTTATTAAACATGCAAGATATAGAGCATCAAGATATATATGAAAAATCATCCAAACACTTAGGCATATGAGAATTAAATCAAACTGAAAAGAAGATCATAAGTGACAGAATCTCACAAGACATACTCTCAACTCTCAAGTGTTTTGGGTTTGTGTATACACTTAAAATATTTCCTAAAAACAGACAGTCCCATAAATTTGGCAAATTTCTCAATTCCACAATCAACACAAATGCATGTATAGATCGATAGGGCTTATCAGGGTTGTAATGTGGCCAAGGTAAAGATTTGGAAATTAGTTTCATATGCCATAAAGAATGATGGAGTAATTAATTTAATAGGCAAATAGTGAGGTAAACTATTTATTTAATCACATTTGGTCGCAAACATCAATATCATCATTTTTTTAAATTGCATCATACTTAAATTAAGAGTTGCGACTCCTTTTAGCACACTCCCATACTTATTTGAATGCCTATTTTTAACTTGATTCCAAAGCTCCAACATCTTCTTTAAGTAGGTATATAGCTTATTTGAGTTGTAACAAAGAAATGGTTAAATAGGCTCAAAGGGGCTAAAAAAGATGATTTATTTATGGTAAGCTTATATGGCTAGTGGCTCAATTGAACAAAATGCTTGTGTCCTTTCAAATACATGTATATGAGTTTCAAGTATTATCAAGAAATAAGACAAAGATTGAGATGTAAGTATTCAGGAATAAATCACACATGAAAGAATTCAGATGGTATAAAGCGATCCATCAAATTTTTAAAGCTCAAAAATCTCACAAGGTAATATTCTATCATATATAATTGTTTCTCAATTATCATGTCATTCTCAACATACCAAAAATGCTTGAGTTCAAATCATAACATATCATTAAGCTCATATCAAACATGAAAGAAATTATCTGTTACTCATGCATATCCTTAAAATTCCAATAAAACATGCCATTTTAAACAAAAACACACACAAAAACCTTTTTTTTACAAAAAAAATTCACACAGAAAAACAATCATATAATAATACTCAAAACAAAATAAAGAGAAGTTCCACCCCTACACTTGAATCATACATTGTCCTCAATGTAAAATAGAGCATACAGAAAAGACAATAAAATGAAAAAGTAAAGAGATGGTTAAGAAAAACTCCCTCAAGGGGGATCAAGAAGTGGTTCCCCCAAAGCATACTCCTCAATTGTGACATCTACAAGTGAAGGATTTTCATAGAATGACTTCAAGCATTGTCCATTAACCTTGAAGCTTTTATTGGAGTTTTCACTTTTTATTTCAACAGCTCTATGGGGAAATACATTAGTGACAATGAAAGGTTCTTCCCATTTGGAGCGTAATTTTCTGGCCATCAGTTTCATCCGAGAATTAAACAGTAACACTTTTTGTCTAGCAGCAAACTCCTTTCTAGCTATTGAATTATCATGGAATTTCCTTGTTTTCTCCTTATAGAACTTTGAATTCTCATAAGCGGCCAAACGGATCTCCTCAAGCTCATTCAATTGTAATTTTTTTCTTTACCTGCTTGATCAAGTGCTAGGTTGCAAGCTTTTACAGCCCAATAAGCATGATGTTCAATCTCCACTGGAAGATAACATACCTTACCAAAAACAATTCTATAGGGAGACATTCCTATAGGTGCCTTAAAAGCTGTTTTATGTGCCAAAAGAGCATCATCAAGTTTCCTGCTCCAATCCTTTCTGTTAGGCTGTACTATCTTCTCCAGGATTCTTTTGATTTCTCTGTTAGAGACTTCTGCTTGTCCATTGGTTTGGGGGTGATATGGAGTAGAGACTCTATGAATAACCCCATACTTCCTGAGCATAGCTTGCATGGTCCTGTTGTAGAAGTGTGTTCCCTGATCACTAATGATTGCTCTCAGAATGCCAAACCTATAAAAAATTTAAGATCTAATAAAATCCATAACAACTCAAGCATCATTAGTTTTGGTGGCTTTAGCTTCCACCCATTTAGAAACATAATCTACAGCCAATAAAATATAAGTAAAACCAAAGGATGGAGGAAATGGACCCATAAAATCAATGCCCCAAACATCAAATACTTCACAAAACAATATAGGTTGTTGAGGCATCTGTTGATGCCATGTGATAGCATTACTAGCTCTTTGGCATTCCTCACAGGTGTTACAAATGCTCCATGCATCCTTAAAAATAGTGGGCCAGTATAAACCAGAGTCCAACACCTTCCTTGCTGTTCTTTGTGGACCAACATGTCCACCAACTAGTGAAGCATGGCAAAATTGAAGAACTAATTCTATCTCATGATCGGGAATGCATCTTCGAATCACCTGATCATTACATAATTTCCACAAATACGGGTCATCCCATATACAATATTTTGCATCGCTTTTTAATTTTGAAATTTAGTTTCTGGATGCATATGGTGGAAAAACAGAAGCAACAAGATAATTTACAATGTTAGCAAACCAAGGTGTATCAAAAGAGTTAGAAACACTCATGAGGTGTTCATCGGAAAAATGGTCCCGAATAGGTACCGAATCAGGAGCATTCTCAATTCTGCTTAAATGGTCTGCCACAAGGTTTGGTGTTCCAATTCTGTCATGAATTTCCAAGTCAAACTCTTGGAGCAAAAACATCCAACGAATTAATCTTGGCAAAGACAACTACTCGAGAATCGAGTAGGTAAGATCTGAACTTATCTAATGCAAAAATAATGGCCAAGAGCTCTTTTTCAGTAGTGGTGTAATTTACCTGGACGGCATCTAAAGTTTTAGATGCATAGCAGATGACCCTAGGCTGTTTGTCAATCTTCTGACCAAGGACAGCTCCCAATGCATAATTAGAGGCATCACACATCAACTCAAATGGGACTGTTCAAATAAGTGCTTAGATTATTGGGGTAGTGGTTAATGCTTGCTTGAGGCAATTAAAAGCCTCCTTACACTTTTCATCAAATTTAAATACCACATCTTCTGTAGAAACTTGCATGGCCAAGAAAAAAATGAACCTCTCGAACAGAAGAGGGGTAAGGCAAATTTGATATAACTTCTATCTTGGCAGGATCTACCTCAATTCCTTTCTCAGAGATTACATGCCCTAAAACTATTCCTTGTTTTACCATAAAATGACATTTTTCATAGTTCAAGACAAGGTTAGTTTCAATGCATCTGTTTAAAACTTTATCTAAACTATCAAGGCATGCATTAAATGAAGATCCATAAATAGTAAAATCATTCATAAACACCTCTATGAAATTTTCAATGAAATCATGGAAAATACTTATCATGTATCTTTGAAAAGTTCCAGGAGCATTGCATAGGCCAAATGGCATTCTCCTATAAGAAAATATGCCAAAGGGACAGGTGAATATGGCCTTTTCTTGATCCTCAGGTGCAATATGAATCTGAAAATATCCAGAGAATCCATCAAGAAAACAGTAGTGAGATTTACCCGCAAGACACTCAAGCATTTGATCAATGAAGGGTAAAGGGAAATGGTCCTTCTTTGTTGCTTGGTTTAGTCTCCTGTAGTCAATACAGACTCTCCAACTATTTTGCACTCTGGTAGGGATCAATTCATCCTTCTCATTTTTCATAACTGTGATCCCTGTTTTCTTAGGAACCACTTGAATCGGACTCACCATTGGCTATCAAAGATAGGGTAAATGATTCTTGCTTGTAGAAGCTTGGTAATCTCCTTCTTAAGCACATCAAGGATTACAGGGTTGAGTCTCCTTTGAGGCTGTCTTACTGCTTTAGCATTTTCCTCCAAAAATATCTTATGCATGCACATGGATGGGCTAATTCCAGGAATATCTGCCAATGTCCAGCCTATAGCCTTCTTGTGCCTTTTCAAAACCTGTAGTAATTTTTCTTCTTGATTTTCATCAAGAGAAGTGGAAATTATCACTAGGAGCTGTTCATCATCCCCTAAGTATACATACTTGAGGTTCTCAGTTAAGGGTTTCAACTCTAATTTGGGTGCCTACAGAACAGATGGAACTGACAAAGTAGATTTGGATTCTGCTACTTGCACCTCAAAAATTTTGTTAAAGTCTTCTTGAAATCCTGCATTCAGGTTAATGCATTCTAGCTCCTTATGATTAACAGGCATATTTAAAAACTCTAAATTAGCAGTTATGTATTTATCAATTTTAGCACAAATATCACAGCTTCCAGAATTATTGCATACAAAACAATTGTTTGAATCATCCATGCATTCCAAATCAACATTTTGAGAGATATCAGAAAGATATTCACAAATCAATTCATCCATTATGTCAATATGAAAAATAGAGTGATCTTTAGATGGATATTTCATAGCATCAAGAATATTGAATTAAACTCTTGTATCACCAAATTCTATAGAGAGGGTTCCAGAATAAACATCTATTTTGGTTCGAGCTGTTTTCAAAAATGGTCTTCCTAAAATTATAGGAATAGGAATCTGAGGCATACCTTCTTCCATATCAAGTATGAAAAAGTCAGTAGGGAAAACAAGTTGTCCTACCTAAACCAAAACATCCTCTATGACTCCAGCAGGGTAAGCAGTACTTCTATTGGCTAGTTGAATCACTACACCTGTAGGTTGTAAATTTCCAAGAGACAAAGATTTAAAAACAGACATAGGCATAACATTTATTGAAGCTCCTAAATCTAACATACAATTTTCAAATTTGTTATTGCCTATGATGCAGGGTATAGTGAACGTACCTGGATCTTTACATTTCTCAGGAATATTTGGAACTTCCTTACCAAGCAATGCAGATACATTTCTTCCCATGCTTATCGTTTCATTTTCCTTGAGTCTCCTCTTGTGAGTACACAGTTCTTTCAGAAATTTGGCATACTTAGGAATTTGTTTGATTGCATCAAGAAGAGGTATATTCACTTCCACTTTCCTAAAAGTATCCAAAATTTCTTTATCCACTTCTTCAATCTTCTTACTTGGAATTGCTTTTGGTGGGAAAGGAAGAGGGATATGAGGTGGGATTTAGGGTGGTTGCATCTCAGACTTTCTTGTGCTTGAAAAGGGTACATCATTCTTAACTGTTGCAGGTATAATTATTTGCTTCTCAGGTTCCTTGGGTATGGGTACTTCAAGGTTCTTACCTGATCTTAACTGAATTGCACTCATATTTCTTGGATTTGCAGCTGGTTGAGATGGTAATTTATCAGAGTTTTGAGACTGTAACTAGTTCAATGATGAAGCTAATTGCCCAATTTGGTTGCTTAAACTCTGGATGGTAGCATCATTCCTCTATTGATACTCTAAGTTCTGTGCAGCCATTTGTTTCACCAGTTCTTCCAAAGAAGGGCCACTTATGGATGGTTGAGATGTAGGTCTTTGGAAGGTTGGTGCGTTGCTTTAAAATAGAGGTTGGGGATTTTGTTGTTGGTTACCCCATCTCAGGTTTGGATGGTTCCTCCAACCTGGGTTGTATCTGTTGGTAGAAAGGTCATGGTTTTGTTGTTGTTGTTGTGGTGAAGGTATATCATGGTAGATATTAGCTGCATAGGCTTGGGGACTATTATTATCCTTTTCTTGTAGAGAAGGACAACAATCAGTGGGGTGCTCTTGTGAAGAGCAGATGCCACACACTTTAACAGTCATGGATTTTTGATTTACTGCTAATTATGTGACCAGAGTGGTGAGAGCGTCAAGTTTACTCTCTAATTTAATGCTAGATGCACTAGAATTTGAATCATATGAACTTTTGAAAGCATCGTTTCTTACACTGAATTGTTGAGAATTAGATACCATTTTTTTAATCAAGTTCCTTGCTTCAGCAGTAGTCATATCTCCTAAAGCTCCTCCACTTGTCGCATCTATCATGTTACGATCAACGTGGTGCAGACCTTCATAAAAGTACTGAAGAAGAAGTTGTTTAGAAATTTGGTGGTGAGGGCAACTTGCACAGAGTTTCTTGAATCTTTCCCAATACTCATAAAGACTTTCTCCAGAGAGTTTCCTAATGCCAGATATGTCCTTTCGGATTGTAGTTATTCTAGAGGCAGGAAAGAATTTTTCCAAGAACATTTTCTTTAAGTCATTCCAACTTATGATTGATCTTGGAGCAAGGTAGTAGAGCCAATCCTTAGCAACACCCTCTAAAGAATGAGGAAACGCTTTAAGATAGACATGGTCTTCTTGAACATTTTGGGGTTTCATTGTGGAGCACACAATGTGGAATTCTTTGAGGTGTTTGTGCAGATCTTCACCCGCAAGACCATGAAACTTAGGCAACAAGTGTATAAGTCCGGTCTTAAGCATAAAAGGGACATCCTCTTCAGGATATTGAATACACAAACTTTCGTATGTGAATTCAGGTGCAGCTAGTTCTCTAAGAGTTCTTTCACAGGGTACAGCCATATCAGAAAAACTAGTAGTAGTACTTTTAGCAAATTCAGATGAGATACTATCACTATCAATATCAACAAAGTTATTATTAAATCTAGCTTCTCTAATTAATCTATGAAAAGTTCTATCAATTTCAGGATCAAATAAATATAAATGCTCAAAAGTCCTTCTAGTCATACATGGCATACAACAAGATATTTCATGATCATGAGCAATATATCATAAGAATCCTAAATCATACAAAATAAACAAACAAAGAAAAGAAAAAAAAAATTATTATATATATTTTTAATTTTCAATTTATATATTAAAAAATTAATTTAAAACAAGAATTTTCCTAAAGATCGTTGATCCTCGGCAACGGCGCCAAAATTTGACGTGTGTTTTATAGTCATGGTTCCGTCAAATTAGTACATTAAAATTAATTAATGTAGTACTAGGGTATCAACCTAGGTCGTTCTCTCAAGGATCAACACAAAAATTTAGGAAAATCAAGTTTAAAATTAATTTTTACAAACAGAAATTCAACAAACATACAAATACAATTGGGGGGTTTGATTGATTGGTTGTCACAATTAAAATCAAAACAAAGTAAATATAAGATTTGGAACAATAAATAACAAGCGATTGATTTTCTTGGAGTATTGTAATTAAATTTATCCTCGGTTCACTAAAGATAATTTGTACACTTCCATTAATGCTAATTTCTTAGCTCACTTTGAATTAATCAACTAAGCGTCTTTTTCAATTTATAATTCCTTTACTTTCATTTAAAAATTAATATTTTAATCAAGCATCCTAATTAAGCAAAAGGAGTCAAGATCGTAAAATCTAGGAATTATTGAGCATATGTAAGAACATCGCCTACATACATAATCTATTCTCGAATTATGGAATTAAGAAAACCATAATTATTAAAAGTGATTATGAAAATATTCATTAAGCATGCATATTTCCTTAATCCATTTTAATTTAAAATCTTATTTTATTCCATTTGTATAATTAAACCGATTAAGCATACAAATTTAATTAAACAGAATAGAATTAAATAAGCAGAGTAAGATTATGAAGAAATAAACAATAATAAAAGCATACTATATTAAAAATAAGAACCTCAATTATATTACAATATTCTCCAAGAAAATCAATCTAAGGGTTTTAGCCCTCCATAATTAAAACAAACTAAAAATAAAAGAACCTAACTCGGAATAGAGCACGGAGGGGGAGAATAAGAAGAAGCAGAGAAGAAGAACGAAAGAAGAATGAAGTTATGGTGTGAAGGAAATGGTGCCTAGGCATGCTATTTATAGGAGAAGAAAAGAAGAAGCGTGCCATTTTTTAATTACTGGGTGGAGAATG
Organism: Clitoria ternatea; assembly: GCA_037962975.1. Classification (NCBI taxonomy): domain Eukaryota; kingdom Viridiplantae; phylum Streptophyta; class Magnoliopsida; order Fabales; family Fabaceae; genus Clitoria; species Clitoria ternatea. The sequence goes on from CM075671.1 coordinate 185,658,650, forward strand.
TTGGCCAATACTTCAATTTAATACTTCAGTGTCGTTTCCACTTCGCGTTTTCCACTTGTGAATGCGTTCCATGTTGTTTTCCACTTGATGAATCAATTCTTCAAAGTGTATAAATCGATTCATATAGGAAAATACTGGGCAATTTTCTCACATGAATCGATTCCTCAGGGGTGGGAATCGATTCCCAAGGCACATGAATTGATTCCTAGTGGGATGAATCGATTCCCAGGGCTTTGAAACACTCATGAATTGATTCCTAGGGGTAGGGAATCGATTCCCAGCTATATGAATCGATTCCCAGGAGGCGTAAATCAATTCCTAGCTGTGATTTTACATGGGAATCGATTCCCGAGTTAGTGAATCGATTCCCGGACCTGTTCTTATGCTTTTCTTGCATTTTGACCATTTCTTGAGACGTGGCTTCTTCCGTTTGACCTGCGGTAATTTTTTTTTCAATTACAGGCTCAATCATACACTACAAAACAAGAGAAACCAAGATTTCATTATTTTCATTAAAAATTAATCCTTAATTCATTTTAAAATCAAATATTAAATAAAGCCCAAATGATGAAAATGTGTTAAAATACAATATATTACACAATAAGTGATGGCAAATTATACATATTTAGAGTGAGGAATTAAGGATAAATCATGCATCATCACTACTCATGATTTGCATGTTCCTCATAGCTTTCTTCAAAGTAAAGTAACAAATAAGGAAGAAAATGTAAGACAGAATGTGTTGCTGCCTTGATGCCTCGATGCGTTGAAATCTTGGAGAACTTTACTTTTTATAATGAAAATCTCGCTCAAGCTCATCCCAAATTCGCTTAAGCGAGATCCCACTTGTTGATAGCCAATGTAGGAGTGGTCAAAAATGTGCAGAAGTCGATGCGTTAGGATTACACCATTGGCCAATAATTAATTGAATGACCTATTCTCTCTTTCTTAAGCTTAAGCTTAAGGTATCCTGGCTTGAGCGTGCATACACTTAAGCGTCTGGTTGCCACGCTCAAGTGTGGATGGCCCTAATGCTTCTGTTTCTTTATTACGCTTAAGCGCAAGGCTCAAGCTTAAGTTTCAAACATTCCACGCTCAAGCGCCCCATGTCACGCTCAAGCGTGGAAGGTCCTGACGCTTTCTGACTTGTTTACGCTTGAGCTTATGGTTCAAGCTTAAGCTTCAATTGTTCCACGCTCAAGCTTCCCATGTTACGCTCAAGGATAGGAGGTCCTAATGCTCTCTGACTTGTTTACGCTTAAGCTTGTTCTCTCAAGCTTAAGCTTGTTTTCTTAAGCTCAAGCTTGCTTGGTTCACATGCCTAGATTCTAGCCCGATCACGCTTAAGCTTGCTTTCTCAAGCTTAAGCTTGCTTTCTTAAGCTCAAGCTTGCTTGGTTTACATGCCCAGATTCCAGCCCGATCACGCTTAAGCTTGCTTTCTTAAGCTTAAGCTTGCTTTCTCAAGCTCGAGCCTGCTGGCTTTCTTGTTGAATTTCTTCTTGGACTTAGAACTTCCTGCAACTTTCCAAGAGTTTTGGCATAATTTTTCCTTTATACAACATATCCATCACTACTTGAAAGATTCATGCTCAATGCCTTCAATCATTCATTAATTCAGTTTAAATCTTTACAAAATTAGTTCAAATGAATCATGAAATTAATGTCAAATAAACACTTATCAAACTCTCCCCAACCTAGAGTTTTGCTTGTCCTCAAGCAAAAAGAATAGGATCTTAAACAAGAAAACAGTCATGATAGTCAGATTCCAGTTGCAAGCAAAATTAAAGACAGTCTTTAAGTTTCAATCCGTTTGGACATGTGACTTTCTTTATATCCATTCATCTAAAATGTAAAGTGCAATTGAACTTTCTACATAGCAAGCAACCTAATACTGTAAGAATAAGGAGTTCTCTTTCTCACTCACTTAGTTCCTGTTTCATATATTCATCATCAGAATTGCCTCGTTAGCATTGCCAGTCATTTCATATTAAACCAAAATCAAAAGAGCAGTATAGATCAAAAGGTCTTTAATGAGGTTGTAATGGGGCTGGGCTTACAATAACTCTTGGTTTTTCTTGGAGTTCAAATTGCATGTAAAGAAGGAAAGAGCATAGTCATTACTGACTTTCATAATTTGTGATCTTGCTTCCTTAACTTTAACTCCAATTTAGTTCTTCATTCATTTATTCTTTATGTTTTAGTAGCTCTTCTTTTTGTTTTAATGATTTCTTTTGAGTTAAGTAAGGAGAACCATTTTCCTTTCTTTTTCTTTTCAAAATTTTTCTTTCAAACCTTTCATCTCCTGCATCACCTTAAATTTTTGTTACAGAGGTAATTATGCTCTTCTACCTTAAGCATGTTATTGAGGTAGGATTTAATCTTTCATGCTTAAGTTAGGGTGATTAAAAAAAATTTCTAGGCTCAAAGGGCTATAAAAGAATAGGTTACTTTTTTTTATTATGGGTAGCTTTTTAGCTCTAACTTAATATGTTTTACAAAATTACCTTGATTATTTACATACTTATCTCTTTAGATAAAAGTTAACTAGAAAATTAGGTAATGCATACAGACAATTACTAATGAGACTCTCACTGTTTGATTGATCACTTACTCATAAGGTTCTATGGCCAGACTCCAAAATTCTAACAGTAGAAGGTTCAAGTATATGCAAAAATTTTCAAAAGCACACTTATTCCAATTTCTTGGGTTTGAATTCAGCTATTCATCCTTTAAAAACAATTTACTGTCTTATAAATTATTGTTATATCTAATGAATCTTTTCATGCATTCTACTTTTCTTACTTAAAGTTGGTTGTTAGTTAAGCGTTCAAAATAATTCAACTTCAAGCATGTCATCAAATCTAAACAATCAAACACAATCATCATAAAGGTTTGAGAAAAGTTCTAAATTTTGTCCAAAAGAAATTAAAACCAAGTGCCCAAAATAACTGCAGTAAAATAAAAAGAATTAAAATTAAAGAAAACTAAAAGTAAAGGTAATAAGATGTTAGTTTAAAAATGGCAATGACTCAGCCCTCACTCATCATCCTGTGTATCATCCTCTGTATCTGTATCCTACTCAGGTTCTGGTGCTTGCTCTCTGGCTGGAGGAGGCTGTGATAAGGGTCCTGGTCTACTTTGAGAAGTGTCACCCCTTCTTGATATAATAGGCCTGTCCCCAGGCCATGCAATATAGGTTGCAAACTGAGCAGGATCCATCCACAGATTAAATTGGCCCATAGGGATGCTGTGGTATAGCCCATGGTGAATATGCATTAGGCCTCTATAGTTTGCACTTTGCTATTTTAGGATGTGTTTATTCTACAAATTCAGATGATAAATTGCATGCAAGATACGAATTTCCATTCATATTCTATAGTAGGAGGGGCTTGTGCTACTGGTGGTAGTGGTGGTGCTTGTTGTGGTGCCTCTTGTGGCTCTTGTGCAGTTGGTGCCTGGGTGGTGCAGTAATGTTCTATAGGTGGTCTGATTAGCTTGAGGTCCTGGACCTGTACTCCATGAACTGCACAAAAATTTGTGATAAAAATAGGGAATCCTAAGTTTCCCTTCACCTTTAGTCCTTCTTGGGAAAACTTTTGGTCAGCTGTTGCAAATTTATGGATTTCATCTAAGATAATCTGGGCCAAGTTAATGGTAATGTCATCCTGTAAAATATAGTATAGCAAATAATATTTGGCAGATTAAATCAGAGACAAGAGCATTGAGGGCCACATTTGCAAGGAGGAAGGAAGTCTAAACTTAGGAGGCAGTCGTCATATCCTTTCTCAGGATACACAGTGGGTAATCTCCTTGCCCAATTTGAAAATGGTGTCCTGGAATGCAGATGGCTTCTTCCATATCATGAGTTGCAATAATCTCATTTCTATTTCTCATATCAGCATAGTCACGAGATTCTCCTTCTTCTAATTCCATAATGCTGCCCAAGTAGCTGTTAATTTCCTCTCTACCATAAGAAAGCCACGTCCCCTTGACATAAGTTCTTCTGTCCCCTACTCCTCCTTGGGCCATGCATTGGCATAAAATTCTCTTACTATCTCTGGGTCATATTTTTCCCTTGGGTAACAGATTTTTAACCAATTCCTTCTTCTGACTACCTGTAGAAAAGCATCACACTCTCCAAGAGCCAAGTCTACCTTTCTCTCAGGAATGAATGTCCAGTTCTTGATATCTTTATAACGCTTGCTTCTAGCTTTGTCCCTGAATGTTGGACCTGCATCTTAGTCCTCTGAGGTCTTTCCTTTATTCCTTCTGCTAGAGCCACCTGTTGGAGGGGAGGAGGGTGCAACCTACTTTGTTCTTGCCATCTAAAATCACTTCAAGAAAATTATTATGATGATATGAAAACATCTGTGAAATTATTTTGAATAACAGTACACACAGAGCAGAGACGTTTCATTTCAGTATACATCATGTACTAACTGAAATCATACCATAGCAAATATGCATATCAACATTTTAGAAACCTTTTATCAAGCATTTGGTGTGCAACAAAAAAAAGGCAAGATTAAAGTTCTCAAAGATTTGCTTTATCACTCATGGAAACTCAATGAAGCAAAGCATGTTGAATATTGTAAGCATATAAATCATGTATATGAGGGATAAGGGAAGTTTGGATTTTAAGAGACCCAACATCTTCATGCACACAGGACAGGAATATTTATCAAAAGAAGAACAATAAGCATACAAAATGACACAGAGATGGAATGGAAATTACCTTGCTTTCAGGATGAAGAAATGGTATGCGTAGAGAGATTCGCAATGTAGTAATGATATACGTAGAAGAATTAAGTGTAATTTTTAGATGTAGGCATAAAAGTAGAAATGAAATGGGGGTTACGATTATGCACCTGCAATCATGGAAAGGGTAATGGCCCCTTGAATTCTGCAATAATGGGGTTATAACGTTGTAGTTTCAACGGCTCGCTTAAGCTTAGAGAATCACGCTTATGCGTAATTGAGGCAGAATAAAACTTTTGTGTGTGAGCTTAAGCTTGGCAACCACGCTTAAGTGTGTTGTTTAAAAAATAACCCCTGATGCAGATTTGGTTCTCTCACTTAAGCGTGGGATGTCTCGCTTAAGCGTAGGATGTCTCGCTTAAGCATGATCCAAACAGAATAAAAACAAGTGATTTGCGCTTAAGCTTGTCAATCACGCTTAAGTGTGTGACCCCCTGATGCAATTTTATTTTTCTCGCTTAAGCGTGATTAATCGCGCTTGAGCGTGATCGAGGCTAAAACTGACAAAGGTGATTTGTAGAATTGAAATTATGTTGTCATGCTTGAGCGTGACTCCTTGAGCTTGAGCGCAATATGGATAGTGGCAATATACCTTACCACGCCTGAGTGTAACCCTTGCGCTTAAGCGCAATATGGACAAAATGAATTTTACCTTTTCACGCTTAAGTGCATTATCTGAGCTTAAGTGTGTATGCAACAGTGCCCAAAGTTCTTACCCACGCTTGAGCGTGATTCTTGCGCTTGGTCCAATTTGTAGTCCAGGCTCAAGCTTGAGAAATCATGCTTAAGCGTGATTTTAACAGTGGCAGAATTTTGATTCCATGCTTGAGCGTAACTCTTGAGCTTATGCTTGAATTTGGACAGAATCCATTTGGCATGTTCAAGCTTGAGCTTGGCATTGGAAGCTTAAGCTTGAGTGGAGTGTGATGAGTTGTTTCCATGTGCCTGATCATAAATGAAAGTTAAAAACATTAAACACATATACTAAATGGATTGAAAACATCAAAATGGAAAAAAACAAAAAAATGGGTTGCCTCCCAAAAGCGCTTGTTTATCGTCCTAAGCTTGATGTTTAAGCAATTGTTAACATGGTTCATGCAGATGGATGAGAGTAGAGAGTTTCTCCACTTCTCCTCCTAAATATGGCTTGAGCCTCTAGCCATTCACTATCCAAGTTTGCTATGATTTAGGGTCTTGTACTTCAATCGCACCATATGGTCTGACTTCTTTGACAAGGAATGGTCCTGACCATTTGGATTTCAGCTTCCCTTGAAATAGTTTCAATTGTGAATTAAACAGTAACACAGATTGACCTGGATAGAAACTTTTATGTAGTATCTTCTTGTCATGATAGGCTTTCATCCTTTCCTTGTAAATCTTTGAAGATTCATAAGCCTCTAACCTCTATTCCCCCAGCTTCTCCAATTGAATTTTTCTTTCTTATGTAGAAGCTTGTGGATTAAAGTTGAGTAACTTCATTGCCCAGTAAGCCTTGTGTTCAAGTTCCACTGGAAGATGGCAGCTCTTCCTATACACCAACTGGTAAGGTGAAAATCCTGTTGGGGCTTTGAAAGCAGTCTTGTATACCCATAAAGCATCATCTAACTTTAATGACCAATCTTTCCTACTCTGGGACACAGTTTTCTCTAAAATTTTCTTTATTTCTCTGTTTGATACTTCTACTTGCCCATTAGCCTGAGGATGATAGGGAGATGTCACTTTATGTCTAACTCTATAGTGTTCCAAACATTTTTGAAGTTGGACATTGTAGAAGTGAGAACCTCCATCACTTATTAACACACGAGGGGTACTAAATTTGCTGAAAATATTCTTTTTCAAGAACTTAATAACAGTTTTGGCATCCGCCTTAACAATGGCCATTGCTTCTACCCACTTTGACACATAATCAACTGCTACAACAATATACTCGTTGGACAATGAAATAGGTAGTGGACCGACAAAGTCTATACCCCAACAATTAAACACTTCCACTTCTAGAATGGTGGTCAATGGCATCTCATTTCTTTTAGATATACTTCCTGTCCTCTGACAAGCATCACAATTCTACACAAAAACATTAGCATCTTTAAATAAAGAAAGTCAATAAAAACCAGACTGAAAAACTTTGGCAACTGTCCTTTCTCCATTGAAATGTCCTCCATAAGGTGAGCTATGGCAATGCTATAATATGCTCCTGGCTTCTTGTTGAGATGCACATCTTCGAAGAATGTTGTCTGAACCAAGCTTAAATAGGTATGGATCATCCCACACAAATCATTGCGCCTCTTTTAGAAATTTCTTCTTTTGTTTCCATGTGACTTCTTTAGGAAGCACTCCTGCAGCTTTAAAGTTTGCCATGTCTGTAAACCATGGCCTTTCCTGGATCAATAATAACTTCTCATCAGGGAAATCATCTTGAACTTCAGGTTGCAACTTTGTGACTTCATTATTGATCAGTCTTGACAAATGGTCTGCTACATGGTTTTCACTTCCTTTTTTGTCTCGAATAATCAAGTTGAATTCTTATAGAAAAAGAATCCACCTAATTAGCCTTGGTTTGGAATCAGATTTGTTCAACAAATACTTAATGGCTGCATGATCTATAAAAACAACAACTCGAGAACCAATTAAATACGATCTAAATTTTTCAAGGCCATACACAACTACTAGCAATTCTTTTTCTGTTGTAGCATAATTAATTTGAGCTTCATTCAAAACTTTACTAGCATAGTGTATGGGATGAAAAATTTTAGATTTTCTTTGACCAAGAACTGCGCCTATTGTGATGTAGGAGTTTCTTCAAGCTCCTTAAGAGAAAGGTGGATCTTGGCTTCTTTCCTTGTTCTTTCTTCAAATTAATGGAGAATTCCTGTCTTCTCAAGGGTGAAACTAAAATGAAACAAAGGAAAACTCTAAGGAAATTGGACGAAATTGGGTGGAAGAGAAGAGAGAAGGTGCAATAGTTTGGACAAGATGGAAGGGATGGAATGGAGGAATGGAAGGTGAAGGTGGGAGGCCACTTCCAAGGGAAGATAACTCCCTAATCTTGCCACCAAGAGGGAGAGGATCCTCTTGGATAAGAGCTTGCTCTAGAGACTCAATCCTAGAGAGAAAGAGGAGTTTCTCACTCTAGAAAATTTGCACTCAAGGGTGAAAAATCTCAAATGTTCATTATTGTGTGAAATTACAAAGGAGAGCTCCCTTATATAGCCTCTCTAGAATTTGGCCAAATGATGGAGAAATGGGCTTGGATGATGGATCTAAGGCCCAATAGTATAAAAAGGAGAAAACATGGCCTATACATGGCCCAAAGTGAAACTACATGGCCCTAAAGTGGCCCAATGACCTAGCAAGGTCCAAATAAAACCTAAATGTCTAGAGAATCTAATTATGACTTATGTTACAATATGAAAGCAAGTAGATCCTCATGGTGTCTCCCTTGGGCTTGGGCCCACTAAACAAAGAGAGGAAGGATGACAAGGCTTTGTGGATGCTCTCTTTAGCTTTCTTGGACTTGGCCCTTGTGAGGGGACCCTTGTAAGCCTCTAGCCCTTTGTCTAAGATAGAGTAAGGGTCCTCCCTTAGTGTGTCTTTATTATGCTCCCCTTCTTCGAAAGGATTTGTCCTCAAATCTAAGGCATCATCCTCTTCATCTAAGTCAAAAGGAGATAAGCCAGACACATTGAATGAAGCACTCACACCATAATCTCCTGGTAAATCAAGGACATAGGCATTATTATTCATTTTCTTTATTATTTAGAAAGGGCCATCACCTCTAGGGTCGAGTTTGGATTTTCTCAAGTTTGGAAATCTTTCTTTTCTAAGATGTAGCCAAACCCAACCTCCAACCTCAAAGATGACTTCTTTTCTTTTCTTATTAGCACAACGAGCATAGTGTTTATTTTTAGTTTGTATTTTTTTTAATCTTCTCATGAAAATCTTTAATAAACTTGGCCTTTGCCTCTCCATTCATGTGAAGGACAGAGTCAGAAACATCAATGGGTAAAAGGTCCAACGGTGTAAGAGGGTTAAAACCATACACAACGTCAAAAGGAGTATGCTTAGTTGTTGAGTGTTGTACCCTATTATAGGAAAATTCAATGTGGGGTAAACACTCATCCCAAGATTTAACATTTTTATGCACTAAGACCCTAAGAAGTTAAGAAAGGGTCCTGTTTACTACCTCAGTTTGGCCATCCGTTTGAGGATGACAGGTGGTAGAAAAGAGAAGTCTTAGGAATTTGGTGTCCTTATCAGAAATAATAGTTTTAGGAATACCATGAAGTCTTACAATTTCTCTAAAGAAGAGTTTAGCAATATGACTAGCATCATCTACCTTATGACAAGGGATGAAGTGAGCCATCTTACTAAACCTATCCACCACTACAAAGATAGAATCCATTCCCCTTTGGGTCTTAGGCAAGCCCAACACAAAATCCATAGATATATCAATCCAAGGTGCACTAGGTATAAGCAAAGGAGTATACAAACCACTAGGTGAAAGTTTAGATTTAGCTTTTTGACATACAATACACCTAGCACAATGTTTTGAACATCTTTCTTCATTTTGGCCATGTTGTTCAAGTGGCCTCAATACTCAAGAGGGGGGGTGAATTGAGTTATAAAACTTTTGCTTGGAATACCTTTAAAATTGATTTCTATAACCAAGTTTATGAGATTATGCAAGTGAAAGCAAGTAACAATGATATGCAATGCACTACAAGAGGTAAACATTGCTGAGGCAATTTAGCAAACACTTGGTGTGCAATGTCTAAGGTATAGCAAATTAAGCAAGTTCAAGTATGTTCTTCTCAACCAAACAATACCAATCAATAAATATGCAATGTATGAAAGTAAAAGAGTAAGGAAGAGAAGCTTGTAAACCGATGTAACGAGTTCCACCCAATCTGGTGTACGTCTCGCCTCTAAGCAACCCACTTAGAGGATTTTCCACTATTGTAGACTAGAGATACAACTTTGAGCAATTGCGGCTTCCTAGTGTCCCACACTCAAGAACCCAATCCTCACAAGTATAAGGGCAACCCACCCAATCTCTCAATCTCACAATATCCCAAAGGTTGAGTCCACAACCTTTGTAACCACTCAACCTAGAGTGAACAACCACTCAACCTAGAGTGAATAACTTGTGTGTTTGGTGTTTGTTTACAATCAATACACTCTCTCAATAGAGCAAATATACAAATGAAAAGCTCTAACCAATTCTAACTCTCAAGATGAGAGGATATACAAGTGAAAGTACAATATGCAAGAAATAGGCTTACAAGACACAAAATAGAGCTATGAATTGTTGCTTCTTGGTTGTGTGTTTGTGCTTGTCTTCCTCTTCAATTTATAGACCCAAGATAGCTGTTGAGGAGTGCCCTAGTCCATCATAGCCGTTGCAGTTAGTGGAAATTTGAAGAATGGTGGAGACATGACCTGGTTTCCCACTTAAATCTGTTTTTCCACTAGCGTAATCGATTACACCCTCGCGTTGTAATCGATTAGCTTCAAGTCAGAGAGTCACTAATCGATTATTTCACTTCCTCTAATCGATTAGCATCTGTACCTGATGCATTTAATTTGTTTTCGTAGCATCCTAATCGATTAGCATGTCTTGCAATCGATTACCTTAAATTCCAGTGGCTTCCTAATCGATTGTATAGCTTCCATAATCGATTAGCCATCGTACCTGATGCACTTAGTTCCATTTTTTATTGTTGTAATCGATTAGTCTCTGGTGTATAATCGATTACCTTAAATTCCAGTGGCTTCCTAATCGATTGTTCAGCTCCCTAATCGATTAGCTTTCATACCTGATGCAATTTCTTCCAAAACAGAGAGTTCCTAATCGATTAGCATCTATGGCCTAATCGATTAGATTCGCTGTTACTTCAATTCTGATTTCATGTCTTTGTTTTTGCATTGTTTCTTCAAGAGTACTTGTCATTATCAAAATCCTTGCATATCTTTTGGACCTGTTAACATATTCAAACACATTCTCCCCCTTTTTGATGATGACAACTATGTTCATCTCTTGAGGGTTGTTAGTTTAAATAATATAGACTTATCTTTTGCAAAAACAACTCTGCTACATTATCTCTTTTTCAAATAGCAGATGACCAATTTCAAAAATCAATTCAGCAGCCAATGTCTTATCTCATTTTATCTATTGTTTTATTATCTCTTATCTATAATTCTCCCCCTATCAAAAGGAATTTAACAAACAGATAACATTTTTCAAATATGTTAACAGAGCATCTATTATCCATATTCTTAGTACCAGAGCACCAGAACATATTCAAAATTATAGTCAGAGCATGTTATCAATATTATCCATCAGAGCATTATCCAACATATGAACATATATTCTTCTCCCCCTTTGTAATCATCAAAAAATAATTAGAGCATTGAAGAGAAATAATATATACTGAAATGAGATACTTTTATTGAATTAATAAAGATGGGGAATACAAGAAGTAAAATTATTCATAATTCAGAAAATAACCAACAAGAAACCAACAGCTAAACATAAGATAACTAAAACATCTAATTGTCCGGGTTGAAGAAGCGGATTTCTGCAATTTGGTGAGCCAGTTCTTCATAACGCTGCTGTATCATCTCAAAATGTTGCTGCTCGGTCATTGAAAACTCTTGGAGGGAGTTTTCAAGTCGATCGAAGCGGCGATCAAGATGGGCATAGAGAGATGCAAAAGGGTCAGCTTGTGGGGCAGATGAAGAGGCTGCAGCTTGTGGTTGAGGTGGAGAAGGAGGAGGAGCAGGTGCTTCTTCAGCAGGAGCTTGGAAGGGAATGTTGGCATAAACGCCCTCCATTCGTGAGTACCATGCTCCATTTGAGAAAACAAGACCCATTTTGGTGAGGTGATGGGTGCCAATACAAGCTCTAGGGGGCACTTTCTCAGAGAGTTCCCCTACTAAATCTACTCCACAGAATTTGAAAATTTTGGTGAGGAGGATACCATAAGGGAGCTTTTGTTGGTCCTTGGCATGGCGCATGTGGAATTTGATCAACTGAACCCAGTTGATCTCTTTGTGGTTCAGCATGGCCCACATTAAGAGGACATCATCCTCTTCAACTAGAGCATAGTTCCCACCACGGGGAACAATCATCTTGACCAAAAAGAAGTGGAGCAGGCGGTTGTTCATGGTCAAGTGGCCAACTAGTTTGTGGTTGCTCCTAGGACGGTCAGCTTTCCATAAAGATTGGCGAGCAGTAAGAGCATTGAAGCCCCATTCATCCTCAGGTTCGCCTCCATCAAAGTCAGCGTTGTTGAGGGGCAGTTTGGAAATCTCTGCAAACTGGGCATTGGAGAGTTTGATGGTGGTGTTTTTCACCTTGGATTCAACCATCCCATTGACAAGGCGGAGGTTGCAGTAGAATACTCTCATAAGCTCAGGATAGTATTCTTCTTGTTGTTCAAGTGGCCTCAATACTCAAGAGGGGGGGTGAATTGAGTTATAAAACTTTTGCTTGGAATGCCTTTAAAAATGATTTCTATAACCAAGTTTATGAGATTATGCAAGTGAAAGCAAGTAACAATGATATGCAATTCACTACAAGAGGTAAGTGTTGTTGAGGCAATTTAGCAAACACTTGGTGTGCAATATCTAAAGTATAGCAAATTAAGCAAGTTCAAGTATGTTCTTCTCAACCAAACAATACCAATCAACAGATATGCAATGTATGGAAGTAAAAGAGTAAGGAAGAGAAGCTTGCAAACCGATGTAACGAGTTCCACCCAATCCGGTGTACGTCTCGCCTCTAAGCAACCCACTTAGAGGATTTTCCACTATTGTAGACTAGAGATACAACTTTGAGCAATTGCGGCTTCCTAGTGTCCCACACTCAAGAACCCAATCCTCACAAGTATAAGGGCAACCCACCCAATCTCTCAATCTCACAATATCCCAAAGGTTGAGTCCACAACCTTTGTAACCACTCAATCCTAGAGTGAACAACCACTCAACCTAGAGTGAATAACTTTGTGTGTTTGGAGTTTGTTTACAATCAATATACTCTCTTAATAGAGCAGATATACAAGTGAAAAGCTCTCCAAATTCTAATCTCTCAAGATGAGAGGATATACAATTGAAAGTACAAAAATGCAAGAGATAGGCTTACAAAGCACAAAATAGAGCTATGAATTGTTGCTACTTGGTTGTCTATTTGTGCTTGTCTTCCTCTTCAATTTATAGACCTAAGATTGCTGTTGAAGAGTGCCCTAGTCCCTCATAGCCGTTGCAGTTAGTGGAGATTTGAAGAATGGTGGAGACATGACCTGGTTTCCCACTTAAATCTGTTTTTCCACTATCGTAATCGATTACACCCTCGCGTTGTAATCGATTAGCTTCAAGTCAGAGAGTCACTAATCGATTATCTCATTACCTGTAATCGATTAGCATCTTGTATCTGATGCATTTAATTTGTCTTCGCAGCATCCTAATCGATTAGCATGTCTTGCAATCGATTACCTTAAATTCCAGTGGCTTCCTAATCGATTATATGGATCTCTTAATCGATTAGCATGTGTGCCTGATGCATTTAATTCCATTTTTGATTGCTGTAATCGATTAGTCTCAAGTGTGCAATCGATTATCTTAATTCCAGTGAGTATCTAATCGATTGTGTGGCTTCCTTAATCGATTATCTTCAACTCTGATGCAATTTCTTCCAAGACAGAAAGCTCCTAATCGATTAGCATCTATGGCCTAATCGATTAGCTTCGCTGTTTCTTCAATTCTGATTTCATGTCTTTGTTTTTGCATTGTTTCTTCAAGAGTACTTGTCATTATCAAAATCCTTGCACATCTTTTGGACCTGTTAACATATTCAAACACATTCTCCCCCTTTTTGATGATGACAACTATGTTCATCTCTTGAGGGTTGTTAGTTTAAATAATATAGGCTTATCTTTTGCAAAAACAACTCTGCTACATTATCTCTTTTTCAAATAGCAGATGACAATTTTCAAAAACCAATTCAGTAGCCAATGTCTTATCTCATTTTATCCATTGTTTATTATCTCTTATCTATAATTCTCCCCCTATCAAAAAGAGTTTAACAAACAGATAAGATTTTGCAAATTGTTAACAAAGCATCTATTATCCATATTATCAGAGCATATTATCAGAGCATATTCAGAATTATTCATATTTTGTATCAGAGCATTATCCAACATATGAACATTTATTCTTCTCCCCCTTTGTAATCATCAAAAACAATTGGAGCAGTGAAGAGAAATTATATAACCTCAAATAAGATACTTTTATTGAATTAAATAACAAAGGGAAATACAAGAAGTAAAATGATTCATAATTCAGAAAATAAAACAAGGAACCAACAGAACATCACTAAACAGAAAATCTAATTATCCGGGTTGAAGAAGCGGATTTCTGCAATTTGGTGAGCCAGCTCCTCATAACGCTGCTGCATCATCTCAAAATGTTGCTGCTCGGTCATGGAAAACTCTTGGAGGGAGTTCTCAAGACGATCGAAGCGGCGATCAAGATGAGCGTAGAGAGATGCAAAAGGGTCAACTTGTGGGGCAGATGAAGAGGCTGCAGCTTGTGGTTGAGGTGGAGAAGGAGGAGGAGCAGGTGCTTCTTCAGCAGGAGCTTGGAAGGGAATGTTGGCATAAACGCCCTCCATGCGTGAGTACCATGCTCCATTGGTGAAAACAAGACCCATTTTGGTGAGGTGATGGGTGCCAATGCAAGCTCTAGGGGGCACTTTCTCAGAGAGTTCCCCTGCTAAGTCTACTCCACAGAATTTGAAAATTTTGGTGAGGAGGATACCATAGGGGAGCTTTTGTTGGTCCTTGGCATGGCGCATGTGGAACTTGATCAACTGAACCCAGTTGATCTCTTTGTGGTTCAGCATGGCCCACATTAAGAGGACATCATCCTCTTCAACTAGAGCATAGTTCCCACCACGGGGAACAATCATCTTGACCAAAAAGAAGTGGAGCAGGCGGTTGTTCATGGTCAAGTGGCCAACTAGTTTGTGGTTGCTCCTAGGACGGTCAGCTTTCCATAAAGATTGGCGAGCAGTAAGAGCATTGAAGCCCCATTCATCCTCAGGTTCGCCTCCATCAAAGTCAGCGTTGTTGAGGGGCAGTTTGGAAATCTCTGCAAACTGGGCATTGGAGAGTTTGATGGTGGTGTTTTTCACCTTGGATTCAACCATCCCATTGACAAGGCGGAGGTTGCAGTAGAATACTCTCATAAGCTCAGGATAGTATTCTTCTTGTTGTTCAAGTGGCCTCAATACTCAAGAGGGGGGGTGAATTGAGTTATAAAACTTTTGCTTGGAATGCCTTTAAAAATGATTTCTATAACCAAGTTTATGAGATTATGCAAGTGAAAGCAAGTAACAATGATATGCAATGCACTACAAGAGGTAAGTGTTGTTGAGGCAATTTAGCAAACACTTGGTGTGCAATATCTAAAGTATAGCAAATTAAGCAAGTTCAAGTATGTTCTTCTCAACCAAACAATACCAATCAACAGATATGCAATGTATGGAAGTAAAAGAGTAAGGAAGAGAAGCTTGCAAACCGATGTAACGAGTTCCACCCAATCCGGTGTACGTCTCGCCTCTAAGCAACCCACTTAGAGGATTTTCCACTATTGTAGACTAGAGATACAACTTTGAGCAATTGCGGCTTCCTAGTGTCCCACACTCAAGAACCCAATCCTCACAAGTATAAGGGCAACCCACCCAATCTCTCAATCTCACAATATCCCAAAGGTTGAGTCCACAACCTTTGTAACCACTCAATCCTAGAGTGAACAACCACTCAACCTAGAGTGAATAACTTTGTGTGTTTGGAGTTTGTTTACAATCAATATACTCTCTTAATAGAGCAGATATACAAGTGAAAAGCTCTCCAAATTCTAATCTCTCAAGATGAGAGGATATACAATTGAAAGTACAAAAATGCAAGAGATAGGCTTACAAAGCACAAAATAGAGCTATGAATTGTTGCTACTTGGTTGTCTATTTGTGCTTGTCTTCCTCTTCAATTTATAGACCTAAGATTGCTGTTGAAGAGTGCCCTAGTCCCTCATAGCCGTTGCAGTTAGTGGAGATTTGAAGAATGGTGGAGACATGACCTGGTTTCCCACTTAAATCTGTTTTTCCACTATCGTAATCGATTACACCCTCGCGTTGTAATCGATTAGCTTCAAGTCAGAGAGTCACTAATCGATTATCTCATTACCTGTAATCGATTAGCATCTTGTATCTGATGCATTTAATTTGTCTTCGCAGCATCCTAATCGATTAGCATGTCTTGCAATCGATTACCTTAAATTCCAGTGGCTTCCTAATCGATTATATGGATCTCTTAATCGATTAGCATGTATGCCTGATGCATTTAATTCCATTTTTGATTGCTGTAATCGATTAGTCTCAAGTGTGCAATCGATTATCTTAATTCCAGTGAGTATCTAATCGATTGTGTGGCTTCCTTAATCGATTATCTTCAACTCTGATGCAATTTCTTCCAAGACAGAAAGCTCCTAATCGATTAGCATCTATGGCCTAATCGATTAGCTTCGCTGTTTCTTCAATTCTGATTTCATGTCTTTGTTTTTGCATTGTTTCTTCAAGAGTACTTGTCATTATCAAAATCCTTGCACATCTTTTGGACCTGTTAACATATTCAAACACATTCTCCCCCTTTTTGATGATGACAACTATGTTCATCTCTTGAGGGTTGTTAGTTTAAATAATATAGGCTTATCTTTTGCAAAAACAACTCTGCTACATTATCTCTTTTTCAAATAGCAGATGACAATTTTCAAAAACCAATTCAGCAGCCAATGTCTTATCTCATTTTATCCATTGTTTATTATCTCTTATCTATAATTCTCCCCCTATCAAAAAGAGTTTAACAAACAGATAAGATTTTGCAAATTGTTAACAAAGCATCTATTATCCATATTATCAGAGCATATTATCAGAGCATATTCAGAATTATTCATATTTTGTATCAGAGCATTATCCAACATATGAACATTTATTCTTCTCCCCCTTTGTAATCATCAAAAATAATTGGAGCAGTGAAGAGAAATTATATAACCTCAAATAAGATACTTTTATTGAATTAAATAACAAAGGGAAATACAAGAAGTAAAATGATTCATAATTCAGAAAATAAAACAAGGAACCAACAGAACATCACTAAACAGAAAATCTAATTATCCGGGTTGAAGAAGCGGATTTCTGCAATTTGGTGAGCCAGCTCCTCATAACGCTGCTGCATCATCTCAAAATGTTGCTGCTCGGTCATGGAAAACTCTTGGAGGGAGTTCTCAAGACGATCGAAGCGGCGATCAAGATGAGCGTAGAGAGATGCAAAAGGGTCAACTTGTGGGGCAGATGAAGAGGCTGCAGCTTGTGGTTGAGGTGGAGAAGGAGGAGGAGCAGGTGCTTCTTCAGCAGGAGCTTGGAAGGGAATGTTGGCATAAACGCCCTCCATGCGTGAGTACCATGCTCCATTGGTGAAAACAAGACCCATTTTGGTGAGGTGATGGGTGCCAATGCAAGCTCTAGGGGGCACTTTCTCAGAGAGTTCCCCTGCTAAGTCTACTCCACAGAATTTGAAAATTTTGGTGAGGAGGATACCATAGGGGAGCTTTTGTTGGTCCTTGGCATGGCGCATGTGGAACTTGATCAACTGAACCCAGTTGATCTCTTTGTGGTTCAGCATGGCCCACATTAAGAGGACATCATCCTCTTCAACCAGAGCATAGTTCCCACCACGGGGAACAATCATCTTGACCAAGAAGAAGTGGAGCAAGCGGTTGTTCATGGTCAAGTGGCCAACTAGTTTGTGGTTGCTCCTTGGACGGTCAGCTTTCCATAAAGATTGGCGAGCAGTAAGAGCATTGAAGCCCCATTCATCCTCGGGTTCGCCTCCATCAAAGTCAGCATTGTTGAGGGGCAGTTTGGAAATCTCTGCAAACTGGGCATTGGAGAGTTTGATGGTGGTGTTTTTCACTTTGGATTCAACCATCCCATTGACAAGGCGGAGGTTGCAGTAGAATACTCTCATAAGCTCAGGATAGTATTCTTCTTCTTTGAGGGATAGGAAGGGGAAGAGGTTGTAGTGGTTGAGGCTTTGGGTGAAGGTAAGGCTTGGGTTGTCAAAGGTGTCAGCTATGGTGTAGTGAGGGGTCATAATCTCCTTTTCAGAAAAATTTTTCATAAAATTCTGAAGGTCTCTAGGAGAAGAGAAAAACCTTGAGAAGTCAAGGGGATTATGAGCTTGAGCAGCAGAGGACCTAGCCCTTTTGACATTCCTTGAGGAAGACATGGTGAAAAATGCTAAAAGAGGAGATGAAGAGAGATGAGCGCTAGAGAGTTTTGAGAGACTTGGGAGAAAGGAGGTAGTGTGAGATGAGAAGGTGAATGAGGGGTTATTTATAGTTGAAAATTAGGTTTAGGAAGGAGGAAAGAGAGTTTAGGGAGGAGTGAAGTGAGTTAAGAAAGGGAGAGTTTCGAGTGAGCCTAGGAAATTGGAGTTTTGACCCATCAGAACGCATACTAATCGATTACATGGCAGGTGGTAATTGATTAGATCACTGTTTCTGGGGAATTTCAAACGTTTTGTGCAGAGGGTAATCGATTAGAGGCTTACGGTAATCGATTAGTTTAGAAACAGAATCGTCCTAATCGATTGGGGAAATGTGGTAATCGATTATGAAGAAGAGGAAATGTTTTGAACTGGAAACAGAAGCTTCGTAATCGATTATGGATAATGTATAATCGATTATCTTAAAAACAGAATGATTGTAATCGATTATGGGTGAGTTCTAATCGATTACCTTCGAAACAGAAGCTTAGTAATCGATTGGGATTAACAATGTAATCGATTATGGAGTCAAAAACTTCTAATATATCAAACAGCAAGGTTCCAAACATGAAATGTGATGTATATCATGCATTATGCCATTCAACAAAATATTCAAACACAATTGGACATGTCAAGAATGCCTAATTCTCTTCTTATGTGAATGAATTGCTCTCTAGCCAAGGGTTTTGTGAAAATATCAGCTAGTTGCTTAGAAGTTTCTACATGTTCAAGTACACAATCCCCTTTTAACACATGATCTCTAATAAAGTGATGCCTAATCTCAATGTGTTTGGTTCTAGAGTGCATTACTGGATTTTTGGAGATGTTAATGGCACTTGTATTATCATATTTAATGGGGACTTTGTTCAAGGAAATACCAAAATCAAGAAGTTGTTGTCTCATCCAAAGAATTTGAGCACAACAACTACCAGCTGCTACATATTCTGCCTCAGCTGTTGACAATGCAACACTTGCTTGTTTCTTGCTATGCCAAGAAACAAGGGAACTACCAAGCAGATGGCATGTACCACTAGTGCTTTTTCTATCAAGCTTACATCCCGCAAAGTCGGAATCCGAATATCCTAAGAGATTACATTCAACGCCTTTGGGATACCATAAACCAACATTTTGAGTACCCACAAGATATTTCAAAATTCTTTTTACGGCAGTCAAATGTGATTCTTTAGGACATGCTTGATATCTAGCACACATACATACCGCAAACATAATATCAGGTCTACTCGCAGTTAAATATAGTAAGGATCCAATCATACCTCGATATTTGGTGATTTCAATGTCCTTACCCTTTTCGTCTTTGTCTAGATAGCAGGATGTGCTCATTGGTGTAGCTATCTCATTTGCCTTGTCCATTCCAAACCTTTTAAGTAGTTCCTTACAGTATTTGGTTTGGCTAATGAACGTTCCATCAATGGCTTGTTTTATTTGTAGTCCAAGGAAGAAGGTGAGTTCTCCCATCAAGGACATTTCAAACTCATTCTGCATAATCTTGGCAAATTCTTGACAAAGATTTTCATTAGTAGCACCAAATATTATGTCATCTACATAAATCTGTACCAAGAGGATGTCATTTTGTTTGCGTTTTATAAACAATGTAGTATTAACCTTTCCTCTTTCAAAGTTGTGTTCTAAAAGAAATTTGCTTAATCTTTCATACCAAGCTCTTGGAGCTTGCTTCAAACCATATAAGGCTTTTCTCAATTTGAAAACATGGTTTGGAAATTTATGATTTTCAATACCGGGAGGTTGATCTACATAAACTTCTTCTTGAATGTAGCCGTTTAAGAACGCACTTTTGACATCCATTTGATACAATTTGAAATCCATACAACATGCAAAAGCTAGCAATAATCTAATGGCTTCTAACCTAGCTACGGGAGCATATGTTTCTTCATAGTCTATTCCTTCTTCTTGGTTGTATCCCTTTGCTACTAGTCTAGCTTTGTTTCTAGTTATTATTCCGTTTTCATCTAGCTTATTTCTAAACACCCATTTGGTGCCTATTATTAGATGATCATTGGGTCTTGGCACAAGTTCCCAAACTTCATTTCTTTCAAATTGGTTTAACTCTTCTTGCATGGCCAACATCCAATGTTCATCAATAATGGCTTCGTCAATATTCTTGGGTTCTATTTGGGATACAAAAGCCAAGTGATTGCATGCATTTCTAATGGCGTTTCGAGTACTTACCCCTTTGGTTATTTCTCCAATGATTTTGTCCAAGGGATGATCTTTCAATGTTACCCAATCTTGTTGTCTCTCAATTTGTGTTGCACCTCCATCATTGTTGACTTCTTCTTCTTTGTCTTGTAAGTTCATTTCTTGAAAAGTACCTACAAGATCATCAACATCTTCCTTTCTCGGAGGGTTATGGCTATTTTCGTCAAATTTGACATGAATAGATTCCTCAATGGTATTTGTTTGTTTGTTGAAAATTCTATAACATTTACTTGATTGAGAATATCCTAGGAAGATTGCCTCATCAGATTTTGCATCAAACTTCCCTAGATTATCCTTTCCATTGTTGAGCACAAAACATTTACATCCAAAGATATGAAAGTATGCAATGTTGGGTTTTCTACCTTTGTAAAGCTCATAGGGGGTTTTCTTTAAAATAGGCCTTATCAAGCATCTATTCATAACATAACACGCGGTGTTTACCGCATCGGCCCAAAAATGTTTTGCAACATTGTTTTCATTTAGCATGGTTCTAGCAAGCTCCACTAAAGATCTATTCTTTCTTTCAACTACTCCATTTTGTTGTGGAGTTCTAGGAGCAGAGAAGTTGTGATTAATACCATGTTTTTCGCAAAACTTTTCAAAAGATTGATTTTCAAATTCTCCCCCATGATCGGTTCTAATGGATGCAATTTTTGAGTTTTGCTCATTTTGGATAATCCTTGCAAGTTTCTTGAATGCATGATATGCTTCATTTTTATGAGCAAGAAACAATGTCCATGTATATCTTGAATAGTCATCTACTATAACTAGACCATAGTAATTCCCTCCAAAGCTTTTGATTTTGGATGGTCCAAATAAGTCCATGTGCAAAAGTTGTAAAGGCCTTTGAGTAGAAACAATGTTTTTGGATTGAAAAGATGCCTTTACTTGTTTTCCCTTTTGACATGCATCACAAAATCTATTTTCAAATTTAAGCTTTGGTAGACCAATTACTAAATCTTTAGAAACAAGTTTGTTCAAGTGGTCTACATGTATATGAGCTATTCTTCTATGCCATAGCCATGTTTCATCCTCTTTTGAAATGAAGCATTGTTCATCATTTGTAGACAAACTATCCATATCAATCATGTAAATATTATCAATTCTTTGGCCTACAAACTTAATTTCCTTATTGGTCTTATGTTCAATTATGCAACAATTTGATTCAAATAAAACTCTATATCCTTTATCACATAATTGGCTTATGCTTAGTAAATTATGTTTGAGACCTTCAACATACAATACATCACTTATGGATGTGGAAGAGTTCTTACCAATATTTCCAATGCCTAGGATTCTTCCCTTAGTGTTGTCTCCATATGTGACGCTTCCTTTTCGTTTGGGAGTGAATGATGTAAATTTAGTTATGTCTCCCGTCATATGCTTCGAACACCCGCTATCCAAGTACCAATGGGTGTTGCTTGCCTTGAAGCATACCTGCAAAACAAAATCATTTTAGAGAACTAGGTACCCATTTTATGTTGGGTCCTTTAAGGTTAGTTTGTGGGAATGTTCCTTTGGGAACCCACACCTTTCTTAAGACCTTTGGTCCTAGTTTCCTAACACTGCACTTATATGCACTATGTCCTTTGGTACCACAATGATTGCATTTCATAAAAGGTGAGGAGGATTTGCTTGGTGGTGCAAAGAAGTTTTTGTAGTGCTTCTCCATTTTATGATTACTATGTTCTTGGTCATATCCTAGACCGGTTTTACTAAACATGCATTTTTGTTGCCCAAGTAGAATATTCAAATTATCTCTTCCATTGGTGAATTTCTCTAGTGTCCTATTTAGGTCTTCAACCTTGGTTTCTAACACAATGCACTTCTTTGCAAAATCACAAGGTTTATCCCTAGAGCATGTTTGAACTTTCTCTAGTTCTTCTTTTAAGCTCTCATTTTCTTTACATACTTCCATGAGATGCAATTCGAGAGTATCACTAGTTTTCCTAGATGCTTTGAGTTTACTAGAGATTTTTGTAAATTTATCATATAATTCCTCAAATGCATCTAAGAGCTCATTTTTATCTAGGTCAAGAAGATTTACCTCATTTTCCTCTTCTTGATGATTTGCCATTAAGCAAAGATTGGCTTGCTCATCTTCCGAGTCGTCGAAGCTGCTCACATTATTCTCATCCCAAGCAATATAGGCTCTTCTTCTTCTTTGTTTGTCCTTGCCCTTCTTTTTGAGGTTTGGACAATCGGCTTTGAAGTGCCCTTCCTTGCCACATTCAAAACAGTTGGGTGAGGGAGAGTTTTCTTTAGTGATAGGTTTCTTACCTGAGCTTTTGAAGCTTCTTTGGAAGCGTTTGCCTTTCATGAATTTCCCGAAGCGTTTCACAAATAGTCCAAATTCTTCTTCTTCATCAAGTTCACTTCCGGATTCTTCTTCTTCATTTGTGGAAGTAGCCTTGAGAGCAAGACCCTTTTTCTTGGAAGATTTTTCTTCCTCTTCCGCCATCTTTAATTCTTTCAGCTCTTGTTCTTGTTCCTGCAACTTACCAAATAAAGTGGCGAGAGACATTTCGTTTATGCTAGGAGATTGTTTGATGGCGGTAACTAGCGGTTGCCATTCTCTGTTAAGACTTTTCAACACTTTATGAATGAGTTCTTTGTTAGTGTAAGTCTTTCCAAGTGTAATGAGTTGATTAATGATGAGAGTAAACCTTTTTTGCATATCAACAATCGATTCATGAGAGTTTAATCTAAAGCATTCATATTGACTAGTAAGAGTACTAATCTTTGAGTCCTTTACATCATTAGTGCCTTCATGGGTTACTTGAAGAGTATCCCACATTTCCTTAGCAGTTTGGCATGTCATTATCCTAAAAAATTCATCTTGACCTAAAGACATAGTAATAAGATTTTTGGCCTTGTAGCCATATTGGACTTTCTTTTCTTCTTCGCTTGTCCATTCATCTATAGGTTTTTCAACATTCTTGCTATCTATAGTATGCATTGGTATATAGGGACCATTTTCAATGGTATTCCATATTCTCAAGTCAATTGATTGAATGAAGATTTTCATTCTTTCTTTCCAAAACGCATACCCTTCCCCATTGAAAGCGGGAGGTCTATTTATCGCACCACCCTCGGGAAAAACATTTTGAGAACTTGAGGCCATTTAATCTCTTGGAGCTGTTAAGCTTGATCTACCAAGAGTCAAGCTCTGATACCACTTGTTGTTCAAGTGGCCTCAATACTCAAGGGGGGGGTGAATTGAGTTATAAAACTTTTGCTTGGAATGCCTTTAAAAATGATTTCTATAACCAAGTTTATGAGATTATGCAAGTGAAAGCAAGTAACAATGATATGCAATGCACTACAAGAGGTAAGTGTTGTTGAGGCAATTTAGCAAACACTTGGTGTGCAATATCTAAAGTATAGCAAATTAAGCAAGTTCAAGTATGTTCTTCTCAACCAAACAATACCAATCAACAGATATGCAATGTATGGAAGTAAAAGAGTAAGGAAGAGAAGCTTGCAAACCGATGTAACGAGTTCCACCCAATCCGGTGTACGTCTCGCCTCTAAGCAACCCACTTAGAGGATTTTCCACTATTGTAGACTAGAGATACAACTTTGAGCAATTGCGGCTTCCTAGTGTCCCACACTCAAGAACCCAATCCTCACAAGTATAAGGGCAACCCACCCAATCTCTCAATCTCACAATATCCCAAAGGTTGAGTCCACAACCTTTGTAACCACTCAATCCTAGAGTGAACAACCACTCAACCTAGAGTGAATAACTTTGTGTGTTTGGAGTTTGTTTACAATCAATATACTCTCTTAATAGAGCAGATATACAAGTGAAAAGCTCTCCAAATTCTAATCTCTCAAGATGAGAGGATATACAATTGAAAGTACAAAAATGCAAGAGATAGGCTTACAAAGCACAAAATAGAGCTATGAATTGTTGCTACTTGGTTGTCTATTTGTGCTTGTCTTCCTCTTCAATTTATAGACCTAAGATTGCTGTTGAAGAGTGCCCTAGTCCCTCATAGCCGTTGCAGTTAGTGGAGATTTGAAGAATGGTGGAGACATGACCTGGTTTCCCACTTAAATCTGTTTTTCCACTATCGTAATCGATTACACCCTCGCGTTGTAATCGATTAGCTTCAAGTCAGAGAGTCACTAATCGATTATCTCATTACCTGTAATCGATTAGCATCTTGTATCTGATGCATTTAATTTGTCTTCGCAGCATCCTAATCGATTAGCATGTCTTGCAATCGATTACCTTAAATTCCAGTGGCTTCCTAATCGATTATATGGATCTCTTAATCGATTAGCATGTATGCCTGATGCATTTAATTCCATTTTTGATTGCTGTAATCGATTAGTCTCAAGTGTGCAATCGATTATCTTAATTCCAGTGAGTATCTAATCGATTGTGTGGCTTCCTTAATCGATTATCTTCAACTCTGATGCAATTTCTTCCAAGACAGAAAGCTCCTAATCGATTAGCATCTATGGCCTAATCGATTAGCTTCGCTGTTTCTTCAATTCTGATTTCATGTCTTTGTTTTTGCATTGTTTCTTCAAGAGTACTTGTCATTATCAAAATCCTTGCACATCTTTTGGACCTGTTAACATATTCAAACACACTTCTTCTTTGAGGGATAGGAAGGGGAAGAGGTTGTAGTGGTTGAGGCTTTGGGTGAAGGTAAGGCTTGGGTTGTCAAAGGTGTCAGCAATGGTATAATGAGGGGTCATAATCTCCTTTTCAGAAAAATTCTTCATAAAATTCTGAAGATCTCTAGGAGAAGAGAAAAACCTTGAGAAGTCAAGGGGATTATGAGCTTGAGCAGCAGAGGACCTAGCCCTTTTGACATTCCTTGAGGTAGACATGGTGAAAAAATGCTAAAGGAGGAGATGAGTGCTAGAGAGTTTTTAGAGAGGTTTGGGGGAAAGGAGGTAGTGTGAGATGAGAAGGTGAATGAGGGGGTATTTATAGTTGAAAATTAGGTTTAGGAAGGAGGAAAGAGAGTTTAGAAAGGAGTGAAGTGAGTTAAGAGAGAGAGAGTTTCGAGTGAGCCTAGGGAGTTGCAGTTGTCTCTTCAGAACGCAGACTAATCGATTACGTGTCAGGGGGTAATCGATTAGATCACTATTTCTGGGGAATTTCAAACGTTTTATACAAAGGGTAATCGATTATAGGGTTAGGGTAATCGATTAGTTTAGAAACAGAATCGTCCTAATCGATTGGAGCAATGTGGTAATCGATTATGAAGAAGAGGAAACGTTTTGAACTTTAAACAGAAGCTTCGTAATTGATTATAGATCATTGATAATCGATTATCTTGAAAACAGAATGATTGTAATCGATTATGGGTGAGCTCTAATCGATTAGCTTAGAAACAGAAGCTTAGTAATCGATTGGGATTAACAATGTAATGGATTATGGAGTCAAAAACTTCAAACATATCAAACAGCAAGGTTCCAAACATAAAATGTGATATATGCCATGCATTATGCCATTCAACAAGGTTCTTATCAAAAGATTCAAACACAACTGGACATGTCAAGAATGCCTAACTCTCTTCTTATGTGAATGAATTGCTCTCTAGCCAAGGGTTTTGTGAAAATATCAGCTAGTTGCTTAGAAGTTTCTACATGTTCAAGTACACAATCCCCTTTTAACACATGATCTCTAATAAAGTGATGCCTAATTTCAATGTGTTTGGTTCTAGAGTGCATTACTGGATTCTTGGAGATGTTAATGGCACTTGTATTATCACATTTAATGGGGACTTTATTCAAGGAAATACCAAAATCAAGAAGTTGTTGTCTCATCCAAAGAATTTGAGCACAACAACTACCAGCTGCTACATATTCTGCCTCAGCTGTTGACAATGCAACACTTGCTTGTTTCTTGCTATGCCAAGAAACAAGGGAACTACCAAGCAAATGGCATGTACCACTAGTGCTTTTTCTATCAAGCTTACACCCCGCAAAGTCGGAATCAGAATATCCTAAAAGATTACATTCAACGCCTTTGGGATACCATAAACCAACATTTTGAGTACCCACAAGATATTTCAAAATTCTTTTTACGGCAGTCAAATGTGATTCTTTAGGACATGCTTGATATCTAGCACACATGCATACCGCAAACATAATATCAGGTCTACTCGCAGTTAAATACAGTAAGGATCCAATCATGCCTCGATATTTGGTGATTTCAATGTCCTTACCCTTTTCATCTTTGTCTAGATAGCAGGATGTGCTCATGGGTGTAGCTATCTCGTTTGCCTTGTCCATTCCAAACCTTTTAAGTAGTTCCTTACAGTATTTGGTTTGGCTAATGAACGTTCCATCAATGGCTTGTTTTATTTGTAGTCCAAGGAAGAAAGTGAGTTCTCCCATCAAGGACATTTCAAATTCATTCTGCATAATCTTGGCAAATTCTTGACAAAGATTTTCATTAGTAGCACCAAATATTATGTCATCTACATAGATTTGTACCAAGAGGATGTCATTTTGTTTGCGTTTTATAAACAATGTAGTATCAACCTTTCCTCTTTCAAAGTTGTGTTCTAAAAGGAATTTGCTTAATCTTTCATACCAAGCTCTTGGAGCTTGCTTCAAACCATATAAGGCTTTTCTTAATTTGAAGACATGGTTTGGAAATATATGATTTTCAAAACCGGGAGGTTGATCTACATAAACTTCTTCTTGAATGTAGCCGTTTAAGAATGCACTTTTGACATCCATTTGATACAATTTGAAATCCATACAACATGCAAAAGCTAGCAATAATCTAATGGCTTCTATCCTAGCTACGGGAGCATATGTTTCTTCATAGTCTATTCCTTCTTCTTGGTTGTATCCCTTTGCAACTAGTCTAGCTTTGTTTCTAGTTATTATACCATTTTCATCTAGCTTATTTCTAAAAACCCATTTGGTGCCTATTATTAGATGATTATTGGGTCTTGGCACAAGTTCCCAAACTTCATTTTTTTCAAATTGGTTTAACTCTTCTTGCATGGCCAACATCCAATGTTCATCAATAATGGCTTCGTCAATATTTTTGGGTTCTATTTGGGATACAAAAGCCAAATGATTGCATGCATTTCTAATGGCGTTTCGAGTACTTACCCCTTTGGTTATTTCTCCAATGATTTTGTCCAAGGGATGATCCTTCAATGTTACCCAATCTTGTTGTCTCTCTATTTGTGTTGTACCTCCATCATTGTTGACTTCTTCTTCTTTGTCTTGCAAGTTCATTTCTTGGAAGGTACCTACAAGATCATCAACTTCCTTTCTCGGAGGATTTTGGTTAAGTTCATCAAATTTAACATGTATGGACTCTTCAATTGTGTAAGTCCGTTTGTTAAAGAGTCTATATGCTTTACTAGTAGATGAATAACCTAGAAAAATTGCTTCATCAGATTTTGCATCAAATTTGCCAAGATTTTCCTTTCCATTGTTCAAGACAAAGCATTTGCATCCAAAAATGTGAAAGTAGGAAATATTTGGTTTTCGTCCTTTATAAAGTTCATAGGGGGTTTTCTTTAATATAAGCCTTATCAAACAACGATTCATAACATGACACGCGGTGTTCACGGCATCGGCCCAAAACTGTTTTGAAATATTTGCTTCATTCAACATAGTTCTTGCAAGCTCCGCTAAAGATCGATTTTTCCTTTCAACTACTCCATTTTGTTGTGGAGTTCTTGGAGCCGAAAAATTATGTTCAATGCCAAACTTTTCACAAAATTTTTCAAAAGATTGGTTTTCAAATTCTCCCCCATGATCCGTTCGTATGGATGCTATTTTTAAGTTTTGTTCATTTTGGATAACCTTGGCAAGTTTCTTAAATGCTTGATATGCTTCAAGTTTATGAGTAAGAAACAATGTCCATGTATATCTAGAGTAATCATTCACAATCACTAGACCATAATAGTTTCCACCAAAACTTTTGATTTTCGAAGGTCCAAACAAATCCATATGTAAAAGCTGCAAAGGTCTTGTTGTTGAAACAATATTTTTTGCTTGAAAAGAAGCCTTTACTTGTTTTCCTTTTTGACAAGCGTCACAGAATTTATTTTCAAATTTCAGTTTTGGTAAACCAATAACTAAATCTTTTGAAACAAGTTTATTTAAATGGTCTACATGAATGTGAGCGATTCTTCTATGCCAAAGCCATGATTCATCCTCTTTAGTTATAAAGCATTGTACATCATTTGAAGCAAGACAATCTAGATTAATCATGTAAATGTTATCTACTCTTTGACCAACAAATTTTATCTCCTTGTTTAGTTTATTTTCAATTATGCAACCATTTGATTCAAAAACAATTTTATAGCCCTTGTCACATAATTGACTAATGCTAAGCAAGTTATGTTTTAGTCCTTCAACATATAAAACATCATTTATGGAGGTGGAAGAGTTTTTACCGACATTTCCGATTCCAAGTATTCTTCCCTTTGTGTTATCTCCATAAGTAACAAATCCTTTGCTTCGTGGAGTAAGTGATATGAACTTACTTTTGTCTCCCGTCATATGTTTAGAACACCCACTATCCAAGTACCAATGGGTGTTGCTTGCCTTGAAGCATACCTACAAAACAAAATCATTTTAGAGAACTAGGTACCCATTTTATGTTGGGTCCTTTAAGGTTAGCTTGTGGAGATGTTCCTTTGGGAACCCACACCTTTCTTAAGACCTTTGGTCCTAGTTTCCTAACACTACACTTATAAGCACTATGTCCTTTGGTACCACAATGATTGCATTTCATAAAAGGTGAGGAGGATTTGCTTGGTGGTGCAAAGAAGTTTTTATAGTGCTTCTCCATTTTATGATTACTATGTTCTTGGTCATATCCTAGACCGGTTTTACTAAACATGCATTTTTGTTGCCGAAGTAGGATATTCAAATTATCTCTTCCATTAGTGAATTTCTCTAAGGTTTTGTTTAGATCTAGGACTTTATTTTCTAGATCAACACATTTCTTAGCAAAATTACAAGGTTTACTAATGGAACATACTTGAGCATTTTTCAATTCTTCTTTTAAACATTCATTCTCTTTGCAAACTTCCATAAGGTGCATCTCTAGAGTGTCACTAGTTTTCCTAGATGCTTTGAGTTTACTAGAGATTTTTGTGAATTTATCATATAATTCTTCAAATGCTTCTAACAGCTCATTTTTATCTAAGTCAAGAAGATTTACCTCATTATCTTCTTCTTGATGATTTGCCATTAAGCAAAGATTGGCTTGCTCATCTTCCGAGTCGTCGGAGCTGCTCACATCATTCTCATCCCAGGCAATATAGGCTCTTCTTCTTCTTTGTTTGTCCTTGCCCTTCTTTTTGAGGTTTGGACAATCGGCTTTGAAGTGCCCTTCCTTGCCACATTCAAAACAGTTGGGTGAGGGAGAGTTTTCTTTAGTGATAGGTTTCTTACCTGAGTTTTTGAAGCTTCTTTGAAAGCGTTTGCCTTTCATGAATTTCCCGAAGCGTTTTACAAATAGTCCAAATTCTTCTTCTTCATCAAGTTCACTTCCGGATTCTTCTTCTTCATTTGTGGAAGTAGCCTTGAGAGCAAGACCCTTTTTCTTGGAAGATTTTTCTTCCTCTTCCGCCATCTTTAATTCTTTCAGCTCTTGTTCTTGTTCCTGCAACTTACCAAATAAAGTGGCGAGAGACATTTCGTTTATGCTAGGAGATTGTTTGATGGCGGTAACTAGCGGTTGCCATTCTCTGTTAAGACTTTTCAACACTTTATGAATGAGTTCTTTGTTAGTGTAAGTCTTTCCAAGTGTAATGAGTTGATTAATGATGAGAGTAAATCTTTTTTGCATATCAACAATCGATTCATGAGAGTTTAATCTAAAGCATTCATATTGACTAGTAAGAGTACTAATCTTTGAGTCCTTTACATCATTAGTGCCTTCATGGGTTACTTGAAGAGTATCCCACATTTCCTTAGCAGTTTGGCATGTCATTATCCTAAAAAATTCATCTTGACCTAAAGACATAGTAATAAGATTTTTGGCCTTGTAGCCATATTGGACTTTCTTTTCTTCCTCGCTTGTCCATTCATCTATAGGTTTTTCAACATTCTTGCTATCTATAGTATGCATCGGTATATAGGGACCATTTTCAATGGTATTCCATATTCTCAAGTCAATTGATTGAATGAAGATTTTCATTCTTTCTTTCCAAAACGCATACCCTTCCCCATTGAAAGCGGGAGGTCTATTTATCGCACCACCCTCGGGAAAAACATTTTGAGAACTTGAGGCCATTTAATCTCTTGAAGCTGTTAAGCTTGATTTACCAAGAGTCAAGCTCTGATACCACTTGTTGTTCAAGTGGCCTCAATACTCAAGAGGGGGGGTGAATTGAGTTATAAAACTTTTGCTTGGAATACCTTTAAAATTGATTTCTATAACCAAGTTTATGAGATTATGCAAGTGAAAGCAAGTAACAATGATATGCAATGCACTACAAGAGGTAAATATTGCTGAGGCAATTTAGCAAACACTTGGTGTGTAATGTCTAAGGTATAGCAAATTAAGCAAGTTCAAGTATGTTCTTCTCAACCAAACAATACCAATCAACAAATATGCAATGTATGAAAGTAAAAGAGTAAGGAAGAGAAGCTTGCAAACCGATGTAACGAGTTCCACCCAATCCGGTGTACGTCTCGCCTCTAAGCAACCCACTTAGAGGATTTTCCACTATTGTAGACTAGAGATACAACTTTGAGCAATTGCAGCTTCCTAGTGTCCCATACTCAAGAACCCAATCCTCACAAGTATAAGGGCAACCCACCCAATCTCTCAATCTCACAATATCCCAAAGGTTGAGTCCACAACCTTTGTAACCACTCAACCTAGAGTGAACAACCACTCAACCTAGAGTGAATAACTTGTGTGTTTGGTGTTTGTTTACAATCAATACACTCTCTCAATAGAGCAAATATACAAATGAAAAGCTCTAACCAATTCTAACTCTCAAGATGAGAGGATATACAAGTGAAAGTACAATATGCAAGAAATAGGCTTACAAGACACAAAATAGAGCTATGAATTGTTGCTTCTTGGTTGTGTGTTTGTGCTTATCTTCCTCTTCAATTTATAGACCCAAGATAGCTGTTGAGGAGTGCCCTAGTCCATCATAGCCGTTGCAGTTAGTGGAAATTTGAAGAATGGTGGAGACATGACCTGGTTTCCCACTTAAATCTGTTTTTCCACTAGCGTAATCGATTACACCCTCGCGTTGTAATTGATTAGCTTCAAGTCAGAGAGTCACTAATCGATTATTTCACTTCCTCTAATCGATTAGCATCTGTACCTGATGCATTTAATTTGTTTTCGCAGCATCCTAATCGATTAGCATGTCTTGCAATCGATTACCTTAAATTCCAGTGGCTTCCTAATCGATTGTATAGCTTCCATAATCGATTAGCCATCGTACCTGATGCACTTAGTTCCATTTTTGATTGTTGTAATCGATTAGTCTCTGGTGTATAATCGATTACCTTAAATTCCAGTGGCTTCCTAATCGATTGTTCAGCTCCCTAATCGATTAGCTTTCATACCTGATGCAATTTCTTCCAAAACAGAGAGTTCCTAATCGATTAGCATCTATGGCCTAATCGATTAGATTCGCTGTTACTTCAATTCTGATTTCATGTCTTTGTTTTTGCATTGTTTCTTCAAGAGTACTTGTCATTATCAAAATCCTTGCATATCTTTTGGACCTGTTAACATATTCAAACACAGGCCAATAGAAGTGTTCATGTAGAATAGACAAAGTTTTATCTCTTCCAAAGTGGCCCATTAAGCCTCCCTCATGGCTTTCTCTTAATAAAAGATCTCTTAAAGAGCTCCTAGGAATGCAAAGTCTATTGGCTTTAAAGAGAAGCCTTTATGAGATGATGAAGTGGAAGATGAGTTAAAAATGTTTGAGAAGTCAAGGTCACTTGGATACAAAGTCTTAATCTCATCAAGTCCAATAACTTTGGCTCCAAGAGAGGCTAGTAAAAAGTACCTCCTTGATAAAGCATCAGTCACAGTATTAAATTTTCCATTTTTGTACTTGATGACATATGGAAATTATTCCAAGTACTCAACCCACTTAGCATGTCTTTTGTTTAACTTATGTTGCCCCTTAATGAATTTTAGTGATTGGTGATCACTATGTATAACAAACGCTTTTGGGATCAAGTAGTGTTCCTAAGTTTGAAGGGCTCTAATTAATGCATAGAATTCTTTATCATATGTAGGATAGTTGAAAGTTGCCTCATTAAGCTTTTCACTAAAGAAAGCAATTGGGTGACCTTCTTGCAATAGAACGGCTCCTATTCCCACATTTGAAGCATCACACTCAAGCTCAAAGGTTTTTGAAAAATTTGGAAGTGCTAAAATTGGAGCATGAGTGAGCTTCTCCTTGAGATCTAAGAAGGCTTTCTCTTGCCTTGGCCCCCATACAAAAGGAACATTCTTTTTCACCAACTCATTTAGAGGGGAGGCCAAAGTAGAGAAATCTTTCACAAATCTCCTATAGAAACTTGCTAGACCATGAAAACTTCTTACTTCACTCACATTTTTAAGTGTTGGCCAATCTCTGATTGCCTTCACCTTTGAGTGATCTACCTCAACACCCTTAGAACTAACTACAAATCCAAGGAATACAATGTTATCCATGCCAAAAGAACATTTTTCAAAATTTGCATATAGATTGTTTGTTCTTAAAGCAAGCATAACTTATTTGAGATGGTTTAGATGAGAGGCCATGGTCTTTGAGTAAATTAAAATGTCATCAAAGTAGACCACAACAAAATGCCCAATGAATTCCCTCAAAACATGATTCATAAGTCTCATAAAAGTACTTGGTGCATTAGTCAAGCCAAAAGGCATAACTAACCACTCATATAGTCTAAGTTTGGTTTTAAAAGCGGCTTTCCATTCATCTCCTTCTTTGATTCTTATTTGGTGCTAGCCACTTTTAAGATCAATCTTGGAAAATATAGTAGAACCACTAAGCTCATTAAGCATATCATCAAGTCTAGGTATTGGATGCCTATACTTGATGGTTATGTTGTTTATGGCTCTACAATCCGTACATATTCTCCATGAACCATTTTTTTTAGGAACTAGCAAAATGGGTAAAGCACAAGGGCTTAAACTCTCTCTAATCCAACCCTTAGATAGTAGTTCATTCACTTGGTTCTCTATTTCTAGGCTTTCCCTAGGGTTGCACCTATATGCGGGTCTATTTGGAAGACTAGCACCAGGAATTAAGTCTATTTTGTGCTCAATGCCCCTAATAGGAGGTAAGCCTTTTGGGATATCCTTTAGGAAGAGATCTTTAAATTCACTTAGGATGTTTTGAA
Organism: Clitoria ternatea; assembly: GCA_037962975.1. NCBI lineage: Eukaryota > Viridiplantae > Streptophyta > Magnoliopsida > Fabales > Fabaceae > Clitoria > Clitoria ternatea. The sequence goes on from CM075671.1 coordinate 185,692,377, forward strand.
TCCCTTTGGGCAAAGGAGGAGTGGAAGAGCCCACTGAGCACAAAGAAGTACTAGGGATGTCTTTTACATACATGATCAAGCATTGTTTGTGTGAAAACATAGCATGTTTCACATCATGTTTATTGGCCAAGAAGTTAGCTCTAGAGTCATCATAGATGACAACTCCTTTTCCTTTATCCTCTTTTTTATTTTTCTTATGTTTTTCTAAATGATTAAAGGAAGAAGATCCTAACTCTCTATCTCTTTTAAGTTTTATTTGTAGTTGATCTTTAGCTACTTGTTGTGGAGTTAGGGGATGTAAAACTATCTTCTTACCATCTAACTTGAAGGTGGGGGTGTTAGTGAACCCCTCATGGATGACCTTCCTATCGAATTGCCAAGGTCTTCCTAAAAGGAAATGAGTTGCCTCCATAGGTACTACATCACAATTGACTTTATCATTATATGTGCCTATGGTGAAGTTGATTAAGACTTCCTTATTAACTAACATTTCCCCTTTTTCATTAAGCCATTATAACTTATAAGGTCTAGGGTGATCTATTAGCTCTAAGCCCATCTTATTTACTAATCTTTGGCTTACTACATTCACACAACTCTCACTATCCATAATGAGAGAACATAGTTTGTCATTTATGTAACATCTTGTATAAAAGATGTTCTCTCTTTGTGTAGTGTCATCTAGCTTAACATGACTACCAAATAATCTTCTAATCATGTAAAGCTCACCATCATCCCCTAAAATATGCTCACTGTCATAGGAATCATTACTTGAGTCATCACTTGAAGAGTGAGAATCAGAATTAGACTCTGATTGACTTGAGTAGGTTCCATTAGTTTTCATTATCATTGTTCTTTCTGTTGGACAGTCAGAAGCAATGTGACCTCTACCAAGACATTTAAAACATTTTATGGTAGAAGATCTAGAGGATTGTGGTTTAGATGTGGATTCATGCTTATCTTTTTGGTGCCTAAAGACTTTACCATTATACAACTCACTTGGTAATTTGGAAGAAGAAGTATACATTTCCTTCTCCCTAGGGTTTCTCTCAAACCTACCCTTATTCTCTTGACCTACCCACTTAGACTTGTAGGCTTTATTTTCCCTACTATAGGATTCTCTCTCTTTAAATTGGTTCTCTACCTTAGTGCATTGGTGTAGTAACTCTTCTATATCTACATGAGGAATGAGTTCTACCCTTTTTTGATGTTCTTATTAAGGCCATGTAAGACCTATGCATTAAGGTTTCTTTATCTTCTTCTAGATTGGCCCTAATCATGGCTATCTCTAAGGCTTTGTAGTAGTCTTCAACACTTTTTGAGCCTTGGGTGAGTCTATTTAGCTTTGCTAATAGCTCCCCTCTATAATAGTTAGGAACATATCTTTTTCTTAAGAGGGCTTTTAAGTCTACCCAATCATCTATGGGTGGGAAATCATCTCTTTTCCTCTCTTTACATATTTGAGTCCACCATACTAAGGCATAATTTTGGAATGAAAGAGTTGCAATCCTAACTTTTTTTCTTCTTTTATTTAATGAGAATTAAACAATTGCTCAACTCTCATCTCCTACTTTAGATAAGCTTCAACATCACTCTTGCCATTAAATGGGGGTATTTCAAGTTTTATTTCTCTTAAGCCTATGTCTTCTCTTTTATGTTCATGGTGTCTTCTATGTCTAGGTTCATCCTTACTATTACTATTATTATGTCTTTGATTTCTTTGATTCTATGTCTAGTTCTAGGGTTTTTATTATGCTCTAGGTTATTTAACCTATTGTTGATGTTATTAAAACTTTCCATTATATTATGAAGCATAAATTTGTTTTCCCTATCACTAGAAGACATCTTTTGAGGTTGTCAAAGAAATTCGAGACAATGGAAACAAAGTTGTCGCAACCTAGATCGCGACGGCGCGGCGAGAAAGAGAAAAGGTGTAGAATGAAACAGGGAGTCGCCACCAACGTTTTTATCCATAGGAAAAACATTGGAAAAAACTAAGTTCAGTAAAGCACTGGTTAAAAATTGAGATTCAAGTTCGGGAGTCGGTTACGAGTAGGGAAGGTATTAGCACCCTACATCGCCTGTCAAAAACAGTACCAAGATTGAAAATGCACAACATAAATAGCCTTACAAAAGATGGTTTATTTCTTCCCTTTTATTGTTGTATTTTTTATTTAAAAAATGACAGAATGGAGTGAGAGAATTGTACAAACTGAGAATGTCGAAGCGAGGTCAATGGGATGTTTCATCCGAATTAAACTCGACTTCGATATGAGACAGAGAGGGGAAGAGAATGCTAATAAGGCGTCATGCCTAAATTGGACATTCTCGAATAAAAAACAGGGATAGGAAAGAGATAAGCGGGACGTCTCGTCCTAAGTATCCCTTCCCTATGAATTATGGCGAGTCTTGAGCAAAAAACTAGGGGGAAATCAACAAGACGTCACGTCTAAATTGATTTTCACGGAAGTGACCAAAAAAAACATTTATGAAAGAAACATGAAAGTGAGGAAATAAATCAATAAAAAGAAATAAGAAAGATGGGCCCAACAGGAGTTGAGGTCCTGCTCCTACGTATTCTTGAATTATCAAGAAATCAGGGTTACGTAGTTCTGAGTGTTGTTCTTTTAGGAAAAGACTTGGGAAATGATGATGGATGTCATTGAGATGGGGAACTCATACAAGGCGAAGTTCTTCGCACGTGTACGAATCCTAAAGAGGTTGTGTAGACGGGAGTGCTCCCGTACGACACTATTTAAAAATGATTTGTTTCCCTTTTTTTGATTTTTATTTAGATTTGAAAGAAAACATAGGAAGCATTTATTTCCCTTTATTATATTTTACTATGAAGCGAAAGGGGAAGGTAGCAGAAGCTACGAAAGAGAAAGGGAAACAGTAAGTTCAGAAAACAGAGGGAAAAATGAGTGAAAATCGAGTGGGAGAAGGGAAAACCGAGTGAAAAAAAGGGAAAAACCGAGTGGAAATGGAAAAAACCGAGTGGAAATGGAAGAAACCGAGTAAAAAAATGAAATACCGAGTGATAAAAGCAGAAAACCGAGTAAAAATGGTAAAACTGAGTGGAAATAGGAAAATACCGAGTGAGAAGTGATTACCGAGTGAGACTGAGTGAGAAGAGAGACGGTGTTGGAGTTGAGAGGAGTGAGGAGGTCGGATTTGGTGGATTTGAGGGGGATGTTGGACGATGTGTGAGAGGAGATCAGTTTAGGTGAGGAGAAGGATGAGTGGGGGCTGTTAGAGGGTGCTGGAGGGTATTTGGTGGTTGGGAGGAAGTGCTGGACGGTGTGTGAGAGGAGGTCGGTTTGGTGGGCTTGAAGGGGAGGCTGGACGGTTGAAAAGGGTGAAAGGATGAGGAGTTAATGGAGGTGGTGCTGGACCGTGCGTTAGAAGAGGGTGAAGGTGTTGTGAGGGGCTGCGCAGTGTGGGAGATAGAGAGAGTGGAGGATTTGACAGAGTTTTCCCTTAATGAATTCTGTCCCCCCTTGGTGCTTCAACCCCTGCCTATTTATAGGCTTGTCTAAGTGGAAGGCCAGCTCAGGCTTCCACTCAGAGTGGAAAACCAACTCACACTTCCATTTAGAGTGAAGTGGGGGACAACGGCTGGGTGGGAATTTTTAATTCCCTCCACTTCCGCCCCTGTCTGCCACCCCCAGGATTCCTGGATCCACTTGGGTGGTGGAATCCAAGTCAGCACGGGCGAACAGGGGGGCCTGGCGGAAATCCGAGAGATAGTGATGGAATCCGAGTGAGAATGATGAGAAAATCGAGTGAAACTGGGGAAATCCGAGTGAGAATGTTGGAAATCTGAGTGTAAATGACTCGGATCACCCTCTCAGTCAACATTCATCCACATTGCATCTCAATTCCGAGTGGGAAAAGGGGTCGGTCTTCACTTTGCCTCTTAAATCTGAGTGGAAAAGGCCCCTTTTATGCTAAAGACCGAATGAAATCATGTTGGTGTTGTGCAATTGGATTGAGTGGGCAATTAAAGAAATTCCGATTGGAACACTCAGTCAGAACCGAGTGAAAACTGACTCGGATTCCCATTCTCGCTTGAGCGTAACAAGAATCGCTTGGGCGAAAGACCTGACAAGCACTCGGAATTGAGTGAAAAAGTGGGTCACTCGGTAATGACTGAAAATTGGCTCTTACTTCACCTCCTCTCCACAATCTGAGTGACCAATGACTCGGAACCGACTAAAATATGTGAAGTGTGACTCAGAATTGGCTACAGGATGACTCGGAGATGAGTGAAAGATGACTCGTTCGGTGTTGACTGGAAATACTTTAATCGGTTCTGACTGAAGAAGCAACTCTCGGTTCTGATTGAAGAGGCAACACTCGGAATTCTTTTCAATCGGATGTATTTTGCTCGGATCTCATCTCTTCGTGAAGCATTCACTCAGAATTTCTTTCAAAAGTGACACAGAACTTTATTGCTTGAAGGATTTACTCGGAACTGTCCTTGGGAACTTTTAATCAGAATAGAACTTGGACATTTTCACTCGGAACCTTCCTTCTTGCACTCGAAAATTGGAATTTTGGTCATTTTCACTCGGAAATAGGCTTTTTCTCACTCAGAATTGGAAATTTGAATTTCTTCACTCGGAATGTGCCTATTTTCCACTCAGAAATTGGAATCTGAATATTTTCACTCGGAAATAGGCTTCTTCTTACTCAGAATTGGAAATTTGAATTTCTTCACTCGAAATGTGCCTATTTTCCACTCAGAAATTGGAATCTGAATATTTTCACTCGGAAATAGGCTTCTTCTTACTCAGAATTGGAAATTTGAATTTTCAATTCGGATTTCTCTCCAATTAAGTGATACTCACTCGGATTTACTTCAATCAGCAATCTTTTCACTCGGAAAATAGCTTTGGGCAGCATCTATCCAAGGTCAGTCCCCTTTTCCACTCGGATTGGTTGCAGTAGGGGATTTTCTGCTCGGATTCTCCTCTAACAGGGTCATTTTCATTCTAAATGGCTCCCTTTTCACTCAGAATTTGGAAGCTTGGGTATTTTCACTAGGAATCAGCCTTTACACTTCAACCAAAGGGCTTTCAATCAATGTTTCCCCTTCGGATGTTGGGATTGTTTCACTCGGAATGGCTCTGACAGGGAGTCATTCCACTCCTATTCACCTTCATCAGTGAAGCATTTCACTCGGATTTTCTTCCTACAGGTCATACTCCACTCGGATTTGCTTTAATCAGAGTCGTCTTGCTCGGATTTTCTCTAACAGGAGCACATTCCACTCGGATTTTCTTCATTTTGAGTAATTTCACTCGGACTTACAAGTTTTTGGGCCATTCCACTCGGATTTTTGTTCAACAGGGCTATATTTCACTCCTAAATGCTTCAATTAGAGTCATTTTACTCGGATTTGCCATTTTTGGGCCATTCCACTCGGATTTTCTTCATTTTGACTCAGATTTGACCATTTTTTGAGTTATTCCAATCGGATTTGCCTCCACCAGGTCTGTATTTCACTCGAAAAGCTTTATTCTGAGTCATTTCGCTCGGTTCTGATTATTTTGGAGCCATTCTACTCGAATTTGACCATTCTGAATTAGAATTCAGTATAAAAAGATTCATTCCACTTGGACCGGACCAGAAGAGGTGTTCACAAAAGTTATAAACAATCTAGTCGAGGATGCTTGATTCAAGGCAAGTATTAGAAAACACACAACAATCCTAAAATACAAGTACTAGGTTTCTTTCCTAAGGGGAAACAAGGAACCTTAGTTGTCTTGTACTAGGTTATATCCTAGGATGTAGTACTATGATTAGTTATGCAAGACCTAGGTTGCCTTTACCTATGTTTCTTATGATGCTTCTAGGTTGTAACTAATTAAGTAACTAACCCTAAACAAGGCTAACTAAATTCGGTTACTATGTAGTTATCCTAACCAAATTAGTTCAACAAACTAACTAATACCTAACAAACCCTAACTAGAATTAGTTATTTAGTTATAGAAGTTGTAACTAAGTCTAACAACCCTAACTAACAACTAACTTTGGTTATAGGTTGGTTATTCTAACTAACTAATTCGGTTACAATTAGTTATGATAACTAGAATTAGTTCTAACTACTAACTAGTTAACCACTTAGTTAAGACAAGCAACTAACTAACAAATTTAGTTAAGACCAACAACTAACTAACTACTTTTAGTTTTAACTAACTAACTAATTAACAAACACTCAAATGTATATGCTACTACAAGCTAGCTGAAATTACCAATGGCAATTGAAAAAAATTAATAGTGTCCAAAGTCCAAAGTTCAATGGGTGTCCAAAATACAAGACAAAAACCTACTACACAAAACCTAAGAATTCATAACTTTTCCTAAGTGTATAATGTTACAAGGCTTTTGCTTCCTTTACAAGGTCTTCACTTTTCTTCACTTGAATTTGTAGAAGCTTCACCTCATCTACAAAATTATGCCAACACAAAAGCTCCAACAAAATTTAGGTTAGCACAAAGACAAGATAAAATTTTAAACCTCTCAAGTGTCCTCTCTCAATCCTTACCCTTGCTCTTTAGTCTCAAGTCTACCAAAGTAATTGAACTCTTACCTCAAGTATCCTCAAGATGCTACCCTCAATGGTAGAGAAGGGAATTATCAAAGGAATTATGAAAGGAAGACAACTTCAAAGACAAAACTTAAGAAGGAATAAAAGACAAACTAAAAATGTTTAAGAAGGAAAAACTACTCAAATGGAAATGTTTTTGGATTTTTGATTATGATAATACCAAAATAAGAAAAGCTCAAAAGAATAAAAGCTACACTAGAATTGATTCGGATTTGAACAAGTTTAGACAAAATAAGACAAGCAAAACAATTAATATACAAGAAACAAAGGAAGGAAACTTAAACCTAGAACTCTAGAGTTACACAAATAAGCAAGCAAATGTAATTGAAATAAGTGTAAAATATCAACTAGCAAATGGCTTTAGGGTTTTGAAAAATGTACTTTGGTTTGGTGCTCAAACTTCATAAATTTTGTTAAAAAGGTCTACTTTCCACACTTTCTTTTTACAACCTTTTCAATTTTGAATTGTAAGGGTTTTGCTTTTCTTTTTCTTTTGTACTTTTTTCTCTTTTCTTTTATCTTTTGCCCCTTGATTTTGTAATGTACTTTTCCCAAGTTTTAGCTCCCAAAACTGAAACCCATACTAGTCTTTCACAAGTTCAATGTTCACTCTTTTGCTTAAGGAGAAAATGCAACCTTCTTCCACTGAGATGAATAAAAGCTTATGATTCTTTTTGATAAAAATTTCTTTTATGCAATCAATATGAAAACCAAAATTAAGATGATCCTAGTAGTGCTTCAAACAAAAATTAAACCTAGATGCAAAACTAAGAGTACATTTCTAACATACCTAATGATGAGCTACCTTTAGAGAACCTAAAATCAAGGTCTCCTAACACAAGAAATTTGGAACCATTAGAAGAGTTCCTAAGAATGATTAGGAAACTCCTAACACAGTTTGCACTTGCTAATGGTTGGATCAAAGAAATTTACTAGAACAAGGAAAAGGTTCCAACAATGGCACACACACCTAATTTGGCTCTAACTACTTAATAAACATGTAACTACCAAGGAAACAACTTCACAACCAAATTAACTAAAGTGCCAACTCTGAATTTTTAGAAGTCCTAAACAAGACAAGATTATACCAAACTGAAATTAAAGATCGATATACTAAAAATTGAAAGAAAAAGAAGGACTAACACAAAACATCAAAAAAACAACTTTTTATGGATTTTCTACTATATCACGGCATAAAAAAGACAAATATATGAAATAAACTTACAACACCAGCCAGCAAATAAAACTCAAAACCGAATGCTAAAGAAAGAAGAAGTAAGAAAAGAACCTTCTAGGCTCAAGTGATACCAAATGATGTAGGAGTTTCTTCAAGTTCCTTAATAGAAACCAAAATAAAACAAAGGGTGAAACCAAAATGAAACAAAGGAAAACTCTAAGGAAATTGGACGAAATTGGGTGGAAAAGAAGAGAGAAGGTGAAGTGGTTTGGACAAGATAGAAGGGATGGAAGGAGGAATGGAAGGTAAAGGTGGGAGGCCACTTCCAAGGGAAGATAACTGCCTAATCTTGCTACCAAGAGGGAAAGGATCCTCTTGGATAAGAGCTTGCTCTAGAGACTTAATCCTAGAGAGAAGGAAGAGCTTCTCACTCTAGAAAATTTACACTCAAAGGTGAAAAATCTCAAATGAGCATTATTGTGTGAAATTACAAAGGAGAGCTCCCTTATATAGCCTCTCTAGAATTCGGCCAAAGGATGGAGAAATGGGCTTGGATGATGGATCCAAGGCCTAATAGTACAAAAAGGAGAAAACATGGCCTATACATGGCCCAAAGTGAAAGTACATGGCCCTAAAGTGGCCCAATTGACCTAGCAAGGTCCAAATAAAACCTAAATGTCTAGAGAATATAATTATGACTTATGTTACAATATGAAAGTAAGTAGATCCTCATGGGGTCTCCCTTGGGCTTAGGCTCACTAAGCAAAGAGAGGAAGGATGACAAGGCTTTATGGATGCTCTCTTTAGCTTTCTTAGACTTGGCCCTTGTGAGGAGACCCTTGTAAGCCTCTAGCCCTTTGTCTAAGATAGAGTAAGGGTCCTCCCTTAGTGTGTCCTCATTATATTGCATAGTCGCTAGCATCACACATTATTTCAAAATCAAGTTTCTAATCAGGAGCAACTATGATTGGTGCAGTAATCAACTTTTGTTTTAGTAATTGAAAAGCTGATAAACAAGAATCATCAAAGTGGAAAAAATACCTTTATGCAATAGATTACTCAGTGGTTTGGCAATTTTTGAGAAATCCTTAATAAACCTTCTTTAAAATCCATCAACTGCCTACATCAAAGCTCTTTCAAGAGAACTTAAATGTTGCACTTTATTAGCTTCTTGCAAAACCACTTCATCCTCCATATCAATCTTGAAACAGTTTTGCTTATCTGCAGGATGTCTCATTGCTTCAAAAATATCAAAGTTAATCTCTTCATCTTGAACTCTTACTTTTAACTTCCCATCATCCACATCTATGATAACTTTTACAGTCTTCATAAATGGTCTTCCTAAAATGAAGAGCACTTCGGAATCTTCCTCTATATCCATGATAACGAAATCCACAAGAAATACAAATTTATCTACTTTCACTAAAACATCTTCAGCAACACCATAGGGAAATTTTATCGACCGATCAGCCAATTGTAAAGTCATTCTGTTGGCCTTATTTCAAGATCCCCAATCCTTTTAAGCATGGATAATGGCATCAAATTGATACTGGCACCAAGATCCAACAAAGCTTTTCCTACTAGACGATTTCCAATAGTATCAGGAATTGTAGAACTCCCTAGATCTTTGGTCTTCTGAGGTAGTGCCTTTTGAATGATAGCACTACATCTAGCTTCCAGCTTAATTGTTTCCTCTAAAAATTTCTTTTTTTTTGTCAGCAAATCCTTCATAAATTTTACATAAGTAGGCATTTGCTCCATGGTCTCCATGAACGGGACATTAATCTGCAATCTTTTGAAAATGTCCATAAACCTTGCAAACTGTCTTTCTTTATCACACTTTGAAGGATTCTTAGGATAAGGCACACTCTTCAATTATGGGATTTCTTCATCAACTTTTGCCTTTCCTTTTTCACTCTCACTCTTTTCATTTTTCTTTTTCTCTTTCTCTTTATTTTAATTTACATCTTCACTAACTTTCTCTCTTTCTTTTTCTTTTTCTTTCAAAATCTCTTCTTCCTCTTTTTTCTTTTTCTTTCAACTCACATCTTACTATTTTTCCACTATGGGTTTGCTCAGTGTTGGCTCCATACTGAGGTCTTTGTTGTTTAGTAATTTGGAGAGCTAGTTGTCCCACCTATGTCTCCAAGTTCCTTATGGATGCCTTAGTGTTCTTTTGGTTTGTTAGAAAAGCTTGCATAAACTTTTCCAAAGTGTCCTCTAGTCTGGAAGTTTTCTCCATCAAAGAAGAATAGTTGCTTTGATAAGGTTTATTTGAAGAGCTCTGCTCCTACTTCCATCCTTGGCCTTGATTTTGATTGTTTCTCTAGCCCTGAAATGGTTGGTTAGAAAAATTTAAATTAAAATTACCTGACCTTCCTTGGTTGTTCATGTAATGCACAGCTTTTTCTTGTGAGCCACAGTTCCCATTTGGATAATCTCCTCCATAAAAATCACATGTTGCAGGCATTTGTTGATGCATTGGTTGTGATGATTGCACTACATGTAATTGCTGTGGAAGTTTAGCTATCTTTTGAGTCAATGCTTCCATTTGTTGAGTCAAAATTTTATTCTGAGCTAAAATAGCATTTGTGGTGTTCAAGTTAAGGATTCCTTTTCTTGAGTTTGTTGACGGTTATGTTGAGCTTGATAATCTGTTGAAGATAAAGCTTCTATTATCCTCGTAGCTTGGTCAGCATCCACTGTCAGCATTGTACCTCCTGCTGCTGCATCCAATATCATTTTGGTATCTGCCCTTAGTCCACTATAGAAAATATTAAGTTGTGCAATATCTTCAAATCCATGGTTTGGGCATTTCCTGAATAGTGATTTAAAACGTTCCCATGCCTCACAAAAAGATTCATCTTGGCCTTGTTTAAATGTTGTAATATCTGACTTGGACTTGATGAATCTAGATGGAGGAAAGAACCTTTGTAGGAACTTCTATTCAATTATGTTCCAGTTGTTTAAACTTTGGTTTGGGTGAGATTGTAACCATTCCTTTACTTTTCCTGCTAAAGAGAAAGGAAATAATCTTAAATATGCAGTATCAACAACATCTTGGTCAAATCCCATTGTTCCAACCAATTCATAGAAAGTTTCCAAGTGAGTGTATGGATCTTCACTTAACATTCCAGTAAATTAGTGTGAACTAATCAAACTAAGAAATGTTGGTTTCATTTCTAGTGCTCTAACAATGTTTGGAATTGCAATGCTTGAGAAATGTCTTTTCCCTTGCTATAAAGCATAGTCTCCAAGTGTTCTCCTTGGTGGATTTTAGTTGTGGTTGTTAACATCTGCCATTTTGTCAGCAAGTATAGAAGAAGAAGTTTCACCTATACGGAAACTTTGCTTTTTCTTTGCTTTCTTTATTTTCTTAAGTATCCTATTTATTTCTAGGTCAAATGCAAGTTGCTCTTTTGATCCCTGTCCTCTTAAAAGCATAAACACTTACTTAAGCAAGGTTACCACATTTAAAATGAAAATCGAAATAACAATATAAACAATGAAATATTCACAAGGTCTATCAACTCAAACTAAATTTCCAAACTTGAATCGCCCCCCGGTAGCGTCGCCAAAACTTGGTAAAGAATTTCTGTAATGGTAAGGGGTGATGGTTTTAGTTTGTGACATGGTGAAAAGAATCAAGTTTTTATAATAGGAAAATATTCATGCCAAGTTTAACACGAAAGTTGTAGTGATATAAAGATGTCGTTCCATTGAGGGGTAATTAACTTGGAAACTTAGATGTATGCATTGACTTGACCAAAAGCTTGCATTTTGAGTTTTTAAACAATTTATGATGACTAAAATTAAACTGAAGGTAATAAGCTTTAATAAGAGAAGTAACAATAATACAAAGTTAAATGGAGATCAAATATGTAAAGTTGGGATTAGTTTCATCTATCTCACCTTTTATACGTTGTGCAAATCAGCATGAATGGAACTTGAAATGACAATTTTTACATCACAATCAAAGTCATTTGCATCAATCCCTCGACTACAAAATTCATAAGAGTGGTTCCAAACTGTTGATCCCTCAATCACCTTGAAACCACTCTAGCCTTATCGATCGATTATTTAGACGTTTGTTACACTAGATATTATCCCTAGCAGCTACTACAACAAGCATTTAATTCAGATCTATTTTCCCAATACACTTAAGAAAACTAAAGTTAAAGAAATAGTGATTAAGTATTCTCAGGCATTAAGCATAGAATGAAACATAAAAATCATCAATTCTCATTACCATACATGCAGAAGTACACCAACAGTATGTTGGGTTTGAATCGATTACAACCAATCCAATGAAGAGTTTAGCTACTCATGATTTGCATGTTCCTCATAGCTTTCTTCAAAGTAAAGTAACAAAGAAGGAAGAAAATGTAAGATAGAATGTGTTGCTGCCTTGATGCCTCAATGCCTTGAAATCTTAGAGAACTTTGCTTTTTATAATGAAAATCTCGCTCAAGCTCATCCTAAATTCGCTTAAGCGAGATCTCACTTATTGATAGCCCATGCAGGAGTGGTCAGAAATGTACAGAAGTGGATGCGCTAGGATCGCACCATTGGCCAATAATTAATTGAATGACCCATTCTCTCTTGCTCAAGCTTAAGTTTAAGGTATACGCTTAAGCATCTGGTTACCACGCTCAAGCATGGATGGCCCTGATGCTTTTGTTTCTTTATTACGCTTGAGCGCAAGGCTCAAGCTTAAGTTTCAAACATTCCACACTCAAGTGCCCCATGTCACTTCCAAGCGTGGGAGGTCCTTAGGCTCTCTGACTTGTTTATGGTTGAGCTTGTGGCTCAAGCTTAAGCTTCAATTGTTCCACGCCCAAGCTTCCCATGTCACGCTCAAGCGTAGGAGGTCTTGATGCTCTCCGACTTGTTTACGCTTAAGCTTACTTTCTCAAGCTTAAGCTTGCTTTCTCAAGCTCAAGCTTGCTTGGTTTACATGCCCCGATTCCAGCCCGATCACGCTTAATCTTGCTTTCTCAAGCTTAAGCTTGCTTTCTCAAGCTTAAGCTTGCTTGGTTCACATGCCCAGATTCCAGCCCGATCACGCTTAAGCTTGCTTTCTCAAGCTTAAGCTTGCTTTCTCAAGCTCAAGCTTGTTGGCTTTCTTGTTGAATTTCTTCTTGGACTTAGAACTTCCTGCAACTTTCTAAGAGTTTTAGCATAATTTTTCCTTTATATAACATATCTATCACTACTTGAAACATTCATGCTCAATTCCTTCAATCATTCATAAATTTAGTTTAAATCTTTACAAAATTAGTTCAAATGAATCATGAAATTAATGTCAAATAAACACTTATCATTGAGCTTGGGTGTTTTGGGGAATAGCTGTTGACTGGGTAAAATTTGGAGGGTTAGATATCGAGGGGTTGGGAATTTGTTAGGCAGCTAAAGGATTTTCCTAAATAGGATTAGGATACATGGTGTAATATCCTTGAGATAGGCCATATTGAGGCCAGGCATATGCTTGTTAAACATTCCTGTCTTGGGAAACAAAAGGTGGCAATGGCATACCATAAGTCTAGTATGGGACGAATAAAGTTTCAGTTACTAGAGCGGGATCATTTGGAAGTATAGTCAAGGGTATGGGGTTTCCTTCTTGGGCTTGAACTTGAGGAATGGATGTTTGATCCCCATTTCCTGTAGAGGATCCTCCTTCTATGTCTCTTTTCTCAAGGCGCTTAAGTATTTCTGTCATTTGTTCCTTGATTTGGCCAAGCTCATTCCTCATATCTTCAATCGAGCATTCTGGCTCTACCATGAGTCTTGTTTGCAGTCGAGTTTGATATGGATGCCTTAGGCCTTTTCTCCCCATGATGTGTATTCAAAAAAACATAGCATAGTAATAAACATGGTTAGAGCAAGAAATGAAAAAAATGCTAGCAAGAAGAAATATCACAAGGCGATCATAAATTTCAACGAGTATCATGGAAACTTTTCCTTAGAACATCTTGTTCAAAAGTACTAAATTAAGAGAATATAAATTAACATAAGATCCTTTCATTATTGAAATACAATATTTTATTACAAACAAGGTTGGTCTTCCTTTGCTTTTGTAATCATCGCCCTCATCTTCTCAAGTGGTCTTTTGCAATACTAAATAAAGATCAAAATCTCTTCTGGCGTGCCGAGTGGATTTATCATTGCTTCCACCCTTTTTAAGAAATAAGGGATATCTTTAAGTGTTCCATTGGCTAAATTGGCTAACTCAGTGAAACGCTTCATCTAAGAGTGGACCAAATCATCCATTTCTGCCACATCATTCTTCATCACTTGTACTATCTCTTGGTACCTTTCCTTGTCCTCTATGGCCTACCACTTTTCCATATTGATCTCTCACTCACAAGCATTCATGACATCATTAACTTGTTGTTCCAGACTGTTAATTTGTACTTGCATGAGATCTTTTTGAGTTTGAGCATCTTCCTTAGTTTTTACCAATATCTCCCTTAATCATTGCTTATCTTCCATCATGATATCCTTTTGCCTGGCTTTAGTTTTCAACAGAGCATTTGCCACCTAAAGATTGATCAAGTTGTCTCGTGTATCCTTCCTCAATTCTCCGCTTCTTATTAACATCTTCAAAATCATGTTCAACTTCACAGCTTTTTCTTTTCAGAGATGCACATTCTTATTAAGCTTTAATCAATTCATCCTCCAAGATTTTGTTTTTCTCTACCATGGCTGCTAGTTTGGCTTTCACATCCCTGACTTCTTCATTCTCCTAGGGAGTTTGGAAAGCATCACTTGTGGAAATATTAGGATCTTTAAAAGGTAACTTGATTATAGCAACTCTGTTCAGAATATCCGAGCAAGAAAAACATCAATTGCCTTGTAATCAATATAATTATCAAGGCTAGAAAACAAAACCACACCATAAATAGTTAGTGCCAACGATCCATCAATGTATCCTAATCTTCTATTACCCCCAAGTTGTGCAATTATTGCTCTAAAAATCCTTATACAAACCCCGGGACTTGATTTCTATTTAATTATACCCTTTTTAACACTTCAGGATTTAACTTAAGGATGCGAGCTATTACAAAGATAGATGTTTGATGCTCAGTTCGATGATAAGGTATTTGATTTTCCAATGGTAAACTCAATATTTGCTCAAACTCTTCCAGTGTAGGAGCTAACTGAAAATCTTTGAAAGTAAAACATCGCAAAGGAGGATCATAAAATTATGCTAGAGCAGTGATTGCCTGTCTGTACTTCGACCTCTAAGAGCTTCAAGATTTTCCCATATTTCCTTGGAAATGTCATCTTCTGTGTAAGGCTCAACTTCTTTCCCAATGCTTACAATTTATGAGTATCAACCTTCCTGACCTTGAGGTGTAACAATTTTCTCAAACCTTGTATTTTAATTATATCTTTATCAAGTCTCATGTTAATTTCCATTTCCATGTTGATACTTATCAAACTTTAATTTTCACCTTTGTACAACAAAATAATGAAAAGTCGGACCATCGACTGGCAAACTATTTTTTTGAAAGATTTTTTTAATAAAAAAGTAAATAACTTGACAATTTATTTACAGGAATGAGTAAAAATAAAGTGAATGTTTGCCCCCATTATGTCTTAAGTCAGGTTTTCCAAAAAGACCGTCTAGTGGGTTCTAAGGTTTTTTAATGTGATTCCTTACCAATGGTTGTTCTTCTTGGTTCTAAAAGGCCACCAAAGCTAAGATTCTATTTATGAACTGATCACAACAGTAGGGGTTCCTACTTGGTGTGAGCATCATAAATAGAATCACACTTCGGTTGAGATTTTCATGCGAATAAAGATGAGAACGAACGTCCTAGATGACACCGCTAATAATCTCTCCCAACTTATGTCTTTTGCGGGGCCCGGGTATACGGTCCCTTCTTAATAGTGTGTGCAATAATATGAATGTTATGTGTGTGGGGGCATTCATACTTGAATTTTTACCTATTCTGCACAATGAACAAACACAAGACAAGACAAATAATACATGTTTTCTACCTTGTGGTTCTAAATTAAAGTAATAAAGAAGTAGGAAAAACACAAACAATATAAATTAAAAATAAACAGAAAATTAATTAAACAACGAGAATAACAAAATAAATAAATAGGATGAAATAATTAATAATCAATAAAAAAATACACAAGATCAATTTAACAGGATTGACTCTTAAAAGTCCCAAGCGGAGTCACCAACTGTCGCGACTGGGGTCCCGAGGTCATGACGAGGACTGGGAGAAGACAATAAAAAAGGAAATGAAACCTTATTGGAACAAGACCTTTGGGCGGCCGAAAAAATTGAAGGGTTAGGGAGTTGCCACTAATATTTATTAAGAAAAATATCAGGAAAATCTTTAAATAGCACTGGTTTCAAAAATGAGATTTTGATTTGGTCCGGGAATCGAATTTTAGGTGAGAAAGGTATCTGCATCCCACACTATCCATCCTAAAACAATTACCCAAATTAATCATGTATAATTTTAAAATGATTATTAAATATTTCATCCTTCATAAAAAACAATAATGATAGATGTTATTCACAGACAATGTACACTTTAACAAAATGATAATAAGGATATTCTTTAAAAATAAATAGAAATAAAATAAAATAAAACAAAAAGACGTATCATCTAAATTATTTCATTTGAGTTCAAAGGAAAATAAACAAACAAATGATTAAAAGACTGTCAAAGAAATAAAGGAAAAAATAATAGGATTTCTTGTCTAAATTTTTTTATTTTTTTCAATTTTTTAAAGGAAAATAAATAGACAAGTAATTAAAAGGCAATCAAAATAAGACGCCCCGTCCAAATTATTTTTATTTTACAAGTTCAAAGAAAAATGAGTAGACAAGTAATTAAAAAAAGTAAAAAATAATAAAAATAATAAGATGTCTCCTCTAAATTTTTTTATTCTCTGAGTTTGAAGGGAAATAAACAGACAGGTATTTAGAAGATAGCCAAAAAATAAAAATAATAAGACGTCTCGTCTAAATTATTTTACGAGTAATTGAAAGACAATCCATTGATTTATTGAGAAAATACATGGTTCATATTTTTCCAAAACAAAAATAATAGAAAAAAAGTAAAATAAATAGACATAAGAAAGAAAAATAGAATTAAATACATCGATGTAAAAATATAAAAAATACATATATTTAATTAATTAGAACTAACAAGTGAGTTTTTATTCAATCATTTTTGAGAAAATAAGATTAATAAGATGTCTCATACGAATTGATCTTATTCTCAACTTAAAAGAAAGATAAATGGATAAATAAATAAATAACAAACAATTTATTAATCTTGATTTTTTTCTTTATGCATATGACAATAATTGATCCTTAATTATCATAAAGGTTGTTAAGAGAAAATAATAAAAGTCATGATAATAAATAAATAAAATTAATAAAAATAAACAATTATGTATGGACAAATCAAAAATAATTAGAAAATTACCATGAGGGAAAAAATAAATATAAATAAATAAATAAATAAATAAGATAATATGGATAAATAAATATATAAAAGAGGGAAAATAAAAATAATAATAATAAATAAATAAATAAATAATTACCTATAAAAACAACTTATGGAATTATATAAAAAATAATAGACAAATGATTATGTAAAAGATAACTACAAAATTATTTAGAAAAAATAGAATCAAATACAAATAAATAGATAAATAAAGTACAAAAAAATAAAATACATAAAAATAAATAAAATGAAAATAAAAAAATAAAGTGCAGAAAAAATAAAATGAAAAAGTTAATAACTAAATAAATGTAGAAAAATAGATGTAGAAAAATAAAAGTGTAGAAAAATAAATAAATAAATAAATGCAAAAAAATAAAGTGTAGAAAAAAGTGCAAAAAAATAAATAAAGAAAAATAAAAGTGTAGAAAAATAAATAGATAAATAAATAACTGCAAAAAAATAAAGTGTAGAAAAATAAATAAAGAAAAATAAAAGTGCAGAAAAATAAATAAAGAAAAATAAAAGTGTAGAAAAATAAATGAATAAATAAATAAAATAAAGAAAAATAAAGTGCGGAAAAATAAAGTGGAGAAAAATAAATAAATAAAAATAAATGGAATAAAATATGATGTCACAATAAAATAACACAAAATAAAAGATAGTAAATAATAATAATAATGATAATAGTAATAACAAACACCAAATAAAATACAGGAAATAAAGGAACTAAAAGAGAAAATTAAATGTAATTATGATCCTAATTATGACAATCAAATTATAAATAAAATTCCACAAGAAAAATTGTAATATTAATAAAATAAAAATACAATAAAGAGATAAATAAATATACTCATATTTATTAGAAATACTTTAGCACGGTAACAATTAATGAAGAACAAGAACGGAATTCGGGAAATCAATTTTTTGTGAGTTTCTCTGATTTCTGGTTCTTTTGGGGTCAATTCAAGAGTGTTTGGGAACCGGTTACAAAACTTTTGCGGTAATTTGGGTCACAAAACTTATATACTAAAACATACTAGAGTAACATACTCATTCTCACAACACAATTTCCATACCTCTATTTTTGAAAACAAGTTTTCTAAAAAAACTACACAAAAAAACTATCACTCTTTTCTCTCTTCCTCCTTCTTCTTCCCTTTCTCCCTTTGCATCATGCCCTATTTATAAAAGAAATTTGGCCCTAGATCCCTCATGAAATGCCATCATTTTCCTTCTTTTCAAAATTGTCAAAATTTGGTGCCAGCATTCCCCATTTTCTCTAATTATACAACTAAACTGGGTCCCACTTGAAAATTTTACCAAAACTTTTCTTATTTCTTTTTCTTTTTATCTTTTTTGCTTTTTTGGGACCTCTTTTTTGGCCCATTTTTGTTTTTTAGACCCTTTTTTGGGCCATTTTTAGTTTTTTCTAGACCTTTTTTGGGCCCATTGTCATTTTTTTCATTTTTAAAAAATTAAAAGAAAATTTATTTTGAGTACAAATGAGTAATCACTTACTCTTATGGAAATATAAACTATTTTAAAATCCTAAAATTATTTATTACATATATAGCCATAAATAAAATACCCAAAAGAGGGCAAGTATTACAAATGTTACAAGGAGCAAGAAGATAATCACCAAACATTGGTTTTCTTCCCTCATTCTTGCCTCTTTGCTCTTATACCTATTTGTCATTACTTGAGGAAAATTATGAAAGAAGGTTGATGAAAGAAAGAAAATGATTTTAAGAGTGTGGTAGGAAGTGAGGAGAGATTGAGTATTTATAGAAATGGAGAAGGTTCCTATTCCAACGGTCACTATGCAATGGTCACTATGCAATTTTTTTAATTATATATATATATATATATATATATCTTTTTACCAGACAAAAATAGGTGTTCACACCCGTCAACACAACACTCTATCTTTACACATCCCAACCCCAGGTTTGCCACACTTTTCTTAGCATAGTACAAGTTTAATGGCATTCTATTATTGTTTGGCATAGTGGAACCCATCAAAGAGACCATTCTAATAAAACAACCCCTTGAGATATTATACTCCACCTTTATGCTTAAAGTGGCTAGCGAGGCAGATAATTTGGTGTGACTCTCGCACCGTCCCATAACGGGGTCTAGGCCGCCGATAACAAATCATAAAATCTCTTAACATTTGGATTAGGATCTTCATCTATATTCTTATTCTCATCCCCAGGTTCGTCATCATGTTGTAGAATACGCCTGATGGAATATCCAATATAATCCATCACCATCCACTCTATGTTATTGTAGTTATCCCTGTTACCCCTACTTTGTAGTAAGACTATTGCACAGGTATAATCGGTGGTCAAGGCGGTAACTGCTCACCATGGTTGTACCACCAATAATATCCTTCCATGAATCTTTTCTTATTTAAGTGGTACATCACATCATCCGTTATTCAAAACTCATACATCCATACTTAGAGCAAGGATAACAGATCTTCTAAGTCACTTTAAAATTAGGGGTATTGGCCATAGTGAATGGAATAAACTCATACAACCCTATCAAAAACTCTTCAATGACTCATCGATTGCGATCCAGCAGGTTGTACATCCATTGTTGATGTGTCAGAACCTTTATTCACGATACCTAATGATGATAGGACTAGTTACTTTAATTTAATAAAATGTTTTTGACATTGATGAATCACTCTCTATCTCTTTGATATTGTAAGTAGGTGGGACCCTATCCCATTCAAAATGAAAATGTAACCATTTATAACCTATTTGTATGTTCAAATGAAGTTTGTGTGTTGAGGTTCAATCAGAATTTTAGCAGCATTTCGCATAGGTCCCCAAGTACACAAAGATACATGCGAGTTGAAACACCCCACGCAGACATGCACCCAAAGACAACACAAAATGCAAAAACTAGAATTCCAATTACACATCAACAACACAAGATTCACACAAGCACCAGTATCTATGGGTTACGCCCTACTGATTACAGATTCATTCTACATTGTCCAATCGAGACAATTCAAGATCCAACATAACATGGTGTATCGACCTATTGTGTTAAATCTTGAACAGGAACCTATTGGGTGCACACACGGCCTAATGACACAGGTAGCCTACCAAAACTTTGGTAGAGTCTCCTTGTAAACTACACATTTCAAAATTTTACAACCACCCTGTTACACACCAAACAACCCAATACAGTTCAATATATACACTATGGATTATGCATGAAATTAAGGCAAACATCACCATAACCTAGTGAGCTCTACTCTTCATTAATATATAACAATACACATGTATACAACAATACACTAAAATATCATTATATATACATAATTTTTTAGTTTAATAGGGATTATATATTAATATGAGTCATCTACTTTAGGCTAAATATCATTATATAATCAAATGAAAGGCTTTCAAAGTAAATTATATATGAGTCATAAACAAGACAATATGCCATAGCAGCCACACAATAAGAGAAGAATCAAGTGGAAGCTGTTAGGAAATCCCTAAGCATGAGCAGCGGAAAAATAAAAGGGATTCTATAGGATTTGCAAGGTTCTGTGTTTCAAAGCACAAAAACAATTTCGAAATTCATTTTGGATTACCTCTTGAAGAACTCCGAAGCAGTCGTAGCCTCGTCCTTTAGGAGTCCACACGAGCACTCCCACCAGAATCGCAACACTTGCCAACTGCTAGTTTGACGGCGTGTAGCTCTTGCAACTTTTGCGAATTTGTGTCTCACTTGAGTGAACGGCCTATGAGCATCTTATGCTCTATTTATAGGCTTAGGTTTGACCTAATTTATTCTCTCTAAAAGTGGGCTCCTTACTCATTCCAAATGAGTTAGGCCCAATAGCTTTATTTTAGTCCAACTAAAATAAGACAACATTTTCTGATGGGCTTACTCTATGTGTGTGACCCTATAGGTAAAATACCCGGTCATATTAATAATAAACTATTTTATTATTAATATAAAATAAGAGTGGCATCTAGCAATGCATCATTATGTCCGAATATTATCAACATAACCTATAAGTGATAATTATTTAATATGTTTATTCCTTTTGTCACGATATCCTAATTGGGCCCAAGGCATGGTCGCGTCATCCTTGTACGACCCAATTTATTTTACTTGATACCGGAGTAGACTAGATCTGAATAAATATCTAATATTTATTCTTTCTAGCATGGCCATGCGTTTTCTTAGTCTTACTCTATCAAGTGGCCTATGGATATCACTCCTGTCACATAGGAGAGACAAATCCCATCTACATCACTCACATCCCTCTGCATAATTTGTTCATTGCCTAATCACAACCTTTATAGTCCTCTTGTTACAGAAGACGTTTAATTGTATTAAAACAATAAACTCCTCATGTAGGAATCGTAGTGACTTCAGGTCGAAGGACTACATATACCATTATCACATTGAGAATCGTTTATGACAATCATGTAACGATCCATGCAACGTTCTCATGGTGGGTCTGTCCAGTACATCATTACTCTTAATGTGTACCTGTGTGAAGACTCGATATCATCTATATCTATGATCTGTGAGATCAGGTCATCAGTACACTCACACACTAGTCTCAGTGTATTTACATGTCCCCATGTAAATACTTGACTAGGGACATTTTAGGAATAATTTTTATATGACCTATTACTCCAAGGATAAATATGTTTTAAAACAATTTTAAACTGAAATATTTATTCTATTGATAAGTAGAAAAATGATACAAATGAAGAAGCATAAAAGCTCATAGTGCATACACCAACAGAAGCATCTTACCCCTTGTTCAGATGTCAGATTCAACCACAGGGTACCAAAATGCACTTAGAAACAATTTTGATTTTGAAGAACAACTAAGACAAGAGAGACTAAAATAGTCACCTTGGTTTTTTTAAGTATTAAATTTGAACATGACATGAAAGAAGGGAAGACAAACAAGATCTATGATCAATGTGATGTAATGTGTATATTTAAATTCATGTTTTAAGAGTTAAGACTAACTTTATGAGTGATGTTTGTGTTGTAAATGTTCTATCAAGTTATCAAATGTGGTAGGATTTGATGTCTCATTTGAGATCACTTTTTTCCCCTAGTTCCCAAACCTATTACTGTTTACAAGTCACATGCATGTCACTACTATTAATTTCCTTGGTTTTGCAGTTACTCAAATTCCTTGCTACTAAAAGCTAGACAAGCATGCTTCTATGCATTACGGTGAAAGTTATATGTAAAGCTTGTTATTTCCAACAGCACTTTATCTTAAAAGGCAATTAATGTGATGTTCCATTTTAAATATCAATGTTAGATATCTAAAAGGCAATTTAGCCTTTCAAAGAAGAAATTTTAGTTATCAATTTTTCCATTATATGACCAAAAATGGTCTATCCTAATTCCTAACAATGAGTGAGTCACGAAGTAGTTTCTCTTAATAATACATCTCTAAAGCAATTTGATGGTTCAGATTCAGACTTTGAAGAGGGAGTTGAATAAGCCTTAGACTCTCTTTACAAAATTTTAAACCTTTTTGAACGCAAGTAATCAGACTCATAAAAGCAGACTTGATAAAAGCAAGGAAAGAGAAGAATGAACACCAGAGATTTATACTGGTTCACTTCCAACACAAAAGCTACGTCTAGTCCTTTCTAACTTGAAGTATTTCCACTATTGTAAAATCTTCTTTACAATAACAACACCAGACTTTTGCCATAAATATTCTTGACTCCAGCCACTTCTGGCTTAAAACTCAAGTATTCTTTCAAAAGCCTCTTCAGGCTGGCAACACACCAGACTTTTACACAACAACAAGTTTGTAAGAATAAAGTGTGTAAGATATTTTACAGAACTTAGTGTATAAAAGATATACAAAGATGAACAGATACACTAAGTTAACAATGACAAAAGGATCAAGGTCTGCTAAAGGCAGAACAACAAAGAAGGCCTTTGTCTAAGAAAAGCTATGAAGAAATTAAGAGAACTTTGATCACAAAGAATAATTCTTCTTGATGTGCTTGTACTTCTTCAAAAATGAATTTCTTTAAATATATAGGCCACTCAAGATGATCGTTTGACAAGCTGGTGAGGAACCGTTGGAATCCTTTTAAGGATTTTTGCTTGATCGCAAGCATTAGACCTTGATAAAATGATGAGATACCAAAAGGTATGGTATCAAGGACCTTAGAAACTTTCATGAAATTAGAGTTCCCTGAGATCTTCAGAGCATAAAGCCATATGTTGGTTTTATTCTTCTAACAAACGCATAAAGTTTATGTTATTGTACTTCTGAAATTTCCTGACACAAGAGTTAACTTAATTCAGCTTTTTCTGAAATATGTAAAGTAGCTTCATTGATATATATAAAGAGTGCCTTGATTGATCCATTGTTTTGTTCTTTTTCTTTTTTGATGATAAGCATAGTTTTCTTGATAAGAGTTTGACTTCAGAGCATAAAAAAAGATTAAGAACGTTGTATGATTTGTCCTTGAGGTAACGTTCATGTACTTGTTGCGTCATAAGTCTGAGGTCTGATTTGTTGGTCCATATGACTGAAAGTTCTTGAATCAGACTTTTTTGGATTAAGTCTTGAATTAGATTTTTCTTTGAATCTGACTTTTGTTCGGATGGACTCCCCCTTTCTTTTGTAACATATGTACTTAGTATTTGTTTCCTAAAACACTTAATTTGAATAGGTTAGATCACACAATGATAGACTTCATTTAAATTAAATGTCTGGATGTGTGTTATTAACAAATCTTGGGGTCTGGTTATATTAATGTAACTTTGGGTCAGGTCAATGGTTAATACTAATTTCTTTTCCCAAACTAGACTTGGTTTCAACGCAATTGAACCTAGTAACGTTTTTAGCAAAGTATCCCTCACCGCTGTTGTTCACTTCCAATAAAATGTTAAGAGAAAAAAGATGTGCATAGTTTATAGGCATTATAAGTTGTGATGTTTAAGCCCATCAAATATTAAGCTTGATTTTGACTCAATGATGTGTATATAAAATACCTAACCGCATAAGTTTCATATATAGGATACAATAGGAGGGAATATATATCTAAATATACATAAATTTCATAAAACATAATGAATTTAAAGTTACAATTTTAAAAATCTAAATTAAAAATATGATTTTAGACACAACAACAACAAAACTAAAATTTTAAATGATTGTCTTCATAATGATTTACGCATTTTTTACACTAGAAATCTATAACATTTTTAAGGTCCTAAATACTTAATAAAAAAATATTGATGAAGTATTAAAGAATATCGGATGCAACATATACCAGATATAGACATATTTCATAGTTTGAACTTAATAAAAACAACAATAACCTTCAACTCTCTAATTTTTTCTTTTAGCCAAATTAAGCTTTGGGTAAGAGATCAATGCAAATAGGATTCCTTAGATAATAGTTTCCCCCAAACAAAGTGTTTGAAATCATGTTAGAACCAAATTTGTAGTAATACTGCTAATAGTATGTCAAAACTTTCAAAGTAGATTATATATAAGTCATATACCCTAAACCCTACAAAGGAAAAACTACACCTTCTTTGAACGTGACAATTTCCTCCACTTGGTAGTAGTTTTCCCACTTTTCTATGGATAAACTAATTTCACATACACAATAGCAAATCTAGCTAAATCCTCATTACTTACCACTTCTAAAAAAATATATATTGAAGTTGATACATGTCAAATAGAATATTGAATACTCTAAGTTGGAGAAAATTATATAAGGTCAATTAGAAGGATTTTAATCATAATTATGATCATAAGGATTTCCATTAGGCAATTAGGAAATGCTTATTAATTACTGCCTTTTATATATAATAACAAATTTGATACTAATCAAATTTAAATTCTATGATTCAATTTATAAAACCACAAAGACTGCTCTCAATTGCTCCTTGGAAATAATTTTACCCCACTAATTATAGAATTGCACACTCTAATCTTTGTAATGTATTGTACAATGTAGTACTTAATCATGATCGGAATGATGGGTTACAGGCATTCATATTGCATAGATATGACAATAAAAATTTGGAAAGGGATGGGAAATGAATAAGAAAATCTCTCTATTTTATTTTCTTTCACAATATATAGTAAAACTGATATTCAAGTTGTGACATCACTATGTAAATGTGTATATTAATCATATAGTACCTGTTTGATTCTTAGTTGAGCTAACAAATTAAACTAGTTAGAAATCCTTATATTTATACTTCAATTGAAAAGTAACAATTTAACCTTTACTGATAAAAAAAAATACCTGTCTAACCAACTAAAAATACATCAACAGGAAGCCATATCCATCATGCTTAAACAATGAATATAATTGTTGAGTAGGAGTAAAATGGTACTATAACGTTAACAGGTCAACTTGTCATTGGTTAAAAAATCATAAATGCTCCAAAAGAAATCCCCTTAATAATTTCTCTAAGATTTAGAAACGGAACCATGCTATCAGCAAGTAGTCATATAGAGTATGTTAGAAAACATGTAAATAATGTCTACATCCATTCTATTAGGTTAACCAAATCATGTAAGGTAGCTAGGATATTAATGAAATATAGAAAAATGGTGTCTACTTGTTGAAAATGCGCCTTCTTTGAACAAGACATCATTTACATGTTAGAAAACATGTAAATGATGTCTACATTTTGGAACCAATATGTTTGATAGGCTAACTATCTCATCTTTTATTTAAGGATATGATGGATTGACCCAACAAACCAAACCTATTTTTACCATCCCTCCTTAGAATTTATACTTTTTTCCCGCCTCTTGTGTATGTGATCATTAATTATTAAGGAAACAAAATGGTGTATTTTATAGAATCATATTCATATACCAATTAAGTAGGGGTAACAATGTCTATTTGTATTTTTGTTGTAATTGGTTAGTTTTTTCTTGTATTTTTATATATATATTCTCACTTATTAATGAAATGATTAACGATTATCATTTCTATAGTTGGTTATAGTATCAATTGATATTTTTCTTTATTTCTCCCCCCACTCTCTCATGGAGAGCTCCTTTCTTGTTTTATTATTGTTTTGGTTATTTTGGCAACAAGTTCTCATTTGTTAATGGTTCCTTAACTAAACCAGTTCTAGATGATCCTTAATTCTTGGAAGCACAACAATAGCATTATTGTATCTCGGCTAGTGGGAAAGAGATGATGGAAAGGATGAAAGAGGGAAAGAAAAATTGGAAAAGAAAAGAAGAAAAAGGAAAATTAAGAAAAGAAAAGAAATTTAATTAAATGAATTTAGTTTATTTAAGTTAATTTACCTAGTACTAGAAGCTTTGATTTATCCCAATATTTTTCAATTAGAACATTACAATGATGATGTAAATGATGAATTAAAAATGATGTTGAATGTTGTCAGTGTTTTGATGATGACATGCAATGAAATAAATGACAAATAATGAGAAAATCTTGATGATGGTAATCAAAAGATGACAATCCATTACCGATGTTGTTTAATGCATTAGAACATTGCATGTGCATAAACGTTGCTTACAACATGCAAAGGTCTTGAAATGAGGCCTAGATGAGAGGGTGGCTTGGTGAGAAAGCATAGACCTTATGATGGTTCTTTGAGGAACCATAGCTGCTCTAAAGTGAAATTCTAGAGGAGGCTCGCAACACCAGTTGAGTTAAGATGACCACAATCACTAGTGAGTGACAGTGTTGCAAATAGGTGGCGGATCAATACCGATATATATATATATGGTAAATTATTGAGTACTACAGTACATTTATATCAGTAGTCGGATCCATATACATCTGCATTACTATAGTAATATATGTGAGCTATAATGTAATTGATGATGATATGTGAATGTAAGCAATATTGATGCATGTTGAAAATTTCCTGCAAGTCAGCTTTGTATTTTTTGTAACTGAGACTTATCTAGGTAAAACCCGTGTTTCTTTCCTTCATGAAAATTTTAGATAATTAGGTTGTTTAAATTTAGAAACTAATTTCACCTAAAAATGATCTATGTAGCTCAAGTTATGCGCAAGACACTTATGTTTGTCTTGTTGAAACATACACTACGTCAATCTATGAATTGCTACATTCAGACTTATCTAAGTAAATTAGTGTGTCTTGTCTTTATAAAAGTTCTAGATAATTGAGTTGTGAAAGTGTTAGAACTAGGTCATGTTAAAATGATGTCCATAACTTTAGATATACTCAAAATACCAAACCATGTATGATAAAAAATACCCTAAATTCTAATGATTGTTTTTTAGTTTATCATTTGAATTAAGGTGTCACACCATTGATATTGATATATTTAAAAAGGGTAACAAATGGGGTTGTATTGCATGAAAACTAACATGTGTTAAAAAATTACTAAAAATGGCTTCTCAAATGCTTATATATAATATATATATATATATATATATATATATATATATTCACATGTTTTTTTTAAAAGAAACAAATAGGGTCAACCTTGCATGAGAAATTGACATGTGGCCAAAACTTCAAAAATATAGCTTCTCAAATGCTTGACAAATGTATATAGGGCAATGTTTAATAATAAATATGTTAAAAGCATAAGATGAAGGGACTTGGACTTAGAGCAATTTTCTCAACTTGTCCTTTAACTTCTTTAGTAACTACAAGGCGAACCTTACAACTCTTATATTTATTTACAAAGTCTTATAATTATAGTTTGTATATATCTAATAAAATGATAAAAGTTATCCGTCCATTTTTTACAATGTATGTTTTAAATTATTTACATATTAATATTTATTTTATATATTTTTTAAATTCAACATTAGTTAGGAACTTTATTTATTTTAATTTTATTCAGTGTTTTTGATTTGTTATTTGGTTAAAAATATATAAAATTAAAAAATTTAAATTGAAAAGAGAATAAAATAAAAAATGATTTCCATTTATAAACTTTTCTCTTTTTAATATTCTATTTAATTAAATTAAAATGTTTATTATAGTGTTTGTAACAACCATCGTTTTTGTGATAGGTCCTTGAGAACAGTTGTTTGTATTTCATAATGATTCTGTGTAGTGATGGTTGGGCTACAGTCAGTTGACTTGTATGTGATAGTAAAATTGTCTTAGAAGATTTTATAAGTATAAGATGAATGTCTCTATTTTAATTATGTGAGAAAATGGAGATGATTGAAATAATAACAATAATATGTTTAATGACACTCGTAATAATAAAAACTTATGAATTGGAACGTCAGTAATCTAATAGAATATTTAAAGTGTTTTGACTAAGTTATTTAAACTGTGTAACTCCCCCGATTTTGGCCCATAAATTTTCTAAGGGACTTGAGTCAATTATCTTATCCTAAAACGTCCCTCATATCATCCCTAACAATTTTTACGAAGAGCCTAAAGCCCGTTTTTAACCACCAAGCCCAAAAACTTTGATTTTAAGTTACCAGGGTAAGCAAAAAATGCGCATCTGTACATACTCTAGGCATAATGTTCTCTCCCGATATTGGATTCAAGTATTTCTTATCCCAAAATCTTCATATCAAATTTATCTACAACAAGATCAATTCTCATCCCATAAATCCCAGAAATTAAAATACTACATTAATTCACGTTTCTCCAATAATAGCTTGCACTAGGTGCAGTATTTTTCACATATCTCTCTCATATGATCATGAAATTGAATGATTCTTTCACCAAAATTTTCTTAACTTAATTCTTTACAACTTTAATGAAGAACACGAAGCCCAAATCTCTACCAATTTGGCCCTGAAAAATAATGTTTACAAAGAATAAAAATCCTGTCACAACCCTGCACCCCTTTTGTATTTGGGCCATAACTCTTTCATTTCTTAATGGATTTTTTTGTGTCATATATCAAATTAAAGATAATAAAAGGTTCTACAATTTTTGTGTTTGTCCCATTTTCAAATTTGGCTAAAAAGACTCTTTAAATCCACGAGCAACATGTTGCCTCTGCACTTGACACATCAGCCTTTGCATGGAAATTAACCAATTAAATCACACCATCACCTTGCCACTTGTTTAGACCATACAAAGCCTTTCACCACCTCACTATTAGCTGCACATGACACCTTTCAAGTGCATGAAACTCTCTTGACACTTGCCCCACTCACCTTTTGGCCATGTCAATTCCTTGGGAGACAAGGCAAGGCATGCAAAACTTGTCACTTTGACAACCATGCTTTGTTCTCTTTGCTTTCCTTCTTCCTTCTAACTTAGGAAAAAAATCCAGCAGCCCTCATCTCCATTTTTCTCATGTCTTATTCCATTTAAACAACATCATTCATCCATAATCATCCATCCCAAATCACTACACCACCCTTCCTAACCTCCAACATACAAGTTACCACCTCCCAAGATCAAATCTTCTTCTTCCTTCTCCACTAAACAACAACATTTTTCTTCCTCTCCCACCACCATATTCATGTCAAAACCACCATCCTCCAAGCTTCCATTTTCTTTCTCCTTAATGGAACAAATGGTGATGATCTAGAAGTAAGTTTTGGAGTCCTTGGCCTTTCTCTTGGAGGACGAAAATTTGGTGGTAAGGGGGGAATACTTGGCTTGTTTTAAATCCATAATATGATGCATGCATGGTGAAGTATAAGTGTTCCTTATCACTTATACTTTGATATCTCCTTAAAGATCTTTGTTTGTATGGCTTAGATCTTGAAAAATCCTTGTGAAAAATTTAGATCTTTAAGAGATATCATGGCTGCACAATAGTTTTATTTAATTCTTTAAATTCTGAAATTTTGATGATAAAGTTACTAACTTTTAATTTTTGGTTACTGCAAAAATTTTATCATAAAGGCATGCATGTGATATAATTGTTGAATATTGTGTGTTATAGGTTTAATTAGTGGCTTATGGTGTGGATAATATGTTTAAGAATCTAAAACACCTTAAAATGAGTTTTCATATCTAATAGTGACATTGTTGCTGCTGGAAAAATATTTAGTTAGTTGAACAAATTGACGTTAATAAATCCTAACGTATAAACTAGCGTAAAATGAACTTAGTGATTGGGATTTGATTTCATGGCTTGATTTTTTTATGTGTTAAAAATGAATTTTGGAATATTTACTAAATTTTGAAATTTTTATTAAAATGAGAATAAGTGATTTTTAGTTGTAGTAATTAAGTGATACGTTTACGACATTAAGAAAAAGATTTATAAGGACTTTTGGAATGCATTTCTTGGCAAAAATTGGTGATGATTGGTTTTGCTGTATTTTAATATATTTGAGCATTATTTCTGGTCATAAATTTGTTATGAATATGATGATTAATAAAAGAATAAAAAGGGACCCGAGTTTAGGCACGAACAGTATGTTAGAAACGGTATAAAACATGTTTTTGTGGGTGAACGGAGGAAATTGGTAAAACTGTTTTGGAGGAGTATTTTGTGACATAAGAAATTAATTTTAAGCATAAGAAAAATTGATTGGAGGAATTTTTGACGCGTAATTTGTCCTTAAAACGTATTTTTACGAACGTTAGAACGACAAACTTTGACATTAAGAAACTTTTCATGAAGGGGCCATTTCTGGATAGAATCCATTTTTAAATTTACTTTATTTAATTAGTATTTTCAAAGTTAAATACTTTTGGCTTTGGAATTACCCAAATCGGAATTTTCTAGATAAAATACGACGAAAACAATGTTTTGGACAAAGAAATGAAAATTTACTACCTTGTATCTTTACTTTAGAAAAAGAGGGTTCTTTTATCTTCAATATAAATTTAGGATAATTACCTTATAATAATAATATATTTTATCTAAGGATTTACAAAAAATTTTAGAAAGTAAAAATCAATTTAGTTTGCTCATCATAAGTAAATACGATAAAACGACCTTAGTAAGTGATTAAATCATGAACAATATAATTGTCCTTAATTTCCTCTTAATAGAAAAACTTAGATTTTCTTAAGTTTATCTTTTAAGCAAAAAATTGAGATATGTTATTCCTTTTACTTAGATATCTATTATAGCTTACCAAAACATTAAATATTTTTATACTAGAGAATTTCCTTATAAGATCCTTTAGGAAATGACCTTGATATTTCTAATGAAATGAATTTAATAGTATTGAAATCTTAAGCCATAGTACCTACTACACGAAAAGTTCTATAGCTTAGGTACTTTGCATGCTTTAAGGACAAATATGCCAAACGAGTGAGGTTCTATCTAGAACTCGGGCACCCTGGTAATAAGACAAGCACATGGCATTTTGCATTTGGAGTTGAGGAGGGATGCTTGAATAATCCCTTAGAGCATACAGTGATGGCTACATTGAAGAATTTGTCACGCCTCGATACCCAAGGACAGTCTAGGGAGTATATCGAAGGAGGGAATTCCAAGTGGCATCGGATTCGCGCCCGTCGCCGGACAGCCTGTTGCAAACTTTGGCATACTTCGATAAGAGGTTGGATTTTCTATGACCATGGAGTGCCCGTTCTATTGAGTTGTGTGTTTGGCCATTATGATGATAGGACTGCGAGCCCTTACCCATTTGTGAAAACCAGAATGAGGAGAGCTCTACTCGCTCTAGTTAGGCAGGGGAGATAAGGGTGGATGGTTATGCACATGATTATTGGTATATGAGATTGATTAGTGGAAGTTGGGCCCTATTGCATACTGATAATAAATCACGACTTACAATAACTGAACCTAACACATGCATAGCATGCCATCACTGTATGACTAACCCTCTGATTGTCATTGATCTTTGTGTAGCCTTGTCTATATATTATAAGGTATGTTGTGTATAATCTTTTCTATAGTTTAAAATATTTAAGCCATCCTTGTATGTATACGTTATGGGTTGAGAACTTTGTACTCACCCCTTCTTTTGTTATGTGTTGTTTTTCCTTTCCTGTGATCATCAGTTGAAGGACAAGGCGAACGTGGGCAGGACTTGGAATATCTGCAGTGAAGGATGTTAGATTGGAAGCAACAACTGTGTATATTTTTTGTTTGTGTTGAGATCATTGTAGACTCGACGTTTTATTTCTGTTGTTATTTTGTAGTAGCTGTTGGGAGCCTGTGAGCCCCGTACTCTTTTAAGTACATTTATGTTTTAAAGAATCGATCTATGTATTAAACTTATTTGAAATCATGTGCGGATGATCACCATAAAAAAAACTCCTATTTCCAATGACTCCTTAATTAGGTAGTACGTTCTAGTGTGAGAATTTGTCCTAGTTAATTGAGGGTGTCACAGTGTTGATCTTATAAAAATATTTAACTATTAATATTTTTCTTATGATACATAACACATAAATAATATATTACACAATACTTTTATTTATAAATATATCGTAACAAAGTATAGGTATATTAACTAGTTATTAAAAAATATATAGGTAAAATAAAATAAAAAAGATTTTAACTAGTAGCTAAAATTGAAAAACGCAACTTGAAACTACTTTTCAAAAATATGCTATCAACTAGCTAAAAAGTTACATTTCAGTTACCTACCTAAACACCCCTAATGTACACTTTGTGATGTTTTAGATAATGTTTTTCAACTTTTAACGGTCTGAAATGTCTTACCAAAAAGACATACAGGGATGTTCACGGATTGGATTGAATTGGTTTTGAAGCCAAAAGTCATCTAATCCAATCAAGAAATCATTATGCTATTTGGATTGAATCGGTTAGAATGTACCATGAAATCTGATCTGATATATATTAGTTTGGATTGGATTGGATTTCAATTTTTGGAAAATACCTTAAAAATAAATCATATATTAATAGTAGTAACAAACAAGTAACATGATAATTCCAACTGAAAAATCTAAAAACTAATATGATAAATCCAATAATCCATAATGCCACAAAGCGAAGCGAAAGTTTCTTTTCTTTCTAATTTGAGCAATTGATGGACATGAATCATAAAATATTAAAATTACAACATTAGGCATTGTCATTTGTGCTTAAGCTGTTTTGCGTGTGAATTATAAAATTCAAACATTGGGCATTGCCATTTGGGCTTAAGTTATTTTACTGTTAAGAATTATAGAAACAAAAGAAATATATTAAGCTTTTACGTAACAAGTCCAAAGTAGTACTATTAGTAAAATAAAACTTTGGATCGGTTTGGATTGTAATCGATTTTTGAAGGTGGAACCAAAATCCAATTCAATCTATTAAAAAATATCAGTTTTTTCGATTATTGATTTTTTCGATTTGGTTAAACAATTTTTTTGGATTGGACCCCTATAAACATATAATATAAATGTGTTTGTGTATATATATATATATATATATATATATAATATAATTATATAATGGGCCTGTTAGTTTAAGTTTATTTTTAAGTGTTTTACAAAAAAACGTTTTTTATAAGTACTTTATTAATAAATATATCAAAATTGTTTTTTAAAATAAATAAAAATAAGTTTATTTTTAATTTTAGTTTATTTTTAAAATTTTAAATAAATACATTAAAATTTTTAAAAAAATTTTAATTAAAAAATACTTATCTATTAAAATAAATTTAAACAATTTTAATTAAAAAATACTTATCTATTAAAATAAATTTAAACAAATAAGTCCAATATATAGAAAATGGCGAGATTCTCGTATTCTAGGACGCGGTATAAAGAAAAGCGAAAGGACAAAAAAG
Organism: Clitoria ternatea; assembly: GCA_037962975.1. Classification (NCBI taxonomy): domain Eukaryota; kingdom Viridiplantae; phylum Streptophyta; class Magnoliopsida; order Fabales; family Fabaceae; genus Clitoria; species Clitoria ternatea. Next base: position 185,726,325 of record CM075671.1, read on the forward strand.
ACCCCGAGAGCTTTTTAAACTGACACAAAGGGGTGATTTCTCAATCTCAGAAGCAAAACCCAAATCTGGTCTCTCTCGCCGAAACCCTAAAACCCCCTTTTCTCCCACACTCACATCGATCTTTCCTCTCCCTTTCCTTCCCAACCATAAATTCCTCTCCCTTTTTAATTCGTCGAGCTTTCGCCCCCAAAAGCATTCACTCGCTCCCTCTCCTTCTCGATTCACTCCCTTCTCCACACGCGTTTCTCCCGCATCTCCAGGTATTTTCTTCTCGCTTACTCTTCGTTATCTTCGCCTAACCACGGTGTCTTGTGTTTATCTGCCTTAATTTTGGTACCGGTTGTGAATTGAGTAGATTAGGGTTTTTTTTTTCAATTTTGATACATTGTTTTTTTAAGAGCGTTGAACTCTAGATTGCAGTTGAAACTGGGACCTTCCTCTTTTTTTGTTTTTTTTTTTTACGAATTTCTTTGTTTTCCTATTGCAATCAAAATATTATAGAACCTAAGACGAATAATTTATCGAGAAGTTTGTGAGTTTCTGTACCGGTTGTGCTTTTAATTGGATCGTTTAAGGTTTTCTCTGATGAAATTTGAGTATACCTTCCTTGGTTCTTCAAATTCAGTGGTGTTCACTGTTAGGTTGATTTCTGATGAATATTGCGTGCATGAAAAATCTGAGGCAGTTCTTTGGGTAGGATCCGCTGGTCGATTTCTGACTGGTTGTGTTCATTAAATTGTAGGTTATTTAGTTTTACTGTTTAATTATACAGATAGATATCAGAGCACCTGATATCTGGAGTTTAACCAGATTATTGTATGAAAAATGTTACTGTCATCCATTTGTTGTCTAAATTATACCTTCTCTGCTTTGATTAGGATTTGGATGTGTAGGTATGACGTATTTCATTTCTTTATTTTTGCAGGGTTACATAGTAGAAATCTTGTGAAGGGTTTGACTTTGCTGTCTTGCAAGTGTAATGGCTTCTTCCTTGGATATGACACTTGATGATAGAATAAAGAACAGGAGTAACAGAGGGAGAGGTAGAGGAGGGCGTGGTGGAGCCCGTTCTGGCCGTGGACCAAATGGGGCTCCAGGTGGAAGAATGTCTGGTGCTGTTAATAGTAGAAGAATGACTGGTGCTGGTAATGGTGGAAGAACAGGTGGTGCTGTTCGTAGAGGTCCTCTTATGGTTAACACTCGGCCATCATCTTATGCTATTGCCAAGGCAAGCATGAAAAATGTGGATGCTTATACATGTGCATGAGATTGTGAATATACTATGAAATACTCAATTATGAGATGATTCCACATTATAGGAATTCCAAAGCAAGAGGAACTCCCTACTTTAGTATTTCTTCAATGGAGAAGCTCATGCTCGTTAATTTTGCATCCTCGTTGCCTTTGTCGTATTTCCATAATGTCACAATTAATATGCACCTAAGAGTTGTTTACTTTTGTTTTGGGGGCTTTGCTACAGATCTCTGATGTGTGCAGGAGTTCTTTGGTGATTCCTGGCATATTATGTGAAGGAGCTTCATTAGGTGAATTTCAAAATGAGCTCTTACTGGTAGCACAAAAATCATATAACTAAAAAGTGGGGTTAAATTCTCTAAACAATGATAATCCATTTCATTTACATGAGATGACTTTAATTGTTTGGCTGGTGTGTGTGGGCTGGCATTTTATTGGATCCTCTTGCTAAGTTGGGTTCTACACTGCAAGAATTCAGTTTACTTCCCTAATTCATGGTATTTTGCAAAGGAGCTTTTCGCTTAGAATCAGAACTGGAGCTCTCACTAGTATAGCATAGTACTGGTTTATCTACAGTGGGTTGAATTCTTGATCCCTCCCATTTACCATCTTTCACCTAGAACATTGATGTTTGAGTATGGGTTCTCTTTTGATTATACATTTCCATCGTCAGATCATCTTCATTAATAGCCTGTTTTATTTTTTTCTGGGAATTTTCCTGCTCTGACTAATCTTGAAGAATGGTGAATATCTTTTTTCTGGTCATAATCTGATGTGTTCTTTTGCCACTTTGGAAACTGTTCTGTTTGCTTTGGCCAGTCTATTCGCAGAACTCGGCCTTTTCCATGGCAGCATGATTTATTTGAAGATAGCTTAAGAGCTGCAGGAATTCAAGGAGTAGAAGTTGGCACCAAGTTGTATGTTTCAAATTTGGACCATGGAGTGACCAATGAAGACATAAGGGTATATATTATGACATATGACATATCTTCATATGCTTCATTCTTAGTCACTTTTTCTAGCCAAACACTCTGGAAGTTCTCTTGAAACTTGATTTGCAAATCAGGAATTGTTCTCTGAGCTTGGAGACTTGAAGCGCTATGCTGTTCATTATGACAAGAATGGTCACCCAAGTGTAAGTGGATTTTGTATTGTAAACTATGCTACTATTTTATTTTAGCTTATTGGTAATTATTGGTAACGATAGCTTTTCCTTTTTTATTTTGTGGTTGTCAGCAATATTCTATATGTTTATGCAATTTAGCTAGACTGGTGATTGCCTTGTTTTGCTTCAACTAAATTTATGTTTTCAAAAGTAGTATTTTGTTTAATAGTCCTGTTTTTTTCCATGAGACTTGTACAAATTATTGAAAATAGAAAACGAGTTGGAGTTTTGCGATTAAAAATGAAAACAAAATGAAAATAGAAAATGTTTTTAAACCAAAATGCCCCTTGGCTTTCTATCTGTGTGTTTGTCGGGCTTTTTAGCCAGTTTTTTTTTTTAATATCTTTAACTGTTAACAGGGTTCTGCTGAAGTTGTTTATAATAGAAGAAGTGATGCATTTGCTGCTCTTAAACGTTACAATAATGTACTTTTGGATGGAAAGCCCATGAAGATTGAGATTGTTGGTTCCAATTCGGAATTGCCTATAACAGCTCGGGTGAATGTCACTGGGGTGAATGGACGGAGGAAGAGGACAGTCGTAATGACGTAAGTGACTTACCTAATATATTGGCCTCTCTTGTTTGAGCTTCTTTTCTTCTTAAAAGGAGAAGCTCCTTCCCTTTTTCCTTAAGGAAAACCATTATTTTAAAGTAGTGAGAAAAAAACAGGTTAAACACATTATTAAGCATTTAGGATTGTGATTAGTTTTTTTTTTCTGCCTGATTCAATTGCTTGTTATATAATTGTTTTATATTTTCAAATCCTGAACTATGTTGGTACTGCATGATCAAATGTGCAATAAGTGGAAATAATTTTTTGTTACAAAGATATGTTAAAGTTCTTCATATCTTGCATTTCCTGGTAGAAAAAGATACTACTTCAGAAAATGCGCTGATGTTATGGGTGTTGCAGGCCTAGAGGTGGTCTAGCTGGAGGTCCTGCTATGTCTAATCGTGGCCCTGGGTAAGCCTTTCAGATAATTAATGTAGTTATCATATTTTTGTTGCTTTTTAGAAAATGGAGTACTGAACTTCTGTGCATATATGAGGCAATGTGTTTGTGTGAATTTAGGCAATGCATCTTTTGCAATTTATTTAAAGATCACTTCATGTGCTATTAGTAAAATTGTTTTTGTTGACACAGTTTAGTTGATGTTTCATACTGCTTTGATTTTATACTTGTAATGTTTTAGGGGAATTTAAATGATGCCATCATAGATACCTTTTGACCTAGTAGGGAAGATGTAAATGTTAGTGTACTTGTGAAGAAATGTTATTCTGTGTACATGTCAATTTTTTGTTGGATTGAAATAAAATGTTGGCAGGGGGGCTGGTTTGAAGCTGTTGACCATTCTGAGATGTTAGAAGTCCCATCTTAACAATTGTAGGGTAGAATAGTTTTTTTTTTTTTGGCATTAAAAAGTAAAATGATAAATAGCTAGTGCACTAGACTATGCTGATATTAAATGATCCAGAATCTCCCTGGGATGTGAACCTAACATGTTTTGTATAAAATGGGCAAATTTGTTTATATATTTCCTATATATGTTCAACTGATGTATACTTTCAAAGCAGTTTTGCATGAATTGGGAAAATTTGTTTAGAGAAGGTATTTGCTTGCTTGTATGCATACTTTTGAAACAGTTTTCTCTGATATGGTCTACCCATATGGTAGAAGTTAATGCACTACATTTTTTATAATAATATTGTAAGATATAGTTCATTCTTTTCATGTAATTGTATTTCTGTTTATATTATTATCAAAACAATATTAAGGTAAGGCTGTCAACCTCTGTTAATGTCTTCAAATTGACATTTGGAGGTTTTGTAGGTCTCCTGTCTTATTTTGGATTCCTGATTTGGACTAAAGGGATGATTATTTGTATGGTGTTGTGTTGTCTTCCTTTTCATGTGATTCAAAGTGATGCAGACTCTTATGTGTCATGTTTGGGCCGGAATTGTATAGGCATCTTTCTTTCTACTCTGTTTTGTTATTATACAGGCAAAAAAATGACCCAGCAGTATTTTTCTGTTGTCTTGTTTGACAAAAATATAATGATTCCATTTTCTTTCTTTATATTGAAGCTGTTATATATTCATTTTTTATTTTTCAATGTAGTTGGGGACGTCGTGGTGGTGCAAGGATTGGTAGTGGGAATGCCAGTGGACGTCGCCGAGGCCATGGTCGTGGCAGGGGAGGAAGCCGTGGTAGGGTAAGAAAGGACACTGAGAAGTCAGCAGAGGAACTTGACAAGGAACTGGATACTTACCATGCTGAGGCCATGAACATCTCATGAGCTTGGAAGTGGCCGTTTATCTTGTAATAAATAGTTAAGAATGTTACTGGCGTCCCTGTACAAAGCTTGTTTCCTTGGCATTACTTTGAATGTTTTTCAGCTTTGTGCTTTTAATTATGGATTCCGATTTGACACCGTTAAACTCTTGTCAGAGCTAAATAGTCAACTGGGTAATTTTTTGAAGTTGTCCAGGGATAGATTGTAGTTGGATTTACGAAATATTGCATCATAATGCTACAAATTGGGATTGTCTTGTCCCTTTCCGGGGAAGGGGTGTTTGCAGTTGGCTATCGAGCAGATTTCACTTTCTAGTGTTACATCTGAGGCTGCTTACATCGTGGTGAAATGAAGAAAATGGAAATTTCAATTCTCTTATTTTGTGCCACTACAGAAAAATTAAATGCCCCAGCTGTCTAAACAATTTAACATGCCATATTTGGACTTTGGGTACGATTGTTATGGGGAGCGAAATTCTATATTTTAAGGCAGGTGTTTTTAAAAGGTAAATTTGGGTACGAGTTTAGTTGTAACAAATGTTTGTAGAAGTGGATTGGTTATTGAACTGGTAAAGATACTGATTTAAGTAAATTATAGTTAAATTGAAGTTTAACTGTAGTTAAATTGGAAGCAGCTTGTATTATGTATTGGAAAAGGCTTCAGATAATTTTAGCCAAACATATTTTTGAACTCCCAACTAATCAAATTATACATTGAAACATGCAGTGTGTAATAAAATTACATGATTGACCATTGGCTGTTATAGCTAATCAAATTTTTGTTTTTACTCTATTATTATTTGCTTACTTGTTTATTGTTACTGTCAGTTTAACCTTATAATGAGGACACACTAAGGGAGGATCTTCACATTGCTCTAGAGAAAGGACTTGAAGCTTATAAGGGTTCCTTCACAAAGGCTAAGACCAAAAAGGCCAAAGAGAGCATTCATCAAGCCTTATCCTCCTTTCTCTCTTTTAGTGGGCCCAAGTCCAATGAAGACTCCTTGAGGATCTGTTTATATTTTACTTGTAATATACTTCTTAGATAGATTCTCTAGGCTTATAGGTTTTATTTGGGCCTTGCAAGGTCAAATGGGCCACTTTAGGGCCATGTACTCTCATTTTGGGCTATGTATAGGCCTTACTCTTCTCCTTTAGCACCATTGGGCCTAGGGAGCATGGAGAAGCCCATTTAGAGTCTCTTTGGCCGAAATCCCTAGAGGCCTATATAAGGAGCTCTCTTTTGTAAAATCAAGGGACATTAATGCATTTGAAAATTTTCCACTTCAAAAGTGAGTTTTTAGTGAGAGAAGCTCTCCCTTCTCTCTAGGTTAGAGAAAGCTCTAGCAAGCTCTCATCCAAAGGGATTCCTCCCTCCTTAGTGGTGAGATTTTAGGGAGTTATCTCCTCTAGGAGTGGCCTCCCATTCAACCAATTCTTCCATCCCTTCCATTCTCCTCCTTTCCTCCTTCATTTTTATAATTTCTCTCCTTTTCCTTCCACCAAATCCGTCCAATTCTTAGAGTTCTTTGCCTTTCTTTGTTTCAGTTTTCATCATCAAGTTGCAACCAACATTGGCTTTGAAGGTTAGAAGAAGGAGAAGGGCCAAGATCCATCTCTTTCAAAGGAAGATTGAAGATCATCCTACATCATTCGGTATCATTGAGCCTTTGAGGTTCTTTTCTACTTCCTCTGCCTTTAAACTTTCAGTTTTATGTTCATTGTGCCTGCTGGTTGTACAAATTTAATCCATCTACTTGTCTTGTTAATGCCATGATAACATAGAAAACCCATAAAAAGTTGTTTCTTTGAAGTTTTGTGTTAGTTCTTTTGTTCTTTTAAATTTTTGCATATTGTACCTCTCAATTTCGGTTTGGTATGTCTCCTTGTGTTTAGGTTTTCAAAATTCAAATTTTGCACAAATTAGTTTTGGTTGTTAGTTTGTTACTTTGATTGTTAGAAGTTAGTTACTTGTTAGTTGTTAGTTAGAGCCAAAATAGGAGTTAGTTGTGCCATGTGGAACCTTTGTCTAGTGTTCTAAGTTTTGTTAATTGTTTTCAACCATCTTAGTAGTGCATTGTCGTGTGGTAGGATTAGGTCAAGCTTCTTGCCTAATTCCTAAAAAGGTTCCATTCTTGTTTAGTAAGGAGGTCTCACTTTAAGACACTCTAAAGTCAACTCATCTTTAGGCTTGTTAGTATCCATTCTTAGTTTTCTTTTTAGGTTAATTTTGTTTTTGAATGCACAATTAGGTAACATTCAAGTTGGTTTCATCTTGTTGCATAAAAGAAAATTTGTCAAAAAGATTTGAACATAAGCCTTCCATTCTCTTTGGAAGAAGGTTGCATTGTTTGTCTAAGCAAGAAAGCATCATTTGAACTTGTACTAGCCTTGTCTCATTTTGGTTTTGGGAATATAATTGTGGTGTTTTTGCATTGAAAAAAAAGGCAAGAATAGAAAAAAAATAGAAAAGATACATAAGAAAGAATATAAGCCCAAATTACAAAATTTGAAAAAGGGTGTTGAAAAGAAAAGAAGCCTCACTAGAATGGATTCTATCTTTGTCATAGTGGATAGGTTTAGTAAGATGGCTCACTTCATCCCTTGTCATAAGGTAGATGATGCTAGTCATATTGCTAAACTCTTCTTTAAAGAGATTGTAAGACTTCATGGTGTTCCTAAAACCATAATTTCTGATAGGGACACCAAATTCCTAAGCCATTTTTGGAAAACTTTTTGGTCAAGGCTAGGAACGAAGCTTCTCTTTTCCACCACTTGTCATCCTTAAACGGATGGACAAACAGAGGTAGTCAACAGGAACCTTTCTCAACTTCTTTGGGTCTTAGTACATAAAAATATAAAATCTTGGGATGAGTGTTTACCCCACATTGAATTTGCATATAATAAGGTACAACACTCAACAACCAAGCATAGTCTATTTGAGGTTGTGTATGGCTTTAACCCTCTCACTCCATTGGACCTTTTGCCTATTGAGGTTTCTGACTCTGTCCTTCATATGGAGGGAGAGGCAAAGGCCAAGTTTATCAAAGATTTTCATGAGAAGGTTAAGAACCAAATACAAACCAAAAATGAACATTATGTTTGATGTGCGAATAAGAAAAGAAAGGAAGTCACCTTTGGAGTTGGAGATTGGGTTTGGTTACATCTTAGAAAGGAAAGATTTCCAAACTTAAGAAAATCCAAACTCGACCCTAGAGGTGATGGACCTTTCCAAATAATAAAGAAAATGAATAATAATGCCTATGTCCTTAATTTGCCAGGAGAGTATGGTGTGAGTGCTTCCTTTAATATTTCTGACTTGTCTCCCTTTGACTTAGATGAAGAGGATGATGCCTTAGATTTGAGGACAAATCCTTTCGAAGAGGGGGAGCATAATGAGGACACGCTAAGGGAGGACCTTCACAATGCCCTAAAGAAAGGACTTGAAGCTTATAAGGGTCCTCTCACAAGGGCTAAGACCAAAAAGGCCAAAGAGAGCATTCACCAAGCCTTATCGTCCTTCCTCTCTTTTAGTGGGCCCAAGCCCAATGAAGACTCCTTGAGGATTATATACTTCTTAGATAGATTCTCTAGGCTTATAGGTTTTATTTGAGCCTTGAAGGTCAAATGGGCCACTTTAGGGCCATGTACTCTCATTTTAGGCCATGTATAGGCCATACTCTTCTCCTTTAGCACCATTGGGCCTAGGAAGCATGGAGAAGCCCATTCAGAGTCTCCTTGGCCGAAATCCCTAGAGGCCTATATAAGGAGCTCTCTTTTGTAAAATCATTGGACATTAATGCATTTGAGAATTTTCCACTTTAAAAGTGAGTTTTTAGTGAGAGAAGCTCTCCTTTCTCTCTAGGTTAGAGAAAGCTCTAACAAGCTCTCATCCAAGGGGATTCCATTCTCCTCCTTTCCTCCTTCATTTTTGCATGAGTTAAAAGAAATTTAAAATATAATCATTTAATTAGTGATGATAGATAATAAACTCACTTAAATTCAAAACAGGGTGACTCTTTCTTACTATTGATTTGGAGAGCTGATTGGGTTTGTAACGCCCTCGGTTAACTAGGACTAAGTCTTCCATCAGATGTCCTAATTAACTAAGGTGTTACATAATTTTTGTAAAATTTAGAACTGATATTCTTTTGTACAAGAGAACATCCGTGGATCAAGAACTCCAGAAAAACATGTTATACATCACATGGTCTTCAACAAAAGTTTACATACTCTAAATGATAGGGGCACACAGGCTCCCATAAAATACAAGTATAAACATCCTAGTCATTGCTTCGTAAAGTTGAAAGGGGCAACCATTTCCATTGTGCAACTTTGATCAAGACCTCCTGTTCCTTCGAATTCGTCCTTCGCAGGCCTAGAGTGCATAACGCCCCCAGTTAACTAGGACTAAGTCCTCCATCGGATGTCCTGGTTAACTAAGGTGTTATGTAATTTTTGTAAAATTTAGAACTGATTTTTTTTTGTACAAGAGATCATTGGTGGATCAAGAACTCCAGAAAAACATGTTATACATCACATGGTCTTCAACAGAAGCTTACATACTTTGAATGATAGGGGCACACAGTCTCCCATAAAATACTAGTATAAGCGTCCTAGTCACTACTTCATAAAATTGGAGGGCTAACCACTTTCCGTTGTGCAACTCCAATCAAGACCTCTTGTTCCTTTGAATCTATCCTTCGTTGGCCTAGAGTGCATATATAGATATACATAACATAACCACAAAACAAGAGGCTGTGAAAACATGCAAAATGTACTATCACGCAGGACAAATTTCATTCACACAAACAGATCGCCAAAATAGATCTGACCTATCACAGATGTAAATCCTCACCCTACTTTAGCAGTTATTATTCTATAACCTATTCTTCATTTACGATTCCCTTATTGACCCCTTACCTATTGTTCATCCCTTATTGTTCATCCCTTTTTCATTTACTTATACCCAACGTCACACCATTTTAAACACACATAAACAATTGATTATCACTCATTATGACTCACGATTCTACAACCTACCGAAATACCATTATTATCATATATCCTAAAGGACTCTAACTAGTTCGACTAACATTCAACCTACTTGATATCTGTTACAAATCACTAAACAGAGATCAATTATTTTTATGCAACACAACAGTTAGTTATCATAGCAATAGCATGTCATACAATCATATTAATCAGATGCAAACATTCTTAGCATTACACAATTCACAACCATAATCACAATGTGGTTGGTTATTTAGGATGCTATGCATAGGTGTATTATGGCTGTCTTATTTTTAAGTATTTTGTGAATGCGAATAAGGCCTTTTACAACGTTATACTCATCAGAGTCGTCCTGCCTCAGTCTCATACTAGGCATATAAGTTTTTGTACTAGAGCGACCGAAGCTTACCAAGTTTGCTAAAACATACGCGGGTAAAGGATACATAGGTCCAAATTTTCATAAATGTGATCACACTTCGCAGAGTAAATTTCGTCAGGGTATACCTGGTTGGCCTGCGGGGCAACCCGGCTCCGGACGCGACTCCAAGCCATTGGGGTGACCCACCCCTGTTACACCCCCAAGATCCAAATAGGGATCTTGACGTTCATGTCCTTCAACATACCCTCGTTGTATGCTCTAGTATTGAGTTACCAACATAATCCCCAATGCAAATGATGCAAGATGTAACTACTTTACTTCGTTTCTTATCCGTTTGTTAACCAAGTGTCAGGCAGAATCCTTACACCCTGGTGCCCTTGTCCTTAAGTACATCGGGCAACTCTCGTAACATAAATTTGAATGAAAAAGTTATGGGATCTTAAACCCTTGTGCCTAAGTCTTAGTTACTTACTAAATTTCGTTTAGGAGTACTAGGACTAGGGCCTAGATGAAATTCTAAGAAAAATTATTGACCATGCTGGTAATTTATTTTATTTAGTTACCCAATTCAAGTCCAACTAGACTCACTGGGCATCACAAAATTGACAAAACTGGGTTATTTCACCAATTTAGGGGAGACGTCCCTTCATCGTACTTTTTAGCGTTATTCGAGTAACTTACTCAAAATTTTGAATTTCCTTACTGTTAGACAACTTGGATAAAACTCAGAACTTGGTGTTGTAGTTTCTCGGACCCATTTGGTGAACGTCGTCTTGCCGTATTTATTGGCCACAGAACTTTGTTCTTCGACCTTATAACTGAAAAATCCTTTTTGGCTTTATGTAGAGAGATAATATTAAGTTTGTACATAGCTTATAGAGTCAGTGATAAAATGGTATATATAAAATGCTATTATTATGATTATTTGATCGGTCTAGCGGAACACCGTCCAGTCGCAATTTATCTGCCACGGAACTTTATTCTTTTGTTCTTGGAGTAAAAAAAAATTCTTTTTAAGTTTCTTTTTAATACGATAAGAAAATACTTTCTAACTAAAAAAATTGTCTCTTGCCCAAAATTATTAAAATGGGGGTAAGTTTTACTTTCTCGTCGGTTTGTCGAAAAATATAACCATATACATTTCATAAAATCTAGAAACTTCACCAAACTAAAATGCATGTCCACAGTTTCATCATTAATTAATGCTTTCAAATTTTACACATACAAAGGGAGATATTAACCATAGGTTCCATAAGATTAACATGCAGGCTAGGAAAAGGCAATATTTTTCAACATGCAACATGTACAAGTTCATACACCACAATGCCAGCCCCTTCAACTAAACTTTTATTGTCCAAGAATGTATTTTTATAGCTTAAAAACATGATCAAACCAAGGGGGCATCATGGCCAAAACCGTGGCTAAGGTAAGATCCAAGATCAAGACTTAATTCCATCATGCAAACCCATTTTCCCAAGAAATACCACATGCTGTCCAGCCTTAGAAATTTAAGAAAAAGTCTTGGTTTTGGACCCTAACCAAGGTAAGGATACCTACCCATGCATGAAGATAACTATAAGCTAAAATGAGAGAAACTCCCTGACGTGTGGCTGTCGTGGCCCCGTCAAATCAATTAGTACATTAAAATTAATTAATGTAGTACTAGAGTGTCAACCTAGGTCGTTCTCTCAAGGATCAACACAAAAATTTAGGAAAATCAAGTCTTAAACTAATTTTAAGAAACTAAAATCTAACAAACAAAATTTATTCTTACAAACAACAGTTCAACAAACATACAATGGGGGGGGGGGTTTGTTTGATTGTCACAAAAGATTTAATATAGAATACTAGAATATAGAATAAATATGAAACAAATAATTAACAAACGATTGATTTTCTTGGAGTATTGTAATTCATTTTATCCTTGGAGTTGAAAAGAATTCTATACATTTTCCTTATTATTGATCTCTTAGTTCAATTTAAATTAATCAACTAAGCGTCTTTTAATTCATAATTCCTTTACTTTCATTCGAATAAAAAAAATGAAGATTTTAATCAAGCATCCTAATTAAGCAAAAGGAGTCAAGATTTTAAATTCTAGGAATTATTGAACATATATAGAACATCGCCTACATACATAATCTAACTTCAATGTTATGGAATTAAGCAAACCACAACTATCAAGATTGATTTTGAAACATTCATTAAGCATGTATATTTCTTAATCTATCTTAATATAATTCTTATTCAATTCTAACTGTATAATTAAATTGATTAAGCATACAACTTAATTAAACAAGGTAGATATTAAATAATTGAGCTAGAATTATGAAGAGATTAATAACAAGGAAATGTATTAAAAATCAAAACCTCAAAAATAACATTACATTAACCTCCAAGAAAATCAATCTAAGGGTTTTAGCCCTCCATAACTAAAACAAACTAAAAACAAGAAAGATCAAACCCGGAATAGGAGAGAAGAATTTCCTCCTAGAGGCTTTGTACCCCTGTTACTCTGAATGAATATGCTGGAGGAATGGTGTGTTTGAAGCCTTTGGCATTGGTCCTATTTATAGTGAAAGCAAATACGCGTCAGGGTTGCGAATTTGCTTCCACGCTACGCGTAGTTGTGAGGCTACGCGTGAGGTTTTCTGACTCAGAATACATTATTTTCTCCAATAATTCTTCAATAATGCTTAGACACTTGTGCTGCATGTTCCCCACTAAGATAGTGTCGTATATCTGTAATGGATTGGCCAATATGTGTTTAATATAAATAAATCCCCCACTTCTGAAGTTGCACACAGCCTGTTAATGGGATCCTCGTCACTGTTGACGCTACGCGTAGGCTTGACGCTACGCGTCAGCTCTTGAGGTCTTATGCTACGCGTGGTACTGGCGCTACGCGTCAACCCTGATGCTCAATTTCATAATTTCCCAATTGCAACCTCAATTATTCACTACAATATAAGGGAAATCAAGTAAGATTTATTATTTCTATAGGATTCGTACACGTGCACGTGCGAAGAACTTCTATAGGATTCGTACACAACCTCTATAGGATTCGTACACGTGCGAAGAACTTCGTCTTGTATGGGTTCCTCACCAAAATGATATCCACCAACATTTTCCCAATCTTTTCTTAAAAGAAAAACCTCAGAACTATGTAACCCTGATTTCTTGATAATTCAAGAATACGTAGGAGCAGGACCTCAACTCCTGTCGGGCCCATCTCTCTTGTTTCCTTTTACTGATTTATTTCCTCACTTTCGTGTCCCTTTCATAAATGTTCCTTTTTTTTCGTCGCTTCCGTAAAAATCAATTTAGACGTGACATCTTGTTGATTTCCCCCTAGTTTTTTGTTCAAAGCCTAGCCACAATTCATAGAGAAGGGATACTTAGGACGAGACGTCCTGCTTATCTCTTTCTTATCCCCGTCCCTTTTTTATTCGAGGATGTCTAATTTAGACGTGACGTCTTATTAGCATTCTCTTCCTCTCTCTGTCTCATATCGAAGTCGAGTTTAATTCGGATGAAACGTCCCGTTAACCTCGCTTCGACATTCTATGTTTGTACAGTTCACTTACTCCCTTCCGTCGTTTTCAAATAAAAATACAAAAAAGGGAAGAAACCATGTTTATTTAAGGCTATTTATATTGCGCTTTCAACCTTGGTACTGTTTCCGACAGGCGATGTAGGGTGCTAATACCTTCCCTACTCGTAACCGACTCCCGAACTTGAATCTCAATTTTTAACCAGTGCTTTACTGAACTTAGTTTTTTCCCAATGTTTTTCCTATGAATAAAAACGTTGGTGGCGACTCCCTGTTTCATCTCATAGGTTTTTCTCTCTTGCCGCGCCGTCGCGATCCAGGTTGCGACAACTCTGAATCAGAAATTATGTATTTATCAATTTTAGCACAAATATCACAACTTCCAGAATCATTGCATGCAAAACATTTGTTTGAATCATCTATCTATTCTAAATCAACATTAGAAAAATGTTCAAAAACTAGTTCATTAATAATGTCAATTTGGAAAATAGAATGATTTTCAGATGGGTATTTCATGGCATCAAGAATATTGAATTGAACTCTCGTGTCTCCAAATTCCATAGAGAGAGTTCCAGAATGAACATCTATTTTGGTTCGAGCTGTTTTCAAAAATGGTCTTCCCAAAATGATAGGAACAGGAATTTGAGGCATACCTTCTTCCATATCAAGTACGAAAAAGTCAGCAGGGAAAACAAGTTGTTCTACCTGAACCAAAACATCTTCTATAACTCCAGCAGGGTAAGCAGTGCTCCTATTGGCTAGCTGAATTACTACACTAGTAGGTTGTAAATTTCCAAGAGACAAAGATTTAAAAACAGACATAGGCATAACATTTATTGAAGCTCCTAAATCTAACATGCAATTTTCAAATTTGTTATTGCCTATGATACAGGGTATAGAAAACGTACCTGGATCTTTGCATTTCTCAGGAATATTTGGAATTTCCTTACCAAGCAGTGTAGATATATTCCTTCCCATGCTTATTCTCTCATTGCTTTTGAGCCTCCTCTTGTGAGTACACAACTCCTTCAGAAATTTGGCATACTTGGGAATTTTCTTGATTGCATCAAGAAGAGGTATATTCACTTCCACTTTCCTAAAAGTATCCAAAATTTCTTTGTCCACTTCTTCCATCTTCTTACTTGGAATTGCTTTTGGTGGGAAAGGAAGAGGGATATGAGGTGGAATTTGGAATGGTTGCATCTCAGACTTGCTTGTGCTTGAAGAGGGTATATTATTCTCAAGTGTTTTAGGCTCAGTTATTTGTTTTTCAGGTTCCTTGGGTATGGGTACTTCAAGGTTCTTACCTGATCTTAACTGAATTGCACTCAAATTTCTTGGATTTGTACCTGGTTGAGATGGTAATTTGTCAGAGTTTTGAGATTGTAACTGGCTTAATGATGAAGCCAATTGCCCAATTTGGTTGCTTAAACTCTAGATGGTAGCATCATTCCTCTATTGATACTCCAAGTTCTGTGCAGCCATTTGTTTCACCAGTTCCTCCAAAGAAGGGCCACTTGTGGATGGTTGAGGTGTAGGTCTTTGGAAGGTTGGTGCATTGCTTTGAAATGGAGGTTGGGGATGGGGATTTTGTTGTTGGTTGCCCCATCTCAAATTTGGATGGTTCCTCCAACCTGGATTGTATCTGTTGGTGGAAAGGTCATGGTTTTGTTGTTGTTGTGGTGGTGGAGGTCTATCATGGTAGATGTTAGCTGCATAGGCTTGAGGACTATTATTATCCTTTTCTTGTAGAGAAGGACAACAATCAGTGGGGTGCTCTTGTGAAGAGAAAATGCCACATACTTTAGCAGTCATGGATTTTTGATTTACTGCCAATTGTGTGACCAGAGTGGTGAGAGCATCAAGTTTGCTCTCCAATTTAATTCCAGATAAACTAGAATTGGAATCAAACATGGGTTTGAAAGAATCATTTCTCACACCAAATTGTTGAGAGTTAGATGCCATCTTTTCAATCAGGTTTCTTGCTTCAGCAGCAGTCATATCTCCTAAAGCTCCACCACTTGCCGCATCAATCATGTTGCGATCAACGTGGTGCAGACCTTTATAAAAGTGCTGAAGAAGAAGTTGTTCAGAAATTTGGTGGTGAGGGCAACTTGCACAGAGTTTTTTAAATCTCTCCCAATACTCATAAAGACTTTCTCCAGAGAGTTGCCTAATGCCAGATATATCCTTACGGATTGCAGTTGTTCTAGAGGCAGGAAAGAATTTTTCCAAGAACATTTTCTTTAAGTCATTCCAACTTGTGATTGATCTTGGAGCAAGGTAGTACAACCAATCCTTAGCAACACCCTCTAAAGAATGAGGAAACGCTTTAAGATAGACATGGTCTTCTTGAACGTTTTGGGGTTTCATTGTAGAACACACAATGTGAAATTCTTTGAGGTGTTTGTGTGGATCTTCACCCGCAAGACCATGAAACTTAGGCAACAAGTGTATAAGTCCGGTCTTAAGTATAAAAGGGACATCCTCATCAGGATATTGAATACACAAACTTTCGTATGTGAATTCAGGTGCAGCTAGTTCTCTAAGAGTTCTTTCGCGAGGTTCAGCCATATCAGAAAAACTAGCAGTAGTACTTTTAGCAGATTTAGAAAAGATACTATCACTATCAATATCAACAAAGTTATTATTAAACCTAGCTTCTCTGATTAACCTATGAAAAGTTCTATCAATTTCAGGATCAAATGAATATAAATGCCCAAAAGTCCTTCTAGTCATACATAGCATACAACAAGATATTTCATGATAATGAGCAATATATCATAAGAATCCTAAATCATACAAAAAAAATAAAATACACACAAGAAATTTTTTTTTATTTTATAATAAAAAAATAATTTAAAACAAAAATTTTCCTAAAGATCGTTGATCCCCGGCAACGGCGCGAAAATTTGACGTGTGGCTGTCGTGGCCCCGTCAAATCAATTAGTACATTAAAATTAATTAATGTAGTACTAGGGTGTCAACCTAGGTCGTTCTCTCAAGGATCAACACAAAAATTTAGGAAAATCAAGTCTTAAACTAATTTTAAGAAACTAAAATCTAACAAACAAAATTTATTCTTACAAACAACAGTTCAACAAACATACAATGGGGAGGGGGGTTTGTTTGATTGTCACAAAAGATTTAATATAGAATACTAGAATATAGAATAAATATGAAACAAATAATTAACAAACGATTGATTTTCTTTGAGTATTGCAATTCATTTTATCCTTGGAGTTGAAAAGAATTCTATACATTTTCCTTATTATTGATCTCTTAGTTCAATTTAAATTAATCAACTAAGCGTCTTTTAATTCATAATTCCTTTACTTTCATTCGAATAAAAAAATGAAGATTTTAATCAAGCATCCTAATTAAGCAAAAGGAGTCAAGATTTTAAATTCTAGAAATTATTGAACATATATAGAACATCGCCTACATACATAATCTAACTTCAATGTTATGGAATTAAGCAAACCACAACTATCAAGATTGATTTTGAAACATTCATTAAGCATGTATATTTCTTAATCTATCTTAATATAATTCTTATTCAATTCTAACTGTATAATTAAATTGATTAAGCATACAACTTAATTAAACAATGTAGATATTAAATAATTGAGCTAGAATTATGAAGAGATTAATAACAAGGAAATGTATTAAAAATCAAAACCTCAAAAATAACATTACATTAACCTCCAAGAAAATCAATCTAAGGGTTTTAGCCCTCCATAACTAAAACAAACTAAAAACAAGAAAGATCAAACCCGGAATAGGAGAGAAGAATTTCCTCCTAGAGGCTTTGTACCCCTGTTACTCTGAATGAATATGCTGGAGGAATGGTGTGTTTGAAGCCTTTGGCATTGGTCCTATTTATAGTGAAAGCAAATACGCGTCAGGGTTGCGAATTTGCTTCCACGCTACGCGTAGTTATGAGGCTACGCGTGAGGTTTTCTGACTCAGAATACATCCTGATGCTCAATTTCATAATTTCCCAATTGCAACCTCAATTATTCACTACAATATAAGGGAAATCAAGTAAGATTTATTATTTCCATTTAAAGATTATCGCCTAATTCATTTAATATTAAATAAAGCTTGAATTATGAAAATGTGTTAAAATGCATAATATTACACAATTAGTAATGGCAAATTATACACATTTAAAGCAAGGAATTAAGGATAAATCATGCATCATCACTCCCCGTTACCTCTTTGTGGTGCTCACGGTTTTGAGAAGAAAAAGGGTGCCTCCAAATGCTTTCTCCTCCTTGCTCCTAGACTCTCAAAGGTAGTTGAATGAAGGCCTTTTAGAGTGGTGGTGGTTGTAGGACAAAGGTGGTGGGCGGTGGTTGTATGGTGGTGAAGAGAAATAAAGCTTGACTTTGAAATTTTTTTGAGAGAAAATGATGGAGAGCAATTTGGGTAAGGGGGAGGAAATGAGAGAATGAGATCTCTTGATCCATGTAATGGTAAGTTTATAAAAGAAAAAAAAAGTGGAGATTTCAGCCAATGAAAGGCAAGCTCAGTGGTTGAGGTCCTGAAATTCATTGGTTGGCCAAGTGAGTGGAATGGTGAGGTGTAGGAAAAAGAGAGCTGATTCTTGGTCCAAAAATAACATCTAGTTTCATTGAGAATTAGAAAAAATGATGAACATTAAAGTTATAGATCTTTCTCTCTTCTTTTCAACGAGCTAAATAACGTCAAATTCTGATAACAAAGCAAAAGTTATGTTCAAAATACTGGATGTTGTCCAAGTAGTGTACAAAGTTACGATTCGGCGTGTTAAAAGGAAAACTGGGACGTTTAGGCTGGGAATTAATTTTCAGTGTCTTCATAAAAGTTATTGAGGATTTCAATATGAAAATTTGAGATAAGAATCACTCAATTCCGATAACAGTAGAAAGAGTTATGGATAAAATACGAAAGAGAGTGCAGTTGTCGCGTGAATTTTCCAAGTCCAGCAACTTAAAATAAAAACTGGGAATTGTGTGATTGGAATTAGCCTTTGTGCTCTTCATATGAAATGTAGAGAATTTTGATACAAAAATTTAAAAGAAGAATTGTTTGATTCCAAGCATGTGGAGAAAGTTATACCCAAAATATGTAAGGGTGTCTAGGTGAATCAACACAAGTATGGGCCAATGGGATATTTTTACAAACTGAGATTGATTGGTCCAGAACTAGGCTTGGTTGTCTTCGTAAGAATTATAGTACTTTTTGATACAGAGACTTAAATACCAAAATAGCTCGATTCGGACACTTTTGGGAATTGCTCGGCCAAGAATGGTGAAGCATGTACATAAGGTTACTATGCGGAAACTGAGTTTTGTCTCAAATAGTTAAATAGGTGCAAATCCTGATTAATTGGCTTGACCCCACCACCCTCCACCTTCCACTAAGCGTCAAAGGTTTAACATCAATCTTCTGGATATTAAGTCTATCCCCTAAAAATATTCCCTACCGGTAATACATTCAGCCTCATAGATTAAAACACATAATTTCTTTTCCCTGATTACTACAATATTTAATCCTTTTAATATTCTAATTATTCATCCTAATAGGTCCTATTTAATGATTTATCCCTTAGTTAGGCAAGCACGTAATTTATAACAAACAAACGGTCGATGCCTAAACTTTATTCACACAAAAGCAATATTTAACTTTAGTTTTCACACCAATCACAAAAAAACGAGGGGTGTTACGCTCTCCCCTCCTTTTAGGAATTTCATCCATGAAGTTTCCTGTATTCGTGATTAGAATAAAACCTTCTCTGTTCTAATTTTGGGTTACTCTACTGTATGCGTTCTTATTCTAGATGTCACTTACATGCATCAGGCATTTGCTCCCAAGGTAAACTTGTTCGTCCAACAGAATTTTGAATGGAACTAGTCAAACTAGATCCATCGTTAATCGAGGTTCAAAATGAGGTTTCTAATGATGATGAGGGACCAACAGACTCAAAATTGGTCAACACTTCAGAGCGAAAAAAAGGCTTTTAAGGATTTCCAGAACCTTGAGTTCTTCCCTAAATGAGCGAGGATATATCCTTGCAAATCTAAGTAAGGTTAAGCTCCAATTCAAGAGTTTGAAATGCAAAATTGAAGGAACTGGTCATAGGAACATGGCAGAATAGGTTTGGCATAAATCCTAAGACACTTAAGGGTCAATCGTGAACAATTAAGAACTAGGTCAAGAAAATTTCCATTACAATGTCAAGGAGGATTCCAAAGGAATTTCTTAAGAAATAAATAAACATAGTTTAAAAGATTCCTGAGAAGGAATTGACTTTCAGGAGTCTAGACTCAATTTCAAAATTCAAGTATCGGAAGTCCAAGGAATTTGAATGATAATTGAAGTTAAGTTCCAGTAATGAAATTTATTTTCTTGAGGAAAAGGAACAATAAACAGCCCAAGACATTCATTTGCATGTCAAGGGTAAGCAAACAAGAACCCTCAAGAAGGTCCTTGGAATGATAGTAAGGATACTTCAGGAATCAATCACGAGCAAGTTGAGAATCAAGTCAAGGAACATTTACTTCACTCATTTAGGGAACACTCAAAAGAATTTCGATGCTGAAGTTAACACAATCCAAAGGATGGTGTTAAGGACTTAGATTCAAACTTATGGTTCAAGAATCAAAGGTTCAAGTTTGATGCCAAGGTCATGAATTGAGAACTCAAGGAGTTCCATGAAGACAAGGGATTTAACGATAATAGGATGGAATAATTTGATGACTTCAAGGGGTCAAGCACAAATTAGAATGAACAAGTAAGTTAGTTCAAGAATAGTCAACAAGGTCAGAACATAACGTCCATAAAGCAATGCCTTACCACATGATTCATTCCTCGTATGGCCTTGACGTTCTTTAAGATAACATGTACGATTAGTTTATCCCTTTGTTATGCTCTCCCTTAATCATAGATATACGCAATGAAACTTTCTACACGAATCCAGATATGCTAGGCAAACTTGTCATAGAAAGTCGATTAAGGTATAACTTAATATAACCCTAGGCTTTCAAAAATATACATAGGTAAATCAAGTTTCTCTTTTAAAAGGATCTCAAGGAAAAATGAAGGAGAACCTAAAATTTTAAGGGAGTTCCAAGGAAATTCAAGAGTAAATTAAAGGCAATTCAAAAGTGATTCAAGGATGAGCTAAGAGTACTTTAAAAGAAATTCAGAAATGATTTAAGAGTGGCCAGAGAGTAATTCAAGATTGATTCAAGTGGGGTCCAAGAACAAAAATTCAAGCATTCCTGATGGTAGTAAAGGTGCAGATTGTGACAAAAGGTCAATACCTATATAGTAGCTATCAACTAGGTTTACTAAAAGGGTTCTTCCCTTAATTTTGAGAGGACACTTTAAACAAACATAAGGAAGATAAACGGGTAGTAACTATAGTCATTCTTGCATTGGATCATTCACTTATGAAGTTTTTGCGCCTGAATTTGTTGGAGCTTTTCCCATTCTGTGCTGACCGTCATTGTTGCAATTTACGGTTTCATCCCTAGGGTTATCACTATCTGGCGTACTAGCTGATGGTTCTTTCTCCTTACAGCTTATTGGTTGTCCCATTTGATCTTTCAGGCCTCTGCTAGTTCCACTTAGTGTCTTCTTTTGGAATTGGTAGCTTTTATGTCTTCTTCATAGATGTAACAAATCACGGTCTTCTTGCAAATTGAGCTTGGTGAGGCCCTCTATAATTGTAACAGTCCACGATCTTTTTATAGCGAAACTGAACTTAGTGGGGTTCTTCACGGTGGAAACGCTTGATCGACATATTGCCACTTTAGGTCTCAAAAACATTCCTTAAAGCATTAAGGTTTGGGCGGGGGTAAGGTTTTCTTAGTTCAAAGTTTCCCCTTTGATGTCTCTTGGATGTGGGCCTATTGATAAGTCTTGAAAAGACTTATTTATTCAGTAATATTTAACTCTATTTTAGGAAGAAGATTAGATTTAATTATCAATTTTAATTAGTATTTAGAAGATAATTGTCAATTAAGAAAATAAGTTATTGTTTATTTTAGCGATTACATGTCTCATTAAGAATAAATAAATAACATATTAAGAAAAAGTAATTATTGACTTTTGATTGAACTGAGTGTGCTAACAGTCGCCCTGAGCGTACCTACGCTGGGATGTATTTGTGAGTTTTTTAACAAGATTCCAAAACCTTAACGTGCTTATACTGCTTACTGAGCGTGCCAACACTGAAGAATAGAGGAGTCTAGACAAGTCAAAAAGTCAGCGTGCTTATGCTGACACACAGTGTACCTATGCATGCCTTAGAAAGAAGTCAAAGAACCCAGCGTGTCCACGCCTAGCAGTTATGCGGAAAGAAATTCATGACAGAGTCCAAGGCAAAAGGTCAGCGTGCCTACGATGACCGTGAGCACCCTTACGCGCAAATAAGTACTGGAAAGGAATCATCAACACAGTAAGCAAGCGTGCCAATGCTATCCTTTTATTGTGCTTATGCTCAGGTCCATTATGTAGTTAAACTCAACAGAAGACCAACGTACAAACGCTGGCCCTGGAACGTACCTACGCGCAAGTGACAATTCAAGCTATATTTCTAGGTAGAGAGGCAGCGTACTGATGCTGGTTTCCACCGTGGTTACGTGTGATTGCAAGGGAGAATTGGAAACATTTGAATCTCTGTTGTATTTAAGTTAAGTTAAGTTGTAATATTTGCTTGTAAGCCCCCTTGGGGAAGGTTTCTAATTATTTTAGTGTTAGTTACTTAGTTAAAACCAAATGCTATATATATATATGTTTAGTACATTGTAATTAACATACAGAGGCAATTAATCAGATTCATTACTCAGATTTCACTCGCTTCTTACAACTTTCATCTTTCTAAATTCTCTATCTTCTCTTTATGGCTTCCATTTCTGCAATCATGTCTTCACCTTCCATGGGTTGCTGAACCCCTAGGGTTGGGATTGCTGAGGCTTTAATGGAAGATTACTCTCACTCAAGAGTGTAGTGCAATCATCCAAAAAAAAAATAACTCAAAAGTTAGAAGATCTAGGCTCTTTCACAATACTTTGTGCAATAGGGGATGTTTATGTTGGTAGTGCTCTCTGTGATCTAGGAGCTAGTATTAATCTCATGCCTTTATCTTTGATGAAGAAGTTAGGAATTAGTGACCTGCAATCGATTCACATGTCCTTGTAGTTGGCTGATAGGTCTATTAAATATCCTCATGGCATGTTGGAAGATCTTTTAGTTAAAGTGGATAAGTTTATCTTCCCAGCAGACTTTGTAGTCTTAGATATGGAGGCTGATAGGGACATTCCCCTAATCTTAGGGAGGCCATTCTTAGCTACTGGTAGAGTTATCATTGATTTGGAGAAGGGAGAGCTCATGCTAAGAGTGCAAGAGGAGAAGGTCATCTTTAATGTCTTCAATGCCTTGAAACATCTAGCTAAAAGGATGAATTGTTTCATGCTTGAAGAGATTTCAAACTATAAGACTCCTAAATTGTTAAAAGCTAAAGAGGAATCCTTACAAGCTTTCCTAGAGAATGACTTTGACTTCGATGATGAGGAGTGGAATAACTTTGAAATTGAAATGCTGAACCTGCTTGAGAAGGATGAAGCAGGAGAAAAAATTAAAGAATTGAAAAAAGAATTGAAAGAGGACTTAGAGAAGAAGAGTAATGAGGTCATAGAAGAGAAACATGAACTTAAGCCTCTGCCTTCTCATTTAAGATATGCCTTCTTAAGAGAAAATGAGTCACATCCTATGATCATTAGTGCTGATTTGATTGATGAGGATGTTGGCAAATTAATGAGGGTTTTGCTTGAATTTAAATCTGCCATTGGCTAAAACATCTCTGATTTGAAGGGGATTAGTCCATCATTTTGTATGCATAAAATTTTGATGGAAGAGAATTATTCCCCCGTTGTCCAGCCATAAAGAAGGCTTAATCCCATTATGAAAGAAGCAGTAAGGAAGGAAGTAGTCAAGCTTTTATATGCAGGTATCATACATCCAATCTCAGACAATGCTTGGATAAGTCCAGTCTAAGTGGTGCCTAAGAAAGGAGGTATGACCATAGTGAAAAATGAGAATGGAGAAGTTATTTCAACTAGGCCTACCATAGGATGGCGAATGTACATAGATTATAGGCGATTGAATAACTCAACTAGGAAAGACCACTCCCCCTTGCCCTTTGTTGATCAAATGTTAGAGAGATTAAGTGGACATGACTTTTATTTCTTCCTTGATGGCTATTCTAGATACAACCAACTTATGGTTGATCTGAAAGATCAAGAGAAGATTGTCTTCACCTGCTCCTATGGTATTTTTGCTTATAGGCGTATGCCCTTTGGGCTGTGCAATACACCAACCACCTTCCAAAGGTGCATGTTAGCCATATTTGGGAAAATGGTAGAGAAGTTCAATGAGGTTTCATGGATGACTTCTTTGTATTTGGTGATAGCTGTGATGTTTGTCTCAACAACCTAGCTAAGGTGCTGAAGAGATGCCAAGAAACAAATCTTGTACTCAACTGGGAGAAATGCCATTTTATGGTAAGAGAGGGGATTGTTCTCGGCCATAAAATCTCTGCTGAGGGTATAACGGTAGATAGAGCCAAAATAGAATTGATAGAGAAACTGCCTCCTCCTATCAATATGAAAGGAGTGAGGAGTTTCCTAGGATGTGCTGGGTTCTATCATAGATTTATAAAAGATTTTTCTAAGGTTGCAAAGCCATTGACAGATTTGTTAGCAAAAGAAACTCTTATTTTCAATGAACAATGCACTTTGGATTTTGCAACCTTAAAACAAAAATTAACTACAGCCCCAATCCTTACAGCACCAGATTGGTCCTTACCATTTGAATCAACGTGTGATGCAAGTGACTTTACTGTTGGGGTTGTGTTGGGTCAGAAAAGGGATAAGTTAACCCATGTCATTTATTATGCAAGCAAGGTTCTGAATGAAAATCAAATTAATTACACCACCACTGAAAAAGAAATGCTTGTTGCGGTGTATGCATTTGATAAATTTAAATCATACTTGATTGGTGCTAAGGTTATTGTCTATACAGACCATGCAGCATTCAAGTACCCGCTTGCTAAGAAAGAGTCCAAACCAAGGCTAATTAGATAGGTTTTCTTATTATAGGAGTTTGATTTGGAAATTAGAGATAAGAAAGGAATAGAGAACTCAGTGGCTGATCAACTATCTCATCTGGAAGGAGACTCTGAAAACATTTTGATTAAAGAAGAGTTTCCAGATGAGAGTCTGATGATGGTTGCACAAGGTCCATGGTTTGCTAACATGGCCAATTTTAAAAGTGTAGCTGTTGTACCTGAAGGGTGGACATCCTAAATAAAGAATTTTTTTTTCATGACAGCAAAAGCTTCCTTTAGGATGATCTGTTCCTTTATAAGATAGGTGTTGATGGAGTCGTTAGAAAGTGTGTGCCTGAATATAAACAAGAAAAACTTCTTTGGCACTGTCATGACTCCTTATATAGAGGGCATCGTGGTTCTTCAAGAACCGCTGCCAAGGTACTTCCAAGTGGCCTCTATTGGCCAACTCTTTTTCAGGATGCCAAGAATTATGTTCAAAGGTGTGATAAATGCCAAAGAAGTAGAGGACTCTCTACTAAAGCTGGCATGCCTCTAACTAATATCTTGGTGGTTAAGCTTTTTGATGTCTGGGGAATTGACTTCATGAGACCTTTCCCAAAGGATTTCTCCAATGAATATATTTTAGTGGCAGTGGACTATGTATCTAAGTGGGTTGAAGCCATCCCCACCAGAACTAATGATGCACAAGTAGTGCTGAGGTTCATTAAGAAAAACATCTTCTCAAGGCATGGAGTTCCAAGGGCAATTATCAGTGATAGAGGGTCTCACTTTTCCAATAAGTTGATGCAAAAGGCCCTTAAACATTACGAGGTACTCCATAAAGTTTCCACTCCATATCATCCACAGTCTTGTGGACAAGTAGAACTCTCAAATAGAGAGATTAAGAGAATCCTTGAGAAGGTTGTGGGGAAATCTAGCAGGGATTGGTCTGTGAAATTGGATGATGGATTATGCGCTTGCCGCACTACTTTTAAGACTCCAATTGGCATGTCTTCTTACTAACTTGTGTATGGTAAGGCATGCCATCTTTCTATGGAGTTGGAACACAAAGCTTGGTGGGCCACAAAGCTCTTGAATATGGAATTTACCCAATCCCAAGAGGAAAGAGTTTTGAAACTCCATGAACTTGATGAATTCAGATTGAGAGCTTATCAAAGTGCCTCATTGTATAAAGAAAGAACAAAAAGGTGGCATGATAATTGGATCAATAGAAAAGAGTTTGAGAAAAGGGTATATAGTTCTATTATTTAACTCCAGGCTAAGACTCTTTCCAGGCAAACTAAAATCAAAATAGTCTGGTCCTTTTATCATAACTAAGGTATTCCCTCATGGGGCTATTGAGGTCAAGGAACCAGACTCTGCAAGGACTTTTAAAGTCAATGGCCAGAGACTCAAACTCTACTATAGATGGGAGGTTGAGAGGCATAAATCCTCCATTGAGTTGCATGCACCTTCTTAGGTGCCGAACCGTCAAGCTAGTGACGTTAAAAGAGTGCTTGAGGGAGGTAATCCTTTTGTTTCATTTTGCCAATTTTAATAATAAAAAGAAAAAAATATATAATAAAACAATAGAAAAAAAAGAGAGGGAAGAAAGGAGTGTAATTAAATAAAGTGTTGATTGTTTTTAGGAAATATGTACTGGGCGTGTCCATGCTGGCCTCCAACGTGCCTACGCGCGTGATGGATTAGTCAAAGAGAAAAGAAACCAGTGAATAGACGTCCTTACACTGAGTTAGAGCGTGCCCACGCTAAGTTTCTAGAAAACTAAAGTTGTGAGTCAAGTTACCAACATGTTAACGTAGGTGTAGGGCGTGCCTACACCCCTTCTCTGTAGCACCTCTTAAATGAAACCAGAAGTAGAGCGTACTTACACTCAAAATAAGCGCTCATACACGCATCGGTACACTTGGTACAGATCCCACCAGTGCCTTGGCATGCTTATGCCCACTGTTGAGCGTGTCTACTTGTAAAAGGCGTTTACCTTACACTAGTTTTAGAAAAGTGAGTGTGCCTACGCTCGACTCCTTACGTACTTACACGTAGGAGGTTTGAATACCAGTGTTTTGGCATACTTATGCCCCAACTAAGCGTGCCTACGCTCATTACAGACAGTGTCTATTTGGCACTGTTCATTCTAATAAGTGTACTTACACCAAGTAATAAGCATGCTTACGCTTGTGTTTCTGCATTGTCTTTCAATAAGTGTGTCTACGTGTGTCTTGAACATGGTTACACACGTTTTCTGTGTTGAAATAAATGAATAAGTCAGTGTTTAAGTGCGTGTACGCTTCAAAAGAGCGTACCTACACATAGAATCTGTTAGGATTAAGTATGGTTCCCTTATTTGAGTGTTCTTACGCTCACTTCATGGGCGATCATATGTGTAGTAGAAACCATGAACCAATTGGGTTATCAGGGTTTGAGCGTGCCTATGCGCAAGAGTTGCGTACTTACACGCAGTACAGGTTCACTTCGAAGATAGAAACAAAGAGTGAGCGTGCTTACACATACTCCAAGCATGCCTACGCGTATCAGGATTTATCTATTACAGAATCAAAGCGTGGTTACGCTAAGATTGGGGTGTGGTTGCGCTCGTTTTAGTTTATATATACTAGTTTCACCGTACCCAAACCCTAATCTTATGTTCTTACTCTTGGAGTGAGCCGTTTTGGAACTCAAGAGTTGCACCTCTACAGATTCTTGCATTGGTAAGGTTTCTTCACTTTTAATTTCATTTATTGCATGTTTAAAATCCAAAAATCATGACTTTTAACTCTAACTTTTAATCTTGCCTTTTCATTTTTGCACTCATTACTTCATCTCTTTTCAGTTCTATATATAGTTGTTTTGCTTCATTATAATGGCATTTAGACCAACCTATGCAATTAAGAAAATAGAGAAAGCATTAGAAATGGAAGGAGGAGGAATGTCCTAGAGAGAAAAGGGAAAGGGGGTTAATACCTCAACCACCCCTATTTCTTCCCCACAGAAGAAAGCGAAGAGTAAAGAAGGCAAAGGAGAAAAATGCTCCAAAAGGCACAATGATTTTGATTGGAAGAGGTTCAGGGACTTGATTGCTGCACAAGATTATGAGAGGAAGTTCAAGGACAGGGGGGTGATTAGAGATAGAACAATGGCGTTGGAAGAAGAAGGGTGCCTTGACTCCACTGTTCATGCTGCTATGATTGCAAAAGGGTGGCAGTATGATGCTAAAATCCTGAGCCATTAATTTGGTGTAAAAATCTTAGTAAAATAAAATGTGACTCTCGGATTTACACTTTGGCAAGCGCACCAGTCGTTAAAATTGTAGTGTATTTGAGCGTCCCACAGGGATTGTGGTAAGTACCTCAATCTAGGACTAGTACAAGCTGAACCAATAGAAAATACATGAAGTTCATTCGGTTTTTATGGTTTTAGTGTTTTATAGTTGTTTTTGTATTTTCAGAAACAGAGTTAAAGTGACATGAGGAAAGTGATTAATAAAAAACAGGTCAGGATTGCTTCGGCTCACAATCTCCTCAAGAAACATGCAATTAAGTATAATCTAACTTCACAATCTAGAGGACAATCCGCTTGTGGTTATTCCCTAATTCCTTAGGTGAAAAACACTAATCCTTAAGCAATGAACCTTAATTCCTTAAGTGCTCGATTAACCTAAGAATCTAATGCGAAATTGGAGGTTGAACTCTAACTATTCACCTAAATTGATTAGGCCTGAACTAGTTAGAAAGCTGGAAGTTACCTAAGCTTCAACCATGATTCCTCACTGGCGAAGTTCTTCATCAGTTCTGGATTTGTCAATCCAGCGATTCTGCTCCACTCCTCAGCTTGTTCGCCTCAGGATCTAGAAATCGATCTACTTGCTCACAGCTTCAAGACTCCATTGTTCACCTTCGCAATCCCAACCTTAGGGATTTAGAACTCCATTGACTTCAGTTCCATCGAAGGATTGTGGAACGTCATGGAGGAGAGGAATTAGAGAGAGAAAATGAAGTAGTAAGATGTTCGAAGTTTAGAATAAAAAAGAATGTGTTCTATGTATTCTCTGTCTCCACACACCTTTACAGAGTATGTACATGAATATATATAGGCATCTAACTAAAACTAACTAACTTAACTGATAACTTAGAGAACTTAAGTTAACGACTAAAACTAATTACACAGTTTACAGAGTAACCAACTAATTACAGCTCAGCTCTTAACAGGATCCAGCTCAGCCTTAGCTAATTTACAGCGCAGCACCAGCTAATTGACAGTTCACTACTTAAGTTACTAAGGTTGCAGCAGTGGAGAAGAAGGCAATGGAAGCGGAAACAGTATTGCACCAGGTGTGTGTTGTTGGAGGGAAGAAACAGGGTTTAAGTTACTGCTTTTTCGCTTCAGCTGCTGGGTTTTCGCTTGAGCGAATTAACTCTCGTTTGGGCGAACTCGGGAATTGTACTGCAGTGTTGCTTTGTCGCTTAAGCGTTATAGCGAAACTTGGGCGAATTGGAAATATGTAATACAGAATGGCTTTCTCGCTCAAGCGTGATTGCTTCGCTTGAGCTAATTTTTGACCTTCGCTTGAGCGAATTTAACTCTCGCTTGAGCGAGTTGATTATTTAATCGGTATTCTGCAGTTGGCTTTCGGGTTCTTCATGCAATATTCCGAGTCCTTGTTCTCTTTCGGAGTCGGTGTCTTGGGAGTCTTCTTAAGTTAGCTTACTTGAAGTCTCGCTTGGTCAGTATTTGGGCTCTTTTCAGTCGGATTCAGGAAGTCTCACTCGGATTTATCAATTTCTGCTCGGATTTGTAGGATTTCACTCGGAATTTTCTTCTTATCTTGAGTCCGCCCTGTTCCTGCACCAATAAACAGCTACTTGCCTAGCAATTATACGCTGGCTGCTTAGTGAATTTATAAATACTTCAAAATTCCTTATCTAATTAATATTTTCAATCGGTTTCTTACATAAATAGCATACTTTTGAAATAATTAACTAAAACATGAATTATTAACAAATTATTAAATAATAATATCAAAACTAGATAATACTTAGTAATTTATGTTAAATAAACAGTGGAATAATTAAGTCTTTTCAAGACTTATCATAGTAGTTTAATCAGATTCTGGGCCATGGCTACCAGGAACTCACTAGGGAGTTCTATGCCAATGATGATGAAGAGGATGTGCCCTATTCCTTCTACTTAAGAGGTGTTCCTATTTCCTTGTCAGGGGAATCCTCAATGACATGCTAAAGGTGCCTATAGCAGATGAAGAGTGCCAGTGCACTCGAATTTTGAATGGGTTCAACCGGGAGGATAATGCGAATTTGAAGCAGGATGTTCTTAGAGTTTGTTGTGAAAGGGATGCTACATTTGAAACCACAATGGGCGATGGGCGGTGCACCTAAGTTTATGAAAATGAGAGAGTTGAATGATTTACCCCGTCTGTGGTGTCATTACCTCTGATCTTCTTTACAACCTGTTGCTCATTCCACTAAAGTTATGATAAAACGTTTGGTGTTAATTTATTGCTTGATGAAAGATTTATTTGTTGATTTGGGTGAGTTGATTCTTTTTGATATGGTCAAAGCAAATGACAAACATGCTTAATTACTCTATTGCTCTATCATTTCTCTACTTGCAAAGAAAAATAGTGTAAGATTGCAGGACCATGAACTCTCTAAGATGAAGCCTGAAAAGGTTATGGACCCGGCTTGGGTGAGAGAGCGGATTGATCATTTCACTGCCCCAAAGCCAAGGTGTCCCAAACAAAAGGATAACCAACCATCATCTTCACAATCAACACAAGCTTCTGCACCATATTTTCTCTTATGATGCATGGACTGCAGGCCATCAAGAAAATGCAATTGGGAACCTATGTTCTGGCCCTTAAACATGATAGGATGATCAGAAAGATTGCCATTGCCATGTACTTGGATCCCAATGAGGAGACGAGAGTCCCTATTGACAAAGACCTCTGGTTGGCGTCAATAGGATTCACTATCCCTCCTAAGGACATACCACTAGATACTGAGTTCCCAAATCTTGAGGATGACCCTATGGTGGATGCAAATGATGAAGACCAAGACCAGGGAAATGCTCCAGATGAGGATCAAAATGATGAGTAGTTGCAGGAATTCTAGATTTTTAAAGTTTTATAATAATTTACATTTTCTGTAGTTTGAAACAATCATCAATTTTCAATGTATTTCATTCCATTTTGGTTTTTCATGTGTATTCGTTTTACGTTGTAATGATTGTTTGGCATAGTTCTGTTGTTATTTCATTTGTAATTGCGTTTTGCCCACTTTGCACACTCCATCACACTCTCTATCGCCACAGGTAAACAAAGAAAGAGGGAAGAGGGAAGTCTCTATATCCTTAATACTTTAAAGAACAAAATCAATAAATAGGTATATGCATGAATTGTTTGTTAAGGAAAAAAATATATTTGGATATAAAGCTTGTGCATCCCTATAAACTAGAATTGCTTGTCCTAGGTAATAACTGAAATAAATTAGAGATGTTTGTGCTAAATTCTTTGGGAATTATCATACCATGCTGACCATGGGTTGATTGTTAGTGCATAACTGATAGCCTAGGATTATAATTTGATTCTACTATAACATCCTAAGTTTGGGGTTGTAATATTGGCTTCTTACCTATATTATTGTCAGAATTGAGCCTTATTGTTTATTGTGAGAGTGCTTATTAGGTGATAATGTGGCAGAACTTGCCTCTTCCCTTGCTTGTGCATGTTTATGATTGTCACATGGAAATGATAAAGGCCCTATTTCAATTTATTAGCTAGAGCCAAATAAGCTTACCTTATACATATGTACCTATTGACCTTAAATTTTAAGCCTAAAGCCTTTTGTTAAGTGATTAAACCTGACAATTTAAAGCCTTACGTTCTTGAGAAAAACCATGAACTTAACCCTTGATGTTTCAATGATGCTTAGTATGTCTTGATAAGTTTCTAGGGACTAGCAACATTTAAGTTTGGGGATTAAGAGTGTGCCGAACAACAATAAAAGGCACACTTCGGAAAAAAATGAGTGAATACAATTAGAGAAAGAAAGAAGGTTTCAACAAAAAAGGTGCATACAAAAAAAAGAAAGGAGTCCAAAGGACTAAAGAGAAAAAAAAGAAGAGGGAGCAAAGCTCTGTAAATTGAAAGGAGTAAGCACCTAGAAGTCAAAAGCGCCTTCTGTCTTTCAATAGAAGAAAAAGAAAGAAGAGAAAAATTGAAAAATGAAGTCAAGGCAAGACAAACATCAATGATTACATCCAAGCCAAATAAAGTCCTTATTGATTACAAAAATAGTGCCTGTAACTTAGCCTCATTACAAGCCAAATAAAGTCCTTATTGATCCATGTGTAATTGCTTATATTGTATGATGCCTAGGGAAGTTGCAAGCATATGCTTACATATTGCCTGCAAGTAGTATGCATAATTCATACCCTTAAACACTGAGTGTAGAGAGAAACACATTTAACTTGTGAGAATCGAAGCACTAATATCATGTCCTGCATTCTAACGTGTTGCATTCAAATTATGAAGGATCAATTGAAAGACTTTTCATTTATGTGCTGCTGTAAAACCATGTTTAGGTGTGGGTTGATGAGGAAATTAGAGTCAGTACATTCATTGAATAAAATGTAAGTCCTTGCTTGAGGACAAGTAAAGCTTTAAGTTTGGGGATGTGATAAGTCTTGAAAAGACTTATTTATTCAGTAATATTTAACTCTTTTAGGAAGAAGATTAGATTTATTTATCAAATTTAAAGAGTATTTAGAAGATAATTGTCAATTGAGCAAAATAAGTAATTGTTTATTATTTTAGCAAATTACATGTCTAATTAAGAATAAATAAATAACATATTAAGGAAAAGTAATTATTGACTTTTGATTGAACTGAGTGTGCTAATAGTCGCCCTGAGCGTGCCTACGTTGGGATTATTTGTGAGTTTTTTTTACAAGATTCCAGAACCTTAGTGTGCTTACACTGCTAAATGAGCGTGCCAACACTAAAGAACAAAGGAGTCCAAGACAAGTCAGAAAGTCAGCGTGCTTACGTTGACATACAACGTATCTACACATGCCTTAGAAAGAAGTCAGAGAACCGAGCGTGTCCATGCCCAACAGTTACGTTGAAAGAAATGCGTGACAGAGTCCAAGGGAGAAGGTCAGCATGCCTACGCTGACTGTGAGTGCCCTTACATGCAGATAAGTACAAGAAAGGAATCATCAACATAGTAAGCAAGTGTGCCAACGCTAGCCATTCAGCGTGCTTACACTCAGGTCCATTATTTAGTTGCACTCAATAGAAGACCAGCGTACCAACGTTGGTCCTGGAATATACCTACACGCAAATGACAATTCAAGCTATATTTCCAGGCAGAGAGGCAGCGTACTGACGCTGGTTTCCACTGTTGTTATGCGTGATTACGAGGGAGAATTGGAAACATTTGAATTTTTATTGTATTTCATTTAAGTTAAGTTTTTATATTTGCTTGTAACCCCCTTTGGGGTAAGTTTGTAATTATTTTAGTGTTAGTTAGTTAGTTAAAACCAAATGCTATATATATGTTTAGTACATTGTAATTAACACACAGAGGCATTTAATCAGATTCATTACTCAGACTTCACTCTCTCTCTACAACTTTCATCTTTCCAAATTCTTTACCTTCTCTCTATGGCTTCCATTTCTGCAATCATGTCTTCACCTTCCATGGGTTGCTAAAACCCTAGGGTTGGGATTGCTGAGGCTTCAATGGAATTCTTAACTCTTTGAACTCATGTGAAGAACAAGCAAGGAAGTGGAATTTTGTTACTGGATTGAAAAATTCTGATGAATCTTAAGCTCTTCTCCAGAGAGGAATCATGGCTTAGGGCTCAGGTAGACTCCTTGCTACTTAGTTAATTCAGGCCTATATTCTAGGTGAATAACTAGGGTTCAACCTTTAATTTCGCAATTAGTTCCTTTGTAGGTGAATACCTAAGGAATTAGGGTTTAAATGCAAGAAACTGGTGTTAATCACCTAAGGGATTAGCCATCTGTGGAATCTATCACATGTTTTTCCACTAGAATTGAATCTCAATTGCATGAGCTAGAATGAAATTAAATGCTGAAGTGATCCTAATCTGCTTTAATTCTTTTTATACACCTCAGCTCTGTGTATGTTACTAGAAAATACAAAAATATCAATTTCTACAAAAGCAAAAATATTATGAATTCTTTCCCAATTTTGTTTTGTTCAGCTAGTATTAGTCTTTTGTTGTGGTAATTACCTCAATCCTTGTGGGACGATCAAATATACTATATTTTAACGATTGATGCACTTGCCAAGAATTTTATCATTCAATGATAATGGATCACCTATGCAGTCTGTGACTCAACACTTCTGCTTGTCCTTGTCTAACGAATATCCTGATGCAAGCCTCCTGTAGAGTCTAAGTCTTTCCTAAGTCAGGTTAATTCTTTCTTTTGGAAATTTATGAGATCTTGGTTTTGTTTGGGAATGGCATTAGGGCTAGAGGTTCCCTGCCGCTTGATCACTCTTACTATTCTGGTTAGTAATGTGATTACGTGGTTATCTTCGTTATAAGCCATCTTATTAAAAAAGGAAAATGGTAGTCTTATCACATGGTATTATAAATGATCTGGTGTTCATACCGGCCCCAGAAGGCAAGCGATACCGGCCAGTACAAAAAGTAAAAGGATGACAAGTTCTAATTATCACACCGGACAAGGTACACAAAAGTCAAAGCATATAGCAAAGTTCAGTACGGAATCATGATAATGACCCCGGTCAGTAATGCTGCCACAATCTGAGTCAGATACAAGTGGGCAACTTGCACCTGCAAAGACTACAACCACTATACATTGTCAAGAGCGGTCAAATCACCAATTTCACTTATGGGAGATCTATAAATACAACTCATTCATTAATTCATAACAAGACAACATTTACTAAGCTTAACAACTCCTGTAATCTTTACTTTTTTCCATAATATCCGTACTGACTTAAGCATTAGAGCCTCTTTTGCAGGTACACCTCTGGTGTGTCCCTCAGATTGTGGTTGGAATCGACCCCCATCAGTACTTTAACACGAAAAGCATAGTGTTCCCACTGGACTTGTGTGTATAATACCGTGCCCCCATTGAGACGGCGTAAAAGAGAGAGAGTGAGATGCATTCGACACCGGTTCAGAAAGGGGAACTTCATACCCCGTACACCGGTCACATCAATAAGTCTTCTTTCTCAAGAAAGACTTCACGCAAAAGATATGGTCAATCAAACAAATTCCTATCATGCAAGTCCTAATGACTTCCAATCAAACTTTTAGAGTACAATGAAGGTAGTAGTCCATACCCCAAGCCGCTGTTGAACTAACCATGCTTTGATACCACTTGTGGAATGCCCTTAGTTAACAAGGACTAAGTCCTCCATCGGATGTCCCAGTTAACTAAGGTGTTATGTAATTTTTATCAAATTTAGGACTATTTTTTTATATAAAAGAACGTCAGTGGATCAAGAACTCCAGAAAAACATCACATGGCCTTCAACAGAAGCTTGCATACTTTAAATGATAGGGGCACGCAGGCTCCCATAATATAAACGTCCTAGTCACTACTTTGTAAAGTTTGAGGGCCAGCCACTTCCGCTGCGTGACTCTGATCAACACCTCCTGTTCCTTTGAATCCGTCCTTCGCAGGCCTAGAGTACATATATAGATATTCAGAACATAACTTCAAAATAAGAGGGATAAGTTCATCTCACTCTAGCCTTACTAGGAAAACATGCAAAGTGTACCATCATACGAGAAAAATTTCACTCACACAAGCAAATCGCCAGAACACATCTGACCTATCACATATGTAAATCCTCACCCTACTTTAGCAGTTATAATTCTATAACCTATTCTTCATTCACGATTCCTTTATTGACCACCCGCCTATTGTTCATCTTCTTTTCATTTACTTGTACCCAACGTCACACTATTTCAAACATACATAAACAATTAATTATCACTCATTATGACTCAGATCCTACGACCTACCAAAATACCATCATTATCATATATCCTAAGGTTCTCTAACCAGTTCGACTAACATTCAACCTACTCGATATCTATTACAACACACTAAATAGAGATCAATTATTTTTGTCCAACACAACAGTCAGTTGACATACAATCATATTAATCAGATGCAGACATTCTCAACATTACACAATTTACAACCAGAATCACAATGTGGTTGTCATTTAGGATGCTTTATATGAGTTAGGTGTATTATGACTATTTCATTATTAAGTATTTTTTGAATGCAAATGAGGGCCCTTACAACATTATACTCATCAGAGCCATCTTGCCTAAGTCTTATATTGGGCACAATGCTTCTGTACTAGAGCAATTGGAGGTCACCAAGTTCGCTAAACATACCTGGGTAAAGGACACACGAGTAATTTTCATAAATATGATCACACTCCACAGAGTAACCGTAAGTTGGTACTACACGACCATAGTAACACTCGTCTTCGTTAGGGTATACCCGGTTGGCCTGAGGGGCAGCTCAACTTTGAACGAGACTCTAAGCCATTGGGGTGACCCACCCCGGTTAGACCCCTGAGATCCAAATAGGGATCCTGACGTTCATGCCCTTTAACGTACCTCTCGTTGTATGATCTAGTATTAAGTTACCAACATAATCCCCATTGCAGATGATGAAAGACGTAACTACTTTACTTTGGTTCTTATCTTTTTGTTAACCAAGTGTCATGTGGAATCCTTACACCTCGGTGTCCTTGTTCTTAAGTACGTTGGGTAAGTCTTGTAACATAAATTTGAATGAAAAAGTCGTGGGATCTTAAATCCTTATGCCTATATCTTAGTTACTTACTAAATTTCCTTTAGGAGTACTAAGACTAGGGCCTAGATGAAATTCTAATTAAAACTATTGACCATTCTAGTAATTTATTTTATTTAGTTACCCAATTCAAGTCTAACTAGACTCACTGGGCATCGTCAAATTGACAGAAATGGGTTATTTCACTAATTTAGTGAAGACGTCCCTTCATCGTACTTTTTGACTCTGAGCTCCGTTTCCCTTAGTATTGAAATTTAGCAATATTCGAGTAACTTACTCGTCAAAACTTTGAATTTCCTTACTGATAGACAACTTAAATAAAATTTAGGACTTGTTGTTGTAGTTTCTCGGACCAATTTGGTGAATGTTGTCGCGCTGCCTTTATTGGCCACAAAACTTTATTCTTCTGGCCTTATAAAAATCCTTTTTGGCTTTATGTAGAGAGATATTATTAAGTTCGTACATAGCTTATAGAGTCAGTGTTAAAATGGTATATATAAAATGTTCTTACTATGATTATTTGGCCGGTCTAGCAGAATGCCTTCCCGTCGCAATTTATCTGTCACAAAACTTTATTCTTTTGGTCTTAGACTAAAAAGAATCTTTTTAAGTTTCATTTTAATAAGATCAGAAAATACTTTCTAACTAAAAAAATAGAGTCTCTTGCCCAACATTATTAAAATGGGTGTAAGTTTTTCTTTCTCGCCAGCTTTGTTGGAAAACTTCATTTTTACTGTATTCTTGCTAGAAAACTCCGATTCTAGTGATTCCAAAGCCAAAAGTCACTAATTTTAAAGTTCTTTATTTATAAATAAAAATCTCAATTAAATTTTGTCTAGAACTTAGTTTTGCATGAAATTCTCAAAAATGATAATATTTTCCTTGTTTTAAAACATATTAAATCGCAAATAAAGACAAGCATCGCATAATGTCACAACCATCGATCTTTTTTCCTTTTGGGAAGTACCCATACATTAATATTACATACCAAATACAGTGCAATAAATTACAAAGTAAAGACAGCATGCTCGTCCACCATTATACCTTTACATGTATGTATTTTCATACGTTTTCAGCCAAGGATTCGTGTTGACACTCGGGGTTCCTTATAGCTTTTTCCAAAGAAAAACTGATGGTTCAAAGTTAGACTTAGATGGGGGGTTGAATAAGTCTTAGACTCTTTTACGAAATTGTGAACCTTTAATGTATAGGTAATCAGACTTAATAAAACAGATTTGGAAAGAGTAAGGTAAGAAGAAGAAAGTACAACAAAAGTTTATACTAGTTCACTTTCAACATAAGCTACGTTCAGTCCCTTCTAACTTGAAGGATTTCAACTATTGTAAAATCTCCTTTACAATAATAACACCAGACCAGTGCCATAAGTATTCTTGATTCCAACCACTTCTGGCTTAAACCGAAGTAATCTTTCAACAAGTCATTCCTGGATCAACAACCCAAGTATTCTTTCAAAAGCTTCTTCAGGCCATAACTATTTCCCAATGAAACTAAAAGGGTTGGTAACTTACTAGACTTTTCACACTAACTGATTTGTAAGAATGAAGAACAGAAGTGCTTAGCAGAACTTAGTGTATATAAGGATCACAAGAGTATGAACAGATACACTAAGTTAAGGAAGGACAAGAAAGCCAAGGTCTGTTAAGAGAACAGAACAATAAAGAAGGCCTTTTTCTTTAAGAAGCATAAAGAGATTGAGAGAATTTTTGATCACAGTGAATAAGAATTCTTGATGAGCTTCTTCCCATATGAAAAGTGAATCTTTTCATGCATATATAGGTCACTT
The DNA here is from genome assembly GCA_037962975.1 of Clitoria ternatea. Taxonomy (NCBI): domain Eukaryota; kingdom Viridiplantae; phylum Streptophyta; class Magnoliopsida; order Fabales; family Fabaceae; genus Clitoria; species Clitoria ternatea. The sequence goes on from CM075671.1 coordinate 185,764,768, forward strand.
AAGATGACCGTTGTTGTTCTTGGAATGAGATATAAACATTAGAAATCCTTTGAAGGTATTTTGCATTGAGCAAGGATACTAGACCCTTAATGAACTGAAGGGATGTCCAAAGGTCAGATAACAAGGAGCTTCAATACTTGCATGAATAAGGGGTTTCTTGATATCTTCTGAGAATAAAGCTATTTGAAGGCTTTATTTCTTTTAGTAATCAACGCAGGGATCTATGTTGAAATCCTTTTAAATGTAACTGACACAAAGGCTGACTTGGTTCAACTTTCTCTGACTTACACAGAGTTATTATGTTGAGGACTTCAAAAAATTGCATTTGGCTGCTATGCTTATTTATCTCTTATCCTCTTTGGTGATAAGCACATGCTTCTTGATAAGAGCTTAACTTCTAATGCATCATCAATTTAGTTTTCAAAACGTTGAGTTTTATACTTCTGAAGTAATGTTCTTATTTTTAATCTAGGATGCTCAAAAGTCTAAGGTCTGATTCTATTAAACAATGAGACTAAGCGATCTTGAATCAAACTTTTTGGTTAAAGTTCAACCTTTGACTTTTGATGAATCAAACTTTTGATCTTATAAACTCCCCCTTTGTCTTATAACCTGTGCACTTAATTTTATAGTTCTTGAAACACTTAGTTAGACAGGTTTGATCATATATAAGTATACTTCATTAAAATACATTGATGTGTGGTATTAACAAATCCTGGGGTTTGGTTGTAAAGACATATACTAATGTCTGGTCTAAGTGTTAACAACTTCTTTTTCAACCAGACTTGTTCTCAACAATCTCCCCCTATAAACATCAAGTCTTTTTTGCAAATGAAGTCCAAGATAGATTTTAAGAGAAAAGAGAATGAATTAGACTTATATTATCAAAGCATTTGATTATGATCTAAGTCAGAGCATTTATATAAGTAAGTATCAAAGTTTAAACAAACTTATAATTTTCAAGGGGTTAGAGCTTTTTAAAGATCATTCTGATACAAGTTTGTTCAAATCAATTATTTAGAGAAATTAAATGTTAGAACAAACATGCAAAATTCATATCAGATCATCATAGGATTAAAAACAATTAAATACCAGAACATAAGGCTGCGTTTAGTTATAGAAAATTATTCTAGTTTTCTGGGAAACATTTTCCGCTTGTTTTCCAAAATTTTCATTTCCTAGAATAGCTAGAAAAATTTTGAAAACTCGTTTAGATAATGTGACAGTTTTCTAATTTAGAAAATCAAAAAATTGGAAAGTTGTTCAAGTATACTCAATTTTCCAAAAACATTTCAAGCATTCTTTAATTCAAATTAATTGATATATATATATATATTATTTATAACAGTATTGTATACTATATACATCACATAAAAATTATGACAAAAATTTAAAATAATATTAAAATGAGAGAAAATAAGTCTGTCTTTAAATATATTTTAAAATAGTTACAATGATTCAAATTTCTTCCCTATTGACCCTATCTGCTAGGATCTCTATGAAATACTTTTCACATTCTTCACTCCACTCCATAGCCTCCCATGTTGAGCATGCCCACCCATCTATTTAACAACCCAAAAATAAAAGATTAATTTTAATCTCTTAGATAAGAACTCATAAAACATTAATTATAAAACATCAAAAGTAATTAACCACATGATTTAGAATTCATAATATCTCATAATTGATAAGCTTAATCTTTTAGGACACACCTAAATTAGTCAAATTTCTTACCTACTACCAGCTCACAAGGTAAAGTCTATTAAGGACAAATTTTAAATATGCATGCTTTAGAGAAAGCTTACGAGTCTGTAATAATCTCAGGGTACACTACCTGATGGACACTGCAACAAGCCATTTTTAAAATATCTTATCACTTCCTTTATTACCCGTAAGCAATTTAGATAGTTGTAGTCTAAAAATCTAAGTTAAAAACATCAACTTTCTTTTTCAAGAAAACCCACTTTTAAGCTATATTCTGTACCATATTCATTTTTGGTGGAAATAAAGAACCAATTGGAGAGAGAAAGATTCTTATATTATTTTATCTATTTTTGTACCTTTAGATGGGCACATGGATAGTGAAGTAGCCATGGTATCTGAGTAATTGAACCTCTTTATTGATGGGAACAAATGAAACTAAAAACAGATGCTCCACTCTAAGCTTTGTATAGAATAAAAGCAAAGTTTATTGTAAAGAGACAGAACACGAAGGTAGAGAATAGAAAAAGGTTGAAATATCATATGACTATATGATAAAAATATACAAAAAAATGTCCATTCCTGTGCTATTGATGCTTTCAAGACCCATAAGCAGTTACTCTTTTTTGTATTCTCATTTTGTACAGGGTGGATTCCCAAGTAACCAAATGATAACTAAAGGTAAATCTAGCAAAATAAACAGGATAGGACAAATGGAAAAGCAACAAGAACCTTTATCTAACTAATCATTATCTAATCAAAAGACACACACTCAGAGAGACACAATCCTCGCAGGTTAACAGTTTCAGCTAACCAGCTTCAATGTGAGTGATGCATTCAGATGCACAGTGGAGCTACAATTTGGAATGGTAAATTTATAGTGAAATAGAGGTCCTTTTTTTCTCGTCAGGGGAGAATTAATGGATGTACTAACCTACTACTATTTGAATGAAAAGTAGCCTAACCACCTATGTGAAATCGTTACTTATGATCTGCATAATTTTCTTTACTTTCATATATAAAACATATTAAAGTGTAATAGTTTACAAAAAAAGGTGTTTTAGCGACAAATTATAATAAGTTTAGTAATGTTTTAGTTATTTTTAACTTTTATACATTAATGTTTTGTAACATCAAACTTTTCAGGCTTTAAATTAATGGATTTTTTTAGTCTTTCTAACTTTACATTTATCATTGCATTGTTATAAGAAACAAAAGAGTTTTTTTAAATTAAAATCAACATTAATTTAGCTTTTTAAAAATTTCAAAACAAGTTTAACACAGTTTCTAATAAGAGGTGGTATAACAAGTAAGTTTTTAACACAATTTCAAAATAAGCATAGAAGTGATAGGAATCTAACAACCGAAGTAGAAGAATGTGAAGTTATAAACAAAGTGGATTCTAAAGATGCTTCTCAAGACATGGTTCTCAAGTTATAAACAAAGTTATAAACAAGCATAGATTGTGTAATTCAGGAAGGTTTTTTTGAATAGGATACCAGTTCAGAATTGGTTGTTTAATGTGTGGAGACAGGTTGTTTAACTTTCGGTACTGATTTTTAGTATTTTTTGACATTTGAAGTTGAGCATTGTCAATTTAAGGAAACTGCAACAGTATTTAGCTATATATGTATATATATATGTTCCTATAATCTAAAATCACATTTTACAGAACACTATAATGATAGGAGCTGACTATTACCAAACTGAATCTGAAATTGCTTCTCTAGTAGCTGAGGGGAAGGTTCCAATTGGGATTGGAAGGAACACCAAGATTAGGTAATCATGTCCTAAATCTATGTTGGTATTAAAACTTAACAGCATCAACAAACATCATGTCTATATCATCATAAGGAGTTACCTTAACAAGTATAACACTAATTCTGTTTAGGATACTCATCTAATATGTTACTTGTTGTCTTTGTTGAAGGAACTGCATAATTGACAAGTTTAATGAAGAAAGTAGCTAGTTGAAAACACAAGTGGATCAAAAAACAAAAGAAAAGTGGACTTCAAAATGCCTTTATACATTATATTTAAAACTATAGAATAATTTCAAGCACAAAGAACAATAAAGTTATGTTCTGCTAACTTTGTTGTCAAGCTAGTTCTGGAACTTGCTTCTTAGGAATTGTTATGATCGATGCTTCTATATAATAAAATTCATAAGGCATTCTGGGCTAGTTAGGTTAATTTAAGTGTCTAATTTGAAGATCACAATCAATCATATTATAAATTGATCTATAACTATAAATTCAAGTAGCATATATATTATATTTGTGAAGTGACTTTACATGCAGTTTAGTCTAACAATATTGTGAGACATGCATATAAGGGGGACCCTAAGTTATGAAGAAACCAACCTGTTGCAGTGAGGGTACTATGTGCCTTGTGAAGAAAAGACACTCTTAAGATCGAGGAAGAAGACACCCCTCTGCCTGAGGAAGAAGACGTGTGAGAGGTTGGAGAACAAATGAATGAAGAAGACGTGCAATAGGAAATTTTGGAAAATCTGGTGCATCCGTCTTTTGGAACAAATGAATGAAGAAAAGAAGCTTTTAAAATCAAAGAAGAAGACACACAGAGTAAAGAAAGAAGACACGCGAGAGACTGGAAGCAGAGGTGCGGGAGAATCGAATAAAATTTAGAAAATCGCCTTTTCTAAATTTTCTATTTTCTTAGAAAACACTTTAAAATAGTTTTCTGATTTTCTTAAAAATAAAAAATCAGGTTTTCTATTTTTCTAAAAAAATTTTAAAATATTTTGTAAATAAACAACTTTTTTAATTTTTTAATTTTTCTAAGAATAATTTTCTATTTTTCTAAGAAAACTTATAAACTAAACACGGCCTAAATTTCATTAATACCAGAATAAAGGATCAGTGCAATCAATTAAAGTTAATAACTTACAGCAAACTGATCATACTAAATCAAAACAGATTTTCCATAATAAATTCCCACAATAAAAGACTTTATGTTCTCCCTTTTTGTTATCAATGAAAAGGAGGGACATCATCGAGGATTAAGAGATTAAACTATGAGCCAAGGTAGAAATAAGAAGAAGGGAAGCTGTAGTGGAAACAATGATAGGGTAACGGGTTTGTAAAATAAAGATTAGAGAGGAATTGAAGTAAATGATAAAAGGACAATAATGAAAAATAGGCTAGTCAAGAAAGGAATAAGTGGAGCAAGAGCCTTATTCTTTGATTGTCCAAAGATAATGACACCAAAAGGCATCAGCATGCTCTTCTGTTGGCTTTGGAGCGTACAAAATACTCTTCAGAGAATCTGAAGGTAGCTAATGAGGTCTGAGAGGACCTTTATAGAGGGGCTTAGCCTTTAAATGCATAGGCTGCTTCAAGCACTCTAAATTGATCCATACTATTGGATTTTGCAAGCTGTTTGCTGTAATTAAGATCTTCTTTCCAGGGTTCATAACAGTGTGGAATTTATGATGTTGAAATCCGAGCCTCTTATCCCTTAGAACACAAGTTTCTTCAGCCTTCAGTGTATAGTACATCACAACATGTGATTTTGAGAGAAGGTGAGAAAGGTTCACAAGTTTCTCAAAAGGCATATGGAGTATACGTCTATGTGCATAAGAAAGAATACAGATTTTTCTTCTATCAAAGTTAGGGTTAGAGAAAATGGCTAAGTTGTGAGGGTTGGTATAACCTTTGTTAGAATCAAGTCTGAACTCAAGACTAAGAAGTCTGAACCCCATGTGATTTGTTAATAATATACATCAAGACTCTTAGCTAAAATGAAATTTGTACATTTGGTTTATCTAACTATTCTGTTTAAGCATGACAGGGAGTTTGTAGAACTCCAATTGTAAAGAATAAGGGGAGTCCGTAAAACTCAAATTTGCTCATGATAAGAAGAGTCTGCACTCCCTAAAGACTTCAAGCAAAATCAAGTCTTTCTAAAGCTATAGACTTAAACATGATGTCTTCTTTCTCATGATACAACATGTGAAAAGGATCTTTCTTTTCTGAATACAGAGCTGTATGGACTTTCACATGTAAAATCTGTGCTTATCATCAAAAAGATAATTAATGGAAAAGTTGAAGGCTTGCTCACAAGATTCAAGAAAATTACCTCGCATATTCCAATGTGTCAACGAAAGCTGAACCTGCACAGAACATACAATCTAAGGTCAACTGCTATGAAAATGTAGCTATTTACTCAAAATGAATAAGCAAAAGGGATCCTTTTAAGATGACTATCGAGGTAATCAATTTAAGGAAGTATTTCTGAAGCATGTCTCTATACTCATTGACTGTACAATCCTTGAGAAGATTAACATCCTTCAAGATGAACCAACGACTATCTCAAGAAGGACTATAAATACAAGAAGCTTTCAAATTCAAGAGAGACTTTTTGCCCTTATTATTTCAACACTCTTTAATCTCTCTCAGGAATCTAAAGTCTGAAAGACGTATCCTAAAAAGTTTCTAAGTCCTTGTATTTTTACTACTTAAGTCTTTTTTATAGTTCTGCTTTTAGCAGACCTTGACTTATAGTAGTTTGTAGCTCAGTGTACCTGTCTTAAGAATTCATATTCCTGTACGCTGAGTTATTTGTATGACATCAAAATACTTTACTACTTTCTGTAAGATCTGGTGTGTTGCTAGAATCTATTAGTTTGGGAAACACTTGTGGCCTGAAGAGGCTTTTAAAAGAATACTTAGGTGTCTGTAGCCAAGAGTGGCTCTTTGAAACAATACTTAGGATATAAGCCAGAAGTGGTTGGAGTCAAGAATACTTGAGGCACTAGAGTGGTGCTGATATTGTAAAGGTGCTTTTTACAATAGTAAAAATCCTTTTGGCTAAAGGGACTAGACGTAACTTCTACTTTGGAAGTGAAGCAAGATAAATCCGATGTGTGATTCTCTATCTCTTCTCTAGCCTGTTAAATTATTTAAGCTGTTCAAGAGTCTGTATGCTTTTTGAAAAAAAGTTAAAGAGTTATTCAACCCCCTTCTAAGTCTAACTTTTTACCATCAATTGGTATCAGAGTTTGTCCTTTTGGGTTGATTACTTCCTCAGTAAAGAGGATCAAGATCCATGGCCTCTTCTCAAGATCAACTTACTATAGAAGGTTCTTCTATGAACAAACCACCTGCCTTTCTTGGCGAAGATTATGCTTAGCGGTATGAGAGGATGGAAGTGTTTGTCAAGTCTACTCAGTATGCTCTATGGGGAATATTCACAAAAGGTAATGAACCAGCTCCTATAGATAGCGAAGGAAAGTTAATTCCTGAAGATAAGTGGTCCACCACTGATTTCAAGAAAATAGAGTTAAATTCTAGAGCTAGATTTCTCTTAATCTGTGCTCTAAGTAAATCTGAATACAATAAGGTTTACAACTATACATCTACAAAGATGCTCTTCAACATAACTATGAAGGAACCTCTAATGTTAAACGTTCCAAGAAAATCCTTGTGACCAAGAAGTATGACAACTTTAGAATGGAATATCATGAGTCTGTTGACCAGATGTTTGGAAGATTTCAGACCCTTCTCAATGAGCTCAAAGCCCTAGGATCAACGTGAAGCTTCTGGGATATTTTCCAAAAAGGTTTAATGCCAAATATACTGGACTAGAGGAAACCAAGGACCTCAGTGCTCAGACTCTGGATGAACTTCTTGGAGTTCTAAGAGTTCATAAGCTGAAGCTCAATAAAAAAAAAATGTCAAAGCCTTCGTCTTCCAAGAACATTTCCTTGAAGTCTGAAGAGGCTTCTAGGAGATATAAGGAGCCTAGAGTAAAAGAGTCAACTAGCTCATATGTTCATCTAATAAAGAAGATGAGAACATTGATGAAGAGAAGGCCCTTGTCATTGAAAGTTTCCACAGACTTCTGAAAAAGAAGAAAGGTGAAGATGGAAGGTTCAACAGAAAAGAACCTAAAGGTAAAAGTAAATTTAAGTTTAAGACTGATAAATCTATTTTAAGATGTTTTAACTACAGAAAACCATGACATATAAAGGTAGAATGTCCCCTTTTGAACAAAGATTGTAAAGATAGAAGAGAGAAAAAAATTCTTTAAAAAACAAAAAGGACTCATCACTTGGGATGATGAAGATTTAACCAGCACAAGTGAGTTTGAAGAAGAGACAAAGTCTACTCAAATTTTTCTTATGGCCAAAACAGATTCAGAGTCTGAAGTAAGTTCAAATGAATATGAAGCAGAGGAGGTAAATCAGTTTGAACTAAAAGAAAATTATGAACCTCTTTTTACAGACTTTTCAATTCTTTTGAAAAATTATAAACTGTTGAAAAAGAAACAGTCTAAAATTGTTTCTTCATATAAAGATACAATATCTGAACTGAAGAAAAATGATTCAGATCAAGAACTTCTTAAGGAGCTTGATGAGAAAGAAAAGATGTATCTTGAAGAGATACATAAGCTCAAAAAGGAAAATAATTTTTTAAAAATTGAACTGAACAGTTCAGATGCTCGTTGTATCTCTCAAGATAAAGAAATCAAGTCTCTTAAACAAGTAGTAAGCATACTTACTACAGACTTGGCCCGATTTGTAAATGGAACTGATAATTTGTACAAACTTATGGGTAAATCCAAAGGAAGTTCAAAAAGGCCTGGTCTGGGGTATGTTGAAGAAACTGATTTCAAAGAAAAGAATTCTCCATCTTCATCTTCTCAATTTGATCATAAGCATGCTAAATGCAACTATTGCAAAAAGCATGGTCATGTGATTCAAGACTGCTTAAAGAGAAAAAGGAAAAATGAAAAGAATACTAACCCTATAGGACCTAAAAAGTTTTGGGTACCAAAGGCAATGATTATTCCTATTTCAAATCTGCTTAAGAACAGAAGCAAAGCAACATTACTGGTATTTAGACTGTGGGTGCTCACATCACATAACAGGTAAAAGGTCTCTGCTCCTAAACCTAGAACAATTTGAAGGAAGAAAAGTTACCTTCAAAGGAAACCAGTCTGGTCGAATAACTGGGATTGGTAAAGTTGGAAATATTCCTTCACCAGTAATTGAAAATGTTTATTTTGTTGAGGGTCTGAAGCATAACCTATTGAGCATAAGTGAATTTTGCGACAGTGGTTACAAAGTCTCTTTTGATTAAGAGAAGTGTACAATCATCAATTATTATGGAACTACTTTTTTCTTAGCCAACAGACATAACAACCTCTACAAGGTTGATTTAGGAGAACTGGACAGTCAAAATATAACTTGCCTTTTCTCTTCATCTAAAAATAAGTGGGTCTGGCACATAAAACTTGGACATGTCAACATGAAACATATTTCAAAGATTAATAGAAAAGGGTTAGTTAAGGGACTTCCGAGAATTTCATTCAATGGAACCCTACCCTGTGAAGCATGTCAAAAGGGAAAATAACACAAAACTTCTTTTAAAAACAAAGACGTTGTTTCTATTGCCAAACCACTATAACTGTTGCATTTAGATTTGTTTGGACCATATCAAATTCAAGGTCCTGCTAGAAAAAGATATGGCTTTGTCATTATTGATGATTTCACTAGAATGATATGGGTTTATTTCCTAGCCCATAAAGATGAGCCTGCACAGGTATTCAAGATTTTTTGTAAGAAAATCTAGTCTGAAAAAGGAGTTTGTATTAAAACAATAAGAAGTGACCATGGAAGAGAATTTCAAAATGAAATCTTCAAATTTTTTTTAACAAAACTGGCATCTCTCACACATTTTCTTCTTCAGGAACACCTCAACAAAATAGTATTGTGGAAAGGAAAAACAGAAGTCTGTTAGAGATGGCTAGAACCATGCTTTGTGAAAATGACTTACCAAAATATTTTTTGGCTGAAGCTGTAAGCACTTCTTGTTTTATTCAAAACAGAATCTTTATCAGACCAATACTGAATCAGACTCCCTATGAATTGTGGAGAGGAAGAAAACCCAACATATTATATTTTCATCCATTTGGATGCACATGCTAAATCCAAAACACAAGAGATCAGCTTCGAAAGTTTGATTTAAAGTGTGATAAAGGTATTTTCATGGGCTATTCAAATACATCAAAATCTTACCATGTCTTTAACACAAGAACTCAAACCATTGAGGAATAAATGCATGTAAGATTTGATGACCTAAGAATGACTGATAAGAAATTGGCAAATCTAGAATGTGATGATGCAGGAATCATACAACATGAAGAAGAATTTGAACCATCAGACTTTACTTGTGACCAACAACAAGGAATATATCAACAGACAGTGTCTGAATCAGAGAAAACTAGAGAATGGAAGTTCAAGATCTACCAGCCTTCAGATCTCATTATTGGAGATCAAGTTGAAGGAGTCCAAACTAGATCAAGACTTCATAATCAATCATCAATGGCACTTGTCTCAGAATTTGAACCCTAGACCATTGAAGAAGCCTTAAAGGATCCTGGCTGGATCATAGCCATGCAAGAAGAACTCAATCAGTTTGAAAGAAACAAGGTATGAACCTTATTCCCAAGACCAAAAAACAAAAGTATCATTGGAACAAGATGGGTCTTCAAAAACAAACTAGATGAAGAAGGAAAAGTTGTAAGAAACAAAGCAAGGCTTGTAGCACAAGGTTACAATCAATAAAAAGGTATAGACATTACTTAAACCTTTGCTTCTGTAGCTAAAATTGAGACTATAAGGATTCTACTTGCATTTGCTACTTATAAAGGAATTAAATTATATCAAATGGATGTTAAAAGTGCTTTTCTAAATGGTTTTATTGAAGAAGTTTTTGTAAAGCAACCTCCTGGATTTGAAGACAAATCCTTTGAAACTCATGTCTTTAAACTAAGTAAAGCACTATATGGTCTGAAACAAGCACCAAGAGCTTGGTATGATCAGCTCAGTTCTTTTCTGAAATAAAAAGGCTTTACTAGAGAAAAGGTTGATACCATCTTGTTTATAAAAGGCTCAGACAAATACTTTCTTATAGTGCAAATTTATGTGGATGACATTGTCTCTGGTGCTACTGAAGTGAGTCTGTGCAAAGAATTTGTAAAAACTATGCAACCTAAATTTAAGATGAGCATGATGGGTGAACTCAAATTCTTCCTTGGTCTGTAGATCAAATAGACCACTGATGGAATTTTTATTCATCAACAAAAATACACCAAAGAGTTACTTATAAAATTTAAAATGGCTGATGCCAAGCCTATGAGTACACCAATGCACCCAAATTGCATCATAAGCAAAAATGAATCTGGTACATTAATGGATCAGACTTTGTATAAAGGAATGATTGGATCACTATTGTACTTGACATCCAATATACCAGATATAATGTTTAGTGTCTGTGTTTATGCAAGATATTAAGCAGACTCAAAGAAATCACATCTGTCTGTAGTGAAGAGGATTATGAGGTATCTTGCTGGAACTACTAACCTTGGGCTATTCTATAAGTGAACAAGCTCCTTTTTCCTTAGTGGATTCTACGATGCAGACTTTACAGGTGATAAATCAGATAGAAAAAAATACATGTGGAGGATGTCACTTTCTAGGAGCTAGCTTGATTTCTTGTAGTAGCAAGAAACATAATTCAATAGCCCTCTCTACAGCTAAAGTAGAATATCTATGTACAACCAGTTATTGTTCACAACTTTTGTGGATGAAGTATCAATTGGAAGACTACTTAATTCAGGAAGAAGAGATTCCAGTGTTCTATGACAATACAAGTTCTATCAATTTATCCAAGAACCCTAATCAACACTCAAAGGAAAAACACATTGAAGTCAAGTATCACTTTATTCATGACTATGTCTAGAAAGGTACTCTGGATCTGAAGTATGTGGATACAGACTGTAACACCCTCGGTTATCTAGGACAATCCCTTCCACTAGATTATCCTGGTCAACTGAGAGGTTACGAGTTTAAGAAAAATATGGAAGTCTTTTTTTTGGTGGAACAGATACATCATATATACAACATAATCGTATATAATACATGGTCGTAACAGTAACTGTACATGCTGAAGGTAAAGGGGCACGCAGGCTCCTACAAAAGAAAATAAAATAATCTATCCTATTTGTCCTCTATCCAAAAATTCTGGCTAATCCTCGATATGAAGCTGCACTGATCTCTGCGATGTATGGTCCAACCAGAGGTCTGAAAAATAGCGTAAGAGTGAGTCTCCACTTCCATAACAATCAGAGAGTCGTCATTACTGACGTCTATCTCACACAATCCAATTGGGTTTTCATACAATAATATCCTCACCTCGGGAGTCCTACTCAGTTTTCTTCTAAGTTGTCTATTCTAATTTTATCTTATCAAAATCGCCCCTGAACATATTCCTCTCTACTCTCCCCCTCACCACTAATTACTTATACATATATATGAATTGAATCACAATCAAATACAAAATCACACAGATAAGATAATGCAATGCATAAGTTCCATTTCATAAATTTTAATATCTTCTTTTAGCCATCATGATGCATGTGGGCCTAATTCTCTTCATCATATCATATTAGAATCTGTGCTGCCCAGGCTTCCCCTGTACACAACGTTTCCGCACTAGAGCGACCGGAGTACACCAAGTCCCCACATCATAACACAAGGTATACATGGACTCACAATCCCAATATCATGGATCCAACACATATCGTCATATCATAATGGGACTTGGCTATCCACGGTCCTAGTGATACTGGTATGAGTCGAAGTGCACCAGGATTGCATGGTTTTGCCCGACATCGGGGCGCTACCACTGAGCCATTAGGGGTCCCCTCCCGTTACACTCCCAAGATCCAACCATAGGGATCAAACTCTCATATCCTTCAGCGTACCCCTCGTTGCTGGCTCTAGTCCACATCAAGTCATATGCACATGATGCATGTAATATTCCTTCCGTTAATTCATTAGTCATCGATAGGGTCCTTTTAGAGACTCTATTTCATTCCTAACATTGCGTTCATTTTATAAAATCCTTGATTAAACATTTTTCTTTAGTCATCTCTCTTTTCGTATTTACTCAATTCACAACATAGCTTACTCTATAATTAGGAATGAAATGAGTTCTGATTATCCACAAGACCTCGAGGTAATATTGGCACCGCAACATCCATCATCATATCAGATCCAATCTCAATCTTATCATATTATTTTTCATAAATCAGTCACCTCAGGATTCCTACTGAGACATATCCTTACTTATTCTTTTCTTGCTTTTCTTTTATTGTATCATTCTATCATAATATGATTTATCAGAGGCATCATTCCGGTCCTATTTCTTTACCACACTATATTTACACACAGTATATCAGATTACCATTCTCACATACTTCATCATGCACATATATCATACAATCCACATGGCGTTTACTACAGTAATAAGATTTTATGAGTGCATACGTATTCGATTAGTGAACCTGATTACCCTTCTTAATTACTCTACCTAATTATTAGTTATATCCTTAGTATAGTTTTCCTTATCCATAGATTATCTTTGGTTACTAAGCGATCTTACTAAGCTTATGGCTATATGAATTTGAAAATATATCTTAACCACTCAATTTTTAAATATTATTGTATAACTATACTTATTCCCAGGAGTACTAGTTTAATTTATTTAAGGTGCCGATAACTTTGCATTGTCATATACTTACTAATGTTGGTTAATTATTCTTTTAATTACTCATATGCTATTTAAGTAGGTATTTATCCTTACTAGATTCTACTGATAAGTTTTAATGTAATTATCTCTCTCTTTCTTCTAAACTCTAATTCTTAGTAATCTTCCTTTATTAAGTCTTATTATACTCACATTAACTCCCTTTATCAGTGACACTATTCCTATTTTTCCTTAACTCTAGTATTTTGAATTATTTATGCTCTTTAATTTATAATCATTCTAATTAGCCTATTACCCAAACCTGTATTACAATTTTCCCAAATCTTATTCTTCGAACACTTCAATAAGACTTCCTAAAATTCACTAACTATTCTTTTTATCCTTTAGTATGAAATGTTATTATTATTATTATTATTATTATTATTATTATTATTATTATTCAAACTTTATTTAATAATCAATTAGAATATTTCTGAATATTTCAAATTCTCAATTTCTTTTATTTCTATTACTTTGTTTCGAATTTCTTTTCCCTTAATCTATTCTTCTATCAAAAATCTCTTTTTATTTTATAAAAAATTACCTAGTGATTTTCTCAAGAGTATATTTATATCATGAACCTCTTTCTAAAACTTTCCTAAATCTCATCATTTTATTTTATTCTCATCTCTGGCTTGTTTAATGATTTTTCCTATTTCATAAACCTCAGTTATTCAGATTATGTTCTTTCTTGATATCCACCTTTTAGCTGTCGAGGTAGATCATTCCTTTTAATTCTATCAATTTAAAAATTCTTATTCTTAATAATATTTTCTTTTAACTCATGGTACTTATTCTAACTAGTATTACATATGATATTACTTGTTGCCTTTCATTGAGCTCTAGTATCGCATACATATATTTTGACTCATAATCATTATATCACAACTTTTCATTTCAAACTTCTCAAAATATTATAATTTCTCCATTTATCAAAATTTCATTACTCTTCCTTTCTTTTTAATCATTAATATGAATTTATTATCTCTTGCCAAATTCTCCTTAATGTATTTTTCTTAGGAGAATGCTTTAAAGTATTTGTCGCGACCGGGATCATGACGGGATGACCGACCCTTAAAAATAAAATGACGTTTCGAAATCCTTTCGAAAAGAAAACAAGGAGTCGCCACCAATAGTTTTTAGGATAAAAATATCGGGAAAAGCCTCTTTTAAAACACTGGTTATGAAAATGAAATTTTAAGTTCGGGAGTCAAATTACAGGTGAGGAAGGTATTAGCATCTCACAACTGTCCATTATAAAACGGTTACCTCAAATTGATAGCGTGCACTTCAAAATAGTCTAGAAATTATTTTAAATTCTTTTATGAAAAGAAACATATACAATTACAAAGCATATGAAAACAGACAAGATAGATATGAAAGTTTGAAATAAGATTAACAGGACGCTCATCCAAATTAATCTTAAATCGCATAATCTGACTAAGTAAATACAATGAAATACCAAGCAGTGACAGTAAGGGATTAGACGATAAGAAACTAAACAGTAAGAAAATAGTAATGGTAGAAGACTAAACGGTGACAGTAAAAAAAAGGAAACAAATAATGACAGTGGAAGATTAAAACAGTAACAACAAAAAATAACAAAGCAATGGCAGTAAGAAACTCAACAAAACAGTGACAATAAAAAGCTTAACAAAACAGTGATAATAAGAAAGGGCACGCAGTGGCAGTAAGAAACTTAGCAGAATATTGACAGTAAGAAAGAGTAAAAAACAATAACAATAAGAAACGAAAAACAGAGACAATAAGAAATTTGACAAAATAAAAATAGTAAGAAAATGTAAAACAGAGTGAAAGTAAAGGTTAACAGGACATCTCATCCAAATTAACCTTAATTTGTACATAAATTTAAAGATTAAAATAAAATTAATGATATAAAAAATAAAGTTGATTAAGAAAATATTATTTTTAATAAAAATATTAAAAACATGAGATTAACAAGACGTCGCGTCTAAATTAACCATATTTTAAAGAAAACAATATTCTAATAAAAATATTAAAAACATGAGATTAAGAAGACGTCTCATCTAAATTAACCTTATTTTAAAGAAAATATTATTTAAATAAAAATATTAAAACATGAGATTAACAAGACGTCGCGTCTAAATTAACCTCCTTGCGATAATAAAATTTTAAAATATTGACTATATAAAATTAATCGAAATAATAGCAGAGACATAGAAATTAATAACGAGAAAGTGAGCCCGACAAGAATTGATTCCCGCTCCTACGTATTCTAAAAAGTATTGAGAAATCAGGGTTACGTAGTTCTTTGGGAAAATTTAATTTTGAAAATATTTAAATTGTTTTTGATTGATTTTGATTTTTAATAATGAAAAAAATTTCATGAGGAAGGAGAAATACAAGGTGAAGTACTTCGCCCGTGGACAATCCTTTGAAATCTCGTAACAGTGATGTAGGCAAAAGTAATTTTACACGAGATTGCTCATAAGATTTTGAAACAATTATTCTAAAAGGAAATATATATTTAATATATAAAAACTTAACATGAAACTATTTATTTTAATTATTTTTTATTTTTACCATAAATAAAATACTACTCATATATATTTTAAAAAAATATTTTGGAATTTTGTGATTTTTATTTTACTCTTAGCATAAAATCTATTAAATTTAAAAATAATTTTTGATTTATTATGACTAAAGCTAAAAAATCATTTTTTATTTTTTATCCAAAAAATATATATTATTATTTTATTATAAATTATAAATACAAAATTTAAAACATTTATTAAATATCCTAAAAACAAAAAATGTTAAAACATTTATTTAACATTGGGCTTTTAAAGCCCATTTCCTAAGAGGGAGAAAAAAAAGAAATCTTTTTAAGAATGGGCCTCACTAGTTGAGGCCCAATTAAATTAACCTAGAAACAAATGAACAGAATGAAAAGGAGAGAGGGGCTGCTGGTTCTGGGTGCTCTGAGAGAGTGAGCGAAATAGAGAGGGGAGCAAGGGAAAGAGTGAGAAAGTGAAACAGAGGAAGAGTAAGAACAGAAACTGAGTGAGGGAGGAAGAGTAAGTGACGGAGAGACGGAGGAGAGAGAGTGAGAGTGACTGAAACAGTGAGGGAGAGAGTGAGATGGAGAATGAGAAGAGATCAAAAGATAGAGTGAGGGAGAAGTAGAAAGACAGTGAAGGAGAGGGAGAAAAGTGAAGGAGCGGATCCGAGAGAGAGAGAGACAAAGAGAGAGAGACTCACCGAGAGGGAGTGAGTGAGGTGCCGAGAAAGAGAGTGAGTGACGAGAGGGAGAGGGTGAGAGAGAGAGAAGAAACAGAGAGTGAAGAAGGAAAAATACCAGAGTTTTTTCTTCTAATCTATATTTTTGCTCTGTTTTTCTCTTGATCTGTGTTTGCATTCGTTGTTGGTCTCTTTAATTTCATGGCCTCTGATGTTTTTTATAAGGAAAAAATGGTGGGTTGTTGGGTATGATGAAGAAGATGAAGGTGAGAGTAGGAGGAGACCAGATCCGGATTCCGGACTGGTTTTCCGGAATGGTGGGGTAAGAAAAATTATTATTTAATTTTTATTATTTTAAAAAATGGTTTCACAGTTGCCCCTCTTTACTTTCTTTTCGTGAAAATGTGAATGTTTCATTCATATCATGGAAAAAAAGTAAAGACATGGACACCATGTCCTAAACTTTGGTGATAACAAAACTTAAACAATGCTAGCTTTGGCAATAAGAAAGACTTAAAAATGTCGGCTTTAGCCATTTTAGCTTGAAGAGTTTTAACTTCAGCAATAAGAAAACATAAAAGGACCAATCCTTTGTGATAAAAGCTTAAAAGGGCGCCAACTTCGGTAATGAGAAAACATAAAAAGGGCCAATCCTTGGTGATAAAAGATTGAAAAGGTGTCAGCTTTGGCAAACAAAAAATCATAAAAGTGCCTATCCTTGGCAATGGAAGCTTAAAAATGCCCTTTCTACGTGATGAAAGAAATTTAAAATTGCCCATCCTAGGCGATGAAAGAAATTTGAAATTGCCCATCCTAGGCGATGAAAGAAATTTAAAATTGCCCATCCTAGGCGATAAAAGAAATTTGAAAGTGCCCATCCTAGGCGATGAAAGAAATTTGAAAGTGCCCATCCTAGGCGATGAAACAAATGCCAGTTCTGGCAACAAGAAATGTAAAAGTGTCCATCCTAGACGATGAAAGGAATTTGAAAGTGCCCATCCTAGGTGATGAAAGGAATTTGAAAATGCCCATCCTAGGCGATGAAAGATGAAAGAAATTTGAACGTGCCCATCCTAGGCGATGAAATGAATTTGAAAGTGCCCATCCTAGGCAATGAAAGGAATTTGAAAGTGCCCATCCTAGGCGATGAAAGGAATTTGAAAGTGCCCCTCCTAGGCAATGAAAGAAAATTGAAAGTGCCCATGCTAGGTGATGAAAGAAATTTGAAGTGCCCATCCTAGGCGATGAAAGAAATTTGAAAGTGCCCATCCTAGGCGATGAAAGGAATTTGAAGTGCCCATCCTAGGCGATGAAAGAAATTTGAAAGTCCCCATCCTAGGCGATGAAAGGAATTTAAAGTGCCTATCCTAGGCGATGAAAAAAATTTGAAAGTGCCCATCCTAGGAGATGAAAGAAAGTTGAAAGTGCCCATCCTAGGCGATGAAAGGAATTTGAAGTGCCCATCCTAGGTGATCAAAGGAATTTGAAGTACTTATCCTAGGCGATGAAATTTTTTTTGAAAGTGCCCATCCTAGGCGATGAAAGAAATTTGAAAGTGCCCATCCTAGGCGATGAAAGGAATTTAAAAGTGCCCATCCTAGGCAATGAAAGAAATTTGAAAGTGCCCATCCTAGGCGATGAAAGGAATTTGAAAGTGCCCATCCTAGGCAATGAAAGAAAATTGAAAGTGCCCATCCTAGGCGATGATAGGAATTTGAAGTGCCCATCCTAGGCGATGAATGGAATTTGAAGTGCCCATCCTAGGCGATGAAAGAAATTTGAAAGTGCCCATCCTAGGCGATGAAAGGAATTTGAAGTGCCTATCCTAGGCGATGAAATTTTTTTTGAAAGTGCCCATCCTAGGCGATGTAAAAAAATTAAAAGTGCCCATCCTAGGCGATGAAAGGAGTTTGAAGTGCCCATCCTAGGCGATGAAAGAAATATGAAAGTACCCATCCTAGGCGATGAAAGGAATTTAAAGTGCCCATCCTAGGCGATGAAAGAAATTTGAAAGTGCCCATCCTAAGTGATGAAAGGAATTTGAAGTGGCTATCCTAGGCGATGAAATTTTTTTTGAAAGTGCCCATCCTAGGCGATGAAAGAAAATTGAAAGTGCCCATCGTAGGCGTTGAAAGAAAATTGAAAGTGCCCATCCTAGGCGATGAAAGAAATTTGAAGTACCCATCCTAGGCGATGAAAGAAATTTGAAAGTGCCCATCCTAGGCGATGAAAGGAGTTTGAAAGTGCCCATCCTAGGCGATGAAAGAAAATTAAAAGTGCCCATCCTAGGCGATGAAAGGAATTTGAAGTTTCTATCCTAGGCGATGAAAGAAATTTGAAAGTGCCCATCTTAGGCAATGAAAGAAATTTAAAAGTGTCCATCCTAGGTGATGAAAGAAAATTGAAACTGCCCATCCTCAGTAGTGCAGACTATTTTAGTGATTAAGGAAGAGCCCTTAGGAAGTGCCATTGAAATAAACCTTTGACGGTTGTGATTCCATTAGGGAGAAGAAATTGAATGAGGTGGCAAGACTCCACATGATTGTTTGTTACAACAACCTACAGAAAAGGGTTAAGTAGAGAAAAGACAAAATAAATAAGAATCTGAGGAGACTCCCCATGGAACCATGATCCATACAGACTTGAGACGACTCATGACTGAACAGAATGAATGAGGAAATTCTAGCTTCAAAAAGCATGTCTGGGCTCAGTCTTCATAATGATTGCTTGAGGCGAGATCGAGCAATAGGAGCATCTTTCGCCCCACAACTTTAAATAATTATTTTTTTCATTTTATTTGATAAAGGAAAACACATGTCTTATCATATCGATGAAATTCACAATATAAACACGTGTCAAAAAAGGGTGAAATTTATTCATGAGTTGAGTAGGTACAGGGAGAAGGAAGTAGGGGAAACAAAAGAAGTCTAATACATAGGTTGATAATGGATGAAACAGGGAAAGCTTGCTGATCTTCTAGTGAACCTCTGAGGATAACGCGCCTCTTAAACCCCATATCATGACTTTAAGCTTACCCTTCGACTCTGCTTCCGAGAAAGTGATTCAGTCATGACCTATGTGCCCTAGTTTGGACTCACACTTTTTGCATGGGAAGTCTTAGTTATACTGTCAGGATTTTGACCCTAATTTTTGCCTGAGCCGCCTTTTCAGGTTTTTGACTCACCGGGTCGCTCTAACTTTTGCCTAGACCGCCTTTTCAGGTTTTCAGCCTAGCGAGCATCTTTTTTACTTTTCATTTTTATTTTCTTTTTGTTTTGATATTCTTTTTCTAGGAAAAGTATTTCTTGACCGTATCTGCATTTATGGGCATCGGTAAGTCCTTACCGTCCATGGTCGTGAGTATCAAGGCTCCCCTAGAAAAGGCTCTCTTCACAACATACGGACCTTCATAGTTAGGTGTCCATTTTCCTCGATTGTCTCTTCGAATTGGCAAAATTTTCTTGAGGACTAGGTCCCCTACTTGGAATTGTCGAGGTCGTACTTTCTTTTCAAATGCTCGTTTCATACGCCTCTGATACAACTGACCTTGGCAGAGGGCATTCAGTCTCTTCCCATATATCAGGTTCAATTGGTCATATCAAACTTGGACCCATTCAGCCTCTTCTAGTTTCGCCTCCATTATCACCCTAAGGGATGGAATCTCTACCTTAAAGGGTACAACCGCTTCCATACTATACACTAAAGAGAATGGAGTTGCCCCTATCAAAGTCCTAACTGAGGTACGATACCCGTGTAAAGCAAAAGGGTGCATCTCGATCCAGTCTCTGTAGGTTACAACCATTTTCTATACGATCTTCTTAATGTTCTTGTTGGCTGCGTCAACCACCCCATTCATCTTCGGTTGATAAGGAGAGGAATTGTGATGATGAATCTTAAAGCTTTCACATAGTTCTTTCATCATCTTGTTGTTCAAATTTGTGCCATTATCAGTAATGATCTGATTTGGCAAGCCATACCAACATATCAATTCTCGCTTTTTAAATTTGACCACAACGTTCCTTGTTACATTGGCGTATGAAGCTGCCTCCACCCACTTGGTGAAATAATCAATGGCAACCAAGATGAAACGATGACCGTTTGAAGCTTTCGGCTCAATGGGTCCAATAACATCTATGCCCCACATTGAGAAGGGACACGGTGCTGATAAAACATTCAGGGATGATCGGGGTACGTGAAGATGATCAACGTATATCTGACACTTGTGACACTTTCGAACATAAGTGAAACAGTCAGCTTCCATGGTTATCCAATAGTATCCAGCCCTCAAGATCTTTCTTGCCATGGCATGCCCATTGGTATGAGTTCCAAAGGATCCTTCATGAATATCTGCCATGATCTTGTTTGCTTCAACAATATCAACGCAATGAAGGAGGATAAAGTCATGATTTCTCTTGTAAAGAACATCACCGTTCAAGAAGAAACTCATTGCTAGCCTTCTTAGGGTTCTTTTGTCATTTTCTGTGGCGCCCTCAGGGTATTCTTGACTCTGGATATATCTCTTGATATCATAGTACCATGGTTTCCCATCTGACTCTTCTACTATTACTTGGTAGTATGCGGGCTTGTTGTGTCTTTCTACCTCAATAAGGGGCATATCACAGTCGTTGCTCAATTTAAACATCGATGCAAGGGTGGCCAAAGCGTCAGCCATTTAATTGTCATCCCGGGAGACATGGTGAAAAGAGATATCACTAAGTTCCTTGATTAGCTCCTTGATATGAGCTTGATAAAGAACCAACTTGCTGTCCCTAGTCTACCATACGCCTTTTAGTTGGTGAATGACCAAGGCGGAATCCCCGTAGACTTCTAACTTCTTCACTTTTGCATCTAATGCTACTTGGATCCCTAGAGAGCATGCCTCATATTTGGCGATGTTATTAGTATAGTCAAAACAAAGTCTGGTGCATACAGGGATGAATTCTTTATCTGGTGAAATTAGGATGGCCCCAATCCCATGCCCCAGTGCATTAGAAGCTCCATTAAATCTCAAAATCCATTTGTATTTCTGGGTATCTTCTTCATTAAACAATGCCAAGATATCCTCATCTGGGAACTCAAAGTTCATGGGTTGGTAGTCATTTACGGGTTGATGGGCTAAGTAGTCCGCCAAAGTGCTCCCTTTTATGGCTTTCTGAGTGACATAGATTATGTCGTATTCAGTTAATAGAACCTACCATCGAGCGTTTCTTCCGGTTAAGGCGAGTTTTTCAAAGATATACTTGACAGGGTCCATTTTGGAAACTAGCCAAGTAGTGTGACTTAGCATATATTGCCTTAAACGTCGGGCTGCCCCCATGCTAATGCGCAACAAGTTCTCTCTAGAGTTGAATACTTCATTTCGCAGTCAGTGAACTTCTTGCTCAAGTAGTAAATGGCATGTTCTTTCTTCCCAGTCTTATCATGTTGCCCTAATACGCAACCCATAGATTCATCCAACACAGTCAGATACAAGATAAGTGGCCTTCCAGGAGTCGGCGGTACCAAGATCAGTGGCTCCCGTAAATATTGCTTTATCTTCTCAAAAGCCATTTGACAATCTTCATTCCATTGTGCCGGTTGGTTCTTATAGAGTAACTTAAAGATCGGCTCACAAGTTGCTGTTAGTTGTGAGATAAACCGAGCAATATAGTTCAACCTTCCCAAGAATCCTCTGACTTCTTTTTCTGTACAGGGAGGAGGCATTTCAAGAATCGCTTTGACCATGTCAGGATCTACTTCTATTCCTCTCTTATAATGAACCCTAATAGTTTTTCTGATCTTGCGCCAAAGGTATACTTGGCTGGGTTCAACCTGAGCTTATACTTCCTTAGCTTTTCAAAAAGCTTTCTCAGATCAACAATATGCTCTTCATCAGTTCTAGATTTGCAATGATATCGTCCACATAAACCTCTATCTCCTTATGTATCATGTCATGGAAGAGGGTCACCATTGCCCTGTAGTAGGTTGCCCCAGCATTTTTCAAACTGAAGGACATCACATTGTAACAGAAGGTGCCCCACAAGGTGATAAATATGGTCTTCTCCATGTCTTTGGGTGCCATCTTAATCTGGTTATACCCAGAGAAACCATCCATGAATGAGAAGATGGTATGTTGGGCTGTGTTATCAACCAAAACATCAATCTGTAGCAGAGGAAAATCGTCTTTGGGACTAGCCCTATTTAGGTCCCGATAGTCTACGCACATTTGTACCTTTCCATTCTTCTTTGGGACAAGGACGATATTTGCTACCCATTGAGGATACTTTGCCACTTCTAAGAATCCGGCATCAAACTGCTTCTTAACTTCTTTTTTGATTTTCAATAGCATTTCGGGCTTCATTCGGCACAGTTTTTTCTTTATCGGGGGACAGTCTGGCTTCAGTGGTAATTTATGCTCAACAATGCTAGTATCAAGGCCGGATATGTCTTGGTAAAACCAAGCGAAGATGTCGCGAAACTCTATTAATAGCTTAATCAGTTCTTGCCTCCGCTCCTTACTCAAGGAGGTACCAATCTTGACTTCCTTCTTATCCTCCTCATTCCCCAAATTAATAATCTCAACTATCTCCAAATGAGACTGAATTTCTCTATCTTCTTGTTCCAATAACCTTGTTAACTCAGGCGAAGGATCACAAACTTCCTTATATTCCTCGTCAGCATAGTCAACTGGGTGGTCAAAGTCATGAAATAGGATTGCAAGCTCATTATTCTCAAGAGGATCATCTTTGGATCTGTGTTTATTCAGGTTATTATGGTGAATAATAAAAAAATGAATAAGTAAAGGATAAGGGAATCAATGTAAAGATAGGGAAAGCAAGAGGAATTGGAATTCAATACATATTTATTGTGGAAACTGAAAATGATAAAAACATGTGTTTGCCCTTATTACAGAAAAATACCCCAAAGCCTTAGGCATAACAATGAGGTCAACGAGTCATCAAAGTTATGCCAATTACTTTAATAGAAAATTTAAAGTCGTGGGTAGCTCGATGGCTTCCCAGTTACAAAGATCTCTGTCTGGTGAGCAAGGGATCACAAAGCTTCCATCTTCATAGGGATTATCTTCAATAGCAACTACTTGACCAGAGGGTGCTAGACCCGTACTTCCGAAGCTCTAGTAGAGGTCACATAGGGGGCTCTAGCAATGCGGGGTTCACGACCCTCTAAACAGGCAATCTTTCTCTCTTTCTTTTCCTCTGCTACCCTTCTTTTGTCAAATGCTGAAGGTCGGTATCCCAAAACATACCTGTCTTTATTTTCTAGAAGATGCACCAGTTCCATTCTCCCTTTCAAGCCATGCTCCAAGCCTTTCCCAGGTTAATACCCTCCTCGTACATCATTTTGGCCATCATCAGGGATGCATTTGGCATATAGGCCTTCATTTCTATATTTCCTTCTCCAAAGTACGTGGCATTTGATTTTTCCAAAGCT
The DNA here is from genome assembly GCA_037962975.1 of Clitoria ternatea. NCBI lineage: Eukaryota > Viridiplantae > Streptophyta > Magnoliopsida > Fabales > Fabaceae > Clitoria > Clitoria ternatea. The sequence goes on from CM075671.1 coordinate 185,788,740, forward strand.
TGAAAGAAAGTTTCAAGTGCCTCTTCTCCAGCTTCGATGTAGGGGGTGGATAGGGGTTTACTGACCAGAAAATCTTCTTCACCAAAAATGATAATTAGCTTATTATCAATAATAAACTTTAGTTTTTGGTGCAAAGTAGAGGGAACCACTCCAGCTGAGTGGATCCAGGGCCGACCTAACAGGCAGCTATAGGCAGGCATAATATCCATCACTTGGAAGAGAACCTGGAAAGTGCATGGCCCTACTTGAATTGGAAGCTCAATTTTACCTATCACTTTCCTTCTAGTGCCATCAAATGCTCTCACCACCATAGAACTTGGTTTCATATAGGTCCCATCAAAAGGGAGCTTGGCCAATGTAGATTTTGGCATGACATTTAACGATGACCCATTGTTGACAAGCACCTTCGCCAATATGTGATCTCGACACTTAACTGAGATGTGGAGGGCTTTATTGTGCCCCATTCCCTCCACAGGTATCTCGTCATCTGTAAATGATAGGTACTTGTCAGCAGCGATGTGCCCCACTATTCCTTGAAATTTGTCAACGGAGATGTCGTGAGTTACATGAGCCTCATTAAGCACCTTCATCAAAATTTTTTGGCGGGGCTCAAAGTTTAGCAAAAGTGATAAGAGGGAAATCTTTGCAGGGGTATTGGTCAGCTGGTCTATCACTTGGTGCTCACTCTGGCAAATAAATTTCAAAAATTCCTGAGTTTCCTTATCAGTCACAGCTCTTTTGATTTCTCCATCAATGTCCCCTTTGACCAACTTGGCCTTCCCACTACTACCAGCTCTACTCACTAGGCTTGGTTGTTTCCTTAATTCCAGTGGGGAGTAAACGCGACCGCTCCGGGTCACTCCTCCTATCCCTGATATGTTTGACAAAAATGGGTCATTCATTCCTGAGCTTTCAGCTATTACTTCCATATTATATTTTCAAGGAACGGCGCGAGAACCTTTGAACGCAAAGGGAACAGGTGTTTGGATTGTGACAGGCTGATGCGTAGGAGTTATAGTCGTTGAGGGGTTCTTGGTGTAGTAAATTACCAGTGGCTTAGGAACTGACATTTCTCATTACCCATGAACCATATTCACATCACTGTCGCGGTGCCTATAGACTTGGAAGATATGACTATCCATGAATCCCTGGAGTACCTTACAAAAATTTTGGTGGCTAACAGTCTACTCATTATTATTTTCACAGTCCCAAGGTTCTCTTATTAAACCTCTCCCGAATAATTGGGCATGAATCTCCTTCAACGGTGTCTTGACGTCAGAGACATTTATCACACGCTCCTTATCTTCTTCCACAACATTAATCCCAGAACCTTGATGGTTGGGAAAGGGATTTATGGCCACATTTGGAATACCTTCCTTAAATTTAACCAATTGGCTTTGATCAAATCTCGTACTCTATACTTTAAGGCCATGCAATTCTCTGTGGTATGCCTGGGTGCCCCAGCATGATAATCACATCGGGCATTTGGATCATATCCCCTAGGGTAGGGAGGTTCTAATGGTTTAACAGGACAAGGGACTACAAGGGAGTATCGAATAAGGTTAGGTAGAAGTTCAGTGTATGTCATAGGAATTGGGTCAAATTGGACCGGCGTTCATTCATTATTTGGTCTTCTTTGGTTTTGGTTGGGATTAGGGGGTTGAGACCACTGTTGTAGGGGATTATACGACATTGACTGTGGATTCGGTGCCCTAATGATGGGTGGAAGGAAGTGGGATTGTGGTGAGGTGGGATAAGGGATCTAGTTATGTGGAGCGGCTGCCATATGTGGGTATGGTGCATGAGGATAGTGATTGGCATGTTGAAAAGTGGTAGGGCCGAATGATTTGGACTGTGCTTTCCTTTGGTCATAAGAGATGAAGTTGGTTTCCCTATCTCTCTTTCTCCCCTCACATGGTGCTAATTTTTTTACAGTGGGTGCCCCGGACGGGCTTTTAGAAATCTTCCCTGTCCTTAGAGCACTCTCTATTCTTTCTCCAATAATAACAATATCAGAGAAATTGGATGAAACTCTGCTAATCATCCTATCATAGAAAGGTAATTGGAGTGTGTCAATAAACATGGTCACTACCTCTTTTTCTGAGAGTGGGGTTGAATGTGTCATTATCCTTCTTTGTCATGTTTTGGAGCTGAATTCTATCAGGCGCCTTTTTACCCATATTACGGTTACCCGTATGGGTACATGAACTCTTACACTGCCAACCCACAAGGTATGACTCAAATGATAAACCCAGTTATTGATCTTGGCACAACCACAGATTCCCAGCAAAAGGGGAAAATAAAGATCCTGGAGGAGCGATTATGGATCGTGAAAGGTGTGGAAGGCCTCGACTTAACAAATGCTTCTGAACTCTGCTTAGTTTTACATGTTATTATCCCACCAAAGTTTGAAATACTAGATTTTGACAAGTACCGAGGGATGACTTGCCCTCGAAACCATTTTACAATGTACTGTCGAAAGATGGCTTCCCATGCCTCCGATGACAAGTTGCTGATGTATTGCTTTCAAGACAGCCTAGCTAGCACATGGGAAGCCATCTTTCAACAGTACATTGTAAAATGGTTTCGAGGGCAAGTCATCCCTCGGTACTTATCAAAATCTAGCATTTTATCGTGGCAAGTCATCCCTCGGTACCTTGTAAAATGGTTTCGAGGGCAAGTCCTCCAGGATCTCTATTTTCCCCTTTTGCTGGGAATCTGTGGTTGTGCCAAGATCAATAACCGGGTTTATCGTTTGAGTCACACCTTGTGGGTTGGCAGTGTAAGAGTTCATGTACCCATACGGGTAACCGTAATATGGGTAAAAAGGCATTGTCAAATGAGCTTGGTTCATCAGGCTAGTGTTTAGCGCAGGACCTTGTGGTTGGGTTGTTGCTTGGGCGATATGGATCGGCTGAGCTGTTTGGGTGGTTTGAGGACCTAGGGCTTGGTTAACTGGTGGAATGGTCATTTGGGTAGGGGTTGGAACTGGGGGATTTATCAATTGTCAGGTATTGCCATCTTGGGGGTTAGTTGATAGAGGAGGGAAGTATCCTGGAGGTAAGCCATATTGTGGAAAGGGTACAGGGTTACCGTCTGGGCCAATGAAAGTGTGTGGTGGCGCATAACCATATGACAAGTCATAAGGCTTGGTATGAGGGTCAGCAGCTTGATTGGGGTTCCCAATATTAATGGTGAGGGGAACTACTGTAGGATTTACAGCTTGGCCCGGTGTCAGACCAAAACCTGGGGGATGTAGTGGGGTAGGTGGTTGTTTCTCATTCCCTACAGAAGAGCCCCCTTCAGTGATCCTCTTTTCCAGGAGCTTCGTTAGTTCTGCCACTTGTTCCCTTAACTGATTATTCTCATTCTTGAGGCTCTCATTCATTTGTTCTGTTTCAGCAATGAGCTTCTTCTATAGTCGGGTTCCGTAAGGGTGCGTCCCCGTGCTGCCTAAAGAAGGGAATACAAAATTTAAAAAAACAAGCAAATAACAAAATCAAGAAAAGTAAAACAAGATTATACGGGAAGGGATGTCAGAACTTGACGAATCCTTCGACCGTTCCACAGAATGTCACATTCAAAAGTACTAAGTAAAGCATTAAATGAAAATTAACATGAGATAGTTGTGAAGACAAAGGAATCCTTTATTTCAAAATTCCATAAAAGGGTAAATCACTGCCAGAAAGGGCTAGGTTATAATGTAGGAAAATAAATTAGTCATTCCTGGCTCGGGTAATCATGTCCCTTATTTTACAAATTCGTCCTCTACAGTAATCTAAGAACGTTGTAATTTCTCTGGGAGTATTGAGAGGGTTGGCAATTTCTTCAGCTTGTTTTAGCAAAAGCGGGAGGTCTTCTAGAGCCCCGTTTGCCAGATATGCCATTTTAGCGGAACGATCCATCCATGATCGAATAGTTTCATCTTGTTGTGTCCTTTCAGCTTCCAAGAGGCGTATGGCCTCTTGAAAATCTTGCTCTATGCTCATGGCACGTTGTCGTTCCCCATTTATCTCATGCTCGTAAGCCTTCACCACTTCACTAAGCTGCTGTTCCAATTTGTGGACTTGTGACTACAGAAGCTCCTTTTGCACCATGACATTTCGCTCATTTTCTTTGTATTGAGCCAACATATCTTTCAGAAGATGTTTCTCTGCCAAGATGGTATCACTTTGTTTTCTCTTTATTTTCAGCTGAGAGTTGGCCGCTCGAAGACATTGGTCTTGTTTTATCATGTAGTCTTCTTCAACCTTCCATTTTTTTCTAATCTCTTCAATCGCTTGCTTGTTCTCCAAGTTCTCCCTTTTCTGAAGGGTGTATTCTTGTTGGCATTTCAGCAAGTCTTCTTCTAGCTTCTTGCTCTTGGCAGTCAACTCTTCTATTTTGGTCTTTAACACCTTGGTTGCTTTATCTTCCACGACAAGTGATGGAACAAGAGTGCTTGCCGGGAGATAAAAGGGACTTCTGAAGGGTAATTTAACAATAGAGACCCTATTCAGGATCCATTCATGATTCTTCTCTCACAGCATGGCTCCGGGCCCTTAATTCTTTTCATTTTCAGTGGACTTCTTCCACACATTTGCTATATCCCGAATGGAAGAGGCATAGCTTCCCTTTGAGTAATACAAGATGAAAGGAGTGAGCGACTCTTTATTAGGTGGTCCAAGCAAAGGATAAGCTAGCTGATGCTTAGCTATGATGGGATTATAGTTGATGCATCCTTGCATACCAATAAGGGGAACATTTGGGTAATCTCTGCAGTGATGAACGATTGATTCAACTTCCAACCATTGGGGATACCATCTGACTTTCTCAGCCGTGAGCCCTACAAGGTGATTGGCCCACTCACGCCCGCTCTTCACCGCTAGTTGGCATAATTTTAGATTAGAAACAGGGCATTCGGCCTTAGAGACTTGGTGAAAGACATGAGATGTGAGCTATACATACAAAGCAAGTAGACAACAAATAACTCTCTTTTCACCTTGTGTATGGTAGAAATCCATAGTACAATACACATTTACCAATACAGCTTTCAAGCATGTGCTTGCGAGCTAGGAACATGGTGATAACATCATAATCCACATAGTTATCAATGTTGGGGAACAAGACAACACCGTAGATGGTAATAGCTAGAGTATCCATGAAGGCTTCCCAATCTTCCTTTTTCTGCCAGGACCTGTATGTGCTTCTCGAGAAATTCCCGAGTGAATCCGGGAGTCTGATTTCTATTCAGTTGCACACTCCTTAAGGTTTTAAGATGACGGTAAGGTATTTGTCCTTCCAAAGGCATCCCCAAGATTTGTTCGAATTCCTCAATAGATGGGGCGAACTGAAAGTCCCTAAATGTGAAGCATCTGAGAGACGGGTCGTAAAACTGTGTTAAGGCAGTGATCGCCTTAGTTTGCACTTCCACTTCTAAGAGCTTTAGAATCCTCCCATACTTTCTTGTAAAAATCATTTTCTGTGTTAAGTTTAATTTTCTCCACATTGTTTGTAGACTACCCTTGTCAATCCTTTTGGCCTTAACGTGTAATATGTTTCTTAATTCGGTTACATTTGTGTCACAACTATCAGATCTCATGTTAATTTCCATATTGCTCGAAGGTGCTCGCTAAGTTCCAAACAGCTTCCAGCAAGAACAAAGAGAAAGGAGAAAAAATCAGTTACTGTCATGTTCTGTAAACCGCTACTTCCTTATTACTTTATTGGAAAACATTTTCACTTTAAGAAGAAGCGGTCGACAAAACTCGTGTGGATCATGGATCTTTCAAACATCGTCAATATTTTGCTTGAAGAGAATTTGTGTTTTCATTTTTATTTTGATGATTGGGAAGATTTATAACCCAAGACTCAGAAGTACACGAAAAGAGAGGGAGCTGCTTATCCGTTAAAGGATTACTATTTTTTTAAAAAAAGTGAGTCATTTTTGGAATAAAGTAATCCTTTGAACGAGTAAGCAGTTCATCAATTTGTATTTAAAGGGAAAGCGAGAATGAGATAAGGTATAGTAAAGTCTGCCCTTTTGTGCCCTAAGTCAGGTTTTTCTGAAAGTCTTTTTCTAGGACCTATTGAAACATCCTAAGTTCAATTTGAGAGTAAACCGAGACCAGGAAAATTTTTCCAAAATCAGAGTAGATGCAAGGGTAAAAATGAGTAGCTGTGAGTTAAGGAGGGTGGAATTAGGAAAAGAAGGAGAGAGAGACAGAGTACCACCCATCCTTAAGGTAAATAGCGAGAGGTGCAGAGCGTGAGCGAACCCAGCAGTGCCGACTCACTCCGGCTGGATTCAATATCGCTCAAGCGAGACAACACGACACGCTTGGGCAAAGTTCGCATAGCTTAAGCGTGACCCATCAGAGACCTTCCTTACGCCCACACTCTCTGGAGCGAGCACTTAGCCGCTGAGGCGAGTAACTCCACTCGGTATTCCCATCCCTCGGATTTCAGAATTTATATCCACTCAGAAAGGTCCTTACCCGTGATTCATTCGGACTAACCCCCTTTATACCTATAAGCTCCTCTTCGGGAGTTTACCACACACTTCATAACTTCATTTCATCAAGCCATGGATATTTACCACTTGGGAGATGATTCCCGTAGTCATTTCACTCGGATTCCACACGTACATCTCACTCGGAATATTCTTCACAGTCTATTATCACACGGTTATTTCACTCGTTCTTCACCCGACACACTTAATCCTTATCCCCCAAGTCCTCTCACTAGTTTAAGTCTCACCTAAGAATCTTCTAGCTTCCCATAAGTTCACTATAATGGATTTCACTAAGAATCTTATAGGTCACTCTTCAGTCAGAATACTCACTCGAAACATGCTGTTACGCTCCACTCGAGGAATTCCTAACAGTTTATCACTTTGAAGGATTCAGGTCAACCCCCTACTCGGAATTACACGACCTCATTCACCCGGAACTTCTAGACCTTTCATCACTTGGGGTAAAGTCACTATCTCACTTCCCTCAGCAGCAATTTAGTTCCATCATTACCTAAGGTCGTACTAACCTCCCACGCTCGGAAGTACATATATGGGCATAACACTCAGATTTCACGCACCGCATAGAATACAGTACGACATAAGTATATATGTAGGAGTGCATATCAATAATTACAAACACATTGTCATACTCTTAACCCAAGAGGGTTCAATTTCTGATTTAAGAGACTAAGATCAAAATATGAGCCGGCCAAGGCTTAACCAAAACCTTATACATAGTATCTATATATATACAGATATTTCCATAGTGCACAAGCATTCCACTCGGCGTACAGCTTCACCTCCACTCGTTGTTCCGGGAGACATTCACTGAAAAATTATAGCCATAGTAGGGGTGAGCTTTTACATATAAAATGACAGTTAGTGACTCGGCATTAGCATCAATACTTACACTCACGTTCACTCGGGTTGCATTCAATTTGGATTTCAGCCATGCAGAATATGATACTTTCAAGGACATACACTTACATACATATTACGTGAAGTTCATTTTCAATCATACAAAAGCATGCATCAACTCATTCAGAATTCACTCGTATCACTCCGAGCCATACCACTCATCCTATCCTAACCAACATTCATCTACATGCATGCCTGCAGATCCGACTTAGGCAATGATTTTCAGTTACAGGTTCCCTTACTGGCCTCTCGTCCATTAGCCTTTCCCGCATGGTACCGGCCTCCCATTGACGTCTCGAGACTTAACTCTAGCTCCTAGGCTACCACGGGCTCTCACAGGATCTAGCCAAGGGTCTATAGCTGGAGATCATTTTGTTGGGGCTCCTGACCTTCCACGGGTCACCCCATTCCTGTACATGCAGCCTATATGCTTAAACAACGAGCATCCTCAATTATCCGACTCATTCCTCGTAACCATTAGCATCATATCCGATCCAACATATTTCCTACATTCAATCATCCATCGTACCAGCATACACAGTACTCAAACGGTTCATGTTTACAATACCTCAAATGAAATCAGCCAACAATCACACATACGTATCCTCTCGGTATTAACAGTAATAAGAACATGTATCACATGTGTTTATGTATAACCAACTATCAGAATTCAGCACAACGACCCTGAATACATGCATACAATTGTATAACCATAATTAGGACTCTGCAATCACACACATGGCATTCAAGGATTCACAATCATGCATTGCACACAGTCATCACAGACATATTCATACACACACAAGGTGATACGTTTATCCGGTACCGTCCATCAACCATGCATTTGACATGCAAGCGCCCCCTACCTTCTGAAGGGACTCGAGAAGCTCTTCTGTTTTCCGATGTTTGGTCTGATGCTCTGTCTGCCTTGTTCAGTCCCCTTCGCACAGTCGTACTCTGCAATCAGCTTGGGGATAGGAAGTTGTTCTTCCTCTGCTTTGATGATCGTCCTTCACTAACCGAAGGAGACTCTGACCCTTCTGCAGCACCGTCGTCGTGGGTTTCCAGAAACAGAGAATAAGGACGGGGGAGAAGAGAAGAGGATGAAGAACGAAAAAGAGAAGAAAAGAGAGGATGAAGCAGTGGAGAAAGATGAATAACCACAGTGGCACAGGGCGTATGTATATGCATACGAAGAGAAGGAGAGTGGGGTAGGAAAGCGTGAATCGCAGCCCCACTCACGTGACCCACCAATCATAAGCAACCAACCATTAACAATTAAGCATAATTAATCTGCCATTATTTCTTAAGTTAGACTAATTAAGTTAATTATGATTAACAAATAATTTCCTACTTTGAAATTATAATCTTAATGGATTAATTTCATTCGGTATCTAATTTCAAAATTGGGATGTTACAATTCTCCCCCTCTTAAAAGAATTTCGTCCCCGAAATTCACTCGGTAACTCACCTTGATTAAACAACTCAGGGTACTGTTGCCTAATGGCATCCTCGCGTTCCCAGGTGTATGAGGTATACCCGTCTTGTTGCCACTCCACTTCAACCAGTTGCACATTCTTTCTCCTCAAACGCTTTACTGATCGGTCCACAATTCTAGTTGGTACAGTTACAATGGTTAGATCTTCCTTGATTTCTACTCCACCATCAGGCATTGTGTGAGTAGAATCGGGTAGATATTTCTTTAGTTGAGACACATGAAATACATTATGCAATCGGGATAGGTGAGTCGGTAATGCTATTCGGTATGCCATGGAACCGACTCGTTCCAATATCTCATAAGGCCCAATGTATCGGGGGTTCAACTTTCCACTTTTCAAGGCTCGCCCGACTTCTTTGCTTGGTGAAATCTTTAGAAACACCCTATCTCCAACTGAATATTCCAGTGGTTTGGTCCATCTTTCATAGTAGCTCTTCTGTCTGTCTTGAGACACCTTCATTTTATCCTTAATTATCTAGATCTGTTCTGAGGTTTGCTTCACAACCTCCGACCCCAATAGTAAACTCTCACCCATTTCCGACCAACAGAGTAGGGTTCGGCATTTTTGGCCATACAGGGCTTCATAGGGCGCCATACCAATACTGCTGTGGTGGCTATTGTTGTACGTAAATTCGATCAAGGGAAGGTACTATTCCCAACATCCACCATGCTCCAACACACACGCTCTCAGTAAGTCCTCTAGACTTTGTATCGTTCGCTCGGATTGTCCATCCGATTGGGGGTGGTAGGCGGAACTTAACCAAAGTTTCGTGCCCAACTCCTGGTGCAGGCTGGTCCAAAACCGGGACATGAATCTAGGATCCCTATCCAATACGATAGAAGTTGGCACTCCATGCAGTCGGACAATTTCGCGAATATAAATCTGAGCCAACTTATGTAACGGGTACCTCATGTTCATAGGCAGAAAGTGTGCGCTTTTCGTCAATCGGTTAACAATGACCCAAATCGAATCATGACCCGCTCGGGTGTTTGGTAACCCCATGACAAAGTCCATGGCAATTGAGTCCCACTTCCACACGGGAATCTCCAGGGGTTGCAATGCATCGTATGGCTTCTGGTGCTTGACTTTCGATTTCTGACAGGTGATACACCGAGCCATATATTCCACTATATTTCTCTTTAATCCGGGCCACCAGAATTGTAGTCTTAGATCATGGTACATCTTCGTGGCACCCGGGTGGATGCTTAGCAGGCTCTTATGGGCTTCATCAAGCACCATCCTTCTTAATTCTCCCCCACCCGGTACGTATATTCTATTTTTCACTCGAAAAATCCCATCTGATCCCTCCGTCAAGGACAAGTCCTTACCCTTGGCCTGAGTCTTCTTTAGATCAGCCAAGTAGGGATCTAACTTCTGTTGCTCGAACACTAACTTCAGGAACTCGTTGGAAATCTTCAATGTACCAAGTGTTATTTTTTGAGCCGAAGAGACGTCAACATGCAAGTTCATATCTCGGAATTGATCCAATAACTCCACCTCTCTCACCATCATCACAGCCACATGGAGGGATTTCCAACTCAACGCGTCAGCAATGACGTTCGCCTTACCCGGATGATACTTCAACTCGAAGTCATAATCTTTTAAAAATTCCATCCATCTTCTCTGCCTCATGTTCAACTCCTTCTGGTCGAATAAATATTTGAGGCGTTTGTGGTCGCTGTATACTTCGAACTTAGAACCGTACAAGTAATGCCTCCATATCTTCAACGTGAAAACCACAGCTGCCAATTCCAAGTCATGGGTCAGATAATGCTGTTCGTGAGGTCTCAATTGCCGAGAGGCATAAGCTATCACTCGGTCCTTCTGTATTAGTACGCACCCCAGGTTGAGTCCCGACGCATCACAATAAACCACAAAGCTCTCTTGCAAGTTTGGCAATGCCAACACTGGAGCGGTCGTCAACTTATTGTTTAACTCTCAGAAACTACTCTCGCACTCGGAACTCCAAACGAAAGGGACGTTTTTCCGAGTCAGCTTGGTCAGTGGTAGAGTAAGCTTAGAAAGACCTTCAATAAACCTTCTATAATAGCCAGCTAGGCCCATAAAGCTCCTTATCTCCGAGACCGACTTGGGTCTCTCCCATGCCATTATAGCTGCCACCTTTGATGGGTCCACCGAGACACCTTCCATGGAAATTACATGTCTGAGAAAGTGGATCTTATCCATCCAGAAATCGCACTTCGAAAGCTTTGCAAACAACTACTTCTCCTTCAATACTTGGAGTACCGCTCGGAGGTGTTTTTCATGCTCCTCTGGGGTTTTGGAATAGATTAAGATATCGTCAATAAAAACAACTATGAATCAGTCTAGATATGGGTGGAATATACTGTTCATGTAATTCATGAATACAGTAGGGGTGTTTGTCACACCGAACGGCATCACTACATACTCGTAGTGGCCATACCGAGTCCTAAAGGCAGTCTTTGGAATATCCGAGTCCTTCACCCGGATTTGGTGGTATCCCGATCGTAAATCGATCTTTGAGATGATTGAAGCACCATGCAGTTAGTCAATCAAATCATCGATTTTGGGCAACGGGTATCGGTTCTTAATCGTGAGTTTATTCAGCTGTCGGTAATCTATGCATAATCTTATGCTGCCATCCTTCTTTTTGACAAGTAGTACAGGTGTGCCCCATGGTGATACACTCGGTCTAATGAATTGTTTTCCGAGTAACTCATCCACCTGCTTTTTCAACTCAGCCAATTCTGTTGGGGACATTCTATAAGGTGCACTGGAGACTGGCTCAGCTCCAGGAATCAAGTCTATAGAGAATTCAACTTCTCTATTCAGAGGGACACCCGACACGTCCTCCGAAAACACTTCGGGGAATTCACAAACAGTCGGAATATCGTTCACCCGGGCTCTACCCTCTTCCTCAGTTAAACAAAGCATCATAAATAGCTGAGCTATACCTTGTACCATGTAATCTTCATTGTTCTGCCTCGGAAAAATTACCCTTCGGTTTCGACAGTCCACCAATACCTTATTGGCTGAAAGCCAATCTATGCCAAGTACAATATCGAGGTCCTTTACAGGCACGCACACCAAATCGAAGGTGAAGCTCCGATCGCCCAAGACAAACGTTATATCTTTACACATCGATGATGTCAACACCTTAGTGCCAGTCAGATTGGCTACTTCCAAAGTCCGATCCATATACACAGTCGGTAACTTTAAACGTCTTATACACTCATCAGCTATAAAAGAATGGGTGGCTCCAGAATCAAAAACTACATTAAGTGTATATCTACCGAGTAAGCACTTACTTTGCACCAAGTCATTCGCTTGTGCAGCCTCCTCCGCGTTGATGGCGTATACTCTCCCAGCAGCTGGTTGGTCGGTATTTCTTTTTCGGTTATTTGGAGCGAACGTCATATTCCCTCTGGCTCCATTATCTCTGCCCCCTGATCTTTGGCCACCATTCCCACGGCCTCTCCCTCGGAAGCCTCCATGATGCACGTGGGCGTCTGTTTGGCGTAATTGAGGACAGTCGGGGCGGATATGCCCCTTCTCATTGCAATGAAAACATATGACATTTCCTCCCCATCACAATTCTGAGCAAAGTGGTCGCCACCACATTTAAAACACTTGCCAAATCTTGGACGTCAACCAATCTGTCCCCCTTGACTATTCCGACCGTTATATCTAGCAGAGGGTCCACTTCTTCCAACGTTACCTGATCTCTTGAAGCGTGACTGTTGAGGCCTCAAGGAGGGTTCTGCCTTACTGTTCTGGCCCAAATGGGCCTTGTCATCTTCTTCAAAAATCCTACATTTATTCACCAGTACTGGGAAACTTCTAATTTCTTGGTATCTGCAAGCTCTTTTAATGTCCGATCGTAGTCCGTTCTCGAATTTGAGGCATTTAGAACTCTCAGTCCCGGGTTGTTGGAAGGGCGGATAAAACAGACACAGCTCGTCAAATCTGGCTGCGTATTCTTCTACAGACATGGAACCCTGTTTCAGTTCCATAAATTCTAGTTCCTTCAGAATCCTCTCTGTGTCGGGGAAATATTTTTCTAGGAAGCACGTTTTGAAATTTTCCCAGGTCAGCATCAACCAGTCGGTTTCTGGCAATCTTCCACCAGTTTTCTGCTTCGTCCCGCAGCATGTACACTACGCAATCCACCTTCTGGGCCTTGGTACAGTGAAGGCCCCCAAAAATCCTCTCTAACTCTTGAGTCCACTTGTAAGCTGCCTCGGGGTTAAGTCCCCCTTGAAACTCACTCGGCTTCCTCTTTAGGAAGCGATCCAATACTTGGCCATCTTCAGCTCGAGGCTAGCCCTGCCTCTCAAACACGTCCGCAAAACGTTGGAATACCGCGGCTATGGCTTCCATGCTTTGACGATTCGTCATTACTTATCCTGAAATTAACACCCCTTCAAGGATAAGTATACAAGTTACTCATTACCGATCGGGTCTCACCCCAACATTCAATAACTATAGCACATTATACCATCCTATATATCACATAATCAATCGGACCAGGAGGGGAATAATCTCCTATCCTCAATTCAATATTTTAACATCGTTCATGTTCAACAAAATATCACAATAATAATGACCACTCAGTCATAATGCACACAACCGCTTACACTCGGTAAGCATACCTTGGCCTTGGACCTTTTAGGTCTGCTCTGATACCAAAATGAAACATCCTAAGTTCAATTTGAGAGTAAACCGAGACCAGGAAAATTTTTCCAAAATCAGAGTAGATGCAAGGGTAAAAATGAGTAGCTGTGAGTTAAGGAGGGTGGAATTAGGAAAAAAAGGAGAGAGAGACAGAGTACCACCCATCCTTAAGGTAAATAGCGAGAGGTGCAGAGCGTGAGCGAACCCAGCAGTGCCGACTCACTCCGGCTGGATTCAATATCGCTCAAGCGAGACAACACGACACGCTTGGGCAAAGTTCGCATAGCTTAAGCGTGACCCATCAGAGACCTTCCTTACGCCCACACTCGCTGGAGCGAGCACTTAGCCGCTGAGGCGAGTAACTCCACTCGGTATTCCCATCCCTCGAATTTCAGAATTTATGTCCACTCGAAAAGGTCCTTACCCGCGATTCATTCGGACTAACCCCCTTTATACCTACAAGCTCCTCTTCGGGAGTTTACCACACACTTCATAACTTCATTTCATCAAGCCACGGATATTGACCACTTGGGAGATGATTCCCATAGTTATTTCACTTGGATTCCACACGTACATCTCACTCAGAATATTCTTCATAGTCTATTATCACTCGGTTATTTCACTCGTTCTTCACTCGACACACCTAATCCTTATCCCCCAAGTCCTCTCACTAGTTTAAGTCTCACCTAAGAATCTTCTAGCTTCCCATAAGTTCACTACAATGGATTTCACTAAGAATCTTATAGGTCACTCTTTAGTCGGAATACTCACTCGAAACATGTTGTTACGCTTCACTCGAGGAATTCCTAACAGTTTATCACTCTGAAGGATTCAGGTCAACCCCCCACTCGGAATTACACGACCTCACTCACCCGAAACTTCTAGACCTTTCATCACTCGGGGTAAAGTCACTATCTCACTTCCCTCAGCAGCAATTTAGTTCCATCATTACCTAAGGTCGTACTAACCTCCCACGCTCGAAAGTACATATATGGGCATAACACTCAGATTTCACACACCGCATAGAATACAGTACGACATAAGTATATATGTAGGAGTGCATATAAATAATTACAAACACATTGTCATACTCTCAACCCAAGAGGGTTCAATTTCTGATTTAAGAGACTAGGATCAAAATACGAGCCAGCCAAGGCTTAACCAAAACCTTATACACAGTATCTATATATATACAGATATTTCCATAGTGCACAAGCATTCCACTCGGCGTACAGCTTCACCTCCACTCGTTGTTCCGGGAGACATTCACTGAAAAATTATAGCCACAGTAGGGGTGAGCTTTTACATATAAAATGATAGTTAGTGACTCGGCATCAGCATCAATACTTACACTCACGTTCACTTGGGTTGCATTCAATTTGGATTTCAGCCATGCAGAATATGATACTTTCAAGGACATACACTTACATACATATTACGTGAAGTTCATTTTCAATCATACAAAAGCATGCATCAACTCATTCAGAATTCACTCGTATCACTCCGAGCCATACCACTCATCCTATCCTAACCAACATTCATCTACATGCATGCCTGCGGATCTGACTTAGGCAATGATTTTCAGTTACAGGTTCCCTTACTGGCCTCTCGTCCATTAGCCCTTCCCGTATGGTACCGGCCTCCCATTGACGTCTTGAGACTTAACTCTAGCTCCTACGGCTACCACGGGCTCTCACAGGATCTAGCCAAGGGTCTGTAGCTGGAGATCATTTTGTTAGGGCTCCTGACCTTCCACGGGTCACCCCATTCCTGTACATGTAGCCTATATGCTTAAACAACAAGCATCCTCAATTATCCGACTCATTCCTCGTAACCATTAGTATCATATCCGATCCAACATATTTCCTACATTCAATCATCCATCGTACCAGCATACACAGTACTTAAACGGTTCATGTTTACAATACCTCAAATGAAATCAGCCAACAATCACACATACGTATCCTCTCGGTATTAACAGTAATAAGAACATGCATCACATGCGTTTATGTATAACCAACTATCAGAATTCAGCACAACGACCCTGAATACATGCATACAATTGTATAACCATAATCAGGACTCTGCAATCACACACATGGCATTCAAGGATTCATAATCATGCATTGCACACAGTCATCACAGACACATTCATACACACACAAGGTGATATGTTCATCCGGTACCGTCCATCAACCATGCATTTGACATGCAAGCGCCCCCTACCTTCTAAAGGGACTCGAGAAGCTCTTCTGTATTTTGACATTTGGTCTGATGCTCTGTCTGCCTCGTTCAGTCCCCTTCGCACAGTCGTACTCTACAATCGGCTCGGGGATAAGAAGTTGTTCTTCCTCTGCTTCGATGATCGTCCTTCACCAACCGAAGGAGACTCTGACCCTTCTACAGCGCCGTCATCGTGGGTTTCCAGAAACAGAGAACAAGGACGGGGGAGAAGAGAAGAGGACGAAGAACAAAGAAGAGAAGAAAAGAGAGGACGAAGCAATGGAGAAAGATGAATAACCACAGTGGCACAGGGCATATGTATATGCGTACAAAGAGAAGGAGAGGGGGGTGGGAAAGCGTGAATCGCAGCCCCACTCACGTGACCCGCCAATCATAAGCAGCCAACCATTAATAATTAAGCATAATTAATCTGCCATTATTTCTTAAGTTAGACTAATTAAGTTAATTATGATTAATAAATAATTTCCTACTTTGAAATTATAATCTTAATGGTTTAATTTCATTCGGTATCTAATTTCAAAATTGGGATGTTACACCTATAGCCTGTCTAACAGTGGACTCCTCACATTGGGAGGCTTGTACTAGACTTCTAAAAGGTCACTAGAGCCAAGATCCTACTCTGATGTGACCACAACAGTAGGGAATCTGCTAGGTGCATACATCATGAAAGGTCAAACTCTAGTTGAGGTTTTTACGATCACCGGATGGGAAGTACATCCCAAACGACACTGCTACCAACCTCCCATAACTTAAGCTTCACTTGGGGCCCGGGTATAGGGCGCCACTCATAAGTGTGTGTAAATTATGAGTATAGTGTATGAAAGGGCATTCAATACCTGTACCTTACCCCATCCTGCACAAAAAACAAACACAGAACAATAACAAAATAAAGTCGTCTACCCTAAGGTTCAACAATCACACAGACATTAATAGAACATAAATAACAAAATACATACAAAACAGAAACCACATACAAACATTGATAGAAAATAAAATAAAGGAAGAAGTTAAATAATTAACAGACTATTTAAAAACATGCGCTATCAACTTGATTGGCTTGACTCTTAAAAAAAGTCCCAGTGGAGTCGCCATATGTCGTGATCGGGATCAAGACGGGATGGCCGATCCTTAAAAATAAAACGACATTTCGAAATCCATTCGAAAAGAAAATAGGGAGTCGCCACCAATATTTTTTAGGATAAAAATATCGGGAAAAACCTCTTTTAAAACACTGGTTATAAAAATGAAATTCTAAGTTCGGGGGTCGAATTATAGGTGAGGAAGGTATTAGCATCTCACAACTATCCGTTATAAAACGGTTACCTTAAATTGATAGCGCACACTTCAAAATAGTCTAGAAATTATTTTAACTTCTTTTATGAAAAGAAACATATACAATGACAGCATACGAAAACAGACAAAATAGATATGAAAGTTTAAAATAAGATTAACAGGACGCTCATCCAAATTAATCTTAAATCGCACAATCTGACTAAGTAAATACAATGAAATACCAAGCAGTGACAGTAAGGGATTAGACGATAAGAAACTAAACAGTAAGAAAATAGTAATGGTAGAAGACTAAACAGTGACAGTAAAAAAAGGAAACAAACAATGATAGTAGAAGATTAAAATAGTTATAGCAAGAAATAACAAAGTAATGGCAGTAAGAAACTTGACAAAACGGTGACAGTAAGAAGCTTAACAAAACAGTGATAATAAGAAAGGACACACAGTGGCAGTAAGAAACTTAGCAGAATATCGACAGTAAGAAAGAGTAAAAAACAATAACAATAAGAAACGAAAAACAGACACAATAAGAAATTTGACAAAATAACAATAGTAAGAAAAAGTAAAACAGAGTGAAAGTAAAGGTTGACAGGACGTCTTATCTAAATTAACCTTAATTTGTACATAAATTTAAAGATTAAAATAAAATTAATGATATAAAAAAATAAAGTTGATTAAGAAAATATTATTTTTAACAAAAATATTAAAACATGAGACTAACAAGACGTCGTGTCTAAATTAACCTTATTTTAAAGAAAATAATATTCTAATAAAAATATTAAAAACATGAGATTAACAAGACGTCTAAATTAATCTTATTTTAAAGAAAATATTATTTAAATAAAAATATTAAAACATGAGATTAACAAGACGTCGCCTCTAAATTAACCTCTTTGCGACAATAAAATTTTAAAATGTTGACTATATAAAATTAATCGAAATAATAGCAGAGACATAGAAATTAATAACGAGAAAATGGGCCCGACAGGAATTGATTCCCGCTCCTACGTATTCTTAAAAGTATTGAGAAATCAGGGTTACGTAGTTCTTTGGGAAAAATTAATTTTGAAAATATTTAAATTGTTTTTGATTGATTTTGATTTTTAATAATGAAAAAAATTCATGAGGAAGGAGAAATACAAGGCGAAGTACTTCACACGTGCACAATCCTTTGAAATCTCGTAACAGTGATGTAGGCAAAAGTAATTTTGCACGAGATTGCTCATAAGATTTTGAAACAATTATTCTAAAAGGAAATATACATTTAATATATAAAAACTTAACATGAAACTATTTATTTTAATTATTTTTTTATTTTTACCATAAATAAATACTACTCATATATATTTAAAATTTTTTTTAGAATTTTGTGATTTTTATTTTACTCTTAGCATAAAATCTATTAAATTTAAAAATAATTTTTGATTTATTATGACTAAAGCTAAAAAATCATTTTTTATTTTTTATCCAAAAAATATATATTATTATTTTATTATAAATTATAAACACAAAAATTAAAACATTTATTAAATATCCTAAAAATAAAAATATTAAAACATTTATTTAACATTGGGCTTTTAAAGCCCATTTCCTAAGAGGGAGAAAAAAAAGAAATCTTTTTAAGAATGGGCCTTACTAGTTGAGGCCCAATTAAATTAACCTAGAAATAAAAGAACAGAATGAAAGGGAGAGAGGGCTGCTGGTTCTGGGTATTGAGAAAGAGTGCGCGAAATAGAGAGGGGGGGAAGGGAAATAGTGAGAAAGTGAAACAGAGGGAGAGTAAGAACAGAAACTAAGTGAGGGGGGAAGAGTGAGTGACGGAGAGACGGAGGAGAGAGAGTGAGAGTGACGGAAATAGTGAGGGAGAGAGTGAGAGGGAGACACCGAGAGAGAGATTGAGTGATAGAGGGGGAAAGTGAGAAGAGACCGAGAGACAGAGAGTGAGGGAGAAGCAGAAAGACAGTGAAGGAGAGGGAGAAGAGTGAAAGAGCGGATCAGAGAGAGAGAGACTCACCGAGAGGGAGTGAGTGAGGTACCGAGAGGGAGAGTGAGTGACGAGAGGGAGCGAGTGAGAGACAGAGAAGAAGCAAAGAGTGAAGAAGGAAATATACCAAAGTTTTTTCTTCTGATCTATATTTTTGCTTTGTTTTTCTCTTGATCTGTGTTTGCATTCGTTGTTGGTCTCTTTAATTTCGTGGCCTTTGATGTTTTTTATGAGGAAAAAATGGTGGGTTGTTGGGTATGATGAAGAAGATGAAGGTGAGAGTAGGAGAAGACCAGATCTGAATTCCGGACTGGTTTTCCGGAATGATGGGGTAAGAAAAATTATTATTTAGTTTTTATTATTTTAAAAAATGGTGTACACAGTATTTATTTCTTCATTATATATATGTATAAAAAATATTCAATACTCCTTATAAAAATCTCTTTTATTTTACAAAAATTTCCCCTTGGTAGTTTTTCTCAAAATATTATTAATGCTATAAAATTCTGAAAGAAGGTAATCGTAACTAACGTCTTATTTTCGCGTGATTATGCTGAATTTACTAGTAAAATTCTAGTCGATAAATTTATTTAAATTAGCAAGGCTTACCGGGAAAATGTAATAAATTACGTAAAATATTCAAAAATTTATATATAATTACAATCATATTGAATTTCTAACCGCACCCACACAATGGTCTAAGTTTTCAATATTTTACATAATGACTTTATTTCGAATAAAAATTTTGACGGGACGTACGGATATTAAAACTTGTTTTACAAACTCACCAAAGTGCATTAAAATATAAAAATAAATTTCTAATCGCCAACGATAATGATAAATCGTATAATTTTTGCTACATCCTTGATAAATTAAAATTAGGAAAGTAAAATTAAATGATAAATTAAGTTGGAATTAAGGGAAATAGAATTTTGAAATAATATATGGCTTAAAGAAGGTATACTTGAAAGAAAATAGAATTTAAAATAGAAATTTCAAGAAAACAGAATCAGAACTCTGAAGCGTGGCGTGGCGTGGCTGGTACACGTAGCATTAAGTGTAAATTAGTGAGCTGACGAGTAGCGTTAGTGAGACGCGTAGCGCCAGCGTCACGACTTGTTTTAAAACAGGGACATGTAAAACAGTTGGGCAGAAGCTCTTTTCTTTTATTTTCCTTCTCCTCCATGCGATTTGGCTTGAACCATGGTGAAGTATTGATTTTGGTGGTTTTTGGACCTTGGGAAAGTGAGGTAATGCCAATGGGACCTTCAATTTCAATTATTCTCTTCTCCTTCTCTTCTTCCTCTCTTCAAATCGTGGATGCATGTGGTATATGGAACTTGGGTTCTAAGTTTTTGTGTCTTTAGAAGCTTGGGATGTAAGTTTGAAGGTATGAGGAGGATAATGTACTAATTAGTTTGATGTTTCGGTAACTGTAGGTACTGGAACGAGCGTGGGATGAGCGACCAACAAAGTGGGCATCGAATTCGGAAAAGGAGTTGTGAATCAAGCAATCGGAGGACGCAACCGACACCAAGAACAAATTGTTGAAACTTGGAATCAAGGTAAGGGGGGATGTTCAGCTCGTAATTAATTAGGATCGGTATACGTAATAGTTTAGCAAATTTAGGAATTCATTAGAAGTTATTAAAAATAGTGTAAATTACTTAGTTATGATTTAAATAATTATTTGAGTATGGTTGTGCGTGATTTGATAGCAAAGTGTTAGAAATTATGTTAAAAGAATTGATTTTGTGATTGGAAGTAAGAAAATAAATAAGTGGATGATGCAAATGGTGTGCTAGAATAAGTAAACGTTGTTTTGTTAATAAATATGTTTATGTGGTAAGAATAGAGAGGATTGATCATGGTATTATTTGATGTAAGTAATGAAATGATGTTGAAATAATGTGTATGGCATGATGTAGATGGGGTTTGGCAAGTCAACCGCCCTGTGGAATGATTAAATGTCAGTTTCTGACAAGTTGTGAATGGATTTGATAATAACTATGCCATGATAATATGAAATTGTATGCAAGTATGTGGTATGGGACGACCAACGGTATGTTGTACCTCTCATTTTCTGGCTCCCGTGGCCTTTGTGCCCAGTTAAGCTACCTAGTGGTCGAGGTGGGGAGCCAAGTCAGGCTCGGTGAACCAAGTCGGGTTCACGGGATGTCAAGTCGGACTCCCAGCTGAAGGCCGATCCTTTTTAGTATCTGGATACTAGGAGTCAGATGCATGTGAGTCAGTTGTAAAATACATGGGTATATGTTTGATGATGGAATATGAATTAGTACTTATGATGTTCATGATAGAATTGATGATTAATGAATATTTGATGATGAAATATGAATTATTGTTTGTAACATACCCCGATGAGTTTTAGGACTTTTGGTAATTATAGTATGTAATAGATGATAAATAGAGCTATAAACGTAAAGGTAAGGTGATGAAATAATAAGAATTATAGTGCTTTAGTTAATTAGGTATTTTAAACATTTACTTATCATTCTATATGAATTATGATATGCCAAACACTCACCCTTGATGTGGTTTATTTCATTTTAGTAACAAGTGACAGGGAGGATCCCAATGCCCGGAGATGCGCCAAGCAGAGGGTTGATGTCAAGGATGAATGAATTTATGCAATAAGTGAATATGTATGTAATAGGTGGTTAGCTATGTTTGATGAGTCGATTATGTTATGTTTAAGTGATCGTTAAATTAAATTATTGATGATGATGATTGATGATGATGATTGCAGTTTGAATTATGAGGATTAGCTATGTAATGTGTGAATTTAATGTTTATGGGCATAGAGCGAATGTGGAATGATTGATTATTGATTGCTATGGGCAGGTCTTGTTGACAACATGAATGATGGTTGTTATGTGCATGACTGTGGTGTGTATGATTAGTATATGATATATATGGGATGTACTCATGAGAGGCATTGATAATTTGATTGATTTGGAGAATTATGCATATAGTGGATTTGTGAATTTAAGGAACTGAATAGGTGGATTTGAGATCTAAAAAATTTCCAATCCTTGTATACATCGTATTGATTATTCTCGATCGCTCTCGGTACTGTGTTTGAAAACTGCTTCAGGATTTTGATAATGACAAAGAAAACAAATTGAAGAATCATGACATGATAATTAAGTTCATAAGAGACTCAAAATGCAAAGGACAATATGTAATAAACTTCCCAGAAGTTTAAAACAAAGAAATACAAGAGTCTACACTAAATCAAGACCAGACTTAAGCTCTCTACAAAAGCATAATCGATTACAAAGACTAAGCTAATCTATTACAGAGCTGCGAAACAGGAAATAAATACATCAGGTATATGTCATAATCGATTATAGGACTGGGACAATCGATTACATTGATTCTGGAATGCACCTAATCGATTAAAACAAAGAGAATAATTAATTACACTATTGCAATAAAAGGGATAATGTATCAGGTATTTTTCCTAATCGACTACAAGGCATGACTAATTGATTATAGAGGTTCTGTTTGATGTATAATCGATTATATGAGTTACGTAATCGATTACAGTGCTGCGTAGAGGAATTAAATGCATCAAGTATAATGCATAATCAATTGCAAGGATACGACATAATCGATTACATTGACATAATCGATTACAGGAAAAGACACAATCGATTACACAGCCACTGGAAAAGTAAACTAATGGAATACAGTGAAGCATAATCGATTACACTAGTGTCAGAATATGGGGAAATGTTTTTAAAGTGCAGATCCAGCTCATTTCTCCATTCCCCACTCTATGCCCATTCAAGCTACTTAAGCAATCAAGGAGAAAATCATTCATAGCTTGTACTTGTGCCTTGTGAGTTCATTTTCTGTGTATAGTTTCATTATTCTGAAACTTAGGTTCTAAATTTACATATCCTCTCTTGTTTAGAATTTGTGAAAGCCTTTCAATTGTATATCTACTCTATTGAGAGAGTTATTTGCTTGTAAACACAAACACCAAATAACAAGTTTCACTCTAGTTGTGAGTGGTCACAAAGGTTGGGGTTCAACCTTTAGGTATTGAGAGTTTGAGAGATTGGGTGGGGTGCCCTTGTGCTAGTGTGGATTAAGTTCTTGAGTGTGGGACACTAGGAAGCTGCAATTGCTCATAGCTTGTATCTCTAAACTTCAATAGTAGAAATCCTTCAAGTGGGTTGCTTGAAGGCGGGACGTACACCGGGGTGGTGGAACTCGTTATATTGGTTTGCAAGCTTCTCTTCCTTACTCTCTTGCATTTACATATTGCATCTGGCTGGTGTATTGTTTTTTATTGCATTACTTGAACTTGATTAATTTGGCTAGGCTAAGATCCAGCACACCAAGTGTTTGATAAATTGCCAAAGTGAATTCTGCACATCTTTCTTATCTTGTTTCTTGCATTATACTTGTTGTCTCTTACATATTATTATCTTGTGTCAAAAGGGAACCAATTTCAAAGGTTTTTCAAGCAAAAGTTTAAACCTCAATTCACCCCTCTCTTGAGTATTAAGGCCACTTGACTAACAAGTGGTATCAGAGCTTGACTCTTGGTAGATCAAGCTTAACAGCTTCAAGAGATTAAGATGGCCTCTATCTCATATAACATGATTCTCAAGGGTGGTGCTACAAATAGACCTTCAACTTTTAATGGAGAAGGTTATGCTTTTTGGAAAGAAAGAATGAAAATCTTTATACAGTCTATTGATTTGAAAATTTGGAATGCAATTGAAAATGGTCCCTATATACCTATGCATATTGTTGATGGAAAAGAAGTAGAAAAACTAATGGATGATTGGACTAGTGATGAGGAGAAAAAGGTCCAATACAATTACAAAGCTAAAAATCTCATCACCCTTGCTTTAGGTCCAGATGAGTTCTTTAGAGTTGTAACTTGTAAAACTGCTAAAGAAATGTGGGACACTCTCCAAATCACCCATGAGGGAACTAGTGATGTAAAAGATTCAAAAATTAGTACACTCACTAGTCAATATGAGAGTTTTAGGTTGAACTCCAGAGAAACCATTCTTGAAATGCAAAAGAGGTTCACATTAATCATAAATCATCTTATTACCCTTGGCAAGTCTTATACTAACAAAGAGCTTATTCATAAAGTATTGAAAAGTTTTACTAGGGAATGACAACCTCTGTCACCGCAATCAAGCAATCTCCAAACATCAATAATATATCTCTTGCAACATTGTTTGGAAAGCTTCAAGAACAAGAGCAAGAGCTCAAGGAATTGAAGAATACGGAGGAAGAAGAAAAGTCTTCCAAGAAGAAAGGGCTAGCTATCAAGGCCACTTCAATCGATGAAGAAGAATTTAAAAGTGACATTGATGAGGATGAAGAGTTTAGGCTGTTTGTGAAGAGATTTGGCAAGCTCATGAAAAATAAGAAGTCTCAAAGAAACTTGACAAACCAAGGTAAGAAACCTATGCTCAAAGATAATACATCCTCACCCTCTTATTTCAAATGTGGCAAGGAAGGACATTTGAAAACTGATTGTCCAAATCTAAAGAAGAAAAACAAAGAAAGAAGAGGTAGAAGATGAGCCTATATAGCATGGGACAAAAATGATGTGAGTAGCTCTGATGATTTGGACAATGAAGAAGCAAACTTATGCTTAATGGCCAACCACCAAGAAGAGCAAGATGAGGTAAATAATCTTGAACTTGATAAAGATGAATTATTTGATGCTTTTGAAGAATTGTATGATATATATATTAAACTATCTAGTAAATATAAGTTGTCAAGAAAAACCATAGAAACTCTTGAGATGCATCTAATTGAGCAAGTAAAAGAAAATGAAATTTTGAAAAAGAAAGCTGTTGAAAATCAAACTTGCTCAAAACCATGTGAACATATCAAGAAATGTGATCACCTAGAAAAGAAAATCTTAGACTTGAATAAAACTCTTGAGAAATTCACAAATGGTAGAGATAATCTAGATGCATTACTTGGAAAACAAAGATACATGTTTAACAAATCCGGTTTAGGATTTAATCCTACTAAGAAAGAAAAACATTACAAGAATTTCTTTGTACCTCCTAGAAAATCATCATCTCTTTTTATGAAATGTAATCATTGTGGTATTAAAGGTCATAATGCCTCATATTGCCATGTTAGAAAATTTGGACCAAAGGTTATAAGAAAGGTGTGGGTTCCTGTTAGCCAAGGCCTCAATACTCAAGAGGGGGGTGAATTGAGTATTTCAAATTTTTGCGCGGAATCCCCTTGAAAACGGTTAGTAATATACAAATGATGCAATATAAAAGAGATAATAATTATGAAGCACATATCATACTAAAATACTTTGAGTTGAAGGTACAATATTCAAGAATTGATTTTGATAAACAAGGCAAGTTATTAGTTTAGGAAATTCTTGAAATACTTGGTAGGCAATAATTAATTCCAATACAAATTTAACTTAAACAATTTCTAACAAATTAATTAAGCATAATTAATTTTCCAAGTTATTAATAATAATTTTTTACTAATTAATTTGCCAAGTTATTAATAATAATATTTTACTAATTAATTTGCGAAGTTATTAATAATAATATTTTACTCACTTATGCAATAATTAAATCCAACAAGATTTAAGTCAATTAATTCAAGGATTTAATTTAAGAAAATTTTAACAAACCAATTAGATATAAATATTTTAGCATGCAATTTAAATTCTCAATAATAAAGGAGTTTAAGAGAAGAGAGATAAACACATTCTCCCCCTTTTTGATGATGACAACAAATGTTCATCTCTTGGGGAGTTAGTTTTATAACAGTTATAGCTCATGATTTTGACAAACAAATAGCTCCCCCTTACTGATGCATTTAGATACCAATTACTGCTTTTGATCTTTAGAGTAATTCTCCCCCTTACTCATGCAATAGATACTAATTGTGGATTTGATTAATGTTATACCATTTTATTGCATACTACATGTTAATATCTAGAGTCAACAATCAACCACATAATTCATTTATCAAGTAAGCATATAATTTTTTTAATCAAGTAGGCACATAATTCTCTCTCCCTTTGGCATCATCAAAAACAAACAATAATAAGCATAGTAGAATTCATAGTAGAGATAAGTTCCATAAACCAATATTAATGAAAATCATAACCACAGAAAGAGAAATCGATGATAATCTTACATTTGGTATTTCTCCCCCTAATTAATGTAATAGATGTCAGTTGATACCACTTGTTATGTGATTATGTATTATAGGACCAAACATAGTCATAATTTAAAGGAAATACCATTTTTTTAAAAATCATATTATATCATGCAAGATAATATTCTCCCTTAAGCATGCAATTGTTTTGCTAACTGATTTTTAATCATGTAATTAATATCACTTTTCAAGTATGGTAAGCATCACATGATTCTTTTCAATTAAGCACACATGTAGTTCTCTTGATTGTTATCATTACTAGCACATTTGTTAATAAGTCAAAATATAAGTAAGTAATTTTCTCAATTATGGTAGGCACATAATCATTTCAAATAAGCACATAATCTTCTCCTATTTTGGCATTATCAAATACACAAGGATATCCTTCCAAGTAAGCATATAGGAGAATAGAAATAAAATTATAAACATAAGTGCCATAAATATAATCATAGAGAAGTGAAATCAAGGATAATCATTCATGTGTATGCTCCCCCTTACTACTGTAATTGATACCACTTATAAAAAAAATATACCACTTATTAACGTGTGAAACCAAATTGATCAAGTCTGATACCACTTGTTGGTCAATTTAATCAAGTCTGATACCATTTGTTTACTTTTTAATCTCATGATCTCCTCTTTTTAACAGATACCACTTGTTGAAACAATAGATATTGTAGTATAAATAGATACCACTCAAAAGTTAAATACCACTTGCATATAAAAATCCACTTGTTAATCATTTAATTAATAGTGCTTGATGCATTTCTAGGTATCAGAGCAGTAACAGAGAAGATTTTTCAATAATGTATACTTATATCAAGGTATCAGAGCAGGGATGAAGTGATATATACAACTTGTTTTCTTTTAATGACTTAAATCTAGTCAAGCACTTACATAGAGCACATATGGCATTTATCAAATATGTGAGAGAAAGCATTTTACATAGATAATTAGCAACACATAGAGACAAGTTACAAAAGCATATCATGGTCATTGTGTGGCTATAAATGTGTAATGCAAGTCATGTACTCATTGTAATCAATTTGCCATAACATATATGTCATATCACTTGTTATCTTGATGCTATGTATGATACCACTTGATGGATTTGCCAATTTAAGCTCTTGATATCAATTATTAACATTTAAGCATTTAGCACAAGATTGTTATCATTCAAGCATACATCATTCTTGATACTTTTGTTCAATAATTCTTTTCAAACTCAATGATGCATATTTTCAAATTTCTTTTCACAGTCAAGATCATGCATCATCAAACATACGATGCAGATAAGAATTATTATGTCAATCAAGATAGATACCAATTGCTTAAGCATAGTGTATCAAGGAAGATCATGTCATGCATCATCACTTAACATGTCATGTAACATTTCATGCATTGTCTCATGATGCATAGACATTTGACATTAATGTCTTTTGTTCATGCCTATGATGTTACTAGTCATGAAATTAAAGTCTAGGCAATCACTTGTTATAACATACATAGAGCATACATACTTTCTTTTAGGCATTATCAAAAACAACATATAATTGTATAAAAACATTTTGCCTAAGATAGACATTTTTTTTGTTGAAACATAGGGATAAGTCATAGAAGCATAACATAGTCCTAACTTAAAGCAACTATAAAATTTGTCATAATCAATTTGTCATAACATTTTCTTGATATAAAGCTCAATGCCTCTTGTTATGGAAAGATACTTGCTTGTTAGGAAGATTATATGACATACCACTTGTTAAAACAAATTATGCATAAATTATCAAATCATAGATGTCACTTGTACACGCAATATATGTATTTATTATCAAAACATAGTGGCAGTAATAACAAGTATAAGCTTAATCAAGATTATGTCCCCATGATTTCTCCCTTCTTATTAATTCAATTGATACCATTTAAAAGAAGACGCTTTCCATTTAGATACTAATTGTTAAAGGAAGATGCTTGTCATTTAAATATCACTAGTTAAACAACATATCTTTTGTTCAATAATCAATACATCATCAAGAATTTATACTTCATCAAAAATTTATACATCATTAAGAGTTCATGAACCATTAAGACTTTGAATCTAAGCATCAAGATTTAACATTTCAGCATTTTGATGTTTCAATCCTTCCTAACACACATGGATAGACACAAACAACCTTAATCTTAAGTTTTTCATGGAATCAAACATGTTATTCAAACAATCATTCATCAAACTTATTACCAATCATTTAAATCATCAAAAATCAAAATCATAAGGATATGCACATACATCATTGATCCTAAGATTTTAATGAATTTAAGGGGATTTTAAAGTTATTCATTCATCCATCTCAAAACTTTCACACCTTTCATGCTCAAACTCAAATATCACATATCAAATCAAAATTAGATCTTCACACATCAAAATTCATTATGAACAAGTATGGAATTTGGTTTTAAAAAAATTATTTAGACATTTCTAAGAATTCTTAATAAACTATTAGCCAAGTGCATGGATGTTTTAACATAATTAAGCATATAATCACATGGCAGACATGATATTTGATCTAGTAAAGTAAGGATCCGATCATACCTTGCAATTTTACAGTTCCTACGTTCTTATCTTTCTCATTCTTTGTTATTTGGAGTGAAAATTATGAGTCTTGATTCTTTGGTCATTCGTCAATAAGAAATTTCCGTTTTAAAGTATGCCTACAAAATTTAAAGTTTTATGGTACCCTTTGAGAGATGGGTCCTTTCTTGTTAGTTTAGGATTTCAAAGTTGTTTTTGGAATCCATACCTTTCTCATGCACTTTTGACAGGATTTCTTTATAAAGCAATTAGAAGATATATGACCATATATTCCACAATAGAAACATGTTGCATCCAAAGAATAAGTCATAGTAGAATTGTAATGGTTCCTATTTTGTTCTATATGCCACCTTTCAAAATGATTAGACATTGTATGACTCTTTCTTTCATGGTTTGCATATTTTAGAATAGGTATAGATTTTTCCTTAAGGGGTGCAAGGGGTTTCTTGTACTTCTTTTCCTTTTTAAAACTTCCATGACTTATTACCTTTCTATCAAGTGTATGCTTTTGATTTTCAAGAGATGCATCAAAACCATTTATAAGCTTCTTAAGTGTTTCTTTTAGATCTTTATTATCTTTTTCAAGAAGCATATATTTATCAAGTAACATACATTTCTTATCTCCATTACAAGTTCTAGGAGTGATATTTGAAGCTATTAATTCATCATTTTGAACTCTAAGATTTTCTTTTTCTATGTGAACATCATGCAATTCATTTTCAAGTTTCAAAATGGTTTGTTTTGAGCATGCATATTTCTTTGATAATAAAACAAATTTTTCATGCAATTCATCAAAATCTTCTAACAACTCATCTTTATCAATTTCACTTTCATCATCACTAGATTCATTTAGAGAACTTACCTCATTATCTTTAGAGTGCTTTGTCATAAGGCAGAGGTTGGTAAATTCTTCTTTCGATTCATCGAGCACTTTTTCCAGACTTATTTTGAATCCTTCATTTTTGCTAGTAAGAGTACTAATTCTTGCATCTTGATCATCATTAGTATTTCCATAAATTGTTTCAAGAGTTTCCCATATTTCTTTAGCATTGTTACAAGTAATAACTCTAGAAACATCATTAGGTTCTAATGCTAATGTGATAAGAATTTTAGCTCTTAGATTAAATTGTACCTTTCTTTCTTCTTCCTTAGTCCATAAGTTCATGGGCTTCATACATTCTATATTATTAACAATGTATTTGGGAATAAAAGGACCAAA
The DNA here is from genome assembly GCA_037962975.1 of Clitoria ternatea. NCBI lineage: Eukaryota > Viridiplantae > Streptophyta > Magnoliopsida > Fabales > Fabaceae > Clitoria > Clitoria ternatea. The sequence continues at coordinate 185,818,839 of CM075671.1, forward strand.
TTGAATAGCATTCCATACCTTGAGGTCATAGGATTGGACAAAGATTTTCATCCTTTCTTTCCAAATAGCATAGTTTTTACCATTGAAGATTGGAGGTATATTTATTGTACCATTTTATGGAAATGCATCATACAAGGTAGAGGCCATCTTGATCTCCTACAGCTGTTAAGCCTTGTGGCAAGAGTTAAGCTCTGATAGCACTTGTTAGCCAAGGCCTCAATACTCAAAAGGGGGGGAGGGGTGAATTGAGTATTTCAAATTTTTGCACGGAATCCCCTTGAAAATGGTTAGTAATATACAAATGATGCAATATAAAAGAGATAATAATTATGAAGCACATATCATACTAAAATACTTTGAGTTGAAGGTACAATATTCAAGAATTTATTTTGATAAACAAGGCAAGTTATTAGTTTAGGCAATTCTTGAAATACTTGGCATGCAATAATTAATTTCAATCCAAATTTAACTTAAACAATTTCTAACAAATTAATTAAGCATAATTAATTTGACAATTTATTAATAATAATATTTTACTAATTAATTTGCCAAGTTATTAATAATAATATTTTACTCACTTATGAAATAATTAAATCCAACAAGATTTAAGTCAATTAATTCAAGGATTTAATTTAAGAAAATTTTATCAAACCACTTAGATATAATGCAATTTAAATTCTCAATAATAAAGGAGTTTAAGGGAAGAGAAAATTTGCAAACCGATATAACGAGTTCCACCACCCCGATGTACGTCTCGCCTTCAAGCAACCCACTTGAAGGATTCCACTATTGAAGATTTGAGATACAAGCTTTGAGCAATTGTCTCCTAGTGTCCCACACTCAAGAACCCAATCGTCACTAGCAAAGGGCAGCCCACCCAATCTCACAATCTCTCAATAACCAAGGTTGAACCCCAACCTTAAAACTCTCAAAGTTTTGGTGTTTGGTTTACAAGATTTTTCTCTCTCAATAGAGTAGATATACAACTTCAAGCTCTCACAAAATAATAATAACTCTCACCGGGAGGATATGCAAATGTAAGCCCACTCAAAAATATTTTTCTCTCTTAAAAATTCTTTAAGAATTAATTTACCAATGAAATAAATAAAAGAGAGAATGTAACGAAGAGAGGAAGAAGGAAACAGAGGAATGCTTTCTGTTTTCATTGATGTGTTTTCACTGCCTCAGCTTCTTCTCCTTTTATAGGCAATTCAAAGGCAAGGTTTCCACTTCCGTTCCTCAATTTATGCAATCAATTTGAAATTTTTCTGCCTCTATGTTTCCAGCTGCGCTTGTTTTCTGGCTTGGAGAAAGAGATTGTCTGCCTCAATTAATGCAACGCCGTTTCAATTTGAGTCTTGAGAGAGATCAACACAATTTAATCTTCTGAAAACACATACTGATGTTTTCCATGATTCAACGCATGATTTAATTGATGAATTGATTAATCTAGTTTATTTTTACATTAGAAACAGCGAGTGAATCGATTCCTTGAGTCACTGAATTGATTCCTTGGTGCATTTCAAAGCAATGAATTGATTCATTAAGAGAGGAATCGATTCCCAGGTGTCTAATAATGCATGAATCGATTCCTAAGTAAGGGGGAATCGATTCCCAGCCTGTTCCTCTTTAAAATAATTATGTTTTGGCCCTCCTGGTATTATTTTTCATGTTTTTGACCCTTATCATGAATCTTCTTGAATTTTGACCCCTTTTTGATTATGTTTTTCATGATTCTTCCTCCTTTTGATCCTTAATATCATTTCTTGTTTCTTTGGATTTAGAATAATAAATTGCTTGATTTCTTGACCCGTATTAGCTTGATCTTCATGCTTTTGATTTTTCATTAATTGCTTTGTACAACATCCTTGTTCTTTGAGCATTGTTTTTGTCATCTCTTTGTCAACCACAATTTCCCTTTGTTGTTCTTCAATTCATCAAACATATATAATCCTTAACCATGTGTATTATTCATGTTTGTGCATTGTCTTTGTTAACATGCTTGTCATTATCAAAACTTTATCCAATTACAGTTCGCAAAGGGACATTACCACAAACTAACCAAAAAGGACCCAACATAAAATTGGTACCAAGTTCTCTAACTTGACTTGTTTTGTAGGTATGCTTCAAGGCAAGCAACACCTATTGGTACCTAGATAATGGGTGTTCAAAACATATGACAGGTGATATGAGCAAATTCACAACATTTACATATAAAAGAAAAGGAAGAGTCACTTATGGAGACAATACTAAAGGAAGAATCCTTGGAGTTGGAAACATTGGTAAAAACTCTTCTACTTCAATTAGTGATGTATTATATGTAGAAGGACTCAAAAATAATTTGCTTAGCATAAGTCAACTATGTGACAAAGGATATAGAGTGATATTTAAATCAAATAGTTGCATAATTGAAAATAAGCAAAATGAAGAAGTAACATTTATTGGTCAAAGAATAGATAATGTTTATATGATTGATGTTGATTATTTATCTTCAAATGATGTGCAATGCTTCATGACTAGAGAGGATGAATCATGGTTATGGCATAGAAGAATAACACACATCCACATAGACCATTTAAACAAACTTGTTTCAAAAGAATTAGTAATTGGTTTGCTAAAGCTAACGTTTGAAAATAAATTTTGTGATGCATGTCAAAAGGGGAAACAAGTAAAGGCATCATTTCAAGCTAAAAATGTTGTTTCAATTCAATGGCCTTTACAACTTTTGCACATGGATTTGTTTGGACCCTCTAAGGTCAAAAGCTTTGGTGGCAATTATTATGGTCTAGTGATTGTAGATGACTATTCTAGATATACATGGACATTGTTTCTTGCTTACAAAAATGAAGCATATCATGCATTCAAGAAACTAGACAAGGTTATCCAAAATGAACAAGACTCAAAGATTGTATCCATTAGAACTGATCATGGGGCAGAATTTGAAAATCAACTATTTGAAAAATTTGTGAAAAACATGGCATTGAACATAATTTTTCAGCTCCTAGAACTCCACAACAAAATGGAGTTGTTGAAAAGAAAAATAGATCTTTGGCGGAGCTTGCTAGAACTATGTTGAATGAAAACAATATTGCTAAACATTTTTGGGCTGATGCGATAAATACTGTTTTTCATGTTATGAATAGATGTTTAATAAGGCCAATTTTGAAGAAAACCCCTATGAACTTTACAAAGGTAGAAAACCAAATATATCTTACTTTCATGTATTTGGATGCAAATGCTTTATGCTTAACAATGGAAAGGATAATCTAGGAAAGTTTGATGCAAAATCTAATGAAGTAATCTTTCTTAGATATTCATCATCTAGTAAATCTTATCGAGTCTTTAATAAACAAACAAACACCATTGAAGAGTCCATTCATGTGAAATTTGATGAAAATTGTAACATCCTGATTTAATAATTAATTACTGAATAAAAATAAATCATTAAAATAATAGTTGCAAAGTGGGGAAAATTATTTATTAATTATAATTGACTTAATTAATTTAACTTAAGGAAATAAAGGCTGATTAATTGTCAGTAGCTGATTAGTTGTGACTGTGTGCGTGTGACGCGTATGGGAGCTGCTGCTGTGCACACCTTCCCACCCCACTCTCCCCTTCTCCGTGCATGCACATATGGGCTACTGGGCCACTTCATTATTCATTTTCCCTTCAGACTTCTCTCCCTTCTGTTCTCTCTTCTTTTCTTCTTCGCTCTTCATTCTCCTTCTCTTCTCCTTCTCTTCTCCTTCCCTCTTCTCTGCTCTCTATTTCCGTGAGCTCGCGATAGTGGTGGCTGAGGATCGGAGTCCTCCTTCTTGACTCCACGAACCAGAGAGGGTGAGGGTGTGCATTCCCCCTGCATGCAACCCGTCTCCTTCCACGCTGTTCCTTCCCTCCTTCTCCCTCTCCTTTGCTTGAAGCTGCTTGAGTCTCAGTGGAGATCTACACTACGAAGTGCTTCGGGGTGGTTGGAGTGTTCACCAACGTTGTGATGGAGCTGCTCCAGAGGGTGAACTGAGAGCTGGGTGTCTCAGAGGCTCGAATGGCTTCCCCTGTCCTTGCATGCAGATGTACTGAGAGTGACTCAGTGTTCCTCTAGAACAGAGTATCGTGTTGACCGACTGGAAGCTTCATCCTAGGTAGGGGGAGTACCTGATATCTTAAACGCATGGATTATGAACGGGTTCCGAGTGCTAATAGCTTACCGATTCTGTATTTGATTCTGTGATTTGTTTGCATGTGGAGTCTATGTTACCGAATGAATAATGCTTATGAACCAAGGGTCGTATGTTTAGTTCCGTTCATAGATTGCATGCTAGTAGTGCTGAGAAGTGTTGAATGGTTGCATGAAAAGATTATGCTAAGGTGCTGTTGATGATTGTCGTGTGACTTATACGCCATGCATGTTATTCTGAGTTGAAATACTGACTGCATAAGAGAAGGTGTTGACTTGATGAATTTGAGGTTATGTAATATCGATTGTATGAGATGCATGTGTTGTCTGAGTCCTGATACTGCCTAATACCGATTGCATGGATGCTTGTGTTGTTGGATTAATTTATTGAATCCTGAGACTGTTTGACACCGATTGCATGAGATGCATGTGCTGTCTGAGTTTTGATGATGTATGATGCCGATTGCATGAGATGCATGTATTGCTGTGCATATGAACTCTATGTTGTATGATGAATCCGCGTGTGGCGCATTGGATGCGTTTGTGCTTGGAGCACGTAGTGTGGGACACTATCATCGGTTATTTAAAAGCGTTGGACGCTGTGAAATCCTTTTTAGTGGGACTCAAGGTATTTGAGTGGGACTCGGGCGGCCCGTGAACACCTCCATTGGCGCTGAGAGCGTTGGTGTCACCTTGTGGGCAAACGGTTGGGTACCTGTAAAACGGCCAAGCAGCTTGGAGCTGAATTGATAGCTGAGAGCTATGTATAAAAAGGCTGGGAGCCTATGTTGCAACGTCAAGAACCGATTACACACAAATGCGGAACCGAGTGTAATAATCTGTGCATATGTACTGCTGATGTTGATTGGAATTTGATTATGCATATGATGATGTTAATAAGATGATGAATGTATATAACCGAGTGAACTATTTCGTATGCATATGTTGTGGATGCTGACTGGAATCTGTTCTATGAATATATATCAATGTTATTGAAATGTTATGTGTGTATAGCCGAGTGAGATCTGTTGGATTCTAATCAGGAATTGTTGAATATGTGCATTCTAATTCATTGGCATTATAATGTTATTAGCTGTTGTTGTGTTAATGTTATTGAGATCATATGTGCATACAGCCGAGTGATAGCTGGCGGATTCCGATCGGTAAAGGTTTTATGTGTGTCCTGGTTGATTAGTATTGTTCTGACTTAATTTATTGCTATGTATAATTATGTATATATATATTGTTGCATAACTGTGGGTCAACCCGAGTCAGTATCTATCATTTAATATTTGAGAGGCTCACCCCTACACCATTTTTCAGTGTGTGTAGGATAGACTCGGAAATGATGATAGGGCCTCAAGTCTGAGTGTGGTGCACTCCGACTGTTAAGTGCTTGTATTGAGTTTAGTATCTTAAGTCCGTGTAGCCTTGGCCGGCTCTCATGTAAAATGACGATTAAATATATTCATTTATAAAGATCGATTTGATAAGCACAGACATGGCGTCACTTGTATGGATATGTAAATATTGGTAAATGTATGATGTTAAGATAATGAGTATTCCGAGTATATGGTTACATATATATAGGTCGGTAGATTGGATTGTGGGCAGGTTTATATCTCTGGGAACGTATGTTTATGCATAAGTGCTTTATGTTGATTTGGTGCTTCTTACCGACTGGGAGAACTGATGTCGAGTGAATAACTCTAAGTTGTTGAATCCTGAGAGGAATATAGGAGATTTAGATCCGATTTCGAGTGAGGATTACTGGGTGGCTTTTCTGAGTGAATACGCTTGCGTGATTCTGAGTGAAAAATATGAATAAACCCGAGTGGGGTAAAGCCTAAGTAATTCTGAGTGGTACTTGGTTGGAAACATTCCGAGTGAGGGAGTTTTGGAATCCGAGTGGATGACCCTTATTTTCCAGAGTGGAAACCTTGAGTGATCCTCTTCTGAGAGAGGAGTTAGTGTAGTGGTTTAGAGTGGAATGGAATCTAAGCGTATGATAATCCGGGTGAATGACGTAAATTCCGAGTGAGTGAGGATCTGTATTCCGGGTGGTTAAGATTAGACTAAGCCAAGTGGGGATTGACTTAATGATTTCCCTGAGCGAACAAGATGTCATATGCCAAGTGGACTAGCTATCATTTGCCGAGTGAGTGAGTCATAGGATAACTCTGGATCCCGAGTGTCTGAATAGCCGAGTGCAGCTCCTCGCTTTAGCGAATGCAGGATTCGCTCCAGCGAGCGTGATTTTGATGGAAGGCTTCTGGTGGTTTAGCTTAGGCGAATGAGTGCTCGCCCGAGCGAGTGCACGCTGTTTCTCTCGGGCTCGCTTGAGCGTTGTTGAGTTCCGCTGGGTGACTTTTATTTGGGCCTTCATCTTTCCGTGTCTCCAATTCCGCTCATTCTCCCTGTTGTGCCGGTTTAATTATTTTGGGCAGATTATGTATGTTTTGTTAACGTTTTCTTCTCCGCTGTTAGCCTCATTGAATCGGTTTTACTCCTCTTGCTCCCTCTTCCCTTACTTCTCTTGTGCCGATCATTCTTTTTGTTTTGTGAAAAATTTTCTTTGTTTTATTTATTTATTTATTTATTTATTTATTTATTAAAATTAGGGTGTTACATTATGGTATCAGAGCAGACCAAAAGGTCCATGGCCAAGGTTTGCCTACTGTTAGTGGGCGGTTGAGTGCATTATGCCAGATTGTCACAATTGCTTATGATGTTCTATTGCATGTTGATACCTATTCAATCATGACTCATGTGATGATATCTGCTTATGACCTTCAATTGGATTTGGTATACGTTTGACTATGAATGGTGTGGTTGTATGCCTGTGCCTTGTTTGGGAATTTGAATGTGTGATGAATGAACGGTATATGATTTGCGGTATAAGAGGTGTGTTGCAGTTCCTAAGCCAAAATTTGGGGGTGTAATAAGTGGGTAAAGGTGAGGTCGGGTATACGTTAAATTAGGAATTGCGCCTCGGTGGCTGGTTGAGGAAACCGAGTGAATGGTATTAGACCTTATAATAATATTTAAATGTTGGGGAGTACCCATCGTGGGATACTGGATAAGTAGTGACCCCTTAGGGATTCTAAGTCTAATAATTTACTAATCGTGTGAGTTGTTGAGCCGAGTAAAGCAATTGCGTAGTAACTCTTTGAGGCTTGAATGATTACTGGGTGTTTGTTTAGTTCCGTGTGATGTGTTATGTGTGAAATGTGTTGATAGCCGTGCTGTGATTGAGAAATAATGCATGCAACTTCTGGATTTATGGTATTTGTAAACTGTTTAATGCGGTATGGCTCCGTCCATGAGTACATATTAATATTTCTGCGAATGCCAACTGAATGCTTGTAAATAAGAGTGTTACCATTATTGCCGAGTACGTGAGCTAAAAAGGGATGATTCTCTGAGTTTTGTGGCAGTTTCATGTTCAAATGTATGTGAATGAGAATGCCATAATGATTTTCGAATGCATGATATGTGAGTCGATCTGTTGATTTCCACTTGGATGTTGTGTCGAAATGCATACTGACTTCATTAAAAAATGCCAAGAGGATGTGCTGTAGTATTGTTACCCTGTTTTGCTTGTTGTGGGTCACTATGACAAACGCCTGTGATGTTGTGATGAAACTATGAAATTCTGAGTGAATCTATATGTCGTGTTGAAACGGTTGTGATCTATTAATGGCTGTGTGAGACGTACCTGTAAACTTGGATGCTTGTACGAAATTGCATGAGAATTGCATACATGAGATGAAATCACTGTTTGAGTCAGATCCGCATGCATGTGTGTAGGAGCATTATTATTGAGACTAACATGATTTGTATGAATTTGAATGATTTGAGTAGATTCTGACTTGATGATATTGTATGAGTGAGTTCTGACTGAATGAATGTGCATGTATTGATGCTGTTGCCAAGTGTGATGTGATGTTATAAGTAAGAATGTATGTTATGGTGCAATTTCCGATCAGATGTCTGTGTGCACACTTATGATGGTTAATGAGCTCAGTGTGAATTATATGAATATGTGGATATGATATTGTGAATGAAATCCTTAATATGGTCTGGAATTGATTTGGGTAAATCTGATTGGATGAGTACACATATATTGATGCTATTACCGAGCGTAATATGATGTTATGGTTATGGTGCATGCTATAGTGAATAATAATATAGCCATGAATAATTGGTATGAAATCCGACTGAGCATCTGTATGTACATTAGTGCCGTTGCCGAGTTCATGGTGTGTTATAACAGCATATGTGATTGTGAATTACTTAATCCTGATTGAATTGCGTGAACCCGAGTGAGTGACATTATTATATAGCTGAGAATTGAGAATTTAATCCGAGCCATGGTTTGTGATGAATAAGATTTAGAGGAAATATTTACTTGGTGTTGGCTAGAAGCTAATTGTTGTATTGCCATCATACTGTTTTACAGAAGTGATAAATAATTTTCATGATTGTTGTTGCGTGATGTACCCTATGTGATGCGTAATGATGATGTTGATGTAGATGTATTGTTTATAATGTGTGTGTGTGAACTGCCATTAATTACCGTGTGAATTAGTATTCGTTGAAGTGAGTCTGGTCGAAGTGAGGCATGCTGTTCTGAGATGACTCTTCATGCCATAGGTATTGTGGCAGCGTACATGTTGCAGTGACTATGTAATTGTTGTAACCCTATAGGAATGAGACGTCATCCTATAAGTCGGATGCAGCAATTCATAAGCCAGGCAAGTGAGGCTGTAGTTGCTTATGGTGATGGTGGGTCTATCGGACTGCTTTGAGTGAAGATGAGAGTTGTATTAAGTGAATAAATAAGTGGTTATGTATCAAATTGAGGATAGAGGGCTTGTTTAACCTTGATGGGGTTGTCTCCGAGAGGGTTAGAGGCTGTTGGGTATAGATTGGCTACTGAGATGATGATTAGTTATTAAAACGAGAGGGGTGATCAAGTCTGTCGCTGAAATTGGAGTTTTATAAGGTTAACCGAGTGATACCATAGTCTAATGAGGAACCCAGGATTTGAGCCAAACTAAATTGTAAGGTGAGGATTTGCTCGAGAAGGGATTAGTATATTCTGAGTATGTAAAAGTAGAGACAATTCTAAGTGAAGTCTTTGTGAGAAAGGACTGCTAAGTGAAAATTATGGTGTTCCGAGTAGAACCTCATAGGAGGATCATTATTAAGTTAAGGGAATAGTGTCCGAGCGTAGCATTCTGAGTATGGTAAGATTCGAGTAATGTGACTCGGAGTGTACCACTTCTGAGTGGAATAGTACCATGTGGAACGATTTCGAGTGGAGAGATATCGAGAGTAGAATCCCTAATACCCGTGTGATGTTTCACCGAGTGATCCTTCTCTAGGAGAAAAGTACTTCTGGTCAGAAAATGGAATTTAGAGTGTGCAAGTTTCCGAGTGAAGGGTCTCCGAGGGGAGTAGGTATCCGAGAGAAGGATTTGATTGAAGTCGTACTCAGGTCAGTGATTAGGAGCTGCTGAGTTTAAACTCAGAATTGTATTTGGAGTAGGCTTGAATTCCGAGTGAAAATCTGGGTAAATGGAAGTTTTCCGGGTAAGAACTACCTTCAACTCTGAGCAACCCTGTTGATTAAGAGTCCCGAGTGACCTTTTCAGGGTATAGGCATGGAATTAGCCGAAGGCATGGGTAAAAATCTGAGATGTTAAAATCTAGTTAGTGCCTGTGCGAAGTAAAGCCAGGCAAATTGTATAAATTGAAGCACATGGGAACCTGTGAGTGTTCATTTTGGATTAAGAAGGAATTTTAGTGGTCGGATTTCAAAAATCCGAGGGTTTAATCTGAGACGAATCGGTCGGAAGTGAGTATTAGTGGGAATCGGTAATGCAGTTTGCTGACTGGATTCTTCCCAACTGGTTGATTAACATCTAGAATGTGTCCCATGTGACACAATGTTGAGCTTATGCCTTGTGTGAGTTCGTGGCTGTGCTGAGTGACTCGTTGAGTCGGGGAACCCGGTGGTGTAAATATGCCGATTGGAGTTGGGGAGTGTAGGGCCGAGTGGCCAAAGAACTAGAGGGTGCCATTGATTGTGGTGTTTGGGCTAAGTTAAATGGGTAACTTGTATGTTTTGAAAATTGAATCCCCAAATATATTGATTTCTATGATGAGGTTGTAATCAGGTAGGACCTGACTTTTGTGCTTTGCCGACTGGAATTGTGGGGTGGTCGGTAAACAACTGGAGTGGTGAAGCTTTGCCGAGTGAAATTGTGACCCGGTCGGTGAATGTTTGTGGAAGCGCAGTCGTGTAAGAAATTGAGGCAGTATTTTTTTGAGTTATTTAATTAAGGTGAGTCACCGATTGAATTTCGAGGACGAAATTCTTTTGTGAGGGGGAGAACTGTAACATCCCGATTTAATAATTAATTACTGAATAAAAATAAATCATTAAAATAATAGTTGCAAAGTGGGGGAAATTATTTATTAATTATAATTGACTTAATTAATTTAACTTAAGGAAATAAAGGCTGATTAATTGTCAGTAGCTGATTAGTTGTGACTGTGTGCGTGTGACGCGTGTGGGAGCTGCTGCTGTGCACACCTTCCCACCCCACTCTCCCCTTCTCCGTGCATGCACATATGGGCTACTGGGCCACTTCATTATTCATTTTCCCTTCAGACTTCTCTCCCTTCTGTTCTCTCTTCTTTTCTTCTTCACTCTTTATTCTCCTTCTCTTCTTCTTCCCTCTTCTCTGCTCTCTGTTTCCGTGAGCTCGCGACAGTGGTGGCTGAGGATCGGAGTCCTCCTTCTTGACTCCACGAACCAGAGAGGGTGAGGGTGTGCATTCCCCCTGCATGCAACCCGTCTCCTTCCACGCTGTTCCTTCCCTCCTTCTCCTTCTCCTTTGCTCGAAGCTGCTTGAGTCTCAGTGGAGATCTACACTACAAAGTGCTTCGGGGTGGTTGGAGTGTTCATCAACGTTGTGATGGAGCTGCTCCAGAGGGCGAACCGAGAGCTGGGTGTCTCAGAGGCTCGAATGGCTTCCCCTGTCCTTGCATGCAGATGTACTGAGAGTGACTCAGTGTTCCTCTAGAACAGAGTATCGTGTTGACCGACTGGAAGCTTCATCCCAGGTAGGGGGAGTACCTGATATCTTAAACGCATGGATTATGAACGGGTTCCGAGTGCTAATAGCTTACCGATTCTGTATTTGATTCTATGATTTGTTTGCATGTGGAGTATGTGTTACCGAATGAATAATGCTTATGAACCAAGGGTCGCATGTTTAGTTCCGTTCATAGATTGCATGCTAGTAGTGCTGAGAAGTGTTGAATGGTTGCATGAAAAGATTATGCTAAGGTGCTCTTGATGATTGCCGTGTGACTTATACGCCATGCATGTTATTCTGAGTTGAAATACTGACTACATAAGAGAAGGTGTTGACTTGATGAATTTGAGGTTATGTAATATCGATTGTATGAGATGCATGTGTTGTCTGAGTCCTGATACTGCCTAATACCGATTGCATGGATGCTTGTGTTGTTGGATTAATTTATTGAATCCTGAGACTGTTTGACACCGATTGCATGAGATGCATGTGTTGTCTGAGTTCTGATGATGTATGATGCCGATTGCATGAGATGCATGTATTGTTGTGCATATGAACTCTGTGTTGTGTGATGAATCCGCGTGTGGCGTATTGGATGCGTTTGTGCTTGGAGCACGTAGTGTGGGACACTACCATCGGTTATTTAAAAGCGTTGGACGCTATGAAATCCTTTTGAGTGGGACTCAAGGTAGCGTTTGAGTGGGACTCGGGCTGCCCGTGAACACCTCCGTTGGCGCTGAGAGCGTTGGTGTCACCTTGTGGGCAAACGGTTGGGTACCTGTAAAACGGCCAAGCAGCTTGGAGCTGAATTGATAGCTGAGAGCTATGTATAAAAAGGCTAGGAGCCTACATTGCAACGTCAAGAACCGATTACACACAAATGCGGAACCGAGTGCAATAATCTATGCATATGTACTGCTGATGTTGATTGGAATTTGATTATGCATATGATGATGTTAATGAGATGATGAATGTATATAACTGAGTGAATTATTCTGTGTGCATGTGCTGTGGATGCTGACTGGAATCTGTTCTATGAATATATATCAATGTTATTGAAATGTTATGTGTGTATAGCCGAGTGAGATCTGTTGGATTCTAATCGGGAATTGTTGAATATATGCGTTCTGATTCATTGGCATTATAATGTTATTAGCTGTTGTTGTGTTAATGTTATTGAGATCATATGTGCATACGGCTGAGTGATAGCTGGCGGATTCCGATCGGTAAAGGTCTTATGTGTGTCCTGGTTGATTAGTATTGTTCTGACTTAATTTATTGCTATGTATAATTATGTATATATATATTGTTGCATAATTGTGGGTCAACCCGAGTCAGTATCTATCATTTAATATTTGAGAGGCTCACCCCTACACCATTTTTCAGTGTGTACAGGACAGACTCGGAAATGATGATAGGGCCTCAAGTCCGAGTGTGGTGCACTCCGACTGTTGAGTGCTTGTATTGAGTTTAGTATGTTCAGTCAGTGTAGCCTTGGCCGGCTCTCATGTAAAATGACAATCAAATATATTCATTTATAAAGATCGATTTGATAAGCACAGACATGGCGTCAGTTGTATGGATCTGTAAATATTGGTAAATGTATGATGTTAAGATAATGAGTATTCTGAGTATATGGTTACATATATATAGGTCGGTAGATTGGATTGTGGGCAGGTTTATATCTCTGGGAACGTATGTTTATGCATAAGTGCTTTATGTTGATTTAGTGCTTCTTACCGACTGGAAGAACTGATGTCGAGTGAATAACTCTAAGTTGTTGAATCCTGAAAGGAATATAGGAGATTTAGATCCGATTCCGAGTGAGGATTACTGCGTGGCTTTTCCGAGTGAATACGCTTGCGTGATTCTGAGTGAAAAATATGAATAAACCCGAGTGGGGTAGAGCCTAAGTAATTCTGAGTGGTACTTGGTTGGAAACATTCCGAGTGAGGGAGTTTTGGAATCCGAGTGGATGACCCTCATTTTCCAGAGTGGAAACCTTGAGTGATCCTCTTCTGAGAGAGGAGTTAGTGTAGTGGTTTAGAGTGGAATAGAATCTAAGCGTATGATAATCCGGGTGAATGACGTAGATTCCGAGCGAGTGAGGATCTGTATTCCGGGTGGTTAAGATTAGACTAAGCCGAGTGGGGATTGACTTAATGATTTCCCTGAGCGAACAAGATGTCATATGCCGAGTGGACTAGCTATCATTTGCCGAGTGAGTGAGTCGTAGGATAACTCTGGATCCCGAGTGTCTGAATAGCCGAGTGCAGCTCCTCGCTTTAGCGAATGCAGGATTCGCTCCAGCGAGCGTGATTTTGATGGAAGGCTTCTGGTGGTTTAGCTTAGGCGAATGAGTGCTCGCCCGAGCGAGTGCACGCTGTTTCTCTCGGGCTCGCTTGAGCGTTGTTGAGTTCCGCTGGGTGACTTTTATTTGGGCCTTCATCTTTCCGTGTCTCCAATTCCGCTCCTTCTCCCTGTTGTGCCGGTTTAATTATTTTGGGCAGATTATGTATATTTTGTTAACGTTTTCTTCTCCGCTGTCAGCCTCATTGAATCGGTTTTACTCCTCTTGCTCCCTCTTCCCTTACTTCTCTTGTGCCGTTCATTCTTTTTGTTTTATGAAAAATTTTCTTTGTTTTATTTATTTATTTATTTATTAAAATTAGGGTGTTACAAAAATGGCCATAATTCCCCAAGAAAGAAAGATGTTGATGATCTTGTAGGTATACTTCAAGAGATGACCCTAGAAAACAAGGAAGAAAAAGGAATCAATAATGAAGTAGCTTCTCAAAATGAACAACAACAACAAAGTTCTCAAAAAGAGTGGATCACATCAAAACTGTAACATCCCGATTTTAAATGAAGTACCGGGTGGAATAAAGCCATTAAAATAATCATTTCAGAAGTAGGAAATTGTTTAACTAATTACCATTAACTTAATTAATCAAATGAGTGTTGATTTAAGTAGGATTAGCCGTTAGTGGTTGCTGATGGGACTGGGTGACGTGAGCAGACTGCTGCTTCACGTTTCACCTACCCCACCTTTCCATTCCTTGTGCATGCATATATGTAGTGGTTGATGGTCCCTTGCCATTCATTCTTCAGAATTCCCTCTTCGATTTCTCTTCTCTCCCTTCTTCCCTTTCTCTTTCTCTCTTCTTCTTGTTCTTGTTCTTCTTCTTCTTCTTCTTCTTCCCTGAACGAGTGGAAGTATCGAGCGAAGCAACTAGGAGAAGGACCAACGCCCAGGCTGAGGAGTCTCTTGGAGTCTCGTAGTTGGTAGGGGAGTACCTTATATGTTAAATGCATGGGTTATGGATGGGTTCCGGGTGTTGATAATTGTTGTACTGTATTCTGTTGTATGATATACTTACATGTGGAGTGCGCAATACTGGGTGCATGATGAGTGAGGGTGAACGTTGCATGTTTAGTATCGTCCTTGAGATGCATGCCGATAGCTTGGAAAATGTCAAATGATTGCATGGAAAGGGAGTGTTGAGTGATTGATGATGATAACCGTGTGGGTTATGTGACCTGTGAGTCGATATAAATATAAGATGTTGATTGCATGTGATTAAGTGTTGGTGTAGTGGATCTGATAATATTCATACTGATGCATGCATTGTTTGAATCCTGATGCTGCTGAATACCGATTGCATGTTATGCTTGTGTTGATTGGAATACTTTATTGAAACTGATATTGGTTGACACCGATCGCATGGGACGCGTGTGTTACTGTATTCATCTACTTGAGCTATGTTTCTGTTCGCATGGAAGTATGTGTGTTAGGTTAACATGTTGAATTCCAAATGCGTATTACTGACTGTATATGAAGTGTGTGTGTGGCTGAGTGAAAAATGGTACGTATGAAGGCTGTGTTGTGTGATGGATCCGCGTGTGGTGCATGGGATGCGTTGTGCTGGGAGCACGTAGTTTGGGACACTACCATGGGTTTATTGAAAAGCGTGGGACGCTGTGAAATCCTTGAGTGGGACTCAAGGTAACCTCCGAGTGGGACTCGGGCTGCCCGTGAGCACCTCCGTTGACGCTGAGAGCGTTGGTGTCACCTGTGGGCAAACGGTTGGGTACCTGTAAAATGGCCAAGCAGCTGGGAGCTGAATGGATAGCTGAGAGCTATGTATAAAAAGGCTGGGAGCCTACGTTGCAAAGTCAAAACCAATTACACACGAATGCGGAACCGAGTAAAATACCCTGTGTATATTGATTACCGATGCTGTTTGAAATGAATTATGCAAGTGACGATGTTAATGAGATGATGAATATATATAACCGAGCAAACTGTTTTGTGTATACATGCTGTTGATGCTGATTGAGATATGTTCTATGAATGCATGTTAATATTATTAAAAGTTGTGTATGTATAGCCGAGTGGGAATTGTTGAATCCTGGCTGAGAAATGTTCAACAGGTGCATTCTGATTCATAGGTATTATTATGTCATTGATTGTCGTATGCTAATGTTATCAAATTGATACGTGCATAAGGCCGAGTGATAACTGGTGGATTCCGATTGGTAAGAGTTTGACGTGTGTCCTGGTTGATTGGTACTGCTTTGACTTTGATCATTGCCATGCATGACTGTATATATATACATATATAGCTGTATAATTGTGGACAACCTGAATCAGTATCTATCACTTAATATTTAAGATACTCACCCCCCTACTGTGGCAATCTTTCAGTGAACATCTCTCGTAATGAGGAGTGAATGAGGAGCTGAATACCGAATGGAGTGTTGATGCACTATGGAGGCGGATGTTATGAATATTCTGTTTATGTGTTTTGTTAAGCCTTGGCCGGCTCATGTTAAGCCTTAGTTCCTTTTATTAGAACCTGAACCCTTTGGAGTAGAGGACATGATGTGGTGCCTGTAATTAATTATAATTGTTATGATGCATGAAACCCTATATTGTGCATGAGAATCTGAGTAACCTACGCATGCGTATTTGTTGTGGGTGAGAGGTTAGTGTGACTATAAGTCGAAATGGAGTTGAGTGATGGCGTGGGAAGGGAGTTAGTGACTCCATCCGAGTGAAAGGGAGACTAGGTAATCCCGAGTGAATGAGGCAGTGTGATGCCAAGTGAGGGTTTATCAACCATAGAATGACACCTGAGACTCTAAGTGGATCCATTACAATAAATTACTAAATAGCTGGGAAAAATCCGAGTGAGTCCTGACTTAGAGGGAAAATCAGAGTAGGAAAGATTCGGGTACCGAGCGAGAATCGATCCTGATACCCTTAGCGTAATAACTGTTAAGGTTTCCCGAGTGAAGAGTGACTAAGTATTCCGAGTGAGAAGTCTTCATAAATTCCGAGTAAGTGGCTCAGGGAATCATTTGCGGGTTGCCAATATACATACATGTAACCAATCGAGGGGAAATAGGGAGTGTGATATACTGTCTGGAAGGAACTGGGGTGCATTAGGGTCAATCCGAGCGAATTAAGAGATGGACCCTCCCGAGTGAACCATATTCTGAAACCCGAGCGGGAAAGGTACCGAGTGGAACAATAGGATACCGAGTGTAGTTACGCTTAGGCGTTTCTTCCCTTTGCTGCGCGAGAGTCCCTTTTCCCTTGTTCTCTTCCTCCCTCTTCTCCTCGATGGGTCGGATTTGTTACTCTGAGTAGGCTATGTACGGTTTATGAACTTTAAAATTTGGAAAATTCCCCCTGTTGATTTTATTTATTTAATTAAAAAGTAGGGTGTTACAAAAACACCATCCCATGGACAACATTATAGGTCATATCACTAAGGGTGTAAGTACTCGACGCTTATTCAACACTTGCAATTATTTAGCATTTGTTTCATAAATTGAGCCAAACACCATTGATGAAGCTATTATTGATGAACACTGGATGTTGGCCATGCAAGAAGAATTGAACCAATTTGAAAGAAATGAAGTTTGGGAACTTATGCCAAAACCTAATGACCATCAAATAATAGGAACTAAATGGGTATTTAGGAACAAGCTTGATGAAAATGGAATAATCACTAGAAACAAAGCTAGGCTAGTTGCTAAGGGATATAATCAAGAAGAAGGAATTGATTATGAAGAAGCGTATGCTCTCGTAGCTAGGTTAGAAGCTATTAGACTATTACTAGCTTTTGCATGTTGTAAGGATATCAAATTGTATCAAATGGATGTCAAAAGTGCCTTTCTGAATGGATATTCAAGAAGAAGTATATGTTGATCAACCTCCTGGTTTTGAAAACTATCAATTTCCAAATCATGTTTTCAAACTAAGAAAAGCTTTGTATGGTTTAAAATAGGCTCCAAGAGCTTGGTATGAAAGATTGAGAAAATTCCTTTTAGAAAACAATTTTGAAAAAGGAAAAGTTGATACAATATTGTTCATTAAGCACAAAAAGAATGACATACTTTTGGTGAAAGTTTATGTGGATGATATCTTTTTTGGTGCCACTAATTAATTGCTTTATAAATAGTTTGCTAAGATACTGTAGAATGAATTTGAGATATCCATGATGGGAGAACTCACATTCTTCCTCGAACTGCAAATCAAGAAAACTAGAGAAGGAACCTTCATTAGCCAATCCAAATATTGCAGAGTTACTCAAAAAGTTCAACATGGACAAAGCAAATGAAATTGCCACACCCATGAGCACTTCATGTTATTTGGACAAGGATGAGAAAGGTAAGGATGTAGAACTCACAAAATATTGAGGAATGATTAGATATTTACTTTACTTAACCGCTAGTAGACCGGTATCATGTTTGCTGTGTGTATGTGTGCAAGATATCAAGCATGTCCAAAAGAATTACACTTAACTGCTGTAAAACGTATAATGAAATATCTTGTTGGAACTTTAGATGTTGGTCTTTGGTATCCTAAATGTACTGACTGCATTCTTGTAGGATATTCTGACTCTGATTTTGTAGGATGTAAACTTGATAGAAAGAGCACAAGTGGCACTTGTCACTTGCTTGGTAGCTCACTTGTTTCATGGCATAGCAAGAAGCAAGTTAGCGTGGCATTATCAACAGCTGAGGCAAAATGTATTGCTGCTGGGAGTTGTTATGCTCAAATTTTATGGATGAAACAACAACTTCTAGATTTTGGTGTTATTTTAGACCATGTGCCTCTTAGTTGTGATAATACTAGTTCCATTAATATATCTAAGAATCCTATCATGCATTCAAGGACCAAACATATAGAAATAAGTGTAATTAGAATGGCCTCAATACTCAAGGGGGGGGGAGTGAATTGAGTGTTTAAAAACTTTTGCTTGGAATGCCTTCGAACTTGGTTCTTTGTGTAATTTTAATAAGATATGCAAGAATTTGCAAACAACCAGTATATATCATACTTTAATTTGTTTGAAACAAGATATTGAACTCTAGAATCAAACTAAACTTAATTAAGAGATGAGAATCAAAAGCAGAGTATTGGTTCAGCAATTTTATCAAACAGTTTATGTGCAAGGTTATGTTTCTTCTTGAACAGTAAGATCAATTCAAATATTCAACTCAGACAAAACAACAAATAGTTTATATGCACAATTAAATAAAGAGTTCAAGTTTAAGAGAAATGCAAACCATTTAACGAGTTCCACAAATCCGGTGTACGTCTCGCCTTTAAGCAACCCACTTGAAGGATTCCACTATTGAAGATTTGAGATACAAGCTTTGAGCAATTGTCTCCTAGTGTCCCACACTCAAGAACCCAATTCTCACCAGCAAATGGGCACCCCACCAATTCTCACAATCTCTCAATACCCAAAGGTTGAACCCCAACTTTTGTGACCACTCAACCTAGAGTGAATACCTTAGTGTTTGGTGTTTGGTTTACAAGTGTTTACTCTCTCAATAGAGTGGAAAAGCAAGTAAAGGTTCTAACCAAATCTAATAGCTCTCAAATAAGAGAGGATATACAATTACAAGCTCAAAGTTTCAGAACAATGAAACAATACAAGCAAATGAACTCACTAAGCACAAATGCAAGCTTTGATTGATTGCTTCTTGTTGTGTGTTGTGTAACTTGAATGGATGATGCATTTATAGGCCTTGGAGAGCTTCTAACTATTGCAAATAGGCTCCAGGTTGTCCCCCACGGATTTTATAGAGTATGGGTCTCTGTTGTAACATCCCAGTTTTGAAGTTAGATACCGAATAAAAATTTAATAATAAGAAAATTGAAAGTAAAGAATTAGTTAGTCATAATCAGTATAGCCGAGAGTTAATGATAAGATTAATGGGCTTAATTAATGGGACGTGGCTGTCTGTGATGGGTGGAAGGTGTGAGTGGACTGCGACTCACATTTTCCCATCCCACTCCTTTCCCTCGCATGCGTATATAGGTGCGTATTCAGTATCACCGTGGGTGCAAGAACGACTTCTTCAGTATCACCGTGGGTGCAAGAACGACTTCTTCCACTACTCCACTTTCTCTCTTTTCTTCTTCGTCTCCATCTTCCTCCGTTTCCCCTGTTCCTGTTCGTCACGACGACAGTGCGGGAAGAAGGTCAGAGCCTTGTCGGGTGAAGGGCGATCGTTGGAGCAGAGAAAGAACGACGCCTCAACTCTGGACCAAGTACAGAGTACGACGGAGTGAAGGAAGGCTGAACGAATCAGTAGACGGGCGTCAGATTCAACATCGAAGAGCAGAAGAGCTTCTTGGAGTCCCTTTCGTAGGTAGGGGGCGCTTGTATGTTAAATGCATGGTCCACGAACAGTACCGGATGAATGTTTTGCTTGAGTGTATGTGCATATGGTTGTGATGATTGGATTCTATGCATGATTGGAGATTCTGAATCCCGTGTGTCTTATAGTGATTGAACCATAAATGCTTGTGATCTAGATGGTGGTAAAGTAGTATGTTAGCATGGATAATAATAAATGATATGCATGAAAGTATGAATGTGTGCTTGATTGACTTGTCAGATGCTATTACTTGATTGCTGATGGTTGATCATATTGGTATAAATAATAAAGCAAGTAAAGGTTGCATTGAACCTGTTCCCACTTAATAGTTATGAGATAGATATTGGTGATGTGATGACACTTGTTGGTAGATGCATTTAGCTGCATGTGTAGGAGTGGGGCGACCCATGGAAGGTCAAGAGCCCCGAGAGAATGACTTCCAGTTACAGACCCCGGCTAGATTCCGAGGGAGCTCGTGGTAGCCGTAGGAGCTAGAGAGGAGTCTCGAGACGCCAATGGGAGGCCGGTACCACGCGGGAAGAGCTGAAGGACGAGGGGCCAAGAGAGGGGAAAACTGTGACTGAAAGTCATCACTCGAGTCGGATCCGCAGTCATGCATGTAAATACGAGGTTGATTAGAGTAGTACGTATAACGTGTGTGGAGTGTTATGAATGATCTTTGAGTGCAGGAAATACCTGTGTGTGTTATATGTGTGTCTTAAATATCACTTTGTCGAGTTTAACTTTAATTAATTAGAAACCAATAGAATGGATGTGAATGTGCATGCTGACACTGATACCGAGTCTTTGATTGTCATTTTACATAAAAAAGCTCACCCCTGCAGTGGCTATACTTTCAGTGAACATCTCTCGGAAAGAAGGATGAAGGAGGACGAGCACAGGACAATGAATCCGAAGCGCTGTTGGAACATATGTCTATATGCGTATATGTGTATATCTGTGTAAATGCTGTGTATAACGTTTTATTAAGCCTTGGCCGGCTCATGTTTTGGTTGTAGTTCTTACGTTAATACTGACAGCTTGGGTAACAGATTTCATGGTGAAGTTTTGTAATTAAATATGAATGCTTTCGCTTATATAAGTACATGTTGTGTGTTCTTCTATACTGTAAGTGAGGTTGAGCGGGGAGAGGACTGTATGAGGGCTTCCGAGTGAATGTAGGTATGAAATCCCGAGTGTAGGAGGCCGGTGTGACTATGAGTAAGCAGTGGGGATAAGTGTGGGGTTGAGAGGATGAAATAAAGAGCTTGAATATGCTTCTAACAATGGAGGAACGAAAGACGAGTGAAAACCTCGAGTGATTCCCTGCTGAGAGAAGAGTTCAATTGAAGGTTTAGGGAGGATTGGATCCTAAGTGTAAGGTATTGATATTCTGAGCGAAAGATATAAAGTCCGAGTGAGTTAGGATCGGTGTCCAGAGTGGTTGGGTTTGGAGAAGCCGAGTGAGACTTAACTTCCCAATTTTCTGAGCGAAGTTCTTCGCTTCAGCGAGCAACATACTCGCTCCAGCGAGTGTGGGCTAGGAAGACTTATGTTGGATTCACGTGGGCGGAGTCATACCTCGCCGAGGTGCTAGAGCGGTTCGCCCAAGCGTGAGGACTCGCGCTGAAGCAAGTAGTTGTCTGAGTGGGATGCCGCCCAATTACCCTTCCTCTCCGTTGTGGCGCTAATGTGACCCCAACAACGGTGTTAACCCCGGCTTGGGCGTTGTGTTTGAGTCCGCCCAGGCGTTGCCATACCTAGTTGAGTTGGGCGGAATAAGTTCGGACCCCTCCTTTCCTCCATAATCCACTACCGCACATGTACATTTCCCTTCTCTTTCCCCTTACCTATTCCTCCTACTGATTGACTAGTGTTACTCGTGGAAAAGTTTTCTTTGTGACTTCCCTCCATCCGCTGTTGCATTACCATACCCCGCCCAGGCGGTATCAGACCCCGCCTGAGCGAGCCAGCGATGCCATGTAATCCGCCCTGGCGCTGTTATGTTATACTAAACCAACGGACCGGTTCCAGTCTTAGCCTTCTGTTTTTTTTGCCTTATGCGTGTGGATGATATCTCATTTTCCTTGTTCTCCCTTGCACTCCGCCCCTTTTGTTATCCGGTTGCCTCATAGACCATTTGGTTTACTTAATTTCGGAAAAAATTCCCCGTCTTTGGGTTTATTCTATTTTGTTAAATTAGGATGTTACATTTTGGTATCAGAGCAGACCGAAAGGTCCAAGGCCAAGGTATGCTTACCGAGTGTAAGCGGTTGTGTGTCTTTTGACTAAATGATTGAAATTGTTGTGATGTTAGTTGAACCTGTTTGATGTTGGCTTGAGGATAGGAGGTGGTTTCCCCTGGTCCGATTGTGTGTGTAACCTAGAAGCATGATATAATGTGCTAAGCTATTGAATGTTAGACTGATAACTCGATCGGTAATAAGTGGCTCAGTATACTTATCCTTGAATATCGATTTCAGGATAAGGAATGACGCATCGCCAAAGCATGGAGGCTATAGCCACAGCATTCCAACGCTTTGCAGACGTGTTTGAAAGGCAGGGCCAGACTCGAGCTGAGGATGGCCACGTGCTGGATCGCTTCCTAAAGAGGAAGCCGAGTGAGTTTCAGGGAGGACGTAATCCGGAGGCAGCTTTCAAATGGACTCAGGAACTAGAGAGGATTTTTGGGGGTCTTCGCTGTACTGAGGCCCAGAAGGTAGAATGTGCAGTGTATATGCTGCGGGACGAGGCGGAGAACTGGTGGAAGATAGCCAGAAGCCGATTCCCTGAAGATGATAATCAGCTGACATGGAATGATTTCAAGGCATGCTTCTTAGAGAAGTACTTTCCCGACACAGTGAGGAGTCAGAAAGAACTGGAGTTTATGGAGTTAAAACAAGGCTCCATGACTGCGGAAGAATACGCGACAAGATTCGAAGAATTGTGCCTATTCTATCCACCCTTCCAGCAACCTGGGACGGAGAGCTCCAAGTGCCTTAAGTTTGAGAACGGATTGAGATCAGACATTAAGAGAGCCTGCAGATACCATGAGATACGGAGTTTCCCTGCATTAGTGAACAAATGTAGAATATTCGAAGAAGATGACAGGGCCCATTCGGGCCAGAGCAGTAGAGCCAACCAGCATATGAGGCCTCAGCAGTCGCGTTTTAAGAGGCCAGGGAACGTAGGAAGAAATGAACCCTTCACTAGATATCAGGGTCGTGGTGACCGAGGGAGACAGATGAGTGGATGACCCAGGTTCGGTAAGTGCTTTAAATGTGGTGGCGACCACTTTGCTCAGAGTTGCAATGATACCGATGTTAAGTGTTTTCACTGCGGGAATAAAGGACACATTCGCCCTGACTGCCCCCAACTCCGTCCAGCAAATACTAACGTGCGTCAAGGAGGATTCCAGGAGAAGAGCAACAGGAATGATGGACAAAGCTCTCGGGGCGGAAACAACAGAGCTAGAGGGAATATGATGGTTGCCCCAAATATCAGGAGGAGAGACACTGACCAACCAGCCACTGGAAGAGTCTACGCTATCAATGCAGAAGAAGTCGCACAGGCAAATGACTTGGTACAATGTAAGTGCTCACTCGATAGATACACACTTAGTGTAGTTTTCGATTCTGGAGCTACCCACTCCTTCATAGCAAGTGAGTGTGTGAAGCGTTTGAAGTTACCGACTGTGTCTATGGATCGGACTTTAGAAGTGGCCAGCCCGACTGGCACTAATGTGTTCACATCGTCAATATGCAAGGACGTAACGTTTGCACTGTATGATCGGAGTTTCACCTTCGATCTGATTTGCATGCCCCTAAAGGGTCTTGATATCGTACTCGGGGTAGATTGGCTTTCAGCCCACGAGGTGTTAGTAGATTGCAGAAACCGAAAGATAATTTTCCCGAGACAGCACCATGAGGACTGCACTGCACAAGATATAACTCAACTGTTCATGATGCTTTGTCTAACCGAAGGAGAGAGTAAAACCCGAGTGAACGAAATCCCGATCGTCTACGAATTCCCAGAGGTGTTCCCTGAGGACGTACCGAGTGTCCCTCCCAATAGAGAAATCGAATTCTCTATAGACTTGATCCCTGGAGCCGAACTGGTCTCTAGTGCACCCTATAGAATGTCCTCAACTGAATTAACCGAGTTGAAGAAACAAGTGGATGAGTTACTCGAAAAACAGTTTATTAGACCGAGCGTATCACCATGGGGCGCACCTGTACTGCTTGTTAAGAAGAAGGACGGCAGCATGAGACTTTGCATAGATTACCGACAGTTAAACAAACTCACGATTAAGAATCGGTATCCACTACCCAGAATTGATGATTTAATTGACCAACTGCGTGGAGCCTCAGTCTTCTCAAAAATTGACCTACGATCAGGGTATCACCAAATCCGAGTGAAGGACTCAGATATTCCAAAAACTGCCTTTAGGACTCGATATGGCCACTACGAATATGTAGTGATGCCGTTTGGTGTGACAAACGCCCCTGCTGTCTTCATGAATTACATGAACAACATATTCCACCCCTATTTAGACCGATTCGTAGTTGTCTTCATTGATGACATCTTAATCTATTCTAAGACTTCCGAGGAGCATGAAGAACACCTCCGGTCGGTACTCCAAGTGTTAAGGGAGAAGCAGTTATTCGCGAAGTTTTCAAAGTGCGAATTCTGGATGAATAAGATCCACTTCCTCGGACATGTAATTTCGGAGCAAGGTGTCTCGGTGGACCCTTCGAAGGTGACAGCTATAATGGCATGGAAGAGACCTCAGTCGGTCTCGGAGATAAGGAGTTTCCTGGGCTTGGCAGGTTACTATAGAAGGTTCATTGAAGGCTTCTCTAAATTGGCATTACCACTAACTAAATTGACTCGGAAAAGCGTTCCCTTCGTGTGGAGTTCCGAGTGTGAGAACAGCTTCCGAGAGCTGAAGAACAAGTTGACGACTGCTCCAGTGCTGGCATTACCCGAGTTGCTAGAGAGCTTCGTGGTCTTTTGTGACGCGTCAGGACTCGGATTAGGGTGTGTACTTATGCAGAGAGACCGAGTGATAGCATATGCCTCTCGGCAGTTGAGACCTCACGAGCAGCATTACCCGACCCATGACTTAGAGCTGGCAGCAGTGGTTTTTGCATTGAAAATCTGGAGGCATTACTTGTATGGGTCCAAATTTGAAGTGTACAGCGATCACAAGAGCCTCAAATACCTATTCGACCAAAAGGAGCTGAACATGAGGCAGAGAAGATGGATTGAGTTTTTAAAGGACTACGATTTCGAGTTAAAATACCACCCGGGTAAGGCAAATGTCGTGGCTGACGCATTGAGTCGGAAATCCCTCCACATGGCAGCAATGATGGCGAAAGAAGTAGAGCTGTTGGAGCAATTTCGAGACATGAACTTACATGTTGACACCCCTTCCTCTAGGAAAATGACAATTGGTACATTGAGGATCGCCAATGAATTCTTGAAGTCCGTGTACGAGTAGCAACAGTTAGACTCATACTTAATCAAAATGAAGGAAACTCAGGCCAAAGGAAAGGATTTATCCTTGACCGAGGGGTCAGATAGGATTTTCCGGGTGAGAAACAGAATATACATATCGAGTGGAGGAGGATTAAGAAGAATGGTGCTTGATGAAGCCCACAAAAGCCTACTCAGTATTCACCCGGGAACCACGAAAATGTACCATGACCTGAGGAAACAGTTCTGGTGGCCCGGACTAAAGAAAGATGTGGTGGAATACGTGGCCCGGTGTATCACTTGCCAGAAATCGAAAGTAGAGCACCAAAAACCGTACGGTGCAATGCAACCTTTGGAGATTCCCATGTGGAAATGGGACTCAATTGCTATGGATTTTGTCATGGGATTGCCCAAAAACCGAGTGGGCCATGATGCAATTTGGGTCATTGTTGACCGACTGACGAAGAGTGCACACTTCCTACCT
Organism: Clitoria ternatea; assembly: GCA_037962975.1. Lineage (NCBI taxonomy): Eukaryota > Viridiplantae > Streptophyta > Magnoliopsida > Fabales > Fabaceae > Clitoria > Clitoria ternatea. The sequence goes on from CM075671.1 coordinate 185,844,778, forward strand.
GTGAACATAAAGTACCCGATGCATAAATTGGCACGGATTTACGTTCAAGAGATTATCCGACTGCATGGCATACCAACCTCCATCGTATCGGATAGGGATCCGAGGTTCACGTCCCGGTTTTGGACCAACCTGCATCAAGAAATGGGCACCAAACTTTGGCTTAGTTCCGCTTACCACCCCCAATCGGATGGACAATCCGAGCGGACGATTCAGAGTTTAGAAGACTTATTAAGAGCGTGTGTGTTAGAGCATGGAGGAGATTGGGAGCAGTACCTTCCATTGATTGAGTTCACGTACAATAACAGCCATCATAACAGCATTGGTATGGCACCCTACGAAGCACTATATGGACGAAGATGCCGAACCCCTCTTTGCTGGTCGGAAACGGGTGAGAGTCTGCTATTGGGGCCAGACATTGTGAAGCAAACCACAGAGCAGATCCGAGCGATACAAGGAAAAATGAAGGCATCTCAAGACAGACAGAGAAGTTACCATGACAACCGCACCAAACCATTGGAATTTTCAGTCGGAGACCGAGTGTTTTTGAGGACTTCTCCGAATAAAGGTGTCGGACGAGCCCTGAAGGGCGGAAAGCTAAGCCCTCGATACATTGGACCTTATGAAGTGTTGGAACGAGTCGGCACCATGGCGTACCGAATAGCACTACCGACCCACTTATCCCGATTGCACAATGTATTTCACGTGTCGCAACTAAGGAGGTATCTACATGACCCCAGTCACACAATGCCTGACGATGGAGTGGAAGTAAAGGAAGACCTGACCACCGTGACTACGCCGATCAGAATCATGGACCGATCGGTGAAGCGTTTAAGAAACAAAAATGTACAGCTGGTAGAAGTGGAATGGCAACAAGCCAAGACTACCTCTTGTACCTGGGAACGCGAAGATATCATGAGACAACAGTACCCCGAGTTATTTGCTAAGGTGAATTACCGACTGAATTTCGAGGACGAAATTCTTTTGAGTAGGGGAGAACTGTAACATCCCAGTTTTGAAGTTAGATACCGAATAAAAATTTAATAATAAGAAAATTGAAAGTAAAGAATTAGTTAGTCATAATCAGTATAGCCGAGAGTTAATGATAAGATTAATGGGCTTAATTAATGGGACGTGGCTGTCTGTGATGGGTGGAAGGTGTGAGTGGACTGCGACTCACACTTTCCCATCCCACTCCTTTCCCTCGCATGCGTATATAGGTGCGTATTCAGTATCACCGTGGGTGCAAGAACGACTTCTTCAGTATCACCGTGGGTACAAGAACGACTTCTTCCACTACTCCACTTTCTCTCTTTTCTTCTTCGTCTCTATCTTCCTCCGTTTCCCCTGTTCCTGTTCATCACGACGACAGTGCGGGAAGAAGGTCAGAGCCTTGTCGGGTGAAGGGCGATCGTTGGAGCAGAGAAAGAACGACGCCTCAACTACGGACCAAGTACAGAGTACGACGGAGTAAAGGAAGGCTGAACGAATCAGTAGAAGGGCGTCAGATTCAACATCGAAGAGCAAAAGAGCTTCTTGGAGTCCCTTTCGTAGGTAGGGGGCGCTTGCATGTTAAATGCATGGTCCACGAACGGTACCGGATGAATGTTCTGCTTGAGTGTATGTGCATGTGGTTGTGATGATTGGATTCTATGCATGATTGGAGATTCTGAATCCCGTGTGTCTTATAGTGATTGAACCATAAATGCTTGTGATCTAGATGGTGGTAAAGTAGTATGTTAGCACGGATAATAATGAATGATATGCATGAAAGTATGAATGTGTGCTTGATTGACTTGTCAGATGCTATTACTTGATTGCTGATGGTTGATCATATTGGTATAAATAATAAAGCGAGTAAAGGTTGCATTGAACCTGTTCCCACTTAATAGTTATGAGATAGATATTGGTGATGTGATGACACTTGTTGGTAGATGCATTTAGCTGCATGTGTAGGAGTGGGGCGACCCATGGAAGGTCAAGAGCCCCGAGAGAATGACTTCCAGTTACAGACCCCGGCTAGATTCCGAGGGAGCTCGTGGTAGCCGTAGGAGCTAGAGAGGAGTCTCGAGACGCCAATGGGAGGCCGGTACCACGCGGGAAGAGCTGAAGGACGAGGGGCCAAGAGAGGGGAAAACTGTGACTGAAAGTCATCACTCGAGTCGGATCCGCAGTCATGCATGTAAATACGAGGTTGATTAGAGTAGTACGTATAACGTGTGTGGAGTGTTATGAATGATCTTCGAGTGCAGGAAATACCTGTGTGTGTTATATGTGTGTCTTAAATATCACTTTGTCGAGTTTAACTTTAATTAATTAGAAACCAATAGAATGGATGTGAATGTGCATGCTGACACTGATACCGAGTCTTTGATTGTCATTTTACATGAAAAAGCTCACCCCTGCAGTGGCTATACTTTCAGTGAACATCTCTCGGAAAGAAGGATGAAGGAGGACGAGCACAGGACAATGAATCCGAAGCGCTATTGGAACATATGTCTATATGCGTATATGTGTATATCTGTGTAAATGCTGTGTATAACGTTTTATTAAGCCTTGGCCGGCTCATGTTTTGGTTGTAGTTCTTACGTTAATACTGACAGCTTGGGTAACAGATTTCATGGTGAAGTTTTGTAATTAAATATGAATGCTTTCACTTATATAAGTACATGTTGTGTGTTCTTCTATACTGTAAGTGAGGTTGAGCGGGGAGAGGACTGTATGAGGGCTTCCGAGTGAATGTAGGTATGAAATCCCGAGTGTAGGAGGCCGGTGTGACTATGAGTAAGCAGTGGGGATAAGTGTGGGGTTGAGAGGATGAAATAAAGAGCTTGAATATGCTTCTAACAATGGAGGAACGAAAGACGAGTGAAAACCTCGAGTGATTCCCTGCTGAGAGAAGAGTTCAATTGGAGGTTTAGGGAGGATTGGATCCTAAGTGTAAGGTATTCATATTCTGAGCGAAAGATGTAAAGTCCGAGTGAGTTAGGATCGGTGTCTAGAGTGGTTGGGTTTGGAGAAGCCGAGTGAGACTTAACTTCCCAATTTTCCGAGCGAAGTTCTTCGCTTCAGCGAGCAACATACTCGCTCCAGTGAGTGTGGGCTAGGAAGACTTATGTTGGATTCGCGTGGGCGGAGTCATACCTCGCCGAGGTGCTAGAGCGGTTCACCCAAGCGTGAGGACTCGTGCTGAAGCGAGTAGTTGTCTGAGTGGGATGCTGCCCAATTACCCTTCCTCTCCGTTGTGGCGCTAATGTGACCCCAACAACGGTGTTAACCCCGGCTTGGGCGTTGTGTTTGAGTCCGCCCAGGCGTTGCCATACCTAGTTGAGTTGGGCGGAATAAGTTCGGACCCCTCCTTTCCTCCACAATCCACTACCGCACATGTACATCTCCCTTCTCTTTCCCCTTACCTATTCCTCCTACTGATTGACTAGTGTTACTCGTGGAAAAGTTTTCTTTGTGACTTCCCTCCATCCACTGTTGCATTACCATACCCCGCCCAGGCGGTATCAGACCCCGCCTGAGCGAGCCAGCGATGCCATGTAATCCGCCCTGGCGCTGTTATGTTACACTAAACCAACGGACCGGTTCCAGTCTTAGCCTTCTGTTTTTTTTGCCTTATGCGTGTGGATGATATCTCATTTTTCTTGTTCTCCCTTGCACTCCGCCCCTTTTGTTATCCGGTTGCCTCATAGACCATTTGGTTTACTTAATTTCGGAAAAATTTCCCCGTCTTTGGGTTTATTCCATTTTGTTAAATTAGGATGTTACATCTGTCTCCCACTAAATCTGACTTTTTAAAACATATTTCCCACTATTTAAATCAATTCATGCGTCCTTGAATTGATTCAAAGCATTCTGACTTGGCATTTTTGGGTTTCCAGTAACGTGTGAATCAATTCAAGCTTCTGTGAATCTATTCAAGCCATTCTATTTTAGGTTTTTGGGACATCCAAGCCTTTAAATCGATTCATGCATTTGTGAATCGATTCAAGCAATGTTATTTGGTGTTTTTCCATGCTTTTTGATGTTTTCTTGAAGCATTTTGAGTCATGGTTCCTCTCCTTGATCCTCATGCATTACTTTCTTGAATCTTTAATCACTTGGGGGCATGTTCTTCATGGTTTATTGGATCTTAGGGTTGAATATATCAAATCCCTTTATGTACTCTCTTGATTTGTCCATTGCTCTTGATTCTTGATACATGAATATGGTTTTCTTTAATTAAGTGATTTCTTGTTGAGCTTTTGTCATTATCAAAACCTGTCCACAACATGCAAATACATTCTCCCCCTTTTTGATGATGACAACCAATGGCTATCTCTTTGGGGTGTTAGTTTCAATAATCAATATTCATGTATAGTAAGAGAAACCACTTGTTGAATATTTTCAAGTTATAGAACAGAGTGTTTCTTTTCAAGTTATGGAACAGAGTGTTTCTCTTCAAGTTATAGAACAGAGTGTTTCTCCCCCTTTGTTTTTCAATTGGATATGTTCATGAAGTTATACAACATATGATGTTAATTTAAACGCTAATCACATCCATCATTCATTTAATTACATCCATCATTCATTTCTCCCCCTTTGTCATTATCAAAAACAATATAAGCATTTGAGAGTTGAAGGAAACAGCCATAGCATTCAATTAAAATTCAAGCATAGCAACAAAGTTTAATAAGAAAAAAGGCCACAGAAGGGCAATGATGATCAACTAAAGTGCAAAATATCGTAAAGCGAGAGTAGTTAGTTTCAAGCATAAAAGTAATGAAAGCCATCTAAGGCTGAGGAAAGTGAATGCTAGAAATATGAGTTGCAAGTTTAGTGTAGTGTTCTTCCATATTCGCTTTAATCATGTCAAGCCTTGTGTTGATGTTTTCTTCCAGCAAGTCCAAAGGCTGATCCATGTGAGCAGTGAGGCAAGCAAATAGATCATCAGCAGGTGCAGTAGGTGCAGGAGGAGGAGGAGCAGCAGTTTTATCATCATCATTATCATGGTGTGGACGTGAGCGCATTTTCCAAAGACCATGGTACTCACAAATATTCATCTTTGCAAGATGAGACCTTCCTATTGCGCCTTTTGTGCCAACCAATTCTCTTACTTCATTCTTGAAATCAACCTTGTAGTGACGAAGCAATTTAGTGATGAAGATAGCATATTGGAGACGGGTGAGCTTTTGAGCACCTATCATGTGGTGCCTCACAACGTTGATCCAGTGAATCACTTTTTGATTAAGTATAGCCCAGAGAGTTAGAATTTGTGATTCATTTACTCATGCATAGTTTCCTCTTAAAGGCATAAGAATTTTGACCAGGACATAGTGTAGTAAGCGATGGTCAATTCTTAACTTACCAACGGTTCTAGTTGTTGATGAGGAGAGATTGAAGACGGATTTTGCTTCAAGTGAGTTATAGTTCCACCATAGAGAAGGTTCTTTTCCAAAGAAATAGGCGTCACTGAGAGGAAGCTTTCCAACCTTGTGCATAACTTCATTGTCAAGAATAATGGTTTTGCCTTTCACCTTGGCAATATATCGACTATCTTGTAGGCAGAGTGTGGAATAGAACACACGGATTAATTTTGGATAAATGGCAATCTGCTTAAGAGTCATAAAGCCAACAAGTTCTTATTGGTGCAATGTATCAAGCAGAGAAAGGCCAGCATTATCAAAGAATTGGAGATCAATCCAATAGGGGCAAATCAAATGTTTTTTAGAAAAATTTCTTAGGTACCTATCCATCTCCTTCTTAGTGTTGAAGAATCTTGACAAATTAGAATGTTGTGGTGTAGAAGAGCCAGAAACATCTGCTTCTTGTTTCTTACGAGGATTAGATGATGAAGCCATGAGTAAAGGGAGTTTGAGGATGGAATTTGAGAGAGAAAGGAGTGTTTTAGGAAGAGGGGGGAGAAAAGAAATGAAAGGATTTAAAGAGACATGAGAAAATGAGCCAAAACAGTGTGAATATAAGTAGTTTGAATCGTGTGAATCGATTCATGGTAGTTGTGAATCGATTTAAAGCTTGCTGTTTGTGAAGAATATTGAGCACCAAGGGTTTGAATCGATTCAAGACCCCTCTGAATCGATTCAAACGATTCTATCCCTCTTTGAATTGCAGTTTTGAACTACTGAATCAATTCAAGGCACTGGGCAACACTTTGGATCATTGAAACCTTAACCTTTAGGACTCTATATGCCTTCTAATTCAATCAAAAACATATGAGCAACATTTTACTCAATCATTTATGAAATTTAAGGTTCAACTAATGCATTATTTTCATACTCGAGAATCATGAACTTAATAATCCAACAATTTAACAACATGATTCATCAACATCCAATCATTCATGCTCAAGTTCTGAATCTTATTCTTAATACACCATACCCTTCTTAAAATTAATGAATATATATATATATATATATATATATATATACAAATTGTCAAGATTATGAATCAGCCTTTCATCATCATAAAAATTAAATAACATGCCAAAGAGAACCAAATTACATACTTATTTAAGGAGTATACTTAAACAACATTAGACACTCTCAAAATTCCTAATTCTCTTCTTATGTTTATGAATTGATCTTTGCAAATGGTTTTGTAAATATATCAGCTAGTTGAAGTTTCAACATGTTCAAGCACACAATCACCCTTTAACATACAATCTCTAATGAAATAGTGTCTTATCTCAATATGTTTGGTTCTTGAATGCATTACAGGATTGTTTGAAATATTAATGGCACTAGTATTTTCTTATTTAAGAGGCACATGGTCTAGATTAACACCAAAATCTAAAAGTTATTGTTTCATCCAAAGAATTTGGGCATAACAACTACCAGCTGTAACATACTCTGCCTTAGCTGTTGATAATACAACACTCACTTGTTTCTTGCTATACCAAGATACAAGAAAACTACTAAGCAAGTGACAAGTTCCGCTTGTGTTTTTTATCAAGCTTACATCCTGCAAAATCAGAGTTAGAATAACCAACAAGTGTTCATTCCACCCCTTTAGGATACCATAAACCCACATCTTGAGTTCTGACAAGGTATTTCATTATACGTTTTACAGCGGTTAAGTGTGATTCTTTTGGACATGCTTGATATCTTGTGCACATACACACAATAAACATGATATCCAGTCTACTAGTGGTTAAGTAAAGTAAGGATCCAATCATACCTCGATATTTTGTGAGTTCTACATCCTTACCTTTCTCATCCTTGTCCAAATAACATGAAGTGCTTATGGGTGTGGCAATTTCATTTGCTTTGTCCATGTTGAACTTCTTGAGCAATTCTTTGCAGTATTTAGATTGACTAATGAAGGTTTCTTCTCTAGTTTGCTTGATTTGTAATCTGAGGAAGAATATGAGTTCTCCCATCATGGACATCTCAAATTCATTCTGTATTATCTTAGCAAACTTTTTGCAAAGAAACTCATTAGTGGCACCAAAAATGATATCATCCATACAAACTTTTACCAAAAGTATGTCATTATTTTTGTGCTTAATAAACAATGTTGTGTCAACTTTTCCTCTTTTAAAGTTGTTTTCTAAAAGAAATTTGCTCAACCTTTCATACCAAGCTCTTGAAGCTTGTTTCAAACCATACAATGTTTTTCTTGATTTGAAAACATGATTTGGAAATTGATAGTTTTCAAAATCAGGAGATTGATCAACATATACTTCTTCTTGAATATATCCATTCAAAAAGGCACTTTTGACATCCATTTGATACAATTTGAAATATTTACAACATGCAAAGGCCAATAATAACCTAATAGCTTCTAGCCTAGCTACGGGAGCATATGTCTCTTCATAGTCTATACCTTCTTCTTGATTATATCCCTTAGCTACTAGCCTAGCCTTGTCTCTAGTGATTATCCCATTTTCACCAAGCTTGTTCCTAATACCCATTTGGTTCCTATTATTTGATGGTCATTGGGTTTTGGCACATGTTCCCAAACTTCATTTCTTTCAAATTGATTCAATTCCTCTTGCATGGCCAACATCCAATGCTCATCAATAATAGCTTCACTAATGGTTTTGGGCTCAATTTGAGAAACATAAGCTAAATGATTGCAAGTGTTAAATGAGTGTCGAGTACTTACTCCCTTAGTGATATCACCTATTATGTTGTCCATGGGATGGTGTTTTGATGTGATCCACTCTCTTTGAGAGCTTTATTGTTGTTGTTCATTTTGAGAAGCTACTTCATTGTTGATTTTTGCTTCTTCCTTATTCTCTAGAGTCATTTCTTGGAGTGTACCTACAAGATCATTAACATCTTCCTTTCTCGGGAAGTTATAGCCATTCTCATCAAATTTCATATGAATGGACTCTTCAATGGTGTTTGTTTATTTGTTAAAGACTCGATAAGATTTATTAGTTGATGAATATCTAAAAAAGATTGCCTCATCATATTTTGCATCAAACTTTCCTAGATTATGCTTACCATTGTGAAGCACAAAGCACTTGCATCCAAATACATGAAAATAAGATATATTTGGTTTTCTACCTTTGTAAAGTTCATAAGGGGTTTTCTTTAAAATTGGCCTAACTAAACATCGATTCATAACATGACAAGCGGTATTTACCGCATCGGCCCAAAATGTTTTGCAATATTGTTTTCATTTAACATGGCTCTAGCAAGTTCCACCAAAGATCTATTTTTCCTTTCAACTACTCCATTTTGTTATGGAGTTCTAGGAGCTGAAAAATTGTGTTCAATACCATGTTTTTCACAAAACTTTTCAAATAGTTGATTTTTAAATTCTCCGTCATGGTCAGTTCTAATGGATGCAATCTTTAAGTTTTGTTCATTTTGGATAACCTTGGCTAGTTTCTTGAATGCATGATATGCTTCATTTTTGTGAGCAAGAAACAAGATCCATCTATATCTAGAATAGTCATCCACAATCACTAAACCATAATAATTGCCACCAAAGCTCTTGACCTTAGAGGGTCCAAACAAATCCATGTGCAAAAGTTGTAAAGGCCTTTGAGTTGAAACAACATTTTTAGCTTGAAATGATGCCTTGACTTATTTTCCCTTTTAACATGCATCACAAAATTTATTTTCAAATTTTAGCTTTGGCAATCCAATTACTAGTTCTTTTGAAACAAATTTATTTAAATGATCTATGTGAATGTGTGGTATTCTTCTATGCCATAGCCATGATTCATCCTCTCTAGTCATGAAGCATTGCACATCATTTGAGGTCAAACAATCAATATTAATCATGTAAACATTATCTACTCTTTGACCAACAAATGTTACTTCTTTATTTTGCTTGTTTTCAATTATGCAACTATTTGATTCAAAAACCACTCTATATCCTTTGTCATATAATTGACTTATACTAAGCAAATTATTTTTTAGTCCTTCTACATATAATACCTCACTAATTGAGGTAGAGGAGTTTTTACCAATATTTCCACTACCAAGGATTCTTCCTTTGGTGTTATCTCCATAAGTGACCTTTCCTTTTCTTTTAGGTGTGAATGTCTTGAATTTGCTCATGTCACCCGTCATATGCTTTGAACACCCATTATTTAGGTACCAATGGGTGTTGCTTACTTTGAAATACCTATAAAACAAGTCAAGTTAGAGAACTTCGTACCCATTTTATGTCGGGTCTTTTTGGGCTAGTTTGTGGTAATGTTCCTTTGGGAACCCATACCTTTCTAACAACCTTTGGTCCATACTTTCTAATATGACAACTTGAGGCATTATGACCTTTAATACCACAATGATTACAGTTCATGAAAGGTGATGATGTTTTACTAGGTGGTATAAAGAAATTTTTCTATTTCTTTTATTTCCTATGGGCATTAAAACCTAATCCCATTTTATCAAACATGCAACATTGTTTACTAAGTAAGACATTTGAATTGTCTCTACCATTTGTAAATGTTTTTAAAGTTTTATTCAAGTCTAAAACCTTAGTTTCTAGAATGTCACATTTTTTATGAATTCACAAGGTTTAGTCTTGGAGCATGCTTGATCATTTACTACTTCCTTTTTCAATATTTCATGTTCTCTATTGTGTTCTATAAGATGCATTTCAAGAGTATCAATAGTTTTCCTAGATAGCTTATACTTATTTAAAATTTTAACAAATTTGTCATACAATTCTTCGAAAGCATCAAGTAATTCATTTCTATCAAGGTCATGTAGATTTACCTCATCATCTTTATCTTGATGGTAGGCCATGAGGCAAAGGTTAGCTTACATCATTTTCGTCCCAAGCTATGTATTCCTTTCTTCTTCCTCTTCTTTCTTTGTTCTTCTTCTTTAGATTTGGACAATCTACTTTGAAATGTCCTTTCTTGCCACATTCAAAATAAGAGGGTGAGCAGGAATTATCTTTGATCATAGGTTTCTTACCTTGGTTTATGAAGCTTCTTTGAAACCTTTTTTTCTTGATGAACTTGCCAAATTTTTTCACAAACAATCCAAACTCTTCATCTTCATCAAGGTCACTTTCGGATTCTTCTTTATTAGTTAAAGTGGCCTTAAGAGCTAGTCCTTTCTTCTTAGAGGACTTTTCTTCTTCCTCTGCATTCTTCAAGTCTTTGAGCTCTTGCTCTTGTTCTTGAAGTTTTCTAAACAGTGTTGCAAGGGACATGTCATTGATGGTTGGAGATTGTTTGATTACGGTGACGAGCGGTTGCCATACCCTAGTGAGACTTTTCAAAACTTTATGAATAAGCTCTTTGTTAGAATAAGATTTGTCTGGAGTGATAAGATGATTTATGATTAAGGTGAATCTCTTTTGCATTTCAAGAATGGTTTCCCCGGAGTTTAATCTAAAGCTCTCATATTGACTAGTGAGTGTACTAATTTTTGAGTCCTTTACATCACTAGTTCCTTCATGTGTGATTTAGAGAGTATCCCATATCTCTTTAGCAGTTTTACAAGTTACAACTCTAAAAAACTCATCCGGACCTAAGGCAAGGGTGATGAGATTTTTAGCTTTGTAATTGTATTGGATTTTCTTTTCCTCTTTACTACTCCAATCATCCATGAGTTTCTCTACTTGTTTACCATCTATCTCATGCATTGGTATAAATGGACCATTTTCAATAGCATTCCAAATTTTTAAATCAATTGATTGTACAAAAATTTTCATTCTTTCTTTCCAAAAGGCATAACCTTCACTATTAAAAGCTGGAGGTCTATTTGCAGCACCGCCCTCAGGAAACATGTTATATGAGGTAAAGGCCATCTTAATCTCTTGAAGTTGTTAAGCTTGATCTACCAAGAGTCAAGCTCTGATACCACTTGTTATTCAAGTGGCCTCAATACTCAAGAGGGGGGTGAATTGAGTGTTTAAAAACTTTTGCTTGGAATGCCTTTGAACTTGGTTCTTTATGCAATTTTAATATGATATGCAAGAATTTACAAACAAATAGTATATATCACACTTCAAATTTGTTTGAATCAAGATATTGAACTCTAGAATCAAAGTAAACTTAATTAAGAGATGAGAATCAAAAGCAGAGTATTGGTTCAGCAATTTTATCAAACAGTTTGTTTGTAAGGTTATGTTTCTTCTTGAACAACAAGATCAATTCAAATATTCAACTCAGACAAAACAACAAACAGTATATATGCATAATTAAGTAAAGAGTTCAAGGTTAAGAGAAATGCAAACCAATTTAGCAAATTCCACCAATCTGGTGTACGTCTCGCCTTCAAGCAACCTACCTGAAGGATTCCACTATTGAAGATTTGAGATACAAGCTTTGAGCAATTGTCTCCTAGTGTCCCACATTCAAGAACCCAATTCTCACAAGCACATGGGCACCCCACCCAATCTCACAATCTCTCAATACCCAAAGGTTGAACCCTAACTTTTATGACCACTCAACCTAGAGTGAATACCTTAGTGTTTGGTGTTTGGTTTACAAGTATTTACTCTCTCAATAGAGTGGATAAGCAAGTGAACGTTCTAACCAAATCTAATAGCTCTCAAAGAAGAGAGGATATGAAATTACAAGCTCAAAGTTTCAGAACAATGAAACAATACAAGAAAATGAACTCACTAAGCACAAATGGAAGCTTTGATTGATTGCTTCTTGTTGTGTGTTGTGTAGCTTGAATGGATGGTGCATTTATAGGCCTTGGAGAGCTTTTAATCATTGCAAATGAGCTCCAGGTTATCCCCACACATGTCATAGAGTATGGGTCTCTGTCTCCTACTAAATTTGACTTTTTAAAACATATTTTCCACTGTTTAAATCGATTCATGCATCCTTGAATCGATTCAAAGCATTCTAACTTGGCATTTTTAGGTTTCCAGTAACGTGTGAATCAATTCAAGCTTCTGTGAATCGATTCAAGCCATTCTGTTTTGGGTTTTTGGGACTTCCAGGCCTTTGAATCGATTCATGCGTTTATGAATCGATTCATGCGTTTATGAATCGATTCAAGCAATGTTGTTTGGTGTTTTTCCATGCTTTTTTATGTTTTCTTAAAGCATTTTGAGTCATGGTTCCTTTCCTTGATCCTCATGCATTACTTTCTTGAATCTTTAATCACTTGGGGGCATCTTTTTCATGGTTTATTGGATCATGGATTTGAATATATCAAATCCCTTTATGTACTCTTTTGATTTGTCCATTGCTCTTGATTCTTGATACATGAATATGGTTTTCTTCAATTAAGTGATTTCTTGTTGAGCTCTTGTTATTATCAAAACCTATCCACAACATGCAAATACAATAAGACATCATTTCATTAGAGATCATGTATTAAAAGGTGATTTTGTGCTTGAACATGTTGAAGCCACTAAGCAACTAGCTGATATCTTCACTAAACCTCCTGCAAAAGAACAATTCATTAATATAAGGAGAGAGTTAGGAATATTAAATATTTCTAATTGTATTTGAAAAACTTTTATTGATGACTCATATTGATATCTTTTGAAACAACCCGACTTAATAAACCCATAACCGAGACCAGCGAAATTTTTTCCAAAATTCACCAAGCAGTCGGGGTAAAATAAATCAAACGTAAGGCAAGGGAAAGCAAAAGCCGACCAGAGAAGGAAGACCGAGTCAGAAAGCCACACACGGGCAAGACTTAGCTTCGGTCAAACAGACCAGCGAAATATGCAGCGCTTGAGCGAGCCCTTTTCTCGGTGGAGTGAATCCTCATTCGCTGAAGTGAACCCATTCACTCGGTAATTTCATCACTCGGATTCGGGACCTAAGTTCACTCGGGAACAGTCCCCATCAGAATATACTTCACCCGGTAAATTCTTACTTAGCCGAATCACAGTTATGAAACACACGGGCGTATTCCACTCGGGAAATGATTCCCTCGGATACTCCACTCGGAATCCATAAGCTTCCCTCACTCAGATTATTTCCCCAGTCCAATACCACTCGGTATAATTCAACCACGATTCACTCGGAATACATTATCCATTCTGCACTCTGTAACATCCCCATTTCTTAAATTAAATACCGGATGAGTTTAGTTAATAAATTAAGGGCTAATTACAGATTAAGAACTAATGGAAAAATTAATGTTAATGGCCAGGTTGAATTTATGCATGTGCCCCGGGTGTATAAAGAGGTTCAGCTTCCTCTACCCATTCATTTTGCATGAAATTTTAGGAACGATTGAGACAGTGAGAGTTGGAAGTTCTCCTCGTGGAAGACAAAAACGTTGTTCTGTTCCTTCGTCTTTCTTCTTCTTTTTCTTCCTTCGTCGAGCATGAGAGTGAAGAAGTTGAGTTGAGAGCTTCTCCTTCGACGACTCAGGGACGACACTCTGTTCCTTCCCTATTCTTTCATTTCCCTTCGTCGACTCTTCTCTTTCTCCCTCTCCTTTGCTCGAAGATGCCTGAGTCTCAGTGGAGATCTGCACTACGAAGTGCTTCTGGGAGGTTGGAGCGTTCACCAGTGTTGTGATGGAGCTGCTCAGGAGAGCGAGCAGAGAATTGGGTGTCTTGGAAGCTTGGAAATCCCCACTGGACTGGGTGGAAGGTCAATGTGGTGCCCTGGGGGCTTGGGCCTCCCCGCTGATCTTGCATGCAGAGCTGTTTAATAGTGGGAGTGGCTCGGAGTTCCTCCAAAGCCAAGTGTAATGGTGGACGACTGATGCAGGGTCGTTCTATTGAGAACGGGTGAATGGATTGAGCGGAGCAAGCGATTGGAGTTGCAAGCCCTTGGAGCATTTGGAATCTTCATTCCAGGTAGGGGGCGCCTTACATGTCAAATGCATGGTTTATGGACGGGTTCTGGGTGTTTGTTTAAATGTGATATGTTATATGTGAAATGTGTTGATAGCTGTGTTGTGATTAAGTAATAGTGCATGCAACTCCCAGATTTGTGGTATCTGTGAACTGTTTAGTGTTGTGTGACTTCGTCCATGAGTGCATATTAATATTTCTGCGAATGCTGACTGAATGCTTGTAAATAAGAGTGTCACTATGATTGCCGAGTGCGTGAGATGTGAGATGATATGTGATTTCCATTTGGAATGTTGTGTTAAATGCATGCTGATTTCATTAAAGATGTCGAGTGGATGTGCTATAATATTGTTACCTTGATTTGCTTGTTATAAGTTACTATGACGAAACGCATGTGATGCTGTAATAGAACTGTGGAATTTTGAGTGAATCTAAATGTCGTGTTGGATCGGTTGTGATCTATTAATGGCTGCGTGAGACGCACTTGGTAAGCTTGGATGCTTGTTGTGAAATTGCATGAAATTGCATACATGAGAAGAGGATGACACGTGGAAGGTCAGGAGCCCTATGAGATGATTTTCAGCCGTAGATTCCTGGCTAGATCCATAAGGACCCGTGGTAGCCGATGGAGCTAGAGTTAAGTCTCGAGACGTCACGAGGTGACCGGTACCACACGGAAAGGGCTAGTGGATGAGGGGCCGGGAAGGAATCTGGGACTAAAATCACTGTGTAAGACGGACCCACGTGCTTGTGTGTAGGACAAATTCCTGGCTAGATCCATGAGGACCCGTGGTAGCCGATGGAGCTAGAGTTAAGTCTTGAGACGTCACGAGGTGACCGGTACCACACGGAAAGGGCTAGTGGACGGGGGGCCGGGAAGGAATCTGTATCTGACATCTTTGTTTGAGTCGGATCCGCATGCATGTATATAGGAGCATTATTATTGAGAATAACATGATTTGCATAGATCTGAATGATTTGAGTAAATTCCGACTGGATGATGTCGTATGAGTGAATTCTGATTGAATGAATATGTATGTATTGATGCTGTTGCCAAGTGCAATATGATGTTATGATTGAGAATGTATGTTATTGTGCAAATTCCGATTGGATGATGTTGTATGACTCTTATATTAAATAACAGTGTATCTTATCGTGGATTGAGCTATGTAATTTGTATAATTGAGTAGTAAGGTTTAATCCGAGTCAATAACTGTCATTTAATATGTGAAAGCTCATCCCTACACCATTTTTCAGTACGTGTAGGTCGGACTCGGAAGTGATGATAAAGCCTCAAGTCCGAGTGAGGTGCACTCCGACTGTTGAGTGCTTATATTGTATTTATTATGTTTAGTCAGTGTAGCCTTGGCCGGCTCTCATGTAAAATGATGATTAAACATATTTATTTATAAGGATTGATTATGAGAATTATAGACATGGTGTCACTTGTATGGGATTATAAGTATTGGTAAATGTATAATGTCAAGATAATGAGTATTCCGAGTGTATGATTCTGTATATACATCTATGTTGTATACTGGTGACTTGTGTTTGGGTAGACTGATAGATGTTGATGGATAGAATATTGCTAAGTTAATGATTTTCTGAGTAGACATAGTTGTGAGAGTCATCTCCGAGTGAGGCTATAAATGGCTGTGCCTTCTTATCCGAGTGGTGGAGACTTAAAGGATTCTGAGAGAAATCTCTTTTGATGAACCTATCCTGTGTGGGATTTAATGGGAGAATTTTCGAGTAATGCTAGGCTTGATTATTCCGAGTGAAAAATATGTGTAGATCCCGAGTGGGAAAGGGTTTGGATAACTCCGAGTGGAAACCCCGAGAGAACCTCTTCCGAGGGGAGAGTTGTTGTAATGGTTTAGATTGGAATGAACTCTAAGTGTATGATATTTACAATCCGAATGAATGAAATATAATCCGAATGAATGAGGAACTATATTCCGAGTGGTTAGAATTTGGATAAGTCCGAGTGGGACTTGACTTAATGATTTTCCTGAGTAAATAAGATGATATTTACCGAGTGTATCTGGCTGGAATAATTCGAGTGATGTATGACTGTGGGGACCCCTTCTGAGTGAAGGAAGGTCTATAGGTTTCCCAAGTGAGTGGAACTCCTATACCGAGTGATCGAATGCTGAGTGTGGCTTCTCGCTTCGGCGAATGAAGAATTCACTCCAGCGAGTGTGAATGGATGGGAAGGTTGTTTGGTTGACTTCGCTTAAGCGATGAGGTGTTCGCCCGAGCGAGTTGGGCTGTCTCGCACAAGCGGAGTCGGGTCTCGCTTGAGCGAGTGCACGTTGTACTGGTTTTGCTTGAATGCTCTTGTGCTTCCACTGGGCTGATTGGTCTTCTGCTTTTATTCCCTTTCCTTCCCTTCTTTTGCTCGGTTGTTTTATGGGCTGTCGGTTGCTTATGGATTATTTTGGAAAGCTATCCCTTGCCCTTCCATTCATTTTATCTTCCCTCGGATTGCATGTTATTTTTGGAAAAATTTCCCGGTTGTTTTTTTATGGATTATTTTTAGGAAAATTTTCCCTCCCTCGGTTTTGGTTTTATAAATTTGTAGGATGTTTCATTTTGGTACCTAAAAGGTCCATGGCCAAGGTATGCCTACTGTGTATGGGCGGTTGAGTGCATTTTGACCGATTGTCATAATTGTTTATGATCTTCTATTGGATATTATACATGTTTAACCATGATTTGTGTGATATATGTCTATGTGTTGTTGGGGGCAGTGGTGAAAGGTACTACTGTTGTGATGTTGATTTGGGGGATAGAAGACTTGATGCTACCCTAGCCCGATTATTTATAAGCTGCTTAGGGTTATTTTAAGCCTGGGTTGGTCAGAAAGAAAATAGAATAATATATGTTGGGACCCTTGTATAGGTGGAGGTCGGATCAATTGATCAGGACTCTTGGGTGCGCTATGCTAATGGTTCATGGCCAAGTCATGCTTGTTGAATGGATTAGAACTCCTATGTTCGAGTTGGTTAAGTAAATGACATAAGACGTGTGTGGTTTATGGCATAAGTAATTTATTGCAGTTTCCTAAGTTGGAAATCTAGGTGTGTGATAGATGGTTAAATATAAAGCTTGATGCATATTGATTCGGGCAGTGTCTCGGTTTCTGATGTGTGAAAACTGAGTGGATGATTGGTTGATGTTGGACCACTAGGTATGGTGACCTAGATTGATTGGACACGATCATGAATGAACAGATACTATTGAGATGGGTACCTGAGAGATTAGAAAACTGGGTGAGAACTTGGTGTAATTGGATACCTGAGAATTTGGATTAGACTCGGCCTTGTGGTTGAAAACCCAGTAAACACTTGATTGAATTATGACCTATAAGGTGGGGAAACCCCGATTGGATTTAGTATGAACTTATACTGTCAGACTTGTGGACTAGAACCTATGGTGGTTTCGACTCGAAGATAATTGGATGTTGTGGGAATGCCCAAGATGAGTACTTAATGACCCCTAGAAATTCCGATCTTGATAATTTGATTAGCCCTATGAATTGTTGAGCCCAGTAAGAGAATTATATGGTAACTCCTTGAGGATTGAATAGTCATATGGTGAAGTGTAAATAACGAATGATACCTGATGGATAAAGAAATGGTAGTGTTGAATTCTGGGTGCATTTGGGTATTGAGTAAGGTAATGATAGAACCCGTGTGATGATGCTGATTGTACATCCAATAGGTGGATTGTACTTATGATTGGTGAAGAGAGTTAACTGAGGAAAAAACTTGTTATTTAATTGGAAATTATATGGTAACCTCGAGATGTATACTCAAGAGGGTTTAATAAATTGTTTAGGCTTCAATTGATTGATGAGTCATGACATGATGGAATAATGGACTGTCAGATTATAGCTTTATGAGTGATGAGATTCAGTGACGAGGTGTGTACCCTGTGTAAATCGGAAATCTATTGCTATTATACAGTTTACAGTAATGGTAATTGATAACTCTATTGTTGTGTGATGTACCCTAGTCGGTGCATAACAATGATGTTGATATAAATGTGTCGTTTATAAATTTATGTGAATTGTCATTAATTTCATGTGTATTAGTATTATCTGTGTGAGTACAGTCGGTGTGAGCTATGCTGTTCCGAGATGACCTTTCATACCATAGGTATTGTGGCAGCGTACACTCTTGCAGCGACTCTAAGTAATTGTTGTAACCCTATAGGAGTGAGACGTCATCCTATAAGTCGGATGCAGCAATTCAAAGGTCGGGCAGGTGAGACTGTAACTACTTATGGTGATGGTTGAGTCTATCGGGCTGTCCTGAGTGAAGGTAAGAGTGGGTCGAGTGGATATTAATTGGTAGTGTATTAAAATGAGGATAGAAGGCTTGTTGACATTGATGTGCTTGCCTCTAAGAGAACCAGAGGTTATGTGGGGTATGAATTGGTTGTGGAAGTGGTGTTGACTGTCGGAAACAAGAAAGTGATCTTGCCGACATAAGTACTCTATGTTACTAATCAAAAGGTGTGGCGGTGATGTGTGATCATGCCTTGATTGCCACCGATTGAGTAAGTTAACTATAGGGAATGATAACAACTACTGAGTACTAAAGATTTGGAGGATTAATTAGGTGCGACTCGGCCTTTCAGAGTCAATTGACAGTTAGAATGCCATTAGAGTGGATTAAGGTTTCTGATACACCTAGAACAGCATTTATAATTTACTATAGCCATTTTGGGAATATGGTAATGCTGTTGGTATGACGAGTATTCATTGGTGGTATCCCGAATCCTGATGGGAGCAATTAGTTGCTGAGTGTATATATCTGTGACCCAAACCTATCACTAGAATCAGAAGTTTATGGGTTTAGCCGAGTAATATTGAGGACTCGGTGAAGGATCATGATTTTCGAGCTGAGATAATTAATGAGTCAAAATTTACTTACGGAAGGTTAATATAATTTGAGTGTCAGGAGGTAGAGATGACTCTGAGTGAGGAGAAGAAATATAATTCCGAGTGAAAACCTTCTGGGTGAAAAGACTACTGAGTGAAGTTAGAGTGTTCCGAGTAGAACCTCATAGAGAGGATCATTACTAAGTTAAGGGAATTGTGTCCGAGCGTGACACTTCTGAGTAGGGTAAGATTCGAGTGATGTGACTCGGAGCGTGACGTTTTCGAGTGGAATGGTGCCAAGTAGACGATTCATCGTGTGAAATTTCTAAGTTTGTAGGGTATACCCCTGACTAATTTTTCCCTGAGGAGCTTCTGGTCGGAATGTGGAGCTTTGAATAGGTAAGGTTCCGAGTGAATTACCCCGAGGGGGAGTAGACGCTCGAGCGGTAAATTTATTCATATTTGTGATCGAGTTGATGTTTAGAGCTGCTGAGTATGGACTCAGATTTATAATTGATATAAGCTTGAATGCCGGGTGAAAATTTTGTAAGTGGAGAGTTTTCCGGGTGAGGATTACTTCCAAACCCCGAACAACCCTTTTGATTGAGTGATCCGAGTGACAGTCTCATGGTGTAGGCATGGATTTGGCCGAAGGAATGGTTAGAAATCTGAGATCTTAGAACCGAGTGTGATGCCTGTAAGGGATGAATCCAGGCAGTCTGTGCTAATTAGAGCACCTTGAAGCTCTGTTGGGTGTTGGTTTCGGTATTGCCAAGATATATTATGGTTTAGAGAAGAGATTTTGTGGTCAGGTGATGAATATCCGAGGGTTTAATCTGAGATAAATCGGACAATAGTGAGTATTGAAGGGAATCGGTAATGTTGTTTACCGACTAGATTTTCCCAATTCATTGATTAACATTCTTAATGTGTCTCATGTGACACAATGTTGAGTCTATACCCTGTGAGAGAGTCCAAGGCTATGCCGAGTGATTCCTTAAATTAGAAGATCCGACGGTAGGAGTACACCGACCGGTGCTATGAATAGAGGGCCGAACGGCCAAGAAACTAAGAAGCAACAAGTTATGGTAAGCTGGCAGAATGGGATGAGGTGACTTGTACGTTGGGGATTGAGCCCCAAATATGTTGAATCCTAAGATGTGATGTGAAGTGGTCGGTAAACAACTTGTGGAACAAAACTATACTGAGTGACATTGTAAGCCAATCGGTGAAATGCTAGAGAAGTGAAGTGGTACAATCGGTTGAGGTGTATGACAGCGATATCAAGAGCTATTTGTTGAGGTAAGTTGTATTTGAATTTCGAGGATGAAATTCTTTGAGGGGGGAGAATTGTAACATCCCCATTTCTTAAATTAAATACCGGATGAGTTTAGTTAATAAATTAAGGGCTAATTACAGATTAAGAACTAATGGAAAAATTAATGTTAGTGGCCAAGTTGAATTTACGCATGTACCCTGGGTGTATAAAGAGGTTCAGCTTCCTCTACCCATTCATTTTGCATGAAATATTAGGAACGATTGAGAGAGTGAGAGTTGGAAGTTCTCCTCGTGGAAGACAAAAACGTTGTTCTGTTCCTTCGTCTCTTCTTCTTCTTCTTCCTTCGTCGAGCATGAGAGTGAAGAAGTTGAGTTGAGAGCTTCTCCTTCGACGACTTAGGGACGACACTCTGTTCCTTCCCTGTTCTTTTATTTCCCTTCGTCGACTTCTCTCTTTCTCCCTCTCCTTTGCTCGAAGCTGCCTGAGTCTCAGTGGAGATCTGCACTACGAAGTGCTTCTGGGAGGTTGGAGCGTTCACCAGCGTTGTGATGGAGCTGCTCAGGAGAGCGAGCAGAGAACTGGGTGTCTCGGAAGCTTGGAAATCCCCACTGGACTGGGTGGAAGGTCAATGTGGTGCCCTGGTGGCTTGGGCCTCCCCGCTGATCTTGCATGCAGAGCTGTTTAAGAGTGGGAGTGGCTCGGAGTTCCTCCAAAGCCAAGTGTAATGGTGGATGACTGATGCAGGGTCGTTCTATTGAGAACGGGTGAATGGATTGAGCGGAGCAACCGATTGGAGCTGCAAGCCCTTGGAGCCTTTGGAATCTTCATTCCAGGTAGGGGGCGCCTTGCATGTCAAATGCATGGTATATGGACGGGTTCCGGGTGTTTGTTTAAATGTTATGTGTTATGTGTGAAATGTGTTAATTGTTGTGTTGTGATTAAGTAATAGTGCATGCAACTCCCGGATTTGTGGTATCTGTGAACTGTTTAGTGTTGTGTGACTTCGTCCATGAGTGCATGTTAATATTTCTGCGAATGCTGACTGAATGCTTATAAATAAGAGTGTCACTATGATTGCCGAGTGCGTGAGATGTGAGATGATACGTGATTTCCATTTGGAATGTTGTGTTAAATGCATGCTGATTTCATTAAAGATGTCGAGTGGATGTGCTGTAATATTGTTACCCTGATTTGCTTGTTATAAGTTACTATGACTAAACGCATGTGATGCTGTAATGGAACTGTGGAATTTTGAGTGAATCTAAATGCCGTGTTGAATCGGTTGTGATCTATTAATGGTTGCGTGAGACGCACTTGGTAAGCTTGGATGCTTGTTGTGAAGTTGCATGAAATTGTATACATGAGAAGAGGATGACCCGTGGAAGGTCAGGAGCCCTATGAGATGATTTTCAGCCGCAGATTCCTGGCTAGATTCATGAGGACCTATGGTAGCCGATGTAGCTAGAGTTAAGTCTCGAGACGTCATGAGGTCCCCGGTACCACACGGAAAGGGCTAGTGGACGAGGGGCCAGGAAGGAATCTGGGACTGAAATCACTATGTAAGACGGACCCGCATGCTTGTGTGTAGGACAGATTCCTGGCTAGATCCATGAGGACCCGTGGTAGCCGATGGAGCTAGAGTTAAGTCTCGAGACGTCACGAGGTGACCGGTACCACACGGAAAGGGCTAGTGGACGGGGGGCCGGGAAGGAATCTGTATCTGACATCATTGTTTGAGTCGGATCTGTATGCATGTATATAAGAGCATTATTATTGAGAATAACATGATTTGCATGGATCTGAATGATTTGAGTAGATTCCGACTGGATGATGTCGTATGAGTGAATTCTGATTGAATGAATATGTATGTATTGATACTGTTGCCGAGTGCAATGTGATGTTATGATTGAGAATGTATGTTATTGTGCAAATTCCGATCGGATGATGTTGTATGACTCTTATATTAAATAGCAGTGTATCTTATCGTGGATTGAGCTATGTAATTTGTATAATTGAGTAGTGAGGTATAATCCGAGTCAATAACTGTCATTTAATATGTGAAAGCTCACCCCTACACCATTTTTCAGTACGTGCAGGTCAGACTCAGAAGTGATGATAAGGCCTCAAGTCCGAGTGAGGTGCACTCTGACTGTTGAGTGCTTATATTGTATTTATTATGTTTAGTCAGTGTAGCCTTGGCCGGCTCTCATGTAAAATGATGATTAAACATATTTATTTATAAGGATTTATTATGAGAATTATAGACATGGTGTCACTTGTATGGAATTATAAGTATTAGTAAATGTATAATGTCAAGATAATGAGTATTCCGAGTGTATGATTCTGTATATACATCTATGTTGTATACTGGTGACTTGTGTTTGGGTAGACTGAGAGATGTTGATGGATAGAATATTGCTAAGTTAATGATTTTCCAAGTAGACATAGTTGTGAGAGTCATCTCCGAGTGAGGCTATAAATGGCTGTGCCTTCTTGTCCGAGTGGTGGAGACTTAAAGGATTCTGAGAGAAATCTCTTTTGATGAACCTATCCTGTGTGGGATTTAATGGGAGAATTTCCGAGTAATGCTAGGCTTGATTATTCTGAGTGAAAAATATGTGTAGATCCCGAGTGGGAAAGGGTTTGGATAACTCCGAGTGGAAACCCCGAGAGAACCTCTTCCGAGGGGAGAGTTGTTGTAATGGTTTAGATTGGAATGAATTCTAAGTGTATGATATTTACAATCCGAATGAATGAAATATAATCTGAATGAATGAGGAACTATATTCCGAGTGGTTAGAATTTGGATAAGTCCGAGTGGGACTTGACTTAATGATTTTCCCGAGTAAATAAGGTGATATTTGTCGAGTGCATCTGGCCGGAATAATTCGAGTGATGTATGACTGTGGGGACCCCTTCTGAGTGAAGGAAGGTCTACAGGTTTCCCGAGTGAGTGGAACTCTTATACCGAGTGATCAAATGCCAAGTGTGGCTTCTCGCTTCGGCGAATGAAGAATTCGCTCCTGTAACATCCCGATTTAAAACGAATTACCGAGTGAAATTGAGCCTTTAGAATAATAATTATAAAAGTGGAAAGTTACTTGTCAACTATAATTAATTTAATTAGTTCAACATGGGAAATGATGGCTGAGTAATTGTGATAGCTGGCCGCTTGTGAGTGGTGTGTGTGGCATGAGTGGACTAAAACATCCTAAATTTAAAATGAAAACGACCCGGGACAAGAACATTTTTCCAAAATTAAATAAACCGAATAGACCATAAAGCAACCGGGTAACAAAAGAAATAAGAGAAGGAAGGCAAGAGAAAATAAAACCGACTCGAGAGGGCATACAGCGGAAGAAGGAAACACTCAGCGAAGCCCAAAACCAGCATTCACTCGGTTAAGCGAGAACCCATACACTTGAGCGAAGCAGCTCCAGTCGCTCGGGCGAGGCACGAATCGCTTAAGCGAAGCCAACACAAGGTCTTCCCAAGTCCACGCTCGCTGGAGCGAGTACCTTGATCGCTGGGGCGAGAAGCCACACTCGGCTATCCAGACGCTCAGAATCCAGAGTCATCCTTCAACTCATTCACTCAGAAAATGATAGCTAACTCTCTCGGCACGCCATAACTTATTCGCTCGAGGAGTCATTAAATAAATCCTCTCTCGGACTTATTCTAATTCTAACCACTCGGAATACCGTTTGGCTGATTCGCTCGGATTATTTATAACGTCCGCTCAAAATTCATCAAAGGGGTTTCTCGCAGAATCCTTATGTGTATCCCCCACTCGGAAAGAGCCAAACATAAGTCACCAGCATACAACACAGGTCTATACACAATCACACACTCGGAATACCCATTATCTTAACATTACATATATATATTCACCAACCCATACAATTCCATACAAGTAACCCATATCTATATTTCTCCTAATCAATCTTTATAAACAAATATGCTTAATCGTCATTTTACATAAGAGCCGGCCAAGGCTACACTGACTAAACATAATGAATACAATATAAGCACTCAACAATCGGGGTACACCACACTCGGACTTGAGGCCCTGTCAGCACTTCCGAGCCCGACCTGCACATACTGAAAAATGGTGTAGGGGGTGAGCTTTCACATACACAATGACAGTTATTGGCTCGGCTTAGCATACACATTCCCTTTCAACATACTCTATCTATCTTAGTCAATACTAGCATTTACTAACATTTAATAAAGCATCTACACAAGTCACTAGTCGGATTACTCAAGTCATTCACGGTTATCTAACTCCTACTATTCACAACAACATACCCCTTAACAATAACATCAATAATACTTAGCCTCAGCGTCAACGCACACACAAATCCACTCGAAATTCATCAATATCATTCACAGATTTTAAGGAGCGTGTTGCTTTCGTCAATGATGCACCTACCTATATGCATGCGGATCCGACTTGAGTAATGACTTTCAGTTACAGTTTCCCCCTCACAGGCCTCTCGTCCATCAGATCTTCCTGCGTCGTTCCGGCCTCCCATCGGCGTCTCGAGACTCCTCTCTAGCTCCTACGGCTACCATGAGCTCTCTCAGGATCTAGCCAAGGTCTGTAACTGGAAGTCATTCCCTCGGGACTCATGGCCTTCCACGGGTCACCCTCTATCTATAAATGCAACCTCATGCATGTCACGGCAGTCATCCACACTCAGCAAGTTCATCTTAAGCAATTCATATCGTATCCACCCGGAAGTCAACAATAGACCACACAATGTGCTTGATATTCACATTACAATTAACATGCAATTCATACATTAACTCCATAACATCACCAATGCCATCATACGTCTCTTGGACAGCAATAGTCATACACCACACAGGTAATAATCATCATTCATCCAGACTCCACTCAGTAGCATGTACAACATATAGCAAACAACACATTCTGAACGCATGTATATGAGTACGAAATAATTAACAGGACTCCACTAACACACACACATACGATATCCAATAATAAATAGTCAAACACCTCACAGAGTCATAATCATACAAACACGTAAGGTAATACGTTCGCTCGGACCGTCTAGAACCATGCATTGGACATGCAGAGCGCCCCCTACCTGGGATAAAGATTCCAAAGGCTCCAGGGGCTTGCAGCTCCAATCGGTTGCTCTGCTCAGCCCATTCACTCGTTCTCGATAGAACGACCCTGCATCAGTCATCCATCATTACACTTGGCTTTGGAGGAACTCCGAGCCACTCCCACTCTTAAACAGTTCTGCATGCAAGATTAGCGGGGAGACCCAAGCCCCCAGGCACCACATTGACCTTCCACTCGGTCCAGTGGGGATTTCCAAGCTTCCGAGACGCCCAGTTCTCTGCTTGCTCTCTTGAGCAGCTCCAATCACACGCTGGTGAACGCTCCAACCTTCTTGAAGCTCTTCGTGGTGCAGATCTTCACTGAGACTTGGCAGCCTCGAGCAAGGAGAGGGAGAAAGAGGAAAGTCGACAAAGGAGCCGTGGGGAAGAAGACTGGTTGCATGCAGAGGGAATGCACACCCTCACCCTCTCTGGCTCGTCGAGTAAGGAAGGAGGACTCTGATCCTCAGCCACCACAGTCGCGAGCTCACGGCGTAGAGAGCAGAGGAGAAAGAAGAAGAAGAGAAGGAGAATGAAGAAGGGAAGAAGAGAGAACAGAAAGAAGAAAAGTCTAAAGGGGAAAAATGAATGATAGGGTGGCCCAGTAGCCCATATACGCATGCACGGAGAGAAGGGGAAGTGGGGTGGGAAAGCGTGAAGTAGTACACCAATCACAATCAGCCAGCAATTATTAATTAATCACTCTTAACCAGTCATTATTTCTTAAGTTGAGTTAATTAAGTTAATTATAATTATAATTAATAAATAATTTTCCCACCTTGCAATTATTATTTCAATGATTTATTTTCATTCGGCAATTAATTATTAAATCGGGATGTTACAGTTCTCCCCCTCTCAAAAGAATTTCGTCCTCGAAATTCAAACACATGCTTAGCCTCACTGAACCACTCAGAAAATCACTGCCATACCACAATAAGCAATTACACATCTATGTACCTCAAGTATTCATCCATTGCTTAAATTCCAGTCGGTAAAATTGGCTTCCAAAGCAATTTACCGACCGCTCCACCCAGAAAACCGAGACATCATTCTTAACACATTTCCACTCGGAAGTGTCACCATTGACTCGGAATAACATTCCTTCCTTTCACTCAGACTACCTCAACAAACGGATCAGAATACCACAGTCATGCTCTGACTGTAACTCTTGATTTCTCAATGTGTCCGACTGCTTCGCAATTTCTAATCAGCGTAAATAAAACAACTCTTCATAGCCTTCATTACATTCAGGATTCCATTTCCCACGTAGTTACCCCCATTCAACTCTGCCAGTTCACCCTAGCCATTGGCACTTTCCAGTTCTTTGGCCGCTCGGCCTTACACTCTCAACACCGATCGGCGTATTTACACCATCGGGTTCCCCGACTCAATGAGTCACTCGGCATGACAAAGAGCTCACACAAAGCATAGGCTCGACATTGGGTCGCATGGGACACATTCTAGATGTTATTCAACCAATTGGGAAGAGTCTAGTCGGTAAGCAACATTACCGACTCCCTATAATACCCACTACCGACCGATTCATCTCAGATTAAGCTCTCGGATTTCCAAAATTTCGACCACAAAATTTCTTTCTTAACTAAAATAAACACTCAAATGAGTTCCCATATGCTTCAATTAGCACACTTGCTTGGATTTGCCTCGTACAGGCACCACACTCGGTTCATACATCACGGATTCTTAACCATTCCTTTGGCTAACTTCATGCCTATAACCCATGAATGTCACTTGGCCCTCTCACTCGAAAATATCAATCAGGGTTTTAAGGGCAGTTCTCATCCGAGAATCCTTCCACTTGCAAAATTTACTCATAATTCAAGCCTACCTCGAAACCAACCCGAGTCCAAGCCCAGCAGTCCCAAACGCTGACCTGAGTATGATTTCAAATAAATCCTTCTCTTGGATATCTACTCCTCTTGGAGATCCTTCACTCGGAGACTTTCTATTTACCAAATTTCCACTCGGAATTCAGGCTTACTCCGAATATAAATCTGAGTTCAACTCAGCAGCTCCACATCACCCGAACACAGCTATGAATAAGTTTACCGCTCGGTATTTTCTGCCCCTTGGGTAATTCACTCGAAAACTTGCACACTCGAAGTTCCATTTTCCAACGAGAAGTACTTTTCTCCTGGATGAAGATCACGTGGTGGAAAATCACACGGGTATTAGGAATTCCACACTCGATGCCTTTCCACTCAGAACCGCTCCACACGGTACCATCCATTCGGAAGTGGTACACTCTGAGACACTTCACCCGAAATTCACATGACTCAGATATTTCACTTTGATTTTGCCTAACACAAAAGTGCCATCCGGACACAGCTCCTTATTGATGACCAAAACGATGCTTCACTCGGAACATCATAATTTTCACTCAGCAGTTCTTTCTCCCAGAAGCATTTCACTCGGAACCATCTCCACTTTCACATACTCGAAACATACTAATCTTTCCCGAGCAATCCTCACCTTACCGAACACCTTGGCTCAAGGTCCAGGTTTCTTTATTAAACTTACAGTACCACTCGGCTAACTTATAAAACTCAAATTTTAGTGGCAAATTTGATCACCCTTCTTATTTCAATAACTAATCGTCCCTTTAGTAGCCCTTCCGTACCCAACAACCTCTAATCCTCTCGGAGGCAACATGACAAGGTTAAGCAGTCCTCATTTGATACATAGCCACTTATGATCTACTTAATACAACTCCTCTCTTCACTCGGGGCAGCCTGAAAGACTCACCATCACCATAAGCAGCTACAACTTCACCTGCCCGACTCATGAATTGCTGCATCCATCTTATAGGATGACATCTCATTCCTATAGGGTTACAACAATTACACAGTCACTGCAACATGTACGCTGCCACAATGCCTACGGCATGAAGAGTCATCTCAGGACAGCATGACTTACACTGACCTGACTCACTCAACTAATACTAGTTCACACGGTAATTAATGGCAGTTCACATACACATTAGAAGCAGTACATCTATATCAACATTATGCATCACACAGCGTACATCACGCAACAACAAGCATGAAAATTATGTATCACTTCTGTAAAACTGAATGACGGCAATACAATAATCGGCTTCTAGCCAACACCGAGCAAATATTTCCTCTAAATCTTATTCATCACAAAATCATGGCTCGGATTAAATTCTCAGTTCTCAGTTATATAATGACATCACTCATTCGGCTTCATGCAATTCAGTCAGGATTAAGTAATTCACATTCACATATGTTGTCATAACACACCATAGACTCGGCAACGACACTAATACACATACAATCACTCAGTCGGATTTTATAACAATTATTCACGGCTATATTATTGTTCACTACAGCATGCACCATAACCATAACCACACATTGCACCCAACAATAGCATCAATATATATATTTAATGTTCATCCGATCGGACCTACTCAAATCAATTCCAAACTACATTAAGGATTTCATTCACAACATCATATCCAATCGGGAGTTGCACAATAACGTACATTCTTAATTATGACACCACATTACACTCGGTAACAGTATCGGTACATACATACTCATTCAGTCAGAACTCACTCGTACGTCATCATCTAGTTGGGGTTCATTCAAATCATTCAAATCCATGCAAACCATGTTAGTCTCCCTAACAACGTTCTCACACACACCGACCAACTCACTCAGCTAATACTTACTCACAAGAATTAATGGCAATTCACATGCATATATAAGCACATATTCACATCAACATTATCTTGATGCACCACGTAGGGCACGTCACACAGCAACAATCATGAAATATAATTTACCACTACTGTAAAACAGTATAATGGCTACAGGCTTCCGACTCACACAAAAATCGCACACCTCCTCATTACTCATAAGTTAGCGCAACTCTCCTGATGACAATCGTCAAGTAGTAGTTACTATCACCCCAAAATGGTGTAATAACAGTCGGTTTCCGACCATTACCGCGTAATTACTTCTTCCTTAGATCTTATCCACCTTAAACCATACAGTATCATATATACATATATACGTATACGTGTGTACCAACATTCAATACATACACGCTATCATTCAACCAGAACACATTCAAGCATCATTCGATCAGAATCTATCCAGCCAGCTCTCGGCTATATCACTTACATTATTTACAATCCCATATAATCACAGCCATAGGCTCACTTTGCACTTAGCGACAGTATCAACACATATATATATTCAATCATCCAATCGGAATATCAAATTCACATTCGGCCATACAATTCATATCATTCACCACAGCATGCATTATAGCCACAACATTAATATACATACATTCATTCAATCGGATTCCATTCAATCATGTTATTCTAAATAACATTCCATATATTCATGTAATTCATATTGAGCTCAACAACCATTATAGTGTGCACACATTCTTTTCACCCGGATTTAAAAGGGACTCCTCACACGGAATTATTTAGTCACTCTTCACTCGGGAAACCTCAACAGTTATCACTCTAAGGGTATCCAGATCGATTCCCACTCGGTATCACCCGTCCTCTTCACTTATTCTTACTCGGCAACTATAATCTCTCCTACTCTGGTTTTCCCACTAAGTAAAGACTCACTCAGATTTTCTAGCTATTTAATAATTTATTACAATGGATCCACTAAGAGTCTTAGGTGTTGTCTTCCGATCGGTAAACCCTCGCTCAGCATCACACTGTCTCATTAACTCGGGATTACCTAGGCTTCCTTTCACCCGGAGGGAGTTACTAACTCTCTTCCCACGTCAACACTCGTCTCCATTTCGACTTATAATTAAACTAACCTTCTCACACACAACAAATACGCATACATATATTACTCGGATCTTCATGCACAGTATAGGAGTTCACGCAACATAGAGGGTGTAATTAATTACAGGCACCAAAATATGTCTTCTACTCCAAAGGGTTCAGGTTCAAGTAAAAGGAACTAAGGCCAACACATCTCTTGTATCTCAAATCATATACTATTCATTCATCACACGTTCAAATTCCTCAACAAGGCACAGGCATACAACCACCCCATTCATATACAAAATCATCAAACACATACAATACTGATTAAGTCAGGGCATACAATCAATCGGACCAGGAGGGAAATGACCTCCTATTCACAAATCAATATCACAATAATGATGACCACTGTAACACCCTAATTTTTAATCAATAAATAAACCCAAAAACAGGGAAATTTTTTTCCATAAAACGACCACTGGTCAATCGGCATAGAAAAGAAAAGGAATGCAAGGGAAATGAAAGAACATTCATATGCATAGCACTCGGCGAAAGGGACAAGGCTTGAACCGACCCATTCGGTCCAACGAAATACATCAGCGCCTGGGCGAAATCCATGACCCGGTCATAAACCATACACTTGACATGCAAAGCGCCCCCTACCTGCTGTCGGGGTTCAGAGACTCCTCAAGTTGCAGTGCTGACCGATCGTCCTTCTGCTACTCCTCTTCCATCAGCCTTTGAACTTTAGCGTTGATCCTGGGCCAAAGTTGCTCTTTCTTCCAACGGGTTCGTCTCCCCCACAGCTCCAAGGCACTTCCAGCACAGCCTTCCAATTGGAATACTAATAGCTCCAGGTAGAAGAAGAAGAAGAGGAAGAAGGCAATGGGGAGGAAAAAGAGGACAGGGAGTGGAACGGAGCCGTGTTGCTATTCCCCCCAGAAAGCTTTCGACCCTCTCGCTGTTCGAGTGGCGACGTGAATGATAGTGAAGAAGAAGAGAAACAGGGAAGAAGAGACCATATGCACGCACAAGGAGAGCTGTCCAGCGTGAATAATGAGAGAAAGAGAGAGCTGAAGTTATTTTATACCTCTAGGGGCACATGCGTCCTTTCACCTGGCATTTTCATTATTATTTATTCAATTATTTCTAACCAATCAGCAATTACTCTAATTAACCATTAATCCTAATTCTGTAATTAAACTTTAATTAATAGCTTAACTTCAATCGGTAATTAAATTAAAATTAGGATGTTACAACCACTCATTCGTACTGCATACAACCGCTTACACTCAGTAAGCATACCTTGGCCGTGGACCTTTCGGTCCGCTCTGATACCAAAATGAAACATCCTAAATTTAAAATGAAAACGACCCGGGACAAGAACATTTTTCCAAAATTAAATAAACCGAATAGACCATAAAGCAACCGGGTAACAAAAGAAATAAGAGAAGGAAGGCAAGAGAAAATAAAACCGACTCGAGAGGGCATACAGCGGAAGAAGGAAACACTCAGCGAAGCCCAAAACCAGCATTCACTCGGTTAAGCGAGAACCCATACATTTGAGCGAAGCAGCTCCAGTCGCTCGGGCGAGGCACGAATCGCTTAAGCAAAGCGAACACAAGGTCTTCCCAAGTCCACGCTCGCTGGAGCGAGTACCTTGATCGCTGGGACGAGAAGCCACACTCGGCTATCCAGACGCTCGGAATCCAGAGTCATCCTTCAACTCATTCACTCGGAAAATGATAGCTAACTCTCTGGGCACGCCACAACTTATTTGCTCGAGGAGTCATTAAGTAAATCTTCTCTCGGACTTATTCTAATTCTAACCACTCGGAATACCGTTTGGCTAATTTGCTCGGCTTATTTATAACGTCTGCTCAGAATTCATCAAAGGGGTTTCTCACAGAATCCTTATGCGTATCCCCCACTCGAAAAGAGCCCAACATAAGTCACCAGCATACAACACAGGTCTATACACAATCATACACTCGGAATACCCATTATCTTAACATTACATATATATATTCACCAACCCATACAATTCCATACAAGTAACCCATATCTATATTTCTCCTAATCAATCTTTATAAACAAATATGCTTAATCGTCATTTTACATAAGAGCCGGCCAAGGCTACACTGACTAAACATAATGAATACAATATAAGCACTCAACAATCGGGGTACACCACACTTGGACTTGAGGCCCTGTCAGCACTTCCGAGCCCGACCTGCACATATTGAAAAATGGTGTAGGGGGGTGAGGTTTCACATACACAATGACAGTTATTGGCTCGGCTTAGCATACACATTCCCTTTTAACATACTCTATCTATCTTAGTCAATACTAGCATTTACTAACATTTAATAAAGCATCTACACAAGTCACTAGTCGGATTACTCAAATCATTCACGATTATCTAACTCCTACTATTCACAACAACATACCCCTTAACAATAACATCAATAATACTTAGGCTCAGCGTCAACGCACACGCAAATCCACTCGAAATTCATCAATAGCATTCACAGATTTTAAGGAGCGTGTTGCTCTCGTCAATGATGCACCTACCTATATGCATGCGGATCTGACTTGAGTAATGACTTTCAGTTACAGTTTCCCCCTCACTGGCCTCTCGTCCATCAGCTTTTCCCGCGTGGTACCGGCCTCCCATCGGTGTCTCGAGACTCCTCTCTAGCTCCTACGGCTACCACGAGCTCTCTCAAGATCTAGCCAAGGTCTGTAACTAGAAGTCATTCCCTCGGGACTCATGGCCTTCCACGGGTCACCCTCTATCTATAAATGCAACCTCATGCATGTCACGGCAGTCATCCACACTCAACAAGTTCATCTTAAGCAATTCATATTGTATCCACCCGGAAGTCAACAATAGACCACACAATGTGCTTGATATTCACATTACAATTAACATGCAATTCATACATTAACTCCACAACATCACCAATGCCATCATACGTCTCTTGGACAACAATAGTCATACACCACACAGGTAATAATCATCATTCATCCAGACTCCACTCAGTAGCATGTACAACATATAGCAAACAACATATTCTGAACGCATGCATATGAGTACGAAATAATTAACAGGACTCCACTAACACACACACATACGATATCCAATAATCAACAGTCAAACACCTCACAGAGTCATAATCATACAAACACGTAAGGTAATACGTTCGCTCGGACCGTCCAGAACCATGCATTGGACATGCAGAGCGCCCCCTACCTGGGATAAAGATTCCAAAGGCTCCAGAGGCTTGCAGCTCCAATCGGTTGCTCTGCTCAGCCCATTCACTCGTTCTTGATAGAACGACCCTGCATCAGTCATCCACCATTACACTTGGCTTTGGAGGAACTCCGAGCCACTCCCACTCTTAAACAGTTCTGCATGCAAGATTAGCGGGGAGACCCAAGCCCCCAGGCACCACATTGACCTTCCACTCGGTCCAGTGGGGATTTCCAAGCTTCCGAGACGCCCAGTTCTCTGCTCGCTCTCTTGAGCAACTCCAATCACACGCTGGTGAATGCTCCAACCTTCTTGAAGCTCTTCGTGGTGCAAATCTTCACTAAGACTCGGCAGCCTCAAGCAAGGAGAGGGAGAAAGAGGAAAGTCGACGAAGGAGCCGTGGGGAAGAAGACTGGTTGCATGCAGAGGGAATGCACACCCTCACCCTCTCTGGCTCGTCGAGTAAGGAAGGAGGACTCTGATCCTCAGCCACCATGATCGTGAGCTCACGGTGTAGAGAGCAGAGGAGAAAGAAGAAGAAGAGAAGGAGAATGAAGAGCGAAGAAGAAGGGAAGAAGAGAGAACAGAAAGAAGAAAAGTCTGAAGGGGAAAAATGAATGATAGGGTGGCCCAGTAGCCCATATACGCATGCACGGAGAGAAGAGGAAGTGGGGTGGGAAAGCGTGAAGCAGTACACTAATCACAATCAGCCAGCAATTATTAATTAATCACTCTTAACCAGTCATTATTTCTTAAGTTGAGTTAATTAAGTTAATTATAATTATAATTAATAAATAATTTTCCCACCTTGCAATTATTATTTCAATGATTTATTTTCATTCAGCAATTAATTATTAAATCGGGATGTTACATGGACTGCCAATTCACGCTTTCCCACCCCATTTCTCTTCTCTTCTCTTCTCTTCGTACGTACATATATATATCCTGGCCACGGTTAATATGCATTCCTTTCAGAATTCCTCTTCTGCTACCTCTTTCTCTTAGTTCCTTCTTCTCTTCTTCGTCGTTCTCCTTCTTTTTCCCTGTTCTCTATTCTCTGTTCCCCGTTTCTGGAAATCCACGAAGACGATGCTGCAGAAGATTCAGAGTTCCTCCTATTGGTGGAGGACGACCATCGAAGCACAAGGGAGTAGCTTTCTGTTCCCGAGCCAATTGCAGAATACGACCACGTCGAAGGGGGACTGAACAAGGCAAACAAAGCAGCGTATCTAACGTCGGGAAACAGAGGAGCTTCCCGAGTCCCTTCTGTAGGTAGGGGGTGCTTGCATGTCAAATGCATGGTTCACGAACGGTACCAGATGAATGTATTGCTTTAAGTGTGTGCATGTGTCTGTGACGACTGTGTGCAATGCATGATTGTCGATCTTTGGATTCCATGTGTATGTTAGTAGCATCTTGTTAATAGTTATAAATATTGTGCATGTATTCAAGGTGGTGGTAATGTGGTCTGATAGCCTTTTACATATAGACGAGTGTGATGCATGGTTCTACTACTGTTAATACCGTGAGGACATGAATGTGTGGCTGTTAGTTGGTTCATCCGATGTTATTACCCTAAACTGTTTGATTGCTGTGCATGCTGGTATGATTGACGAGTAAATGTAGGAACTATGTTAAATCGGTTTCTACTTTGATGGTTACGAAGAATGTGTCAGATGAGTGATGATGCTTGCTAACAAAACGCATAAGCTGCATGTATAAGAATGGGGTAACCCGTGGAAGGTCAGGAACCCCGAAAGAATGATTTCCAGCTACAGGCCTTGGCTAGATCCTGTGAGGGCTCGTGGTAGCCGTGGGAGCTAGAGATAAGTCTCGAGACGTCAATGGGAGACAGGTACCACACTGAAAGAGCTAATGGATGAGAGTCTAGTAAAGGAAACCTGTAACTGAAAGTCACTGTGTTACATCCCAATTTTGAAGTTAAATGTCGAATGGAAAATAAACTATTAAGGTTTTGATTTCAAAGTGAGAAGTTAATTGACAATCATAATCAGATTAACTTAAGGAATAATGACAAGTTAATTAAGGCTTAGTTGGTGAAAGATGGCTGTTTGTGATTGGCGAGTTACGCGAGTGGGTTGCGACTCACATTTTCCCATCCCACTTCCTTCTCTTCGCATGCATATATACCCTGTATCACCGTGGATACTCATCCTTTCCCACTGCTTCATCCTCTTGTTTCTTCTTCTTCGTTTTCATCCTCTTTTCCCTTCCCCTGTTTTGCTCTTCGTTTCTGGAGATCGCAACGATGGTACTGAAGGAAGGTCAGAGTCCCCTCCAACTGGTGAAAGACGATCATTGAAGCAGAGGAAGAACAACTTCTCATCCCTGAGCTGATTGTAGAGTACGATGGTGCGAAGAGGATCTAGACGAGTTGGATAGAGCGTCAGACCAAACGTTGAGAGCAGGAAAGCTTCCTGAGTTCCTTCTGTAGGTAGGGGGCGCTTGCATGTCAAATGCATGGTCCATGAACGGTACCGGATGAATGTATTGCTTTAAGTGTGTGCATGTATTTGTGGCGATTGAATATTATGCATGATTATTGATTCTGGATCCTGTGTGTAAGATAGTAGTTGTACAATAATTGCATGTAATCAAGATGGTGGTAATGTAGTCTGTTAGCCTTGTTATAGACGAATAAGATGCATGGTCCTATCTCTGTTAACACTGTGAGAACATGAACGTGTGATTGTTAGTTGATTTGTCAGACGTTATTACCTTGATTGTTCGATTGCTGTGCATGTTGGTGTGGCTGGCAAAGTAAATGTAAAGACTGTGTTGAATCTGTTTCTACTATGATGGTTGCGAATAAGGTATCAGTTGAGTAATGATGCTTGCTGGTAAATGCATTAGCTGCATGTGTAAGAATGGGGTGACCCGTGGAAGGTCTAGAGCCCCAAGGGAATAGCTTCCAGCTACAGACCTTGGCTAGATCCTGTGAGAGCTCGTGGTAGCCGTAGGAGCTAGAGATGAGTCTCGAGACGTCAATGGGAGACCGGTACTACACGGGAAGAGCTGATGGACGAGCGACCAGTAAGGGGGAAACTGTAACTGAAAGTCATTACTCAAGTCGGATCCGCAGTGATGCATGTAGATATGATGTTGATTAAGATAGTACGCATAGCACGTGTTGAGTGTTATGAATGATTTCTGAGTGTATGGATACATGTGTACGTGTGAATGAAGATGAACTTTATGTAGTAGGTGTGATTTCTTAGTTTAACCTGAATACGACTGAGTGAAAGTAGGTATGCGTACTGACACTGATACCGAGTCTTTGATTGTCATTTTACATGCAAAAGCTCACCCCTGCAGTGGCTACATTTTTCAGTGAACATCTCTCGGAATGAAGGGTGAAGGAGGAGCTGAGTGCAGAACAAGCAACCGAGTGCTATTGAATATATGTGTATATGTATATACTGTATGTAAGGTCCTGTTAAGCCTTGGCCGGCTCATATTTTGATTTTAGTCCTTACGTTAGAACTTGAACACTTTCGGGTGAACAAAGACATGATGATACTTTTGTAATTATTCAAGTACCTCTCTATGTATGTATACTGTGTGTTTATTTTATGCTGTAGGTAATGCCCGAGTGATAGGTATGGATGTGTGGGTATACTTTCGAGCGTATGAGATCAGTGTGACTATGGGTAGGAGTGTAGCTAGGTTGTGGTTTGGGGAAAAGCGAGATAGTGAGTCATTCTGAGTGATGGGAGTTGAACAGCTGAATGATTATGGTCGTATAGTTTGAAGGAGGAGTTGGGTTGAATCCTGTGAGTGGTAATTGTAAGGTCCCCTGAGTAAAGATTAATTAATGATTTCCGAGTGAGAACCCGTCGAAGTGAAGGTTTTCCGACTAGAATGTGTTGTATGTCAGTGACTCGTAGCTGGGCCTTTCCAAGTGGGGATTACCTGAAAAGGATTCTGAGAGAAAACCCCCCTTCATAAATTCTGAGTAAATCGCATATATATGCAATCCGGGTGACCAAAGGATGGTATTCAGAGTGGTTAGGATTA
The DNA here is from genome assembly GCA_037962975.1 of Clitoria ternatea. Taxonomy (NCBI): domain Eukaryota; kingdom Viridiplantae; phylum Streptophyta; class Magnoliopsida; order Fabales; family Fabaceae; genus Clitoria; species Clitoria ternatea. Next base: position 185,882,369 of record CM075671.1, read on the forward strand.
GGTTAGGTCCGAGAGAGTGTAAAATGGGTGAAATAACCGAATGATAGAGAACTGGGGAGATTGTATGAGTGAAGAATACCCCTGGTTTCCGAATGGAATAACCCTCGCCCCTTAAGTGGACTATTGTGTGGTATATGAATACAAAGAAAGGAACTAAGTTATGGAGCACATGAGGATGAAGTCGAGTGGAAAGAGCCCCCTTCACCGAGTGATCCTAGGAACAAATCCCGTGTGAGCTAAGTCGATACCGGGTGAACGATTGTCTCAAATCCGAGTAAGCAGAGAGTGGACCCTTCCCGAGTGAACCATACGCTAAAAACCCAGTGGAGTGACTGGATACCGAGTGTAGCTTCGCTTCAATGAGTGTTGTGTGGACTGGAGAACTTGAGTAGAATCGCCTGAGCGTAGTTCGCTGTGCTTGAGCGAATGTGCCAGGTTCCATTGGATTCGCCTAAGCGTTCCCTTTGTTCATGGTGCATGAGCTCTTTTCTTTATCTTCCTCCCCCTCCTTCTCCTTGTTGTGCTCGGTTTTGTTAATCTGGACAGAGTATGCACGGTTTGCAAACCTTAAATTTTTCAAAAAATTTCCCCTTAATTTCATCTATTTAATTAGAATTTAGGGTGTTACATTTTGGTATCAGAGCAGACTGAAAGGTCCAAGGCCAAGGTATGCTTACCGAGTGTGAGCGGTTGTGTGCTTTCTGATCGAATGGTCATCATTATTGTGATATTGTTGAACCTGATTGATACTATGATATTCAATTGTGGATAAGAGGTTGTTCCCCTGGTCCAGTTGATTGTGTAACATATAGGAATGGCATAATGTGCTAAGTTACTAAATATTAGACTGAGATGCGATCGGTAGTAAGTGGCTCGGTATGCTTATCCTTGAAGGGTGTTAATTTCAGGATAAGGGATGACGCATCGCCAAAGCATGGAGGCTATAGCCACAACATTCCAACGCTTTGCGGACGTGTTTGAGAGGCAGGGCCAGACTCGAGCTGAGGATGGCCACGTGCTGGACCGCTTCCTGAAGAGGAAGCCGAGTGAATTTCAGGGAGGGCGGAACCCTGAGGCAGCTTTGAAATGGACTCAGGAACTGGAGAGGATTTTTGGGGGTCTCCGCTGTACCGAGGCCCAAAAGGTAGAATGTGCAGTGTATATGCTGCGAGACGAGGTGGAAAACTGGTGGAAGATAGCCAGAAACCGATTTTCGGATGATGATGCTCAGCTCACCTGGAACGATTTCAAGACATGCTTCTTAGAGAAGTACTTCCCCGACACAGTAAGGAGTCGGAAGGAGTTGGAGTTTATGGAGTTGAAGTAGGGCTCTATGACTGTGGAAGATTACACGACTAGGTTCGAAGAGTTGTGCCTATTCTACCCACCTTTCCAACAACCAGGGACGAAGAGCTCTAAGTGCCTTAAATTTGAAAATGGATTGAGATCAGATATTAAGAGAGCCTGCAGATATCAAGAGATCAGGAGTTTTCCTGCATTGGTGAACAAATGTAGAATATTTGAAGAAGATGACAAGGCCCACTCGGGCCAGAGCAGTAGAACCAACTATTACTTGAGGCCTCAGCAGTCACGTTTCAAGAGGCCAGGAAACGTGGGAAGAAATGGACCCTTTACTAGATATCAAGATCGCAGTAACCAAGGGAGACAGATGAGTGGATGACCAAAATATGGCAAGTGTTTTAAATGTGGTGGTGACCACTTTGCTCAGAATTACAATAGTATAGAGGTCAAGTGCTTTCATTACCAGGAGAAGGGGCACATTCGCCCCGACTGCCCCCAACTCTGTCAAGCAAACCCCAATGCACGTCATGGAGGTTTCCAAGAGAGAAACCGAGGGAACGATAACCAAGGACTGGGCGGCAGAGGCAACAGAGCCAGAGGGAATATGATATCGTGCTCGACATGGATTGGATTTCAGCCAACAAGGTGTTAGTGGATTGTAGAAACCGAAGGATAATCTTCCCGAAGCGGCACAATGAGGACTACACGGCACAAGGTATAGTTCAACTCTTTACAATGCTTTGTTTAACCGAGGGTGAGAGTAAATCCCGAGTGAACAAAATTCCGACCGTCTGTGAATTCCCAAAAGTGTTTCCCGAGGACGTACCGAGTGTCCCTCCCAATAGAGAAGTCGAATTCTCTATAGACCTGATCCCTGGAGCCGAGCCAGTCTCCAGTGCACCTTATAGAATGTCCCCAACTGAATTGGCCGAGCTGAAGAAGCAAGTAGATGAGTTACTCAGAAAACAATTCATTAGACCGAGCGTATCACCATGGGGCGCACCTGTGCTGCTTGTTAAGAAGAAGGATGGCAGCATGAGACTTTGTATAGATTACTGACAGCTAAACAAACTCACGATTAAGAACCGATACCCATTGCCTCGAATTGATGACTTGATCGACCAACTGCGTGAAGCCTCAGTTTTCTCAAAGATCGACCTGCGATCGGGATACCACCAAATCCGAGTGAAGGACTCGGATATCCCAAAGACTGCCTTTAAGACTCGGTATGGTCACTACGAGTATGTAGTGATGCCGTTCGATGTAACAAACGCCCCTGCTATCTTCATGAATTACATGAACAGCATATTCTACCCATATCTAGACCGATTCGTAGTAATCTTCATTGATGATATCTTAGTCTACTCCAAGACTCCTGAGGAGCATGAAGGACACCTCCGAGCGGTACTTCAAGTGTCGAGAGAGAAGCAGCTATTTACGAAGCTTTCAAAGTGCGATTTCTGGATGGATAAAATCCATTTCCTCGGACATGTGATTTCCGAGGAAGGTGTCTCAGTGGACCCTTCGAAGGTGACAGCTATAATGGCATGGGAGAGACCCAAGTCGGTCTCAAAGATAAGGAGCTTTATGGGCCTGGCAGGTTATTATAGAAGATTCATTGAGGGTTTTTCCAAGTTGGCCTTGCCACTAACTAAGTTGACTCGGAAAAACATTCCCTTCGTGTGGAGTTCCGAGTGTGAGAGCAGTTTCCGAGGGCTGAAAGACAAGTTGACGACTGCCCCAGTGTTGGCATTACCTGACTTGCAAAAGAGCTTCGTGGTTTATTGTGATGCATCAGGACTCGGATTGGGATGCGTGTTAATGCAGAAAGACCGAGTGATAGCGTATGCCTCTCGGCAATTGAGACCTCACGAGCAGCATTATTCGACCCACGACTTGGAATTGGCAGCTGTGGTGTTCGCGTTAAAAATCTGGAGGCATTATTTGTTCGGGTCCAGATTTGAAGTATACAGTGATCACAAGAGCCTCAAATACTTATTCGACCAAAAGAAACTGAACATGAGGCAGAGAAGATGGATGGAATTTTTAAAAGATTATGATTTCGAGCTAAAGTACCATCCGGGTAAGGCAAACGTTGTTGCCGACGTGTTGAGTCAGAAATCCCTTCATATAGCAGTGATGATGATGAAGGAGGTGGAGTTATTGGAACAGTTCCGAGACATGAACTTACATGTTGACACCCCCTCCTTTCGAAAAATGACGATCGGTACACTGAGGATTACCAATGAATTCCTAAAATCTGTGTATGAGTAACAGCAGTCAGATCCCTACTTGGTTGAGATGAGGGAGACTCAGGCCAAAGGTAAGGATTTGTCCTTGACCGAGGGATCAGATGGAATCTTCCGAGTAAGAAACAGAATATACGTGCCGGGTGGAGGAGAATTGAGAAGAAGGGTGCTTGATGAAGCTCACAAGAGCTTGCTAAGTACCCACCCGGGTACCACGAAGATGTACCATGACCTGAGAACCCAGTTCTGGTGGCCCGGATTAAAAAGGAATGTGGCAGAATATGTGGCTCGGTGCATCACCTGTCAGAAGTCGAAAGTGGAGCACCAGAAGCCGTATGGTGCATTGCAACCCCTGGAGATTCCCGTGTGGAAATGGGACTCCATTGCCATGGACTTTGTCTTGGGATTGCCTAAAAACTAAGCAAGCCATGATGCGATATGGGTCATTATTGACCGACTAACGAAGAGTGCACACTTCCTACCTGTGAACATGAAGTACCCGTTGCATAAGTTAGCACGGGTTTACATCCAAGAAATTGTCCGACTGCATGGAGTGCCAACTTCTATCGTATCGGATAGGGATCCTAGGTTCACGTCCCGGTTTTGGACCAGCTTGCACCATGAAATGGGCATGAAGCTTTGGCTAAGTTCCGCTTACCACCCCCAATCGGATGGACAATCCAAGCGAACGATTCAAAGCCTGGAGGACTTGCGAAGGGCGTGTGTATTGGAACACGGTGGAAACTGGGAGCAGTACCTCCCCTTGATTGAGTTTACATACAATAACAGCCATCACAATAGTATCAGTATGGCACCCTACGAAGCACTATATGGATAAAGATGTCGAACCCCACTTTGTTGGTCGGAAACGGGTGAGAGTCTACTGTTGGGACCAGAAATTGTAAAGCAAACATCAGAACAGATCCGAGTGATAAGGGAACGGATGAAGGCATCTCAGGACAGGCAAAAGAGCTACCATGACAAACGAACCAAACCATTAGAGTTTTCAGTCGGAGACAGAGTGTTTTTGAAGACTTCTCCGAGTAAAGGAGTCGGGCGAGCCTTGAAAGGTGGAAAGTTGAGCCCCCGATACATTGGACCTTATGAGGTATTGGGACAAGTCGGCTCCATGGCATATCGTATAGCATTACCGACTCACTTATCCCGATTGCACAACGTGTTTCATGTGTCCCAACTGAGGAAGTATCTACATGACCCCAACCACACAATGCCTGATGATGAAGTGGAAATCAAGGAAGACCTGACCACTACGACTATACCGATTAGAATCGTGGACCAATCGGTAAAGCGTTTAAGGAGCAAGGACATACAACTGGTTGAAGTTGAGTGGCAACAAGGCAGGACTACCTCTTGTACCTGGGAACGTGAAGACGCCATGAGACAGCAGTACCCCGAGTTGTTCAACCAAGGTGAGTGACCGACTGAATTTCGAGGACGAAATTCTTTTGAGAGGGGGAGAACTGTAACATCCCAATTTTGAAGTTAAATGCCAAATGAAAAATAAACTATTAAGGTTTTGATTTCAAAGTGAGGAGTTAATTGACAATCATAATCGGATTAACTTAAGGAATAATGACAAGTTAATTAAGGCTTAGTTGGTGAAAGATGGCTGTTTGTGATTGGCGAGTTACGCGAGTGGGTTGCGACTCACATTTTCCCATCCCACTTCCTTCTCTTCGCATGCATATATACCCTGTGTCACCGTGGATACTCATCTTTTCCCACTGCTTCATCCTCTCTTTTCTTCTTCTTCGTTTTCATCCTCTTTTCCCTTCCCCTGTTTTGCTCTTCGTTTCTGGAGATCGCAACGATGGTGATGAAGAAAGGTCATAGTCCCCTTCAACTGGTGGAAGACGATCATTGAAGCAGAGGAAGAACAACTTCTCATCCCCGAGCCGATTGCAGAGTACGACGGTGCGAAGGGGATCTAGACGAGTCGGATAGAGCGTCAGACCAAATGTTGAGAGCAGGAGAGCTTCGTGAGTTCCTTCTGTAGGTAGGGGGCACTTGCATGTCAAATGCATGGTCCACGAACGGTACCGGATGAATGTATTGCTTTAAGTGTGTGCATGTGTTTGTGGTGATTGAATATTATGCATGATTGTTGATTCTGGATCCTGTGTGTAAGATAGTAGTTGTACAATAATTGCATGTAATCAAGATGGTGGTAATGTAGTCTGTTAGCCTTGTTATAGACGAATAAGATACATGGTCCTATCTCTATTAACACTGTGAGAACATGAACGTGTGATTGTTAGTTGATTTGTCAGACGTTATTACCTTGATTGTTCGATTGCTGTGCATGTTGGTGTGGCTGGCAAAGTAAATGTAAAGACTGTGTTGAATCTGTTTCTACTATAATGGTTGCGAATGAGGTATCAGTTGAGTAATGATGCTTGCTGGTAAACGCATTAGCTGCATGTGTAAGAATGGGGTGACCCGTGGAAGGTCTAGAGCCCCGAGGGAATGGCTTCCAGCTACAGACCTTGGCTAGATCCTGTGAGAGCTCGTGGTAGCCGTAGGAGCTAGAGATGAGTCTCGAGACGTCAATGGGAGACCGGTACCACACGGGAAGAGCTGATGGACGAGCGGCCAGTAAGGGGGAAACTGTAACTGAAAGTCATTACTCAAGTCAGATCCGCAGGCATGCATGTAGATATGATGTTGATTAAGATAGTACGCATAGCACGTGTTAAGTGTTATGAATGATTTCCGAGTGTGTGGATGCATGTGTACGTGTGAATGAAGATGAACTTTATGTAGTATGTATGTTATAGATATTATTCTGATTTGCATGGTCTTAGTTTAACCTGAATACGACTGGGTGAAAGTAGGTGTGCGTACTGACACTGATACCGAGTCTTTGATTGTCATTTTACATGTAAAAGCTCACCCCTGCAGTGGCTACATTTTTCAGTGAACATCTCTCGGAATGAAGGGTGAAGGAGGAGCTGAGTGCAGAACAAGCAACCGAGTGCTATTGAATATATGTGTATATGTATATACTGTGTGTAAGGTCCTGTTAAGCCTTGGCCGGCTCATATTTTGATTTTAGTCCTTACGTTAGAACTTGAACACTTGTGAGTGAACAAAGACATGATGATACTTTTGTAATTATTCAAGTACCTCTCTATTTATGTATACTGTGTGTTTATTTTATGTTGTAGGTAATGCCCGAGTGATAGGTATGGATGTGTGGGTATACTTTCGAGCGTATGAGATCAATGTGACTATGGGTAGGAGTGTAGCTAGGTTGTGGTTTGGGGAAAAGCGAGATAGTGAGTCATTCCGAGTGATGAGGAGTTGAACAGCCGAATGATTGTGGTCGTATAGTGTGGAGGAGGAGTTGGGTTGAATCCTATGAGTGGTAATTGTAAAGTCCCCTGCGTAAAGATTAATTAATGATTTCCGAGTGAGAACCCGTCGAAGTGAAGGTTTTCTGACTAGAATGTGTTGTATGTCAGTGACTCATAGTTGGGCCTTTCCAAGTGGGGATTACCTGAAAAGGATTCTGAAAGAAACCCCCCCCTTCATAAATTCTGAGTAAATCGCATATATATGCAATCCGGGTGACCAAAGGATGGTATTCCGATTGGTTAGGATTAGGTTAGGTCTGAGAGAGTGTAAAATGGGTGAAATAACCGAATGATAGAGAACTGGGGAGATTGTATGAGTGAAGAATACCCCTGGTTTTCGAATGGAACAACCCTCGCCCCTTGAGTGGACTATTGTGTGGTATATGAATACAAAGTAAGGAACTAAGTTATGGAGCACATGAGGATGAAGTCGAGTGGAAAGAGCCCCTTTCACCGAGTGATCCTAGGAACAAATCCCGTGTGAGCTAAGTCGATACCGGGTGAACGATTGTCTCAAATCCGAGTAAGCAGAGAGTGGACCCTTCCCGAGTGACCCATACACTAAAAACCGAGTGGAGTGACTGGATACCGAGTATAGCTTCGCTTCAGTGAGTATTGTGTGGACTGGAGAACTTGAGTAGAATCGCCTGAGCGTAGTTCGCTTCGCTTGAGCGAATGTGCCAGGTGCCATTGGATTTGCCTAAGCGTTCCCTTCGTTCACGGTGCATGAGCTCTTTTCCTTATCTTCCTCCCCCTCCTTCTCCTTGTTGTGCTCGATTTTGTTAATCTGGATAGAGTATGCACAGTTTGCTAACCTTAAATTTTTTGAAAAATTTCCCTTTAATTTCATCTATTTATTTAGAAATTAGGGTATTACACAATGCCTAAGTCGGATCCGCAGGCATGCATGTAGATATGATGTTGATTAGGATAGTACGCGTGGTATGACTCGGAGTGATACGAGTGAATTCCGAGTGAGTCGATGCATGTGATTGTGTGAATGAGAATGAACTTCACGTAATATGTATGTGAGTGTATGTTATTGATATTATTCTAATCTGCATGGCCTTAGTTTAATCTGAATGCGACCGAGTGAACATGAGTGTACGTACTGATACTGATACCGAGTCATTGACTGTCATTTTATATGTAAAAGCTCACCCCTACTATGGCTATACTTTTCAGTGAATGTCTCTCGGAATGAAGGATGAAGGAGGAGCTGAATGCCGAGTAAAGTGCTGGTGCACTGTGGAAATTATGTGTTCATGTATATGATGTGTATATGCCTTGTTAAGCCTTGGCTGGCTCGTATTTCAGTCGTAGTCTCTTTATACTAGAACTTGATCCCTCTTGGGTAGAAGTCGTGACCTTGTGCCTGTAATTATTTATATCCCTTTATATCTATCATACTGGCTGTTGTTCTATCTTGCGTGAATGATCCGAGTAATACATGCATATGTACTTACTGAGTGTGTGAGGTTGGTATGACCATGGGTAGAAATGGGATTAAGAGTTAAAGGGGGAAGTGAGACAATGATTTATTCTAAGTGCCGAAGAGTTTAGGTATTACCGAGTGAATGAGAGCACGGGTCACCGAGTGAGGATCGATCTAGGTATTTTCCGAGTGATAACTGTTAGGAATTTCTGAGTGTAGAATAATTAGCAAATACCAAGTGAGAATTCACCGAGTGAAGGTTTCCCGACAGAAAAGCGACACCTAAGGCTTTAAATGGACCCTGTTGTAACAGATTATTAGTAGCAAGGGAATCTGAGTGAGTCTTGACTTAGCAGGATAACTAAAGTAGGAAAGTCATGGTTACCAAGTGAAAAATGAGTGAAATACCCCGAGTGGTAAAAAGGACGTGAAAGTTATCCCGAGTAAGAAGTCTTCTTAGATTCCGAGTGAGTGGTTATGGGAACCATTTCCGAGTTGCCGTATATGTGTATTCCAGTTGAGTGAAATTAGGAGTGTATTATGTTTTCTGAATGGAGCTGGTATGTTTAAGGGCCAATCCGAGTGAATTGAGAGTGGACCCTTCCGAGTGAATACGCTTGAGTGATTCTGAGTGAAAGATATAAGTAAACCCCGAGCGAGGAAGAGTTTATTTCCGAGTGGAAACCTTGAGTGATCCATCCTGAGAGAGGAGTCAGTGTAGTGGTTTAAAGTGGTATGGATCCTAAGTGTATGATATTTATAATCCGAGTGAATGATGTAAAAATCCGAGTGAGTGAGAATCTGTATTCCGGGTGGTTAAGATTAGACTAAGTCCGAGTGGGGATTGCCTTAATGATTTTTTTTCCTGAGCGAACAAGATGTCATATGCCGAGTAGACTAGCTATCATTTTCTGAGTGAATGAGTCGTATGATATCTCTGGATCCCGAGTGTCTGATTAGCCGAGTGCAGCTTCTCGCTCAGCGAATGAAGGATTCGCTGCAGCGAGTGTGCGTTGTTGTATGATCCGTCTGAGTGTTTTCTTCTTCCGCTGGCAGCCTCCTTGAGTCGGTTTTATTCCTCTTGCTTTCCTTCCCCTTATTCCTTTCTTGTCGGTTCTCCTTGGTTTATTTGGGAAAAGTTTCCTCAGTTTTGTTAATTATTTATTTATTAAATTAGGGTGTCTCATTTTGGTATCAGAGCAGACCAAAAGGTCCAAGGCCAAGGTGTGGTTACCGAGTGTAGAGGTTGTGTGTGTTATGACCGAGTGGTCATCATTATTGTGATATTCTGATTGAACATGATTCATGTTGAGATATTGATTTGAGGATAGGAGGTAACTCCTTTCCTGGTCCGATTGATTGCATGACGTATATATATAGATGATATAATGTGCTGTAGTCAGTGAATATAGGATGAGATCCGATCGGAAGAATGTAACCTTGTGAACTTATCCTTGAAGGGGTGTTAATTTTAGGATAAGTAATGACAAATCGCCAAAGCATGGAAGCCATAGCAGCGACATTCTAACGTTTCGCTAACGTATTTGAGAGGCAAGGCCAGCCTCGAGCTGAAGATGGTCAAGTGTTGGACCGCTTCCTGAAGAGGAAGCCGAGTGAATTTCAAGGAGGACGTAACCCTGAGGCAGCTTACAAATGGACTCAAGAGTTAGAGAGGATTTTTGGGGGCCTCCACTGCACCGAGGCCCAGAAGGTGGAGTGCGTGGTGTACATGTTGAGGGACGAAGCAGAGAACTGGTAGAAGATGGCCAGAAACTGACTGACTGACGATGATACCCAGCTGACCTAGGAAAATTTCAAGATATGCTTCTTAGAGAAGTACCTCCCCGACACAGTAAGGAGTCGGAAGGAATTGGAGTTTATGGAGCTGAAACAGGGTTCCATGTCTATAGAAGAATATGCGGCCAAATTTGAAGAGTTGTGTCTGTTTTATCCACCCTTCCAATAACCCGGGACTGAGAGTTCCAAATGCCTCAAATTCGAGAATGGACTGAGATCGGACATCAAAAGAGCTTGCAGATATCAGGAAATTAGGAGCTTTCCGGTGCTGGTGAATAAATGCAGGATCTTTGAAGAAGACGACAAGGCCCACTCAGGCCAGAACAGTAGGGCAGGTCCCTCCTTGAGGCCTCAACAGTCACGCTTTAAGAGGCCAGGTAACATTGGAAGAAATGGACCCTTTACTAGATATAAAAATCGCAGTAACCAAGGGAGGCAAATGAGTGGACGTCCAAAATATGGAAAGTGTTTTAAGTGTGGTGGCGACCACTTTGCTCAGAATTGCGATAGTGAAGATGTCAAGTGTTTTCATTGCAAGGAGAAAGGGCACATTCGCCCTGACTGCCCCCAACTCCGTCAAGCAAGTGCCAATGTATGCCAGGGAGGCTTCCAAGAGAGGAGCCGTGGAAAAGATGGTCAAAGCTCAGGGGGCGGAGGCAACAGAGCCATAGGAAATATGATGTTCGATCTGGTGTGCGTGCCTCTGAAGGACCTTGACATGGTACTCAGTATAGATTGGCTTTCAGCCAACAAGGTGTTGGTGGACTGCAGAAACCGAAGGATCATCTTTCCGAGGCAGAACCATGAGGACTACACGGTACAAGGTATAGCTCAGCTGTTTATGATGCTTTGTTTAACTGAGGGTGAGAGTAGAGCCCGAGTGAACGATATTCTGACTGTCTGTGAGTTCCCAGAGGTGTTTCCGGAGGATGTGCCGGGTGTCCCTCCAAGTAGAGAAGTCGAATTCTCTATAGACCTGATCCCTGGAGCCGAGCCAGTCTCCAGTGCACCTTATAGAATGTCCCCAACAGAATTGGCTAAGCTGAAAAAGCAAGTGGATGAGTTACTCGGAAAACAATTCATTAGGCCGAGTGTATCACCATGGGGCGCACCTGTACTACTTGTTAAGAAGAAGGATGGCAGCATGAGAGTATGCATAGACTACCGACAGCTAATCAAACTCACGATTAAGAACCGATACCCGTTGCCCAGGATCGACGATCTGATTGACCAACTGCGCGGTGCTTCAGTCTTCTCGAAGATCGATTTACGGTCGGGATACCACCAAATCCGGGTAAAGGACTCGGATATTCCCAAGACTGCCTTTAGGACTCGGTATGGCCACTACGAGTATGTAGTGATGCCGTTCGGTGTGACAAATGCACCTGCCATATTCATGAATTACATGAACAGCATATTCCACCGGTACTTAGACCGATTCGTAGTAGTTTTTATTGATGATATCTTAGCCTACTCCAAGACCTCTGATGAGCATGAAGAACACCTCCGAGTGGTACTTCAAGTCTTGAAGGAGAAACAACTGTTTGCAAAATTTTCAAAGTGCAATTTCTGGATGGATAAGATCCACTTTCTCGGATATGTGATTTCCAAGGAGGGTGTCTCGGTAGACCCTTCGAAGGTGGCAGCTATAATGGCATGGGAGAGACCCGAGTCGGTCTCGGAGATAAGGAGCTTTATGGGCCTGGCTGGTTATTATAGGCGGTTTATTGAAGGTTTTTCTAAGCTCGCTTTGCCACTGACTAAATTAACCCGGAAAAACGTTCCCTTCGTGTGGAGTTCCGAGTGCGAGAGCAGTTTCCGAGAGCTAAAAGACAAATTGACGACCGCTCCAGTATTGGCATTGCCTAACTTACAAGAGAGCTTCATGGTTTATTGTGATGCATCAGGACTCAGATTGGGATGCGTGCTGATGCAGAAAGACCGAGTGATAGCTTATGCCTCTCGGTAATTGAGGCCTCACAAACAGTATTACCCGACTCATGACTTGGAATTGGCAGCTGTGGTCTTCGCGTTAAAAATATGGAGGCACTACTTGTACGGTTCTAAGTTTGAATTTTACAGCGACCACAAAAGCCTCAAATATTTATTCGACCAGAAGGAGCTGAACATGAGGCAGAGGAGATGGATGGAATTTTTAAAGGATTATGACTTCGAACTAAAGTACCATCCGGGTAAGGCAAACGTTGTTGCCGATGCGTTGAGTCGGAAATCCCTCCATATAGCAGTGATAATGGTGAAGGAGGTGGAGTTGTTGGAACGGTTCCGAGACATGAACTTGCATGTTGACATTCCCTCTTCTCAGAAAATGACAATCGGTACGTTGAGGATTGCCAATGAATTCCTGAAATCAGTGTACGAGCAGCAGCAGTCAGATTCCTACTTGGCTAAGATGAAGGAGACTCAGGCCAAAGGTAAGGATTTGTCTTTGACCGAGGGATCGGATGGAATCTTCCGAGTGAAAAATAGAATATATGTACCGGGTGGAGGAGAATTAAGGAGAATGGTGCTTGATGAAGCCCACAAGAGCCTACTCAGTATTCACCCGGGTACCACGAAGATGTACCTGGATCTAAGGACATGATTCTGGTGGCCCGGATTAAAGAGGAATGTGGCAGAATATATGGCTCGGTGTACCACCTGTCAAAAATCGAAAGTCGAGCACCAGAAGCCGTATGGTGCATTGCAACCCCTGGAGATTCCCGTGTGGAAATAGGACTCAATTGCCATGGACTTTGTCATAGGATTGCCAAAAAATCGAGCGGGCCATGATGCGATTTGGGTCATTGTTGACCGACTGACGAAGAGTACACACTTCCTACCTGTGAACATGAAGTACCCGTTGCATAAGTTAGCTCAGATTTATATTCGCGAAATTGTCAGACTGCATGGTATACCGACTTCTATCGTATCGGATAGGGATCCAAGGTTCACGTCCTGATTTTGGACCAGCCTACACCAGGAAATCGGTACGAAACTTTGGCTAAGTTCTGCCTACCACCCCCAATCGGATGGACAATCCGAGTGAACGATCCAAAGCTTGGAGGACTTGCTAAGGGCGTATGTGCTGGAGCACGGTGGAGATTGGGAGCAGTACCTTCCCCTGATCGAGTTTACATACAACAATAGCCACTACAACAGTATCGGTATGGCACCCTACGAAGCACTATATGGTCGAAGATGCCGAACCCCACTCTACTGGTCGTAAACGGGTGAGAGTCTACTATTGGGACCAGAAATTATGAACCAGACTTCAGAACAGATCCGAGTGATAAAGGAAAAGATGAAGGCGTCTCAGGATAGCAGAAGAGCTACCATGATAAACGGACCCAACCACTGGAGTTCTCAGTCGGAGACAGAGTGTTTCTAAAGACTTCACCAAGAAAGGGAGTCGGGCGGGCCTTGAAAGGTGGAAAGCTAAGCCCCCGATACATTGGGCCTTATGAGATATTAGAGCGGATCGGCCCCGTGGCGTACCAAATAGCATTAGCGACTCACTTATCCCGGTTGCATAACGTGTTTCATATGTCTCAATTAAGGAAGTACTTACACGATTCTACTCACACGATGTCGGATGATGAAGTGGAGATTAAAGAGGACCTAACCACTGTGACTATACCGACTAGAATAGTGGACCGATCGGTAAAGCGTTTAAGGAGTAAAGATGTGCAACTGGTTGAGGTGGAGTAGCAGCAGGACGAGTATACCTCTTATACCTGGGAACGTGAGGATGCCATGAGACAGCAGTACCCCGAGTTGTTTGATCAAGGTGAGTTGCCGATTGAATTTCAAGGACGAAATTCTTTTAAGAGGGGGAGAACTGTAACATCCCGATTTAAAATGAATTACTGAGTGAAATTGAGCCATTAGAATAATAATTATAAAAGTGGAAAGTTACTTGTCAACTATAATTAATTTAATTAGTTTAACTTGGGAAATGATGGCTGAGTAATTATGATAGCTGGCTGCTTGTGAGTGGTGTGTGTGGCATGAGTGGACTACCAATTCACGCTTTCCCACCCCACTTCTCTTCTCTTCTCTTCTCTTCGTACGTATATATATATATATATATATCTTGGCCACGGTTGATATGCATTCCTTTCAGAATTCCTCTTCTGCTACCTCTTTCTCTTATTTCCTTCTTCTCTTCTTCGTCGTTCTCCTTCTTCTTCCCTGTTCCTTGTTCTCTGTTCCCCGTTTCTGGAAATCCATAAAGACGGTGCTGCAGAAGATTCAGAGTTCCTCCTGTTGGTGGAGGATGACCACCAAAGCAGAAGGGAGTAGGTTTCTGTTCCTGAGCCGATTATAGAATACGACCGCGTCGAAGGGGGACTGAACAAGGCAAATAGAGCAGTGTATCGAATGTCGGGAAACAGAGGAGCTTTCTGAGTCCCTTCTGTAGGTAGGGGGTGCTTACATGTCAAATGCATGGTTCACGAACGGTACCGGATGAATGTATTGCTTTAAGGGTGTGCATGTGTCTGTGACGACTGTGTGCGATGCATGATTGTCGATCTTTGGATTCCATGTGTATGTTAGTAGCATCTTGTTAATAGTTATACAATATTGTGCATGTATTCAAGGTTGTGGTAATGTGGTCTGATAGCCTTTTACACATAGACGAGTGTGATGCATGGTTCTACTACTGTTAATACTGTGAGGACATGAATATGTGGCTGTTAGTTGGTTCATCCAATGTTATTACCCTGAACTGTTTGATTGCTGTGCATGCTGGTATGATTGACGAGTAAATGTAGGAACTATGTTGAATCGGTTTCTACTTTGATGGTTACGAAGAATGTTTCGGATGAGTGATGATGCTTACTGACAAAACGCATAAGCTGCATGTATAGGAATGGGGTGACCCGTGGAAGGTCAGGAACCCCGAAAGAATGATTTCCAGCTACAGGCCTTGGCTAGATCCTGTGAGGGCTCGTGGTAGCCGTGGGAGCTAGAGATAAGTCTCGAGACGTCAATGGGAGACCGGTACCACACGGAAAGAGCTAATGGACGAGAGGCCAGTAAAGGAAACCTGTAACTGAAAGTCACTGCCTAAGTCGGATCCGCAGGCATGCATGTAGATATGATGTTGATTAGGATAGTACGCGTGGTATGACTCGGAGTGATACGAGTGAATTCCGAGTGAGTCGATGCATGTGATTGTGTGAATGAGAATGAACTTCATGTAATATGTATGTGAGTGTATGTTATTGATATTATTCTAATCTACATGGCCTTAGTTTAATCTGAATGCGACCGAGTGAACATGAGTGTACGTACTGATACTGATACCGAGTCATTGACTGTCATTTTATATGTAAAAGCTCACCCCTACTATGGCTATACTTTTCAGTGAATGTCTCTCGGAATGAAGGATGAAGGAGGAGCTGAATACCGAGTGAAGTGCTGGTGCACTGTGTAAATTATGTGTTCATGTATATGCTGTGTATATGCCTTGTTAAGCCTTGGCCGGCTCGTATTTCAGTCGTAGTCTCTTTATACTAGAACTTGATCCCTCTTGGGTAGAAGTCGTGACCTTGTGCCTGTAATTATTTATATCCCTTTATATCTATCATACTATGTGTTGTTCTATCTTGTGTGAATGATCCGAGTAATACATGCATATGTACTTACTGAGTGTGTGAGGTTGGTATGACCATGGGTAGAAATAGGATTAAGAGTTGAAGGGGAAAGTGAGACAATGATTTATTCTGAGTGCCGAAGAGTTTAGGTATTACCGAGTGAATGAGAGCACGGGTCACCGAGTTAGGATCGATCTAGGTATTCTCCGAGTGATAACTGTTAGGAATTTCCGAGTGTAGAATAATTAGCAAATACCGAGTGAGAATCCGCCGAGTGAAGGTTTCCCGACAGAAAAGCGACACCTAAGGCTTTAAGTGGACCCCGTTGTAACAGATTATTAGTAGCAAGGGAATCTGAGTGAGTCTTGACTTAGCAGGATAACTAAAGTGGGAAAGTCATGGTTACCGAGTGAAAAATGAGTGAAATACCCCGAGTGGTAGAAAGGACGTGAAAGTTATCCCAAGTAAGAAGTCTTCTTAGATTCCGAGTGAGTGGCTATGGGAACCATTTCCGAGTTGCCGTATATGTGTATTCCGGTTGAGTGAAATCAGGAGTGTATTATGTTTTCTGAATGGAGCTGGTATGTTTAAGGGCCAATCCGAGTGAATTGAGAGTAGACCCTTCCGAGTGAATACGCTTGAGTGATTTTGAGTGAAAGATATAAGTAAACCCCGAGCGAGGAAGAGTTTGTATTTCAGAGTGGAAACCTTAAGTGATCCCTCCTGAGAGAGGAGTCAGTGTAGTGGTTTAGAGTGGTATGGATCCTATGTGTATGATATTTATAATCCGAGTGAATGATGTAAAAATCCGAGTGAGTGAGAATCTGTATTTGTAACATCCCAATTTCTAACTTAATTACCGATTGAAGTTAAGCTATTAATTAAAGGTTAATTACAAAATTAGGATTAATGGTTAATTAGAGTAATTGCTGATTTGGGTAGAAATAATTGAATAAATAATAATAATAGTGCCAGACGAAAGGACGCATGTGTCCCTAGGAGTATAAGACAACTTCAGCTCTCTCTTTCTCTCATTATTCACGCTGGCAGCTCTTCTTGAGCGTGCATATGGTCTCTCCTTCCCTGTTTCTCTTCTTCTTCACTCTCATTCACGTCGCCACTCGAATAGCGAGAGAGTCGAGGGCTCCTGGAGGAACATCAACACAGCTCTGACTCTACTCCCTGTCCTCTCCTTCCTCCCTATTGCCTTCTTCCTCTCCTTCTTCTTCTACCTAGAGCTATGGTATTCCAGTTGGAAGGCTGTGCTGGAAGTGCTTTGGAGCTGTGGAGGAGACGGACCCGTTGGAGGAAAGGAGCAACTCTGGCCCAGGATCAACGCTGAGCTCGAAGGCTATTGGAGGAGTAACGGAGGGACGATCGGTCAGCACTACAACTTGAAGAGTCTCTGAACCCCGACAGTAGGTAGGGGGCGCCTTGCATGTCAAGCGTATGGTTTATGACCGGGTCCCTGGTGCTTGCTTTAATGTAATATGTGTGTGAAATGTGTAGATTGATGTGTGGTGATTGACTGATTGTGCATGTAATTTCTGAATTGGGACATCTGTGAAAGGTTGAGGGTTGTGTGACCTCGTCTTTGAGTGCCTGTTAATACTTCTGTGATGCATGTTGTTAAAATCTAACTTTGTTGAGTGAATGTGTGTGCGTGTTACCATTATCCCCGAATGCATGAGATGTGAATTGATGCGTGATTTCCAGTTGAATGCCGTGTGGAAAGGTATGCTGACTCTGTTAAAATTGTTGAGTGGATGTACTGTAATGTGGTTACCTATGCTTGCTGTTGTGAGTTATTATGATAGAGGCATGTGTTGTTGTAATGGAATATGGGATTCCGAATGAATCTGAATGCTGTGGGGGGGGATCGGTTGTGACCCATTGATGGCTGTGTGAGACGCGTCTGGTAAGCTTGGATGTTATTGTGAATTTGCATGAGATTGCATATGTGGGATGATTCCCAGATTCCTGACCAGTTCCATGAGGACCCGTGGTAGCCGATGGAGCTAGAGCTGGGTCTCGAGACGTCACGGGGTGACCGGTGCCACACGGAAAGGGCTAGTGGACGGGGGGTCGGAAAGGCATCTAGAGTCATATAAAATGAGTTCCAGTCAGATTCCTGGTTAGTTCCATGAGGACCCATGGTAACCGGTGGAGCTAGAGCTGGGTCTCGAGACGTCACGGGGTGACTGGTGCCACACGGAAAGGGCTAGTGGACGAGGGACCAGGAAGGAATCTGCACTGAACTCACTGTTTAAGTCGGATCTACATCCATGAGTCTATGAGCATTGTTAGTGAGATTATTATGAATTGCATGGATTAAATGAATTGAGTAAACTCCGACTAGATGATGTCGTATGAGTGAATTTCGACTGAATGGATAGACAGGTGTTAATACTGTTACTGAGTGCAGTGTGATGCTATGATTGAGAATATATGTTATTATGCGAATTCCGATTAAATGATGTGGTTTGGTTCTTACATTAATTGGCAGTATATATATATATCATTATGGATTGAACCCGGTAAATTATATAATTGAGAATGGAGGTAAAGTCTGAGTCAATAGCTGTCACTTTATATGTAAAAGCTCACCCCTACACCATTTTTCAGTGTGTGCAGGTTGGACTCTGAAGTGATGATAAGGTCTCAGGTCCGAGTGGGGTGCACTCCGACCGTAGAGTGCTTATTTTTGTAATTTGTCATGTTTCGTCAGTTGTAGTTGTAACATCCCAGTTTTGAAGTTAGATACCGAATAAAAATTTACTAATAAGAAAATTGAAAGAAAAGAATTAGTTAGTCATAATCAGTATAGCCGAGAGTTAATGATAAGATTAATGGGCTTAATTAATGGGACGTGGCTGTCTGTGATGGGTGGAAGGTGTGAGTGGACTGCGACTCACACTTTCCCATCCCACTCCTTTCCCTCGCATGCGTATATAGGTACGTATTCAGTATCACCGTGGGTGCAAGAACGACTTCTTCCACTACTCCACTTTCTCTCTTTTCTTCTTCGTCTCCATCTTCCTCCGTTTCCCCTGTTCCTGATCGTCACGACGACAGTGCGGGAAGAAGGTCAGAGCCTTGTCGGGTGAAGGGCGATCGTTGGAGCAGAGAAAGAACGACGCCTCAACTCCGGACTAAGTACAGAGTACGACGGAGTGAAGGAAGGCTGAACGAATCAGTAGAAGGGCGTCAGATTCAACATCGAAGAGCAGAAGAGCTTCTTGGAGTCCCTTTCGTAGGTAGGGGGCGCTTGCATGTTAAATGCATGGTCCACGAACGGTACCGGATGAATGTTCTGCTTGAGTGTATGTGCATGTGGTTGTGATGATTGGATTCTATGCATGATTGGAGATTCTGAATCCCGTGTGTCTTATAGTGATTGAACCATAAATGCTTGTGATCTAGATGGTGGTAAAGTAGTATGTTAGCACGGATAATAATGAATGATATGCATGAAAGTATGAATGTGTGCTTGATTGACTTGTCAGATGCTATTACTTGATTGTTGATGGTTGATCATATTGGTATAAATAATAAAGCGAGTAAAGGTTGCATTGAACCTGTTCCCACTTAATAGTTATGAAATAGATATTGGTGATGTGATGACACTTGTTGGTAGATGCATTTAGCTGCATGTGTAGGAGTGGGGCGACCCGTGGAAGGTCAAGAGCCCCGAGAGAATGACTTCCAGTTACAGACCCCGGCTAGATTCCGAGGGAGCTCGTGGTAGCCGTAGGAGCTAGAGAGGAGTCTCGAGACGCCAATGGGAGGCCGGTACCACGCGGGAAGAGCTGAAGGACGAGGGGCCAAGAGAGGGGAAAACTGTGACTGAAAGTCATCACTCGAGTCGGATCCGCAGTCATGCATGTAAATACGAGGTTGATTAGAGTAGTACGTATAACGTGTGTGGAGTGTTATGAATGATCTTCGAGTGCAGGAAATACCTGTGTGTGTTATATGTGTGTCTTAAATATCACTTTGTCAAGTTTAACTTTTATTAATTAGAAACCAATAGAATGGATGTGAATGTGCATGCTGACACTGATACCGAGTCTTTGATTGTCATTTTACATGAAAAAGCTCACCCCTGCAGTGGCTATACTTTCAGTGAACATCTCTCGGAAAGAAGGATGAAGGAGGACGAGCACAGGACAATGAATCCAAAGCGCTGTTGGAACATATGTCTATATGCGTATATGTGTATATCTGTGTAAATGCTGTGTATAACATTTTATTAAGCCTTGGCCGGCTCATGTTTTGGTTGTAGTTCTTACGTTAATACTGACAGCTTGGGTAACAGATTTCATGGTGAAGTTTTGTAATTAAATATGAATGCTTTCGCTTATATAAGTACATGTTGTGTGTTCTTCTATACTGTAAGTGAGGTTGAGCGGGGAGAGGACTGTATGAGGGCTTCCGAGTGATTGTAGGTATGAAATCCTGAGTGTAGGAGGCCGGTGTGACTATGAGTAAGCAGTGGGGATAAGTGTGGGGTTGAGAGGATGAAATAAAGAGCTTGAATATGCTTCTAACAATGGAGGAACGAAAGATGAGTGAAAACCTCGAGTGATTCCCTGCTGAGAGAAGAGTTCAATTGGAGGTTTAGGGAGGATTGGATCCTAAGTGTAAGGTATTGATATTCCGAGCGAAAGATGTAAAGTCCGAGTGAGTTAGGATCGGTGTCCAGGGTGGTTGGGTTTGGAGAAGCCGAGTGAGACTTAACTTCCTAATTTTCTGAGCAAAGTTCTTCGCTTCAGCGAGCAACATACTCGCTCCAGCGAGTGTGGGCTAGGAAGACTTATGTTGGATTCGCGTGGGCGGAGTCATACCTCGCGGAGGTGCTAGAGCGGTTCGCCCAAGCGTGAGGACTCGCGCTGAAGCGAGTAGTTGTCTGAGTGGGATGTCGCCCAATTACCCTTCCTCTCCATTGTGGCGCTAATATGACCCCAACAACGGTGTTAACCCTGGCTTGGGCGTTGTGTTTGAGTCCGCCCAGGCGTTGCCATACCTAGTTGAGTTGGGCGGAATAAGTTCGGACCCCTCCTTTCCTCAACAATCCACTACCGCACATGTACATCTCCCTTCTCTTTCCCCTTACCTATTCCTCCTACTGATTGACTAGTGTTACTCGTGGAAAAGTTTTCTTTGTGACTTCCCTCCATCCACTGTTGCATTACCATACCCCGCCCAGGCGGTATCAGACCCCGCCTGAGCGAGCCAGCGATGCCATGTAATCCGCCCTGGCGCTGTTATGTTACACTAAACCAACGGACCGGTTCCAGTCTTAGCCTTCTGTTTTTTTTGCCTTATGCGTGTGGATGATATCTCATTTTCCTTGTTCTCCCTTGCACTCCGCCCCTTTTGTTATCCGGTTGCCTCATAGACCATTTGGTTTACTTAATTTCGGAAAAATTTCCCCGTCTTTGGGTTTATTCCATTTTGTTAAATTAGGATGTTACATTTTGGTATCAGAGCAGACCGAAAGGTCCAAGGCCAAGGTATGCTTACCGAGTGTAAGCGGTTGTGTGTCTTCTGACTGAATGATTGAAATTGTTGTGATGTTAGTTGAACCTGATTGATGTTGGCTTGAGGATAGGAGGTGGTTTCCCCTGGTCCGATTGTGTATGTAACCTAGAAGCATGATATAATGTGCTAAGCTATTGAATGTTAGACTGATAACTCAATCGGTAATAAGTGGCTCGGTATACTTATCCTTGAATATCGATTTCAGGATAAGGAATGACGCATCGCCAAAGCATGGAGGCTATAGCCACAGCATTCCAACGCTTTGCAGACGTGTTTGAAAGGCAGGGCCAGACTCGAGCTGAGGATGGCCATGTGCTGGATCGCTTCCTAAAGAGGAAGCCGAGTGAGTTTCAGGGAGGACGTAATCCGGAGGCAGCTTTCAAATGGACTCAGGAACTAGAGAGGATTTTTGGGGGTCTTCGCTGTACTGAGGCCCAGAAGGTAGAATGTGCAGTGTATATGCTGCGGGACGAGGCGGAGAACTGGTGGAAGATAGCCAGAAGCCGATTCCCTGAAGATGATAATCAGCTGACATGGAATGATTTCAAGGCATGCTTCTTAGAGAAGTACTTTCCCGACACAGTGAGGAGTCAGAAAGAACTGGAGTTTATAGAGTTAAAACAAGGCTCCATAACTGTGGAAGAATACGCGACAAGATTCGAAGAATTGTGCCTATTCTATCCACCCTTCCAGCAACCTGGGACGGAGAGCTCCAAGTGCCTTAAGTTTGAGAACGGATTGAGATCGGACATTAAGAGAGCCTGCAGATACCATGAGATACGGAGTTTCCCTGCATTAGTGAACAAATGTAGAATATTCGAAGAAGATGACAGGGCCCATTCGGGCCAGAGTAGCAGAGCCAACCAGCATATGAGGCCTCAGCAGTCGCGTTTTAAGAGGCCAGGGAACGTAGGAAGAAATGAACCCTTCACTAGATATCAGGGTCGTGGTGACCGAGGGAGACAGATGAGTGGACGACCCAGGTTCGGTAAGTGCTTTAAATGTGGTGGCGACCACTTTGCTCAGAGTTGCAATGATACCGATGTTAAGTGTTTTCACTGCGGGAATAAAGGACACATTCACCCTGACTGCCCCCAACTCCGTCCAGCAAATACTAACGTGCGTCAAGGAGGATTCCAGGAGAAGAGCAACAGGAATGATGGACAAAGCTCTCGGGGCGGAAACAACAGAGCTAGAGGGAATATGATGGTTGCCCCAAATATCAGGAGGAGAGACACTGACCAACCAGCCACTGGAAGAGTCTACGCTATCAATGCAGAAGAAGTCGCACAGGCAAATGAGTTGGTACAATGTAAGTGCTCACTCGGTAGATACACACTTAGTGTAGTTTTCGATTCTGGAGCTACCCACTCCTTCATAGCAAGTGAGTGTGTGAAGCGTTTGAAGTTACCGACTGTGTCTATGGATCGGACTTTAGAAGTGGCCAGCCCGACTGGCACTAATGTGTTCACATCGTCAATGTGCAAGGACGTAACGTTTGCACTGTATGATCGGAGTTTCACCTTCGATCTGATTTGCATGCCCCTAAAGGGTCTTGATATCGTACTCGGGGTAGATTGGCTTTCAGCCCACGAGGTGTTAGTAGATTGCAGAAACTGAAAGATAATTTTCCGAGACAGCACCATGAGGACTGCACTGCACAAGATATAACTCAACTGTTCATGATGCTTTGTCTAACCGAAGGAGAGAGTAAAACCCGAGTGAACGAAATCCCGATCGTCTGCAAATTCCCAGAGGTGTTCCCTGAGGACGTACCGAGTGTCCCTCCCAATAGAGAAATCGAATTCTTTATAGACTTGATCCTTGGAGCCGAACCGGTCTCCAGTGCACCCTATAGAATGTCCTCAACTGAATTAGCCGAGTTGAAGAAACAAATGGATGAGTTACTCGAAAAACAGTTTATTAGACCGAGCGTATCACCATGGGGCGCACCTGTACTGCTTGTTAAGAAGAAGGACGGCAGCATGAGACTTTGCATAGATTACCGATAGTTAAACAAACTCACGATTAAGAATCGGTATCCACTACCCAGAATTGATGATTTAATTGACCAACTGCGTGGAGCCTCAGTCTTCTCAAAAATCAACCTACGATCAGGGTATCACCAAATCCGAGTGAAGGACTCAGATATTCCAAAAACTGCCTTTAGGACTCGATATGGCCACTACGAATATGTAGTGATGCCGTTTGGTGTGACAAACGCCCCTGCTGTCTTCATGAATTACATGAACAGCATATTCCACCCCTATTTAGACCGATTCGTAGTTGTCTTCATTGATGACATCTTAATCTATTCTAAGACTTCCAAGGAGCATGAAGAACACCTCCGGTCGGTACTCCAAGTGTTAAGGGAGAAACAGTTATTCGCAAAGTTTTCAAAGTGCGAATTCTGGATGAATAAGATCCACTTCCTCGGACATGTAATTTCCGAGCAAGGTGTCTCGGTGGACCCTTCGAAGGTGACAGCTATAATGGCATGGAAGAGACCTCAGTCGGTCTCGGAGATAAGGAGTTTCCTGGGCTTGGCAGGTTACTATAGAAGGTTCATTGAAGGCTTCTCTAAATTGGCATTACCACTAACTAAATTGACTCGGAAAAGCGTTCCCTTCGTGTGGAGTTCCGAGTGTGAGAACAGCTTCCGAGAGCTAAAGAACAAGTTGACGACTGCTTCAGTGCTGGCATTACCCGAGTTGCTAGAGAGCTTCGTGGTCTTTTGTGATGCGTCAGGACTCGGATTAGGGTGTGTACTTATGCAGAGAGACCGAGTGATAGCATATGCCTCTCGGCAGTTGAGACCTCACGAGCAGCATTACCCGACCCATGACTTAGAGCTGGCAGCAGTGGTTTTTGCATTGAAAATCTGGAGGCATTACTTGTATGGGTCCAAATTTGAAGTGTACAGCGATCACAAGAGCCTCAAATACCTATTCGACCAAAAGGAGCTGAACATGAGGCAGAGAAGATGGATTGAGTTTTTAAAGGACTACGATTTCGAGTTAAAATACCACACGGGTAAGGCAAATGTCGTGGCCGACGCATTGAGTCGGAAATCCCTCCATATGGCAACAATGATGGCGAAAGAAGTAGAGTTATTGGAGCAATTCCGAGACATGAACTTACATGTTGACACCCCTTCCTCTAGAAAGGATTTATCCTTGACCGAGGGGTCAGATGGGATTTTCCGAGTGAGAAACAGAATATACATACCGAGTGAAGGAGGATTAAGAAGAATGGTGCTTGATGAAGCCCACAAAAGCCTACTCAGTATTCACCCGGGAACCACGAAAATGTACCATGACCTGAGGAAACAGTTCTGGTGGCCTGGACTAAAGAAAGATATGGTGGAATACGTGGCCCGATGTATCACTTGCCAGAAATCGAAAGTAGAGCACCAAAAACCGTACGGTGCAATGCAGCCTTTGGAGATTCCCGTGTGGAAATGGGACTCGATTGCTTTGGATTTTGTCATGGGATTGCCCAAAAACCGAGCGGGCCATGATGCAATTTGGGTCATTGTTGACCGACTGACGAAGAGTGCACACTTCCTACCTGTGAACATGAAGTACCCGATGCATAAATTGGCACGGATTTACGTTCAAGAGATTATCCGACTGCATGGCATACCAACCTCCATCGTATCGGATAGGGATCCAAGGTTCACGTCCCGGTTTTGGACCAGCCTGCATCAAGAAATGGGCACCAAACTTTGGCTTAGTTCCGCTTACCACCCCCAATCGAATGGACAATCCGAGCGGACGATTCAGAGTTTAGAAGACTTATTAAGAGCGTGTGTGTTAGAGCATGGAGGAGATTGGGAGCAGTACCTTCCATTGATTGAGTTCACGTACAATAAAAGCCATCATAATAGCATTGGTATGGCACCCTACGAAGCACTATATGGACGAAGATGCCGAACCCCTCTTTGCTGGTCGGAAACGGGTGAGAGTCTGCTATTGGGGCCAGACATTGTGAAGCAAACCACAGAGCAGATCCGAGCGATACAAGGAAAAATGAAGGCATCTCAAGACAGACAGAGAAGTTACCATGACAACCGCACCAAACCATTGGAATTTTCAGTCGGAGACCGAGTGTTTTTGAGGACTTCTCTGAATAAAGGTGTCGGACGAGCCCTGAAGGGCGGAAAGCTAAGCCCTCGATACATTGGACCTTATGAAGTGTTGGAACGAGTCGGCACCATGGCGTACCGAATAGCACTACCGACCCACTTATCCCGATTGCACAATGTATTTCACGTGTCGCAACTAAGGAGGTATCTACATGACCCCAGTCACACAATGCCTGACGATAGAGTGGAAGTAAAGGAAGACCTGACCACCGTGACTACGCCGATTAGAATCATGGACCGATCGGTGAAGCGTTTAAGAAATAAAAATGTACAGCTGGTAGAAGTGGAATGGCAACAAGGCAAGACTACCTCTTGTACCTAGGAACGCGAAGATATCATGAGACAACAGTACCCCGAGTTATTTGCTAAGGTGAATTACCGACCGAATTTCAAGGACGAAATTCTTTTGAGTAGGGGAGAACTGTAACATCCCAGTTTTGAAGTTAGATACCAAATAAAAATTTAATAATAAGAAAATTGAAAGTAAAGAATTAGTTAGTCATAATCAGTATAGCCGAGAGTTAATGATAAGATTAATGGGCTTAATTAATGGGACGTGGCTGTCTGTGATGGGTGGAAGGTGTGAGTGGACTGTGACTCACACTTTCCCATCCCACTCCTTTCCCTCGCATGCGTATATAGGTGCGTATTCAGTATCACCGTGGGTGCAAGAATGACTTCTTCCACTACTCCACTTTCTCTCTTTTCTTCTTCGTCTCCATCTTCCTCCATTTCCCCTGTTCCTGTTCGTCACGACGACAGTGCGGGAAGAAGGTCAGAGCCTTGTCGGGTGAAGGGCGATCGTTGGAGCAGAGAAAGAACGACGCCTCAACTCCGGACCAAGTACAGAGTACGACGGAGTGAAGGAAGGCTGAACGAATCAGTAGAAGGGCGTCAGATTCAACATCGAAGAGCAGAAGAGCTTCTTGGAGTCCCTTTCGTAGGTAGGGGGCGCTTGCATGTTAAATGCATGGTCCACGAACGGTACCGGATGAATGTTCTGCTTGAGTGTATGTGCATGTGGTTGTGATGATTGGATTCTATGCATGATTGGAGATTCTGAATCCCGTGTGTCTTATAGTGATTGAACCATAAATGCTTGTGATCTAGATGGTGGTAAAGTAGTATGTTAGCACGGATAATAATGAATGATATGCATGAAAGTATGAATGTGTGCTTGATTGACTTGTCAGATGCTATTACTTGATTGCTGATGGTTGATCATATTGGTATAAATAATAAAGCGAGTAAAGGTTGCATTGAACCTGTTCCCACTTAATAGTTATGAAATAGATATTGGTGATGTGATGACACTTGTTGGTAGATGCATTTAGCTGCATGTGTAGGAGTGGGGCGACCCGTGGAAGGTCAAGAGCCCCGAGAGAATGACTTCCAGTTACAGACCCCAGCTAGATTCCGAGGGAGCTCGTGGTAGCCGTAGGAGCTAGAGAGGAGTCTCGAGACGCCAATAGGAGGCCGGTACCACGCGGGAAGAGCTGAAGGACGAGGGGCCAAGAGAGGGGAAAACTGTGACTGAAAGTCATCACTCGAGTCGGATCCGCAGTCATGCATGTAAATACGAGGTTGATTAGAGTAGTACGTATAACGTGTGTGGAGTGTTATGAATGATCTTCGAGTGCAGGAAATACCTGTGTGTGTTATATGTGTGTCTTAAATATCACTTTGTCGAGTTTAACTTTAATTAATTAGAAACCAATAGAATGGATGTGAATGTGCATGCTGACACTGATACCGAGTCTTTGATTGTCATTTTACATGAAAAAGCTCACCCTTGCAGTGGCTATACTTTCAGTGAACATCTCTCGGAAAGAAGGATGAAGGAGGATGAACACGGGACAATGAATCCGAAGCGCTGTTGGAACATATGTCTATATGCGTATATGTGTATATCTGTGTAAATACTGTGTATAACGTTTTATTAAGCCTTGGCCGGCTCATGTTTTGGTTGTAGTTCTTACGTTAATACTGACAGCTTGGGTAACAGATTTCATGGTGAAGTTTTGTAATTAAATATGAATGCTTTCGCTTATATAAGTACATGTTGTGTGTTCTTCTATACTGTAAGTGAGGTTGAGCGGGGAGAGGACTGTATGAGGGCTTCCGAGTGATTGTAGGTATGAAATCCTGAGTGTAGGAGGCCGGTGTGACTATGAGTAAGCAGTGGGGATAAGTGTGGGGTTGAGAGGATGAAATAAAGAGCTTGAATATGCTTCTAACAATGGAGGAACGAAAGACGAGTGAAAACCTTGAGTGATTCCCTGCTGAGAGAAGAGTTCAATTGGAGGTTTAGGGAGGATTGGATCCTAAGTGTAAGGTATTGATATTCCGAGCGAAAGATGTAAAGTCCGAGTGAGTTAGGATCGGTGTCCAGAGTGGTTGGGTTTGGAGAAGCCGAGTGAGACTTAACTTCCCAATTTTCCGAGCGAAGTTCTTCGCTTCAGCAAGCAACATACTCGCTCCAGCGAGTGTGGGCTAGGAAGACTTATGTTGGATTCGCGTGGGCGGAGTCATACCTCGCCGAGGTGCTAGAGCGGTTCGCCCAAGCGTGAGGACTCGCGCTGAAGCGAGTAGTTGTCTGAGTGGGATGCCGCCCAATTACCCTTCCTCTCCGTTGTGGTGCTAATGTGACCCCAACAACGGTGTTAACCCCGGCTTGGGCGTTGTGTTTGAGTCCGCCCAGGCGTTGCCATACCTAGTTGAGTTGGGTGGAATAAGTTCGGACCCCTCCTTTCCTCCACAATCCACTACCGCACATGTACATCTCCCTTCTCTTTCCCCTTACCTATTCCTCCTACTGATTGACTAGTGTTACTCGTGGAAAAGTTTTCTTTGTGACTTCCCTCCATCCGTTGTTGCATTACCATACCCCGCCCAGGCGGTATCAGACCCCGCCTGAGCGAGCCAGCGATGCCATGTAATCCGCCCTGGCGCTGTTATGTTACACTAATCCAACGGACCGGTTCCAGTCTTAGCCTTCTGTTTTTTTTGCCTTATGCGTGTGGATGATATCTCATTTTCCTTGTTCTCCCTTGCACTCCGCCCCTTTTGTTATCCGGTTGCCTCATAGACCATTTGGTTTACTTACTTTCGAAAAAATTTCCCCGTCTTTGGGTTTATTCCATTTTGTTAAATTAGGATGTTACAGTAGCCTTGGCCGGCTCATAATAACAGTGTGGTGTAATGAATATGGATACATATATATATATATATATATATATAATTTGAGCTATTGAGATCTGAGTGCATGTTTTTATATGTAATAGTTCACGTTGATAACAGGTGCTGAGGAATGAATGATGTTAAGGTAATGGGTATTCTGAGTGTATGAATATGTATGTACACATATGTTGTATACGGGTGGTTTATGTCTGGGCAGACTGAGGGGTGTTGATGGTTAGAATATTGCTCAGTTAATGATTTCTGAGTAGACGTAATTGGGGAGTCAACTCCGAGTGGGGCTGCAAATGGCTATGCCTTCTTGTTCGAGTGATGATACTTCAATGGATTTTGAGTGAAATACCTTGGATGAACCTATACTGCGTAAGATCTAATGAGAGAATCCCCGAGTGATAATGAGAGCGGTCATTACCCAGTGAAAAATATAAGTAAAACCCGAGTGAGGAAGAGTTCGTATTCCCGAGCGAAAACCCTGAGCGATTCTCTCCTGAGAGAGGAGTTAGTGTAGTGGCTTAGAATGGAAGGGATTCTAAGTGTAAAACATTGATAATCCGAGTGGAAGATGTATTCCGAGTGAGTAAGGGTCTGTATCCCGAGTGGTTGAGTTCTGAATAAGTCTGAGCGGGAGTTAACTACCTAATTTTCTGAGTGAATGTGAATGTATACCGAATAGTGGAAGTGTAATGTGACCCGATTGTGTTAAGGATGGAATACGTCGAGTGATGTTTGAATAGGATATATTCCGAGTGAGAAGGAGTTCTGGAATCCGAGTGGGATAACCCTCAGTGTCCGAGTAGAGTATAGGTGTGGTCGCATGGATAAAATTGAAGGGCTAAGTTATGGAACACAGAATGGACTTAGGAATGAACTTCCGAGTGGACTTAGTCGTTTACCGAGTGTATGGATGTCCCGCTGCCGAGTGATGAATTTGCCGTGTGGGGCTTCTCGCTTCAGCGAATGAAGGATCCGCTCCAGTGAATGCGTACTGCTGGAAGGCTTTTGTCGTGGTATCGCCCAAGCGAATGGTACTTCGCCCGAGCGAGTGAGTTGTCTCGCTCAAGCATCCTGGACCTCGCTTAAGCGAGTCAGAGTCGTCTTGAATTTCGCCCAGGCGCTGATGTGTTCCGCTGAACCGAATGGGTCGGTTCAAGCCTTGTTCCTTCCACTGATTGCTATATGTGTAAATGTTCTTTCCTTTCCCTTGTTTTTTTCTTTTTTATGCCGATTGACCAGGGTTTGTTTTTGTGAAAAATTTTTCCCTGTTATTGGGTTATTATTTATTAAAAATTAGGGTGTTACAATTTGGTATCAGAGAAGACCAAAAGGTCCATGGCCAAGGTTTGCCTACAGTTAGTGGGCGGTTGAGTGTATTATGCCAGCTTGTCCTAGTTGCTTATGATATTCTATTGTAGGTTGATGCCTGTTCAATTATGACTCAGGTGATGATATGTGCTTATGAACTTCTATTGGATTTGGTGTATGTTGACTATGAATGGTGTGGTTGTATGTCTGTGCCTTGTTGAGGAATTTGAATGTGTGATGAATGAATGGCACATGATGTATGTGATTTGCAGTATAAGGGATGAGTGGTAGTTCCTAAATTGAAAATCTGGGTGTGTAATAAGTGAGTAAAGGTGAGGTCGGATATATGTTAAAATTGGGGTTGGGTCTCGGTGGCGATTGAGGAAACCAAGTAAGTGATGCACTAGATGCTGGACCAATAGGAGTAGTGACCCAGTTGATTAGGCATGACCATGAACGAGTGAATGTGAAATAGAACATCTGTTTGACTTGGATACTGTCTTGGTTGGGTGTGTGAAAAACTGAGTGAATGGTACTAGACCTTATAACAATCTTTGAATATTGTGAGGTACCCATCATGGGATACTGGGTAAATAGTGACCCCTTAGGTATTCTAAGTCTAATAATTTATTAACTTTGTGAGTTGTTGAGCCGAGTAGGACAATTGCATAGTAACCCATTGAGGCTTGGACGATTATCATGTAATGTGTTATGTGTGAGATGTGTTGGTAGCTGTACTAAGATGGAGTAGTTGTGCATGTAACTCCTGGATTGTGGTATTTGTGAACTGTTTAGTGATGGTGTGACTCTGTCCGTGAATGCATGTTAATAATTCTGCGAACATTGACTGAATACTTGTAAATAGGAGTGTTACCATTACTGCCGAGTGCTATTTATGATGGATGTCTTGTAACCTAGCCCATGAACTCTGCGTAATATATATATATGATATAGGTGATTGAAGGAGAACTGCTTTTATGTATTGCTCTATAATTGAAACATGACAATTGTTTGATAATTGAAATACGTGATCTGTGTGTGATTAATTATTGATGCATGCAACACCCGGATATTGTGATAGATATTAATTGTGAATCGTTGTGATGAATACCCCATCTGAAAGATGTGTATATATATATATATGTTAATGAGAAGGTCGAGTGGCTTATGCTGTGAGTCAGCAAATAAGAGCTGTGTGTGATTGGTAGTGAAGTGCATCAGCATTGAACGTTTTTCAGAGGGGGCAATCAGATGAATGCGTGGGGTATTGAGGATTCTGAGATTAACCCTAAAGACCTCCGAGTTGGACTCCTGGTGAATAAATCGTCTGCATCTGATTCGCCGACTGCATGAATACATGTGTATAAGAGCATTATTATTGAGGCTGACATGATCTGCATGGATTTGAATGATTGAGTAGTTTCCGACTTGATGATGTTGTATGAATGAGGTCTGACTGAGTGAATGTACATGTATTGATGTTGTTGCCAAGTGTGATGCAATGTTATAATTGAGAATGTATGTTATGGTACAATTTTTTATTGAATAATTGTGTGTACACTTATGAGGATAAATGAGCTCAGTGTGAACTATGTGAATGTGTGAATATGATATTGTGAGTGAAACCCTTAATGTAGTTGGAATTGATTTGGGTAAATCTAATTGGATGGGCATATGTATATATCGGTGCTATTACCAAGTACAATGTGATGTTGTGGTTATGGTGCATGATGTAGTGGACAATAATATAGCCATGAATAAGTGGTATGAAATCCGACTGAGTGTCTGTATGTACATTAGTGCCGTTGTTGAGTTCGTGGTGTGTTATAATAGCATATGTGATTGTGAATTGCTTAATCCTGAGTGAATTACATGAACCCGAGTGAGTGATGTTATTATATAGCTGAGAGTTAAGAATTTAATTCGAGCCATGGTTTTGTGAGGAATAAGATTTAGAGGAAATATTTACTCGGTGTTGGCTAGAAGCCGATTGTTGTATTGCCTTAATTCTGTTTTACAGAAGTGATAAATGACTTTCATGATTATTGATGCGTGATGAACCCTATGTGACGCATGATGTTGATGTAGGTGTATTACTTATGTGTGTGAACTGCCATTAACTACCGTGTGAATTAGTATTAGTTGGGTGAGTCTGGTCCGTGTGAGGCATACTACTCTGAGATGACTCTTCCTGCCATAGGTAGTGTGGCAGCGTACACGTTGCAGTGACCATGTGATTGTTGTAACCCTATAGTAATGAGACGTCATCCTATAAGTTGGATGCAGCAATTCATGAGTCGGGCAGGGAAGCTGTAACTGCTTATGGTGATTGTGAGTCTTTCAGACGATTCCGAGTAATGACGAGAGTTATCTTAAATGAGTGTTATGTGATCGTGTACCAAAATGAAGGTAGAGGGTTTGTTGACTTTGACGTGTCTGCTTCCGAGAGGATTAGAGGTTGCTGGGTATGGATTGGCTACTAAAAGGATGATTGGTAATGGAATATGAAGGGTGATCAACTGTCACTGAAGTCGGAGTTTTTGAAAAGTTAACCGAGTGATACTGTAAGCCTAATGAGGAAACCAGGATTGGAGCCAAACTAAATTGTAAGGTTAGGAATTGCTTGGGAAAGGTTAGTAAATTCCGAGTGTGTGAGGGTGGAGACAATTCCGAGTGAAATCCTTGTGGGAAAGAACTGTTGAGTGAAAATTTTGGGGGTTCCGAGTAGAACCTTATTGAGAGGATCATTACTAAGTTAAGGGAATGGTATCTGAGCGTAACCTTCTGGGTAAGGCAAGATTCGAGTGACGTGACTCAGAGTGTATCACTTCCGAGTGGAATGGCACCGTGTGGAACGATTCCGAATAGTAAGATAGCGAGTGTAGAATTCCTAATACCCTTGGGATGTCCAACCGAGTGATCTTCCAGGAGAAAAGTACTTCTCGTCAGAAAATGGAACTTCGAATGTGTAAGTTTTCGAGTGAATTACCCAAGGGAGAGAAAATACCGAGCGGTAAAGTTATTCATAGCTGTGTTTGGGTAATGTGAAGCTGCTGAATTGAACTCAGATTTATATTTGGAGTAAGCCTGGATTCCGAGTGGAAATTTGGTAGATAGGAAGTCTCCGAGTGAAGGACCTCCAAGAGGAGTAGATATCCAAGAGAAGGATTTATTTGAAATCGTACTCAGGCCAGCGTTTGGGACTGCTGGGCTTGGACTCAGGTTGGTTTCACAGAAGGATTGAATTATGAGTAAATTCTGCAAGTGGAAGAATTCCCGGATGAGAACTGTCCTTAAAACCCCGATTGAAATTTTTGAGTGAGAGGGCCGAGTGACACTCGTGGGTTATAGGCATGCAGTTAGCCAAAGGAATGGTTAAGAAGCTGAGATGTATGGACCAAGTATGGTACCTGTACGAGGCAAATCCAGACAAGTGTGCTAATTGAAGCTTATAGGAACTCGTTGAGTGTTCATTTTGGTTAAGAAAGGAATCTCGTGGCCGAAAATTTGAAAATCCGAGAGCTAAACCCGAAATGAATCAGTCAGTAGTGGGTATCCTAGGGAATCGGTAATGTTATGTACCGACTGGATTCTTCCCAAATGGTCGAATAACGTCTAGAATGTGTCCCATGTGACCTAATGTCAAGCCTATGCTTTGTGTGAGCGCATGATCGTGCCAAGTGACACATTGAGTCGGGAGACCCGATGGTGTGAATACGCCGATCGGTGTTGAGAATGTAAGGCCGAGGGCCAAAGAACTGGAAAGTGCCAATGGCTAGGGTGAACTGGCAGAGCTGAATGGGGGTAACTACGTGGGAAATGGAGTCTCGAATGTAATGAAGGCTATGAAGAGTTGTTTTATGCTGATTAGAAATTACGAAGCAGTTGAAAACGTGGATGGGCGAAGAGTTGCAGTCAGAACATGGCTGTGGTATTCCGATTTGTTTGTTGAGGTAAGTCTGAGTGAAAGAAAGGAATGTTATTCCGAGTCAATGGTGCCACTTCCGAGTGGAAATGTGTTAAGCATAATGTCCCGGTTTTCCGGGTGGAGCGATCGGTGAATTGCTTTGGAGGCCAATTGTGCCGACTGGGATTTAAGCGATGGATGAATACTTAAGGAACATAGATGTGTAACTGCTTATTGTGGTATGTCAGTGATTTCCGAGTGGTTTATTAAGGCTAAGCATGTGTTTGAATTTCGAGGACGAAATTCTTTTGAGAGGGGGAGAACTGTAACATCCCGATTTCTAACTTAATTACCGATTGAAGTTAAGCTATTAATTAAAGGTTAATTACAAAATTAGGATTAATGGTTAATTAGAGTAATTGCTGATTTGGGTAGAAATAATTGAATAAATAATAATAATAGTGCCAGACGAAAGGACGCATGTGTCCCTAGGAGTATAAGACAACTTCAGCTCTCTCTTTCTCTCATTATTCACGCTGGCAGCTCTTCTTGAGCGTGCATATGGTCTCTCCTTCCCTGTTTTTCTTCTTCTTCACTCTCATTCACGTCGCCACTCGAATAGTGAGAGAGTCGAGGGCTCCTGGAGGAACATCAACACAGCTCTGACTCTACTCCCTGTCCTCTCCTTCCTCCCTATTGCCTTCTTCCTCTCCTTCTTCTTCTACCTAGAGCT
This sequence comes from Clitoria ternatea, assembly GCA_037962975.1. NCBI lineage: Eukaryota > Viridiplantae > Streptophyta > Magnoliopsida > Fabales > Fabaceae > Clitoria > Clitoria ternatea. The sequence continues at coordinate 185,916,960 of CM075671.1, forward strand.
GTGGTATTCCAGTTGGAAGGCTGTGCTGGAAGTGCTTTGGAGCTGTGGAGGAGACGGACCCGTTGGAGGAAAAGAGCAACTCTGGCCCAGGATCAACGCTGAGCTCGAAGGCTGTTGGAGGAGTAACGGAGGGACGATCGGTCAGCACTACAACTTGAAGAGTCTCTGAACCCCGACAGTAGGTAGGGGGCGCCTTGCATGTCAAGCGTATGGTTTATGACCGGGTCCCTGGTGCTTGCTTTAATGTAATATGTGTGTGAAATGTGTAGATCGATGTGTGGTGATTGACTGATTGTGCATGCAATTTCCGAATTGGGACATCTGTGAAAGGTTGAGGGTTGTGTGACCTCGTCTTTGAGTGCCTGTTAATACTTCTGTGATGCATGTTGTTAAAATCTGAGTTTGTTGAGTGAATGTGTGTGCGTGTTACCATTATCCCCGAATGCATGAGATGTGAATTGATGCGTGATTTCCAGTTGAATGCCGTGTGGAAAGGTATGCTAACTCTGTTAAAATTGTTGAGTGGATGTACTGTAATGTGGTTACCTATGCTTGCTGTTGTGAGTTATTATGATAGAGGCATGTGTTGTTGTAATGGAATATAGGATTCCGAATGAATCTGAATGCTGTGTGGGGGGATCGGTTGTGACCCATTGATGGCTGTGTGAGACGCGTCTGGTAAGCTTGGATGTTGTTGTGAATTTGCATGAGATTGCATATGTGGGATGATTCCCAGATTCCTGACCAGTTCCATGAGGACCCGTGGTAGCCGATGGAGCTAGAGCTGGGTCTCGAGACGTCACGGGGTGACCGGTGCCACACGGAAAGGGCTAGTGGACGGGGGGTCGGAAAGGCATCTAGAGTCATATAAAATGAGTTCCGGTCAGATTCCTGGTTAGTTCCATGAGGACCCGTGGTAACCGATGGAGCTAGAGCTGGGTCTCGAGACGTCACGGGGTGACCGGTGCCACACGGAAAGGGCTAGTGGACGAGGGACCGGGAAGGAATCTGCACTAAACTCACTGTTTAAGTCGGATCTACATGCATGAGTCTATGAGCATTGTTAGTGAGATTATTGTGAATTGCATGGATTAAATGAATTGAGTAAACTCCGACTAGATGATGTCGTATGAGTGAATTTCGACTGAATGGATAGACAGGTGTTGATACTGTTACTGAGTGCAGTGTGATGCTATGATTGAGAATATATGTTATTATGCGAATTCCGATTGAATGATGTGGTTTGGCTCTTACATTAATTGGCAGTATATATATATATATATCATTATGGATTGAACCCGGTAAATTATATAATTGAGAATGGAGGTAAAGTCTGAGTCAATAGCTGTCACTTTATATGTAAAAGCTCACCCCTACACCATTTTTCAGTGTGTGCAGGTTGGACTCTGAAGTGATGATAAGGTCTCAGGTCCGAGTGGGGTGCACTCCGACCGTAGAGTGCTTATTTTTGTAATTTGTCATGTTTCGTCAGTTGTAGGCTTGGCCGGCTCAAAATAACAGTGTGGTGTAATGAATATGGATACATATATATATATATATATATATAAATAATTTGAGCTATTGAGATCTGAGTGCATGTTTTTATACGTAATAGTTCACGTTGATAACAGGTGCTGAGGAATGAATGATGTTAAGGTAATGGGTATTCTGAGTGTATGAATATGTATGTACACATATGTTGTATACGGGTGGTTTATGTCTGGGCAGACTGAGGGGTGTTGATGGTTAGAATATTGCTCAGTTAATGATTTCCGAGTAGACGTAATTGGGGAGTCAACTCCGAGTGGGGCTGCAAATGGCTATGCCTTCTTGTTCGAGTGATGATACTTCAATGGATTTTGAGTAAAATACCTTGGATGAACCTATACTACGTAAGATCTAATGAGAGAATCCCCGAGTGATAATGAGAGCGGTCATTACCCAGTGAAAAATATAAGTAAAACCCGAGTGAGGAAGAGTTCGTATTCCCGAGCGAAAACCCTGAGCGATTCTCTCCTGAGAGAGGAGTTAGTGTAGTGGCTTAGAATGGAAGGGATTCTAAGTGTAAAACATTGATAATCCGAGTGGAAGATGTATTCCGAGTGAGTAAGGGTCTGTATCCCGAGTGGTTGAGTTCTGAATAAGTCTGAGCGGGAGTTAACTACCTAATTTTCCGAGTGAATGTGAATGTATACCGAATAGTGGAAGTGTAATGTGACCCGGTTGTGTTAAGGATGGAATACGTCGAGTGATGTTTGGATAGGATATATTCCGAGTGAGAAGGAGTTCTAGAATCCGAGTGGGATAACCCTCAGTGTCCGAGTAGAGTATAGGTGTGGTCGCATGGATAAAATTGAAGGGCTAAGTTATGGAACACAGAATGGACTTAGGAATGAACTTCTGAGTGGACTTAGTCGTTTACCGAGTGTATGGATGTCCCGCTGCCGAGTGATGAATTTGCCGTGTGGGGCTTCTCGCTTCAGCGAATGAAGGATCCGCTCCAGTGAATGCGTACTGCTGGAAGGCTTTTGTCGTGGTATCGCCCAAGCGAATGGTACTTCGCCCGAGCGAGTGAGTTGTCTCGCTCAAGCATCCTGGACCTCGCTTAAGCGAGTCAGAGTCGTCTTGGATTTCGCCCAGGCGCTGATGTGTTCCGCTGAACCGAATGGGTCGGTTCAAGCCTTGTTCCTTCCGCTGATTGCTATATGTGTAAATGTTCTTTCCTTTCCCTTGTCTTCTTCTTTTTTATGCCGATTGACCAGGGGTTGTTTTTGTGAAAAATTTTTCCCTGTTATTGGGTTATTATTTATTAAAAATTAGGGTGTTACAGTATTCCGGGTGGTTAAGATTAGACTAAGTCCGAGTGGGGATTGCCTTAATGATTTTTTTTCCTGAGCGAACAAGATGTCATATGCCGAGTGGACTAGCTATCCTGAGTGAATGAGTCGTATGATATCTCTGGATCCCGAGTGTCTGATTAGACGAGTGCAGCTTCTCGCTCAGCGAATGAAGGATTCGCTGCAGCGAGTGTGCGTTGTTGTATGATCCGTCTGAGCATTTTCTTCTTCCGCTGGCAGCCTCCTTGAGTCGGTTTTATTCCTCTTGCTTTCCTTCCCCTTATTCCTTTCTTGTCAGTTCTCCTTGGTTTATTTGGGAAAAATTTCCTCAGTTTTGTTAATTATTTATTTATTAAATTAGGGTGTCTCAGCTCCAGCGAGTGTGAATGGATGGGAAAGTTGTTTGGTTGACTTCGCTTAAGCGATGAGGTGTTCGCCCGAGCGAGTTGGGCTGTCTCGGTCAAGCGGAGTCGGGTCTCGCTTGAGCGAGTGCACGTTGTACTGGTTTCGCTTGAATGCTCTTGTGCTTCTGCTGGGCTGATTGGACTTCTGCTTTTATTCTCTTTCCTTCCCTTCTTTTGCTCGGTTGTTTTATGGGTTGCCGGTTGCTTATGGATTATTTTGGAAAGCTATACCTTGCCCTTCCATTTGTTTTATCTTCCCTCGGATTGCATGTTATTTTTGGAAAAATTTCCCAGTTGTTTTTTTATGGATTATTTTTGGGAAAAATTTCCCTCCCTCGGTTTTGGTTTTATAAATTTGTAGGATGTTTCACACTCGACATAATTTGATCTTCCTCACTCGGAGAATACCTCAACTCTCATCACTCAGAGGAATTCACTAAGTTAAGTCACTCGGACTTATTTAAAACTTATCCACTCGGAATATATATATATATCCTCGTTCACTCGGAAGAGGACTCCTAGAATACCTCAATTAGAACCATCACAATTACTCTTCCCTCGAAAGAGATTCACTCGGGATTTCCACTCGGGAATATTCAAACCCTTCCCCACTCGGGATTTACTTATATTTTCACTCAGTAATATATGGGCTAGTCTTCCCTCGGAAGTAGCCCACTCGAGTATATCTTACTCGGAACAGTCTTATGCCTTTATCACTCGAAAAAAAGGCCACACAAACAATATCCTCACCTGGTAATGGCTCTCCCATCAATATTCCACTCGGAATTATTAACTTAGCATTATACTCTCAACACCACATAATGAACAATTCGGGGTAACATCATAACAATGTAAAATATATATATACAATGTATACTTGTCCACAAAACCCGATAGTTAACCCTTATAATTAAATCCGTTCGGATTACAAGAGAGCCGGCCAAGGCTTAAACATATCTATTTACAATATATATACATACTATATGTGCACTTCAACCATCTGAGTGCCCATCACTCGGACTTGAGGCCATCTCCTCATTCCCAGTCCGACCTGCATATACTGAAAAATATAGCCACAGTAGGGGTGAACTTTTACATATTAAATGACAGTTATTGACTCGGATTAATCTTAGAATCCTCAACCATACATTAACATATCTCAATCAGCAATAATGCACTCTGCCATTCAATATGAATACCCTAACAACATCATCCACTCAGGATTCATACAATTCAACCAAAACTGAGTAATTCATATCGTTCATAATCACCTTGCACTCGACAACAGTACCAATTTACATATATTCACCCAGTCGGAATTCACACCAGTCATTCATGGCTATATTAATCATATTCATCACAGCATGTACTACAACCATAACAGCATATTGCACTCGGCAAATAGATCAGTATACATGCATTAATCCAATCAGATTCACCCCAATCAATTCATATCCACATATCCAAACAATTCACATTGAGCTCAATGACAATTATAAGTGTGCACACATTCATTTCACCCGGATCCGGTTATTTATTACCAATTTTTATTGTTGCAACATAGGCTCCAAGCCTTTTCTCAGCTCCAAGCTGATTCGACTGTTTTACTGGTACCAAACCATTTGCCCTCACATGTAACATAGTCACTCCAAGCGACAACAGAAGTGTTAGGGGCAGCCCCGAGTCCAACCCGGTAGGCTTGCTGTAACACCCTCGGTTAGATAAGACAAATCCTTCTGTAGGTTCATCCTATTTAACTGAGAGTGTTAACAGTTTTCAGAAAAAGTGAAATTTTTTTTTTATATAAATACTTGGCAGATCAGTGGAAGCAATATTGTATATATCACATAGTCATTCATAAACTGTAAGTAATTGTACTCTTAACAGAATGGGGTACGCAGGCACCCTTAAATATTATACAGTCATCCGGTGTCTGATTATAAATATTCTATCCTTAATGATTGTTCTCAATGGGTTCAGCGTATTGCTGATCTTCACACTCGGGTTCTTGAGTTTCTAATTCCTCTGAAAAATGTTCAACAGTAAGGGTGAGTATAACCCAAGACCCTGATTGGTTCATCCGGTGCGGACATAATCCAGTTAACATACAATGTCACATAGATCATACATTTAGCATATTTATAACAATCAAGCATGTTGTCATCACATAATCGTATATTTAGCATGTTCACAATTATAACAATCAAATATGCTGTAATGAATGCATGAGTTCGGATTTATTATGATTTATCTTTGGTTAAGTCTCATGATGCATGTGGGCCCAATAAATCATTTCATCTTCTTCTCATTCTTTGGAATATCACCATTCCAATCATCTAGAGCGATCAGGGTCCGCCCAAGTTCCATGTGGTATAAATGAACTCATTGGTTCTCATCATTGATTTAAATATTTTTGGAACTTGGATCCCTACGATCATAGTTACACTCCGTCATTTAGTCAAAGTACACTAGAATTGCATCATCTCACCCGGCTATCAGGCGCGACTCTGATGCCATTGGGTTGCCGTTCCAATTGTACTCCCAAGATTCTTCATGGAGATCGAACGTGAGTGTCCTTCACTGTACCAAGTGTATGCTCTAGAGGTTTTTCTTCTTCAAAAATATTTTCATGATGCGAAATGCATTTATCTTATCAATTGATTCCTTGGGTATCTTATGTATTTCCAGTCTCATCATATCATTCTCAAGTTCTTTGAATTCCATCAATCATTTAAACCTTGTAAGATATTCGTTTATTATTTAAAGAAATATATCTATTATATATATTCTTTTATAAAGAGTAAAATAATATATGTTCTTTATGTAATTACGCATAATTTAGATGTTAACAATGTATAATGATAATAAAACTAATAATAAGGATAACAATATTAAGTTTGACAATAAATAATGATAATAATGGAATAAGAATGTTAATTATAACTTACCAATAACTTAAAAAGTATTGAAAATTGGTTTCCAATTGAGAATTCAAGTGAAAAACACTAAAAACAGAGTTTTCCGAGTGGAACAGGGGTAAATCCGAGTGAAATAGGTATGATTCCGAGTGGAATCATTCAGAGAAGGGTTCTCCTAGCGATCTGGCTTAAAATCCGAGTGGAATTGTACTGGAAGGCTGTTTTCCGACTGAAACAGGTCTGATTTCCGAGTGGAATAAATTATGTCCGAGTAGAAATGTTGATTTCCAAACTTTTTGAGAAAAATAGGTTTAATACTGAGTGAGAAATTGAGTTTGCCGAGTGAGATGAGTTGAATACCGAGTGAAACTGAATTATCCGAGTAAAATAAGTCTATTCCGAGTGAAAAATGAATTTTCTGGGTGAAATGAGTTTAGATACCGAGTAAATTCAGGCTGAAGTGAGTTTCTGAATAAAATAAGCATCAATCCGAGTGAGTTCAGGTTAAAAGTTTTCTCAGGGAAGTTAAAAATATTTTTCCTAGTTAAAAGTGTTGAGCAGAAAGGTTTCTGAGTAAAATTTATATAATTTCCGAGTGAAAAATCATTCTGCTAACTAGAATACCTTCGAGTAAAGTAAATCCGAATGAAATAATCCTGATTCCGAGTGGAATCAGGTTGATAAGAGTTTTCTGAGTTAATTTAACTATATATTCTGAGTGAAAATAAACTAAAGGGAGTTTCCTGAGTGAAATTAAGATAAGTTCCGAGTGAAACATGAGTTTACCGAGTGAAATTAGTTGAAAAGAGTTCTGTCTGAATGAAATAAAACAAATCCGAGTTGAATAACTGCTTGCTGAGTAAAATAAAGTGTTTGCCGAGTGAAATAAGACTGGGAAGCTACTGTCCGAGAGCAATAGAGTGTTTTCCGAGTGAATTTACTGAAAAAGGGTTCTGAGTAAAAGATAATTATATTTTCTAAGTGAAATTAAGTCAAGTTCCGAGTGAAATAATGTAAGAAAGAGATTTCCGAGTAAAATAGGACTTAGAAGATGCTGTCCGAGAGAAATAAAGTGTTTTCCGAGTGAAATATGTTATATCCGAATGAAAATGAGTTGGTAATATAAAGAATCCGATTGAAATGATACCAAAACCGATCGGATTGGCCTAAAACAGAACCTGTTATCATTAAACTCATCTTTTATTCATAGTTTTTTTTACTGGAAATCACACGGTACCCATGATTCTTAGTATTTTCAGTCCAATAAGTACATGTCATTTCACAATTCATCACTGATTATATACACTCGGTAACAGATATATATATATATATACATGCATATACAGATAACAATATAAAGCATTTAATTCATACACACTGAATCTGTCCTTCACTCGGTTTTCCCATAAGGCACCCAAGAATATACCCCCTTACCTCAATGAAGTTCCTGGAGGAGAAGAAAAGAGGTTCCCTTCACTGTCCTGCTTCAAATCCGAGTGAAATGGAAGGGAAAAGAGAGAAAGAAACTTGCTGGGAAGGAGAGTGATTAAGGTGTTTGTGTCGTGTGTGTGGGTTCCTTAGGGTCCTGGCACTGGTTTAAATAGGGAGTGAGTGAGTGGAAAAGCAAGTGGGGGACAGCTTTTCTGAGTGGATGATAGTGGAGTGATAATGGAAGGGTCAGTGGAGATTAAATAAAGAGATATGCTGAGTCAGTGCCCATTTCTGGTCGTCCACTATCCATAATGCGCACGATTGAATTTAAATATCATTAAAAAAACAAAATTGAAGTCAATACGCACTTCTGTCAGTGAATACCGAGTGAAATTACACTCGGTTAACAACTATACCGACTGAAATTCTCACTTCCGAGTCAACAATTGCAAGGCTCGCTTGAGCGTGGCTTGCTCGCTTGAGCGAAGCTTCAATTCTTCACTCGGAATTCCTTGGAAACCGACTCAGGCACTCAGTTTCTCACTCGGTAATACCTCTTCAGACCGAGTCCTCTCTTTCTCAGAATCTTCACTCAGAAATCCGAGTCTTCCTTCACTCAATTCACTCGGTTTAGGCCAATTTCTTCAATTATACTTCCAATTAAGGTTTATTTCAACCATTAGCTCTCGGAACAAGGCATACACGTACGAGCCTCACTCGGTTTTGGTCCAGTGGAGTGTATCTCACTCGGAATTGGCTCCCTCCACCATTTCCACTCGGTTTCCTAAGCAAAACCATTCGGAAGCCTTCCCAATTGTTTCCACAACATACTTCAATTAGAAAGGAAGCATCAAATCAACATAAATAGAAGTATTTATGCATTCTTTCACTCGGAATGCTCCAACCACAGTAATTTCCTTCAGAAAAGGAAACATTCAACTCAGAACCGAGCCTTTCTAGGGTGTTTGACTCAGATTTTCACTCAGAAGTGATTCTTTTGAACACTCTTCACTCAGAATTGCTTCTCAGGTCAGGACTTCACTCGGTGGTAGCCTTCTCAGTCATGTTTTACTCGGAAAACATGATACTGACTCGGAATTCTCTCCTTCACTCGGAATTTCTAATCCTTCACTCAGAATTCTTCTCTGTCACTCGGAACAGAGCCCTTTTCACTCGGTTTTTGCATAATTTCACTAATATTCCATATAAATTCTATTATTATGTGTAAAAATGACATTTTTGAGGTACTACAGACCATCAACAAGGTGTATATTGACTTATTCTTGCTTACAAACCCTCCAAAATTAAAATTTACAAGGGTAAAAAAATGGCTTCTAAAAAGAGGGATGTTACACTTGCCTTGAGTCCAACCCAAGGTCTTGAAGCGTTCAACGCTTAATGCACTCGGCACTGCCTCGAGTCCAACCCGAGGTCTTTCAATATATTTTCAACACATATTCATCTGATTGCCGATCGGTATTAAGCGTCCAACGCTATATGCTCCAAGCATTTCCAATGGCGAATCAGATGCATAGGGTCTTATTCATCAGGCGTCCAACGCCAATGCACTCGGCATTGCCTTGAGTCCAACCCAAGGTCTTTCATTAAATTTCACTCGTATTCATCTGATTGTCGATTCACTATGAAGCGTCCAACGCTATATACACTCGGCATTTCCAATGGTGAATCAGATGCGTACGGTTCTTTCATCAAGCGTCCAACGCAAATGCACTCGGCATTGCCTTGAGTCCAACCCAAGGTCTTCCAATATGATTTCCACACATATGCACTCGGCATTCAAATATCAATAACATGCATCCAATGCATTTTATCATTATTATTCATAAACAGGGATCGGCATAGCAATAACACAATACATGCACTCAGCAATCACATGCACTTGGCAAATCACATGCTTTTTAATATAAAATCCCAAACGGGAATTAATCATAACTGACCCACGTCTCATGCACTCGGCAATCATAATGCCATCCACTCGGAATTATCATTTACAACAAGCATCACATGCTATTTCATATAATATCCACTCAGGATTAACACAACAGTCCCCCATCTTATGCACTCAGCATTCGCATGTTCAATGACAAGCATCACATGCATTTAAACACACAATCACACACGGGGATCAATACAACTCATGCACTCACTCGGCATTTCATATTTATCATCATACATCTCATGGACGGAATCATAACAACATCACACAGACCATAATGATCACAAATCCGGGTGTTTCATGCACCAATACTTAACTACAACATATCAATCAACATATTTCATACATGACACAACCATTAAAGCAAAACCACCCAGAACTCGTCCATAAACCATACATTTGAGATGTAAATTAGCCCCCCTACCTGGAATGAAGATCCCAGAAGCTCCCTGAGCTTGCAGCATCGACTGAATGTTCTTCAGTCACTCATTCTCAACAGAACGACCCAGCTTCCAGCTGTTCACACAGCACTCTGCTCTCAGCCTTGGAAGAACCAACGCTGCTTCCTCACGAGCAAATCTACCACCAAAACACTCCATGCCAAGCCTCCAAGGCACAACGTGGTCCTCATACTCAGTCCAGTGGAGGATTCCATGGCTGTTCCCACACACGAACAGCCCAGTCCTCACCAACAGTGAAGGACCCCCATGCTTTCAAGCACCCATAGTCGTTTTGGCAGAACAGAGGAGGATCCTAGCCTCCAAGACACACAGCACCATGCTGTTCTCTCTACCACGCTGTTCCACTTCGTGTTCCCACTTCCACTCGTGGTTCTACTTGGTGTTCAAGTGGAAGAAGAAGATGAAGAAGACAAAGATGCAGAAACAGCGAGGAAGAAGAAGAGGAATCTCCAAGGAGTGCAAGAGAGAATGGAGAATGTTTGCAGCATAAACTGGATAAGAATGGGCAGAGAGTGAGTATAAAATGTGAAGCTGAAGCTTCCATCATTGCTCTACCCAGCGTCCACTCTCCCTCTCCATCAGCCTCCCAACACCATTAATTCTGGTCCCATCATCATTTAATGCAGTCCTATCAGCGTGCCAAAGAGAGAGAGGACCGAAACTCCTCTTAAACCACCAAGGGCACATGGGACATTTCCTAGCATTATTATTAATATTATTATCATTATTATTATTATTATTATTCAATCAATAATTTTTAATTCTCTAATTAACCTTAATCAAAACCAGGATGTTACACTACTCCCCTCCTTCAAAGAATTTCGTCCTTGAAATTCCAATACAAACTTACCCCAACAAACAGCTCAGAATATTGCTGCCTCAACTAATTACATGTCTCTGCTTCCCAAGCATTCACCGACCGGTTCATAATTCCACTCGGTATAGCTTCACCTCTCAAGCGGTTTACCGACCGCTCCACAATTCCAGTCGGCATAATCGCTAAAGTCAGGTCCTACCTGATTACAACCTCTTCATAGAATTCAATATATTTGGGGATTCAATTTTTAAAATGTACAAGTTACCCCATTTAACTCTACCATTTCACCATAACCAAGGGCACCACTAGTCCTTTTGCCACTCGGCCCTACACTTTCAACGCCAATCGGTGTACATCCACCGTCAGCTCCTCCAATTCATAGGAGTTACTTGGCACAATTAAGTATCCACACCGAGTATAAGCTCAAAATTGTGTCATATGAAACACATTTTGGATGTCAATCATCCAGTTGGGAAGAATCTAGTCGGTAAACAACATTACCGATTCCCACCAATACTTACCATTGTCCGATTTATCTCGGATTAAACCCTCGGATATTCAACATCCAACCACTAAAATTCTTCTCCAAGCCATGACATACCTTGGCAATACCGAGACGGACACTCAACAGAGCTCCAATGTGCTTCAATTAGCACAGTTTGCCTGGACTCGTCCTTTACAGGCATCACACTCGGTTCTAAAATCTCAGATTTCTAACCATTCCTTCGGCTAATTCCATGCCTACACCCTGAGAATGTCACTAAGACCTCTCATTCAGAAGGGTTATTCGGGGTTTAAAGGCAATTCTCATCCAGAAAAATTTTCTACTTACCAAAAATTCATTCGGAATTCAAGCCTACCTCGAAATCAAACCTGAGTTCAAACTCAGCAACTCAAACATCGATCCGAACACAAATGTGAATAAATTTACCTCTCGGGTATCTACTCCCCTCGGGAGCCATTCACTCGGAAACTTACCTATACCAAGTCCCACACAGTTCCATTCCACTCGGAATTATCACACTCCAAGGCATTTCACCCAAAAGTCACACGACTCGAAAGTATTTTACGCGAATTTCGCCTAATACAAATGTGTCATTCGGACACAGTTCCTTAACTTAGTAATGATCCTCCAAAACGATGTTTCACTCGGAACATCATAACTCCTCTCAGTAGTTCTTTCTCCCAGAAAGATTTCACTCGAAATTATCTCCACTTTCTCACACTCGGAATATACTAATCTTTCCCGAGCAAATCATCACCTTACAGATTACCTTGGCTCAAGGTCCTGGTTTCCTTATTAAACCCACAGTATCACTCGGTTATTCTTATAAAACTTTCAATTCCAGTGATAGACTTGATCACCCATCTATTTCAATAACCAATCATTATTTTAATAGCCAATTCATACCCAATAACCTCTGATCCTCTCGGAGGTAAACACATCAAGGTTCACAAACCTTCTATCCTCATTTCGATACACAACCACTTACTGTTCACTCAATACAACTCTCATCTTCACTCAAAATAGCCCGATAGACTCACCATCACCATAAGCAGTTACAGCCTCACCTGCCCGACTTATGAATTGCTGCATCCAACTTATAGGATGATGTCTCATTCCTATAGGGTTACAACAATTACATAGAGTCACTGCAACGTGTACGCAGCCAACAGTATAATGGCAATAGGTTTCCGACCCCCACAAGGTACACACCTTGTCACAAAAGGGCATATCAACAATCGGCTTCCAGCCCTTACCGAGTCAATATCTCTTCTTTAATCTTATTCATCACAAAACCATGGCTCAACAGCTAATAATCCCTCATTTCATCACGTGGGTTCTATCATTACCATACTTAATACCAAAGCGTACTCGGATTTCAATCTTACCATTCACTATCCATCCGGTATCACATTTATTATTTGCATTTCACCTTAAGACAATTCAAGCCTCAACTATTTATTACACAATCATATTACTCGGGCTCAACAACCATAAGGTTAATCAGATTATCCGACTCGGAATTTCCAGGGGTCACCTAGTACCCATCGTGGGACATTCCCACAACATCCAAATATCACCGAGCCTAGACCACCATCGGGTCCAGCTCCATAAAATCTGATATCATACAATTATACTAAATCCGATTGGGATTTCCATACCTTATGGGTCACCACTAAATCAATTATTCGCTCGGTTTTCAACCACAAGACCGAGTCTAACTTAAATCCTCAGGTATCCAATTACATCAATTTCTCACCCGGTTTTCTAACCTCTCAGGTATCCATCTCAATAATATCCGATCATACTTGATCATGCCCAATCAACTGGGTCACCACACCTAGTGGCCTAACATCAACCAATCATTCACTCAGTTTTCACACACTAGAAACCGAGACACTACCCCAATCAAACATGCATCATAATTCATACTTAATCAGCTATCCCACAAACAGATTCCCATCTTAGGAAACTGCAATAATTCCCTTATTCCACATATCACATAAGGTTCTCGTGCCAGGGAATACAAATCTCATCCTTTACAAATGGCACAACCGATCAGTTAAGTAAGAAACACCACACTAGGGAATTCCTTCATTATCATTCACTTAATCAACTTAAATATGTGAGTTCTAATCCCTTCAACAAGCATGACTCGGCCATGAACCACTAGCATGGCAAACACAAGAGGCAGAACAAACCAATACAATTTCAACCTCTATCAGTCTATTCCCCTCAGCCGACCCAGGCTTAGAAATACCTCTTGTCCAATGAATAACCAAACCAGGGTAGTAACACCCTACCCCCAATTCAACATATCAACAGTAGTATCTCTTACTACTATCCCCAGCAAACACATAGGCATATAATGACACAAATCATGATTAAACATATATCAAATCCAATAGAATATCACAAGCAATAATGACAACCGGTCATATTGCACACAACCGCCCACACTCAGTAAGCATACCTTGGCCATGGACCTTTTAAGTTCGCTCTGATACCAAAATGAAACAACCCGACTTAATAAACCCATAACCGAGACCAGCAAAATTTTTTCCAAAATTCACCAAGCAGTCCGAGTAAAATAAATCAAACGTAAGGCAAGGGAAAGCAAAAGCCGACCAGAGAAGGAAGACCGAGTCAGAAAGCCACACATGGGCAAGACTCAGCTTCGGTCAAACAGACCAGCGAAATATGCAGCGCATGAGCGAGCCCTTTTCTCACTGGAGCGAATCCTCATTCGCTGAAGCGAACCCATTCACTCGGTAATTTCATCACTTGGATTCGGGACCTAAGTTCACTCGGGAACGGTCCCCATCAGAATATACTTCACCCGGTAAATTCTTACTTAGCCGAATCACAGTTATCAAACACACGGGCGTATTCCACTCGGGAAATGATTCCCTTGGATACTCCACTCGGAATCCATAAGCTTCCCTCACCCAGATTATTTCCCCAGTCCAATACCACTCGGTATAATTCAACCACGATTCACTCGGAATACATTATCCATTCTACACTCGACATTAATTTGATCTTCCTCACTCGGAGAATACCTCAACTCCAATCACTCGGAGGAATTCACTAAGTTAAGTCACTCGGACTTATTTAAAACTTATCCACTCGGAATATATATATATATATATATATATATCCTCGTTCACTCAGAAGAGGACTCCTAGAATACCTCAATCAGAACCATCACAATTACTCTTCCCTCGGAAGAGATTCACTCGGGATTTCCACTCGGGAATATTCAAACCCTTCCCCACTCGGGATTTACTCATATTTTCACTCGGTCACATATGGGCTAGTCTTCCCTCGGAAGTAGCCCACTCGAGTATATCTTACTCGGAACTGTCTTATGCCTTTATCACTCGGAAAAAAGGCCACACAAACAATAGTCTCACCCGGTAATGGCTCTCCCATCAATGTTCCACTCGGAATTATTAACTTAGCATTATACTCTCAACACCACATAATGAACAATTCGGGTAACATCATAACAATGTAAATATATATATACAATGTATACTTGTCCATAAAACCCGATAGGTAACCCTTATAATTAAATCCATTCAGATTACAAGAGAGCCGGCCAAGGCTTAAACATATCTATTTATAATATATATACATACTATATGTGCACTTCAACCATCTGAGTGCCCATCACTCGAACTTGAGGCCATCTCCTCATTCCCAGTCCGACCTGCATATACTGAAAAGTATAGCCATAGTAGGGGTGAGCTTTTACATATTAAATAACAGTTATTGACTCGGATTAATCTTAGAATCCTTAACCATACATTAACATATCTCAATCAGCAATAATGCACTCTGCCATTCAATATGAATACCCTAACAACATCATCCACTCGGGATTCATGCAATTCAATCAAAACTGGGTAATTCATATCATTCATAATCACCTTGCACTCGACAACAATACCAATTTACATATATTCACCCAGTCGGAATTCACACCAGTCATTCATGGCTATATTAATCATATTCATCACAACATGTACTACAACCATAACAGCATATTGCACTCGGCAAATAGATCAGTATACATGCATTAATCCAATCGGATTCACCCCAATCAATTCATATCCACATATCTAAACAATTCACATTGAGCTCAATGACAATTATAAGTGTGTACACATTCATTTCACCCGGATCCGGTTATTTATTACCAATTTTTATTGTTGCAACATAGGCTCCAAGCCTTTTCTCAGCTCCAAGCTGATTCGGCCATTTTACTGGTACCAAACCATTTGCCCTCACATGTAACACAGTCACTCCAAGCGACAACAGAAGTGTTACGGGCAGCCCCGAGTCCAACCCGGTAGGCTTGCCTTGAGTCCAACCCAAGGTCTTTAAGCGTCCAACGCTTAGTGCACTCGGCACTGCCTCGAGTCCAACCCGAGGTATTTCAATATATTTTCAATACATACTCATCTGATTGTCGATCGGTATTAAGCGTCCAACGCTATATACTCCAAGCATTTCCAGTGGCGAATCAGATGCATACGATCTTATTCATTAGGCGTCTAATGCCAATGCACTCGGCATTGCCTTGAGTCCAACCCAAGGTTTTTCATTAAATTTCACTCGTATTCATCTGATTGACGATTCAATATTAAGCGTCCAACGCTATATGCACTCGGTATTTCCAATGGTGAATCAGATACATACGGTTCTTTCATCAGGCGTCCAACGCCAATGCACTCGGCATTGCCTTGAGTCCAACCCAAGGTCTTCTAATATGATTTCCACACATATGCACTCGGCATTCAAATATCAATAACATGCATCCAATGCATTTTATCATTATTATTCATAAATAGGGATCGGCATAGCAATAACACAATACATGCACTCGACAATCATATGCACTTGGCAAATCACATGCTTTTTAATATAAAATCCCAAACGGGAATTAATCATAACCGACCCACGTCTCATGCACTCAGCAATCATAATGCCATCCACTCGGAATTATCATTTACAACAAGCATCACATGCTATTTCATATAATATCCACTCGGGATTAACACAACAGTCCCCCATCTTATGCACTCAGCATTCGCATGTTCAATGACAAGCATCACATGCCTTTAAACACATAATCGCACACGGGGATCAATACAACTCATGCACTCACTCGGCATTTCATATTTATCATCATACATCTCATGGACGGAATCATAACAACATCACACAGACCACAATGATCACAAATCCGGGTGTTTCATGCACCAATACTTAACTACAACATATCAATCAACATATTTCATACATGACACAACCATTAAAGAAAAACCACCCGGAACCCGTCCATAAACCATACATTTGAAATGTAAATTAGCCCCCCTACCTGGAATGAAGATCCTAGAAGCTCCCTGAGCTTGCAACACCGACTGAACGTTCTTCAGTCACTCATTCTCAACAGAACGACCCAGCTTCCAGCTGTTCACACAGCACTCTACTCTTAGCCTTGGAAGAACCAACGCTGCTTCCTCATGAGTAGATCTACCACTAAAACACTCCATGCCAAGCCTCTAAGGCATAACGTGGTCCTCACACTTGGTCCAGTAGAGGATTCCATGGTTGTTCCCACACACGAACAGCCCAGTCCTCACCAACAGTGAAGGACCCCCTGATAAGTGTTTTGCTTATATTGAGTTTGCTGAAAGAGAATCAAGTTTGTATAATATGAACTCAATGAAATGGATGTGCCAAGTTTAAACACAGAAGTTGTAATATAGTATAGTTGTCGTTCCACTGAGGAGGTGCTAGAATGAAGATCTTAGTTTGAATTGATTAGGCAGAAAGTTTCAGTTTTGATTTGTTGTGAATGTTGCTGAATGAAAAACAGTAAGTAACAAAATAACAGAGGATAGCACTTTGCAAAATATAACAGTAAATGATGTTGGAAAAATCAGTTTTGTAAAACAGGGATTGGCTTCATCACATCTTCACCTCTGTAAGCTGCATAAGTTTCCATATAAGTAAATCGAAAAGATAAGTTCTACGTCACAATCAAAGTCATTTGCATCGATCCCTCGACTACAAAATTCATAAGAATGATTTCCAAACCGCTGATCCCTCAGTCACTTTGGAAACCATTCCAGCATTATCGATCGATTGTTTTGACGTTTGTTGCGTTAGACGCCATCCCTGGCTACCTACTCACAACAAGCATTTCTTTCAGGGTCTGCTTTCAAAAGTCACTTCCCAGCATACTCAAGAAAACTTAGAACAAGAAAATAGTGATCAAGTACTTTCAGGCATTAAACGCAGAAGGAAATACAGAAACTTTATCAAATCTCATTACTCAATAAAAACTTACGACAGCATTACTTCAGTGTTGAATGGATTACAGCCAATCCCATAAGGGAGATTTAGTTACTCATGCCTTGCATTTTCACCATCAAAGGAATGAATACAGAAAATGGAAAGTATGAATGAAAATACAGAGGATGAATCTGATGTATGATGTGTTGGGTCCTCGATGATGATGATGTTGTTTGCAGCTTGATTTATGGGAGTTTAGGTTCAGCTTCTCTTGCCCACTTGTGTAGAACCCATGCAGCATCTTTCAGAGACTGGTGGAAACAGAAGAAAGTGGATGAGTTTGCATCGCATTGTTGGTGAATAAAGAATTAAGAAACCCATGCTGTCTGAGTCACGCTTGAGCTTGATGGTCGCGCTTAAGCGTGAAGGGTTCTGATGCTTACTGATGGTCGCACGCTCAAGCTGAAATAACCACGCTCAAGCGAGACCTTAATATCCATTCCTCACGCTCAAGCGTGTAAAGCCTACGCTCAAGCGCCCTTCATGTGCCTAGTCACGCTCAAGCTTCCTTTAGTCACGCTCAAGCGTGCCTCATGCGCAGAGTCACGCTCACGCTCTCGCTTGATCCTTTTCAGCCGCGCTCAAGCGCTCTTGTGTTCACGCTCGAGCGTCCCCTTCTCACGCTCAAGCGTGGGTAAGTCTCATGCTGCTTGTTGTCCTTCAATCCACGCTCAGGGTCACGCTTGCTCCTCGCTTGGGCGCTTTAGGGCTCACGCTCAAGCGACGCGTTCTCCCGCTTGAGCGTGAGAGGGTCCTGAAGCTTCTCTGTTTTCTTTAGTCCTTCAACAAGGTTGCGCTCAAGCGTGCTCGAGGTTACCCTTAAGCGTGGGGTTCTGATGATGCTGAATCCTCTTGAATTTCTTTCAAGCTTTTGGAACCTGTCTTCAATATTTTTCAGAGCAAGCTTATTTACTTAACACATTATTATTTATAATAAAAATCATGCTCAATTTTATCAATCTAGTTAAGTATTTCAGGAAATGGATCCAATTGAGTCATGAATTTAATCACAAAATAAGCACTTATCACCCCCATGCTTTCAAGCACCCATAGTCGTTTTGGCAGAACAAAGGATGATCTTAGCCTCCAAGACACACAGCACCATGCCGTTCTCTCTACCACGTTGTTCCACTTCGTGTTCCCATTTCCACTCGTGGTTCTACTTGGTGTTCAAGTGGAAGAAGAAGATGAAGAAGACGAAGATGTAGAAACAGTGAGGAAGAAGAAGAGGAATCTCCAGGGAGTGCAAGAGAGAATGGAGAGTGTTTGCAGCATAAACTGGATAAGAATGGGCAGAGAGTGAGTATAAAACGTGAAGCTAAAGCTTCCATCATTGCTCTACCCAGCGTCTACTCTCCCTCTCCATCAGCCGTCCCAACACCATTAATTCTGGTCCCATCATCATTTAATGCAGCCCTATCAGTGTGCCAAAGAGAGAGAGAACCGAAACTCCTCTTAAACCACCAAGGGCACATGGGACATTTCCTAGCATTATTATTAATATTATTACTATTATTATTATTATTATTATTATTCAATCAATAAATTTTAATTCTCTAATTAACCTTAATCAAAACCAGGATGTTACATCTTTGATCTACAATGTCTTAGATGATTGACAAAGATGATTAATTGATGAAATAAATAAGTCTAAGTCCATGTAAATTAAGTTGTTAATGTTGATTGTTCAGAAAACATGTGTTTGTGCCATTCTAGGCATACTATAATCGATTATATACACAATATAATCGATTAGGAGCTTTCTGAGTGATGTATAATCGAGTACACATCTCTGTATAATCAATTATGGGGGTTTTTGTGTTGTACATAATCGATTACATATCTCTGTATAATTGATTATGGGCATTCTGTTATACATATAATCGATTTTAGCCTCACCCTAATCGATTACTGAGCTTCTGTGAAAAATTCAATCTTGATCAAATCGATTACACACATGGTCTAATCAATTATAGAGCCTGACATTTCAAATTCTTCAGAGGTGTAATTGATTACACCCTGACCTGTAATCGATTACAGAGTCACCAGGATTATAGATTTTAATGCTCAATCCATGTGCAACTTGGCCTAACCAATCCTAAACCTCTCCAAAACCCTAAATCCCACCTCTAATCCCTATAAATACCCCCTCCTCACCCTTCTTATCTCACACCACAACCCTCTTCTCTTCTATATTTCCTACCCCTCTCAAACCCCAAATCCTCCACATCTTTTTTTCTTCACAATGTCTTCCTCCAGGAATGTCAAAAGGGCAAGATCCTTCATTTCCAAAACCAACAACCCTCTTAATTTCTCAAGGTTCTTCTCCAATCCTAGAGATCTCCATAATTTCATCAAGAAATTTTCTAAGAAGGACATCATTGCTCCTCATTTTCTCAATGCTGAATTTTTTGATCACCCAAGTTTTTCTTTCACTCGATTTCTTAACCACTACAATGTCATCCCCTTCCTCTCTCTTAAAGAAGAAGTTTATTACCCAGAGCTTGTTCGAGTCTTCTTTTGCAATTTGAAACTTGTTGATGGTGTGCTTGAAGCAAGAGTCAAGAATGTGACTCTCAAAATCACCAATGAACAACTTGCTGAAATCAGTCTTCTCCCTCTCTCCAATGCTGATTTTTCTGGTGGTCATCCTGAAGATAAATGAGATTTCAACAACATCACTGCATGACAATCCTTATGGAAAGCCGGCTAACCCCACAACAATCACAAATTGGTAGGTCACCTTACTCTAAGCAACCATCTTCTTCACTTTATTTTGGTAAATCTTTTGGTTCCTCATGGAGGCAACTACGCCCTTATTGAGGAAGAAGATGTAGTGCTAATATGGGCAATGCAAAACCATAAGGAAATCAACTGGATTCAGCTTCTCAAGCTTTACATGCTTAAAGTCAAGGATCAACAAAAGCTACCCTATGTCATTCTTCTCACAAAAATTTTCAAAGCCTATGGTGTAGACCTCAGTGGAGAACTTATAGAAACCATACCCTCTAAAGCTTGCATTGGTACTCATCATCTCACCAAGATAGGGATAATCTTTGTTAATGGAGCTTGGGTCTTTAAGATGGAAGGAATTCATCTTAATACCCATTTGAAGCACCTGCTGATGCTTCTGCTTCTCCTAGCTCTGTTACCCAAGGAAAATTCTCTACTCTTGTTGATCCCTTCATACCTTTCTATGCCTATCTTGATCGAAGATTTGACAAACTTGAAACCTTTCTTCAAGAATTTCAAGTCACAGAGCAACAACACTTTGAGATGATGGAGCAAAAATATGAGGATCTATCTAACCAACTTACCGATCTTCATTTCTTTTCTCCTAATAATTGAATTGTTTTCTATGTTTTATCTTAGGATGTTTTTCTGCTTTGCCTTTATTTTTGTAATTTGCTTTAGTAATGAATAAAGTTCCCTTCCTTTATCTCTTTCCTTTACTCGCATTATTTATTTTTGATGATTACAAAGGAGGAGAAAGATATTAGTTCATCATATTATAAGTTCATTAGAGAATCTGTAAATGGTTAATAAATGGTTGATAACAAGTGGTTAATCAAAGAACCTACCAATAGTTAGTAAAAAGCTCTAAGAACTATCATTGTTAAAATACAAATTGAGCATCTTCATGATTCTTAAAATTATGCATGAACTCCTTAGGAAAGGGGGAGAAATTTTATCTGGACTAACACCCTCATGAGATGAACATAGTTTGTCATCATCAAAAAGGGGGAGAATGTGTTTGAAAATTGTTTCAGGAATTTGATAATGACAAAGAAAACAAATTAAAGAATCATGACATGACAATGAAGTTCATAAGAAACTCAAAATGCCAAGGACAATGCGCAATAAACTTCCCAGAAGTTTAAAATAAAGAAATACAAGAATCTACACTGAATCAAGACCAGACTTAAGCTCTCTACAAAAGCATAATCGATTACAAAGCTATGAAACAGGAAATAAATGCATCAGGTATATGTCATAATCGATTATAGGACTGGGACAATCGATTACATTGATTCTGGAATGCACCTAATTGATTAAAACAAAGAGAATAATCGATTACACTATTGCAATAAAAGGGATAATGTATCAGGTATTTTGCCTAATCGGCTACAAGGCATGACTAATCGATTACAGAGGTTCTGTTTGATGTACAATCGATTATATGAGTTACATAATCGATTACAGTGCTGCATACAGGAATTAAATGCATCAGGTATAATGCATAATCGATTGCAAGGATATGACATAATCGATTACATTGACATAATCGAGTACAGGAAAAGACACAATCGATTACACAACCACTGGACAATTAAACTAATGGAATACAGCGAAGCATAATCGATTACAGCTCGAGGAGTAATCGATTACACTAGTGTCATAATGTGGGGAAATGTTTTTAAAGTGCAGATCCAGCTCATTTCTCCATTCCCCACTCCATGCCAATGTTGTGCAACGGCTCTTAAGCCTATAAATGCACCACTCCAAAGCTCCTCTCCAATGCCTATAAATGCACCATCCATTCAAGCAATCAAGGAGAAAATGATTCATAAATTGTACTTGTGCCTTGTGAGTTCATTTTCTATGTATAGTTTCATTATTCTAAAACTTAGGTTCTAAATTTGCATATCCTTTCTTGTTGAGAGTTAGAATTTGTGAGATCCTTTCAGTTGTATATCTACTCTATTGAGAGAGCTATTTTCTTGTAAAAACAAACACCAAACACCAAGTTTCACTCTAGTTGTGAGTGGTCACAAAGGTTAGGGTTCAACCTTTGGGTATTGAGAGTTTGAGACATTGGGTGGGGTGCCCTTGTGTTAGTGAGAATTGAGTTCTTGACTGTAGGACACTAGGAAGCTGCAATTGCTCATAGCTTGTATCTTTACACTTAAAATGTGGAAATACTTCAAGTGGGTTGCTTAAAGGCGGGACATACACCGGGGTGGTAGAACTCGTTATATTAGTTTGCAAGCTTCTCTTCCTTACTCTCTTTCATTTACATATTGCATCTGGCTGGTGTATTGTTTTTTATTGCATTACTTGAACTTGATTAATTTGGCTAAGCTAAGATCCAGCATATACCAAGTGTTTGATAAATTGCCAAAGTGAATTCTGCACATCTTTCTTATCTTGTTTCTTGCATTATACTTGTCTCTTACATATTATTATCTTGTGTCAAAAGGGAACCAATTTCAAAGGTTTTTCAAGAAAAAGTTTTACACCTCAATTCACCCCCCTTCTTGAGTATTGAGGCCACTTGACTAACAGGTACCTTAGAAATAACACATACAACATTAATCAAGGAAAAGAAGGGTCATGGTTTCAAGTAGATTAAAGGGGAAACAACCATTAGAATTCTGAAATTTAAGACGGGATTTGAAACAAAGTAATCAAGGAAGGAAAAATTATAATAGCTACCTTGGTGGTGTTGATAAAGGCTGTGGATTTGAATGGGTGATAGGCACGGTGGATGAAGTGGAGGGTGGCTAGGAGAGGGAAGATGGCTTGTTGGAAATAAAAGAAAATAAAGAGAAGAAGAGGGTTGTGTTTTGTCGAGATAATGAGAGATAGAAATAGAATAGGATTTTTAATATTTAGTGAATAATGCTCATGAAGAAGAATGAGATTTATTGAAAAAGAGAAATCAAAATTTGATTTCTAATTTTGTATGAAGGTTGAACATGGATTTTGGAGGAATAACTAAGTACATGGCTATATAAATATAAGTAATGGCATGATCATCGTATCATGAGGGATAATCCTAAGTGGTGCAATGTGAAATTGATTTGGTGGTGGTGAATTGAAGTATCGTGCAATTAAAATGAGAAATGGGTACATAGAATTTTGGAATTTTAGAGTAGCTTGATATGTATTCATGGCATGGTATATGAATTGATGGCATGGTATAATGAAAGGAAAAAGGCAACGTGCAAAACAAATGGGATATGACACATGATTTCTTAATTATTTTAGTAAGGAACAACTTGTTAAACAAGTTGTTAGTCCCTTGGAGAGCAAGTTGACACAACTTATTAGAGAAGGAGTTGATCTAGTGCTGCCACATTAGCAATGGTCTGGACAGCTCCCATTGGTCATGAAATCAAGGTGGCAAGGCTACAAGCATGACACATGGAGTTGTTTTACTTGGATAGATTTTTAAGTACCTTTTAATGTTAATTTTTGGACATTTTTGAGCATTAATTGAACAAAATGATCAAAGTAGAAGTTGTAGATCATTGTTTTATCTTTAAAACTAGCTAAATTACACAAAAATCCAATATCGGACGAGGGATATATGCCCAAAATACAAAAATTGGTCCAGGTTGTGACGAAAATAAAATTATGAAAAAATAAATTTTCTGGGAAAAATGGGTAAGGAAGCTTTCAAGCCCTTCATGAAGTTTGTAGATATCCCTTTTCTATTTAATTTGATATACCATTTATGTCGATCCAAGATTGGTAGCCTAAGATATACGCAATTTACGACAGGGTGCTCTAGAAGCTCCCGGATCATCTATAGCTTCGGAAATAAATTCACCATTAATTCTCCTTTGAGAAGTTGACTTTGTACCCTCCATGAACATTGTAGAGATCTTTGATACAGATCCATATAAAAAAGAACAAAGCAAATCAAGCACCAGACGAAAGAGATATGTGAATTTATTGAAGATTGTCAACATGGTGACGAAACATCTAAAGGGTTGCAAAGATCTATTAAACTGTACTGCTCTAGAGGGATTTAGCCTTTGATGTCTTCACAAAAAATGTAGATAATTTTGTTACAGAGATTTTGACACCAAGTTTGCATATTCAAGGTCGTATGAGTGAGTTATGAACTTGTTTCTAAACCATGTGCAAGGAAAAACGTCCAAACAGTGGAATTTTGAGATGAACACGCTTAATCCTTGATTTTGTGGTTGATAGTGTGGGAATCGGAGTTCGGGGCTAGAAACTAAGATTGAAGTTCTTTTCAAAACGAATAATTGAGACCAAAAACATTCGATTCCAAGATCATATGCAAAAGTTGGGTCCAAAACACTGAAGGTGCTTGGGTCGAGCTTTAAAGCGTTTTCTGAAGAAGCTGATTCATGGAAAAACGAGGGTGATAGAGTCTGAACCAGGCTTCAGCCTCTGCAGGAAAAGTTCCTAAAACATCAAATGAGTCACCAGAGACTAACCGTGTCGCCATCGGATATCCCAAAGCATATAAACGGTCAAACATAGGAAACGTTAAAGGTTTTGATTGGGCTGGTTAGGCCAAGTCAAACACCTTTGATTCTTCACGGAGGAATCCTAACAAGACTAGTTTCCCTACTGGATCACTGGTCTTGGGTCGAACGGTCAGAGTCCGACCTCAGGCTGGGTCCCACAATTCAATACTAAGGAACTTGATAATATTTTATTATTTAATATAAACATAATGTAATTATCAATTAAATAATTTTAAATATATAATTTCAAATATAAAATATTTTTATAAATATTTTTATTTTTTATTTTTTCTTCTGTTATTATTTTTTCAATATAATCAATTTAATATTTTTATTATTATTAATTTTAAATATTAATTATTAAGCATTAATTTGTTATTATATATTAAACTAAATATTATTAGCGAGGAATAATTACTAACTAAATAGTTATCAACAGAATAATTATCAACTAATTAATACTTAATTAAAATAATCATTATTAAATAAAAAATATTAAATAAAAAATATTATAAAATTTCAATTTGAATAAATATTCAACACTTAAAATCAAATAATCAACCAATAAATAATTATCAATTAAAATTATATATTAATTACCAAGATGAAGTATTATCCATTAAATATTGTTGATAGGAAATAATTATCAACTAATATAATTAAAAATTAGTTAGTACTCAATTTAACAAAATAATCATTATTAACGTATTATTAAACAGTACTCTCAGACATTTTTATTATTATTTTCTTATCGCTGCTTCTCTTATTCGTTATGCTCTCTCTCGATATTCTTATACTTCATTTTAAATATCTTAACCGCTTTTTCACTATTTTTCTTATGCTAAACTACTCGGGGAACAGGCCAAAGCCTCAAGCTTCTTACCAAAAGCTCGACAGAGCTTCCTTAGGAGTCTTGAGGGTCTGGTTTCTTATTCTCAGAAATTAGGGATTGTGGTCTGCATACTTCTTAACTTAGAATTTTTTTTATTCACTTCTATGCTGAGAGACACAATCTCTTGCCTCTTTTAAATTCTTTTATTTATTTATTTAATTCCCTTTCCATAGCGTGTGGCATTCAGTTATTGCTTGGAATGCAACCGTTTTTGGAAACCGCTTTCCCTCCATTAAGCCAAGTTGCCTTTAAATAACCCAACTTAGTTGTCTTTTCACTCTCTGTAACCTTTCACGTCTTTTGAAATTTCTTTGGAAGTTTCTCTCTCCTTCTTTCTCCATTTCCTTGAAACCTCTCTTTTGCCCTAAACTTTTTTTTTCCCAAAGCTTTTCTTTTACCTCTTCAATGGCTGGCGGTTCCCTATTTGTGAAGGATGTGATTGAATCTTTGTACTTTGATGCTGCTCAACATCAAGTTAAAGGAAGGGATGTCACCATTGAGATTGAAGGCATTGGCTGGACTAGTTTTTCCCTGGACCAAGAACCTTTCTCTCTATTAGTGGCTGTTCAGTTCTGGAAAACTATCTCCATGGACAAGACAAAGTGTATTCTTGTTGGAACTCTACGAGGGAAGCAAATTGAAATCTCTGAAGATGTTTTGGTGACCGTACTGCAATGAAACCCTGGAGGAATTGTCTTCACTTGAGTTCACTGAAGTCTCCAGCTTCACCATCAATGAAGCTCTCTATGGAAAGGCCCGTCCAGATAAGGTAACCTCTAGAAGTTTGTTGCCTAAGGCCAAAATGTTACATGTATTAATGCATCAAGTATTTTTTCCTAGGAAGTCTGCAAAGGATATAGTCTCTAAATTGGATAGACTCTGTATGTACCACATGCTGAACAAGGAGAGGGTTAACCTTAAATACTATTGGTGCGAAGAAGTAAAAAAAGGTACCTTACCCAACTGCGCTCATGAAAATCTTTAAGTTAGAAAATGTAAGTCTGGAGTCTGTAACAGATTGGATGACAAGTGGTCCGTTGATCACTAAGCTGTGTTATTCAAGTGGCCTTAATACTCAAGAGGGGGGTGAATTGAGTTTTTAAAACTTTGCTTGAAATGCCTTTGAACTTGATTCTTTTATCACAAGTTTAAAGATTATGAAAATGAAGGCTAGTACAAGAGATAAAGCAAAACAAGATGTGAATATTGCTGAAACAATTTGTCAAACACTTGGTGTGCACTGCTTTAAAGTAACTAATTCAAGTAAGCTCATATAAGCAAATCATAATCAATCAACAACAATCCAATCAAATCCAATATATCAATGTAAAAGAGTAAGGGAGAAGAGTTTGCAAACCGATTTAACGAGTTCCACCAACCCCGGTGTACGTCTCACCTTCAAGCAACCCACTTGAAGGATTTCCACTATTGAAGTTTAGAGATTACAAGCTATGAGCAATTATAGCTTCCTAGTGTCTCACACTCAAGAACTCAATCCTCACTAGCACAAGGGTAATCTACCCAATCTCTCAAACTCTCAATACCCAAAGGTTGAACCCCAACCTTTATGACCACTTAACCTAGAGTGAAAAACCTTTGTGTTTTGTAGTGTTTACAAGATAATGACTCTCTAAATAGAGTAGATATACAAGTGAAAGCTCTCTCAAATTCTAACTCTCAACAAGAGAGAATATACAAGTTGAAGTTCTAAGTTTCAGAAAAATAAAACTATACAAGAATAAGACTCACAAGACTCAAGAATTGATTTCCCTTTGATGGATGTGATTGATGCATTGAGTAGCTTGAAGGAGTCTTGCATTTATAGACCTTGGAGAAGAGCATAATGGAGTTTTTAGCCGTTGCAGCTCGTGGGTGCTTGAGAGATATGAAGAAATGAGCTGGTTTCCCACTAAAAAGTACTTTCCCCAAATTCTGGCACGACCCTAATCGATTACGCCTCGAGCTGTAATCGATTAGCTTTTGAAATATGCAATGTTATCCGTGCTGTAATCGATTAGGTGTTAGTGCGTAATCGATTAGCTGAGAAACAGGGACTTGCTAATCGATTATTTTATACCCTGTAATCGATTACAAATGGCACCTGATGCATTAAATAGAGTCTCGTAGCATTGTAATCAATTAGGCCTTACTGCAATCGATTATGATGATAAACAGAACTTAGGTAATCGATTATCTTGGCTGAGTAATCGATTATGCTGAATACCTGATGCTCATATTTCACACTTTCAGCTGGTAATCGATTATGTGTTACTGTGTAATCGATTATGGTACAAACAGAGCTTGAGTAATCGATTAGTTTGGCTTGGTAATCGATTACATTGAATACCTGATACTCTTTCCTCAAGTTGTTCAAATGGTAATCGATTATGTCTATAGGTGTAATCGATTACTGTATAAACAGAACATAGGTAATCGATTAGCTTGAGTCCTCTAATTGATTAGGCTGCACGTTTTTGTCCATCTGATTCTGTTTTCTCTGTTTTCATGGTTACTTGGCCTTTTTGCTACAATCCTTCAATGTGCTTTGTCATTATCAAAATAATTCAACCTGAAATATATATTCAATCACAAGCTGCCCACTTTTTCTCCTTTGTTGGACAAACCTACTGCCACTATAAATACAAAAAACTTCAGAATTCAACATAGTTACGCAATTACGCTGTTCATTCTCATACTTGAATACTCTCTTGGTTTTAGAAACCAAAGTTTGAGAGACTTTTTCTTAAAGTTTCAAAGTTCTAGTATTCACTACATAAGTCCTCTTTGTAGTTTTGCTTAGTGTAGACCGTCACTTATAGTAGTTTGTAGTTCACTATACCCTGTAATCATTTCATATCTTTGTACGTTAAGTTATTAGATTGTAACATCAAACACTTTCGCTTCTATCACTTTGTATATTCTGGTGTGTTGCCAGAATCTGTTAGTGTTGGGAAACACTATGACCTAAAGAGGCTTTTGGAAGAATACTTGGGTTTATAACCAAGAGTAGCTAGTGTCAAGAATACTTGGGAATAAGCCAGAAGTGGCTGGAGTCAAGAATACTGTTGCACTAGGCTGGTGCAAATTGTAAGGTCATTTTATAATAGTGAAAAATCCTTTGGTCTAAAGGGACTAGACATAGTTTCTGAGTTGGAAGTGAACTAGGATAAATTCCACTCTGTGCTTCTCTGCTCATTTCACTAGTTTGCTAAAATTGTATTTTTCGCTAAAGCGGTTTGTAGATTTTTCACAAAAAGTGTTTAAGACTTATTCAACCCCTCCTCTAAGTCTAACTCTGTACCATCAACCTCTTTTCCAACCCCTACCTCTACAGACCTAAATTCCTCGCCTCCACCTAAGCCATCTGTATACAGCAGGAGGCTCGTCAAGTTCTCCAAGACTTGAAGTGAGACGCCCCAAAAATTGGGGGTAAATTTTTTTGTGTTTTATAAATCATTATTTGACATAGAAATATAGTAGTGAAGCTTTAATTCAACACCCTGGATCTATGAAAAACCTATCTCATATATGAAGATATGAGAAGGTGAGTTAAAAAACATTTCATGATGATCTCTCTATTAGAAACAGCGGAAATATAATTTGAATTGATGTGGCATAGTTGGGTTTTCAAGAAACAAGACATCATGAGGTTTATTAATTTTTAAATATGTTAAAAGTATTAGTAAGAAGATACGAGAAGAGACCTTGATGCAAAGGATAATCAAGATAAACAAAACAAAGGCATTTGGAGGGATCAGGAGCATCTCGCTTGAGCGGATGCCCTACTCGCTTGAGCAAGTTCCAATAGCCACGCCTAGGCGAGCCAGCGAACACGCTTACGCGAGGGAAGTAGTACGCATCAGGTACCCATCTCGCTTGAGCTAGTCCTGCTCACTTGAGCAAGATCACTCTAGTAGCAACAGGCCTTCCTTTCGCTTGGGCGAGGCATGCTCGCTTGAGAAGAAAAGGGACAGAACCTCACTGCCCATATTTCGCTCGAGTGAGGCCAGACCCGCCTGAGCAAAATTCATCCAGGATCAATTCCCATTCCCTCTTGCTTGAGCGAGTCTCCAGGCATTGACCATTCGCTTGAGCAAAAACGGTCCAGTCGTTTTCCACCTCGCTCTCGCTCAGGCAAGGCCTTGCCCGCCTGAGCGAAATATGACCAGTAGCCACACCTCTGATTCTCAGGGATCTCGCTTGAGTGAGATTGATACTCGCTTGAGTGAGTTATGCAGAACAAGCGAAAAACATGGGGATTTCACACAACTTGACATACTAAATCTCATTCCATGCCATTTTAGCCTATACCAAGATATTAGATACATTCAATCATGCATTTGAAAGTCCATCCACTTGTTTATACTCATCAAGATCAGTTCTCATTCATCCAATGCATGATATTTGAATCATTTTCTCTTAAACTTCATAAAATGCTATAAGTTGTGAAATACATCATTCATTCATGAAATTTATCATCAACAAGTATCAGAATTCATTATCATACATCATCTAGGTCATTAATGAAAATTGGCCAAACACATCAAGGTCCAATTTTCATACATGACCATCTAAAATCATCATTCAATTATCCAGGTTACAAAATATGCATACATCCATACTATATGCTATACAAAATGTAGGTTTACCGACCAAGGCGCTTCCTATAAACCTATTTACCTTCTTCATCAAAATATACTTCAAAATATTCACTCCACCCATGGTTGTCCTGCATCACAAGTCTAAAAAGTAGACAACATGGGAGAGTGAGTCATATATTCCAAAAGAATGAATATGAATACCATGTGATTATGTACAAATGCATAACAAACATGTATACTTTGCATACACTCATCATTAATCATCTCATTCATCATCATAGTACTATCATTCATATATCTCGATCACATTTTAGATTAAGCAAACTATATAAGCATACACATAATCAAGTCCTTCAATAAGTTGGACTATTACACACCTCATCATATTACTCAATTTATTGTTTGGTATTCATATCTTTTATGTTGCCATAGTACATTTCTCATCCTCAATACAACCATCATCATACCTCGTCACCTTTGGCATACTTCCTGGCTATATGCAAATGCTCTTAAGCTAATGCATATGCACAACGGATTAATTCAACAATTGCAAATCTGACTGTGGGAAATAAAACACCAATTGTAGGATTCAAGTATGATCATCTAACCATACCCCTACTGCAGTAGTAAAATGTGTACACTTATCATCCAATTACATGCATTTCACCAATCTTTTACTGGTACTAAACCACATCATCCATTTGCAACACCTGGTCATTTTCACTATGACCGCGGTAACAACATAATCAACATATGGTGTTGCGGGCCAACCATGTATCATATCATGGCAGCTGTGGTCCATAGGACCACCGGGGTCACCTGCTCATCGAGAGCCACCCCCCACAAGGGTCAACCACATGCGGCTCCCCGTAGCGCAACATGGGCAGCTTTGTGACTTACACACCGAGTCATAGGGGAAATAACAAATTGCTCGTGCACAAAGCCGCCCTCCCACTAGGCCAACCGGGGGAATCCCCTAAAATTCCAACACCAGCAGCTACGCAGTATGCCATGGATGCAAATACCGATCATATGCATTTCTCACTCTATGCATCCTAATCATGCCACTTATCAATCATCATTATCATCATCACCAACATAACCATAAGGCTTTTAATGGACTTGTTATCGTTGGTTATTGCCATTGTTTTAAGTTTTCGTGTGGCATTCTCCATAACTCTCGTTAACAAAATTCAATTCCTTTCTCAATCACAATGACATCAATCTTTCATTATCAATTAAGGTATACTATTCGTTCACACCACTCTCATTCAGTCATCAATAACATTCATGGTGGATGTAAACACAACATTATATTCAAGGAGTACACTTGCCAAACAATTTAACACCACCATATAGCGCCCCTCTTATATTCTAAATGCACAAATGCAAGTTGCCAAACATCATACACAACATTACAATTCATCATAACATTACAAGCAAGGAAAACATGCATATTGTCACATATGACGATTAAATACTATTCAATTCATGCATTTAGAACATAAAGACTCCTCTCCTACCTCAAGAGAAGAATTCTGATTGATACGACGTACCCGCCTCGTCATTCGGAATGGATCCTACATTAACATCCATATAGAATCACATTCAATCAACTATTCAAGGTACAACTTTAACTCAAATTAACCATCCTCATATCTACAATTTCATAACATGTATAAGACATGTTATAGACATCATTCCATCTTTTATTAGGCTTCAGGAATTCCTTCCCCTCAAGCCTCATTCATTATATTGAAGGTTACAAAATAAACCTTAAGCCCCAACCTTCACAACACTTTATTTATCAATACTCACACTCTCAATCTCATATACTTCTTCTCTAACATATTTTCCTATAAACATTTACTACTTTCCCCAATTTATTAAAGTTAGGGTTTTCACCTAAAACCCAACAATATTCATAAATGCTTCATTAATCCTTATCTCCTTCTAACCATACCTCATTTATTACCATCAAAGCTTGCATTTATGATAACCCACCTTAGCTTTCTCACATTTAAAGCTTCCATTAAATACCCCACTCACGTACATTGCTCTCTCAAGCCATAAAACTCATAAACATAGCATTAAACCCAACAAAAATGGTGATAAGAGCTTACCTCACCCAAAAACAAAAATAGGTTCTAAGGGAGAGGAAAGCCAAACGAAAATAGGAAAAGAGAGGAAGAGAATCCAAGCTCCAATAAATTCTTTCAAGTCCCCCCCTCAAAAATGAAAATGGAGAAAGAATGGGTCACCACCTTTGCTAGGGTTTTAGAAGAGAAAAGTGGAGAGGAATGAAGAAGGAGAAGAAGAAAATATGTCTTTGCCAAATGGGTCAGCAAGCCAACGAAAAGGAGAAGAGAGAAAGGGGTTTTTGATTTTCCTTTTAATCCTTCTCATTAAAGTTCATCATTTTATGACAAACAGGATCTCTGTTTGGGCTCAATACTTTATCTAAAAATTATTCCGAATATGTATTCAAACTCCCAATAATATCTTTAACAACCCTGACCAATATCATCCCAATCGGAGATGCTTGGCCTGACACCCTTATTCTAATCGGGTATAAATTCAGCTCGTACAGCCTCAATAATTTATAAATAATCCTTAAAATCTAAATTTAATTATTTTCAGCATTTTAGGACTCCAATTAACTTACATGTAATTATTCAGTAATTATTTCCCCTATTTAATTATTTATTTTAAAATTCAGGGTGTTACAATCCGCCCCACCAAAAAGAAATTTTTATCCTCGAAATTTAACATACCAGATTCGAATGCGTCAGGATATCGTTCTCTCATATCATCTTCACGTTCCCAGGTGAACGTTTCCACAGTTCCGTGTTTCCAAGCGACCTTCACCAAAGGCACCAACTTGTTCTGCAATCTCTTTACGGAATGCTCCACAATGTGAATAGAAATAGGAGGGATAGACAAGTCGTCCCGCACATCCACATCATCAACGGGGATCACGTGCAAAGGATCATGAACATACTTCCTCAACTGTGACTCATTGAATACATTGTGTAGATTCGTGAGATGCGGAGGGAGTGCAATCCGATAAGCAACGTCGCCAATCCGCTCCAAGATCTCATAGGTTCCAATGAACCTAGGGCTTAGCTTTCCACTTTTCAACGCCCTTCCAATTCCTTTATCACACGAGACCCTTAGGAACATATGATTACTAACTTGAAATTCAAGTGGTTTATGTCTCTTATCATAATAACTCTTCTGTCGGTCTTGAGCAATCTTCAAATTCTCTTGTATCTTCTTAATCTGCTCGGTAGTCTCCTGAACAATCTCCGACCCTAAAGCTAAATTCTCACCAGTCTCCAGCCAACATAGAGGCGTTCTATATTTTCTGCCATAGAATGCCTCATAAGGAGCCATACTAATGCTACTGTGGTAACTATTATTATAAGTGAACTCAATCAATGGAAGAAATCTCTCCCAACACCCACCATGCTCAAGAACACAAGCCCTCAACAAATCTTCAAGGCTTTGGATAGTCCTTTCAGATTGTCCATCGGTCTGAGGATGATAAGCGGAACTAAGCTTCAACTTAGAACCTAACTCATGATGTAAACTTCCCTAAAATCGAGAAGTAAATTAGGGATCGTGATCAGATATAATACTAGATAGAACACCATGCAATCTAACAATCTCCTTTATGTACAACTGGGCTAATCTCTCCAAAGAACTCTTCATATTCATGGGCAAGAAGTGAGCACACTTCGTTAACCGATACACAATCACCCATATAGTATCATTTCCAGCATGAGTTCTGGGCAGTCCAGAAACAAAGTCCATAGCAATACTATCCCATTTCCAAACAGGGATCTCCAAAGGTCTCAAATAAGTAGATGGTCTTTGATGCTTGACCTTGGCCTTCTGACAAACAAGGCAAGATGCAACAAAGTTTGCTACATCACGCTTATACCAGGCCACCAAAAATTCTTCTTCAAGCCTTGATACATCTTGGTGGAACCAGGATGAATGCTCAATACACTCTTGTGAGCTTCCTCAAGTACAGATTTCCTTAAATCACCACTCGAGGGAACATAAATTCAGCCCTTCACACGCCAAATGCCATCATAACCTTCCACTAAAAACAAGTTCTTCCCTATTTCTTGAGTTCTTCTCATCTCAACAAGTACTCATCCTTCAATTGTTGTAATTTTACGGTTTCAAGAAACATGTTAGTAACTGTCAACATTTCAAGGGACATCTTCTTTGGAGTATATGTTTTCACGCCCATATTCAAGTTTCTAAATTACTCAATTAATTCCATTTCTTTCACCATCATTCTGGAAACATGCAATGACTTCCGGCTCAAGGCATTGGCAACCACATTTGCCTTTCTGGGATGATACCTCAATTCAAACTAATAATCTTTTAGAAACTCCATCCATTGCTGTTGGTGCATATTAAGTTCTTTTTGATCAAACAAGTACTTGAGGCTCTTGTGATCGCTAAAGACTATAAACTTAAAACCATACAAGTAATGTCACCATCACTTCAAAGTAAACACCACCGCCTCCAATTCAAGATCATGTGTAGGATAATTAACCTCATGCGGTCGCAACAGTCTCGACGCATAGGCTATCACACGCTCACACTACATCAACACATAACCAATACCATGCATAGAAGCATCACAATATACCACAAAGTCATCCAACAAATCAGGTAATGCTAATACTGGTGCAGTAATAAGCCTCAATTTCAACTCTTGAAAACTTTCTTCATATTCACGGGTCCACACAAAAGGGTGATTCTTACGAGTCAACTTCGTCATTGGTAAAGCTAAGCGAGAAAATCCTTCAATAAACCTCTGATAATAAATGGCAAGACCAAGAAAACTTCTTATTCTTTCACGGATATTGGCCTTTCCCAAGCCATAATAGCTTCCACTTTTGTTTTATCAATGACAACTCCATCACCAGAAATTACATGACCAAGAAAAGATATCTCATTCATCCAGAATTCATATTTAGAGAGCTTAGCATACAATTCCTTCTCCCAAAGAATAGACAACACAAGGAGAAGATGGCTTTCATGCTCTTCATGGCTCTTAGAATACACCAAAATATCATCAATAAACACCACGACGAATTGGTTAAGATACTCGTGGAAGATGCAATTTATGTAATCCATGAAAATTGCAAGAGCATTTGTCACACCGAATGGCATCACTACATACTTATAGTGTCCATATCGCGTTCAGAAAGCAGTTTTAGGAATATCCTCGGTCTTCACCCGAATTTGGTGATATCCGAAATGCAAGTCAATCTTAGAAAACACAACGACGTCTTTCAATTGATCCAAAAGATCATCAATGCGAGGAAGAGGATACTTGTTCTTGATAGTTAACTTATTGAGTTAGCGGTAGTCAACCCACAATCTCATACTTCCATCCTTCTTTTTCATCAATAATCCAAGAGCACCCCAAGGAGACACATTTGGGCGAATAAACTCCCGTTCAAGTAATTCCTCAACTTGCTTCTTCAATTCGGCCAACTCCATAGGAGACATCCTATAAGGAGCTCTAGAAACAGGTTCAGCACTAGGAATGAAATCAATAGAGAATTCCACTTCACATGGAGGAGGCAATCCAAGAATTTAATCCGAAAAAACATCGGGAAATTCAGAAACAACAGGGATTTCACAGGATTGAGAAGTACCACTCCCATCAACCATGCAGAACATCACGAGAAGCTGAGAGATACCTTGTAGGTCAAAGCTTTCAGCATTAGAAGTTGGGAAAATCACCGTCTCGTTATGACAATCCACCAAGACTTTGTTGGCAGACAACCAATCCATGCCTAGAATGATGTCCAGGTCTTTCATGGGTAAACACATGAGAGATACAATAAATTTTGACCCTCAAGAGTCATTTCGACATTCTCACATCGAGTCACCGATTACAAACAAGCATCGGTCGGTGTAGTCACTAATATAGATCCTTTCATCACGCAAACAGGCATCTTCAAGCACCTCACACAATCCTCGGAAATAAATGAATGTGTAGCACCAGAATCAAATATAACATATACCAAAGTACCAAGGATTTCACACTCACCATGAACAAGATCTTCAGTTTGTACGGCTTCTTCACCGGTAACGGCAAAGACTCTTCCAGCTGCTTATGGTTGATCACCACCATTTCGGTTACCATTTCTCCCACCATGGCTATTACCTCGACCATTGCCATTTCTTCCACCATTATGGTTTCCACCACGGCCACCATTGCAGCCACCATTATGACCATTAACGTTTCCACGACCACGGCCTCCAAAGCCACCATGGCCTCCACGGTTACCATTATGGTTCACACGAGCAAGAGCATCAACATTTGCATTCCTTGCATTCAATGGACAATTAGAGCGGATATGCCCCGGTTGATTACATTGGTAGCACACCATATCATCTTGAGGACAATCTCTTGCCAAGTGGTTAGCTCCACACTTGAAATAAGTAAGGCCTTGAACATTGCCACGACCTTGGTTACCACCATCATAACCACCTCTAAAAGTACCACGTCCTCTTACATTGGAGGATCCACTACCAAAAGACTTCTTCTTCTTAAAATTACCTTGCTTTTTGAAACTAGACAATTTCCCCTTCAACTTGGGCTCATGTTTGCCATGACTCAAAGGAGTCACATCATCCTCTTCATAAATGCGACACTTGTTCACAAGTGTCAGAAAGCTTCTTATCTCTTGATGCCGAATAGCCTGCTTGATTTCAGGCCTTAAACTATTCTCAAACTTCACACACTTCGAAGCCTCGGTACCCTCTTGTTGATAGGGCGGATAAAATAAACAAAGCTCTTCAAACTTGGAGGCATACTCCTCCACGGTCATATCACCTTGCTTAAGCTCCATGAACTCAAGCTCTTTCTTACTTTTCTAGCTTTCTGGAAAGTATTTCTTCGAGAATTCAACCTTGAAGTTTTCCTAAACCAAAGGAACATTAGCCGATACCATGTGTCCCCTAGTAAGATGCCACTATGCTTCAGCTTCATCACGGACCATAAAGACCGCATACTCTACCTTTAGTGCTTCAGAACACTTAAAGCTTGCATAAATCCTCTCCAAATCATTAATCCACGCATAGGCATCCTCGGGTTTATAACCTCCATAAAATTCAGAAGGTTTCCTCTTGAGAAATAGATCAAGACCTTGGGCACCGTATCCCATATTCAGTTGGCCTTGTCTTTTCA
Source organism: Clitoria ternatea (assembly GCA_037962975.1). Classification (NCBI taxonomy): domain Eukaryota; kingdom Viridiplantae; phylum Streptophyta; class Magnoliopsida; order Fabales; family Fabaceae; genus Clitoria; species Clitoria ternatea. The sequence goes on from CM075671.1 coordinate 185,954,612, forward strand.
AGAGATCAGTAAAGTGATTCAAGGCATTTGCTATAGCAGCAGCCTCACGATTAGGACTACTAGCCATATCTTAAGCCTAGTCATTAAAACACAGCTTACACATGAGTAGTCTAGTACAAACATTAGATTTTTAACCTATAAATCCAAAGGTTTCAATATTCATTACTCCATTATGCATCACATCACATAATCATGTCAATCTCAAAACATAATTACAACATATTCAGTATTGAAGGTAAATAGTGTAAGGAATCTTGGGCGGACTCAACACCAGTACATTAATCTTAACTTAATAACAAATAACCATAATTCAATCAAAGAAGTTCTTAACTTAATCAATTATACCCCACACAGTTTAATCATAACCAAGAAATACTTACACACATCAATTAAGTCTGTATCAAAGAGTAACAATGCTCTGATACCAGGTTGAGACACCCCAAAAATTGGGGGTAAATCTTTTTGCATTTTATAAATCATTATTTGACATAAATATAGTGGTGAATCTTTAATTCAACACCTTGGATCTATGAAAAACCTATCTCATATATAAAGATATGAGAAGGTGAGTTGAAAAACATTTCATGATGATCTCTCTGTTAGAAACAACGGAAATATAATTTGAATTGATGTGGCATGATTGGGTTTTCAAGAAACAAGACATCATGAGGTTTATTAATTTATAATATGTTAAAAGTATTAGTAAGAAAATGCAAGAAGAGACCTTGATGCAAAGGATAATCAAGATAAATAAAACAATGCATTTGGAGGGATCAGGAGCATCTCGCTTGTGACGACCCGCGTCAATTTACCTTTTTATTTACACCCGGTTAATCATTTATACGTTAATTTTTCACGTTTAGTAAAAATTCACTCGGTCTTAATATGAAATAATATAAAATAATATTTACCTTTCTGAAATACGTTCAAATAAATAAGCATACTCAAAATAATGGTAATAACCGATCGGAAAATAATACATTAATAAAATATAGGCGATTAGAAACAGCAGAAGAGAAACGAAGGCAGGAGGGTCATTCGCCTAAGCGAGACCCTGATCGGCTAGGCGAAATCTGAGGGAGTCGCTTAAGCGAGTCCGACTCGCATGAGCGAATGCTACCTGGGCGAACCAGACTTGTCAGGAAGACTCACGAGTAGGGGTTTCACTCGGAAAAAGGACCATTCTGTTATCCCCCACTCGGTAATAGCTTAACCTCGCATCACTCAGAAAAGGTTTACTCGAAAAATTCTTAACTTCCATTCACTCGGACATACCACACTTGACTCATGCCTAACCTTCACTCAGGAATAGTTCGCTCAGCCACAGCTCACTCGGGGATAATCTAACTTCCTTCACTCGGTAAGGGGTCCTACGGGTATCCCCACTCGGAAAATACCCTAACTTTACTTTACTCAGAAGAGGCTCTCCCGGGCATAAGTCACTTGGAAACATTCTCACCTCTACTCGAAAATATTCTACTCTTTCTTCACTCGAAAATATTCTACTCTTTCTTCACTCCGAAATATTCTACTCTTTCTTCACTCAGAAGTATTCTCTCATGCGACACCCTAAAAATAGGGGTCAATTTTTCGCGTTAAAACATACCTGGATCTATAAAATCCACTCTCATATATGAAGATATGAGAGCTGGTCCCACGACCAAGGAGAAGAAGGAAAGGAAGGCAACAGGCAAATAAAATCTTTCATAGCGGAAAACAACAGCATCTGAGCGATCCCACAAACAGCGTACGTTCGCTCAAGCGAGATCCGACTCCACTTGAGCGAGACAGCACAATTCGCTCGGGCGAACACACATTCGCTTGGACGAAACCATACAAAAGCCTTCCCTCAGAACCAAACTCGCTGGAGCGAGAACTCACTTGCTGAAGCGAGAAGCCACACTCGGCTAATCCACCACTCGGTATCTAGAGGCAACCACTCACTCGGTAATCCCATCACTCGGGATCCGAGACAACTACCTCACTCGGAGTCTGGGGTTTCAATTGTTCAATAAGGACTCCCCATACGCACACCCCACAACTTAATTTCATATTTTATCCACTGAGACCATATACAATAAACCACTCGGACAATGAGGGGTATCTCGCTCGGATTCCATAAAACCACTTCACTCGGGTTGTTGTCCAACCAAATACTACTCAGTAGGATCCACCACAGTTCAGTTGGGAATATACTTCACACTCATCCCTCGGCACATCATTTATAAACCATCTCATCTTCTGAGTGGTATTCCACTCGGTATCTAATATCATTACCGAGCAATACTCATTCAGCCCCACACTCGGCATTCAAGCCTATTTTTACTCGGAGAATATATGGATTTTCCTTCACTTATAAGGAATCTCCACAACCATACTCCACTCAGAATATTCCTCATTTCTCACACGGAGAACACCTTAACATCCATCACTAGGAAATAACTTCCTAAACAATTCCACTCGGAATTATCCAAACTCCTCCATACTTAGAGAATTTCACCAGGTTAAGTCACTTGGACATATACAATACTTAACCACTCGGGAAACCATTAAATCGGGTTCTACTCGGACTCATTCCGCTCTTAACACTCAGCATACATATATTTCATACTTAGAATATATCTCCGAACTAAGTTAGTACAACCAGTCTTCCCTTAAAAGATTCACTCAGATTCCACTCGGGAAACACAAACCATTCCCCGCTTGGGTTTACCCATATTTTCCACTCAGGGAAGGGCCACCTACATAGCCTCACTCAGAAAGAAATCAAGCCTACACATTCAGGAAGTTCATATACTTAAGCCTCAATATTCTGACCAACTCTTACAATAATATTCCACTCGGAATTTATTAACTTAATCATCATTCATAACATATCATTTCCTAGTCAGTGAGAGGCATCAAATCAACATAAATACCTATATATATACATATCCATTTATTCACTCGGAACTCAAATCATATGGTTCTATCAGAACCGACTTTCACCTTTTTATTCCATATCTAAATAATGTTTCTCACTCAAAATTCACTAAGGCTACCACCATTCAGAAAAAGGCTTATACATAAGTCACACTCGGAAAAGCACTAAACCTCTTATATTTTACTCCTTCAACACCATTATATTTTAGTCGGTAAGAAGCATCAAATCAACATAAACCTCATACATAAATGTACTCTCTGCTTTCCAAAGCTGACTACCCACTCAGCAATACTCAACACTAATACATATTCATGTTATCCTTAAAACGTATACATACATACAGACACTCGGATTATCTATCATCTTAACATGATTTATCATTGTTAATCCTAAGCCAACTCCAATACATAATGCCCACATAAAAGGTATATACATACCAATAGGAGTTTACACTCGGATAATGTCAACTTAACTTTATTCATTCACTAACCTCCATTATCCAGTACATTTACATGATTTTAATGTAAATCTTGTATATACACACTCAGATCCAATACATATATTTGTATTCATTGTACAACAGATTATATAAGCCAACCAAGGCTTTAATACAATAATTGCACTCGGTACATTACATCACTCATACAGCCTCATCATAAATACCTATCACTCGGGTTTAAGGCCATCATAACATTCCAAACCGACCTGCAAACACTGAAAAATGGTGTAGGGTGAGCATTACATATTAAATGACAGATATTGGCTCGGATTAATCATAGAATCCATAACATGTCATAACTTATACATCAATCAACACAACATTCATTGTCATTCAACATGATCAATCACAATCATCCTCAATCGGGTTTCTTACCCATTTCACTCGGCTATAAAGCTCAACATCTTCATCAATAATACAATCCCTCAATCGGATTTCACTTCAAGTTTGCTCCAATACTATGTCAACAATATTCACACTCTGAGCCATGCTCAAGGAGTCTGTTCGAGCCCAGCTCCAGGACTTAAGCATATTCATCACCTGTCATTTGATTGCTGATCGGTATACAAATCCAACGCATTCTAGTGGCGAATCGGATACATACGGTTTCTTTCACTCGGCGTCCAAGGCCCATGCACTCAGCATTTCAACAAGCGTTTCATTTCACGCTTAGTGCCCCAGGCACTGCCCGAATCCAATCCGGGTCTTTCATCACAATCAACATTAGGACCACGTCCTCTTCACTCGGGATAACACCCTCGTGGCACCCCGCAAGGTGTTCATATTCAATAACACAATAACACGTATGCATATGAAATTCAACTCATATTCATTCGATTGCCCACTCGAAAATCTGCGTTAAACATTAAATTCATTCGGCAACTCAACAACAGACAGATGACTCGGCTTATACCACATTCACTCAGTAATCCTATGCCATCCACTCGGATTATCATCTATTTACTCAGATTTATCCTCTATTCACTCGGATTTATCCTTTACAGTAAGCATTTCATGCTTTCCTCCATAAAGCCCACTCGACAATCATCATAACAGTCCCCATACATGCATTTATCACAAGTATATGCATGAACAAACATCATACGCATTTAATCATACCATCACAAATATAGGGACCAACAACCACCACACAATGCACTCAGCATCAACGTAACATGCATCTCAAGCATCACAACATAATCATCATACATCATATGGACAAATAAGCATGCACCATGCAGCAACAAATAATCATCACACATGTCTGGGCTACTACTCACTCGGAAATCAATCAAACAACACATATCGAATACCACACACATCACAATACAAGAGTTTCACCCGGAAAACCCATCCATAACTATGCACTTAAGATGCAATAGCTCCCCTTACCTGGATGAAGCTTCTAAGAGTCACATGGACACTCAGCCCAGCCACAGCAGCACTCTGCTCAGTTTTCTAAACGTGGGAAGAGCCAAAATAATTTCCACACAAGCCTCAAAGCCACCAAGTCAGTGGAGAAGCTCCCAAGCTCAACACAAACTATACCATACTCTCGATCAGCACTGTTCTCACCACCATGGAGGACAACCAACTTTCATGCATGTCTCTTCTTCACAACAGCACCATACACCTTCAACAATAGTGAAGGACCACCATACCTCCATGCAACATGCATGTTTTCATCTTCACAACACAGTGGACCATCTTGTATCCATAACTGAGGCACCCAGAGATTGCTACAGCTTCCAACCAAGGCATAACTAGCCCATCATATAGAGAAAAATGAAGAGGAACCACCAGGGAACAGGGAAGGATAAAAGGGACCTAAACCCAGCCTCCACATACGGCCATATCTGTTCCTCAACACCATACAATTCCACTAGAATTCTATACCATACATGAGTGGAAGTAGAAGATAAAAGGGAGGAAGAAGATGAAGCAGAGCTCCAACAAGTTCTAGAGAGAAGAAAGAGCACTTCTCTCATCAGAACATGCACTCCCAAGGAATAGGGAGAGAGTGAAAAGAAAAACATGCAACCAAGGCCTTATCATCTCAGCCTCATCAGCATCCTACTCATCACAACATCCCATCCTCATTTAATGCAAGTCCATCAACATTTAATGTTATACCCTCAGCAATCATCACTCCCATCCAACGTGGACAAGGGAGAGGAAAAGAACCAAACACCAAGGCACCACGTATCATCAACATGTATTCAGGAGAGAGAAAACCGGGCCCCAGCATCAGACCCCACTTCACTCGCTCAAGCGCCCCAAGCTCTCTTGAGCGACCAACACTCAGAATCCCTCTCCTCTCTCGCTCGTTCAAGCACAACAACATCCACTTGAGCGGGATCCGTCCAGAATCTCTCCTGCTCGCTTCTAACTCGATTCGCTTAAGCGGGTAATCTATTCGCCTGGGTGAATTCGGGCCAAAAGCCCTGAAACCAACACAAAAGGATTCTCGCTTGAGCGAGAATCCCTCTCGCTTGGGTGAGAAGTATCGGGACCTGGGTAGAAACGTGAGCTCTCAATAGCACACATAACAAAATCCATTCAAAGCCTATTTAACTCAATTCCATACTTCATATACCTTACAATAATCATTTAAAACTTGTCTCCAGTGTTCGTGCACAACAATTTCCATTCAACTCATATTCAACCATTTGCCATTCTCATCAATTACTCATTTTACAAAATTCGAGGTGTTACATCTCAGCCCTAGTTCACTCGGAAAGGATCGAGGCATACACAGGAACCGAACAGGCACCCAACCAGCTGGCCCTCGCTTGGACAGGAATAAATTCGCTCGGGAAATATTCGCCCGGTAATCGACTCTGCTACAGCAAACACTCCAAAATTTAATACCAATCATCATACAACAAATTCATATCCGATTTAAACTTAGTTCAGCAAACAACATGTAGCATCACACACCTGAAAACTCTTTTTACATATATAATACACAATTCATTCAAAAATCACTCGGGCCTTGGCATTGGTCCTCTACTTGGCGCGCCTCTAGGGCTCCGACTTCCTCCCTGCTGTAACATCCCGATTTAATAATTAATTGCCGAATGAAAATAAATCATTGAAATAATAATTGCAAGGTGGGAAAATTATTTATTAACTATAATTAACTTAGTTAACTCAACTTAAAAAATAATGACTGGTTAAGAGTGATTAATTATTAATTACTGGCTGATTATGATTGGTGTACTGCTCATGCTTTCCCACCCCACTTTCCCCTTCTCTCCATGCATGTGTATATGGGCTACTGGGCCACCCTATCATTCATGTTTTCCCCTTCAGACTTCTCTCCTTTCTGTCCTCTCTTCTCTTCTTCTTTTCCGCTCTTCATTCTTCTTCCCTTTTTCTCCTTTCTTCTCTGCTCTCTGTTTCCGTAAGCTCGCGACAGTGGTGGCCGAGGATCGGAGTCCTCCTTCTTGACTCGACGAACCAGAGAGGGCAAGGGTGTGCATTTCTCCCTGCATGCAACCAGTCTTCTTCCCTATGGTTCCTTCGTCAACTTTCCTCTTTCTCCCTCTCCTTGCTCGAGGCCGCCGAGTCTCAGTTAAGATCTGCACCACGAAGAGCTTCAAGGAGGTTGGGGCGTTCACCAGCGTTGTGATGGAGCTACTCAAGAGAGCGAGCAGAGAACTGGGCGTCTCGGAAGCTTGAAAATCCCCATTGGACCGAGTGGAAGGTCAATGTAGTGCCCTGGAGGCTTGGGCCTCCCCGCTAATCTTGCATGGAAAACTGTTTAAGAGTGGGAGTGGCTCGGAGTTCCTCCAAAGCCAAGTGTAATAGTGGATGACTGATGCAGGGTCGTTCTATTGAGAACGAGTGAACGGGCTGAGCGGAGCAACCGACTGGAGCTGCAAGCCCTTGGAGCCTTTAGAATCTTCATCCCAGGTAGGGGGCGCTCTGCATGTCCAATGCATGGTTTCTGGACGGTCCGAGCGAACGTATTACCTTATGTGTTTGTATGATTATGACTCTATGAAGTGTTTGACTGTTGATCACTAGATATCGTATGTGTGTGTGTTAATAGAGTCCTATTAATTATTTCGTACTCACATGCATGCATTCTAATATGTTGTTTGCTATATGTTGTACATGCTGCTGAGTGGAGTCTGGATGAGTGATGATTATTACCTGTGTGAAGTATGACTATTGCTGTCCAAGAGATGTATGATGACATTGGTGATGTTGTGGAGTTAATGTATGAATTGCATGTAAATTGTAATGTGAATATTAAGCACATTGTGTGGTCTATTGCTGACTTCCGGGTGGATACGATATGAATTGCTTAAGATGAACTTGCTGAGTGTGGATGACTGTCGTGACATGCATGAGGTTACATTTATGGATAGAGGGTGACCCGTGGAAGGTCAGGAACCCAATGATTTGATTTCCAGCTACAGACCCTTGGCTAGATTCTAAGAGGACCCGTGGTAGCCGTGGGAGCTAGAGTTAAGTCTCGAGACGTCCTTGGGAGACCGGTACCACACGGTAAGGGCTATCAGACGAGGGGCCAGAAAAAGGATCTGTAACTGAGAGTTATTGTTAAGTCGGATCCGCATGCATATAGGTAGGTGCATCATTGACGAGAGCAACACGCTCCTTAAAATCTGTGAATGCTATTAATAAATTCTGACTGGATTTGCGTGTGTGTTGACGCTGAGGCTAAATATTATTGATGTTATAATTAAGGGATATGTTGTTGTGAATAGTAGAAATTAAATAACCATGAATGACTTGAGTAATCCGACTAGTGACTTGTGTAGGTGCTTTATTAAATGTTAGTAAATGCTAGTATTGATCAAATAGATAGAATATGTTGAAAGGGAATGTGTTGCTAAGTCGAGCCAATAACTGTCATTGTATATGTAAAAGCTCACCCCCTACACCATTTTTCAGTATATGCAGGTCGGTCAGGAAGGATGTGGAGGACTCAAGTCCGAGTGGGGTACACTCCGACTATTGAGTGCATTCCTTGTAAATTTATGCTATATTTAGTCAGTGTTAAGCCTTGGCCGGCTCATATAGTAGTGTTGTATAACGAATGCGAGTATATATGTCTTGTAATCCGAATGCGTGTTATATATATATATAGTTTATATTGGTATCAAGTACTTGTATCAGATAATAGGGGTTGATGAATGAATAATGTTAAAATGCTAAATATTCCGAGTGTATGAATATATATAAACATGCGTATAAGTGTTTTATGTTGATTTGATGCGTCTTTCTGACTGGAATGTGTTATCAATGATTTGAGGGTTGTTGATGAGAGAATTAATGTTAAGGTGAAGAATTCCGAGTGAGTTATTATTGTCTGAGCCGTTCCGAGTGAGGCTATAGTGTCTGGCATTCCTTTCCGAGTAGAGAAGACAGACGATTCTAAGAGATTTCTTGAACTTATTGTGTGGAATTTAATGGGAGGATTCCCGTGAAATGCTAGGCTTGATTATCCCGAGTGAAAAATATGTGTAGGTCCCGAGCGGGAAAGGGGTTGGAATAATTCTGAGTGGGAACCCCGAGTGAGCCCTCCTCCGAAAGAAGAATTGTTGTAATGGTTAGTTTGGAGTATAATCTAAGTATGTGACATAAGCATAACCTGAGTGAACGAGGTTTCATATTCCGAGTGGTGAGTCGTAGAGCAAGTCCGAAAGGGACTTACTTCATGTTCCCGAGTGAGTAAGGTATCGTATACCCGAGTGACGTTCGATTGGGAAATATCCCGAGTGGTAGAATTGAGGGAGTCATTCCTGAGTGGTTATACTTAAGACCTATATGAGTGAAATAGGAGCTGTGTAAATTCCCGAGTGAAGCACGAGCGTGATGATTTACCGAGTGAACCATACGCTATAAACCGAGTGGAATGACAGGATGCCGAGTGTAGCATCGCTTCAGCAAGTGTAGTGCGGACTGGAGATCTTGAGTAGAGTCGCCTGAGCGTAGTTAGCTCTCGCTTGAGCGAGTGTACCTGGTGCCATTGGGTTTGCTTAAGCGTTTCTTCCTTTCGCTGTGCATGAATTCTTTCCTTGTCTCCTTCCCTTCTTTCCTCGTTGGACCCGGTTTGTTAATTGAGCAGATTATGTACGGTTTATTAACTTTAAAATTTGGAAAAACTTCCCCGTTGATTTTATTTATTTAATTAAAATTAGGGTGTTACACCTGCCACTGGTTACTAAATTGAAAACCACAGCAAGGGTGAGTGTTTGGCATCATAATTAATCTAGAACGGAAATTAACAATTTACATACATATAACTCCGTCTGATTACTTTATCATCAAATTGCAAGTCCCACTCGGCAAATACAACAATTTACACTCGGCAATTATAGCAATTCACATTCGGCAACATAGATAATCATACTCGGCAGATATAGTGAATCACACTCGGAAATTACAACAAATCACACTCGGCAATCATCATATTGCACTCGGCAAATATATCAAATCATATTCGGCAAACATAATAATTCACACTCGGCAAATATAACAAATCGCACTCGGTAGATACAGTAAATCATACTCAGCAAATATAACAGATTGAACTTGGCAAATATAGCAGCTCATTCAGCAAATATAACAAATTGCACTCGGCAAATACATCAAGTTGCACTCGGCAAATATAATTAATCACAACTAATAATTCAATTGTCACCACCGACTCTCATACAAAATTGACGCCTAGTATCCAGATACTAAAGGATCGGCCTTCAGCTGGGAGTCCGACTTGACATCCCGTGAACCCGACTAGGTTCATCGAGCCCGACTTGGCTCCCCCTCAACCACTGAGTCATAGACCTCTGGGTAGCTTAACTGAGTCCAACTTGACCATAGAAGCCAAAAACAGGGTAATACATACAGTCGGTCGTCGCACACCACATAATCACATATCATATCTCATTATCATTACATGTTATCGATAAACAGCAAATGCAACTACCAGAAACTAGCATGCTCACAATACAAGGCGACCGACTTGTCAAGCCCATTCATCACATTGCCACCATACACCGATTATCACAGCATCAAATATTTCAAATTCAATCGGCTTAAGCCACACACACACGATCCTAAACCGATCGGTGCCCATTCACATACATGCATTCATATACATTCACATACAACTCATCCAGCATCATCTCTATTATCACAACATCAAATATTTCTTAAGTCATACACACACGATCCCAAACTGATCAGTGTCCACATTCATACGTACATTCATACACATATTCACATACTACTTTCATCCAACATTATTACCATGTTTCACAATCAGTCCAATGACTCAGACTTATCCTATTCTAATTAATTATAACCCGAACACCCCCTTACCTCAGTTCCAAGCCTCGATAATCTGCTCCTGGTGCCGATTACGTCCTCTGAGTACTGGGTTTGTTGTTTCACTTCCAAATCCAGCACCAGCTCCATCAATCAGCCTTTCATTGTTCGATCTACTACCTACGGGGTCGGAATGCAAAACCTGTTAGCTTTACACCATCCTCAGCCCTAAGGACCACTTTTGAGCTCATACTCACCAGAGGAGTAGAGAACAGACCCGTCCACAGCCATGCATGGCCACTTGGTTAACAGAGAAAATGAAAGAGGCAAGGTAACACAAATGTAAAAGGATCAATGGACTCACCTTGAGACCACGGTCACGGAAATGGGCTTATCACTCAGTTTTGATACGAACAGAGTCCTCCTTGGAGCATGCAACTCACAGCAATGGAGGAAGAAGAAGAAGATGAACAGAAACCAAAGTAGATGAAGAAGAAGAAAGAAGAAATGGTTCGTGAAGAATGAGGATAAAGAGAAAGGGAACCACCTTTATTCAAGGCCCAGGGGCAACCGGTAACCTCCCCAGCCGGTTACCTCCCCATTACCAATTACTGTTTCGTTTAAACGTTTAAGCCAACTCCTCTCTCCTTCAAATCACGCTCCATTTACTCTTTTTATAATTAATCCACCAATTAGATTTTTATTTACTTTCACAGCCTTTAATTATTTATAATTTCCCAATAATTCCTAAAAAAATGTCAAATAAATTCCTAAAATAATTTTTGATATTTTCACTACACATAATCTCTTTAAAAATATCCGGGATGTTACATCCACCCCCTCTAAAAAGGGATTTCATCCCCGAAATCAATGTACCGACTGAAAAAGATTGGGGTACACCCGCCTTATGTCCGACTCCAATTCCCAAGTGTAGGTTACCCCATTCAAATTCTGCCACTTCACTATCACTAATGGCACCTCCTTGTTCCTTAGCCGTTTGGTTTGATACTCCTCAATACTGATCGGTATAGCTTCCACCGTCAGGTCTTCCTTCAATTCAATAGAGTCACTCAACACAATCATTGAGTCACACGGAATATAGGCTCGGAGTTGTGATACGTGAAACACATTGTGGATGTTAGTCAATGAATGGGGAAGATCCAGTCGGTAAGCAACATCACCGATCCTCTCCAATATTTGGTACGGTCCGATGTATCTCGGATTAAGCTTTTGGCTCTTCAATACCCGACCTACACCTTTGGTCAGTGAAACCTTCAGGAATACCCAGTCGCCCACCTGAAACTCAAGCGGTCGATGCTGATTGTCATAATAACTCTTCTGTCGGTCTTGGGCAATCTTTATTTTCTCTTAGATTAGAGTAACTTGTTCATTCAACTCTTGGATCAACTCGGGCCCCAAATGAATGGCATCACCATTCTTAATCCAGCACAATGGTGTATGACACCTCTAACCATATAAAGCTTCATACGGAGCCATTCCAATGCTGTTGTGATAGCTGTTATTGTATGCAAACTCCACCAAGGGTAAATATTTTTCCCATGAACCGTCTTGCTCCAATACACAGGCTCTCCGCATATCCTCAAGAGTCTGTATAGTCCGTTCCGACTAACCATCAGTCTGTGGATGATAAGCCGAGCTCAGTCTCAGCTCAGTACCCAATTCTTGCTGCAGACTTCCCCAAAATCTGGAGGTAAAACAAGGATCCCGATCGAAAATAATACTTGAGGGTACACCGTGAAATCGTACAATCTCAACAACGTACAGCCTAGCCAGTCGGTCCAATGACCATTTCATGTTCATCGCCAGGAAGTGGGCACTCTTGGTTAGTCGGTCAATAATTACCCAGATTACGTTGCACCCGAATCGGGTACGAGGTAACCCGGATACGAAGTCCATGGTAATACTCTCCCACTTTCAGATCTGAATCTCCGGAGGTTGAAGCAAACCTGGGGGTCTCTGATGTTCAACTTTGCACTTCTGGCATATCACACAAGACTTCACATACTCGGTTATTGCCTTCTTCATTCTCGGCCACCAGAATTCCTTCTTCAAATCGTGGTACATCTTGGTCACACCGGGATGAATACTCAGAGAGCTCCTGTGTGCTTCAACCAGCACGGCTTGCCTGAAATCACCATTTGCAGGCACCACCACTCGGTCTCGGAATCTCCAAATTCCATCGCTACCCCGAGTTAACTCCATATCCTTGCCTCGTGCTTGAGTGTCAATCAGTTTCAGCAACTCCTCATCGTCTTTTTGGGCAACAGCTAAAGATTCTAGAAATTCATTGGAGATCTTCAGCATTCTGACTGTCATCCGATTTGGAGTGTTCATAACGACTCTAATGTTCATATCCCAAAAGATCTCTAACAGCTCTTGCTCTTTGCCCATTAGGAAAGTCGCGTGCAATACCTTTCTGCTCAGCGCATCGGCAACAACATTTGCTTTGCCCGGGTGGTACCTCAAATCAAAGTCATAATCCTTCAGGTACTCCACCCATCTCCTTTGCCTCATATTTAGCTCCTTCTGATCGAATAAGTACTTCAAGCTTTTATGGTCACTAAACACTATAAAACAAGACCCATAAAGATAATGGCGCCAAATCTTCAATTCATATACCACTGCTGCCAGCTCAAGGTCATGAGTCGGATAGTTCAGTTCATGTGGCCTCAATCGCCTAGAAGCATAGGCAATCACCCAGTCGGATTGCATCAGCACACATCCCAAACCGAACTTGGATGCATCGCAATACACTACGAATTCCTTTGTCACATCAGGCAATGCAAGCACAGGGTCAGTCGTCAAACACCGTTTAAGAGTCTGGAAACTCAATTCGTATTTTTCCGACCACACAAATAGACTCTCTTTTACGCTATCTGAGAAAATCCCTCAATGAAACGCCATAGTATCCAGCTAATCTGAGGAAACTCCTGATTTCAGTTACCGACCTCGGCCTTTCCCAAGCCATAACTGCCTTAATCTTGGTCGGATCAACCGAGACGCCCTCTCGGGAAATCACATGCCCCAAGAATTGTACACTACCTTCCCAGAAATCACACTTGGATAATTTAGCGTACAATCTCTTCTCTCGAAGTATCTACAGGACGACTTGGAGATGGTGAGCATGTTCCTCAACCGACTTCGAGTATACCAATATGTCATCAATGAATACCACCACAAACTGGTCCAAGTACGGTTGAAAAATCCGATTCATGTAGTCCATGAAGATAGCAGGGGCATTCGTCACCCCAAAGGGCATTACAACATACTCGAAGTGCCCATACCGAGTCCGAAACGCTATCTTCAGAATATCTTCTGACTTCACTCGGATCTGGTGATATCCCGACCTCAAGTTGATCTTAGAAAACACAACAGTGCCTCTCAACTGGTCCAGTAAATCATCGATCCAAGGCAATGGTTATTTATTTTTAACCGTCAATTTGTTCAGCTGTCGGTAATCGATGCATATTCGCATACTACCGTCTTTCTTCTTTGCCAATAATACCGGAGCGCCCCATGGTGAGACACTCGGTCGGATAAAGCCCTTTTCCAGCATCTCATTCACTTGTTTCTTTACTTTGGCCAATTCCACCGAAGACATCCTATATGGCGCACGGGACACAGGCTCGGCCCTGGGAATCAAGTCAATGGAGAAATTAATCTCCCAACTGGGAGGCAACTCCGGAATTTCTTCCGGGAATACATCAGGGAATTCACATACAACCGGAATGTCACTCGGCATAAGGTTATACCAACCCTCCGAGGAAAATAAAATGACATAGGTGGCAGAGACATCACTCAACACGTTTTTCGTGTCGAGTTCCTCGGAGAAAATGATACTTTTCCGATAGCAGTCTACCATCACACGGTTAGCAGCTAACCAATCGAGACCTAAGATAACATCTAGGCTCTTCAAAGGCATACAAATAAGATTTACTCGGAAAGTACAGTCTTCGACTTGCATCGGCAATTCCCTACACATGGTGGTTGCACGGAAGGTGAAGCCGGTAGGAGTGGAGATAATAAGAGCATTCTCCATTAACACAATCGGCAAACCAAGCCGTCGTACACAACTCTTGGAAATAAATGAATAGGTCACGCCCGAATCATAAATTACATCAACAAGATAGCCATGGATGAGGCACTCACCCTGTACCAAGTTGTTATTCCTCGCAGCTTCCGAGGCATCAAAAGCAAATACCCACCCGGTCATGACATTCTGGGCGCCACTGGATTGGGCATCAGATCTTCCTGATTGTTGGCCTCCACGACCAGCACCGTGTCTACCTCCTCTCAGAAAATTGGCACCTCGAGTCCCAGAAGTGTTGGCTAGGTTGCCATGCCCGCTTGGTTGTTGCCTCTGTGGGTAATCGGGTCTAAGGTGTCCCGGTTGTCCACATTGGAAACAAATGACCTGATTGGCCGGACAGTGTTTTGAAATATGGCCCTCCTGGCCACAATTGTAGCACGCACGGGTACCAGACTGGCTACCCGAACAGCCAGTAGAATCCCGACCGGAAGAGGATAAAGATGTAGCGGAAGACCTGCCGCCCCAAAAGAATTGGCCCATCCTCTTGAAGCTAAATCCCTTTGCCTTGAGTGGCTTCTTATCTTTCAGCTGAGATGCCCTCTATAACTGCACCTCTTCCGTCAGCCTAGCCTTGTTCACGAGAGTCGGGCAGTCCCGAATCTCCATCGGCACAATTACACTATAGAGTTCAATCCGTAATCCCGCCTCGTACTTGGCACACTTGCTGCCCTCAGTTCCTTCCAATGAGAAAGGATGGTAGAAATCACACAGCTCATCAAACTTGCTGGTGTACTCGGCCACTGACATCCGGCCCTGTTCCAACTTCAGGAACTCCATTTCTTTTCAGATTTTGTAGTTATCTGGGAAGTACTTGACAAGGAACCTCCTTTGGAAATTTGCCCATACAAGTGGTTCACTCGCCGCATTTATCTGCGCCTTTATCCGAGACCACCATACTCTAGCCTCGTCCTTTAATTGATAAGTGGCAAACAGAACCTTCTGCTCCTCCGAGCACTCGAAATATTCAAAGACCTGTTCAATTTCCCTGATCCAAATATATGCCCCGTCATAATCGTGCCCTCCTTTGTAGGCCGGGGGATTCCTTTTCAGGATTTTATCCAGAGTGGGACCAGATTCGGTCCTACTCATCAACTGGGTAAACTTTGAGAAAAAATCATCTCCTCCACCAGAACTGGTTCCTTCAGCCATTATGTAATTCTACAATGAGCAAACACATCACCATTAATAACCAATGTCCAACCAGGGAGTCAGATATTTACCTCATACATATAAAATACAACACCGTTGGAGTGCCAAGGGAACGATGCCAAGCTACACAGACAACCACAAACACAATACAATAGAATACAAACAGCCCAGTATAGGACTCACACAATCACTGGGTTGACCCATACACCCGGCTCTAGAAAGAACCGCTCTGATACCAACTGTCACGACCCGCGTCAATGTACCTTTTTATTTACACCCGGTTAATCATTTATACGTTAATTTTTCACGTTTAGTAAAAATTCACTCGGTCTTAATATGAAATAATATAAAATAATATTTACCTTTCTGAAATACGTTCAAATAAATAAGCATACTCAAAATAATGGTAATAACCGATCGGAAAATAATACATTAATAAAATAGAGGCAATTAGAAACAGAAGAGAAACGAAGGCAAGAGGGTCATTCGCCTAAGCGAGACCCTGATCGGCTAGGCAAAATCCGAGGGAGTCACTTAAGCGAGTCCGACTCGCATGAGCGAATGCTACCTGGGCGAACCAGACTTGTCAGGAAGACTCACGAGTCGGGGTATCACTCGGAAAAAGGACCATTCGGTTACCCCCACTCGGTAACGGCTTAACCTCGCATCACTCAGAAAAGGTTTACCCAGAAAATTCTTAACTTCCATTCATTCGGGCATACCATACTTGACTCATGCCTAACCTTCACTCAGGAATAGTTTGCTCAGCCACAGCTCACTCGGGGATAATCTAACTTCCTTCACTCGGTAAGGGGTCCTACGGGTATCCCCACTCGGAAAATACCCTAACTTTACTTTACTCAGAAGAGGCTCTCCTGAGCATAAGTCACTCGGAAACATTCTCACCTCTACTCGGAAATATTCTACTATTTCTTCACTCGGAAGTATTCTCTCAGCCCTAGTTCACTCGAAAAGGATCGAGGGATACACAGGAACGGAACAGGCACCCAACCAGCTGGCCCTTGCTCAGACAGGAATAAATTCGCTCAGGAAATATTCGCCCAGTAATCGACTCTGCTATAGCAAACACTCGAAAATTTAATACCAATCATCATACAACAAATTCACATCCGATTTAAACTTAGTTCAGTACACAAGATGTAGCATCACACATCCGGAAACTCTTTATACATATATAATACACAATTCATTCAAAAATCACTCGGGCCTTGGCATCAGTCCTCCACTTGGCGCGCCTCCAGGGCTCCGACTTCCTCCCTGTCACTGGTTACTAAATTGAAAACCACAGCAAGGGTGAGTGGTTGGCATCATAATTAATCTAGAACTGAAATTAACAATTTACATGCATATAACTCCGTCTGATTACTTTATCATCAAATTGCAAGTCCCACTCAGCAAATACAACAATTTACACTTGGCAATTATAGCAATTCACATTCGGCAACATAGATAATCATACTCGGCAGATATAGTGAATCACACTCGGAAATTACAACAAATCACACTCGGCAATCATCATATTGCACTCAGAAAATATATCAAATCATATTCGCCAAACATAATAATTCACACTAGGCAAATATAACAAATCGCACTCGGCAGATACAGTAAATCATACTCAGCAAATATAATAGATTGAACTTGGCAAATATAGCAGCTCATTCAGCAAATATAACAAATTGCACTCGGCAAATACATCAAGTTGCACTCGGCAAATATAATTAATCACAACTAATAATTCAATTGTCACCACTAACTCTCATACAAAATTGACGCCTAGTATCCGGATACTAAAGGATCGGCCTTCAACTGGGAGTCCGACTTGACATCCCGTGAACCCGACTTGGTTCACCGAGCCCGACTTGGCTCCCCCTCAACCACTGGGTCATAGACCTCTGGGTAGCTTAACTAAGTCTGACTTGACCACAGAAGCCAAAAACAGGGTAATACATACCGTCGGCCGTCCCATACCACATAATCACATATCATATCTCATTATCATTACATGTTATCGACAAACAGCAAATGCAACTACCAGAAACTGGCATGCTCACAATATAGGGCGATCGACTTGTCAAGCCCATTCATCACATTGCCACCATACACCGATTATCACAGCATCAAATATTTCAAATTCAATCGGCTTAAGCCACACACACACGATCCTAAACCGATCGGTGCCCATTCACATACATGCATTCATAGACATTCACATACAGCTCATCCAGCATCATCTCTATTATCACAACATCAAATATTTCTTAAGTCATACACACACGATCCCAAACTGATCGATGTCCATATTCATACGTACATTCATATAAATATTCACATACTACTTTCATCCAACATTATTACCATGTTTCACAATCAATCCAACGACTTGCACTTGTCCTATTCTAATTAATTATAACCCGAACACCCCCCTTACCTCGGTTCCAAGCCTCGATAATCTGCTCCTGGTGCCGATTACATCCTCTGAGTACTGGGTTCGCTGTTTCACTTCCAAATCCAGCACCAGCTCCGTCAATCAGCCTTTCGTTGTTCGATCTGCTACCTACGAGGTTAGAATGCAAAACCCGTTAGCTTTACACCATCCTCAGCCCTAAGGACCACTTTTGAGCTCACACTTACTAAAGGAGTGAAGAACAGACCCGTCCACAGCCATGCATGGCCACTCGGTTAACAGAGAAAACGAAAGCGGCAAGGTAACACAAATGTAAACGGATTAATGGACTCACCTTGAGACCACAGTCACGGAAATGGGCTTATCACTCGGTTTCGATACGAACAGAGTCCTCCTTAGGAGCATGCAACTCACAGCAATGGAGGAAGAAGAAGAAGATGAATAGAAACCGAAGCAGATGAAGAAGAAGAAAGAAGAAATGGTTCATGAAGAATGAGGAGAGAGAAAAAAGGGACCACCTTTATTCAAGGCCCAGGGGCAACCGGTAACCTCCCCAGCCGGTTACCTCCCCATTACCAATTACTGTTTCATTTAAACGTTTAAGCCAACTCCTCTCTCCTTCAAATCACGCTCCATTTACTCTTTTTATAATTAATCCACCAATTAGATTTTTATTTACTTTCACAACCTTTAATTATTTATAATTTCCCAATAATTCCTAAAAAAATGTCAAATAAATTCCTAAAATAATTTTTGATATTTTCACTACACATAATCTCTTTTAAAATATCTGGGATGTTACAAGGGAAGCAGTATGCATCAAGTACCCATCTCGCTTGAGCGAGCCTTTCTCGCTTGAGTGAGATCACTCCAGTAGCAAAAGGCCTTCCTTTCGCTTGGGCGAGGCATGCTCGCTTGAGCGGAAACGGGACAGAACCTCACTACCCACATTTTACTCGAGTGAGGCTAGACCCGCCTGAGCGTAATTCATCCAGGATCAATTCCCATTCCCTCTCACTTGAGCGAGTCTCCAGGCACTGACTATTCGCTCGAGCGAAAACGGTCCAGTAGCTTTCCACCTCGCTCTCGCTCGGGCAAGGCCTTGCCCGCCTAAGCGAAATATGACAAGTAGCCACACCTCTAATTCTCAGGGATCTCGCTTGATCGAGATTATACTCGCTTGAGCGAGTTATGCAGAACAAGCAAAAAACATGAGGATTTCGCACAACTTGACATACTAAATCCGATTTCATGTCATTTTAGCCTATACCAAGATATTAGATATATTCAATCATGCATTTAAAAGTCCATCCACTTGTTTATACTTATCAAGATCAGTTCTCATTCATCCAATGCATGATATTCGAATCATTTTCTCTTAAACTTCATAAAATGCTACAAGTTGTAAAATACATCATTCATTCTTGAAATTTATCATCAACAAATATCATAATTCAATATCATACATCATCTAGGTCATTAATGAAAATTGGCTAAACACATCAAGGTTCAATTTTTGTACATGACCATCCAAAATCATCATTCAATCATCCAGATTACAAAATATGCATACATCCATACTATATGCTATACAAAATCTAGGTTTGTCGGCCAAGGCGCTTCTTATACAACTATTTACCTCCTTCATCAAAATATACTTCAAAATATTCACTCCACCCATGGGTGTCCTGCATCACAAGTTGAAAAAGTAGACAACATGGGAGAGTGAGTCATATATTCCAAAAGAATGAATATGAATACCACGTGATTGTGTACATATGCATCAAAAACATGTATACTTTGCATACACTTATCATTCATCATCTCATTCATCATTATAGTACTATCATTCATATATCTCGATCACATTTTAGATTAAGTAAAGTATATAACCATACACATAATCAAGTCCTTCAATAAGTTGGACTTTTACACACCTCATCATATTACTCAATTTACTATTTGGTTTTTACGTCTTTTATGTTGTCATAGTACATTTTCTTATCCTCAATACAACCATCATCATACCTCATCACATTTGGCATACTTCCTGGCTATATGCAAATGCTTTTAAGCTAATGCATATGCACAATGGATTAATTCAACAATTACAGATCTGACTGTGGGAAATAAAAGACCAATTATAGGATTCAAGTATGATCATCTAACCATTCCTCTATTACAGTAGTAAAATGTGTACACTTATCATCCAATTGCATGCATTTCTCCAATCTTTTACTGGTACCAAACCGCATCATCCATTTGCAACACCTAGTCATTTTCACCATGACCGCGGTAATAACATAATCAACATATGGTGTTGCGGGCCAACCATGTATCATATCATGGCAGCTGTGATCCATAGGACCACCGGGGTCACCTGCTCATAGAGAGTCATCCCCCACAAGGGTCAACCACATGCGGCTCCCCATAGCGCAACATGGGCAGCTTTGTGACTTACACACTGAGTCACAGGGGAAATAACAAATTGCTCGTGCACAGAGCCGCCCTCCCACTGGGCCAACCGGGGGAATCCCCTAAAATTCCAACAGTGGCAGCTATGCAGTATGCCATGGATGCAAATGCCAATCATATGTATTTCTCACTCTATGCGTCCTAATCATGCCACTCATCAATCATCATTATCATCATCACCAACATCACCACAAGGCTTTTAATGGATTTGTTATCGTTGGTTATTGCCATTGTTTTAAGTTTTTGTGTGGTATTCTCAATAACTCTCATTAACAAAATTAAATTCCTTTCTCAATCACAATGACATCAATCTTTCATTATCAATTAAGGTATACTATTCGTTCACACCACTCTCATTCAATCATCAATAACATTCATTCTACATTCATGCTGGATGTAAACACAACATCATATTCAAGGCGTACACTTGCTAAACAATTTAACACCACCATATAACGCCCCTCTTATATTCTAAATGCACAAATGCAAGTTACCAAACATCATACACAATATTACAATTCATCATAACATTACAAGCAAGGCAAACATGCATATTGTCATATATGACGATCAAATACTATTGAATTCATGCATTTAGAACATAAAGACTCTTCTCTTACCTTAAGAGAAGAATTCCTGGTTGATACGACGTACCTACCTCGTCATTTGAAATGGATCCTACATTAACATACATATAGAATCACAATCAATCAACCATTCAAGGTACAAATTTAACTCAAATTAACCATCATCGTATCTACAGTTTTATAACATGTATAAGACATCTTATAGACATCATTCCTTCATTTATTAGGCTTCGGGAAATCCTTCCCCTCAAGCCTCATTCATTATATTGAAGGTTACAAAATAAACCTTAAGCCCCAACCTTCACAACACCTTATTTATCAATACTCACACTCTCAATCTCATATACTTCTTCTCTAACATATTTTCCTACAAACATTTACTACTTTCCCCAATTTATTAAAGTTAGGGTTTTCACCTAAAACCCAACAATATTCATAAATACTTTATTAATCCTTATCTTCTTCCAACCATAAATTTATATACCTCATTTATTACCATCAAAGCTTGCATTTATGATAACCTACCTTAGGTTTCTCACATTTAAAGCTTCCATTAAATACCCAACTCACATACATTGCTCTCCCAAGCCATAAAACTCATAAACATAGCATTAAACCCAACAAAAATGGTGAAAAGAGCTTACCTCACCCAAAATCGAAAATAGGTTCTAAGGGAGAGGAAAGCCAAACGAAAATAGGAAAAGAGAGGAAGAGAATCCAAGCTCTAATGAATTCTTTCAAGTCCCCCCTCAAAAACGAAAATGGAGAAAGAATGGGTCACCATCTTTGCTACGGTTTTAGAAGAGAAAAGTGGAGAGGAATGAAGAAGGAGAAGAAGAAAATGTGTCTTTGCTAAATGGGTCAGCAAGCCAACGAAAAGGAGAAAAGAGAAATGGGTTTTTTATTTTCCTTTTAATCCTTCTCATTAAAGTTCATCTTTTATGACAAACAGGATCTCTGTTTAGGCTCAATACTTTATCTGAAAATTATTCTAAATATGTATTCGGACTCCCAATAATATCCTTAATAGCCCTGACCAATATCATCCCAATCAGAGATACTTGGTCTGACATCCTTATTTTAATCGGATATAAATTCAGCTCGTACAGCCTCAATAATTTATAAATAATCCTCAAAATCTAAATTTAATTATTTTCAGCATTTTGGGACTTCAATTAACTTACATGTAATTATTCAATAGTTGTTTCCCCATTAAATTATTTATTTTAAAATTCAAGGTGTTACATGAAGCTTCCTAACAAGCCTTGGATTCAAGCGTTTGCCAAGCCTTAGGCCCGCTTGTTGGTATATCTAAACCGCCTGATGCCTAAGAACCATAGGATCATTACCAACAAATTAAAAGAGAAAGTTTGGATCTCTATTTTGTTTACAACAGATTGGTATATAAGACCTGTAAAAAGACTTCCTACAGATATCTTAGAGGTTCTGTATTTGGACACATCTCTAAATAGCCATACTCGAGGTCTGTTGTGGGCTCACTATCTCTGGGAACGAGACCAAGCTTGCAGTACATCTGTTGGAGAAATTATGGTGGATATCCATAATTTTTGGAGCTGTGCTGCCAGAATCCCTCAGACTCATCTATCCTTTAGGGATCCATCCCAGCCATAATCTCTCCCTCCATTTGTGTTCCCTCTTTTGTTCTCACTGACCACCCTTTCTTTTTCTGTTGCTAAATAAGACATTTGCTTTTAATGTCTGCATCTACTTCCCAACTAATTTTAGCTTCTACTTCTCAATGTCTTCCTACACCTTTCAAGGCTACTAGGTCTCTATGATGTCCCTCCTATTGTTGATTACAAGGGGAGAAATGTTTAAGAGTAAAATAAGTCTAAGTCTGAAAGTGTGCAATCTATATATGTGTAGTCTGAAATTTTTTTCCTTTTGAAGTTATATGTAATACCTTTTTAAAGTTACAGGAATAATAATCTGCTCAGTTTGCATACTCTATTCTTCAAGTACTTACTGTTATAACTGAAGTCAGTTATATGTGAATAACTTGGTCATCTTGAAATCTTGATATATAAAAACTCATGATATTCAAAATCAAGCAATTTTTTTACTGACTCTATTCTTCCGTTAATACAGATCTCAATTTATCTTAGAGACTTGATGTTTGTTATCAACAAATAGGGGAAGATTGTTAGAATCAAGTCTGAACTCAAGACTAAGAAGTTTCCAATTATAAATAATAGAGGGAGTCCTAAAACTCAAATTCACTCATGAAAAGAAGAGTCTGCGCTCCCTAAAGACTTCAAGCAAAATCAAGTTTTTCTAAAGCTACAGACTTCAAGATAATGTCTTCTCTCTCATGATACAGCATATGAAAAGGATCTTTCTTTTTTGAATACAGAGCTATATAGAATTTCACATGTAAAATCTATGCTTATCATAAAAAGACAATTAATGGAAAAGTTGAAGGCTTGCTCACAAGATTCAAGAAAACTTATCCTTAAATGTGTCAGCAAAAACTTAACCTACGTAGAACAGCCAGTCTTAGGTCAACTGCTATGAAGATGTACCTATTTACTCAAAATGAATAAGCAAAAGGGATCTTTTTAAGAGGACTATCAAGGCAATCCATTTAAGGAAGTATTTCTGAAGCATGTCTCTACACTCCCTAACTGTACAATCCTCAAGAAGATTAACATCCTTCAAGATAAACCAATGACTATCTCAAGAAGGACTATAAATACAAGAAGCTTTCAAATTTAAGAGAGACTTTTTCCCTTATTTTCTTAACACTCCCTGATCTCTCTCAAAAATCAAAAGTCTGAAAGACTTATCCTTAAAAGTTTCTACGTCCTTGTATTTTTAGTACTTAAGTCTTCCTTGTAGTTCTGCTTCTAACAAACCTTGACTTATAGTAGTCTGTAGCTCAGTGTACCTGTCTTAACACTTCATATTCTTGTACACTGAGTTATTTGTTATAACATCAAAACACTTTATTACTACTTTCTGTAAGATTTGGTATGTTTCCAGAGTCTGTTAGTTTGGGAAACACTTGTGGCCTGAAGAGGGTTTTGAAAGAATAATTAGGTTTCGTAGCCACGAGTGGTGCAGATATTGTAAAGGTGCTTTTTACAATAGAGACAATCCTTTTGTCCGAAGGGACTGGACGTACCTTCTACTTTGGAAGTGAACCAGGATAAATCTGTTGTGTGATTCTTTATCTCTTCTTTGGTCTGTTAAATTATTTAAGTTGTTCAAGAGTTTGTACGCTTTCTGAAAAAGAGTTAAAGACTTATTCAACCTTTTTTCTAAGTCTAACTTTGTACCATTAACCTTTATCACTTACATCAACGGTAGGTTTGAAATATCTAGAGAGAAGGACACTAGGAGTGATAGAATGAAAATGAGGGAATGTTGGTAGAGGTATAGTTAGGGGTTCTGGAAGAAGAACAAGAGCAAGGTTGTTGTCAGGTGGAGTCTAGTTATTTTGTTGTGGATGAGGGGTCAAGACAAATGGGTTGACTGAGTAGATGGGTCAGGTCGAGATCATTCAGAGAGAAGTGTGGAGAGAAGGTCTGGCTGAGTTTGAAAGGGCCTACTCATAGAATCAGACTTAGCTTTCTTTATACTAGAATCAGACTCTGAGGTTATCCTTTTCCTTTTCCCTGTAAGTGTAGCTCAGAAGCTGGTTTCATCACTCTGAAATTCTCCAACCACTTCATAGAAATGGTAGATCCAATCAATGTGATTCCACTTCTTAACATCATAATCAGGAAAGATGTTGAGGTGTCCTGATATAAACTTGATATACTTGGCAAAACTTGGCTAACCACCACACTTCAGCATTTCATCCTTGTTTGCCCGCATACTTTCAAATAATCAGACCTAAGCTCATTGTACTTGGCCTACCACTTATTACCATTCCAACAATGGATAGACACAGAAAGATGAAGAGTAGTAAATACATTAATGAACTACTTATATGTTTCTACAATAAGTGAGGAAGGGGTCTGCTACTATTGTTGTGGTTGCTACTGCCGCTGAGGTTGAGCTTGAGAAGCTTGTACCTTCTTTTTAAGAATCTGACTTAGAGTGAGTTCATTATCAAAGTTTGATGATTTGTTAGCATTTTTAGGGCCCTCGGGTACAGACTTCTTAGCTGGGGATGGTGGAGAAGGAGTAACTGATTTAGGTTTCACATTTAGGCCTGAATCTGAGCTGTCAGATTAATTAGACATATCCAAAATCATCTTCCTAGATTTCTTGGCAGGATACTTCACTCTGCCACTATTTCTTTTGGGAAATGGCTTAAATGGTTCAACCTTAGACTTCTTGGCGTCTGTAGGGGGCAGCCTCTTCTTTTGAGCTGGTTTGGGAAGGTACATTTCCAAGGTCTGGTCGAGCAAGGGTGAGAAGGTAGGTAGCTTGCTAACCAATAAGTAGACTACACCAAGTCACTCACTACTTGGATCTGCACGTTCTCTAAAGTAAACACCTTCATCAAGACTGTTGGATAAGGAATCTTGTTTTGCTTTTTCCCCACAGAAAAAATGAGATAGGTCATAATGATGTTGGGAAGACTAACCTCTTCCTTGATCAGCATGTGGTACATGCAGAATCTGTCTAACTTTGTGATAGTATCCTTCGTACTCTTTCTAGGTATAAGACCTGCTTCATAACCAAATGTAGGATTTTCACTTTGGGAAGGAGGTTCCCAGAAACCATCTTGGCACGGTGAGTCTTGCCAAATAACACCTGGTTGATCTCCAGAGAAGAGATCACTTCAAATTTAAAATATTTAGCAAACACTTCCCCAATGGCAAGACAACCAATAACAGTGGCTATGACATCCTCAAAAATCTCAATAGTTTTCCCTTTTAACTTACCCAAAATAATAAACTTAGACTTGTCCAAAGAGACAGTCTTCCTAAAATCCAGTACCAGAGAACAGCTCTGATTCTTAAGAATAAAACCCTCAGGACTCCTGAGGATACTCTATTAAGCTTTTGGTAAGAAGCTTAAGGCTTTGTCCTATTCCTCGAGTAGTTCAGCATATGAAAAATAATGAAAAGCGGAACTAGTTAAGATATTTAAAATGAAGTATAAGATTCCGAGAAAGAACATAACGAATAAGGGAAGCAGAGATAAGAAAAGGGTAAGAACTATAATAACGTTTGACCATACTATTTAAATAAAAATAGTAATATGTTAATATCGATTATTTTGTACTAATTGATTTATAATTATATTTATTCGATAATTATTTCTAGGTAATTAATATCCAACTCCAACCAATAATTATTTATTTTAAAAATATTAAATGTTTAATTGGTTAATTTTAAAAGTGTTATTTATTTAGTTTGAAATTTTATAACATTAACTGTATAATAATTATATATGATGATTATTTTGATTGAGTATTAATTTTTATAATTATTTAGTCGATAATTATTTAGTTAATAATTATTCCCTGCTAATGATATTTTAACATGTAATAATAAATTATGCTTAATAACTGATATTTAAAATTTATATAAATAATTTATATTCAATTGATTATTTTGAAAATATATAAATATTCATAATAATATTTTGAAATTATATTTTAAATTGTTCATTTATTTAATAATAAAATTTTGTCAGGTTCCTTAGATTTGAACTATGGGACCCAGCCTAAGGTTGGACTCTGACCGTTTAACTCGAGACTAGTGATCTAGTAGGGAAACTAGTCCTGTTAGGATTGTTTCGTAAAGGATCAAGGGTGTCTGACTTGGCCTAACTGGCCCAATCAGTACCTTTAACGTCCCCTACATTTGACCGTTCATATACCTTGGGATATCCAACGATGGCACGATCAGTCTCTGGTGACTTGTTTCAACGTTTTAAAAACTTTTCCTGTAGAGACCGAAGCTTGATTCAGACTCTATCACCCTCGTTTTTCCATAAATCAGTTTCTTCATAAATCGTTTCAAAACTCGACCCGAGCACCTTCAGTATTTTGGACCCAACTTTTGCGTACGACCTTGGAATCGAATGATTTTGTCTCAATCTCTTCATTTTGAAAAGATCTTCAATCTCCGTTTCTAGCCCCAAACTTTGATTCCTACTCTGTCAACCTCAAAATCAAAGATTAAGTATGTTTGCCTCAAAATTCCAACGTTTGGACATTTTTTCCATATGCATGGTTCAGAAAATAATTCATAACTCTTTCAAAATTATCTCCATAACAAAATTATCTATGTTTTTCATGAAGGCGTCAAAGCTAAATGCTTCTAGATCGGTACAGTTTAATAAATCTACTTCGTCCGATGCTTCAATCACTCCGTTCTTTTTGCTATGGATCCGTATTATGGACATTTACAATGTTCATGAAGGGCACAAAACCCAATTCCGAAAGGAGAATTAATGGTGAATTTATTTCCGAAGCCGTAGCTGATCCGGAAAGCTTTCGTAAATGGGGTATATCTCGGGCTACCGATCTTGGATCGTCGCAAATGATATATCAAATTAAATAGAAAAAGAATATTAAAAAACTTCATGAAGGGCTTGAAAACCAATTCTTGCTCCATAAATTCCAAAATTTAAAATACCACACTGATTCACGTTTTCCTAGTGGCAGCATGCACTATGTACAGTATTTTTTGCGTTTCTCCCTCGTATGACCATGAAATCGAATGATGATTTCCCCAAAATTTTCTTAACTCAATATCTTACAACTTTGATGAAGGGTACGAAGTCAAATGCTTCACCAATTTTGTCCAGAAAATTAATCTTTACAAGAAACATCAATCCCGTCATAGACTTACCCTATTTTAGTAAATGGGCCATATCTCATTCATTTATTAATCACATTTTTTATGCCATATATTAATTTAAAGATAAGAGAAAGGACTAAAATTATTATGTGGGGACCTTTTCCTAATACAGCCTGTATCAGCCCTTAAAATCCCAAACAAAGTGACGCCCAGAAGCTAGACACATCAACTCCCTCATGCAACAATAGCCAATCACCATCTTCCATCCATGGGACATTTGTCTAGCCATGAAAACTCCTTCCTCCATGCATCACCACCTCTTGCCACCTTACTTGAGAGGTGTCACCACCTGGTCCTCCTCTCCATTCAGCCGCCCACCTCCCATTTCCACCAATCACACTTCATGCAAGTTAACCCATCCAATCACCTTGGCCTAACTCATTCTCTTGAAACTAATTCATCCAGCCACCTTGCTCTCCCTCTCTACTTCTTGAATTTCCATCCACCACTCCTCTCTCCTACAGTCACCGTGAGCCACCATAACAACCACCCTAACCCACCAAACTCATAGCTACACAACCACTTATTACTTCTAACCATTAAAAAATTTCTACTCCCTTCTCCTCCTTCCTTTTTGTCACGATCCAACCACCACCAAAACAGCCCTCCTCTTCTAGTTTTTCTTGCATGCAATAGTCTTAAAAAGTTGATCTCATGCTCTTGTTCAAGGAGTCCCAAAACCATGAGCCATCTAAGCCATTCATGGTGAAAATTTGGTGTTTTTCCTCTTAAATTTTTGTTGTTGGTTTTCTTGATTTATGATCAGCCCTTATTTTGAAGAATTTCATAGTATTTCCCTTGTTGTTTGGTAACCAAAACCATGACTCCTTGTCTTCTATTGACTGCATGTGTTGTTTTCCTTAAGATCAGGAACCGTAGGCGACGAACGACGAAGGATTTCAGATAAACAGTGAACCTTTGGTAATTAACTCTATTGACTGCATGGCTGTTTTATGACTCTTCATTTGCTTTCCATGACCCTTAATGACTTAAAAATTTCATGCATGTTTGTTTTTAATGACCCGGAAGCGATCGGTAAATGTTTTCAGAGCGTTCGATGAATTTTTGGCGAGTTCACCATTTTCCTTCCTCCGGGCAGTGAGCGTTTCATGAGGTAAGGGGGTCCTACCTCGTTTAAACTTGTTTTTAACCATTCCATAATATTGCTCGTATACTCGAGAACCTCTGTTTTGAAGTTCGTCGCAATCTAACGGTTAGATTTCACATCGTGTTATTTTTCGTAACCGACGGTTAAATATTTAACATTTTTAAGTTAATAGGTATTTTAAAATTTAATTGATGTAACTCGACATTCGTGTGTTTGAAAGGATTTTATTGCGATCGGAATCGTAACAAAAAATTTAGGAATTTTAGTGTTTAGGCGGGCTCGGTTTTATTCGATTTGGTTGAATTATTATTCTTTAAATTTTACGGTAATGATATGTAATTTGTAATTTATTTCGGGTAATCCTCACTATTAGGAATTAATTTAGTGCAACGTATCGTCGAGAGTGTTTTGATGACATCGCGTTCTTTTAAGAAAGATTTACCGACCGGACGGTTATGACGTTTATTTTACTAAAAGCGACATTGTTTTAAATTATTACAAAAATTTTATAAAAGTTAATTAGATAAATAGGTTGAGTTAGAAAAGTGGAAAATTTTACCTGAAAAAGTTTTATCAATAAGTGACACGGTTTTGGCTCGAATAAACTTTGTAAACCAAAATAAAGAAATGGAAACAAAATGAATTTTTGAAGTACAAACAAGTGGCATTAGAGCTTAGAAAATTTTAAGTCCAATTTTAGTGACCAACTAAGATGAATTTTAAAGATGAGATTTTAAGCTAAGAAAAGAAAATGGGAGATAAAAGAAATTTTGATGCGTAATAAAGAAATGGATATTCAGTTTTAGAAAATTTAGTGACCAATTTTAGTGACCACTTAGAGTAAAAATATAAGAAAAATGGACTTTAGGAATCTTGAAGAAAATGGTATAAATGACTAAATAACATAAGAATGAATTTAGAGGTTTAAGTAAGAAACAAGCATTAGAATTTTAGAACATTGGTAACTAATGATAGTAAAAGACATGGAAGACATTTTTGGATTTCAACTTTAGACTAGTAATAAAAAGGATTAAATTATAAATTAAATGATGTCTTTTAAGGAGGGAATATTCTAATTAAGTATTTAAGCACAGAAGTTAAGATAAGGAGGGACTAAATCCTTAAGTAATAAATTGTCATCTTAGAGAAAATCAATCTTAGTTGATTAAATAAAGGTAACTAAACAAATTAAATTAGTTAGTATGATTGGTAATAATGGAAATAGAGAAATAGTACTAAAGGTTAACGATTAAAAACCTATAAAGGATATCACTAAGGAAACCAATCTGTTAATATAACTAGAGTTAGTGGGAGCAAAGGGAAAGCACAAAAGCTAGTAACTAGAAATTTAGAAAGAATAGTACTAATTATATATATATAAAGGATTAGTAACCCATTCGTGACCCAGGAAATAATCACACATGATTAAATAGATAAGAGACGAATGACTTAACGGCGTATAAAGGAATGAGTCAAGTACATATATTACAAATATTAGGAATTGTTGAAGAATAAAAATTGATAATAGGGTAATAAAAATATACGCTAAGGAAGTTTAACAAATGTAGAAACACCAATGTCAACATAAGCACTGACTTAAACGACATACGAATAAATCAAGGATGAATAAAACCAATAATAGTAAGTACAAAACATTGAGGGGCAATTTGACATCTTAAATAAATTAAGATAAATAGTCTGATAAGAAACGAGTAAGAAACCAAGACTAAAACACTTATAAAGAGATATCCATGAGTATACTTGTATGCATGATCCTCTCATGATATGTACAATGATTGTTGTATAATACTTGTATGATAAATGTTGTGTTTGGCGACTGCTATATGCATGAGTATATGTTAATTATACATGATGAGTATATGTGATGAAATGTAGGATGAGTATGGTATGATAACATGTGTATAGACTATGATGTTGTGCTTGTATGATGCATTGAATGAATATGTTGAAATAAATATGAAAAGAACGAATAAAGATATGTATCGGTAGGTATCCTGAGATGAATAAATTGTGAAAATAATGTGATAAGATTAGATTGGATCCAATGTGATGAAGGGTGTTGTAACGCCAATGTACCTATGATTTCTGGGAAATATAAGATCTCGTTTCATTTTTAAGTGTCGGGTGAGACCATTATGAATTGAGGGATTTTAAGAAAACAAGAAAAAGAATTAATTGAGATTTTATGAAAGGAAGAAGTCTGACGTTAGAAATGAAATGAAGCCATCAAAAGCACCCTATCGATGAATAGTGAAAGGAAATTTTGTATTGTATGCATCATATTTGGAAGTTAATGAGGGATATTGGAATATTCCCCTAGAGCATACAGTGATGGGTACACTGAAGAAACTGTCATGTCTCGACCCCCGAGGGTAGTCTAGGGAGTATACGGAGGCGAACCTCCAATGGCTTGGATTCGCGCCCGACGCCAGACAGCCCGTGGCAAACTCTGATATACTTCAATGAGAGGCAGGGGTTTTCTATGACCGTGGAGTGCCTGTTCTACAGAGATTATGATTGGCCATTTTAATGATAGGGTTATGTGTCCTTACCCATTTATGAAAACCAGAACGAGGAGAGCTCTGGTCACTCTATTTTGGTAGGAAGGATAAGGCGCGATTGTTGTGCATATGGATATTGATATGTGAGATTGATAAGAGGAAGATGGGCCTACATGTATCATGATGACTAATAAAGAGAATGGAAATAATGAAATGAACCCATGCATTGCATCATTGTACTGAGATTGTGACTATTTGTATTTGAGCATAATGGTATAAGATCTTAGTAACCCTGAGAGGTGAATGGGAAGTTGGAAATGGTCAGGAGACCAAGAGTGGGGAGCTGACTTAGAATGTAACTTAGGGACCCTAGAGAGAATGGGTGGGAATTGATTCTAGATGATTGTATTATGTAGGGCGAGCGTCAGTGATGACGCTCCCCGATTGTTATGGAGGTGAAGACTCACTCTTATGCTAAATTTTTCCAAACATCATAGGATGGAGACAGACTTTGCAACGAGGATCAGTCAGGCTCTTCTTGGACCAAGGACGAATAGAATATGTTAAATTTTATTTGTAATTATGGGAGCCTGCGTGCCCCTTTACTTTTAGTATGTACAGTTACTGTTACAACCATGTACTATATATGATTATATTGTATATAAGGTATATATGTTCCACCAAGTTTTCTTGTACAAAAAAACTTCCATATTTTTCTGAAACTCGTAACCTCTCAGTTGACCAGGATAATCTAGTGGAGGAGATTGTCCTAGTTAACCGAGGGTGTTACAATAGGGCTCCCTATCTAAGCAAAACTTTATCTAGCCAATCCTATCGATTTTAGCTGAGATATCTCTGTCATCTATCTTATGTTTCCCGGGGTGGAAGTAAGATGGTTCGACAATGTCAGAGACTTTGAATGCCATTGTTGATGCTCGAAGAAGAAGGAGGAAGGTTTAGGGTTTTAGGAGGTGAAGAGTTTTTAGAGAGGTGCTTTTCGAACAAGAGAAAGTTGAAAGGTTTATGCAAAAAGTGGGAAATGAAATGAAATGAAAATGCACATATTTAAAAGGCCATAACTGTCCACTAGTGAGGAAAGAGAAAACACATCTCAGGTGGCAGTTATACAATAAGGTATTAATTGTTGCCACGTTGTACGTTTCAGAGAAAAAGCTTTAAAATGTAAAACGTTTGACACTCAACACGAATCCAAAAAGTTTTAATCTTTTTCCTCTCAGCAAATAGTAGCATAATTATTGTGGGTTTAGACATATTAAGCAACAATTCAATCATTATCAAACCTAGACCTTTTATGTAAGCAATCAAACTTTTCAAGCAATTTTTAGAATAGACATTTTAAGCAATATTTCTTAAATTTAAATTATTCATATTAAAAGTAAACTTGGCCTCATCCAGAGGCTTTTGAAGATGTCTACCTATTGGTGGTCTGTGTCTACAAATTTCATGTTCAGAATCCCTTTTTGTATGTAATCTTTGATGAAATATTATTTTACTTATATATGTTTGGCCTTGGAATACTAAATGAAGTTCTTTGAAAGATTTATTGCACTTATGTTGTCACAAAACACAGGGATCTCTTTTTCTTTGATTGAATAATTTTCAAGTTGATATTTTATCCAAAAAAGTTGAGAGCAACAACCTACTACAGACATATACTCAGCTTCTGTGGTTTAGAGTGTAATTAAATTTTGCTTTTTGCTTCCCCATGATATCAAACTTTTGCCTAGGAAGTGACATCCACCACTTGTGCTTTTTCTATCCAATCTATCACCTATAAAATCTACATCACAGTATCCACATAGAGAGAAAGAGTCTATTCTCTTGTAGAATAACCCAAGGTTAGTGGTTCCAAACAAGATATCTTAGAATCTTCTTCACATTAGACATATGTGATTCCTTGGGGTTTGATTGATATCTTGCACACATACATACACTAAACATTATATCTGGTATGTTAGATGTGAGGTACAGAAGTGAACTTATGATTCCACTTTACAAGGTTTGATCTACTGATGCACCATAATCATCTTTATTAATTATGCAATTTGGATGCATTGGAATGCTCATGGGCTTAGCATTAGCTATTTTAAACTTTTTAAGCAACTCTTTGGTGTACTTCTATTGATGGATGTGTTAGGGAATCCCTCTTGGATACACAGTGGGAAAAACAAGGATTCCTATAGGATTTATAAAGCGTCGTGTTTCAAAGCATAAGACAAACATAAAAAAAATGCATTTTAGGATTACCTCTTGTAGAAAAAAAATTCGAAGTAGTCCTAGCCTCGCCCTTTAGGAGCCCACACGAGCACTCCCACCAGAAATGGTACACCTGCCAACCGCTAGTTTGATGGCGTGTAGCTCTTGTAACTTTTACGTATTTGTGTCTCTTTTTGATGAATTGCTTATGAGCATCTTATACTCTATTTATAGGCTTAGGTTTGACCTAATTTGTTCTCTTTAAAGAGTAGGCTCCTTACTCATTCTCAATGAGTTAGGCCCAATAGCTTTATTTTAATCCAACTAAAATAAAATAAAAATAGAACATTTTCTAATATGCTTACTCTATGTGTGTGACCTTGTAGGTAAAATACTCCGTCATATTAATAATAAATTATTTTATTATTAATATAAATAAAAGCGGCATCTAGCAATGCATCATTATGTTTGAATATTATTTAATATCAGCATAACCTATACGTGATAATTATTTTATATGTTTGTTCCTTTTGTCACGATGTCCTAATTGGGCCCAAGGCATGGTCGCGTCATCCTTGTACGGCCCAATTTATTTAACTTGATACCGGAGTAGACTTTATCTGAATAAATATCTAATAATTATTCTTTCTAGCATGGCCATGCATTTCCTTAGTCTCACTCCATCAAGCGGCCTACAGATATCACTCTTGTCATATAGGAGGGACAAATCTCATCTACATCACTCATATCCCTTTGCATAATTTGTTCATTGCCTAATCATAATCTTTACAGTCCTCTTGTTACAGAAGATATTTGATTATATTAAAACAACAAACTCCTTATGTATGAATCGTAGTGACTTCAGGTCGAAGGACTACATATACCATTATCACATTGAGAATCGTTTATGACATTCATGTAACAATCCATGCAACGTTCTCATGGTAGGTATGTCCAGTACATCATTACTCTTAATGTGTACTCGTGTAAAGACTTGATATCATCTACATCTATGATATATAAGATCAAATCATCAATACACTTACACATTAGTCTCAATGTATTTACATGTCCCCGCGTAAATACTTGACTAGGGACATTTTAGGAATAACCTTTATATGACCTATTACACCAAGGATAAATATGTTTTAAAACAATTTTAAACTAAAATACTTATTTTATTGATAAGCAAAAAATGATACAAATGGAAAAAACATAAAAACTCATAGTGCATACACCAACAATCTCTCACTTGCACTAGAGCCAATCAGACATTTGCCTAATGCCTAATAAACTAGTGTGTCCCTCATGTTTTTGTTGTTTAAGAGGTTTTGTAAGTGGGTCAGCAATATTCTCATCGGTAAGCACCTTACATATCTTTACATCTCCCCAGTCAAGGATCTCTCGAATGAGATGAAAACGCCTAAGTATATGCTTGGATTGTTGATGTAATCTAGGTTCCTTAGCTTGTGCGATTGCTCCACTATTGTCACAGTAAAGACTTATAGGGTCCACAATGCTAGGAACAATCCCAAGTTCCGTTATGAACTTCTTGATCCATACTACCTCTTTTGCAGCATTCGAGGTAACAATATACTCAGACTTGGTAGTAGAATCAGCAGCTGTCTCTTGCTTTGAACTCTTCCAGCTCACAGCGCCACCATTTAGACAAAACACATACCCAGATTGCGATCTTGAGTCATCCT
Source organism: Clitoria ternatea (assembly GCA_037962975.1). Classification (NCBI taxonomy): domain Eukaryota; kingdom Viridiplantae; phylum Streptophyta; class Magnoliopsida; order Fabales; family Fabaceae; genus Clitoria; species Clitoria ternatea. The sequence goes on from CM075671.1 coordinate 185,990,430, forward strand.
TATCAGTTTGGAAGCTATCATAAGTGTAACCTTTTACAATGAGCTCTTCTTCCCCTCCATATATCAAGAATAAATCCTTAGTTTTTCTTAAGTACTTTAGGATATGCCATGAGCCATAGGCAAAGTTCCTTTCTTGGAATCTTGCATGTTAAACCTTTTTAACACTTTGTCTATGTATGTATTCTGACTTAGGCCAAGAAGTTTTTTTGAAATCTCTATAGATCTTAATTCCCAACACATAGGTTGTAACACCCTAAATTTTAAAATAAAGGACTAATTAAGGAAATAAATATTAAATAGTGTATGTGGGTTATTTAATGTCCCAAAATATGGGAAATGATTAAATTAATATTTTTGGGGACTACTCATAATTCATTAGAGCCGAATAAGCTAAAATTAAGCCCGGTTAGAATATGGGTGTCGGACTAAGTATCTCCGATTGAGACGATATTAGTCAGGGCTGTTAAGAATATTATCAGGAGTCCAAATATGTATTCGGAATAATTTTTAAATAAAGTATTGAGCCCAAACAGAGATCCAGTTTACCATAAAACGATAAACTTTTAATGGGAGAGTTAAAAATTAAAACCAAAATCCTATTCTTCTCTTCTTACTTTCGTTGGCTTCTTGGTCCTATTTGGCAATCACACTACTTCTTCTTCTCCTCTTATTTCCCTTCTCCATTTCCTCTTCTTCTCTCCTAAAACCCTAACATGGCGGTGGCCTTTTCTTCCTCCTCTTATTTTTGTTCAAGGAAGTTTGGGAAGAAGGTCATTCAAGCTTGAAACTCTCCCTCTCTCCCCTTCAAATTTCATGTGGGTCTCCATCTCCCTTAGAACCTATTTCATTTTTAGTGTGAGGTGAGTCATCCTCACTATTTTGTTAGGATTATGGCCATGGGTATGAGTTATTATGTCTGGGAGAGCAATGTTTATAAGTGGGGTGTTTAATGGAAGCATTTAAATGCATGAGCCCTAGGTGGGTTGTTATAAATGTAAGCTTTAGGAGAAATAAATGAGGTAGATGTATTTATGGTTGGAAGGAGAAGAGAGTTTATGATGCATTTATGGATATTAGTGGGTTTGGTGAAAACCCTAACTTTTAAGATTTGGGGAAAATGACAAATGTGAAATGGACAATGCATTTTGAGAGGAAATACATAATGTTGAGAATATGGGAGTTGGTAAATAAGATATTTTATGATTATTGGGCTATGGTTGTTTATAACCTTTAGATATAATGTGTATGGTTTAATAGGAAGGAAATCCCAAAGACTAATAAATAAGAAAAATGGTGCCTGTGGCATGTTTTATTCATGTCATGAAATTGTATATGTAAGAGTTTCATGATTAATGTCTTGAATGATTGATTTATTTGGATTTTCTATGTGTGTTAATGTAGGATCCATTCTGAACGACGAGGCAGGTACGCCGTACCAATCAAAATTCTTCTCTTGAGGTAGGAGAGGAGTCTTTATATTCTAAATGCATGAGTTGAATAGTATTTGATTGCCATATATGACAACTTGTATGTTTGCCTTGCTTGTGGTGTTATGGAGAATTGTATTGTATATATGTTATGGTGATCATGTTTAGCAACATGCATTTGTGTATTTTGAATAGATATGGTGTGCTATACGGTGGTGTGAACTGTTTAGCAATTGTAAGCCTTGAATATAATGATTGTGTTATATTCACTATGAATGTGAGATAATACATTCGATGTTGGTTGAGATTGGGTGTGAATGAGCAGCACACCATAATTAATAACGAAAAGTTGATGATTGAAATTAATGATGAGTGCCATTGTCATTGGCGAATGAATTATTAAAAACACCACATATAAAACTCAGAAACAAAGATTTAAGCCAACAATATTAAATCCACTGAGATTGGTGAAGTAATGTTAGGTGTACAGAGTGAGAAATACATATGATTGGAATTTGCATCCATGGCATACTGCATAGCTGCCGGTGTTGGAATTTTAGGGGATTCCCCCGGTTGGCCCAGTGGGAGGGTGGCTCAGTGCACGAGCAATTTGTTGATTCCCCTGTGACTCGGTGTGTAAGTCACGAAGCTGCCCATGTTGTGCTACGGGGAGCCGCATGTGGTTGACCCTTGTGTGGGTGGCTCTTGATGAGCAGGTGACCCCGGTGGTCCTTGGGATCACAGCTGCCATGGTATGATTCATGGTTGGCCCGCAACACCATATGATGATTATGTTATTACTATGGTCATGGTGAAAATGACCGATGTTGCAAAATGGGTGATGTGGTTTAGTACTAGTAAAAGATTGGTAAAATGCATGCAATTTAATGATAAGTGTACACATTTTACTACTACAGTAGGGGTATGGTGAGACGATCATACTTGAATCCCACAATTGGCGTTTATATCCCACAGTCAGATCTGTAATTCTTTGAAATAATCTGTTGTGCATATGCATTAGTTTAAGAGCATTTACATATAGCAAGGAAGTATGCCAAAGGTGATGAGATGTGGTGATGGTTGTGTTGTGGATGAGAAGTTGAATTAAGACAACATAAAAGATATGAATACCAATAATAAATCGAGTAAAATGAAGAGATGTGTACTAGTCCAATTATTGAAGGACTAGATTATGTGTATGATTCCTTACTTTGCTTTACTTCATGAAGATGCTTGTTTTATGTAATGATGGGTGATGATGAGTTGTATATGAATGCAAAGTATATATGTTTGTTACATATGCACGTAATCATATGGTATTCATATTCATTCTTTTGGAATATATGACTCACTCTCTCATGTTGTCTACTTTTTAGATTTGTGATGCAGGTCACTCATAGGAGGAGTGAAACTCTTTTGAAGCTTAATTTATGGAAAAAGGTAAATAGGTGTATAGGAAGTGCCTTGGCCAATAGTCTGTTGTTTTTTATAGCCTATAATAGGAGCTTATGCTCATTGTAGTTGGAATGACATATATTGATTTTGTGGGTCTTGGGTGAAAATTGGAACTTACATATATGTCCAATTTTCGGTTATGGCCTATGGTGATGTATGATGTTACTATGTGATGTTTGAACTTTGCTCAAATTGGTGAATGAATAATGAGAATTATGAATGGTATTCTTATGTGATGCATATTTGAAGTTTCCCATGGTTGTCTTATGCATAAGCTAGGAACTAACATGGTCAAATTATGATTTAGGAGGTTCTAATGCGATGTAATGAGTTAAGTAGTTTAAATATATCCATTGTGACTTGTGGAAAGAGGAATGACACCATTTTTATAGAAAAGAGACCTCCATGTTGCCTCAAAATGCCTTGAAATGAGCTAAATGTAATTATGCACATATTTCACTCGTTTCTAGGAATTTTCTTGTGCAGCCAGTGGCCACACGTCACAAATGGTATATTATAACTCGTGTCAAAATTTGGTAGAGTTCCGATGTCATTTGCATATATTTAGGGGGGTGGGAAGTTCATTTCCCTATGAAAATCTACATAATTTCTGCAATCTGATAGGGTGTAATCGATTAGCTCCCCAGCCTAATCGATTACACGGCTTCTGTTGTTAAGGGAATCGATTAGCTTATAGGGAGCGGCGGCTGGCTCATTGTCTTGTTGTCAGCCGCGTGGGAAATAATGCGAGTGGAAAAGGTGCTCTTCGTACACAAAAGACCGAGTTAAAGCTTTGCTCGGTGTTGCTTTGCTGGACGGTGTTGACTTGCTGGACGTTGTGGAGAGGAATTGGACGGTGTTGTTGCTGTGAGGAGCTTGGTCGGTATTGGTTGGATGGAGCCGATGTTGCAGCTGAGGGGTTGGATGGAGTCGGTGTTTGTGGCAGTGAAGAGAGCTGGACGAGTGAAGAGTGATTGAAGAGTGAAGAGCGATTGAAAAGCAACTCTGATTGAAACATTTAATTGGAACCGACTGAAGAGTGACTCGGAACCGATTGAAAAGGGATTTACTCAGAACTAATTGAAGAGAGACTCGGAACCGATTAAAACATTCATTCGGAACCGATTGAAGAGTGACTCACTCGGGATCGGGAAGTAAATGATTCAATCGGCACTTCCTAAAATGTTTCACTAGGCTATGTCTCTGGAATTGAACCACTCGGAGAGACCTTGCTCGGATTTTCTCGGGAATAATTCAGTCGAGAATGACCCTTTTCTTCACTCCTTAAAATGATCCTACTCGGACACATTCATTCGGACACATTCACTCGGAAGTCCGACTTGCTTCTCACTCGGAATTGCCTCAACCGTCAATCAGCCCATTCGGTTGTTTTGACTCGGGAGTCGGCTTTGCCTTTCACTCAGAAATTTGGAATTTTGAGAGAGTCTGGAATCTGGCCGATAGAAGCTCTTCATATGTCCGAGCTTTGTTTTGCTCAGAAATACAGCTCTCTGCCCCAACTCACTCGGAAGTCTTCCTTGGAGACATCTCACTCGGGCTTAGTGTGAAACTTTGAGAGTCTGCCCGAAAGTGATTCATTCCCGGTCGGATCTTTCCTTGCTTGATAAGACACTTTCTCCAAAACTCACTACTCAGAAAGGCTTTGCCTGACAATTGTTCTTTGAAGTCCAGATTTTCTTTCATTCAGAATCAACTCACTCGGGAGTCTTCCACTCAGAGGTAATTTTTCCTAGAAGAAGTAGTTGTTCCCAAATCAGACCTGCTTCAGTCAGTATTCCTTCACTCAGACAATAGCTTTGGGCGGTATTTATTCAAAGTCAGTCTCTTTTTCACTCAGAGTGGTTGCAGTCGGACAGCTTCCACTTAGATTCACCTTCAACCGAGACATATTCCTTCAAGGTCAGCCATTTTTCACTCGGAATGGCTTTGATAGGGAAGCTTCCACTCGGATTTACCTAAAACAAGGAAGTATTCCACTCGACAACGCTCCATTCTGAGTCATCCTACTCGGATTTGATCATTTTTGAGTCCTCCTACTCAGATTTGATCATTCTGAGTTGGAATTCAGCATAAAAAGAGAGTTCTTTCCACTTTAGGCTTGTTCTTCTTGTTTCTTTATCATTTTATGGTCGTTTTTCTCTTGTTATTGACCCTTTTATTACCTTAATTTCTGCAAAATAACATACCCAAGTAGAATATAGTGGAAAGAAAGTAAAAATCACAATAAATAAAGGAAATACAATGCATAATGATTAAAATCCTAAGCAAACTAGATCTAATTTATTGTGTTATAAAGCACTTATCACGGTACTTATCTCAGATTGGTTAACCGATGTGATAACGTTGACATGCTTCTAGAATGGAGAAAGTTTGTTACTTTTTTCATTTTCCTACCTATGAAGGGCTTGGAGATCATTTTTGGTATGGATTGGCTCTCTGCCAATAAAGTCTTGGTTGACTGTCAACAACGGATTGTCATTTTCCCTTCTTTAGACGTGAGGAAATTCGATGTGCAAGGTATAGCTCAACTTTGCATACTATTATCTCTTGCCGATGGGACAAATGGTCCCGATCCCCTTAATATCCCTATGGTGTCAGAGTTTTTGGATGTGTTTCCCGAGGAGGTACCCGGTTTGCCACCTCCACGGGAGGTTGAATTTGCTATCGACCTTGTGCCTGGTATGGAACCGGTATCTATCGCTCCTTATAGGATGTCTCCTATGGAGTTAGCTGAACTTAAGAAGCAAGTTGAAGAGTTACTTGAGAAAGAATTTGTTCGACCCAGTGTATCACCCTGGGGGGCTCCTGTCTTATTGGTTAAAAAGAAGGATGGAACCATACGGTTGTGTGTTGATTACCGCAAATTGAATAAGATGACAATAAAGAATAGATATCCTTTGCCTTGTATCGATGATCTATTGGATCAATTAAGAGGTGCTATGGTGTTTTTGAAGATTGATGTGCGTTCTGGTTACCATCAAATTCGGGTGAAAACCAAAGACATTCAGAAGACTGCTTTTAGGACGCGATATGGTCATTATGAATATATTGTGATGCCATTCGGAGTGACTAATGCTCCAGCGGTGTTCATGGGTTACATGAACTGCATCTTTCATAATTACCTGGATCGCTTTGTTGTGGTATTCATTGATGATATCCTAGTGTATTCCAAGAGCTGCGAGGAACATGAGGAACACTTGAAACTTGTGTTGAGCATTCTTAGAGAGAATCAGTTGTACGCTAAGCTCTCTAAATGTGAATTCTGGTTGACGAGCGTCCAGTTTCTTAGACATGTGATATCGGAGGAAGGTGTTTCTGTTGATCCTTCTAAAGTTGAGGCTGTTATGGCTGGCCTAGACCTACATCAACTACTAAAATCTGAAGTTTTCTTGGACTTACCAGTTATTACTGAAGATTCATTGAAGGTTTTTCTCGTCTTGCTAGACCTTTTTATGAAATTGACTAGAAAGAACCAACCTTTTGTTTGGAATGTCAAATGTGAGGATTATTTTGAAGAGTTAAAATGAGACTCACTTCTACGCCTATTCTGGCATTGCCTGATTCACAAGAAGAGTTTGTGGTATACTATGATGCTTCCAAGCATGGTCTTGGATGTGTTTTAATGCAAAAGGAATGTGTTATAGCTTATGCTTCACGCCAATTAAGACCTCATGAAGTTAACTACCCGACTCATGACTTGGAGTTGGCGGCGATTGTGTTCACCTTGAAAATTTGGCGTCATTATCTCTATGGTTTGAGGTTCGTGGTCTTTAGTGATCACAAAAGCTTGAAATACCTCTTTGATCAGAAGGAATTGAATATGCGCCAAAGGAGATGGATGGAATTTCTAAAGGACTATGATTTTGAATTGAAGTATCATCCGGGAAAGGCTAATGTAGTTACGGATGCTCTTAGTCGGAAGTCTTTGCATGTGTCGGCCATGATGGTCAAGGAATTTAAATTGATCGAGGAATTTCGGAATTTGAAAGTTAGGACCAAAATTTAATCTTCTAAGAAGTTGTGTTTTGCTACACTAAAGATATGCAATGAGTTTTTAGATCTTGTGAAGAAGAAACAAGAAGATAATGATTACTTACATGAGATAAGGAGATCTCAAAGGGATGGGAAAAATCTATTCTTTGTTGAGGGTGTTGATGGCTTATGGCATGTAAAAGGTCGTGTGTACGTGCCTTCATTTGGAGATTTGAGACATACAGTGCTTGAGGAGGCACACAAAAGCATTTTTAACATTCACCCTGGTGTGACCAAGATGTACCAAGACGTAAAGAAGAATTTTTGGTGGCCCAGAATGAAACGTGACATTGCCAACTTTGTAGCTTTGTGCATTATTTGTCAGAAGGTGAAGGTAGAGCATCAGAGACCTTCTAGTACATTGAGACCACTTGATATCCCTGTTTGGAAGTGGGATGCTATTGATATAAACTTTGTGTCCGGTTTACGTAGGACGAGGTCCAATTGTGATGGGATCTGGATGATTGTGGATCGCTTAACAAAGAGTGCGTATTTTCTACCGATCAGTATGAAGAGTTCTTTACAAGATTTACAAGATTTGGCATAGATGTACATACAAGAAATTGTGAGGTTGCATGGTGTGCTATCAAGTATTGTTTCTGATAGGGATCCCTGATTTACTTCCCGATTTTAGGGAAGCTTGCATGAGGCGATGAGTTCTAAATTGAAGCTAAGCTCGGCGTATCATCCTCAAACTGATGGACAATCTGAGAGGACTATTCAGAGTCTTGAGGACTTATTGTGTGCTTGTGTTTTGGAGCATGGTGGTTTTTGGGAGAAATATTTTCCTCTGATTGAATTTACCTATAATAACAGCTTTCATTCTAGTATTGGTATGGCACCTTATGAGGCGTTATATGGAAGGAAGTGCCGAACTCCTTTATGTTGGCTCGAGGTTGGTGAGAGTTTTGCCTTAGGGCCTGAGATTGTTGAAGAGATCACTGAACAAATTAAGATGATTCGAGAAAAGATGAAAATCGCTCAAGACCGACAGAAGAGCTATTATGACAAGAGGAGGAAGCCACTTGAATTTCAAGTTGGCGATAATGTGTTTTTATGAGTTTCGCGGGATAAGGGTATTGGAAGAGCTTTGAAGAGCAGAAAATTAAGCCTTAAGTTCATCAGACCTTATGAGGTCTTAGAATGAATTGGCGATGTTGCTTATCGGATAGTACTCCCTCCACATCTTGCCAACCTGCATAACGTGTTCCATGTGTCGCAGTTGAGGAAGTACATTCACGATCCCTTGCACGTGATCCCTATTGATTATATGGATGTGCGAGATGACTTGTCCATTCCTCCTATTTTTGTTCGTATTGTCGAATACTCTATGATGATACATGATTTATCCTTAATTCCTTACTTTAAATGTGTATAATTTTCCATCACTTATTGTGTAATATATTGCATTTTAACACATTTTCATCATTTGAGCTTTATTTAATATTTAATTTGAAAATGAATTAAGGATTGATTTTTAGTGGAAATAATGGAATCCTTATTTCTTTTATTTTGTAGTGAATGATTGAGCTTGTAATTGGAAAAGATTGGCCAAGAATCAAGAGGGAGAAGACACAAGTGATTACATGTTCAACAAGGGTCAATAAAGAACAAAATAAGAGAAGAACAGGGTCAAGAATCAATTCCCAGCATCCATGAATCAATTCCTACATAAAACAAAGCCCAGGAAGTGAAAATGAAGGCTGGGAATCGATTCCCCACAGACATGAATCGATTCCCCACAGACATGAATCAATTCATACATTAAAAATGGCCTGGGAATCGATTCATAGCCCCTGGGAATCGATTCATACCCCTAGGAATCGATTCCCAACCCCCAGGAATCGATTCGTATGCTATTTTGCCCTTGGGAATCGATTCATTTGCTTGGGAATCGATTCCCACCCCTGAGGAATCGATTCATGTGAAAAATTTGCACAGTATTTGCCTAGATGAATCGATTCAGGCACTTTGAAGAATCGATTCATCAAGTGGAAAACAACATGGATCGTATTCACAAGTGGAAAACGCAAAGTGGAAACGGCACTGAAGTATTAAATTGAAGTATTGGCCGACATTCTCCACCCAGTTATTAAAAAATGGCACGCTACTTCTTTTCTTCTCCTATAAATAGTATGCCCATCGACCATTTTATATACACCATAACTTCATTCTTCTTCCTCTTCTCTGCTTCTACTTCTTCTTCCCTCTGTTCTTCATTCCGGGTTAGGTTCTTTTATTTTCAGTTTGTTTTAATTATGGAGGGCTAAAACCCCTAGATTGATTTTCTTGGAAAATATTGTAATATAATTTTGAGGTTCTTGTTTTTAATATAGTATGCTTTTATTATTGTTTATTTCTTCATAATCTTACTCTGCTTATTTAATTCCATTCTGTTTAATTAAATTTGTATGCTTAATCAGTTTAATTATACAAATGGAATAAAATAAGATTTTAAATTAAAATGAATTAAGGAAATATGCATGCTTAATGAATATTTTCATAATCACTTTTAATAATTATGGTTTGCTTAATTCCATAATTCGAGAATAGATTATTGACGTGAATATTTTTACAGTCGTGATTCCGTCAAATTAGTACATTAAAATTAATTAATGTAGTACTAGGGTGTCAACCTAGGTCGTTCTCTCAAGGATCAACACAAAAATTTAGGAAAAATCAAGTCTTAAACTAATTTTTAACAATTAAAAATAAAAACTCAACAACTAAAATTTTTTACAAACATAAGTTCAACAAACATACAATAGGGGGGGTTTTGATTGATTTTGTTGTCACAATTAAAATTAAAACAAGGTAAATATAGAATTTAAAACAATAAATAACAAGCGATTGATTTTCTTGGAGTATTGTAAATAAATTTATCCTTGGTTCACTAAAGATAATTTGTACACTTTCATTACTGTTAATTTCTTAGCTCAATTTGAATTAATCAACTAAGCTTCTTTTTCAATTCACAATCCCTTTACTTTCATTAAAAAAAATGAATATTTTAATCAAGCATCCTAATTAAGCAAAAGGAGTCAAGATCGTAAAATCTAGGAATTATTGAGCATACATAAGAACATCGCCTATATACATAATCTATTCTCAAATTATGGAATTAAGCAAACCATAATTATTAAAAGTGATTATGAAAATATTCATTAAGCATGCATATTTTCTTAATCCATTCTAATTTAAAATCTTATTTTATTCCATTTGAATAATTAAACCGATTAAGCATACAACTTTAATTAAACAATATGGAATTAAATAAGCAGAGTAAGATTATGAAGAAATAAACAATAATAAAAGCATACTATATTAAAAATAGTGACCTCAAAATTACATTACAACATTCTCCAAGAAAATCAATCTAGGGGTTTTAGCCCTCCATAATAACAACTATAAAAAAAAACTAACCCGGAATGGAGCAAAGAGGGGGAAGAAGAGAGGAGGAGGCTTTGTGCCTTCCTCTGATGCTTATAGAAACAACAAAGAGGGAAAAGAGAGAAACGTGAATTGAGGTGTGTTTGAAGCCTTTGGCATTGGTCCTATTTATAGTGAAAGCAAAGGTAAAGGTCTCAATAATGTATGTAGGCGATGTTCTTACATATGCTCAATAATTCCTAGATTTTACGATCTTGACTCCTTTTGCTTAATTAGGATGCTCGATTAAAATATTCATTTTTAAATGAAAGTAAAGGAATTATGAATTGAAAAAGACGCTTAGTTGATTAATTCAAATTAAGCTAAGAAATCAACATTAATGGAAGTGTACAAATTATCTTTAGTGAACCAAAGATAAATTTAATTACAATACTCCAAGAAAATCAATCACTTGTTATTTATTGTTCCAAATCTTATATTTACTTTGTATTGATTTTAATTGTGACAACCAATCAATCAAACCCCCCAATTGTATTTGTATATTTGTTGAATTTCTGTTTGTAAAAATTAATTTTAAACTTGATTTTCCTAAATTTTTGTGTTGATCCTTGAGAGAACGACCTAGGTTGACACCCTAGTACTACATTAATTAATTTTAATGTACTAATTTGACGGAACCACGACTGTAAACATACGTCACTCTGCAAAATGGTTGCGGAAAAAATTGGTGAAGGTGGCATGGAAGCATGGAAAAGTTGAGATGCTCACGTGGGAGCGTGAAGATGATATTCGAGAACAGTATCCTTACATATTCGAATCTGGTATGTCAAATTTCGAGGATGAAAATTCTTTTAGGTGGGGTGGATTGTAACATCCCAGTTTTTATATAAATATTCAATTAAGGGGGAAATAAATGACAACTATTTATATATGGAAAGGTTTATGCCCCAAAAATATAGAAATAAATTAATTTGAGCTTATGATTTTTCATAAATTTCTAAGCTTCATGAGCAAAGATTTATACCCGATTAAAATATGAGTGTCGGACCAAGTATCTCTAATTGAGATGTCGTTGGTTAAGGCTGTAGGTAATATTATTGGGAATCCGAATATGTATTCTAAAATATTATTAGATAAAGTATTGAGCCAGAATAGAGATCCTGTTTGTTATAAAACGGAAAGATTTAAGTGATGGGCTTAAAACTTAAACATAAACCTCACCCTTTCACTCTCATTTCTCGTGACTCTTTCTCCCTTATGCAAACACACTTTTTCTTTCTTTCATTTTCCCACTCAGCTCTTTCACCCTTTTCTCCTTCAAAAACCTAAGAAAAACTTGGTGCCCTTCTCCTCTTTTCATTTTCGTTCTCAAGGAGCAAGGAGGTGACCATGGATGCTTGAAGCTTTTCCTCTCTTCTCTTCCATTTTTGTCACTATCTCTCTTTCCATTGATTCCCATTTTCATTTTTGGAGCAAGGTAAGCTTCTTGCCATTTTTCTTGTGTTTGGAACCTACGAAATAGATGGTTATGGCTTGGGAGAGTATTAAATGCATATGGGTGTTGAAGGATACCATTACATACATAAACCCTAAGGTGGGTGAGAGGAATGTGAACTTTTATGGGAAATGAATGGGGTACACAAAAATGGTGTTGGAATATGATAGATGTTTATAATGTTTGTTGGGATTTTAATAAAACCCTAACCTATGAATTTAGGGGAAATGTGTAATGTAGAAGGGGTTAGCATTTATTGATGAAAGAAGTGTTATTAATGATGAGGTATTGGCATTAAATGATGATTTATGATTATGGTTGAGAAATCTTAATGAAAAACCCACTTAAAAAGGGTTGGGCATGAAATTGGTATATGTGGTAACCTAACTATTTAGGTTGCTGCCTTTGGTAATAATGAATTTTGATCAAAGGGAAGGAATTCCCAAAGCCTAATTAGGCAAATGAATAAAGCTTATAAATAATTACTACATGATAAGAGTCATATGTGTATATGCATATATATTGAGAATGATGATTAGATGAATGATTGATGTGGTCCTATAATTAATTGATGTAGGACTTGATAACACTTGTGAGGCGGGAACATCAAACCCTGAAGTCTACTTCTCTTGAGGTAGGACAGGGGTGTATTTTCTAAATGAATGATGCCTTGTATGTTGATAATGTAGGTATTGATGCAATGTTGCATGTTTTTCCTTGAATGAATGTAGTGCTTTATGTGTGTGATATGAAATAGAGATTGAATCTTGTGATGGTCGAAGGTAAAATGGTATCTTGAAAAGGTTATGAGTTGTATAATGTGTGATGTCATGTTAATGTTTCCATGTGTGGCTTGATAAATATTTGAAATCCTTGGCTAGGATAACTCTTGAGTATTATGAATGATATGTATGTTGAATTACGTGTCACTAATATAGTGATTGAGTATGAGTTGGACCCTAGATGAGAGGGTGAGATAATCCTTACAAGGTTAAGGCATGCATGAGCATTGTTGCATACATAGCATGGCATGCATATCATGACATTTGAATGTGGTTGCGATCACAAAGAAAGTCTTGCGGTACTAGTATAATGATGTTGAAAAGTAGTTGTGATCACTTGATAATTGAAATATAAAGGGCTTGCGAGTTCCTGCGATATTGAGCCGGTGGTTGCGATCACCTGGTGTTTGAAATAGAAGGCCCTGCGGGACCATTGAGAATGAATGCCGTGGTTGCGATCATGAGGCGGGAGTACCCCTTGCGAGGCGGGAAACCAATATGAATTATTGAACGTGGTTACGATCATGAGAAAGCACCTTACGAGGCTGCTAGAGGGAGTACCCCTTACGAGGCGGGAAACCAATGTGAATAAATGATTATGGTGGTTGCGATCACCTGATGAAATGAAATCGGATCCGTGCATATGCATCCTTAAACACCATCATGTGCATTAGCCATAGAAGCATGGCATGGAGGGATACCCTATTGAGAATCTTATGTGAGGTGGTTGTAAATCCCTCTTTTAGTCACTAATTACGTTGTGCATTGATTCGGTGTGACTTTTATGAATCTTTATGAATATGACAATGAGTGTGATTGAACCATGAATGTATGATATGGTTAAATTGATATATCCTTGATGAAGGATTTGTTATTCATGAATATGTGGATGGACATGTGTGTTCAATGAATTGGATGATTAAATTGATCTTAGTGTCATTTGAACTCCTTTTTGGGAGAAGGTGTTAACTTGCATTCATATGTATGTTATCACAAATTGTTGGATTTTTCATCATTGAGAAAGTATACTCACTCTCCATGTGGTCTACCTTTTTAGCTCTTGAGTTGTATGGCTTGACTATGGAGCTCATGTATGGAGGAATTATGTGAAGGAAGACATTTTGGGGTAAAGATGCCTTGGCCGGCAATGTTTTGATTTTATGGCTTATATGTACTCTTTTGTAATGTATATATATGATGGATACTTGTATAGCCATGAATTAATGTGAGTAACTTGTAAGGATGCTAAATAGATGAATGATGATTTTGGAGGTCATGTAGGAAAATGAGACCTTTGTTTTTATGGCTTGTTTTCATTAATGACCTTGACAATGTATGGATGACAAAATGATATGTTTTGATGTTAGAATTGATGAATGAATGGATAATTATCTAGATTTTGTGTTCCATAAAGCATATAAGACGATAAGCTTAATTTTGATAGGATTAATGAGTTGGAGTGGAAATTGTTGAACATGATCACTTGAAACAAGTTCTAAATGCTTAATATGATGTATGTGATGTTTTAATTTTGACCAATTTTGGTTGGGATGAGTTTTTGTATATGAGGTTGTGAAATTTACATGTTTTCTGCGCATGTACTGATAATCTCACTTAAGCAAGATGGATTCTCACTCAAGCGAGCATCCCCTGTATCAGTTATAGGGCCCCAGGCCCAATCTCGCTCAAGCAAGAATGGCATTCGCTTAAGCGAGATGCCCCTGCACTTGGTGTATGCATTCTGGCCGTTTCTCGCTCGAGCAGGTTCGCCTTCGCTCAAGCGAGAGCTGTGTGAATAAGTTCTGGACGAGATTCGCTCAGGCGACTGGTATCTCGCCAAAGCGAGATTGCTTATGTATCAGGTAGTAGCTACTGGATGGATTTTGCTCAGGCGGGCCTGGCCTCGCTCGAGTGGAATGAGGGCAGTGAGGTTTTGTCCCTTTCTCGCTCAAGCGAGCTTACCTCGCTCAAGCGAGTGAGAGTGATTTCGATTCTAGAGCATTTTCCCTCACGCTCGCTTGCCTCGCCCAAGTGACCCCTGTGGATCTCTCTTGAGCGAGTCCCCTTGATCCCTGTTTTCTTATTTTGCCTCTTGGTCCCATTCTCTTGCTTATTTTGGAGCCTTTAAATCATGGAAATGATATTATTATTATTATTATTAAACCTTATTTCTATTGTTCAAGAAATTGATGAGGTATCTTTCATCCTTTTTTGTATATGTTTCAATAACTCTTAAATTTAATTGCATCTTCCACTTTTCCCTTGTGACGATCTTGAGTTCGATCATCCGAGGAGCACTCTGATACCTTCTCATATCTTCATATGTGGGATAGGTTATGAAATGATCTGGGGTAATTACTTGGTATTGTATATATAATGAGTTTCTTCTACTTATAATTATTCTTAAATCATGAAAAATTTACCCCCTATTTTCGAGGTATTACAGTAATGGTCAAAATGGTGGCTGCAATGATGGTCGTGTTTTGGAAATCATAACGGTGGAAGAAATGGAAATTGTCGAGGCAATGGCCATGGTAGAAGAAATGGTAATCGTAATGGTTGTGATCAACCACAAGTAGCTGATAGAGTTTTTACCGATCCTGGTGAAGAAGCTGCACAAGCTGAAGATCTTGTTCATGGTGTGTGAAATCCATGGCACTTCGGTAGATGTTATATTTGATTCTGGTGCTACGTACTCATTTATCTTTGAGGATTATGTGAGGCGCTTGAAAGTGCCTGTTTGTATGATGAGAGGTTCTATAATGGTGACTACACCGACCGGTACTTGTATGAGATCGGTGACTCGATGTGAGAATGTCGAGGTGACTCTTGAGGGAAGGGAGTTTGTCTTATCCCTCGTGTGCTTACCTATGAAAGACCTGGACATTTTTCTAGGTATGGATTGGTTGTCTGCCAACAAAGTCTTGATGGATTATCATAATGAGGAATTACTTGAACGGGAGTTTGTCCGCCCAAGTGTGTCTCCTTAGGGTGCTCCTGTGTTGTTGGTGAAAAAGAAGGACGAAAGCATGAGATTGTGCGTTGACTATCGCCAACTCAATAAGTTAACTATTAAGAACAAGTATCCTCTTCCTCGTATTGATGATCTTTTAGATCAATTGAAGGGTGTCGTTGTATTTTCTAAGATTGACTTACGTTCTGGATATCACCAAATTCAGGTAAAGACCGATGATATTCCTAAAATTGCCTTCCGAACACGATATGGACAGTATGAGTATGTAGTGATGCCATTCGGAGTGACAAATGCTCCTGCGATTTTCATGGATTACATGAATCGTATCTTCCATGAATATCTCGATCAATTTGTTGTTGTGTTTATTAATGATATTTTGGTGTACTCTAAGAGCCATGAAAAGCATGAAAGGCATCTTCGCCTTGTGTTGTCTATTCTTCGAGAGAAAGAATTGTATGCTAAGCTATCTAAATATGAATTCTAGATGAATGAAATTTCTTTTCTTGGTCATGTGATTTCCGGTGATGGAGTTGCTGTTGATAGATCAAAAGTGGAAGCTGTTATGGCTTGGGAAAGACTGACATCCATGACAAAAATAAGAAGTTTTCTTGGTCTTGCTGGTTAGTATCGAAGGCTTATTAAAGGATTTTCCCGTTTAGCCTTACCATTGACAAAGTTGACTCATAAGAACCAACCGTTTGTGTGGACTCATGAATGTGAAGAAAGTTTCCAAGAGTTGAAGTTGAGGCTTACTACCGCACCAGTGTTAGCATTACCTGATCTATTGGATGACTTTGTGGTATATTGTGATGCTTCTATGCATGGTCTTGGTTGTGTGTTGATGCAGTGTGAACGTGTGATAGCCTATACATCAAGACAGTTGCGACCACATGAGGTTAATTATCCTACACATGATCTTGAATTGGCGACGGTGGTGTTTGCTTTGAAGTTATGGCGACATTACTTATATGGTTCTAAGTTTATGGTCTTTAGTGATCACAAGAGCCTTAAGTACTTGTTTGATCAAAAAGAACTTAATATGCACCAACGGCGATGGATGGAGTTTCTGAAAGATTATGAGTTCGAATTGAGGTATCATCCCGGAAAGGCAAATATGGTTGTTGATGCTTTAAGTCGGAAGTCATTGCATATTTCCGCAATGATGGTGAAAGAGATGGAATTAATTGACCAATTTAGAAACTTGAATGTGGGCGTGGAAACATATACTCTAAAGAAAATGTCCCTTGAAATGTTGATTGTTGCTAATTTATTTCTTGAAACCGTAAAATTGCAACAACCGAAGGATGAATACTTGGTTGAGATGAGAAGAACTCAAGAAAAAAGGGAAGAACTTGTTTCTAGTGGAAGGTCATGATGGCATTTGGCGTGTGAAGGGCCGAATTTATGTTCCCTCGAGTGGTGATTTGAGGAAATGTGTACTTGAGAAAGCTCACAAGAGTGTGTTGAGCATTCATCCTAGTTCCACCAAAATGTATCAAGACTTGAAGAAGAATTTTTGGTGGCCTGGTATGAAACGTGATGTGGCAAACTTTGTTGCATCATGCCTTATTTGTCAAAAGGCTAAGGTTGAACATCAAAGACCATCTGGTTATTTGAGACCTTTGGAGATCCCTGTTTAGAAGTGGGATAGCATTGCTATGGACTTTGTTTCTAGACTACCTAGAACTTGTGCTGGAAATGATACAATATGGGTGATTGTGGATTGATTGGTGAAGTGTGCTCACTTCTTTCCCATGAATATGAAGAGTTCTTTGGAGAGACTAGCCCAGCTGTACATAAAGGAGATTGTTAGGCTACATGGTGTGCCGTCTAGTATTATATCTGATCGTGACCCTCGATTTACTTCTCGATTTTGGGGAAGTTTACATCATGAGTTAGGTTCTAAGTTAAAGCTTAGTTCCACTTATCATCCTCAGACCGACAGACAATCTGAGAGGACTGTTCAAAGCCTTAAAGATTTGTTGAAAGCCTGTGTTTTAGAGCATAGTGGATGTTGGGAGATATTTCTTCTGTTGATTGAATTCACTTATAACAACAGTTACCACAGTAGTATTGGTATGGCTCCTTATGAGGCACTCTATGGCAGAAAATGTAGAACGCCTCTATGTTGGTTGGAGACTGGTGAGAATTTGGCTTTAGGGCTAGAGATTGTCTAGGAGACTACCGAACAGATTAAAAAGATACAAGAGAATATAAAGATTGCTCAAGACCGACAGAAGAGTTATTATGATAAGAGGCATAAACCACTTGAATTTCAAGTTGGTGATCATGTATTCTTGAGAGTCTCGCGTGATAAAGGAATTGGAAGGGCGTTGAAAAGTGGAAAGTTAAGTCCTAGATTCATTGGACCTTATGAGATTTTGGAGCGGATTGGGGACGCTGCTTATCGGATTGCACTCCTTCCGCATCTCGTGAATCTACACAATGTATTCCATGTGTCATAGTTGAGGAAGTATGTTCATGATCCTCTGCACGTGATCCCTGTTGATAATATGGATGTGCGGGATGACTTGTCTATTCCTACTGTTTCTGTTCGCATTATTGAGCATTCCATGAAGAGATTGCTAAACAAGTTGGTACCTTTGGTGAAGGTCGCTTGGAAGCATGGAAATGTGGAGACGTTCACACGAGAATGTGAAGATGATATAAGGGAACGATACCCTGATGAGTTCGAATCTGGTATGTTAAATTTCAAGGACGAAATTTTCTTTTTGGTGGGGTGGATTGTAACACCCTAAATTTTAAAATAAAGGACTAATTAACGGAATAAATATTAAATAGTGTATCTGGGTTATTTAATGTCCCAAAATGTGGGAAATGATTAAATTAATATTTTTGGGGACTACTCATAATTTATTGGAGCCGAATAAGCTGAAATTAAGCCCGATTAGAATATGGGTATCGGACCAAGTATCTCCGATTGGGTTGATATTGGTCAGGGATGTTAAGAGTATTATTGGGAGTCTGAATATGTATTCGGAATAATTTTCAGATAAAGTATTGACCCCAAACAGAGATCCTATTTTCCATAAAACGATGAACTTTCAATGGGAGAGTTAAAAATTAAAACCAAAAGCCTATTCTTCTCTTCTTACTTTCGTTGGCTTCTTGGTCCCATTTGGAAATCACACTACTTCTTCTTCTCCTCTTATTTCCCTTCTCCATTTCCACTTCTTCTCTCCTAAAACCCTAACATGGTGGTGGCCTTTTCTTCCCCCTCTTATTTTCATCCAAGGAAGTTTGGGAAGAAGGTCATTCGAGCTTGAAACTCTCCCTCTCTCCCTTTCAAATTTCATGTGGGTCTCCCTCTCCCTTGGAACCCATTTCGTTTTTGGTGTGAGGTAAGTCATCCTCACCATTTTGTTGGGATTATGGCCATGGGTATGAGTTATTATGTCTGGGAGAGCAATGTTTGTAAGTGGGGTGTTTAATGGAAGCATTTAAATGCATGAGCCCTAGGTGGGTTGTTATAAATGCAAGCTTTGAGAGAAATAAATGTAGTAGATGTATTTATGGTTGGAAGGAGATGAGAGTTTATGATGCATTTATGGATATTGGTGGGTTTGGTGAAAACCCTAACTTTTAAGATTTGGGGAAAATAACAAATGTGAAATGGACAATGCATTTTGAGATGAAATACATAATATTGAGAATATGGAAGTTAGTAAATAAGATATTTTGTGATTATTGGGCTATGGTTGTTTGTAGCCTCTAGATATAATGAGTATGGTTTAATGGGAAGGAATTCCCAAAGCCTAATAAACAAGGAAAATGGTGCCTATGGCATGTTTTATTCATGTCATGAAATTGTATATGTAAGAGAGTCATGATTAATGTCTTGAATGATTGATTTATTTGGATTTTCTATTTGTGTTAATGTAGGATCCATTCCGAACGATGAGGCGGGTACGTCGTATCAATTGGAATTCTTCTCTTGAGATAGGAGAGGAGTCTTTATATTCTAAAGGCATGAGTTGAATAGTATTTGATTGTCATATGTGACAACTTGCATGTTTGCCTTGCTTGTGGTGTTATGGAGAATTGTATTTTATATATGTTATGGTGATGATGTTTGGCAACATGCATTTGTGGATTTAGAATAGATATGTGTTGTTCAAGTGGCCTCAATACTCAAGAGGGGGGGTGAATTGAGTTTTAAAACTTTTGATTGGAATACCTTTGAAATTGATTTTTATAACCAAGTTTGTGAGATTATGCAAGTGAAATAGAATGGAGGATAACAAGCAATGCACTATAATGAGAAATGTTGCTGAAGCAATTTACCAAACACTTAGTGTGCAATATTAGAGATATAACAAATTAAGCAAGTTCAAGTATGCTCCTCTCAACCAATCAATACCAATCAACAAATATGCAGTAAATGAAGGTAAAAGAGTAAGGAAGAGAAGCTTGCAAACCGATATAACGAGTTCCACCCAATCCGGTGTACGTCTCACCTCTAAGCAACCCACTTAGAGGATTTCCACTATTGTAGATTAGAGATACAACTTTGAGCAATTGTGGCTTCCTAGTGTCCCACACTCAAGAACCCAATCCTCACAAGTATAAGGGCAACCCACCCAATCTCTCAATCTCACAATATCCCAAAGATTGAATCCTCAACCTTTGTAACCACTCAACCTAGAGTGAACAACCACTCAACCTAGAGTGAATAACTTGTGTTTGGTGTTTGTTTACAATCAATACACTCTCTCAATAGAGCAGATATACAAATGAAAAGCTCTCACAACTTCTAACTCTCAAGATGAGAGGATATACAAATGAAGTATAAGATACAAGAAATAGGCTTACAAAGCATAAAAATAGAGCTAAGGATTTGTTGCTTCTTGGTTCTTGTTGGGTGTGCTTTGTGCTTGTGTTCTTCTTGCATTTATAGAGCCAAGATAGCTGTTGAGGAGTCCCCTAGCCGTTGCAAGATGATGGCTCTGTGCATAGTGGGATTTGAGTGCTTGTTTTCCACTTAAGTCTGTCTATTTAGTGGTGTTTCCCACTATGTGAATCGATTCGTAGATCCTTGAATCGATTCAGAGTATTCTGTTTTATGCATTTTGGAGTTCCAGAGACGAATGAATCGATTCGAGCCTTGTTTGAATCGATTCAGAGCATTCTGTTTTGGGTTCCTGGTCTGTCAGCATCGTGTGAATCAATTCAGGGTCCTTGTGAATCGATTCAGGACATACTGTTTGCAATCTTAGTGACTTCCAGGGCTGTGAATCGATTCAGGGTCATGGTGAATCGATTCAACCCATTCTGTTTCTTATTTTTATGACTTCCAGGGCTGTGAATCGATTCAGGGTCATGGTGAATCGATTCAACCCATTCTGTTTCTCATTTTTATGACTTCCAGGGCTGTGAATCGATTCACTCGTGCTTGAATCAATTCAGGCTCTTCATTTTGACATTTTCTCATGCCTGTTGGTCATCCATTTGAATCTAATGATGCATGGTTGCTTTCCTTTTGTTTGATTCATTGGTTTCTTCATCTCTTGAACCTTTGTGAGATCATTTTCTTCTTTTATATGATATCTCTAGTTGTTTTTGATTCTTTGAAGACTTCCCATTGCTTGTTTCCATTGTCATTATCAAAACCTGTTATCACATGCAAATACAATATGGTGTGCTATACGGTGGTGTGAACTGTTTAGAAAATTGTAAGCCTTGAATATGATGATTGTGTTATATTCATTATGAATGTGAGATGAATACATTCGATGTTTGTTGAGATTGGGTGTGAATGACCAGCACGCCATAATTAATAACGAAAAGTTGATGATTGAAATTAATTATGAGTTCCATTGTCATTGGCGAATGAATTATTTAAAACACCACATATAAAACTTGGAAACAAAGATTTAACCCAACAATATTAAATCCACTGAGAATGGTGAAGTAATGTTGGTAATAATGATGATGTTGATGATGTTTGGTGAGTGGCATGGTTAGGATGCACATAGTGAGAAATGCATATGATTGGTATTTGCATCCATAGCATACTGCATAGCTGCCGGTGTTGGAATTTTAGGGGATTCCCCCGGTTGGCCCAGTGGGAGGGTGGCTCAGTACACGAGCAATTTGTTGATTCCACTGTGACTCGGTGTGTAAGTCATGAAGCTGCCCATGTTGTGCTACGGGGAGCCGCATGTGGTTGACCCTTGTAGGAGGTGGCTCTTGATGAGCAGGTGACCCCGGTGGTCCTTGGGATCACAGCTGCCATGGTATGATTCATGGTTGGCCCGCAACACCATATGATGATTATGTTGTTACCGCGGTCATGGTGAAAATGACCGGTGTTGTAAAATGGGCGATGCGGTTTGGTACTAGTAAAAGATTGGTAAAATGCATGCAATTTAATGATAAGTGTACACATTTTACTACTGCAGTAGGGGTATGGTGAGATGATCATACTTGAATCCCACAATTGGCGTTTATATCCCACAGTGAGATCTGCAATTGTTTGAAATAATCCGTTGGGCATATGCATTAGTTTAAGAGCATTTGCATATAGCAAGGAAGTATGCCAAAGGTGATGAGATGTGGTGATGGTTATGTTGTGGATGAGAAGTTGTATTAAGACAACATAAAAGATATAAATACCAAGAATAAATTGAGTAAAATGAAGAGATGTTTACTAGTCCAATTATTGAAGGACTAGATTATCTGTATGATTCCTTACTTTGCTTTATTTCATGAAGATACTTGTTTTATGTAATGATGGGTGATGATGAGTTATACGTGAATGCAAAGTATATATGTTTGATACATATGCACGTAATCACATGGTATTCATATTCATTCTTTTGGAATATATGACTCACTCTCCCATGTTGTCTACTTTTTAGATTTGTGATGCAAGTCACTCATGGGAGGAGTGAAACTCTTTTGAAGCTTAATTTATGGAAGAAGGTAAATAGGTGTATAGGAAGTACCTTGGTCGGCAGTCTGTTGTTTTGTATAGCCTATAATAGGAGCTTATGCTCATTGTAGTTGGAATGATGTATATTGATTTTGTGGGTCATGGGTGAAAATTGGAACTTACATATATGTCCAATTTTCGGTTATGGCCTATAGTGATGTATGATGTTACTATGTCATGTTTGAACTTTGCTCAAATTGGTGAATGAATAATGAGAATTATGAATGGTATTCTTATGTGATGCATATTTGAAGTTTCCCATGGTTGTCTTATGCATAAGCTAGGAACTAACATGGTCAAATTATGATTTAGGAGGTTCTAATGCGATGTAATGAGTTAAGTAGTTTAAATATATCCATTGTGACTTGTGGAAAGAGGAATGACACCATTTTTATAGAAAAAAGACCTCCATGTTGCCTCAAAATGCCTTGAAATGAGCTAAATGTAATTATGCGCATATTTCACTCGTTTCTAGGAATTTTCTTGTGCAGCCAGTGGCCACAAGTCACAAATGGTATATTATAACTCGTGTCAAAATTTGGTAGAGTTCCGATGTCGTTTGCATATATTTAGGGAGGTGGGAAGTTCATTTCCCTATGAAAATCTGCATAATTTCTGCAATCTGATAGGGTGTAATCGGTTAGCTCCCTAGCCTAATCGATTACACGGCTTTTGTTGTTAAGGGAATCGATTAGCTTATTCGATTACCTTCTTGTTCGCAGCACCATAATCGATTATACTCAAGGTTGTAATCGATTATAAGTTAAACAGAACCAAGATAATCGGTTACATACAATTTTATAATCGATTTTGAACCAAACAGAGACAATGTAATCGATTAGTCTAGTTCTCGTAATCAATTAGGTAAAATACCTGATGCATGGTACCACTTACAGGAGCTTGGTAATCGATTATGCTTTTCTCTACAATCGATTATGGCATCGTAATCGATTAACCTTTACTCTGTAATTGATTACACCAGTGCAGAATTTGAAATTTTCACACCTTGAGCATTTATCTTGCATCCTTTGACTTCGCAAGCCTACTTTATAATTATTAGACATTCTTAGATTCTCTTCGAAACCACCCACACTCTTTGAATTGATTGAGTGCTTCCACTATTCATTATTGACGATAATAAGGTTGATTGTCCAATAAGCACTCTTGATTCTAAACTCTCCACTTTCTTATATCTTCATATATGAGATAGGTTTTTCATTGATTCGGGGTAATGAATGAGTATTCCACATTGTATTTCTTTATTGAATGAATTCCTTTAAAATCGTGAAAAATTTACCCATGTTTTTCCGGGTGCCACATAGTTGCGTCACCTAAGTCTTTCATAAAAAAATAGCTTCCCAACCAAGTCTTCACAGATTGAAGGGAAGGAACGTCATTTCCAATAAGTAGTATGTTATCAACATACAAGACCAGAAAAACAATTGTGCAGTCACTAACCTTCTTGTAGACACAAGGTTCATCCTCATTTTTAGTAAAGCCAAATTATTTAACAGCTTCATCAAAATAAAGATTCCAGCTTCTGAAAGCTTGCTTAAGTCCATATATGGAACGTTGCAGTTTACACACCTTCCTGGATGCTTCAGGCTTAACAAAGCCTTTGGGTTGTGTCATGTACACTTCCTTAAGAAGATTTCCATTAAGGAAAGTAGTCTTGACATCTATATGCCATATCTCATAATCATGGTATGCAACAATAGCAAGCAGAATCCAAATAGACTTCAGCATACCAACTGGGGAAAAAGTTTCATCGTAGTCTATACCATGTATTTGCTTGAAACCTTTAGCCACCAACCTTGCTTTAAAGGTACTTATATTACCATCCGTGTCAATTTTCTTTTTGAAAACCCACTTGCATCCTATAGGTTTTACCCCTTCAGGTACATCAACCAAGTTCCAAACTTGATTAGTGTACGTGAAGTCCATTTCAGATTCCATGGCTTCTAGCCATTTCTCAGATTCTGGACTTTCAATGGCCTTTTCATAAGATGTTGGCTCATTTTGATCCACTAGCAATACGTCTCTTTCCTGAGTTACAATAAATCCATATCTTTTAGGTTGTTAACGTATTCTACCTGATCTACATAAGTCTTGTGCTACTGGAGCTGGTGTTATCACAACATTTTATGGGTCTTGCTCTATTTCCACCATTGGCTCTTCAATGCCTTGTGAGTCTTGAATTTCTTCAAGTTCTACTTTCCTCCCACTGATTTGTGTAGAGATGAATTCCCTTTCTAAGAATATAGCATTCCGAGCAACAAACACTTTTCCCTCGGTAGGATTGTAAAAATAGTAACCCTTAGTTTCTTTTGGGTATCCCATAAAAAGACATTTATTTGACTTAGGCCCAAGTTTATCAGAATTTTGACGCTTAACATAAGCTTCACAGCCTTAAATCTTGAGAAAAGACATAAGTCGTTTCCCAGTCTATATCTCATATAGTGTCTTTATGACAGCCTTTGATGGAACACGGTTAAGTGTAAAAGTTGCTGTCAACAAAGCATGTCCGCAGAAGGAGTTAGGGAGGTCAGTTTGACTCATCGTTGATCAAACCATGTCCAACAAGGTTCTATTCCTCCGCTCAAAAACCCCATTCCATTCTGGTGTTCCAAGGGGAGTAAGTTGAGATATAATCCCACACTCTTTAAGATATTCATCAAACTCTAGGCTCAAATATTCACTACCTCGATCGGATCAAAGTTTTTTAATTGTCTTGCCAAGTTGGTTCTCTACTTCATGTTTAAACTCCTTGAACTTTTTAAAGGATTCTGATTTATGTTTCATGAGAAACAAAAATCCAGATCTACTGAAATCATTAGTAAAAGTGATGAAGTAACTAAAACCTCCCCTAGCCATTGTCCCTATGGGCCCATATACATCACTATGTATCAAGCCAAGAAGATCACTCGCCCTTTCACCTTTCCTGGTAAATAGGGTCTTAGTCATCTTCCCCAATAAACAAGATTCGTATGTATTTAATGATTCAAAATCAAAAGATTCTAAATATCCATCTTGATAAAGTTTAGAAATGTGTTTCTCATTTATATGTCCTAGGCGACAATGCCAAGGATAAGTTGGGTTTAAATTATTTGTTTTATCCATTTAGTATTAACATTATAGATAGGGGTTTCGAGATCTAGAACATAAAGTCCATTACTCAAATTTGTACAACAATAAAACATGTCATTTAAATAAACAAAACAACTATTGTTCTTTATTATAAAGGAAAACCCTTTCTTATCAAGACAAGAAACAGAAATAATGTTTCTCCTTATTATCGAAACAAAATAACAATTGTCCAATTCAAGGGCTAACCTTGAGGGCAAGGATAAAAAAAAATCCCTATAGCTAATGCAGCAACTCTTGCTTCATTTCCAACGCATAGGTCTACCTCGCCCTTCATCAACTGCCTACTCCTTCTTACATCCTGCATATTAAGACAAATGTGAGATCCACATCCAGTATCTAATACCCATGATGTTGAAGTTTACATGTTAATTTCTATAACAAAAATACCTGAAGTGGAAGTCTCATTTCCCTTCTTCTTAAGCTCTTCTAGGTACTTTGGACAGTTTCTCTTCCAGTGTCCCTTTTGTCCACAATGGTGACATTTACCTTTCTTAGCCACCCCGCCCATAGGTTTTAAAGCTGATGTACTTGGCTTATCCTTTCCTTTCCAAATTTTCTTTCCATTTCCTGTGACAACCTTTCCTTTGCCTTTATACATGCCCTTTCCTTTAGAATTGACCATCATTATGGCCTTGACCTTTCCTTTAGAAATATTAGGCTCAACATTCCTCAACATATTGAGTAGCTCTGGCAATGTTTTGTCTAATGCATTCATGTTATAATTCACGATGACTGGCTTAAAACTATCAAATAATGACTTCAAAATGAGATCGGTAGCTAACTTTTGAGGGAGGGGGAATCCTAACCTAGCTAGATTCTCCAAGTACCCAATCATTTTGAGCACATGAGGTCCTATAAAACCTCCCTTTTTAAGCCTCCAGCTAAGCAGGGTTAGGGAAACTTCATATATTTCCTGGTCAGCTTGACCTTGATAAAGCTTCCTTAGGTTTTCGATCATATCGAAAGCCTCCATGTGCTCATGTTGCTTCTGAAGCTCAGGAGACGTGGTAGCCAACATAAGGCATTGGACATCTAAAGCATCATCCTGATTCTTCTTATAAGCATCCTTGTCAACTCTAGAGGTGTTTACAGCGGGTGGTTTCGGAACTAGACTTTCCAAGACATACTGCTTTTTCTTTTGTTTAAGGACAATCCTCAAGTTTCTATACCAGTCAAGGAAGTTGCATCCAGATAATTTTTCCTTGTCTAGGATTGATCGCAATGAAAGGTTCGAAGGTGTGCTTGACGTCATGGTTATCTAAAACAGAAAATATGTAGTAAGTATCATTTTTCAACAACATATTTAAATTATGGTCATTTAAGTTAAATATGTCTCCCACTATTTTGATTCAAAACAAAATACCCTCCACAAATCAGAAAATCTCGTTGGAAGATTTTCTAGTGGGCTAAGATCCATATTCTGCCAGGTGTTAATTCGGCTTTGGTTGATCACCTAATACTTGATTATTTAGGTAGGAAACTCTTTTTCAATTGTATCTTTATACAACTCTTAGACATTGGGTTAAGTAACCATTACCGATTATTCATCTTATGAATATTTAGCCCAATGTTTACACCTTTTTAAGTTATATCAATCCAATTGAAAACTTAGTTAAGTTAAAGCCTAATAAAACAGTTTGGATATTACCATTATCCTATCGCGTCTTA
The DNA here is from genome assembly GCA_037962975.1 of Clitoria ternatea. Lineage (NCBI taxonomy): Eukaryota > Viridiplantae > Streptophyta > Magnoliopsida > Fabales > Fabaceae > Clitoria > Clitoria ternatea. Next base: position 186,017,776 of record CM075671.1, read on the forward strand.
CTAATATAAATGATAGTACCCTACTTTGGCAGACCCACTATTTATTGACATTAGTATTGACGAGTGTACTTATTAGAAGGCGTTTTAAAACTTAATATTTATTTTGAGGGATTTAGGTTATTTAAAATTACCATCTTTGTTAAAACGCTTTAACGTATAAAATAATCCCCAAAACACACAAACAAAAAAATGTGAGATGGTTATGGTCTTCCTAGAAAAATAAAATAAAATACACCTAAAGGAACTATGGTGCTTGACTTCATGAAGTCCTACTTCTTGAAACCATCATTCTCCTAGAGTCACCACTCCTTTGTTCCTTTCAAGATCATATCCAACAAGATTCACCACTCTAGGTTTCTTCTAGGTCTCCACCTTGTTGGCTTCTTCAAGATTATAATATAATAAAGAAACTTGTTTTACATACGAGTGAAGGGTTGAGAGAAGAAATTCAAGAATAGAGAAAGGCACAACACGCAAGCTGTATTTAAAAAAAATTAAAAAAAATCTAAGACCAAACCGTTCACCACTAGATGTGTTAATTACTCAATTAATATAGCCATTAATAGAAATTTAAAAATTTAAAATGGGCAATTAAACACGTAGGGTCGGTAATAAGGAGCTACGTAGAAAATGTACGGGGGTCAATGGGGCTGCCCATTGCGGGGTGTGAGGTAGCGCCCCGACCCAAAAAATTAGTACTGTAGTCAGGTTGGTTCCCAGGAAAGAGAGGTGGGTCCGGTGTGACCGCTTAAGTACCTAGTCTTTCCTAGCCAGAACGTCCCTCTGACTATTAACAGCTCTAAAATTTTTGCCAGGGTTTCAACCACTTTGAAACCCTAATTCGTTAGTGTGAACGCTTCACAATGTAGTCGTCAAGGCACATAGAGGCAGCGCCATCTAGGGTTTCAAAACCTATAATTCAACTTGTACCTATGCCAACATGCAATGTCTTTCCATGATGGTCGTCTAGGTTTCAACTCTTGAACCCTAGATTAAGGAACGGCCAAGGTTTAACACTTGAACCTTATCACTCAACACCTATAACATGAACCATTCATGTTTGAAGATCAACTCAATTGATTCATAAATTGAACGATGACCATAATATGAGTAAAATCATATGTATCAAATACGAAAATTACATAAACTCATACATCACACAAATTTAAATGGCAACAACATGCATACTAAAATTGAGAAACTCTATAACATATCCCATACGATTTATAAAGAATATATATCTCAAAAGTATATGTATCAACCCAAAAACAGAGATCATACCATATACACGATTAATCATTGTAATAATATGCATCACATACGATAACCCAAGATAGCAACATAATCATGCTTGTTCATTTTTGAATCCTAGTTTCACAAAACAATTTTATGAAATAGAAACGCAAAGCCTCAAACAAGAGACAATTTCTCAAATCATATTTTCTAAAAGCTCTTGCAAACGAAAACATATCATCATGAAACACAACCAAATGCCCAAAACAAGGTTTTGAAACCAGGCTCTGATACCACTGTTATGGAATTCCTATTGGATACGCAGCAAGAAAGACAAGGATTCGTATAGGATTTGCAAAGCACCGTGTTTCAAAGCATTATACAAACATAAAAAAATTGCATTTTAGCATTACCTCATGTAGAAAAAAATTCGAAGCAGTCCTAGCTTCGCCCTTTAGAAGTCCACATGAGCAATCCCACCAAATACGCTATACCTACCAACTGCTAGTTTGACGGCGTGTAGCTCTTGCAACTTTTGCATATTGATGTCTCTTTTTGATGAACCGCCTATGAGCATCTTATCTCTATTTATAGGCTTAGGTTTAACCTAATTTGTTCTCTCTAAAGAGTGGGCTCCTTACTCATTCTGAATAAGTTAGGCCCAATAGCTTTATTTTAGTCCAACTAAAATAAAATAAAAATAGAACATTTTTTGATGGGCTTACTCTATGTGTGTGACCCTGTAGGTAAAATACTCTGTCATATTAATAATAAATTATTTTATTATTAATATAAAATAAGAGCGACATCTAACAATGTATCATTATGCCTGAATATTATTTAATATCAACATAACCTATACGTGATAATTATTTTATATGTTTGTTCCTTTTGTCACGATATCCTAATTGAGCCAAGGCATGATCGTGTCATCCTTGTATGACCCAATTTATTTTACTTGATACCAGAATAGACTTTATCCGAATAAATGACTAATATTTATTCTTTCTAGCATGGTCATCCATTTCCTTAGTCTCACTCCACCAAGTGGCCTATAGATATCACTCCTGTCACACAGCAAAGACAAATCTCATCTACATCACACAAATCTCATCTACATCACTCACATCCATCTACATAATTTTTTCATTGCCTAACCATAACCTTTATAGTCCTCTTGTTACAGAAGATATTTGATTGTATTAAAACAACAAACTCCTCATGTAGGAATCATAGTGACTTCAGGTTGAAGGACTATATTTACCATTATCACATTGAGAATCGTTTATGACATTCATGTAATGATCCATGCAACGTTCTCATGGTGGGTCTGTCTAGTACATCATTACTCTTAATGTGTACCCGTGTAAAGACTTGATATCATCTATATTTATCATCTAAGATCAGATTATTAGTACACTCACACACTAGTCTCAATGTATTTACATGTCCCCATGTAGATACTTGACTAAAGACATTTTAGGAATAACCTTCATATAACCTATTACTCTAAGGATAAATACGTTCTAAAATAATTTTAAACTAAAATACTTATTTTATTGATAAGTAGAAAAATGATACAAATGGAAAAAGCATAAAAGCTCATAATGCATACACCAACAAGATGAAAATACCATCATCAGTTTGTTTGATTTGCAAGCCTAGGAAGAATTTAAGTTCTTCTATCATACTCATTTCAAATTTTGCTTGCATTATTTTAGAAAATTCTTTGCATAAACTTACATCAGTAGCATCAAAAACAATATCATCCATATAAATCTACACAATAATAAAGTTTTTGAGAGCTTTTTCTGAACAGAGTTGTTTTTATTTTTCCTCTGGTAAATCCTTTTGAAATCAAAAAGGTACTAAGTTTGTCTACCAAGCTCTAGGGGCTTGTTTCAGACCATACAGTGCTTTACTGAGTTTGAAGACATGATTTGGAAGAGATATATCTTCAAACCCAGGGGGTTATTTTACATAAACTTCTTCTTCAATAAACCCATTTAGAAAAGCACTGTTACCATCCATCTGATATAATGTGATACCCTTAAATACTGTAAATGTGAGAAGTATTCTGATAGCATTAAGTCTGGCTACAGGGGCAAAGGTTTCAGTGAAATTTATACCTTCTTGCTGATTGTAGCCTTGAGCTACAAGTTTGGCTTTGTTTCTGATGACTTTTCTATCTTCATCAAGCTTGTTTTTGAAAACCCATTTAGTTCCAATGATTCTTTTATTTTTGGGTTTTGGAACAAGTTTCCAGACCTTATTTCTCTCAAACTGATTCAGCTCCTCTTGTATGGCAATGATCCAATCAGTGTCCTCTAGTGCTTCAGCAACAAATTTTGGTTCCAATTCTAAAACTAGAGTAGTGGGGGATTGATTCAGAAGTATGGATCTGGTCTTAACTCCAACTGCTTGATCTCCAATTATAAAGTCTGAAGGGTGATAAGCTTTGAACTTCTAGTCCCTTGGTCTTTCTGGTTCAGTCACCACCTGATGTTGTTCAGGTTCTTTATTCCTATGTTCAGTTAGTTTTGTTTAAACAATATCTGTTCTTTGTTGATTTGTTCAACTTCCTACTGTTGCACACCTGCATCATCAAGATCTAGATCTGCTAGTCTCCTGTTAGTCTTTTCAAAATCATCAAATCTTACATGCATTGATTCCTCAAAGGTCTGAGTTATTGTATTCTAAACTCTGTAAGATTTTGATGTAGTTGAATGTCCCATGAATATTCTTGTATCATACTTAAAATCAAATTTTCTGACCTTTGTGTTAAGAATATAACAAATACAACCAAATGCGTGAAAGTATGAAATGTTGGGTTTTCTTCCTTTCCACAATTCATAAGGTGTCTTATTCAGTATTGATCTAATAAGAATTCTGTTTTGTATATAACAGGAAGTGCTCACAGCCTCTGTCTAGAAATATTTTAGAAGATTGTTTTCACAAAGCATTGTTCTGACCATTTCCTGCGGAGACCTGTTTTTCCTTTCCATAACACCATTTTGTTAGGGTGTTCTTGGAAAAGAAAAACTGTGAATTATACCAGACTCATTGCAGAATTTTTCAAAGACTTCATTATTAAATTTTCTACCATGATCACTTCTTATTGTACCAATACAGAATCCTTTCTCATTCTGTATTTTCTTACAGAAAATCTTAAATACTTTCACAGATTCATCCTTGTGTGTTAGGAAATATACCCATGTCATTCTTGTGTAATCATCAGCAATAACAAATGCATACTTCTTCCCTGCTAGACTCTGTACTTGAGATGGACCAAATAAACCTAAATGTAACAATTCCAAAGGTCTGGCAATGGAAACAACATTTTTGTTTTCAAAAGATGTTTTATGTTGATATTGTATTAGACCCATGCTACTTTGTTATGTCAATTTAGTAGCTTGTTAGAACTATCAACTTAGTAGTTATTTAGAACTGCTAGCTTAATAATAGTTAAAACTAAATGTATATTAGCTTGTCTAGCTAGCTTTCTTATTTATATAAAATCTCCTAGCTTGTATCATTTTTCAATCAATCAATGTACAACTTAGATTCAATTTTCTTTCGATTTCTCTCTATTTTCACTTTCTCTCTTGAATACCATATTCTAATATGGTATCATATAGACTTCTTCAGTCCTAGTCCATGGAAATTGAATAAATTTTCTCCTTGCACATACAAAGTTATCAGATTCAAGAGTCCAGTTAAAATCGTTTAGGTCTCATAAACTAGAATAAGAAGTTAACTCGTAGACTTGTAAGAGTCTATCTATTATTTAAATAATGTTAAAATAATAAAACTATAAATGTCCCGTCAAAAAACCATAAAACACTAAAAAAATCAAATTCAAAAATAACAAAATACCATAATCCCAAAATGAGAGCACAAACTACTAAAGTCGTCAAAGGTGTAAGCCGATAACGTTGAAAACAACACAAATAGAGAATGTCAGTAGATGTGTAAGCAGGCAAATGGAAGGGAAGAACAACAGAACTAACAAGAAACAAAGCATGGACTAAATAAAAGCTTTCATGTAGTTGAAGAAAAGAAAGACACAAAAATTAAGGCTTGGATACAAAACAGAAAAGATAATCATTTTAAATAAAAAAAAACTATTACAGTCCATGGACTCGTGAACTCAACATATACTCACGAGTCCACATGAGGCTAAACAAGTTTAAAGAATCACAAGATTATCACAAATTAACCAATTTCCTTAGGTAGACTTGTGAAACTTTATCTATTCTCAAGCTTAGGCGGTTGATGTTTTGATTACAACCTTGTCTAAGCAACACTTCACTTATCTATGAAGAAACTTCAACGTGTTTTTCCCATTTGAAATTCTTGGGGAATGATAATGAATGTGTAAATATGTAGTAGCACCAACAGTGTGTTATAGCTTGTTGTGTCAACTCAGCACTAGATTCGTAGTTAGTTAGAACTTATCGGATGTTTTTTTAGCATGTTTTCTCATTTATGTAAATTCTCCTAGCTTGTATCATTTCAAATAGTCCATATACAATTCAGGTTCAGATTTCTTTAGTTTTCTCTCTCCATTTTTAGTTTCTCTTATGACTATCCTATTCTAATGGAAATAACAATAAATGGGCTATATTAATGGATACGGTAACATCAAAGGATACATTTCATGATCTACTACTTCTATTCTTTAATATAAAGAAAGAAAGATGATAGCGCCAATAATTGCAAGGTAAATTTTGTAAAACTAACAAATTATAAACATATTTAATAATTTTAACAAAATTCATTAATTTTATTTATATAAGTGGATTGGATAAAAGGATCCTATATAATGGGAATGATGTAATTCATTATAAATTAACTTAAAATGCTATAATTGGATGTCTTACCAAATATATTGAATATCTCTTTCAATTTTAGAAACTAAAACATCTCAAAACGATTTCGAGTTTTTCTTTTAGCTTTATATTAATGTCCTCTCATGTATAATTTATCTTCTTTTTTTTTTGTTCCGTAATACCACTTTCAAAATAGTTTATAAAATTTAGGTCCATTCACTACTTTAATCTCCTATTTTTGGGTTTTGTTTCTATTAAGTCCCTTTAATTTTTTTGTTCAGATTGGTTTCTTATTTTCTGATTTCATTTCAATAAATAGACCAAAATGAATTCAAAATACCAAATCCAAACAAAAATAACCACAAACTTATTATTGTATAGATTGTTGCCAAATATAAATGTAACAAAGACACAAAGGTTTAGCATATGAGATGTATGGTTTTCAATTACCAGGAAACAACATTGATGTCAATGCAAGACAAACGAGGAAGAACACAAAAGATATCAAGAGAAGAGGAGGTTGAAAAAAATGACATTCATGTGAATGTTAGTTCTTGTTTGAGATGACTTTGAAGTCACTTCACGTAAAAACTGGCGTTTGCATCTATTGCTTCCTCCTGATCTTTTTCTCTTAAATAATTATCAATTGTTCTTTCTAATTTGTCTTGCACTAATAACTTAGTGTTATTTTTTTTAGGGCTTGTTTGGGGTGGTTGTGAATTTTTGGTTTTTAATTTTTAAAAATGAATTTGAAAACAAAACATATTCACAAAAAATGGTGTTAGAGTAAGATTTTACTTATTTTCAAAATGATTTTTAATCATTTTTTAAAACAAGAAAAAAAGTTTCTTATTTTTTACTTTTAGTTTTAGAAGTTTTTAACACTCTTCACCACCATTATTGTTATTGTCATTGCCACTACTGTATATTATCATCCTTATCCCCACTACCACCAAGTTATCATCGTCACCATCGCCATTATCCCTGCCGCCACCACCACCATCATTGTCATGACCACGACCCCCTTACCATCATAACCACCATCACCAACAACACCGCCACCACTATTGTTCTCACCATCACCACTACTATGACCACCACCCACCAACACTATCACGGTCACCCTACCACCACAACCTTATTATCACCATTATCACAATCATCATTGTTGCCACTATCACTACCCCTTCCATCACCACTTCCGCCACCATCACCAATGTTATTGTTACAAATGTTGTCATCGTCACAACTATAATGACCTTCACCACCACCACCATCACAACCATCATTATCACCACTACTACTGTCATCGTCGTCGTCGTCTCCAGCATCACCGCTACCTTCACAACGACCGCTACTACCACCATTACCATCATCACCACCATCGACTTATTATTTATTAATATTAATATGTTATTGTTGTTTATATATAAATTAGTTTGGATCGTAATTATAAGTTTTAGAACAAATTTTTAAAATTCAAAACCATATAAATTAAAACATGAAACTAAAAATCAAGAATAAATTTAGATTTTTAAAAATTTTTAAACTGAAAGTCAAAAACTCCCTGATTTACTTTTTAAGTCTCGGGCCTTTGTATAAATGTGTTGCGGCTCATTTTTCAGGATGTCCTCTTCCGTAGTATTTAAAAAATACATTTCTTCCTACGGCATCCCATTAATTCTCCATAAAGTAAGTAACCTAAATGAAAATAAATATTTGTATTCCTTTGAAGGCAAAATATATGCGTTTTCTTCGATTAATAAATATGATCTTTCCAAAGGTGCAGACTTACCCTATTTAATATACAATTTAATTTATTAAATAAATTTTTTATTGATATCAATGAAGTATGAAAATTTAATTTCTTTAAGGTAATTTAAAAATATAATAATATATTAAATATATTTAACTTGAAAAACTAGATTTCTTAAAATGATTGAACTAGATAATTAGTTCTTATAAGAGGCCGCAGAAAGAATAATTTTAATTTATATTAAGAGTACCACATAATTAGCTAGCCGTATAATATGGTGAACTGCTATTTGTGTGAGATGAGAAAGTAACGATCAAGAACCACCCGAAGATCATGAAGATAAAATAACACAATGAAGGGTATGATAGATGAGGGTTAGATGATAATATCCAACTACATATTAAATTCGAATGACAAACAATAATTTATGTATATTATAAATTATCATAGTAAGCAGCACAAACAAGGTAAATGAGAATTTTAATTTGTCAACACAGTAACACCCTTTTTCCCGTATGCAATACATATATCGGGGAAGTTACACAATTTCACCAAACAAACAATGGAGTGATATAGACATATGAAAGCTATTTTCGCCGATCCAACAGCCTCCATGTCGGAACAGGATTCAAGGGACCTCACTGGATACTGATGGCCTTGAAATGCTTACAATATGGTACAACACTGATTGGTTTTTTTCGCCTGTTTGTAGAACATCTGTTTCAAGCCACACCATCAGGTTTTGTGTCAGCACACTAGTGTGAAATAAATTTCCATTCATGGTTAACTGAAAAGTTCTCTCCGAAAAATATAACCAAACATGGTATCAAAACAATTCGGGCCCATAATGACAGAACAGAACAATTACATAAAAAAAACTAACAAAAAAATACATATAAAAAATAATATATTGAAAAGAAAAGACACAAATCTTTAAAAGGATAAATAATGGACACAACATTGTATGTATACTATACACTACAGTATAGACTAACCAAAGTCAAGGAACAAATAAAGCAACTATAGAATTTCGATTATGTTAAGCATTTCATTCATCGTGGCAAATTAAAGACACACATACATAAAATACATAAATAATGGACACAAAATTGCACGTATACTATACAGTATAGGCCAACCAAAGGCAAGGAACAGATAAAGCACCTATAGAATTTCAATTTTGTTATGTATTTCATTCATCAAGGCAATTACACAGACACATACATAAAATAGATAAATATTGGGATTAAATATAACACAAGAACTCATGAAGAAGAAAAATTGCAATCAGAGAAAGCCCCTAGACTAAGTTGCGATAAATAGAAAAGAATGTTGGATATTGTAGAGTCAACTTCCCAAAAGCCTATTCTTCCTTTTAATATCCCCAATCCCTATAAACCAAGATTATCAAATTGGGATTCAATATGTGAATCGGAAAGTTGATTGTTTTGAATCATGAATATAGAACCACATTGTGAACTGTAAAATTCATGAGCATCAGCAAGAATAACATATACGGATGTTATAAAACTGGCTCGAACGAGCCAGTAGGACCGGAAACTGGATACCTGACCAGTTCGAGCCATGCGTTGGATCGGATATGCTCTGAACCAGGTAAGAACTGGTATGACTTAGCAGTTTGAAGAAAAACCAGGTTACCCATTTTACTAAACCCCCCAGTCGATCTCAAACAAAAGAAAGTGACTTCATTATACATGTGTGGAAGTTGAAGCTCGTCAGGTGTAGCGTGATGTGTTTCTTTGTTTCCAGTGCAGTGCGGTGGTGCTATTTTCATTTGTTTTCCTTCTCAGGTTTTCTCCTTCTTCACATGCATAGTGGTAGACTGGTAGTTGAAGTCTTGAAGTTCATCCTCATCCCCATCTCACGGTCTAAGGTGATGCATGGAGAATGAGAGAGATGAACAGACAAATGAAAAGTAAAAATAGAAGTGAAGAGATGAGGATATATGGCAGTATGGCCTAGCCTTTTTTTTTGTAATCAGTATAATAGAATAGCTTTAGATGACTTTTACTCTTCCTATATTATTTTAATAATATTTTTGAAAGAAGCATAATGCCACAGCCTATGTAGACTCCTGCTACCTATATGCAACATTGGTTGATGCCTGGATAAACTTAAAAGATGGAAGTTTAAAAGTTTTTCATAATGGAAAAAAAAAATTTAATCAAAGTTACAAGCTTAATTAACAATTCTTAAATGTGAGTTATTTATTGTTTTTCATATAGATATATTTTTTATTTATATAACAAATAACTAAAAAAATAAATTTATTATAAAATTGATTTATGCGGCTAGTTGAACCTTTGACCCATTAACCCCTACCTCCACTAACCGATCACCAGTTCAAGTTTAATAATATGACATATACACTTAGCGAAGTCATATAAAAGCACAAAATCATTATCCATGACTAAAAGGATTAAGCACATATATATAAATATATATATATATATGTATGTATAATATAATATAATCTCTGTCTTAGCACTAGCTCACTGAATAGCTAACAGTGACATAAACTTCAAAATAAACAAATAATAAAATCTAAACAATCACAGACCAAAAAACAGAGTACTACACCAGCCAAACAGCACAAATGTGAAGGGGACCACCAAACCAAGACGTGCAGTGGGGGACAGAGAGGAAACCAGTAGCAACAAGAGAGTAGAGAAGACAAAAACATAAATGTGTAGTATTGAGGTAGAGAAGTAGAAAAAACGTACTCCCTCCGTTCTTTTTTATCTGTCTCCATTCTAAAAAAATATTGTTCCTTTTTATCTGTCTCTTTAGAGTTTCAAGAACTTATTTATTATTTTTTTGTTATACCCTCACTTAGGGAATAACCAAACACTAATAGCATTAATAAAGATTTAATTAAGATGAGGATAAAGTAGGAGAGTAAATATAAAAACGTTGTAATCAAAGAACATTAATTGTTTTTCTTAATCTGTATGATTTAACCTTGAAAAACAGATAAAAAGGAACGGAAGGAGTATTAGCGTTTATTTCACCCAAATATCACGAGTGGGACAATGGGTGTTTTAGAAGAAAGCATTTTGGCACATTCTGTCTCTGCCCAATTATTATTATTATTATTATTATTTTGGGTTTTTGACATCGTGTTTGACCTGACCCACATGCACAGCCTGCTAGCTGCAGAATCATCTGATTTTTGCGGAATCAACTCAAACAGTACCATGTACAATTCTTTGACTCAGTGCAATTCTGGAGAAGAAAACAAGATGCAATGAGAAGAAAACAAGATGCAATCTGATCTGTATTGACCGAATTGAATTGCATCTTTTGAATCATGAAACATATGACACTGATAACACTGCCATAAACACAACATATATACTACTAGATTATCAATAAACAGACCAGACACTAATTTATGACAAGATATGCAGGAGTCCTAAGCATCATACAACACCATAGCTTCACAAGTATTATATTAGCAGCTTAGTGAAAAGCACATACTGACATACAAAGACTCAAACACAATAACATGGGTGTCTACTGCAACAAACAAACAAAATCCCAAATTCTGCAAAAATTTTATATGAATTCATTTACGGTTATCCTAAAAATAAAAACATTACCAAAAACTTTATTACAGGCAAAAATATTAATCATAATAATAATATAAAGTGTTCATCTTACATGCTTAATGATGACCATAATCACATAGACCAATGCTTTTGTTACAGAAAATAGGAGTTACATAAATCTGAATGCGAGTATGTAGGCACATATGCTAATCCCAAATGCATAGTAAAACAGAAGCTGTTTTTAGTATACCTGTGAAGCTGCACTCAGATCAGAACTCTTCTCAACTAAACTGTCCAGTCTCTCCCCTCTTGCAAGCACACTATCAATAGTCTTGTGCTGTATATAAATAGAAAGATATCATAAGGTGAAAGAAAATAATAAATTTTGACATTGATGAACAATCCATTACATGTGTGATGTGGTTCTTAGAAAACTACACACCAGAAAACCAAAGAGAACCTAACCAAATCCGCTCAACAACGCACATAGAATAGTCATACCAAGGTATTAAATTAAATTTCACAAAACCAAGAAAATTTAACATTAAGGGAATTAAATTTAGAAGACAAAGGATGCAGTGAACCCTTCTTTTCTCACAAAAATAATGTGTGCTCAAGTCAATACTTACAAGGATGATTTTAGTTTCATCCAACTCTCTCTGGATTTTCAACAACTTGTCAGCTTCTGCAGGATCCTGAAGATTTGACAGGAAAATATAATAGATGGTTCAGGTTGATAGAATTCATGAGGCATAAAGAGATAGAGAGGCTAAACGAATAGAAACTGAAGATTTTATTGCTTGCTTAATCTGTTGATTGTAAACAGCCATATAGGGGAAGGTTATGTTGACTCAGCATAACTGAATTCAGTAATTGTGTAAAAGGGTTAGCAGAAAGAAACAATGCTTCTTTCAACACAGTAATATCATACAATTTCCTTAACCACAAATCACAACTCCTCTAGCTGCCTATGAAGTACAAACACCTCTCTACTTTGAAGTGTTCGGTGTTGGAAATGTTTCCACCAACGACAATTCTCGAATACATGTGAGACACTCCTTTGTAGGTGTCTAACTTGAAGAAGAAAGAATTTAGAACAAAGTATTAGATGAAAATGCTTGAGTTTTAGATACTCAGCAGCTGGATATATATAGACTCAAATAATAAATACAAGTTGAAATTTACAAGAAAAAAAGTAAAAGAGGTACTAGTTCCTAAGTATAATAAATGATGCTACTAGTTCCTAAGTGCATGTATAAGGTTTCCTAAGAACAAAAATCAGAAAATCAAATACACATAATTAATTCCAACACTCCCCCTCAAGCTGGGGCGTATAAGTAGAATGCTCCAAGCTTGGAACAAATATATTTGATTCTTGGTCCCCTTAAAGCTTTTGTGAGGATGTCCGCAAGTTGATCGTTAGAGCACACAAACTTTGTAATAACTTCTTTAGAAAGAACTTTATTTCGAACAAAATGACAATCAACTTCAATTGTGTTTGGTTCTCTCATGGAAAACTAGATTAGAAGCTATATGTAGAGCTGCTTGATTATCACAATATAGTTCCATGTGTTGAGTATCTCCAAACTTCAATTCTTGAAGTTGTTTAATCCATATGAGTTCACATGTGGCTTTAGCCATAGCTCTATATTCAGCCTCTACACTTGACCTGACAACAACATTTTGCTTCTTACTTTTCCAAGATATAAGATTTCCTCCAATAGAAACAATATCCTGATGTAGAACGTCGATCAATAGGTGAACCTGCCCAATCTGCATCGCAAAATCCAATTATCTAACGACTTCCTTGGTCTTCATAGAGAAGACCTTATCCTGGTGCCATTTTAATGTTTCTCAAAATACGAATCACGACATCCCAATGTTCTTTATGCGGAGCCTGCATGAATTGGCTAACTATTCCAACTACAAAAGAAATATCTGGCCTTGTATTTGTGAGATAGAGGAGCTTGCCAACCAATCTTTGATATCTCTCAGGATCAAGATAAGACTGCCACTGGATGGGTAGTAGTTTTTTATTGGGATCCATGGGACTATCAACTGGTTTGCAATCCAACATACCTGGTTCCTTAAGCATGTTGAGTGCATACTTTCGTTGTGAGATGACAATCCCATTCTTTGATTGAGCCACTTCAATGCCAAGAAAATATTTTAGCTTCCCAAAGTCTTTAGTTTGAAAGTGACTAAACAAGTGCTCCTTCAATTGAGAGATTTTCTCATGATCATTTCCAGTTATGACAATATCATCTAAATAGACTACCAAGTAAACACACTTATCATGGGGAGTGTGGCAATAGGAAACTGAGTGATCTTTCCAGAGTTTTAATTCAAAGGCTTGAACAACTAAGCTGAACTTGCCAAACCAAGACAGTCAGGATTGTTTTAGACCATATAAGGAGCGACGTAGTTTGCAAACTAAGTTAGACTCCCCCTGAGCAACAAATCCTGATGGTTGCTCCATATAAATATCTTCTTCTAATTCGCCATGAAGGAATGCATTTATTGTATCCAACTAATATAATGGCCAATGACTAATGACAGCCATAGCAAGAAACAACCGAACAAAAGTGATTTTTGCCACAGGGGAAAAAGTATCCCCATAATCAAGCCCATAGATTTGGGTATAACCTTTGGCTACTAGCCAAGCTTTAAGACGATCTATATGTCCATTAGGCCCAACTTTGACAGCATATACCCATCGACACCCAACCGATTTCTTGCCTTGAGGAAGAGGGACCAATTCCCAGGTACAATTATGTTCCAAAGCTTGCATTTCATCAATCAAGGCTTGTCACCATCCTGGATGATCAAGTGCCCCATGATAGTTTTTAGGAATTAAAATAGATGATAAAGATGACCTCAAGGAATAATAAGAAGGGGAAATACGATTATAGCTTAAAAATATATAAATAGGATGAGGATTTCTAGTTGACCAAGTACCATTTCTAAGAGCAATGGATAAATTAGAATTTTATCTGTAGTTGAATCTACAATTGAACTTGATTCCTACAAAGGAGGCAAAGATGGAGAAAAGTAGGGGATAGGGAATACTTCTTGAATACTATTAGACTCAATTGAGGATGGTGAGAAATATGGTTTGTCCTCAAAGAATGCTACATCTGCAAAAACATAATAACGATTATGAATAGGAGTGTAACAACGATAACCTTTTTGTAATCTGGAATACCCAAGGAACACATATTTGATGGCTCGAGGAGAAAGTTTATCTAGACCTGGAGACAAATCATGAACAAAACAAGTGCACCCAAAGATTCATGGAGCAAGATGAAAAAGTGGTCCTTTAGGAAAAAGGATTGAGTGTGGGATTTTATTGTCAAGTGAAGAAGAGGGCATTCGATTTATTAAGTAACATGCTGTCAACATTGCGTTGCCCCAATGTTTGACAGGAACATTAGCATGAAGAAAGAAGGTCCAAATAGTTTCAACAAGGTGCCTATTCTTTCTATTTACTATACCATTTTGTTGCGGTGTATGAGGACAAGTAGATTGGTGGAGAATGCCTTGTGATGACAGAAAAGAAGAAAGAGCAAAAAAGAAGTATTCCTTTGCATTGTCACTTCTAAGGATTTTAATTATCTTGCCAAATTGCGTTTTGATTTCATTAACAAAAGAAATGAAGATGGGCAAAAATTTCAGATTGTTCTTTCATTAAGAAAACCCAAATACATCAGGAGAATTCACCAATAAAGGTGACAAAATATTTAAATCCCATAGAAGACGTTCGGCTTGGACCCCATACATCTGAATGAATAACTGAAAAAGGGGAATTAACATGTCGTTCATTTTGACTAGAAAAGGTAGAACGAACATGTTTTCCAAGTTGAGATGACTCACATGACAGTGTCCTTATTTTGGCAAGACTTGGGATCATTACTTTCAATTTTGACAAATGTGAATGTCCTAAGAGATCATGAAAGAGATTTGGTAATGCGGCAGCACTACATGTCCACGAAGGATTGGTTTTGAGGTAGTAAAGACCACGAGACTCATGTCCTACGCCAATCATCTGGTTCGTACCACGTTCCTGTATAATGAAGGAGTCAGCATAAAATGTTATAGAACAATTATGAGATCGAGTAAGTTGGCTGAGAGAGATTAAATTGAAAGGACAGCCAGGAATAAACAAAATAGAGTTTAAAGATAAAGAACAAGAAGGTGATGTGTGACCAATTCCTTTGGCTATGACTTTAGAGCCATCAGCCAAAGTAATAAAATGAGGAATTTTAGGAGAAGAGATGAATAAAAATAAGAATTTGTTACCAGCAATGTGATCAGAGGCCCCTGAATCAATTATCCATGAACTTTGGTCATTACCAAATTGAGAAATGCAAACTGCAGAGTTACTAGTGGCCACTGCGGTTTGGGATTCCTTGGCAGCTTTTAACTGCAGGTATTCTTGGTAATCTGCTTCTGGAAATTTTGAATCTGATGTACCACAGATATTTACGATCAAAATCTGGATGCATTCCACAGAGAATCAGCAACATGTATAAATTATCAAGCTAGGTTTTTAATTCATCAAGGGTTTAAGCTTCCAAAAACATAGGAAATCATATCGTGATCACATTGCTTGAGAGGATAGTTTCTGCACAGCATCATATAATCGTTGGATATCATTTGCAAAGAAAGTTCGAGCTTTAACAGGTTTTAAAGGCTCTGAAGTTTGCTAAAATCATAGTAGTCAATCGCAACCGTTGCAATCGCAATCGCGGCGTGGAGCAAGGTGGGATGGGGCTTTCGCGGTCCGCGTTGCAAAGATGGGTGAGATCACAGCCGTCGCGGCGCGATCGCGCCGTTACGGGTCGCGGGCTGTGGTGGGATGCCGCGGCGGCGCCAGCGTGATGCATCCAAAACTGCGTCATTTTGGAATTTTTAAGGGCAAAACCGTAAGTTTCCTTTCCCCCCTTTTAATCTAGGTTACATTTCTAATTCCTCACTTCTTCTTTCTTCTTCTTTTTGCTGCTTCATCTCCTTTAACTTCTCTGCTCACCCACTCCCCCAAAACAACACCCATTGCTGGCTGACCTCCGGCGACCCTTCCATGACCTCCGGCAGCCTGCACATCTCTTCCGACGACCTTGTATCAGCTCCGGTGAACCCACATTGCCACCTGAGAGTCTGCAACCAGCTGCTGCCACCTGCAACAGCTTGCTGCCACCTGCAACAGCCTCCCACCAGCTACTGCCACCTCCGAACAGCCTTCCACCAGCTGCTGCCACCTCCCAAAGTCTCCCTCTCCCACCACTTGCTGCCACCTCTAAACAATGGCAACCGTCGGTGAAGATTTTAATTTTCTAGATCACTCTTCACTACTTCACCTCCTAACTTATTATGTTTCTTATATTGTTATTTTTTTGTTTTAGTAGTTTTGGATCATGTTGGGAGTCTTGAGACAATGTTTTCATTCCTATAATCTTGGTTTTTAATTATCTAGTATGCATTCAAGTGTTTTTAGTAATATTTCTCTGTTTTTTTAAGTGATTCTGCATATATATATATATATATATATATATATATATATGTTTATGTGTTTCCCCCCGCGATAGAATCAAATAGCATCCGCGATTTGCTCCGCGACACCACGATCCCAGTTATGGGGTCGGCCGCGACACGATCCGGGATTGACTACTATGGTTAAAATGTCAGATTCAACTAAAAGCACAAAGCTGATAATCAAGTCTCTGCCATTAATCACGTTTATCTGCTGGAATTTTATCAGAAGATTTCTCAAGGTGCTCAGAGCATCCTTGGCCTAGAAACCAGAGTTCCACAAAGGCAGACCATGCTAAATAATTTTTTCTGTTCAATTTTTCTGATGTGATAATTGGGGTACCTGAGTTAAGCAAAGAAGAGCCATTCTTGAATTCGACCTGAGTGTTTTCAGCAGCCATACTATAATGGAAGGCTCACCAGAAACTGTAGGAGGCAGATCGGCAAATTGGCCGAAAAAACTTCCCGGTGGAGGTCAGTGGCTGACAGCTGCCAGAAAACAGATCGGAAAATTTTCTGGTGGTGGTGGACAGTGGCTGAAGATTGCCGGAAAACTTTCTGGTGGTAGTGGACGGTGACAGACAGCCACCGGAAAACTATTCCGATGATACCAAGACTTGGGGTTCTACCGGACCTGATAGCAGAACTTAGAAAGACAGGTGCAGAAGCGGGACTGAGCCCGCTCTGATACCAACTTGAAGAAGAGAGAATTTAGAACAAAGTATTAGATGAAAATGCTTGAGTTCTAGATACTCAGCAGCTGGATATATATATATAGGCTCAAATAATAAATACAAGGTGAAATTTACAAGAAATAAAGTAAATGAGGTATTAGTTCCTAAGTATAATAAATGATGCTATTAATTCCTAAGTGCATGTACAAGGTTTCCTAAGAACAAAAATCAGAAATTCAAATACACATAATTAATTCCAAGAGTCTACATAAAATCATTTCTATGGGCTTGAATACTTGAGTTGAAAGCAGTATATGGCTCTGACACTTGTGCCAATACATCCAAATGAATGAACACATTAATATTATAAGCAATATATATTTACATTTTAATCTTTAAAAAATTTAAAATTTTAAAAAATTAATGTGTCTCACTCTTTTTTTTAGGTTCACTATCATTGTAAAATGTGAAAGTAAGTTTGATTTGAGAAGGAAAACATACCCATCTTAAGCCACAAATAATTTCATCTTAGTTTGGATATTTTTTTTGTAAGAGAATGAGTAAATAATAGGAGTTAAGTGTGAATATATCAATGTTATTAAGCAGTATATATGTTTGTGTGTGGGTGTATGTGCAGTGTCCTAGTGTCCTAAGTTTCAGAGATTCGCTATGTTGAAGAGTCCATGACTGTCTCCACGTTGAGTCTAGTGTCCATATTGGAACCCATGCTTCATAGCTAGCTGAAGCTAATAAAACAAAGCAATTGTATTTACATGCCTGGAATTTTGTTAGAGCTTCATTCAAATAGGGCCATGGTTGATCTTTGTCTTCCTGAACACTTCTCCACGACTCACCAAAATTTTTTTGATATTCATCGACCACCTGCAGGAAAATGTATTCATCACCACCTAAAAAAATAATCAATACAATAACATGCATTGGATCAGCCTATCTAACAGGATATTCTAATCTGACGTTTAAGTTAGTTACTTCCATTTATTTCAATCTTGAAGTGCCTCGAGATGACAAGACCAAAAGACATAATTCTAGTGACTTCTCACTTACCACAATGGTTAACACTCCTTTTCCTTCCACCAAGCGTAATGAAACTGACTTGCTTGCAGTAAATCAATGGACGCGGAATTAAATTCCACTAAACCAAGACATTTGAGTTTTTGGAGGACAAATAGCTTTAAGAAGCTAATTATTAATTTATGGTGCATACCACTGTTTGGAGTATAAGCAGTAAAACATACAAACAGTAACAGGACAAAAAGGTTTCAGACATGGTTCCATGTTATTCCACCAAAACTGAATCATAAAAAGTCCAACCAGAAGCGCCACTCATGCAGGGCAACATGAAGAGGAAAATCAGCATAAGTAATATTATGCTAATTGGGTTACCTAAATAATGAACTAAATCATTTTTGTCAAGCCAATTGCTAACAAGATGTCATCATCTTTGGGCTTAATACAAAATTTTCATAATGGCAGTAGATAGACTTAAAACTTGAGACCTAGACCCCCAAAAACAATTAAAACTTAAAAAGCAGACCTAGATAAATCAACCTCATCAAAATCGAGATCTTATCTATGATTGGGAAGGGGTCAAGACCATAAATCAGGTGATCACAAGAAGGATCGTTCATAGGTCTTTCCAAACAACAAAAGTACATTTTACCATAATATAATAACATAAGTAGCTACTTAAAGTAATAATATTATTAGCATTCAAATTCAAGAAAGTTAATATTGATTTTACAATTAATGTGTTTCCACACTTCAGTCTATTTATATTTAATACTAATTATAACAAGTGAAAAATAGGCAAAAGAAGAAAAAGACCTACAAATCAGTCCAAAGATCTTGTACTGCAAATTAAGGCCCAATCTGTGGGTTTTCAACAACATAAAGAAAAGTAAAAGGAAGGATGCATTTCTCAAGCCAGCCATACAAGAAGACCTAAAAGAAGAGATGCTTCACACAACTTTCATATATATATACAACTTCCATATTCTTATTCTGCTATGTGACTTGGAGAAAACCAGAGTAGTATTCTTACCTAACGACTTTCAAGAGTTAAAATGGGGTATAAGTACTACACCAGATTATCATTCCTGAACACCTATCCTATACAAATAAACTGGGAGTTATCAGTTCATGCATCATCTCAATTTTATTCTGTATCAGTCCACCCTTGAGAGGTTGTCAGCAATTAACCTCCTGTTTATCTACATGCGTCTAGCTACCCCTTTATGACCATACCCCCTTGACCAATTTAACCAAATCATTCCTATCTTAATTTACTTATTTCTCAGGTTTTTCTCTTCAAGCTAAATCCAATGTACCTCTAACTAGCCCTTATTCTGCCATCCTACTATGTAGATCATGCATGATAGAACTAAGGTCTTTTTCAAAATAATTATTTTAATATGATCATATATGAAACCTCCAAATAATGATACAACTTAAAATGTTCTTATGCTAGAACCCTTCAGTATGGAGTATATGATTCAAGCTTAAGTCTATCTACTTATAATAAACTCTAATTCATGGATTACTTCTCCGAGACATGATCCTTAAGGTCAATCAGATTACATCAGTCTTTGCATTTTGAAAGTTCAAAATCAATCAAGTATGGATTCATGTATAACATCATCAGGTAGGAACACCATACTAAGTTCAGAACCAATTAGAGAGTCATCTATGACTGGATGGTTCCATTTAACATTAAATTCAACCGACAACACAAGTAACCAAGAAACAAAAGGGCAACAATATTAAAGGAATCAATAAGCACATCAGAAACGGCAATAGGAATGTATCTGTGGACATTAAACATTTCTCTTTCCAATGAAAGTTTCCATTAATTTTTTTTTTTAAAAAAAAAGAACCAATAACGAGCACTAGTTTCTATTATAACAATGCTAGTTATTCCATGTTTTCCGGTTCTTCGAACTTTCCACTTCAAATCGATGTAATAATTAGCACTGATATATTAAACAGAACATGCTAGTCCTATAATTGTGAACAACTCAAAACAAATGAAGCCCCCAAAACATCATTTACCTGGTTGAGAAGAGAAAACGCACTACGAATTGGGTAGTGATCATCCATAAATCCCAACGCACAAAGGCCGTTTCTGTTGTACGTATGCACCTTGTACTCTGCATACAAACGAAACAAAGGAAAGGGAAGAAATCACGCTCTAAAACGTGACAACAAAAGAAAACGAACCATTCAAAAGTTAAATACTAAATAAATCACCATGGATCAAAACATACACATCAAGCCAAAATATGATCGCTACTATTTCAAAATTTTTAAAAGTAAGAAAAAAAAATGAAATGAAATAGGGACCAATGAAAAAAAGAAGAAGAATCGGAATGGGAAACCCTAAGAAGGGGACCTTCGTGTTGAACGGATTGGCGTTGGCCTTGAGGGGTGCGTTTGGCGACGGTGCGACCGACGAAGACGATGAACTCTTTGACGCTGGAGCGTTGGAAGTAACCGAAGTGGCTAACGTCGGAAGCGTTGGCGAGAATGACGGGATCGGAACCCTCACCCGTGCATTTGAGCACCATCAAGGCCGTGATCTTCATCCCTCGTTTTCTCTCTCTCTCTCTCTCGCTCTCTAAATTCTCTCTCTTCTTCCACGCCAAACAGAACCTTCCTTTCTTCAACTTTTGGATTCGCACGCAGTCGGTGAAGGTAAAAAAGGAATCAAAGAAAATGGAAAATGGAAACTGGGTGTTATCGGGTGTGGAAGCGTCTACGGATCAACTCATACTTAATGGGTTCCATATATAATTCCGTTTTAATTTAGAACTTATTTATATTAATTTTGGTAACACTTAACAATATATATATACACCTTTTTTTATAGGCTAAATACACATTTTGGTCCTCTATCTCTTAAGTTATTTCCAGATTGGTCCTCTATCATTTTTTAATTCAAAATGGTCCTCTAACTTTTTAAAAAGGTATCAGTTTGGTCCTTTTTTTGATTCAAAATGGTCCCCTAATTTTTTTAAAAAGGACCAAATTGACACATTTTTAGAAAGTTAAGGGACTATTTTGAAATAAAAAAATAATAAAGGACCAATCTGAAAATAACTTAAGAGATAGGGGACCAACATGTGTATTTAGCCCTTTTTATATAAATATAAATAAGCATGGGAAAAAAATACATCCCCGCGGGTAACCGCACCACACCGTCCCCGTTTGAGTGGGTTTTCCTCTTTTTTTGGTTTTGGGGACGGGGACAATTTTTACCCGGTAGGTAAAAGTCGGGAGCGAGGACGAGATGGTAAAACTAGTATCCGCTGGCCCCCGTCCCCGCCCTGACATACTTAAATTACTTAATACTCTTACTATATATATATATATATTACTAAAGATGATTTATCATACAATTTTTAATAATTGTGCTCAAGATGACTTATTACTATTTTTATTATTGTATATAAAATATTTAATAATTTTGTAGATACAACAACAACTTTTAAAATATTTGATAAGGAAATTTTTTTTATAAAAAAGGGAACGGGGATGAGAGTCATTTTATCTCGCCTGACGGGGATGGGGACGGGCATGGTTAGGGTCTAAGATAACGGGGATGGGGATGGTAGGAGTCAAACCCGTTCCTGAACCGCCCCGTTGTCGTGCCTAAATATAAATGATAGTAAATAGTAATGAGATATCCATATAATTATAATTTAATTTTTTGTAGTTATATGTATAAAAAAATAAAATAAAACAATTGAGTAAATACACAAGTTGAATGAGAAAAATGTATAGTGGATAAAAAAATATAATAAAATAAGTTACGAAATAAGTATAAAATATTTAACCATAAAAATATTTAAATGGATAAAAAAATATGTAAATAAATGAAAAACAATTAGTTATAATTAAATATTTTTAAACTTGATTTGTCCAGTATAGGGAATAGACTGCTGGTATGGGTATTAGGTATTTCAATTCTTATATCTTAAACCAGTCTATTGAGGATCTCAAGGTATTGGTGTGATTTTGTCAAACAGCCACCGATATGTTACATTGTGGGGCAAATAGGGTGTCACCTACAAAACACCCTAATGCTTAAATCAGTACCTATTAGTTAATATTGAAGCTCAATGATGAGGTGGTTAACATACCTTATAATGTAGTAAATGAGTAACATTTATAGAGTTGGACTGTGGTTGTGTTTTACGTGGTATATGACAATTCCTTTCTGTAAAGTACAGAGAAAGCTTACACATATATAGACATTCCTGACACCATTGCCAGTATGATTTGGTATGCCCTCGATGAATCCTTTAACCTCTGATATCGGTTCATCTTATGACATCAGTTATCCGGAGTTTTATGGGACTCAAGACTCGTGGAGTTATGTCTGACTGTTGATATGGGTCTTATGATGCTGGTACTGGTATTGGGCCCAAATCATTTGCTCTCTAGTCTATTGAACTGACTTGGGAGTTACTTTAATAGGCTGATGCGTGTTACTCGTGGTGATTTTGTGAAAGTCGATGTTCTTTAAAAATTCCTTACCAAGATAAGAACTCATCATGGTGCAAGAGGCTTATAGATGTTGCTAACCAAATGGCCTCAATAACTCAAGAGGGGGATGAATTGAGTTATAAAAAATTTAATAAATCCTTTGTAAATTTAAGTTTTTTTAAATTATCTTGTAAGGAGAGTGAAAAAGAAGTATTAAATAGATTCAACGTAATATGAAAAGCAAATAGAACAAAGCAAAATAAATAATAGCTTATAAAGTAAATAGAGATAGAGAGGAAGAGAACTTGCACAACACAATATTTATCTTGATTTGGTTACCCTACATCTAGGCCCCAAGTAAATTAACTTGAGATTTTTCACTAAAAAAGAATTTGAGATTTTACAAATAAGCCAATAACAACTCTTGATTCCCTATCAAGATCTTATCCCTCACTTTTTTCTTTTCTCACAATCCCTCTTTTCAAAAGCTATCACCAAAGGATTTACAACATTTTCCTTTGAAAACAACTCTCAACCTAATTTGTGAATGAATTTAAAAAATAAATTTACTCTCTTGATAGAGCACAAATAACAAGTTGAAGCATAAGAATTGATTTGAAATGTGACAAGGATCGCTAATTTAGCTCTCTTGATAAAGCATAAGTAACAAGTTAAAGTGCAAGAAATGTAGCTCTCTTAATAGAGCATGAACAACAATTCAAGCAAATAAGAATCAAAGAAATATTCAATAATAGCTTAAAGGAACAATAAGAATGTCAATACTTGTGTTTTTTGAAAACTCAACAACGAATAATGAAATCAATAATGCATGAGGTAAGTTTTCATGAGTGCCTAGACCTCTATTTATAGCCATTTGGTTGAAAAACTAGTTGTTAGAGGATAAGAGTCAAAGCTCTGAATTGATTTGATTCCATTTACAAAATATCCCTTGATTTTAGCTCTGATCCAAACCAATTTTCAAGTTTCAAACGTGCGCACTAATCGATTAGCCTAATCGATTGTTCTTCCTCTAATCGGTTACATTAATCGATTAAATGCATATCGTTTCATTTCCAAATTATTTATTTATACCTAATTGATTATCCTAATCGATTAATTGCATACTATTTCATTTTCAAATTCTTTATTATACCTAATCGATTAATTACATACTGTTTCATTTTCAATTTCTTTATTATACCTAATCAATTATCGTGCTCATAATCGGTTACCCTAATCGATTAATTTCATACTATTTTTCATTTCTAAATTTTGATCATGATGTCTAATCATTTAGTTTAACTTTATTTTTAAGTATGCATGTTTAAAAACTTTTTAGAACTTCATGATTCATCAGAGTATAAAACTTGCAATGTGTCTTTTTTGCCTTTTCTTGACCAAGCACTTTCTCAATTGATTTGGTCATTTTGGAATCATCAAAACCTAAAAGGCATATACAAATACATTCTCCCCTTTTTGATGATGACAAACATCTCTTAGAGGAATTCTTTAGTGTAAAAATCATATCATATATGACATTCATCAAGATATATCATATCCATCACCATATATAGAATCAAGAAATCATATCAAAAACCACATGTTCACCATACACCATCTTATAAAAAATATGCCAAGAAATCAATCATACATCATCAAGAAATTCACAAAGAAAGAAATCATCGATCATCATATTAGCCCACTAAAGTTACTATCCAACTATTTCTCCCCCTTTGTCATTATCAAAAACATAAAATGGAATCAAGCAATGTAACGCCCCCATATTTATTTATTTATTTATTTATTATTATTATTGTCATTTAATTAAAAATTCTAAAGAATTTTTTTGTAAAATAATTAATTAATAATTCCTTACTCATCAAAGTATTCATTTTCTGCTAAAAGCTTTAGAATCAATCTCATATAACATTTTTAAGGCCGAAAATCCATCAATAATGCAAAATTAGAAGTTTTAAGAAACAGGGGCCTGACACCACGCTACGCATGAGGCCCCAACCGCAAGTAGCAACAATGCTTTTGTCATGGCTTTTAAGTCATTTTACCAACTTCAAAGGGTCATAATTTGCCCGATTCAACTTCAGACCTCACCAAACTTGGCACTATATTACCCCTAATCTGGAGCTGCTGGCGCAGTCCGTTTGCCAAAATTTCATCATATGCGCAAGTTATGCGAAAAAATACATTTAGCCACTTATATGCAAAAACCTATGCACCAAATTACCTAAATGGGCTCCAAACCACCCAAGGCTTATATGCACAATTCCTAAACATTATAAGAAACCTATTGGTTTCTTCTGGTGGTCCTCAAACCCACCAGATCCCAAAATCACCTATTTAGTTTCTAATTCCACCTATTTCTCCTATTTCCTCTATATACGTAACATGCACTAAATCAACCACATACCAATAAGTTCACACATCACATCATCTCATAATTAATGCATACAAAATAGTACCTACCCATATCGAGTAAACCACACAAAATTGGCTTTATGCCATTAATTGCATAATGCATCACATAATTCATAAACTAACTCCAATACCACATATATACCATAACTTCAATTCTTCCTTATCCAATTTCATCATGATCATATATAACCATCATTGCACCACAATCTAGCATCATCAATCAACAAAAATCAAGCATAATGGTCATAACACATTAATCCATAGAATCTCATAACCACATGATGTAGATATCATACATCGAAATACAAGTTATCATCAACTATTACACAATCTATATTTCCATAGCTTTCTTGGCATCAGCTACCCGCTTGGCGCTCCCTCCGGGGCATCAGTGCCTTCCTTGTCATTGGTTACTAAAAGAAGAAAACCACTGTAAGGATGAGTGTTTAGAATATCATAATTAATCTAGAACGGTAAACATAATAAAAAATAACCAATTAAATAAATTCCTATTAATATTGAGTACCTACCGGTTTCGTTATAATTATATACTTATATTCGTTAATTCCCTTAAATTCTTACATATTTGATTCACTACATAAGTCTCAAGAAGCAACATAAATTACATATACACTCATAGAATCACCTTCTATAATAATTTCCATACTAACAATGCATTTCATCATAAATATAACATCATGTTAAACTTAGCATAACTGACTCGCATGCAATATACGCCGCCTAGTATCCGGATACTAAAGGATCGGCCTTCAGCTGAGGGTCTGACTTTGTTAACCAAGTGGCCTTAATTACTCAAGAGGGGTTGAATTGAGTATTAAACATTTTTGTTGGAATGCTTTTGAAATTTATTCTTTTTGTAATCAATTTGATAAATAAGAATAATACATAAAGGAGGAAGTAATAATATCAAATTAATTAGGAAGCTATTTTAGCACTTAGAGAGTAACAATTGATTTTAGCACAATTAATACAAGAATATAACTTGGATTATTTAAACAAATTAATCTAAATGATTAATAAAACAATTTATATCACGTTGTTAGTACACTTTAAATTACCAAGCAAATTAAATCACAATAATAAAGGAGTTTAAGGAAGAAAGATTTGCAAACCGATATAACGAGTTCTACCACACCAGTGTACGTCTCGCCTTCAAGCAACCCACTTGAAGGATTCCACTATTGAGAATTTGAGATACACGCTTTGAGCAATTACAGCTTCTTAGTGTCCCACACTTAAGAACTTAATCCTCACAGGCTAAGAGGGTAACCCACCCAATCTCACAATCTCTTAATTACAAGGTTGAAACCCAACCCGAAAACTCTCAAAGTTTTTGAATATGATTTTACAATTATGACTCTCTCAATAGAGTGGATATACAAATTTTAATCACTTGAAAAATATTTTTCTTCTCTTAGAAAAGGATATACAAATTTAGCACTCAAGAAAATATTTTTCTCACAATATAACTCTCAAAATTATAATTGCAAAGAAGAGAATCAGAGAGCTTTAAGCTTAGAGAATAAGAGAGTAAGAAGAAAGCAAGGAGTTTTTCGTTGCTATGAGGTGTGTTTTCTGCCTTCAGTTTCTTCTCTATTTATAGGCAAAGGAGCATGGTTTCTTTCAATCCTCGATCCTCAATTTAGGTAATCAATTTAAAATCTGTCTGCCTCCATGTTTCCTGCGTGCTTGATTTCTGGCTTGGAGAAGGAGATTGTCTACCTCAATTAATGCAACACCGTTTGAATTCAAGTCTCGAGAGAAATCAGTGCAGTTTGAGTTTTTAAAAATGTGTACTGGTGTTTTCCATGATTTAACGCATGATTTCATTGATGAATCAATTCTTCTAGTTCATTTTTGCATTAGAAACAATGAGTGAATCGATTCCTGGAGGTGATGAATCGATTCCTACATGTGTGAATTGATTCCTACTCTTCCTGAATCGATTCCTGGAGGCTTCACAACGTGTGAATCGATTCCTACAGGGGGAATCGATTCCCAGCCTCATGAATCGATTCCCAATGGCCATGAATTGATTCCTTGCTTCTTTATCACGTGGGAATCGATTCCCAGAGGAGTGAATCAATTCCTGGGCTTCTCCTGGACCTGTTCCCTTAATTTTTATGCATTTTGATATGTTTTGGGTCCTATTTGCATGATACTTTGCATATTTATTTAATCCTTGTTTATTTAACCTTGATCTCCATGCCTTTTAATTAATTGCTTGTACAACATCCTTTGTATTTATCAATTAAATTTCTTGATCCTTCAATTGTTTGTTATTCATCAAAACCCGACTTAGTTCACCGAGTCTGATTTGGCTCTCCACTTCAACCACTGGATAGCTCAACTAGATCATAAAGGACCACGGGAGCAAAAAACGAGGGGCGAATCATACCATCGGCTATCCCACACCACATAATCATATACTCATACATGCTAAATCACATCTCCACTATCTATAAATGATAATCAACAATCATATTTCAACTGGGGCACCCACATCGACCAAGCCCACTAACATGTTGCCATAATGTGCATCAAATCACCATTATTTCATAAATCCACCATCTCATTCATACCCACATAAGCATATACATGTTCAAAACATAATCGTTATGCATTTTAATTCGTGATTCACAACATACTATATATATATATTTACTATAACTCAAATCATCACTTTTTAGTTAATTAGTTAATTATTTCACATATTTTATAGCTTTCACCTCATTTCTCAATTTATTAATTACTAAATCTTACATATAATCCCACATACATATACATATACATATCTAATTATTATCCAAATTCTCGCAACCCATTTCTATTTTGTAATTCCTCCGATCCTAAGATACATACCAATCCTAATTAATTATGACCCAAACACCCCATACCTTGATTCCACGCTTTTTCAAGTTGCTCTCGGTGTCGGTCGCATCCTACAGTCACTTGATTCGCTCCCCCGCTTCCGAATCCAACACCCGCTTCACCGCTTGATCCTCCGACACTCGTTCCGGCACCTAAGAATGTCGAAACACATAACCCACTAGTTTATTATCATCCATAACACTTCAAGAACACTAATTATGCTCTGAGTTAGTGTTTAAATGAAAACCTATGCTCCATAATTCATAATGAAGGTTTGATCATGATGAGAAAGTAAGGGGAATTATGCATTTTAGTTACCCATTGCCTCAAGGTCCATATTCAAGTCCCAAACAACCATTAGATCTCAAAATCATAACCCCTATCATGCTTCTAGGTCACAGTTAGAGAGAGAAAGTAGAGGGAAGAGAAAGAAAATATGAAATGAAGGGTTCCTAAGTGCTTAATTTGCTTCCCCAAAGTCCAACATGCAATTAACTTTAAGAATCCACTAAAAATCACCTTGGGTTGAGCTCCTAGAGCTTGAGAGAAAAAGAGGAGGAAGAAGGGTTGTATATTTGCATGTGTTTCTATTTCTGTTACCCAAACCTTTAATTCTAATTCACGACGCTGACGTTACGCGTCACAATGGTGCTACGCGCCAAGTTTAAAATTTCACCCTGACGCTATGTGCCATTCCTATGCTACGCATCAGGCAGAATCTCTTATTTTCTATTTAAATTCATTTTAAACTCATTTATTTACTTTCTATCCTCTTATTATTATCATTTTAAGCCAAAATATATTTTTATTCATTTTTCTAATTACCAAACACCTGGGATGTTACAAGCAAGGGTAGGGAAAGTAGTATTCAAAACAACATTATCCAATAAGAAAAATGATTAAGAAAGAACAAGTCAATCATAAAAGTGATCAATGATCAAATCAGATATAAGTAGAATAGGAAACTAGAAAACTAATCCATAAGAGGAGGATTTGAAGGAGGTGGAAAATAGATGGAATAAAGCTGAATTTCTCAGAGCTAAGTAATGATTTGTTGTTGAGTTTTTTCAAGCAAATCAAATCGAGCTTCAAAGCGATCTAAGCGACCATTTAGCTGTTGAACGACTTCTAAAATGGCATTGTCTTAAGGAACGAGTCCTGGATTCAAAGGATTTGCAAAATAAGGTTGAGGATTGAAGTCCCAAACTCTAAAATACTGTGACATGCCCATTTTTGCTAGATGAGTAGCAACAATTTCATTCTTGGAAAAAAGCTTTTCCTGGATTTCTCCTTTCAAATCAACCTCAAAAGCCTTAAGTAGTTTGGTTATAAAAGCAATATATGATAGTTTGGAATGATTTTTACTCTTAAACATGTGAGTCTTAATAACATTAATCCAATTAATGGGTTATTCATTAAGCATTGCCCATAAAATCAACACATCATTTTCTTCAACCAAAGCATAATTACCACTTCTAGGGATGAGAGCCTTAACTAATCAATAGTGTAAAAGTTGATTTTCTAGAGATAAGTGACCAACAGTTTTGGTATTTTGATTATCATGATCCTCACGCCATAGAGAAGTCCTAGCATCAATGGGATTATAGTCCCATGATTTATCAGCTACTTTTCCAATAAAGTTAGAATCAATTTTAGGAATAAATCCCATAAGAGAAATTATATGATCAGTTATCTTCATTTCAACCTTCTTAATCGATGTTGTTAAAATACCATCTTTCATTTGTAGAGTTGAATAAAAGACTTTGACAAGTTTGGGGTATATGATTTTCTCACTCATGGTAGCAAAGTCTAAAACACCATGTTTTTCTAAGGTGTTTAACTAGGAAAAGTTTTGATCTTCAAAGAAAGGTTTGGAGAGCCACATTGGTGAAATAATACCTTTGTCAGAGAATTTGGAAAGAAAGTGATCTTCCACTTGCTTTGTGGAGAAGAGTCAAGATTTGTATCCTGGTGCTCTTGATGCGCTGGGTATGTTGGCACATTGCTTCTTCCTTACATGAGATATAATGAAAGGGGAAAAGGGATTGGTGTTTTGGGGATGAGAGCTTGAAGGTTTTGGTAATGGAGTTTGGAGCTTTTGAAGAAGATAAAGAGTGATATGGAGAAAAGATGAGACCTTTGAGAAAAAGATGAGAGATTTAAGTGCTAATAGGGTATGAAAATAAAAGAGGGGAAGGATTCTAGAGGAAAGATGAAGGCTTTGTGAAAAGGTGGGAGTTTTTGAGATTTTGAAGTGAGAGGTCGTGCAAAGAAGAAGATGGAAATATTGTATGTTTAAAGTGCTCGCAATTGTCACAATCGATTACCTTAATAGATTAATGACATTCTGATTATTCTTTGTAAGGCATTAATCAATTACCCTAATCGATTAATCTAATTCTTATGACCTTTCCTTAATCAATTAAGCCAATTCTGTTTGACCTTTGTAACTTCATAATTGATTTCCCTAATTGATTACATCAGTTCTGTTTTACCTCTATAACTTAGTAATCAATTTACCTAATCGATTACATCAATTCTGTGTGACCTTTGTTACTTAGTAATTGATTACCTTAATCGATTAAGTCAATTTTGTTTGATCTTTGCACCTCCTTAATCGATTACCCTAATCGATTATGTTAATTCTGACTTATAAATTTTTGATCAAAACTTTTGGTTGAGGCATTCTTTATTGAGGTATTATCTTATGAAACGTGTGATTCATCTAGACTACCTAATTCTCTTCTAATTCTTATGAAGTTTTCTTTAGTTAAGGGCTTTGTGAATATATCTATTAATTGATCATTTTTTGCCACATGTTTAATAACCCAATCTCCTTTCAACACATGATCTCGAATAAAGTGATGTCAGATTTCTATGTGCTTTGTTCGAGAATACATGACTGGATTCTTTGCTATGTTAATTGCACTAGTGTTATCACATATTTAGGGAACTTGTTTTAGAATTACTCCAAAATTTACAAGTTGTTGTTTTAACCACAGACTTTGTGTACAATAACTTCCAACCGCAATATATTCAGCCTTGGCGGTGGATAAAGCTACACTAACTTGTTTCTTGCTATGCCAAGAGATAAGTGAGCTACCTAGTAGATGGCATGATCTACTAGTACTTTTCTGATTGGTTTTGCACCCTGTGAAGTCCAAATCAGAATATCCAACAAGGATGCAACTTGCTCCCTTTGAGTACCATAGACTAACATTTTGTGTATCCACTAGATATTTTAAAATTTGTTTTACAACAGTTAAGTGAGATTCTTTGGGATGAGATTAAAATCTAGCACATATACACACAATATTCATTATATCAAGATGATTAGCGAGTAAATAAAGAAGAGATCCTATGATACCTCTATATTTGGTGACATCAACTTCTTTTCCTCCTTCATCATTATCGTGATAACATGAGGTACTCATCGGTATGGCAATTACATTTGCCTTATCCATTTCAAACTTCTTAAGAAGTTCTTTGCAATACTTTGATTGACTAATGAATAAGCCATCCTTCCCTTGTTTGACTTGAAGTCCAAGAAAGAAGGTTAACTTACCCATCATTGACATTTCAAATTCTTTCTACATCATGCTTAGAAATTTCTCACACAACAAATCATTAGTAGCACCAAAAATAATGTCATCAACCTAGATTTGTACTAAAAGTATACCTTCTTCTTTACGCTTTATGAAAAGTGTGGTGTCTACTTTTCCTCTTTCAAATTTATTACTCAAGAGAAATTCACTTAATCTTTCATACCAAGCTCTTGGAGCTTGTTTCAAACCATATAATGCCTT
The DNA here is from genome assembly GCA_037962975.1 of Clitoria ternatea. Classification (NCBI taxonomy): domain Eukaryota; kingdom Viridiplantae; phylum Streptophyta; class Magnoliopsida; order Fabales; family Fabaceae; genus Clitoria; species Clitoria ternatea. The sequence goes on from CM075671.1 coordinate 186,050,008, forward strand.
TTTAAGTTTGAACACATGATCTAGGAATTTAAAGTCTTTAAATTCAGGAAATTGTTCAACACACACTTCTTCTTGAATATAGCCATTTAGAAACACACTTTTCATATCCATTTGATATAACTTAAAGTTCACATGACAAGAAAATGTAAATTGTAATCTAATAGCTTCTAGTCTAGCTACGGGTGTATATGTTTCATCGTAATCTATTCCTTCTTGTTAGTTATAACCTTTGGCGACTACTCTAGCTTTATTTCGAGTTATTAGTCCTGATTCATCAAGTTTGTTCCTAAAAACCTATTTAGTTCCTATTACTTGATGATTCTCTGGTCTTGGCATTATTTCTTATACTTCATTTCTTTTGAATTGATTTAGTTCATTTGCATGGTTATTATCCAATGTTCATCTATAATTGCTTTATCAATGATTTTGGGTTCAATTTGTGAAACAAAATCAAGGTGATTACAAGCATTTCTAAGTGAACTACAAGTAATTACCTCTTTGGAGATATCACCTAGAATATTGTCCATTGGATGATGCCTTGGATATATCCATTCCCTTGGCTTGTTCGGTGGCAATTCATCCTATTGTTTGGGAGCTTTATTTTTCTTTATTCCCTTTTCTTCTCTTATGTTCATATCCTTTATTAAACCTGCAAGATCATCAACATTCCCCTTTCTCAGAGACTCTTGGTTATCTTCGTTAAATTTTACATAAATTAACTCTTCTATAGTGCAAGTTCGTTTGTTAAAGACTCGATAAACTTTACTATTTGAGGAATAACCAAGAAAAATCACTTCATTAGACTTAGCGTCAAATTTCCCTAAGTTGTCCTTTCCATTATTATGAACAAAGCATTTGCATCCAAATACATGAAAGTGTGAAATGTTTGGTTTTCTTCCTTTAAAAAGTTCATAGGGGGTTTTCTTTAAAATAGGACGAATTAAACAATGATTTATAACATAGCAGGCTGTATTAACTACATCAGCCAAAAAACTTTTTGGAATCATACTTTCATTTATCATAGTTCTAGCAAGTTCTTCCAAAGATCAATTCTTTCTTTCAACAACACCGTTTTGTTAAGGTATTCTTGGGGCTGAAAAATCATGTTGTATTTCATTCTTTTCACAATATTTTTAAAAATCTTTGTTTTCAAATTTTCCCCATGATCAGTTTGAATGAATGCTATTCTTAAGTTCATTTCATTTTGGACAACTTTTATAAGCTTTTTAATTCTTTGAATGCTTCATTTTTATGAGAGATAAACAATGTCCATGTGAACCTAGAAAAGTCGTCCATTATCAACACAGCGTAGCGATCGCCACCAAAACTTTTAAACGTGATGGCCCAAAGAGGTCCATATGTAAAAGCTGTAAAGGCCTATTTGTTGAAACAATGTTTTTAGTTTTAAAAGAGGCCTTTACTTGTTTTCCCTTATAGCAAGCATCATAGAATTTATTTTCAAATTTTATTCCCAACACTATATCTTTTGAAATCACTTTGTTTAATTGATCTATGTGAATGTGGCCGATCCTTTTATGCCATAGAAATGATTCATCTTCTCTAGAAATAAAGCATTGTGCATCATTTGAAGGTAGACTATCTAGGTTAATTATGTAAATATTATCTATTCTTTGACCAACGAACTTGACTTGATTTTCTTTATTTTCAATCATGCAACAATTGGAATTAAAAGTAATAATGAAGCCTTTATCACATAATTGGATAATGCTTAATAAATTATTTTAATCCTTTAACGAATAATATATCATTAATTGTGGTAGAGAAGTTAGTGCTTACATTTCCATGTCTAAGGATCCTTCCCTTTTTGTTTTCTCCGTAGGTAACATTGCCTTTGTTTTTTGGTATGAATAAAGAGAACTTTGACATGTCTTTAGTCATATGCTTTAAGTATCCGTTATCCAAGTACCAATTGGAGTTAGCCACTTTGAGACATACTTGCAAAACAGAAATTTAGATTTTAGGTACCCTTGGTATGTTAGGTCCTTTCTTATTAGTTTGAGATTTTAAGGTTTCCTTTGAAATCCATACCTTTCTAGAACACTTTTGGATATACCTTTTTGTAAAATAATTTGATGCAATATGACTATGATTTCCGCAATAAAAACATGTTATATGTGTGTATGTGATGATTTTTGGTTTGCTTATGATTATTAAGGGGTTTGTTATAATTCCTATATGGCATACTGTTTGTTCTTTTGAAACACTTGAAATAGTATGACCCCTTTTTCCACGATTTGAACAAACTAAAATGGGTTTGGATTTCTCTTTAGGAGACATAAAAAAGTTCTTGTATTCTTTTACCTCTTGTGACTCTTCATAGCCTAAACTCATTCTATCAAGAGTGTATTTTTGATTACCAAGAAGCATGTTCAAATTCTGCCTTCCATTTGTGAACTTTTCAAGAGTTCCCTTTAAGTCACCAATTTCCTTTTCATATTGTATACACTTATCAAATAACATGTAATCTTCATCTCCATTACAAGTAGTAAGAGTTATATGTGAAGCTAATAATTCCCTATTTTGAATTTTAAGTTTTTCTTTTTCTACATAAGTTTCTTGTAATTCATTTTCAAGCTTTAAAATGGTTTGTTTTAAAGAAGCATACCTTTTTGTTACTAAGATGAATTTATCATGCAATTCACTAAATGCTTCTAAAAGTTCATCTTTGTCAATTTCATTTTCATCATTACTGAAATCATTTAGAATACTGACCTCATCATTTTTAGAGTATGTTATCATGAGGCAAAGGTTAGCAACTTCTTCCTCATTCCTTAGATGAGTCTTCATTGTCTTCTTCCCAAGCTATGTATGCTTTTCTTTTCCCTTTGTTGTCCGTGACCTTTTTCTTAAGGTTTGGATAGTCCACCTTGAAATGTCCTGGCTTACCACATTTGAAATAGTAGAAGAATTAACATTATCTTTAAATGGTTTCTAACCTTAATTTAACGTTTTTCCTTGGAATCCTTTCTTCTTTAAGAATCTCCCAAATCTTTTTATAAGCAACCCAAACTCTTCATCATCAAGCTATTCATGTTTAGATTCTTCTTCTTCCATTGATGATGCTTTGAGAGCTATGTTTATCTTTTCAGTGAGCTTCTTTTCTTATTCTTCTTTGGCTGCCTTCAAATCTTTAAGCTCTTGCTTATGTTCTTGAAGCTTGCCAAATAAGATGGCTAGTGACATAGTGTAGAGATTCATCATTTGCTTCAATACGGTCACCATTGGTTGCCATTCCCTAGTTAAGCTTTTCAACACCTTTTGAATTAGTTCCTTATTGCTACAAGTTTTGCCCAAGATGAGTAAATGATTTATAATAAGAGTAATTAGCCACCAAGTTGTCCTGCTCAGGCTGTCTCTACGCATAACATTTCCACACTAGAGTGATCAGAGTCCACCAAGTTCTCCACACATCATATTATATTACTGGGTACCAAGGACTCACAGGTCATACACATAAATATGGATCCATCTCATCTCATCATTCATATCTCATAATAATGGGACTTGGCTCTCCACGATCATAGTTACACTCCTTCTTTAGTTGAAGTACATTAGGCTTGCCACGGACCGTCTGACATCGAGTGCAAATTTGAGCCATTGGATGCCTGACCTAATCGTACTCCCAAGATCCTACCTGGGGATCGAACGTGAATGTTCTCCAACATACCCCAGTGTATGCTCTCATTTTCACAAAGAATCCTTTTCATGATGCAACATGTATGTTTTAGTTCTCTTTATTACTTTTGACCCTTGAGTATTTATATGTTTTCTACCTCGTAATATTTGTCCTCAAGTTGTTAAGTCCCACATGTTTTTCGGATGTTGTGGGTTATTTTTATTTTAGAAAATATATTGGCTATATCTTGGCTTAAATAACGCCTAGTTATAATAGTAGTAGTAGTAGTAGTAGTAGTAATTTGCATTTTAATAAATTCTTATACAAAAAAATGAGGCGGTAAGGCTGACCATTTAATAGTATAAATAAGAGAAAAGAATATTACATAAGGCGATAAAGCCAACCATTATAATATAGATAACAGTAACGAAACAAAGAAAAATTTAATGCGGAGAGTAAGGCAGAAAAGTTGATCATTATACTCAGTAATATAAATAACAAAAATTAAATAAAGAAAACTGCTGAGAATAAGGCGGCAGAGTCAACCATTATATTCAATAAAATAAATGATAGAAATTAAAAAAAATGTCGAGAATGGCGGCAGAGCCGACCATTATGCTCAATAATAGTAACAACAATAAAAATATATAGTAATAATTTTAATAATAATAATGATAATAAATAATAGTAATAATAATAATAATAGTGTTAATGGTAGTGGTAATAATATATGCTAAATTTTATTTTCTTAGGCATCGGTGTTATGATTGTCGTGCATTAAAAGAAATTCGGTGCTAATATGTTGAAGATAAATATGACGATATGAATGATAATCCACACTCCAAAAATAATTATACCAGATATTTAGACAGAACATGAATTTACATAATGAGGGCCACGTGCTCGTCCCTCCTTATATCCCTATTCACCACGTCTTTCGAGATCTATTCATTGAAACCCATATAGACACCCATGGTCCTTAGTATTTTCATAATTCAATACTTAACATATTCACTTAGTCATTACAATTAGTAACAGTCAACACAACCAATTAATCACATACACGATAATAAAATATTAATAAAATTAAAATAACTTAAAATAACAGTTCTCAAACCTGCCCTTAGAAATGTAAGGACCTAAAAGGTACCTTAGCCCTTCCGAACACGTGGTACACCCCAAGATACCCAAGCATATACCCCCTTACCTGAGGTGTCATACTTTCCTTATACTAGATGAAAGGGCAAAAACTCAACTTTCAATCTGTGGCTCCGATCGACTATCTGTCTTCATTATTGGACATTACGCGATGATTAGAGCCTGAATACACCAACATGAAAATGATCAGACAGAGGGAGATAGTGGTGGCGTGGTGGTTGCCCATGGTGGTGAAGAGTGGCTAGAAGCGACTATAATTGAAACTGACTGGTAAAAATCAAATAAAATAATGATCGGAGGTCACCGAGATGAAGAAAGGTGGATTTCAGAGGCTGTGGAGGTCGTGGGTGGCTATGGAGGCCGTGGTTAAGGGGTTTATTCAGGTGGTGGATGTAACACCCTCGGTTAACTAGGACAAATCCTTCTGTTGGGTTATCCTACTCAATTAAGAGGTTACAAATTTTTAGAAAAAGTAGGAATTTTTTTTGTACACAAGTAAAATAATGGCAGATCAGTAGAAGCAAGTATTAGCTTACCTACATAGTCATTCATAAACTACAAGTGATTGTACTCTTAACAGAATGGGGCACGCAGGCACCCTTAGATATATATATATATATACAGTCATCCATTGTCTTACTATTTAATTAAAGATAGGTTTAACTATCTGCATCCTACGCTTACTGAGCACTCCCAGCTGGTTCAACTTACTGTTGCTCCTCGTATTCTGATTCCTGGTTCCCTAGCTCCACTGTTATTAATAAGCAGAAAGGGGTCAGTATATACTCCGGACCCCGAGGGTTCCCAGTGCAGGCATACCCAGTAAATAAGTAATTTAATACAATTAATTCAAAAAACACATGTACCATTTATGGAAATCAATAATGTTATCATGTAATGCATGAGTTAGGTTTATTATGAATTATCTAATGTTTAAATCTCATGATGCATATGGGCCCAAAAAACCAATCTATCATCATCATCATCATCATTCTCATTATCTCATCCATTGGAAGTTGTCCTACTTAGGCTGTCCCTGGGCACAATGTTTCTATACTAGAGCGATCGAAGCCTACCAAGTCCCTTCTAACCATTACATCATCATTGTAGGGTACGAATGGACTTACAAGTCCTAATCAATATGGATCCACATCTCTTTATCATTCTTAACATATTATCATGGGACTTGGCTCTACACGATTATAGTTACATTCCGTCATTTAGTCAAAGTACACCAGGCTTGCATCGTCTCACCCGGCTTCAGGCGCGACTATGATGCCATTGGATTTCTGTCCCGGTTGTACTCCCAAGATTCTCCTCAGAGATTGAATGTGAATATCCTCCAGCGTACCCCATTGTATGCTCTAGTTTTCACAAGAATCCTTTTCATGATACAACATGCATATTTTAGTTCTTTTTATTACTTTTGACCCCTGGGTATTTGTGTGTTTCCTACCACGTGATATTTATCCTCAAGTTGTTAGGTCCCACCTATTTTTCAGATGTTGTGGTTCATTCCCATTTCATTTAGAAAATATACCGGCTATATCTTAGCTAAAATATCGTTCAGATTGGAGAGTAAATAATGTGTTTCTTAAAATAATAATAGTAAGAAAATAATACTATAATAATAATAATAAATAAAAATAACAAGGCAGGGCCAACCATTATAATACAAAAATATAAACAAAATTTTAAAATAAGTAAAGCAAATTGTGGAGGATAAGGTGATAGAGTCATCCATTATATCTAGTACTAATAATTTAAATGATAGAAAATAAATAAATAAATAAATAAATAAAGAACATTGCAAGAGTGATGGCAGAGTCGACCATTATGCTCAAAATATAAATGATAGAAATTAAATAAGAAAATACCAAGAGCAGCGGCGAAGCTGACCATTATGCTTAATAATAGAAATACAAAAGTTGAACAAGAATAAACTACAAAGAGCGGCGGCGGAATCGGCCATTATGCTCAATAGTAATTAATAATAATAATAAAATAATAATATAATAGTAGTAGTAGCATTGATATAGAAGGTAGTAATAATAATTTTTTGTTTTTTTTCTTAAGTATCGGGGTTAATGTGTTGAGGACAAATATAACGATATGGATAGTCGTCCACACTTCACAATAATTATTATAACTTTGGACATAACATGAATTTACATAATAAAGCCCACATGCCCGTCGATCCTTATATCCTTATTTATCATATTTTTCAAAACTCATTTAACGGAGTCCACATAGACACCCATGGTCCTTAATGTTTTCATAACTCAGTACCTAACATGTCTACTTAATCATCACGATTAGTAATAGCCAACACAACCAATCAATCACATACACGACAATAAAATATTAATAAAATTTAAGTAGTTTATTTTAACGGTAGGAAAATATCTTAATTTTTAACAACAATTCTTGAACCTACCCTCGGATAGGTAAGGACCAAAGGTTCCTTAACCTCGGTTCACCCTAGGATACCCAAGAATATAGCCCCTTACTTGAGGTGTCGTATTTTCTGAATACTAGATGGAGGGGTGAAGCTCAACTTTTAAACTGTAGCTCCGATCGGCGATCCGTCTCTGTAGTTGGACTCTACGTGATGATCAGAGCCTGGAATAGCCAACATGCAAATGATCCATCAAGAGGTGAGGGAGGTGGCGTCAATGGCTACCCATGGTAGTGGAGGGTTGTTCACGGTGACTAAAGTTGAAACTGATCGGTAGAAATGAAAGGAAATGAAGATCGGAGGTTGTAAGAAGAAAGAACGATGAAAACGGAGGTCATAGGGAGTCGTGGGTGGTGTTAGAAGTCATGTGTTTGGGGCTGTTTTAATGGTGAGGATGGTGGTTTGTGGTGGTTTTGGGCGGTGGAAGTGGCGAAGGAAGAAGAAGGGTGAAAGTTCGCGGTGGTTGGATGTGGTTTTGACTAAGAACAAAGGTGGTTTAGGAGGTGGAGTTTCACGTCAATGGAGGAGAGGGAGAGAGAACCAGCGTGATGGAGGGGAAGAAGAGAATAAACACTTTGTGGAGGGGGTCTGAGGTCCTATTTATAGGAAAATCTGGCCATCAGGTCTAGATTTAATCGGTACTGGATGAAACCCTAGTTACGATTTTTAACACTTAACTTGGAGAGAAAAAGTGACTTTTTGCTATGGCCAAAATCTAAAAGAGTTGCATAAGAATGGTAAAGTCTTTAGGCACCAAAAAGATAAGCATGAATCCACATCTAAACCACAATCCTCTAGATCTTCTACCATAAAATGTTTTAAATGTCTTGGTAGAGGTCACAATGCTTCCGACTGTCCAACAAAAAGAACCATGATTTTGAAAACAAATGGAACCTACTCAAGTCAATTAGAGTCTGATTCTGATAATCACACATCAAGTGATGACTCAAGTAGTGATTCCTATGATAGTGATTATATTTTAGGGGATGATGGTGAGCTATACATGATTAGAAGATTGCTTGGTAGTCATGTTAAGCTAGATGACACTACACAAAGAGAGGACATCTTTTATACAAGATGTTACATAAATGACAAACTATGTTCTCTCATTCTGGATAGTGGGAGTTGTGCGAATGTAATGAGCCAAAGATTAGTACATAAGATGGGCTTAGAACTAATAGATCATCCTAGACCTTATAAGTTACAATGGCTTAATAAAAAAGGGGAAATGTTAGTTAATAAGCAAGTTGTAACATCCTAAAAATTAATTAAAGTTAAACCCGGAACAGGGGAAATTTTTCCCAAAATAATCATGAACAACCGGGCCATTTATTTAGAAAACACCTGGATCTATAATAAGCCACTCTCATATATGAAGATATGAGAGCCAGGTCCAATGACCAAGAAGAACCGGGTCCAAATAAATAAGAAAGGGAAAGGAAAGGCAAGAAGAAGGAAAAACCGACTAGAAGCAGCCTAAGGGAAGAGCAGCCAGCAAACAAGCAAAGGCTACACCAGTGCCCACTCGCTCAAGCGAGACACAGGTCCGCTTAGGCGAGACGCCCAACTCGCTCGGGCGAGCACACATTCGCTTAAGCGAAACCGACCCCAAGCCTTCCGTTGAAGATACACGTGCTGGAACGAGAACTCACTCGTTGAAGTGAGAAGTCACACTCACCCGGTATTCCTTCACTCGGGATTCAGTGTTCTCATTCACTCGGGATTGCTCCATCATATTATACTTGGTCATTTCTTTTCTATCCTCAAGGATCACATATAATCCACTCGGAAATGAGGGGTATCCCTCTCGGGATCCCAAAACCTTCCACACTCGGAATATTTCCCACTCAACACCACTCGGTATAATTCAACCTCGAGTCACTCGGTAAACATCAACCATTTAGCACTCGGCATATTCGAACTCCCTCACATAGAGAATACATAGGCTTCCTCTCAGCCATAAATCACTCGGTCTAATCTTGACCATCCATCACTCGGTTAATACTCATACTTCCCTTTACCCGGAGAAATCACAACATCAAGTCTCACTCGGACTTATGAAATACTTAACCACTCGGGGAAAACCATTAAGTCGAGTCCCACTCGGATTCATTCCATACTTAACACTCAGAATACATATTACCTTATTCACTCGGAATAGGTTCCCATATTCACTCGGATACATTCATAATTCATACACTTAGAATATAATCAATCTAAGTCATTACAACAACTCTCCTCTCGGAAGAGGATCACTCGGATTTCCACTCGGGATACTCGAATCATTCCCCACTCGGGGTTTCCACTCGGAATTATCTAAACCCTTTCCCGCTCGGGATCTACACATATTTTTCACTCGGAACAATCAAGCCTAGCATTACTCGGAAATTCTCCCATTAATCCTACACAGAATAGGTTCGCCAAGAGATTTCTCAGAATCCTTTTTAAGTCTTCTCCGCTCGTAAAAGAAGGCCAACACTATAGCTTCGCTCGGAACGGCTCAGATAATAATAATCCACTCGTAATTCATCACCTTAACATTATTTATTCAACATCACTTCACAACCAACACAATGTATATTACCACTATAACCACACACATATGGATATACAGACATACACTCGGATACCTATTATCCCAGCATTATTCATTCACCAACACTTGTTATTCGATGCAAATAACACCATACCCATGTAAAATATATATTTATATATATACGTGTATATACGTGTACTTGTTTATAATTCTGATAGGTATTGCTCAAAAACAATAAGTTAGTTATCCTATTACATGAGAGCCGGCCAAGGCTACACTGACCAGACATAATAAATACAATATAAGCACTCAACAGTCGGAGTGCACCTCACTCGGACTTGAGGCCCGATCATCACTTCCGAGTCCAACCTACACATGCTGGAAAATGGTGTAGGGGTGAGCTTTCACATATAAAATGATAGCTATTGACTCGGATTATACCTCAATCCTCAATTATACAATTTACATGACTCAATCCACAATAATATATATACACGGCCAAATAATATAGGAGTCATACAACAGCATCCATTCAGAGATTACACAGTAACATATATTCTCTATCATAACAACACGTCACACTCGGCACAGCATCAATACATAGATATGTATTCAGTCGTAATTTACTCAATCATTCAAATCCATGCAATCAGGTTAGCCTCAATAACAATGCTCATACCCCCATGCATGCGGATCCGACTTAAACAGTGATTTCAGTGTAGATTCCTTCCCTGCCTCTCATCCATTAGCCCTTTCCGTGTGGTACCGGTCTTCCAAAGACGTCTCAAGACTTAACTCTAGCTCCCTCGGCTACCACGGGCCCTCACGGATCTGGCCAGGAATCTGTATTTGAAAGTCACCTCATAGGGCTCCTGACCTCCCATGGGTCACCCTTTTCTCATACATGCAGTTTCATGCAATTCCACACAGCATTTAGATTCACTCGGAATTCCACAGTTTCATCACAGCATCACAAGCGTTTATCATAGTAACTCATAACAAGTAAATCAGGGTAACAACATTACAGTACACCACTCGACGTTCTTAATGAAACCAGCATGCACATCAACACAACACATAAAGCAAAACACCCGGAACCCGTCCATAAACCATGCATTTGACATGTAAGGCGCCCCCTATCTACTGTCGGGGTTCAGAGACTCCTCGAGTTGCAATGCTGACCGATCACCCTTCTGTTACTCCTCCTCCACCAGCCTTCGAACTCAGCGTTGATCCTGGGCCAGAGTTGCTCTTTCCTCCAACGGGTTCGTCTCCCCTATGGCTCTAAGGTACTTCTAGCATAGCCTTCCAACTGGGACACTAACAGCTCCAAGTGGAAGAAGAAGGAGGGGGAAGAAGGTGACGGAGAGGAAGAAGAGGACAGGGAGTGGAACAGAGCCACGTTGATGTTCCTCCCAGAAGCTCTCGACTCTCACACTGTTCGACGCGAATGAGAGTGAAGAAGAGAAAACAGGGAAAGGAGAGACCAGATGCACGCACAAGAAGAGCTGTCCAGCGTGAATTAATGAAGGAAAGAGAGAGCTGAAGTTGTCTTATACCCTTAGGGACACATGTGTCCTTTCGCCTGGCATTATCATTATTATTATCATTATTTATTCAATCATTTTCTAGCCAATCAGCAATTAGTTTAATTATTCATTAATCCTAATTCTACAGTTAACCCTTAATTAATGGCTTAGTCTCAATCGGTAATAAAATAAAAAAAATCGGGATGTTACAGTTCTCCCCCTCTCAAAAGAATTTCGTCCTCGAAATTCAAACACATGCTTAGTCTCAATGAACCACTCGGAAAATCACTGCCATACCACAATAAGCAATTACACATCTATGTACCTCAAGTATTCATCCATTGCTTAAATTCCAGTCGGTATAATTGGCTTCCAAAGCAATTTACAGACCGCTCCACTCAGAAAACCGAGACATCATTCTTAACACATTTCCACTCGGAAGTGTCATCATTGATTCAGAATAACATTCCTTTCTTTCACTCAGACTACCTCAACAAACGGATCGGAATACCACAGTCACGCTCCGACTGTAACTCTTCGTTTCTCAACGTTTCCGACTGCTTTACAATTTCTAATCAGCATAAATAAAACAACTCTTCATAGTCTTCATTACATTCGGGATTCCATTTCCCACGTAGTTACCCCCATTCAACTCTGCCAGTTCACCCTAGCCATTGGTACTTTCCAGTTCTTTGGCCTCTCGGCCTTACACTCTCAACACCGATCGGCGTATTTACACCATCAGGTTCCCCGACTCAATGAGTCACTCAGCACGACAAAGAGCTCATACAAAGCATAGGCTCGACATTGGGTCACATGGGACACATTCTAGATGTTATTCAACCAATTGGGAAGAATCTAGTCGGTAAACAACATTACCGACTCCCTATAATACCCACTACCGATTGATTCATCTCAGATTAAGCTCTCGGATTTTCAAAATTCGACCATAAAATTTCTTTCTTAACCAAAATGAACACTCAAACGAATTCCCATATGCTTCAATTAGCACACTTGCCTGGATTTGCCTCGTACAGGCACCACACTCGGTTCTAACATCTCAGATTCTTAACCATTCCTTCGGCTAACTTCATGCCTATAACCCAAGAATGTCACTCGGCCCTCTCACTCAAAAATATCAATCGGGGTTTTAAGGGCAGTTCTCATCCGGAAATCCTTCCACTTGCAAAATTTACTCGTAATTCAAGCCTACCTTGAAACCAACCTGAGTTCAAGCCCAGCAGTCCCAAACGCTGACCTGAGTACGATTTCAAATAAATCCTTCTCTTGGATATCTACTCCCCTTGGAGACCCTTCACTCGGAGACTTTCTATTTACCCAATTTCCACTCGGAACACAGGCCCACTCCAAATATAAATCTGAGTTCAAACTCAGCAGCTCAACATCACCCGAACACAGCTATAAATAAGTTTACCGCTCGGTATCTACTCTCCCCCCTTGGGTAATTCACTCGAAAACTTGCACACTCGAAGTTCCATTTTCCAACCAGAAGTACTTTTCTCCTGGATAGAGATCACTTGGTGGAACATCACACGGGTATTAGGAATTCCACACTTTGATGCCTTTCCACTCAGAACCGCTCCACACGGTACCATCCACTCGGAAGTGGTACACTCCGAGACACTTCACCCGAAATTCACACGACTCGAATATTTCACTTTGATTTTGCCTAACACAGAAGTGCCATTCGGACACAGCTCCTTATTGATGACCAAAATGATGCTTCACTCGGAACATCATAATTTTCACTCAGCAATTCTTTCTCCCAGAAGGATTTCACTCAGAACTATCTCCATTTCCACACACTCGGAATATATTAATCTTTCCCGAGCAAACCCTCACCTTATAATTTATCTTGGCTCAAGATCCTGGTCCCCTCGTTAAACTTACAGTATCACTCGGTTAACCTTATAAAACTCCAATTCCAGTGACAGGCTTGATCACCCATCTATTTCAATAACTACCCTCATTTCAGTAGTCAATTCATACCCAATAATCTCTGATCCTCCCGGAGGTAAACACATCAAGGTTAAACAACCCCTCTATCCTCATTTGATACATAACCACCTGTTATTCACTTAATACAACTCTCATGTTCACTCAGAACAGCCTGATAGACTCACCATCACCATAAGCAGCTACAATTTCACCTGCCCGACTCATGAATTGCTGCATCCAACTTATAGGATGACGTCTCATTCTTATAGGGTTACAACAATTACATAGTCACTGCAACGTGTACGCTGCCACAATACCCATGGTATGAAGAGTCATCTCAGAACAGCATGCCTCACACTGACCAGACTTACTCAACTAATACTAATTCACACGGAAATTAATGGCAAATCACGCACACACATTGTAAGCAATACATCTACATCAACATCATCATTATGCACCACATAGGATACATCACGCAACAGCAATCATGAAAATCATTTATCACTTCTGTAAAACTGTACAATGACATTAGGCCCCCGACCTATACAGGACATATACCTCATCATAAAATGGCATATCAACAATCGGCTTTTCAGCCCATACCGAATAAATACCTCTTTTCTTTAAAATCTCCTTCATCACAAACCATGACCCAACAGCCTTATAATCCCTCATTTAATCACTCGTCACATGCCACCAATCACTTTTAAGCCTAATGATTCATCGAGCATAAACACAATCCAGTGGGGTTCAATCATCACAATCATTACTCTCAGTACTAAAAGTACTCGGGTTTCAACCCTACCATCACTATCAATCGGGTATCCCATTTACTATCTACACTTCACCTTAAGACAATTTAGCTTCAATAATTCAGTATACCATTACATACTCAGCTCAATAATCCATAAGGTCAGTCAGATTATCCGACTCAGAATTTCCAGTGGTTACCTAATACACCCACAACATCCAGTTGCCACCGAGCCCAGATCACCATAGCGTCTAATTCCACAAGGTCTGACTATATAAGATCACATCAAATCCAATCGGTTTTCTACACATTATAGGTCACAATTCAATCAATAATTCACTCGGTTGTCAACCATAACACCGAGTCTAACCCAAATCACCACACAATAAAATCATCACACAATGGTAATTCAAGCCTCAATGAGTTACTATGCAATTGCTTTACTCGGGCTCAACAACTCACAAGATTAATAAATTATCAGACTTAGAATTCCTAAGGGGGTCACCATTTACCCATCGTGGGTCACACCCAAAATATCCTAATATTATAAATCCTAATACCATCCACTCGGTTTTCACACACCAAAACCGAGATAGTATTCAAATCAAACAGGTATTCTATTTCACATTCATTCATTTATGATCATGCCCAATTAACTGGGTCACCATACCTAGTGGTCCAACATCTAATCCATCATTCGCTCGGTTTCTTCAATCACCACCGAGACACAATCCCAATTTAACAATCTGCAACCAATCATTTACATCATATACCATATAGAATTCACGCGCCAAGGGTATAAAACATCCTTTAAAAATGGCATAACCAATCACAGAATTTAAATTTAACCCACTAGAGGGTTCCTTCAATATTATTCACTCAGCTAACTCAACATATGAGTTCTAATCCATTTAATCAATATGTCTCAACTACGAGCCACTATCATGGCCCACCAAGAGATCAAATCAATTAATCAGTTTCAATGTACCTGAAGGTTTCAACGCCTTTCCTTCTATTTCCTCTCTCATTCAACCCCACACTTAGAACAATTCTTATTCAATAAATGGCCGAACCAGGGTAGTAACAATCCTCTACCCCCAAATCAACATCCCTACAGTAGTACCCCTCACTACTGTCCACAACAAAACACAAAAGCATAGAATCACACAAATCATGATTAATCATGTATCGAATTCAACAGAATACTACAGGCAATGACGACAATCGGTCATATTGCACACAACCGCCCACTCACAGTAGGCAAACCTTGGCCATGGACCTTTTGGTCTGCTCTGATACCAAAATGTAACATCCTAAAAATTAATTAAAGTTAAACCCGGAACAGGGGAAATTTTTCCCAAAATAATCATGAACAACCGGGCCATTTATTTAGAAAACACCTGCATCTATAATAAGCCACTCTTATATATAAAGATATGAGAGCCAGGTCCAATGACCAAGAAGAACCGGGTCCAAATAAATAAGAAAGGGAAATGAAAGGCAAGAAGAAGGAAAAATCGACCAGAAGCAGCCCAGGGGAATAGCAGCCAGCAAACAAGCGAAGGCTACACCAGTGCCCACTCGCTCAAGCGAGACACAGGCCCGCTTAGGCGAGACGCCCAACTCGCTCGGGCGAGCACACATTCGCTCAAACGAAACCGACCCCAAGCCTTCCGTTGAAGATACACGCGCTGGAGCAAGAACTCACTAGCTGAAGCGAGAAGTCACACTCACCCGGTATTCCTTCACTCGGGATTCAGTGTTCTCATTCACTCGGGATTGCTCCATCATATTATACTTGGTCATTTCTTTTCTATCCTCAAGGATCACATATAATCCACTCGGAAATGAGGGGTATCCCTTTCGGGATCCCAAAACCTTCCACACTCGAAATATTTCCCACTCAACACCACTCGGTATAATTCAACCTCGAGTCACTCGGTAAACATCAACCATTTAGCACTCGACATATTCGAACTCCCTCACACAGAGAATACATAGGCTTCCTCTCAGCCATAAATCACTCAGTCTAATCTTGACCATCCATCACTCGATTAATACTCATACTTCCCTTTACCCGGAGAAATCACAACATCAAGTCTCACTCGGACTTATGAAATACTTAACCACTCGGGGAAAACCATTAAGTCGAGTCCCACTCGGATTCATTCCATACTTAACACTCAGAATACATATTACCTTATTCACTCGGAATAGGTTCCCATATTCACTCGGATACATTCATAATTCATACACTTAGAATATAATCAATCTAAGTCATTACAACAACTCTCCTCTCGGAAGAGGATCACTCGGATTTCCACTCGGGATACTCGAATCATTCCCCACTCGGGGTTTCCACTCGGAATTATCTAAACCCTTTCCCGCTCGGGATCTACACATATTTTTCACTCGGAATAATCAAGCCTAGCATTACTCGGAAATTCTCCCATTAATCCTACACAGAATAGGTTCGCCAAGAGATTTCTCAGAATCCTTTTTAAGTCTTCTCCGCTCGTAAAAGAAGGCCAACACTATAGCTTCGCTCGGAACGACTCAAACAATAATAATCCACTCAGAATTCATCACCTTAACATTATTTATTCAACATCACTTCACAACCAACACAATGTATATTACCACTATAACCACACACATATGGATATACAGACATACACTCGGATACCTATTATCCCAGCATTATTCATTCACCAACACTTGTTATTCGATGCAAATAACACCATACTCATGTAAAATATATATTTATATATATACGTGTATATACGTGTACTTGTTTATAATTCTGATAGGTATTGCTCAAAAACAATAAGTTAGTTATCCTATTACATGAGAGCCAACCAAGGCTACACTGACCAGACATAATAAATACAATATAAGCACTCAACAGTCAGAGTGCACCTCACTCGGACTTGAGGCCCGATCATCACTTCCGAGTCCAACCTGCACATGCTGGAAAATGGTGTAGGGGTGAGCTTTCACATATAAAACGATAGCTATTGACTCGGATTATACCTCAATCCTCAATTATACAATTTACATGACTCAATCCACAATAATATATATACACGACCAAATAATATAGGAGTCACACAACAGCATCCATTCGGAGATTACACAGTAACACACATTCTCTATCATAACAACACGTCACACTCGGCACAGCATCAATACATAGATAGGCATTCAGTCGTAATTTACTCAATCATTCAAATCCATGAAATCAGGTTAGCCTCAATAACAATGCTCATACCCCCATGCATGCGGATCCGACTTAAACAGTGGTTTCAGTGCAGATTCCTTCCCTGCCTCTCGTCCATTAGCCCTTTCCGTGTGGTACCGGTCTTCCAAAGACGTCTCGAGACTTAACTCTAGCTCCCTCAGCTACCACGGGTCCTCACGGATCTGGCCAGGAATCTGTATTTGAAAGTCACCTCATAGGGCTCCTGACCTCCCACGGGTCACCCTTTTCTCATATATGCAGTTTCATGTAATTCCACACAGCATTTAGATTCACTCGGAATTCCATAGTTTTATCATAGCATCACAAGCGTTTATCATAGTAACTCATAACAAGTAAATCAGGGTAACAACATTACAGTACACCACTCGACGTTCTTAATGAAACCAGCATGCACATCAACACAACACATAAAGCAAAACACCCGGAACCCATCCATAAACCATGCATTTGACATGTAAGACGCCCCCTACCTGCTGTCGGGGTTCAGAGACTCCTCGAGTTGTAATGCTGACCGACCGCCCTTCTGTTACTCCTACTCTACCAGCCTTCGAACTCAGCATTAATCCTGGGCCAGAGTTGCTCTTTCCTCCAACGGGTTCGTCTCCCCTATGGCTCCAAGGTACTTCCAGCACAACCTTCCAACTGGGACACTAACAGCTCCAAGTGGAAGAAGAAGAAGGGGGAAGAAGGTAACGGAGAGGAAGAAGAGGACAGGGAGTGGAACAGAGCCGTGTTGATGTTCCTCCCAGAAGCTCTCGACTCTCACACTGTTCGACGCGAATGAGAGTGAAGAAGAGAAAACAGGGAAAGAAGAGACCAGACACACGCACAAGAAGAGTTGTCCAGCGTGAATTAATGAAGGAAAGAGAGAGCTGAAGTTCTCTTATACCCTTAGGGACACATGCGTCCTTTCGCCTGACATTATTATTATTATTATTATTATTATTATTTATTCAATCATTTTCTAGCCAATCAGCAATTAGTTTAATTATTCATTAATCCCAATTCTGCAGTTAACCCTTAATTAATGGCTTAGTCTCAATCGGTAATAAAATAAAAAAATCAGGATGTTACACAAGTCTTAATCAACTTTACCATAGGTAAATATAATGAAAAAGTCAATTGTGATGTAGTACCTATGGAGGCAACTCACATTCTTTTAGGAAGACCTTGGCAATTCGATAGGAAGGTTATCCATGAGGGGTTCACTAACACCCTCACCTTCAAGTTAGATGGTAAAAAGATAGTTTTACACCCCCTAACTCCACAACAAGTAGCTAAAGATCAACTACAAATGAAACTTAAAAGAGATAGAGATTTAGGATCTTCTTTCTCTAATCATATAGAAAAATATAAGAAAAATAAAAAAGAAGATAAAGGAAAAGGAGTTGTCATCTATAATGACTCTAGAGCCAACTTTTTGGCCAATAAACATGATGTGAAACATGCTATGTTTTCACACAAACAATGCTTGATCATGTAGGCAAAAGACATCCCTAGCACTTCTTTGTTCTAAATGGGCTCTTCCTCCCTCCTTTGCCTAACGGGATACAAAACACTTAAGTGAATTCAAAGCTCTCTTCCCTAAGGACATTATTAGGGGCATTAAGCACCAAATAGACTTAATTCCTAGTGCTAGTCTTCCAAATAGACCTACATATAGGTGCAACCCAAAGGAAAGCCTAGAAATAGAGAACCAAGTGAATGAACTACTATCTAAGGGTTGGATTAGAGAGAGTTTAAGCCCTTGTGCTTTACCCATTTTGCTAGTTCCTAAAAAAGATGGTTCATGGAGAATGTGTACGGATTATAGAGCCATAAACAACATAACCATCAAGTACAGACATCCAATACCTAGACTTGATGATATGCTTGATGAGCTTAGTGGTTCTACTATATTTTGTAAGATTGATCTTAAAAGTGGCTATCACCAAATAAAAATCAAAGAAGGAGATGAATGGAAAGCCACTTTTAAAACCAAACTTAGATTATATGAGTGGTTAGTTATGCCTTTTGGCTTGACTAATGCACCAAGTACTTTCATGAGACTCATGAATCATGTTTTGAGGGAATTTATTGGGCATTTTGTTATGGTCTACTTTGATTACATTTTGATTTAGTGTGATGCTTCAAATGTGGGAATAGGAGCCGTCCTATTGCAAGAAGGTCACCCCATTGCTTTCTTTAGTGAAAAGCTTAATAGGGCAACTCTCAACTATCCCACATATGACAAAGAGTTCTATGCATTAATTTGAGCCCTTCAAACTTGGGAACCCATAGTGATCACCAATCACTAAAATTTATTAAAGGGCAACATAAGTTGAATAAGAGACATGCTAAGTGGGTTGAGTTCTTAGAAAAATTTCCATATGTTATCAAGTACAAAAATGGAAAATCTAATACTATGGCTGATGCTTTATCAAGAAGGCACTCTTTACTAGACTCTCTTGGAGCCAAAGTTATTAGACTTGATGAGATTAAGACTTTGTATCCAAGTGACCTTGACTTCTCAAACATATTTAACTCATCTTCCACTTCTTCATCTTATAAAGGCTTCTACATTCTAGATTGCTATCTCTTTAAAGCCAATAGACTTTGCATTCCTAGGAGCTATTTAAGAGATTGTTATTAAGAGAAAGCCATGGAGGAGGCTTAATGGGCCATTTTAAAAGAGACAAAACTTTAGCCATTTTACATGAACACTTCTATTGGCCTAAAATGAAAAAAAGATGTTCAAAAACATTGTGCTAGGTTTATTGTATGTAGGAAAGCTAAATCTAAACTTTCACCTAGTGGTCTATATACACCATTACCTACACCTAGTGTACCATAGATGGATATATCTATGGATTTTGTGTTGGGCTTGCCTAAGACCCAAAGGGGAATGGATTCTATCTTTGTAGTGGTGGATAAGTTTAGTAAGATGGCTCACTTCATCCCTTGTCATAAGGTAGATGATGTTAGTCATATTGCTAAACTCTTCTTTAGAGAGATTGTAAGACTTCATAGTGCTCTTAAAACTATCATTTTTGATAGGGACACCAAATTCCTAAGCCATTTTTGGAAAACTCTTTGGTCAAGGCTAGGAACGAAGCTTCTCTTTTCTACCACCTGTCATCCTTAAAGAGATGGCCAAACTGAGGTAGTAAACAAGACCATTTCTTAACTTCTTAGGGTCTTAGTGCATAAAAATATTAAATCTTGGGATGAGTGTTTACCCCACATTGAATTTTCCTATAATAGGGTACAACACTCAACAACTAAGCATAGTCCCTTTGAAGTTGTGTATGGTTTTAATCCTCTCACACCTTTGGACCTTTTGCCTATTAATGTTTCTGTCTCTGTTCTTCACATGGATGGAGAGGCAAAGGCCAAGTTTATTAAAGATTTTCATGAGAAGGTTAAAAACCAAATACAAACTAAAAATGAACACTATGCTCGTTGTGATAATAAGAAAAGAAAGGAAGTCACCTTTGAGGTTGGAGATTGGGTTTGGCTACATCTTAGAAAGGAAAGATTTCCAAACTTGAGAAAATCTAAACTCGACCCTAGAGGTGATGGCCCTTTCTAAATAATCAAGAAAAGGAATAATAATGCCTATGTCCTTGATTTACCAAGAGATTATGGTGTGAGTACTTCATTCAAAGTGTCTGACTTATCTCCTTTTGACTTAGATGAAGAGGATGATGCCTTAGATTTGAGGATAAATCCTGTCAAAGAGGGGGAGCATAATGAGGACACACTAAGGGAAGACCCTCACTCTATCTTAGACAAAGGACTAGAGGCTTACAAGGGTCCCCTCACAAGGGCCAAGTCTAAGAAAGCTAAAGAGAGCATCCATAAAGCCTTGTCATCCTTCCTCTCTTTGCTTAGTGGGCCCAAGCCCAAGGGAGACACCATGAGGATCTACTTACTTTAATCTTGTAACATAAGTCATAATTAGATTCTCTAGACATTATTTTTTATTTGGACCTTGCTAGGTCAATTAGGCCACTTTAGGGCCATGTACTTTCACTTTGGGCCATGTATAGGCCATGTTCTTTCCTTGTTTGTACTATTGGGCCTTGGATCCATTATCCAAGCCCATTTCTTCTCCCTTGGCCCAAATATAGAAAGGCTATATAAGGGAGCTCTCCTTTATAAATTCACACAATAATAATCATTTTGAGATTTTTCACCTTGAGTGCAAATTTTCTAGAGTGAGAAGCTCTTCCTTCTCTCCAGGATTGAGTCTCTAGAGCAAGCTCTTATCCAAGAGGATCCTCTCCCTCTTGGTGGCGAGAATTAGGGAGTTATCTTCCCTTGGAAGTGGCCTCCTACCTTCACCTTCCATTCCTCCTTCCATTCCTTTTATCTTGTCCAAACCACTTCATTTTCTCTCTTTTCTTCCACCCAAATTTCGTCCAATTCTTTAGAGTTTTCCCTTTATCTTGTTTCAGTTTCAACATTGAGAAAAGGATTTAACTATGGCTTGAAGGAAGAACAAGGAAATGAGCCAATATCTACCTTCTCTTAAGGAGCTTGAAGAAACTCCTACATCAAGTTCTCAATATGAAAGTTGTAGATCTCATTTTTCTCTTCGAAACAATACATGGTATGCAAAAATCTGAGACCCGGAGCAAGAGTTATGCTCGAAACAAGGAAAAATGCTTTCTGGTGCTCCAAAATTATTTTAACTTGGAAAGATGGGCTCACTAAGAAATATCCTTTGAGAATCAGCTCTTGAGCTATTCATTAAGGTTGTAAGGTTTTTCGATACAAAGTCATGAAGAAAAGAACAAAGTGATTCTGACATCGTATGAGGGAGATATTTGCATTTTACCACGGTTGGGCGACTTATTTATGAAAATGAATCTTCCTTAGGAAGCTTGGCTTTTCGAGGACGATCAGGCAAGAACTAGCTTTTGAGTTCCACACGAGAATTGTAGAGGGGTTCGATACAAGGATAAAGAAATTACAACAAATTAATTCTAAGCTTGTATGAGATAGTTATGATTTTTCTCGTAAATTAATGAAATATAACAGGATTAATAACGGGTTTTCTGAGTACAAATCCTTGGTTCTTCAAGTTAGTGATGATAGGTTATGAATTTGGGTTTGAGACTAGAAATAGAGATTGCTAGGTTTTTCATAACGAAGAAACCAATACGAGAATTACTTGATTTAAATACCATATGAGAAAGTTAGACTTAAAACACTAAAAGTGTTTGAGCTGAAGTTAGGGGTTCCGCTTTAACTGAGTAGTTTTTCCAAGAAACGGGGTTGATGGGGTCTGAATTAGAGTTTGGGTGTAACACCCCCTTATATACAGGGGATATATATAAAAAATACTTTTAGAAAGATATACATATTTATCACTCTTTATCTCACGTATATAAGGACGTATATACATCTGATTTCCTTTGAATATTGAAAGTAAAAAAAAAACATTGTCTTTCATAGTGATAAAACAATTTATAGAAATCATAAGTGATAAATCATTACAGTATTATATCCGAATGAGAAAGTTTATCAAAGTTTAACCTTTACCTTCTTACAATTATCTAACTTGATATTGTAATAAGGCAAGGTAAAACTAAATTATACCTCTACTACAAATATGACCAATCATTTCCTAGTCCTTGAACCATCGAGTTTTGGAATTCTACTCTTGTCATATCTATTCACCTATCTGATTGAGGATGAGACCACTTTACCCTCTTATAATTACATATCCTTCCATCTTGAACTGCTAGCTATATATCACATAACATATTTTGGACACAAAATTCAAACAAGGAGTGAGAAACAGAATATAATACTTTACAGATCAGACATAAGCATAAGGGTTTTCACAATCTAATAAAATAATATCATTCATAATCTCATACGCATAACAATCATACTTTCATTCACAACCATTCACATAGGATATCACAATCACATGTATGACATGTAATGCTTTTAATACTATCTCATTCAGTTTATACATGTGGGCCCTTAAAGTTTTAATTTGCACTGGGCCAACCAGGAGTTTACACTGTTCCATAATTCCAGATAATAACATAAATGCCTTCATAGCATATGAACAGCTCAACTGGTGTGGAAACACTTAGAGACTAGTCTGAGAAAGTTTTTATTGTGAAAGTACCCGACACTAGGGAGTGACCCCAGGTCACCTGAAGCACCCTTTCACACCCTCTCATCCCAAGGCTCACAATTAAGCCTCCTCTAATGTATCCTCGGTTTCTATAATCCGTCCCCAGGTAATATCACATCCCATTTCTCTTTAAGGATTCATGATGCATGAACTACTCGCATATTTAGTTGGTTAAGACTTTTAGGAACTCAATTATTAAATACCATAAAGGTTCACAAAATTATCTCAATAAATTGTACATTCCCATAAGTTCTTCTTTGAATTTCTGTTATACAGAAATAAATTTAGTACAGTCTTCGAATTCAGATCTCACCAAAATTGAGTTTCCAAGCCTTAAATATCTCAAAACTTTCTCTTAAAAACATCACATATTTATATAATCTTTCCCAATTTGAATTTTAACTAGATTGAGTTTAGAAATCTCAACTATAACAAAATATCCTTTAGTTATT
Source organism: Clitoria ternatea (assembly GCA_037962975.1). NCBI lineage: Eukaryota > Viridiplantae > Streptophyta > Magnoliopsida > Fabales > Fabaceae > Clitoria > Clitoria ternatea. The sequence goes on from CM075671.1 coordinate 186,073,892, forward strand.
TCATTGGGGAAAACCAATTTAAATTTCTGATTTCTAAAAGAAAATAATTTTTAAAATCATTAACTAAGAATACTTAAAATTATAAAAAGTTTCTTTAATTCAAGTATAAATTATCTCAACTTCTGATTTTTATAAAATAGTTTCTTTCTAATACTAGATTTTATTCTAGAGATTAAAAATAAAGTTAATAAAAATTATTTCTAAGAAATAAAAGACTAAAAAAATGATAAAATACTTTCTCTTAAAATAAAAATTTAAAGAGTAAGGTAAGAAAATTCTTACTAAGTTTTAACTTTCCGTCATGCTTGCTATATGCTCATACTCCACATCACAAGGTCATCAATCATTCATCAATCACAATAAAGTATTGTAATATCATCAATCACAATCAAATATCATCAAATCACAAATATTATTAATCACAGTCTAGTATTATAAATCACAATATCATTAATCAAAATCAAATATTATTAATTATAATCAAATCAAATCAACTAAATATCGCTCATAAATATAATTCAAATTTTAATGGTTATTTAAATTAGTAGAGTTGATTTTAAGTCCTTATAGTCCATTCCTCGCACAGGTCTATATAAGTCCATATATATAATCCAGTCTTCGCATAGGTATAGTTCAGTCCATATAGGTCATAATAGTCCAAGTCCTTGCATAGGTTTAGTCTAGTTCGCATAGGTTATCCAGGTATTCAGATCAAGTTACACAAGATACTCAATTTTAAAATTTATTATAAATTTTCAAGTTAAATAGTTATTATTTTAAAATAATAATATTATTAAATTTTAAAGGAGTAGGGGACTCCTCCTATTATTCTTATGTCTTTTCATATTATATTCTTATCTCACTCCCTCTTACCTCTTGTATACTGATTTGTTATTGAAAATCTGTGCGTGCCTCGTCTCCGAGTTCTAAAACATACCAATTTCATTTTAATATAGTTACAAGATGAAAATTAAGATTACTACTTAAAGCAGAAATGGTAAATTTTGAATAGTGAATAGTGAATAGTAAATCATGAATAGTAACAGTAAATAGTAAAATGTGAATAGTAATGGTAAATAGTAAATTGTGAATAGTAACGGTAAATAATAAATTGTGAATAGTAACGGTAAATAGTTAAACGTGAATAGTAAAGGTAAATAGTAACAGTAAATAGTAATTTACTATTTAAATAGTAATTTACTATTTAAATAGTAATTTACTATTGAAATAGTAATTCATTATTGAAATAGTATTTTACTATTTAGAATAGTAACTTAAAATAATATTATTTCCAGTATAATAATAGATTTCTAAAAATGATATAAAAATAACCCTAAAAAATATAAAAGAGAGGTATTCTTACCTCAGGATTTTAGCAGAACCTTCTTCCTAAAAATTTATTTCTCTTTCTTACTTCCACCACTATCTCACTAGCATTACTATATTAAGAGAACTTAATCTGAAATTGTGAATTCTAAAGAAGAATTCCTTCGGTATTTATAGGAAGGAAAATTACTATGCATTCTATTATTTTAATATTAAAGTACTGTACATTTTTTAAAAATTCAATTCTGGTTACTGTGCACCTTTTGAAAATTTCATACATGCACAGTGTTTTGCATAGTAAATGTTGGTTGAATTATTAAGCCAAATAGTAACCTTTCACTCGGTATATTTTAAATATTCAAAATCAGTCCTTTTTGAAATTTAGCGATATTATATCAGTTCTCACTAATTTTATGATAAGTAATATAAAGTTTAAATTTTAAAAATCTAAAATTTTCTGTTAATAAAAATTTATTTGTATGTTTTCTATTTTTTACGATTGGTAAAAATCAAGATTGTATTCAAACCGATAATTTTTAGATAAGTCTACTTGAAAATAGATTTTAAAAAATTTTCTTATATTTTAAATTCACTTTCTTGTAAATATTTTTAATTTTAAGTAACTTTATATGAATTTAAAATTATTTAAAATATATTATTTTACTAAAATATTTCAAAAATTTCAAAAATTCTAGAAAATCATAAATATTATATAGATCAAAAAGTTCTAAAGAACTATAGTCTAATTCCTTCAAAATTTTATTTTAAAATTCTAATAAGAGTTAAATCACAAATATGTAAAAACATAAATATAAAAACATACAATAAAAGTTGTGAATAATAAATATATTTAAAATTCTTAATATAATTTCATTAATCAATGAATACTAATTAATTTATTTTAAAATTCTCATTCATAAATATTATTATTATTATTATTTAAAAAATAAATAATTAAATATAAATACCAAAATTTCATAAAAAATGATAATAATAAACTAACTTATAGTAAGTATTTCTCATGAAAGATATATTAATATCCATTTTCTATTTGCGTTGAAAATGGGATGTTACATTAGGCTCTTCAGAAGTTGTGTTTGAATTATTAAAACGGTTCATTAGGGACTATTCATGCTAGGATCGGACATCCCAAAGTATATAAATGTATAACCGATGACCCCTTTTCAGTATAAAATAGGTGTATAAGAACTGACTCGATTCTTCCTCATTTTACGTAAGCGATGGTACTATTCTAACTAGATTTGGGATCAGATAGTTAATTCTTGACTTCCTGTAGGGTCCCTTATTTACTCTCCATAATATTATATTATTATTTACCGCTAAGTACAACCTTGTGTTATTATTATACATGATTAATATTTCTTTTTATTGAGTTTTCTTAACTTGATTATATTATTCTTCTTATAAAAGCCCTGATTATCACTTACAAAACTCTCATATTTGAAAACTCACAAGATTGAGATTACTCACTAAAAACAGGGATGTTAAGGTGGAGATGGTGGTTTTTGGTGGTTTTAGGTGTTGGAAATAGTGGAGGAAGAAGAATGGTGGAGGTTGAAGGTGATTGGAGGTGGTTTGAGTGAAGAATGAAGATGAAATAGTGGTGTTTTGGGTGGTGGTGGTCGACGGTGATTTGAGAGAAAGAGAAAGAGTGGCATGTTGGAGAAGGATAAGTAGTGGTGTAGCTTATTGGAGAAGGGGTGGTGTCCTATTTATAGGAAAATCCAGCCGTCGGGTCTAGATTTAATCGGTACGGAATAGAACTATAGTTACGATTTTTAATACTTAACTTTGTGAAAAATATGACTTATAGCTACAGTTAGAATCTGAAAAAGTTCCCAACATGAAAGTTGTAATCTTATTTTTATCTTCGAAACAATATGTGGCATGAAAATTCCAACAACCAGAGCAAGAGTTATGCCTAAAACAAGGAAAAGTGCTCCCGGGGCTTTGAAATTGTTTTAACTTGAAAAGATGGGTTCACCATGAAAAATTCTTTGAGAATCAGCTTTTGAGCTCTGTATAAAAGTAGTAGGGTTTTTTTTATAAAAAACCATGAAAAAAGAACGAAGTGGTTTCAACATCGTATGAGAGAGATATTCACGTTTTTCCGTAGCTGGGCTGTCAAGTTACGAAAAATGACTTTTCCCTAAAAAGCCTGGCTTTTCGGGGATAATTGAGCAGGAACTAGCTTTCGAGTTGTTCACAAGAATTATAGAGGGGCTCGATATAAGAATAAAGAAATTGCAACTAACTGATTCTAAGCTCGTATGAGGAAGTTATGATTTTTCTCATAAATTAATGCAATTTAACGGGATTAAATAATGGGTTTTCAGAGTACAAATTTTTAGTTCATTAAATTATGGATGATAGGTTGCGAATCAGGGTTTGAGACTAGAAATAAAGGTTGTTAAGTTTTTCATAATGAAGAAACTAAAATGAGAATTGCTTGATTCCGATATCATATGAGAAAGTTAGGCTTAAAACACTAAAAATGTTTAGGTTGAACTTAAGGGTCCCGATTTAACTGAATAGTTTCTCTAAGAAACAAAGTTGATGAGGTTCGAATTAGAGTTTGGGCTCTTCAGAAGAAGTGTTTGATTTGCCGAAATGGTGCATTAGGGACTGCCCATGCTGGGATCGAACATCCCAAAGTGTATAAACAAATAACCGGTACCTCTTTTCGGTATAAAACAAGTGTGTAGGAACTGACCCGATTCTTCCTCATTTTATGTGAATAATGGTACTAGTCTAACTATTTTATTAATTAGGCACTAAATATAAGATTGGATAGTTAATTCTTGACTACCTACAGGGTCCTTTATTTACTCTGCCTAACATTATATTATTATTTATTATTAAGTATAACCTTATATTATTATTATTATTATATACGTTTAGTATCTCTTTTATTGGGTTTTCTCAACCCCATTACATTATTCCTCTTATGAAAAAGGTTTTTGCCCTGATTATCACTCATAGAACTCTCATAATTGAAAAATTTCAAGGTTAAGACTGCTCACCGAAAACAGGGATGTTACAACTATACTCGAGAAAGAATTGCAATAACATCAATTGAAGAATAAATTAACTTGAAATTAAATTGAGTTTTTTAAACCAAAAAATAACAATAAATATAATTTACACATTATTCATACTGTTGTGGGAATCACAAGCTGGTTGGCTAAAATGATCTCTTTCATAAATCTCATGACATGGTAGCCAAAGTCAATACCATTTAATTGACAACAACACTATTGACCCCTGAAATAATGTTAGGTCTTTTATTGGCAAGCGCACCAATCGTTTGTAGTTCTTCCTACAAGGATTGAATATTCAGTAGTCACAGTAATTCTTTATTTACTATGGTAAAAGTTTCTAAACTTAAAAAGAGTAATTTATACACAATTTATACAATATTCATAAAATTTAATGGTTGATTTGTTCATGTGGTAAAAAGATGGTAAATATAAAATCTATCTAAAAAGTTAAGATGTAATTCAGAATAGCTCAGATACTTGAGATAAAAACACAGATTGACAAATTATGTTGGAATTTGGATCCCTTTCTAGAACATAATGAAGAAACTTAAGACATGCATATTTAATCATCAAGTTCATGTCATTGTAGCTTAAATTCATTATAACCGATCCCTCGTGATATAAATTCTAAACAATTACCATAAAGTCTGATCCCTCAGATGTTTTCTCAGTAAAAACTTGCTTTAAGTCCTAGCCTTAACACAATAATAATTACTAACTCTATCCCTAGTAATTGGTATATTAAGGGTATTTCAACTTTTACTTTCATTAAAATAGGTTTCAATACGGCATGAATAATCATTCTCCTGTTTGACATTCACACTAATAAACAAGTTTCAATACGCATAAAAATCATTCTCCCATTTGACATTCACACTAATAAAAGATTGAAATACTAACATGGCACTTGAATCATAAACATGTAGAGGTCGAATTCACAACATCATACTCAATAGATTAGTTCACCAATTCCAACATAAACAAATTAGTTACACATGGTAAAAGTAAAAACAACACTTATAGAGGTTGACATTACGAAGGCGTGGAAACACTTTATGATACAAATGATCACAATACTACACAACACTCTCAAGTATCTAGAAACTACTATAGATTATAAACTCACAAAAGAACACTCAAACTCGAGTGAAAAGAGAGAAAAGAAGCTACTGGATGTAGAATGGGATGCCTATAATTCCTAGAATGCCTTGAGAATGACCTATTTATAGGGCTGAGGAAGGGTCCTGACGTGTAGCGTCAGGCTGGCGCGTAGCGTCAGGTTCCTAACTCAGCCTCCATTAAACGCATGATTAAGTGGCCATGATTAAGAATAATTTAATCAAATAATGCTCAGACAATATGGCCTCTGTCTTCCAATAGTGTTTGGACATTAGCTGTTGGTGGGTTGGTCAATTATGGGCCACTTGGCAGAGTGCTTGGCCATTTGGAAGTGGAGTCCACGTAGCTTTTGACGCTACGCATGGGTGTGACGCGTAGCGTCAGCATCAGAACTTCCCACGCTACGTGTGGAGTTGATGCTATGCGTCAGCTCTCCAGATCTTGAATTTTCTCTTGAATTTCCTTAATTTTTCACTACAAAACTAGAGAAAATTGATCAAGGCAGATAATTTCCAATAACTTCCATTTATTACAATTAAAATCTAAATTTCTAACAGTTTGAACAAATTTTTATTAATTTTAACACACTTTTTATTAACAAATTTATTGTAAATTTGAGGACTAACAGACACTATTAAAATAATAAAAATTAATAAGAGGATGATAGCGGTCTGCTGAATAATATATAAGATTGTTTAGAAATACCTCTACAAATATCTAATTAACTATAGTTGACTTGGATTTTGGTAACCTAACGCCAGTATTAGCTCAAGAATTTTGCAAAGCTCTTATAATGAAAAAAGCTTGTATAAGTAAATGTTCTTAACAATAAAAGAGATGACTGAAAATAAACAACATAAAATACTGTCTAAACATTGTCTTCATGCAAGGTGTATTTCTTGGATCACCATGTAGGGAATCTAGATAATATATTGTATCTATTGTGGCATTAAAAACAATCAACATCCTATGTTCCCTGTAGAAATAATATTTAATTAGTCATTCTTAAATATTAATCTTAAACAATGCATAAGAGAAATTAATTCAATCAAAAGTTACTCACCCTACATTATAGGGTGTTAGGAACAATTTATCATTCTTTTTAAACTTTTCAAGCACATCAACAACATATTGTGCACATTGTAAGATGCAGAGATAAAAAAGAGAACCTTTTTGTCTTTGGAGTTAGAAGTAACATCTTAAAATATAAGTACCTTAAAAAATGTGTGCAAAATGAATTATCATTAAAGAGAATTATTAGGAAAAAAAGTAGAAAACACAATTAACTAACCTTTGTGAAACTAACAATACCTAATATATGTGCAAATAAAAGATACACCTATCAGTTCATGATGAAGAAGTTCAATGATTTGTTTTCCCCATATAGTCAACAAATGCCCTACTATACCTTCTTCCATTTCTATACGCAATTAAAATTCATTATCCATTTTAGTTTGCATGTGTATATCAAGATAGCTCATAAATGAAGTGAGTTAAAAAATAATAGGTAAAATTTGTAGGAAGATGTAACATAGGAAAATGCAACATGCATTGACCAAATTCAAATACAATTTTTTCTATCAAAAACAATAATCGAAAAATGCTTTGAAAAAATTCCTAAATGTATTAAAAATAATAAATTCCTAACTTCCAAATGATTCCCAATTAACATTTGGAATAACAACAATGTTGAACAATTCATTTATTGTTTCCCCTTAAATTTCTCTTTCTCTTTCTTATTATCACATATGTTTCTTTTTCCACCTGTATATGAAAACAAATAGCAAAATTTCTAATAACTATAATTATAATTATTTGGATCATTCATAGACCATCCACTTGCATATGAACCGATGGTGGATTTTAATACAAACATTACAGAAAAGGGACACCAGTCAATCAGTTGCAAAGCTCAACTGCCTTTGTGTTTTGTTAAATATATGGCATAAATTAAAGAGACAAATCAACAAATATATGACATAATATTTCTAGTTATATAATCAGTAGTTAAGTTAATGTTATTACATTTTAGGAACTAATTTTAACATATTAGGGACTAAATTGAATATATTAGAGATCTATTTCAACCTATTTAATAACATAAGAACCGAAACCAATAAAAAAATGACTCGGAGACTAAGACAAAAACTGATAAAAATATAGGGACCAAAAATATATTTAACCCTTTTTATATACTATTGACTTAATTCTTCTTTAGTTTTCTTCATTGATAATTTTATTATCAATTCAATAGTTAAACGCTGATGATAATCCAATTTCTTCATTGATGATTTTGTGGTCAATTTAATAGTTAAGATTACAAAAAATTGATAAAGCAACATTGATGACAAATACCAGAGGTGTTAATAAACTTAGTCAATACCAATCTCATATCTCTCATATCTAATATAGCAAGTGCTGAATATTAAAGGAGGGACATCTATATTATATTTACATGTAAGTTTGAACTTTAGTTACAGGATAATAATATTCCAACAATATCAAAAAGTTTTAAGAAACATACCGCCAGTGCAATTTCCTCTTTTTCTTTCTTTGAGATCTTGTAGCCACTTGCCACTATTTTCTTGCAAAATATAGTAAGTACCAAATGTCAATTACATTTAATAATTTTGACTCATACAATACTGAAAATTGTTTTGTAATAAGATAGAAGAATCCACAAGATCATTTAAAGTGAAAAGCAAAAATACTAGTAAGGTTAAGTAATTATAAAAAAATATAGTAGTTAAATATGGACACAAGAATGGACAATTAATGAAATCCAATTCTACTTTCATAATTACACATCCATGTTGAATTTTGTACTAATTTCTTGAAAAGACTAAGCTTACTCCATTGAGTAAACCATGCTTCCTTATACAAATAACTACCTATTTAGTTTCATAGAGATTTAATCAAGAAATAGCAAACAAAACATATCTATAATCTATTCTCAAATACCTATCAAATATTTCCACTTGAGATGATCTAACTAGAAAATTCCTGATCAAATATTTCCCTCCTTCTAAGTATGCTAGGCTGCGCAATGAGATTACTTGTTTCCAATAGAGAGAGGGCGAGTCTTTATTAGAAGCATGGGATAGGTATAAGGAGAGCTTAAGGAAGTGTCGTCATCACCAAATACCTGAAATGCAGCAGGTTAACATCTTTTATAACGGAGTTAGGCCAACAACTATAGTTTTAATAGATGCCTCAACTGAAGGTTCTTTGACTACCAAAACTGTGGATGAGGCTATAGAATTAATAGATATGATGGCCTCTAATGAATGCTTGATAGGAGAAAGGACTAGTGTCCCCAAGATGGAAATTATGGAACCAGATGTGCAAGATGCTTATTTGACACAAAGCAAGTTAACGAATCAAGCTTTAGAAAAATTAAGTGTGCAAATTTCTAAAATTCAAAAGCCTAGTCAAGTGTGTATGATGAACTGTGATTTTTGTGGAGGTGACTATAAGAATAACTTGTGTGATTCTAATAGTTTAGTTGAGCAAGTGAATTACATGGGGCAACAAAGGAGTTACCATCAAATTCATTTAATCCTAACTATAGGAATCGCCTAAACTTTTCTTGACAGAGTAGGCCTCATCTAATAAAAAATTTAAATCAAAACATGGCCCAAGGTCAACCATCACAGCAGTCTGTTGATAGACCACAATCCCAAACCACACCTGTGAAAGAAAAATGAGTTAGAAAGTGTCTTGTCTCAGTTCATACAAGCTACTCAAGCTAGCTTTAAGAACCAAGAAGCCTCCATTAGAAATCTAGAAAATCAAGTGGGACAATTGTCAAAGCAATTGGCTGAGAGACAAGCTAGAAATTTTCTAGCAGACACAAAAATCAATCCAAAAGAGCATTGTAAGCTAAGCATGACAAGGAGTGAAAAAACTTTGGTTGATCCTACTCCAACTAAAAGTAGGTATGAGAAAGAAAAAGAAGAGAACCAAGAAAGTGAAATCGAAGTAGAAAAACCAGTAGAAACTGAAAAAGAAAAATCAATTGAAACTAGGAAAAAGAAAAAGATAGACATTGAATTAGAGGAAGCAACAAAAATAACACCAAAAAACTTGAAACATGCTCCATTTCCTTAAAGGTTTAAGAAATAAATAAAGGAGCAAAAGTTTTCTAAGTTCCTAGATGTCTTTAAGAAACTCCACATAAACATCCCATTTGTAGAGGCATTGCAAGAGATGCCTTCCTATACAAAGTTTATGAAAGAGCTTTTGTCTAAAAAAAGAAAATTGAAAGGAGATGAAACAATTGCCCTCACTCAAAAGTGTAATGCAATTATTCAGAAAAAATTACCATAAAAACTTGAAGATCTAGGCTCTTTCACTATACCTTATGCAATTGGTGATGTGCATGTAGGGAGTGATTTATGCGACTTAGGAGCTAACATAAATCTTATGCCATTGACTTTAATGAAAAAGTTAGGGATAAAGGATCTTCAACCAACTCACATGTCTTTGTAGTTGGTGGATAGATCAAGAAAATGTCCTCATGGCATGCTGGAAGTTTTCTTAGTAAAGGTTGATAAATTCATATTTCTAGCAGATTTTGTTGTGTTACACATGGAAGTTGATAAGGAAATACCTCTAATATTAGGAAGACCATTCTTAGCAACAGGTAGAGCTTTGATAGATGTAGAAAAATGTGAGTTGATGCTAAGAGTTCAAGAGGAACAAATGGTCTTTGATATGTTTAGTGCCATGAAGTATCCAGCTGAGACACTAGATTACTTCATGATTGAGGAGTTTTCCACTTAAAAGACTTCTATGTTGTTAAACGCTAAAAAGGAAGCTTTGAAAGCTTTCCTTAAGGATTATTTTGACTCTAAAAGTAAAGAGTTAGATGATGAAGAAGTTGAGATGTTGTAGTCACTTGAGGCTTTAGAAGTGATGCAAGAGAAGGAAGAATTAAAAAAGGAAGTAATGAGAAGCCTAGAGAGGTAGTAGTGGAAAAACATGAGTTAAAACCTTTGCCTTCTCATTTGAAATACGCCTTCTTAGGAGATAATGAATCACATCTTGTTATCACAAGTGTTGAACTTAATGATGAGGATGTTGAAAAGCTGATGGGGGTTCTACTGAAACATCAATCTGCTATAGGTTGGAAAATTTTAGATTTAAAGGGAATTAGTCCATCATTTTGTATGCATAAAATTTTGATGGAAGAGGATTATTCCCTGGTTGTCCAACCATAGTGGAGGCTGAATCCTATAATGAAAGAGGCTGTTAAAAAGGAAATGGTCAAATTTTTAGATGCAGGGATCATATATCCTATCTCGGATAGCGCTTGGATCAATCCGGTTTAAGTGGTACCCAAGAAAGGAGGTATGACCACTATAAAAAATGAAAAAGGGAAAGTCATTTCAACTAGGTATACCACATAGGTTGGAGGATGTGTATAGACTATAGGCGGCTGAATGACTCCTGTGAACACCTAGTTTTGTCCAGATAAATAATTTATTTTTAAAAAAATATTAAAAAATTACATAGCGACTGTTGGGAATAATACCTTCTCTATTTCTATAAATACTCAATCTTTCCTTATTTCCTACCACACTTCTCATTTCATCAACTTTCTTTCATAATTTTCCTCAAGCAATGGCCAATAGATGTCGAAGCCAAGAGAAAGAATAAGGGAGGGAAACCGATGTTTGGTGACTACCTTCTTGCTCCTTGTAGCATGGGTAGTAGTTTATCTTTATTGGGTATTTTATTTATGGCCACATGTGTAATAAATAATTCTAAAATAGTTTATGTTTCCATAAGAGTAAGTGATTACTCATTTGTTTTCAAAATATTAAAAAAAATTTTGAAAAAATTTAAAAAATATAAATAACAAGGCCCAAAAATATCAAAAAAGAAAATGAAAATGGCAAAAAAAGGCCTAAAAAAATAAAAAATGGGCCCAAAAAAATCCAAAAAAATGAAAATAAAAAAAAGAAAAAGAAAAAGAAAAAGAAAAAGAAAAGAGGTTTCGGTGGTTTATTGAGGTGGGACCCAGTTTGATTGGATAATTGGAGAAAATTAGGGAAATTGATATCAAATTTGGACAAATTAAAAAGTAGGAAAGTGATGGCATGTTATGAGGAATCCAAAGCCAATTTTTCTCTATAAATAGAGGGTGATGCTAAGGGAAAATAGGGGGGAAGGAGGAGGAACGAGAGAAAAGAGTGATAAATTTTTGTGTAGTTTTTTAGAGATTTTGCTTTCAAAAATAGAGATATTGAAATGTTGTTAGGAAAATGTGTGTTTTACTCTAGTATGTTCTAGTCTGTGAGTTGTGTGACCCAAATTTGTAACATCCCTAATATTTTAGAAAATTTTAATTGACGAAATGTATTAATAATTGCCCAATTGAATTTATTGGGATTTTGGGAATTATTATTATTATTAAAAATGTGATTACAAATAATTAAATGTTGTGGAAATAAATAAATTTATTTAATGATTAACTATAAAAGGTTAAAAGAAGGTAACTAGAAGAAGGTAAAATTTGAAGTTACAATGGGGTGAAAGGTGAAAGTAAAAGTTTTAATTAAAACTTTTAAAAGAAAATGTAATTGAAATAGGAAATGATAAAATCGCCCTTGGGTATTAAAACCTTAAGTTTCATTTTCTTCTTCTTCTTCATTCACGCGACTTGCCTTCTTCTTTCTCTCCATGCTTGCCGTGACCTGCATGCACCAGTGGGAGATCAATCTTGCGTCGAAACTTCGAGATAACTACGTTTTTGAGACTGTAGCTTCGAGGTGAGTCCAATGGGTCTTTTAAATTAAGCTTTTGTAGCTCTTTCGTTTTCTCTGTCAAGCCGAAGGGTCGTGCATGGAGGAATGAGTTTTCGTTTCTTACTCCTCTAGTGCGTAGAAGCTTGAAAATGGCTTTTAAAGTAATGAGGATGGTTTAACATTGACGGGTTTTGTGTTTCGACCTCCGTAGGTAACGAAACAGTCGTCGGAGGATCGAACGGTGAAGTGGGTGTTGACTTCGAACGTCGGATGTTGGACATAGCATTGAGAGAATGCCAATCTCATCAAGAACGAGTCGTCGGAGCTCGGAATCAAGGTAAGGGGGTGTTCGGGTTGTAATTAATTAGAATAGGTAAATGTAATTGAATTGAGTAAGTAAATTAAATACGGAACTAACGAGAATTTACAAGAAATGATAATTGTATGTGCATGAATGTAAATTGTGTGTGATTTATGATGATTAAGAGTACAATGTGAATTGAATGGTGATGAGTTGATGAGTATAGTGGCATTATGATGAAGGGCTTGACAAGTAGGTCGCCCAATTGATGAGTATATGTTTTGTTGCTGGCCACTTGCGGTATGATATGAGGAATATGATTATACATGTATGATTATGTGGTGTGGACGGCCGACGGTATATACAGCCCCTCGTTTCTGGCTCCCGTGGTGTTTATGCCCAGTTGAGCTACCCAGTGGTCAAGTAGGACCCAGTGGTTGAGGTGGAGAGTCAAGTAGGACTCAGTGGACCAAGCAGGGTTCACGGGGTGTCAAGTAGGACCCCCAGCTGAAGGCCTATCCTTTTAGTATCCGGATACTAGGCGTCGAATTAATATGAGAGTCAGTTGTGTTATTCGATGCATTGTTAACATTGTATAATGATATGAATGTGTTTTATAATAATTGTTGAATTCAAGATTGGTAATTAGAAGTTGAGGACAAGAGGTAAGACTAATGGTATAATTCAGAACTAGTAAATATGTATCTTGTTATTGAATTATCATTCTATATTAATTACGATACCAAACACTCACCCTTGCCGTTGTTTCTTTAATTTAGTAACCAGTGACAGGGAAGAGGTGGAAGCCCCAGAGATGCACCAAGCGGAGGATTGATGCCAAGGAGCTAAGGGAATTATGCAATGAACTATGGGTAGGATGTGTATTGTGATTTATGGATGTTGAGTCTAGATGTTGTTTGTGTGTGTTGAGTTAATTTGGAATAATATAACCCTGGTCATGAATATGATGGATAATGAGTAAAATCTGAATGTTATTTGATAAGGATATAAATTCATGATGATGAAATAATGAAGTGTTGATGGTTATACTAATTTACTTGAATTGGATGTATAATGGTATGGAGCCAATATCATTATTATGGCCAGGTCTTGTTTGTATATGTGAAGAGTGAAAGATGAAAATCATAAATGTGCGCTGTTAGTAATTAGATGATGTTCCAAATGAATGATGAATTTATCAATGATGTAGTTGGTGAATTAGAAACATGATTGAGGGGCATGTTTAGTCAAAATTAATCTCATGTGCATATTTGATTGTATGGAAATGGATGAACTAGGCTAAATGATGCATGTAAATGCTTAGGTTGCTGGTTGGTATGAAAATCTCAAGTGTTTACGTATAAACTGCATAATTCGCTTGAGCTAATTGAAATTTCGCTCAAGCGCACGTGTCCTGTACTTTCCATATAGTCACTGGAGTAATTTCACTCAAGCGGATTCAATCTCGCTTGAGCGAGAGGTAGAGTAAATGGTTACTGAGTTCATCTCGCTCCAGCGGGTAAGGTTCCCGCTCAAGCGAGAGGTATTTGAGGTATCAGAGGTAGTTAGTGGAGGCTTTTTGCTCAAGCGGGTGGATCCTCACTTGAGCGAAGGATAAAGGAATTGGTTCTGTCTCTTTTCCGCTTGGGCGAATATAAACCGCTCGAGCGAAACAGGGAAGTCTAGGTACTGGAGGAACCTCGCCCAAGCGAGAACAGTTCACTTAAGCGAGTCATGTTGGTAATATCACTGGAACTGATTCGCTCAAGCGAGGCAACCTCGCTCAAGCGAAATAAGGTCTGATACGCATGGAATTCTCGCTCAAGCGTGAGTGTGGCTCGCCCAAGGATTGAATATGAACCTCGCTCAAGCGAGTGGATACTTCGCTCAAGCGAAAGCAACTAATCTCGCTTAAGCGAGTTGGGGCCTCGCTCAAGCGAGAGGCCCCTGATTCCATTTTTTTCTTTTCTTTTGGTTCCATTTAAATAAATTTCTTTTCTCACTTTAATTATTTGATTTAATTATGGCTGTTTATTATTTTAAATATGTTTGGTGGAAAATAAATATTATTTTGGATTAGGACTTAATTATTATTATTAATCGTGAAAAATTTATTGTAAAATTTACTTGAATGAATAAAAATAAATGTAAATTGACCTAGGATGTCACAGGTGGTATCAGAGCGGTTCTTTCTAGAGCCGGGTGAATGGGCAGTGTTAGAGGATTGTTTGAGTCCCATGTCGGACTATTTTTGCATTGTATGGCAATTGTTTGTGTGTTAATTGAGTTGTAACAGGTTAACTTGGCATCATTCCCTTGGCACGCTGGTGGCGTTGTGTTTTATATGTGTATGAGGTAAATATCCTATTCCCTGGTAGATCATTGGTTAGTACTGGTGATGTGTTTGGTTATCGTAGAATTGTTTTATGGCTGAGAAAACTAGTTTTGGTGGGAGGAGATGACCTTTCCTCAAAATTTTTGTAAATGATGAATAGTGTAACACCCTAATTTAAATAAATAATAAGCCCAAATCACAAGGAAATTTTTTTTTTCAAAAATTAAATAAACTAGAATAGACCATAAAACAACCGGGTAACATATAGAATGGAAAGCAAAGGAGAACAAGGCACCCATTCGGCAATCAGTGGAAGCACAACAATTCAAACCCGACCAAACAGTAAACCTTCGCTCAAGCGAGGTCCAACGCCGCCTGAGCGAGACATGACAATGCAACAACGGAAGAAAGAGATGCTCAAGCGAAGCACAACACCAGCATCCACTCGATTCAGCGCGATCCCACACACTTGGGCGAACAGCTCTAGTCGCTCGGGCGAGGCACGATTCACTTAAGCGTTGCCAACACAAAGCCTTCCCAAACACACACTCGCTGGAGCTAAATCTAATTCGCTGGGGCAAACACAGGTACAAGGTAATTTCTCACTCGGATTTGGGACATATGTTCGCTCGGTAAATCATCACGTTCATACCTCACTCAGAATCCACACAGCTCTTCGTTTCACTCATATAGGTCACAAGTATAAACCACTCGGGAAATCTGGTAGTTAAGCCCCTCCCGGACTTATTCAAGCTCAACCACTCGGTCTACAGATCCTCACTCACTCGGATTTTACATTATTCACTCGGATTATAAATGTCTTACACTCAGAATCCATTCCATTCTAAACCACTACACTAACTCCCCTCTCAAGAGTGGATCACTCAAGGTTTTCACTCGGGGTTTACTTATATCCTTCTCTCAGAATCACTCAGTGTATTCATTCGAAAATACGCAAATACTATAGTCTCATTCGGAATCATCAACTTAGCATAATTCATTCATCAACAACCTTCGAATCAACACATCCCAGTCGGAAGACGCATCAAATTAACATAAAGCACTTATGTATAAATATATGTACTCAAAAATATAAACCTGCCCACAAATCCAATCTACCGACCCGTAAACATGTAACCATATACTCGGAATACCCAGTATCTTGATATTATGTATTTACCAATACTTGCGATACCATACAAGTGACACCATGACTATTTAATCTTTATAAATGAATATATTTAATCGTCATTTTACATGAGAGCTGGCCAAGGCTACACTGACGGAACATAATAATGCAATACAAGTACTCAACAGTCGGAGTGCACTACACTCGGACTTCAGGCCCTATCATCATTTCCGAGCACGACCTGCACACACTGAAAAATGGTGTAGGGGTGAGCATCTTAGATATTAAATGATAGATACTGACCCAGGTTGTACCATAATTATACAGCAATATATATATATACACACAATTATACATAGCAACGATTAAAGTCAAAGCAATAACAATCAACCAGGACACACATCAAACTCTTACCGATCGGAATCCATCAGTTATCACTCAGCCAGGTGCACATATACAGCCAATAACATTAATATAACAACTATCAGCAACATGATAATACCAACGAATCAGAACGCACATGTTCAACATTTTCCGATCAGAATCTAACAGTTCTCACTCGGCTATACACACATAACATTTCAATCACCTTGATATATGTTCATAGAACAGATTCAGTCAGCGTCAACAGCATATGCACACAGAATAATTCAATCAGTTATATGCATTCATCATCCCATTAACATCATCACCTGCATAATCAATTTCCAAACAATATCAATCAGTTAATACACACATAGTATTTCACTCGGTTCCGCATTCATCATCTCATCAACATCATCAATGCATAGTCAACTTCCAAACAATATCAATCAGTTAATACACACATAGTATTCCACTCGGTTCCGCATTCATCATCTCATCAACATCATCAATGCATAGTCAACTTTCAAACAATATCAATCAGTTAATACACACATAGTATTTCACTCGGTTTCGCATTCATCATCTCATCAACATCATCAATGCATAGTTAACTTCCAAACAATATCAATTAGTTAATACACACATAGTATTTCACTCGGTTCCGCATTCATCATCTCATCAACATCATCAATGCATAGTCAACTTCCAAACAATATCAATCAGTTAATACACACATAGTATTTCACTCGGTTCCGTATTCATGTGTATCGGTTTAGACGTTGCAACGTAGGCTCTCAGCCTTTTTATACATAGCTCTCAGCTATCAAATCAGCTCCCAGCTGCTTGGCCGTTTTACAGGTACCCAACCGTTTGCCCACAGGTGACACCAACGCTCTCAGCGCCAACAGAGGTGTTCACAGGCAGCCCGAGTCCCACTCAAGGGCTACCTTGAGTCCCACTCAAGGATTTCACAGCGTCCCACGCTTTAATAACCGATGGTAGTGTCCCACACTATGTGCTCTCAGCACAAACGCATCCCATGCGCCACACACGGATTCATCACACAACACAGAGTTCATATACACAGCCATACATGCATCTCATGCAATCGGCGTCACACATCATCAGCATTCAAACAGCACATGCATCTCATGCAATCAATGCTGGACATTAACAGAATTCAACAACACATGCATCTCATGCAGTCGGTATTACACATTCTCAGAACTCAATAGCACATGCATCTCATGCAATTGGCATTAGGCATTATCAGCACTCAACAACACACGCATCTCATACGGCTGGTATAACAAGTCATCAGGACTCTAACAACACACATGCAATCAGCATTTAAGCAATGTCAGGACTCAGACAACAGATGCAATCGGTAAGGTACATTATCAGATTCACTAAGTCATATTTCACTACATGCAGTCAGCATTTTGAACTCATAACAACTTGCAGATCATGTAAACAAACGGTAATCACCAACAGCACTTCAACACATTCCTTTCACACAATCGTTCAACCTTCACAGGCCATCAACATACAACACTCAACTTTCACTCGTCATGCAATTGGGCAGTACACACTCGCATACAACATAACACACAATCAGAACACGGAAACAGCAAGCATCAACACTCAGAACCCGTTCATAACCCATGCATTTAAGATAGAAGATACCCCCTACCTGGACTGAAGCTTTCAGTCGGTCAACACGACACTCATTTTCAGAGGAACACCGAGTCACTCTTAGCACATCTGTATGCAAGAGCAGGGGAGACCATTCAGGTTTCTGAGACGCCGGTTCGTTCCCTAGAGTAGCTCCATCACAACGCTGTGAACACTCCCACCACCTTAAAGCTCCTCGAAGCGCAGATCTCCACTGAGACTTGGTAGCTTCGAGCAAGGAGAGGAAGAAGGAGGGAAACCGACGAAGGAATGAAGGAATAAGGAAGGAGACGGGTTGTATGCAGAGGGAATGCACACCCTCACCCTCACTGGCTCGTCGAGTAAGGAAGGAGGACTCCGATCCTCAGCCACCATGGTTGCGAGCTCACGGAAACAGAGCGTAGAGGAGAAAGAAGAAGATCAAAGAGTGAAGAAGAAGAAGAAGAAAAGAAGAGAGAAGGGAAGAAGAGGAGTCTGAAGAAAGATGCATAATATCAGTGACTATAGACACATATATATGCATATTCGTGCACGCGGAAGAGAAGGAGAGTGGGATGGGAAGTCGTGCACAGCAGCAGCCCCCACACGTGTCATATACACATAGTCACAACTAGTCAGTTATTGACAACTAGTCACAATCAATCAGCCTTTGCTTTCTTAACTTAAATTAATTAAACCAGTTATAATTAATAAATAATCTTCCCCACTTAGCAATTATTATTTTAATGATTTATTTTCATTCGGTAATTAATTATTAAATCGGGATGTTACAGTTCTCCCCCTCTCAAAAGAATTTCGTCCACGAAATTCAATCGGTAACTTACCTTACATACATAACTCAGAAAATCGCTGTCTCAATCACCCACACGACTGAGCTTCCACAAGTATTCACCGACCGGATCACAATTTCACTCGGCAAGGATTCACCACTCAAGCGGTTTACCGACCGCCCACAATTTCAGTCGGCAAAACGTAAAGGTCGGGCCCTACCTGATTATAACTTCATCATAGAGTTTAATACATTTGGGGATTCAATTTCTAAAACGCACAAATTCGCTTATTTTAATTCAGTCAATCCATCACAAGCAGCGGCACTTCCCAATTTCTTGGTCGCTCGGTCCTATACTTACGACACCGCTCGGTGTATTTACACCATCGGGCTCCCCGACTCAAATGAGTCACTCGGCACAACCATAACTCATACAGAGTACAGACTCAAAATTGTATCACATGAGACACATTACAAAGGCTAATCAACCAGTTGGGAATAATCTAATCGGCAAACAACATCACCGACTCCCAAAAATGCTCACTCCCGACCGATTTCTCTCAGACCAAACCCTCGGGTTTTCAAAACCTGACCACAAAATCTCTCTCTTACACCAAAGGGAACACTCAAGGAATTTTCCATGTGTTTCAATTGGCACAATTTACCCGGATTTACTTCACATATGCACTGCACTAAATTCTGAAATCTTAGATTCCTACCCATGCTTCCGGCTAATTCCGTGCTTTCATCCTGAGAATTTCACTCGGTCCTCTTACACAAAACATCATTCGGGGTTCAAGGGTAATTCTCTCCCAGAAATCCCTCCACTTACCAGAAATTCACTCGTAATTCGAGCCTACCTCGAAACTAATCCTGAGTTCAAGCTCAGCAGCCCCAATCACTGACCTGAGTACGACTTCATTTAAATCCTTCACTCGGATGTTTATTCCCCTTGGAGACCATTTACTTGGAACTTACTCACTCGGAATCTCGTTTTCCCCGATCAAAGAACTTTTCTCCTGGAGGATCACTCGGTTGGACATCACATGGGTATTAGGAATTCTACACTCGATATCTTTCTACTCGGAATTATTCCACACGGTACCATTCTACTCGGAAATGATACAGCATGCCTCACTCCGACCAGACTCACTCAGCTAATACTATTTCACACGGTAATTAATAGCAGTTCACACACACATTGTAAGCAATACATCTACATCAACCTCATCATTATGCAACACATAGGGCACATCACGCAACAACAATCATGAAAATTATTTATCAATTCTGTAAATCAGTATGATGGCAATACAACAATCGGCTTCCAGTAAACACCGAGTAAATATTTCCTCTAAATCTTATTCATCACAAAACCATGGCTCGGATAAACTCTTAATTTTCAACTATACAGTAATGTCAATCACTCGGGTTCATGCAATTCAATCAGGATTAAGTAATTCACAATCACACATGCTGTCATAACACACCATGGACTAGGAAACGACACTAATGTACATATAGACACTCAGTCGGATTCATACCAATTATTCATGGTTATGTCATTGTTCACTATAGCATGCACCATAACCATAACCATATATTGTACTCAACAATAGCATTAATTACATATGTACTCATCCAATCGGGTTTACCCAAACCAATTCCCAACTATGTTAAGGATTTCATTCACAATATTATATCCACATATTCATGTAATTCACGTTGAGTTCATTTATCATCATAAGTGTACACACAATCATTCAATCGGAAATTATACCATAACATACATTCTCAATTATAACATTGCATCACACTTGGCAACAGCATCAATACATGTGCATTCACTCAGTCAGACCTCATTCTTACAACATCATCAAGTCAGAAACTACTCAAATCATTCAAATCCATGCAAATCATGTCAGCCTCAATAATAATGCTCTTATACACATGTATTCATGCAGTCGGCGAATCGGATGCATACGATTTATTCACCAGGAGTCCAACTCCAATGCACTCGGCATTTGCCTTGAGTCCAACCCAAGGACTTTCATTAAGCATCCAATGCTCATGCTCCAAGCATGGCCTCGAGTCCAACTCGGAGGTCTTTTAGGATTAATCTTAGAATCCTCAATACCCCACGCATTCATCTGATTGCCCACTCTGAAAAACGTTCAACGCTGATGCATTTCATTATAAATCACACACAACTCTTATTTGCTGACTCACAGCATGAGCCACTCGACATTCTTATTAGCATACATATATATATACACATCCTTCAGATGGGGTATCACCACAATGATTCACAATTAATATCTATCACAATATCCGGGTGTTGCATGCATCAATAATCAACCACGCACAGATCATGCATTTCAATCATCAAACAACTATCATGTTTCAAATATAGAGCAATACATAAAAGCAGTTCACCCTCAATCACCTATATCATATATATATATATATATCACGCAGGGTTCATGTGCTAGGTTACAAAACATCCGTCACAAATAGCACTCGGCAGTAATGGTAACAGTCTTATTTACAAGTATTCAGTCAGTATTCGCAGAATTATTAACATGCATTCACGGACAGGGTCACACCATCACAAAACAGTTCACAAATACCATAAATCCAGGAGTTGCATGCGCATTTACTTAATTATAGCACAACTACTAACACATTTCACATATCACACGATAATCATTCAAGCCTCACTAAGTTACTTCGCAATTGCTTTACTCGGGTTCAACAACACATAAGGTTAATAAATTATTAGACTTAGGATTCCTAAGGAGTCGCTATCTATTCAGTATCCCACGATGGGTACCTCACAATATTCAAATATTATTATAAGGTCTAATACCATTCACTCGGTCTTCACACACCAAAACCGAGACAGTATCCAAGTCAAACAGATATTCTATTTCACATTCATTCATTCATGATCATGCCTAATCAACTGGGTCACTACACCTATTGGTCCAGCATCTAGTCCATCACTTACTTGGTTTCTTCAATCGCCATAGAGACACAACCCCAATTTTTAACACATACCCGATCTCACCTTTACTCACCCATTACTCCCCTAGATTTTGTCTTAGGAAACTGCAGCACACCTCTTATAAATCATATACCATTCATTCATCACACATTCAAATTTCCCAACAAGGCACAGGCATACAACCACACCATTCCTAGTTAGACGTATATCAAATTCAATAGAAAATCACAAACATATACAATACCAATTTAATCAGGGCATGCAATCAATCGGACCAGGAGGGAATAACCTCCTATCAATATCACAATAATGATGACCACTCGGTCACAATGCATACAACCGCTTACACTCGGTAAGCATACCTTGGCCTTGGACCTTTCGGTCTGCTCTGATACCAAAATGTAACACCCTAATTTAAATAAATAATAAGCCCAAATCACAAGGAAATTTTTTTTTTCAAAAATTAAATAAACTAGAATGGACCATAAAACAACCGGTAACATATAGAATGGAAAGCAAAGGAGAACAAGGCACCCATTCGGCAATCAACGGAAGCACAACAATTCAAACCCGACCAAACAGTAAACCTTCGCTCAAGCGAGGTCCAACGCCGCCTGAGCGAGACATGACAATGCAACAACGGAAGAAAGAGATGCTTAAGCGAAGCCCAACACCAGCATCCACTCGCTTCAGCACGATCCCACACGCTTGGGCGAACAGCTCTAGTCGCTCGGGCGAGGCACGATTCGCTTAAGCGTTGCCAACAGAAAGCCTTCCCAAACACACACTCGCTGGAGCTAAATCTAATTCGCTGGGGCAAACACAGGTACAAGGTAATTTCTCACTCGGATTTGGGACATATGTTCGCTCGGTAAATCATCACGTTCATACCTCACTCAGAATCCACACAGCTCTTCGTTTCACTCATATAGGTCACAAGTATAGACCACTCGGGAAATCTGGTAGTTAAGCCCCTCCCGGACTTATTCAAGCTCAACCACTCAGTCTACAGATCCTTACTCACTCGGATTTTACATCATTCACTCGGATTATAAATGTCTTACACTCAGAATCCATTCCATTCTAAACCACTACACTAACTCCCCTCTCAGGAGTGGATCACTCAAGGTTTTCACTCGGGGTTTACTTATATCCTTCTCTCAGAATCACTCAGTGTATTCATTCGGAAATACCCAAATACTATAGTCTCATTCGGAATCATCAACTCAGCATAATTCATTCATCAACAACCTTCGAATCAACACATCTCAGTCGGAAGACGCATCAAATTAACATAAAGCACTTATGTATAAATATATGTACTCAAAAATATAAACCTGCCCACAAATCCAATCTACCGACCCGTAAACATGTAACCATATACTCGGAATACCCAGTATCTTGATATTATGTATTTACCAATACTTGTGATACCATACAAGTGACACCATGACTATTAAATGATAGATACTGACCCAGGTTGTACCATAATTATACAACAATATATATATATACACGCAATTATACATAGCAACGATTAAAGTCAAAGCAATAACAATCAACCAGGACACACATCAAACTCTTACCGATCGGAATCCATCAGTTATCACTCGGCCAGGTGCACATATATAGCCAATAACATTAATATAACAACTATCAGCAACATGATAATACCAACGAATCAGAACGCACATGTTTAACATTTTCCGATCAGAATCTAACAGTTCTCACTCGGCTATACACACATAACATTTCAATCACCTTGATATATGTTCATAGAACAGACTCAGTCAGCGTCAACAGCATATGCACACAGAATAATTCAATCAGTTATATACATCCATCATCCCATTAACATCATCACCTGCATAATCAATTTCCAAACAATATCAATCAGTTAATACACACATAGTGTTTCACTCGGTTCCGCATTCATCATCTCATCAACATCATCAATGCATGGTCAACTTCCAAACAATATCAATCAGTTAATACACACATAGTATTTCACTCGGTTCCATATTCATCATCTCATCAACATCATCAATGCATAGTCAACTTCCAAACAATATTAATCAGTTAATACACACATAGTATTTCACTCGGTTCCGCATTCATCATCTTATCAACATCATCAATGCATAGTCAACTTCCAAACAATATCAATCAGTTAATACACACATAGTATTTCACTTGGTTCCGCATTCATCATCTCATCAACATCATCAATGCATAGTCAACTTCCAAACAATATCAATCAGTTAATACACTCATAGTATTTCACTCGGTTCCACATTCATGTGTATCGGTTTAGACGTTGCAACGTAGGCTCTCTGTAACACCCTAATTAATTGCAACTAAAAATTCCAAAATTATGAGAAAATTTTTCACAAAACAGTTCCGTATTATTTGATATATGAGGGAGCAGGCAAGGGAAGAACGAAAAGCATTCACACGCACATAGCAACCTACAAGGAAACTAAAACTGGGGTCGGCTCAATGGGTTTATCGTAACGCACCAACACTAGGGCGGATTGCACAACACCGTTTATTCGCTCAGGCGGGTTCTGACACCGTCCAGGCGGAGTATGGTAATGCAACAGCGGATAGAGGAGATTTTGCAATGAGGCTTCCCTTCGAGTAATACTGGTCACTCAACGGGAGGAATTGATAAGGGAAATATGTTAATACATTTACACGCGTAGCATTCGGTGGAAAGGCGGAGTTAGAATCATCCTACTTGGCTAGGCGGGGTATATTTATCTTGGGCTGGCTGTCCTAGTTACTTGGGCGAGGTATGACGCCGCCTAAACGAATTCTACATAACGCCTCTTTAACACAACTACAAGGTAATTTCCTCCATCGGGTATGGACAAGGGTTCACTAAGTAAATCCTCACACTCGCATTTCACTTAAAAAGATAAGAAGTTACAGGGTACATATACGTTAGTAGATTGCGGAGAAAAGAGGAGTCTGAACCTATTCCGCCCAACTCAACTAATTATGACAACGCCTGGGCGGGCTTAGCCATATCTCCCAAATCCGGGATCAACGTCGGGGTCTGAATTGCGTTAACATCATAACGGATAGGAAAGGATTATGGTCGATATCTCACTCTGGTAATTACTCGCTTCAGCGTGAGTCCTCGCGCTTGGGCGAATTGCTCCCACACTTCGGGCGGGGTACGACTCCGCCCAGCGTATCCGACATAAATTTTCCTAAGACAATTCTCGGTTCACTCAGACTTAGCTAACCTGTTCAATCAGACTGTCCCTGCGTATCTATTAAAGCATAATTAGGAAATGAGACAGCACATAGCATCACGCACACCAAAACCATACATCCATATATATACATAAAAGAGCATGTCAATATTTACAATACAAAATCGGACTTCTCCTTGCCCGTAAAATTCTATTCATCCTCAAAACATTAACATCCGGTATGAGGCAGTCCGGGCCTAATCTAACAACGCCTTAATTAAACCTTCCAAATGCATCAGCATTCCGCCCAGCATTCCAGCTCTGCTTCTGATCCTCCTCACGAGAGACATTCACTGAAAATGGCCACTGCAGGGGTGAGCTTTTACATATAAAATGATACTCACAGACTCGGTATCAGCGTCAGTACACGCTCCTGCTATCACTCAACCTTTCTCGAATAACCAAATTCATACAATTCAACAACATTCATGACACACATAATTCACAGAGTTTATTCCACATCTAGATATATATATATATATTCATGCATTCAAAATCATACACATGCACATACATAGATTTATACATCACCACAATCAGCCTTATTTCTATATGCATGCCTGCGGATCCGACTCGGGTAAAGACTCTCAGTTACGGTCCCCTTTTCTTTTGGCCCCTCGTCCCTCAGCTCTTACCAGGTGGCACCGGCCTCCCCACGGCGTCTCGAGACTCTCTTCTCTAGCTCCAACGGCTACCACGAGCTCTATTGGGATCTAGCCAGGGTTGGTAACTGGAAGTCGTTTCCCTTGGGGTTCTTGACCTTCCATGGGTCACCCCACTCTTACTCATGCAACTAACACATTCATTATTACACATCATCGCGCCATAAACACCTTACCGTAGTCATTAAATAAGAACGGATATCCCCCACTACTCGTAATCATTCAATCAGTCACACCAGCGCATGTTACAATCGGTCATCAGATTAACAACATTGAGCAATCCAATTAAGAACATGCACATACATACTTTTCATAGTGACAACAAAATAGATTCATCATTATCATCCACAAGCAGGCTACACCATCGCCACGAAGATCACTATCAGAATCTCAAATCATGCATCAGTTTTAGTAATTGTGAACACATGCACACATGCACAGCATCAGTTCTAATGATTATAAATACATGCACACACACACACCCGCACTCAGCAATACATTCATCCGGTACCGTTCTTAGACCATGCATTCGACATGCAAGCGCCCCCTACCTTTAGAAGAATCCTCAGAAACCTTTCTGTTCTCGTTGTTGGGTCCGACGTCTTTCTCCTGGTTCGTTCGGTCTTCCTTGGCTTGTCGTATCCTGCGCCTGATCCTGGGATGAAGTGTGGTCCGTTCTCTAGTACTGGAATTCAGACCTCCAGGAGCGAAGAGTAAGATAGAAGAAGAAGAAAGATGAAGACGAAGGGAGGAAGTAGAGAATGAAGTGACGGAGAAGGGAGTCTGAAGAAGGAGTAAGTGCGTTTTCCGCCAAGGGCTCGCGCTTATATATATATATATATGTGCATGCGCACAGTAAAAGAAGAGTGGGATGGGAGAGTGCGTGTCCAGCAGTCACGTGCACTCCACCCCATCCCCTGACCACCACCATTTTTAATATTTTAATGGCTTAATCCTAAGTAGTTAAATGCAATTAACAGTTATTTCTTAGTTAAAAATCAAATCTTAGTGGTTTATTCTTCATTCAGCATTAAATTTTAAAACGGGGATGTTACAGTTCTCCCCCACTGAAAAAGAATTTCGTCCCCAAAATTCAGTCGGTACTTACCTAGGTAAATAATTCGGGCACTGCTGTCGCATGGCGTCTTCGCGTTCCCACGTGTAGGAGGTGGTCTTGCCTTGCTGCCACTCCACCTTAACCAGCCTTACGTTCTTGTTTCTTAAGCGTTTTACCGATTGATCCACGATTCCAACCGGTGTAGTCGCAGTGGTTAGGTCTTCCTTGATCTCTACCTCGTCGTCAGGCATCGTGTGGCTGGGGTCATGCAAATACTTCCTTAGCTGAGACACATGAAAAACGTTGTGCAATCGGGACAAGTGAGTTGGTAACGCGAGGCGGTATGCCACGGGGCCAATCCGTTCTACTACCTCATAAGGTCCGATGTAGCGAGGGCTTAACTTCCCACTTTTTAAGGCTCGTCCAACTCCTTTACTCGGAGAGGTTCTCAGAAACACTCGATCTCCGACTTGGAATTCCAATGGCTTGATGCGTTTGTCATGGTAGCTCTTCTGCCTGTCTTGTGATGCTTTCATCTTCTCCCTTATTACTCGGATCTGTTCTGTGGTTTGCTTCACGATGTCTGGTCCCAGTAATAGACTTTCACCCGCTTCCGACCAACAGAGTAGGGTTCGGCATCTACGCCCATACAATGCCTCGTAAGGTGCCATGCCAATGCTATGATGATGGCTGTTGTTGTACGTAAACTCGATCAAGGGAAGGTACTGCTCCCAGTCCCCACCGTACTCTAACACACACGCTCTCAATAAGTCTTCTAGACTCTGAATTATTCGCTCGGATTATCCATCCGATTGGGGGTGGTAGGCAGAACTAAGCCAAAGCTTCGTCCCTAATTCTTGATGCATGCTGGTCCAAAACCTGGACGTAAATCTAGGGTCCCTATCTGAGACGATGGAAGTAGGTATGCCATGCAGTCGGATAACTTCTTGAATGTAGATTCGAGCCAATTTATGCAATGGGTACTTCATATTTACAGGTAAGAAGTGTGCACTCTTCGTCAATCTGTCAACAATGACCCAAATGGCATCATGGCCCGCTCGGTTTTTGGGTAATCCCATGATAAAATCCATCGCAATTGAGTCCCATTTCCACACTGGAATCTCTAGAGGTTGCATTGCACCGTACGGTTTTTGGTGCTCTACCTTCGATTTCTGATAAATGATACACCGGGCCACGTACTCCGCCACATCCTTCTTTAGTCCGGGCCACCAAAACTGTCTCCTCAAGTCGTGGTACATTTTCGTGGTTCCTGGGTGAATGCTGAGTAGGCTTTTGTGGGCTTCATCAAGCACCATTCTTCTCAATCTTCCTTCACTTGGTATGTATATTCTGTTTCTCACCCGGAAGATCCCATCTGACCCCTCTGCCAAGGATAAATCCTTTCCTTTAGCCTGAATTTCCTTCATTTCAGCTAGGTAAGAGTCCGCCTGTTGCTGTTTGTACACGGATTTTAAGAATTCGTTGGCAATCCTCAACGTACCGATTGTCATCTTCTGAGAGGAAGGAGCATCGACATGCAAGTTCATGTCTCTGAACTGCTCTAACAACTCAACTTCTTTTGCCATCATGGCTGCTATGTGGAGGGATTTCCGACTCAGTGCGTCTGCCACGACATTTGCCTTACCTGGGTGGTATTTTAACTCGAAATCATAGTCCTTTAAAAACTCAATCCATCTTCTCTGCCTCATGTTCAGCTCCTTTTGATCGAATAGGTATTTGAGGCTCTTATGATCGCTGTACACTTCAAATTTGGATCCGTACAACTAATGCCTCCAAATTTTTAATGCAAAAACTACTGCTGCTAGCTCCAAATCATGGGTCGGATAATGCTGCTCGTGGGGTCTCAATTGTCGAGAGGCATATGCTATCACTCGATCCTTCTGCATGAGTACACATCCTAATCCGAGTCCGGACGCGTCACAATAGACCACGAAGCTTTCTCGTAACTCAGGTAATGCCAACACCGGAGCAGTTGTCAACTTATTCTTCAGCTCTTGGAAGCTGCTCTCACACTCCGGACTCCACACAAAAGGAACGTTCTTCCGAGTCAATTTAGTCAGGGGTAATGCCAACTTAGAAAAACCTTCGATGAACCTTCTATAATAACCTGCCAAGCCCATAAAACTCCTTATTTCCGAGATCGATCTGGGCCTCTCCCATGCCATTACAGCAGCTACCTTCGCAGGATCCACCGAGACGCCTCGCTTGGAGATCACATGCCCGAGGAAGTGGATCTCATCCATCCAAAATTCGCACTTTGAAAGCTTTGCAAACAATTGCTTCTCCTTCAACACTTGGAGTACCGTCCTGAGATGTCCTTCATGCTCCTCAGATGACTTAGAATAAACTAGAATATCATCAATGAAGACAACAACAAACCGATCTAAGAAGGAGTGGAATATGCTGTTCATGTAATTCATGAAAACAGCAGGGGCGTTTGTCACACCGAACGGCATCACTACATACTCATAGTGACCATACCTAGTCCTAAAGGCAGTTTTAGGAATGTCCGAGTCCTTCACTCGAATTTGATGATATCCCGATCGTAAGTCGATTTTCGAGAAGACTGAGGCTCCACGCAGCTGGTCAATTAAATCATCAATTCTAGGCAGTGGGTATCGATTCTTGATTGTAAGTTTGTTAAGCTGTCGATAATCTATACAAAGTCTCATGCTGCCATCCTTCTTCTTAACAAGTAGCACAGGTGCGCCCCATGGTGACACGCTTGGTCTAATGAACTGCTTCTCAAGTAACTCATCCACTTGTTTCTTCAACTCTACCAATTCAGTTGAGGACATTCTGTAGGGTGCACTGGAGACCGGTTCGGCTCCAGGGATCAAGTCTATAGAGAATTCAACTTCTCTATTGGGAGGCACACTCGGGACGTCCTCTGGGAACACTTCTGGGAATTCACAGGCAACCGGAATTTCATTCACTAGGGTCTCATTCTCATCTTTGGTTAGACAAAGCATCATAAATAGTTGGGTTATACCTAGTGCCGTGCCATCTTCAGTGGGTTGTTTTGGGAAAACTATCTCTCGGCTTCTACAATCTACCAATACCTTATTAGCTGAAAGCCAATCTATTCCAAGCACAATATCAAGACCCTTTAAGGGCATGCAAATCAGATCGAAGGTGAAACTCCGATCACACAACTCAAATGCTACATTTTTACATATTGACGATGTGAACACACTAGGGCCAGTAGGGCTGGCCACTTCCAAAGTCCGGTTCATGGACACAGTTGGTAACTTCAACCGTTCCACGCACTCATCAGCTATAAAAGAATGGGTAGCTCCCGAATCGAAAACAACATTAAGCGTATTCATTCCAAGTGAGCACTTACATTGTACTAGATCGTTTGCTGGTGCAACATCCTCTGCATTGATGGTGTAGATCCTTCCTGTCGCTGTTGAGCCGGTGTTCCTCTCTCGGCTGTTCGGGGCACGCATCATATTTCCTCTGGTTCTGTTGCCTCTGCCACCAGGTCGTTGGCTATCATTCACTCTGGTTCGATCTTGAAATCCTCCTTGACGCACATTGGTGTTTGCCTGGCTGAGTTGGGGGCAGTCCGGGCGAACGTGTCCCTTCTCTCCGCAGTGGTAGCATTTAACATTTGTATCATTGCATTCCTTAGCAAAATGATCACCGCCGCATTTAAAGCATCCGCCATACCTTGGTCGCCCACTCATCTGTCTCCCTCGGTCATTATGGTTCTGATATCTGGTGAAGGGTTCATTCCTCCTCACATTCCCTGGCCTCTTAAAACGTGATTGCTGAGGCCTCAGGTGCTGATTGGCTCTGCTGCTCTGGCCGGAATGGGCCCTGTCATCCTCTTCGAATATTCTACACTTGTTCACTAAGGCAGGGAAACTCCGGATTTCATGGTATCTGCAGGCCCTCTTGATATCCGATCTCAGTCCGTTCTTAAACTTAAGACACTTGGAGTGCTCCGTTCCTGGCTGCTGGAAGGGCGGATAGAATAGGCACAATTCTTCAAATCTGGTCGCGTATTCTTCCACAGTCATGGAGCCCTGTTATAACTCCATAAACTCCAGCTCTTTCCGACTCCTCACAGTGTCGGGAAAGTATTTGTCTAGGAAGCAGGCCTTGAAATCGTTCCACGTCAGTTGATTGTCATCTTCGGGGAATCGGCTCCTGGCTATCTTCCACCAATTCTCCGCTTCATCTCGCAGCATATACACTGCGCATTCCACCTTCTGGGCTTCGGTACAGCGAAGACCCCTAAAAATTCTCTCTAATTCCTGAGTCCACTTGAACGCCGCCTCAGGGTTCCGTCCTCCTAAGAATTCACTCGGCTTCCTCTTCAGGAAGCGGTCCAGCACATGGCCATCCTCAGGTTGAGTTTGGCCTTGCCTTTCAAACACATCAGCAAAGCGTTGGAATGCTGTGGCTATAGCCTCCATACTTTGACGATGCGCCATTCCTTATCCTGAAATTGACATTTAAGGATAAGTATACGGAGCCACTTACTACCGATCCAGTTATTAGTCCAATAATTAATAGCTTAGCACATTATGTCATTTGCCTAAGTCATACACACAATCGGACCAGGGAAAAACAACCCCTTGTCCTCAAGTCAATCATCAATCAGGTCAACCAGCATCAGAACAATTTCAACCATTCTATCAAAAAGACACACACATCACCGCTTACACTTGGTAAGCATACTTTGGCCTTGGACTTTTCGGTCCGCTCTGATACCAAAATGTAACACCCTAATTAATTGCAACTAAAAATTCCAAAATTATGAGAAAATTTTTCACAAAACAGTTCCGTATTATTTGATATATGAGGGAGCAGGCAAGGGAAGAACGAAAAGCATTCACACGCACATAGCAACCTACAAGGAAACTAAAACTGGGGTCGGCTCAATGGGTTTATCGTAACGCACCAACACTAGGGCGGATTGCACAACACCGTTTATTCGCTCAGGCGGGTTCTGACACCGTCCAGGCGGAGTATGGTAATGCAGCAGCGGATAGAGGAGATTTCGTAATGAGGCTTCCCTTCGAGTAATACTGGTCACTCAACCGATGATGTAAATAGTTGGCATATCAGTTTGCATATCAACCGATGATGTAAATAGTTTGCATATCAACCGATGTAAATAGTTTGCATATCAACCGATGATGTAAATAGTTGGATTATATACCCGACTTTCACATGACTTAACTACAGAGTGTTGAACTCCTGAGACTGATCACCTCAGGTAGTTGCACTGGTAGTTGGGGTCATGTGGAGTCGAGGAGATAGACACGTTGTAGCCAACCTTGAGTGATCAGATTTAGAAAAGAGAAGTGTATGGTTCGTAATTCTGAAATTGGTAAATGATTAGAAATGAGGAACAAATGAAGATGAGATTTGGTAACTAACAAATAATGAGTATAGAAAAGTAAATATTGTGACATGGTAGTTATTATGAATTATTGCTAGATTTCTTTTAGAGAAAAGATGACCTTAAAAGGAAATTGGATAACTTGAATTCCTCCTAAGGTACATTTAGTGGGGAGTTGATGAAGTATCGATAGGAATTAAGGAAATAAGATAAACCAAAGGAGAGGGATGGAATACCTAAAGGATTATGGCTTTGATTTGAAGTACCATCCTGGAAAAGCAAATGTTGTGGCCGATGCCTTAAGTAGAAAAGTATTACATGTAGCCTTCTTGGTGGGTAAAGAACAAGAGTTGTTGGAAATTTTTCGTGATATGAATATTGGAGTTGTTATGAATGCCCCAGATCAAATGATAGTTGGATGCTGAAGATCTCCAATGAATTTCTAGAATCTTTAGCGGTGGCCCAAGAGAATGATGAAAAGTTACTGGAATTGCTTGACGCTCAAGCCAGAAGTAAGAATATGGAATTGACCAGAAGCAACAATGGAATTTGTCAGATACACATAAAAGTTCTTTAGGTGTTTATCCTGGTGTTACAAGAAAGAATTCTGGTGGCTAGGAATGAAGAAAGCAATAATTGAATATGTAAGATCTTGTGTGATATGTCAGAAGTGTAAGGTCGAACACCAGAGACCCCCAGGTTTACTTCAACCTTCGGAGATTTCAATGTGGAAATGGGAAAGTATCACGATGGCTTTTGTATTCGGGTTACCTCGTACCCGTTCTGGTTGTAATGCAATATGGGTGATTGTGGACAGGTTGACCAAGAGTGCTCACTCCTTGGCTATGAACACGAAATGGTCATTGGACCGATTGGCTAGATTGTACATCACTGAAATTGTAAGATTGTATGGTGTATCTGTGAGTATTATTTCAGATCGTGATCCTTGGTTTACTTCTAGATTCTGGGGAAGTTTACAACAGGAATTGGGTACTAAACTGAGGTTGAGTTCTGCTTATCATCCTCAGACTGATGGCCAGTCTGAACGTACAATCCAAACCTTGGAAGATATGCTTAGAGCTTGTGTACTGGAGCAAGGTGACTCATGGGAAAGATACCTACCATTAGTGGAATTTGCTTATAATAACACCTATCATAGTAGCATTGGAATGGCTCCTTATGAAGCTTTATACGGAAGACGATGTCGTACGCCTTTATGTTGGAATGAAAATAGAGATGCAATCCACTTGGGACCTGAGTTAATTCAAGAAATGAGTAATCAGGTGGCAATGATTCGTGAAGAAGAGTTACTATGACAATCGTCATAGGCCACTTAGAGTTTCAGGTGAGAGATTGGGCGTTCTTGAAAGTGTCACCTACTAAGGGTGTAGATCATGAGATGAAGAGTCAGAAACTTAATCCAAAGTATATTGGACCCTATCAGATATTGGAACGAATTGGTGGGGTAGCTTACAGATTAAATCTTCCCTGTGCATTGACAAATATTCATAATGTATTCCATGTTTCACAATTAAGGGCGTATGTTCCATGTGACTCGATGATTATACTTGAAGATTCTATTGAGCTGAAAGAAAATTTAACTGTGAAGGTGGCATCTATTTGTATTGAAGGATATCAAGCTAAACGATTGAGAAACAAAGAGGTACCATTGGTGAAAGTGAAGTGGCAGAATATAAATGGAGTAACTTACACATGGGAATTGGAATCAGACATGAGGCGGTTGTACCCCGATCTTTTTCAATAAGGTACGTTGATTTCGGGGACAAAATCCCTTTTTAGGGGGGGGTGGATGTAACATCCCTAATATTTTAGAAAATTTTAATTGACGGAATGTATTAATAATTGCCCAATTGAATTTATTGGGATTTTGGGAATTATTATTATTATTAAAAATGTGATTATAAATAATTAAATGTTATGGAAATAAATAAATTTATTTAACGATTAACTACAAAAGGTTAAAAGAAGGTAATTAGAAGAAGGTAAAATTTGAAGTTACAATGGGGTGAAAGGTGAAAGTAAAAGTTTTAATTAAAACTTATAAAAGAAAATGTAATTGAAATAGGAAATGACCAAATCACCCTTGGGTATTAAAACCTTAAGTTTCATTTTCTTCTTCTTCTTCATTCACGCGACTTGCCTTCTTCTTTCTCTCCATGCTTGCCGTGACCTGCATGCACCAGTGGGAGGTCAATCTTGCGCAGAAACTTCGAGATAACTACGTTTTTGAGACCGTAGCTTCGAGGTGAGTCCAATGGGTCTTTTAAATTAAGCTTTCGTAGCTCTTTCATTTTCTCCGTCAAGCCGAAGGGTCGTGCATGGAGGAATGAGTTTTCGTTTCTTACTCCTCTAGTGCGTAGAAGCTTGAAAATGACTTTTAAAGTAATGAGGATGGTTTAACGTTGACGGGTTTTGCGTTTCGACCTCCGTAGGTAACGAAACAGTCGTCGGAGGATCAAACGGTGAAGTGGGTGTTGACTTCGAACGTAGGACGTTGGACATAGCATTGAGAGAACGCCAATCTCATCAAGAACGAGTTGTCGGAGCTTGGAATCAAGGTAAGGGGGTGTTCGGGTTATAATTAATTAGAATAGGTAAATGTAATTAAACTGAGTAAGTAAATTAAATACGGAACTAATGAGAATTTACAAGAAATGATAATTATATGTGCATGAATGTAAATTGTGTATGATTTGTGATGATTAAGAGTACAATGTGAATTGAATGGTGATGAGTTGATGAGTATAGTGGCATTATGATGAAGGGCTTGACAAGTAGGTCACCCAATTGATGAGTATATGTTTTGTTGCTGGCCACTTGTGATATGATATGAGGAATATGATTATATATGTATGATTATATGGTGTGGGACGGCCGACGGTTTATACAGCCCCTCGTTTCTGGCTCCCGTGGTGTTTATGCCTAGTTGAGCTACCCAGTGGTCAAGTAGGACCCAGTGGTTGAGGTGGAGAGTCAAGTAGGACTCAGTGGACCAAGCAGGGTTCACGGGGTGTCAAGTAGGACCCCCAGCTGAAGGCCGATCCTTTTAGTATCCGGATACTAGGCGTCGAATTGATATGAAAGTCAGTTGTGTTATTCGATGCATTGTTAACATTGTGTAATGATATGAATGTGTTTTATGATAATTATTGAATTCATGAGTGGTAATGAGAAGTTGAGGACAAGAGGTAAGACTAATGGTATAATTCAGAACTAGTAAATATGTATCTTGTTATTGAATTATCATTCTATATTAATTACGATACCAAACACTCACCTTTGCTGTTGTTTTTTTAATTTAGTAACCAGTGACAGGGAAGAGGTGGAAGCCCTAGAGATGCGCCAAGCGGAGGATTGATGCCAAGGAGCTAAGGGAATTATGCAATGAACTATGGGTGGGATGTGTGTTGTGATTTATGGATGTTGAGTCTAGATGTTGTTTGTGTGTGTTGAGTTAATTTGGAATAATATCACCCTGGTCATGAATATGATGGATAATGAGTAAAATCTGAATGTTATTTGATAAGGATATAAATTAATGATGATGAAATAATGAAGTGTTGATGGTTATACTAATTTCCTTGAATTGGATGTATAATGGTATGGAGCCAATATCATTATTATGGCCAGGTCTTGTTTGTATATGTGAAGAGTGAAAGATGAAAATCATAAATGTGCGCTGTTAGTAATTAGATGATGTGCCAAATGAATGATGAATTTATCAACAATGTAGTTGGTGAATTAGAAACATGATTGAGGGGCATGTTTAGTCAAAATTAATCTCATGTGCATATTTGATTGTATGGAAATGGATGAACTAGGCTAAATGATGCATGTGAATGCTTAGGTTACTGGTTGGTATGAAAATCTCAAGTGTTTACGTATAAACTGCATAATTCGCTTGAGCTAATTGAATTTTCGCTCAAGCGAACATGTCCTGTACTTTCCATATAGTCACTGGAGTAATTTCACTCAAGCGGATTCAATCTCGCTTGAGCGAGAGGTAGAGTAAATGGTTACTGAGTTCATCTCGCTCCAGCGGGTAAGGTTCCCGCTCAAGCGAGAGGTATTTGAGGTATCAGAGGTAGTTACTGGAGGCTTTTCACTCAAGCGGGTGGATCCTCGCTTGAGCGAAGGATAAAGGAATTGGTTCTATCTCTTTTCCGCTTGGGCGAATATAAATCGCTCGAGCGAAATAGGGAAGTCTAGGTACTGGAGGAACCTCGCCCAAGCGAGAACAGTTTGCTTAAGCGAGTCATGTTGGTAATATCACTGGAACTGATTCGCTCAAGCGAAATAAGGTCTGATACGCATGGAATTCTCGCTCAAGCGTGAGTGTGGCTCGCCCAAGGATTGAATATGAACCTCGCTCAAGCGAGTGGATACTTCGCTCAAGCAAAAGCAACTAATCTCGCTTAAGCGAGTTGGGGCCTCGCTCAAGCGAGAGGCCCCTGATTCCTTTTTTTTTTCTTTTCTTTTGGTTCGATTTAAATAAATTTCTTTTCTCACTTTAATTATTTGATTTAATTATGGCTGTTTATTATTTTAAATATGTTTGGTGGAAAATAAATATTATTTTGGATTAGGACTTAATTATTATTATTAATCGCGAAAAATTTATTGTAAAATT
Source organism: Clitoria ternatea (assembly GCA_037962975.1). Lineage (NCBI taxonomy): Eukaryota > Viridiplantae > Streptophyta > Magnoliopsida > Fabales > Fabaceae > Clitoria > Clitoria ternatea. The sequence continues at coordinate 186,110,745 of CM075671.1, forward strand.
TACTTGAATGAATAAAAATAAATGTTAATTGACCTAGGATGTCACAAAATTACTATAAAAGTCTTATAACCGGTGTCTAAACCCCCTTGAGTCTAAACAAAGCCAAAAATAGGAGAAATCTACGCAAAAGCCCTTTTTATTTTTATTTATTTATTTTTCTGTACTATATTTTTGTACACTTTATTTTTCTGTAGTTATTCATTTATTCATTTATTTTTCTACACTTTTATTTATTTTTCTGCATCTTAACTTTTTGCATGTTATTTATTCTAATTTGTCTTCTCAATAATTTTGAAGTTATCTTTTACATAATCATTTGTCTATCATTTGTTATGATTTCTTAAGTCGTTTTATAGATATTTATTTATTTATTATTATAATTTTATATTTTATGTTCCCCGCTCTTATCTATTTATTTAACCATTTATCTTTCTTTTAAGTTTGAAATAAGATTGATTCAGATGAGACATCTTATTAATCTTATTATTTAAAAATGATTGAATAAAATTCATATGTTAGTTTTAATTAATTAAGTATATACATATTTCTTTATTTTCACATCGATGTATTTAATTCTTATGTTTATCTATTTTTACCTTTTTATTTATTTATTTGTTTATTTATTCAAATTTTTAAACCATATATTTTTTCGATAAAATTAATGGATTATCTTTTAATTACTAGAAAGATAATTTAGACGAGACGTCTTATTTTTTATTTTATTGTCTTTTATTCATTGGTTTGTTTAACTTCCTTTGAACTCAAAGAACAAAACTTGGGTGATGTGTCCTATTATTTAATTTTATTTTTTGTCTGTTTATATTTTTTTAAAATATCCTTTGTTCATGTGTATATTGTCTGTAAATAACATTTATCATGGTTGTATTCTTTATGAAGGATAAAATATTTAATAATTATTTTTTTTAAATTATACATGATGAATTTGGGTAACCGTTTAAGGACGGGCAGTGTGGGGTGCTAATACCTTCCCCATCTGTAATTCGACCCCCGGACCAAACAGAATCTCATTTTAAAAAACTAGTGCCGTTTAAAGGTTTTCCTGATATTTTCCTTAATAAATATTAGTGGCGACTCCTTGAACCCCTTTAGTTTTTAGGCCTCCTAAGGGCCTTGTTCCAATCCGGTTTCGTTTTCTTTTTGTTGTATTCTCCTAGTCCGCGTCATAGCCCGAGACTCTAGTCATGACAACTCCACTAGAAAATATCATTTTCCTTTGCCATTTGTGGACCAAATGCTAGAAAGGTTGTGTGGTCATGAGTATTATTGTTTCCTAGATGGGTACTTAGGGTATAAACAGATTATGGTTGACCTAAAAGACCAAGAGAAACTACTTTTACTTGCCTATATGGAATATTTGCTTTTAGGCGCATGCCTTGCAGGTTATGCAATGCACCAGCTACCTTTCAAAGGTGTATGTTGGCAATTTTTGGAGACATGGTTGAGAAGTTCATAGAAGTTTTCATGGATGACTTCTCTGTGTTTGGAATTGATTATGATACATGTCTAGGTAATTTGGCCAAGGTTTTAATGAGATGTCAAGAGACTAATCTCATCCTCAATTGGGAAAAGTGCCATTTTATGGTAAGAGGAAGGATAATCCTTGGCCACAAAGTCTCTACTGAAGGAATTGTAGTAGACCAGGCCAAAATAGAGATGATAGAAGATTCATAAAAGATTTCTCTAAGATTGCAAAACCATTAACTGATTTACTTGTGAAGGATGTCCCTTTTGTCTTTGATGAGCACTACTCAATGGCTTTTGTAATTCTCAAATAAAAACTAATTTCAGCCCTTATACTTGTTACACTAGATTGGTCTTTACCTTTTGAACTTATGTGTGATGCAAGTGATTTTGTTGTAGGGGCTGTGTTAGGCCAAAAGAAGGGTAACTTGACCCATGTCATTTATTATGCAAGTAAAGTGTTAAATGAGGCACAAGTTAATTACACCATCACTGAAAAAGAAATGCTTGCTGTGGTGTATGCCTTTGATAAGTTTAGATCATATTTGATAGGTGCCAAAGTGATAGTTTATACTAACCATTTAGCACTTAGTACTTACTTGCCAAAAAAAGTCGAAGCCTAGATTGATTAGGTGGGTCATTTTACTACAAGAGTTCGATTTGGAAATTAGAGACAAAAAGGGAATAGAGAACTCTGTAGTTGACCAACTGTCTCATTTGGAAGGAAGTAATGAATTGGTTTCTATCAAGGAAGAATTTCTAAATGAGACCTTGATAAAAATAAAACAAAGTCCATGGTATGCTGACATGGCAAACTTTAAAAGTGCAACCATGGTACCTGTAGGAATGACATCCCAAATAAGAAAGAAATTTTTTCATGACAGCAAGAGTTTCCTATAGGATGATCCTTTCCTATACAAGATTGGATTGGATGGAATAATTAGGAGATGTGTGCCTAAAAGTGAACAAGAGAGAATTCTTTGGCACTGCCATGATTCTCATTATGGAGGGCACCATGGCTTCTCAAGAACTGCTGCCAAAGTGCTACAATATGGCTTCTATTGGCCAACCATCTTTCATAATGCTAAGGGTTATGTTCAGAGGTGTGATAAATGCTAAAGGAGTAGAGGACTCTGCTAAAGCTGGCATGCCTCTAACTAATATTTTAATAGTTAAGCTATTTGATGTGTGGTGAATAGACTTCATGGGACCTTTCCCAAAGTCTTTCTCCTATGAGTACATTCTTGTGGCAGTGGATTATGTGTCAAAGTGGGTGGAAGCTATACCCACTAGAACCAATGATGCACATGTGGTGCTAAGGTTTATTAAGAAAAATATTTTCTCAAGGTATGGGGTACCTAGAGTTATCATTAGTGAATGAGGGTCTTATTTTTGCAATAGGATAATGGAAAAGGCCCTGAAACATTGTGAGGTACTCCACAAAGTGTTAACTCCCTATCATCCATAAACTTATGGACAAGTAGAGTTATCTAATAAGGAAATCAAGAGGATCCTTAAGAAAGTTGTAGGTAACTCTAGGAGAGATTGGTTTGTAAAATTAGATGATGATTTGTGGGCTTATCACATAGCTTTCAGAACTCCAATTGGCATGTCCCCTTGTCAACTTGTGTATGGTAAGGCTTGCCATCTTCCTGTGGAGTTGGAACATAGAGCTTGGTGGGCTACAAAGCTATTAAATATGAAATTTGCCCAATCTCAAGAAGAAAGAGTCCTAAAACTTCATGAGCTTGATGAATTTAGATTGCAAGCCTACTATAGTGCCTCTTTATATAAGGAAAGAACAAAGAGATGGTATGATAGGAAGTTAGAAAGGGAAGAGTTTCAAGAGGGGTACAAGGTCTTGCTGTTTAACTCTAGGTTGAGACTTTTCTTAGGAAAACTTAAATCTAAATGGTTTGGTCCTTTTGTGGTTAATGAAGTGTTTCCTCATGGTGCTATTGAGGTAAAGGAACGAGAAGCTGGAAGAATGTTTAAGGTTAACAGTAAAAGACTCAAACTCTATTTTGGAGGTGAGTTTAATAGGCAAAAGGCCTCAGTTGAATTGCATACTTCTACTTAGGAGTCATACAACAAGCTAGTGACGTTAAAGGAGTGCTTCAAGGAGGCACCCTTACAGTTTGTTTCTTACTTTCTTTACTTTGTTGTGTTAATGCATCTGAAAGTTAAATGAATGTTTTGAAAAAAGAAGTATACACAGTAAAAGAAAAGGGTAAGAATTTAAAAAAATAATGAATGAAAAGTGTATTAAAATAATGTTGGTTAAAAATAAAAGATCAAGTATGAGTATTAGCTAAGGGTCTTGCGTATGTACACTGGAATAAGGACTTCCTAAGCCCATACTCCTTCTCAGGTACATAGTTGCACGTGGTTACGCTTCACTACAGCGTACCCATGCTTGCTTGCTACTGTTCTTGGTGGTATCTAAAATGTGTTGTGCGTCTCTACGCCATTTACAGAGCGTGTCTACGCTACCTTCCTGTCCATTATCTTGTCTCAATTCTTTATGGTGCATCATTATGCTGCATGTCATCATTCTTACACGCACTTGCTATGAATTTTAGAGAAAAATTTTAGGGGATGAGTGTACTAATGCTCTTCCTTAGCATGTCTACGCTACATCATTGACTCTAGTCTCTATTTAGAATATAGGAGCACGTGTCAACATTTAAACCCGCGTACTCATGTCAACAACCTTGATCATCTTAGGAATTACCTTATTACTTGCACGTTCTTATGCTTCTTTCTTGCATTCTTACATTACTTCCATATGAGCATCAAGTAATGTTGATTACTTGCGCGTACCTACGCTCTAGTCGAGCGTGCTTATGCATGAATCTTGTTATGTCAGGTAGTTAGGAGTTTGTTTGAGCATGCTAATGCTCTATCCTGTGTACTTATACGTAGGTCTTATCCTGTTCCTCTGTTGTTCTTTTTTTTCAAGCATGCTTACGCCCTATCTGATCATCTTTACGCTCAGTGCTGACAATGCCCATTTGGTACTGTTCATTCTGATAGCGTCACTATACTGCCTAATAAGCGTGTTACACTAGTTTTATCTTCTTTAATCAATAAATTCCAAGAGTCTTCCATGGGTACGCTCAGGATAAGCATTCTTACGCAACCTCTCTGTTCTTGTTTTTGATGGTTTAGCAATAATTACATGTTTCTACGCTTCTATAAAGCTTCTTACGCTTGTTTTCTGTTCTTATGTATCATTTTCAATTTTCAATAAGCGTGTCTATGCTTCTTTTGAATGTGCATGCATGTGTTCTCTGTTAGAAGTAAAATAGTGAGTCAGAGGTTAAGCGTGCTTACGCTTCATACGAGCGTGCTTATGTATGGATTTTGTTAGAATCAGGTATAATACCTTTGTCTGAGCATGCCTAAGCTCCAATAAAGTGTGGTTGAACGCCCTGACGCTTGCAACAAGCGTACCTACGCTTGGGTTGAACCTACATTGGCCCCTTGTCTATAAATATCTGTTCCAAGCGTAGGAACCCTAGCCTAAATAGCTGTTGCGCAGGTATTTTTGCCTTTTCAATTGCAACGGTCACAACTCTTCATTTCTTCAAATTGGTAATGGTTTTTTGTATTTTACTCTCATTTAATTTATTTTACCATTTTAATTTCCTCTTACCTTTTCAATTATCACATTTCACCTCACCTTTTCACATTCTACCCACCATTTCATAGTTCATGCACATTTCTATTTGCTATATATAGTGCATTGTATTTGCTTGCCATGACATCTAGACCTTCCCACTCCATTCATAAAATTGAGAAGTTGATCGAAATGGAACAAGCAAAAGCGGCCTAAAAAGAGAAGGGAAAGGGGGTAGCCACTATTAGGACCCCTACTTCCCCTCCTCCCATTAAGAAGAGGAAGCCTAAAAAAGGGGAGAAGCGTTCCAAGCGTCAAGAGGATTTCGATTGGAAGCAATTTAGAGATGCAAAGGCTGCTTGGGACTATGAAAAGAATTTCAAGGAGAGGTGTAATAAGGGACAGGGTGATGTTGCTGGGTGAGGAAAATTGTCCTGACCCCACTGTGAGGGCTACCGTGTTTGCTAGGGGGTGGCAAAATTTTAATAAAGTACTAGGTCATGGCTATCAAGAACTCACCAGGGAGTTCTATGCCAATTTAAGGGTCAATGATAGTGATGATGATGCCCCATATTCTTCCTATCTAAGGGGTATTGTCATCCCACTTTCCAATGATTTTCTTAACAAGGCTCTAAGATTACCTATGGTGGAAGTTGTTGAGTGTCAATACACAAGAATTCTGAATGGGTTCTTATTGGAGGAGAATGCTGATTTGAGGAAGAATGTATTGAAGGTATGTTGTCAGGAAAAGACCACATTTGAAACTACTGTTAGTGGTGCTCCAAAATTTTTAAGGAAAAATACTTTTTTTGATGTGTCTATGATTTAGTGCCAATATCTTCTATCTTCACTACAACCGGTGGCTCATGCTACTGAAATTATGGTGAAAAGGTTGGTCCTTATTTATTGCTTAATGCAAGAGTTGTATGTTGATTTGGGTGATTTAATTCTATTTGAAATGATTAAGGCTCGTAAGAAATATGCCCAACTGCCATATTGTTTTGTTATTTCACTTTTGGCCAAGAAAAATTCTATGAACGTATAGGAAGAGTGTAACATCCAAATTCCGAAGTTAGATACCGAATGAAAATTAAACGATAAAAATCTGAATGCAAAGTAAAGAATTAATTGTTAATCATAATCAATATAGCTTGAGAGTTAATGACAAGCTAATTGGACTTAGTTGGTGAGATGTGGCTGTTTGTGATTGACGGAAGGTGTGAGTGGGCTGCGACTCACGCTTTCCCATCCCACTTCTTCCCTTCGCATGCGTATATATGTGCGTACCCTGTATTACCGTGGGTGCAAGAACTTCTCCCACTACTTCATTCTCTCTTTTCTTCTTCGTCTCCATCTTCTTTTCCTTCCCCTGTTTTTGTTCTTCACGACGACAGTAAGGGAAGAAGGTCAAAACCCTCCAACTGGTGAAGGACGATCGTTGAGGCAGAGGAAGACAAACGCTCCATTCCCGGACCGAGTGCAGAGTATGATGGAGTGAAGGAAGGCTGAACGAATTAGTAGAAGGGCGTCGGATCCAACGTCGAGAGCAGAAAAGCTTCTTGAGGTTCCTTCCGAAGGTGGGGGGCGCTTGTATGTCAAATGCATGGTCCACGAACGGTACTGGATGAATGTACTGCTTGAGTGTGTGCATGTGTTAATGATGACTGGATCTTATGCATGACTGATGGTTCTGAATTCTGTGTGTTTTACAGTGGTTATGTAGCAATTGCATGTAATCAAGATGGTGGTAATGTAGACTGTTAGCCTTTGATAACGACGAATGAAATGCATGGCTCTATCTTTGTTAACATTGTGAGAATATGAATGTGTGCTCATTAGTTGATTTGTCAGATGCTATTACTTTGATTGCCTGATTGTTATACATATTAGTGTAACTGGTAAAACAAATATAAAGGTTGTGTTGAATCTGTTCTACTTAATGGTTACGAGGGAGGTATCGGTTGTGTGATGGTGCTTGCTAGTAAATGCATTAGCTGCATGAGTAAGAGTGGGGTGACCCGTGGAAGGTCAAGAGCCCCGAGGGGATGACTTCCAGCTACAGACCTCGGCTAGATTCCGAAGGAGCTCATGGTAGCCGTAGGAGCTAGAGAGGAGTCTCGAGACGCCAATGGGAGGCCGATACCACGCGGGAAGAGCTGAAGGACGAGGGGCCAGTAAAGGGGAAAATTGTAACTGAAAGTCATCACTCGAGTCGGATCCGCAGGCATGCATGTAGATATGAGGTTGATTAGGATAGTACGCATAGCATGTGTTGAGTGTTATGAATGATTTCTGAGCGTGGGGATACTTGTGTGCGTTGTATGTATGTCATAGATATTATTTTGCTTTACCTAACCTTAATTAATCTGAAAATGATTAAATGAAAGTGAATACGCATACTGACACTAATACCGAGTCCTTGATTGTCATTTTACCTGTAAAAGCTCACCCCTGCAGTGGCTAGATTTTTAGTGAACATCTCTCGGAATGAAGGATGAAGGAGGAGCTGAGTGCAGAACAAAACAGCTGAGTGCTTTTGAATATATGTGTATATTTATATATTATGTGTAAGGTCCTGTTAAGCCTTGGCCGGCTCATATTTTGATTTTAGTCTCTACGTTAGAACTTGAACACCTTCGAGTAACAGAAGTCATGATGAACTCTTGTAATTATTCGAATGCTTTCTCTTATATATATATGTTGTGTGTGTTCTTCTATACTGTAAGTGATGTCCGAGCGATGAATATAGATGCATGAGTATGCCTTATGAGCGTAGGAGGTTAGTGTGTTTATGGGTAGTTATGAAGCTGAGTGGTTCCGAGTGAAAGATTGTATGTAAACCGAGTGAGGAAGAGCTTGTACCCCCGAGTAAAAAGACCCTAGGTGATTCCCCGTCTGAAGGAGGAGTTAATGGAGTGGTTTGGAATGGAATGTACTCTAAGTGTAGGATAATTATAATTCGAGCGATTAAATTGTAGTGTGCCGAGTGAGTTAGCTGCTACTCCCCGAATGAATATAGGCCTGAGGATTTCCAAGTAAATGTATGTATGAAATTCAAGTGAGATTCATTCACATGAGTTTCTCGAGAGAGAAACACTTAGACGAATTCTCAAGGAAGTTTCCTCCAATAACATCCTGGTGAGTAACTTAGTGGAAAGATTCCCGAGCGCATAGGTTTAATGGATTCCGAGTGAAAACATGTATAAGTTCCGAGTGGGAGATGTTCCGAGTGAGAGTCTATAGAATCCGAGTGAAATGACCCTCACTTACCGGGTGAATCCAGTGTGCACCTTGGTGGATAAATATAAGAGACTATGTTATAGAGGTAGGCGTGGGAGTCGATTCCCGAGTGTTGGAACCCCTCATACCGAGTTTCCTTAGGAGTGAATCCCGAGTGGACTTAGTCGTTTACCGAGTGTATGGATGTTTCGATGCCGAGTGAGGGATTAGCCGAGTGAGACTCCTCGCTTCAGCGAATAGAGGCGTTGTCGCGGTATCACTAGAGCGAGTTGGGCGTCTCGCCCAGGCGGATTCGTGTTTCGCTTGAGCAAGTGTATGCTGTGTGGTGGTTCGCTCAGGCGCTGTTGGTGCTTCCGTGTGAATGGTTTTAATTCCCTTGCCTTCTTTTTCTCTTTCTTCTTGGCCATGGGACCAGCTCTCATATCTTCATATATGGGAGTATTTTTATTATGGATCCAGGTTATTTCCCGATTAATTCGCGAAAATTTTTCCCCCTAAAATTTAGGATGTTACATTTTGGTATCAGAGCGGACCGAAAAGTCCAAGGCCAAGGTATGCTTACCGAGTGTAAGCGATTGGGTGCTTTCCGACTGACTGGTCATTATTGTTGTGACATTAGTTGAACCTGATTGATATTGACTTGTGGATAGGAGGTTGTTTTCCCCTGGTTTGATTGGTTGCATAATATATAGAGATAGCATAGTGTGCTAAGTCATTGAACATTAGGACTGAAATCCGAATGGTAACGAGTGGCTCGGTATACTTATCCTTGAATGTTAATTTCAGGATAAGGGATGACGCATCGCCAAAGCATGGAGGCTATAGCTACAACATTCCAACGCTTTGCGGACGTGTTTGAGAGGCAGAGCCAGACTCGAGATGAGGATGGCCACGTGCTGGACCGCTTCCTGAAGAGGAAGCCGAGTGAGTTTCAGGGAGGACGTAACCCGGAGGCAGCTTTTAAATGGACTCAGGAACTGGAAAGGATTTTTGGGGGCCTTCATTGTACCGAGGCCCAAAAGGTGGAATATGCAGTGTATATGCTGCGAGATAAAGCGGAGAACTGGTGGAAGATAGCCAGAAACCGATTCCCTGATGATGATGCTCAGCTGACATGGAACGATTTTAAGACATGCTTCTTAGAGAAGTACTTCCCCGACATAGTGAGGAGTCGGAAGGAGTTGGAGTTTATAGAGTTAAAGCAGGGCTCCATGACTGTGGAAGAGTACGCGACTAGGTTCGAAGAATTGTGCCTATTCTACCCACCTTTTCAACAACCAGGGACGGAGAGCTCCAAGTGCCTTAAATTTGAAAATAGGTTGAGATCGGATATTAAGAGGGCCTGCAGATATCAAGAGATCAGGAGTTTTCCTGCGTTAGTGAACAAATACAGAATATTTGAAGAAGATAACAAGGCCCACTCGGGCCAGAGCAGCAGAGCCAACTAGTATTTGAGGCCTCAGCAGTCACGTTTCAAGAGGCCAGGAAACGTAGGAAGAAATGAACCCTTCACTAGATATCAGGATCGCGGTGACCGAGGGAGACAGATGAGTGGACGACCCAGGTATGGCAAGTGTTTTAAATGTGGTGGCGACCACTTTGCTCAGAGCTGCAATGGTGCCGATGTTAAGTGTTTTCACTGCAGGGATAAGGGGCACATTCGCCCTGACTGCCCCCAACTCCGTCAAACAAATGCTAGTGTGCGTCAAGGAGGGTTCCAGGTAAAGAGCAATAGGAATGATGGACAAAGCTCACGGGGCGGAAGCAGCAGACCTAGAGGGAATATGATGGTTGCCCCAAATAACCGGAGGAGAAACACCGATCAACCAGCTACTGGAAGAGTCTACGCCATCAACGCAGAAGAAGTCGCACAAGAAAATGACTTAGTACAATGTAAGTGCTCACTCGGTAGATACACACTTAGTGTAGTTTTTAATTCTAGAGCTACCCACTCCTTCATAGCTGATGATTGTGTAAAACGTTTGAAATTACCGACCGTGGAAATGGATTGGATTTTGGAAGTAGCCAATCTGACTGGTCCTAAGGTACTGACCTCATCAATATGCAAAGAAGTGACGTTCGAGTTGTGCAATCGGAGTTTTACTTTTGACTTAGTGTGCATACCCTTGAAGGATCTTGATATCGTGCTCGGAATAGATTGGCTTTCAGCCAATGAAGTGTTAGTAGATTGTAGAAACAGAAGGATAATCTTCCCGGGACAGCACCATGAGGACTGCACGGCACAAGGTATAACTCAACTGTTCATGATGCTTTGTCTAACCGAGGGCGAGGGTAAAACCCGAGTGAACGGAATCCCGATTGTCTGTGAATTTCCAGAAGTGTTCCCTGAAGACGTACCGAGTGTCCCTCCCAATAGAGAAGTCGAATTCTCTATAGACTTGATCCCTGGGGCCGAGCTAGTCTCCAGTGCACCTTATAGAATGTCCCCAACTGAATTAACCGAGTTGAAGAAGCAAGTAGATGAGTTACTCGGAAAATAATTCATTAGGTCGAGTGTATCACCATAGGGCGCACCTGTGCTGCTTGTTAAGAAGAAGGATGGCAGCATGAGACTTTGTATAGATTACCGACAGCTGAACAAACTCACAATTAAGAATCGTTACCCGTTGCCTAGAATTGATGACTTAATTGACCAACTGCGTGGAGCCTCAGTTTTCTCAAAGATCGACCTGCGATCGGGATACCACCAAATCCGAGTGAAGGACTCGGATATCCCAAAGACTGCCTTTAGGACTCGGTATGGCCACTACGAGTATGTAGTGATACCGTTTGGTGTGACGAACGCCCCTGCTGTCTTCATGAATTACATGAACAGCATATTCCACCCCTATTTAGACCGATTCGTAGTTGTTTTCATTGATGACATCCTAGTTTATTCTAAGACTTCCAAGGAGCATGAAGGACACCTCCGAGCGGTACTCCAAGTGTTAAAGGAGAAGCAGTTATTTGCGAAGCTTTCAAAGTGCGAATTCTGGATGGATAAGATCCACTTCCTCGGACATGTGATTTCCGAGCAAGGTGTCTCGGTGGACCCTTCGAAGGTGACAGCCATAATGACATGGGAGAAACCCAAGTCGGTCTCGGAGATAAGGAGCTTTATGGGCCTGGCAAGCTATTATAGAAGATTCATTGAGGGTTTTTCTAAGTTGGCTTTGCCACTGACTAAATTGACTTGGAAAAACATTCCCTTCGTGTGGAGTCCCGAGTGTGAGGGCAGTTTCCAAGAACTGAAGAACAAGTTGACGGCTGCACCGGTGCTGGCATTACCTGACTTGCAAGAGAGCTTCGTGGTTTATTGTGATGCATCAGGACTCAGATTAGGGTGCGTGCTAATGCAGAAGGACCGAGTGATAGCGTATGCCTCTCGACAATTGAGACCACACGAGCAGCATTATCTGACCCACGATTTGGAGTTGGCAGCTGTGGTGTTCGCGTTAAAAATCTGGAGACATTATTTGTTCGGGTCCAGATTCGAAGTATACAGTGATCACAAGAGCCTCAAATACTTGTTCGACCAGAAGGAGCTGAATATGAGGCAGAGGAGATGGATGGAATTTCTAAAGGATTATGATTTCGAGTTAAAGTACCACCCGGGCAAGGTAAACGTTGTTGCCGACGCATTGAGTTGGAAATCTCTTCACATGGCAGTGATGATGGTGAAGGAGGTAGAACTATTGGAACAGTTCCAAGACATGAACTTGCATGTTGACACCCCCTCCTCTCAGAAAATGACGATCGACACACTGAGAATTGCCAACGACTTCTTGAAATCCGTGTACGAGCAGCAGCAGTCAGATTCCTACTTGGCTGAAATGAAGGAGACTCAGACCAAAGGTAAGGATTTGTCCTTGATCGAGGGAACGAATGGGATCTTCCGAGTAAGAAACAGAATATACGTGCCGGGTGGAGGAGAATTGAGGAGAATGGTGCTTGATGAGGCTCATAAGAGCTTGTTAAGTATCCACCCGGGGGCCACAAAAATGTACCATGACCTGAGAACACAGTTCTGGTGGCCCGGACTAAAGAAGGATATGGCAGAATACGTGGCTCGGTGTATCACCTGTCAAAAGTCGAAGGTCGAGCACCAGAAGCCGTATGGTGCATTGCAGCCCCTGGAGATTCCCGTGTAGAAATGGGACTCAATTGCTATGGACTTTGTCATGGGATTGCCCAAAAACCGAGCGGGCCATGATGCAATTTGGGTCATCATTGACCGACTGATGAAGAGTGCACACTTCCTGCCCGTGAACATGAAGTACCCGATGCATAGGTTGGCACGGATCTACATTCAAGAGATCGTCCGACTGCATGGTATACCGACTTCCATCATATCAGATAGGGATCCTAGGTTCACGTCCTGGTTTTGGACCAGCCTGCATCAAGAAATAGGCACTAAACTTTGGCTTAGTTCTGCCTACCACCCCCAATCGGATGGACAATCCGAGCGAACGATTCAAAGCCTGGAGGACTTGCGCTGAAGCGAGTAGGTATCAGTGTGGAACACCGCCAAAATACCCTTCCCCTCCGTTGTTACGTTTATGCATCCCAGATAACGGTGTTGACCCCTACTTGGGCATTGTGGTTGAGTCCGCCCAGACGTTGTCATACCCAGTTGAATTGGGCGGAATGAGTTCAGGTCCCGTAAAAACGAGTGAGGACCGGTATGGGGTTTCCTTTATGAATTCCCTCTCCATCCGCTGTTGCATTGCCATGCCCCGCCTAGGCGGTATCAGACCTCGCCTGAGCGAGTCAGCGATGTTGTGTAATCCGCCCAGGCGCTGGTGTGTTACATTAAACCAAATGAACCGGTTCCAGTCTTAGCTTTTCTGTTATTTGCCATGTGTGTGTGAATGCTCTCTATTTTCCCTCGCCTACCTCTTCCCTTCTATGTCGAATGAGTCGTGGCTGTTTTTGTGAAAAAAAAAAAATTCCCTCATTATTTTGGAATTATTATTTGCAAAGATTAGGGTGTTACACATAATATACAATCGTGACAGACATATGCATACACCTAAAGTAATACATTCATCCGGTACCGTTCATAGACCATGCATTTGACATGCAAGCGCCCCCTACCTACTGAAGGAAGTTTGAGGGGTTTCTCTGTTTCCCGACGCTGATCTGATTGCCTTGCCCAGGCTCACTCTCGTTCGGCCTCCTTAGTCATAGTCGCACCGTGAAGCAGGGGTCGTTCGTCTTTCATCCTGATGATCGTCCTTCACCAACCGAAGGAACTGCAAGTCTTCTGCAGCGTCGTCATCGTGCGTTCTCAGGAACAGAACAGGGAGCAGGGGAAGGAAGACGAAGGGTAAGAGGGAAGAGAGTACAAGAAGGAAAAAGAAGAGAAGAGAGGAAGAGGGAGTCTGAAGGAGATGCGTAGCTTCAATGACCAGAGGCACATATATAAACATATACATGCACGAGGGAGAGTGGGATGGGAAAATGTGAATTGCAATCCCACTCACGTGACTCATCGGAAGCAGCCACCTCCTACCAACCAAGCTTAATTAATTGCCACTATTTCTTAGACTGAGTTGATTATAATTAATAATTAATTTTCTTTCTTTGCAATCAGAATCTCAATGGTTTATTTTCATTCGGCATTAATCCTCAAAATTGGGATGTTACAGTTTCAAGAATATAATTGTGCATACATCACTTGTAAAACAACAAGTAAACATAGGCTTGTAATCCTCTTAAGCATCATACATTAAAGTAACTGCACATGGATCACTAAGGACTTTGATTGGCTTGTAATGAGGTTAGGTTACAGGCTCTATTTTTGTTTTTCTAGTCAATGTAAAGGTAATGAGTGTGTTCATTGATGTTTGCCTTGCCTTGAACCTGTTTTTCAAAAATTTTGGTGCAAAATTTTGGTGCTACTTCCTCTTTGATTTTTCTCAACTTTCTTTTAACCATGGTCAGAGCTTTGCTCTTTTTCTTTTGTTTTCTAGTCTTTTGGACTCTTTCTTTCTCTTTTGATTTTTCTCAAGCGTCCTTTTATTGTACCGGTATACCACCATTTAATCACTCGGATTATAATTACCCTACGCTCATAAGACATCCTCATACAGTCCTCTTCACCGCTCAACCTCACTTACAGCATAGAAGAACACACAAACGAAAACATTCATATAATTACAAAAACTTCATCATGACTTTTGTTACCCAAAGTTGTCAAGTTTTAACGTAAGGACTACAACCAAAACACGAGCCGGCCAAGGCTTAACAAAACATCATACACAGTATTTATATATATATATACACATATACACATGTAGATATATGTCCCAATAGCGCTCGGATTCATTGTCCTGCACTCGCTCCTCCTTCATCCTTCCTTCCGAGAGATGTTCACTGAAAGTGTAGCCACTGCAGGGGTAAGCTTTTACATGTAAAATGACAATCAAGGACTCGGTATCAATGTCAGCAGCACATTCACATCCATTCAATCGTTTTCAAATTAATTAAAGTTAGACACGGCAAAATGACATTTAAGACACACAGACAACACATACAGGTATTCCCCACCCTCGGAAACCATTCATAACACTCCACACACGTTATACGTACTACTCTAATCAACCTCTTATCTACATGCATGCCTGCGGATCCGACTCGAGTGATGACTTTCAGTTACAGTTTTCCCCTCCCCTGACCCCTCGTCCTTCAGCTCTTCCCGCATGGTACCGGCCTCCCATTGGCGTCTCGAGACTCTTCTCTAGCTCCTACGGCTACCACGAGCTCCTTCGGAATCTAGCCGGGGTCTGTAACTGGAAGTCATTCCCTCGGGGCTCTTGACCTTCCACGGGTCACCCCACTCCTACACATGCAGCTAAATGCATCTACCAACAAGCGTCATCACACCACCGATACCTCCTTCGTAACCATTAAGTAGGAACAAATTCAATGCAACCTTTATTCGCTTTATTATTTACACCAATATGTTTAACCATCAGCAATTAAGTAATAGCATCTGACAAATCAACTAACAAGCACACATTCATATTCTCACAGTGTTAACAAGGATAGAACCATGCATATCATTCATTATTATCAATACTAACATACTACTTTACCACCATCTAAATCACAAGCATTTATTATTCAACCACTATAAAACACACGGATTCCAGAATCTCCAATCATGCATAGGATCCAATCATCACAAGCACATGCACATACACTCAAGCAGAACATTCATCCGGTACCGTTCGTGGACCATGCATTTAACATGCAAGCACCCCTTACCTACGAAAGGGACTTCAAGAAGCTTTTCTGCTCTTCGACGTTGAATCTGACGCCCTTCTACCGATTTGTTCAGCCTTTCTCCACTCCGTCGTACTCTGCACTTGGCTCGGAGTTGGGGTATTGTTCTTCCTCTGCTTCACGATCGTCCTTCACCTGCCGGGGCTCTGACCTTCTTCCCGCACTGTCATCGTGACGGACAGAAACAGGGGGAAGGAAAGAAGATGGAGACGAAGAAGAAAAGAGAGAATGGAGTAGTGGGAGAAGTTGTTTGCACCCATGGTGATACTGAATACGCACCTATATACGCGTACAAGGGGAAAGGAGTGGGATGGGAAAGAGTGAGTTGCAGACCACTCACACCTTCCGCCAATCACAGACAGCCACATCCCATCAATTAAGTCCAATTAACTTGTCATTAACTCTCAGGCTATATTGGTTATGATTAACAACTAATTCTTTACTTTCAATTTTTTTCTTATTATTTAATTTTTATTCGATATCTATCTTCAAAACTGGGATGTTACATTATGCATGATTGTTGATCTTGGATTCCATGTGCATGATGAGTAGCTAGATAATATTTGCATGTGAGCAAGATAGTGGTAATGTAGTCTGTTAGTCTTTCTGATATAGCCGAGTGAGATGCATGCTTCTACCTCTGTTGACAATGTGGGAATAAGAATGTGTGACTGTTAGTTGGTTCGTCCGATGCTATTACCTTGATTGTTCGATCACTGTGCATGTTGGTGTGTTTGGCAAAGTAAAGATAAAAACCGTGTTGAATATGCTTCTACCTTGATGTTTACGAAGGAGGTATCAGTTGAGTGATGTTGCTTGCTGGTTAAACGCATAAGTTGCATATGTAGGAATGGGGTGACCCGTGGAAGGTCGTGAGCCCCGAGGGAATGACTTCCAGTTACAGACCTTGCCTAGATCCTGAGAGAGCTCATGGTAGCCGTAGGAGCTAGAGAGGAGTCTCGAGACGCCCATGGGAGGCCGGTACCACACAGGAAGAGCTAATGGACGAGAGGCCAGAAAAAGGGGGAACTGTAACTGAAGGTCATTACTCAAGTCGGATCCGCAGGCATGCATGTAGTTATGATGTTGGTTAAGATAGTACGCGTGGCATGTATTGGGTGTTATGAATAAATTCTGAGTGTGTGGATGCATGTGCATGTGTGAGTAAGGATGAACTCTATGTAGTATATATGTGAGTGTATGTTATTGATACTGTTTTAATTTGCATGGCCCTAATCTAATCTGAATGCGACCGAGTGAATGTAAGTGTGCGTACTGACATTGATACCGAGTCCTTGGCTGTCATTTTCTATGTAAAAGCTCACCACTACTGTGGCTACATTTTTTACTGAACATCTCTCGGAATGAAGGATGAAGAAGGAGCCGAGTGCAGAGCAGAGAACCCGAGCGCTATGGAATATATGTGTATATGTATATACTGTGTATAAGGTCTTGTCAAGCCTTGGCCGGCTCATATTTTGATTTTAGCCCTTATATCAGCATTTGAACACTTCGGGTAGAAGGGACATGTTAATGCGTGTGTAATTATTTAAATACTCCCCTATGTATATATTTTGTGTTTATTCTATACTGTGGGTGATGTACGAGCGATAAACCTGGATGTATAAGTATACTTTCCGAGTGTAGGAAGTCAGGGGGACTACAGGTAGATGTGGAGCCAAGTTGGGGGAAAGCGAGATGGCAAGATATTCAGAGTGATGAGAGGTTGAATGGTCCGAGTAATTAAGGTCACATAGTCTGGAGTAGGAGTTGGTGCGAATCCTGTGAGTGATAATTGTGAGGTTTTCTGAGTAGAGGATATTCAACGATTCTGAGTGAGAACCCGCCGAGTGAGAGTTCACCGACTGGGGAACGACACCTAAGACTCTAAGTGAAATTGTTGTAATAAATTAATAAGCAGCTAGAGAACCCGAGTGAAGGGCGAGCAGAATGCCCCGAGTGGTGTAATGGACGTGAATGTTGTCCCGAGTGAGAAGTCTTCATAGATTTCGAGTGAGCGGCTTTGGGAATCATTCTCGAATTGCTAATACGTATACGTATATAATCCGATCGAGTGGAGCAGCAGAGTGTGATATGCTGTCAGAATGGGCTGGCGAGTATTAAGGTTAGTCCGAGTGGGTTAGGAAGTGAACCCTCCTGAGTGAAGCATGAGCGTGATGATTTACCGAGTGAACCATACGCTAGAAACCGAGTGGAATGTCAGGATGCCGAGTGTAGCATCGCTTCAGAAAAGTGTAGTGCAGACTGGAGATCTTGAGTAGAATCACCCGAGCGTAGTTAGCCCTCGCTTAAGCGAGTGCACCTGGTGCCATTGGGTTCGCTTAAGCGCTTCTTCCTCTCGCTGTGCGTGAGTTTCTCCCTTGTCTTCTTCCCCTTCCTTTTCTTGTTGTACTCAGTTTTATCAATTCAAACAGATTATGCTCGGTTTGTTAACCTTAAAATTTGGAAGTTTTTTTTCCTGTTGATTTTATTTATTTAATTAAAATTAGGGTGTTACATTTTGGTATCAGAGCAGACCGAAAGGTCCAAGGCCAAGGTATGCTTGCCGAGTGTGAGCGGTTATGTGTATTATGATCGGATGGTCATCGTTATTGTGATATTTGTTGAGCCTGATTGATACTGTGATATTGATTTATGGATAGGAGGTTATCCCTCCTGATCCGACTAATTGTGTAACATATAGAAATGGCATAACATGCTAAGTTGCTGAATATTAGGCTGAGTTACGGTCGATAGTAAGTGGCTTGGTGTACTTATCCTTGAAGGGATGTTAATTTTAGGATAAGGGATGACGCATCACCAAAGCATGGAGGCTATAGCCACAGCATTCCAACGCTTTGCGGACGTGTTTGAGAGGCAGGGCCAGCCTCGAGCGGAGGATGGCCAAGTGCTGGACCGCTTCCTGAAGAGGAAGTCGAGTGAATTTCAGGGAGGAAGGAACCCTGAGGCAGCTTTTAAATGGACTCAAGAGATGGAAAGGATCTTTGGGGGCCTTCGCTGTACCGAGGCCCAGAAGGTAGAATGTGCAGTGTATATACTGCGAGACGAGGCGGAGAACTGGTGGAAGATAGCCAGAAATCGATTTCCTGATGATGATGCCCAGCTGACCTGGAACAACTTCAAGACATGCTTCTTAGAGAAGTACTTTCCCGATACAGTAAGGAGTCAGAAAGAGTTGGAGTTTATGGAGTTAAAACAGGGTTCCATGACTGTGGAAGAGTATGCAACTAGATTCAAAGAATTGTGTCTATTCTACCCACCCTTCCAACAACCCAGGACTGAGCTCCAAGTGCCTCAAATTTGAGAATGGATTGAGGTCAGATATTAAGAGAGCCTGCAGATATCAAGAGATCAGGAGCTTTCCTACATTGGTGAATAAGTGTAGAATATTTGAAGAAGATGACAAGGCCCACTCAGGCCAAAACAGTAGAGCAGGTCCCTCCTTGAGGCCTCAACAGTCATGCTTCAAGAGGCCAGGTAACATGGGAAGAAATGGACCCTTTACTAGATATCAAGATCGCAGTGACTGAGGGGGACAGAGGAATAGACGACCAAAACATGGCGGATGTTTTAAATGTGGTGGCGACCACTTCGCTCAGAATTGCGATGGTGCAAATGTCAAGTGTTTCCATTGCCAGGAGAAGGGGCACACTCGCCCTGACTGCCCCCAACTCCATCAAACAAGTGCTAATGTACATCAGGGAGGATTCCAGGTGAGGAACAGTAGGAACGATGGTCAACGCTCGGGGGGAGGAGGCAACAGAGCCAGGGGAAATATGATGTTTGCCCCAAATAATAAGAGGAGGAACACCGACCAACCAGCTGCTGGGAGAGTTTACGCCATCAAGGCTGAGGAAGCCGCGCAGGCGAACGACTTAGTACAGAGTAAGTGCTGTTGTTCAAGTGGCCTCAATACTCAAGAGGGGGGGTGAATTGAGTTATAAAACTTTTGCTTGGAATACCTTTGAAATTGATTTCTAAAACCAAGTTTATGAGATTATGCAAGTGAAAGCAAGTAACAATGATATGCAATGCACTACAAGAGGTAAGTATTGCTGAGGCAATTTAGCAAACACTTGGTGTGCAATGTCTAAAGTATAGCAAATTAAGCAAGTTCAAATATGTTCTTCTCAACCAAGCAATACCAATCAACAAGTATGCAATGTATGGAAGTAAAAGAGTAAGGAAGAGAAGCTTGCAAACCGATGTAACGAGTTCCACCCAATCCGGTGTACGTCTCGCCTCTAAGCAACCCACTTAGAGGATTTTCCACTATTGTAGACTAGAGATACAACTTTGAGCAATTGCGGCTTCCTAGTGTCCCACACTCAAGAACCCAATCCTCACAAGTATAAGGGCAACCCACCCAATCTCTCAATCTCACAATATCCCAAAGGTTGAGTCCACAACCTTTGTAACCACTCAATCCTAGAGTGAACAACCACTCAACCTAGAGTGAATAACTTGTGTGTTTGGAGTTTGTGTTTACAATCAATATACTCTCTTAATAGAGCAGATATACAAATGAAAAGCTCTCCAAATTCTAATCTCTCAAGATGAGAGGATATACAAGTGAAAATACAATATGCAAGAGATAGGCTTACAAAACACAAAATAGAGCTATGAATTGTTGCTTCTTGGTTGTGTGTTTGTGCTTGTCTTCCTCTTCAATTTATAGACCCAAGATAGCTGTTGAGGAGTGCCCTAGTCCATCATAGCCGTTGCAGTTAGTGGAAATTTGAAGAATGGTGGAAACATGACCTGGTTTCCCACTTAAATCTGTTTTTCCACTAGCGTAATTGATTACACCCTCGCGTTGTAATCGATTAGCTTCAAGTCAGAGAGTCACTAATCGATTATTTCACTTCCTCTAATCGATTAGCATCTGTACCTGATGCATTTAATTTGTTTTCGCAGCATCCTAATCGATTAGCATGTCTTGCAATCGATTACCTTAAATTCCAGTGGCTTCCTAATCGATTGTATAGCTTCCATAATCGATTAGCCATCGTACCTGATGCACTTAGTTCCATTTTTGATTGTTGTAATCGATTAGTCTCTGGTGTATAATCGATTACCTTAAATTCCAGTGGCTTCCTAATCGATTGTATAGCTTCCATAATCGATTAGCCATCGTACCTGATGCACTTAGTTCCATTTTTGATTGTTGTAATCGATTAGTCTCTGGTGTATAATCGATTACCTTAAATTCCAGTGGCTTCCTAATCGATTGTTCAGCTCCCTAATCGATTAGCTTACATACCTGATGCAATTTCTTCCAAAACAGAAAGCTCCTAATCGATTAGCATCTATGGCCTAATCGATTAGCTTCGCTGTTACTTCAATTCTGATTTCATGTCTTTGTTTTTGCATTGTTTCTTCAAGAGTACTTGTCATTATCAAAATCCTTGCACATCTTTTGGACCTGTTAACATATTCAAATACATTCTCCCCCTTTTTGATGATGACAACTATGTTCATCTCTTGAGGGTTGTTAGTTTGAATAATATAGGCTTATCTATTGCAAAAACAACTCTGCTACATTATTTCTTTTTCAAAATAGCAGATGACCAATTTCAAAAATCAATTCAGCAGCCAATGTCTTATCTCATTTTATCTATTGTTTATTATCTCTTATCTATAATTCTCCCCCTATCAAAAAGAATTTAACAAACAGATAAGATTTTTCAAATTTTGTTAACAAAGCATCTATTATCCATATTATCAGAGCATATTATCAGAGCATATTAACAGTCAGAGCATATTATCAGAGCATATTAACAGAGCATTATCCAACATATGAACATATATTCTTCTCCCCCTTTGTAATCATCAAAAACAATTAGAGCAGTGAAGAGAAATAATATAAACTCAAATAAGATACTTTTATTGAATTAAATAACAAAGGGAAATACAAGAAGTAAAATTATTCATAATTCAGAAAATAAAACAAGGAACCAACAGAACATAACTAAACAGAAAATCTAATTGTCCGGGTTGAAGAAGCGGATTTCTGCAATTTGGTGAGCCAGCTCCTCATAACGCTGCTGCATCATCTCAAAATGTTGCTGCTCGGTCATGGAAAACTCTTGGAGGGAGTTTTCAAGTCGATCGAAGTGGCGATCAAGATGGGCGTAGAGAGATGCAAAAGGGTCAGCTTGTGGGGTAGATGAAGAGGCTGCAGCTTGTGGTTGAGGTGGAGGAGGAGGAGGAGCAGGTGCTTCTTCAGCAGGAGCTTGGAAGGGAATGTTGGCATAAACGCCCTCCATGCGTGAGTACCATGCTCCATTTGAGAAAACAAGACCCATTTTGGTGAGGTGATGGGTGCCAATGCAAGCTCTAGGGGGCACTTTCTCAGAGAGTTCCCCTGCTAAATCTACTCCACAGAATTTGAAAATTTTGGTGAGGAGGATACCATAAGGGAGCTTTTGCTGGTCCTTGGCATGGCGCATGTGGAATTTGATCAACTGAACCCAGTTGATCTCTTTGTGGTTCAGCATGTCCCACATTAAGAGGACATCATCCTCTTCAACCAGAGCATAGTTCCCACCACGGGGAACAATCATCTTGACCAAGAAGAAGTGGAGCAGGCGGTTGTTCATGGTCAAGTGGCCAACTAGTTTGTGGTTGCTCCTAGGGCGGTCAGCTTTCCACAAAGATTGGCGAGCAGTGAGAGCATTGAAGCCCCATTCATCCTCGGGTTCGCCTCCATCAAAGTCAGCATTGTTGAGGGGCAGTTTGGAAATCTCTGCAAACTGGGCATTGGAGAGTTTGATGGTGGTGTTTTTCACCTTGGATTCAACCATCCCATTGACAAGGCGGAGGTTGCAGTAGAATACTCTCATAAGCTCAGGATAGTATTCTTCTTCTTTGAGGGATAGGAAAGGGAAGAGGTTGTAGTGGTTGAGGCTTTGGGTGAAGGTAAGGCTTGGGTTGTCAAAGGTATCAGCAATGGTGTAGTGAGGAGTCATAATCTCCTTTTCAGAAAAATTCTTCATAAAATTCTGAAGATCTCTAGGAGAAGAGAAAAACCTTGAGAAGTCAAGGGGATTATGAGCTTGAGCAGCAGAGGACCTAGCTCTCTTGACATTCCTTGAGGTAGACATGGTGAAAAATGCAAAGAGAAGGAGATGAAGAGAGATGAGTGCTAGAGGGTTTTAGAGAGGTTTGGGAGAGAGGAGGTAGTGTGAGATGAGAAGGTGAATGAGGGGGTATTTATAGTTGAAAATTAGGTTTAGGAAGGAGGAAAGAGAGTTTTGGAAGGAGTGAAGTGAGTTAAGAGAGGGAGTTGTTCGAGTGAGCCTAGGAAATTGGAGTTTTGACTCATCAGAACGCATACTAATCGATTACGTGTCAGGTGGTAATCGATTAGATCACTGTTTCTGGGGAATTTCAAACGTTTCATACAGAGGGTAATCGATTATAGGCTTAGGGTAATCGATTAGTTTAGAAACAGAATCGTCCTAATCGATTGGAGCAAAGTAGTAATCGATTATGAAGAAGAGGAAACGTTTTGAACTTGAAACAGAAGCTTCGTAATCGATTATGGATCATGGATAATCGATTATCTTTGAAACAGAATGATTGTAATCGATTATGGCTGAGCTATAATCGATTAGCTTAGAAACAGAAGCTTAGTAATCGATTGGGATTAACAATGTAATCGATTATGGAGTCAAAAACTTCAAACATATTAAACAGCAAGGTTCTAAACATGAAATGTGATATATACCATGCATTATGCCATTCAACAAGGTTCTTATAAAAAGATTCAAACACAACTGGACATGTCAAGAATGCCTAGCTCTCTTCTTATGTGAATGAATTGCTCTCTAGCCAAGGGTTTTGTGAAAATATCCGCTAGTTGCCTAGAGGTTTCTACATGTTCAAGTACACAATCCCCTTTTAACACATGATCTCTAATAAAGTGATGCCTAATCTCAATGTGTTTGGTTCTAGAGTGCATTACTGGATTCTTGGAGATGTTAATGGCACTTGTATTATCACATTTAATGGGGACTTTATTCAAGGAAATACCAAAATCAAGAAGTTGTTGTCTCATCCAAAGAATTTGAGCACAACAACTACCAGCTGCTACATATTCTGCCTCAGCTGTTGACAAAGCAACACTTGCTTGTTTCTTGCTATGCCAAGAAACAAGGGAACTACCAAGCAAATGGCATGTACCACTAGTGCTTTTTCTATCAAGCTTACACCCCGCAAAGTCGGAATCAGAATATCCTAAAAGATTACATTCAACGCCTTTGGGATACCATAAACCAACGTTTTGAGTACCCACAAGATATTTCAAAATTCTTTTTACGGCAGTCAAATGTGATTCTTTAGAACATGCTTGATATCTAGCACACATGCATACCGCAAACATAATATCAGGTCTACTCGCAGTTAAATACAGTAAGGATCCAATCATACCTCGATATTTGGTGATTTCAATGTCCTTACCCTTTTCATCTTTGTCTAGATAGCAGGATGTGCTCATGGGTGTAGCTATCTCATTTGCCTTGTCCATTCCAAACCTTTTAAGTAGTTCCTTACAGTATTTGGTTTGGCTAATGAACGTTCCATCAATGGCTTGTTTTATTTGTAGTCCAAGGAAGAAGGTGAGTTCTCCCATCAAAGACATTTCAAACTCATTCTGCATAATCTTGGCAAATTCTTGACAAAGATTTTCATTAGTAGCACCAAATATTATATCATCTACATAAATCTGTACCAAGAGGATGTCATTTTGTTTGCGTTTTATAAACAATGTAGTATCAACCTTTCCTCTTTCAAAGTTATGTTCTAAAAGGAATTTGCTTAATCTTTCATACCAAGCTCTTGGAGCTTGCTTCAAACCATATAAGGCTTTTCTCAATTTGAAGACATGGTTTGGAAATATATGATTTTCAAAACCGGGAGGTTGATCTACATAGACTTCTTCTTGAATGTAGCCATTTAAGAACGCACTTTTGACATCCATTTGATACAGTTTGAAATTCATACAACATGCAAAAGCTAGCAATAATCTAATGGCTTCTAACCTAGCTACGGGAGCATATGTTTCTTCATAGTCTATTCCTTCTTCTTGGTTGTATCCCTTTGCAACTAGTCTAGCTTTGTTCCTAGTTATTATACCATTTTCATCTAGCTTATTTCTAAAAACCCATTTGGTGCCTATTATTAGATGATCATTGGGTCTTGGCACAAGTTCCCAAACTTCATTTCTTTCAAATTGGTTTAACTCTTCTTGCATGGCCAACATCCAATGTTCATCAATAATGGCTTCATCAATATTTTTGGGTTCTATTTGGGATACAAAAGCCAAGTGATTGCATGCATTTCTAATGGCGTTTCGAGTACTTACCCCTTTGGTTATTTCTCCAATGATTTTGTCCAAGGGATGATCCTTCAATGTTACCCAATCTTGTTGTCTCTCAATTTGTGTTGCACCTCCATCATTGTTGACTTCTTCTTCTTCTTTGTCTTGCAAGTTCATTTCTTGGAAGGTACCTACAAGATCATCAACATCTTCCTTTCTCGGAGGGTTATGGCTATTTTCATCAAATTTGACATGAATAGATTCCTCAATAGTATTTGTTTGTTTGTTGAAGATTCTATAAGATTTACTTGATTGAGAATATCCTAGGAATATTGCCTCATCAGATTTTGCATCAAACTTTCCTAGATTATCCTTTCCATTGTTGAGCACAAAACATTTACATCCAAAGATATGAAAGTATGCAATGTTGGGTTTTCTACCCTTGTAAAGCTCATAGGGGGTTTTCTTTAAAATAGGCCTTATCAAACATCTATTCATAACATAACACGCGGTGTTTACCGCATCGGCCCAAAAATGTTTTGCAATATTGTTTTCATTTAGCATGGTTCTAGCAAGCTCCACTAAAGATCTATTCTTTCTTTCAACTACTCCATTTTGTTGTGGAGTTCTAGGAGCTGAAAAGTTGTGATTAATACCATGTTTTTCGCAAAACTTTTCAAAGGATTGATTTTCAAATTCTCCCCCATGATCGGTTCTAATGGATGCAATTTTTGAGTTTTGCTCATTTTGGATAATCTTTGCAAGTTTCTTGAATGCATGACATGCTTCATTTTTATGAGCAAGAAACAATGTCCATGTATATCTTGAATAGTCATCTACTATAACTAGACCATAGTAATTACCTCCAAAGCTTTTGATTTTGGATGGTCCAAATAAGTCCATGTGCAAAAGTTGTAAAGGCCTTTGAGTAGAAACAATGTTTTTGGATTGAAAAGATGCCTTTACTTGTTTTCCCTTTTGACATGCATCACAAAATCTATTTTCAAATTTAAGCTTTGGTAGACCAATTACTAAATCTTTAGAAACAAGTTTGTTCAAGTGGTCTACATGTATATGAGCTATTCTTCTATGCCATAACCATGTTTCATCCTCTTTTGAAATGAAGCATTGTTCATTATTTGTAGACAAACTATCCATATCAATCATGTAAATATTATCAATTCTTTGGCCTACAAACTTAATTTCCTTGTTGGTCTTATGCTCAATTATGCAACAATTTGATTCAAATAAAACTCTATATCCTTTGTCACATAATTGACTTATGCTTAGTAAATTATGTTTGAGGCCTTCAACATACAATACATCACTTATAGATGTGGAAGAGTTCTTACCAATATTTCCAATGCCTAGGATTCTTCCCTTAGTGTTGTCTCCATAGGTGACGCTTCCTTTTCGTTTGGGAGTGAATGATGTAAATTTGGTTATGTCTCCCGTCATATGCCTCGAACACCCGCTATCCAAGTACCAATGGGTGTTGCTTGCCTTGAAGCATACCTACAAAACAAAATCATTTTAGAGAACTAGGTACCCATTTTATGTTGGGTCCTTTAAGGTTAGCTTGTGGGAACGTTCCTTTGGGAACCCACACCTTTCTTAAGACCTTTGGTCCTAGTTTCCTAACACTACACTTATATGCACTATGTCCTTTGGTACCACAATGATTGCATTTCATAAAAGGTGAGGAGGATTTGCTTGGTGGTGCAAAGAAGTTTTTGTAGTGCTTCTCCATTTTATGATTACTATGTTCTTGGTCATATCCTAGACCAGTTTTACTAAACATGCATTTTTGTTGCCCAAGTAGGATATTCAAATTATCTCTTCCATTAGTGAATTTCTCTAGTGTCCTATTTAGGTCTTCAACCTTGGTTTCTAACACAATGCACTTCTTTGCAAAATCACAAGGTTTATCCCTAGAGCATGTTTGAACTTTCTCTAGTTCTTCTTTTAAGCTCTCATTTTCTTTACATACTTCCATGAGATGCAATTCAAGAGTATCACTAGTTTTCCTAGATGCTTTGAGTTTACTAGAGATTTTTGTAAATTTATCATATAATTCCTCAAATGCATCTAACAGCTCATTTTTATCTAAGTCAAGAAGATTTACCTCATTTTCTTCTTCTTGATGATTTGCCATTAAGCAAAGATTGGCTTGCTCATCTTCCGAGTCGTCGGAGCTGCTCACATCGTTCTCATCCCAAGCAATATAGGCTCTTCTTCTTCTTTGTTTGTCCTTGCCCTTCTTTTTGAGGTTTGGACAATCGGCTTTGAAGTGCCCTTCCTTGCCACATTCAAAATAGCTTGGTGAAGAGGAAGTTTCATTAGAGGTAGATTTCTTACCTTGGGACTTAAAGTTCTTTTGGAACTTTTTGTTCTTCATAAATCTTCCAAATCTTTTTACGAACAGCCCAAACTCTTCTTCTTTATCTAAGTCACTGCATGATTCTTCCTCATGCATGGAGGTGGCTTTGAGGGCTAGCCCTTTCTTCTTGGTGGATTTCTCCTCTTCCTCGGCTAGCTTCAATGCTTTAAGTTCTTGCTCTTGTTCTTGTAATTTTCCAAATAGTGTTGCAAGAGACATTTCATTGATGCTAGGAGATTGTTTTATTGCTGTGACAAGAGGTTGCCATTCCCTGCTGAGACTTTTCAAAATTTTGTGCACAAGCTCTTTGTTAGTGTACACTTTGCCAAGAGTAATAAGATGGTTAATAATAAGTGTAAACCTTTTCTGCATATCTACAATAGATTCTCCTGAATTTATCCTAAAGCATTCATATTGGCTAGTGAGAGTACTAATCTTTGAGTCCTTTACATCATTAGTACCTTCATGGGTTACTTGAAGAGTATCCCACATTTCTTTAGCGGTTTGGCATGTCATTATTCTAAAAAATTCGTCTTGTCCTAAAGCCATGGTAATGAGATTTTTGGCCTTGTAGCCATATTGGACTTTCTTTTCTTCCTCGCTAGTCCATTCATCTATGGGTTTTTCAACATTCTTGCTATCTATGGTATGCATTGGTATATAGGGACCATTTTCAATGGCATTCCATATTCTCAAGTCAATTGATTGAATGAAGATTTTCATTCTCTCTTTCCAAAAGGCATACCCTTCCCCATTGAAAGCGGGAGGTCTATTTATCGCACCACCCTCGGGAAAAACATTTTGAGAACTTGAGGCCATTTAATCTCTTGAAGCTGTTAAGCTTGATCTACCAAGAGTCAAGCTCTGATACCACTTGTTGTTGAATTGAGTTATAAAACTTTTGCTTGGAATACCTTTGAAATTGATTTCTAAAACCAAGTTTATGAGATTATGCAAGTGAAAGCAAGTAACAATGATATGCAATGCACTACAAGAGGTAAGTATTGCTGAGGCAATTTAGCAAACACTTGGTGTGCAATGTCTAAAGTATAGCAAATTAAGCAAGTTCAAATATGTTCTTCTCAACCAAGCAATACCAATCAACAAGTATGCAATGTATGGAAGTAAAAGAGTAAGGAAGAGAAGCTTGCAAACCGATGTAACGAGTTCCACCCAATCCGGTGTACGTCTCGCCTCTAAGCAACCCACTTAGAGGATTTTCCACTATTGTAGACTAGAGATACAACTTTGAGCAATTGCGGCTTCCTAGTGTCCCACACTCAAGAACCCAATCCTCACAAGTATAAGGGCAACCCACCCAATCTCTCAATCTCACAATATCCCAAAGGTTGAGTCCACAACCTTTGTAACCACTCAATCCTAGAGTGAACAACCACTCAACCTAGAGTGAATAACTTGTGTGTTTGGAGTTTGTGTTTACAATCAATATACTCTCTCAATAGAGCAGATATACAAATGAAAAGCTCTCCAAATTCTAATCTCTCAAGATGAGAGGATATACAAGTGAAAATACAATATGCAAGAGATAGGCTTACAAAACACAAAATAGAGCTATGAATTGTTGCTTCTTGGTTGTGTGTTTATGCTTGTCTTCCTCTTCAATTTATAGACCCAAGATAGCTGTTGAGGAGTGCCCTAGTCCATCATAGTCGTTGCAGTTAGTGGAAATTTGAAGAATGGTGGAGACATGACCTGGTTTCCCACTTAAATCTGTTTTTCCACTAGCGTAATCGATTACACCCTCGCGTTGTAATCGATTAGCTTCAAGTCAGAGAGTCACTAATCGATTATTTTACTTCCTCTAATCGATTAGCATCTGTACCTGATGCATTTAATTTGTTTTCGCAGCATCCTAATCGATTAGCATGTCTTGCAATCGATTACCTTAAATTCCAGTGGCTTCCTAATCGATTGTATAGCTTCCATAATCGATTAGCCATCGTACCTGATGCACTTAGTTCCATTTTTGATTGTTGTAATCGATTAGTCTCTGGTGTATAATCGATTACCTTAAATTCCAGTGGCTTCCTAATCGATTGTATAGCTTCCATAATCGATTAGCCATCGTACCTGATGCACTTAGTTCCATTTTTGATTGTTGTAATCGATTAGTCTCTGGTGTATAATCGATTACCTTAAATTCCAGTGGCTTCCTAATCGATTGTTCAGCTCCCTAATCGATTAGCTTTCATACCTAATGCAATTTCTTCCAAAACAGAAAGCTCCTAATCGATTAGCATCTATGGCCTAATCGATTAGCTTCGCTGTTACTTCAATTCTGATTTCATGTCTTTGTTTTTGCATTGTTTCTTCAAGAGTACTTGTCATTATCAAAATCCTTGCACATCTTTTGGACCTGTTAACATATTCAAACACAAGTGCCTACTCGGTAAATATACACCTAATGTAATTTTTGATTCTGGAGCCACCCAATCCTTCGTAGCTGATGAATATGTGAGACGATTGCGATTACCGACTGTGGATATGGATCGGATTTTGGAAGTAACCAACCCGACTGGCCCTAAGGTGTTAACATCAACGATGTGTAAGGGCGTAACGTTTGTGTTGGACGATCGGAGTTTTACCTTCGATCTTGTGTGCGTGCCTTTGAAGGGCCTTGATATCGTGCTCGGCATCGATTGGCTTTCAGCCAACAAGGTGTTAGTGGATTGAAGAAACCGAAGGATAGTCTTCCCGAGGCAGCACAATGAGGACTACACGGCACAAGGTATAGCTCAACTGTTTGTGATGCTTTGTTTAACCGAGGGTAAATGTAAAGCCCGAGTGAACGAAATTCTGACTGTCTGTGAATTTCCAGAGGTGTTTCCCAAGGATGTACCAAGTGTCCCTCCCAATAGAGAAGTCGAATTCTCTATAGACTTGATTCCTGGAGCCGAGCCAGTCTCCAGTACACCTTATAGAATGTCCCCAACTGAATTAGCCGAGTTGAAGAAGCAGGTAGATGAGTTACTCGGAAAATAATTCATTAGACCGAGTGTATCACCATGGGGCGCACCAGTGCTGCTTGTTAAGAAGAAGGATGGCAGCATGAGACTATGTATAGATTACAGACAGCTAAATAAACTCACAATTAAGAATCGATACCCACTGCCCAGAATTGATGATCTAATTGACCAACTGCGTGGAGCCTCAGTATTCTCGAAAATCGACCTACGATCGGGATACCACCAAATCCGGGTGAAGGACTCGGATATTCCAAAGACTGCCTTTAGGACTCGGTATGGTCACTACGAGTATGTAATGATGCCGTTCGGTGTGACTAACGCCCCTGCTGTCTTTATGAATTACATGAACAACATATTCCACCCATATCTAGACCGATTTGTTGTCGTTTTCATTGATGATATCCTAGTCTATTCTAAGACTCCAAGGAGCATGAAGAACACCTCCGAGCGGTACTTCAAGTGCTGAAGGAGAAGCAGTTGTTTACAAAACTTTCAAAGTGTGATTTCTGGATGGATAAGATCCACTTCCTCATACATGTGATTTCCGAAGAAGGTGTCTCGTTAGACCCTTCGAAAGTGGCAGCTGTAATGGCGTGGGAGAGACCTAAGTCGGTCTAGGAGATAAGGAGCTTTATGGGCCTGGCTGGTTATTATAGAAGATTCATTGAAGGTTTTTCTAAGTTGGCCTTGCCACTGACTAAATTGACTCGGAAAAACATTCCCTTTTTATGGAGTTCCGAGTGTGAGAGCAGTTTCCGAGAGCTGAAGGACAAGTTGACGACTGCTCCAGTATTGGGATTACCTGACTTGCAAGAGAGCTTTGTGGTTTATTACGATGCATCAGGACTCGGATTAGGATACGTGCTAATGCAGAAAGACCGAGTGATAGCGTATGCCTCTCGGCAACTAAGACCTCACGAACAGTATTACCCGATCCATGACTTGGAACTGGCAGCTGTAGTCTTCACATTGAAAATCTGGAGGCATTATTTGTTCGGGTCCAGATTTGAAGTATACAGTGATCACAAGAGCCTCAAATACTTATTCGACCAGAAGGAGATGAACATGAGGCAGAGGAGATGGATGGAATTTTTAAAGGATTACGATTTTGAGCTGAAATACCATCCGGGTAAGGCAAACGTTGTTGCCGACGCGTTGAGTCGGAAATCCCTTCATGTAGCAGTGATGATGAGGAAGGAGGTGGAGTTATCGGAACAGTTCCGAGACATGAACTTATATGCTGACATCCCCTCCTCTCGGAAAATGACAATCGGTGCACTGAGGATTGCCAATGAATTTCTAAAATCCGTGTACGAGCAACAGCAGTCAGACTCCTACTTGGCTGAGATGAAGGAGACTCAAGCCAAGGGTAAGGATTTATCCTTGATCGAAGGATCGGATGGAATCTTCCGAGTGAAAAATAGGATATATGTACCGGGTGGAGGAGAATTAAGGAGAATGGTGCTTGATGAAGCCCACAAGGGCCTACTCAGTATTCACCCGGGTACCACGAAGATGTACCATGATCTGAGAGCATAATTCTGGTGGCCCGGATTAAAGAGGAATGTGGCAGAATACGTGGCTTGATGTATTACCTGTCAGAAATCGAAAGTCGAGCATCAGAAGCCGTATGGTGCATTGCAGCCCCTGGAGATTCCCGTATGGAAATGGGACTCAATTGCTATGGACTTCGTCATGGGACTACCAAGAAACCGAGCGGACCATGATGCGATTTGGGTCATTGTTGACCGACTGACGAAGAGTGCACACTTCCTACCTGTGAACATAAAGTACCCGCTGCATAAGTTAGCTCGGATTTACATTCACGAGATTGTCCGCGTGCATGGTATACCGACTTCTATTGTGTCGGATAGGGATCCTAGTTTCACGTTCCGGTTTTGGACCAGCCTGCACCAGGAATTGGGTACGAAGCTTTGGCTAAGTTTCGCTTACCACCCCTAATCAGATGGACAATCCGAATGAACTATTCAAAGCCTGGAAGACTTGCTAAGGGCATGTGTGCTGGAGCACGGTGGAAATTGGGAGCAGTACCTTTCCCTAATTGAGTTTACATACAACAATAGTCACCACAACAGTATCGGTATGGCACCCTACGAAGCACTTTATGGTTGAAGATGCCGAACCCCACTCTGCTGGTCAGAAATGGGTGAGAGTCTGCTATTGGGACCAGAAATTGTAAGGCAAACGTCAGAACAGATCCGAGTGATAAGGGAAAGAATGAAGGCGTCTCAGGATAGGCAGAAGAGCTACCATGACAAACGAACCAAACCATTAGAGTTTTCAGTCGGAGACAGAGTATTTTTGAAGACTTCACCGAGTAAAGGAGTCGGGCGAGCCTTGAAAGGTGAAAAGCTGAGCCCTCGATACATTGGACCACTATGAGGTGTTGGGATGAGTCGGCTCCATGGCATACCAAATAGCATTACTGACTCACTTATCCCGATTGCACAACGTATTTCATGTGTCTCAACTAAGGAAATATTTGCATGACCCCAACCACACAATGCCTGATGATGAAGTGGAAATCAAGGAAGACCTGACCACTATGACTATACCGATTAGAATCATGGACCGATCGGTAAAGCGTTTGAGGAGCAAAAACGTACAACTGGTTGAAGTAGAGTGGCAGCAAGGCAGGACTACCTCTTGCACCTGGGAACGTGAAGACACCATGAGGCAGCAATACCCCGAGCTGTTTAACCAAGGTGAGTGACCAACTGAATTTCGAGGACAAAATTCTTTTATGAGGGGAAGAATTGTAACATCCCAATTTTAAGGATTAATGCCGAATGAAAATAAACCATTGAGATTCTGATTGCAAAGAAGGAAAATTAATTATTAATTATAATCAACTCAGTCTAAGAAATAGTGGCAATTAATTAAGCTTGGTTGGTAGGAGGTGGCTGCTTCCGATTGGGGAGTCACGTGAGTGGGACTGCAATTCACGTTTTCCCATCCCACTCTCCCTCGTGCACGCATATGTTTATATATGTGCCTCTGGTCACTGAAGCTACGCATCTCCTTCAGACTCCCTCTTCCTCTCTTCTCTTCTTTTTCCTTCTTGTACTCTCTTCCCTCTTACCCTTCGTCTTCCTTCCCCTGCTCCCTGTTCTGTTCCTGAGAACGCACGACGATGACACTGTAGAAGACTTGGAGTTCCTTCGGTTGGTGAAGGACGATCATCAGGGTGAAAGATGAACGACCCCTGCTTCACGGTGCGACTATGACCAAGGAGGCCGAACGAGAGTGAGCCTGGGCAAGGCAATCAGATCAGCGTCGGGAAACAGAGGAACCCCTCGAATTTCCTTCAGTATGTAGGGGGAGCTTGTATGTCAAATGCATGGTCCATGAACGGTACCGGATGAATGTATTACTTTAGGTGTATGCATGTGTCTGTCACGATTGTATATTATGCATGATTGTTGATCTTGGATTCCATGTGCATGATGAGTAGCTAGATAATATTTGCATGTGAGCAAGATAGTGGTAATGTAGTCTGTTAGTCTTTCTGATATAGCCGAGTGAGATGCATGCTTCTACCTCTGTTGACAATGTGGGAATAAGAATGTGTGACTGTTAGTTGGTTCGTCCGATGCTATTACCTTGATTGTTCGATCACTGTGCATGTTGGTGTGTTTGGCAAAGTAAAGATAAAAACCGTGTTGAATATGCTTCTACCTTGATGTTTACGAAGGAGGTATCAGTTGAGTGATGTTGCTTGCTGGTTAAACGCATAAGTTGCATATGTAGGAATGGGGTGACCCGTGGAAGGTCGTGAGCCCCGAGGGAATGACTTCCAGTTACAGACCTTGCCTAGATCCTGAGAGAGCTCGTGGTAGCCGTAGGAGCTAGAGAGGAGTCTCGAGACGCCCATGGGAGGCCGGTACCACACAGGAAGAGCTAATGGACGAGAGGCCAGAAAAAGGGGGAACTGTAACTGAAGGTCATTACTCAAGTTGGATCCGCAGGCATGCATGTAGTTATGATGTTGGTTAAGATAGTACGCGTGGCATGTATTGGGTGTTATGAATAAATTCCGAGTGTGTGGATGCATGTGCATGTGTGAGTAAGGATGAACTCTATGTAGTATGTATGTGAGTGTATGTTATTGATACTGTTTTGATTTGCATGGCCCTAATCTAATCTGAATGCGACCGAGTGAATGTAAGTATGCGTACTGACACTGATACCGAGTCCTTGGCTGTCATTTTCCATGTAAAAGCTCACCCCTACCGTGGCTACATTTTTCACTGAACATCTCTCGGAATGAAGGATGAAGGAGGAGCCGAGTGCAGAGCAGAGAACCCGAGCGCTATGGAATATATGTGTATATGTATATACTGTGTATAAGGTCTTGTCAAGCCTTGGCCGGCTCATATTTTGATTTTAGCCCTTATATCAGCATTTGAACACTTCGGGTAGAAGGGACATGTTAATGCGTGTGTAATTATTTAAATACTCCCCTATGTATATATTTTGTGTTTATTCTATACTGTGGGTGATGTACGAGCGATTAACCTGGATGTATAAGTATACTTTCCGAGTGTAGGAAGTCAGGGGGACTACAGGTAGATGTGGAGCCAAGTTGTTGTTGGGGGAAAGCGAGATGGCAAGATATTCAGAGTGATGAGAGGTTGAATGGTCCGAGTAATTGAGGTCACATAGTCTGGAGTAGGAGTTGGTACGAATCCTGTGAGTGATAATTGTGAGGTTTTCTGAGTAGAGGATATTCAACGATTCCAAGTGAGAACCCGCCGAGTGAGAGTTCACCGACTGGGGAACGACACCTAAGACTCTAAGTGAAATTGTTGTAATAAATTAATAAGCAGCTAGAGAACCCGAGTGAAGGGCGAGCAGAATGCCCCGAGTGGTGTAATGGACGTGAATGTTATCCCGAGTGAGAAGTCTTCATAGATTCCGAGTAAGCGGCTTTGGGAATCATTCTCGAATTGCCAATACGTATATGTATATAATCCGATCGAATGGAGCAGCAGAGTGTGATATGCTGTCAGAATGGGCTGGCGAGTATTAAGGTTAGTCCGAGTGGGTTAGGAAGTGAACCCTCCCAAGTGAAGCACGAGCGTGATGATTTACCGAGAGAACCATACGCTAGAAACCGAGTGGAATGTCAAGATGCCGAGTGTAGCATCGCTTCAGCAAAGTGTAGTGCGGACTGGAGATCTTGAGTAGAATCGCCCGAGCGTAGTTAGCCCTCGCTTGAGTGAGTGCACCTGGTGCCATTGGGTTCGCTTAAGCGCTTCTTCCTCTCGCTGTGCGTGAGTT
This sequence comes from Clitoria ternatea, assembly GCA_037962975.1. NCBI lineage: Eukaryota > Viridiplantae > Streptophyta > Magnoliopsida > Fabales > Fabaceae > Clitoria > Clitoria ternatea. Next base: position 186,146,393 of record CM075671.1, read on the forward strand.
TCTCCCTTGTCTTCTTCCCCTTCCTTTTCTTGTTGTACTCGGTTTTATCAATTCAAACAGATTATGCTCGGTTTGTTAACCTTAAAATTTGGAAATTTTTTTCCTGTTGATTTTATTTATTTAATTAAAATTAGGGTGTTACAGAAACACTGAGAGTAGAGAGAAACACATTTAACCCAGTGAGAATGAAGCATCATTGGCGTATTTCTATTCTAGAATCTTGCATTCAGATTATCAAGGATCAATTGAAAGGTCCTTTATCTATGTGCTGCACTGAAATTGTTCAAGATTGGTCTGAGGAGGAACATGAATTTAGTACATTAAGTTAATTAATTTAAGCTTGCTTGAGGACAAACAAGTTTTAAGTTTGGGGATGTGATAAGTCTTGAAAAGACTTAATTATTTGTTAATATTTATCCCTAGTTTATGTGAAAGATTGAGTTCAATTATTAAGTTTAGAGGTAAATTAGGAAATATTTATCAATTATGTAATTTCACTAGTTAGTTGTTAATTTAGCATTTTCCTTTTGAATTAAGAATAAAAAGATAATAAAATGGAAAAGAGTATGTCTTGAGTTAAAAGGCCCTTGAGCGTACTAACGTTGACACTCAGTATACCTACACTAGTGTAAGTTTTATGTTGAATTTTAGGGCCATCATACCAGCGCCCAGCTCAGCGTGCCTACGCTCACTTGGAAGGAAGGGATTCCAGAGGCTCAACGTAGATACGCTGACCATGAGCGTGCCTACAGTGAGACAAATGTACCAAAGTTGAACAGTTACACTCAAGGCTAAGAGGACTAGAAGGCTAGCGTACTGGCGCTGTGGCATGGCGTATCTACATGTGTTTAAGGAACAAAGCTTTGGAGAACCAGTGTATCCTTGCCACCTCTACACCTATATTTATGCCGGAATCAAAAAGCATCAGGTGCCATTCTAGAAGGTCAACATACCTACGCTGACCTCTCCCACAGTTATGCGCAGATGAAGCATGGAAAGAAGAGTCAAGTCAGAGACCCAACGTGCTAACGCTAGTCACAAGCGTACTAACGTACGGGTGGAGAACAGAACCTTAGAAGCAACCAGAGGGTCAGCGTACCTACGCTAACCTCGAACGTGCCTACGCGTGGGTGACAGTTTAGAGCGTAACTCCAGGAAGGAAACCAGTGTACCTACACGCATTTACGAGGGAAACAGTTTTCCATTTTGAAATTCAGTTGTAATTTAGTTAATTTATGTTTGCTATTTATTTTGTAAGTTATTAAGGGTGGATTTCAGTTGGTAATTATTGTAAGGATATAAATAACTTTAGTGAAGTTAATTAGACATAGATTTCATAATGCAAACTCATTCTTCAGATTTACTTCTCTCTCTATATTCTTCTTCTCTCTAATTTCTCAACACTCTACTTTGAACTCCAATTCCATCTTCACCTCTTCTCCCTCCATGGATTTCTAAATCCATAAGGTTGGGAATAACTGAAGCTTCAATGGAAGTTTAGTTCTGTGGCTGGAGTGCTCTCTATCTTGAAGCATGTGGAACACAACAAGGAGTGGATTTCAACTTTGAATTGGAAGATTCAAATCTATTTTCGAGTTCTCTCGAGAGAAATCGTGGTTGAGAACTCAGGTATTCTCCTTACTACATAATTACTTCAAGCCTAAGGTTTTAGGTGAATAATTAGGGTTCATTCTCTTAATTTTGCATTAGGTTAATTAGGGTTTGTTTGCATTGAGATTAACATTAATCACCTAAGGAATTAAGGATTAGTCATTTGTGAAATTGTGCAAGCTATAATTTTGGGAATTGTTCTCCATCCATTGAGTTTTACTAAAATTGATAGCTGAAGCTAGTTCCAACCTATTCTTAAATCAGTGTTCATCATCTCATCACTTGTTTTAAATTTTAAAATTGCATTTTGAAAAGCATAAAAATATTAAATCATAAACTTAAAGAATATGTCATGAATTGTTCACTTAGTTCAGCTAGTATCAATCCTTGGTTTTAGTAATTACCTCAATCTCTGTGGGAACGATACAAATATATTACTTTTGAATGATTGGTGCACTTGCCATAAAAATCATCATCCGATGAGAATGCATCAATTCTCAATGTGATAATGGTATATGTAGTACTTCGATCTAAAGTCACCATGATTCTCACATAAGAAGTTTGTTGTTTGAATACAATCAAACGTCCTCTGTAACAAGAGAACTATAAAGGTTATGATTAGGCAATAAACAAATTATGTAGAGGGATATGAGTGATATAGATGAGATTTGTCTATCTTATGTGACAAGAATGATATCTATAGGCCACTTGATAGAGTGAGACTAAGGAAATGCATGACCATGCTAGAAAGAATAAATATTGGATATTTATTTAGATAAAGTCTAGTCCAATATCAAGTAAAATAAATTGGGCCGTACAAGGATTGTGTTTGCATGTTGAAACAGGTTTTAATAATGACAAACTTATGACATAGGTGCAACAATCAAGAAGAACATGCTCATGCATTCAAGGAAAACTATGAAATCAATGCATAAGGGTCAAGGAAACAATCCATGACTTAAAACATGCCAAGAATACACCAAAAACTCATGAAAAATGGCAAACAACAGCATGTGAATCGATTCAAGCCTTAGTGAATCGATTCATACGATTGGGAACTTCAAAAATAGTAAAATAGAATGCCCTGAATCAATTCAAGGGATGGTTGAATCGATTCATGCCCCTGGAACAACTCTAAATCAATTCAAGAAGTGCATGAATCAATTCATATGAGTGAAAAAGCCAAAAATTCCCAAAACAAAATGCTTTGAATCGATTCAAGCTTATATGAATCGATTCACACAGTGGGGAACACCTTTAAACAACTCCTTAAATTAAGAAACGACGCCCCATACTTCATTATCTTTGGTGGAATCAACTTGCCCAACTTGCACAACGGCTAGGAGACCTTCAAGCTCTATAAATAGCTCATGAATTCAACTCTCAAGCACATCAATCAAGTGAAATCAAATAGCTTGTAATCTATTAAGTTGAAATCCTCTTTGTAAATTCATTTTCTAAAACTCTAGGTTTCAAATTTGCATATCTTAGTGAGTTGCCATTATGAGCACTTAAACTTGTATATCCACTCAATTGAGAGTCATTCTTTGTAATACCTTTCACCAAACTTAAGTTTTAAGTTGTTTCAAAGGTTGGGGATCAACCTTTGGGTTATTGAGGGATTGAGAGATTGGGTGGGTTGCCTTTTTTTGTGAGGATTGAGTTCTTTAGTGTAGGATACTAGGAAGCTGTGATTACTTAAAGTTTGTATCTCTAATCTTCAATAGTGGAATCCTTCAAGTGGTTTGCTTGAAGGCTAGACATACACCTCAAGTGGAAGTGGTGGAACTAGTATATCAGTTTGCAATTCTCGCTTCCTTGAACTCCTTTACATTGTTGTACATTAACTATTTGATAAATTGCCTAAACTAATATCTTGTCTAGTTTATCACATTTAAGTTGAATATTGTTCCTGCACACCAAGTGTTTGATATATTGCAGTATACTAATTATAGTGTGAAATTTGCTTAATTGTTATCATTCCTCTTGTATTACATTAATTAAGAACTAAGAACCAATTTCAAAGGCATTCCAAGTAAAAGTTTTAAAACTCAATCCACCCCCCTCTTGAGTATTGAGGCCACTTGGTTAACAAGTGGTATCAGAGCTTGACTCTTGCTTCAAGGCTTAACAGCTGTAGGAGATTAAGATGGCCTCTACCTCTTACAACTTGTTTCTGGAGGGTGGTGCAACAAATAGACCTCCAGCCTTTAATGGTGAAGGTTATGCTTTTTGGAAAGAATTGAATGAAAATTTTTGTTCAATCCATTGATTTAAAAATTTGGAATGTTATTGAAAATGGTCATTTTTTACCTATGCATACTATAAATGGTAAAGTAGTTGAAAACTCATGGATGATTAGACTTCTGATGAAGAGAAGAAGGTCCAATACAATTACAAAGCTAAAAATCTCATCACTCTTGCCTTAGGCCTGGATGAGTTCTTTAGAGTTGTAACTTGTAAAATTGCAAAAGAAATCTGGGACACTCTTCAAATGACCCATGAAGGAACTAGTGAGATGAAAGATTCTTAAATTAGTACACTTACTAGTCAATATGAAAGCTTTAGAATGAACTCCAGAGAAACGGTTTTAGAACTTCAGAATAGATTTACTTTGATCATTAATCATCTTATTACTCTTGGTAAATCTTATACTAATAAAGAGCTCATTCACAAAGTGCTAAAAAGTCTTACTAGGGAATGACAACCTCTTGTCACCGCCATCAAGTAATCACCCAATATAAATGAAATGTCTCTTGCTAATTTATTTGGTAAGCTACAAGAACAAGAGCAGGATCTTAAAGACTTAAAGAATGTGGAAGAAGAAGAGAAGACCTCTAAGAAAAAAGGGCAAGCTCTCAAGGCCACATCAATTCATGAAGATGAGTTAGAAAGTGACCTTGATGAAGATGAAGAGCTAGGCTTATTTGTTAAGCGATTTGGGAGGCTCATGAGAAACAAGAAATTTTAAAAGATATTCATTAATCAAGGTAAGAAATCTCCTCTCAAAGAAAATAATTTCTCACCTACTTGTTTTGAGTGTGGAAAGGAAGGTCATTTCAAGGCGGATTGCCCAAATCTTAAAAAGAAGAACAAAGATCAAAAAGAAAGGAGAAGAGCCTACATAGCTTAGGATGGCAATGATGTGAGTAGTTTCGATGACTCGGATAATGAGAGGCCAACCTATGTCTAATGGCCAATCACTAAGAAGGACAAGAAAATGTAAATATTCATGATCTAGACAAAGATGAATTATTTGAAGCCTTTGAGGAACTATATGATAAATTTATTAAAGTCTCAAATAAGTGCAAGTTGTCTAGGAAAACTATTGATACTCTTGAAAAACATCTTGTTGAACTTGGTAAAGAAAATGAAATGTTGAAAAAGAAAATTGACAACGATCAAACCTGCACTAAAACTAGACCATGTGAATTTGCCAAGAAGTATGAAAAATTAGAAGAAAAAGTCTTAGACTTAAACAAAACACTTGAAAAATTCACAAAAGGTAAGGACAATTTAAATGCTTTACTTGGAAAACAAAGATGTATGTTTGATAAAACTGGACTCAGATTCAATACCATTAAGAAAGAGAAGTACTATAAAAACGTCTTTGTGTATCCTAGAAAATCATCATCACCATTTATGAAATGTAATCATTGTGGTTTTAAGGGTCATAGTGTATCAAATTGCAATATTAGAAAACTAGGACCAAAAGTTGTGAGAAAGGTATAGGTTCCTAAAGGAACTTCACCTCAAACTAACCTACAAGGACCCAACATAAAATATGTACTAAAATCTCTAACTTGATTTGTTTTGTAGGTATGTTTCAAGGCAAGTAACACCAATTGGTATTTGGATAATGGGTGTTCTAAACACATGATGAGAGATATTAGTAAATTGACTTCATTTACTCCTAGAAGAAAAGGTTGTGTCACTTATGGAGATAATACAAAAGGAGAGATCCTTGGTATAAAAAATGTCAGTAAAAACTCCTCAACCTTTATCAATGATGTCTGTATGTTGAAGGACTTAAACACAACTTACTTAACATTAGTCAATTATGTGATAAAGGGTATAGAATTGTATTTGAATCAAATTGTTGCATAATTGAGAATAAGCTAAACAAAGAAGTCAAGTTCATTAGTCAAAGAGTCGATAATATCTACATGATTAATCTTGATTGCTTGTCTTCAAATGATGTGTAATACTTCTTGACTAAAGAGGATGAATCATTGCTATGGCATAGAATAATTGCCCATATTCATATAGATCACTTGAATAAACTTGTTTCTAAAGAATTAGTAATTGGTTTACCAAAGCTAAAGTTTGAAAATAAATTTTGTGATGCATGCCAAAAGGGAAAACAAGTAAAAGCATCTTTTCAAGCTAAAAACATTGTTTCAACTAGTATGCCTTTACAATTTTTACACATGGACTTGTTTGGACCTTCCAAAGTTAAGAGCTTTGGTGGTAATTACTACAGATTTGTAAATGTGGATGATTACTCTAGATACACATGAACATTATTTCTAGCTCATAAGAATGAAGCATATCATGCATTTAAGAAACTTGCCAAAGTTATCCAAAATAAACCAAACTCAAAAATTGCATCCATTAGAACCGATCATGAGGGAGAATTTGAAAATCAACCTTTTGAAAAATTTTATGAAAAATATGGCATTGAACATAATTTTTCTACTCCTAGAACTCCACAACAAAATGGAGTAGTTGAAAGGAAAAATTGTTCTTTAGCGGAGCTAGCAAGAACTATGTTAAATGAAAACTTTATTGTGAAACATTTTTGGGTGATGCGGTAAGCACCGCTTGTTATGTCATGAATAGATGTTTGATAAGGCCTATTTTGAATAAAACCCCCTATGAACTTTACAAAGGTAGAAAACCAAACATATCTTATTTGCATGTGTTTAGATCCAAATGTTTTATACTAAATAGCGGAAAGGATAACCTGATGTAAGAGCTTCTTCTAGTCTCCTTTGAAAGGGATGGATCTTGGCTTCTTTCTTTGTTCTTCCTTCAAGCCAAGGATGAAGTCCTTTCCTCAAGGTTGGAATCGAAACAACAAAAGGGAAGAAACTTTATGGAGTGGATGAAATTTGGTGGAAGGAAAAAGAGGAAATGGAATGGTTTGGACAAGATGAAAGGAATGAAGAGGAAGATGGAAGGTGAAGGTGGGAGGCCACTTCCTTAGGGAAGATAACTCCCCAATCTTGCCACCAAGAGGGAGAAATCCTCTTGGATAAGAGCTTGCTCTAAAGACTCAATCCTAGAGAGAACGAGGAGCTTCTCACTCTAGAAATTTTACACTCAAAGGTGAAAAATCTCAAATGATCATTATTGTGTGAAATTACAAAGGAGGGCTCCCTTATATAGCCTCTTTAGATTTCAGCCAAGGGAAGGATAAGTGGGCTTGGATGATGGTTCCAAGGCCTAATAGTGCAAAAGGAAGAGAACATGGCCTATACATGGCCCAAAGGGAAAGTACATGACTCTAAGTAAAAGATATCTTAAAGAGCTCCTAGGAATACAAAGTCTATTGCCTTTAAAGAGGTAGCCATCTAGAATATAGAAGCCTTTATGAGATGAAGAAGTAGAAGATGAGTTGAAAATGTTTGAAAATTCAATATCACTTGGGTACAAAGTCCTAATCTCATCAAGTCTAATAATTTTGGCCCCAAGAGAGGCGAGTAAGGAGTGCCTTCTTGATAAAGCATCAGCCACACTATTGGATTTTCCATTTTTGTACTTGATGATATATAAAAATTGTTCCAAGTATTCAACCCACTTAGCATGTCTTTTGTTTAACTTATGTTGGCCCTTAATGAATTTTAGTGATTGGTGATCACTATATATAACAAAGTCTTTTGGGATCAAGTAATACTCCCAAGTTTGTAGGGCTCTAATTAATGCATAAAATTCTTTGTCATATGTGGGATAGTTGAGAGTTGCCTCATTAAGCTTTTCACCAAAGAAAGCAATGGGGTGACCTTCTTGTAATAGAACGACTCCTATTCCCACATTTGAAGCATCACACTCAAGCTTAAAGGTTTTTGAAAAATTTGGAAGTGCAAAAATTGGAGCATGAGTGAGCTTCTCCTTGAGATCTAGAAAGGCTTTCTCTTGCCTTGGCCCCCATATAAAAGGAATGGAGCCACTAATGATGCCATCCGCTTAAGACTCTTCCCTTTCTCACTACGGGATATAGCGATGGCTTGGTTGTACTCACTCCCCGAAGGCTCCATTACAACTTGGGAACAACTGTCCAGTGCTTTTATCAACAAATGGTACCCAAGGAATAAGATTGATGTACTGAGAAAACAAATCATAAATTTTACACAAAGAGATGATGAATCACTATATGAAGCCTGAGAGAGATACAAGGAGATTGTTGAGAGAATATCCCCATCATGGGATAGAAAGGTGGTTGACAGTCCATATTTTCTATAATGGACTAACTTCCACACAAAAGATCTCCTTGGACGCTGCAGCTGGAGGTGCATTCATGAGCAAGAATATGGAGGAAGCAACCAACCTGATCGAAGAAATTGCCCAAAATACCTACCAGTGGTCTTCCAAAAGGACTTTACCTTCAAAAACTCTAGGTAATTATTCTGATGATGCTATTTCTTTACTTACTGCTAAAGTTGAGGCATTATCTGTAAAATTTGATAAGTTAGGAGAAGGTGCTACTAATATTGTTTGTGAGTTGTGTGGTGTTCCAGGTCACAATATCTCAGGTTGCCAACTAGGAGTAACTCAAAATGCTGAGCAAGAAATGCATCAAGTGGATGCTATTGGAAACTATGGTGGAAATTATCAGAGTAACTACAGACCTCCATAAAGTTCACCTGGTTTCCAAAACAGGCCACCTTCATTCCAAGGTAATCAAAGTAACTATAACCCTCAACAAGGACCCTACATTCCACAAATATCAAAACTAGAGTCCTTAATGGAGACATTTGTAGCTACTCAACTGAAGCAGAATGATAAGTTCTCCAATGCAATAAAGACCTTAGCTTCAAATGTGGACTCTCTTCCCACTTATAACAAAATATTAGAGAATCAAATTGCCCAACAAGCCTCTTTTTCTACGAGAGAACCAGGAACATTTCCTGGAAAACCTGAGGCTGGACCTTCTAACCATGCCATGGCTATCACTCTTAGAAGTGGTACTCAATATGATGGTCCAGTTGGCAAGACTGAAAGGAAAGCTAAATAGGAAAAGAAATTAGATAAGTCTCTATCTCATTCGGTGATTGAGGAAGAAAAACCACATGAAAAGAAAGAAGAGGTTAAGCTGTATCAACCTTCTATTCCATTTCCTCAGCGCTTGGCTAGAGCAAAGTTAGACAAACAATTTGGTAAGTTTCTTAAGGTTTTAAAGAAATCATATATCAATATTCCCTTCATAGATGTTTTGCAGCAAATGCCCACCTATACGAAGTTCTTAAAGGATATTTTGTCCAATAAAAGGAAACTTAAGGAAGATGGAACTGTGGTACTTACTAAAAAGTGTAGTGCTTTAACTCAAAAGAAGCTACCACCTAAGCTTCAGGATCCAGGTAGTTTCTCTATCCCATGTATGATTGGTAACATGACAATAGATATGGCATTATGTGATTTAGGAGCTAGTATTAGTTTGATACCTTTATCTATTTTTGAAAAATTAGGATTGGGTGAATTGAAACCTACTAGGATTTGTTTACAATTGGCTGATAGGTCCATTAAGTATCCTATAGGTATCTTAGAGGATGTTCCCATTAAGGTAGGAAAATTTTTTATCCCTGCTGATTTTGTTGTGCTAGAGATGAATGAGGATTCTATGATCCCCATTATATTAGGCAGGCCTTTTTTAGCCACTGCAGGTGCTGTGATCGATGTCAAGAATGGTAAGTTGTCTCTGACTATAGGAGACCAAAAGGTTGATTTTAATTTAAAAGATGCTTTGATAAAACCTTCTCATGATAATGTTTGCTGTAGAATTGAAATTGTTGACCAAGTGGTGAAGGAAGAAACTCTTCTTAATGATCCACTTGAATTTGTTTTTCTGCATAAGTTTGCAGGAACATCAAAAAGAAGTGAAGGTAACATACCACTGAGACATGATACTGAGGTCATGTGTAGAAAAATTGTGAGCCCAAATGTTGAACTTAAACCTTTACCTTCCATACTAAGGTATGAATTTCTAGGCTATAATCGGTTCTTGACTGTGATTGAGGTATAGAGTCTAGCTAAAGACGTTAAACTTAACACTTATGGGGAGGTAACCCCATGTCTTTATTTTTTTTTCCAAATTCTAAAAAAAACTATGTCAAATCTCGGTTTGGGGTAACTTCAGGTAAGTTTTCTTATCCTTTTATCATCCTTTTAACATTGAGGACAATGTCAAATTCAGGTTTGGGGTGGTAGATAAGAAAACTTAACTGTTTTGTTTGCATTGTTTGATTGTTATATTTTTCATGCATGTGTTTTCCTTGTTTTGTTTATCATCCTGTAATTTACCATGATTGCATGATAATCAACTTTGAACATAAAGCTAAAGTATCTAAGGACCCCAAAATTTTGAATAAAATTTTTCAAAAAATTGATTGTTTAAATGCCAAATAAATGATTAAATTAACCTTATGGGATTTAAATTTTCTTTGAAAAGACTTTCCATGGTGAGATTTGAGCTAAAAAGGGTAATTTATCAAAAATTTCAAACCCTCATTTTCTTGATTGAGTTAATCTCATAGTCATTAATATTCTAGAACTTGTTTTTCAACCGATTCAAAATGGTTTTTGATTGTATGTCTTAGGATGATAAAGGCAGAATTATGACTTATTCTTAAGCCTTAGAATTTTTGCACAATTTGACCCCTAGTTGCCCCTTTTGAGCCTGAAAGTGAAAATTTTTCTTTAAAGCCTCTCATTGACTAATGTTCTCTTAATGGTGAAAAAGTTGGAAATTTAGTAGAGCAAAGAAATTAAAGAGGACTTGAGAAAAATATGTATGGGATGTAAACAAAAGAAAAGAAAATCAAAAGGATAATATTGAATGAATTACAAAAAGTCCATAAAAGTTCAAAAATTTGCTCTGTTAGTTTCTGAAATTATGATGATAATTTGAATCATTCATGACTGTTTAACCTCTTTTGTATTCCATTTTTCTTGAAATTCCTACCTTGATAATACAACCCATAGCCCTGTTCCAACCTTTTGAAAGAACTTTTGACTTTGACATGCTTTCATTCTAAACTGTGGAGCTCCTGGTTAATTAACAAGCTTATGGTAATATTTTTGACTATGATAATTTGAGTGATACACAAACCATGAAACACTTGAGTGAAAAATGCGAAAAGAGTATCCTCTGTCTTTTCAATGAAAATAGAATCACATAAGAAAATTAATTTTGGCAATTGAATAAATCTGTTCCTCTGTTTTGGGTTCTCTAGTTTACTGAGCTATGTGTTTTTTATCATGTAAATATAGTGATTGCTTGAGGACAAGCAATGACTTAGTTTGGGGTATTTTGATAAGTGTTTTAAAACACTATTTTTCACTGTTTATTTTATTTAAGATAAAATGTTCATTGTGTCATTTTTCCCTCAAATTTTATGATTTCTACTTTCTTTCTACTATTTTTGTCTGTGTGTTTTATTTTGTAGAAATTTATGTTTTTGGGACCATTATGGTATGTATTTTCATAATTAAAAGGAAATATTAAAATACTGCACTTAAAATATGATTTTAATTAATTATATAAAGTGCAGAAATATTTTCCTTTTACTTATTCATGATACATATTTCATTTCAATTCCAAAAATATAATATTTTCTACCATGACCACGGTGAAGTTGCTGTAGGAAATTTAAATGCAAAGCTTCATGGTGCAGCCCCAAATTCACGTTAAAGGTTTCTCAAAAAAGGGTCCATTTGTGCAATTTGAAATGATCAACTTTGCACCCTCCCTAATTCACATTAAGTGCCTTCAAATAGGTCCATTTGTGTAGAAATTTTAATGTCAACAAAGCTTCCCATAAGTCTCCAACAAATTCCTACAGCAATGCATTCTCAAAAGACCAAGTCAAAGTATTGAAATTTGTCTAGAATTGAAAGTAAATCATGGCCCACCAGTGAGTCTTGAATTAAAAAGCAAATCTACTCCAATCTTTGCAAGCTTCTAACGTAAATACATGGGCTAAATAGTGACATGGTGCAACCTGGTCCATCATGAAAGCTTGAATTAATTAATCAAATCTCATTCCGACTTGTAACATGAAATTCACGTTGAAGGCTCTCTCCAAAGCAAGGTCAATGTATCAATTTTTTATTCAAACAAAGACCATGTTCCATTATTTTAATGCAACCAATGCCACCCATTGTCTCAATAATCCTAACAAAAATGCATAGCCCAATATCACCATTTTTTTATTCAAAAGCCAACTATTATCTCATGTATAATCCAAAGTACCCAATATTTTATTCAATGCTTCGCCCATTTCCTCTTGCATTTCTCACGGCCAAGCAAGCATTCCACTCACCTATTATTTTATTTAACCCATTCACCATTATCTCTTGTCTGCCCATTGTTTTATTTAATCCATTCATTCATTGTCTCTTAATTCTCACGGTCATGCATAGTCCCACAAGCCTAATTATTTTGCAAAGCTATCCATTGCCCATGTACTTCCAATGTGAGAATATTTGGACAGCCCTTCACGTGAAAGCCGATGGAGTAATAGGTTCCCATTTGCCAATGTAAAAGCTACAATACAACAAGGAATTTGGACAACAAACAAAGAGAAATGGGATAACACATTAACGTGAAATGGAGCTGGAAAAGCAATCTGGTTGGAATTAAAATGGAACAACAAAAGGCCATGGATTTTGCTATAAATTGGGAGCCATTGGTGCTGGAACACAGCAGATAGCAAAGCAGAGAGCCGCAGATTGGGCTAGGACGTTTAGAAACAGAAGAGGGAGAACACGTAGGAGGGAGAAATAAATTGTAAGGAATTTATGTTTTATTTTCTCTTTACTATGTGTATGGATTTAAGTTATTGTATGGATATCAATTTCTATATGTGTAACTAAATCTTTTATCTTGGGATGAAGAAGGTGTGACAATATTTTATGTTAATGTTATTTTGATTTTAATTTAAATAAATTTCTGTTTTCCATTTAGTTCAAATTATGCTCAATGCTCTTAGTGATTCCTAACAAGAACCTAAGTGATAAAACTATATACTTGCGGGTATATTAGTAAGTTTAAGTAATTAATAGAATCGAGAGATTTATTGTTACTAGAAAGCTTTTGAACTAAACCTAAAGTTTTGAAATACTTTTTGTGACCTCGGTAAAACCGTGAAAGTAATCAAAAACCTTTCGAGGAATAAAAAAGGATTTTCATAAAACAATAAAGGGCCTATCTTAGGGATTGAATGCGGTTCTCCGTACGTTAGGTACATTAATAGGATTCCAAGAGGAACATATTAGTTAGCTTAAGGAAAATCTACCTTGGAAAACTTAATTTGATTCTTATTTATGAAAAGTTAAAATTATTAGCACAAAATAAAGTCTTGATCCCCCGAAATCCTAAGATACTCTCAACTCTGATTTTTAAGTGTTTAGTAAATTTGTTTCTGTATTTATTTTTATTGTGTAAACTTTTATTTGTGTTTTATTTTACAAAAACATTAAAAATCAATTGTGTGGATAATTAAATTTCGATATGCTGGTACTTTGAAAATAGTCCCTGTGGATACGATACTATTTTATATTACTCGACATAACCCATGCGCTTGTGGGCCCTGTCACATTCTTTTTCACCAAATCATTTAGAGGGGAGGCTAAGGTAGAGAAATCTTTCATAAATCTCCTATAGAAACTTGCTAGACCATGAAAGCTTCTTACTTCACTCAAATTTTTAGGTGTTGGCCAATTTTGGATTTTCTTTACTTTTGAGTGATCTACCTCTACACCCTTAGAACTAACTACGGATCCAAGGAATACAATGCTATCCATTCCAAAAGAACATTTTCAAAATTTGCATAAAGATTGTTTGTTCTTAAAGCAAGCATAACTTGTTTGAGATAGTTTAGATGAGAGGTCATGGTCTTTGAGTAAATTAAAATGTCATTAAAATAGACCACAACAAAATGCCCTATAAATTCCCTTAAAACATGATTCATAAGTCTCATAAAAGTATTTGGTGCATTAGTCAAGCCAAAAGGCATAACTAACCACTCATATAGTCCAAGCTTGGTTTTAAAAGCGGCTTTCCATTCATCTCCCTCTTTGATTCTTATTTGGTGATAGCCACTTTTAAGATCAATCTTGGAAAATATAATAGAACCACTAAGTTCATCAAGCATATCATCAAGTCTAGGTATTGGATGCCTATACTTGATAGTTATGTTGTTTATGGCTCTACAATCTGTACATATTCTCCATGAACCATCTTTTTTGGGAACTAGCAAGACGGGTAAAGCACAAGGGCTTAAACTCTCTCCAATCTAACCTTAGATAGTAGTTTATTCACTTGATTCTCTATAGGCTTTCCTTAGGGTTGCACCTATATGTAGGTCTATTTAGAAGACTAGAACTAGGGATTAAATCTATTTGGTGCTCAATGCCCCTAATAAGAGGTAAGCCTTTTCGGATATCCTTTGGGAAGAGATCTTTAAATTCATTTAGGATGTTTTGAATCCCTTTGGGCAAAGGGGGGGGTGCCCATAGAGCACAAAGAAGTGCTAGGGATATCTTTTTCATACATGATCAAACATTGTTTTTGTGAAAACATAGCTTGTTTCACATTATGTTTGTTGGCCAAAAGATTGATGCTAGAGTCATCATAGATGATAACTCCTTTTCCTTTATCCTTTTTTTTGTTTTTCTTATGTTTTTCTAGATGATTAGAAGAAGATTCTAACTCTCTATCTCTTTTAAGCTTCATTTGTAGTTGTAACACCCTAAATTTTAAAATAAAGGATTAATTAAGGAGATAAATATTGAATAATTATATGTGGGATTAATAAATATCCCAAAATATTGAAAATAATTAAATTTAGATTTTGAGGATTATTTGTAATTTGTTGAGGTTGTATGAGCTAAAATAATACCCGATTAAAAATATAGGTGTCGGACTAAGTATCTCCGATTGGGATGATAGTGGTCAGGGCCAATAAGAATATTTTTGGGAATCCGAATATGTATTCATAATAATTTTTAGATAAAGTATTGAGCCTGAACAGAGATCCTGTTTGATTTAAAACGGGAGGGGCTTAAGTGAAGGGATAAATTCAATTCTTTAAACACCTTTTTCCTCTCTCAAATTCAAGTCACCCTCCTTCTCTTCTCTATTCACTCTCATTTCCTTCTACTTCTCCATTTTTCCTTCTTCTTTTCTCTTCAAACCTTGAGCAGAGTGGTGTGCCATTTTTCCTCTTTCATTTTCGTTTGGAGCTTGGAACTTGGAGGCTTTCTCCCACTCTCCCTCTCTCTATTTTTGTGTTCTTCCTCACCCAATCTAGAAGCTTACTTTTTTTGGCTTGAGGTAAGGATTTCTCTTTATTTTCTTGAGCTTTATGCCCTAGGTTTTGGACATTGGTTGTTGGGAGAGTTGAATGCATGTGGGTTATGTTAGGAGAAGCCATTAATGATGTGAAACCTAAGGTAGGTTGTCATAAATGTAAGCCTTAGTGGAAATAAATGAGGAAGATGAATGTATGGTTGGAAGGTGATGAGGAATAAATGGGTATTAATGGGTGTTGTTGGGTTTAGAGAAACCCTAACCCTATGATTTGGGGAAAACGTAAAATATGAATAGGGAAGCATTTATTATGTTAGATAAATGTTATTAATGAGGTAAAATGATGTTATTGATGGTGGATGACCATTAGTAAAGTTTGACGATTAATAATGGCTGTTGGGAACCATTAATGTGGGAACCTAATGATAGGTTTAATATTAAAGATGCATAATAAAGAATGGAGACACCTAACCCATAATGGTTATGGTGGAATTAATGAAATAAATGAGGTTTGGAAATTTAAAAAGCTATAAACACCAAGTAAATAAATATGAGCATTGAGTCTTGGTGACTGAATAGAAAATAATTATGTGATATATTGTATAATGTAGGAAATAACCTCATTGACGAGGCGGGACCATCGGACCGCGTTGATTTCTACTTCTCTTGAGGTAGGCAGGGGTAACATCTCTAAATGCTTGATTTCATCCATTAGTGATGCGTGTGTATATGATTATGTTGTGCTAATTGTCTTGGATGAATGAATTGATGACTACTTGATTAGAAATGCATTTAGAGTGAATGGTGTTATGTGGCTTGTGTTTGTGGGATGATGAATATGATGTTGAATTGACTCATAATTAATAAGAGTTGTTGTGATGGTTTGGAACCATGATTGTATTGATTACATTATTGTTGAACATCCCATGATATGTGAATTAATGAATTGTGATCTTCACTAACTATTATGTATATGAAATCTAATGAATGTTGGTGATGGTTAAGGATGATGAGAACCTAGAGTTCTACTAAAGTGTTGAGGATGAATTATTGATGGTGGAGTTGCATTTAGGATGCATAGTGTGAGAATGCATTTGATCTGCATGGCATTTGCATCCATGGCATATCATTCACTGCTTATATGAAATGTTAGGGGTTCCAATAGGCAGGCCCGGTGGGAGGGCGACCTAGTGCACGGGTAGTTTGTTGTTCCCTAGTGATTCTGGGAATCACAAAGCTGCCCTTAGATTGGTGGCGAGGCACCCTATGTGGCAGGCTCGGTGGGCGGGTGGCTCTGTGATGAGTAAGTTACCTCGGTGCACGACGGGGCACGGCTCTCTCGATGTGTGTTCGGGAGAGGACCGTAGCACTTATGGCAAGTAAGGCCATGTTATTGAATCCGTAAGTCACAGGGTGACTAGTGCTACAAATGGACGATAACGGTTTGGTACCTGTAAAATATTGTGCTAAGCATGCATGATTTGAGATATAAGTGTACACTTTTACTACTGCAGTAGGGGCGTAGTAGCACACCTATGCTTGACCCATATTTGATATGATATTGTTTTCCACAGTCGGATCCACAATTGTTATTGATTCCTTTGTGCATATGCATTAGCCATAAGAGCATTTGCATATAGCCAGAGATATGCCTTCTCGGAAGCTCGTGGTGGCGATGAATGATTGTTAAATAAAGAGGAAGGAAGTTATAGTACTAACATTGAATGTGTGATGACCTATATTGAGAATGCCAAGATTATGATGTGTGAATTATGAAATGTAATGCTTTGGACATGTATGATGTTGAATGGAATGAGATGATGTATGAAAGAAGTTTATATTGCTTCTTGAGAAATACATGTTATGCATATATGTACTGGTATCATCATAATGTATGATTTTGAATCATTTGGTATATGTTACTCACCTCCTAGTTGCCATTTTTAAGTTTGATATAGGTGGGATGTAAACCCTACCCTTTTGGAGGTCGAGTATTGATGAAGGTAAATATGGAAGGAAAGTGGGTGAGCCTTGGCCGACATATGAACATTTTGTAGAGTATATAATGTATATATGCTCAATTTTGTAAATTGATATGATGAATGATGATTTTGGAGGTCATGTAGGAAAATGAGACCCTTGTGTGTATGGCTTATTTTCATTAGTGACCTTGTCAATGTATGAATGATAAATATGATGTGAATTACTTATAATTTTGATGAATAAATGAAGGGTTATATGAGAATCTTAGTTTTATAAAGGGTATAAGGTGATGGGCTTAATTGTGATATGATTCATGAGTTAGATTAGATATCATTGAGTATGATTAATTGGAATAAGTTTTAAATGCCCAAGATGATGTATGTGATATGTTGAATTTGATTAATTTTGCTTAATATGGGTTTTGATATGTGGAGTTGTAAGATTCTCATGTTTCCTGCGCATGTACTGATTGACATTGTTGTTACTGTTATCAAAGAAGCAGTACCAAATACGACTCTAGAAAGATCTGAAATGATTAGAGCTGTAATTGTACGTACTTGTAAACAACTCAAACGTAGTAACGGTATAATAATTAATTTTGATGATAATGTTGTTGTTGTTATCGATCAAGAAGGAAATCCAAAAGGAACTTGAATCTTTTGTGCAATCGTACGGGAACTAAGACAGTTAAATTTAAGCGAGAATCCTTTATGTCAGTATTATGGCCTCTGGCCTAATCTCGCTTAGGCGAGATTGGTTCTCGCTCAGGCGAAAGGGTTCTGCACTTCGCATGTGCATTCTGGACGTTTCTCGCTTGGGCAGGCTCGCCTTTACTCAAATGATAGCTGTGTGGAATCGGTTATGGGCGAGATTCACTTAGGAGAATTGGTGTCTCGCCCAAGTGAGATACTTATGTATCAGGTGGGAGTTACTGGAGGTAATTCTCTTAGGCGGGCTTCGCCTCACTCGAGCAAAATTATGGCAGAATGGTTCTAGACCATTTTTGCTCAAGCGAATGGTCTTTGGGTGGCAACTCGCTTAAGTGAGCGAGCGTGGGTATGACATTGGAGCGTTTTCGCTCATGCTCACTTGCCTCGCCCAAGCGATCCCTGTGGATCTCGCTCAAGCGATATAGGGATTGTAACATCCCCGTTTTAAAATTTAATGCTGAATAAAGAATGAACCATTAAGACTTGATTTCAACTAGAAATAACTGCTAAGTGCATTTAACTAAGTGAGTTTAAGCCATTAAAATATTAAAATGGTGGCGGACAGGGGATGAGGTGGAGTGCGCGTGACTGACGGGCACGCACTCTCCCATCCCACTCTTCGTTTACTGTACGCGTGCACACTTATATATATATGTCGTGAGCCTTTAGTGATGAACACTTTGCCAATTCTTCAGACTCTCTTCTCTTTCACTTCATCCTCTGTTTTCTCTCTTCGTTTTCATTCTTCTTCTTCCATCTCACTCTTCGCTCCTGGAGATCTTGATTCCAGTACTGAAGAACAGACTACACCCATCCCAGAATCAGACGCGGCATACGACAAAGCCCAGCAAGACCGGACGAACCAGGAGAAGGACATCGGACCCAACGGCAAGAACAGAAAAGGTTTCTGAGGTTCTTCCAAAGGTAGGGGGCGCTTGCATGTCGAATGCATGGTCTAAGAACGGTACCGGATGAATGTACTGCCAAGTGTGTATGTTTTTATAATTATTAGAACTGATGCTGTGCATGTATGCATGTGTTCACAATTACTAAAACTGATGCATGATTTGAGATTTTGATGGTGATCTTCATGACGATGGCGTAGTTTGCTCGTGGATGATAATGATGGGTCTATTCTGTTGTCACTATGAAAAGTATGTATGTGCATGTTCTTAATTGGATTGCTCAATGTTGTTAGTCTGATGACCGATTGTAACGTGCTGGTGAGACTGATTGAGTGATGATGAATAATGGGAGATATCCGTTCTTGTTTAATGACTACGGTGAAGGTGATCATGGCACAATGATGTGTATTAATGATTGTGTTAGTTGCATGAGTAAGAGTGGGGTGACCCATGGAAGGTCAAGAACCCCAAGGGAAACGACTTCCAGTTACCAACCCTGGCTAGATCCCAATAGGGCTCGTGGTAGCCGTTGGAGCTAGAGAATTGAGTCTCGAGACGCCGTGAGGGGCCGGTGCCACCTGGTAAGAGCTGAGGGACGAGGGGCCAAAAGAAAAAGGGGGCTGTAACTGAGAGTCTTTTCCCGAGTCGGATCCGCGTGCATGCATATAGAAATAAGGCTGATTGTGGTGATGTATAAATCTATGTATATGCATGTGTATGATTTTGAATGCATGAATATATATTTAGATGTGGAACAAACTCTGTGAACTTTGGGTGTCATGAATGTTGTTTGAATTGTATGAACTTGGTTACTTGAGAAAGGTTGAATGATAGCAGGAGCGTGTACTGACGCTGATACCGAGTCTGTGAGTATCATTATACATGTAAAAGCTCACCCCTGCAGTGGCCATTTTCAGTGAATGTCTCTCGTGAGGAGGATCAAAGGCAGAGCTGGAATGCTGGGCGGAGTGCCGATGCATTTCGAAGGTTTAATTAAGGCGTTGTTAGATGAAGCCCGGACTAGCTCATACCGGATGTTAACGTTTTTGTGAATGAATAGAACTTTATGAACAAGAAGAAGTCTGATTTTGTATTGTAATTATTGACGTGCACTTTTATGTATATATATGGATGTATGGTTTTGGTGTGTGTGATGCCATGTGTTGCTTTGTTTCCTAATTATGCTTTAATAGATACGCAGGAACAGCCTGATCGAGCAGGTTATGGCTAAGTCCGAAAGAACCAAGAATTGCCTTAGGAAAACTTACGTCGGATACGTTGGGCGGAGTCGTACCCCGCCCGAAGGCGTATGGCTAAGTCCGCCCAGGCGTCGTCATAATTAGTTGAGTTGGGCGGAATAGGTTCAAACTCTTCCTTTCTCCACAACCTACTAATGTATATGTACCCTGTAACTTCTCATTTTTCTGAGTGAAAGGCGAGTGTGAGGATTTACTTAGTGAACCCTTGTCCACACCCGATGGAGGAAATTACCTTGTAGTTGTGTTAAAGAGGCGTTGTGTAGATTTCGTTTAGGCGGCATCATACCTCGCCCAAGTAACTAGGACAGCCCGCCCAAGATAAATATACCCCGCCTAGCCAAGAAGAATGATTCTAACTTAGCCTTTCCTTCAAATGTTACGCGTGTGAATGCATTAACATATTTCCCTTATCTATTCCTCCTGTTGAGTGACCAGTATTAATCGAAGGGAAGCCTCGTTGTGAAATCTCCTCTATCCGCTGCTGCGTTACTATACCCCGCCTGGACGGTGTAAGACCCCGTCTGAGCGAACAAACGGTGTTGTGCAATCCGCCCCAGTGTTGATGTACTACGATAAACCCATTGAGCCGGCCCAGTTCTTAGCTTCCCTGTAGGTTGCTTTATGCGCGTGAATGTTCTTAGTTTTCCCCATTGCCTGCTCCCTTCTACATCAAATGTTACACGACTGTTTTTGTGAAAAATTTTCTCATATTTTGAGATTTATTAGTTGTAAATAATTAGGGTGTTACAGGGATTCGCTCAAGCGAGTTCCTCTGATCCTAGTTTTCTCAATTTTGGCTTCTTTGTTCCATTTTCTTATTTGTTTTGGAATCCTTATATCACAGAAATGATATTATTATTATTATTATTATTATTATTATTATTATTATTATTATTTTAGACTTCTAATGTTTATAAATTGATGAGGCATCTTTTATCCTCTTTTTGTACATATTTCATTAACCCTTAAATTTTTTCCAATCTTCTGCCTTGCCCTTGTGACGGTCTTGAGTCTGATCATCTAAGGAGTGCTTTGATACATTCTCATATCTCTATATATGAGTTAGGTTATTAAATGATTTGGGGTAATCACTTGGTATTATGTATATTGAATTGCTTCTACTTATATTTATTTTAAATCGTGAAAATTTACCCCCATTTTTGGGGTGTTACAACCTGGTATCAGAGCGTTTGTTAATGCTCATTGTTTGTTATATGTGAATGAAATACAAAAGTTGAGTGACTCTTTTGTTAAATTGAGATTGTCTAACATTGAAATATTATTGATTGTTATTGAATCCTTGATATGCCTCATGAAAGCACTAGTTGCTTAATGTTATGATGTTGTTACTATAGACAAGCATTGTTCGGACATAGATTACCCACTAATTCATATTATGAATGGTAATGATTGTGTGGTCGTTATTAAGCCCAGCCAGGCATTTCCTTTTCCATATTTACCTTCAAATTGTGAATATATTATGATAATACTTGTAACATCCCGATTTAATAATTAATTGCTGAATGAAAATAAATCATTGAAATAATAATTGCAAGGTGGGAAAATTATTTAATAATTATAATTAACTTAATTAACTCAACTTAAGAAATAATGACTGGTTAAGAGTGATTAATTAATAATTGCTGGCTGATTGTGATTGGAGTACTGCTTCACGCTTTCCCACCCCACTTCCCCTTCTCTCCGTGTATGCGTATATGGGCTACTGGGCCACCCTATCATTCATTTTTCCCCTTCAGACTTTTCTTCTTTCTGTTCTCTCTTCTTCCCTTCTTCTTCGCTCTTCATTCTCCTTTTCTTCTTCTTTCTTCTCTGCTCTCTGAACCGTGAGCTCGCGACCGTGGAGGCTGAGGATCAGAGTCCTCCTTCTTGACTCGACGAGCCAGAGAGGGTGATGGTGTACATTCCCTCTGCATGCAATCAGTCTTCTTCCCCGCGGCTCCTCCGTCGACTTCCCTCTTCCTCCCTCTCCTTGCTCGAGGCTGCCGAGTCTCAGTGAAGATCTGCACCACGAAATGCTGCAAGGAGGTCGGAGCATTCACCAGTGTTGTGATGGAGCTGCTCAAGAGAGCGAGCAGGGAACTGGGCGTCTCGGAAGCTTGGAAATCCCCACTGGACCGAGTGGAAGGTCAATGTGGTGCCCTGGGGGCTTGGGTCTCCCCGCTAATCTTGCATGCAGAACTGTTTAAGAATGGGAGTGGCTCGGAGTTCCTCTAAAGCCAGGTGTAATGGTGGATGACTGATGCAGGGTCGCTCCATTGAGAACGAGTGAATGGGCTGAGCGGAGCAACCGACTGGAGCTGCAAGCCCTTGGAGCCTTTGGAATCTTCATCCCAGGTAGGGGGCACTCTGCATGTCAATTGCATAGTTTCTGGACGGTCCGAGTGAATGTATTACCTTATGTGTTTGTATGATTATGATTATGATGACTCTGTGAGGTGTTTGACTGTTGATCATTGGATATCGTATGTGCGTGTTAGTAGAGTCCTGTTGATTATTTCGTATTCACATGCATGCGTTCAGGATGTGTTGTTTGATATATACATATATATTGTGCGTGCTGCTGAGTGGAGTCCGAATGAATGATAATTATTATCTGGGTGGTGTATGACTATGGCTGTCCTAAAGATGTATGATGACATTGGTGATGTTGTGGAGTTAATGTATGAATTGCATGTTAATTGTAATGTGAATATCAAGCACATTGTGTGGTCTATTGTTGACTTCTGGGTGGATACGATATGAATTGCTTAAGATGAACTTGCTGAGTGTGGATGACTACCGTGACATGCATGAGGTTGCATTTATGAATAGAGGGTGACCCGTGGAAGGTCAGGAACCCAATGAGATGATTTCCAGCTACAGACCCTTGGCAAGATTCTGAGAGGACCCGTGGTAGCCGTGGGAGCTAGAGTTAAGTCTCGAGACGTCCGTGGGAGACCGGTACCACACGGTAAGGGTTATCAGACGAGGGGCCAGAAAAGGGATTTGTAACTGAGAGTTATTGTTAAGTCGAATCCGCATGCATATAGGTAGGTGCATCATTGACGAGAGCAACACGGTCCTTAAAATCTGTGAATGCTACTAAGGAATTCCGACTGGATTTGTGTGTGTGTTTGACGCTGAGGCCAAGTATTATTGATGTTATTGTTAAGGGGTATGTTGTTGTGAATAGTAGGAGTTAGATGACCATGAATGACTTGAGTAATCCGACTAGTGACTTGTGTAGATGCTTTATTAAATGTTAGTAAATGCTAGTATTGACTAAGATAGATAGAGTGTGTTGAAAGGGAATGTGTATGCTAAGCCGAGCCAATAACTGTCATTGTATATGTGAAAGCTCACCCCCTACACCATTTTTCAGTATGTGCAGATCGGGCTCGGAAGTGCTGACAGGGCCTCAAGTCCGAGTGTGGTGTACCTGATTGTTGAGTGCTTATATTGTATTCATTATGTTTAGTCAGTGTAGCCTTGGCCGGCTGTTATGTAAAATGACAATTAAGTATATTTGTTTATAAAGATTGATTAGGAGAATTATAGATATGGGTTACTTGTATGGAATTGTAAGTATTGGTGAATATATATATATAATGTTAAGATAATGGGTATTCCGAGTGTATGATTGTGTATAGACCTGTGTTGTATGCTGGTGACTCGTGTTGGGCTCTTTCTGAGTGGGGGCTACTCATAAGGATTATGAGAGAAATCCCTTTGACGAATTCTGAGCGGACGCTATAAATAATCCGAGCGAATTAGCCAAACGGTATTCCGAGTGGTTAGAATTAGAATAAGTCTGAGTGAGGATTTACTTAATGACTCCCAGAGCGAATAAGTTATGGCGTGCCGAGAGAGTTAGCTCTCATTTTCCGAGTGAATGAGTTGAAGGATGACTCTGGATTCCGAGCGTCTGGATAGCTGAGTGTGGCTTCTCGCCCCAACGATCAAGGTACTCGCTCCAACGAGCGTGGACTTGGGAAGACCTTGTGTTGGCATCGCTTAAGCGATTCGTACTTCGCCCGAGCGACTGGAGCTGCTTCGCTCAAGTGTATGGGTTCACGCTTAACCGAGTGAATGCTGGTTTTGGGCTTCGCTGAGTGTTTCCTTCTTCCGCTGTATGCCCTCTCAAGTCGGTTTTATTTTCTCTTGCCTTCCTTCTCTTATTTCTTTTGTTACCCGGTTGCTTTATGGTCTATTCGGTTTATTTAATTTCGGAAAAATTTTCTTATCTTGGGTTGTTTTCATTTTAAATTTAGGATGTTTCAATACTTGTATTAATGATAGTTGATGATGATTGGTATATATTGAGGAAAGAAACATAAGGTTTCTAAATATGTTTATGTTGTGTGTCTAGATTGATTGATGGCGAATAGGTATAATGTTGACGCAGCCGCTATGGTTGAAGCTTTAAATCGGTTTGTCGATATCCTAGAATGACAACAACAACCCGTGGGTCAGCCAAATCATGGTCTTGACCGATTCCTCAAATGGAAGCCTTCTAAATTTCATGGGGGCTATAAACCGAAAGACGCTTATGTTTGGATCCGTGACTTGGAGCAGATATTTACTAGCATGAAGTGTACGGAAGCTCGAAAAGTTGAGTATGCGGTGTTTATGGTCTGAGATGAAGCTGAATCTTGGTGGATTCTCACTCATGGGCGTATGATTGCTGCTCACACTTCGTTGAATTGGGAAAACTTTAAGGTGGAGTTTTTAAGGAAATACTTTCCGGAGAGCTACAAGAACAAGAAAGAACTTGAATTTATAGAGCTCAAACAAGGAAGCATGTCGGTGGAGGAATATGCCTTAAAATTTGAAGACCTATATGTGTTTTACCCTCCTTTCTAACAGGAAGGTACCGAAGCTTCAAAATGTGTTAAGTTTGAGAATGGGTTGCGCCAGGAGATCAAGAAGGCTATATGTCACCAAGAGATTAGGAGCTTTTCTACTCTTGTGAACAAATGTCGAATCTTTGAAGAGAACAATGTGGTGCCCAAGAGTTATGTGGGGCATGATCATAGACTGAAGGGCCAATCCTCTAGCTTCAAGAAGAGGGGTGATTTCAAGAAGAATAGACAATTTATGTGTGGTTCCTCTTCTCTTAGAGGTGGACATGGTGGTGGAAGACATGGTGCTAGTGGTGGCCGAGGTAATGGCCAAGGACTTCATTGTTTCTGGTGTGGCGGAAACCATTTGTCCCGTGATTGTGGTAATAAAGAGACGGTGGTGCGCTATAGATACAACCAACCAGGGCACATTTATCCCGATTCTTCCTTAAATGCCACGGATGTGGTGGTGCATAATGATGCAAACCGTGGAGGCTATAGTGCTTTTAGAGGTCGTGGTCATGGAAACGGTAATGAAGGCCATAATAGTGGTCGCAATGGTAATGGTGCCAACTGTTGTGGCAATGGCAATGGCCGTGGAAATGGTATCGGTGGCTGGAATGGTCACAGCAATGGTGCTAACCAACAAACCGCTGGGAGAGTCTTCACCGTGACTGGTGAAGAAGCTGCACAAGCTGGTGATCTTGTCCAAAGTAAGTGCCAAATCCTTAGTAGTTGTGTTGATGTCTTACTTGATTCGGGTGCAACACATTTATTCATTTCGAAAGATTGTGTGAGGCGATTGAAATTGCCAATAAGCATGATAAGAGGTTCTATTATAGTGTCTACACCAACCGGTACTTGTTTATGGGCGATCACTCGATGTGATGATATTGAGATGATTCTTGAGAATAGGAGATTTGTGGTGTCTTTTATTTACTTGCCCATGAAGGATTTAGAAATTATTCTAAGAATGGATTGGTTGTCTGCCAACAAAGTCTTGATGGATTGTCAGAATCAGAGCATTGTTCTTCCTTCTCCAAATACCGAGCGCTTTGATGTGCAAGGTATATCTCAAATTCTTGTTATGCTATGCATAGTGGATGAAGAAAATGCTATTCAATCCCTTGATATTGCCGTTGTATCTGAATTTTTGGATGTGTTTCCCGATGAGGTACCTGGTTTACCTTCTCCACGAGAGGTGGAGTTTTCTATTGATCTTGTTCCGGGTGTGAAACTTGTTTCCCGAGCACTGTATCGGATGTCTCCTATGGAATTAACCGAGTTGAAGAGATAAGTTGAAGAGTTATTGGAACGAGAGTTTATTCGCCTAAGTGTGTCTTCTTGGGGTGCGCCTGTTTTATTGGTGAGAAAGAAGGATGGAAGTATGAGGCTATGTATAGATTATCGACAACTTAACAAGTTGACCATTAAGAATCGATATCCCCTACCTCACATTGATGATCTTCTTGATCAATTGAAGGATACAGTAGTGTTCTCAAAGATTGATTTGCGTTCCGGATATCATCAGATTCAGGTGAAGACTGAAGATATCCCAAAAAATGCTTTTCGAATGCGATATGACCACCATGAATATGTGGTGATGCCATTTGGTGTGACGAATGCACCTTCAATTTTCATGGATTACATGAATCGCATTTTTCATGACTATCTCAACAAATTTATGGTTGTGTTTATCGATGACATCCTTGTCTATTCTAAGAGCCATAAAGAACATGAAGAACATCTTCGTCTTGTATTGAATGTCCTTCACGAGAAAGAGTTATACGTGAAGCTCTCTAAGTGTGAATTTTGGTTATCCGAGGTCTAATTTCTTAGACATGTTATCTCCAAAGATGGTGTTGCAGTTGACCCGTCAAAGATTGAAGCCGTGATGGCTTGGGAAAGACCGATGTCTGTGACCGAAGTAAGGAGTTTTCTTGGTCTTACCGGTTATTACCGAAAATTTATTAAAGGTTTCTCCCGGTTAGCTTTGCCGTTGACGAAGCTAACCGTAAGAATCAACTGTTTGTGTGGAATCTCGACTACGAGAGGAGTTTCCAAGAGTTGAAGATAAGACTCACTTTTGAACCTGTGTTGGCTTTGTCGGACTTATTGGATGACTTCGTGGTGTATTGCGATGCTTCCAAACTTGGTCTTGGTTGCGTGTTAATGTAAAGTGAGCATGTGATAGCCTATGCGTCAAGACAGTTATGACCGCATGAGGTTAATTATCCCACACATGATCTTGAATTAGCGGTGGTGGTATTTGCTTTGAAGTTGTGGCGACACTACTTGTACAGTTTAAAGTTTGTGGTCTTTAGTGACCACAAGAGTCTTAAATACTTATTTGATCAGAGGAGCTTAATATACGCAACGACGATGGATGGAGTTTCTGAAGGATTATGAGTTTGATTTAAGATACCATCCCGGGAAGGCAAACGTGGTTGCCGATGCCTTGAGTAGGAAGTCGTTACATGTTTCTGCTATGATAGTGAAAGAGATGGAGCTCATTGAGCAATTTCGAAACTTAAATGTGGATGTAGAAATATATACCCCGAAAAAGATGTCCCTTGAGGTGTTGACGGTAACAAATGTGTTTCTTGAGACTGTGAAGTTGCAACAACCGAAGGATAAGTATTTAATTGAGATGAAAGAAGCTCAAGCTAATAGGAAAAATTCATTTTTGACGGAAGGTCGTGATGGTGTTTGGCATGTGAAGGGCCGAATTTATGTTCCATCTGGTGGTGATTTAAGAAAGTTGGTACTTGAAGAAGCTCACAAAAGTATGTTGAGCATACATCCTGGTGCCACAAAAATGTATCAAGATCTGAAGAAGAATTTCTAGTGGCCCGGTATGAAGTGGGATATGGCTTATTGTGTAGCCTCTTGCATTATTTGTCAAAAGGTTAAGGTTGAGCATCAAAAGCCATTTGGTTATTTGAGACCTCTTGATATCCCTGTGTGGAAGTGGGATGACATTACTATGGACTTTGTTTCTGGATTACCTAGGACACGTACTGGAAATGATGCTATATGGGTAATCGTGGATTGATTGACGAAGTGTGCTCACTTCTTGCCCATGAATATGAAGAGTTCTTTGGAGAAATTGGCACAATTGTACATTAAGGAGATCGTAAGACTACATGGTGTACCTTTGAGCATTGTGTCGGATCACGGCCCGTGGTTTACTTCCTGATTTTGGGGAAGTTTGCATGAGGCAATGGGTTCTAAGTTGAAGCTTAGTTCGGTGTATCATCCACATACGGATGGGTAATCCGAGCGAACAATTCAAAGCCTTGAAGATTTGTTGCGGGCTTATGTATTGGAGCATGGTGGTTGTTAGGAAAGATTCCTACCACTAATTGAATTTACATACAATAATACTTATCATAGTTCTATTGGTATGGCTCCCTATGAAGTGTTATATGGTTGGAAATGTAGAACTCCATTGTGTTGGCTTGAAACTGGTGAGAATTTGGCTTTAGGGCCGGAATTGATTGCGGAGACAAATGAACAAATCAAGATGATACAAGAGAAAATAAAGATTGCCCAAGATTGTCAGAAGAGTTATTATGATAAGAGGTAGAAGCCACTTGAGTTTCAAGTTGGCGATCACGTGTTTTTGAGAGTGTCAAGAGATAAAGGTATTGGAAGAGTCTTGAAGAGCAAGAAATTAAGTCCTAAGTTTATTGCACCTTATGAGATTCTTGAACGAATTGGTGATGTGGCTTATCGGATTGCACTTCCTCTGCACCCTACGAATCTACACAATGTGTTTCATGTGTCGTAGTTGAGGAAGTATATTCCTGATCCCTCGCATGTAATCCTAATTGATGATGTTGATGTGCGAGATGACTTGACTATCCCTCTTGTTTCCGTTCGTATTATCGAACGCTCCATGAAGAAGCTACAGAACAAATTGTTACCTTTGGTAAAAGTTGCATGGAAGCATGGAAATATAGAGATGTTCACATGGGAACGTGAAGACAATATAAGAGCATGGTACCCTGATGCGTTCGAATCCGGTATGTTAAATTTCGGGGACAAAATTTCTTTTTAGGTGGGGTGGATTGTAACACTCTAAATTTTAAAATAAAGGATTAGTTAAGGAGATAAATATTGAATAATTATATGTGGGATTAATAAATGTCCCAAAATATTAAAAATAATTAAATTTATATTTTGAGGATTATTTGTAATTTTTAGAGGCTGTATGAGCTAAAATAATGCCCGATTAAAAATATAGGTGTCAGACCAAGTATCTCCGATTGGGATGATAGTGTTCAGGGCTGCTAAGAATATTGTTAGGAATCCAAATATGTATTCAGAATAATTTTTAGATAAAGTATTGAGACCGAATAGAGGTCCTGTTTGATTTAAAACGGGAGGAGCTTATATGAAGGGATGAATTTAATTCTTTAAACACCCTTTTCCTATCTCAAATTTACGCCAGCCTCCTTCTCTTCTTTATTCACTCTCATTTCCTTCTACTTCTCCATTTTTCCTTCTGATTCTTTTCTCTTCAAACCCTAAGCAAAGTGGTGTGCCATTTTTCCTCTTTCATTTTCGTTTGGAGCTTGGAACTTGGAGGCTCTCTCTCACTCTCCCTCTCTCCATTTTCGTGTTCTTCCTTACCCAATCTAGAAGCTCACTTCTTTTGGCTTGAGGTAAGGATTTCTCTTCATTTTCTTGAGCTTTATGCCTTAGGTTTTGGGCATTGCTTGTTGGGAGAGTTGAATTCATATGGGTTATATTAAGAGAAGCCATTAATGATGTGAAACCTAAGGTGGGTTGTCATAAATGCAAGCCTTAGTGGAAATAAATGAGAAAGATGAATGTATGGTTGGAAGGTGATGAGGAATAAATGGGTATTAATGGGTTTGTTGGGTTTAGAGAAACCCTAACCCTATGATTTGGGGAAAATGTAAAATATGAATAGGGAAACATTTATTGTGTTAGATAAATGTTATTAATGAGGTAAAATGATGTTATTGATGGTGGATGACCATTAATGATGTTTGATGATTAATAATGGTTGTTGGGAACCATTAATGTGGGAACCTAATGATGTGTTTAATATTAAAGATGCATAATAAATAATGGAGGCACCTAACCCATAACGGTTATGGTGGAATTAATGAAATAAATGAGGTTTGGAAATTTAAAGTGCTATAAACACCAAGTAAATAAATATGAGCATTGAGTCTTGGTGACTGAATAGAAAATAATTGTATGATATATTGTATAATGTAGGAAATAACCCCATTGATAAGGCGGGACCATCGGACCGCGTTGATTTCTACTTCTCTTGTGGTAGGAGGGGGTAACATCTCTAAATACTTGATTTCATCCATTAGTGATGTGTGTGTATATGATTATGTTATGCTAATTGTCTTGGATGAATGAATTGATGACTACTTGATTGGAAATGCATTTAGAGTGAATGGTGTTATGTGTGTAACACCTTAGTTTTTAATTAGTGGATAAACCGAGACCAGGAAAATTTTTTCCAAAATCAGAGGGGGTTCAAGGACTGGATGAGTAATTGAAGACTAGAGAGAGAAGAAATCAGGACAACAAGGAAAGGTAAGGAATGCAAACCATACATAAGGCAACAGCGGAAGATGCAGGAAGTGAGCGAACCCAACAGCGTCTACTCGCTCAGGCAAGATTCAATATCGCTCAAGCGAGACAGCCCATCACGCTTGGGCGGAGTGCGCATAGCTTGAGCGTAACCCATCAGGGACCTCCCCTTCACTTGCACTCGTTGGAGCGAGCACTTAGCCGCTGAGGCGAGTAACTCCACTCGGTATTCCCTTCACTCGGATTTCAGAATCTATGTTCACTCGGGGAAAGTCTTTACTCACGACTTATTCGGATTAACCCCTAGCCGTGGATTCTGACCATTCGGCAGATGGTTCCCATAGTCATTTCACTCGGATTTCACACGTACATTTCACTCGGAGTATTCTTCATGGTCTCTTATCATTCGGGTATTTTACTTATTTTCCACCCGGGGAAATCCTAACAGTTATTACTCTGAAGGTCTTCAGGTTAATCCCCACTCGGAATTATACAACCTCACTCATCCGAAAACATCTAACCTTTCCTCAATCGGGGTAAAGTCACTATCTCGCTTCCCACAGCAATAACTTAGTTCCATTTTAACCTAAGATCATACTAACCTCCCACGCTCAGAAAGTACATATATACATCACTCGGATTTCACGCATAGCATAGATGAACATACAGTATATATGTATGTATATAGGAATGTATACAAATAATTTACAAGCACATTGTCACACCCTCAACCCAAGGGAATTCAAAATCTGGTTTAAGAGACTAATATCAAAACACGAGTCGGCCAAGGCTTAACCAAAACATTATACACAGTATCTACACATATACATATAGTTCCATAGTGCACAAACATTCCACTCGGCATGCAGCTCCACCTTCACTCGTTATTCCTAGAGACATTCACTGAAAATATTGCCACAGTAGGGGTGAGCTTTTACATTTAAAATGACAGTTAGTGACTCGGGAACCCGTAGATCTTTCACCATACAACATCACATCTCAATCAATTATAATGTTAACTGCCATCCAATGTGTCTACATATAACAGTACCATACAATCGAAATTCATACAATTAATACACGGCTATATGGATCATATCATTTCCGACACATACACATGCAATACAATGAATTCATCATAGTATAAGAGCACATATATATACAATGCACACATATCTACTACAGTCGGATCCGACCCCCTCTTTATTACAAATTTTTACGTTGCAACATAGGCTCCAAGCCTTTTTTCCTCCAGCTCCAAGCTGGTCCGGCCGTTTTACTGGTACCAAACTGTTTGCCCTCACATGTAACACAGTCACTCCAAGCGACAACGAAAGTGTTACGGGCAGCCCCGAGTCCAACCCGGTAAGCTTGCCTTGAGTCCAACCCAAGGTCTTTCATCAAGCGTCCAACGCTAATGCACTCGGCATCGCCTTGAGTCCAACTCAAGGTCTTTCAATCATATTTTACGTATATTTGTCAGTACAACAATACTCCTTTTTTCGCACCTTAACCACACTCTGCATGTAACTCATTCATCATCACACAAACACAACAGATTCATTTTCTAGCATTCACATGCATGTTAATATAGGATAGTAATCAGGATCTACCCATTGCCCCCCAGTACAGAGCACTCAGAAGTCACGACAACATGCATAGCAACAAACATCTCATATTTGAATATAACATTTCGTCTGGAATCAACAGTAATCACACACCTACTCTCGGTGTCGGGAATCCCCACTTCATGCATTCATGAGTAAAATAATTAACCAGACTCAATATGGCGACTTAAGATACATGCACTCCATTCACACACGGTCCCATAACTCACACATGCATTCACATACCCAACAGTGTATCTCATAATCACATACATTAAATATAAAAAGAACTACCATCAGATTCAACCATCACATGCCTTGGTATTCAAAGGCTGTCAATCATATATACATTTCATAGCTAACACCTTTAAACACACATGCATGAGCAATACTTCACTCGGAGACCGTTCACAAGCTATGCATTTGAGATGCAAAGCGCCCCCTACCTACTGAAGGAATTCGAGGGGTTCCTCTGTTTCCCGACGTTGGTCCTTTGCCTCTGATTGCTTCGTCCAGGTTCACACTCGTTCAGGCTTCCTTGAACGTAGTTGCACCGTGGAACAGGGAGCTGTTCGTCTCCCACTCTGATGATCGTCCCTTACCGGCAGAAGGAAGCTCCGAGTCTTCTGCAGTACTGTCGTCATGCGTTTCCAGAAACGGAAATAGTTAACAGGGAAGAAGAAGAAGACGAAGAATGAGGAAGAGAAGAGAAGAGAAAACGAAGCAGAAGAGGAAGAGGGAGCCTGAAGGAAGATGCATAATAACAGTGACCATGGGCGTATATATATATGTGCACGAAGAAGAGAATAGTGGGGTGGGAAAGCGTGAATCGGCAGTTCCACTAAGCCATACGCACCAATCACAATCAATCCAGCCATCACCATTATTCATAATTAATCAGCCATTATTTTCTTAAGTTAGGTTAATTGAGTTACTTATAATTAACAAGTAATTTCCACTTGGCAATGATTATTTTAATGGCTTAATTCCGTTCGGTAGTTAATTTTTAAATCGGGATATTACAATGTGGCTTGTGTTTGTGGGATGATGAATATGATATTGAATTGACTCATAATTAATGAGAGTTGTTGTGATGGTTTGGAACCATGATTGTATTGATTACATTGTTGTTGAACATCCCATGATATGTGAATTAATGAATTGTGATTTCTACTAACTATTATGTATATGAAATCCAATAAATGTTGGTGATGGTTGAGGATGATGAGAACCTAGAGTTCCACTAAACTGTTAAGGATGAATTATTGATGGTGGAGTGGCATTTAGGATGCATAGTGTGAGAATGCATTTGATCTGCATGGCATTTGCATCCATGGCATATCATTCGCTGCTTATATAAAATGTTAGGGATTCCAATAGGCAGGCCTGGTGGGAGGGCGACCCAGTGCACGGGTAGTTTGTTGTTCCCTAGTGATTCTGGGAATCACGAAGCTGCCCTTAGATTGGTGACGAGGCACCCTATGTGGCAGGCCCGGTGGGCGGGCGGCTTTGTGATGAGCAAGTTACCTCGGTGCCCAACAGGGCACGGCTCTCTCGATGTGTGTTCGGGAGAGGCCCGTAGCACTTATGGCAAGTAAGGCCATGTTATTGAATCCGCAAGTCACAGGGTGACTAGTGCTACAAATGGGCGATAACGGTTTTGGTACCTGTAAAATATTGTGTTAAGCATGCATGATTTGAGATATAAGTGTACACTTTTACTACTGCAGTAGGGGCATAGTAGCACACCTATGCTTGACCCACATTTGATATGATATTGTTTCCTACAGTCGGATCCGCAATTGTTATTAATTCCTTTATGCATATGCATTAGCCATAAGAGCATTTGTATATAGCCGGAGATATGCCTAGTCGGAAGCCCATGCTAGCGATGAATGATTGTTAAATAAAGAGGAAGGAAGTTGTGGTACTAACATTGAATGTGTGATGACCTTTATTGAGAATACAAAGATTATGATGTGTGAATTGTGAAATGTAATGCTTTGGACATGTATGATGTTGAATGGAATGAGATGATGTGTAAAAGAAGTTTATATTGCTTCTTGAGAAATACATGTTATGCATATATGTACTGGTATCATCATAATGTATGATTTTGAATCATTTGGTATATGTTACTCACCTCCTAGTTGCCATTTTTAAGTTTGATGTAGATGGGATGCAAACCCTACCCTTTTGGAGGTTGAGTATTGATGAAGGTAAATGTGGAAGGAAAGTGGGTGAGGCTTGGCCGTCATATGAACATTTTGTAGAGTATATGATGTATATATGCTCAATTTTGTAAATTGATACGATGAATGATGATTTTAGAGGTCATGTAGGAAAATGAGACCCTTGTGTGTATGGCTTATATTCATTAGCAACCTTGTCAATGTATGAATGAAAAATATGATGTGAATTACTTATAATTTTGATGAATGAATGAAGGGTTATATGAGAATCTTAGTTTTATAAAGTGTATAAGGTGATAGGCTTAATTATGATATGATTCACGAGTTAGATTAGAGATAATTGAGTATGATTAATTGGAATAAGTTTCAAATGCCTAAGATGATGTATGTGATGTGTTGAATTTCATTAATTTTGCTTAATATGGGTTTTGGTATATGGAGTTGTAAGATTCTCATGTTTCCTGCACATGTACTGATTGGCATTGTTGTTGCTGTTATCAAAGAAGCAGTACTAAATACGACTCTAGAAAGATCCAAAGTGATCAGAGCTGTAATTGTACGTACTTGTAAATAACTCAAACATAGCAATGGTATAATAATTTATTTTGATGATAATGCTGCTGTTGTTATCGATCAAGAAGGAAATCCAAAAGGAACTCGAATCTTTTGTGCAATCGTACAGGAACTAAGACAGTTAAATTTGAGCGAGAATCCTCTGTGTCAGTATTATGGCCTCTGGCCTAATCTCGCTCAGACAAGATTGGTTCTCGCTCAGACGAGATGACTCTGTATTTGGCATGTGCATTCTGGACGTTTCTCACTCGAGCGGGCTCGCCTTCGCTTAAGCGAGAGCTGATGGAATCGGTTCTGGGTGAGATTCGCTTAGGCGAATTGGTGTCTCACCGAAGCAAGATGCGTATGTATCAGGTGGGAGTTACTGGAGGTAATTCGCTCAGGCGGGCTTTGCCTTACTCGAGCAAAATTATGGCAGTATGGTTCTGGACCATTTTCACTTCAGTGAATGGTCTTTAGGTAGCAACTCGCTCAAGCGAGCGAGCGTGGGTATGACACTAGAGGATTTTCGCTCACGCTCACTTGCCTCGCCCAAGCGACCCCTGTGGATCTCACTCAAGCGAGATGGGGATTCGCTCAAGTGAGTTCCCCTGATGCCAGTTTTCTCATTTTGGCTTCTTTGTTCCATTTTCTTGTTTGTTTTGGAATCCTTATATCACAGAAATGATATTATTATTATTATTATTTTAGATTTCTAATGTTTATAAATTGATGAGGCATCTTTTATCCTCTTTTTGTACATATTTCATTAACCCTTAAATTTTATCAAGTCTTCCGCCTTTCCCTTGTGACGGTCTCGAGTCCGATTGTCCAAGGAGCGCTCTGATACCTTCTCATATCTCCATATGAGTTAGGTTATTAAATGATCCGGAATAATCACTTGGTATTATGTATATTGAATTGCTTCTACTTATATTTTTTTTTTAATCGTGAAAAATTTACCCCCATTTTTGGGGTGTTACAGTAGTTGATCTTTAGCTACTTGTTGTGGAGTTAGGGGTGTAAAACTATCTTCTTACCATCTAACTTGAATGTGAGGGTGTTAGTGAACCCCTCATAGATGACCTTTCAATCGAATTGCCAAGGTCTTCCTAACAGGATGTGAGTTGCCTCCATATACATCACAATTGACTTCATCTTTATATGTGCGTATGGTGAAGTTAATTAAGAGTTGCTTATTAACTAACATTTCTCCCTTTTCATTTAACCATTGTAACTTATAAGGTCTAGGGTGATCTATTAGTTCTAAGCCCATCTTATTTACTAATCTTTGGCTCATAACATTCACACAACTCCCACTATCCACAATGAGAGAACATAGTTTGTCATTTATGTAACATCTTGTATAAAAGATGTTCTCTCTTTGTGTAGTGTCATCTAGCTTAACATGACTACCAAGTAACCTTCTAATCATGTAAAGCTCACCATCATCCCCTAAAATATGCTTACTGTCATAGGAATCACTACTTGAGTCATCACTTAAAGAGCGAGAATCAGAATTAGACTCTGATTGACTTGAGTAGGTTCCATTAGTTTTCAAAACCATTGTTCTTTTTGTTGGATAATCGGAAGCAATGTGACCTCTACCAAGGCATTTAAAACATTTTATGGTAGAAGATCTAGAGGATTGTGGTTTAGATGTGGATTCATGCTTATTTCTTTGGTTTCTAAAAACTTTGCCATTCTTATGCAACTCACTTTATGGTTTGGAGGATGAAGTGCCCACTTCCCTCTCCCTAGGGTTTCTCTCAAACCTACCCTTATTTTCTTGTCCTACCCACTTAGACTTGTAGGCTTTATTTTCCCTACTATAGGCTTCTCTCCCTTTAAATTGGCTCTCTACCTTAGTACATTAGTGTAGTAATTCTTCTATGTCAACATGTGGAAGGAGTTCTACTCTATTCTTGATGTTCCTATTTAGGCCATGTAAGACCCTATGCATTAGGGTTTCCTTATCTTTTTCTAAGTTTGCCCTAATCATGGCTATCTCTAGAGCTTTGTAGTAATCTTCTACACTCTTTGTCCCTTGGGTGAGTCTATTTAGCTTGGCTAATAGCTTCCCTCTATAGTAATTAGGAACATAATGTTTTCTTAATAGAGCTTTCAAGTCTAACCAATCATCCATTGGTGGGAAGTTATCTTTCTTTCTCTCCTTACACACTTGGGTCCACTATACTAAGTCATAGTTTTGGAATGATAGAATGGCTATCCTAACTTTTTTTTCTTCTTTTATTTGATGAGAATTAAACAATTGCTCAACTCTCATCTCCCATTCTAAATAAGCTTCAACATCACTCTTGCCATGAAATGGGGGAATTTCAAGTTTTACCTCTCTCAAG
The DNA here is from genome assembly GCA_037962975.1 of Clitoria ternatea. Lineage (NCBI taxonomy): Eukaryota > Viridiplantae > Streptophyta > Magnoliopsida > Fabales > Fabaceae > Clitoria > Clitoria ternatea. The sequence continues at coordinate 186,183,530 of CM075671.1, forward strand.
CCTATGTCTTCTCTTTTATGTTCATGGTGTCTTCTATGTCTAAGTTTATCCTTACTATCACTAGTGTTATGTCTTTGATTTCTATGCCTAGCTCTAGGGTTTTTATTATGCTCTAGGTTATTTAACCTATTGTTGATATTATTCAAACTTTCCATTATGTTATGAAGCATGGATTTGTTTTCCCTATCACTAGGAGACATTGTTTTAAGGTTGTCAAAGAAAAGCAAGACAAGGCAACAAAGTTGTCAACAAACTAGTTGAGGATGCTTGATGCAAGGAAAGTATTAGAAAACACATAACAATCCTAAAATACAAGTATTAGGTTTCTTTCCTAAAGGGAAACAAGAACCTAAGTTATCTTGTACTAGGTTGTATCCTAGGATGTAGTACTATAATTAGTTATGTAAGACCTAGGTTGTCTTAACCTATGTTCCTTATGAGAATCCTAGGTTGTAACTAATGAAGTAACTAATCCTAACAAGGTAGAAGAATTTCGGTTATGGGAAGTTAGAAGTAACTAATTAGTTTCAACTAATCAACTAACTCTAACTAACACCAACTAATCCTAACTAAATTTAGTTATTTAGTTATTATGGTTGTAACTAAGTCTAACTACTTAACCTCCTAACTAAATTCGGCTATGGATTGGTTGTGCCAATTAAAATTTTGTTAGGATGTAGTTAGGTTAACTAGAATTAGTTTCAACTACTAACTAACTAACCAAATTAGTTAAGACCAACAACTAACTAACTACTTCTAGTTGTAACCAATTAACTACTTAACCAACTAACAACTAACTAATTAACAACAACCAAATTCATATGCTTTTACTAGCTAGTCGAAATTACCAAAGGAAATGAAAAATTAATAGTGTTTAAAGTCCAATGTCCAATGTGTATCCAAAATACAAGACAAAAACCTAATAAACAAAGCCTAAGAACTCACAAATTTCCCTAAGTGTCTAGTGTTACAAGGCTTTTGCTTCCTTTACAAAATCTTCTCTTCTCTTCACTTGGATTTGTAGAAGCTTTACCTTACCTACAAAATAATGCTAAGACAAAATCTCCAACGAAATTTAGGTTAGCAAAAGGCAAGAAAAATTTTAGACCTCTCAAGTGTATCTCTCAAGTGTCCTCTCTCAAGCTCCTTACCCTTACTCTTTAGTCTTAAGTCTACCAAAGCAATTGAACTCTTATCTCAAGTATCCTTAAGATACTACCCTCAATGATGTAGAAAAGGGAATTAACAAAGGAATTTTGAAAGGAAGACAACTCAAAGACAAAACTTAAGAAGGAATAAAAGACAAACTAAAAATGTTTAAGAAAGAAAAGCTACTCAAATGGAAATCTTTTTAGGTTTTTTATTATGACAATACCAAAACAAGAAAAGTTCAAAAGAAATAAAGCTATACAAAGAAGTATTCAGATTTGACCAAGGTAGGCAAAATAAGACAAACAAACAAAATAATATGCAAGAAACAAGGAGGGAATCTTAAACCTAGAATACTAGAGTTGAACAATTAAGCAAGCAAATGTAATTGAAACAAATGTAAGGTATCACTAGCACAAGACTTTTGGTTTCAAAAATTGAATAAGGTTTGGTGCTTAAACTTCACAAAATTTGTTAAAGAGGTCTACTTTCTACACTTGTTTTTTACACCCTTTTGAAATTTTGACTTGTAAGGGTTTTTGTGTTTCTTCTTCTTTTGTATCTTTCTCTCTTTTCTTTTATCTTTTTGCCTCTTGTTTTTGTATGATACTTTTTGTTTTTCAAGTTATAAGCACCTCAAAAACTGAAACCTAACTAGCTTTCCAAGTTTCAATATACACTCTTTTGCTTAAGGAAAAAATATGCAACCTTCTTCCACCAAGATGAATGGAAGGCCTTATAATTCTTTTTGACAAAAAAATTTCTTTTATACAACAAAATGAGACCGAAATAAAGGTGACCTAATTGTGCATTCAAAATAAAATTAAATCTAGATGAAAATCTAAGAATGGATCTTTAACACTCCGAAAGATGAGCTAACTTTTAGAGAGTCTAAAAATGAGACCTCCTAACACTCAAGATTGGAACCTCTTAGAAGTTAATCAACATGCTTGAGTTACTTCCTTACACAGATTTGCACTTCTAAAAGTTGAGTCAACAATTTTGTAGAACAAAAGAAAAGGTTCCAAATGGCACTTAAGACACCTAGGTGGCTCTAATAACTAACAAACTTGTAACTACCAAAAATAACTACTCAAAACTAAATTACTAAGTGCCAAACTCAAAATTTTTTATAGGTCCTAAACAAAACAAGGTCAAACCAAACTGAAAATGAGAAGAACAATATGCCAAAATTGAAAGAAAAGAAGAACTAACACAAAATTTTACAATAACACCAACTTTTTATGGATTTTCTACTATATCATGGCATCAAGAAGACAATTATATGAAATAATATTTCACAATAACAAACTTGTAAATACCAAAAATAACTACTTAAAACTGAATTCTAAAGGAAGAAGAAGTAAGAAAAGAACCTCCTAGGCTCAATTGATACCAAATGATGTAGGAGCTTTTTCTAGTCTCCTTTGAAAGGGATAGATCTTGGCTCCTTTCCTTGTTCTTCCTTCAAGCCAAGGATGAAGTCCTTTCCTTATGGTTGGAAACAAAACAACAAAAGGGAAGAAACTCTATGGAGTGGACAAAATTTGGTGGAAGGAAAAAGAGAAAGTGGAATAGTTTGGACAAGATGGAAGGAATGAAGAGGAAGATAGAAGGTGAAGGTGGGAGGCCACTTCCTTAGGGAAGATAACTCCCTAATCTCACCACCAAGAGGGAGAGAATCCTTTTGATAAGAGCTTGCTCTAGAGATTCAATCCTAGAGAGAAGGAGGAGCTTCTCACTCAAGAAACTTTACACTCAAAGGTGAAAAATCTCAAATGATCATTATTGTGTGAAATTACAAAGGAGAGATCCCTTATATAGCCTCTTTGGATTTCATCCAAGGGAAGGATAAGTGGGCTTGGATGATGGTTCCAAGGCCCAATAGTTCAAAAAGAAGAGAACATGGCCTATGCATGGCCCAAAGGGAAAGTACATGGCCCTAAAGTGGCCCAATTGACCTAGCAAGGTCCAAATAAAACCTAAGTATCTTAGAGAATCTCACTATGACCTATGTTACAAGATGCAAGCATGTAGATCCTCATGGTGTCTCCCTTGGGCTTGGGCCCATTAAGCAAAGAGATGAAAGATGACAAGGTTTTATGAATGTCCTCTTTAGCTTTCTTGGACTTGGCCCTAGTGAGGGGTCCTTTATAAGACTCTAGCCCTTTGCCCAATATAGTGTGTGGGTCCTCCCTTAGGATGTCCTCATTATAACCTAGGTAAGTTTGATGCAAAATCTGATGAAGCAATCTTTCTTGGTTATTCTTCAACTAGTAGAGCTTATCGAGTCTTTAACAAATGGACTAGTACAATAGAGGACTCAATTCATGTTAAATTTGATGAGATTAACCAAAATCCTTTGAGAAAGAAAGATGTTGATGAACTTATAGATACTTTTGAGAAGATAACTTTGGATAACAAGGAAGAAGAAGGAATCAATAATGAAGATGAAAAAGAAGCTTCACAAGATGACATACAACAACCAAGTACTTAAAAGAAGTGGATTACATCAAAACATCATCCAATTGATAACATAATAGGTGAGATCTTAAAAGGTGTAAGTACACGTAATGCTATTAGAAATACATGTAATCATTTGGCCTTTGTTTCATAAATTGAACCTAAAACCATAGATGAGGCTATTATTGATGAACATTAGATGTTGGCAATACAAGAAGAATTAAATCAATTTGAAAGAAATCAAGTTTGGGAACTTGTGCCAAGACCAAATGACTATAAAGTAATAGGAACTAAATGGGCTTTTAGGAACAAACTGGATGAAAATAGTATAATAACTAGGAATAAGGCTAGGCTAGTAGCTAAAGGATACAATCAAGAAAAAGGTATAGACTATGAAGAAACATATGCACCGGTAGCTAGATTAGAAGCAATTAGGTTGTTATTAGCTTTTGCATGTTGTATGGATTTCAAGCTTTACCAAATGGATGTCAAAAGTGCATTCTTGAATGGTTACATTCTAGAAGAAGTATATGTGGATCAACCTCTTGGTTTTGAAAATCATAAATTTCCAAACCATGCTTTCAAACTTAGAAAAGCTTTGTATGGTTTAAAACAAGCTCCAAGAGCTTAGTATGAGAAACTAAGCAAATTTCTGCTAGAAAACAATTTACTAGAGGAAAGGTTGACCCCACATTATTCATTAAGCATAAAAACAATGACATACTCTTAGTTCAAGTATATGTTGATGATATCATATTTGGTGCTACTAATGAGTTGCTTTGTAAAGAGTTTTCCAAGATTATGCAGAATGAGTTTGAAATGTCAATGATGGGAGAACTCACCTTCTTCCTTAAACTGCAAATCAAGTAAACAAAAGAAGGAACATTCATTAGCCAGTCCAAATATTACAAAGAACTACTTAGAAAATTCAACATAGACATAACAAATGAAATAACCATACTTATGATCACTTCATGTTATTTGGACAAGGATGAAAAAGATAAGGATGTTGAACTCACAAAATATCAAGGTATAATTGGATCCTTACTTTACTTAACTGCTAGTATACCAGATATCATGTTTGCTGTTTGTATGTGCGCTAGATATCAAACATGTCCAAAAATATCATACCTTACGGCTGTAAAATGAATAATGAAATATCTTATTGGAACTCAAAATGTTGGTTTATGGTATCCTAAAGGTGCAGAATGTATATTCTGATTCTGACTTTACAGGATGTAAGCTTGATAGAAAAAGCACTAGTGGAACTTATCACATGCTTGGAAGCTCTCTTGTGTCTTGGCATAGCAAGAAACAAGTAAGTGTAGCTTTATCCACAACTAAGGAAAAATATGTTACAACTGGGAGTTGTTGTGCTTAAATTCTTTGGATGAAGCAACAACTTCTGGATTTCGATGTTGTTTTAGATCGTGTGCCTCTTAGATGTGATAATACAAGTTCCATTAATATTTCTAAAAATCCTGTCATGCATTCAAGAACCAAACATATTGAGATTCGACATCATTTCATTAGGGATCATGTTTTAAAAGGTGCTTGAGTGCTTGAGCATGTTGAAACCACTAAGTAATTGGCAAATATCTTCACAAAACCGCTTGCAAAAGAACAATTTATAAACATTAGAAGGGAATTGGGAATTTTAGACATCTCTAATTGCATATAAAATCCATTCCTATATTTGTTCTTAATAACAAATTTTAATGTTTAAGATGACGATTATATATGCTTTCAAGTTTGAAAGAATTAATGAGCCTTTGAATAAATGATATCTATGACTTTAAACTCCTTTGAATTAATGAAAATCTTAGGATCAATAATATTTTTGCATATCTATATATGTTAAGTGGTTAGAAGCTTCATAAACCTTAAATTTTTATGTCTTGAATCGATTAGTCTTGAATCGATTCATGTTACTGGGTGCCAATTTTCATAAATCAAAACCATTTGAATTGATTCAACCAACACCTTGAATCGATTCATGCCCCTGGATGTTCAATTTTCACAAAACAGAATCGTTTTAATCGATTCATACGCAACCATGAATCGATTCATGCCACTGAATGCTTAATTTTTTGAAGTCAGGATCGTTTGAATTGCTTCACAGGTATATTTAAATTGATTCATGCTTACATTATTAAGAGGATTCAGCGTTTTTCTCCTTCATTTGTGAAAAATCAACCTTTCTCTTTAACCTTTTGCTCTCCCCTCTCTCTAGAAATCCCTATTTTCAACCCTATGACACCCATGGCTTCCTCTTCATACCCAAAGAGAAAGATAAGAGCCAATGTCGTAGGATCCTCTGCTCCTCAATCTTGAACTGATATTTCAAGACTCTCTAATACCCAAAAGGAGTTATCAAGGTACTTAGAGAATTTTTTTGAAAAATTGCTCATTCCCCCTTATTGGCTTGATATGCCATTCTTTGAATCCACTGGCTTTTCTTTTCTTGAGGTTCTTGAACATCGATGCCTCCTTGATTTTGTGGCGCTTGAGGAAAACCACATATTCCCTAAATTAATTCATGCTTTCTACTCCACATTGCGCATATCAAATGCTCGATGTATTGTCAAGGTGAAAGGGGTCACCATTGTTCTTGATGATGCGGTCATGAACTTGGTTGGAAAACTTTGCATAAATGATGTGGACTTCTTTGGCAAGGAACCAACTCCTGAATGGGACTACAATCTCATTGATACTCGTGTATTCCTCAATTTATCATCATCCACCACAAGCACCGTTGGTAAACTAAACATCAAACACCGGTTACTTCATTATTACTTGGTCAAGATCCTCCTACCCTAAGGAAGTAACAATGCTCGGATAAGTGAGGCATAAATTCTTCTTTTATGGGCTATGGTGAACCATAAAGAAATTAACTGGATCAAGTTGGTAAGGTAACATATGCTAGATGCTCAAAACCTCACCCGTCTTCCTTATGCTTTCCTCATTACCAAATTACTTCGTCATTTTTGAGTGGATCTCAAAAATGAAGTTAAGGAGTTAGTTGGTCCAAAGGGACAAATTAATAACTCACACCTTATAAAAATGGGTCTGCATGAGAGACATGACATTTAGGAATTCCTCCGTCGACCATAATATGATGATGATGATGAAGCACCTCTTGCACCTGAACCAAAACCTCAACAAGCACAGCCTGCTACACCCTCCACTGAGAAACTATTTGCTAGACTCATAGCCCATATTGACCAGCGATTTGACACTCTACACACTTGCTTTGATAGGCTAGACCCCGATCTCAATGCAAGATATGACGATCTGGCTCAACAAGTTGCTGCATTATGTTTCCCTCCACCTTAGATAACTTGTGTTATCGTGTTTTGTTTTTTCTACTTTAGGATGTTTTTCACTTGCTTATGATGGTTTCTCTTTTCATTTTAGAATTATGTTTTGCTTTATGGCTTGATGTTTGAACCTTTAATTTTCCTTTATGCACTATGCTTTATGAAAATTATATCTCTAATATATGATTACTCTCTCTTATATTTATGAGTTTTTGATGATATCAAAGGGGGAGAGAAATATGTAAGAGAATTATGTGCTTGATTATAAAACTTATATCCACGATACACTTAATTCTCAAAGCCTATAACATAACAAGTGGTATTAAATAAACCAAGTGATATATAACAAGTGGTATAATAAACCAAGTGATATATAACAAGTGATATAAAAGTTATATCAAACAAATGATGATAACAAGTGGTATCAAGCAATACTAAATACATTTCATTATCTATTTTGATACAACATACCTTGATTAAAAGCATAGATTAGGGGGAGAATAACACTTAAGAACAAAAGGTAAAATAAATAAGTAGCATCAATTACATTTGAAAATGGGAGATTTATCTGTTTAAAACTAACACCTTCAAGAGATGCATATTTGTTGTCATCATCAAAAAGGGGGAGACTGTGTTTGCATATTGAAACTGTAACATCCCTGATGTTTTAATATTAGAAAATAAATTGGAAATAAATAAAAGTATTATTTGGATTAAAATTATAATAGTATATGGAAAATTAAGTGGAAAATGGAACTTTAAGAAAAATGGCATCAGGACCCTGATGCGTGATTTAGTTGTTGTTTGATAAGAAAGTAAGTTAAATTAAATGAGTATGAGCGTAAAAGTAAAGAGGTAAATATGTAAAGTTATGTAAATGTGTAAGATCTAATAAATTGTAAATTCTGATGATGTCAGTGATGTGTGGTATGATATTTGATGATGTTACTACATATGGTTTGATGAAAAATATTGTGAATATATGAGATGATTATGTGATTTTATAACATGGCTTATGATGATGGGCTTGACAAGTGGGTCACCTAAGAAAGAGGGATACATGTCAGCTTTCGACATTGTATATGTTGTATATTAATGATACGCCATGATGATATGATTTGTTATGTGATTATATGGTGTGGGACGACCGGCGGTATGCGTAGCCCCTCGTTTCTGGCTCCCGTGGTCTTTGTACCCACTTGAGCTACCCAATGGTCAAGTAGGACCCAGGTTGAGGTGGAGAGTCAAGTAGGACTCGATGGGCCAAGTAGGGTCCACGGGGTGTCAAGTAGGACCCCCAGCTGAAGGCTGATCTCTAGGCATCTGGATACTAGAGAGTCTGATACATACGAGTCAGTTATGGATTATGTGAACTGATGATTGATATGTGAATATAATGAGATATGAGTTGATGATATGGTATCATGAATATATGACTATCTGAAGATTTGTGAAATTGTAATGAAGGAAATGATAAATCTATGATTCATAATGATAAGTGAATTTAAATGTGTAATGTTGTATTATAATGAACTAGTGTTATTGATTTGAATTGATGAATTGTTAAAGTGATATAATAAGAAGGACGTTAGAAGGTGACTAGTAATTATGCTTTTCCATTACTTATTCATTAATTATCCTATATTAATTATGATATACCAAACACTCACCCTTATTGTGGTCTATTTAATTTTAGTGACCAATGACAGGGAGGATACTAATGTCGCGGAGGTGCACCAAGCGGAAGCTTGATGCCAAGGAAGAATGAATTCATGTAGTAGATAGTTATGTAATAGTTTGTAACTTGATGGATTTGTTTTGTTAAATTATGAATGTGCTTGTGTGTAATGGTTAAAATGATTTGGTAGTTTAAGATTGATGATGATGATTGATGACAATGTGATTAATTGATTATAGACTGTGGCATGGAGCCAATTGTGTGAATACGAAATGCTATTGGCAGGTTCTGTAAATTGCATGAGTGAGATGTTGTGTGTTTGTGATGTAATTGATTGACGTGGTGGATTGTAACTTGATGATTTGATTGAATTATGAAGTTATGCATATAGTGAACAATGATGGAATTATGGAACTGATTAGGTGATATTGAGATCCAACAGGTTTCGAGACCCCCGGAATGCATCAATAGGTTTTTTAGGATATTTAGAAGTTGTGTGCATTGGCCTTGGGCCAATTGGAACCCATTTAGGGTGTTTGGTGCAAGGGTTTTGCATCTAATTGGTTTAAACTGCATTTCACATATAACTTGCGTATATGTTGGAATTTTGGTGAACAGACGGCGCCAACAGTTCCGGAATAGGGAAAACATGTGTCCCGTGAAGTCTCATGGCAATCGGACCTTAAACGGGCCAATTGGGTAGTAGAAGTTGGCCGGTTAGCCTAAAATATGCAACAGCACTTGTTGCTACAAGCCCCTGTTTCAGGTTTTTAATTTATTTTCAACTTAAATGATTTTATGGTGTATAAATTGATCATTTAATTTATATTTTGGTACTTTTGTTGAAAATGTATATTTTTCTAATTATGATGTAACTTAATTATTCAAATGCGAAAACTTTATTGTGAAAATTATTTAAACGGTTAGAATTAAATATAAATTGACATAGGACGTCACAAGGTGGTATCAGAGCGGTTCTTTCTAGAGCCAGGGAAATGGGTAAAGTTAGTGGATTTTTTGAGTCCTATAACGGACTATTTCTGCATTTTATTGTAATTATTTGTTTGTTGTTTAAATTGTAACATGTTAACTTGGCATTATTCTCCTGGCACTTCGGGCAGCATCTTATTATAGGTATATGTGTGAGGTAAATATTTTACTCCCTGGTCCGTTATTGGTTACTAATGGTGATGTGTTTGAATATTATAGAACTTAAAAATGGCAGAAGGAACTAGTTCAGGTGGAAATAATGACTTCCTTGCGAGGTTTTCACAAATGATAAGTAGGGATGAATCTGGCCCGACTCTTGATAAATTTTTGAAAAGGAATCCACCCACTTATAAGGGAGGACATGATTATGATGGTGCACATATGTTGCTACATGATATTGAGTAAGCCTTTGAATATTATGAATGTTCCAAAGAACAGAAGGTGCAGTTTGCTACTTATCAATTGAAGGATGAAGCCCGAGTATGGTGGTTAAGGACCAAAGTTCAAACGAATGCTGCAGGTGAACCTTTAATATGGATGAATTTTCGGCGGAGGTTTCTTGCCAAATATTTTCTAGATAACTATAAAATCCGCAAGGAGATGGAATTCCTGAAACTTGAACAAGGAAAAATGTCTGTAGCTGAATAAACAATGAAGTTTGATGAGTTGTGTGACTTTTACCATCCTTTCTCTCTTGAAGGAACTGAGGGTAGTAAATGTGCAAAATATGAAGTTGGGTTAAGGATTGAACTACAAAGTGCAATTGTTCCTATGGAGATCCGTGATTATCCTACTCTAGTAACCAAGGCCAGACTTGCAGAGGAAGTACAAAGCATCTCAGTCGAGGGATAAGAAACCACTGAAGGCGAAGGGATTCAGTTTTAAGATTGGTCAGTTCTTTCGTGGTGGCAAGTCTTTTGCTTCATCATTATCCTCTTCTGGCCATGGCTCTACTGGTCGTTCTGGCGGTTGTGCTTGTTATAATTATGGACAAGAAGGCCATATTGCTAAATGTTGTCCTGCTAATCAAACTATTTGTTTCCAACGTGGATAACCGAAGCACCTTAGGCCTGATTGCCCACAGAGGCAGCAGCAGGGTGGATATGGTAACCAGGCAAATGCTTCTGTGATCCGTGGCGGTAACTTCTAACAGGGAGGCCGAGGTGGCAGTGGCTGTGGAGGCCAACACCCCAAGCGGTCTGATGCTCAGTCAAGCGGTGCTCAGAATGTTATGGCTGGATGTGTGTTAGCTTTTGATGCATCTGAAGTTGCAAGAAATGATAATTTGGTGCATGGTAAGTGTCTTATTCATGGCTATCTTATAAATGTAATTTATGATTCTGGCGCAACGTATTTTTTTATTTCTAAAAGTTGTGTTTGGTGGCTTGGCTTACCGGTGGTGTTAATAAAGAATGCTCTTAGTGTCTCCACTCTTACTGGTTCTACATTCCAGGCAACCACCATGTGTGGAGAATTACCAATGCAAATTGAAGATCGTTCCTTTTTAGTGAATCTAATTTGTATGCCATTGAAGAACCTGGATGTTATTCTGGGACTTGATTGACTGTCTGCTAACCACGTTATGGGGGATTGTTACCACAAGACTATAACTTTCTCTCAAAATGTTTGACACTAAGAATATGGTGAGTGATGTCTACACAACTTATGTTATTTTGTTTGCTTTAGAGGGGCGATATAAACTTAAACCTAGTGATATTCTGACGGTGTATGATTTTCCTGATATGTTTCCGAAAGATATTCCAGAATTGCCTCTAAGTAGGGAGATTGATTTTGCTATTGATTTGATTCCTAGGGCAGTACTGATGAATGTATTTTTTATATATTGGAATGAAAAGTTCAATGAAAGAGAATCAAGTTTGTATAATATGAACTCAATGTAATGTTTGTGCCAAGTTTAAACATAGAAGTTGTAATATAGTATAGTTGTCGTTCCACTAGGGAGGTGTTAGAATGAAGATCTTAGTTTTGAATTGATTAGGCAGAAGGTTTTTAGTTTTTTTTGTTGTGAATGATGTTGAATGAAAAAGTGAATAACTAACAGAGAATCAAATTTGTAAAAGATACAGTGAATGGTTTTTGAGAGAAATCAATTTTGTAAAACAGGGATTGGCTTCATCACATCTTTACCTTCTGTAAGCTGCATAAGTTTTTATATAAGTAAATCGAAAAGATAATTTCTACGTCACAATCACAGTCATTTGTATCGATCCCTCGACTACAAAATTCATAAGAATGATTTTAAACCGTTGATCCCTCAGTCACTTTGAAATCATCCCAGCATTATCGATCGATTGTTTTGACGTTTATTATGTTAGACGCCATCCCTGGCTACCTACTCATAATAAGTATTTCTTTTAGATCTGCTTTCAAAAGTCACTTCCCAGCATACTTGAGAAAACTTAAAACAAGAAAATAGTGATCAAGTACTTTCAGGCATTAAACGCATAAGGAAATATAGAAACTTATCAAATCTCATTACTAAATAAAAACTTACAACAACATTACTTCAGTGTTGAATGGATTACAGCCAATCCCATAAGGGAGTTTAGTTACTCATGCCTTGCATTTTCACCTTCATAATATGAATACAGAAAATAATGGAAAAGGTTGGATTGTGAGGGAAATACAGGGGATGAATCTGATGTTGTTTGCAACTTGATTTATAGAGGTTGTGCTCTAGCTTCCCATGCCCACTTGCGTAGAACCCATGCAATATCTTTCAGAGACTTGTAGAAACACAAGAAAGTGGGTGAGTTGGCATCGTATCATTGGTGAATAAAGAATTAAGAGACCCATGCTGTATGAGTCACGCTTGAGCTTGATGGTCATGCTCAAGCGTGAAGGGTCCTGATACTCATTAAATGTTTCACGCTTAAACCACTACAACCATGCTCAAGCGTGGCCTTCCTTGTCCAACTTCGCGCTTGCCCACGCTCAATCCACGCTTAGGCTTCCATTTTTATCATTCCACGCTTAAGCGCCTAGTGTTCACGCTCAAGCGTGAGAGGTCCTAATGCTCTACAACTTGTTCAAGCTTCAAGCTTAAGCTTGCTATTTTCAAACGCTCCCGATCACGCTTGAGCTTGCTCTTTCACGCTTAAGCTTGCCCTTTCACGCTTAAGCTTGCCTGCTCAAGCTTAAGCTTGATCTTTCACGCTTAAGCTTGCCTGCTCAAGCTTAAGCTTGCCTTGCTTTCCTGTTGAATTTCCTGTAACTTTCCAAGAGTTTTAACACTATTTTTCTTTTATACACCTATCTATCACTACTTAAAAGTTTCATGCTCACTTCCTTTAATAATTCATCAATTTAGCTCAAGTCTTTACAAAATTAGTTCAAATAAGTCATGAATGCTTAATCAACACTTATCAAGTACCTGTGTCCCGTGCGCCATATAGGATGTCTTCGATAGAGTTAGCTGAAGTAAAGAAACAAGTGAATGAGTTGCTAGAGAAGGGATTTATCCGACCAAGTGCTTGAACTTGGAGTGCTCCAATATTGTTAGTGAAAAAGAAAGATGGCAGTATGCAAATGTCTATTAACTACCGACAGCAAAATAAATGGACAATCAAGAATAAATATCCTTTATTGTGAATTGATGATTTGTTAGATCAACTATGAGGTGCCGTGGTATTTTCCAAGATTGACTTAAGGTCTGGATATCATCAAATAAGGGTAAAGTCGGAGGATATTCCAAAGATGACTTTTAGGACGCGGTAAGGACATTTTGAATACGTTGTGAAGCCTTTTGGGGTAACCAATGCTCCAGTTATCTTCATGGATTACATGAATAGAATCTTTCAGCCTTACTTAGATCAGTTCGTCGTGGTGTTTATTGATGACATTCTAGTGTATTCGAGGTCTATTGAGGAGCATGCACAACACTTTCAAATTGTTTTGCAGGTGTTATATGAAAAGAAATTATATGCTAAATTATTGAAGTGTGATTTCTGGGAAGCAAGTGTGTAATTCTTGGGGCACGTGATCTCTTGTGATGGTGTGTCTGTTGATCTATCTAAGATTGAGGCGGTTATGGCTTGGGAGAGGCCTAAATTAATGACCGAAATCAGGAGCTTTCTTGGATTGGCTGGTTACTATCGTCATTTTATTGAAGGATTTTCACGTATTGCACTTCTACTGACACGATTCACAAGAAAGGAGAATCTGTTTGTGTGGATGGAAAAGTGTGAACTAAGTTTCTAAACTTTGAAGCAATGTTTAACTACCGCACCCGTGCTTGCATTGCTGGATGTGAGGAAAGAGTTTGTAGTATATTATGATGCATCTAAGTTTAGTTTAGGATGTGTGTTGATGTAAGATGATCGAGTGATTGCTTATGCTTCTAGGCAACTGCAGTCACATGAGTAGAATTACCCTACCCATGACCTGGAACTTGCTACTGTGGTATTTGCATTGAAGATTTGGCAGCATTATTTGTATAGTTCCCGTTTTATGGTATTCAGTGACCACAAAAGTTTGAAGTATCTGTTTGATCAAAAGGAATTGAATATGAGAAAGCGGAGATGAGTGGAATATTTGAAGGATTATAATTTTGATTTGAGGTACCATCCTGGTAAAGCGAATATTGTGGTTGATGCCTTAAGCAGAAAAGTATTACATGCAGCCTTCTTGATGTGCAAGGAACAAAAATTGTTGGAAGACTTTCGTGATATGAATATTGAGGTTGTTGTGCAAGCCCCAAATCAGATGGTAATTAGGATGCTGAAGATCTCCAATGAATTTTTGGAATCTTTAGCTGTGGCTCAAAAGAATTATGAAAAGTTGTTGGAATTGCGTGATACTCAAGTAAGGGGTAAGGATATGGGATTAACCAGAGGTAATGGTGGAATTTGGCAGTTCAGAGACAGAGTTGTGGTGCCTACAGAAGGTGATTTCAGGTAAGTTGTATTGTCTAAAGTGCATAAAAGCTCTTTGAGTATTCATCTTGGTATTACTAAGATGTATCATGATTTAAAGAAAGAATTCTGGTGGCCAGGATTGAAGAAAGCAATTATTGAATATGTAAGATGTTGTGTAATATGTCAGAAGTGTAAGGTTGAACACCAGAGACCTCCTAGTTTTCTTCAACCTCCGGAGATTTCGATTTGGAAATGGGAAAGTATCACTATGGATTTTGTATCCGGGTTACCTCAGACCCGTTCTGGATGTAATGCAATTTGGGTGATTGTGGATAGGTAGACTAAAAGTGCTCATTTTCTATCCATGAATATGAAATGGTCATTGGACAGACTAGCCAGATTGTATATAACTGAGATCGTGAGATTACATGGTGTACCTTCAAGTATTATTTCGGACCGTGATCCCCGATTCATTTCTAGGTTTTGGGGAAGTCTACAGCAAGAGCTGGGTACCGAATTAAGGTTGAGTTCAGCTTATCATCCTCAGACTGATGGCTAGTCTGAGTGGACTATACAGACATTAGAGGACATGCTCAAAGCTTATGTATTAGAGCAAGGTGGTTCATGGCAGAGATACTTACCATTGGTGGAATTTTCCTACAACAACAATTATCATAGTAGCATTGGGATGGCTTCTTATGAAGCTTTGTATGGTAGGCGGTACCGTACACCCTTATGTTGGAATAAAAATGGAGACACGGTTCATATAGGACCCGAACTGATTCACAAAATGAATGATCAGATTGCCTTGATTCGTGAAAAGATGAAGACTGCTCAGGATCGTCAGAAGAGTTACTATGACAATCGTCATAGGCCACTTGAGTTTCAAGTGGGAGATTGGGTATTTCTGAGGGTTTCATCTACCAAAGGTGTAGGTCGGATACTAAAGAGCCATAAGCTTAATCCGAGATACATTGGACTATATTAGATTTTGGAGCAGATTGGTGATGTCGCTTATAATTGGATCTTCCCCAATCATTAACTAATATCCACAATGTGTTTCATGTTTCCCAATTGAGGGCATATATTTCTTATGATTCAATGATTGTGCCTGAAGATTCCATTGAGCTGAAAGAAGATTTAACTGTAGAGGTGACACCTATTTGCATTGAGGAATATCAAACCAAACGGTTGAGAAGCAAGGAAGTGTCTTTAGTGAAAGTGAAGTGGCAGAATTTGAACGGAGTAACCTATACATAAGAATTGGAATCTGACATGCGGCGGTTGTATCCAAATCTCTTTTAATAAGGTACGTCGATTTTGGGGATGAAATCTCCTTTTAAAGGGAGTGGATGTAACATCACTGATGTTTTAATATTAGAAAATAAATTGGAAATAAATAAAAGTATTATTTGGATTAAATTTATAATAATATACAGAAAATTAAGTGGAAAATGGAACTTTAAGGAAAATGGCATCAAGACCCTGACGTGTAGCGTGGTTGGGACACATAGCATCAAGTATGAATTAATGAGCTGACACATAATGCCAGTGGGACGTGTAGCATCAGTGTCGCGATTTAGTTTTAAACAACTCATGCAAACAGTTTGGGTAGAGACACTTCTCTTCCCTTTTCTCTCTTTCTTTGAGGCAATTCTGCTAGGGCTAGTGGATTCTTGCGTTTTGGGACCTTGGGAGGTGAGGTAATGGCTATGGGAACCTCTATTTTGATTTTTTCCTTCTTATCCTCCTTTCCCATCATGGAACCGAATTTGCATGTGATAATGAGAGCCTTGATTCTAAATTTTAATGAGTTTGGGAGCTTGAATGATGAGTTTAGAAGTGTGAAGGAGGAAATGTACTAATCGGTTTGGTGTTTTTAGTGACCGTAGGTGTCAGAATGAGCGTTGGATGAGTGATCGATGAAGCGAGCGTCGAGTTTGGAAGAGGAACGATGAATCCAGAGACCATAGAACGCAATCGACACCAAGAGTAAACTTTAGACGCTTGGAATCAAGGTAAGGGGGTGTTCAGGTCGTAATTAATTAGGATTCTAATATATGGTAGCCTTGGGAGGCTTAGAAATATTTATAAAAATATTATGGATGACGTAGGATGACCAAATATAATTACTATAATTTTTATGAGTACGCTGAGCATGATTTAGTTGTTATTTGATAAGAAAGTAAGTTAAATTAAATAAGTACGAGCGAGAAAGTAAAGAGGTAAATATGTAAAGTTATGTAAATGTGTAACATCTAATAAATTGTAAATTCTGATGATGTCAGTGATGTGTGGTATGATATTTGATGATGTTACTGCATATGGCTTGATGAAAAATATTATGAATATATGAGATGATTTTGTGATTTTATAACATGGCTTATAATGATGGGCTTGACAAGTGGGTCGCTCAAGAGAGAGGGATACATGTCAGCTTCTGACATTGTATATGTTGTATATTGATGATATGCCAAGATGATATGATTTGTTATGTGATTATGTGGTGTGGGATGGCTGGCGGTATGCGTAGCCCCTCGTTTCTGGCTCTCGTGGTCTTTGTACCCAGTTGAGCTACCAGTGGTCAAGTAGGATACAATGGTTGAGGTAGAGAGTCAAGTAGGACTCGATGGGCCAAGTAGGGTCCATAGGGTGTCAAGTAGGACCCCCAGCTGAAGGCCGATCTTTAGGTATCCAGATACTAGAGAGTCTGATACATGCGAGTCAGTTGTGGATTATGTGAACTGATGATTGACATGTGAATACTAATAAGATATAAGTTGATGATATGGTATCATAAATATATGACTATCTGAAGATTTGTGAAATTGTAATGAACGGAATGATAAATCTATGATTCATAATGATAAGTGAATTTAAATGTGTAATGTTGTATTATAATGAACTAGTGTTATTGATTTGAATTGATGAATTGTTAAAGTGATATAACGAGAGGGACGTTAAAAGGTGACTAGTAATTATGCTTTTCCATTACTTATTCATTAATTGTCCTATATTAATTATGATATACCAAACACTCACCCTTGTTGTGGTTTATTTAATTTTAGTGACCACTGACAGGGAGGATGCTAATGCTGCGGAGGTGTGCCAAGCGGAAGATTGATGCCAAGGAAGAATGAATTCATGTAGTAGATAGTTATGTAATAGTTTGTAACTTGATGGATTTGTTTTGTTAAATTATGAATGTGCTTGTGTGTAATGGTTGAAATGATTTGGTAGTTTAAGATTAATGATGATGATTGATGGCAATGCGATTAATTGATTATAGACTATGGCAAGGAGCCAATTGTATGAATGTGGAATGCTATTAGCAGGTTCTGTAAATTGCTTGAGTGAGATCTTGTGTGTTTATAATGTAATTGATTAATGTAGTGGATAGTAACTTGATGATTTGATTGAATTATAAAGTTATGCATATAGTGAACAATGATGGAATTAAGGAACTGTTTAGGTGATATTGAGATCCGGCGGGTTTCGGGACCCCCAGAATGCATCAATAGGTTCCTTAGGATATTTAGAAGTTGTGTGCATTGGCCTTGGGCCAATTGGAACCCATTTAGGGTGTTTGGTGCAAAGGTTTTGTAGCTAATTGGTTTAAACTACATTTTCATGTATAACTTGCAGATATGTTGGAATTTTGGCAAACGGACGACGCCAATAGTTCTAAAATGCGGAAAATATGTAGCCTGTGAAGTTTCATGGCAATCAGACCTTAAACGGGCGAATTGGGTAGGTTAGAAGTTGGTCGGTTGGCCTAAAATGTGCAACAGCACTTGTTGCTACTACTGTCATGCCCACACTACGCGTAAGGCTGACGCGTAGTGTGAGGTGCGCAACAAGGGCTGACGCTACGCGTGCCAGGTCCCTGTTTCAAGTTTTTGATTTATTTTCAACTTAAATGATTTTATGGTGTATAAATTGATCATTTAATTTATATTTTGGTACTTTTATTGAAAATGTATATCTTTCTAATTATGATGTAATTTAATTATTCAAATGCAAAAAAATTATTGTGAAAATTATTAAAATGGTTAAAATTAAATATAAATTGACGCAAGACGTCACAGAAACAAGTTTTGATAATGACAAACTTATGACATGGATGCAACAATCAAGAAGAACAAGCTCATGCGTTCAAGGAAAACCATGAAATCAATGCATAAGGGTCACAGAAATAATCCATGACTTAACACATACCAAGAATGCACCAAAAACTCATGAAAATGGCAAACAATAGCATTTGAAATCGATTTAAGCCTTAGTAAATCAATTCATATGACTGGGAACTTCAAAAATAGCAAAACAGAATACCCCGAATCGATTCAAGGGATGGTTAAATCGATTCATGCCCCTGGAACAACTTTGAATCGATTCATACGAGTGAAAAAGCTAAAAAATTCCCAACAGAATGCTTTGAATCGATTCAAGCTTATATGAATCGATTCACACAGTGGGGAACACCTTTTAACAGCTCCTTAAATTAAGAAATGACACCCTATACTTTATTATCCTCGCTGGAATCAACTTGCCTAACTTGCACAACGGCTAGGAGACCTTCAAGCTCTATAAATAGCTCATGAATTCAACTCTTAAGCACATCAATCAAGTGAAATCAAATAGCTTGTAATCTATTAAGTTGAAATCTTCTTTGTAAATTCATTTTCTACAACTCTAGGTTTCAAATTTGTATATCTTAGTGAGTTGCCATTGTGAGTGCTTAAACTTGTATATCCACTTTATTGAGAGTCATTCTTTGTAATACCTTTTACCAAACCTAAGATTTGAGTTGTTTCAAAGGTTGGAGATCAACCTTTAGGTTATTGAGAGATTGGGTAGGTTGCCCTTTTCTTGTGAGGATTGAGTTCTTGAGTGTGGGACACTACGAAGCTGCAATTGCTCAAAGCTTGTATCTCTAATCTTCAATAGTGGAATCCTTCAAGTGGTTTGCTTGAAGGCTAGACATACACCAAGGGTGGAAGTGGTAGAACTAGTATATCAGTTTGCAATTCTCTTTTCCTTAAACTCCTTTACATTACTACACATTAACTATTTGAAGAATTGCCTAAACTAATATCTTGTCTAGTTTATCACATTTAAGTTGAATATTGTTCCTGCACAACAAGTGTTAAATATATTACAACACACTAATTGTAGTGTGACATTTGCTTAATTGTTATCATTCCTCTTGTATTGCATTAATTGAGAACTAAGAACTAATTTCAAAGGCATTCTAACCAAAAGTTTTAAAACTCAATTCACCCCCCCTCTTGAGGCCACTTGGTTAACAAGGATGACGCAACCATGCCTTGGGCCCAATTAGGATATCGTGACAAAAGGAACAAACATATAAAATAATTATCACTTATAGGTTATGTTGATAAAATAGTTTATTATTAATATGATCGAGTATTTTACCTATAGGGTCACACACATAGAGTAAGCCCATCAGAATATAACTTTTATTTTAGTTGGACTAAAATAAAGCTATTGGGCGTAACTCATTTAGCATGAGTAAGGAGCCCACTCTTTAGAGAAAGCAAATTAGGTCAAACCTAAGCCTATAAATAGATCATAAAATACCCATAGGTGGCTCACTAAAAAGAGACACAAAATACGTAAAAGTTGTAAAAGCTATATATGCCATCAAACTAGCATTTGGAAGGTGTAGTGTTTCTGGTGGGAGTACTCGTGTGGACTCCTAAAGGACGAGGCTAGAAATGCTTTGATTTTCTTCAAGAGGTAATCCTAAAACGTTTAATAAATTTGATGTTTGTCTTATGCTTTGAAACACAAAGTTTTACAAGTCTAATGGGAATCCTTGTATTTCCGCAGCTTATGCACTAGGGATTCCCTAACAGTGGTATTAGAGCTAGGTTGTAAAATCATTTTTTGGGCAAATGTTTATTTAAAGAGCATATGAGAAAAATTTCTTTTACAAAAAGAATTGTAAAGGTTGCATCTTTTATTAGATATGATGCAAAGGTTGCATTTTTAATAAGATATTATTCAAAGGTTGCATTTTTTTACGAGATATGTTGCAAAGGTTGTACCTTTTTGAAAGCTAGTATCAATTTAATTTTGTTTTATGTATATTGATTGCTCTTCTCGACATTTTAATTAAAGAACATGTTTTTTTGGATGTGCTTTATTTTATGACCACGTTCTATGTTGCAATGGTGATTATTTTGTATGCGTTCTAATTATAAAGCACAATTTTATGTTTGTATAATTAAATTGAAACCAAAAGTTGTATGCAATGCATGTCTATATGTTTTCTCTTTCTAATATGAATTGTTCATGCAATATTGTATTTAGAAAGTTTAAGAGTTAAACTCTAGCCGTAATGAAAACTAGGATTCAAAAGTTAAAACCTAGCCATCATGATATTTTATTTATTTGTAAATGTTACAAATAAAATATTTGATTTTAATATTATATTTTAAATTCAATTATAAAAGTTGCAAATTAAATTTTAAATGTTTGTCAAATTTAAAGTTTGTAAGAGTTACAAATTTAAATAATTTATTCTTATTAATTTTAATATAATTTACATCATAT
This sequence comes from Clitoria ternatea, assembly GCA_037962975.1. Lineage (NCBI taxonomy): Eukaryota > Viridiplantae > Streptophyta > Magnoliopsida > Fabales > Fabaceae > Clitoria > Clitoria ternatea. The sequence continues at coordinate 186,204,586 of CM075671.1, forward strand.
ATGATCTTTTTATAATTAATGTGATTTGTAGGAGTTACAAATTGATTCTTATTTATTAAATTTAATATGATATGTAATTGTTACAAATAGAAGATAAGATCTTTATTAAATTTAATAATTTTAAAATCAAATATTTAATCCTTAATAAATTTGATAGGATTTACAAAAGTTGCAAATTAAAGATAAGATCTTTATCGACTATTCTTATTTTAGGATAGTTGTTGGGGGTCAAAAGATAAAGTTTAAAAGTTAAACCTTGCCCATTCTGAAATTTAGGATTCGAGAGTTAAAACTTCAAAGAATTTCAAATTGTTTGAAATCCTAACCAAATATTTTGAGCTATTTATGCTTAGTAGGACGTTCTGGCTTGGAAAGACTTGGTACTTAAGCGGTCACACAGGACTCACCTCTCTTTCTTGGGAACTAACTTGATTAAAGTACTAAATTTTTGGGTTGGAACGCCACTCGGCACCCTACAAAGGGTACCCTCCCCGTGACCCTGTTTGTTGAACGATCAACAGAACTGCCAAACTTCTCTGTGTAGTTTTCCTTTTATGACCCCACGTGTTTAATTATGTGTTTTAAAATTTATTTTATTTTATATACAATTGATCACTTTATTAATTGATTAATTAACACGTCTAGCGGTGAATGGTTATGGTTTTAGATTTTTTATTTAATTTTAAATACAGTCTGCGTGTTGTGCCTTTCTCTATTCTTGAATTTCTTCTCTCAACCCTTCACTTGTATATAAAACGAGTTTCTTTATTACATTGTAATCTTAAAGAAGCCAACAAGGTAGAGACCTTGAAGAAACCTAGAGTGGTGACTCTTGATGGATATAACCTTGAAAGGAACAAAGGAATGGTGACTCCAGGAGGATGGTGGTTTCAATAAGTAGGACTTCATGAAGTCAAGGCACTATAGTTCCTTTAAGTTTATTTTATTTAATTTTCTAGGAAGACCATAACCATCTCACATTTTTTTGATAGAATGTTTTGGGGTTTTATTTTGGTTTAAAGCATTTAATGAAATTCGGTTATGAGCAATAAGAAAATTAAAATCCCTCAAGCTCGACAGTTATACCTTCCAATAAGTATTAACATCTAACTTGATATAGATAAAGTGTAGGTCACACCATAGTTGGATGCCTTTATGATTGGATAATTGGATTATCCAAGTATAACTTATTAAGTTTTATTTAAATAGACATTTTTCAATTGGATTGGAATAGCCTAAAGGTATGAATAGTCTAAAATACGTTCTAATAAGAAACACTCATCAATGACAGTTTCAATAAAGTGTAGGTTTTGCCAAAGTAGGGTGCTTTTATTGATATTAAAAAAAATGATGGATAATTACATTATCCAACCATTTGTTATTGGACTTATCCAGGTAACTTTAACCAGATTGAAGAACCTAGAAGCGTTAATATTAAGTTTAAACACTTTCTAATAAGTAACACTCGTTGAGACTAATATCAATGAATAGTGGGCCTGCCAAAGCAGGGTGCTATCATTTATATTAGTAAGGCACGATGGGATAATTGTAATATCCAAATTATTTTATAGGGCCTTAACTTAACTAAGTTTTTTAATTGGATTGAAAATAACTTAGAGGCGTAAAGATCGAGCTTAAATTCATAAGATGAATATGGGTAAAAAGTTACCTACTCAATCATCCAAGAGTTGCATGAGATGCAATCGGAAATGTGTCCCCTACCTAAATAACCAAGGGTTGAGCGATCGACCAAAGCTGACTCAACACTAGGCCAGATATGGATCTTGGCCCACTAGAAAAATCTTCCAATGAGATTTTTCTGATTTAGTGAGGGTATTTGTTTTGAATCAAAATAGTGGGAGACAACATATTTATTTATGACCAACAGTTAAGTATGTTTTAAATAGAAGTGATAGATTTGCATATAATTTGTTTTAGAATAACCATGACAAACCAAATATTGTTTTTGATGCAATCTGTCCTTTGGAAGGACACTCTATCTTGAAAAATGCCTAGATAGGCATCGAGACTTGAAAATTATCTTCAATAAAAGGGAAACCGTAGTATGTGATGTTTGGCTTATTTCAATGTCATCTATTGTTAGGTATTAAATACCCTATGGAGTCTGCATAAACTCTGAGTTATAAAAGGCAATATGAATATATAGAAATATACGGTATAATCGTATACAGACTCTATTATGGCTGAGTTGGTTTGGAAGTCTAAAAGGTGATCAAGAAAGGAAATTGTTTTCAGTTTTAGCAAAATAAGACATTGAAATAATTTGTCTAAAGGACTTTAAAAGAAAGGGAAGTAAGACATCCACTACAAGTCATGTTATAGAAGTCAAGTTATTTTACTTCACTGACATTAGTATCAGATACTAGTAACAGATCTCACATTTTGAAAGATCAAGGAAGTAGATCACTTGCTAAAGGTGGAGAAATATATGTAAAATTAAGCAAAAGTTACTACAATAAAGATGGGATCTTCACCTATTAGGCTAGTTAGTGAACTAGACATTGTGCATATTATTTTTTGTTGGACAAGAAAAGTTTTCTTTTTTAAAATAACTTTATTTCTTCAAAATGATGTTGATGCACAATTGAGTAATGGATTCCATATCCTAAATCTCAAAACACTCATCTATAACAACTATCAAAGTAGGTTAAAGTAAGTGATTTTGAACCTTACTTACATGGTATTGTCTCCTATGGCAAATGAATAAGAAACATATTTCTAAATACCATTAATGTGGTCATTTGGACTCTTTTGATTTTGGAATCAATTGAGACATGTAAATCTTATTTATTGGTGAGATAGTTGAGACCTAATTCATTGAAAAGTAAAAGATGAGTAATCTATTATCTAATACATGACGATGTATGTAGGCCTATTGGAACAATAACTAGATATGTTTTTCAATACTTCAACATAATAATTGAAAAGTCAATGAGTATGAATTTATGTAACACAAGTTAGAAAGTCTTTGAAAAATTCAAAGAATTCATAATGAAGTGAAAAACCAAATTGGCAAGACAATTAAAGCTCTTGATTAGATCAAGATAGCAAATAATTTGAGCTACAAGTTTGATAACTATCTAATAGAGTAGGAGATTACCTCTTAAACTCATTCTTTATGGAATGCCATAATAGCATCTCTATGGGGAAAAGTCAAACTTTGTTGGGCACAGTTTGATTATTGATTATTATTAAACATCTCTAACTCTTTCAATGTTCCTTTATTGACAAAATTTCCACACTTAACCATGTTCTATCTTAGAATTTCTTAAAGAAACCATATATGATATGAACTAGGAAGAAACCTAGCATGTCTTTAATAATGATTTGGAATTATGATGCTTCTATAAAACATCTAACTTTAACAAGGTCAGATCCAAATTGGATAAATGGCTTCTATGAGATACCAAAGAAAGTTAAAGGTTATCATTTCTATAATCCATCTAAGAATAAAAGGCTTATTGCTTAGAATATTGTATTCTTGAATAAGAGTACATCTCTTAAAGAATCAGTGGAAGGATAGTAGAACTTGAAGAAATTCAAGTATCACAAAGCATTCAAAAGTCAAGGATGGACTTGGAGTAGAAATCACAAAGTGTTGTGACATTATTAGCTCTAGTTGCACAGGACTTGCATAAGATCAAATAGGATATGTAACCAAATCTGAAAGATGTGGATATCTTATGAATCAAGAAGAAGGCATATTGCTAAATGACCAAGCTTCTTATGAAAAAGCCAATGCAAGTTTAGATTCTAAGACATGGCATAAGACCATGGGGTTTGAAATAGGCTCCATGTACATTAACAAGGTATAAACCTTGGTTGACACCCAAAGGGTATAACCTATAGGATGTAAATGGGTTTTCAAAAGGAAAACTAAACATGGATGGTAATAAGAGTACCTTTAAAAGTAAGATTGACAAAATTCAATTAGCTTAAAAACCATTTAGATCCTACTTGTTATAGCAGTACACCACCATTTTGAGACATGGTAGATATATGCCAAGATGGAAATCATCTTAACACTAGTGCAAAAAAGGGATTTAATCACGGTTAAAATTGGCCTTTAATCACGGTTCATGAACCGTGGTTGTTCCAGCTGTGGTAATAGATCAGGGCTTTTAATCACGGTTCACAACCGTGGTTATAGATCACATTTAATCACGGTTGCCAACCACAACCGTGATTAAAAGCCAACCTTCTATAATCTTCCACGCCATAATCCATACCCAACTCACCATCACCACCACCGTTCCTTTCGATCAGAGAACATGATTAAAAGTTCTGTGCACATCTCCACAGTTGCCACCAACATCCTCCTCAAAATAACCCCAACGTTGACCTTCAAAACAGAAAACCTCCATTATAGGAACAAACAAAAGCAAAATGTAGAGAACAAAAACAAACAGAATAACTAAGAAACATGTAAAGCCTTCATTATAATTGAAAGAAATAGAAAAGAAGAGATGTATAAAAGAGAAGCCTTACATGGTTGAACGAGAAAATAAGAGAAGGGTCGCATGGTGGTCGTCAATGGCGCGCAAAGAGAATAACAAAAGAAAACCTGCAAAATATATACGTAGAACCACGTTAGATCTAGAACATAAAAAAATACAAACGTCAATGGTAATGAGAAAACAAAAAGGAGAAATCTTTAGAGAGAAAGATGAGAGAAAGCTAACAAAGAAAGATGGGAGAAAGCTAACAGAGAAAGAGAAAGAGCACACGACGTTCAAAATTTATATTTTGAAAACACCTATGACCATGGTTCCCAAACACCCGTGATTATAGGGTATCTATAATCACGGTTTTCCTCTCAACCGTGAATGTAGGTACATTTTTTTAAAAATAAAAAAATTGAAATAAAAAAATCTAGTTGCAGATATAATCACGGTTTCCCATAAAGCCGTGATTATAGATGCCCTATAATCACGGTTTTCCTCTCAACCGTGAATGTAGGTACATTTTTTTAAAAATAAAAAAATTAAAATAAAAAAATCTAGTTGCAGATATAATCACGGTTTCCCATAAAGCCGTGATTATAGATGCCCTATAATCACGGTTTCCTCTCAACCGTGATTGTAGGTGCATTTTTTAAAAATATACAAATTAAAATAAAAAACCTGGTTGTAGATATAATCACGGTTTCCCATAAATCCGTGATTATATATACCCTACAATTACGGTTTCCTCTCAACCGTGATTATAGGTACATTTTTTAAAAATATAAAAATTAAAATAAAAAAACCTTGTTCCTACGACCACGGTTACTTCATAACCGTGATTAAAAAACTTCCTTATATTTATAAAAATGCCACCGCGTATTTTTCAAACACGGTTTTCCCCTGGACCGTGATCATATCCCGTTGTCGTAGCCATTTTTTGCACTAGTGTAAGGATGTGTATATGATACAACCTAAAGGCCTTTTATGCCTGAAACATCTAGGAAGGTATGCGAACTGCAAATGTTCCATTTATGGACTAAAGCAAGCTTTTAGAAGCTAAAATCTTCATTAAAGAATGAAGATAAATCTTGTGACTATAAAAAGGATTAGTAATTGCACAATTACAGTTCTAGTATTACATGTAGAAGACACGCTTCTTCTAGAACTAATATTCTCATTCTATAGTCAAGAATATCCTTAAACACATAAGAAGGACTAAGGATTTGATCTTGATAAATGGAAGATAAGCTCATTGTAAAGGTTACATCGATGCTAATCTTCTGAGTAATTTGAATGACTTAAGATTGCAATCAATATATATATATATATATATATATATATATGTTGTCAAGATGGTTCTTATTTACCCCTTAAATAATGTTGGGTATTTTATTGGCAAGCGCATCAATCAATTGTAGTTTTCAAATTTAGATATCGTTCCCACAAGGATTGAATGTCTCAGTAATCATAGTAATTCTTATTTACTATGGTAAAATTATCAAAACTAATTAACAAAAGAATGATTTATATATAGTTTTTAAAATATTCATAGATTTAGAGATTGAATTGTTCATTTGGGTGAAAAGTATAAAAACTATCTAAAAATAAAGTTGAGTTGTAATTTAGAATAGATCAAATACTTGAGAGAAAAAAAACACAGATTAACAAACTATGTTGGAATTAGGATCCCCTTTTCTAGAACATAATGAAGTAATTATTAACATGCATATTTAATCATCAAGTTCATGTTATTGCGGCTTAAAATCATTATAACCGATCCCTCATGAAATAAATTCTATGGAGTCACTGTAAAGTCTGATCCCTTAGATGCTTTCTCAGTAAAAACTTGCATTAAGTCCTGGCCTTATAGCAACAATAATTACCAATTCTATCTCTAGTAACTGGTATATTAAGGGTATTTCAACTTTTAGTTTCATTAAACCAAGTTTTAATACATGCATGAAAATCATTCTCTCGTTTGATAATCATACTAATAAAATAAGTTTCAAGATTCATGAAAATCATTCTTCCATTTGACATTCATACTAATAAAAGATTGAAACACTAACATGGCTCTTGAATCATAAACATGCATGAGTTATAAACACAACATCATATATTAGATAGGTTCACCAAATTCCAACATAAACAAATTAGTTACACATGGTAAAAGTAAAAATAACACTTACAGAGGTTGACATTACAAAGGCTTGACAACACTTCACGATACAAACGATCATAATACCACACAACACTCTCAAGTAACTAGAAACTATTATAAACTACAAACTCACAAAAGAACACTCCTCGAGTGAAAAGAGAGGAAAGAAGCTCTGAATTTCAGAATGGGATGCCTTGATTGCCTTGAGAATGGTCTATTTATAGGGCTGAGATAGGGGCTTGACGCGTAGCATCAGCTTCCTGACTTAGCCTCCATTAAACGCATGATTAAGTGGCCATGATTGAAATATTTTAATCAATAATGCTTAGACATGTAGCCTTGTCTCCCAATTCGGCTTGGACACTAGCTTGAAGTGGAGTGGCCAATTATGGGTCAATTGGCTGAGTGCTTGGCTACCTGGAAGTGAAGTCCAAGTAGCTTCTGACGCTACGCGTGGGACTGACACGTAGCGTCAACATCCAGATCTTGAATTTTCTCTTGAATTTCCTTAATTTTCACTACAAAACTAGAGAAAATTAATCAAGGTAGATAATTTCCAATAACTTCCGTTTATCATAATTAAAATATAAATTTCTAACAGTTTGAACAAATTTTTATTAAGTTTAAAACACTTTTTATTAACAAATTTATTGTAAATTTGAGGACTAACAGTTGTGATGTATGCTTGAAAGGTTCAGAGTAAGAAATAATTGTTGGTTCTACTAACAAATCTAAGTATTTTGGTATGATAAATTACAAAAAGAAGTTGATTTACATTTAAAACCAACAAAATTGTTGGGAACCCACTAGTAAAACCATTTGTGTAGCAAAAGCATGAGGGAACTATAGAAGTCATTGGGCATTAACCTTATCGGCTCTAAGTGCAAGTGGAAGATTGTTAGAAATATGCACTAAGAGCCTATATGGGATGCATCATTTTAAATAAGGCATTTTTGTTAAATAGTTTAACAGCCTTTATTTATCCTTGGAGTAATAAGTCATATAAGAATTATTCCTAAAATGTCCCTAGTTAAGTATTTATGTGGGACATGTAAATACATTAAGACTAATGTATGAGTGTACTGATAATCTGATCTCACAGATCATGGATATAGATGATATCAAGTCTTCACGCGGGTACACATTAAGAGTAATGATGTACTGGATAGACGCATCATAAGAACATTGCATGGATCCTTACATGAATGTCATAAATGATTCTCAATATGATAATGGTATATGTAGTCTTTCGACCTGAAGTCACTACAATTTCTACATAAGGAGTTTGTTGTTTTAATATAATCAAACGTCTTCTGTAACAAAAGAACTATAAAGGTTGTGATTAGGCAATGAACAAATTATGTTGAGGGATGTGAGTGATGTAAATGGGATTTGTCTCTCCTATGTGACAGGAGTGATATCTATAGGACACTTGATGGAGTGAGACTATGGAAATACATGACCTTGATAGAAAGAATAAATATTGGATATTTATTTAGATAAAGTCTACTCCGGTATCAAGTAAAATAAATTGGGTCATTCAAGGATGACGGAACCATGCCTTAGGTCCAATTAGGATATCGTGACAAAAGGAACAAACATATAAAATAATTATCACTTATAGGTTATGTTGATAATAAATAATATTCAGACATAATGATGCATTGCTAGATGCCGCTCTTATTTTATATTAATAATAAAATAGTTTATTATTAATATGATCGAGTATTTTACCTATAGGGTCACACACTTAGAGTAAGCCCATTAGAAAATAGCTTTTATTTTAGTTGGACTAAAATAAAGCTATTGGGCCTAACTTATTTAGAATGAGTAAGGAGCCCACTCTTTAGAGAGAGCAAATTAGGTCAAACATAAGCCTGTAAATAGAGCATAAGATACTCATAGGTGGCTCACTAAAAAGAGACATAAAATACACAAAAGTTGTAAAAGCTACATGCCGCCAAACTAGCATTTAGAAGGTGTAGTGTTCTGGTGGGAGTACTCGTGCGGACTCCTAAAGGACGATGCTAGAACTGCTTTGATTTTCTTCAAGAGGTAATCCTAGAACGCTTAATAAATTTGATGTTTGTCTTATGCTTTAAAACACAAAGTTTTGCAAGTCCAATAGGAATTCTTGTATTTTCACTGCTTATGCATTAAGGATTCCCTAACAACATCCTATGGGAAGCTCGAGAAACAGGCTTAACGCCAGGAATCAAATCAATAAAAAATTCAACCTCATGAGTAAGAGGTAAACTAGGAACCTTATTAGGAAAAACATCATGAAATTTAGAAATAATAAGAATTTCACAAGATTGGGAGGTACTTGTTGTGTCATTGGCAAGCGCACCAATATATCATTGTAGTTTTCAAAAATTTAGATATCGTTCCCACATGGATTGATTCTTTCAGTAAATGATAGTAATTTTTATTTACTAATGGTAAAAAGTATCAAAACTTCTTAACAAAAGAATGTTTCATCTACAATTTTGTAAAATATTAAAGATTGATTTATACATTGGGCAAATTATAGTATGAAGTAAATGTAATCTAGAAAATAAATATAAAAGTAACACTTTAGAACAACAATTCCAATACTTGAGATGTAAACACAGAATGAAAAACTATGTTGGAATTAGGATTCCTGCACTAAAAATATAACAAAGTAACTATAAGCATACATATTTAATTATCAAGTTTATGTCTTGTAGCTTACAATCATTAAACCCGATTCCTTAGTGAATAAATTCTAAATAGTTACCGTAAAGCCTATATGGTTTAGCTTTCTAATTTGCCTTTGCTTTTCTTTTTATTTTTGTTTTCCTTTTTCATTTGTTCTTTACTCATGTTGTTTTCTCCTCTCTTGTAGGTTTGTCATTACTTTGAGCATTGCCTTGAGGATTTTCAGGATTTGAGGACAAATCTTCTTGAAGAGGGACAGAAGGACACATACCTTAATTAGGTCTTCTTTGGGATTTTTTATTGATCTTGGTTATGATTTGTATATATTTTATTTTCATGTTATTAGTTTTAGAGATATTTTAGGATTAGAAATTAACTTAGTTTTGGGTTTTGCATGGTCATATTTTCTATTTTGAGCCATTTTTGGGCCTTGTATAGGTATTAGGTTGTTTTGGACTCCTTTTGGGCCATATAGTTTTAGTTTTAGGGCCTAGGGTGAAGCTTCTTCAAGCCCACCTAAGCCCACCAAACAGCAAGGATATTTTTTTGCTTTTTAGTTTGTTGTAACATCCCTAATTTTATATAAATGATTAAATATTGGGAATAAATGTTAAATAATTACATATGGATTAGTAAATGTCCCAAATTGTAGAAAATGATTAAATTAAGATTTTGGGGATTATTCATAACTTATTGGGGGCTTTATAAGCTGAAACTATACCTGATTAAAATATGGGTGTCAGACCATGTATCTCCGATTGAGGTGCTATTGGTCAGGGATGTTAAGAATATTATTGGGAGTCTGAATATGTATTCACAATATTTTTTGATAAAGTATTGAGCCCAAACAGAAATCTCGTTTGTTGTAAAATGGTAAATTTTAATGAGAGGGATTAAAATTAAAACACAAAACTCCCTTCCTCCTTTGCATTTTATGTTAGTTTATGGTTTCCTTTGGCAAAACATTACTTCTCTTTTCTTCTTCCATTCTCTTCATCTCTTCTTCCTCTCTAAAACAAGACATAGTGGTGAACCCATCCCCCTCGCCCAAGCGAAATAACTTGTAACTTGATACTAGGAAATTCTCGCTCAGGCGAGCGTGGCCCGCTCAAGCGTGAGCGAAGGTCTGATGCTCATGCCCTTTTCGCCCAGCAAGGTTGGACTCGCTTAAGTGAATGGTCGTGTTCTCACCGAAGCGAGAGATGCCTCGCTTAATCGAGTTGGCCTGAATTCAATTTTTCAATTCTTTTGCTTACTTTTTGGGCCTTTTCTCATATCTTCATATATGGGACTAGGCGTGTGCCCTGTATACATATTTCTCTTCTGCTGTGAACTCTATTATTTTTGTATACAATTATGGGCGATATATCTTGTGATCCAGTTATAAATTATCAAATCTCACTCTTTGGTTTTCTGTGGTTCGAGTCTTGATGTAATTGTTGTGATGTTTCAAAATTATTTCAAATGAAAAAATTTATTCACATTTTTATTAATTAATTATCTTAATTACATCAGGATTCAGGTCCGGAAAATCACGACGTAACATTTGTCATCTTTGCATTCTAAGTTTGTCACATTATTTCCTACTCTTGTGTGCCTTCTTTCATTTACCATTTATTGTTTGTAAAGTTGTTGTTTGTCATATAACTTTCCTTTTGGTTTAGCTTCCTAAATTGCCTTTTCTTGCTTGTCTTTTTTCTCTCTAGTTTGTCACTTGAGTGTTTCTCTTTTGGCATTCTTGAGACTAAGAATTAGAGAGTTCATTATCATTTGGGTAGCATATTGGAAGGATTGAGATTTGACTACAAGATTTGACCTAGGGTATTCTCCAAGTATAGAGAGAAGTGGACATTTGAGTGCATATACTTAAGAGCTTAGAGTGCAAACACCATTTTATTTTCTTTCTCTTATTTTTATGCTAACCATTACTTTGAGTTTCCAAGTATTTTTTTGTAGCTTAGTGGGCCTTTTTGGTGGACTTAAAGAAGCTTGGAAGCCATTTGTATTAGAGAGCATCTTTTGTAATAATTAGGAATTAATTTTTGTGATTTGTATTTTCTTTTTCCCTTGTATTTTGGGAATTTATTTTTAGTACTTTGTCTAAGTCCTTGTATTTGGACTTTAGAGACACTGGACATTAGGCTTTAATTTTTAATTAGTTGATTAGAATTAATTGTGCTTAGGACTTAGTTTATTTTTCTTGCACCCGACTAGTGTAAGTGCGATTTTGCATGCTAGGTCTTGTTTACATTCTTGCACTAACCGACTAGTTTGTTTTACTTGTTTTCTAGTTAGTATAAGTGTGCTTTCGCATGCTAGGCTTAGTTTAATTTCTTGCACCATGACTAGTTTTGTCTACTAGCTTTTCTTTTATATTCTCCTTGTTACCTTTTGTGTTATTTTTTTCTTTTTCTAGGTTAAAATCAACTTGAGTGACCTGACTAGTATCTTATAACATCCCAAAAATAAAACTATAGGATGTTACATATCTCATCACTATCATTTTGCATTATAACATGTCTTTATCTAGTAAGAGAGGTAGAGAGTCAACCCCCACACATGAGATTAATCTTAGAAAAACTTAATAACATGTCAACTAGGTTAGATAACCTAGAAAATAGGGAGGGTAGAGATAGAACCACAAGACATCATAGATAAAAGACATAATGATGAAACTAGTGATATCGAGAATAGGCACCATAGGAGACACCATAGATCTCATGAGGAGGGTGGCTTGAGAGAGGTCAAGATAGAGGTCTCACCCTTCCATGGTAAAAGTAATGTGGAAGTCTATCTCGATTAGGAGATGAAAGCTGAGCAACTTTTCACCTCCCATGATGTAACATCCCAAAATTTTGAAACAAAGGATTAAATTAAGGAAATTAATTTTGAATAATTACATGTAAATTATTTGGTGTCCCAAAATATTGAAAATGATTAAATTAAGATTTTTGGGGACTGTCAGTGATTTATTGAGATCGAATAAGCTAAAAACTGACCCGATTAAAATATGGGTGTCAGACCAAGTATCTCTAATTGAGATGATATTGGTCAGGGCTATTAAGAATATTATTGGGAGTCCGAATATGTACTTAGAATAAAGTTTAGATAAAGTATTGAGCCCGAACAAAAGTCCTGTTGGTCATAAAACGATGAATCTTTTAATGAGAGGATTAAAATTAAAACCAAAAACCTAATTTTTCCTTTCTATTCTTGTGAGCATGTTGAGTGAATTGGAAAGACATTTCACTTCTTCTTCTTCTCTATTCTCTACTCCATTTTCTCCTCTTCCTTTCTTCTAAAACCCTAGCCAAGTGGTGCTTTATTCTCTTCCCCTCATTTTTGTTTATGCAGGCTTGGAAGGAGGATATTGAAGCTTGAAAATCTCCTTCATTTTCCCCTCCATTTTCGCAGCTAACTCTTCTTCTTGGAACCATTTTTGTTTTTGGGTGAGGTAAGCCTCTCTTACTATTTTTGGATGGGTTAATGACTTGTTTTGATTTATTTTGATTTGGGGGAGCAATGTATATAAATGGGTGTTTAAGGAGAGAATTTAATGCATAAACCCTAGAGTGGGTTGTCAAAAACTTGTAAGTGGAATGAATGTGGTAGGTGAACTTGTAGTTGGAAGGAGAGCTATGATGCATTTATGAATATGGTTGGGTTTTGGTGAAACCCTAACTATGAGAATTGGGGAAAATGATTAATGATGAATCAAGAGTATGTTTTAAGAAGGAATGCATAATATTGATGAATGTGAATGTTGATAAATGGAGTTGTGTGGATGTTGGGCTATTGTTGATGGTAGCCCTTGAATTTAATGAACGCGGCTTGATGGGAAGGAATTCTCGAAGCCTAACAAATAATGAAAATGAGGTCTATAGCATGTCTTGTACATGTTATGAATTGGTAGATATAATGATGGTTAATTAGAGTTAAAATTCTTCCTTGAATGGTTGATTAATTAGGATTTTACATGTATGATTATGTAGGATCCATTTTGAATGACAAGGCGGGTGCATCTTATCAATCGGAATCCTTCTCTTGAGGTAGGAGAGGAGTCTTTATGTTCTAATTGCATGAATTGAATAGTATTTGACTGTCATATGTGATAGCTTGCATGTTTTCCTTGCTTATGATGTCATGAAAATTTACATTGTGTAGATAATGTTGGTGATAATGTTTGGCAACATGCTTTGTGTAATTAGAATAGATATGGTGTGCTATATGGTGGTGTGGATTGTCTGATAATATGATGTTATACTGATGTCCACCATAAATGTGAAATGAGTGTTGATGATGTTTGATTGAGAATGGGTGAGAATGAATAGCATGTCTCAATTGATAGTGAAAGATTGATGTCATTGTGTTGATGATGGAATTGAATGTTGTGAATGAAAATTATTGAAAATGCCACACAAACGTTAAACTAATGATAACACCCAACAATAATAATTCCACTAAAAACCTTGTAGTGGTGGTGGTAATGATGATGATGATGGTGTTTAATGAGTGGCATGTATAGGATGCATAGAGTAAGAAATGCATATGATCTGCATTTGCATCCATGGCATACTGTATAGCTGCCGATGTTGGAATTTTAGGGGATTCCCCCGGTTGGCCCAGTGGGAGGGCGGCTCTGTGCACGAGCGATTTGTATTTCCCCTATGACTCGGTGTGTAAGTCACGAAGCTGCCCATGTTGTGCTACAGGGAGCCACATATGATTGACCCTTGTGGGGGGTGGCTCTTGATGAGCAGGTGTCCCCGGTGGTCCTTGGGATCACAGCTGCCATGATATAACTCATGGTTGGCCCACAGCACCATATGTCGAATATGTTATTTATCGCGGTCATGGTGTAAATGACCGTTGTTGTAAAATGGGCAATACGGTTTGGTACCAGTAAAATAATTTGATGAAATGCATACAATTTAAGAGTAAGTGTACACATTTTACTACTGCAGTAGGGGTATGGTTAGATGATCATACTTGAAACCCACAATTGGTGTTATATTCCCATAGTCAGATCTGTAATTGTTGAAATATTCCATTATGCATATGCATTGGGTTAAGAGCATTTGCATATAGCAAGGAAGTATGCCAAAGGTGATGATATATGGTGATGGTTGTGTTGAGAATGGAGAGATGTAATTAAGAAAACATAAATCATATGATACCAAATAATAATATGAGATAGATGATGAAATGTATGATGGCCTAATTGTGGAAGGTCCAAATCATGTGTATAGTTTTATGCTTGCTTATTTTACAAAGATGATTACATTTAAGATGATAGATGATGTTGAGTTGTGTGCTAATGCAAGTATACATGTTGTGATACATATGCACATGATCATATGGTATTCATATTCATTCTTTTGGAATATGACTCACTCTCCCATGTTGTCCATTTTTAGATTTGTGATGCAGGTCACTCATGGGAGGAGTGAAATCCTTTTGAAGTACATTTTATGGAAGGGGGTAAATAGGGGTATAGGAAGTGCCTTGGCTGGCAAATCTAGATTTTGTATAGCATATAGTGTATATGTATGCTCATTTTGTTATCTAGATTGTAGGAGGTGATTTTGAGGGTCATGTAATTGGACCTTGGTGTGTATGGCCAATTTTCATTAACGACCCAAAAGATGTAATATGATGAATTATGATGTCTGTTGATTTTAAATTCCATGAATGAATGATACATTTCACAATTTGTATAATTCAAGAAGTCTATGCAGAAGTAATTCAAATTCTATGCATTGAGTGAGTGATAATTGTTTTGTGGTGTGTAAACCACGGAATAAGCCTTTAAATGCTTAAAGAAGTGCAACTAATGCATTAGGATAGGTTAAAATGGTAGGAAATGAGACTTGATATGTTAAGTTATGCAAATTTCATGTTTCTGTATAAGTTCTCCATAACTCGCTCAAGTGAGTAGAAATCTCGCTCGAGCGAGATACTTATGAAACAGGTGTATGGCCACTGGTCGAAATTCGCTTAAGCGAATGGAGTCCTCGCCCAAGCGAGATTTGCCTAGAAGCAGGGGTTGGCCACTGGACCATTTTCGCTCAGGTGAAATGGTCATGGCTTGGAAATCGCTTGAGCGAGATGAAGGGAAATGGATACTGGACGATTTTCGCCCAGGCGAGCCTTGCCTCGCACAAGTGAAAATCGGGCAGTGAGTGTCTGATGCCACTGGAGCGATCTCGCTCAAGCGAGGTGGAACTCGCTCAAGCGAGATTAGCCCCTGAGGCTAATCTTGATTCCCGCTCAAGTGTTTAGTTGGCTCGCCCAAGTGTGGTCCTCGAATCTCGCTCAAGCGAGATGGGTCTCGCTCAAGCAAGAGGACCTCTTGATGCTTATTCTTTTCCTCACTCAGCATTCTTTTTGGCTCGCTCAAGCGCACCACGTGAGCTCGCTCAAGCGAGTGTGGCTCTCGCTTGAGCGAGTAGTACTCTGATGCTCCCATTGTTTTGTTTCAAATAATTTCATTTCCCTTGCATCAAATCTTTTCTTGCATCATCTTAAAAGTAATTTTTGGACATGTTATGAGTCATTAGACTTCAAGAAATCCCTTCTCTTTAAATTCAATCATGTAACTTAAATTTAATTCTGCCGCTGCCTTCAAATGGAAGTTTCTGATAAAACTTATTTTTAATTTACCCTCTCATATCTTCATATATGAAAGAGGTTTTTCATAGATCCAGGGTGTCGAATTAAAAGCGTCACCACTTTATTTCCTTGTTTAATAACGAATTATCAAACATGAAAAATTTACCCGTATTTTTTTGGGTCGTCCCACATGAAACCAAAAATGAAAATGAAGTTAGGATTGTCACCCTTAGTTTCCAAAATTATGCTTTAGTTAGTGGACCCAAATCCTAAAATAAACAAAGAAAGACAATCTCCCACTCATTGATGAATGGGATGATCTTAAACCCTTGCTTAGGAAAAGTTATGTTCCCTCCTACTATAGGGGTGAGTTATTGGCCAAGGTAAATAGACTCACCCAAGGGTCCAAAAGTATGGAGGATTATTACAAGGCTTGGGAAAAGGATATAATTAGGGATAATGTTGAAAAGGATGAAAAAATCCTCATGCATAGATTTTTACATGGTCTTAATCATAATATAAAGAAAAAAAATGGAACTCTTCTACTTCATGTAGACATTGAGAAGCTTCTCCATCAATGCACACAAGTAAAAGCTCAATTCATGGATGAAGCTTTGTATTATAAAGGGGATTCTAAACCATATAAGCCTAGGTGGAAGGGTAAGGAAGACTCCATTCTGAAAGAGGGTAGTGGTAGAAAGGGTAAGGAGTAAGAAGTATACACATCATCTCCTAGGATTAGAAGTAAGATTCATAGGGATTATCCCCTTACACAACCTTCAAAACATACCCTTTCTAGAAATGCCAACTCTTTATCCCAACCTACTTCTTCAAGAACAAGTTCAATAAAATGTTTTAAGTGTTTGGGAAGAGGTCACATTACCTCTTAATGTCCCACAAATAAAACTATGATTTTAAGGGGCATTGATCACTATTCAGCTATAAGGAAGCTTTCTCTTCACACTGTAGTGATAGCTTAAATAGTGATTCCTGTGAGAGTGAACATGTTCTTAGGGTGAGTTATTCATGATTAAAAGGCTTCTTGGAAGCCATATAAGGGATTATTACACACAAAAAGAGAACATCTTTTACACAAGATGTTACATTAAAGAAAAACTTTGTTCTCTCATTGTGGATAGTGGCAATTATGCTAATGTGGCTAGCCAAAGGCTAGTTCACAAACTTAGTTGTTCTCTAATAGATCACCCTAGACCTTATAAATTATAATGGCTTAATGAAAAGGGTAAGATGTTAGTGAACAAACAAGTTCTTCTTTCTCTCGCCATTGGTATATAGCATGATTAAGTTTGGTGTGATGTTGTGCCTATAGAAGCCACACATGTCTTATTGGGTAGACCTTGGCAATATGACAAGAAGGTTACCCATGAGGGTTTCACCAACACCCTTACTTTTTTCTATAATAATAAGAAGTTTGTCTTATATCCCTTGTCTCCCAAAAAAGTTTTGGAAGACCAACTTCAACTAAAGTTGAAAAGGGATAAGGAGTTTGGGCCTCCCACTTCCCCTCCAAAACCTCTAAAACAAAAAATAAAAAACATCAAAACTATAAAGATTAGGGTAAAGGAATTCTTACTCTTAAAAATCCCATGAGGCATTGTTCTCTCCTTGCCTCTAAACTTCATGTGAAGAGAGCCTTGCTCCTTCACCAACCCCTCTACATGCTTCATGATATATACATTTCTAGCACCTCTTTATGCTTTATGGGTCTTTCTCTTTCTTTTCCCATTGAAATGTTTTATCCTTTATAGGTTTGCTTTCCAACCTCTCATAGTTACTATATGATGGATGGATCTTTATGTGTACATAGTTTAGGATTACTTGTAGGATGTATATAGTCACTATATGTTCTTTTAGGATAGAGATGTGTCTTTATTCTTTTGAGTTGACTTCTCCTCATGTCTTGTCTTGTGTGATTCTGTAACACCCTTGATTAACTAGGATAATCCCTTCCACTAGATTATCTTGGTCAACTGAGAGGTTACAAGTTTTAGAATAATGTGGAAGTTTTTTTGTTGTATAAGGAAACTTGGTGGAACAGATACACCTTATATATGACGTAATCATATATAATACATAGTCGTAATAGCAACTGTACATACTGAAAATAAATGGGCACGCAGGCTCCTATAAATAAAAATAAAATAATCTATCCTATTTTACTCGGCCTCGGTCCAAGAAGAGCTCGGTTGATCCTCGATGTGAAATCTGTGTCCATTCCTGTGATGTCTGGAAAAATTTAGCATAAGGGTTCTTCACCTCCTCAACAATCAGAAAGGTGTCTTATCAACACCTGCCCATATACAACATAAATAATCTATAATCGAGTCCTTCTCACTCTCTTTGGGTCCCTAAGATACATTTTAAGTTATCTCACCACTCTTGATCTTAGCTGACCATTCCTATTTTCCTATTCACCTCTCATAATTACTAAGATCTATACAGTCACATTAAAATAATGAGCAATCACAATCTTAATACAATGATGTAACGCATAAGTTTATTTTGTTATGTCGAATCTTTTTATTAGTCATCATGATGCATGTGGGCTCATCTCTTCCTCATCATTCCTAACACAATACATATCATAGTCCCACCTTATCCTTCCTTTCCACTAGAGCGACTGGAGCTCTCGTCGTTCTATTTTCACAAATGGGTAAGGACCTATAGTCCTATCATCAGAATGGCCAATCACACATCACATCAAAACGGTACTTAACGGCCATAGAAACCTCTGCCTCTCATCGAAGTATATCAGCGTTTGCCACGGGTTCTCCGGTGTCGGGCGTGAATCTGACCCGTTGGATGTCTATCCCCGATATACTTCCAAGACCGCCCTTAGGGGGTCGAGACACCGACTGTTTCTTCAGTGTACCCATCATTATTATGCTCTAGGGAGTTTTTCGTCCATCACCCTTATTCTTCATGTATGATGCATACAACACAATTTCTTTTACTAGTCATCGGTAGGGTCCCTTCAATTACTCCATTTCATTTCTAACGCCGGGTCTATTTCAATTAATTCTTTCTTTAATTTCTCAAAATTTCCCCATCCATAATGGTCTTACCCGACACTTAGAAATGAAATGAGATTTCATATTTTCCAGAAAACCATAAGATATATTGACGCTACAACGCCCATCATCACATTGGATCCGATCTAATCTTATCACATCATTTTCTCAATTTATTCATATCAGGATCCCTACCGAGATATTTCTTTATTCATTCTTTTCTTATTTACTTTAACATATTCATTTAATACATCATACAAGTGCTATTCATCACATAATTCGTTTGTTAACTCATGATATTCTTTAAGCATTTCTACCACATCATATTCCATACACATGTCGTCATATCACACTCATTACATATTTCATCACATATGTACATTACATAACTAACACATATATATCCATGTACACAATCATTTATAGTCACACATTTAATCATATTAGCCAATTAATGAGTACCATGTTGCATGTAGTATCCATTGTACTAAGAAACCATTACACAATAATCATTAGGCACACCATATACTATACATATCAGTATCCATCATTTACTATGTCTTAACAAGTTATCGCATATTTAACATCACTAAAGTTTTACCTATATAGGCAACTAGATGCAATCGTTCACATTATATCCTTACCGTGTATCTAGTTCATGTCCCTTAATTTAGTTCGGTATTAAAGGCTTACTATCACTTAATTTAGTTCTTTATATAACTTTCAATTATTCTTTAATTAGGTATGATTATCTCTTTACTTAATTAATCTCCCAAGGTCTATTTTATGAACCCTTTACTCATCATCAAGCGGTCTCACTGTTGATTTTCCTTTACTGATCCAACTAAATTTTATTAGCTGAATGACTCGTTTCCTTAATCACTAAAAGGGTCACTAATTCTTTATGTATAATTATCAATTTAGTAATGTTCTTTCGAGATTCATGACTACTTCTCTTTTTGTATCTCTTTCTTTATTCCCATTATTAACTAATTTGCTTCTTTAGTTACATTCTCTTAATCGACTAAATTTTACTTGTTATGGTGTTGATTTATTGCTTAAGAACTTAGATACTGCTCTAACCTCTATGATATGAACTTGGTCATTTTATTCCTTAGTCACTAAAAGTTGTCATCTAATTTATTCTACTTCTTGTTATTACTTAGTTCAAGTCTAAATTTTGATTCTTCATCTATAGCTTAAATATTTATTTTATGTATATCATGTCCTGAAATTATGTCTACCTTAGTCAATTATTACTTAATTACTAAATGTCACCATTTAATTAATAGGTCTTATCCCTTTTTATTATAAGTCTAAGTCCAAAAATCTTTTCTTATTTAGCTAATTAATATTTTTAGGTATAAAAACTCCTTTATTTCTTTTCTCTTACTTTTTAATGGTTACCTAGGCTTCTAACTCTTGACATCATTTTCTTTTTTTAGAATTCCAAATTTTAGATCTATTTTATTTAGGTGCATGACCCTTTCCTTAATTAATTTATTAAGATCCTTTCTTATAACTTACTCCAAGTTAGCCTCTAGCTATCCATTTCTTTTTATTCTTAGCCTATTTAAGCCATTAAAATATTTAACCACAAATATTTCTTTTGTCAAATTCATTTCATTTAATCCAGTTCCTGAAGTCACTTTTTATTCTACTTCAATGGTCACTAAAATTGGTCACTAGTTTTTCTAAATCCGAATATCCATTTCTTTGTTACGCATCAAAATTTCTTTTATCTTTTTCTTTTTCTTAGCTTATAAAACTTATTAAAATCCTATTTTAAAATTCTTCTTAGTTGGTCACTAAATTTGGTCACTAAAATTAGTCACATTTATTTTCTAAGTTCTAGCATTCCTTACCTTCCAAAAATTTTCTCTTATTCTTAGTTTACAAAACCTATTGGGCCTAACTTTCCACTTCTCAAAATCAATTAATTTATCTAATCATTTTTCATAAAACTTTATAATGTTAAAAACAATTCCACTTTTTAAAACTTAGTGAGATAAAATGTCGGAACCGTCCGGTAAATAATTTTTCTTAAAAAGCGTAGCGTCGTCCAAATACTCTCGGTGATACATAGCGATAATTTAATTCCTAATAGTGGGGCTTACCGGAAACAAATTATAAATTACATATCATTACCATAAAATTTAAATAATAATAATACAACCAAATCGAATAAAACCGTGCCCGCCTAAACACTAAAATTCCTAAATTTTTTGTGACGACTCCGATCGTGATAAAATCCCTCCGAGTACATGAATGTCAAGTTATGCCAATTAAATTTATAAAATACTCATTAATTTAAAAAATGTAATAATTTTAACTGTCGATTACGAAAAATTTTGCGGTTTAAAATCTAACCGTCAAATCGCGACGAAATTTGAAACGGTGGTTCCCGAAAACTTAAGCGATATTATAGAATAATTTAAAACACAATCAAATGAGGCAAAGCCCCCTTACCTTTCTGGACAGCCACTGCCTGGAGGAAGAAAACAGTGGTCTCGCCAAAAATTTACGGAACGTTCTGAAATGCTACCGATCATCGTTGATGGTCCTAGATCCTAAGATAAAAACATGCAGCCCAAGATTGGAAAAAAAGTCACGGCTAGCAAAGGGAAATGATAGGACAGCCATGGATTTCATTAGAGTTGAAAGAGTTCATTATCGAAGGTTCACCGTTTGTTTGAAATCCCATGCCGTTCACCGCCGATTTTCATTGATCGTTCTCGTATTCCTTAAGAGAAAGTGACATGCATAAGATTTAGCAACATGGTCACGGTTTTGGGTCTCCAAAATAGCAAGGAAAAAGGCTCAAAATGCATGCATGGACATGGAAAAACTTAGAGAAAAGTGGAAGCAAGAGTTTCAAGAGAAAAAGATTCAAAACTTCACCTTTCTTGCCAAGGGAAGTTCACAGTTTTGGACAACTAAGGCAAGGAGTTTGGAGCTGCCTTCTAGAGGCTAGATCTTGTAGAAAACTAAGAGAAAATTGGTGTTGGTGGGAGAAGAAGTACGGTCTAGAAGGTGAAAGGTTGAAGAAGAAAAATGGTGGTGTTTGGTGGTGTGTTTGACCTTAAGAAGGAGGAAGGGTGGTGGCTGTTTTGGGTCGCCAAAGGAGAAGGGGAAGTGGCTGATTTTATTGTTGAGAAAGAAAATAAAATGAAGAGGATTATGGAGGGTTATTGGCCATGAGAAAAAGAAAGTGTTTAGAGGAAATGATTAAGTGAAACTTAAAGGTAATGATGGTGATTTACTAAGTGATTGGATGGTAATTATTTATGGCTCATACATGTGTAAAAAAATGAGGTTGCTTTGCCTTGTAATGGGATGCACATAACATGAATGGAATGGTCAGATGATTATTAATGTGGATGCAAGGTATGGTTAAGGCATGGTATATGGTAGAGCATGACATGGTCATAGGACATGATGTGGTAACATAGCACATGGGTCTCCTTGTGTTGATGGTGCTTGTTGAAGAAGGAGTTAACCATGAGTTAAAACATAGGGGAGCAAGTGGTAAGTTGTAGAAATGCATGAAGGAAGGAGTTAAGGAAAGGAAGACATGTGTGCCTTGGGTGGTGGAAGTTAATTGGCTCATGTTGCATGAAGGCTGAGGTGGCACATTCAGGGGCGTCATCTTTCTTAGGCTTTTAAGGGCTGATGCGCACTGAATTAGGAAAATGACCTAACATAAGAATTATAGGTGTTTTTCCTATATTTAAATTGATATATGGCATAAAAAAATGCATTGAGAAATGAATGAGATATGGCCTATTTACTAAAATAATGTAAGGCTGTGATGGGATTGATATTTCTTTTAAAGATTAATTTTTTGAGCAAAATTGGTGAGAAGTTTGACTTTGTGTCCTTCATCAAAGTTGTAAGGAATTGAGTTTAGAAAATTTTGGCAAAAGAATCGTTTGATTTCATGGTCATACGAACAAGAAACGTGAAAAATACTGAACATAGTACAAGCTGCAACGAGGAAAACATGAATCAGTATGGTATTTTAAATTCTGGGATTTATAGAGTAAGAATTGTTTTTTAAACCCTTCATGAAGTTTGTATATATTCATTTTATATTTAATTTTATATATCATTTGCAACGATCTGAGTTTGGTAGCTTGAGATATACTTGATTTACGACAGGGTGCTCCAGGAGCTTCTCGGATCTGCTACGTCTTTGGAAATAAATTCACCATTAATTCTCCCTTGAGAATTGGGTTTCATGAATTCCATGAAAATTGTATAAGTCTACTATACAGATTCATAGAAAAAATAATGGAGTGATTCAAGCACCAGACGAAGGAGATATGTGAATTTTACCAAAGACTACCAACATTAAAATGAAACAGCCAAGGGGTTGTAAAGATACATTAAATTGTACCGATCTAGAAGGATTTGTCCTTTGATGTCTTAATGTAAACGTAGATAATTTTGTTATGGAGATTTTTGCACCAAGTTTGTATAAATCGAAGGACGTATGAGAGAGTTAAGAATTTTTTTTCTAAACTATGCAGAGGGAAAAATGTCCAAATGTTGGAATTTTGAGGCGAACATACTTAATCTTCGATTTTAAGGTTGACAGAGTGAGAAATGGAGTTTGGGAATAGAAACAAAGATTTGGAATCTTTTCAAAATGAAGAGATTGAGACCAAAATCGTTCGATTCTAAGGTCGTATACAAAATTTGGTCTAAAACACCAAAGGTATTTGAGTCGAGTTTGAAAACGATTTATGAAGAAACTGATTTATGGAAAAACAAGGGTGATAGAGTCCGAACCGGGTTTCGTCCTCTTTAGGAAAAGTTCCTAAAACACCGAAACGAGTCATTAGAGACTGACTGTGCCACCATCGGATATCCTGAGGTATGTGATCAGTCAAACGTATGAGACGTTAAAGGTTTTGACTGAGCTGATTAGGCCAAGTTAGATACCCTTGATTCTTCATGGAGGGGTCGTAACAGGAATAGTTTCCTTACTGGATCATTAGTCTCGAGTCAAGCGGTCAAAGTCTGACCTCAGACTGGGTCCCACAGTTCAAATATGAGGAACCGAGTGATATTTTATTATTAAATATAATTATCAAATAAATAAAAAATTTAATATATATAATTTCAAAATAGATTATTATAATTATTTATCTACTAAATATTGTTGACAAAAAATAATTATCAAATAAATATAATTATAAATCAATCAGTACAAAATAATCGATATTAACATATTATTTTTAATTAGACAGTATGGTCGAACGTTATTATGGTTCTTACCGTTTTCTTATCTCTGCTTCTCTCACTTGTTATGTTCTTTCTCAGAATCTTATACTTCATTTTTAAATATCTTAACTAGTTCTGCTTTTCACTATTTTTCTTATACTGAACTGCTCGGGGAACAGGCCAAAGCCTCAAGCTTCTTATAAAAAGCTCAACAGATAATCCTCAAGAGTCCCGAGGGTCTGGTTTCCTATTCTTAAAAATCAGGGCTGTTACAGATTCTACTTGTATCTAGGATTTTTGTAGGTTTACCATTTGTTTCATTTTTTAACCTTTTCTGTTCATACCTATATCATATACATGAGCATGTTTCTACTATTCATTTTTGTAGAGGATTATATGGATAATTAGTATCATCTTTGCATGTCATACATGATCTAGTCCCTAGTTTAAATGTCATCACACATTATGATCCCCTTAGGGCAATTTATTCTAGTCTTTTGCATCATATGCCCTTGTTTACTACTATTACACATGATCATCTTCACCTCATCTCATCCTCTTTGAGCATCATTTTATTCATACCATCTCTAGGATACATGGAAGATTCCATTGGTTACTTTGTGCCTTCTTAAGGAATGTTTACTTTCTATTCTTTTATGTTATCTTTTCTTTTATTTTCACAAAGGTAAAAAGGTTAGTATTTGACCCTGGTGGCATATCTCGTGACTTTTCTTCTTTTACCTTTGTTTTTCTTTTTGTTTTCCTTTTCATTTTGTTTTTTGACAACTCATTTTCCTTTCCCTTCATCTTGTAGGTTTATCATTACTTTGAACATTTCCTTGAGGATTTTTCAGGATTTGAGGACAAATCCTCTTGAAGAGAGAGAGCATGACATAGGCCTCGCTTGGGCCTTGTTTTGGATATGTTTTTCACTTTATAAATGATTTTGTTAGGAATATTATTTCTTTTAGAAATTAATTAAGTTCAGAATTATTTTTATTTTTGGGCCTTATATAACATCCTTGTTTTTGGTGAGTAGTCTCAACCTCATGAGTTTTCAAATATGAGGGTTTTTTAAGTGATAATCAGGGCAGAGACCCTTTATAAGAAGAATAATATAATTGAGTTAAGAAAATTTGATAAAAAGAAATATTAATCGTGTATAATAATAACACAAGGTTATACTTAACGGTAAATAATAATATAATATTAGGGAGAGTAAAATAAGAGATCTCGCGGGAAGTCAAGAATTGACTATCCGATCCCAAATCTAGTACCTAGATAATAATCTAGTTAGAATAGTATTATTGTTCACGTAAAACGAGAAAGAATCGAGTTAGTTCCTATACACTTATTTTATATCGAAAGGGCCCATCGGTCATTTGTTTATACATTTTAGGATGTCCGATCCCAGCACAGGTAGTTCCTAATGAACCGTTTTGATAATTCAAACACAACTCTTGAAGAGCCCAAACTCTAAGTCGAACCTCATCAACCTCGTTTCTTGGAAAAACTACTTAGTTAAATCGAGAACCCTGAGTTTGGCTCAAACACTTTTAGTGTTTTAAGCCTAACTTTCTCATATGGTGTTAGAATCAAGCAATTCTTATCTTGGTTTCTTTGTTATGAAAAACCTAACAATCTTTATTTCTAGTCTTAAACCCAAATTCATAACCTATCATCACCAACTTGAAGAACCAAGGATTTGTACTTTGGAAACCCGTTATTTAATCCTGTTATATTTAATTAATTTACGAGAAAAATCATAACTCTCTTATACAAACTTAAAATTAGTTTGTTACAATTTCTTTATCCTCGTATCGAACCCTTCTACAATTATTTTGAAGAACTCAAAAGCTAGTTCTTTCCCGATCATCCCCCAAAAAGCCAAGCTTCCCAGGGAAGATTCATTTTAGTAACTAAGTGACCCAGCTGCGGTAAAATGTGAATATCTCCCCCATACAAATTTGGAATCACTTTGTTCTTTTTTTCATGGATTTCTATCAAACACCTCTACAACTTTGATGAAGATCTCAAGAGCTGATTCTAAAAGTATTTTTCTTTGTGAGCCCATCTTTCCAAGTTAAAATAATTTCAGAGCACCGGAAAGCACTTTTCCTTGTTTTGGGCATAACTCTTGCTTCGGGTGTCAGATTTTCACGTACCATGTATGGTTTTGAAGAGAAAAATGAGATCTACAACTTTTATGTTAAAGCACTTTTCAGATTTTGGATGTAGCAAAAAGTCACCTTTTCTCTCCAAGTGAAGTGTTAAAAAGTGTAACTAGGGTTTCATCCAGTACTGATTAAATCTAGACCCGACGCCCGGATTTTCCTATAAATAGGACCTTAGCCCCCTCCTCAAAATGCTCATTCTTTTCTTCCCCACCATCACACTGGTTCCCTCTCCCTCTCCTCCATTGACATGAAACTCCACCTCTTAAACCACCTTCGTTCTTCGTCGAAACCACCACGAACCTCCACCCTTCTTCTTCCTCTGCCACTTCCACCACCCAAAACCACCACAAACCATCATCCTCACCATTAAAACAACCTCAAACATGTGACTTTTAACACAACCCCTGACTCCCCATGACCTTTGTTTTCACTATTCTTTCTTCCCACATCATCATGTAGGACAAATGTAATGCTTTCCTACTAAGTGCATCGGCTACCACGTTTGCCTTACAAGGGTGGTAATAAAGCTCGAAGTCATAGTCCTTAATAAACTCCATCCACTGACACTGCCTCATGTTCAGCTCCTTTTGATCAAAGAGGTACTTCAAACTTTTATGGTCACAAAAGACTTCAAACTTAGTCCCGTACAGATAGTGCCTCCAGATCTTCAAGGTAAAAGTGACTACGACCAACTCCAGGTCATTCGTCGGGTAGTTGACTTCATGAAGTCTCAACTGGCATGACGCCTAAGCTACCACCTTCCCTTCTTGCATCAGGACACATCCTAATCCTTACCCAGATGCATCATAATACACCTCATACGACTTAGTGGGATCGAGTAAAATCAAAATCGGTACGCTGGTCAACCTCTCTCTAAGCTCTAGGAAACTACTTTCACAATTGTCACTCCACACAAAATGTTGATCTTTACAAGTCAACTTGGTCAAAGGCGAAGCTATCCGATAAAATTTTTTGATAAACCTACAATAGTAGTCGACAAGACCCAAGAAACTACGAACTTCTGTTACACTTTTTGGTCTCTCCCATTGCAGCACAATATTTATCTAAGCAGGATCCACTGTTATACCTTTCTTGGAGATGACATGCCCCAGAAACTACACTTCCTTTAGCCAAAACTCACACTAGAATAGCTTTGCATGTAACTTCCTTACACGTAATGTATTAAGAACAGTCCTAAGATACTTTTCATGCTCTTTATCACTCTTTGAGTATACCAGAATATCATCAATAAATACGACCACGAATTTGTCAAGATACGGGTGGAAGATGTGGTTCATATTATCCATGACAACAGAGGGCACGTTAGTGACTCCAAACCGTAGCGAGTTCAAAATGTCCTCTTAGGGATGTCCTCCTTCTTTACTCGTATCTGATGGTAGCCTGATCTCAAATCTATCTTGGAAAAGACGATCGTTCTCCACAGTTGATCCATCAAATCATCAATATGCAGAACAGGATACCGATTCTTGATCATGACCTTGTTCAGTTAACGTTAATCTACACAAAGATGCATACTATTGTCCTTCTTCTTTACCAGTAACATTGGCGCTTCACACAGTGAAACACTGGGTTAGATCATTCCCTTCTCTAAAAGCTCATCGATTTATTTCTTAAGCTCCTCTAACTTCTTTGGTGATATTCGGTATGAAGTGATAGAAATCGGCCCAGTACAGGGTAGAATATCGATGCTAAACTCAATCTCTTTCTTAGGTGATATCCTAGGTATATCTTTAGGGAAGACTTCAGGAAATTCTCGAACAACCGAAAGTTGTTTAGGCTCTAACTTCTCACACTTGGTGTTGGCAAGGACCATGAATACTCACGCTCCTTCTCGGAATGACGTTATCTCCTGAGTATCAACAACAGACTCAGACTTCCCGAGCTGAAAAGGCTCACATGACAAGACTCTATAGGATACAGACTTATTGTGACAGTCAATCAAAACATGATTGGCAGCAAACTAATCCATTCCTAAGATAATATCCAGATCAATCAAGGGCAAACAGATCAGGTCCACCTGATAGGACCTTCCATCAATGATGATATGGTAATTCATACTCATAATAGAAGAACCTATGGGTTTGTTAGCAGTAGTAACAACAATCATTTTGCCTGATAAAGGGGTCAACGGTAAATTCAAATGCTTCACATAATCCTCATATGAATGAATGAATGGCTCTAGAATCATATAGCACATTCAAAAGCACTTCACCTATAAAGCATATACCTTACACCAGATCATTTTCTTGTGCAACTTTTGCTTCATTCATGGTGAAGACTCTATCATTGCCTCCACCCCTGCCTGCTACATCATTTCTTAGGCCTTGTTAAGCATTAAGACTGCCTTAACGATTCAAATTCACTGGGGATTATTAACTGATGTGCTAGCAGCTGGTCCTCTGTTTCCACGACTTGTAGGACGTCCTATTTAACCTCTAACCTTCATCTTTGGGTAATCCACATTCTTCTCAGGATAGATGGTACTCTTGTGTCCAGCCTTTTCGTAGTTAAAACAAGTCAAGATCTTTCTAGGACAGTCTCTAGCAAAATGAGGTCCTCTATAATCGTAGCATTTCATAGGTGGCCTGTCACTCTGAGTCCTTATAAATCCACTAGGTCTATTGGGATTTGGTTGTGGATAAGGCTTTCCTGACCTGAAGTCTCTCTAGGGTCGCTTGTCAAATGTTCATCACTCTGGTACATAACTGGAAGTTCCCTTTGATTTTTGTGTTGTCGTATGCTCATAGACATGATACCTATCCACCAAAGTAGTAAATTGAGTGATTTGTTAACAACAAATTGCCTGACAAATGTCCTGGTGTAATCCTCCTTCAAACGTAGCACATTGAGAAGCCTCACTCATCTGGGTGTAGTGAGGGCAACATCTAGCCAACTTATCAAACTTTGCCATATATTTTCCTACTAACATGAACCCTTGTCTTAGATTGAAGAAGTCTTGCTCTTTCTGCCTACTAATATCCTCAGGGAAATACTTAGACAATAACTCGGTCTTAAATCATTCCCAAGTAACTTCAGCCCCATCAGCAATCAACCTTACCCTCGTATGAGTCCACCAGTGCTCAGCCTCTCCGACTAGCATGAAAACATCATAAGTTACTTTGTCGTTGTCCACACATCGCATGGCTATGAAGATATTCTTTATATGCTCAATCCATAACTGAGCTCCCTCAAGGTCAAAACCTCTCTTGAATTGTGTAGGGTTGTTCTTTTGGAAGTCAGCCAGTCCTTAATCGTGCCTTAGCGGGGCCTGGAGAGCATTGAACATTGTGTTGTTTCGATACGCAATGTTGACTAAAAGAAAGACAAGGTTTAACAAAATTCCAACAAGTTTCCTCATACTAGAAGGCTCCACACACACAATAAGCAATTAAACCCTACTAAGCGAGTATTAACGTCTCGCGAATAACTCTTTTGAGTACGAGGGAACCTTAGCGGTCCACACCCCAAGCTGAAAGAATCAACCATGCTCTGATACCACTAATATGACACCCTCGATTAACTAGGACTAATTCCCGTACTAGAACATCCTACTTAATTAAAGAGTCACTAATTATTTATAAAATAAGAGTTTCTTTTATGATTGGTGATCATCAACACATAAATCAATTGAGATTATAATATAGATCAATTCTTTACATCAATAGTGTACTCAAAAGCTACGGGGCTTGCAGGCTCCCAATAACAACTAGTACAATGAAGACAAAACATAATTAAACATTGGGACCTATACAAGTCTCAACACTATCAGTGAGTATAAACAATCAAAGTCTGTGGTCCTATGTCCCCTACTATAGGTAGTCCAGATCCTGCTCGCCCTTAACCTTTAGCTGATGATCACAAAAGGAAAAGTAGACATACAACACAAAAAGGGTGAGTATAAGCTCTCAACCTATATACTTCACATGCAAGGGTGGTCATGAATATTTATACAAACATAATGGATATCACTCTAACATCTCTCCTCAACTCTACATGCATCATACAATTTACTTGTCTACTAAATGGAACCTTACTCGCCGACGTGTTTGTCCATAAAGCATATAACTTCTTATCATAAATCCTCCCTAAATGAATAAAACATTAGAAATCAAGGCTTAAGTGCTACCTAATAATTCTTTTTAGGAGCACTGAGGTTTGGTCTTGAAGTTAATTTCAAGGTAAAGGACTTCTAAAATCTTAACGCCTAAATTTGTAAGTCTCCGTCTTAAATAGATGTTGCAAATTATTCATTTAATAAATTTAAAATAAAGTTTCTAATTTCCTTTACTTTTACTTCTAATGATGTGAATTTATATAGAAATATTTAATTTTTGAAAGAAAATTAATGACAAGGTATATTAATATTTCGAGCCTTTTATCAATGTCGTGTAGTCGTATTGATCTACGACGAAACTGACTAGATTGGCCTTGACTCTAAAATTTTCCAAAACCATTAGTAAAAGTACCTTTTTATGATTACTAAAAATTCCTTCTAAGTGTATACATAAAATGAAATTTCTTGGGCGATTGAGAGTTAGTAAAGTCATTAATTCTTTTTCATTGTCAAAATCTTTATTTTTGTCGTATTTTGTCTAGAAAATTCAAAATTGAGTGATTCCAAAGTCAAAAGTGCTTAAATTTTAAAATACTAATTAATTATAATAAAATTAAATATTAAATCTTCCCAAAAACAGGTCCTACATGAAAATTCACTAAGGTGCCTAAGTTCGTCGTTTTAACTTTCGTAAAATCACATTTAAGGACAAATACCGCGTCAGAATTTCTTCAAACTAATTTTCATTATTTGGGTAATTTTCCCATGTCCAAAATTCATGTATCACACCATAAAATACACACCCAAAATAGTTTGGTCATTTTCTTTTATTTTCTCATGAAAATACATTTTGTTATATTTTTAACTTATCGTTCACGCCTATACTCGAGTCTCTTTTTATTCCCTTTCAATTTAAATATTTTATCCATTCATCAATAATGGATCCCACACTTAGCTCATCCGAACGGGCACTCCACGATCATAGAAACCCTCTTTTGGAGTCAAAGTACATCAGAGTTGCCATAGGCTGTCTAGCTTCGGGTGCGAATCCGAGCCATTGAAGTTCCACCCCTGATATACTCCCAAGACCGCCTTAAAGGGATCGAGATGCCTAATGTTTCTTTAGGGTACCAATCACTGTATGCTCTATGGGATCACTCTAACATCTGTCCTTAACTCTAAATGCATCATGCAATTTACTTATCTTATCATAAGGGTGCCCGAGTACTAGACAGAACCTTACTCGCTGACATATTTGTCCTTAAAGCATATAACTTCTTATCAAAAATCCTTTTTAAATAAAGAAAACATTAGGAATCAAGGCCTAAGTGGTACCAAATAATCTTTTCTAGGATCACTTAGGTTTGGTCTCGAGGTTAATTTCAAGGTAAAGGACTTCTAAGATCTTAACACCTAAATTTATAAGTCTCCATCTTAAATAGATGTTGCAAACTATTCATTTAATAAATTTAAAATGAAGTTTCTAATTTCTTTACTTTTATAATGATGTGAATTTATGTAGAAATATTTAATTTTTGAAAGAAAATTAGTGACAAGGTATGTTAATATTTATAGCATTTTATCGATGTCTTGTTGTCATATTGATCTACGACGAAACTAACTAGATTGGCCTTGACTCTAAAATTTTTCAAAACCTTAAGTAAAAGTACCTTATTATGATTGATAGTTAGTGTTAACACCTCTTTTGGTCCGGTCCAAGTGGAATAAATATTTTTTATACTGAATTCCAATTCAGAGTGGTCAAATTCGAGTAGAATGGCTCCAGAATAATCAGAACCGAGCAAAATAACTCAGAATGAAGCTTTTCCAAGTGAAATACAGCCCTGTTGGAGACAAATCCGATTGGAATGACTAAAAAATGATCACATCTGAACAAGATAACTCAGAATGAAGCTTTTCCAAGTGAAATACAGCCCTGTTGGAGACAAATCCGATTGGAATGACTAAAAAATGATCACATTTGAACAAGATGACTCAGGTTAAGGCATTTCCGAGTGAAATACAGCCCTGGTAGAGATAAATCTGAGTGAAAAACTCAAAAAATGGTCAAATCCGAGTCAAAATGAAGCATTTCCGAGTGGAATGACTCAAAAATGATGAAATCCGAGTGGAATCACTCAGAATGAGTCATTTTCGAGTGAAATGCTCCCTGTTGAAGTTGAATCCGAGTGGATAGCTTCCCTGCCAAGCCAGTCCGAGTGGATTATGCCCATTTTCAAGAGAAGTCTGAATGAAATGACTCAGGATGAGCCAATTCTGAGTAAAATGCTTCCTTATCGAAGGTGAATCCGAGTGGAAGGCTCTCTGTCAAGCCGTTCCGAATGCAAATGGCCAAAAATCCAATTTTCGAGTGCAAAAAAGGAAGGATCCGAGTAAATCCTTCAAGCGTTGAAGTTTCTGTGTCACTTTTGAAGAGATTCCGAGTGAATAATCCTGGCTGAAGGAATTCCGAGTGTTGTTCTTCAGTCAGAACCAACTGAAGCATTTTCAGTCACACACCGAGTGAGTACTCCCACTCAAACCCAAGCCAATTTCCAATCGGTTTCCGAGTGAGACTTCAGTCAGTCAGCCACCTTTCCTGAGTCCTTTTGGCCAATTAATTCTTCTCATCTCGAGTCCATTTCCACCAATTTCTGAGCCATGATTAAATCTTTTCCGAGCCATTTCAATCGGTTCCGAACTTCACTCATCCGAGTCCTCCTTTACCCATTTCCGAGCTATTTCAATCGGTTCCGAGTCCTCCTTTACACTCAACCTCCGAGTCCTCCTTCAAACCTTTCCCGAACCCATTTCCATCAATTTCCAGTCGGAACCGACTGGCAATTCAGTCGGTTTGCTTCTTCAAACCTTTCCCGAGCCCATTTCCATCAACTTCCAGTCGGAATCGACTGGCAATTCAGTCAGTTTGCTTCTTCAAACAAGATCCGAGTCAATTTCAAGTCATTCTCCTCAATTTTCAATCGGTTCCGAGGCTCTTTCACTCGTTTCCGGTTGAATGTCTCACAGCAACCATAAACCGAGTAAAACCACTCGGAAAGGAGTATTCTCACTCGGCTTTCTATGGGGAATGCCTCATTCCACTCGGAATTGACTCCCAGTGTAGATGAATACTGATTAGGAGGTTGATCCGAGCCGTTATCACTCAGATTTCACCATTCTAACTCGGATTTCAATATCCTCACTCGGAATTCCACTATCCTCACTCAAAATTCCACCATTTTCACTCGGATTTCCAACATTTTCACTCGGATTTCCATAATTCTCACTCGGATTCCCACCAGGTCTCCCTGTTAGACCGTGCTGACTTGGATTCCACCACCCAAGTGGATCCAGGAATCCTGGGGGTGGCAGACAAGTGGCAAACAGGGTGGAAGTGGGGGGAATTAAAAATTCCCACCCAGCCGTTGTCCCCCACTTCACTCTGAGTGGAGGCCTGAGCTGGCATTCCACTCGGAAGTGGAAGCCTGAGCTGGCCTTCCACTCAAGCCAGCCTATAAATAGGCAAGGGGGAGGAGAGCTGAAGAGGAGGCATTCAGAGGAGGAAAACTCTGCCAAAAAATCCTTCGTGCTCTTTTCTCTCTCACACTAATTCTTTTCTTCTTCTCCTTCCATCACTTCTCACACCCTCTCTCCCACCGTACTCTCCTTTTCCTCTCCCCCTCTAAAGACCAAACCACACACACACACCTCACGGTCACTTCAATCCGTCTCCTCAACCCATACACCGTCCAGCTTCCTCTCTCTTCTCCTTCCAACCCACACCATCACTTCCAATCCCTCTCCTCGGTCAGTCTCACTCGGCAGTCCACTTCTCACTCGGTAATCCTCTTTCCATTCGGTTTCCTTTATTCCACTCGGATTCGCACCGTTTCACTCGGATTTTTACTGTTTCATTCAAATTTTCACTGTTTCACTCGGTTTCTGCTATTTCCACTCGATTTTCCTCAATTTCACTCGGTATTTTCTCATTCCATTCGGTTTTTACCATTTTTACTCGGTTTTCCTCAATCTCACTCGGTTTTTACCATTTTTACTCGGTTTTCCTCAATCTCACTTAGTTTTTACCATTTTTACTCGGTTTTCCTCAATCTCGCTCGGTTTTTACCATTTTTTACTCGGTTCTCCTCAATCTCACTCGGTTTTATGCTTTTCTCACTCAGTATTTCATTTTTTTACTTGGTTTCTTCCATTTCCACTCGGTTTTTCCCATTTTCACTTGGTTTTTTCCCTCTTTCTCACATAGTTTTCTCTTCTTCCCCTTAGTTTTTGCTCATTTTTCCTCTGTTTTCCGAACTTACTGTGGAAAATAAATGCTTCCTATGTTTCCTTTCAAATCTAAATAAAAATTAAAAAAAAAGAAAAAAAAAGGAAACAAATCTTTTTTAAAACAGTGTCGTACGGGAGCACTCCCGTCTACACAACCTCTTTAGGATTCATACACGTGCGAAGAACTTCGCCTTGTATTAGTTCCCCGTCTCAATGACATCCACCATCATTTCCCAAGTCTTTTCCTAAAAGAACAACACTCAGAACTACGTAACCCTAATTTCTTGATAATTCAAGAATACGTAGGAGCAGGATTTCAATTCCTGTCGGGCCCATCTCTCTTATTCCTTTTTGCTGATTTATTCCCTTACTTTCATGTTTCTTTCATAAATGTTCTTTTTTGGTTACTTCCGTGAAAATCAATTTAGACGTGACGTCTTGTTGATTTCCCCCTAGTTTTTTGTTCAAACCTCGCCACAATTCATAGGGAAGGGATACTTAGGACAAGACGTCCCGCTTATCTCTTTCCTATCCCTGTCTTTTTTATTCAAGGATGTATAATTTAGGCGTGACGCCTTATTAGCATTCTCTTCCTTTCTCTGTCTCATATCAAAGTTGAGTTTAATTCGGATGAAACGTCCCATTGACCTCTCTTCGACATTCCATGTTTGTAGAGTTCTCTCACTCCATTCTGTCTTTTTTAAAAATAAAAAAAAGATACAACAATAAAAGGGAAGAAATAAAATATCTTTTGTAAGGCTATTTATGTTGCGCATTTTCAATCTTGGTACTGTTTTTGGACAGGCGATGTAGGGTGCTAATACCTTCCCTACTCGTAACCGACTCCCGAACTTGAATCTCAATTTTTAACCAGTGCTTTACTGAACCTAGTTTTTTCCAATGTTTTTCCTATGGATAAAAATGTTGGTGGCGACTCCCTGTTTCACACGAGAAAGGTTTTTTTTCTCTCTCGCCGTACCGTCGCGATCCAGGTTGCGACAGATGGCGACTCCACTAGGGACACTTAAGAGAGTCAGGCCAGTTTGATTGAAAGCGCATGTTCTTTTTATATAGCCTTTGTTAGCTTGGATTTCTTCCCTCTTGTTTTATTTTCTGTTAATTGTTGTGAAAGTTTGTTCTTATTTTAATCGTATCTTGTTATTTGTGTCATTATCTATGTTTGCATGCTTATTGAACCCTAGGGTAGAAGACCATGTTACTTTCCTGTAATTATTGAACCCTAGGGTAGACGACTTTGTATATTTGTTCTGTGTTTGTTCTTTGTGCAGAATGAGGTAAGGTAAAAGGTATGGACTGCCCTTCCACACACTACACTCACAATTACTTGCACACACCTATGAGCGGCGCCCTATACCCGGGCCCCAAATGAAGCGTAAGTTAGGAGAGGTTGGTAACGGAATCGTATGGGATGTACTTCCTATCCGGTGTTCGTGGGAACCTCAACCAGAGTTCGACCTCTCATGATATACACACCTAGTGGTTCCCCACTGTTGTGTCCCTGTCATGGGTAGGATCTTGGCTCTGGTGACCTTCTAGAAGTCTAGAATAAGCCACCTGGTGTGAAGAGCCACTTTTAGACAAACCATAGGGCCTAGAGAAAACTTTCAGCAAAACCTGACCTAGGCCACAAAAGGGCAAACTTTACTTTACCTTACA
The DNA here is from genome assembly GCA_037962975.1 of Clitoria ternatea. NCBI lineage: Eukaryota > Viridiplantae > Streptophyta > Magnoliopsida > Fabales > Fabaceae > Clitoria > Clitoria ternatea. The sequence goes on from CM075671.1 coordinate 186,240,984, forward strand.
TCATTTTTGCTTTCCCCTTTTATCCAAGAAAATGAATTATCTACCACCCGCAGATTTACTGAGTTATTGAAATAATGACTCATTTTGAAACACACAGTATTCTTCGGGTGAATAGATAATCCTCTTTTGGTCGTTTACCCTTTGAGTATCTATGGAAATTGACATGGGATTAAACTTAAGAAATAAGGGCTGTAATTGCCCGAAGAAGATGTCTGAGCTAGAGGCTCCTGCCTCAGGATGAAAGATTTCTTCTGTCTTCACAATTATCCCATATTAATTTCTATGATTACCATACCTAGTACTTTTGAATGATAAGTTCTAAGGAATGGTCAAAGGATACTCGCCAAAGTCTGTGATGGTTTCCCACAACATTTTCCTTCTTTCTATTTCTACCTAACATTTTTTTTCTTCTTCTTCTTTTTTAAAAAAAAAAAAAAAGAGACACCAACGTCACGGGTAGGCATCCTTACCAGACCCGGCTCTAAAAGAAACTCATGGCTGAGGCAGAAGCTGTTGAAGGAAACTTTAGAACCGAGTTCGATCAGCTGAAAGAGCGAGTCGCGGAGTTAACTAAACTCTTAGAAAAGAAACTTACCGAAGGAGGCTCCTCTGCGGGTGTTGAGGATGCCCAACAACAGCCTGCCACTGCGCCACCTCCCCTTGGTTCTGACCCAGCAAGAACCCAACTCCCTAACACAACGACACCCCCTCTCACCATTCATGTTGGGAGACCTAACCCTGCCATTGAAATCCAGCCACCTTACGGCCAGTCTTACGCACAGCATACATTTGTTGGTCTAGACGGCAACCCAGTACCTTTTCCACTTTATGGCCTACCCCCGGGGTACTATCCCCCGCTCGCCAACCAACAAGACGCCCACAACCAGCAAGCGGTAAATCCTCATGCTTCATACCCCACACAACCAAATATGCCACCACTCCACCAAACCCAAAACACGCAAACCCATGACCCACAAGCTCACCAAACCCAAAACACACAGGTCCATGACCCACAAACCCACCAAACCCAAAACACACAAGCCCCGATGGCCCAGCCAACCTACAACGCCCAAGCCCAAAATACACAAGCCCAGATAACCCATCCGACTTATGCTGTGGCCCATCCTTAAGGTCCCTCACCAAATACAGGCCTAGTAAACCAGTCCCATGTGTTGCCTCCGTACAACCAGTCATTCGGCTATCCGTATGGATATGGAACCCCTTATGGGACCAACCTCCAAGATACAACCCGCGCGGTCGCGGCTCCTCGAAGGGAAAGGATAGAGATCTTAGAAGAGCGTTTAAGAATGATGGAAGGCGCCGGAGGTTTTGGACTAATAGATGCTTCAGAGCTATGTTTAGTCACAGATGTTGTTCTCCCACCCAAATTCAAGATGCCAGACTTTGACAAGTATCAGGGAATGACTTGTCCTAAGAATCATCTCACGATGTACTGTCGAAAGATGGCATCTTACTCTTCTAATGACCAACTATTGATCCACTGCTTCCAAAATAGTCTAGCAGGAGCTGCTCTTACATGGTATGCTCACCTTGATCGGAACCATATCCGTTGTTGGAAGGACCTGGCAGATGCCTTCCTTAGACAATACAAGTATAACATGGATATGGCACCCAATAGGGTTCATTTACAAAATATGGTGAAGAAGGACAGTGAAATGTTCAAGGAGTATGCTCAACGATGGAGAGAGATAGCGGCGCAAATGGATCCCCCATTGTCGGAAAAAGAAATAGTCAAGATGTTTATCGACACGCTCCCATCACCTTTCTACGGTAAGATGATTGGTAGTGTTTCAGCCAACTTCTCCGACATCGTGACTATTGGGGAAAGAGTGGAGAGTGGAATACGAATGGGTAAGCTCACTCAGGGCTCGTCTGGGGCAAGCATGACAAGAAGGCCGGCGCCTGGGAAAAGGGATGGAGAAACTAATTCCATCTCTTCTAATCAAAAGATGCCTTCGCCAAGACCATTCTTTCCTACTATGATTCAAGCTCCCAATCCTTATGTGGCCGCAGCCACTGGTGGCCCAACAGCTCATACTCCTCACTTCCGCCCGCCCATGGTAAGAGCGCCAATGCCGCAACCCATGCCATATCATTACCCGCAGCAAGTGGCTCGACCACCCAATCATAATCAGAACCCAAGGAATCCCAACAACGAGCGCACCCCTGTGTAGTTCGATCCAATTCCCATAACATATGCCGAACTTCTTCCAGTCCTCGTTGAAAGGGGAATGATAGCTCCATGCCCCATGAGGCCGTTGCAACCTCCTTACCCGAGGGGGTATGACCCGAACGCTCATTGTGATTACCATGCAGGAGCACCAGGGCACTCCACAGAAAATTGCATGGCTTTGAAATATAAAGTGAGAGATTTGATCAAAGCCGAGTGGATTAGTTTTCAAGAAGGAAGCCCTAATGTGACCGTAAATCCCCTGCCTAATCACGAAGGTTCAGGAGTTAATGCCGTGGTGACAGATGTTGGAAATGGTTTTTGATGATAATGCTAATTTGGGTGGCCGCTTGCCCGCCGGGACGAGAACTCAGTAACTGGGAAGCTGTCGAACTCCCTACAATTTTAAATGATTCACCAAAGTAATCTGTCATTGCCTTAAAAGTCTTGTTTATCCCTCTGCTATGCCTAAGGCTTTGGGACTTTCCATGTAATAAAGGCGAAAAAAAAAACTTATTTTACCAGTCAATCAATAAATGTGTATCGAAATTCTAAAAAGATTTTTCTCATTCCTTTATCCTTGCTTTGATCCATTGTCTTTACTTGTTTGTTCCTTTTTTTTTTCTCTCCATTTTTATTTCTTGCCATAAAGCGCTAAAATTGCAGATCCGAAAATGATCCTCTTGAGACTAATGAAATCACAATCCCATTTTACGACCTCAACTACCCGGTCGATTGTGCTGACAAAGAAGGTAGGAAAGCTTGTGAGTCACCACACAAGTTAACCAGATTGTTAGGACAAGAGGTCAAGGAATACCCCTGAGCCAAGAATGACTGAAGGAATCACGGGGCAATATATCAGAAGACATTAGTAATATTGTTTCAGGACATGGAAATAATCCATGTGAATGATAACATTGCCAAGTCCCGAATCGGACAAGTGGTAGGCCAGTCAACTAAGAAAACTACAACAGTTACCAGCATAAGTAGGGGAAAATTGCTAATGCCTTAAATGCAGATACAGTCAAGGGAGACTTGGCCAAAAAAATAATAAAAAAAATAAAAAAAATGATGAAAAAATGAAAAGTAGAAGTCAAGCTTGAAGTCCAATGCACATACCAAGCAGGGAAAGCTGGTAACGTCCAGATCCTCGAGCAAGCTGTCATTTTCTGTATAAGGGGAATAAATGTCGTCAGGCCAAGAACTCGCATTCTTGTCATCATCAACATCTCAAAGAGTACGCCATTACTTATGCCTATATAGCCAAGGAAATAGTCTGTCAGATTGAGTCATTGCGTCATTAAGGGGGTTAAAAAAAACACAAAACAAAAACAAAAAAAAAAGAAAGAAAAAAACAAAAAAAAAGAAAAAAAGGGGCAAACAAAAAAAAAATCAATCAAAAAATCAAAAAAATATATAAAAGCCAAAATGATGACTCGAATTAACCCCCTCTCATCAATGCCAAAAGACTCACCAATGTTCCCTTGGGTACATAGTATAGGGGAAGACTCTCTTATTTGAGGTAACATCAGCTCCTCAAAGGATCAGACTAAAACTCAGAAAAGGTTAAGCAAACTCAACTGGAGTGTGATCAGTTTCAACTTTTTATTGTGAAGGATGCAGCAAAAAAAAAAAACAAGAACACATTATAAAGAGAATGAAAAGCTCGCTAGGCTGAAAACCTGAAAAGGCGGCCTAGGCAAAAGTTAGAGCAACCTGGTGAGTCGAAAACCTGAAAAGGCGGCTCAGGTAAAATTAGGGTCAAGATTTTGGCAGAGTAGCTAAAGCTCCCAATACAAAACATGCAAACTGAGGCATCAGGAACATGGTCAAACTACCCTCTCAAAGGCAGAATTGAGCGAGGTACTTGAGGTTTTGACGTGGGATTAAGATTCTCGCTAGTCTCAGGAATTCACTGGAGGATCTTTGAACCTTTCCTATTTCCCTTGGCCTTGACCTGTCCTACGAGGCTTCACTTCATCCCCTGTATTTTCCCTGTTGTCCATTCTCTGTATTCTGTTTGACCTACATGAATAAAATTTATCCCTTTTTCGATACGTGTTATGAATTGCATTGATCTGATAAAACATTGTGTTTTTTTATAAAAATAAATGAAAGAATGGTGAACATTTAAAGTCGTAAGGGACAAGACACTCCCACTACCTGACCTCGCCTTACACAATCATCACAAGGATTCAGCCAGGCATGCGCTTCGAAGCTATGATCGCCCCTTTGAATCTCCTCTGCCCATGAGTTATCCTAAGGGCCGCGGTTTCACAGGACCTACCCAGTTTTTTTTGAATGTATCTTTGCACTACTTACCTTTTTTCTGCAGGTTATTATAACGGACAGTCATGTCAAGCTCTGACGCCTCAATCAAGACCTTTTCCTTAATAGAACCGCAGCTGCCAAAACTAGGATCATTAAAGTCTCCTCCTTAATCGCCAAAGTTGGCACTCCTCAAAGCCCTTCCCCAAATCACCAAAGTTGGCACTTCTTGAAGTCTTCTCCTCAACTGCCAAAGCTGACACTTTTCAAACTCCCTTCCGGGGAATCTACTTGATACACTCCAGCAGTCAAGAAAGAAGAATTCTCCCCAAAGAGCCCCAGCACGTTTTTCTCGGTAAATCTACACATACTAGGCGGACCCCAGATTTTACCTTCTCAATCTAGGAGTGATGTTCGAGCCATCAATCCTTCTCCAGTGGAATTACACTCCCCAGACAAATCGAACTGGGGCATCACCCCAGAATCATTTCCTTCTCGCTCAAGGGGCAGCTCCCTGAGGTTTCAAAGCAAATAGTTCAAATTGGGGCATCACCCCAGGTTCATTCTCTTTCGCCTAAAAGAGGCAGTACCCTGAACCATCAATCCTCCTCTAGTAGAAATACATTTCCTAAACAACTTAAACTGGGGCATCTCCCCAGATTTCTTTTGTTCATTCAAGGGGTAGTTCCCCAACAACCTTCAAATCACCTCCAAACTAGGGCATCTCCCCAGATTTCTTTTGTTCTAGCCAATTTCCAAGAATCCCTCCAATCATGTCAAACTGGGGCATCACCCTATGTTTCTTCTTTCTCAATCGAGGGGACGATTCCCCATGTTCCTCCTCTTACCGTCAAGGGGACGATTCCCCAAGATTCTCTAAAGTCATGTCAAACCGGGGCATCACCCCATGTTTCTCCGTTCGCAATCAAGGGGGCGATTCCCCATGTCTCTCCTCCTACAGTCACAGGGGATGATTCCCCGAGATTCTTTCAAGGACCTTCAAACTGGGGCATCTCCCCAGATTTCTTTTATTCTGGCCTTTCCCCAAGATTCCTTCAAACCCTCTCAAACTGGGGGGCATCTCCCCAGGTTTCTTCTGTTCCAGTCAAGGGGCAATTCCCCAAGAACCTTCAATTATGTCAAACTGGGGCATCGCCATGAACCTTGAAGTCCAGTAAGTTAAGGTTGGACGAGACGTCCTGTTAGCTCCCCCCTAATCTTTACTTTCCATTCGCCTATTCAGGCATTCTTTCCCGTCTGATAGCCTATCAGGGCACCCTTTCCCTTCTTGCCGCCTATTAAGGCAACTTTTCCTTTCCATTCGCCTATTCAGACACCCCTTTTATCTTCCAGTCGCCTATCAAGGCATCCTTTATCTTTCCATTCGCCTATTCAGGCACCCATTTTATCTTCCAGTCGCCTATCAAGGCATCCTTTATCTTTCCAGTCGCCTATCAAGGCATCCTTTATCTTTCAGTCGCCTATCAAGGCATCCTTTATTTTCCAGCCGCCTATCAAGGCATCCTTTATCTTCCAGTCGCCTATCAAGGCATCCTTTATTTTCCAGCCGCCTATCAAGGCATCCTTTATCTTCCAGTCGCCTATCAAGGCATCCTTTATTTTCCAGCCGCCTATCAAGGCATCCTTTATCTTCCAGTCGCCTATCAAGGCATCCTTTATCTTCCAGTCGCCTATCAAGGCATCCTTTATTTTCCAGCCGCCTATCAAGGCATCCTTTATCTTCCAGTCGCCTATCAAGGCATCCTTTATTTTCCAGCCGCCTATCAAGGCATCCTTTATTTTCCAGCCGGCTATCAAGGCATCCTTTATCTTTCCAGCCGCCTATCAAGGCTCCTTTATCTTCCAGTCGCCTATCAAGGCATCCTTTATTTTCCAGCCGCCTTTCAAGGCATCCTTTATCTTCCAGTCGCCTATCAAGGCATCCTTTATTTTCCAGCCGCCTATCAAGGCATCCTTTATCTTCCAGTCGCCTATCAAGGCATCCTTTATTTTCCAGCCGCCTATCAAGGCACCCTTTATTTTCCAGTCGCCTATCAAGGCATCTTTTATTTTCCAGCCGCCAATCAAGGCATCCTTTATCTTTCCAGCCGCCTATCAAGGCACCCTTTATCTTCCAGTCGCCTATCTAGGCATCCTTTATTTTTCAGCCACCTATCGAGGTACCCTTTACTTTTCAATCGCCCACGAGGGCAACCTTTACTTTCCAGTCTACAGGGGGTCAATCCTGATCTCATTACCTCCTGTTAATTAAAAGACAATTTTTCCGTGTCCATTCAAAAAAAAAAAAGAAAAGAAAAGAAGAAAGAAGAAGAAGAGAAGAAGAGAAACGGAAGTGGAGAATGCTCGTTTTAAGAAAAAGAAAAGTCACACTGACTCGTGATTGCCCACACCATCAGTCGCTATACTGATCAAGAGGTCCCACTTGGCCCCCTACATCGGTGTTCATATCTTTACTTCCTTTTCACTTCAAAAACACAGAAGCTTCGTGTTTCTTTTGTGAAAAAGAAGTAAAGAGGGGCATCTGTGAACACCTCTTTTGGTCCGGTCCAAGTGGAATAAATATTTTTTATACTGAATTCCAATTCAGAGTGGTCAAATTCGAGTAGAATGGCTCCAGAATAATCAGAACTGAGCAAAATAACTCAGAATGAAGCTTTTCCAAGTGAAATACAGCCCTGTTGGAGACAAATCCGATTGGAATGACTAAAAAATGATCACATCTGAACAAGATAACTCAGAATGAAGCTTTTCCAAGTGAAATACAGCCCTGTTGGAGACAAATTCGATTGGAATGACTAAAAAATGATCACATTTGAACAAGATGACTCAGGTTAAGGCATTTCCGAGTGAAATACAGCCCTGGTAGAGATAAATCCGAGTGAAAAACTTAAAAAATGGTTAAATCCGAGTCAAAATGAAGCATTTCCGAGTGGAATGACTCAAAAATGATGAAATCCGAGTGGAATCACTTAGAATGAGTCATTTCCAAGTGAAATGCTCCCTGTTGAAGTTGAATCCGAGTGGATAGCTTCCCTGCCAAGCCAGTCCGAGTGGATTATGCCTATTTTCAAGAGAAGTCCGAATGAAATGACTCAGGATGAGTCAATTCTGAGTAAAATGCTTCCTTATCGAAGGTGAATCCGAGTGGAAGGCTCTCTGTCAAGCCGTTCCGAATGCAAATGGCCAAAAATCCAATTTTCAAGCGCAAAAAAAGAAGGATCCGAGTAAATCCTTCAAGCGTTGAAGTTTCTGTGTCACTTTTGAAGAGATTCCGAGTGAATAATCCCGGCTGAAGGAATTCCGAGTGTTGTTCTTCAGTCAGAACCAACTGAAGCATTTTCAGTCACACACCGAGTGAGTACTTCCACTCAAACCCGAGCCAATTTCCAATCAGTTTCCGAGTGAGACTTCAGTCAGTCAGCCACATTTCCTGAGTCCTTTTGGCCAATCAATTCTTCTCATCTCGAGTCCATTTCCACCAATTTCTGAGCCATGATTAAATCTTTTCCGAGCCATTTCAATCGGTTCTGAACTTCACTCATCCGAGTCCTCCTTTACCCATTTCTGAGCTATTTCAATCGGTTCCGAGTCCTCTTTTACACTCAACCTCCGAGTCCTCCTTCAAACCTTTCCTAAACCCATTTCCATCAATTTCCAGTCGGAACCGACTGGCAATTCAGTCGGTTTGCTTCTTCAAACCTTTCCCGAGCCCATTTCCATCAACTTCCAGTCGGAATCGACTGGCAATTCAGTCAGTTTGCTTCTTCAAACAAGATCCGAGTCAATTTCAAGTCGTTATCCTCAATTTTCAATCGGCTCCGAGGCTCTTTCACTCGTTTCCGATTGAATGTCTCACAGCAACCACAAACCGAGTAAAACCACTCAGAAAGGAGTATTCTTACTCGGCCTTCTATGGGGAATGCCTCATTCCACTCGGAATTGACTCCCAGTGTAGATGAATACTGATTGGGAGGTTGATCCGAGCCGTTATCACTCGGATTTCACCATTCTAACTTGGATTTCAATATCCTCACTCGGAATTCCACTATCCTCACTCGGAATTCCACCATTTTCACTCGGATTTCCAACATTTTCACTCGGATTTCCATAATTCTCACTCGGATTCCCACCAGGTCTCCCTGTTAGACCGTGCTGACTTTGATTCCACCACCCAAGTGGATCCAGGAATCCTGGGGGTGGCAGACAAGTGGCAAACAGGGTGGAAATGGGGGGAATTAAAAATTCCCACCCAGCCGTTGTCCCCCACTTCACTCTGAGTGGAGGCCTGAGCTGGCATTCCACTCGGAAGTGGAAGCCTGAGCTGGCCTTCCACTCAAGCCAGCCTATAAATAGGCAAGGGGGAGGACAGCTGAAGAGGAGGCATTCAGAGGAGGAAAACTCTGCCAAAAAATCCTTCGTGCTCTCTTCTCTCTCACACCAATTTTTTTCTTCTTCTCCTTCCATCACTTCTTACACCCTCTCTCCCACCGTACTCTCCCTTTCCTCTCCCCCTCTAAAGACCAAACCACACACACACACCTCACGGTCACTTCAATCCGTCTCCTCAACCCATACACCGTCCAGCTTCCTCTCTCTTCTCCTTCCAACCCACACCACATCGTCTAAGCCAGCTCCACACCGTCCAGAATCCCTCTCCTCGGTCAGTCTCACTCGGCAGTCCACTTCTCACTCGGTAATCCTCTTTCCATTCGGTTTCCTTTATTCCACTCGGATTTGCACCGTTTCACTCGGATTTTTACTGTTTCAGTCAAATTTTCACTGTTTCACTCGGTTTCTGCTATTTCCACTCGATTTTCCTTAATTTCACTCGGTATTTTCTCATTCCATTCGGTTTTTACCATTTTTACTGGGTTTTCCTCAATCTCACTCGGTTTTTACCATTTTTACTCGGTTTTCCTCAATCTCACTCGGTTTTTACCATTTTTTACTCGGTTCTCCTCAATCTCACTCGGTTTTATGCTTTTCTCACTCAGTATTTCATTTTTTTACTTGGTTTCTTCCATTTCCACTTGGTTTTTCCCATTTTCACTTGGTTTTTTCCCTCTTTCTCACATAGTTTTCTCTTCTTCCCCTTAGTTTTTGCTCATTTTTCCTCTGTTTTCTGAACTTACTGTGGAAAATAAATGCTTCCTATATTTCCTTTCAAATCTAAATAAAAATTAAAAAAAAAAGAAAAAAAAAAGGAAACAAATCTTTTTTAAAATAGTGTCGTACGGGAGCACTCCCGTCTACACAACCTCTTTAGGATTCATACACGTGCAAAGAACTTCGCCTTGTATGAGTTCCCCGTCTCAATGACATCCACCATCATTTCCCAAGTCTTTTCCTAAAAGAACAACACTTAGAACTACGTAACCCTAATTTCTTGATAATTCAAGAATACGTAGGAGCAGGATTTCAATTCCTGTCGGGCCCATCTCTCTTATTCCTTTTTGCTGATTTATTCCCTTACTTTCATGTTTCTTTCATAAATGTTCTTTTTTGGTTACTTCCGTGAAAATCAATTTAGACGTGACGTCTTGTTGATTTCCCCCTAGTTTTTTGTTCAAACCTCGCCACAATTCATAGGAAAGGGATACTTAGGACAAGACGTCCCGCTTATCTCTTTCCTATCCCTGTCTTTTTTATTCAAGGATGTATAATTTAGACGTGACGCCTTATTAGCATTCTCTTCCTTTCTCTGTCTCATATTGAAGTTGAGTTTAATTCGGATGAAACGTCCCATTGACCTCTCTTCGACATTCCATGTTTGTAGAGTTCTCTCACTCCATTCTGTCTTTTTTAAAAATAAAAAAAAGATACAACAATAAAATGGAAGAAATAAAATATCTTTTGTAAGGCTATTTATGTTGCGCATTTTCAATCTTGGTACTGTTTTTGGACAGGCGATGTAGGGTGCTAATACCTTCCCTACTCGTAACCGACTCCCGAACTTGAATCTCAATTTTTAACCAGTGCTTTACTGAACCTAGTTTTTTCCAATGTTTTTCCTATGGATAAAAATGTTGGTGGCGACTCCCTGTTTCACACGAGAAAGGTTTTTTTTCTCTCTCGCCGTGCCGTCGCGATCCAGGTTGCGACAGTTAGTAAAATGAAATTCCTTCTAGGTGTATACATAAAATGAAATTTTCTTGGGCGATTGAGAGTTAGTAAAATCATTAATTCTTTTTCATTGTTGAAAACTTTGTTTTTGTTGTATTTTATCTAGAAAATTTCTAATTGAGTGATTCCAAAGCCAAAAGTGCTTAACTTTAAAAATAATAATTAATTATAATAAAATTAAATATTAAATCTTCCCAGAAACAGGTCCTACATGAAAATGCACTAAGGTGCCTAAGTTCATCATTTTAGCTTTCATAAAAACGCATTTAAGGACAAATAACGCATCAGAATTTCTTCAAACCAATTTTCATCATTTGGGTAATTTTCCCATGTCAAAAATTCATGTCTCACACCATAAAATACACATCCAAAATAGTTTGGTCATTTTCTTCTGTTTGCTCATGAAAATACATTTTTATTTTGTTTCTAACTTATTGGGTCCCTTTTTATTCCCTTTCAATTCTAATATTTTATCCATACTTTCATCATTATTTTTCATAAGTTAAATCATCTCAAACAGCCACCATTTCATATTACTTGAAAACTCAAAATTTATCCATATATTCACAAGTTAATTCTATAAATTCGACATACAAAATAATTATCATAAATATGAGTATTTAATTCCATAATTCACAAAATTTTCAGAATCTAATTTTCATCTAAAAATTTCCTTTTTATTAATGAGATTTCAAGGATCAAGCCATGCATGACAATTTTAATTGCTAAGCCACTTTAAGCTAAGAGAAACATAATTTCATGACAATTTCAACAACCAATAAGTAATCTTTTTCAACAATTATCAAGCTGTCTATTTTTTAAAAATTGATTATTTAGCATTACATTTATTTTCCAAGCATCTAAATTCATCCCAACCATGGAAGGAAAGTCACGTTAGTTTTTAAGCTTCAAGGGCCATGAATTTTATGAGTTATCACTTGGGAAAATGAACATGTATGTACAAATCTATAGTAATACAACCATTAAATTTAGAAACTTCACCATTTAAAGTTCACAAAATTTAGAGATCTAAAGCCATGGTACCACACGAGAGAACCCAAATTCTAGCGAAGGATTTTCATGATCAAGACCACAAAATAAAGGTTTTCAAGGGGGGTACCAAGGTGTAAGCTTTTAGGGACATTTACACCTCACCATGCATGTGAAATAAAGGGATTAAAACAAGCCAATACTCCCCCTACCTTAGAGTAGGTTCGGTCAAGAGAAGAAGGCACACTAAGAGCTTTACGACTTGTCTTTAAGGTTACCACAAGTTGTAGCACTAAAAGAAAAAAAGTAGGTGGAGGCTTGGTGGATGGGAATGACTTGAGGATGATGAGAAGGAGGAGGAAATGTTGTTGTTTTTGGAAGATTTAATAAGATGATGAAGTGTTTGGTAAGTGTTATCATATGTATAAAAACTAAGAGGGGTGGTGGAGTGGTTTAAGCTTGATGTTATTGGGAAAATGCTGATGGTTAACGTGAACGGAGAAGATGGAGGAAGGGAAGAAGCTTGCTAGAATTTGTTCTTGGTAGCTTAGAGAAATAAAACTAAGAGAGCAATGTGTAGTCTAGAAAGGATGGAAAATTTACATGCATCCCTTGTTGGCTAAAGAAGCTTCCACGACCAAGAGAGAAGAGAGGAGAGATATCAAGCTCTCTCATGCTTGGCTAGGTGTTAAGTGTAGCTAATGGAGTGTGAAGGAAGGAGTTACCAAGAGCTAGGCAAGTGTCCAAGACTTGGTGCAATGTAATTGGTCCATTTTCATGCAAAGTTGATGTGTCAACAACAGGTCCAACAACTTGTTCATCTTTTAAGGGGTGTTATGGGCTGAATTAGAAAAAATGATAAACATGAAAATTTTAGATCTTTGTCTTATATTTAAAACAATAAATGGCACGTAAAAATCTATTATCAGATGATGGAGATATGGACATTTTACAAAAAATGTTCAGTGTTGTTGCGGGATTTAAGTTTCTTACAAGAAATAATTTTCTGGGCCAAATTTGTGAGGAATTAGCCTTCATGCCCTGCATCAAAATTGTAGGGAATTATGTAGAAAATTTTGGCAAAAGAATTATTCGATTTCATGGTCATATAAGTGAGAAACGCGGAAAACACTAGACATAGTACAACTGCCACCAAGAAAATGTGAATCAGTGTTGTATTTTAAATTATGGGATTTATTGAGCAAGAATGAGCTTTCGTGGTCAACATTAAAGTTGTAGATAATTTTGATACAAAAATTTTAGGACAAAGACTCATTTTTAATACAAAAAATACAGAGAATTGATCATGCAACACATTTCTAAGCGTTAAATCACTTTAGCGTGATCAAATCTCTTTAGCGTTCACTCTTCTAAAGAATTTAGAATTTAGGATCTCTTTAGCGTTCACTCTTTTAACTAACTACTATTTTGTCCAGCAGTAGTTACAATTTTTTTTAGTTATTTAAACTCATTTAAAATATGTTAGATCTCCCAAAGAAAATTGCCAACATCATAAGCCACCATATAAAACCAAAATTTACCATGTTTAGACAATTATATCACATGCATATATATTCACAACAAAAATTTTGCAACAATCAAAATTCATAAGTTAGTAACTTCATAATTAAATTTTTGAAACTCAAAGAATTTAATAAATTCATGGTGTAGCCATGATACCACTTAAAGATCTCACTTTTTCTAAGAAATTTTCAAGATTTAAACCATGAAAACAAAGATCTTTAAGGAGATACCAAGGTATAAATGCTAAGGGACTTTTATACCTCACCATGAATGTGTCATTTTATGAATTTAAACAAGCTAGTTACTCCCCCCTTACCATAAAATTTTTTTCCTCCAAGAAAGATGACAAGGGCTTCAAGTGTTTGCTCTTAGAACTTCATGGCTTGCTTTATCAAGGAGAAGCAAAATGGAGGCTTGGAGGGTGATGGATCACGTAAATATAATGGTGGAAAGAAGAAGAAAATGTTGATGTTTCGTGGTGATTTTAAGAAGAAGGTTTGATGATTGGAAGGTAGTATCTTGTTTATGGAGGCTAGAAAGGATGAAAGAGCAACTTAAGCTTGGTGAGGGAGGATGGATGATGTTGTTTTAGCATGAATGAAGAGAAGAAGAAAGGATCATGTTGCTGGAAAATGTTTCTAAGTTAGAGAAAATGAAAAAGAAAAGAGAGCCATGCATAGTTTTGCCAAAGTGACAACCTTTGCATGGAACTCCTTGTTGGACAAGGAGTTCCCACGACCAAGGGAGAGTGTGATAGGTGTCAAGATGGATTCATGCACTTGATAGGTGTCACATGCAGCTGGTAGTGTGGTGGAGAAAGACCTTGCATGGCTTTGGCAAGAGGCAAGGTGGTGGTGTAACATGATTGGTTAATTTCCATGCAAAATTGATGTGTCAAGTGCAGGTGTAGTCACTTACTCGTGGATTTAAGGGCCTTTCTGGGCCAAATTTGAAAATGGTCCATTTTAGATATTTTTGTTATCTTTAATTTGGTATATGGCATAAAAATTTTCATTAAGAAATAAGGGAGTTATGGCCCAAATAAAAAAGTAGTGCAAGGCAACCCCCTCCCTAGCTCAAGTGGTTAAGAGCATTTAAAGGTCACCTAGAATAGCAGGGTTCGACCCCTTCCTCCTCCCTTCCCCAGACCCAAAAAAAAGTAGTGCAAGGCTGTGACGGGATTATTGTTCCTTGCAAAGATTAATTTTCTGGGCAAAACTGGTGGAGATTTAGGCTTCGTGTTCTTCATCAAAGTTATAGATAATTGAGTTAAGAAAATTATGGCAAAAGCATGGTTCGATTTCATGGTCATACGTGGGAGAAACGCCAAAAATATTGAACATAATGCAAGCTGCTATTAGAAAAACATGAATCAGTGTGGTATTTTAAATTCTGGGATTTATAGGGTAAAAATTGGCCTTCATAGTCAACATCAAAGTTGTAGATAAATTTGATACGGATATTTTGGGACAAGAATGACTTCAATCTAACAACAGGAGAGGAAATATCGCCTAAAATATGTACAGATACGTATTTCTGCTTACCCGGGTAACTTAAAATCAAAGTTTTTGGGCTTGGGTGGTTGGAAACGGGTATCGGGCTCTTCGTAAACCGGGGGAGTTATGTAGTTTTAATAACTTGAACAAAAATACTTTAAATATTTCTATTAGATTTCTAACGTTCTAATTGATAAATCTCTATTATTATAAGTATTAGCAAACACATTATTATTACTATCCTAATCGTCTTTATTTCTCACATAATTAAAGTAAGGGTATTCACCTTATATTCATAAAATCTCCTAAATATAACTCAGCCATCACGCACAAGCTAATTGGTCGTAGTCCAATCATTAATACACATAAAATTATCATGCAATCAAGACAATTGACCTTAAAGACCTAACACATAAAAATGAGGGATGTTACACATACTCTATCATACATCATCATCATATTTGCCAAACTAACATCCAATCAACAACAAGAATCAATCTCATTTACTTTCACATATAAGAGGTAGAATATCCATTCAAGGAAAATATGCAATTGCACACCAACATAAATATATATTATCAATAAACATTGCACATGCATTTAAAAGATATACTCCTCTCCTGCCTCAAGAGAAGTATTCCGTGGAGTTAGATGGTTGTACCTCGTTTAAGTGATCAATTCCTACATTAAATGAATGTAAAACCACATTAACACCAACTAAAATCATTTTGATGTTAATGATTATGTCTATCATATACACAATATTACATTAGGCTTATACCATTTCTATCTTTAAGGTTTTGGAACTTTGTTTCCGTTTTCAATTTTTTCCAACACTTTAAAGGCCTAGAACTTGGCCTATAATTTGCCAAAGGTTCAACAGTTATTCATTAAGCTTCTCTAATATTTTAAATAATTTTTCCATATTATTATAATTTACTTAAAGAAACTAACAAGCCTTTCACTACAAAACCTCAAACTTTGTTCCTTAATAACTAAAATCACTCAACCTCTTTAATAATTGTCCCAGTGTCATTTTGACTTATCCAACTCATAAAAAAATTATCATTCAATCAACACATGATTCATATGCAAAGCCTCTTGAAATACCAAGTCTTTTCCTCTTAAATAATTACTTAATCCTTACTAACATACTAATTAAATTCCATAAATGTTATTTCACCCAAAACGATAATTTCCATACTCGTTATAGCTTGTTCTTAACCTTCAACATCATGTTTCCTTTACTTATTAAATACTAACTCTCTATTCATTCAACCATAATTATTTCTAACCATAAATAATTGTCATACCACTTTCAATAACTCATTTTTAGTTACTAATATCATGCCTAAGGTAAACGGTACCTTTTGCTTTAAAATAACAACTTGGGTCCTTTAGCAAATCAACATAATATAATTACTAACCACTTCCAATAACATTTCCTAAACTCAATAATTATTCTTTTAGGTTCTAATATGCTCCAACAAGGTTTTCTAAACTAGCAATACACTTATTTCTTATCAATCCTTTATACCCTTCATTTAATTCACCATAAATACTACACTTTTCAATCAATAATTATCTAACAACCATTATAAATACTAAACCTCATCCAACAATAATTTCCAAGTTCACTAACAAAGTCAATACATTTATGGAATCATTTATGCCACTTTGTCACCATTTCCTACTTCAAGAAGCAATTAAAACCTATTAACAACTTCATGTTTCTTGCCAACAATCACCGAATCAATTTTAAAACATTGCTCAAAGTCTCATAATTATTGTAAAACCATTTATAAACCATTCAAAGTCTAAAATAAAATTTTTCCTTAACTTAAAGTAAGCATCCAATTCCAATTTTACATTTAATTCAACTTCAACAACCAATTCAAATAAATTTCAAGTCCCTAACAATATTCAAACAACAAATAGCAAATCCTAATGGTCATCTAGCCTAGGGTTTGGTTGCACATGTATTTATTCATTAAAATAACACCTAATCTTTCATATAATGCTTTAACAACCTTAAAGCGACAACTAGAAACCATTAAATGTCAAAAACACCAACCTTTTTTCCAAGCTATATCCAAAAAATGAAAATGGAAGGTGGGAGGAGAAGATAAAAGTAAATATTCTTCAATACTCCATTAAAGCTTCATGAATCATGGCTTAGATATTGATTTTGCAAGAGAATGGAGTAATAGAGGTGTGGTTTAGTTTTTGGCCAAGTGAAGGAGGAAGAAGTTGAAAAGGATAAGATTGGAGTAGGAGAATAAGAAGTTCACAAAAATAGGAAAAGAGAAAGAAGGAAAAGTGGAAAATTTGGCTTATTACCCAATGGTTAATGCTTTCACTTTTTGTTTTTACCCATAAGTCAACCAAACCCCTTTATCTAATGGGCAAAAAAGAGTGTAAAGAGAGAGGAAAAATGTCACGACAATGTGAGGAGGAGAATCGGGATTTTATATTTTTCTTAAATTCTATTTTGTTCGTAATTTCACCGTTTATTAACATACGTCGTGCATGAATAAATATCTTCTTAACACCAAAAAATTATTTTGAACATAGCATCATAACCACAATAAATTCCTTATTATTTTAGACCCATCAAATGCCTAAAATTATTTAACGGGTCCCACACCTTCCATTAAATCATCTAGTTTTAGGAAATTTTTAATTTACTGATAAATCGTAATTAATACAATATTGATTTTCCTATGTGTTTTGGATATCAAATAATTAATTACTATTATCTAATAATTCATTTTCTAGATTTTTGGGATGTTACAAACAACACTAGCGTTTACACGCCCATAGAGACGTGGAGACGCGCGGGAACTTGAAGTACGACCATGACGTAACCTTTTCCATGCATATGGGGGTGGTTTGGGCGTGAGGGGCACCGTCCTCAAGCGTATGAATGCGTGCAAGAGGAACAGAGGAGGGGACCAAGGCCATTCCACCTGCGTGGGAATGCCTACCTTAGGCTATAGACACCCAACATAAGAGAATGAGATAGAGTCTGGGCGTAGGAATGCCTAGACCAGTGTATATACACCCACACCAATACCTGAATTTTCCAACTTTGCATTTTATTCCCTGCACACACTTTTCTAATTCTAGGGTGCCTAAATCCTTCATTTTTAATTGGATTACTATCAAATTTCATGGACTACACATTTTTGACCTTTTGGATCTATTAGCCAAGTCAGTTCACCAAAATTTGATTATTTGAGCAAGATATGTGAATAAATGCATTTTGGTAGCTTTAAGCACAAGTTGATACTCCAATATGATGTCAAACACTTGAATCAAAAATCTAAACATACACACAACTTTCATGCATCTATTTTAGAAGGAAAAACCAGTTTAGAGAATCTGGTTCACTCATTACTGTGACTTGGCATATCAAGTTCCTCACTCAAGGCACCTTATAGCTACACAATATTACACTTACATCCACTTAATTGCAACCCAACATAAGAATCAGACAAAACACAATCCAAACCTACCTATATGATTAAGATCCTATCAAGATACACATGACACAAATCCAAAATGCACCTAACCTATTAATACCCTGACATCCAATCTCTGTCCATATTATAATTCATCAAATACATCTTATTTTTATACAATTTAAGTAATTAAATAACCTGCTCATGACATTCATACATATGCTGTAGTAGTACACATATATGATTCCACCATATAAACCAAATCACAATGCTTTAGACTTGCCCATAAGATAGATATTTAACAACATGCTCATATGTGATTTAACATAAAGTTTATCAACCAATAATCCGTCAAATATGTGTATCATTATATCTCATTCTACACCCTACAACTACCGTGACATAATCAATTCCAATAATTGTAATAACCTGCTCACACATTTAGATTGTCATTCCATAATTGGCTCTGTGCCAATTCATCAAAGTATATTGCAAATCCCTATTTAATAGTGTCAACAATATACACCAACATCATTATTTAACCTTAGGCCATCAAAATGCACATAGACTCAGGTTTCATCAAATTACGATTTAAAAGTCATTCATATCACAAAAGTTATGCATATCACCATTAAGGATATCTAAAACAACCATAGTTGCCTTATATATGTATATATAACTATATAGAAATATGAACACACATATGCAATCAAAAGTGTATCCACTATGGCTATACAACGCGCTTCCAACTCTGGATCATTGGGTAAATTCATTTCCATGGACATTCACTACAACAACCATAATTTATAAGGGTGAGTACAATCCAAATAAATAAATAGAAATTTAATAAACCATTGGTTCACATATAATATAGTACTTATCAATCATACAAATAAATACATCATGATAATTTTCCATTAACATCCATCAACTAGAAACTACATTGGAACTTGAAATACAATGAGGATATACCATGACTTTGTAAATCTCTCTTTATGCATAAAAACCATAAAATACGGATCCGACTTATCAATATAGAGCAAGTGCCAAGATAACCCTCTTAGTGAATCATAGCACTATAATCGAGGGGCATCTAGGTAACCACACAGTGAACCATAACACTATAAGTGGTGGTACCCGAGGACTACTAGTGAACCATAGCACCATAATTGGTAACCTCAAAAGCAATATGCTACAGGCTGCATAGTGAACCATAACACTATAACGTGACAGCCTCTTCAGCAAACCATAGTGTTGGAAATGCATATAATGGTATGAAGTGAAACTCCATGTTTAAAAATGTGAACCATAGCGTAATACAATATATATATATATATATATCATCCTCAAGCCACCACACAATTAAAATTATCATATATAATTCATCGCACGACATGGATTCCAATATGACAATAGAAAACAACATGATTATATATAACCATCATCATCATTAGAACTACATAACTCTAAACAATTCATAATTACAAGTAAAAATTATAGGTATAAGGCTTTTAAACTAAATAAAGGAACCCAGACTTTAAATTCTCATTTATCTCTTGAATTGTAAACCCCCCGTACGTATGAAACGTACCTGGAATTAATCCGTTTTATGATTCAAGCCTTCGACTGCTAATCCGGTAAGTGCTAAAGTCCTAAATCCATGTACCTGACACTTTAAAACATATTTCAAAACTTCTAAACACTAATACCAAATTTATAAAGCTTTTTAAACATGTTTTCGAGTTGTCGAAATTTACCAGAATCAAATGACACACCGATCCTTATTCTGATTACCTTCGGGGCAGCGATATAGCTTAGTCAAAATTCCTAGAAATATGAATTAATTATTTTTAATGACTCATACATCATTCTTGTGATAATTTGAACCTAATTCAGCGGTCCTACATAGATTCAAGATAATACAACTTACTAAAAATGTGATTTCCTTTATTGACAACCCTCCGATAGCCTCTGTTGCTTGAAATTCACACGGCCAACCTTCTAAATGACTTTGAAACTCCTACCTCAAAATGATTTCATGAGCATTCAGCCATTTCATAAGATAGGTACATGCCTACACTTGGCCGTAGGTAGCTGATGTAGGCTCTTCATCCACTTTCTTGAAGAGAGATGGATCTAGGGCTCTTTCTCCTTTCTTCGTTCAATGTAAGCTTGAGAACTTCTTTTTCTAGGCAAGGAAACCGAAAAACAAAGCCTAAACTAAAGGGGTGTGATGCAAGGAACAAGAGGAAAGGGAGTGAAATGGAAGAAGAAAAGGATGAATAATGGAGGAAGGTTTGGAAAAGGGGAGAGGAAAGGGTCGGAGGCCACTTCCCAAAGTGTGGAAGATAACTCCACTCACCACCAAGGGAGGGAGAAACCACTTGGATAAGAGCTTGAGAGAGCTCTCTAATTCTAAAGAGAAGGAGGAGAATCTCTCACTAGGAAAACACTAAGTGCTCTCAACATCTTGTAAATGAATTAATTGTGCTTGTTTACAAAAGGAGAAGTCCTTATATAGGCCATGGAAATTTTGGCCAAGGACTAGCAAAGTGGGCTTGAGCATGAATCCAAGGCCCATTAAGAGAAAAAGATAAGCAAATGGCCTATACATGGCCCAAAAGGAAAAGTACAAGGCCCTAAAGTGGCCCATTTGACCTTGCAAGGCCCAAATCTATCCTATAAGCCTAGAGAAACTATTTAGAAAGTATATTACAAGTAAAGTACACATAGATCCTCATAGGTTCCTTATTGGGCTTAGGCCCACTAGAAAAGAGAAAAGAGAAAAGGGCTTTATGAATGCTCTCTTTGGCCCTTGTGAGGGGACCTCTATATGCTTCAAGTCCTTTCTCTAATGTAGTGTGAGGGTCTTCCTTGGGTATGTCCATATTATGCTCCCCCTCTTCAAAAGGATTTGTCCTCAAATCAAAGGCATCATCCTCATCATCTATATCAAAGGGAGACAAATCAGTTATATTGAAAGAAGTACTCACACCATAATCTCCTGGTAGATCTAGGACATAAGCATTATTATTAATTTTGTTGAGAATTTGGAAAGGCCCATCACCTTTAGGGTTGAGTTTGGATTTTCTCAAGTTAGGAAAGCGTTCCTTTCGAAGGTGTAACCATACCCAATCTCCAACCTCAAAGGTGATCTCCTTTCTTTGTTTATTTACACAACGAGCATAATGTTCATTTTTAGTTTGTATTTGGTGTCTAACATTCTCATGAAAATCTTTGATAAATTGGGCCTTTGCCTCTCCATCCATATGAAGGACAGAGTCAGAAACCTCAATGGGCAAAAGGTCCAAGGGTGTGAGAGGGTTAAAACCATATACAACCTCAAATGGACTATGCTTGGTTATGGAGTGTTGTACCCTATTATATGCAAACTCAATGTGGGGTAAACACTCATCCCGTGATTTTACATTTTTGTGTACTAAGACCCTAAGAAGTTGAGAGAGGGTGCTGTTTACTACCTCTGTTTGGCCATCTGTTTGAGGATGACAAGTTGTGGAAAAGAGGAGTTGTGTTCCTAGCCTTGACCAAAGAGTTTTCCAAAAATGGCTTAGGAATTTGGTGTCCCTATCAGAAACAATGGTTTTGGGCACACCATGTAGTCTCACAACCTCTTTAAAGAAGATCTTAGCAATATGACTAGCATCATCAACCTTATGGCAAGGGATGAAGTGAGCTATCTTGCTAAACCTATCCACAACCACAAAGATAGAATCCATTCCCCTTTGGGTCTTAGGCAGGCCTAACACAAAGTCCATTGATATATCAATCCAAGGTGCACTAGGTGTTGGCAAGGGAGTATATAAACCACTAGGTGAAAGTTTTGATTTAGCCTTTCTATATACAATACACCTAGAGCAATGTTTTTGAACATCCTTTTTCATTTTGGGCCAATAAAAGTGTTCATGTAATATAAACAAAGTCTTATCTCTTCCAAAATGGCCCATGAGTCCTCCCTCATGACTCTCCCTAAGTAATAGATCTCTTAAAGAGCTTCTTAGAATACAAAGTCTATTGGCTTTAAAAAGATAGCCATCTAAAATGTAGAAGCCCTTATGAGATGTCGAAGTGGAAGATGAGTTAAAGATGTTTGAAAAATTAAGATCATTTGGGTACAAAGACCTAATTTCATCAAGCCCAATAACTTTGGCTCCTAGAGAGGTAAGTAAAGAATGCCTCCTAGATAAAGCATCAGCCACAGTATTGGTTTTGCCATTCTTATACTTGATGACATAAGGAAATTGTTCCAAATACTCAACCCACTTAGCATGTCTTTTGTTTAACTTATGTTGCCCTTTTATGAATTTTAAAGATTGGTGATCACTATGTATCACAAACTCTTTTGGGATTAAGTAGTGCTCCCAAGTTTGTAGGGCTCTCTATGTAGGGTAGTTAATATTGGCCCCATTAAGTTTTTCACTAAAGAAAGCAATGGGGTGACCTTCTTGTAAAAGCATAGCTCCTATGCCCACCTTTGAAGCATCACACTCAAGCTCAAAGGTTTTAGAAAAATTTGGAAGTTTTAAAATTAGAGCATGAGTGAGCCTATCTATGAGATCTTGAAAGGCTTTTTCTTGCCTAGGCCCCCACACAAAAGAAACATTCTTTTTAACCAACTCATTTAGAGGGGAGGCTAAGGTTGAAAAATCTTTCACAAATCTCCTATAGAAACTTGCGAGACCATGGAAACTTCTTATTTCACTCACATTTCTAGGTGTAGGCCAATCTTGGATTGCCTTAACCTTAGAGTGATCTACCTCAACACCTTTAGAACTAACTACAAAACCAAGAAAGACAATGGTATCCATGCCAAAAGAACATTTTTCAAAGTTAGCATAAAGATTGTTTGTTCTTAAGGCAAGCATAACTTGTCTTAGGTGGATTAGATGAGATGCCATGGACTTTGAATACACAAGAATGTCATCAAAGTATACCACAACAAAATGCCCTATGAAATCCCTTAAAACATGGTTCATAAGTCTCATAAAGGTACTTGGTGCATTAGTTAGGCCAAAAGGCATCACTAACCACTCATAAAGGCCAAGCTTGGTTTTAAAAGCGGCTTTCCATTCATGTCCTTCTTTTATTCTAATTTGGTGGTATCCACTTTTAAGATCAATCTTGGAGAAGATTGTAGATCCACTAAGATCATCTAACATGTCATCAAGCCTAGGTATGGGATGCCTATACTTGATGGTGATGTTATTAATGGCTCTACAATCCGTACACATTCTCTATGAACCATCTTTCTTGGGTACAAGTAAAACCGGTAATGCGCAAGGGCTTAAACTTTCTCTAATCCAACCTTTGGAAAGTAGTTCATTCACTTGATTTTCTATTTCTAAACTATCCTTAGGGTTGCATCTATAGGCAGGTCTATTTGGCAAACTAGCCCCAGGAATAAGGTCTATTTGATGCTCAATGCCTCTAATAGGAGGTAACCCTTTTGGAATGTCTTTTGGGAAGAGGTCTTTAAATTCTTGTAAGATATTTTGGATCCCTTTGGCAAAAGGGGAGGAGAGGTGCCCATAGAACACAAAGAAGTGTTAGGGATATCTTTTGGATATATGATCAAGCAATGTTTTTGTGAAAACATGGCATGTTTCACATCATATTTAGTTGCGAAGAGATTAGGTTGGGAGTCATTATAGATAATAACTCCTTTCCCTTTATTTTCTTTTTTGTTTTTCTTTGGTTTTTCTAAATTCGTATGGGAAGAAGATCCTAACTCTTTTTCTCTCTTAGCTTTCATTTGGATTTGGTCTTTTGCTACTTGTTGTGGAGTTAGAGGATGTAGTACTATCTTCTTGCCATCTAGTTTAAATGTGAGGGTGTTAGTGAACCCCTCATGAAGGACCTTCCTATCAAATTGCCAAGGCCTTCACAATAGTATATGAGTTGCTTCCATAGGCACTACATTACATTTGACTTCATCTCTATATGTGCCTATGGTGAAATTTATTAGGACTTGCTTATTGACTACCATTTCCCCTTTTTCATTTAACCATTGTAATTTGTAGGGACTTGGGTGATCTATAAGCTCTAATCCCATCTTTTTGACTAGTCTTTGGCTTGCAACATTTGCACAACTCCCACTATCAACAATGAGAGAACATAATTTGTCATTAATGTAACATCTTGTATAAAAAATGTTCTCTCTTTGTGTCATGTCATCGAGTTTTACATGACTACCAAGCAATCTTCTAATCATGTACAACTCACCATCATCCCCTAGAATGTGCTCACTGTCACTGGAATCACTACTAGAGTCATCACTTGAATAGTGAGAATCAGAATTAGACTCTGATTGACTTGAGTAGGTTCCATTAGTTTTTAAAATCATGGTTCTTTTTGTTGGACAGTCCGAAGCAATGTGTCCTCTTCCAAGGCACTTAAAACATTTTATGGAAGAAGATCTAGAGGATTATGGTTTTAATGATGGCTCATGCTTATCATGTTGATTCCTAAAGACTTTGCCATTTTTGTGTAACTCACTTTGGAGTTTAGAGGAGGAAGCGCCCACTTCTCTCTCTCTAGGGTTTCTCTCAAACTTACCCTTATTTTCTACCCATTTTAACTTATAGGCTCTATTGTTATCCCCACTATAGGATTCTCTTTCCTTAAATTGGTTTTCTACTTTGGTGCATTGGTGGAGTAACTCTTCTATATCCACATGTGGAAGAGGTTCTACCCTATTTTTGATGTTCCTATTAAGTCCATATAAGAACCTATGCATTAAGGTTTCTTCATCCTCTTCTAGGTTGGCTCTAATCATGGCTATTTCTAAGGCTTTATAGTAGTCTTCTACACATTTGGAGCCTTGGGTGAGCCTATTAAGCTTTGCTAATAGTTCACCACGATAATAGTTAGGAACATATCTTTTCCTAAGGAGAGCTTTTAAGTCTACCCAATCATCTATGGGAGGGAAGTTGTCTCTTTTTCTCTCTTTACAAATTTGGGTCCACCAAACTAGAGCATAATTTTGGAAAGAAAGAGTTGCAATCCTAACTTTTTTATCATCTTTTATTTGATGAGAGTTGAATATTTGTTCTACCCTCATCTCCCACTCTAAGTAGGCTTCAATGTCACTCTTGCCATTGAATGGGGGAATTTCTAACTTTACTTCTCTTAAGCCTATGTCATCCTTTCTATGGTCATGGTGTCTTCTTTGTCTTGTTTCTTCCTCATTATCATTAATTTTATGTCTTTGATTTCTTTGTTGTCTATGCCTAGTTCTAGGGGGTTCATTATGCTCAAGATTGGTTAGCCTAGCATTAATATTGTTTAAGCTATCCATTATGTTATGAAGCATGGTTTTGTTCTCCCTATCACTAGATGACATCTTTTAATGTTGTCAAAGAAATTTGAGACAAAAACAAAGTATGTATAGACAAGCTAGTCGAGGAAGATGAATGCAATACAAGTGAAAGAAACACTTCAACAATCCTAAAATATCAATACTAGGTTTCTATCCTAAGGGAAAAACAATGTCCTAGGTTGTCTTTAACTAGGTTAGTCCTATGTTGCTTATGTAAATCCTACATTATTCTTAACCTAAATTGATTATGTTTGTCCTAGGATATTACTAGTGATTAACTAACCCTAGACAAGCCTAACCAAATTCGGTTTTAAGAAGTAGTTAACCTAAGAAAATTAGTTCAACTAACTAACTAAGTCTTAACAAACCCTAACTAAAAAGTAGTTAATTAGTTATGGAAGTTGTAACAAAGTCTAACCACTATAACTAACCAACTAATTTGGTTATGTATTAGTTAACCCAACTAACAATTAGTTATGATAACTAGAATTAGTTCTAACCACTAACTAATTAACCTAATTAGTTAAGACACTCAACTAACTACTAACTAACTAACTAATTATAGTTGTAACTTCTAACTAATTCTAACCAATTAACTGAAAGTAGTTAACAATCAAATGTACATGTACTATCCTAATTCAAAATTTACTAAGCAAAAAGGAAAGTTATAATGTCCAAAAATTCCAATGTCCTTGTTGTGTCCAAAATACAAGACAAAATCCTACTACACAAAGCCTAAGAATTGAAAAAATTTGCCTAAGTTCTACTAGTTACAAAGCTTTTGCCTCCTTTACAATTGTCTTCAAAAGTCCTTCTTGATGTATAAGCTCTAACTTTACCTAGCAAAAGAAGACAAGACAACAACTCCAAACAAGATTTGGTTAATAGAAATCACAAAGAAAAAATTTTAAACCTCACTAAAGTGTATCTCTCAAGTGTATGCCTTCTCTTAGAGATTATCAAGCTCAATCAATTTCCACACCAATCTCAAGTGTTTAAATATGCTACCCTCAATTAATGGAGAAATGGAGTGATCTTAGAAGTTTGAAAAGATATAAACTCAAGACAAAACTTTAAGAAGCAAAAATGAAAAACTAAAAAGGCTTAAGAAATAAAAGCTACTCAAATGGATTTTTTTATATGACAAGACTCTAAAAGCAATAAAAGTTCAAAAGAATGAAAGCTAACTTGGAATAGAATTGAATTTGACAAAACAAGACAAACAAGAAAACACATGCAAGAAACAAAGCTTAAAGTACAACCTAGCTTAGAAACTCTAGAGTTGCAAAAAAAAAATAAGCAAGGAAGTCTTAATGAACAAGTCTTAGAAAAGTCAAGTAATGAAACACTTCTCTTTTGGTATTGGCAATTTCAAAATTTTGGTGATAATGTTTGGTGTCTTAAATTCAACTTGGTAATGAGGCTTTCTTTTTAATACTCTTTTTCTCCTTTGGTACTTTTCTTTTCTTTTGATACTTATCTTTTCTTTTGATACTTTTCTTTTCTTTTTTCCTCTCAAGATTTCAAGGTAACAACACCAATCTTATAATTCCAAAACCGAAATGCACAAATGGTACAAACAAATTCAATTAATGCTTCTTGCTTAAGGCAAATTATGCAACCTTCTCCCAAATTGATATATAGGAGGTGACTAATTTTTTTTGACAAGTTTTTGTTTTTGATGCAATCAAGATGAAAAAGGAATGTAAAAGTGATATCCTAATAGTGCAAGTAAAGAAAAATTAAACCTAGAATCAAAGCTAAGATTGGAAACTAACAACCCTAAAAGTTTACTTGACTTTGGAGTATCTTTAATGTGAGACCTCCCAACAACAAGAATGAAACCTTTTTAGGAGCTAATCAAAGTTCTTGAATTGCCCCTTCACCACACGGTTTTGCACAACTAAAAGATGAAGCAAGTAATTTCCTAGAACTCTAGACAAGGTTCCACATGGCACCTAACTAACTTCCTTAATTGGCTCTAACTAACAACTAACAATTAACTAACTTGTAACAACAAACTAACAACCTAACAAACCAAAACTAACATGTGCCAACTCTGAATTTTAGAAGCTAAAACAGAATGCTAACATTACCCAAACGAAAATGACCATACCAGTATGCAAAAATTGAAGCCACAAAAGAAACTAGCACAAAAACTCAAAAGAACTAAAACTTTTTATGATTTTTTTATGCTAACATGGCATTAACAAGACCTATGAATGACTAAGAACCAGAATTCCAACCAGCAAACAGAAGTGAAAACGAAAATTAAAATGGAAGAGAAGAAGAAAAGAACCTCCCAAGGCTCAATGATACCACATGATGTAGGCTCTTCATCCACTTTCTTGAAGAGAGATGGATCTAGGGCTCTTTCTCCTTTCTTCCTTCAATGTAAGCTTGAGAACTTCTACTTCTAGGCAAGGAAACCGAAAACCAAAGCCTAAACTAAAGGAGTGTGACGCAAGGAACAAGAGGAAAGGGAGTGAAATGGAAGAAGAGAAGGATGAACAATGGAGGAAGGTTTGGAAAAGGGGAGAGGAAAGGGTTGGAGGCCACTTCCCAAAGTGGGGAAGATAACTCCACTCACCACCAAGGGAGGGAGAAACCACTTGGATAAGAGCTTGAGAGAGCTCTCTAATTCTAGAGAGAAGGAGGAGAATCTCTCACTAGGAAAACACTAAGTGCTCTCAACATCTTGCAAATGAATTAATTGTGCTTGTTTACAAAAGGAGAAGTTCTTATATAGGCCATGGAAATTTTGGCCAAGGACTAGCAAAGTGGGCTTGAGCATGAATCCAAGGCCCATTAAGAGAAAAAGATAAGCAAATGGCCTATACATGGCCCAAAAGGAAAAGTACAAGGCCCTAAAGTGGCCCATTTGACCTTGCAAGGCCCAAATCTATCCTATAAGCCTAGAGAAACTATTTAGAAAGTATATTACAAGTAAAGTACACATAGATCCTCATAGGTTTCTTATTGGGCTTAGGCCCACTAGAAGAGAGAAAAGAGAAAAGGGCTTTATGAATGCTCTCTTTGGCCCTTTTGGTTTTGGCCCTTGTGAGGGGACCTCTATATGCTTCAAGTCCTTTCTCTAATGTAGTGTGAGGGTCTTCCTTGGGTATGTCCACATTAGTAGCAATTAAGAGAGGGAAAAGGGGTTCTCACCTTTCAAACGTCAAGAACTAACTCCTAAGCTTAACAAACGCCAACAACAGCCATAGGGTGATCACGGTTTCAGCCTAGGAGAAGAATAGGAATCAAAGTTGTCACATGTAAAAGGGGAAATTCATAAGGAAGATGGAAGAAATGGCAAAATCAGTACATGCACCTACCTTTGATGGTCTTGCAAAATTTGATGAAGATATATGGAGGAAGAAATGGCAAGGTGGAAGAGGATGGATTGAAGAAGAATAGAAGAGTACGGTTCTGCCAAAATGGAAACAACAAGCGTGAAGGAAAGAAGGAGGTGAAGTGAATTTTTAATAATACTAATTATAAATTTTTCAACCATAGGTTAAATTTGTAATTATAAGAAATTAATCTTTATGCCTAATATTAAGATTAAGGATATTACAAAATTAGTCATTCTTTCCTTCACAAAAGTTGTAGTTATTTGAGCTACGGTGGTGTATCCACTAGATTCACCTCAATCGAGGTTTTGTAACTTAAGTTATGCGTGAAGTACTCTAGCATATCCTTGTTGGAATTTTCCTATGGGGTAGGTTTGCATAATGCTACACTAGGAATTCTCTATATGAAATTAGCTCTTTTTTCCTTCATCAAAGTTGTAGGTATCTAAGTTGTGTATCCACTGAATTCATCTCGAACAGAGTTCTGTGGCTCAAGTTATACGTAAAACACTAAATCTTGTGCCCAAAAACAAAAAAAAAAAAACTCTAAAATTAAAGGGCTTTCTTTCGAGTTTATTATTTGAATTTATATGTCACACTTTGCCTACCCTAATTTTTAAAAACCCTTTTACTATTTTTAATTGATAATATTTTTATGAGACAAAATTATATATATATATATATATATATATATATATATATATATATATATATATATATATATATCACTTGTTTTTATAGAGGCTTCAAATAGTTTTTTAAAAAAAATTATATAACCTAAAGAGTGTGGTTAAGTGGAAGAGCCTTATTTCCTCTACCAAATATACATAGTTCAATAAATTATTTTATTTTGACAATTTTATTATCATAATTCATTACTAAATAAGGCTTATGATGATAAACATTAATTTGATCGATGGTAACGCCAAAATTATAGGACAAACAATAGGCCCTAGGCCCTTTCAAATTGCTTCAATTTACTGTGTATTTTATATGAAAAAAATATTTCAAATTGCAGTTTGATAAAGAATAACGTTGTTGCGTCAAACATTCTTTTGCGAAGAACGAAAACTAGGAAGAAACCTTATTAAATAATAAATTTTGAAAAAAAACACAACATATATAATATGATATACTGATACAGGATAATTAGTACGTAGACACCTATAAAGAATAGTTAACATGACATATTATTAATGAGAGAAAATATTAATCAAATAGAGTATTATTGGTCTAGTGTTGATTTTTTTTGTTCAGGGTCCAGTGTTGAAGAGTTTGGATAATTTGACCATGCATCACGTTCAACTAATAAATCCCTTAACTCAATAGATATTAAGAATTTTTTTGAGTAAATAGAAACAAAAAATAGGGTGGAACAGATTTACAATATATTTATGTTCAACTAAATCATAATTTATTTGAAATGAAAGAGTTTAAATCTTGAAGATTTTAATTTAGAACATATAAAATTACAGTAGAATAGAATTTTTTTTTATTTCCATATAAAATCGGTTGAGGTAACTCAAGTGATGCGTGGTAGGAAGTATAACTTTTAATTATTTTTTAAGAATGTTTTTATCTGGACAATTGATGATTTACAGATAAATTAATTCTCATGAATTATTTATCAGTTATTTTTTTGGTAATTTTTTTAAAAAGATTCCCATATTCTGTTGCCTAGTAAATTTAGACATGAACTACGAGTAACGAATCCCAAATTTTACAATTCCCTCTTAAATTTCATACAGTATCCTAAAATTGTAAATCATACACGTTTTAAGCTTTTTGAAAATCTTATTAATTTATTAAAAAATATTTTTTTGATAACTCCCATCAAATATGAACAAACTTTCTTTTCAACTAACATTCAAGACAAGGAAAGATATATCTCCACCAAAACACTGGATGGTAAGGGACCCCCATTTAAATCATTAGATTGAGTTGGTTGAATAACCATTTTTTTAACAAATATTTTTTAAAACTTTCATCACTTCTCTTTATTTTTTAATTTTATTACCATTAAAATACATTTTTCATACTCTTTCCCTTACACACATCAGATATTTCATTCAAAATTTCAAACACATCTTTCTTCTTAAATTCCCCTTATGTATTGTGCTTTTCTTCTCTCTTAAATATCTAAAGTAAATAAATAAGAGTAGAATATAGATAAAGAACCTAAAAAATCAAAAGTGATAATTTATCTAAAGCCTCACATTAACTTTACTAATTACCTCATTGATTAAGAAGAATTTTATAATTTGATAACAAAATAAATGATGATTGTAAATATATTTGATCGAATCAATACATTCCAAACAAACAATAAACTAAATGCAAACTTTAAAATTTTTAAACCATAAAATTCTTACAAGAATAAGAGTGTTTGAGAAACATTTTTCAGAGTAGGAAATGCGTACCCAGACAAAAACAAAAGACTTCGTGTAACACATCCGTTTCTAACGTGTCAGGTATATTATTGATTCCTTCTAACATGCATCATGAAATACTCCAAATCTCATACGAAATATGACATTATGTAGGATGGTATGAATTTGTTTGGGAAACTTGATCAACTACATTAGTCAATATTAAAATTATGAAATATTACAACTGTAAAGACAATAGATTCATAAACTTTTGTTACTTTTTGTGAACACTATTTTTTATTATTTCTTTTCTTTTCTGATTATAATTTTTATTATTATTATCCTTATTATTTTTTTTAAAAAAAAACTACTCATCATCATCACCATGCTGAAGTGACCATGTACAGTGTCAATGGAGAGGGGCTTTAGGACGCAGATTTGATCAGAGATTGTGTAGGATTGAGTTTGGATTTGTAGGCAAAAATGGAAAGATTTGATTCACAAAAATGGAATGCCAGATTTAATAAAAACCAGACCAACACAATAACAGAGATCACTCCTCTCTGGAAAAATCAAGAAAACCTCTCCCTCTCCTCTCTCTGTTCCAACAGCAAGCAAAAAACCAAAAATCAACAACCCATTCTCTTCATCACCCACATTCTACCAGTAACAAAAAACCAAAAATCCCTCTCATCTCCTCCACCAACAACATTCAACAATCATAAACCCAAAAATAAACAACCCAAACAGCAACATTATCACCAATAAACAGAAACAACAAAAAAGAGGAGAAGAACAGCCCCACCATCGGAACCTCCGTCGAGCCGTCAGCCATAACAACCCCAATGCCGGCCTTCGAGCTCCACGTGTCGGATCTGGCCCTTCCTCGCACGACCGGCCCGATCCCGACCTCCAGCGCCGGTCCGAGACCCTTTCGCCGCCAGCCGCCGCCCCTCTCTTTCTTCGTCCGGTCTACTCTCTTTCTCTCCCTCTCGGTCTCTCTCCTCTCTTTCTCTCTCCCAAAACTTCCCTTTCTCCCTCTGTTGTTTCCGCCGCCCTCTCCTCCTTCTCTCTTTCTCTTATTTCCTTTCCATTTTTTTTTTTGGTTTACAGATTGGACCAAGAGAGGCCTAAGACCAATATAGGAAAAACAGCCACCACAACTTGGGAGAGAAAGCCACTAACATGAAAGCCCAATACTTGCTCCCAATTCATCTGCACTCCAGAATACTGCACGCTGCACGGATCATCTTCCTCGCACCTGAGCTAGGGCCGAGTACCTAATTAAGTCAGTACTGACCTTGGAACGATGAAGATAAGGCACAACGACTTCAAAGAACTCACAACGCCATCGTGTCTTCACTTGGGGGGATCCATCTGCGATCCTGGACCAGAATTCTTCTCAGGCTATTAGGCGGATTTCGCCACCATAGCCTTCTTAAGTTTGTTTGGTTTTTAGGCCTCAAAGGCCCATTTCACCTCTTTTCTTCTTTTTTTATCTTAACCTTTTCTTTCAAATAACGGGCTTTAGCTTTTCTAAAGCCCACTAATCTTAGGACTTGCTTTTTTTTTACTTTCTTTAAAATATAATAATAAATAGCTTATAGAAGACAAAAAATATTTAAAGATATATTTTAGAATAAAAAAGGATAAATAGTTTTAGGTTTCTACTAAAATATTTTTCTTGTAAATTCCCTTCCCTTAAAAAATATAATAATGATAAAGTAAATAACTTTTTTTATTTTGTACTAAAATGTTAAACTTTAATTTTTTTTAAGAAAAATACAAAAATGAGTAGTTTAATATATGCTTTTATTAAAAAATATATTAAAGTTTAAATACCCCTTCTTAAAAGAATTTTAGAAAAGAGGAAATTGTTTCTATGCTAACTTTAAATTAAGAAATATTAAAATCTAATACCCCTTTTAGGATAAAATTAACCACTTATATAAATATTTTCTTCTAAAATAATGAATGTCACAAGATCTTATAAGCAATGTCGTGCAAAATTACTTTTGCCTACATTTGCGATATAAGACTTTGAAGGTTTATGCACGTGCGAACTACTTCGCCTTGTACTTCTCCTTCCTCATAAATTTTCTTTCATTATTAAAAATCAAATCAATTAAAATAGCTTCAAATATATTTTAAGTATTTTCTCGAAGTTAATCACAAAGAACTACGTAACCCTGATTTCTTGAAAGCTCGAGAATACGTAGGAGCGGGAATTAGTTCCTGTCGGGCCCATTGTCTCTTGTTTAATTTCTATGTCTTTGTCATTATCTCAATCAATTTTATCTATTTAATATTTTATTTTAAAAAATAGTAATTTCTTTAAAATGAGGTTAATTTAGACGCGACGTCTTGTTAATCTCATGTTTTTAATATTTTATTTAACATAGTAATTTCTTTAAAATGAAGTTAATTTAGACGCGACGTCTTGTTAATCTCATGTTTTTAATATTTTATTTAAAATAGTGTTTTCTTTAAATGAGGTTAATTTAGATGCGACGTCTTGTTAATCTTATATTTTTAATATTTTATTTAAAATACTATCTTCTTAAAAATGAGGTTAATTTAGACAAGACGTTCTGTTGGCCTTTGATCTTTATTTTGTTTTGTTTCTTAACTATTTTTTTCACTGTTTAGTTACATCATCAATTTAAGATTAATTTGGACGAGACGTCCTGTTGATCTTATCTCGAAGACTTCGTTGTCAACGTTTCTGGTTTCCTTCTTGAGAAGTTAAACTAATTTTTAGGCTATTTAATATGTGCGTAATTAATTTGAGGTAACCATTTTATAATGGACAGTGTGAGAGGCTAATACCTTCCTCACCTGTAATTAGACTTCCAAACTTGGAATTTTATTTTTGTGACCAGTGCTTTAACAAAAGGTTTTTCTGATATTTTATCCTTAAAAATATTGGTGGCGACTCCTTATTTTTTGAAAGGATTTTGAAACAGTTTAATAGTTTTAAGGGTCGGCCTCCCGCCGCGATCCTGGTCGCCACAGATGGTGACTCCACTGGGGACTTTGAGAGTCAAGCCTACCAAATTAATTGCGCATATTTATTTAGCCTCTAATTGTTTGAATTCCTTTTTGTCGTTTGTTTTTCGTCGATGTTTTCTATGTCATTTGCTTTTTGTCGATGTTTGTATGTAATCGTTGCATTGTTGTTGTCATTTATTTTCGGGCGATGTATACATGTCATTGAACCCTAGGGTAGACGACTTTATCTTATTTACTTTATGTTTGTTCTTTGTGAAAGATGGTAAGGTAAAGGTATTGGAAGTCCCTTCCACACACTACACTCATAATTCGCACACACTTTCGAGCGGGGCCCTATACCCGGGTTCAAATGAAGCTTAAGATTAGGGGAGGTTGGTAGCGGTGTCATTTGGGATGTATGTCCTGTCTGGCTATCGTGAGAACCTCAGCTAGAGTTCGACTTATTTGTGGTATCCCACACCTAGTAGACTTCCTACTGTTGTGGTCAACATCATGAGTAAGATCTTGGCTCTAGTGACCTTTAGACAATAGTGCAAGCCACCTATTGCAAGGTATCACTATTAGATAAACCTTAGAACCGATAAGAGGCCTTCAGAAAAACCTGACTTAAGGCACAAAGGGGCAGACTTTTCCTTTCCTCATTCTCACTCTCCCTTTTAATCCAAATTGTTAGACAACTTACCCATTTAAAGGATTGCTTTTGCAACAAATGACATTTCTAAAACTAGTGATCCTTTAATGAGCAAGCAGTCCTTTCCTTTTTCATTTAAGTCTTTGGGTCTTGAGTTATGGATTTTTCGAGTCATCAGAGATAAAAAAAGGAAAAATAAAAGGTAAGAAAAAACAAAAACATCCAAAAGTCAAAAGAGGACAAGACCAAAAAGTCAAAAAAAACAAAAAGAGTTGATGACGATCAGAAAGTCTGTAACCCATATGGCTCTCGGTTTATCACAGGTTTTGTCAATCATTACCCCTGATCATAAAAACATTTTCTAAAGTTACTAAGGGGGGTAGTGATTTACAAAACATATCGTTTCCCGAGGACTAACTTCCTTTTTCTTTCTGTTCTCGCAGGAAGCTATTCGGAGCTAGGCGAGTACCTTCGAGTGAAATATGGAAATTAAAATGGGGTCAGGTAGTTGTGGTACAAGTGTAAGGAATTGAGGAAGCTACTACACGTTAAGGCTAAAAAGGTCGACACAACTAGCTTACAAGCACTCAGTAAGAAGTTGAATTTGACTCAAAGGATGGCTTTCGTAAGGAAATATGGGAATATTTTGAAGTTGTTGGAGGTTGAGGTACAAGTTAAGGTGATCACGCATTGACTCAATTTTATGACCTACCTCTTCGTTGTTTTACATTTTGGGATTTTCAGTTAGCTCCATCTATTAAGGAATTTGAGCCGATCTTGGGGATGCCTCTAGAAGGACAAATGCCTTACCGACAACTTGAGCATCAAGCAAATATCACTTCTGTTGCCCATGTCCTAAAAATCAGCCCAGAGGTGTTGAAGGGGGCACAGCTAAGCAGAAATCAGACCCCGGGGTTCACTCGGGAATACCTTGAGAAACATATACACTTCCTAGCTGAAAAGGAAGATTGGGATACCTTCATGGACACTTTGGCTCTTACTATCTATGGTGTCGTATTACTCCTAAACATAGACAACTATGTGGACTATGAGCCTATCGATGTATTCCTAGCTCGAAAGCTCAAGTTTGAGAACCCCGTCACTGCTATTTTGGCGAATGTCTACTGCACTATGGACTTCTGCCATACACAAGGCGAGAAAAGGATCATCTATTGTCTTCCAGCTCTGTATGTATGGCTTACGTCACATGCCTTTAACTAAGTTGGCAAGGTTGAATGCCCCATTTTTGATTTGAAGTTGTGCCAGTTAGCGACAAAGAATGGGTGTGAGTGGGTCAATCATCTGGTGGGGCTTACGGCTGAAAAAGTAAGGTGGTATCCACAATGATTGAGGGTTGACACCATAATTCACCACTGCGGAAATGACCCGAATGTTCCCCTCATGGGCACTCAGGGGTGCATCAATTACAACTGTATCATCGTTAAGCGCCAATTAGCCTACCCACTGCTTGGGCCACCCCGATGAAGAATCATTCACTCCCTTTGTTTTCTACTATGCAAAAGGAGATTGCACCTCTGCCATTCGGAATATAGCGGAGGCTTGGAAGAAAGTGCAAGGGAAAGGGAAAGAGTTAGGAGTTAGGAGCCACGCTGTGAAGGAAGAGTATTATTAATGGGTCCTAAATAGGGTGTCCATTGTCAAGCTGCCATTCAGGAGTCACTCCTATCTCCTGACAAGCGTGCCTGTTCCCTCACCTGTCATTGAAGATGAAGCAACAAGAGCCATGAGGGCCAAGATAGAGGAGCTAACTGCCAGAAACAAGAAGCTAGAAGAAGACTTGCTCGAGTCGCAATAAGAATGCGCCCTTCAGAAAAAGGGAGAACTTGGAAAGCAAACAGACCATTGAGGAGGTCGAAAGCAAGGTCAATGCCTTAGAGCGCCTAACACTCAATTGAGGATGAAAAGCAAACAAAGAGACACCATGCTGGCAGACAAGCAACTTCTGAGGGATATGTTGGCAAAGGCCAAGGAAAATAAGCAAAACGCTCTAGTATAAAAAGAATTACTGCAGTCACAAATTCACAAGGTGGAGCATTAGCTCAACGAAGTGGTAGAGGCTTGCCAACGAGAAATAAATGGTGAGCATCGACACGCAATGGAAGTGGAACATGATTGTCGTGAGGCTATACGCATCTTGGAGGCTGAGATGACGCAGCAAGATGAGGTCATTCGTTCATGGATGAACCGTTTCACCAACCTGGAATATTTGGCCAATGGGACTTTGGAAGACCTCCCACTCCTACTCAAGCAAGCCGAGGAAATAGCTAACCCCCTTACTACCCCAAAAGAAATTGTAACCTTCCTGAGCTACTGTAGGGAAAGGATTTGTAAGATAAGGGCCATGATTGGCCGAGCTAGGAATGGCTGATTTATTTTGATGTAACAAACTTTCAGTAGTTATGTATTTTGTGGAATTCAGAATGAAGGAATCTTTTGTCTCCATAGTTATCTTGTGTTAATTTCCATTTACTGCGTACTTAGTACTTTTGAACGTGACGTTCTGAGGAACAGTCAAAGGATAGTCAACAAGTTTCAAATTGCTTCACGCGTAATTTTGTTTATACTCTCTTTATCGCCTTGTTTTATTTACTAAACACGTTCTTCTTATTAACGAATTTTTGTTTTCCTTTCAAAAGACATCATAGGTAGGTATCCTTACCAGACCTGACTCCAAGAGAGACTTATGGCCGAGGTAGAAGTCATGGACGAAGACTTCAGAACTGAGTTTGATCAGCTGAAATAGCGGGCAACAGAGTTAACCAGGCTTCTGGAGAGGAGACACGTAGAAGGGGGCTCCTTTACAGGTGTTGAGGACACCCAATAGCAGCCTACCACGAGGACCCAACTCCCTAATCCAACGGTATTTCCTCTCACTATTAATATCGGAAGACCTAACCCTACCGTTGAGTCCCAGCCACCTTATGGCCAGTCCTATGCATAGCAGCATACATTTGTCGACCCTGATGGTAACCTAGTACCTTTTCCACCCTATGGCCTACCACCGGGATACTGTCCCCCACTCGCTAACTAACAAGACACCCACGACCAGTAAGCGGTAAATCCTCACGCTTCACACCCTGCCCAGCCAAGTATGCCACTACTCCATCACCCGCAAACCTATCAAGCCCAAAACACACAAGCTCAGATGGCCCAGCCGACTTACCATACACAAGCCCAAAACACACAAGCCTAGATGACCCAGCCGACTTACGCCGCACAAGTTATGGCCCAACCCTAGGGTCCCTCGCTAAATGTAGGCCCGATGATCAGCTCCTTTCAACCAGCCCCACGGCTATCCGTATGGGTACACGACCCCCAATGCGGCCAATCCCCAAGACGCGACCCACATGATGAACCCGGTCCTCGGTCATAGCGCGGTCGCAGCTCCCCAAAAGGGAAAGATAGAAATCTTGGAAGAGCTTTTGAGAATTATGGAAGGCGTTGAAGGTTTTGGTGTGATGGAAGCCTCAGAGCTGTGTTTGGTCCCTGATGTTGTTTTCCCACCCAAATTCAAATGCCAGACTTTGACAAGTATCGGGGAATGACTTGTCCGAGGAACCATCTCATGATGGACTGCCGAAAGATGGCGTCTTATTCTTCCAAAGATCAGTTATTGATCCACTATTTCCAAGATAGTCTGGCCGGGGCCGCCCTCACGTGGTACACTCACCTTGAGCGGACCCATATCCGTTGTTGGAAGGACTTAGCGGATGCCTTCATAAGGCAATACAAATATAATCTGGACATGGCGCCCGACAGAGTTCAGTTATAGAATATAGTGAAGAGGGACAATGAAACATTTAAGGAGTATGCCCAAGGCTGGTGAGAGACATCTGCACAAGTGGACCCCCCACTATCGAAAAAAGAGATAGTCGCAATATTTATTGACACGCTCCTGTCACCCTTTTATGGCAAGATGATTGGCAGTGTTTCATCTAACTTCTCCGACATTATGACTATCGAGGAGAGGGTAGAGAGCGGGATACAAACAGGAAAAATCACCTGAGGCCTATCTGGGGCAAGCGCGGCAAGAAGACCAGCACCAGGCGATGGTAGGAGAAGAGATGGAGAAACTAATTCCATCTTTTATGATCAAAGGAGTGCCTAACCAAGACCATTCACTCCTACCACTTTTCAAGCCCCCAATCCTTATACACCATAGCCATATATGGCCACCGCCGCTCATAACCTGACATCTTATACTCCCCAGTTCCGTCCACCCATTGTGAGGGTGCCAATACCACAACCCATGTCGTACCGTCCCCCATAACAAGTAATTCAGCCACTCAATCCCAATCAGAATACAAGAAGATCCAACAATGAGGGCACCCCTATGCAATTTAATCCTATCCCAATGACATATACTGAACTTTTGCCGCTTCTCGTTCGTAATGGTTGGTGGCTCCCTGCCCCTTGAAGCCGATGCAACCCCCTTACCCAAAGGGGTATGATCTAACGCCCATTGTGATTACCATGCCGGG
This sequence comes from Clitoria ternatea, assembly GCA_037962975.1. NCBI lineage: Eukaryota > Viridiplantae > Streptophyta > Magnoliopsida > Fabales > Fabaceae > Clitoria > Clitoria ternatea. Next base: position 186,280,264 of record CM075671.1, read on the forward strand.
GTATCAAGGCATTCCACAAAAAACTGAATGGCCCTGAAATATAAGGTGAGAGACCTGATTAAAGCCGACTGGCTTAACTTTCGAGAAGAAAATCCGAATATGGCCATAAATCCCCTACCCAACCATGGGGTTTCAGGGGTTAACGCCATGGAAAAAGATGAGGAGTACATCAGGAACGTTGCTGATATGAAGACACCATTAAAAGTGGTTTATTCCCAGTTGCTCTAGATGGGACTAGTCGAGGGCTCCTAGAGTTAAAAGCTTGATAATGAGTAGACTGCCGAACGCCAAGGCTTCTGTGAGTTCCTTCAAGGGCTCATGGATAGCCATATTGTGTAAGTCTGTAAGCGCCATGGAGGCGAAGTGAATATGATTCAAGAACAGTCGGGGGTGTCGGCTCCTAAGCCCTTAATAATTTTCTACAGCAAGAGCTCTCCAACAACTTCCGCTTTTGTAAAGCCAGTTATCACTGTTCAAACACCTACTCTATTTTCATTCAAGGATACGCGGGTCGTCCTATGGAAATATGACGTGGATATGGTCGTTGCAGGCTCAAAGATGAGTGACCTGTCTTCATCGTCCATCATAAATATTACCGAGGTAGGAGGTGTGACCCGGAGCGGGAGAGTATACGCCCCTCCAGAACAAAAGAAGAGTCAAACTACCGGGAAAGCCAAGTAAAATAAAGAAGGAGCTAGTGGCGAAACAAAAGGGGCTATGACTGACAAAGAAGCCCAAGACTTCTTAAAGTTTATTTGCTAAAGCGAATATCAAGTACTAGACCAGTTGAACCATACTCTGGGTAAAATCTCTCTGCTGTCGTTATTGATGAATTCCAAGGCACATATGAAGACACTAATGAAGGTGCTGAGTGAGGCTCATGTAAGCCATGACCTCCTTGTTGATAAGTTTTAGGGAATAGTGGGACATATCATTGCAGATAACTATCTGACTTTCACCAACAATGAGATACCATCAGAAGGACTAGGGCACAATAAGGACCTCCATATCTCCATGAAATGTCGAGATGATATTCTAGCAAATGTGTAGTCGACAACGGGTCGTCCCTTAATGTAATGCCCAAATCAACATTGGCCAAGTTGCCATTCGACAGGACATATATGAAGCTAAGTGCCACAATCGTATGGGCCTTTGATGGTACGTGGAGAGAGGTCATGGGCGAGATTAAATTTCCAATTCAAGTTGGACCTTGCACGTTCCAGGTCCTTTTCCAGGTCATGGATATCATGCCTGCTTATAGTTGTCTATTGGGTCGGCCGTAGATCCATTCAGCTAGGGTGGTCCCCTCTACCCTGCACCAAAAACTGAAGTTCATAATCAACAAGATGATAATTGTCTCTAGTAAGGAGGACTTTTTGGTCAGTAAACCCCTGACGACCCCTTACGTCGAGGCAACAGAAGAGGCCCTTAAGACCTCATTCCAGGCATTGGAAATTGCAAATGCCATATACGTGGGGGAAGAAACCACGATCGTTAGAGCCTGCATGCCAACTGTATCCCTGGTGATGGCGTTGGATATAAACCTAGGAAGGGGTTTGGGCGTGCTTTAAACGGAGAGGTAGAGCCTGTGCGCCTTGTTGAGAATAGAAACAGTTTCGGCTTGGGGTACCGGCCCACGGCCGCCAACAGGAAAAGGGTGGAGGAAGAAAAGAGAGAAAGAAGGGCTGCCCATCTCGCCAGCAGGGAGCCTCATACCGCAAGAGTCCCCATCCGTGATCTCTACAAAAGCTTCTGGAGCACCGGATTGATGTCTCCAGACCTAGTGGCCATTGTTGAAGTTAGCTTCTGTGATGGTGCTGATTTCATGATTGCTTACCCGCTGAGCCAAGAACTTTGTAACTAGGAGGCCGTCGAGCTCCCTACGACTTTGAATGTTTCACCAAAGTAATTTGTTTATGCTTTAAGTACTTGTTTGTCCCTTTGCTATGCCTAAGGCTTTGGGACCCTTCCATGTAATAAAGGCGGAAAACTTGTTTTTATCATTTTCATCAATAAATGTGTATCGAAATTCATAACAACTATTCTCATTTTCTTTATCCCTGCTTTGAATCCTTTTATTTACTTGCTTGTTTCTTTTTCATTTGCCATAATGCACTAAATTGCAGATCTGAAAATGACTCTCTTGAGAATAGTAAGGTTGCGGTCCCGCTTCCCGACTTTGATCACCCAGTTGATTACGCTGATGAGGAAGGTAAGGAAGATTGTGAGCTACCGCCCGAGCTGACAAGGCTGTTAGAGCAGGAAACCAGAGAAGTCTAACCCTATCTAGAGATAGTTGAGATTATTAATTTGGGGAATGAAGAGGATAAGAAGAAAGTCAAGATCGGCAACTCCTTGAGTAAAGAGCGAATGGAAGAGTTGATTAGGCTACTAATAGAGTTTCGTGATGTCTTTGCCTGGTCCTATCAAGATATGCCTGGACTCGAGACCAGCATCATCGAGCATAAGTTACCTTTAAAGCCTGAATACCGATTGGTGGAGCAAAAATTATGCCGAATGAAGCCAGAGATGCTCCTGAAAATCAAAGATGAGGTTAAGAAACAATTTGATGTCGGGTTCTTAGCCATGGCAAAGTACCCTCAGTGGGTGGCAAATATCGTCCCCATCCCAAAGAAGTATGGAAAGGTGCGAATGTGTGTGGACTATCGGGACTTGAATAGGGCCAGCCCTAAAGACGACTTCCCTCTGCCATAGATCAACGTCCTGGTTGATAACATAGCCCAACACTCTATTTTCTCATTCATGGATGGTTTCTCTAGATATAATCAAATCAAGATGGCGCCTGAAGATATAAATAAGACTATGTTTATCACTTTGTGAGGCAACTTTTGTTACAAAGTGATGTCCTTCGGGTTGAAAAATGCTAGGGCAACCTATCAGAGAGCAATAGTGACATTCTTCCATGACATGATGCACAAGGAGATAGAAGTTTACGTGGATGACATCATTGCCAAGTCTAGAACTAAGGAAGGGCACATTATCGATCTAAGGAAGCTCTTCGAACGGTTAAGAAAGTTCAGGCTCAGATTGAACCCTGCAAAGTGCACGTTCGGTGTAAGGTCAGGCAAGCTACTGGGGTTTATAGTAAGCGAAAAGGGGATAGAGGTTGATCCCGACAAAGTCAGGGCAATTCTCGAGATGCCTCCTCCCTGTACAGAAAAGGAAGTATGAGGATTCCTCGAAAGGTTGAATTATATTGCCTGGTTTATTTTACAATTGACGGCAACTTGTGAGCTGATCTTTAAGTTACTTTGTAAGAACCAACCGGGATAATGGGATAAGGACTGTCAAGCAGCTTTTAAGAAGGTTAAGCAGTACCTACAAGAACCACCAATCTTGGTACCTCTAACCCCTGGGAGGCCACTAATCTTGTATCTGACTGTATTGAATGAGTCCACGAGCTGTGTGTTGGGTCAGCATGATGAAACCAGAAAGAAAGAACATGTTATCTACTACTTAAGCAAGAAGTTCACCGACTGTGAAATAAGGTACTCTGCTCTAGAGCAAACTTGTTGTGCACTAGCATGGGCCGCCAGGTGCCTGAGGCAATACATGTTGAGCCATACCACTTGGCTAGTTTCTAAGATGGATCCCGTCAAGTACATCTTTGAAAAGCCTGCTCTAACCAGAAGGATCGCTCATTGGCAAGTGCTATTAGCTGAGTATGACAAAACGTATATCACTCAAAAGTCCATAAGAAGAAGCGCCCTGGCAGACTACTTAGCGCACCAGCCTATCAGTGACTACCAACCGATACAGTTTGACTTCCCGGACGAGGATATCCTAGCACTATTCAATGAAGAAGGCGATCATAAAGACAAGTGGATCTTAAGAATCGATGGGGCTTCTAACGCACTAGGGCACGGAATCGAAGCCGTCTTGATTTCACGAGATAAAGAGTTCATCCCTGTCTGCACCAGGCTGTGTTTCGATCCTACCAATAACATCGCTGAGTATGAGGCGTGTTCTTTGGGGATCCAAGTCAGTGTTGGATTCAAAAGTAAAGTCGTTGGAAGTCTACGAGGACTCTGCTTTGGTCATCCACCAATTGAAAGGCGAGTGGGAAACTAGGGATAGCAAATTGGTTCCCTATCACACCTACATCAAGGAAATGATCAAGGATTTCGATGAAATCTCTTTTCATCATGTTCTTCGAGATGAAAATCAAATGGCTGACGCTTTGGCTACTCTCGCCTCAATGTTAAGAGTGAGTAATGACTATGATATGCCTCTTATTGAGATATAGAAACGCCATGAGCCCATATACTGCCAGGTAGTCGAGGAGAAGTCAGATGGGAAACCTTGGTACCACGATATTAAGAGATATATCCAGAGTCAAGAATACCCCGACGGTGCTACAGAGAATGGCAAGAGAACCCTACGATGGCTTGCCATGGGTTTCTTCTTAAATGGTGATGTGCTTTATAAGAGAAACTATGACTCTGTCCTTCTTCATTGTGTCGACGTTGTTGAGGCAAATAGAATCATGGAAGATGTTCACAAAGGATCTTTTGGAACTCATACTAATGGGCATGCCATGTCGAGAAAGATCTTGAGGGTCAGTTATTACTGGATGACCATGGAAGCGGACTGCTTCGCCTATGTTCGAAAGTGTCATAAATGTCAAATATACGCTGACCATATTCACGCGCCCCCGTCATCTCTGAAAATCTTATCAGCATCATGGTCCTTCTCAATGTGGGGCATGGATGTCATTGGGCCCATCGAGCCAAAGGCCTCAAACGGTCATCGTTTTATCTTGGTCACCATCAATTATTTCAAAAAGTGGGTAGAGGCTGCTTTATATGCCAATATGACGAGAAATGTTGTGGTTAAATTCATCAAGCGAGAACTGATATGCCGATACGGCTTGCCAAGTCAGATCATCACTGACAATGGTATGAATTTGAACAATAAAATGATGAAGGAACTCTGTGAGAGCTTTAAAATTCACCATCACAATTCCTCCCCTTATCGGACTAAAATGAATGGAGCTGTCAAGGTAACCAATAAAAACATCAAGAAGATAGTACAGAAGATGGTGGTAACCTACAGAGATTGGAGTGAGATGCTCCCTTTTGCTCTACATGGGTATCGTACCTCAGTCCGAACTTCAACTGGGGCGACCCCGTTCTCCTTAGTTTATGGTATGGAAGCGGTCCTGCCTTTTAAAGTAGAGATCCCGTCCCTTCGGGCGATAATGGAGGCAAAATTAGAAGAAGCTAAGTGGGTCCGGACTCGACATGACCAACTAACCCTGATCGATGGTAAAAGACTGACTGCCCTCTGTCATGGTTAGTTGTATCAGAGGCGTATGAAATGAGCATTTGAAAAGAAGGTGCGACCTCGACAGTTCCAAGAAGGAGACCTGGTCCTCAAGAAGATTTTGCCAATTCGGAAGGACAACCGGGGAAAATGGACTCCTAACTATGAAGGGTCGTATGTCGTGAAAAAAGCCTTTTCTGAAGGAGCCCTGATACTGGACGGTGAGGACTTGCTAATGCCTATAAACGCAGATACAATAAAGAAGTACTATGCCTAAGGAGGGAATGTGAGGAACAAGAGAAAACAAAAAGAAGAGAAAAGAAAGAAAAAATAAAAATAATGCTCGCTAGGCTAAAAACTTGAAAGGGCGGCCTAGGCAAAAGTTAGAGCGACCCGGTGAGTCGAAAACCCGAAAGGGTGGCTCAGGCAAAAGTTAGGGTCAAATTTCTGGTAATACGACTAAGACCTCCGACTCAAGAAGTATAAGCTGGGGCACGTGAATCATCGTTGAACTTACCTTCTCAAAAGCAAGGTCGAAGGGTGAACAGGAAGTTGTGTTGGGGGATTAAGATTCTCGCTAGTCTCAGGGATTCACTGGAGGATCCATGAACCTTCCCTGTTTCATCTGTCCTTGACCTGTTCTATGTGACTTCATTCATTTCATTTACTTTGCCTGTTTTCCTTTCTCTATACTTGTTTGACATACATGAATAAAATTCACCCTTTTCGATACGTGTTCATGTTATTGATGTGATAAAACATGTGTTTTAATGAATAAAATGAAAGAGTGATAAACATTTAAAGTCATAAGGGACAAGATGCTCCTACCACTCGATCTCATCTCAGGCAATCATCACAGAAACTGGGTAGGCACGTGCTCCGGAGCTAGGGTTACCTTGTTCATTCTGCTTCATTCATGAGTCATCTCAAGGGTCGCGGTTCGGGATCTACCTAAATTTCAATTTTTCTTTGTACTACTTACCCTCTTTTATAGGTTTGACCACTCAATTGCCGAAGACGGTCTCCTTTGAATTTCTTGTTTTATCGCCAAAGCTGGCATATTTTAGGTTTTTGTCTCTTAATTGCCAAAGACGGCCTCCTTTGAATTTCTTGTTTTATCGCCAAAGCTGGCACCTTTTAGGTTTTTGTCTTTTAATCGATAAAGTCGGCCTCCTTTAAATTTCTTGTTTTATTGCCAAAGCTGGCACCTTTTAAGTTTTTGACCACCCAATCACCAAAGACGACCTCCTTTAAATTTCTCCTTTTATCGCCAAAGTTAGCACCTTTTAAATTTTCTGTCTCTTAATTGCCAAAATTGGCACCCTTAAATCATTTCATCGCCAAAGCTGGCCTCTTTTAAGTTTTCATCGCCAAAGCTGGCATCTTTTAAGTTTTCTTGTCTTTGTCCTTTTATCGCCAAAGCTGGCCTCTTTTAAATTTTCATTTCTTAATCGCCAAAGCTGGCACCTTTCAAGTTTCTTTTTTGCCAAGGCTGGCATATCTTTAAGTTTTCTCATTACCGAGGTTGGCACGTCTTTAAGCTTTTATCGCCAAGGATTGGCACTTTTATGTTCTCTTATACCAAAGTTGGCTCCATATAAGTTATTTGTAGCCAGGATTGATGCCTCTCTAAACTTTTATCCCTAAAGTTGACGCTTTCAAATTTCTCTATTGCCAAAGCAGGCACCTTTCAAGCTTTCTCATTGCCGAAGTTGACACCTCTTTAAGTTTTCATCGCACATTTCAAGCTTTCTCATTGCCGAAGTTGGCACCTCTTTAAGTTTTCATTGCACCTTTTAAGCTTTCTCATTGCCAAAGTGGGCACCTCTTCAAGTTTTAAGCTTTCTCCTTGTCAAAGTCGGCACCTCTTTAAGTTTTTAAGTTTATCATCTCTTTAAGTTTTTAAGCTTTATCATTGCCAAAGTTGGCACCTCATTAAGTTTTCAAGTTTCTCTATTGCCGAAGTCAGCACCTCTTTAAGTTTTTAAGTTTATCATTGCCAAAGTTGGCATCTCGTTAAGTTTTAAGCTTTATCATTGCCATGGTCAACATCTCTTTAAGTTTTAAGTTTCCTCATTGTCGAAGTTGGCACATTCTTAAGTTTTCTCATTTGTTGAGATCGGCACCTCTTCGAGCTTTTATCACCAAGGATTGGTACTTTTAAACTTTTTGCCTATTTATTTTCTTGTTGTCAAAGTCAATGCTTTTATTACCAAGGAAAACTCTACTGTCAAAGCTGACGCCTTTCAATTTCATCAAAGTTTAGTTTCCTTTTAAAGAATCAACATCAGTTTGGTCCCTTTATTGCCAAGGTTGACATCCTTTTGAACCCTTTATAAACACAGATCCTAGGGGCCCATCTAGGAAATAGTGTCCATATCTTTACTTCCTTTTTACTATATGAATGAAACATTCATATTTTCACGAAATGAAAGTAAAGAGGGGCAGCTGTGAACACTATTTTTTATTATTATTTATGTCTTTTCTTTTCTGATTATAATTTCTATTATTATTATTATGCTTATTAATTATTTTTTTTAAAAAACTACTCATCATCATCACCATGCTGAAGTGACCATGTACAGTGTCAATGGAGAGAGGCTCTAGGATGTAGATTTGATCAGAGATTGTGTAGGATTGAGTTTAGATTTGTAGGCAAAATTAGAAAGATCTGATTCACAAAAATGGAATACTGGATTTAATAAAAACCAGACCAACACAGTAACAGAGATCACTTCTCTCTGGAAAAATCAAGAAAACCTCTCCCTCTCCTCTCTCTGTTCCAACAGCAAGCAAAAAACCAAAAATCAACAACCCATTCTCTTCATCACCCACATCCTACCATTAACAAAAGACCAAAAATCCCTCTCATCTCCTCCACCAACAATATTCAAAAATCATAAACCCAAAAATAAAAAACCCAAACAGCAACCATTATCACCAATAAACAGAAACAACAAAAAAGAGGAGAAGAACAGCCCCACCACCGGAACCGCCATCGAGCCACCGGCCACAACAACCCTGATGCCGGCCTTCGAGCTCCAAGCGTCAGATCCGGCCCTTCCTCGCACGACCGTCCTGATCCCGACCTCTAGCGCCTGGTCCGAGACCTTTCTGCGACCAGCCACCGCCCCTCTCCTGTTAGGGAATCCATAGTACATGAGCAGCGAAAATACAAGGATTCCATAGGATTTGCAAAGCGCCGTGTTTCGAAGTACAAGACAAACACACAAACAAATTCGTTTTAGGATTACCTCTTGAAGAACACTGAAGTAGTCGTAGCCTCGTCCTTTAGGAGTCCACATGAGCACTCCCACCAGAATCGCAACACTTGCAAACTGCTAGTTTGACGGCGTGTAGCTCTTGCAACTTTTGCGAATTTGTGTCTCACTTTTGTGAACAGCCTATGAGCATCTTATGCTCTATTTATAGGCTTAAGTTTGACCTAATTTTGTTCTCTCTAAAGAGTGGGCTCCTTACTCATTCTAAATGAGTTAGGCCCAATAGCTTTATTTTAGTCCAACTAAAATAAAACAAAACATTTTCTGATAGGCTTACTCTATGTGTGTGACCCTATAGGTAAAATACCCGATCATATTAATAATAAATTATTAAAATAAGAGCGGCATCTAGCAATGCATCATTATGTCCGAATATTATTTAATATCAACATAACATATAAGTGATAATTATTTAATATGTTTGTTCCTTTTGTCACGATATCCTAATTGGGCCCAAGGCATGGTCGCGTCATCCTTGTACAACCCAATTTATTTTACTTGATACCGGATTAGACTTGATCCGAATAAATATCTAATATTTATTCTTTCTAGCATGGCCATGCGTTTTCTTAGTCTTACTCCATCAAGTGGCCTATAGATATCACTCCTATCACATAGGAGAGACAAATCCCATCTATATCACTCACATCCCTCTACATAATTTGTTCATTGCCTAATCACAACCTTTATAGTCCTCTTGTTACAAAAGACATTTAATTGTATTAAAACAATAAACTCTTCATGTAAGAATCGTAGTGACTTCAGGTCAAAGGACTACATATACCATTATCACATTGAGAGTCGTTTATGACATTCATGTAACGATCCATGCAACGTTCTCATGGTGGGTCTATCCAGTACATCATTACTCTTAATGTGTACCCGTGTGAAGACTTGATATCATCTATATCTATGATCTGTGAGATCAGGTCATCAGTACACTCACAAACTAGTCTTAATGTATTTACATGTCCCCATGTAAATACTTGACTAGGGACATTTTAGGAATAACTTTCATATGACCTATTACTCAAAGGATAAATACGTTTTAAAACAATTTTAAACTAAAATACTTATTTTATTGATAAGTAGAAAAATGATACAAATAAAAAAGCATAAAAGCTCATAGTGCATACACCAACATCTCCTTCTTCGTCCGGTCTACTCTCTTTCTCTCCCTCTCGGTCTCTCTCTCCTCTCTTTCTCTCTCCCAAAACTTCCCTTTCTCCCTCTGTTGTTTCCGCTACCCCCTCCCCATTTCTCTCTTTCTCTTATTTCTTTTCCTTTCTTTAGGTGTTAGGTTTAAGTTTGTTTAGTTTTTTGGGCCTCAAAGGCCCATTTCACCTCTTTTCTTCCCTTTTTATCTTAACCTTTTCTTTCAAGCTGAAGCCCACTAATCTTAGGACTTGCTTTTTTTCCCTTTCTTTAAAATATAATAATAAATAGCTTATAGAAGACAAAAAATATTTAAAGTTATATTTTAAAATAAAAAGGATAAATAATTTTAGGTTTCTACTAAAATAATATTTTTTTGTAAATTCTCTTCCCTTAAAAAATATAATAATGATAAAGTAAATAACTTTTTTTATTTTGTACTAAAATGTTAAACTTTAAATGTTTTTTAAGAAAAATACAAAAAATAAGTAGTTTTATATATGCTTTTATGAAAAAATATATTAAAGTTTAAATACCCCTTCTTAAAAGAATTTTAGAAAAGAGGAAATTATTTCTATGCTAACTTTAAATTAGGAAATATTAAAATCTAATACCCTTTTTAGGATAAAATTAACCGTTTATATAAATATTTTCTTCTAAAATAATGAATGTCACAAGATCTTATAAGCAATGTCGTGCAAAATTACTTTTGCCTACATTTGTGATATAAGACTTTAAAGGTTTATGCACGTGCGAACTACTTCGCCTTGTACTTCTCCTTCCTCATAAATCTTCTTTCATTATTAAAAATCAAATCAATTAAAATAACTTCAAATATATTTTAAGTATTTTCTCGAAGTTAATCACAAAGAACTACGTAACCCTGATTTCTCGAAAGCTTGAGAATACGTAGGAACAGGAATTAGTTCCTGTCGGGCCCATTGTCTCTTGTTTAATTTTTATGTCTTTGTCATTATCTCAATCAATTTTATCTATTTAATATTTTATTTTAAAAAATAGTAATTTCTTTAAAATGAGGTTAATTTAGACGCGACGTCTTGTTAATCTCATGTTTTTAATATTTTATTTAAAATAGTAATTTCTTTAAAATGAGATTAATTTAGATGCGACGTCTTATTAATCTCATGTTTTTAATATTTTATTTATAATAGTAATTTCTTTAAAATAAGGTTAATTTATATAGGACGTCTTGTTAATCTCATGTTTTTAATATTTTATTTAAAATAGTAATTTCTTTAAAATGAGGTTAATTTAGATGCGACATCTTGTTAATCTCATGTTTTTAATATTTTATTTAAGATAGTGTTTTCTTTAAATGAGGTTAATTTAGATGCGACGTCTTGTTAATCTTATATTTTTAATGTTTTACTTAAAATACTATCTTCTTAAAAATGAGGTTAATTTGGACGAGGCGTTCTGTTGGCCTTTGATCTTTATTCTGTTTTGTTTCTTAACTATTGTTTTTCACTATTTAGTTACGTCATCAATTTAAGATTAATTTGGATGAGACGTCCTGTTGATCTTATCTCGAGGACTTTGTTATCGACGTTTTTGGTTTCCTTCTTGAGAAGTTAAACTAATTTTTAGGCTATTTAACATGTGCATAATTAATTTGAGGTAACCGTTTTATAACGGACAATGTGAGGTGCTAATACCTTCCTCACCTGTAATTAGACTTCCGAACTTGGAATTTCATTTTTGTGACCAGTGCTTTAACAAAAGGTTTTCCGGTATTTTATCCTTAAAAATATTGGTGGCGACTCCCTATTTTTCGAAAGGATTTCAAAACGGTTCAATAGTTTTAAGGGTCGGCCTCCCGCCACGATCCCGGTCGCGATACTTTTGGCAAAGAAAGATTATTAATTATTTAAAATTAAAACTTTTAGCCAACACATTGATAGATTTATGAGAATATGAGGGAGGAAGGATTATAAATCATAAGGAATACGATTTTGATAAAGAAGTGATATGTAATAGTCAAAAACACAATAATATATGTGTTTCATTTTAAATTATCCATTTTGCTAATCCATAATCAAGAAAACAATTTATCACCTACATATTGAATACCAGAAAGCAAAGAATCAAACAAAGTCGGGTTTAACTTTCATCATTTTCAACAATCTTACCAATATGCTAAGTCTCTCATAATTATGCAAGCAATGTTCAAAAACTTAAAATAAAAGTAAAAAAACTAAATAATGGTATGATATCCTTGTAAATTTTATGGCTTTAAATGAGTTTGCTTATGGCGCCTACAAATTTATGTTTTTGCCCTTGTCTTATACTGATTTACGGTTCACTATAAATTCCCCATATATTTTGTTAAGATAAGGATTAAAAAGCATGGGCAGATTAGAATTGTAACTATATACAATGTAAGCAAAACATTTTAAGTCTGGTATGTTCTAAATTAGAATATACGACACTAAATCAACTATTTTTTATTATGTAAAGTTTGAAAACATCCAATAGACGGTAATACATTGTTAAGGAACCTTAATCGAACCTAAATGCAAAGGATTACATGTGGAAAAGTTGATATGGGTACTTGAGAATCATCGCATTCCTCCCAGTCCTCAATCATAATGAACTTTGAGTTTTCGTCTACGCCTCTTTTAGTGAGGACATTTTTTTTCAATAATCCTTCATTAAAATAAATTTTGTTTCTCTGAAAAAGACAAAAATATCAACCCATTAAAATAGGAAATTTAACTATAATTCTAAAATGAAAATTCCAATATGAGTAAAAAAATGAAAATAGAAAGGGAATTTTTATTTGAACACTGCAACAGAAACACGGACAACAAAATATATTGCAACCAAATAAAGAAATAGATATCAATAAAAAAAAATGCACTGACTCAGAATCCATGGCCCAAGCGAACCCCACTGTCGCATTTGGTGTATAACACTACATCGAACTTCATCAGTTGACACTTGCTTTCCCTTACTCAATAGTTAAACAAACTTAAGCACTTGTATGGGAAGCTATCTGTGATAGACATAATGAATTTAGAATCTATGAAATATGATGGTAATGAAGAGAGAAAGAAACAAAAATAATGACTTACTTTAGCTTCCATTTTTTTATTAGAAATATTTTATTTTATTTCAGAATAATTGAAATTTGACAAAAAAAACTTTTTATAGTTGAAAAAAAAAGAAAAGGTAAAAGGCAAACTCCACTCTCTAAGGAAGGCACCCTCTCTAGCGTCCTCATTCACTACTAAAAAAGTCATTGACAGCTATAGAAACTTAGCGACCACACCTAGTCGTCGTTAGTTGGTGATCGACTTAGCGACGACAAGGAAAAGCGACCGCACACACATTTGGAAAGAAAACCATCTACCAGGTAATCTGTCGCTAAAGATTATCAGTTACCCGTAGCTAACGTCGTCATTGTAACATCCCTAAATTTATATAAATGATTAAATCTTGGGAATAAATATTAAATAATTAACCGTGGATCAATAAATTTCCCAAGATGTTGAAATAATTAAATTAAGATTTCTAGGGGTTATTCATAAATTATTGTGACCTTATAAGCTAAAATTATACCCGATTAAAATATGGATGTCGGACCAAGTATCTCTGATTGAGGTACCGTTGGTCAGGGCTGTTAAGAATATTATTAGAGTCCAGATGTATATTTGGAATAATTTTTAGATAAAGTATTAAACCCAAACTGAGATCCTGTTTGATCTAAAATGGGAAACTTTTAATAAGATGTTAAAATAAAACACAAACTCTTCTCTTCTCCCTCTCATTTTCACGTGACCTTTTCTTTCCCTAAGGCAAACACTTTCCTTCTCCATCTCTTCATCTCCTACTCACCATCTTCTTCCTCTTTCTCTTAAAAAAAAAAAAAAGAGAAGCTCTAGCAAGTGTGGTGTGTCATTTTTCCTCTTCCATTTTCGTTTGGAGCTTGGAACTTGGAGGCTCTCTCTCACTCTCCCTCTCTCCATTTTCGTGTTCTTCCTCACCCAATCTAGAAGCTCTTTTTTTGGTTTGAGGTAAGGACTTCTCTTCATTTTCTTGAGCTTTATGCCTTAGATTTTGGGTATTGGTTGTTAGGAGAGAGTTGAATGCATGTGGGTTATGTTAGGAGAGGCATTTATGATGAAAAACCCTAAGGTGGGGTGTTTTAATGTGAGTTTCATGAGGGCACAATGGTGTATATGAAAATGGCATGAGAATGATGGAAAATGATGAACACAAATGGTGGTTATTGGGTTTTTAATAAAACCCTAACCTTATAAATTAGGGGAAATATAAGATATGGGTAGATGAGTATTTATTATTGATGGTAGATACTATTTATAATGTGTAATGACCATTAATGATGGTAAATGGTTGGTGGAGTTCATTAATGTGGAAGTCCATGAATGGGTTTAGCCTTAAATGCATAATAATGAGATTGGGCACTTAAACCATGGTGGTTATGGTGGATTAAATGAATAAGTAAAGATTGAGAATAATTGTGTGGTATGTTGTATAATGTAGGAAACGACTCCATCGACGAGGCGGGACCATCGGACGTAGTTGATTTCTACTTCTCTTGAGGTAGGAGGGGGTAACATCTCTAAATGCTTGATTTCATCTATTAGTGATGTGTGTGTATATGATTGTGTTATGCTAATTGGCTTGGATGAATGAATTGATGACTACTTGATTGAAAATGCATTTAGAGTGATTGATGTTATGTGGCTTATGTTTGTGGGATGATGAATATGATGTTGAATTGACTCATAATTAATGAGAGCTGTTGTGATGGTTTGGAACCATGACTGTATTGATTACATTGTTGTTGAACATCCCATGAAATATAAATTAATGATTTGTGATTGCCACTAACTATTATGTATATGAAATCCAATGAATGTTGGTGATGGTTGAGGATGATGAGAACCTAGAGTTCCACTAAAGTGTTGAGGATGAATTATTGATGGTGGAGTGGCATTTATGATGCATAGTGTGAGAATGCATTTGATCTGTATTGTATTTGAATCCATGGCATATCATTCGCTGCTTATATAGAATGTCAGGGGTTCCAATAGGCAGGCCCGGTTGGAGGGAGACCTAGTGCACAGGTAATTTGTTGTTCCCTAGTGGTTCTGGGAATCACGAAGCTGCTCTTAGATTGGTGGTGAGGCACCCTATGTCGCAGGCCCAGTGGGTGGACGGCTCTATGATGAGCAAGTTACCTCGGTGCCTGACGGGGCACGGCTCTCTCGATGTGTGTTCGGGAGAGGCCCAGTAGCACTTATGGCAAGTAAGGCTATATTACTGAATCCGCAAGTCACAGGTTGACTAGTGCTACAAATGGGGGATAGCGGTTTGGTACTAGTAAAATATGATGTTAAGCATGCATAATTTGAGATATAAGTGTACACTTTTACTACTGCAGTAGGGGCATAGTAGCACACCTATGCTTGACCCACATTTGATATGATATTGTTTCCTACAGTCGAATCTGCAATTGTTATTGATTCCTTTGTGCATATGCATTAGCCATAAGAGCATTTGCATATAGCCAGAGATATCCCTAGTTGGTAGTCCATGGTGGCGATGGATGATTGTTAAATAAAGAGAAGGAAGTTGTGATACTAACATTGAATGTGTGATGACCTTTATTAAGAATGCCATGATTTTGATGTGTGAATTATGAATGTAATGATTTGGACATGTATGATGTTGAATGGAATGAGATGATGTGTAAAAGAAGTTTATGATGCTTCTTGAGAAATACATGTTATGTATAAATGTATTGGTATCATCATAATGTATGATTTTGGATCATTTGGTATATGTTACTCACTTTATTTGTTGCCATTTTTAAAGCTTGATGTAGGTATCTTGATTACTCTACTCTTTTGGAGGATTGAGTCATGGTGGAGGTAAATATGGAATGGAAGTTTGTAAGCCTTGGCCGGCATTCCTTTTGTAAAACAATGGATATATGTATATGCTCATTTTATTTTGTGAATATTAGTATGTATTCTTTTAGGGGTCACTTGTGAAAATTGGACCTTGTATGTTTTGAAAGGCCAATTTTTGGGTAGTGACCTTAATATTGGTTAATGTTGATTTTAGCTTGCCATATAAATTAATGAACATTAATTATGAAGTTTCTGAGCCAATTGATGGCATTAGTTGCATGATGCATGATGAATTGATTAGTTGGTAAAGATTGTATGTGAAGTTCATGCATAATTGAAGAACCAATAGGGTCAAAATGAGTTTTATGAGTTTTGGATAGCATGTGTTGGTTCCAATAGCTTAATTATATGATTTATGACTTGTAAAAGTTGGTATGGGCCAATTCTCCTATGTTGCATAAAAGTGCTTAAAAATAGACTAAATGCATTTATGCATATAAATCCTTCGTTTTTAGGAATTTTTGAGTGCGGCCAGTGGCTATACGTCATAAACAACATAATTTAGCTTGGGTCAAATTTTGGTGGCTATTGGATTTGATTTGAATGAGATAGGGTGATTAGAAGTTGGAAATTAGGTAATTTTCTGCATAAAATGCAGCAAGGGTCTAATTTGCCAAGCTTGAATCGATTCAGGATAGGCTTCGAATCGATTCAAAGCTTGCTGGATTTATTGTTCATTTGGGCAGAAACGTGTGAATCGATTCACACCAGGCACTGAATCGATTTAATCCTTGCTGTTTTTATTGTTCCTGAAAATCCTCCTTTGTGAATCGATTCACCCTGGCACAGTTATACACATGAATTGATTCATGCTTTGAATCAGAAGTCCCAGCATTGTATTTTCGCATGAATCGATTCACCCCCTTTTGGGAATTGATTCATTCCCTGATTAATGAAATCTGGCACTCCAGAAACGCATGAATCGATTCATGCGAGGTGCTGAATTGATTCATGGCCTTGTATTGGCATATTTCCATCAATTTTTAATTGGGTTGGGTACCTTTGTTCCACACTATGATTATGTTACTTTTCCTTAAACAATTGAGATATAATTAAGATTAATGATCTTGAGATTAATTGTGTCTTGACTTGATTGATTCACCTCCTCATATCTTTATATATGAGGTGGGTTCTTTTAAATGATTCGGGGTTACATTGTTAAAAAGTTATCTTGCGGTTTCTTCTGATGTTTTATTAATTTTAAATTACGAAAAATTTACTCTCACTTTCACTATTTGAATAATATTATTATAGTTACAACTCCTATAATTAGGAGGGTGTCTCAGTCGCTACCCTATTGGCTGTCATTGCACCCATCGCCAACCATCTTTTTAATTTGCCTCCAAGTCTTTTGCCTCCCTTCCATTTTTTTTACACTAGCGACGGCCCCGTTCCGTCGCTAAAGATGTAGGGACGGATGACGTCGTCGCTAAAGTTTGTGGCTTTCCCTCCAACTTTTTGTTAAGCCAACGACAATAATTGTGTCGTCACTACAAATGCAGGTAGTTTATCGCTACAGGTGCAAGTAAGCTATAACGATGGTTGTGGTCATCACTAATGTTTTGTGCCTTGCCTCCAAACTGTTTTTTTCCCTCTTTTTTTTGGTTCCATCAGCGATAGCTGTTATGACGGTTACTAACGGAACATGGAACCTGTAGTAACGAAGTTCGCCATTTCTATTTGGTAGAACAGGCAGCGACCAATTATGTTGTCATCACTGATTTCATTAACAATGAAGATGATTATTATTGCTGAAGTTCAACCAGGTGGATCAGTAATGAGTAGACTACTACCATATGGCCAAGGTATATGTTGTGACATGTTGAGTGATGGGTTGTGTACCATTGCTAACTCTTTTAATCTTATTCGAGCTCTTTTCTCCTCCAAAATTAGTTGCCCTAGTTCCTTAATCTTCTTTCCCACTTTCTCGAGTTCTTCTCTCCTCCCTATCTTTCGAGTTCCGCTCTTCTTCTTGTCTTTCAAGCTCCCCTCTCCTCCCCATCTTAGTAAACCCACTCTCTCATTTTTCATCTCTCATCTCTGGTGGCTCAGGATCCTACTCTTTTATGTCTTATCTCTCGTCTCTCGTCTCTAGTGGCTCAAGGTCCCACTCTCTAGTCAAAGAAGGTTCGTCACTCACTCATCTTCTCATTCTCTCATCCTTGTTATTACTATGTACTCTCGAGTCTGTGTGTGTTCTTGTTTGTTTTTATGTTTCCATGTTCTGTTAAATGTTTTGTTCTCTCGTTCTCATCAACTTGTATTTTGATTTTGAAAGAATCCTTTAAGTAACAGCCTTCATAATGAAATTAACAAAGTCACGATCCTCGTTTTTCTTTTCCCATTTTAGAATAAATTGGGAACTCATCACCCATCTTAAATTCCTAAGTCAGTATCCAATACTAGGAACACATTGCCTACTATAAATGCATGAGATTATCACCTAATGAACTCCGATGCCTTAGATTTAAATAGAAAATTAGAAACAAATCTCATCAAATTATAAAAGTAAGATATAATCTATTTTTTATTAGATATTATTAGAACAAACCCTAACAGCCACATCAATCAATTTTGGGTATAAAGTTATAAGCCCTGTTCATCAAATTTCAAACCATAAATGCACATAATTAATAATTTTTGTAAACATTAAAGCACACAAGTCAAGATAAAATAAATTTAAAAAATGGAGAAGTTTGTTATACTCACCTTGAGGGTAAGGGTCTTTTGTATAGGTCAGAAGCTTAGACCATTGATTATCTTCTACTTCTTTTTGTTATTCCTATTAAGTAAATAATGTGAATTTATTTTTCTCCTATGTGTGTGGTGGCTTAAGAGATTAGGAGAGAAAACCTTTTTCTCGCTTTCAGCGTTGTGCGTAGCATGGAGAAGAAAAAGAGAAGATTTGATTCTGGGTTTTAACCATGATATTAAAAGATAGAAAATTATATCTTGCATAGGAGATAAACCCTTGTTATAATAATATTTTACACTAATCTAATTCTTTTATAGTATTATTGTAAAAGCCTAAAATATCATAAACATTTAGGGAATTTGGAACAACAAGCCCTGGGATATAAGTATGAGCCAACATTAAACCAAAATTGCGATGCACAAATAAACCACACTTCTATATTGTCACCAACTAGGAAATGTTTAGAGTTTCAGAACCATATAAAGGTTATTCAAATTTTGTAGGATATTTGTATGCATCATTCTATTTATAGTTGTAGAAAGTTTGAAGTTTCAAAATACATAAACTAATTAATATGTTTTATATAGATTACAATACACCTTAATTTAAACTTTAATTTTAACTTAAAGGTGGGGGCATGCGTTGATGGTAGAAAACGTTATTGATCCTAAGATAAGGAATTTGATGAAGGAAACACTTGTATAATTACTGAATTTAATTAGCAACCTCTTTATCTCTATTCAGATTGAATACAGAAACATAAATTGTCGTTGTCAAATTACCATGGTCAAAACATAATTTTCTAATAGTGAAAGAAAACTCAATATAGAAGATATATGATCATAATTTTCATTTCACCAGTTACAAAATAAATGCATAGTGTATTTGTTATCTGAATGCCTCTTTTCATTTGGTTGTTTACTGTTTGTATGTTGTTTTTGTCTACCTTCGATGCAAGATTGTTTAATTTTACCAGAACCATTTTATTCCATAATTTTTGTGTAGATCTTGTAAGTAAATTGGTACCCTAATCTCTGAATAACACAATAAATTAATTTTGCTTTGTGAATTCCATTTAGCTCATACTTCTGAAGAATTGTACATATTAAAAGATAAAAGGGGTTTTAAAGAAGATAAAATGATTAATTTAGAGTGAGGTGAAGAAAACTCAAGGGCTTTGTATTCTTATTTATCATCTCCGTGCTATGTTATAATTATATTTGTTTTGTTTGGTGGATAGAAAAAAGAGTGAGGTCAAGAAATAGAATGATGTAATATCAATAGAAATGTAAACAATTACTTTATCATTTGTTATACATGTAATATAAACAGTTAATAATGGCTTTAGCCTATTTTGCTAGCTTCCTAGATTTAGAAACACAAGAAATGTGAAGGAGTAAGAAAATATGTAGAAACACAAGAAACTGCCTTAGAGTAAGCAAATTCAGAATTGAACACAACTCATTTAGTTATGGGGTTGTAATGTATAGGAGATACAAAATTATACAATTGCTTGCTTGTAATGCTTTATTGTCTATCATGTGTTTTAGGATATAAGGTGAAGGTGGGTTTAAAATATTAGTTAATTAGTTAGTTGGTTAGAGGAATGAGTGAGATTAGAAAATTAGCTAGTTCGTTGGTGCTTGTAACTCTGTTAGGGATATAAAAATAGTTGTGATGAGAGAGAAGGGCATAAAAACAGTTGGTTAGAGGATGAATTTTGTAACACCCCCTTATATACACGACACATATATGTATTCTTCTTGCCTTAAAAAAACTTTTAGAAAGATATACATATTTATCACTCTTTATCTCATGTATACAAGGACGTATATACATCTGATTTCCTTTGAATATTGAAAGTAAAAAAAACACTGTCTTTCAATATTTGTTCATAATGACAAAACGATTAATAGAAATAATAAGTGATAAATCATTACAGTATTATATCCGAATGAGAAAATTTATCAAATTTTAACCTTTACCTTGTTACAATTATCTAACTTGATATTGTAATAAGGCAAAGTAAAACTAAACTATACCTCTACTACAAATGTGACGAATCATTTCCTAGTCCTTGAACCATCGAGTTTTGGAATCCTACTCTTGTCATATCTCTTCATCTATCTGATTGAGGATGAGACCACTTTACCCTTCTGTAATTACATATCCTTCCATCATAGACTGCTAGCAATATATCACATAACATATATTTTGGACACAAAATTCAAACAAGAAGAAGTGAGAAATAGAATATAATACTTTACAGATAAGACATAAGCATAAGGGTTTTCATAATCTATTATAATAATTTCAATTACAATCATATACATAATCAATTATGAATGTAGAGTTTTCATAACAAAACAATTATACTTTCATTCACAACCACCCACATAGAATGTCACGATCACATGAATGTCATGCAATGTTTTTAATACTACCATCTCGTTCATTCTATGCATGTGGGCCTTTAAAGTTTTAGTTTACACTGGGCCAACCAGGAGTTTACACTGTTCCATAATTTTGGATAATAATAACATAAATGCCTTTATGGCATATGAACAGCTCAACTGGCGTGAAAACACTTAGAGACTAGTCAGACTGAGAAACTTTTTATTGTGAAAGTACCTGACACTAGGGAGCGACCCCAGGTCACCTGAAGCACCCTTTCACACCCTCTCATCCCAAGGCTCGCAATTAAGCCTCCTCTAATGTATCCTTCACTAGTGGAAAAAAAGGATATAATCACGGTTAAAAAAGGCCTTTATTCACGGTTAAAGAACCGTGGTTGTTGCAGCCGTGGTAGTAGATGATGGTCTTTAACCACGGTTAACAACCATGGTAATAAATCACATCTAACCACGGTTAAGAACAACTGTGAATATAACTTACTATTTATATTCACGGTTATCGAGCATAACCGTGAATATAAGAACTGAAAGATGTCAGTTACATCCACTTATATTCACGGTTATGATGGACAACCGTGGATATAGATACATTTTATCCACGGTTGTCCATCACAACCGTGAATATAAGTATGGATTGGTTTCAGTTACAAACTACTTATATTCACGGTTGTGATGGACAACCGTGGATAAAATGTATCTATATCCACGGTTATGATAGTAACCGTGGATAAATATAGTCTATATTCACGGTTGTTGCCATAACCGTGAATAAATACTGAGGTTTTTTTTTTTAATATGGATTCTGTTTTATCGTTTCCCAACCCTGCATTCAGACAAACCAGTACAGTATACAGTATGCCACAGCAACACTATGCCGAAAGAATGGTATGTATATATATAACAATTTATTTTCTATATCAATTCATAACAACCTAAAAAATGAAAGTATATACAATTAAGTTGAATGTAATCTAATAAAAGTAAACCCTAAATCCTACTAGATACATATATAAAAGAATAAAGATCCTATATCTAGCTTTGCCTAAGTTCAATGAAGTGTGAGGCCTATTGCCTTCTAACATCATCCACAAGTTCCTTTGGGAAAAATGACCGGTCATTAAAGTACTGCAAACAATGCACAAAACAATTAGAACAAAAGCTTTATTTATTACATGAAATTGATGAAATTGGAGAAAAGTAGTCCAAATAATGAGAATTACCTCTGTCCATCCATCTACTAAATGATGTTGGACAATGGTCAGCATAGTGTGCATGACGAAATAGCCACACTCAAAGGTACCCTTCTGCCTGTAAGACTACAATGGACATATAGTATAGAATAAGTGAATTCGGAACTTAAAAAATATGTACTGAAGATTTGAATGAATACGATTGACTTACTTTTGGGTACACCCATACAACTGTTTTTCCTTTGGGCTTGTTTCCAATCAGTAGATTGTATCCAACCATCGCCCTGCGTCAAACAAAACACAAGATAAGTTAGAATTGTATAGTTCTAAAAATGATGTAATCGAATTTGTGGTTATTGTTTAGGGATGAACTTACCGATCTACTATATCTTTCAGGTCTTGTGGAGCTGTCCGATGCAAACTATCAAAGTACAGAGCAAGATAGTCCTTCGGACAGATCACCAGAAGCGTCCAGTGAGCCCTGCAGTTACGAGTGATAAGTGAGACTTCAAAATGCAAAATATCATGACAATAATTATGGAATAGAGTATTACCCTTTATGATAGGGGCCCATGTATATAGACTTCCCAGACTCAAACATCCAATTATGGATGTATGTATGGGTGTTTTGCGAGGTGTTTCCTTGCCTTTGTATGAGAGAGGGCTCTAAGAAACCGTAAGTTCCTTGGAAACCCAAGTCCACACAGAGTTTTGCCAGAAACCTAAACAAGTTAAGACATGGTTAGCGACAAATAACTTGTATAATGAAAAAATTGGACAAAACCTAAGTAGTCCATCAACAACCCTCTCATCAGCATGCCATCTCATAAGTTTTGCATCATCTGCATTGGCAAACAGACGCTTTAGTCTTGGAACTATAGGTAGATACCACAACACCTTTGCAGGAGACCCTTTAGTGCATACCTCATCAGAATCCGCCTCTTTCTTCTTATACCGTGACACCCCACATCTAGGACATCGATGCAGCATTTCTAACTCACCCCGGAATAATACATAATCATTTGGGCATGCATGTATTTTCTCATACTCCAAACCCATAGGACACAACACCTTTTTGGCCTCATAGTTACTTTTCGGCAAGGTGTTTCCAGCTGGGAGCATTTCTTTCAACAACTTCAGTAAGTCAGTGAAACTTTTATCCGTTCGCCCGTTTATGGCCTTCAAATTAAACAATCGCAAAACAGCTGATAACCTCGTGAAATTGAGGCAGTTTGGATATAACGGCTGCTCAGAGTCCTGACACAGAGTTGTATATACATGAGCTTTCTTAAAACCTTCTACCCCTACATCACGGATCATATCCTCGAGTCGGTCATCCATGTCGACATCGTTGTCATGCATCGAGCTTCGATTTTTAGTCTGAGAGCTGTTACTTGGCACCACCACATCTTCACATTTTAAATATATCAATAAATTCACATTTTTTGGTAATTTTACAACATACCATTATCATACAAAATTATAAAAAAAAACCCAACACCTTAAAAAAATATAAAAAGTTATTTAAATAGAAAAAGTTAACATGGTCAACATTTTTCAGTCCACACCCATGCACCCTAAATCCAATGTAATCTAAACCCTTAATTCCATCAGCCTTTAAAGTACAACCTAGTACATGAAGCACACCCATGGTGCACCATCCAAACCAATCATCCACCATTAAACCACTCAATTTTTACAGTACATCTCACCCCCCATACACACCCATGCACCACCACCATAAACCAATCACCATCTCAGATCTTCCAACATTTATGGTACACCAAGCCAAGAATCTCCACCAGTGCTCCATCTTCTCCAACAGGCAGAAGGGCAAAACCGTCCACAACACACAGAAATGCAAACGGAGATTCGGATGGTGCATAAACAGAGTTTAAACATAAACAGGCACATAAACAGAGTTTAAACAGAGGGTACCGAGGCTAAAAAATGCATATAACCAAACAGAGTTTAAACGGATGGTGCATAAACACAGTTCTAAAAAATGCATATAACCAAACAGGCACATAAACAGAGTTTAAACAGAGTTTATAACTTAAGCTTTTGAACCAGTAACTATCGTGTCAGGAAACAAGGAATACCAACAGAGAAAGAATCAATATATTATGACAAACACGCATGACAATGGGGGTTCAGGGAACCTACCTGAATGAAGAAAGGAAGAAGATGCTGAACAGAGAGAAGGGCACGAAGCTCACAGATAATGGAGAAGACGACAACCAACGCACAGAAGAAGAGAAACTGAAAAAAGAGTGAAAGGCGCGGCTTTTGAAGTTTCAGAAAGGATGTATATTCACGGTTCCCCTTGAAACCGTGAATATACTACACATATATTCACGGTTTAACAAACAACCGTGGATAAATGTTAACTATATATCCACGGTTACGATACCAACCGTGGATAAATATTAAATCTATATTCACAGTTATAGAAACAACCGTGGACATAGAGTACCCAGTGATTAAACCCTAAAACCTGAACTATATATCCACGGTTGGAAATACAACCATGAATATTGACATCTATATATATCCACGGTTAACATCATAACCGTGAACGTACCCATCAATATATATTCACGGTTGTGATTAAAACCGTCGATATATATTTTAGGTACTATATATCCACGGTTAACTCCTCAACCGTGAATATATATTGACGGTTACGTTCACGGTTATGATGTTAACCGTGGATATATAGTTTTCTCTGATTAAAACGTTCACCTTATAATTTCAAAAATGCCACCGCGCATGTTTTTATCACTGATCCTCTTCTACCCGTGAATAATATCCCGTTGTTATATCCATTTTTTCCACTAGTGCTTGTTTCTATAATCCGTCCCCAGGCAATATCACATCTCATTTCTCTTTAATGATTCATGATAAATGAACTACTCGCATATTTAGTTGGTTAAGACTTTTAGAAACTCAATTATTAATTAGAAACTCAATTATTAAATACCATAACGGTTCACAAAATTATCTCAATAAACTGTACATTCCCATAAGTTCTTCTTTGAACTTCTGTTATACAGAAATAAATTTAGTACAGTCTTCAAATTCAGATCTCACTAAAATTGAGTTTTCAAGCCTTAAATATCTCAAAATTTTCTCTTAAGAAAACTTCAAATATTTACATAATCTTTCCCAATTTGAATCTTAACTAGATTGAGTTTAGAAATCTCGACTATAACAAAATATCCTTTAGTTATTTCATTAAGGAAAACCAATTTAAATTTCTAATTTCTAAAAGAAAATATATCCTTTTTAAGTCATTAACTAAGAATACTTAAAACTATAAAAATTTTCTTTAATTCAAGAATTAATTATCTCAACCTCTGATTTTCATAAAATAGCTTCTTTCTAATACTAGATTTTATTCTAGAGATTAAAAATAAAGTTATGAAAATTATTTCTAAGAAGAAATAAAAGACTAAAATAATGATAAAATAATTTCTCTTAGAATAAAAATTTAAAGAGTAAGGTAAGAAAATTCTTACTGAGTTTTAATTTTCCGTCATGCTTGCTATATGCTCAAACTCCATATCACAAGGTCATCAATCATTCATCAATCATAATCAAGTATTGTAATATCATCAATCACAATCAAATATCATCAAATCACAAATATTATTAATCACAGTCTAGTATTATAAATCACAATATCATTAATCAAAATCAAATATTATTAATTATAATCAAATCAAATCAACTACATATCAGTCATAAATATAATTCAAATTTTAATAGTTATTTAGATTAATAAGATTAATTTTAAGTTTTCATACTCCATTTCTCACATAGGTCTATGTAGGTCCATATAGTTCAATCCTCGCATAGGTATAGTTCAGTCCATATTGGTCATAATAGTCCAAGTCCTTGCATAGGTTCAGTCCAGTTCGCATAGGTTATCCAGGTATTTGCATAGGTATTCAGATAAAGTTACACAAGATACTCAATTTAAAATTTATTATAAAATTTTAAGTTAAATAATTATTATTTTAAAATAATATTATTATTAAATTTTAAAGGAGTAGGGGACTCCTCCCATTATTCTTATGTCTTTTCATATTATATTCTTATCCCACTGCCCCTTACCTCTTGTATCTTGGTTCATTATGGAAAGTCCGTGCGCGCCTCGTCTCCGAGTTCTAAAATATACCAATTTCACTTTAATATAGTTATAAGATAAAAATTAAGATTTCTACTTAAAACAGAAATGGTAAATTTTGAATAATGAATAATGAATAGTGAATAGTAAATCATGAATAGTAACAGTAAATAGTAAAACATGAATAGTAACAGTAAATAGTAAAACGTGAATAGTAATGGTAAATGATGTAGGCTCTTCATGCACTTTCTTGAAGAGGGTTGGATCTAGGGCTCTTTCTTCTATCTTCCTTCAATGGGAGCTTGAGAACTCCTTCTTGAATGTAAGGGAAACCGAAA
This sequence comes from Clitoria ternatea, assembly GCA_037962975.1. Classification (NCBI taxonomy): domain Eukaryota; kingdom Viridiplantae; phylum Streptophyta; class Magnoliopsida; order Fabales; family Fabaceae; genus Clitoria; species Clitoria ternatea. Next base: position 186,306,718 of record CM075671.1, read on the forward strand.
CTAAAGCCTAAGAAACTAGAAGATGATGACGCCAAAAACAAAGGAAAGGAAAGTGGAAATGGAAGGATATAAAGGTGGACAATGGAGGAAGGCTTGGAAAAAGGGAGAGGGAAAGGTTGGAGGCCACTTCCTAAGGAGGAGGAAGATAACTCCACTCACCACCAAGGGAGGGAGAAACCCCTTGGATAAGAGCTTGAGAGAGCTCTCAAACTCTAGAGAAAAGGAGGAGAATCTCTCACTAGGAAACACTTAAGTGCTCTCAAATTTTACAAATGGATTAATGGTGGATGATTACAAAAGGAGAAGCCCTTATATAGGACATAGAGGATTTCGGCCAAGGACTATCTAGATGGGCTTGGTCATGGATCCAAGGCCCATTAAGAGAAAAGATGAGCAAATGGCCTATACATGGCCCAAAAGGGAAAGTACAAGGCCCAAAAGTGGCCCATTTGACCTTACAAGGCCCAAATCTATCCTATAAGCCTAGAGAAACTATTTAGAAAGTATATTACAAGTAAAGTACACATAGGTCCTTATGGGTTCCTTATTGGTCTTAGGCCCACTAGAAGAGAGAAAAGAGACAAGGGCTTTATGGATGCTCTCTTTGGCCCGTTTGGTCTTTACCCTTGTGAGGGGACCTCTATATGCTTCAAGTCCTTTCTCCAATGTAGTGTGAGGGTCTTCCTTGGGCATGTCCACATTATGCTCCCCCTCTTCAAAAGGATTTGTCCTCAAATCAAAGGCATCATCGTCATCATCTATATCAAAGGGAGACAAATCAGTTATATTAAAAGAAGCACTCACACCATAATCTCCTGGTAGATCTAGGACATAAGCATTATTATTAATTTTCTTGAGAATTTGAAAAGGCCCATCACCTCTAGGGTTGAGTTTGGATTTTCTCAAATTGGGAAAGCGTTCCTTTCGAAGGTGTAACCATACCCAATCTCCAACCTCAAAGGTGATCTCCTTTCTTTGCTTATTTACACAACGAGCATAATATTCATTTTTAGTTTGTATTTGGTGTCTAACCTTCTCATGAAAATCTTTGATAAATTGGGCCTTTGCCTCTCCATCCATATGAAGGACAGAATCGGAAACCTCAATGGGCAAAAGGTCCAAGGGTGTGAGAGGGTTAAAACCATATACAACCTCAAATGGACTATGCTTGGTTGTGGAGTGTTGTACCCTATTATATGCAAACTCAATGTGGGGTAAACACTCATCCCAAGATTTTATATTTTTGTGTACTAAGACCCTAAGAAGTTGTGAGAGGGTCCTGTTTACTACCTCTGTTTGGCCATCCGTTTGAGGATGACAAGTTGTGGAAAAGAGGAGTTGTGTTCCTAGCCTTGACCAAAGAGTTTTCCAAAAATGGCTTAGGAATTTGGTGTCCCTATCAGAAACAATGGTTTTGGGCACACCATGTAATCGCACAACCTCTTTAAAGAAGATCTTAGCAATATGACTAGCATCATCAACCTTATGGCAAGGGATGAAGTGAGCCATCTTGCTAAACCTATCCACAACCACAAAGATAGAATCCATTCCCCTTTGGGTCTTAGGCAAGCCTAACACAAAGTCCATTGATATATCAATCCAAGGTGCACTAGGTGTTGGCAAGGGAGTATATAAACCACTAGGTGAAAGTTTTGATTTAGCCTTTCTACAAACAATACACCTAGAGCAATGTTTTTGAACATCCTTTTTCATTTTGGGCCAATAAAAGTGTTCATGTAAGATAGACAAAGTTTTATCCCTACCAAAATGACCCATGAGTCCTCCCTCATGACTCTCTCTAAGTAGTAGATCTCTTAAAGAGCTTCATGGAATACAAAGTCTATTGGCTTTAAAAAGATAGCCATCTAAAATGTAGAAGCCCTTATGAGATGTAGAAGTGGAAGATGAGTTAAAGATTTTTGAAAAATCAAAATCATTTGGGTACAAAGACCTAATTTCATCAAGCCCAATAACTTTGGCTCCTAGAGAGGTGAGTAAAGAATGCCTCCTAGATAAAGCATCAGCCACAGTATTGGTTTTGCCATTCTTATACTTGATGACATAAGGAAATTGTTCCAAATACTCAACCCACTTAGCATGCCTTTTGTTTAACTTATGTTGCCCTTTGATGAATTTCAAAGATTGGTGATCACTATGTATCACAAACTCTTTTGGGATTAAGTAGTGCTCCCAAGTTTGTAGGGCTCTAATTAAGGCATAAAATTCCTTATCGTATGTGGGATAGTTAAAAGTTGCCCCATTAAGTTTTTCATTAAAGAAAGCTATGGGGTGACCTTCTTGTAAAAGCACAGCTCCTATGCCCACATTAGATGCGTCACACTCAAGCTCAAATGTTTTAGAAAAATTTGGAAGTTTTAAAATTGGAGCATAAGTGAGTCTATCTTTGAGATCTTGAAAGGCTTTTTCTTGCCTAGGCCCCCACATAAAAGAAACATTCTTTTTAACCAACTCATTTAAAGGGGAGGCTAGGGTTGAAAAATCTTTCACGAATCTCCTATAGAAACTTGCGAGACCATGGAAACTTCTTACTTCACTCACATTTTTAGGTGTAGGCCAATCTTGGATTGCCTTAACCTTAGAGTGATCTACCTCAACACCTCTAGAACTAACTACAAAACCAAGAAAGACAATGATATCCATGCCAAAAGAACATTTTTCAAAGTTAGCATAAAGATTGTTTGTTCTCAAGGCAAGCATAACTTGTCTTAGGTGGATTAGATGAGAGGTCATGGACTTTGAGTACACAAGAATGTCATCAAAGTATACCACAACAAAATGCCCTATGAAATCCCTTAAAACATGGTTCATAAGTCTCATGAAGGTACTTGGTGCATTAGTTAGGCCGAAAGGCATCACTAACCACTCATAAAGGCCAAGTTTGGTTTTAAAAGCGGCTTTCCATTCATCTCCTTCTTTTATTCTAATTTGGTGGTAGCCACTTTTAAGATCAATCTTGGAGAAGATTGTAGATCCACTAAGCTCATCTAACATGTCATCAAGTCTAGGTATGGGATGCCTATACTTGATGGTGATGTTATTAATGGCTCTACAATCCGTACACATTCTCCATGAACCATCTTTCTTGGGTACAAGTAAAACTGGTAATGTGCAAGGGCTTAAACTTTCTCTAATCCAACCTTTGGAAAGTAGTTCATTCACTTGTTTTTCTATTTCTAAACTTTCCTTAGGGTTGCATCTATAGGCAGGTCTATTTGGTAAACTAGCCCCAGGTATAAGGTCTATTTGATGCTCAATTCCCCTAATAGAAGGTAACCCTTTTGGAATGTCTTTTAGGAAGAGGTCGTTAAATTCTTGCAAGATATTTTGGATCCCTTTGGGCAAGGGGGGAGGAGAAGTGCCCATTGAACACAAGGAAGTGTTAGGGATATCTTTTGGATATATGATCAAGCAATGCTTTTGTGAAAACATGGCATGTTTCACATCATATTTATTTGCAAAGAGATTAGGTTGGGAGTCATTATAGACAACAACTCCTTTCCCTTTATTGTCTTTTTTATTTTTCTTTGGTTTTTCTAAACTCACATGGGAAGAAGATCCTAACTCTTTTTCTCTCTTAGCTTTCATTTGGATTTGGTCTTTAGCTACTTGTTGTGGAGTTAGAGGATGTAATACTATCTTCTTACCATCTAGTTTAAATGTGAGGGTGTTAGTGAACCCCTCATGAAGGACCTTCCTATCAAATTGCCAAGGCCTTCCTAATAGTATATGAGTTGCTTCCATAGGTACTACATCACATTTAACTTCATCTCTATATGTGCCTATGGTGAAATTGATTAGGACTTGCTTATTGACTACCATTTCCCCTTTTTCATTTAACCATTGTAATTTGTAGGGACTTGGATGGTCTATAAGCTCTAATCCCATCTTTTTGACTAGTCTTTGGCTTGCAACATTTGCACAACTCCCACTATCCACAATGAGAGAACATAATTTGTCATTAATGTAACATCTTGTATAAAAGATGTTCTCTCTTTGTGTTGTGTCATCGAGTTTTACATGACTACCAAGCAACCTTCTAATCATGTACAACTCACCATCATCCCCTAAAATATGCTCACTGTCACTAGAATCATTACTAGAGTCATCACTTGAATAGTGAGAATCAGAATTAGACTCCGATTGACTTGAGTAGGTTCCATTGGTTTTTAAAATCATTGTTCTTTTTGTTGGACAGTCCGAAGCAATGTGTCCTCTTCCAAGACACTTAAAACATTTGATGGAAGAAGATCTAGAGGATTGTGGTTTTGATGATGGATCATGCTTATCATGTTGATTGCGAAAGACTTTGCCATTTTTGTGTAACTCACTTTGGGGTTTAGAGGAGGAAGCGCCCACTTCTCTCTCTCTAGGGTTTCTCTCAAACTTACCCTTATTTTCTACCCATTTTGACTTATAGGCTCTATTGTTATCCCCACTATAGGATTCTCTTTCCTTAAATTGGTTTTCTACTTTGGTGCATTGGTGGAGTAACTCTTCTATATCCATATGTGGAAGAAGTTCCACCCTATTTTTGATGTTCCTATTAAGCCCATGTAAGAACCTATGCATTAGGGTTTCCTCATCCTCTTCTAGATTGGCTCTAATCATGGCTATCTCTAAGGCTTTATAGTAATCTTCTACACATTTGGAGCCTTGGGTGAGCCTATTTAGCTTTGCTAATAGTTCACCCCTATAATAATTAAGAACATATCTTTTTCTAAGGAGAGCTTTTAAGTCTACCCAATCATCTATGGGGGGAAAGTTGTCTCTTTTTCTCTTCTTACAAATTTGGGTCCACCAAACTAGGGCATAATTTTGGAAAGAAAGAGTTGCAATCCTAACTTTTTTATCATCTTTTATTTGATGAGAGTTGAATATTTGTTCTACCCTCATCTCCCACTCTAAGTAAGCTTCAATGTCACTTTTTCCATTGAATGGGGGAATTTCTAATTTTACCTCTCTTAAGCCTATGTCATCCCTTCTATGGTCATGGTGCCTTCTTTGTCTTGTTTCTTCCTTATTATCACTAGTGTTATGTCTTTGATTTCGTTGTCTATGCCTAGTTCTAGGGGGTTCATTATGCTCAAGATTGTTTAGCCTAGCATTAATGGTGTTTAAGCTATCCATTATGTTATGAAGCATGCTTTTGTTTTCCCTATCACTAGACGACATCTTTTAATGTTGTCAAAGAAATTCAAGACAAAAACAAAGTATGTATAGACAAGCTAGTCGAGGAAGATGAATGCAATACAAGTGAAAAAAACACTTCAACAAACCTAAAATATCAATACTAGGTTTCTATCCTAAGGGAAAAACAATGTCCTAGGTTGTCTTTAACTAGGTTAGTCCTATGTTGCTTATGGAAATCCTAAGTTGTCCTTAACCTAAGTTGATTATGTTTGTCTTAGGATGTTACTAGTGATTAACTAACCCTAGACAAGCCTAACCAAATTCGGTTTTAAGAAGTAGTTACCCTAACAAAATTTAGTTCAACTAACTAACCAAGTCTTAACAACCCTAACCAAAAGTAGTTAATTAGTTATGGAAGTTGTAACAAAGTCTAACCACTATAACTACCTAACTAATTCGGTTATGTATTAGTTAACCCAACTAACAATTAGTTATGACAACTAGAATTAGTTCCAACCACTAACTAATTAGTTAAGACACTCAACTAACTACCAACTAACTAACTAATTATAGTTGTAACTTCTAACTAACTCTAACCAATTAACTAAAAGTAGTTAACAAACAAATGCACATGCACTATCCTAATTCGAAATTTACCAAGCAAAAGGGAAAATTATAATGTCCAAAAAGTCCAATGCCCTTGTTGTGTCCAAAATACAAGACAAAATCCTACTACACAAAGCCTAAGAATTGAAAAACTTTGCCTAAGTTCTACTAGTTACAAAGCTTTTGCCTCTTTTACAAGTGTCTTCACAAGTCCTTCTTGATGTATAAGCTCCAACTTTACCTAGCAAAAGAACACAAAGCAACAACTCCAAACAAGATTTGGTTAATAGAAATCACAAAGAAACTTTAAACCTTACAAAAAGTGTATCTCTCAAGTGTATGCCTTCTCTTAGAGATTTTCAAGCTCAATCAATTTCCACACCAATCTCAAGTGTTTCAATATGCTACCCTCACTTAATGGCGAAATGGAGTGATCTTAGAAGTCCAAAAGAATACAAACTCAAGACAAAACTTTAAGAAGAAAAAATGACAAACTAAAAAGGCTCAAAAAAATAAAGGCTACTCAAATGAAATAGAATGAAGGATCAACAATTAACTTGGAATGACAATACTCTAAAAGCAAATAAAAGTTCAAAAGAATGAAAGCTAACTTGGAATAGAATTGAAATTGACAAAACAAGACAAACAAGAAATTAAATGCAAGAAACAAAGTTTAAGGTATAACCTAGCCTAGAAACTCTAAAGTTGCAAAAATAAGCAAAGAAGTCTTAATGAACAAGTCTTAGCAATGGCCAATTAATGAAAACAATTCTCATTTGGTATTGGTAATTTTGAAATTTGGTGATGATGTTTGGTGTCTTTAATTCAAACTTTGTAATGAGGCTTTCTCTTTAACACTCTTTTTTTTCTTCTTTTGGTACTTTTCTTTTCTTGTGATTCTTTTGTTTTGCCTCTCAAGATTTCAAGATAACAACACCAATTTATGATACCCAAAACCGAAATGCACAAATGGTATTAACAAGTTCAATTAATGCTTCTTGCTTAAGGCAAATTATGCAACCTTCTCCTAAATTGATGTATAGGAGGTGACTAAAAATCTTTTTTTGACAAGTTTTATTTTTGATGCAAGCAAGATGAAAATAGGAATATAAAAGAGATATCCTAATAGTGCAACAAAATTAAACCTAGAATCAAACTAAGAATAGAAACTAACAATCCTAAAATTGAGTTGACTTTGGAGTGTCTTGAATGTGAGACCTCCTAACAAGAATGGAACCTTTGTAGGAGCTAATCAAGATGCTTGAATTGCCCCTAATCTACACGGTTTGCACACTAAAAAGGGAGAAGCAATTAACTTCCTAGAACTCTAGAAAGGTTCCACATGGCACTTAACTAACTTCCTAAATTGGCTCTAACTAACAACTAACAATTAACTAACATGTAACAATATCCTAACCACCTAATAACCGAAATTGACAAGTGCCAAATCTGAAATTTTAGAGACCAAAACAGAATGGTAACACAAGCCAAACGAAAATGACCACAACAAGATACAAAAATTGAAACCACAAAGAAACTAGCACAAAAACTCAAAAGAACCAAGACTTTTTATGATTTTTCTATGCTAACATGGAATTAATAAGGCATATGAATGACTAAGAAACAGAATTCCAGCCAGCAATATGAATTGAAAACCGAAAATTAAAATGGAAGAGAAGAAGAAAAGAACCTCCCAAGGCTCAATGATACCACATGATGTAGGCTCTTCATGCACTTTCTTGAAGTGGGTTGGATCTAGGGCTCTTTCTTCTATCTTCCTTCAATGGGAGCTTGAGAACTCCTTCTTGAATGTAAGGAAAACCGAAACTAAAGCCTAAGAAACTAGAAGATGATGACGCCAAAAACAAAGGAAAGGAAAGTGGAAATGGAAGGATAGAAAGGTGGACAATGGAGGAAGGCTTGGAAAAAGGGAGAGGGAAAGGTTGGAGGCCACTTCCTAAGGAGGAGGAAGATAACTTCACTTACCACCAAGGGAGGGAGAAACCCCTTGGATAAGAGCTTGAGAGAGCTCTCAAATTCTAGAGAGAAGGAGGAGAATCTCTCACTAGGAAACACTTAAGTGCTCTCAAATTTTACAAATGGATTAATGGTGGATGATTACAAAAGGAGAAGCCCTTATATAGGCCATAGAGGATTTCGGCCAAGGACTATCTAGATGGGCTTGGTCATGGATCCAAGGCCCATTAAGAGAAAAGATGAGCAAATGGCCTATACATGGCCCAAAAGGGAAAGTACAAGGCCCAAAAGTGGCCCATTTGACCTTACAAGGCCCAAATCTATCCTATAAGCCTAGAGAAACTATTTAGAAAGTATATTACAAGTAAAGTACACATAGGTCCTTATGGGTTCCTTATTGGGCTTAGGCCCACTAGAAGAGAGAAAAGAGACAAGGGCTTTATGGATGCTCTCTTTGGCCCGTTTGGTCTTTGCCCTTGTGAGGGGACCTCTATATGCTTCAAGTCCTTTCTCCAATGTAGTGTGAGGGTCTTCCTTGGGCATGTCCACATTAGTAAATAGTAAAATGTGAATAGTAAAGGTAAATAGTAATAATAAATAGTAATTTACTATTTAAATAGTGATTTACTATTCGTAATAGTGATTTACTGTTAACATAGTAATTTACTATTCAGGATAGTAACTTAAAATAATATTATATCTAGTATAATAATAGATTTCTAAAACGATATGAAAATAAATCTAAAAAGTATAAAAAAAAGTTATTCTTACTTTATGATTTTGGTAGAACCTCCTTCCAAAAATTTTATTTCTCTCTTTTACTCCTACCACTATCTTTCTAACATTGTAATATTAAGAAAATTTAATCTGAAAATACGATTTCCTTTGTTAGAAACCTCGGCTATTTATAGAAAAATTTTTCACTATGCATTTCATTATTTTATTATAAAAATACTGTGCAAATTCTAAAATTTTCATTTCTGATTACTGTACACCTTTTGAAATTTTTGTTCATGCACAATGTTTTGCATATTAAATGTCGGCTGAATTATTTAAGCCAAATAGTAACCATTCACTCGGTATATTTTAAATATTCAAAATCAATCCTTTTCGAAATTTAGCGATATTATATCAGTTCTCACTAATTTTATAATAAGTAATATAAAGTTTAAATTTTAAAAATTTAAAATTTTCTGTTAATAAAAATTTATTAGTACGTTTTTGATTTTTTTACGATTGGTAAAAATCAAGATTTTACTCAAACCGATAATTTTTAGATAAGTCTACTTGAAATGGATTTTAAAAAATTTTCTTATAATTTAACTTCACTTTCTTGTATATATTATTAATTTTAAGTAACTTTATATGAATTTAAAATTATTTAAAATATATTATTTATTAAAATATTTCAAAATTTTCAAAAAATTCTAGAAAATCATAAATATTATGTAGATCAAAAAGTTCTAAAGAAACATAGTCTAATTCCTTCAAAATTGTATTTTAAAATTCTAATAAGAGTTAAATCATAAATATGTAAACACATAAACATAAAATAAGAGTTGTGAATAATAAAGATATTCAAAATTCTTAATATAATTTCATTAATCAATGAATACTAACTAAGTCATTTTAAAATTCTCATTCATAAATATTTTCATTTTATTATTCTTATTATTTTATTTTATTTAAAAAACAAATAATTAAATATAAATACCAAACTTTCATAAAAAATGATAATAATAAACTAACTTATAGTAAGTATTTCTCATGAAAGATATATTAATATCTATTTTCTATTTGTGTTGAAAATGAGATGTTACAACTCTATTCCCTAAAAGAAATTTCGTCCTCAAAATTTAATATTATTAATAAATCTTAACAAGACTAAACTAAGTGAATAGTTCTAAAATATATTTCTAGTTTCCTTGACAATTGTGTACCTTTTCCTTAACATTGCCATTTATCTTCTTTGAATCTTATCAGTATTTTTTTCCTTAACTCAAAAATATTACCCGTCTTAATTTTGTCAACCATGCTCATCATAAATTGATGGTTAACTCTAAACACCTTAATAATTACGTTTGTCAATCTATTAAAACCTTACTTAATATAATCCATAACATCTATTAATTAAAATTCCTACTCGTAACATAGTAAAATGGACTGCTAAGAATTAATTACTGGACAACTAGCCGTTAGCAACTAGCCGTTGGACTAGCCGTTTATGACCGTTGTAAACTCTCCGTCCCTTTCTTGCTTATAAATTCTCATTCCATTCTCACTTCCTATCACAACTTCAAGGTTTCTTAGTTTCTCTCTTCTATCTAATTTCTTCAATCTTTTTCTTAAGTACTATCATACTATTCGATGGCTAACCTTCCTAGAAGTGAGGAAGAACAAAGGCGAGATGGACTACAGTTTGTGGTAACAAGTGCTTCACTTCTTATAATCGTTATGGTGATTTCTCTAGTTTGAGTATTTTATGTATTGCCAAAACTCTTAACTACTATGATTCTCTGATAATTGTTCGAAAATAAGTGGTCACTTATCGTTTAACTATAATGTACTAGATGTTCTACTTTATTTTCCTTAGTGTAATCATGTGTAATAAATTGTCCTAGTAAAAAAGGATAAATGTGTCTTAGTCCATGTTGTACTTATTGATCTAGTCAAATCCTTGTGTTCTTTACTTCATGACAATTCAGGGTATGTAATCATTTCTTATTGTCCTCTATAATGAATTAAATAATCCTTAACTAAGTGATTGTTATTTCCATCATAATTGACTACAACCATTACATAGATTTGATAAATTCTCTAATCTTAAATAATCACAAATCACTACGTTGACTTAGAAATTCTCACTTGAACTTTTTTTTTTGTTATGGGTAACTAAGATTTATGTAATTCTCTTCATAGAAAAATCAATAAGTGAAGCTTCATATCTATTTCCTCATGGTTTACTAACACATTTCTTTATTTGAAATCTACAATAGTCATTACATAACAATGATTTATATTAGGTATGTATATTCATTGAACAAAATTGATGACTAAAAGAAAATAACTTGATAAACATGTATTATATTGTTAGGAATCACAAAAATATTTTATGACACAATTTCTCAATATTAAACCAATATTATTATCTCCCAAAGATTTATAGTACTTATTTTAGATTCTTTATTGACATATTCACTACAATAAAACACTTAGAAAATTCAACAATATATGATTGATTACATTTAATGTCACAACCATAAAAGTTTCATTAATTCATATATTTATATACATAACCATCATATATATTATTCAATCGTAGGCATCATAAAGGAAAACTTCATCAAATCAAAAAATAATTAACATATCTTATATGTCATATAAAAGAAGAATCAATACAAATAGCTAGAGATACAATTCCTAGTACGATTATTTGTTATACCAAACAAGTTAGTGAACAAATTATCATATTTCTTTCATGAAGCATACATCCACATATTTTTTTTATTCAAAATATATCACCAAAGGAAAACCTATGATTCTATCCTAGACAATTTGTTATACTACTTCGGATTACAACATTTATCTACCCATTGGAATTCTAATTCACACAAGTATCTCTACAACTTCAAGGACACGGTAAGGTATATCCTAATATAATTTATTGAGTTTATCTCCATTTCTCCATATACCTCATTAACCTAGGGTTAAATTCATTGATCTTAACATCCTTCTTTTGATATGTCTTTCACTACTTAGTGTAAATCATTCGGGGTGATCAGTCCCAGTAATTTATAACTAAGTAGTCAAAGTCATGATAGCTCTAGTCTAGAATTCATACCAAAATATTTCTAAGAATTTTCTATTATCTTATTTCTCTTGTTGTCCCATACCATATTGTAACAGAGGCAAATGTTAGAATATTTCATTATCACATATTAATCAGAGAATCAAACACCATACAATACATTTGGAATAAAAGGAAATAACTACATTAGTTAATTTACCTTATCACTCCACCATACATTAACGCCCATACTTAAACAATGTCAAGAAAGACTTTAGAATGGCCAGTTTCTGATAATCCCTACAATAACATTTTTCAAGTAACAGGCTATAAAGTTCTAACTTATACTTCTTATGAACTTAAAATTAGTTCCTTCTTTCTATATTCCTAATTTTTCTTCACTTACTTCTTACCATCCACTCCAATAAAATTTCCTCCTTTGTCAACCATAAAATCTCTTGACTAACTTAACCATCAGTACACTAACACGCTAGTAAGACCATACCCCAAGCAGATTTGGATTGAACTGCTCTGATACCACTTTGTAACACCCCCTTATATACACGACACATATATGTATTCTTCTTGCCTTAAAAAAACTTTTAGAAATATATACATATTTATCACTCTTTATCTCGTGTATACAAAGATGTATATACATCTGATTTCCTTTGAATATTGAAAGTAAAAAAAAAAATTATCTTTCAATATTTATTCATAATGACAAAACAATTAATAGAAATCATAAGTGATAAATCATTAGAGTATTATATCCGAATGAGAAAGTTTATCAAATTTTAACCTTTACCTTGTTACAATTATCTAACTTGATATTATAATAAGGCAAAGTAAAACTAAACTATACCTCTACTACAAATGTGACCAATCATTTCCTAGTCCTTGAACCATCGAGTTTTGGAATCCTACTCTTGTCATATCTCTTCATCTATCTGATTGAGGATGAGACCACTTTACCCTTTTGTAATTACATATCCTTCCATCTTAGACTACTAGCTATATATCACATAACATATATTTTGGACACAAAATTCAAACAAGAAAGAGTAAGAAACAGAATATAATACTTTACACATAAGACATAAGCATAAGGGTTTTCACAATCTATTATAATAATTTCAATCACAATCATATATATAATCAATTATGAATATAGAGTTTTCATAACATAACAATTATACTTTCATTCACAACCACCCATATAGAATATCACGATCACATGAATGTCATGCAATGTTTTTAATACTACCATCTCATTCATTCTATGCATGTAGGCCTTTAAAGTTTTAGTTTGCACTGGGCCAACCAGGAGTTTACACTGTTCCATAATTCCGGATAATAATAACATAAATGCCTTCATGGCATATGAGCAGCTCAACTGGCATGGAAACACTTAGAGACTAGTCAGACTGAGAAACTTTTTATTGTGAAAGTACCTGACACTAGGGAGCGACCCCAGGTCACCTGAAGCACCCTTTCACACCCTCTCATCCCAAGGCTCGCAATTAAGCCTCCTCTAATGTATCCTCGGTTTCTATAATCCGTCCCCAGGTAATATCACATCTCATTTCTCTTTAATGATTGATGATGCATGGACTACTCACATATTTTGTTAGTTAAGACTTTTAGAAACTCAATTATTAAATACCATAAATGTTCACAAAATCATCTCAATAAACTACACATTCCCATAAGTTCTTCTTTGAACTTCTGTTATACATAAATAAATTTAGTACAGTTTTCAAATTCAGATCTCACCAAAATTGAGTTTCCAAGCCTTAAATATCTCAAAACTTTCTCGTAAAAAAACTTCACATATTTACATAATCTTTCCCAATTTGAATCTTAACTAGATTGAGTTTAGAAATCTCGACTATAACAAAATATCCTTTAGTTATTTCATTAGGGAAAACTAATTTAAATTTTTGATTTCTAAAAGAAAATATATTTTTTTAAATGATTAACTAAGAATACTTAAAACTATAAAAATTTTCTTTAATTCAAGAATTAATTATCTCAACCTCTGATTTTTATAAAATAGCTTCTTTCTAATACTAGATTTTATTCTAGAGATTAAAAATAAAGTTAATGAAAATTATTTCCAAGAAGAAATAAAAGACTAAAATAATGATAAAATACTTTCTCTTAGAATAAAAATTTAAAGAGTAAGGTAAGAAAATTCTTACTGAGTTTTAACTTTCCGTCATGTTTGCTATATGCTCAAACTCCATATCACAAGGTCATCAATCATTCATCAATCACAATCAAGTATTGTAATATCATCAATCACAATCAAATATCATCAAATCACAAATATTATTAATCATAGTCTAGTATTATAAATCACAATATCATTAATCAAAATCAAATATTATTAATTATAATCAAATCAAATCAACTAAATATCAGTCATAAATATAATTCAAATTTTAATAGTTATTTAGATTAATAAGATTAATTTTAAGTTTTTATACTCCATTCCTCGCATAGGTTTATGTAGGTCCATATAGTCCAATCCTTGCATAAGTATAGTTCAGTCCATATAGGTCATAATAGTCCAAGTCCTTGCATAGGTTCAGTCCAGTTCGCATAGGTTATCCAGGTATTTGCATAGGTATTTAGATCAAGTTACACAAGATACTCAATTTAAAATTTATTATAAATTTTTAAGTTAAATAGTTATTTTCTTAAAATAATAATATTGTTAAATTTTAAAGGAGTAGGGGACTCCTCCCATTATTCTTATGTCTTTTCATATTATATTCCTATCCCACTCCTCTTTACCTCTTGTATCTTGGTTCGTTATGGAAAGTCCGTGCGCGCCTCGTCTCCGAGTTCTAAAATATACCAATTTCACTTTAATATAGTTATAAGATGAAAATTAAGATTTCTACTTAAAACAGAAATGGTAAATTTTAAATTGTGAATAGTGAAGAGTGAATAGTGAATAGTAAATCATGAATAGTAATAGTAAATAGTAAAACGTGAATAGTAATGTAAATAGTAAAACATAAATAGTAATGATAAATAGTAAAATGTGAATAGTAAAGGTAAATAGTAACAATAAATAGTAATTTACTATTTGAATAGTGATTTACTATTTGTAATAGTGATTTACTATTGACATAGTAATTTACTATTTAGAATAGTAACTTAAAATAATATTGTATCCAGTATAATAATAGATTTCTAAAACAATATGAAAATAAATCTAAAAAGTATAAAAGAGAGTTATTCTTACCTTATGATTTTAGTAGAATCTTCTTTTAAAAGTTTTATTTCTCTCTCTTACTCCTACCACTATCTTTCTAACACTGCTATATTAAGAAAACTTAATCTAAAAATGTGATTTCCTTCGTTTGAAACCTCGGCTATTTATAGAAAATGTGATTTCCTTCGTTACTTGCCAAAAGTTGAAGGTCGAACACCAGAAGCCGTATGGTGCGTTGCAACCCCTTGAAATCCCCGTATGGAAATGGGACTCAATTGCCATGGACTTTGTAATGGGATTGCCTAGAACCCGAGCGGGTTATGATGCCATTTGGGTCATTGTCGACCGGTTGATGAAAACTGCACACTTTCTGCCCGTGAAATGAGATATCCGTTACACAAGTTAGCCCAGATCTATATCCGAGAAATTGTCCGACTGCATGGTGTGCCGACTTCTATCATGTCGGACAGGGATCCTAGATTCACGTCCCGATTTTAGACAAGCCTGTACCAGGAATTAGGCACGAAGCTTTGGCTGAGTTCCGCCTACCATTCCCAGTCGGATGGGCAATCCGAGCGAACAATACAAAGTTTGGAGGACTTACTGAGGGCGTGTGTGTTGGAGCATGGTGGTAGTTGGGAGCAGTACCTCCCTCTGATCGAATTTACATATAATAATAGCCACTACAGCAGCATTGGCATGGCACCCTATGAAGCATTGTATAGCCGGAAATGTCGAACCCCACTATGTTGGTCGGAAACTGGTGAAAGTTTACTGTTGGGACCAAAAATTATGAAACAGACTTCAGAACAGATCTAAGTAATTAGGGAAAAGATGAAGGCGTCTTAGGACAGGCAGAAAAGCTATCATGATAAACGGACTAAGCCACTTGAGTTCTTGGTCGGTGATAGGGTGTTCCTAAAGATTTCACCGAGTAAAGGAGTCGGACGAGCCTTGAAGAGTGGGAAGTTGAGCCCCCGATACATTAGAGCCTATGAAGTAATGAAGCAAATCGGTTCTGTGGCATACCAAATAGCATTACCAACTCACCCATCCAGATTACATAACGTGTTTCATGTGTCTCAACTAAGGAAGTGTCTACCCGATTTTACTCACAAAATGCCAGATGATGAAGTGGAGATCAAAGAGGATTTGACCACAGTGGCTGTACCGACTAGAATTGTGGACCGGTCGGTAAAACGCTTGAGGAGCAAGGATGTACAACTGGTCAAAGTAGCGTGGCAGCAAAACGGGTGTACTTCTTATACCTGGGAACGCGAGGATGCCATGAGGCAGCAGTATCCCGAGTTGTTCATTTGAGGTAAGTTACCGTTTGAATTTTGAGGATGAAATTCTTTGAGAGGGGGAGAATTGTAACATCCTGCGTACTAATTAAGGGCTAGATTAAGATTAAATGTTAAGTGAGGTTAATTATAAATTAAAAACTTAACTACTGACGGGACTGAATGATTGTGACGTGTAACCATGCAGCAGGCTCTGATCCGCGTTCCCCACTCACTCTTCACGTTTCTAGGAGTATATGGGCTAAAGCCCTTAACCACTTCTCCATTCACTCCAAATTTCCTCAAGACTTTCCATCTTCTCCTACTTCTCCTCTTTCTTTATTCTTCTTCGTTCTTCTTCTTCTTCTCTGTCCCCTGTTTTTCGTAACTTTGTGACTGTGGTATTGTGGAGAACCCGAGATTCCCACTGTAGGTGAGGAGCAATCGTTCGAGTGGAAGAAGAACAGCTTCCTGTTCCCAAGCTGATTAAAGGGTGCGACTGTGTTCGAGGGGGACTGAACAAGAGAGAGTGGTGGACAAAGCAAATAGAGCATCGGACCAAACGTCGAGGAACAGAGGAGCTTCTCGAGTCCCTTCAGTAGGTAGGGGGCGCTTTGCATGTCAAATGCATGGTTTATGGACGGTACCGGGTGAACGTATTGCTTTATGTGTGTGTGATTATGATTATGATGACTGTGTGAAATGTCTGACTGTCAATCTTTGGATACCGTGTGTGTGGTAGTAGAGTCCTATTAGCAGTTTCACACTTACATGTAAGTGTTCAGGGTTTGTTGTGCTGAGTTCTGATGGTTGTTTATACATAAATGCATATGGTGTATGTTCCTCTCATTGTTGACACCGAGAGTATATATGTGTGTGGCTGTTGGGTTGATCTTGTCTGGAGTGTTGTATTAAGAATATGAACTGTTTGGTTACTGTGTATGCTGGTATAATTGACGAGTGAATGTAGATACTGTGTTTGATCGGTTATGATTCTAATGGTTGCGTGGAATGTGCTTGACAATTGGGAATGCTTGCTGATAAAATGCATAAGTTGCATGTATAGGAACGGGGTGACCCGTGGAAGGTCAGGAACCCCAATGAGATGATTTCCAGCTACAGATCCTTGGCTAGATCCTGTGAGGGCCTGTGGTAGCTGAGGGAGCTAGAGTTAAGTCTCGAGACATCAATGGGAGACCGGTACCACGCGGGAAGGGCTAATGGATGAGAGGCTAGGAAGGGAACCTGTAACTGAAAATTATTGTTTAAGTCAGATCCACATGCATATATGTAGATGCATCGTTAAAGAGAATAACACGATTCATATGATCCATGAATTATACGAATGAATTCCGATTGAGTTGATGCATGCTCCCTTATGAATGAGAATAAGCTTAATGTGATATGTATGTGAGTATATGTTATTGAAAATATCATGGTTTATATGGCCTTAATTTAAATTGAGTGAATTCTGATTGAATATGCGTGTGTACTGACGCTGATGTCGAGTATAACTTGATGATATGGTTGAGGTATATGTTATTGTGAAAGGTAGAAATTTTATATAACCATGAATGACTTGAATAATCTGACCAGTGGACTTGCGTGAATACTTTATTAAACGGCAGTAGATATTAGCGTTGACTGGGATAGATAGATTGTATTAATAAAATGTATAGGCTAATCCGAGTCAATAACTGTCATTTTATATGTAAAAGCTCACCCCTATTGTGGCCATATTTCAGTGGATGTCCCTCGGAATGATGGATGATGGAGAAACACCAGTCCTGTGAAGCGTACTGTACAGTGGACTTGTATATAATTGTATATACTATGTAAATAGTGTTATTAAGCCTTGGCCAGCTCTTAGCATAATATTTTGTTTGAATATGTTGGAATTGAACTCTCTCGGTATTAAGAGCAAACTAAATATATATATATACATATATGATGTTATACGTTTAATCTTGATCAGTAAATAATATGGTAGGCGAACGTCCAGTTGAGTACCTTTACATTCTACTGAATGAATAGAGCTTGCGTGGTTCCGAGTAAGGAAGAGTAAGGTAAATCTGAGTGAAGTGAGATATGAGACCCCTCTTGAATGAAGAAGGGTTGGGTCAATTCTGAATAAGTTATATTCATTAAAGACTATTTCCGTAGGAGAAATAATCGAAGGATGTTACGTGAGGAATCCCTTAATAAGCCTATTCCGTGTGGATAAGGCTATGATACTCCGAGTGAATGAAGTCATGAAATCCCAAGTGAGAATTGACTTGATCCGATCCGAGTAAGAGTTTATTAGAACTTCCCCGAGTGACAGGAATGCTGGGGTATTCTGGGTAGACTTAACTAGGAAATCCCTAAGTGAGATTTGACCTTGTTGAGAGTCCTTAGTGTAAAGGAGAATATATATATATATATATATATATATATATATATACCCCGAGTGAAAGACGTGCAAACCACTTCCGAGTGATATTAGACTGAGAGGAATATTCTGAGTGAGGGAAACTTGTGGATTCCGAGTGATATGGTCATGGGAGTCATTTCCGTGTGGTCTATACCTGTGACATTCAAGGATAAATAGGGTGTGTTGGGTAAACTTCTGAAGAGAGTAGGTGCGTGTTGGGGGACCTTCCCGAGTGAATTTAGATTCCAATCCCGAGTGGTGAGTTACCGAGTGCCTTATTCGCTTGACGTATGAGACTTCGCTTAAGCGAGTATTGTTCACTTTAAATGTTTTCTCCTGCTGGTCTGTTTGACCGAAGCTGAGTATTGCCCATGTGAGGCTTCCTGACTCGGCCTTCCTTTCTCTGAGCAGATTCTCTATTCAGAATTCCCCTTAAACCGTTCAGAGTTTTTGGAAAAAATTTCATCCTATCTCGGATTTTGCTTATTTTAATTAGGATGTTTCATTAGGCATATATGCATTTGCTATTTATTGACAGATAGACGTACACGTACACCACGATATGCTTAGGGTGGTAATAAACAAACCCCAATTACTCGTCTTGGTACCCCTAATGAGACAACCCGACTTAATTTAAGACAAACTAAGACCAGGGAAATTTTTTTCAAAATTCACCAAGCAGTCGGGGTAAAAATAAACCAAATGTAAGGCAAGGGAAAGCAAAAATTGATCAGAGGAGGGAAGACCGAGTCAGAAAGCCACACATGGGCAAGACTTAGCTTTGATCAAACAGACCAGCGGAAGATGCAGCTTAAGCGAATCCTTATTTGCTGTAGCGAACCTATTCACTCGGTAATTCCATTACTCGGAATCGGGACCTAAGTTCACTCGGGAACGGTCCCTGACACGCTGTCATTGTCCGGTCAAATAAAAAGTTAAATTAATATAGTATAAGGTGAACAACCTTAGTCGTATCTCGAGGACCTTAGTTCAATTAGTTACACTTAATTTAGATATAACAAAGGGGGGATTTGTGTTGAGATTGAAAGGAAAATTAAGTAATTATATAATAGTTCAAAAAGTAAATTTATGAGTGAGAATAATCAAATTTAGAAACAACCAACACAAGGAATTAATAAATCTTTAGTTAACTAATCATTAATCATAAATATGATTAAATATAATTAATTTCTCAATCTTGAATCATTTGGAATCCCTAAATGATTATATTCTAGAAAATCTTCTAGAATTGAATTAATGAACTAATAAGAATAATCAATCGATATATTCTTATTAATTACTAAAATAACTTTAAAACCATAATTTGATTGAGTTAAGAAACTAAATAGAAATCTCTTATTTAGTAACTTAATCTTTGTTCTCAAATTGATTATTGATTAACCAACCAACATCAGTTTAGATTATAGATTGTTTAATTATATACCAATCGGTTATACACTTAAATAATCTACCATCACAAGTGCTTGAGAAATAAAGAAAAGTAATTATCTTCAATCAAAATATTAAGAGCAAGAACTCAAAGTTAACATAAAGAAAAATTAAATTCCTTGAGTTGATTTTAAAAGATTAAGCTTCCATGATAATTTTTAACAATGAAAGCTAATATTAGATTTACTAAAACTTTGATTATAAAAGTAAATAACAAATAATAAAATTAACTTACTTGATATTGAGGAAGGGAAATGAAAACCATAACTTGAAGGATGGAATATAGAACAAGGAGATAAAGAAAAAGAAAGAACTAAAACTTAAGAAGCTAAAGCAAAGATATAGAATTGTAATGAAAACTAAAGCATGTATTTCTTATGTATTTCTTGTGTATCTTCGTTAAAACTTCAAACATCTATTTATAGGCAAGGTATGATGATACTATACATTCATTTTTTTATTATTAATGCATTTTTTTAACATTGGTGGGCTTGAAATTACAATAATTCAAAAGAAGATAATGGTAGGTGTTGAAATGCATTCTCCTCTTTATCTTCTCCACCTTGCGAGTCTAATATGACCTTCTAGATGACCGAATTTTGAAACACCTTCAATATGAAAGTTGTAGATCTCTGTCTTATTGAGAATTTGGCGCAAGAATAGGGTCATTTGGACACCTAGAGCTCCAGATATGTGTATTTTGGTGAACTATGTCAATGCTGGTGGGACACATGAGGGCTGATTGATTCAAGCTCCATTTCTTTATTTTTTGCAGATGCAAAATAACCAAATCTGATCATCATGATGTATCCCTCTGTCTTAGCTTTTCATGGGCTCCAAGATTAGCCCATTTGGATCACAAAAGCCCAAGTTATGGCCAAAATAAGGCAAAATACTCAAGATACATACAAAAAACGAAAATTGAAACATATATACATAATACTTCAATTTAACTAAACAACATAAAACTTAATTAAAATACTATTATTAAGCATAGTAATTATATAATAAACCCTAAGTGTAAAACTATAAGAAGTGTATTAAAATTGATTTATCAGTCCCCACATATATGATTCACCCGGTAAACTCAACCAGTTCCTTATTCGAAAGGTCACCAAACATGCTTCATTCAGAAGCGTCTCAATCTCCACTCGGGAAATGATTCCCTCGGTTATCCACTCGGAATCCATAAGCTTCCCTCACCTAGAGTATTTCCCCAGTCCAATACCACTCGGTATAATTCAACCGCAATTCACTCGGAATACATTATCCATTCTGCACTCGGCATAATTTAATCTTCCTCACTCGGAGATCACTTAAACCTACCTTCCCTCGGAAGGAGTCTCCAAAATCAAGTCCCACTCGGAATTCCTCTGACCTCTCATCACTCGGAGGAATTCACCAAGTTAAGTCACTCGGACTTATTTAAAACTTATCCACTCGGAATATATATATATATATATATATATATATATATATCCTCGTTCACTCGGAAGAGGACTCCTAGGATACACCTCAATCAAACCATCACAACAACTCTTCCCTCGGAAGAGGTTCATTCGAGATTTCTCACTCGGGAATATTCAAACCCTTCCCCACTCGGGGTTTACTCATATTTTCACTCGGTAACATATGGACTAGTCTTCCCTCGGAAGTAGCCCACTCGAGTACATCTTACTCGGAATTGACTTAAGCCTTTATCACTCGGAAAAGGCCCACACACAAAAGCTTCACTCGGAAATGGCTCTCTTAACAATATTCCACTCGGAATTCATTGACTTAGCATTATTCTCTCAACACCACATAATGAACAATTCGGGTAACTTTATAACAATGAAAAGTATATATATATATATATATATATATATATATACAACGTATACTTGTTCACAATCCCAATAGTCAACCCATATAATTAAATCCGTTCGAATTACAAGAGAGCCAGCCAAGGCTTTAACATATCTATTTACAATATATATATACTATATGTGCACTTCAACAATCGGAGTGCCATCACTCGGACTTGAGGCCATCTCCTCATTCCCAGTCCGACCTGCATATACTGAAAAATATAGCCACAGTAGGGGTGAGCTTTTACATATTAAATGACAGTTATTGACTCGGATTAATCTTCGAATCCTCAACCATACAATAACATATCTTAATCAGCAATAATGCACTCTGCCATTCAATATGAACCCTACAACAACTTCATCCACTCGGGATTCATGCAATTCAATCAAGACTGAGTAATTTATATCATTCATAATCACTTGCACTCGGTAACAATATCAATTTACATATATTCACCCAGTCGAAATTCACACCAATCATTCATGGCTATATTAATCATGCTATTCACAACAACATTTACACATATATATACCATTACATTGAGCTCATCAACAATATAATGTGCACTCAGCAATAGCATCATTATACATGCATTCATCCACTCGGATATAAGTGTGCACTCGACATAGCATCAGTATACATGCATTCATCCACTCGGATATATTCATATCAATTCCAAACCACCTCAATGATGTTATTCTCAATAACATAACCACATATACATGCAATTCACATTGAGCTCAATGACAATCATAAGTGTACACATATTCATTTCACCCGGATCCGGTTATTTATTATCAATTTTTATTGTTGCAACATAGGCTCCAAGCCTTTTCTCAGCTCCAAGCTGATTCGGCCGTTTTACTGGTACCAAACCGTTTGCCCTCACATGTAAGACAGTCACTCCAAGCGACAACGGAAGTGTTACGGGAAGCCCCGAGTCCAACCCGATAGGCTTGCCTTGAGTCCAACCCAAGGTCTTTAAGCGTCCAACGCTTAGTGCACTCGGCACTGCCTCGAGTCCAACCCGAGGTCTTTCAATATATTTTCAACATATATTCATCTGATTACCGATCGGTATTAAGCATCCAATGCTATATGCTCCAAGCATTTCCAGTGGCGAATCAGATGCATACGATCTTATTCATCAGGCGTCCAACGCCAATGCACTCGGCATTACCTTGAGTCCAACCCAAGGTCTTTCAATATCC
Source organism: Clitoria ternatea (assembly GCA_037962975.1). Taxonomy (NCBI): domain Eukaryota; kingdom Viridiplantae; phylum Streptophyta; class Magnoliopsida; order Fabales; family Fabaceae; genus Clitoria; species Clitoria ternatea. Next base: position 186,329,678 of record CM075671.1, read on the forward strand.
TTTCCACACATATGCACTCGACATTCAAATATCAATAACATGCATCCAATGCATTTTATCATTATTATTCATAAACAGGGATCGGCATAGCAATAACACAATACATGCACTCGACAATCACATGCACTTGGCAAATCACATGCTTTTTAATATAAAATCCCAAACGGGAATTAACATAACCGACCCATATCTCATGCACTCGGCAATCATAATGCCATCCACTCAGAATTATCATTTACAACAAGCATCACATGCTATTTCATGAGATCCACTGGCATTAACATTTGCAACAAGCATCACATGCTTTTCATACAAAACCCACTTGGCATTAACATTTTTATAGCAAGCATCTCATGCTAATTCATATAGAATCATAAACAAAACCAGTACAGCATTTACACACCATATGCATTTGGTATTCACACTGGTTCACAATATATGCACTCGGCATACTCATTAAAAGCCAATATTTCCATGCATTCATTCAGCATTCACATGCTTAACAATACACATCTCAGGGACGGGACCACCAACCACTAGACAGATCATAAATATCACAACTATCCGGGCGTTGCATGTACTACAACACATCAATCAATATATTTCAAACATATCACAACATATTTAAGCAAAACCACCCAGAACCCGTCCATAAACCATACATTTGAGATGTAAATCAGCCCCCCTACCTGGAATGAAGATCCCAGAAGCTCCCTGAGCTTGCAGCACCGACTGAACATTCTTCAGTCACTCGTTCTCAACAGAACGACCCAGCTTCCAACTGTTCACACAACACTCTGCTCTCAGCTTTGGAAGAACCAACGCTGCTTCCTCACGAGCAGATCAACCACCAAGACACTCTATGCCAAGCCTCCAAGGCACAATGTCACCCCTACACTCAGTCTAGTGGAGGATTCCATGGCTGTTCCTACACACGAACTGACCAGTCCTCACCAACATTGGAGGACCCCATGCTTCCAAGCACCCATCGTTGCTTAGGTAGAATAGAGGATGATCTCAGCCTCCAAAACACTTAGCACCACACGGTTCTCTCACAGCCACACTGTTCCACTCGGTTCTACTCAGTGTTGAGTGGAAGAAGAAAATGAAGAAGACGAAGATAGAGAATAACAACGAAGAAGAAGAGTCTCCAGGGAGTTCTAGAGAGAATGGAGAGTAGTTCTCCATGTACACAAAGTGTAATGAGCAGGGAGTGGAAAAATGTAAATCTGAAGCTATTATCATCACACTGCTCTGTACCAGCTCTACTCCCATCAGCCATCACATCACCATTACTCTTCTATCCCATCAGCGTGGGAATCACGAGGGAGAGAGGGAGAGAGGGGACCGAAGCCCCATTTTATACCACCAAGGGCACCAATGTCATTTCCTGGCATTATTATTATTATTTTAATCAATAATTTTAATTCTGTAATTAACCTTAATTGGTAATTAATTCTAAACCAGGATGTTACACCTAACACACCAAGGGAGCTAGTGGCAAAGGATATTACACAGTAGATGCCCCTAGCGACGGTTCATGGTGATGTTGTACCCACGGACAGCTCAAACGCATTACATGCTCAGCAGTAGGTCCCGGTCCATGAGGTAGCCACTTCTTTTACACCCGACACCCTTCCCATTCTGGTGCCACTGTCAGACGTGGACGAGTAAGTATTACTATATTTCCTAAAGTTAATATTGTTTGTATTGTTGTATGGTAGTTAAGGCATACCTTAATAAGTTGTCTTTATATGCATTTGTATTGTTAAGAGTGATTTGATTATTGTTTGTTAGTAGAGAGCAAAGCTCACTAGGTACTGGTGTGTTTGCTGATAACATACAAAATTATGCATGTCTTGTTAGGGAATCCCTAGTGCATAAGCAGCGAAAATACAATGATTCCTATAGGATTTACAAAGCGTCGTGTTTCAAAGCATAAGACAAACACAAAAAAATATTACGTTTTAGGATTACCTCTTGAAGAAAATCGAATCAAAGCAGTCATAGCCTTGTCCTTTAGGAGTCCACACGAGTACTCCTACCAAAAATGCTACACCTTCCAAATGCTAGTTTGACGGCGTGTAGCTTTTGCAACTTTTATGTATTTTGTGTCTCTTTTTGGTTAACCGCCTATGAGCATCTTATGCTCTATTTATAGACTTAGGTTTGACCTAATTTTCTCTCTAAAGAGTGGGCTCCTTACTCATTCTAAATGAGTTAGGCCCAATAGTTTTATTTTATTCCAACTAAAATAAAAAGCTATTTTCTGATGGGCTTACTCTATGTGTGTGACCCTATAGGTAAAATACTTGGTTATATTAATAATAAACTATTTTATAATTAATATAAAATAATAGCGGTATCTTGCAATGCATCATTATGTCTAAATATTATTTATTATCAACATAACCTATAAGTGATAATTATTTTATATGTTTGTTCCTTTTGTCATGATATCCTAATTGGGCCCAAGGCATGGTCACGTCATCCTTGTACGGTCCAATTTATTTTACTTGATACCAAAGTAGACTTTATCTGAATAAATGTCTAATATTTATTCTTTCTACCATGGCCATGCATTTCCTTAGTCTCACTCCATCAAGTGGCCTATAAATATCACTCCTGTCATATAGGAGAGACAAATTCCATCTACATTACTCACATCCCTCTGCATAATTTGTTCATTGCCTAACCATAACCTTTATAGTCCTCTTGTTATAGAAGATGTTTGATTGTATTAAAACAACAAACTCCTTATGTAGGAATTGTAGTGACTTCAGGTCAAAGGACTACATATACCATTATCACATTGAGAATCGTTTATGACATTCATGTAACGATCCATGCAACGTTCTCATGGTGGGTCTGTTCAGTACATCATTATTCTTAATGTGTATCTGTGTGAAGACTTGATATCATTTATATCCATGATCTGTGAGATCAGATCATCAGTACACTCACACACTAATCTTAATGTATTTACATATCCCCACGTAAATACTTGACTAGGGACATTTTAGGAATAACTCTCATATGACCTATTACTCCAAGGATAAATAAAGGTTGTTAAACTATTTAACAAAAAATGACTTATTCAAAATGATGTTTCCTATATAGGCTTTTAGTGCATATTTCCAATAATCTCCCACTTGCACTTAGAGCCGATAAGGTTAATGCCCAATGACGTCTTTAGTGCCCTAATGCTTTTACTACATAAGCGGTTTTACTAATGGGTTCCCAACAATTTTGTTGGTATGCACATTGCATATTTTCACATCTTCTAAAGATGGAACTATTTAAGTATATGCTTGGATTAATCCACTTCCTTATATTGTTCTATGGTTCCATTGTCATCACAGTGGAAACTCATAGGGTACAAAACATTTGGAATGATTAAATGTAAATTGACTTCTTTTGTAATTTAACATAGCAAAATACTTAGATTTGTTAGTAGAACCAACGATTGTTTCTTGCTTTGAACCTTTCAAGCATACATTGTAACCATCTTGACAACACATATATTTTGATTGCAATCTTAAGTCTTTTAAATTAATCAAAAGATTGGCATCGATGTAACCTTTACAACGAGCTCATCTTCCATTTATCAAGATCAAATCCTTAGTCCTTCTCAAGTGTTTAAGGATACTCTTGACTATAGAATGAGAATATTATTAGTTCTAGAAGAAGCACGTCTTCTACATGTAATACTAGAACTATAATTATGTAGTTACTAACCTTTTTATAGTCACAAGATTTATCTTCATTCTTTAATAAAGATTCTAGCTTCTAAAAGCTTGCTTTAGTCCATAAATAGAACATTTGCAGTTCACATACCTTCCTAGATGTTTCAAGCATAAAGGCCTTTAGGTTGTGTCACATACACATCCTCAAGATGATTTCCATCTTGACATCTCTCTACCATATCTCATAATGGTGGTATACTGCTATATCAAGTAGGATCTAAATAGTTTTTAAGCCAATTGAATTTTGTCAATCTTGTTTAATAAATCAATTTCAATACACTTCTTATAGTTTTACACTTGAGGTTTATTATATAATTACTATATTTAATAAAGTATTTTAATTAAGTTTTATGTTGTTTAGTTAAATTGAAGTATTATGTATATATGTTTCAATTTTCATTTTTTGTATGTATCTTGAGTATCTTACCTTGTTTTGGCCATAACTTAGGCTTTTATGATCCAAATGGGCTAATCTTGGAGCCCATGGAAAGCTAAGACAGAGGCCTACATCATGATGATTAGATTTGGTTATTTTGCATCTGAAAAAATGAAGAAATGGAGCTTGAATCAATCAACCCTTATGTGTCCCACCAACATCGACATAGTTCACCAAAATAATATATTTGGAGTTGTAGATGTCCAAATGACCTCATTCTTACGCTAAATTCTCAATAAGACAGAGATCTATAACTTTCATGTTGAAGGTTTAGCAAAATTCGGCCATCTAGATAGTCATATTTGACTCGTAAGGTGAAGAAGATAAATAGGAGAATGAATTTCAACACCTACCATTATCTTGTTTCGAATTATTGTACTTTCAAGCCCACCAATATTGAAAAAATGCATTAATGATCAGAAATTGAATGTATAGTGTCATGATACCTTGCCTATAAATATATGCTTGAAGTTGTAAGGAAGATACACAAGAGATACATAAGAAATACATGCTTTAGTTTTCATTATATTTCTATATCTTTGCTTTAGTTTCTTAAGTATTAGTTCTTTCTCTTGCTTTATTTCTTTGTTCTATATACCATCCCTCAAGTTATGGTTTTTATTTCCCTTCCTCACTATCAAGTAAGTTAATTTTATTATTTGTTATTTACTTTTATAATCAAAGTTATAGTTAATTTAATATTAGCTTTCATTTTAAAAATTATCATGGAAGCTTAATCTTTTAAAATCAACTCAAGGAATTTAATTATTCTTTATGTTAACTTTGAGTTCTTGCTCTTAATATTTTGATTAAAGATAATTACTTTTCTTTGTTTCTTAAACACTTATGATGATAGATTATTTAAGTATATAACTGATTGGTATATAATTAAACAATCTATAATCTAAAATGATGTTGGTTGGTTAGTCAATAATCAATTTAAGAACAAAGGTTAAGTCACTAAATTATAGATTTCTATTTAGTTTCTTAACTTAATTAAACTATGGTTTTAAAGTTATTTTAGTAATTAATAAGAATATATCGATTGATTATTCTTATTAGTTCATTAATTTGATTCTAGAAGATTTTCTAGAATATAATCATTTAGGGATTCCAAATGATTCAAGATTGAGAAATTAATTATATTTAATCATATTTGTGATCAATGATTAGTTAAGTAAAGATTTATTAATTCCTTGGGTTGGTTCTTTCTAAATTTGATTATTCTCACTCATAAATTTACTTTTTGAACTATTATATAATTACTTAATTTTCCTTTCAATCTCAACACAAATCCCCCCTTTGTTATAACTAAATTAAGTGTAACTAATTTAACTAAGGTCCTCGAGAGAAGACTAAGGTTGTTTACCTTATATTATATTAATTTAACTTTTTATTTGACCCGACAACGACATCGTGTCAAATTTGGTGCCGTTGCCGGGGACCTTTGGTCCTAATTATTTGCATTTAATTACCTAATATGTTTTAAATTTTTTTTGTAGGTGTGTTGAAGATATTCAGGTTTGGTTGAATGTGAGCTTATAAAAAAATTTAAAAAAAAAATCCACTTTATTATATTCTTATTTATTTTCTAGTAATCTCATTTTCAACCATTAAAAAAATATAAATATAAAAAATCTCTAAATTTTTAAATATATGATCTAAGCATTACATTATTAAAATGATAACTTTTTCTTTTTATTACATAGTTGTAGTATTTTGTTACAATATGTGTATATGTATTGTGCATGACTAGATCTAAACCCGAACCACTATATTCTTTTGATCCTAAAATAGATAGAACATTTTATCAATTAGTTAGATTATCTAAGAAACTATTAGACAATAATAATAATAATAATAATAATAATAATAATAATAATAATAATAATAATCTAGCTAATAGCATAAGTAGTGAAACTAAACCTTGAACTTCTAAGTATTTGTATAACATGGCTGAAAAGACATTAAAAGAACTAGCTACACCAAATGTCACTAATCAAACATCATGCATCTTATATCCTGAGGAAGATGTTCCATTTGTGCTTAAAACTAGTTTAGTTCATTTGTTACCAAAGTTTCATAGTCGTGCAGGTGAAGATCCTCATAAACACTTAAAAGCATTTCATATCCTTTGCTCTACCATGAAACCTGAAGGGGTTTCAGAAGAACATATAAAACTTAAAGCTTTTTCTTTCTCCCTAGCAGATATCGCTGAGGATTGGTTATTTTACCTTCCACCTGGCTCCATTACAAGTTGGGATGACCTAAAGAAAATGTTTGTTGAAAAAAATTTTCCCGCTTCAAGAACTTCCTCAATTAGAAAAGAAATATGTGGCATCTGACAACATGACCGGGAAAATCTTTACGAATACTGGGAAAGATTTAAAAGATTGTGTGCTAGTTGTCCCCATCACTAAATTACTAACCAAATTCTCATACAATATTTCTATGAAGGTCTTAATCCAATAGATAGAACTTTGGTTGATGCAGCTAGTGGTGTTGCTTTGCAAAATAAAACTACAAATGCAGCAAAAACTTTAATTGAGAACATGGCTGCTAATGCTCAACAACATGCCACTAGAAATAATTTTGTAGTAATTAGATGAGTCCATGAAATTGAAACTACTAATGATGGAGATAAAAAATGGGAAAGTAAATTTGTTGAACTAGCAACACTTATGAAAAATATTATTATGTCTCAAAAACAACAACCTGCAACCTCTGTTAAGGTATGTTCTATCTATACTTCATTAGATCATTATACTAATTGTTGTCCTTCACTGTAGGAAGCTAAAATTCACGATGAAAATCCTTAAGTATGTGCTGCCAGCTTATACAATAACAGACTACCACAATAACAACATAATAATTATGATCTTTCTTCTAACAGATATAATCCTGGTTGGAGGAATCACCCTAATTTAAGATGGGGTAATTCCTTATAACAACCTCATCCACCTTTTTAGGCAAATACTAGACCAAGCAGACCATATCAACCTCCTCATGTACAACAACAAGCTACACAAATAGCTGCATCTTCCACTGAGAAATCAAATTTGGAGGAATTGATAAAGCAAATGTGAGTAGATAATTTGAATTTCCAAAAAAGAACTGAGGCAACAATTCAGACTCTTGAAAATTAGATTGGTCAATTGGCTACATCTTTAAACCATTTGCAGTCTCAAGGTTCAAATAAGTTACCCGCTCAGACAATTATCAATCCTAAAAATATAAGTGCAATTACTTTAAGATCTGGTAAGCTATCCATGGACCAGAAAAACAACAACAAACTGAAAATACTATTGTCATAGAAAAACATGTAGAAGAAGTTTTAGATAGTTCAAGTAATAATAGTAATGATATATCTCTTACAAATCCTCCTTCTACAGCTGGTCCTGATAAACAACATATCCCTCTTCCATTTCCATAAAGAAAAAAATCTATACAAAATAAGAAAATGGATAAGGAGATCTTGGAAACATTTAGAAAAGTAGAGGTAAATATACCTTTATTAGAAGCCATCAAGCAAATCCCAAGATATGCCAAATTTCTTAAAGAACTATGCACTAATAAAAGAAGACTAAAAGGAAATAAAAGGATTAACATAAGTAGAAATGTGTCTGCATTAATTGAGAAACCTTTGTCACATATACCAAAAAAATGTAAAGACCCTGGGACATTTACCATTCCATACATAATAGGAAATAACAAATTTGAAAATACGATGCTAGACTTAAGTGGATCTGTTAATGTTATGCCTATGACTATATTTACTTCACTTTCCCTTGGACCTTTGTAAACTACAGGTGTGGTTATACAATTAGAAAATTGAAGCTCTGCACATCCTGTAGGAATTATTGAAGATGTCCTTGTTAAAGTTAACAACTTAATTTTTCTTGCAGATTTTTATGTTCTAGATATGGAAAGTGAGACTTCCACCAATAAAGCTCCAATAATTTTAGGCAGACCATTCTTAAAAACAACTAGAACAAAGATAGATGTGCATGCAGGAACACTTTCCATGGAATTTGAAGATAGTGTGGTTAGATTCAACATTTTAGATGCTATGAAGCATCCTACTGAGGATCATTCCGTTTTTCAAATTGACTTAATAACTAATTTAGTTGATGATAATATTATTAAGTTGTTTGATGATGTTGATTTTCCTGTATTGTTTGATTTTTGTGATTCATTTGTTTGTGATTCATGCATGGATTCTCATCAATGCAATGTGTGTGCTGAAATTAAGAAATATCTGCTTAATGATAATAATGATCCATACTCCCTTAAAACAGAAAATATAGTTCCAGATGTTGTTTCAAAAGAATCAGAGTGTAATAATTTGATTAAAGTAGTTATAAATATGTCTAATTATGTTGAAGTACAAGTTGCTGAGACAAATTCAACCAAATTAATTCCTTCAATAATGCAGCCTCCCATGTTAGCGTTAAAACCTCTTCCTGAACATTTAAAGTATGCATATTTAGAGGAAGATAAGAATCTTCCAGTGATTATTTCTAAAAAATTAAATGTTGATTAAGAAACAAGGTTGTTGTAAATTATTAGGAAGCATAAGAAAGCAATTGGTTGGACTTTGGTAGATATCCCAGGTATTAGCCCTTCCATGTGTATGCATAGAATTCTATTAGAGGAAGAAGTTAAACCAGTAAGGCAACCACAAAGAAGACTTAATCCTCAGATCCTTGATGTAGTTAAAAAAGAGGTAACAAAATTATTACAAGCTGACATCATTTACCCTATATCAGATAGCACTTGGGTCAGCCCTGTACAAGTGGTTCCCAAGAAGTCTGGAATAACAGTGGTTAAAAACGAAAATGATGAACTAATTCCTACCAGAATCCAAAATAGTTGGCAAGTATGCATTGATTACAGGAAACTTAACAAAGCAACCTGAAAGGATCACTTTCCTTTACCTTTCATTGATCAAATGTTAGAACGACTGGCAGGTAAATCACATTATTGCTTTTTAGATGGATTTTTAGGTTACTTCTAAATTTATATTGCACCACAAGATCAAGAAAAAACAACATTTACATGTCCTTTTGGCACTTTTGCTTATAGGAGGATGCCTTTTGGCTTATACAATGCCCCTGGTACCTTTCAATGATGCATGATTAGTATCTTTGCTGATTTTCTTGAAAATTGCATGGAAGTATTTATGGATGATTTCACAGTATATGGTTCATCATTTGATGCTTGCTTAAATAGTCTAGATAAAGTATTACATAGATGCATTGAAACTAACCTTGTTCTTAATTATGAGAAATGCCACTTCATGGTAGAAGAAGGAATAGTTTTAGGCCATGTAATATCTAAAAAAGGCATAGAAGTAGATCCTGCAAAAATTGATGTAATTTCTCAATTACCTTATCCTTCTTGTGTGTGAGATATTCGTTCTTTTCTTGGTCATGCAGGTTTTTATAGGAGGTTTATAAAAAACTTTAGTAAGATAGCCCTTCCGTTGTCTAACTTACTACAAAAAAATATAACATTAATGACAAATGTAAAGAGGCTTTTGATTGCTTAAAGAAAGCTTTAACTACCACTCCTATCATCCAGGCACCAGATTGGTCACTTCTATTTGAACTTATGTGTGATGCATCAAATTATGCATTAGGAGCTGTTCTTGCTCAAAAAAATAGGTAAAGTACAACATGTTCTTTACTATGCCTCACGAACTTTGGATACTGCACAAATAAACTATACTACCACAGAAAAAGAACTCCTTGCTATTGTGTTTGCACTTGATAAATTTAGATCTTATTTGCTTGGTTCAAAAGTGGTTGTATTTTCAGATCATGCATTATTAAAGTTTCTTTTAAAGAAAACAGATGCAAAACCAAGATTAATCTATGGATGTTGCTGCTCCAAGAATTTGACATTGAAATTAGGGATAAAATTAGAGCAGAAAATTTGGTGGCTGATCACTTAAGCAAAATTGAAAAAGAACTTGACCCAATTTCCATTAGAGATAATTTCCCTGATGAACAACTTATGGGAATACATGATTCCGCTCTATGGTTTGCCGATTTGGTAAAATACTTAGTTGCTTCTGTTACTCGCATACATGCATCTAAACAAAAGTGATTCTAAATACTATGTTTGGGATGATCCTTACTAATGGAAACTTTGTAGTGATCAAGTCATTAAGGTGTGTACCTAGAAATGAATTTCATTTCATTCTTACATTTTGTCATACATATCCATGTGGTGGACATTTTGGACCTCAACGTACAGCAAGGAAAGTATTAGAATCTAGTTTGTATTGGCCAACAATTTTTCGTGACGCATATACATTTTGTAAATCTTGCGAACGATGTCAAAGAATGGGAAACATATCTCGTAGAAATGAGATGCCTCAACAACCCATGTTATTTTGTGAAATTTTTGATGTTTGAGGCATAGATTTCATGAGACCTTTTCCTGTATCTTTTGATTTTGTTTATATACTACTTGTAGTCGATTATGTGTCTAAATGGGTTAAAGCTAAAGCTACTCGAACTGATGATTCTAAAGTTGTTGTAGATTTTGTTAGATCACATATATTTTACAGGTTTAGTGTTCCTAAGGCTATCATTAATGATCAAGGATCCCATTTTTACAACCGTAAAATAGAGTCCCTTATTAAAAAATATGGAGTTACGCATAAGGTTTCAACACCTTATCACCCCCAAACAAATGGGCAAGCTGAAGTGTCCAATCGGGAATTAAAAATGATCCTTTAAAAAACAGTACAACCAAATAGGAAAGATTGGAGCAAAAGGTTAGAAGATGCTCTTTGGGCTTATAGAACAGCTTATAAAACACCTATTGGAATGTCACCCTATAGGATTGTTTTTGGAAAATCATGTCACTTACCTATAAAAATTGAGCACAAAGCTTACTGGGCAGTAAAATAATATAACTCGTACTTAAATGAGGCTGGTAAAGAAAGAAAACTCTAACTATAGGAACTGGAAGAAATTCGTTTGGAAGCTTATGAAAGTTTTAAAATCTATAAAGAAAAAGCCAAATCCTTTCATGACAAACAGGTCTTCAGAAAAAACTTTTTCATTGGACAAAAAGTTTTATTGTATAATTCATGTCTAAAGCTCATATCTGGTAAGCTTCGCTCTAAATGGGAAGGCCCATTTGAAATTACTAATATCTTTCCTTATGGTGTGATTGAAATTTCAGATAAAGTGACAAACAAGGTTTTCAAGGTAAATAGGCACAGACTTAAACCTTTCTTTCAAGGGTTCCAAGAGCACATAGATACGGAGGTGTATTTGTGTGATGCCAAATATTTTGACTAATTTTTCCTAATAACAATATTTATAAAAAATAAAAAATAAATATAAAAATAAAAAAATGGATATTAATTAATTACATCATCATTTTTTGGTGCTAACACTTATCTCAATCATTATTACTATTATTGTTTTGGCATTATTATCATTTTCTTACAGTAGTTAAAAAGTCATCGTCAGGCTCATGACGTTAAACAAGCGCTTGATAGAAGGCAACCTATCACCTTTTCTCCTTCTTCATCTCTACTATTCTTTATAACCTCATTTTCTATTCTCTCTTTTCTAAACAGCTACAACTTCAAAGTAATCTGACAATGGAACAAACCCTTACAAAACTTAAGGAAAGATTCCCTACACTTCCACGCGATGTGGTTGTAAAAATTTACAAAGCTCGAGTTCAAAGGTTAAAACTACTCACATATTTTGGCATTCTAGAGGATGTTCGTTGGCTTATTGAAGCAAAGGTATGTTTTTCTGGTGAATTACATAAATCTCATATAAAACATTTGCCAGGTATGGGACGTAGTTCTTATTCTAAAAAATAAAGAGCTAAGAGGATGGAGTTTGCCATAAGTGAGCAAGATGGAACTATGATACACGTTGTAGAAACCCTGGAATGGTATCTATAAATCGGGAGGACAAAATTAAATTTATAAAGGATGGACTGAGTAAAGAGTACAACTTGGATAACTTAATCCAAACTCTTGAGACGTATCCATGTTGGAGTCCTTCTGAAATTATATGATCTATTCATTCAACAAAAAGAAAACTATAGCCTTAGGAATCTGGCGTTAAACAACCTTGTTTGCCAGTTTATAAGAAAACTGGATGGGTAGCAAAAACCTCGACTCATAGAAGGCATTTAAGTCATTACTGGACGTAAACCTAGAGGAAGATGTGAGCCACAATCATAACTATTGTACATATTTACTGTTGTTTTCAATGTTTTACTTTTTTGAATTCACTTTGACTTTTAAAATTACCTATTTTTATTTTCTTCAATCATGTCTTTTTAAATTTCTTCAGTACCGTCATTTCTTTTTATATGATAATAATTATGTAAAATTTTTATCTTTCATCAATTATTTCATCTCAATTTTCATCTATATAAGGGCACATAACTCTATATAGAAAACATAAAAAAAAAGATGAAAAAAAATCAAATCCATTTGTGTTTGTTGGATCTAACAATGGTAATTGTAAGGAGTACCTAATAGGAGCTACTAAGTTGGGAAAACTATTGGTTGCAAAAGAAATAAAGGTCTTGTATAGAGGAAGAGTATAGGGTTTGAGAGGCTCCATGGCACTATCTGCACTAGTTGAAGGAAGCAATGTCTCTAGTACCATCGTACAACATGTTGGTATTACACCAGCTATTGTTGTAGGAACTGAGGTAAAAGTTACAAGCATCCATCAACAAATGACTCGTTTGGTTATAGGTGCTGAAGCCTTTATTGCACTTCCTGGAGGTTTTGGTACTTTTGAGGAAATATTTTGCATTGCATCATGGTGTAGCATGAACCTTTATAAAAAGCCATTAGGATTGTTAAATATTAATGTTTTTTATGATAGTTTATTAATGTTTTTAGATAAAGATGTGGAACAGGGCCTTATAACTCAACATGATCGATCATTCATTCATGCTTCGTCAAATGCAGATGAATTAATTGATATTTTACAGAGCTTTTTACCCCAACCTCAACCCCTCTTGAAGTAAGATAAGAATCACACACACAAGCAAAAGAATCTAGAACCAGACACCACCCTTCGGTTATAACTTCTTTCTCACCTGTATCTATATTAAAAAATAAAAAAAATTAAAAATTAAAAAAAAGAAAAAAAGAAAAAAAGACTATGGAAATCATATAAGACACTGAGGACAATGTCTTGAATAAGTGTGGGGGGTCTGAGTTATATATATATTTTATTATTTTTTATGAGGGATAGACAAAGTAGAGATTAATTTAGGAAAGTTGCATATAAAGTCATAAAGATGCATCTTTGAGAACCAAAGTCTTGAGACGTATTCTTCACTATATAGTTTCAGTATCACTTTTGTTTAATTTTTTTGTTTTAAACTAAAAAAATAAAAATAAAATTTAATTGTGTCATGAGTACTTTTGTTGGGATAGGCTGAGTAAAGAGTCCAAACTCTTGAGACGCATCCTCGTAACACATCTCACTCGGATAACCACAATCGTTTCACTTTTTTTTTTATCAATTTTTAAAAAAAACAAAAAAAAAAAGACACACACATAGCCACTATCTTTACTTTAGTGTCTGGTATCATTTTCCTTTACCTTCACCACAATCATTTCCCTTTGACATTAACCATTTTGCAACCATAAACATCATCTTCATCATTCTCCAACCGCCACACTTTTCCTTCATCCTTTTCTTTCAGATCGAAGCCACACCACACCATTAGGCAATCATCAGGTTCTTTATTTCCTCTTAATGGATGATATAGTAGAGTCTTTCTATAGGCATACAAATGAATTAAGATGTATGTTATTGCTCTTGATGCTACTCATGTTTGTGTAGATGATATTTTTCTTATGGGTTCTAACACAAGGCCTATGAAACTGGATTGTATGACATAATCAAATTATTCAGTTATACTAACCATTTCACATGTAATTGAACTGATTAATTTGTTGTAGGTATCTTAGTTACTAAGCGCCCTTAAAAAAATGTATAGAGCAAGAAGCATAAGGAACTGGATCTTGACACCAACATTTGGTTATGATTTAGTTTTCTTTCTTTGTTTCTTGTTCATAAAAAATCATCATTTCCAGTTTTTCATTTTAAATTCTACATGTTTTTCACTGAATTTTTTTAATTTGTCTAAGTAATGAGTAATTACATCACCCTTGTCCAATATTTCATGACATGTTGTGAATAATTTCCTTGCATATTAATTTAATAAGTTGTTTAAGAAGATCAAATTGTATATGAATTGTGATAGATTGACCACTCTCGGTGAGATTTTGAGCTTAATTGGATGGACCAGATTATGCCATCTTTCTTTTGTTTTTGATTGACCCTTATTTATTAGTATTCTAGAACTTGACTTGTTTCTTTTTGATGTATTATGTTCCATATGCATGCTTTGATGTGATTAAGGCAATTTTTGTTTTAACCAAACACTAGCTATATGCCTTACCTTACACATTTTCCATTGTTACCCATGTTGAGCCTTATATCCATTTCTTGATTCAGCCACATAATTAGCCAATAGCCCAAAAAAAACATGATCACCTTTGCTTAGGAATTGATTAGGAGTTTTGAAATTACTATGAATAAAAATTCTTGATGATTATGGAAATGTATCCAAGATATGTATGTTGTTGTTTCATTGTTCAAAAAGAAAGTAAAAAAAAGGAAATGTTAAAAAAAAGAAGAAAAAGAAGAAGTGGTAAATATATGTATGAAAATAATCAGGAGGATTTATTCTCCTGTTTTATCCTCCATCATGTTTCATTTTGCTAATTATTGAGTTTCAAAATGAACTTCCACAATCACTGAATCACTTACTCCATTGCTCTTTTTCAACCCTAAGTTTAGTCATACTATTTCATTTTATCCACCCTATATCACCTTGGCCCCATTACAACCTTAATAAAGTCCTTTTGATCTCTGTATGCATATGTGTTCAAATAGGAAAATTAGAAATTTGTTAAGCCTATGGTAGTGCTAATTTATTTGGGTGATTTCTGAGAGTATACACAAACCCAAACAATTGAGATATAGAGAGCATGAAGAGAACATCTATCACATTTTCATCCACTCTTTGATTTGATCACTCAATTTGTGTAACTAGTATGAAATGCTTCTTATTCACACTTATCATGACTTCTTGATATAAGGGATGATGTGTATTACTTATTATTTTAGATTTCAAAAAAGAAAATCAATAAAAAAATTTCTATTTTTCATTTTAGTTTTTGGTTTGGTTTTGCCCTAGAGTGCAAACGCTTAAGTGTAGGGGAATTTGATAAATCAATTTCAATACACTTCTTATAGTTTTACACTTTAGGTTTATTATATAATTACTATGTTTAATAATAGTATTTTAATTAAGTTTTATGTTGTTTAGTTAAATTGAAGTATTATGTATATATGTTTCAATTTTTGTTTTTTATATGTATCTTGAGTATCTTGCCTTGTTTTTGCCATAACTTGGGCTTTTATGATACAAATGGGCTAATTGGAGCCCATGGAAAGGTAAGACAGAGGCCTATATCATGATGATCAGATTTGGTTATTTTGAATTTGAAAAAATGAAGAAATGGAGCTTGAATCAATCAGCCCTCATGTGTCCCACCAACATTGATATGGTTCACCAAAATACACATATCTAGAGCTGTAGATGTCTAAATAACCTTATTCTTATGCCAAAGTCTCAATAAGACAGATATCTACAACCTTCATGTTGAAGGTTTGGCAAAATTCAGCCATCTAGATGGTCATATTTGACTCGTAAGGTTGAGAAGATAAAGAGGAGAATGAATTTCAACACCTACCATTATCTTCTTTTGAATTATTGTAATTTCAAGCCCACCAATATTGAAAAAATGCATTAATGATCAGAAATTGAATGTATAGTGTCATGATACCTTGCCTATAAATAGATGTTTGAAGTTTTAAGGAAGATACACAAGAGATACATAAGAAATACATGCTTTAGTTTTCATTACATTTCTATATCTTTGCTTTAGTTTCTTAAGTTTTAGTTCTTTCTCTTGCTTTATTTCTTTGTTCTATATACCATCCCTCAAGTTATGGTTTTTATTTCCCTTCCTCAATATCAAGTAAGTTAATTTTGTTATTTGTTATTTACTTTTATAATCAAAGTTATAGTTAATTTAATATTAGCTTTCATTGTTAAAAATTATCATGGAAGCTTAATCTTTTAAAATCAACTCAAGGAATTTAATTTTTCTTTATGTTAACTTTGGGTTCTTGCTCTTAAAATTTTGATTGAAGATAATTACTTTTCTTTGTTTCTTAAACACTTATGATGATAGATTATTTAAGTATATAACCGATTGGTATATAATTAAACAATCTATAATCTAAAATGATGTTGGTTGGTTAATCAATAATCAATTTAAGAACAAAGATTAAGTCACTAAATAAGAGATTTCTATTTAGTTTCTCAACTCAATCAAACTATGGTTTTAAAGTTATTTTAGTATTTAATAAGAATATATTGATTGATTATTCTTATTAGTTCATTAATTTGATTCTAGAATATTTTCTAGAATATAATCATTTAGGGATTCCAAATGATTCAAGATTGAGAAATTAATTATATTTAATCATATTTGTGATCAATGATTAGTTAATTAAAGATTTATTAATTCCTTCGGTTAGTTCTTTCTAAATTTGATTATTCTCACTCATAAATTTACTTTTTGCACTATTATATAATTACTTAATTTTCCTTTCAATCTCAACACAAATCCCCCTTTGTTATAAATAAATTGAGTGTAACTAATTTAACTAAGGTCCTCGAGAGACGACTAAGGTTGTTTACCTTATACTATGTTAATTTAACTTTTTATTTGACCCGACAACGACAGCGTGTCAAGGTTTTACCCTTTAGGTGCGTCAACCAAGGTTCGTACCTTGTTAATATACATGGAGCCCATTTCAAATCCCATGGTCTTATGTCATGTTTTAGAATCTAAAGTTGCATTGGCCTCTTCATAAGAAACTTGATCAATTAGCAATATGCCTCCTTCCTGATTTATAAGATATCCATATCTTTCAGATTTGGTTACATATCCTATTTGATCTTACGCAAGTCTTGTGTTACCGGAGCTAATGATGTCACAACAGTTTATGATTTCTGCTCCAAGTCCATCCTTGACTTTTGAATGCTTTGTGATACTTGAATTTCTTCAAGTTCTACTATCCTCCCACTGATTCTTTAAGAGATGTACTCTTATTCAAGAATATAACATTCTAAGCAACAATCCTTTTGTTCACAGATGGATTGTAGAAATGATAACCCTTAGCTTTCTTTGGGTATCTCACAAAAGACATTTATCCAATTTGGATCTAACCTTGTCAGAGTTGGATGCTCTATAGAAGCATCATAGTTCCAAATTATTAGTAAAGACATACTAGGTTTCTTCCTAGTCCATATGATATATGGTTTCTTTAAGAAAGTCTAAGATGGAACATGGTTAAGTGTGGAAATTTTGTTAATAAAGGAACATTGAAGGAGTTAGAGATGTTTGATAATAATTAATAATTAAACTATGTCCAACAAGGTTTGACTTTTCCCTGTAGAGATGCTATTGTGGCATTCCATGAGGAATGAGTTAAGAGGTAATCTCTCACTCTATTAGATAGTTATCAAACTTGTAGCTCAAATTATTTGTTATCTTGATCTAATCAAGAGCTTTAATTGTCTTGCCAATTTGGTTTTTCACTTCATTATGAATTCTTTAAACTTTTCAAAGACTTTCTAACTTATGTTACATAAATCCATACTCATTGACTTTTCAATTAATATGTTAAAGTATTGAAAAATATATCTAGTTATTGTTCTAATAGGCCCACATACATCGTCATGTATTAAATAATAGATTACTCATCTTTTAATGAGGTCTCAATTATCTCTCCAATAAATAAGATTTACATGTTTTAATTGATTCCAAAATCAAAAGAGTCCATATAACCACTTTAATGGTATTTAGAAATGTGTTTCTTATTCATTTGCCTTAGGAGACAATACCATGTAAGTAAGGTTCAAAATCACTCATTTTAACCTACTTTGACAGTTATGTTATAGATGGGTGTTTTGAGATTTAGGATGTGGAATCCATTACTCAATTGTGAATCAACATCCTTTTGAAGAAATAAAGCTATTTTATATTAAAAAAAATTCTTGTCCAACAAGAAACAATATGCACAATGGCTAGTTCACTAACTAGCCCAATAGGTAAAGATCTTATCTTTATTGTAGCAATTTTTACTCAATTTTACACAGATTTCTCCACCCTTAGCAAGTGATTTACTTCCTTGATCTTTCAAAATTTGAGATCTACTACTAGTATTTGATACTAATGTTAGTGAAGTAAAATAACTTGACTTCTATAACATGACCTGTAGTGGAAGTCTTACTTCCCTTTTTTTTGAACTCCTTTAAGTTCTTTAGACAAATTATTTCAATGTCTTATTTGGTTAAAATTGGAAACAATTTCCTTTCTTGATCACCTTTTAGACTTCTAGACCAACTCGGCCTTAATAGAGTCTGTATATGATCATATCGTATATCTCCCATATATTCATATTGCCTTTTACAGTTAGAGTTTATGCAGACTCCATAGGGTATTCAAGACCTAACCATAGATGATATATAAGCCAAACATGACACACTGCCGCTTCCTCTTTATTGAAGATAATTCTCAAGTCTCGATACCTATCTAGGCATTTTTCCAGATAAAGTGTCATTCTAATAGACAGATTGCAACAAAACAATATTTGGTTTGTCATGGTTATTCTAAAACAAATTACATGCAAATCTATCACTTCTATTCAAAACATATTTAAATTTTGGTCAATAAATAAATATGTTGTCTCCCACTATTTTGATTCAAAACAAATACCCTCGCTAAATCATAAAAAATCCCGTTGGAAGATTTTTCTAATGGCCAAGATCCATATTTGGCCTAGTGTTGAGTTAGCTTTGGCTGATCGCCCAACCCTTGGTTATTTAGGTAGGAAACACATTTCCAATTACATCTCATGCAACTCTTGGATGATTAAGTGGGTAACTCTTTACCCTTATTCATCTTATGAATTTAAGCTCAATCCTTACGCCTCTAAGTTATTTTCAATCCAATTGAAAAACTTAGTTAAGTTTAGGCATAATAAAAACAATTTGGATATTACAATTATCCCATCACACCTTACTAGTATAAATGATAGCACCCTGCTTTGGTAGGCCCACTATTTATTGACATTAGTCTCGACAAGTGTTACTTATTAGAAGGCGTTTAAACTTAATATTAACGCTTCTAGGTTCTTCAATCTGATTAAAGTTACCTAGATAAGTCCAATAACAAATGGTTGGATAATCCAATTATCCATCATCCTTTACTAATATCAATAAAAGCACCCTGCTTTGGCAGAACCTACACTTTATTGAAACTAGCATTGATGACTGTTGTTTATTAGAACGCGCTTTAGACTGTTCATATCTTTAGGCTTTTCCAATCCAATTGAAAAATGTCTATTTGAATAAAACTTAATAAGTTATACTTGGATAATCCAATTATCCAATCATGTCCTACTAAACATAAATAAAGGCACTCAACTATGACGTGACTTGCACTTTATATATACCAAGTTAGATGTTATTACTTATTGGAAGGTATGATTGTCAGACTTGAGGGATTTCAATTTTCTTATTATTTATTACCGACTTTTATTAAACTCTTTAACATAAAATAAAACCCCAAAACCTAAAGGAACTATGGTGTCTTGACTTCGTGAAGTCTCACTTCTTGAAACCACCTTCCTCCTAGAGTCGCCACTCCTTTGTTCCTTTCAAGGTCATATCCACCAAGAGTCACCACTCTAGGTTTCTTCTAGGTCTCCACCTTGTTAGCTTTTCCAAGATTACAATGTAATAAAGAAAACTTGTGTTACATACGAGTGAAAGGTTAAGAGAAGAAATTTAAGAATAGAGAAAGGCACAACATGCAGGCTGTATTTAAAATTAAAAAAATCTAAGACCATAACCATTCACCGTTGGACGTGTTAATTAATCAATTAATAGAGTAATCAATTGTATTTAAAATAAAATAAATTTTAAAGCACATAATTAAACATGCGGGGTCATAAAAGTAAAACTACGTAAAGAAGTTTGGCGGCTCCGTTGACCGTTCAATAGACAGGGTCAAGGGGTGTTCCAACCTAAAAATTTAGTACTGTAATCAGGTTAGTTCCCAGGAAAGAGAGGTGGGTCCGGAGTAACCGCTTAAGTACCAAGTCTTTCCTAGCCAGAACGTCCCACTGACCATTAACAGCTCAAAACATTCGATTATGATTTCAAACAATTTGAAATCTTAAATTTTGAAACGGCCAAGGTTTAACTTTTAAACCTTATCTTTTGACCCTTACAATTATCCTAAAATAGGAATAATCAAGGTTTAACTTTTAAATCTTATCTCTAGAGTCCCAACAATCATCTTATTTTTTAGGAACAATCAAGGTTTAAATTTTAGACCTTATCTCTAGAGTTCAAGATATTTTATTTTGAATCCTATTAAATTTGATAAAGATCTTATCTTTAATTTGTAACTTTTGTAAATCCTATCAAATTTATTAAGGATTAAATATTTGATTGTTAAAATTATTAAATTTAATAAAGATCTTATCTTCTATTTGTAACAATTACAAATCAGATTAAATTTAATAAATATGAATCAATTTGTAACTCCTACAAATCACATTAATTTTAAAAAGATCACATATGATGCAAATCCTATTAAAATTAATAAGAATAAATTATTTAAATTTGTAACTCTTACAAATCACATTAATTTTAAAAAGATCACAAAGGATGCAAATCCTATTAAAATTAATAAGAATAAATTATTTAAATTTGTAACTCTTACAAACTTTAAATTTAACAAACAATTAACATTTGATTTGCAACTTTTACAAATCGAATTTAAAATATAATATTAAAATAAAATATTTTATTTGTAACATTTACAAATAAATAAAATACCATTACGGCTAAGTTTCAACTTTTGAATCCTAGTTTTCATTACGGCTAGGGTTTAACTCTTAAACTTTCTAAACACAATCTCACATGAACAATTCATATTAGAAAAGAGAAAGCATATAGACGTGCATTGCATACAACCCTTGATTTCAATTTAATTAAACAAACATAAAACATGCCTTATAATTAGAACACATATAAAACAATCACCATTGCAACATACAACATGTTCATATAATAAAGCACATCCCAAAAACATGTTCTTTAATTAAAATGTTGAGAAAAGCAATCAATATACATAAAACAAAAATAAATTGATATTACACTACTACAAAAAAGGCTTTTGTCAGCGGTTCCGTCATAGCTATTGTCAGCGGTACAAGCAGAAAATAATGGCGCTATTAATAGCACTAAAAACAACGTCAACGCTATTACAAGCAGAAAGTAACGCGGAACCGCAGACAATAGTCAAACAATGTCAGCGGTTGGGATGCGGAACCGCAGACAATAGTCAAATAATGTCTGCGGTTGTGATGCAGAACCGTAAATAATAGTCTCACAATGTCTACGCTTGAAGCTATAACCGCAGACAATAGTTGTTGTTTTTAATTTTTAACTTGTAGTTTTTTAATTTACTAAACTTGTTTTAAATTAATAAATTAATTTTTACACTAATAGTTTTAGGATTATAGATATAACAACAATACCTAAAAAAGTAAAACATTAACTAACAATATTAATAAACATGTTTACAAAGATAATTACACAAAATTAAGAGAAAAAACATGTAAAGATAGTTACACTTAGCAATATTTGTTAGTATTAATTACACTAAATTTCAAAAGGCTAAACGTAATCTTTAATGTTAATTTCATGAGCATTTTAACCACCATAAAAATAAAAAGACACTAAATTTATAAATATTTGGAGATAATTTTGTTAATAGCATACATAACAAAATTTTTGCTTGTTGTGTCTTTCCTTAACCAGTTGAACATTGCACTTGCAATTAAAATAGATAGGTCATAAGAATTCAGGTACCCTGAACGATTTTTTTACTAAGATAAAAAAGAGAGTATTTTTTATATTTTTTTACTTGAATTAGATCTTGCAGTTGATTTAGAGCATGTAAAAATTTTGGAATATATTTAGTGATTGTATTTTTGTAATTTTTTATTAAAAACAAAAAACAATACAAGTCTACTAAAAAAGTATATATTTTGACTGTCACTCACGGATGAATCTTTCATTTCATTTTTTCTCTTTATTCATTCATTCACTTTTCTTATGCATTTATTTTTGTAGTAACACTATTTTATCATTCACTATCAATAGAATTCTATATTTTCAAAATATAAATCATTTAGTTTACATTCCTCATTTGTACATACTGCGCTGTGTATTTTTTTTCTAAATCTATTACCTTCAACATTTATTTTGTTCTTAGAGTGTAAAATATTATATTTGAACATTACAATGAACATTGCTAAAATAAAAATTCACAAACCTTTTGATAGAGTAAATTATAGACAACATCATTGTATTCAAACATTTTAATAACACATTAGCAGCATCAATTATGAGACATGTAGGTTCTACATCTCTTTTACATATTCTTAAATGAAACATTAATATATGGCTTTTTATATCTTATGAAAAACTATATGATATTTAAGTGCATTCCTGGAATTGAATGAAGCATCAGCATATTATTAATGTAGTTTTCTAATATAATTCCTAATATAATTTTTTTTATCATGTGTAAGATTGAACAAATTGAAAAAATCTTTAAAACAAACAGGAGAATAAAATATGAATTCCATTTACCGTATCTTTTTCAAACATTTCATTTGTATAGCCAAAGTCAGCTAATCTTGGAGGAGGACTAGTCAATCTTGCAGGCCATGGTGCTAATCCACTACCCTTGGCTCTGTTGTCATCTGATAAAGTCAACAAAAGTTTCATGCCCTCAACTCTAACAGAACCAAAATAGACTGGTTTTTTGTCAAGCAATTATGAGTCAAGCTAAAACTCCTTCAAGAAAGCGTATTTGTTTGTTTTGCCACAAAACTAACAGAGTTACTAATAGACTAAATCACCCGCCAGTAATAAAGTTACATAAGTATATACAGCCTACAAGGATGAAATATAAAGGACCATTCAAGACTATTCATGCCCTGACACATGCTACTGATGTATTAAAATTGACTACAACGAGAAAAGAAACAGACAAGAAATTTTATTTTAGAGAAAACATAATCATGAAATAAAAGTTCATTTTAAATCTTAAGTGTAAAACAAACATTTAAAGAACTTATTTTCCAAACTTACATAAATATACATAAGCCAGTAGCAAAAGATTCAAGTATTAGTAATCCAGTACAATCAATCACCTGAACTTAAAGTGATTAATAATAAGAAACTTTCACAAATTAATAATCTTTACAATGCCACCTAAGAAACAGTAAACAAGCAGTAAGCCAACAACCAGCACTGAAACAAAACCAATTTTTTTTGCATTGTAAAACCTCCCATCAGAATAACAGTTTTTGAATTCCTGGTAAACACTTGGTGTGTGTTCTTAAACTTGAAACCATTCATGCATAAGTTAAAATAGTATGAGACAGCATCTCAGAGCATCATAGTTCCCTGCAGCTCCAATCACCACTGTACATGAACCAGAAAAATAAGTAAATAAATAGATAAATACATATAATTTTAAATAAACTTCTATTGTAATTTTGAGATCATAAGCTTCAATTGCTTTAAGCTTTTTAACTTCACAAAATTTTTCTTTCAGTCCCTATTTGTAAAAACTATTTCATTTCAATCATTTTTTATTATATATATTTTCTTTTATTTTACAACAAAATGGAAGTATATAATAATTTGGAAAATCAAGAACTTAAGCTTGTAACCTCGTGAGCTGAACCAAATTGTGTTCATGAACTCTAAAGGAGTTGAGCTTGTGTAGAAAAATTCTGTTTATAAAAAACTAAACTCAAGTTCAATTTGAGTAACTTTTTATTGAGTTAAGTTGAGGTAGGTTTAACCTCACTCATTTCTAGACATAGTTCATCATATCATATTTTCATCAATAAATTGAGTGCAAACTGCATAACACAAATATTAGATTAAACTCATAGTCTGATGATACTATCAATTGATAAAAAAGAATACATAATTATATATACAATCTCATTCTGCTTTATAGAGATAACCAATAAGCCTTACATTAGCTATTGATGCAATGTACTTGTCAGCTCCATAGTGAAAATGTGTCCCTCCTCTAGGAAACACTATCTTGTCACCTTTTACAACCATCCAGTTCTTGTCAGACTTCTCATGAGCAAGATGAGTATGTGGTATGTTAGCTTTCCACGCCTCATCTCTGCTCTGTGGCAACTTAAAAGGGACCTGCAACATCAAGGTAACAAGTGACAATTGTTAAACACTAAGTGATTAACTTGATGTAAATGTATGAATGAGGATATTTTACAGTTGAAGATCACATGAGGTTTCAACATAACTTTACCTTATATCCTGGTGGAGGAGGAATCAAACAATTGTACCTCCTTTCTGCTGGAGGACAATATCTTTCTCATGGAGGAGGAATCAGGATGTCGTGGTGCAAATCTTCACATTTTAGGATAAATTAATAACTAATTATTTGATTTAGAATAATCATGCGACTAAAATCTTTTCAAGCTGTTAGCAATCTTATATATATATATATATAATATACAACGCTCACTTGTTCAGGCATTTCACCATAGAGCTTATGCCCAATCTGAAAGCAACTTATGCACAGTCTGGTTCAAGCATTTCACCATACAACTTATGCACAATCTGAAAGCAACTTATAACAAGAACCAACCTATCAATCTCTTATACACCTCTATCATACACCATTAAAAAAATTAGGGTGCACCTAGACGACAAACGAACACCCATGGACCTTCTTCCCTAACCTCCCCTCACCCATACCCGTAAACCTATCACCCACCACACACCGCCCACCATCACCCACTCCCCGAAGCCCAAACCCAAACCCAAAGCCTAAACCATCAGACCCATCCACCCACTACCCAAACCCATACCTCACCACCACCACAACCTAAATGGACATAATCCTGCTCCGACAGAGACCAAGACTCACAAATACAGGGAGATAAATGACCCAACATCCAACAGAAAATAGAAAACCCATAATATCCAACATCAAATTGGAGAAAATGAAAAAAGGGAATCGAACGTTACTTGCACATATGACAGAGCTTCTCTTTCTTAGTGTTGGATCGCACCACCAATCGAACCAAACCTTCTTCCTTTCCCTGAAAATAAAAGTCACAACAAGCAAGGGTTCCCCTGTTTCCGTGAAATTAGCGCAAGGATTGAAGGCGAAATGGAGCTGGAACTGGGAAATAAACATACACAAAGTGCGTTTAGTTTAGGGTTAGTGTGAATTTTTGGGTTGGGCCTTGAGGCCATGTGAATTACCTGGTTCGAGCCTTGCTTGCCATGTGAATTATTTAATTAAGCACACTAATGTCAGAGGTCCTTTGATAACCAATCTTAGCGGCTCTTATTAGAACTGTAGACAAAAGTGATTAGGGATTATTGTTAGCGGTTTCTGTTAAGGAACCGCAGACATTAGTGTGAATTATTTATCAATTTTTGCGGTTCCATTTAAACGCAGACAATACTAGCACATCCTTTTGACATTTTTGTTGTAGTGTTAGCTTTCAAAAGGAGCAACCTTTGCAACATATCTCATAAAAAATCCAACCTTTACATAATATCTCATTAAAAATGCAACCTTTGCAACATATCTAATAAAAGATGCAACTTTTGTAAAAGGATTCAACCTTTACAATTCTTTTTGTAAAAGAAATTTTATTTTATTTTTACATGTTCTTTAAACAAACATTTGCCCAAAACATAGTTTTGCAACCAGGCTCTGATACCACTATTAGGGAATCCCTAGTGCATAAGCAGCGAAAATACAAAGATTCCCATAGGATTTACAAAGCGCCGTGTTTCAAAGCATAAGACAAGCACAAAAAAAATATTGCGTTTTAGGATTACCTCTTGAAGGAAATCGAATCGAAGCAGTCATAGCCTCGTCCTTTAGGAGTCCACACGAGTACTCCCACTAGAAATGCTACACCTTCCAAATGCTAGTTTGACGGCGTGCAGCTTTTGCAACTTTTACGTATTTTGTGTCTCTTTTTGGTTAGCCGCCTATGAGCATCTTATGTTCTATTTATAGGCTTAGTTTTGACCTAATTTGCTCTCTAAAGTAGGCTCCTTACACATTCTAAATGAGTTAGGCCTAATAGTTTTATTTTAGTCTAACTAAAATGAAAAGCTATTTTCTGATGGGCTTACTCTATGTGTGTGACCCTATAGGTAAAATACTCGGTTATAGTAATAATAAACTATTTTATTATTAATATAAAATAAAACCGGCATCTAGCAATGCATAATTATGTCTGAATATTATTTATTATCAACATAACCTATAAGTGATAATTATTTTATATGTTTGTTCCTTTTGTCACGATATCCTAATTGGGCCCAAGGCATGGTCGCATCATCCTTGTACGGTCCAATTTATTTTACTTGATACCAGAGTAGACTTTATCCGAATAAATATCCAATATTTATTCTTTCTAGCATGGCCATGCATTTCCTTAGTCTCACTCCATCAAGTGGCCTATAGATATCACTCCTGTCATATAGGAGAGACAAATCCCATCTACATCACTCACATCCCTCTACATAATTTATTCATTGCCTAACCACAACCTTTATAGTCCTCTTGTTACAGAAGATGTTTGATTATATTAAAACAATAAACTCCTTATGTAGGAATTGTAGTGACTTCAGGTTAAAGGACTTCATATACCATTATCACATTGAGAAACGTTTATGACATTCATGTAACGATCCATGCAACGTTCTCATGATGGGTCTGTCCAGTACACCATTACTCTTAATGTGTACCTGTGTGAAGACTTGATATCATTTATATCCATGATCTGTGAGATTAGATCATTAGTACACTCACACACTAATCTTAATGTATTTACATATCCCCACGTAAATACTTGACTAGGGATATTTTAGGAATAACTCTGATATGACCTATTACTCCAAGGATAAATAAAGGTTGTTAAACTATTTAACAAAAAATGACTTATTCAAAATAATGTGTCCTATATAGGCTTTTGATTAATTGGTTCATTGTTTAAACTACAATTATGTTGATAGTACTCACATTTCAAAAGTAATTACTAAGGTCTTTAAGGCCCAGTGGGATGGTCCCTACATCTTTTGGACAAATGCTAGTAAGGTTGTCCAGTAGAGATGGTTTGACACTTTAAGTTTAACATTCTCTTCTAATTTCATTTATCTTTTAGATGATTGTATACCCTTGTTTTTTAATTTGGAATTGCATTTTATTTTACAACGTGACTATCAGTGAGAGGAGGGTATGACTGATATGATTAAGAGAATCTTTACCATAAAGACCTCCAAAATCATCAAGAGTACCCTCTGGAAACTGAGGGTGAAGAATGAGCGCCCCTGCTGAATCACAGAGCCCCATTGGGAAGGGATGCTTCAAAATTGGGGAGATGCTAAGTTCCATCAGGCTAGTGCTAGGAACAAGGCAAACAAACTGGCTGATGCCAATGCCTCCATTTACACTGGGGCTTCCACTTCAGTTGTAGAGCATAAAAAGATTTGTAAGTACACTTTATTAAATATGTTTATTAATTTAATGACTTGAAATCTTTTTCACTAACAATTTCAATATCTTGTGAATTATAGGAGCAGAAGGAGCACTGCGAGCCTTCATTGTTTGAGGTGATGCAAATCACAAAGAAGAGCAAGGCTGGTGATTGGGTTCACCAGAAGACCAACGACACGATGGTAGTTTATTTAAACTTACAAATGTTTAGAGTTTCTTCAAAGATTTACAAATCAAATTACTACTTGTTTCATCTATCCTTTACATATGCAGGAGACGTATCTAGCCATGAGAGCTCAGAAGGAGCATGAGTTGGTGACCCAAACACTTGATGGGGAGGTACCTCCCACCCTTTCTTCTATGCCTTCATGAACCCCTTATATGTGCATAATCACAAAAGTACACCATCATGCATAAACATATAAAAGAGGTACTAAACCATATTCTAAACCTCTTGTAAGGTATCCAGCTACATAACTACCTATTCCATTAGTAGTTAGATGTATACATATATGTACAAACCATACTAGATTGAGCTGGCCAAGGCATACTACCATAAATCTAACCAACACTATATAACTCTATGTACAAAATATTAAGTGCATCTAGCACCATCTATACTCTCTGTTATTTACCACGCTTCGTCATCTGTGAAGTTTATTGTAATCATAAAATAGTAGGGGGTAAGCAATTATATGTTAAATAATAAATATTGATTGGATTATACTATTTCAACATATTATAGTCAATCAAATACACACATACATCATCATCATAGTCATAAGCATAATCATTCACACCTTACCATTTAACATCACCACAGTGTACAATTGTTCACACAAGTTAATCATCCTCGGCTGCATTAGAACTCAACTAGCTCAATGTCACTATACTATATAGATTCGACTCTAATGATGAGATTAATATTGCAATATTTATTTCTCAACATATATACATATACAATTTTTTTACTGGTACCAAACTGCTCGCCTATTTACAACATCGTCACTCTAAGTGACTACAACATCTCAACAATTGGTGTTGGCGGACTGACCCTAAAATCCAATTCTAAAGCTACTATGGATCTTAAAAAGGAACCACTACAGGGTCTGTGCCTAACCATCAGACTGCCCTCCTATTTGGGCCTATTTATAGGACCCTTCCATCCCGTGAACAGATTTATGCACATGCTATGTCAATCATCAACAACATAAATAAAACGTTCTGATTACCATTACTAGGGGTTATCACTTGGTTACCATCATCAAGAGTTTCTCATTCATTAACAACATAACATGAAATATTTATTGCAACAACAACCTAACATTAGCTTATCTAGCATGATTACCATCATCATGCACTAATATCATCATAATTAACATCTTCAATCTGTTTCATCATCATTTATTATCACAACATTATTAACAATAACCATATCATTTATCATCATAACATGATTACCATTGATACTACCACATGGTTCATTATTAATGTCATTAACATCACATCAACATCACACTTCACTGTCACACTCTCATTAATAATTCATTTTCACATTCACATAATCATAATCATTATCAATAACATAATTCATCATTGTTCATAGTGTGGGGTTATCATTCACCACCAATTTTATACCATCATCAACAACGTCAATAACATTAATTATTCATATCTAACATCAATCATCAACAATGTATAATTCATTTGCAAATCATATAAATATTCCCTTATCTATTCATAATTCATCTATTTTAAATATATCACTTCTCACCTACCTGAAATCAAAGGTTCCAATCTATTTTTTTGTTCTGGTCTCATTCCAGAAATCAACCTACAACAAACACACATCGACCCTTCATCAGTCAATTACCCAATCACTGGTTCCATTTAAAATAACTTAATTCTAACTACCCAAAGACCCAAAGCCTTACTAAGCTAACCAATTTAATGAAATAAAAAGGGTTTGGAAGTTTCGACTTATTGAACATTCGCCAATGGGGTTTTGATGAGTGGTTTAAACCTCTGACTCTACCCACAAACTTAGGTGGCTTCTATGACCAAGAAATCAAGGGAAAATAAGATGAAACAAAGAATTGGAATCAATACCCACACAGATCTTCAAAACATACCTCAGGTTACATGAACTTGAAAATGAAGCTTGTAATTCCAAGTTTCCTTTACGTGTGGGAGAAAGAAGGAAATAAGAGCTTGCCTTGCCTTTGATTCTCATTCCAATAGAGGAAAGAATGAAATAAGATGATAAAGATGGATATGGGACAATCAAGGGGTGTATGAGAGAGGGAAGGAATTCTTATTCTTTTTCTTTTCTTATGCTTCAATGAGGAAGCGAAGAAAGAATTAAATTTTTTGGAATTAGAGGTAGTTTAGTAATTTTGCATAATTAGTTAATTTCTTAAACTAATTTGGTAACTTTAAGTTACCTTAAACTTAACCAGATTAATTGCATAATTAACCTTCCCAATTCCTTTATAATTACTAAATCCTAATTTATTATTTAGTAACCAATCACTTATCCCTTAATTTAAAATCAGGATGTTACAGAAAGTAACGCTTCCTAGAGATAAAAGCTAAGGACCCTTATATTGTTGTTGGGTTAGGCCTCAAGGAACAAAAATGGAAAATGCTTTCAATATGAAACAAGAAAAAGTTTGAAATTAAAATGAAACATGGAAGAAGCAATTCAATAGCTCAGGTTTTGCAACACCCCATGAAACATCAAGATATAAAGATGACAATCTGAAAAACACACAATAATTTAATCAATCAAGAACCTCATAATTATAACTAAAAAAACAATAATCTAAGATTCAAAAAACTTTTATTTTCTCCACTAATCTCTTCACCTTTGACCACAATCATCCACTAAATGGCCATTATTATCACTTCCCAACTACACCACCACCCTTACCCATCATCTCCTACCTTATGGCCTCTCTCTCTTGCCCTCACTAAGCCACCACAAGCTCCTCACCACCATTGTGACTGTCGTCACCAACCATCCCAAAGCTATCTTCACAAACCATCATTTTCCATCCTCATTCAACCAAACCACCTTAACATGCACACCACACAACTTCAAGAAAATAGAGAAAGAAAGGAAGAAGATGACTAAACTAGACCTATTACCCTACCCTCCTTCTTACGAACTAGATCCGTGACTTTTGTTGCGCTTTCTGATGTTACTCACACGTGCCTCCATAAGCAGATCACCATCATCACCACACCACCTCCGCATAGCCATCCCGCACCTGGACCAACCCGCAACCTCCCTCTATCTTTCACACGACCTCTCTCTCTTTTACCCCCTCTCATGTCGTTGCTCTTGCTCATTCCCCTTTGGTTCTCTTTCTTTTCCTTTTTGTTAGGTTAAGTTTTATAGTTTAGAATTTGGGCCTCATTGGAGTGAGGACCATTAAGTTTAAGTTTTAGTTAGTTTTTTCCCTTTCTTTATTTTATGTTTTATTTTTTTGTTTCTCTCTCGATTGTTTAGGTTCTTTAAGTTTTGGGCCCTGTTAGGTTGAGACCCAATTTAGTTTTATTTGTTTTTTCATTTATTTGTCTTTATTTTTATTATATTTATTTGGTTATTTAGGATGCATTTTTTTTAGTTTAGGTCTTATTAAGTTGAAGCCCATTCTTATTTATGTTTTTCTTTTAAAAAAGTCACTTCATTTTGGGCTAAGGCTGTAACACTTATTTCCTAAAAATATGAGGGAATTTTTTCCAATTTTTACGAATCAATTAATCATTCGAAAGCCCCAAAACATATATATGACACTATATGATTCTAGAGCTGGGTAAACAGGTACGGGCCCGCAGGCCAGCTCATTTAGTTAATTGTTCTGCAGGTTACAGGTCAAAAAAATTGAACCATTTAAAAAGCGTGCTCATGGGTTAGGACCGCGTAACCTGGCGTTTTAAACAGGTCTGGCCTCCAGGTTCGCGGGCCAACTTGCGAGCCAAGTAAAAATAAAAAAAAATATATTAAAAATAATTAAAAAACTGTAAAACTAAAAGTGTAAAGTTGTTCCTTCTTTTCTTCTTCCCTGTGCCGCATGTTAAACCTGCGGTACTGTTGGGTCCTTAATTGGCAAACGCACCAATCGTTTGTAGTTTTCAAATTTAAATATCTTTCCACTCGAATTGAAAGTTCCAGTAACTCACAGTAATTCTTATTTACTATGGTAAATTTATCAGAAGTTATTAACAAAAGAATGCTTTATAAACAATTTATACAATATTCACAGAATTTGACGATTGATTTGTTCATGTGGTAAAAAGATGGTAAATGTAAAATTTGTCTTAAAAAATTGAGATGTAATTCAGAATAACTCAGATGCTTAAAGTAAAAACACAGATTGACAAATTATGTTGGAATTAGGATCCTCGTACTAAAATATGATGAAGTGATTACAAACATACATATTTAATTATCAAGTTCATTTCATTGCAGCTTAAAATCATTATAACCGATCCCTCGTGATATAAATTCTAAGTAGTCACTGTAAAGTCTGATCCCTCGTGAGCTTTCTCAATAAAAACTTGCATTAAGTACTGGCCTTATGGCAACAATAATCACCAATTCTATTCCTAGTAATTGGCATATTAAGGGTATTTCAAGTTTTACTTTCATTAAAACAGATTTTAATATGGCATGAATAATCATTCTCCCGTTTGACATTCACACTAATAAAAACAAGTTTCAATACATATGAAAATCATTCTCCCGTTTGATGTTTATACTAATAAAAGATTGAAATACTGACATGTACTTGAATCATAAATATGCAGAGGTCATATTTACAACATCATGTAATAGATTGATTCACCAAATTCCAACATAAACAATTTAGTTACACATGGTAAAAGTAAAAACAACACTTACAGAGTTTGACATTACGAGGACTTGGAAACACTTTACGATACAAGAGCTCATAATACTACACAACACTCTCAAGTATCTAGAAATCACTCTAACCTTACAAACTCACAAAAGAACACTCAAACTCGAGTTAAAGGAGAGAAAAGAAGCTCTGAATTCTCAGATGGGATGCCCTGGAAGTCTGGAGAATTGCCCTATTTATAGGGATAAGGAAGGTCCTGACGCGTAGCATCAGCCTGACACGTAGCGTTAGGTTCCTGACTCAGCCACCATTAAAAATGTGATTAAGTGGCCATGATTAAGATTAATTAAATCCAATAATGCCCAGACAATGGTTCCACGTGTCTCCCAATTCGGCTTGGCATTTTGCTTGATTGGATTGGCCATTATTTGGCCTTTTGACTAGGTGCGTGCCCACCTGGAAATGGAGTCCACGTGTAGCATCAACATTAAGATTTCCCACGCTGTGTGTGGTGTTGATGCTACATGTCAGCTTTCCAGTTCTTCAATTTTCTCTTGATTTTCTTTAATTTTTCACTGCAAAATGAGAGAAAATTGATCAAGGCAGATTATTTCCAATAACATCCATTTATTGAATTAAAAACATGAATTTATTACATCCATAAAGAAGGCAGCATCGATCAACTGGAAGAGAAGAAAGGTGGGTGACAGGAGTGATGTTATGGAGCATAAGGTACATCCATGCCTGAGCTATGGGGTCAGTTAGGTCTTGAGGAGGTTTGATGGAGTCCTTCTAACCTTACTCAGGTTGAAGAAGATTCCATCTTTGCTTAAGAAGTGAGCAACCTGATCTAGGAAATATCCTAAATCACCATCCTCACTAACAACCTTGTTTCTGTTTTCCTTCCAGAAACAAGTATCGCTCTCGGGAGTAGGGTCCCAAGGATTACCCAGTAGGGTACTAATGGTATCTTGATCGTAAGTAATATGCCTGCCCCTCACCAAGCTCATCATCTAGTGTCCAATGTTAGGTGAATCCTGACGAGTCTTGTAGGCATTCGCATAAAACCCCATAACTAGTATGAGATCCCCCTCAGTCAGTAGAGAAAATAGGGGTCCCTATCTCCTCCTCTGGATTCCATCTTGCAGCTCAGGATAGTCTCCAACATTCAAATCAAGGACTCTCTTTTAGATCAGTCTCTGGCCCTTTATGTGATGAAATTTGACCCATTTCGCATCAGTGTGAAATTTAGTGGGATCTCTAGGTCCCAGCTGCTCCTCACCCTGAAGATCTGGATCTTCAAAGGTGGTATCAGTGTCCGTGGTCCTCCTCTGTCTCTTCGGACCAGTAATAGGAATAGACTTCTTCGGTGCCATCTGTAAAAAGAAAATTTATTTAAATAAACGCACAAAAATTCAAACTACAAATTACCAACATAAATCATGCATATTTTTGGTTTTTATATTTAAACATTAAGAATAAAATTCATACAAAATTTAAACAAAATTCACACAACATAAAATTTTAATCACAACAAAATATTTACAAAGCATAGAAACAACATATTTTTGAATTTTATAATTTCAACAAAATAAATTATGCAAAACAAAAATTAAACATACATATTTTTAGATTTTTAAAAGTATAATATACACAATATGAAATTTCATATAAAATGAGAAAATTACACAACACACATATTTACAAAATTTTAACAAATTTATTTATTTTTTAGGCAAGAAAGTATAACAAACATACAATTTAAGAAATTTTATTAATTTAAAAGAAAAACAAACAAACAAAATAATTTTTTATTTTTTTTTATTTTTTTATTTTTCAAAAACAACAGAAAATAATATATACAGAAAATAAAACACAAAAATTAACAAAAAATTCAAAACAGGGGATGACACTACACGTGGGTGGGATGCTACGTGTCAGTCCTGTTCTGCCCACACTACACGTCAGTGGGACGCTACGCATGGGCTCACAAAACAGAAACTGCAAAAATAGGGTTTGCGCAATAGCAACCCCTTCCAAACCTCAATCAATCCATTTATTTCCCTATTCTAACAATAATCAAACCCAGTGGTCGTCTATCCTATCCTAACATCATGCATTTCTATAGATTAAAAATTAAAAATCAAAGAGAAAAGGATTAGGATACTTACTTGGATTCCTTGATGAAGAGAAAGTCGAAGATTGAGAGTTTTGAAAGTGGTTTCGAAAATAGGGTTTCTGAAGAAAGTGAATGTGGATGTTAGCCAAGGCCTCAATACTCAAGAGGGGGGTGAATTGAGTATTTCAAATTTTTTCATGGAATCCATTTGAAAACGGTTAGTAATATAGAAATGATGCAATATAAAAGAGAT
Organism: Clitoria ternatea; assembly: GCA_037962975.1. Classification (NCBI taxonomy): domain Eukaryota; kingdom Viridiplantae; phylum Streptophyta; class Magnoliopsida; order Fabales; family Fabaceae; genus Clitoria; species Clitoria ternatea. The sequence goes on from CM075671.1 coordinate 186,364,924, forward strand.
AATAATTATGAAGCATATATCATACTAAAATACTTTGAGTTGAAGGTACAATATTCAAGAATTGATTTTGATAAACAAGGCAAGTTATTAGTTTAAGCAATTCTTGAAATACTTGGCATGCAATAATTAATTCCAATACAAATTTAACTTAATCAATTTCTAACAAATTAATTAAGCATAATTAATTTACCAAGTTATTAACAATAATATTCAACTCACTTACGCAATAATTAAATCCAACAAGATTTAAGTCAATTAATTTAAGGATTTAATTTAAGCAATTTCAGCATACCAATTAGATATAAATATTTTAGCATGTAAATTAAATTCACAATAATAAAGGAGTTTAAGGAAAAAGAGAATTTACAAACTGATATAATGAGTTCCACCACCCCGGTGTACGTCTTGCCTTCAAGCAACCCACTTGAAGGATTTCCACTATTGAGAGTTTGAGATTACAAGCTTTGAACAATTGTCTCCTAGTATCCTATACTCAAGAACTCAATCCTGACAAGCAAAGGGCAACCCACCCAATCGCACAATCTCTCAATAACCAAGGTTGAGTCCCAACCTTAAAACTCTTAGAATTTTGGTGTTTCATTTACAAGATTTTTCTCTCTCAATAGAGTAGATATATATCTTGAAGCTCTAACACAATAATAATAACTCTCACAGAGAGGATATACAAATTTAAGCTCACTCAAAAATATTTTTCTCTCTTAAAATAAATTCTCAAAGAATTAATTTCCCAATGAAGTAAACAAAGAGAATAGGCAACGAAGAGGAAGGAAGAAAGAAAACAGAGGAAATGCTTCTCCATTGGTGTGTTTCTGCATCTTTACCTCTTCTCTATTTATAGAAATCAAAAGCAAGGGGTTTCCAATTTTTAATTCCTTCTGAGGCAAATTTCCCCAAATCAATTCATGATTTAGGTTCCTTGTTTCCTAGCGCAAATTTCCTGACCTTGAATCTGTAAATTGGCATCTTCGATTTCTTGAAAATCCAACACGTAAATTAAACTTCCAGAAATCACAAAGCATTGTTTTTCATGACATGAATCAATTCCCAAAATGATGAATCGATTCCTTTGATTTTTCTGCCTTTAATTTTGTCAAAAATACACTGCATGAATCGATTCCTCCAGTGCTGAATCGATTCCCATGCTTTTTCCTACGTATGAATCGATTCTCAAAGAGGAAGAATCGATTCCCTAAGCAATGAATCGATTCCCATGTCCTTTGAATCAATTCCTAGGCGTTTAATAGGCTATGAATCGATTCCTATGTCTTCTAAATCGATTCCCATGCGTTTAATAGGCCATGAATCGATTCCTTTAAGCTTGAATTGATTCCTTGAATGCATGAATCGAATCCCAAAGGAGCATGAATAGATTTGCCATTTCCATGAATTGATTCATAAGAGCGCATGAATAGATTCGCCATTTCCATGAATCGATTCATGAGAGTGCATGAATAGATTTGCCATTTCCATGAATTGATTTATTGCACTGTACCTTCAAATAATTCAAACGCATAAATCTGATCCATGTCATAATTTTTGTTAATCATATTTTCCCTTAGTTGTTCATATTTTGCATCCAGTCCTTATTCTTGATCATTGTTCATGTCATGTCTTTATCAACCATATTTTCCCTTTGTTATTCATCAAACATATTCATTTCTTGTTCATGTATATTTTTTATGTTTGTGCTTTACCTTTGCCATCATGCTTGTCATTATGAAAATCTTACCCAATTACATTCTTCCCCTTTTTGATGATGACAGCTAATGCTACATATGCATTGCTAATGCGTTCTTCATGCTTAAGTCTATGTTTGTCATTATCAAAACCTGTTTCAACATATTAACACATTCTCCCCCTTTTTGATGATGACAACAGATATTCATCTCTTGGGGTGTTAGTTTTATAACAGTTATAGCTCATGATTTTGACAAACAAACAACTCCCCTTTACTGATGTATTTAGATACCAATTACTGCATTTGATCTTTAGAGTAATTCTCCCCCTTACTCATGCAATAGATACCAATTGTGGATTTAATCGATGTTATACCATTTTATTGCATACCACATGTTAATATCTAGAGTCAATAATTAACCACATAATTCATTTATCAAGTATATAATTTTCTTAATCAAGTAGGCATATAATTCTCTCCCCCTTTGGCATCATCAAAAACAAAAATAAGCATAAGAGAGTAAAATTCAAAGTAAAGATAAGTGCTATAAACCAATATTAATCACAGAAAGATAAATTAATGACAATCATCTCTTATATGTATTTTCCCTTTAATTAATGTAATAAATGCCAATTGATACCACTTGTTAATGTAGGATCATACAGAGTCATAATTTAAAGGAAATACCACTTATTAAAAAGATCATATTATATCATGCAAGATAATATCTCTCCTTTAATCATGCAATTGATTGCTAACTGATTTTTAATCATGTAATTAATATCACTTTTCAAGTATGATAAGCATCACATGATTCTTTTCAATTAAGCACATATATAGTTCTCTTGATTGTTATTATTACTAGCACATTTGTTAATTAGTCAAAATATAAGTAAACAAGTAATTTTCTCAATTATGGTACGCACATAATTATTTCAAATAAGCATATAATCTTCTCCCTTTTTGGCATTATCAAACACACAAGGATATTCTTCCAAGTAAGCATATAGGAGAGTAGAAACAAAATTATAAATATAAGTTCCATAAGCATAATTATAGAGAAATGAAATCAAGGATAGCTGTTCATATGTATGCTCCCCCTTACTACTGTAATTGATATCACTTGTAAAAATATACCACTTATTAACGTGTGAAACCAATTATCACAATTTAATCAAGTTTGATACCATTTGTTTACTTTTTAAGCATATGATCTCCTTCTTTTAATAGATACCACTTGTTGAAACAATAGATATCACAATATAAATAGATACCACTCAAAAGTTAGATACCACTTGCATATAAAATTCACTTGTTAATCATTTAAGTTATAATGATGCATTTCTAGGTATCAGAGCAGTAATAGAAGATTTTTCAAAAAAAATGTATACTTATATCTGGGTATCAAAGCAGGGATGAAATGATATATACAACTTGTTTTCTTTTAACAGTACATGTACCTATTTCTAGTTCATTGTCTATACCACTTGTTAATGCAATTTTGCTTATATCTAGGTATCAGCGCAATGGTGGAATGATTAATACAACTTGTTGGCTTACTCATGCATTTGTATTATAACATATGCCAATATATAATTTTTTTCTATGACCTTTTTATCTCAAATATTCTCTTTTTAACTTGTGCCTATGATGTTACATATAGGTCTAGTCAAGCATTTACCTAGGGCACATATGTCATTTATTTAAAAGCATATGATTGTACAAGAGAATACATTTGGCATAGATCATTTACAGCACTTAAAGATAAGTCACAGAATCATATCATGGTTATGGTGCGGCTGTAATGCAAGTCATATAATCAATTTGCCATAACATATATGTCATACCACTTGTTATCTTGATGCTATGTATGATACCACTTGATGGATTTGCCAATTTAAGCTCTTGATATCAATTATTAACATTTAAACATTTAGCACAAGATTGTTATCATTCAAGCATACATCATTCTTGATTCAATCAATTATTCTTTTCAAACTTAATGATACAATACTTTCAAATTTCTTTTCACAGTCAAGATTATGCATCATCAAACATACGGTGTAGATAAGAATTATAAAGTCAATCAAGATAGATACCAATTGCTTAAGCATGGTGTATTAAGAAAGATCATATCATGCATTATCACTTATCATACCATGAATTGTTTCTTAACATTTCATGCATTGTCTCTTAATATACCATGATGCATAGATATTTAACATTAAACTCTTTTCTTCATGCCTATGATGTTACTAGTCATTAAGGTCTAGGCAATCACTTGTTATAACATACATAGAGCATACATACTTTCTCTTAGGCTTTTTCAAAAATAACATATAATTGAATAAAAAATATTTTGCCTAAGATTGACAGCTTTGTAAGTCATATAAGCATAACATAGTCCTAACTTGAAGCAACTTTAAAATTTGTCATAATCAACTTGTCATAACATTTTCTTGATATGAAGTTTAATGCCACTTGTTATGAAAAGATACTTGCTTGTTAGGAAAGTTATATGACATACCACTTGTTAAAATAAATTATGCATAAATTATCAAAGCATAGATACCACTTGTACACACAATATATGTATTTATTATCAAAGTATAGTGGCAGTAATAACGAGTATAAGCATAATCAAGATTATGTCCCTGTGATATCTTCCTCTTACTAATTCAATTGATACCATTTTGTTAAAGGAAGATGTTTGTCACTTAGATACCACTAGTTAAACAACATATCTCTTGTTCAATAAATGATACATCATCAAGAATTCATATTTAATCAAAAATTCATGCATCATTAAGAATTCAAATGTTATCAAGGATTCATACATACATCATCCAAGAATTTATATATAATCAAGAGTTCATACATCATTAAGACTTTGAATCTAAGCATCAAGATTTAATATTTCAGCATTTTGATGTTTTAATCCTTCCTATCACACATGGATGCAAACAACTTTAATTTTAAGTTTTTCATGGAATTAAAACATGTTATCCAAGCAATCATTTATCAAACTTATTGCCAAACATTTAAATCAAAGTCATAAGGATATGCACATACATCATTGATCCTAAGATTTTAACGAATTTAAGGGGTTTTAAAGTTATTCATTTATCCATCTCAAAATTTAGCACCTTTCATGCTCAAACTCATATATCAAATCAAGGTTAGATTTTCACATATCAAGATTCATTATGAATGAGTATTGCCATAAATTGTATGATAAGCACTTACACCTTTTCGTTGTATCACCTTTAGTGATGTACATTGGATTTTGTCTTGGTGTAATCCAATTTGTGTTAGTCACCTTGAAGCTTCTTGTTCATTTCCTTGTTTTGAGTGGTACCTTCTAGATGTATGATGAGTCATCATAATCTTGGCTTCCTTTGTTGTTCTCCTTTGTCTTTTGGAGTGGAGATTGAGAGGCTTGATATCTCCTTTGGCCATGAGTTTTGGTCGTCCGTTAATGAGAAGTAGTTGCTTTGAAGTTTGCCTATAAGATTTCAAAAATTTTAAGGTACCCTTTGAGAGTTGGGTCCTTCCTTGTTAGTTTGGGATTTCAAAATTGTTTTGGAATCCATACTTTTCTTGTATACTTTTGACGAGATTTCTTTATTAAGCAAATAAAAGATATATGACCATATGTTCCACAATAAAAACATGTTGCATTTAAGGAATAAGTCACTTTAAAGTTATAAAGGTTCTTATTATGTTCTATGATCTTTTCAAAACAATTTGACATTGAATGCCCCTTTCTTTCATGGTTTGTACATCTTAGAATGGGTTTAGATTTTTTCTTATAAAGTGCAAAGGGATTCTTGTAATGACCTTTTATACTTATATCTAGAGTATGCTCTTGATATTCAAGAGGTGCACTTAGATATGCTTGACTATTTGTGAGCTTCCTAAGTGCTTCATTTAGTTCTTTATTTTCCTTTTCAAGACGCATACATTTATCAACAAACATGCATTCTTTATCTCCATTACAACTTCTAGCAGTGAAACTTGAAGCTATTAAACCATCATTTTGAACTCTATGACCTCCCTTTTCAATGTGAGCATTATGCAAATCATTTTCAAGTTTCAAAATGGTTTGTTTTGAACATGCATACTTCTTTGAAATTGATTTAAATTTTTCATGCAATTGTTCAAATGCTTCTAGCAATTCATCTTTGTCAATTTCATCATCATCATTATCACTAAATGCATTTAGAGAGCATACCTCAGCATCTTGGGAGTGCTTTATTATTAGACATGCAATTTCTTCTTTCGATTCGTGGATCTCTTCTTCCAGACTCATTTTGAAGCCTTCATTTTGACTAGAAAGAGTACTAATCCTTGCATCTTTATCATCATTAGCATTTTCATAAATTGTTTCAAGAATTTCCCATATTTCTTTAGCATTGACACAATTAATAACTCTTGAAACTTCATTAGGATCTAATGCTAATGTTATAAGGATTTTCTCTTTAAGATTGAGTTGTACCTTTCTTTCTTCTTTATTAGTCCATGAGTTCATGGGCTTCATATATTCTACATTATTAATAATATGCTTAGGAATGAAAGGACCAAATTGAATAGCATTCCGTACCTTTAGGTTATAAGATTGCCATTGAAGATTGAAGGTCTATTTAGTGTACCATTTTACGGAAATGCATCATAAGAAATGGAGGCCATCTTGATCTCCTACAGCTGTTAAGCCTTGTGGCAAGAGTCAAGCTCTGATACCACTTGTTAGCCAAGGCCTCAATACTCAAGAGGGGGTGAATTAAGTATTTCAAATTTTTTCACGGAATCCCTTTGAAAACGGTTAGTAATATACAAATGATGCAATATAAAAGAGATAATAATTATGAAGCATATATCATACTAAAATACTTTAAGTTGAAGATACAATATTCAAGAATTGATTTTGATAAACAAGGCAAGTTATTAGTTTAAGCAATTCTTGAAATACTTGGCATGCAATAATTAATTCCAATACAAATTTAACTTAATCAACTTCTAACAAATTAATTAAGCATAATTAATTTACCAAGTTATTAACTATAATATTCAACTCACTTATGCAATAATTAAATCCAACAAGATTTAAGTCAATTAATTTAAGGATTTAATTTAAGTAATTTCAGCATACCAATTAGATATAAATATTTTAGCATGTAAATTAAATTCAGAATAATAAAGGATTTTAAGGAAAAAGAGAATTTGCAAACCGATATAATGAGTTCCACCACCCTGGTGTACGTCTCGCCTTCAAGCAACCCACTTGAAGGATTTCCACTATTGAGAATTTGAGATTACAAGCTTTGAGAAATTGTTTCCTAGTGTCCCACACTCAAGAACTCAATCCTCACAAGCAAAGGGCAACCCACCCAATCTCACAATCTCTTAATAACCAAGGTTGAATCCCAACCTTAAAACTCTCAGAATTTTGGTGTTTGATTTACAAGATTTTTCTCTCTCGGTAGAGTAGATATACAACTTGAAGCTCTCACACAATAATAATAACTCTCACAGAGAGGATATACAAATTTAAGCTCACTCAAAAATATTTTTCTCTTTTAAAATAAATTCTCAAAGAATTAATTTTCCAATGAAGTAAACAAAGAGAATAGGCAACGAAGAGGAAGGAAGAAAGAAAAGAGGAAATGCTTCTCCATTGGTGTGTTTCTGCTTCTTCACCTCTTATCTATTTATAGCAATCAAAAGCAAGGGGTTTCTAATTTTTAATTCCTTCTGAGGCAAAATTCCCCAAATCAATCCATGATTTAGGTTCCTTATTTCCTAGCGCAAATTTCCTGACCTTTAATTTGTAAATTGGCATCTTCGATTTCTTGAAAATCCAACGCGTAAATTAAACTTCCAGAAATCACGAAGCATTGTTTTTCATGACATGAATGAATTCCCAAAATGATGAATTGATTCCTTTGATTTTTCTACCTTTAATTTTGTCAAAAATACGCTGCATGAATCGATTCCTCCCATGCTTTTTCCTACGTTTAAATCGATTCCCAAAGAGGAAGAATCGATTCCCGAAGCAATGAATTGATTCCCATGTCCTTTGAATCGATTCCTAGGCGTTTAATAGGCCATGAATCGATTCCTATGTCTTCTAATCGATTCCCATGCATTTAATAGGCCATGAATCAATTCCTATGTCTTCTGAATCGATTACCACGCTTTTTAATAGGCCATGAATCGATTCCTTTAAGCTTGAATCGATTGAATGCATGAATCGATTCCCAAAGGTGCATGAATAGATTCATCATTTCCATGAATTGATTCATAAGAGCGCATGAATAGATTCGCCATTTCCATGAATCGATTCATGAGAGTGCATGAATAGATTCGCCATTTCTATGAATTGATTCATTGCACTGTACCTTCAAATAATTCAAACGCATAAATCTGATCCATTTTATAATTTTTGCTAATCATATTTTCCCTTAGTTGTTCATATTTTGCATCCAGTCCTTATTCTTGATCATTGTTCATGTCATGTCTTTATCAACCATATTTTCTCTTTGTTGTTCATCAAACATATTCATTTCTTGTTCATATGTATTTTTTATGTTTGTGCTTTACCTTTGTCATCATGCTCGTCATTATCAAAATCTTACCCAATTACAGTGGAGGCAAAATAAGTTTTTTAAGTTTTGATTTTGGGCCTCTGTTTTAGGGGTCCAGTTTTATAAAATGAACGCTGGTCCTGACGCTATGCATGGTGGGGATGCTACGCGTCAGGTTGAAAATTTAGAATCCACGCTACGTGTCAGTATAGCGCTACGTGTGGGCTTCTGTTTTTCAATTTTTTAATTTTTAAACCTTTTTCTTTTAATTTTAAAACTCTTTATTTTCAAAATCAAATTTCTAAACTAAAATTTGAAAAACACATAATATATTTTTTAATAAGTTAAAAATAAAAAGAAATAATGAGTTGCCTCCCATTGAGCGCTTGATTTACTGTCTCTAGCTTGACATCCTGCACATCACAAATCAGTTAAATAACGAATGGTAGTGAGTCTATCGATCTCACCACCCAGATATGGTTTCAATCTTTGTCCATTAACCATCCAACTTCTTTTCGAAGTTGGATCTTCAATTTCAACTGCTCCATAAGATTTAACTTCCTTAATTACAAATGGGCCTGACCATTTAGATTTCAATTTACCAGGAAACAGTCTTAATCTTGAATTAAACAATAAAACTTGCTGACCTGGTGTGAAGTGTCTATTTTTAATTTTCTTGTCATGGTAAGCTTTCACCTTATTTTTGTAACTTCTAGATGACTCATAAGCATTGTTTCTCATTTCCTCCAACTCAAGTAACTGCAATTTTCTTTTGTCAACTGCCACGTTTGGATCAAAGTTAAGGAATCTTAAGGCCCAATATGCTTTATGTTCCATCTCTACTAGAAAGTGACAAGCTTTTCCATAGACCATTTAGAAAGGAGAAAGGCCAATAGGAGCCTTAAATGCAGTTTTGTATGCCCAGAGTGCATCATCAAGCTTTTGTGACCAATCTTTTCTGGAGGAAGACACAGTCTTTTCCAAAATTCTTTTCACTTCATGATTTGAAATCTCTGCCTGTCCATTGGTTTGTGGATGATATGTTGTGGCCACTTTATGTCTCACTCCATAGTGCTGTAACACTTTCTGAAGAACTTTGTTACAAAAATGTGATCCTCCATCACTGATCATAGTTCTTGGTGTTCCAAACCTATAGAAAATGTTTTTCTTCAAGAAATTCACTATAGTTTTGGTGTCAATATTAGGTGAAGCAATCGTTTCTACCCATTTTAAAACATAATCAACTGCCAAAAGGATATATTGATTGAATTGAGAGTAAGGAAAAGGTCCCATAAAATCAATACCCCAACAATCAAATACCTCAACCTCCTGAATGTTTGTGAGAGGCATTTCTTGCCTTCTATTAACATTACCTGTTCTTTGGTAGTTATCGGAAGCTTGCACAAATGAGTGAGAATCCTTAAAAAAGGAGGGCCAATACAAACCTGATTGAAGAATTTTTGCAGTAGTTCTTTCTCCATTAAAATGTCCTCCATAAGGTGATTTGTGACAATGCCACAACACATCTTTCTTTTCCCAATCGGGTATACAACGACGTAGCAAATTATCTACACTAATTTTGAATAGATGAGGGTCATCCCAAACAAAGTATTTTGTATCTTTAAATTTTTTTTCTATGCTGCCAAGTTAAATCATTTGGAAGAATTCCTGCTGCTTTAAAATTAGCCATATCAGCAAACCATGGATGTTTTGTTATTTCAAAAAGTTTTTCATCAGGAAATTCTTCCAAGATGTCTTTTTCTTTGGCAGTAACCTCATCATTCATCAGTCTAGAAAGATGGTCAGCGACCATATTTTCACTACCCTTTTTATCTTTGATTTCAAGATCATATTCTTGAAGGAGTAGAATCCATCAGATTAACCGAGGTTTAGAATCAGTTTTGATCAGAAGGTACTTGATTGCAACATGATCAGTAAAAATAATTATTTTTGATCCAATCAAGTATGATCTAAATTTTTCTAAGGCATACACTATGGCTAGTAATTCTTTTTCAGTAGTTGCATAATTTATTTGATTTTCATTTAAAACTTTACTAGCACAGTGTGTAACCCTAAAAACGTTTTCATATCTTTGACCTAAAACTGCTCCCACAGCATAATCACTTGTATCGCACATAATTTCAAAGGGTAAGTTCCAATTAGAAGCAACAATTACAGGGGCAGAGACCAATTTTTCTTTCAAGGAATTAAAAGCTTTAAGACATGCTTCATCAAACTTGAATTCAACATCTTTATTTAGAAGATTTGTTAAAGGTTTAACAATTCTTAAAAAATCTTGAATAAACCTTCTATAGAATCTAGCATATCCTAAAAAGCTTCTAATACCTTTTATATTTATAGGGGGTGGGAGTTTAGAGATTACCTCAATTTTGGCTTGGTCTACTTTAATACCTTTAGAAGAAATTTTGTGACCAAATACAATTCCTTCTTTCACCATGAAGTGACATTTCTCCCTATTTTGCACCAAATTTGTTTCAATACACCGCCTCAGTACGATGTCCAAGTTGGTTAGACATGATTCAAATGAATTCCCAAAAACTAAGAAATCATCCATGAAAATCTCAATGCTCTTTTCAATTAGATCTGCAAAAATAGTAAACATGCATCTCTGAAAAGTAGCAGGTGTATTACATAATCCAAATGGCATCTTTCTATAAGCAAATATACTAAAAGAACATGTAAAAATAGTCTTTTCCTGATCCAGAGGGTCAACAATAATTTGATTATATCCAGAGTATCCATCAAGAAAACAATAGTAAGCTTGTCTAGACAATCTTTCAAGCATTTGATCCATAAAAGGTAATGGAAAATGATCTTTTCTTATTGCTTGATTTAATTTTCTATAATCAATACACATTCTTCAACTGGTGCCAGATCTTGTTGGGATTAATTCATTTTTATCATTAAGAATTACTGTCATACCACCTTTTTTGGAACAACTTGTACAGAACTTACCCATGCACTATCAGAAATGGGATAGATAATACCCGCTTTCAGCAATTTCAAAACTTCTTTCTTGGTTACCTCTTTCATGGTTGGATTGAGGCGCCTTTGAGGTTGAGCAACAGGTTTAAAATACCCTCCAACAAAATCTTATGCATGTAGTATGATGGACTTATACCTTTCAGATCTTCAAGTGTCCATCTGATTGTTTCTTGATTTCTTTTCAACACTTCTCCCAATTTTTCTTCTTCTGTTTTACTTAATAAATTACTAATAATTATAGGTTTTAGATTACCTTCTTTCAAAAAGATGTACTTTAGGTTGGAAGATAGCACTTTTAACTCAAGCCTCTAGATTTCTTCAACAGGTACTTCTTGGATTTCTTAAATTTTTCTTGATTCAGGGGAAATTTCTTTCCCTTGATCAAGGTCTTCAAGATACTTGTTTACCTGTTTTTCTTCTTCTTCACTCAAACATTCCACAGAGTTAGTTAATAACTTATTTAGAGGGTCAGAAATTGACATACCTTTGGATATGGAAAGGCAAACTTCGTCGATAACATTCACCTTAAAACAGTCTTGTTTTGAGTTGGGATTTTTCATGACTTTGAAAACATCAAAATTCACCTCTTCATCATGTACTCTTATTGCTAGTTTCCCATTATCCACATCAATAAGCACCCTAGCAATCTTCATAAATGGTCTTCCCAGGATCAGGGGGACTTCAGCATCCTTTTCTATGTCTAAAACCACAAAGTCAACAGGGAAGTAGAACTTGTCAACTTTTACAAGTACATCTTCCACAATACTGTAGGGTCTCTTGATTGATCTATCGGCCAATTACAGAGTCATTTTTGTTCTCTGAGGATCAAGATCACCAATTCACTTCATCATACTTAGAGGCATTAGATTAATGTTTGTCCCTAAGTCTAACAAGGCTTTCCCAATATTTACACCTCCAATGGAGACGGGAATGGTGAAACTTCCAGGGTCTTTTGACTTTTCTGGCATGTTATATTGCAAAATAGCACTACAACCTGCTTCAAGTTCAATAATTTCCTCATTATACCTCCTCTTTTTGGTAAGAAATTCTTTCATAAACTTTGCATATGTTGGCATCTGTTCCAATGCCTCTGAAAATGGGATGTTTATGTGTAATTGCTTGAAGATTTCAAGGAATCTTTTGTATTCCTTTTCCTTATCCTTTTTTGATGGTGTATGTGGATAAGGTAGATCCTTAACTGGAGGTGTCTGACCCAAATACTGAGTTTTTTTGTTTTTCTTTTTCATCATTTTCTTTATTTTTTTCTTCATTCTCTTTTTCATTTTTTCTTCTTTTTCTTTTTTTCTCTTCTTTTTCTCTTCTTTTTTCTATTCTTCTTCTCTTTGTTTTTCTTTACAATCATTTCCTACAACTTTTTCACTTCTTGTAAAAATAGCCTTACATTGTTCTCTTGGATTTTGAGTATTTACAGAAAAACCAAAGCTTTTCATGTCGGCTACTTCTTTTGCTAACTGTCCCAATTGCATATCTGACATTTTATGTGCGGCTTTATTTGTTTGCATATATTGTGGCAATTATTGGATAGATTCCTTTATCCTAGTTAGCCTTGTTGTTTGATCAGATTGTGGTTGTTGTTGTTTGAATTGATTGTTAGAAGGTCTGTTAGAAGGTCTAATATCTTGTTTCCAGCCAAGATTCTGATTCTGCCAACCTTACTGGTAATTGTTAGAAAAAGAATTACCAAGATTAATAGGAAAAGTACCTAAGGGTATTCTTTGATGAATCAAGAAATTGGCTTGTTCTTGATCATTTCCATCAGGGGCACAGTAACCACAAGGTTGTTCGCCCATGCAATGCACACACAGTTTTAATTGAGCGGGTGGTGGTGATGATACTTGAGCAATTTGAAGTTTTTCCAATTGTTTGCTCATTGCCTCCATTTGTTGTGTTAGCAATTTCCTTGATGTACTATTTCTTTCATGCTTGGCTTGATGGTCACTGGTTGACATAGACTCCATGATTGATATTGCCTCTTCAACAGTTTTGTTTATTAAAGAACCACCTGCACATGCATCTAACATCATCTTGAATTGAGGTAATAAACCGTGATAAACTATTCTTACCTTCCCAGCATCATCCAAATTATGGTTTGGACATTTCCTAAGAAGCTCTTTGAATATTTCCCATGCTTCACCAAGTGATTCATCGTGATTTTTTGAAAAAAAATGTATGGCTATCATTGCTTCAAAATATTTTGAAGGTGAATAAAATCTTTCCAAAAGTTTGGTTTCAACATCGGACCAGTTTGCAAAACTACCGGGTGGACAAGATTTAAACCATTCTTTAGCTTTCCCAATCAAAGAAAAAGGAAACAATCTCATGTAAACAGATTCTTCTTGATTGGGTTCGAAACCAATTATGCTGCATAACTCATAAAAAATAGTTAAATGTTTATATGGTTCCTCATTATTTAAACCAGCAAATTGATTATTTTGAATAATGTTTAGAGTAGTTGGTTTAATTTCTACAGCAGCAATAGGTCCTTGGTACATCCCTGAAACACGGGGTGGTCCATTAATAGCAGCAAATTGTCCCAAAGTTCTTTTTTGTTTAGCAGCCATATTTGAATTTTCAAAATTTTTAAAAGAAGATGTAGTAGAAAAAGAAGAAGTTTTTGTTTTCTTAGATTTTAAAGCTTTGAGTTTCTTTACAAACTTCTCGATCCCAGGATCAAAGAACACTTTCCCTGCAGAAGATCGAGTTTGCATAAACAAACTAAATACAGAAAGTTAGTGTAACAATGTTAAGAAAAATGAATAAATGAATGAATATAAAATTAAAAATTTAACTAAGGTAAAAAAATATTTTACCATGGTAATTAAAAATTTACTGTTTTACTGAATCAGTTCAATCCCCGGCAACAGCGGCAGAAAACTTGTTAAACCTGTGGTACTGTTGGGTCTTTAATTGGCAAGCGCACCAATCGTTTGTAGTTTTCAAATTTAAATATCGTTCCACTAAGATTAAAAGTTCCAATAACTCACAGTAATTCTTATTTACTATGGTAAATTTATCAAAAGTTATTAACAAAAGAATGCTTTATAAACAATTTATACAATATTCACAGAATTTGATGATTGATTTGTTCATGTGGTAAAAAGATGGTAAATATAAAATTTATCTTAAAAAATTGAGATGTAATTCAGAATAACTCAGATACTTGAAATAAAAACACAGATTGACAAATTATATTGGAATTACGATCCTCACACTAAAATATAATGAAGTGATTACAAACATACATATTTAATTATCAAGTTCATTTTATTGCAGCTTAAAATCATTATAACCGATCCCACGTGATATAAATTCTAAGTAGTTACTGTAAAGTCTGATCCCTCGTGAGCTTTCTCAGTAAAAACTTGCATTAAGTGCTGGCCTTATGGCAACAATAATCACCAACTCTATTCCTAGTAATTGGTATATTAAGGGTATTCTAACTTTTACTTTCATTAAAACAGATTTTAATATGGCATGAATAATCATTCTCCCGTTTGACATTCACACTAATAAAAACAAGTTTCAATACATATAAAAATCATTCTCCCGTTTGATGTTTATACTAATAAAAGATTGAAATACTGACATGTACTTGAATCATAAATATGCAGAGGTCATATTTACAACATCATATAATAGATTGATTCACCAAATTCCAACATAAACAATTTAGTTACACATGGTAAAAGTAAAAACAACACTTACAGAGTTTGACATTATGAGGACTTGGAAACACTTCACGATACAAGAGCTCACAATACTACACAACACTCTCAAGTATCTAGAAATCACTCTAACCTTATAAACTCACAAAAGAACACTCAAACTCGAGTGAAAGGAGAGAAAAGAAGCTCTAAATTCTCAGATGGGATGCCTTGGAAGTGTAGAGAATGGCCCTATTTATAGGGCTGAGGAAGGGTCCTGATGCGTAGCGTCAGCCTGGCACGTAGCGTCATCCTGGGACGTAGCGTCAGGTTCCTGACTCAGCCACCATTAAAAACATGATTAAATGCCCAGACAATGGTTCCATATATTTCCTAATTCGGCTTGGCATTTTGCTTGATTGGATAGGCCATTATTTGGCCTTTTGACTGAGTGCTTGTCCACTTGGAAATGGAGTCCACGTAGCTTTGACGCTACGCATGGCTGTGACGCGTAGCGTCAGCATCAAGATTTCCCATGATGTGTGTGGTATTGATGCTACGCGTTAGCTTTCCAGTTCTTCAATTTTCTCTTGATTTTCTTTAATTTTTCACTACAAAACTAGAGAAAATTGATCAAGGCAGATTATTTCCAATAACATCCATTTATTGAATTAAAAACATAAATTTATTACAATTTAAACTAATTTTATTTAAAATAAACACACTTTTTATTATGAAAATAACAGTAAATTTGAGGACTAACACCGCACCCACACACACGACCCCAACTCCAAACCTCGGTTTCTTCGTCTTCTTTACTTCTCTCACCTGCGCCGCACACAACCCCAACTCCAAGTCTCGCTCTCTTCGTCTTCTTTGCTTCTCTACTTCTCTCACCCACATGATCCAAATAGGCAAAATGGAACTCGTTGTTCTCTTCGTCTCTGCTTCTCTAACCCGCGCCACACACGACTCATTTTATTTGTCTCTACTTCTCCTACCCACACCACACACGACCCTAAAAGTTACTCTCTTTTGCTCTCAAGGAGTTAGTCACGCACACGATTACGCACCATCATTCTTTGTCTGCTCACCCCTTTTCATCTCTTTGTTGCTCTAAGTTGACATTCTTGATTCCTAATTTGTTGAATATCTATAGAGCTGATTTACTGATTATTGATTTAGGCATTTCTAATTTGGGCAGGTTATTTTTCAATTTTCAGTCTTTACTACTCTAAGTTGACATTCCTCATTCATGATTTGTTGAATATATGCATAATTTTTTATTGATTAGTGATTTGGGCATTTCTGAATAGTGTAGAGTTAGGTATTTTTTTACTTGAAAAATTACAGATAGCTAGTGCTTAATTATTGTTTACTGCTAGAATGAATAGTGTAGTTCTTAATTTGGAAAATTATAGATAGCTAAATTGTTGATTTCCATTCATGATTTGGGCCTAACAATTTCAAAGAAGAAAAAAAGAGCAAAAAAAATTCCCCTTATGCGGGTTGTCAGACCTTGATTTCCCGGGCCCGAATCTCAATGAAATTAACATAATTAAATCAATAAAATGTAAATAAATTTTTCACGTTTTAAAGTTCGAATGCCCAATCTTTAACTAAAGACTCGAACCATAAAAAACTGAAGGCTGAGGTTAAAAGTTTTTATAAACTAGATTGATAAATAAATTGCCCCAATGAGTATACAAAATAATCGAGTTTACAACGGAAGAAAAATGTGTATACAGGGCATACGCCTAGTGTCATATATGAAGATACAAGAAAAGACCCAAAAATAAGGAAAAGAGAAGGAAAAACAAGCAAAATGCAATCTTGGTCAATTCACTTAAGCAAAGCCACTTTTGCTTAAGCAAGTTTGCAAGCATTTCCTTGAGTGGGTTCAAATTCGCCTGAGCAAGAAACAACTGGTATCAAACTCAAGAATTTTGCTTGAGCGGGTCACATCTGCTTAAGTGAAAATCATCCAGTGGCTATTTCTAATTAATTCACTTAAGCGAGGCTATACCCGCTTAAGCGAAAAAGAGACAGTGTCAATCCCAAACAAATTTTCTTAAGCGCACCTCACTCGCTTGAGTGAAAAATACACAGAACCAATTCTCAATTAATTTGCTTAAGCGAAGACTCATCTGCTTGAGCGAAACCACCACGTTTCGCTTGAGCGAAATTGGTCCAGAGGCCATCACACTGATACAAGGCCAAATTTGCTTGATTGAATTTATCAGAAAATGCATCCCAACTTATGCGATTCATACACATGATATGCCAACACTTATTACATACAAAATTGGCTCAAGCCATTAATTGTAATATGTTTAAATACTTATTTAGGACTTATCCCAACAAGTCACATACCACAATTTGGATTCTAGATCACTTTATGCATAGATGGCAATTTAAGTGCATTTGGGTCCAACCAAACATGCCAATTCACAACATAAGCCTATTTGGCCACAACCACATATACATATAAGTCATATACAAGCATTATGGGTTATGGGTAACCTTGACATAAGATATAAGTCATTGGTTAGGAATATGGCCTATTCACTTCCCAATATTGTTACATCTAAACACCATAATTGTACATAACCGTACAACATGCATCATCAAAGGTTATAATCCTTAAACATCATCATTCTTTACATAGTGATACAAAATAATCACAAGTTTAATTCAAATGATCGTAGTGTATCGATTACCGATCAAGGGTGTCAAGTCATCAATTATCCAATTATCATCATTACCCATAAGGCATTAGACTATAACATGGCTATATAAAATAATGCCATATATAAACATTCCCAAAAAAAGAATATACAAAGGTTGTTAATCCAAAAACATGTCAGCCAAGGCATTTATGTCAACTCTTCCTTCACACCATACCTCATCTCTTTGAAGAACTCTACTCCATGGTCATGCCTTGCAACACAAGAGCTAAAAAGGAGACAACATAGAGAATGAGCATACTTTCTCAATGATGAACAATCAAACAAATTGTGATAACATAAATATATGAGTATAATTCCCCATATTCATATATAACAAACTCATTATCAAGACTATCACCAATGTCATCAGCTCATAATATTACTACACCCATTGCCACAATCCATAAGCAACATCAAGAGGTCACACCAACAATAATACATGACTAGTTAATGACCAAAAGTGGATTCTATTTCTTAATTAACACTCTCAATAGGGTGTCATCTTTCTAGATCTTCTCCAACTCAAATGCTATGTTCCTATGGCTGATGCATATGTTATATCATTAAATGCATATTCAATGGATCCAGTTTTGAAACATTTACTCATAGCTCATGCGTACATGATCCTTCAAATAATTGCAACCACGCATAGTTGCTGAAGCATTTATCCCTCGCAAGGGTGCTTTTCACAAGATCTCGTAAGACCTTTATCATTTCAATATATCAAGTGATCGCAACCACACATAATCATTCAAATGCTTGTTTCCCCCACACAAGGGTACTCCTTCATAAGATCCCGCAAGACCTTTATTATTTTAATATATTATGTGATTGCAACCATATATGAAATGCTATGTCATGTATTCCATGAACGCAATAATGCACATGCTAGCTTCAACTTCACACGAATTCCTCACCCTCTCTCTGAGGTATAGTTTACTCTTAACACTACAGTTAGTGGCATGCAACCAATTATAATGTTCTTCAAGGTATACTATTTACATCATTCTTAATATAGTAGCCAAAAAGTTATATTAACATCAATCCACACAGAGCATGTCAACAATCATACTCCAAACTCATATCCACATCAAATGTGCTAATCTAACATGCAATCATCAATCATGAATCAATCTTAATAAACATCACACACAAGAGATGGTATATCCATTCAAGGAAAAATATATGAATATGCATCAATATATACATTATCAATACACAATTGATCATGCATTCAAAAAATGTACTTCTCTCCTACTTCGAGAGAAGTATTCCCTCGGGTTAGATGGTCCCGCCTCACTAGAGTTATCAAACCCTACATTAGATAATTATAAGGCCACATCAATTTCTCATTCAAACATCATTATCAATTCTTGCATACAAATAATGTATACACAAGATTTTCATCATGTTGCAAATATTCATAGGTTTCATTTTCTTATTTTATTAGGTTTCAGGAATTCCTTCCCCTTAACCAAAATCCATTATATTTAAAAAGGGCAATAACATAACACCTAAGTTACCCACACACATCAAACTTCTTACCCAACATTCTGTTGTGATATTCTCGATTTTGATGAGTTGAGATGTATGGTAACACTGTCCTTAAGGATTTATTCGCCTAAGGCGTATCCCCCAAGATATAACAACTTCTTCTAGGAGAGACCTAGGAACAGAACTAGTAGAAAAAATAAAATTTGTTTTGATAACCCAAGAGTAGAGGAATTGTATAGGGAGAGAGAAAGCTATTAATTAAATAGGAGTACATCAGTTAAAAAAATATCTGACTAAGTTCAGATCATGTCTAACCAACTTAGAGATAAACTTTGACTAAGTCTAAGGATAAGATTTGACTTAATCAAAGTTTATCTATAAGTTATAAATAATATTTTATGAAAATAATTTGTTACTCCTTTTTAATTTAAAATAAGATACAACTTTATTTAAAACTCTTGAAATATAGCATAATTTTCAACAATCCCCTATATATTTTAAAAGCTTTAAATATATGTAATCTTTCAAAATAAAGGATTTACTTGGGTTAACACTATAGATGTTAATGCATCAAATCTGGTGCCTTTTAGACTATGAACCAGACTCTAGACTAATAAACTTAACATACAATGCACTGGTGAAGCAATGTTTCTATGAACTAATGACACATTAGTGTATGATAGAGGTTTATCAATCACATCACACCCCCACAATTTCTATCGTTATCACGGTTTTACGCTAATAGGTCGTGCGCATGCCTGGTAATTCATGAGTGCTCTAGAAATTTTACCATTTAATTCCATAGGAGCAACCCCACTCCACACTCACATAGGTGTTTTCATCAAGTGTATAATGCACTTTTATACACCACCCATAAGGGATATGAAAATCATTAAAAGCTTTCTAGCTTAACCATCATTCAATGCAGTCTAGCACTTCTCACATACATCATAGGAAGAGAAAAAGGAAAGAGTGCTAGCAAGACCAACTAAGTGGCTTGTTATTACCCATATAAGCCTTTTTCATGGGATCTCCAATCACAAAGGTTGGGTTACCATCACCGTTAGTTACAAATGGCGTAAGTCTCATTCCCCTCGATGTTTGACTCATACTTTGTGAGACTCAGGACCAAAATAATTTTGATCCATGATTTATAACTACGTTACTTTGATTATAATATATATGTACATGTCTCGAGATCTCAATATAAATACTATTATTTATTTTTGCCTATTGGCAATCGCAATATACAACTTGGGAAGACACATTTCTTCCATATATATGCTAAGAAAATTTCTTAGCTAATTAGCCTTAAATTTTACCAAGTGATAAACTTGGCCTTGAATTCAATTTAGGCTACACAGGTCTACTTGATAAATTTCAAGTGACGATTTTCTTCAGAGTAAAGTAAATTACATGAAATGAAATTTAATCTCGACTAAATTAAATTAGTCAACATCACCATGTCCATAACATAGTGGAAAACTCCAAATAGACTAAATTAAATTAGTTAAACATCACTATGTTAATAACATAGTGGAAAACTCAAAAAATGACTAAATTAAATTAGCTAGTCACCATCACTATGTCAATAACATAGTGGAAAACTCCAAATTAAGGAATATTATAACTCATCTCTTTCAAGAGTAAAATAAATTCAATTTGAATTTATTCTCATTTAATATTGGATTGAAGCAATGTCACTATAACATTAGTATGATGGAAATACACTGTCATGACACCATAATTTATAGTATCTCTCAAACACTTCATGAATCCAATAAACACAACACATAAAATTTATGATTTCATAAAAATAAATAAACTCATTATAAATAATACCAAAGTTTTTAGTACCTCTCAAGTACTTTATGAGTTCTCTTACTTTATGAGTTCTACATGCATAGTAAAATTTTCATACTAACTCATAGGTACACATGATTCAATAAATATTAATTATGACATACTCATGTCTAAGCAATAAAACATCCACTATATTTTTCTTTTATTGATATTATCGTAAGGGGTGCTCATTAACTAATAAGTAAAATTTCATGACAATTTTCCAAAATAATATATATGACAAACATTATGCAACCTACTTCCTTATGATCAAACATTCAAAGACATATTTGTTTCTTTCAAAAAGATAGTATACTTATAATATTTCTGCATATACATTTCTTTTATGTTTGAAATTCAACATTTAAATTATAATGCAACTCTATGTCACACATATTATGCATAATTATAATTCATAATTAAACTAAAATCAATGAAATTTGACTTACTGATTTATGCCATATGCTAAGAAATTTCAAGCATATTCAAATCAACCCATAAGTATAAGCCATTGTCGATCCTTTTATTTACCAATCAATTGATACAACGATATCACTTTAGTAAAGCAATAACATAAAGACATTTGCATTTTACACAATTATAATATAATAAAGTTATTTACTGTGATATAAGATTATATCAATAAACAAAATTAAATTATTATAAAAATACCGACGAGTCAGCTATATGAAACTATATATTTATGTAATGTTACTGACACAAATTGCAACGTTTAACCAAGTAATATACACATGTCTCAAGAAATTTCACAAAACATTTAATATGAAATGCAGATTTCATGTTCATGACACCTTACCCAAATATATAAATAACCATTCTCTAAAGCAAAATAATAATAAAAATAAACACTCTTTCTTAACTTAATATATTATAATATTTTAATCATTTAATTATTATTTATATATGATTGAAATAATTATGCTCACAATGATTGAAATCCAATAACCATATCAAAAATTATTGTCACCTTAATTGATAGCATATTGCTATTAACAATAACATCATGAGTTCATAAAACTCAAGCTCTCAACTATTTGGATGTACACATACAAGATAACAAATCCACACACAATTTTTTTAATGGTATCATTGTAAGGGATCCCCATTGATATTGTATTTCATAACTCAAACTTGTTGAGAAGTTTCTCAAAATCATCTTTTATGATAATCTTACACTACCGTACTTCCTTACAAGCTAGTTCAAACTCTATTTTTTAAAAATAGCCACAACACATCAAAGTTTATGGCACAAATAAAATAGAATTTATCATACACTAGTCCACTTATAGTTGTACTCATAATCTGCCACTATAGAAAAAAATGTAGAACATAGAGGGCCACAACTCAAACCATTACAATTAATTTTCAATCATGTCAATGGCTTCTAAACCATTTAATAACAATATATCATATTAGAATAACACTTCCAATATTTTTTAAATTTTTTAAAAAACATTCTATACAACCATAAGCATGATTAAGTCATCACAAAATTTCACCCATTCAAAACAATACCCACGACATAATAAAAATAAGGAAAGAGATGCACATAGCAAGTGTAAGCTATATTCTCTATAAAATTATGCCTTATATACCCAGTATATATTGCATTTTGTTAGACCACTCATTGTCTCTTCCTTTGATCAAATTAAGCTCACTTTTCATATAATCCATAGGAAACATACAACGTCTATCATGAATTCATGGATAACATTTAAAGTTTGAATTTAGTATAAACACCTACACAAAATTTTAATAATTTTAGAAATTTTAACTCTATGAATCTCATCATATTAATTATATAATCACATAACAACATGTTCTTCCACAACAATTGCATGAATTAAAAATTATAACTGTAGAATATTAATTGCCCATTAAATAAAACCAACCAAAAAGTATTAACATTGTGAACACCTCTTTTGGTCCGGTCCAAGTGGAATGAATCTTTTTATACTGAATTCTAATTCAGAATGGTCAGATTCGAAAAGAATGGCTCTAAAATAATCAGAACGGAGCAAAATAACTCAGAATGAAGCTTTTCCAAGTGAAATACAGCCCTGTTGGAGGCAAATCCGATTGGAATGACTAAAAAATGATCACATCTGAACAGGATGACTCAGGTTAAAGCATTTTCGAGTGAAATACAGCCCTGGTGGAGATAAATCCGAGTGAAAAAACTCAAAAATGGTCAAATCCGAGTCAAAATGAAGCATTTCCAAGTTGAATGACTCAAAATTGATGAAATCTGAGTGGAATCACTCAGAATGAGTCATTTCTGAGTGAAATGCTCCCCTGTTAAAGTTGAATCCGAGTGGATAGCTTCCCTGCCAAGCCAGTCCGAGTGGATTATGCCCATTTTCAAGAGAAGTCCGAATGGAATGACTCAAAAATGATGAAATCCGAGTGGAATCACTCAGAATGAGTCATTTTCGAGTGAAATGCTCCCTGTTGAAGTCAAATCCGAGTGGAATATGCTCCTGTTGGATCAAATCCGAGTGAAATCACTCAGAATGAGTTAAATCTGAGTGACATTACTCTGAATGGAGAAAATCCGAGTGAAACTACTCAGATTTGGGCATGTCCGAGTGGAGTATGACCTGTTGGGTGGGAAATCCGAATAATGACTCAAAAATGGACCAATCCGAGTGGAGTATGACCTGTTGAGTTCAAACCTGAGTGAAATGACTCAGATTAGATGTAAATCCGAGTGGATGATTCACTCTCATATGCATTCCGAGACAAGATGCCAGTTTACAAGCCCTGATCGCAAAGAATGTCAATTCCGAGTGAAAAATGACCCTGTTAGAGGAGAATCCGAGCGGAAGATCCCCTACTGCAACAAATCCGAGTGGAAAAAAGAACTGACTGCTGATTGAAGTAAATCCGAGTGAGTATTATTCGGTTGGAAGGAAATCCGAATTAAAATAGCCAAACTTCCAATTTCTGAGTAGAAGTTAGGCAAAATCCGAGTGAAAATGCCCAAATTCCATTCAGATTAAGAGCTCACAAGGTCGGTTCCGAGTTGATCCTTCAAGCAGTGAAGTTCTATATCACTTTTGAAGAAAATCCGAGTGGATGCTTCAATCAGAAATACATCCAAGCTGAAAAGAATTCTGAGTGTTGCCCCTTCAATCAGAACCGAGAGCTGCTTCTTAGTCAGAACCGAGTGAAGCATTTCCAGTCAGCACCGAATGAGTCATTTCACTCGACTTTCGACCCATTTTCAGTCGGTTCCGTGTGATTCTTTTCTCGCCCACTCCTGAGCCAATTTCCAATCGGTTTCCGAGTGACACTTCAGTCAGTCAGCCAACTTTCCCGAGTCCTTTTGGCCAATCAATTCCGAGCCCCCATTTCCACCATACTTCAAACCTTCATCGAGCCACTTTTTACCCGTCCCGAGTCATCTTTCTCTCATCTCCGAGTCACACTTCACCTATTTCAGTCGGTTCCGAGTCATTGGTCACTCGGATTATGGAGAGGAGTTGGAATCCGAGTCAGTTTTCACTCGGTTCTGACTCAATTTCTTTAATTGCCCACTCAATCCAATTGCACAACACCAACATGATTTCTTTAGCATAAAAGGGGCCTTTTCCCAGTCGGATTTTTCCCCTTTTCCCACTCAGAATTGACTGAGAGGGTGATCCGAGTCATTTACACTCGGATTTCCAACATTTACACTCGGAATTCAACATTCTTACTCGGATTTCCAATATTTTCACTCGGATTTCCATAATTCTCACTTATTTTTCTGCCATTCTCACTCGGATTCCCACCAGGTCCCCCTGTTAGCCCGTGCTGACTTGGATTCCACCACCCAAGTGGATCCAGGAATCCTGGGGGTGGCAGACAAGTGGCAAACAGGGTTGGAAGTGGGGGGAATTAAAAATTCCCACCCAGCCGTTGTCCCCCACTTCACTCTGAGTGGAGGCCTGAGCTGGCATTCCACTCGGCAGTGGAAGCCTGAGCTGGCCTTCCACTTAAACTAGCCTATAAATAGGCAAGGGGCTGAAGCTTTCAGCCCTTACACATACTTACACACACAGATACGCATCCATCACCCTCACCATTCCTTTCTCCTCCTTCCTCTCTTCATCAGCCAGCCCTGTACCTCTTTCCTGTCTCCCTCAGCCACACCGTCCTCTCCCCTCAACACAACACCGCCCAGCACTTCATTCCTCTCAGCCAATACCGCCCAGCCCACCGTCCTCACCAAAACCGACCTCCTCATCCCTTCACCCACACACCGTCCCAATTCCTCTTATACACCGTCCAGTACTCCCCTCAAGTACACCAAATCCAATCTCCTTACTCCACTCAACTCCAATACCATCCCTCTTCTCACTGTCTCACTCGGTAAATCACTTCTCACTCGGTAAGCTACTGCTCTCACTCGGTTTCTGCTATTTCCACTCGGTTTCCTCATTTTCACTCGGTTTTTCCTTGTCCTCACTCGATTTTCTGCTTTCATCACTCGGTTTTACCATTTTTACTCGGTTTTTCCTCTTTCTCACTCGGTTTCTACTATTTCCACTCGTTTTTTTGTAATTTTCACTCGGTTTTTGCCATTTTCACTCAGTTTTTCTCTTCCCCCACTCGGTTTTCACTCATTTTTTCTCTATTTTCAGAATTTATTGTTTCCCTTTCTCTTTTGTAGCTTCTACTACCTTTTTCCTTTCGTTTCATAGTAAAATATAATAAAAGGAAATAAATGCTTCCTATGTTTTCTTTCAAATCTAAATAAAAATCAATAAAAAGAAACTAATCATTTTTAAACAGTGTCGTACGGGAGCACTCCCGTCTACACAATCTCTTTAGGATTCGTACACGTGTGAAGAACTTCGCCTTGTACGAGCTCCCCACCTCAATGATATCCATCATCATCTCCCAAGTCTTTTCCTAAAAAGAAAAACATTCAGAACTACGTAACCCTGATTTCTTGATAATTCAAGAATACGTAGGAGCAGGATCTCAATTCCTGTCAGGCCCATCTCTCTTATTCCTTTTTGCTGATTTATTTCCTTACTTTCATGTTTCTTTCATAAATGGTCTTTTTTGGTTACTTCCGTGAAAATCAATTTAGACGTGACGTCTTGTTGGTTTCTCCCTAGTTTTTTTGCTTAAGCCTCGCCATAATTCATAGGGGAGGGATACTTAGGACAAGACGTCCTGCTTATCTCTTTCCTATCCCTGTCTTTTTTATTCAAGGATGTATAATTTAGGCGTGACGCCTTATTAGCATTCTTTTCCCTTCTCTGTCTCATATCGAAGTTGAGTTTAATTCGGATGAAACGTCCCATTGACCTCGCTTCGACATTCTATGTTTGTACAGTTCTCTCACTCCATTCTGTCGTTTCTAAAATAAAAAAATACAACAATGAAAGGGAAGAAATAAACCATCTTTTGTAAGGCTATTTATGTTGCGCATTTTCAATCTTGGTACTGTTTTTGACAGGCGATGTAGGGTGCTAATACCTTCCCTACTCATAACCGACTCCCGAACTTGAATCTCAATTTTTAACCAGTGCTTTACTGAACCTAGTTTTTTCCAATGTTTTTCCTATGGATAAAAATGTTGGTGGCGACTCCCTGTTTCATTCCAGTCGCCTATCAAGGCATCCTTTATTTTCCAGCCGCCTATCAAGGCATCCTTTATCTTCCAGTCGCCTATCAAGGCATCCTTTATTTTCCAGCCGCCTATCAAGGCATCCTTTATCTTCCAGTCGCCTATCAAGGCATCCTTTATTTTCCAGCCGCCTATCAAGGCATCCTTTATCTTCCAGTCGCCTATCAAGGCATCCTTTATCTTCCAGTCGCCTATCAAGGCATCCTTTATTTTCCAGCCGCCTATCAAGGCATCCTTTATCTTCCAGTCGCCTATCAAGGCATCCTTTATTTTCCAGCCGCCTATCAAGGCATCCTTTATATTCCAGCCGCCTATCAAGGCATCCTTTATCTTTCCAGCTGCCTATCAAGGCTCCTTTATCTTCCAGTCGCCTATCAAGGCATCCTTTATTTTCCAGCCACCTATCAAGGCATCCTTTATCTTCCAGTCGCCTATCAAGGCATCCTTTATTTTCCAGCCGCCTATCAAGGCATCCTTTATCTTCCAGTCGCCTATCAAGGCATCCTTTATTTTCCAGCCGCCTATCAAGGCTTCCTTTATCTTCCAGTCGCCTATCAAGGCATCCTTTATCTTCCAGTCGCCTATCAAGGCATCCTTTATTTTCCCGCCGCCTATCAAGGCATCCTTTATCTTCCAGTCGCCTATCAAGGCATCCTTTATTTTCCAGCTGCCTATCAAGGCATCCTTTATTTTCCAGCCGCCTATCAAGGCATCCTTTATCTTTCCAGCCGCCTATCAAGGCTCCTTTATCTTCCAGTCGCCTATCAAGGCATCCTTTATTTTCCAGCCGCCTATCAAGGCATCCTTTATCTTCCAGTCACCTATCAAGGCATCCTTTATTTTCCAGCCGCCTATCAAGGCATCCTTTATCTTCCAGTCGCCTATCAAGGCATCCTTTATTTTCCAGCCGCCTATCAAGGCACCCTTTATTTTCCAATCGCCTATCAAGGCATCCTTTATTTTCCAGCCGCCAATCAAGGCATCCTTTATCTTTCCAGCCGCCTATCAAGGCACCCTTTATCTTCCAGTCGCCTATGTAGGCATCCTTTATTTTCCAGCCACCTATCGAGGTACCCTTTACTTTTCAATCGCCCATGAGGGCAACCTTTACTTTCCAGTCTACTGGGGGTCAATCCTGATCTCATTACCTCCTGTTAATTAAAAGATAATTTTTCCCTGTCCATTCAAAAAAAAAAAAAGAAAAGAAGAAAGAAGAAGAAGAGAAGAAGAGAAACGGAAGTGGAGAATGCTCGTTTTAAGAAAAAGAAAAGTCACACTGACTCGTGATTGCCCACACCATCAGTCGCTATACTGATCAAGAGGTCCCACTTGGCCCCCTACATCGGTGTTCATATCTTTACTTCCTTTTCACTTCAAAAACACAGAAGCTTCGTGTTTCTTTTGTGAAAAAAAAGTAAAGAGGGGCATCTGTGAACACCTCTTTTGGTCCCGTCCAAGTGGAATAAATATTTTTTATACTGAATTCCAATTCAGAGTGGTCAAATTCGAGTAGAATGGCTCCAGAATAATCAGAACCGAGCAAAATAACTCAGAATGAAGCTTTTCCAAGTGAAATACAGCCCTGTTGGAGACAAATCCGATTGGAATGACTAAAAAATGATCACATCTGAACAAGATAACTCAGAATGAAGCTTTTCCAAGTGAAATACAGCCCTGTTGGAGACAAATCTGATTGGAATGACTAAAAAATGATCACATCTGAACAAGATGACTCAGGTTAAGGCATTTCCGAGTGAAATACAGCCCTGGTAGAGATAAATCCGAGTAAAAAACTCAAAAAATGGTCAAATCCGAGTCAAAATGAAGCATTTCCGAGTAGAATGACTCAAAAATGATGAAATCCGAGTGGAATCACTCAGAATGAGTCATTTCTGAGTGAAATGCTCCCTGTTGAAGTTGAATCCGAGTGGATAGCTTCCTTGCCAAGCCAGTCCGAGTGGATTATGCCCATTTTCAAGAGAAGTCCGAATGAAATGACTCAGGATAAGTCAATTCCGAGTAAAATGCTTCCTTATCGAAGGTGAATCCGAGTGGAAGGCTCTCTGTCAAGCCGTTCCGAATGCAAATGGCCAAAAATCCAATTTCCGAGTGCAAAAAAGGAAGGATCCGAGTAAATCCTTCAAGCGTTGAAGTTTCTGTGTCACTTTTGAAGAGATTCCGAGTGAATAATCCCGGCTGAAGGAATTCCGAGTGTTGTTCTTTAGTCAGAACCAACTGAAGCATTTTTAGTCACACACCGAGTGAGTACTCCCACTCAAACCCGAGCCAATTTCCAATCGGTTTCCGAGTGAGACTTCAGTCAGTCAGCCACCTTTCCCGAGTCCTTTTGGCCAATCAATTCTTCTCATCTCGAGTCCATTTCCACCAATTTCCGAGCCATGATTAAATCTTTTCTGAGCCATTTCAATCGGTTCCGAACTTCACTCATCCGAGTCCTCCTTTACCCATTTCCGAGCTATTTCAATCGGTTCCGAGTCCTCCTTTACACTCAACCTCCGAGTCCTCCTTCAAACCTTTCCCGAACCCATTTCCATCAACTTCCAGTCGGAATCGACTGGCAATTCAGTCAGTTTGCTTCTTCAAACAAGATCCGAGTCAATTTCAAGTCGTTCTCCTCAATTTTGAATCGGCTCCGAGGCTCTTTCACTCGTTTCCGATTGAATGTCTCACAACAACCAGAAACCGAGTAAAACCACTCGGAAAGGAGTATTCTCACTCGGCCTTCTATGGGGAATGCCTCATTCCACTCGGAATTGACTCCCAGTGTAGATGAATACTGATTGGGAGGTTGATCCGAGCCGTTATCACTCGGATTTCACCATTCTAACTCGGATTTCAATATCCTCACTCGGAATTCCACTATCCTCACTCGGAATTCCACCATTTTCACTCGGATTTCCAACATTTTCACTCGGATTTCCATAATTCTCACTCGGATTCCCACCAGGTCTCCCTGTTAGACCGTGCTGACTTGGATTCCACCACCCAAGTGGATCCAGGAATCCTGGGGGTGGCAGACAAGTGGCAAACAGGGTGGAAGTGGGGGGAATTAAAAATTCCCACCCAGCCGTTGTCCCCCACTTCACTCTGAGTGGAGGCCTGAGCTGGCATTCCACTCGGAAGTGGAAGCCTGAGCTGGCCTTCCACTCAAGCCAGCCTATAAATAGGCAAGGGGGAGGACAGCTGAAGAGGAGGCATTCAGAGGAGGAAAACTCTGCCAAAAAATCCTTCGTGCTCTCTTCTCTCTCACACCAATTCTTTTCTTCTTCTCCTTCCATCACTTCTCACACCCTCTCTCCCACCGTACTCTCCCTTTCATCTCCCCCTCTAAAGACCAAACCACACACACACACCTCACGGTCACTTCAATCTGTCTCCTTAACCCATACACCGTCCAGCTTCCTCTCTCTTCTCCTTCCAACCCACACCACATCGTCTAAGCCAGCTCCCCACCGTCCAGAATCCCTCTCCTCGGTCAGTCTCACTCGGCAGTCCACTTCTCACTCGGTAATCCTCTTTCCATTCGGTTTCCTTTATTCCACTCGGATTTGCACCGTTTCACTCAGATTTTTACTGTTTTAGTCAAATTTTCACCGTTTCACTCGGTTTCTGCTATTTCCACTCGATTTTCCTCAATTTCACTCGGTATTTTCTCATTCCATTCGCTTTTTACCATTTTTACTCGGTTTTCCTCAATCTCACTCGGTTTTTACCATTTTTACTTGGTTTTCCTCAATCTCACTCAGTTTTTACCATTTTTACTCGGTTTTCCTCAATCTCACTCGGTTTTTACCATTTTTTACTCGGTTCTCCTCAATCTCACTCGGTTTTATGCTTTTCTCACTCAGTATTTCATTTTTTTACTTGGTTTCTTCCATTTCCACTCGGTTTTTCCCATTTTCACTTGGTTTTTTCCCTCTTTCTCATATAGTTTTCTCTTCTTCCCCTTAGTTTTTGCTCATTTTTCCTCTGTTTTCCGAACTTACTGTGGAAAATAAATGCTTCCTATGTTTCCTTTCAAATCTAAATAAAAATTAAAAAAAAAAGAAACAAATCTTTTTTAAAACAGTGTCGTACGGGAGCACTCCCGTCTACACAACCTCTTTAGGATTCATACACGTGCGAAGAACTTCGCCTTGTGTGAGTTCCCCATCTCAATGACATCCACCATCATTTCCCAAGTCTTTTCCTAAAAGAACAACACTTAGAACTACGTAACCCTGATTTCTTGATAATTCAAGAATACGTAGGAGCAGGATTTCAATTCCTGTCGGGCCCATCTCTCTTATTCCTTTTTGCTGATTTATTCCCTTACTTTCATGTTTCTTTCATAAATGTTCTTTTTTGGTTACTTCCGTGAAAATCAATTTAGACGTGACGTCTTGTTGATTTCCCCCTAGTTTTTTGTTCAAACCTCGCCACAATTCATAGGGAAGGGATACTTAGGACAAGACGTCCCGCTTATCTCTTTCCTATCCCTGTCTTTTTTATTCAAGGATGTATAATTTAGGCGTGATGCCTTATTAGCATTCTCTTCCTTTCTCTGTCTCATATCGAAGTTGAGTTTAATTCGGATGAAACGTCCCATTGACCTCTCTTCGATATTCCATGTTTGTAGAGTTCTCTCACTCCATTCTGTCTTTTTTAAAAATAAAAAAAAGATACAACAATAAAAGGGAAGAAATAAAATATCTTTTGTAAGGCTATTTATGTTGCGCATTTTCAATCTTGGTACTGTTTTTGGACAGGCGATGTAGGGTGCTAATACCTTCCCTACTCGTAACCGACTCCCGAACTTGAATCTCAATTTTTAACCAGTGCTTTACTGAACCTAGTTTTTTCCAATGTCTTTACTAAAAATGTTGGTGGCGACTCCCTGTTTCACACGAGAAAGGTTTTTTTTGTCTCTCGCCGAAAGAAACTCATGGCCTTTTTCAATGTGGGGCATGGATGTCATTGGTCCCATTGAACCAAAGGATGAAATAAAGGATGCCTTGATAGTCCGAGTGGATTATGCCCATTTTCAAGAGAAGTCCGAATGGAATGACTCAAAAATGATGAAATCCGAGTGGAATCACTCAGAATGAGTCATTTCCGAGTGAAATGCTCCCTGTTGAAGTCAAATCCGAGTGGAATATGCTCCTGTTGGATCAAATCTGAGTGAAATCACTCAGAATGAGTTAAATCCGAGTGACATTACTCTGAACGGAGAAAATCTGAGTGAAACTACTCAGATTTGGGCATGTCCGAGTGGAGTATGACCTGTTGGGTGGGAAATCCGAATAATGACTCAACAATAGACCAATCCGAGTGGAGTATGACCTGTTGAGTTCAAACCTGAGTGAAATGACTCAGATTAGATGTAAATCTGAGTGGATGATTCCCTCTCATATGCATTCCGAGAGAAGATGCCAGTTTACAAGCCCTGATCGCAAAGAATGTCAATTCCGAGTGAAAAATGACCCTGTTAGAGGAGAATCCGAGCGGAAGATCCCCTACTACAACAAATCCGAGTGGAAAAAGGAACTGACTGCTGATTGAAGTAAATCCAAGTGAGTATCATTCGGTTGGAAGGAAATCCGAATTAAAATAGCCAAACTTCCAATTTCTGAGTAGAAGTTAGGCAAAATCCGAGTGAAAATGCCCAAATTCCATTCGGATTAAGAGCTCACAAGGTCGGTTCCGAGTTGATCCTTCAAGCAGTGAAGTTCTATATCACTTTTGAAGAAAATCCGAGTGGATGCTTCAATCAGAAATACATCCAAGCTGAAAAGAATTCTAAGTGTTGCCCCTTTAATCAGAACCGAGAGTTGCTTCTTAGTCAGAACCGAGTAAAGCATTTCCAGTCAGCACCGAATGAGTCATTTCACTCGACTTTCGACCCATTTTCATTCGGTTCCGTGTGATTCTTTTCTTGCCCACTCCTGAGCCAATTTCCAATCGGTTTCCGAGTGACACTTCAGTCAGTCAGCCAACTTTCCCGAGTCCTTTTGGCCAATCAATTCCGAGCCCCCATTTCCACCATACTTCAAACCTTCACCGAGCCACTTTTTACCCGTCCCGAGTCATCTTTCTCTCATCTTCGAGTCACACTTCACCTATTTCAGTCGGTTCCGAGTCATTGGTCACTCAGATTGTGGAGAGGAGTTGGAATCCGAGTCAGTTTTCACTCGGTTCTGACTCAATTTCTTTAATTGCCCACTCAATCCAATTGCACAACACCAACATGATTTCTTTAGCATAAAAGGGGCCTTTTCCCAGTCAGATTTTCCCCCTTTTCCCACTCAGAATTGACTGAGATGGTGATCCGAGTCATTTACACTCGGATTTCCAACATTTACACTCAGAATTCAACATTCTTACTCGGATTTCTAATATTTTCACTTGGATTTCCATAATTCTCACTCGTTTTTCTGCCATTCTCACTCGGATTCCCACCAGGTCCCCCTGTTAGCCCGTGCTGACTTGGATTCCACCACCCAAGTGGATCCAGGAATCCTGGGGGTGGCAGACAAGTGGCAAACAGGGTTGGAAGTGGGGGGAATTAAAATTCCCACCCAGCCGTTGTCCCCCACTTCTCTCTGAGTGGAGGCCTGAGCTGGCATTCCACTCGGAAGTGGAAGCCTGAGCTGGCCTTCCACTCAAACTAGCCTATAAATAGGCAAGGGGCTGAAGCTTTCAGCCCTTACACATACTTACACACACAGATACGCATCCAGCACCCTCACCATTCCTTTCTCCTCCTTCCTCTCTTCATCAGCCAGCCCTGTACCTCTTTCCTGTCTCCCTCAGCCACACCGTCCTCTCCCCTCAACACAACACCGCCCATTACTTCGTACCTCTCAGCCACACCATCCTCTCCCCTCAACACAACACCGCCCAGCACTTCATTCCTCTCAGCCAATACCGCCCAGCCCACCGTCCTCACCAAAACCGACCTCCTCATCCCTTCACCCACACACCGTCCCAATTCCTCTTATACACCATCCAGTACTCCCCTCAAGTACACCAAATCCAATCTCCTCACTCCACTCAACTCCAATACCGTCCCTCTTCTCACTGTCTCACTCGGTAAATCACTTCTCACTCGGTAAGCTACTGCTCTCACTCGGTTTCTGCTATTTCCATTCGGTTTCCTCATTTTCACTCGGTTTTTCCTTGTCCTCATTCGGTTTTCTGCTTTCATCACTCGGTTTTACCATTTTTACTCGGTTTTTCCTCTTTCTCACTCGGTTTCTGCTATTTCCACTCGTTTTTTTGTAATTTTCACTCGGTTTTTGCCATTTTCACTCGGTTTTTCTCTTCTCCCACTCGGTTTTCGCTCATTTTTCCTCTATTTTCAGAATTTATTGTTTCCTTTTCTCTTTTGTAGCTTCTACTATCTTTTTCCTTTCGTTTCATAGTAAAATATAATAAAGGGAAATAAATGCTTCCTATGTTTTCTTTCAAATCTAAATAAAAATCAATAAAAAGAAACAAATCATTTTTAAACAGTGTCGTACGGGAGCACTCCCGTCTACACAACCTCTTTAGGATTCGTACACATGCGAAGAACTTTGCCTTGTACGAGCTCCCCACCTCAATGATATCCATCATCATCTCCCAAGTCTTTTCCTAAAAAGAAAAACATTCAGAACTACGTAACCCTGATTTCTTGATAATTCAAGAATACGTAGGAGCAGGATCTCAATTCCTGTCGGGCCCATCTCTCTTATTCCTTTTTGCTGATTTATTTCCTTACTTTCATGTTTCTTTCATAAATGGTCTTTTTTGGTTACTTCCGTGAAAATCAATTTAGACGTGACGTCTTGTTGGTTTCTCCCTAGTTTTTTTGCTTAAGCCTCGCCATAATTCATAGGGGAGGGATACTTAGGACGAGACGTCCTGCTTATCTCTTTCCTATCCCTGTCTTTTTTATTCAAGGATGTATAATTTAGGCGTGACGCCTTATTAGCATTCTCTTCCCTTCTCTGTCTCATATCGAAGTTGAGTTTAATTCGGATGAAACGTCCCATTGACCTCGCTTCGACATTCTATGTTTATACAGTTCTCTCACTCCATTCTGTCGTTTTTAAAATAAAAAAATACAACAATGAAAGGGAAGAAATAAACCATCTTTTGTAAGGCTATTTATGTTGCGCATTTTCAATCTTGGTACTATTTTTGACAGGCGATGTAGGGTGCTAATACCTTCCCTACTCGTAACCGACTCCCGAACTTGAATCTCAATTTTTAACCAGTGCTTTACTGAACCTAGTTTTTTCCAATGTTTTTCCTATGGATAAAAATGTTGGTGGCGACTCCCTGTTTCATTCCACACATTCTCTCTCTTCTCGCCGCGCCGTCGCGATCCAGGTTGCGACAAACATACCCGCGTGTTGATCAATGAAGCAATGATCTATTTTGTTTATCTAGCTGTAAAATATTTCCTTAACAATACTCTTACTCTCCAAATCCCAGATCTTAATACTCTGTTCAGTGGTAGCATAATGCATAGAGCCACTATGTTATGTACTTGTTTTTCGTGTTAATTACGCTTGTTATTTTCCTCCTCACATGTTGAACAGTACTACGTGAGTGTGAACAATGGTTTGGCGGCTAGTGGTTATTAGAGGAAACTAATGGTAACAGAATCGAGAGCTTTGTGCCATATCTTATTACGACTGGAAAGACTAGTCTACCACCTAGTCCCTAATTGGAATGAGCATCGCCATCTTGGATTGAGTATTCGCAATTGGGTTAAGAAAAAAGGGATTATTTTCTGAGGATTAAGGATTGAGTATTAAAGTGCGTGAAGGAACAAGATCATGGAACCTACGAACGACGTATGTGACACGTAAAGTAAACTTGTGCATTGACATAGTGGTGGATAATTTGTGGGGGTTTTGGTATGAGTTTAGAAGTTAGAAATTAGGAAAAGAAAGGCAGGGTCAAATTTGGTGCCTTAATCAATTGTAATTTGGGCAAGGGACATCAAGGTAAGGGGAAGGAAATAAAGAATAAATAAACAAATAAACAAATCCTTAAGATTGTTGGGGTATTCTCGATTTTGATGAGCTGATACTGTGGTAGCACTGTCCTTAAGGATTTATTCGCCTAAGGCGTATCCCCTAGGTTATAACAGCTCCTTCTAGGATAGACCTAGGAACAGAACTAGTAGAAAAGATAAAATTTGTTTTGATAACCTAAGAGTAGAGAAATTGTATAGGGAGAGAGAAAACTATTAATTAAATAGGAGTGCACCAGTTAAAAAAATATCTGACTAAGTTCAGATCATGTCTAACTAACTTAGAGATAAACTTTGACTAAGCCTAAGGATAAGATTTGACTTAATCAAAGTTTATCTATAAGTTATAAATAATATTTTATAAAATAATTTGTTAGTCCTTTTTAATTTAAAATAAGATACAATTTTATTTAAAACTTTTGAAATATAACATAATTTTCAACACATTCTTAGTGGGTTCCCTCATTAATGGCTTCCAACCACCTTTATTAGCCATCTACCATCATTAATGGTTATCACCCATCATTAATAACATTCCCTAACATCGATAAATACTTATTCCACTCATATTTTACATTTCTCCCAAAATCAAGGGTTAGTGTTTTATTAAAAACCTAACAACCATAGTTAATACACATCAACTTCTAGCATCTACCATGCCATTTTCGTGTACCCTCAACAATGAGCTTGTATTTATTATACCCCACCTTAGGGTTTGTAAATTAAAAGCTCCTATTCAATAACTCATGCATTAACACTTTCCTAACAACAATAACCCATTTTATAGGGCACAAGCTCAATAAAATGGTAAGGACTTTACCTCAAGCTAACAAACAAAATAAGCTTCCAAGAGAGGGAGATAGAGTGACGAAAATTGTAAGAGAAGGGAGGAGAGCTTCAAGCCACCATCATCTCCTTCTTGATCAATGGTGAAAACAAAAATAGGGAGGGGAAGATGGGCTCACTATTTGCTAGGTTTTAAAGAGTGGAAGAAAATAAAGGGAAATATGAAAGGAGAAGAAGAATGGGTTTACCCTTGGGAAGGGAAAATGCAACGTGAAATAAGAAGGGGGAGTAGGGGTTTTCATTTTAATCTTTTACCTTTCATTAAACGTCTCCGTTTTATAACAAACAGGATCTCAGTTCGGGCTTAATACTTAATCCAAAAATTATTCCAAAGATATATTCGGATTTACAATAATATTTTTAACAGCCCTGACTAATAGCACCTCAATCTAAGATACTTAGTTTGATACTCATATATTAATCGGGTATTAATTTTAGCACATTTATGAATAACCATAATAAATCCTAATTTAATCATTTCTTGATTTTGGAACATTAATAAACCCATATGTAGTTAGTTACTATTTATTCTTATCAATTAAGTATCTATATAAAATTTGGGATGTTAAACCACAGGTTGGCCCTAAACCCTATTGTGATAATAACTCAGCAGTTCTTTATTCCAATAACAACAACAGTACAACCAAGTCAAAATTCATTGATATCAAGTTTTTGGTTTGTGAACACCTCTTTCGGTCCGACCCAAATGGAAAGGATTTTGAGAGGGCTGGATTTCATGTTCGAATGATCTGCTGAGTAGAATGACTCCAATATAATCAAATCCAAGCAGGATGACTCAGATTAAAGTATTTCCGAGTGAAATACAGCCCTGGTGGATATAAATCCGAGTGAAAAAACTCAAAAATGGTCAAATCCGAGTGGAATAGGCCACTATTGGGGGAATCAGAGTGAAATGACTCAGTATGGATCAAATCCGAGTGGAAAATAGGCACATTCCGAGTGAAGAAATTCAAATTCCAATTCCCGAGTGGAAAGAAGGCCGGATCTGAGTGAAGATTGCTAAGTCTCCAAATTCTGAGTAAAAATGGCCAAAATTCCAATTTCCGAGTGCAAAGAAGGTAGGTTCCGAGTGAAAATGTCCAAGTTCCTTTCTGATTAAGAGCTCCCAAGGTTAGTTCCGAGTAAATCCTTCAAGCAGTGATGTTCTGTGTCACTTTTAAAGAAATTCTGAGTGAATGTTTCTTGCAAAGATGAGATCCGAGCGAAATACATCCGACTGAAAAGAATTCCGAGTGTTGCCTCTTCAATCAGAACCAAGAGTTGCTTCTTCAGTCAAAACTGAGTGAAGTATTTCCAATCAGCACCAAGTGAGTCCTTTCACTCATTTTCCGAGCCATTTTTAGCCAATTTCGAGTCATACTTCACCCACCTTTCACTCAATTTCCGAGCCATTTTTAGCCAATTCCGAGTCATACTTCACCCACTTTTCACTCAATTCCGAGCCACTTTCCACCTAATTCCGAGTCATCCTTCGATCATTTCCGAGTCCTCTTCAGGTCTTTCACCCAAGCGATTCTTGTTACGCTCAAGCGAGAAGTGGAGTCCCTCTTCAGTCTGAGTCATTTTTCAGTCAGATCCGAGTCACTTTTCAATCAAAATTTCTTTGATTGCCCACTCAATCCAATTGTACACAACACCAACATGATTTCACTTGGTCTTTTGCACAAAAGGGACCTTTTCCCACTCGGATTTAGGAGGCAAAGTGAAGACCGACCCTTTTTTTTTCTCTCTCTCGGAATTCACTCCCACTAAGGATGGATACTGACTAAGGCAGTGGATCCGGGCCACGAGGAAGAACACCGATCCCATGGTACCCCAAACATTGAAAAGGTCTGACTAGTGTAAATGTGACACCGGTCCGGATTCTAAATAAGCCACATCGGACCGGTTGTTGGAACATCAAACCGATGTCTTGCGTGGCCGAGGTCACAAACCTGACAACGGAGGAATGAGCCCGGATGCTTATGCGCGCTGACTCGGAATTACACTTTCTAAAGGTGGCAGACAAGGGGACGGTAGTGGAAGAATTAAAAATTTCTCATCAGCCATTGTCCCCCCACTATCTGTTAGTGGCCAGGTTGCCTCCACCAAGTGGAGGTTGAGCTGTCCACTCGGCCCATGTGCAAGAGCCCTCTATAAATACCTCTCATGAAGAGGCACAGGGGGCTGGCTGGTAAGTTCTTGGCACGGTCCAGAGCTGGAAAGAGGGGAAACTTCTAAATTTCACTTCAAGAGTCTTAAGGAATTCATTCCCTTCACACAGTTCTGTCCCAGTTCACTCCTAAACACCACACCATCCCAATACCCCCAAAAACCATACCGTCCCAACACCTCCCAATCCACACCGTCCCAACATCTCCCAATCCACACCGTCCCAATACTCCCTAAACTATACCGTCCCAACACCTCCCAATTCATCTCCATATTCCTTGAACACCACACCGTCTCAGCCTCCAACCCACATCGTTCTAACAGCATCCTCCCAACAGCACTGTCCTCCCTCAGATCCTCATCAACTCTACCGATTCACTGTAGCCCTTCACACCGATCTCCTAAATCTACCATACTGTATCCATATTCCTGAACATCACCCGGTTCTGCCCTAATCCGTCCTAATCCCGCCACACCGTCCCAACAACTCCTGAACACTGTTCCAATACTCCTTAAACACTACATCGTCCCAACACCCATCAATCTCCACACCATCCCAATACTCCCTAAACACCACACCGTCCCAGCCTCCTAAACCTAATATATCTTCCCAACATTTCCTGAATCTCCTTACCACTGTTCGGTCCTTCAACCCCATATCCACACCAGCAGAATCCACATCGGTCAACATCTATAAGCTGTTCCCTCAATAACCTCACCATCAGTTCTGTTCTGTGCTCTTTCCTTTCGTTTTTTTTATTATTAAACGTTCATCTGCTGAGTTTGTATTTTTTGGACTTGTTTACTTTCCTAAAGTTCATTCAGTTAAATTTCTTTTTACTTTGTAATAATAATGAAAAAGAAATAAATGTCTCTTGTGTTTTCTTTGAAATCTAGATAAAGTCAAAAAAAAAGAAACAAATCATTTTTAGTCAGTGTCGTACGGAAAATACTTCCGTCTACACAATCTCTATAGGATCCGTACACGTGTGAAGAACTTCGTCTTGTATGGGTTCCTTACCAAAATGATACCCACCAACATTTTCCCAATCTTTTAAAAGAAAAACTCAGAACTACGTAACCCTGATTTCTTGATAATTCAAGAATACGTAGGAGCAGGACTTTAACTCCTGTCGGGCCTATCTTTCTTATTTCTTTTTACTGATTTATTTTCTTTGCTTTCGTGTTTCTTTCGTGATGTTCCTTTTTGTCGTTTCCGTGAAAAATCAATTTAGACGTGACGTCTTGTTGATTTTCCCCTAGTTTTTGTTCAAGCCTCGCTACAATTCATAGGGAAGGGATACTTAGGACAAGACGTCCCGCTTATCTCTTTCCTATCCCTATCCTTTCTACCCAAGGATGTTTAATTTAGACGTGACGTCTTATTGGCATTCTTTCACCCTCTCTGTCTCGTATCGAAGTCGAGTTTAATTCGGATGAAACGTTCCATTGACCTCGCTTCAACATTCTATATCTGTACAAGTTCTCTACTCCATTCTATCATTTTCAAAATAAAAATAAAAGAGGAAGAAACCATGTTTTGTTTAAGGCTGTTTATATTTCGCTTTTAACCTTGGTACTGTTTCTAACAGGCGATGTAGGGTGCTAATACCTTCCCTACTCATAATCGACTCCCGAACTTGAATCTCAATTTTTAACCAGTGCTTTACTGAACCTAGTTTTTTTTCCAATGTTTTTCCTATGAATAAAAATGTTGGTGGCGACTCCCTGTTCCATCAAAGCAGGTTTCACTCTCTCTCGCCATGCCGTCGCGATCCAGGTTGCGACAGATGGCGACTCCACTGGGGACACTTAAGAGAGTCAGGCCAGTTTGATTGAAAGCGCATGTTCTTTTTATATAGCCTTTGTTATCTCGGATTTCTTCCTCTTGTTTTATTTTTTATTGATTGTTGTGAATGTTTGTTCTTGTTTTAATTTTGTCTTGTTATTTGTTTCGTTGTCTATGTTTTGCATGTTTGTTGAACCCTAGGGTAGAAGACCATGTTACTTTTCCGCAATCATTGAACCCTAGGGTAGACGACTTTGTATATTTATTCTATGTTTGTTCTTTATGTAGAATGGGGTAAGGTAAAAGGTATGGACTGCCCTTCCACACACTACACTCACAATTACTTACACACACCTATGAGTGGCGCCCTATACCCGGGCCCCAAATAAAGCTTAAGTTAGGAGAGGTTGGTAACGGAATCGTATGGGATGTACTTCCTATCCGGTGTTCGTGAGAACCTCAACCAGAGTTTGATCTCTCATGATATACGCACCTAGTGGATTCCCCACTGTTTGCGTCCCTGTCATGGTTAGGATCTTGGCTCTGGTGACCTTCTAGATGTCTAGCGGAAGCCACCCGGTGTGGAGAGTCACTTTTAGACAAGCCATAGGGCCTAGAAAAGACTTTCAACAAAACCTGACCTAGGCCACAAAAGGGCAAACTTTACTTTACCTTACGTCATTTTTTCTTTCCCTTTTATCCAAAAAAATGAATTATCTACCACCCGCGGATTTGCTTAGTTTTTGAAATAATGACTCATTTTGAAACATATAGTATTCTTCGGGTGAATAGATAATCCTCTTTTGGTCATGTACCTCTGAGTCTTGAGTCATAGATTTTCCTAATCGTTAAAAAATCAAAAAAATATAACTTTATTTCTGTTACAGCAGGGCCGTCGATGACAATTAAAAATTTTTATGACTATTGCGACTTGGACCCTTGGTAATCGTTGTTTCCCCAAGAAAAATTGCTTTATGTTCAATCAATGGGGAAGTACCGGTTCCAAAACATGACATCAACTAATTTCTTCTCTTTATCCTTATTTTCGTGGAAGGCTATTCAAAACTTAACGAATACCCTTTGAGTATCTATGGAAATTAACATGGGATTGAACTTAAGAAATGAGGGCTGTAGTTGCCCGAAGAAAATGTTTGAGCTTGAGGCTCCCGCCTCAGGATGAAAGATTTCTTCAGCCTTCACAATTATCCCATATTAATTTCCATGT
The DNA here is from genome assembly GCA_037962975.1 of Clitoria ternatea. Lineage (NCBI taxonomy): Eukaryota > Viridiplantae > Streptophyta > Magnoliopsida > Fabales > Fabaceae > Clitoria > Clitoria ternatea. The sequence goes on from CM075671.1 coordinate 186,406,650, forward strand.
TTACCATACCTAGTACTTTTGAATGATAAGTTCTAAGGAACAGTCAAAGGATATTCGTCAAAGCCTGTAATCGCTTCCTACGACATTCTCCTTCTTTCTATTTCCACCTAACATTTTTGTTTTTTTTTTAAAAAAGACACAGGCGTCACGGGTAGGCATCCTTACCAGACCAGGCTCCAAAGGAAACTCATGGCTGAGGCAGAAGCTGTTGACGGAGACTTTAGGACCGAGTTCGATCAGTTGAAAGAGCGAGTGGCGGAGTTAACTAAACTTTTAGAAAAGAAACTCACAGAAGGAGGCTCCTCGGTAGGTATTAAGGACGCCCAACAGTAGCCTGCCACCACGCCACCTCCCCTTGGTTCTGACCCAGCAAGAACGCAACTCCCTAACATAAGGACACCCCCTCTCACCATTCATGTCGGGAGACCTAACCCTGCCATTGAGACCCAGCCACCTTACGGTCAGTCTTACGTACAGCATACATTTGTCAGTCTAGACGGCAACCCAGTACCTTTTCCACTTTATGGCCTACCCCCGGGGTACTATCCCCCGCTCGCTAACCAACAAGACGCCCACAACCAGCAAGCGGTGAATCCTCACGCTTCATACCCCACCCAGCTAAATATGCCGCCAATCCACCAAACCCAAAACACACAAACCCATGACCCACAAACCCACCAAACTCAAGACACACAAGCCCAAATGGCCCAGCCGACCTACACTGCACAGGCCCAAAACACACAAGCCCAAATGGCCCAACCGACTTATGCCGTACAAGCCATAGCCCAACCCTAAGGTCCTTCACCAAATACAGGCCTAATGAACCAGTCCTATACGTTGCCTCATTTTAACCAGCCACTCGGCTATCCATACGGATACGCAACCCCCTATATGACCAATCTCCAAGATACAACCCGTATGATGAACCCAGTAGCCGGTCTTAGCACAGTCGTAGCTCCCCAAAAGGAAAAGATAGAAATCTTAGAGGAACGTTTGAGAATGATGGAAGGCGCCGGAGGTTTTGGACTGATAGATGCTTCGGAGCTATGCCTAGTCACAGACGTTGTCCTCCCGCCCAAATTCAAAATGCCAGACTTTGATAAGTATCGGGGAATGACTTGTCCAAAGAACCATCTCACGATGTACTGTCGAAAGATGGCATCTTATTCTTCTAATGACCAATTGTTGATCCACTGCTTCCAAGATAGTCTGGCAGGGGCCGCTCTTACATGGTATGCTCACCTTGAGCGAAACCATATTCGTTGCTGGAAGGACCTGGATGATGCCTTCCTTAGGCAATACAAGTATAATATGGATATGGCACCTAACTGGGTTCAGTTACAGAACATGATAAAGAGGGACAATGAAACGTTTAAGGAGTATGCCCAACGATGGAGAAAGACAGCGGCACAAGTGGACCCCCCATTGTCGGAAAAAGAGATAGTCGCGATGTTTATCGACACGCTCCCATCACCTTTCTATGGCAAGATGATTGGTAGTGTTTCAGCTAACTTCTCCGACATCGTGACTATTGGAGAAAGGGTGGAGAGCGGAATACGAACGGGGAAGATCACTCAGGGCCCATTTGGGGTGAACATGACAAGAAAGCCGGCGCCTGGGAGAAGAGATGGGGAAACTAATTCCATTTCTTCTAATCAAAAGACGGCTCCGCCGAGACCTTTCGCCCCTACTATGATTCAAGCTCCCAATCCTTATGTGGCCGCTGCCACTCAGGGCCCGACAACTTATACTCCTCACTTCCGTTCGCCCATGGTGAGAGCGCCAATGCCACAACCCATGCCATACCATCACCTGCAGCAAGTGACCCAACCACCCAATCATAATCAGAACACAAGGAATCCCAACAATGAACGTACCCCCGTGCAGTTCGATCCAATTCCCATAACGTATGCCGAACTTCTTCCACTCCTCGTCGAGAGGGGAATGATAGCTCCATGCCCCATGAGGCCGTTGCAACCTCCTTACCCAAGAGGGTATGACCCGAACGCTCATTGTGATTACCATGCAGGAGCACCAGGTCACTCCACAGAAAACTGCATGGCTTTGAAATATAAAGTGAGAGATTTGATCAAGGCCGAATGGATCAATTTTCAAGAAGGGACCCCTAATGTGACCATAAACCCCCTACCAAATCATGGAGGTCCAAAAGTTAATGCAGTGGTGGCCGATATTGAAGATGGTTTTAATGATAATGCTAATTTGGTGATTTCTTGCCTGTGGGGCCAAGAGCTCAGTAACTGGGAGACTGTCGAACTCCTCACGATTTTAAATGATTCACCAAAGTAATTTGTCATTGCCTTAAAGTCTTGTTTATCCCTCTGCTATGCCTAAGGCTTTGGGACTTTTCATGTAATAAAGGCGAAAAAGCTTGTTTTACCAGTCAATCAATAAATGCATATCAAAATTCAAATTTTTCATCCCTTTATCCGTGCTTTTGACTCATTCTTTTGCTTCATTATTTTGCCATAACACACTAAATTACAGATCCAAAAATGATTCTCTTGAGACTAGTGAAATCATAATCCCGCTTCACAGTTTCGATTACCCGGTCGACTATGCCGACGAAGAAGGTAGGGAAACCTGTGAGCCGCCGCACAAGTTAACAAGATTGTTAAAAAATACCCCTGAGTCAAGAACAACTGAAGGAATCACGGGGCGATATCAGAAGGCATTAGTAATATTGTTTCAGGACGTGGAAAGAATCTACGTGAATGATAACATTGCCAAGTCCCGAATTGGACAAGTGATAGGCCAGTCAACTAAGAAAACCACAACAGTTACCAGCATAAATAGGGGAAAATTGCTAATGCCTTAAATGCAAATACAGTCAAGGGAGACTTGGCCAAAAAAAAATGAAAAGTAGAGGTCAAGCTTGAAGTCCAATGCACATACCAAGCAGGGAAAGCTGGTTACGTCCAGATCCTCGAGCAAGTTATCGTTTTTTGGGAACAAATGTCGTCAGGCCAAGAACTCGCATTCTTGTCATCACCAACATCTCAACCCTAAGGAGTGCGCCATTCCTCATACCTATGTAGCCAAGGAAATAGTCTGTCAAATTGAGTTGTTGCGTCATTAAGGGGATTAAGAAAAAAAAGAAAGAAAAAAAACACAAAAGTAAAAAAGGAGGGCAAACAAAAGAAATGGAAAATGAAAAAAAACAAAAAAAACAAAAAAAAACAAAAGGCCAAAATGATGATTCAAGAGTAATTCCCTCTCGTTGGTGCCAAAAGACTCACCAATATTTCCTTGGGTACATGGCATAGGAGTGGAGTCTCTTATTTGAAGTGACATCAGCTCCCTAAAGGATCAAACTAAATTTGGAAGAGGTTAGGCAGACTCAGCTGGAACGCGATCAGTTTCAACCTTTTATTGTCAAGGATGCGGCCAAGAAGAAACAAGAAAAGAAAAACACGTGAAAAGCTCGCTAGGCCGAAAACCTGAAAGGGCGGCTTAGGCAAAAGTTTGAGCAACCCGGTGGGTCGAAAACCTAAAAAGGCTGCTTAGATAAAATTAGGGTCAAAATTTTGGCAGAATAATTAAAGTCTCCAATGCAAATTGGGGCATGTGGACCATGGTCAAACTACCCTCTCAAAGGCAGAATCGAACGGTGTACTCGAGGTCGTGACGCAGGATTAAGGTCCTCACTAGTCTCAAGGACTCACAGAAGGATCCTTGAACCTTCCTTATTTCTCCTGGCCTTGACCTATCCTATGTGATTGCATTTTATCCCATTGTCCATTCTCTGTATTCTGTTTGACATACATGAATAATATTTACCCTTCTTTTGATACGTCATGAATTGCATCGATCTGGTAAAACATTGTGTTTTTCTAAAAATGAGGGAAAGAATGGTGAATATTTAAAGTCGTGAGGAACAGGACGCTCCCACCACTCGACCTCGTCTTAAGACATCATCACGAAGACTCAGCCAGGCACGCGCTTCAAAGCTATAATCGTCTCTTGCATTCTCCTCTGTCCATGAGTTATCCTAAGGGTCGCGGTTTCACAGGACCTACCCAGTTTTTGAACTTATCTTTGTACTACTTACCCTTTTTTCTGCAGGTTATTATCACAGACAACCATATTAAGCATTGACACCTCAATCAAGTCTTTCAAGTCCATTCCTTGAATCGCCCAAGTTAGCACTTCTCGAAGTCTTTTCCTCAAATCACTAAAGCAGGCACTCCTCAGGATCCCTTCCTTAAACTGCCAAGGCTGACACTTTTTCAAATTCCATTCCAAGGAATCTACTTGATACTTTTCAGCAGTCAAACGTGTCTCTTCCCAAGCCTAAGGATAGTTTCCAGCAAAATTCTCCCCTTAGGTAGAATCACCAAGTTCTTCCCCAGTGAAATTACACTTCCCAAACAACTCAAACTGGGGCATCTCCCCAGATTTTTTGTTCTAGCCGAGGGGTAGCTCCCCAAGACTCCTTCTAATCATGTCAAACTAGGGCATCTCCCCAGATTTTTTTTTTGTTCTAGCCAAAGGGTAGCTCCCCAAGACTCTTTCTAATCAACTCAAACTGGGGCATCTCCCCGGATTTCTTTTGTTCTGGCCATTCCCCAAGAACCTTCAAACCTGTCAAACTGGGGCATCTCCCCAAATTTCTTTTGTTCCAGTCAAGAAGTAGTTCCCCAAGGTTCCCTCAAATTATGTCAAACTGGGGCATCACCCCAGGATCTCTCTCTTTCAGTCAAAGAGCAATTCTTTCAATCATGTCAAACTGGGGCATCACCCCATGTTTCTCCTTTCTCAATCAAGGGGACGATTCCCCGTGTTTCTCCTCTTACAATCACGGGGGACGATTCCCTAAGCCTCCTTCTGATCATGTCAAATTGAGGCATCACCCCAAGCCTTTAGGTCCAGTGAGTTAATTTGGACGAGACGTCCTGTTAGCTCCTCCCCAACCTTTACATTTCCTGCCAACAGTGAGTTAATTTGGACGAGACGTCCTGCTAGCTCCCCCAATCTCTGCATTTCCTATCAACTGAGGGTTAACCCCACACTTTACTTTCCGTTCGCCTATTCAGGCACCCTTTACTTTCCGTTCGCCTATTCAGGTACCTTTTACTTTCCCGTCGCCTATTCAGGCATCCCTTCCCTTTCCATTCGCCTATTCAGGCATCCTTTCCTTTCCATTCGCCTATTCAGGCACTCACCTATTCAGGCATCCCTTTACTTTCCGTTCACCTATTCAGGCACCCTTTACTTTCCAGTCGCCTATTCAGGCATCCTTTACTTTCCATTCGCCTATTCAGGCACCCTTTACCTTCCAGTTCGCCTATTCAGGCACTCGCCTATTCAGGTATCCCTTTACTTTCCGTTCGCCTATTCAGGCATCCCTTTACTTTCCAGTCGCCTATTCAGGCACCCTTTACCTTCCAGTTCGCCTATTCAGGCACTCGCCTATTCAGTCCGTTCGCCTATTCAGGCACCCTTTTACTTTCCATTCGCCTATCCAAGCACCCTTTACCTTCCAATTCGCCTATTCAGGCACTCGCCTATTCAGGCATCCCTTTACTTTCCGTTTGCCTATTCAGGCACCCTTTTACTTTCCATTCGCCTATTCAGGCATCCCTTCCCTTTCCATTCGCCTATTCAGGCATCCTTTCCTTTCCATTCGCCTATTCAGGCACCCTTTACTTTCCATTCGCCTATTCAGGCACCCTTTACTTTCCGTTCGCCTATTGATGGGTGCTTTGCTTATATTGAGTTTGCTGAAAGAGAATCAAGTTTGTATAATATGACTCAATGAAATGGATGTGCCAAGTTTAAACACAGAAGTTGTAATATAGTATAGTTGTCGTTCCACTGAGGAGGTGCTAGAATGAAGATCTTAGTTTGAATTGATTAGGCAGAAAGTTTCAGTTTTGATTTGTTGTGAATGTTGCTGAATGAAAAACAGTAAGTAACAAAATAACAGAGGATAGCACTTTGCAAAATATAGCAGTAAATGATGTTGGAAAAATCAGTTTTGTAAAACAGGGATTGGCTTCATCACATCTTCACCTCTGTAAGCTGCATAAGTTTCCATATAAGTAAATCGAAAAGATAAGTTCTACGTCACAATCAAAGTCATTTGCATCGATCCCTCGACTACAAAATTCATAAGAATGATTTCCAAACCGCTGATCCCTCAGTCACTTTGGAAACCATTCCAGCATTATCGATCGATTGTTTTGACGTTTGTTGCGTTAGACGCCATCCCTGGCTACCTACTCACAACAAGCATTTCTTTCAGGGTCTGCTTTCAAAAGTCACTTCCCAGCATACTCAAGAAAACTTAGAACAAGAAAATAGTGATCAAGTACTTTCAGGCATTAAACGCAGAAGGAAATACAGAAACTTTATCAAATCTCATTGCTCAATGAAAACTTACGACAGCATTACTTCAGTGTTGAATGGATTACAGCCAATCCCATAAGGGAGATTAGTTACTCATGCCTTGCATTTTCACCATCAAAGAAATGAATGCAGAAAATGGAAAGTGTGAAATAAAAAATACAGAGGATGAAATGATGTATCAGATGATAGGAGATTGATTATGATGTTGTTTGCAGCTTGATTTATAGGAGTTTAGGTTCAGCTTCTCTTGCCCACTTGCGTAGAACCCATGCAGTATCTTTCAGAGACTGGTGGAAACAGAAGAAAGTGGATGAGTTTGCATCGCATTGTTGGTGAATAAAGAATTAAGAAACCCATGCTGTCTGAGTCACGCTTGAGCTTGATGGTCGCGCTTAAGCGTGAAGGGTTCTGATGCTTACTGATGGTCGCACGCTCAAGCTGAAATAACCACGCTCAAGCGAGACCTTAATATCCATTCCTCACGCTCAAGCGTGTAAAGCCTACGCTCAAGCGCCCTTCATGTGCCTAGTCACGCTCAAGCTTCCTTTAGTCACGCTCAAGCGTGCCTCATGCGCAGAGTCACGCTCACGCTCACGCTTGATCCTTTTCAGCCGCGCTCAAGCGCTCTTGTGTTCACGCTCGAGCGTCCCCTTCTCACGCTCAAGCGTGGGTAAGTCTGATGCTGCTTGTTGTCCTTCAATCCACGCTCAGGGTCACGCTTGCTCCTCGCTTGGGCACTTTAGGGCTCACACTCAAGCGACGCGTTCTCCCGCTTGAGCGTGAGAGGGTCCTGAAGCTTTTCTGTTTTCTTTAGTCCTTCAACAAGGTTGCGCTCAAGCGTGCTCGAGGTTACCCTTAAGCGTGGGGTTCTGATGATGCTGAATCCTCTTGAATTTCTTTCAAGCTTTTGGAACCTGTCTTCAATATTTTTCAGAGCAAGCTTATTTACTTAACACATTATTATTTATAATAAAAATCATGCTCAATTTTATCAATCTAGTTAAGTATTTCAGGAAATGGATCCAATTGAGTCATGAATTTAATCACAAAATAAGCACTTATCAAACTCTCCCCAACCTAGATTTTTGCTTGTCCTCAAGTAAAAAGAAGTTTAGGAAAGAGAATCAAGCGTTCAAAAATCTAAGTTTCTGTTGCAGACAAAAAGTTTAAAAGACAATAATCTGAGTTGTTGTTTAGGCAAATGATTTTCTTAATACTAATTCCTTGAAATGTAATGCACCATTACCTTGTTCATAAAGTATGTAACCCATTGCTGTAAGAATTTAGAACTCTCATCATTTCTTACCATGTGTCTGTCTCACTCTCCCATCATTAGAACTGCTCAGTTAACATTGCCCGTCATTTCCAGTAAAACCAAAATTCAAATGAATAGCAAGGATCAAAAGGTCTTTTAAGGCTGTAATGAGGCTGGGTTGACAAGAATCTTTGGTTTTTCTTGGTTTCAAAACGCATGTTCAAAGAAGAGCATAAGTGCTTTTGGTTAATTTATTTAACAATTTTGAAGGCTTCTTCTTTGTATTTGAAACTTCAGAATTTTCCTTTGTTTTCCTCCAGCTCTTTTATACATTTTTGTAGAGCTTACTATTCTTCTTTTTGCATTTTCTTCTACTGCCTCCATTTGTTTCATCTCCTTTTGAGAAAAAATATTTTATGCTCTTTTTCAAGATGAACATGCAGGTAGGATAGGATTTTTGCTTTTATGCTTAGCTTAGGGTAGAGAAAAAAAATTTTCATGCTTTTATGGCTCAAAAGATGGGCTGCTAAAAAAAATTGGATATTTTTATCAGGGTAGCTTTTTGGCTCTTGGCTAACTATGTTTTCAAAATTGCCTTATCATTTCCTTGCTTATTTCTTAAGAAAAAGGTTTTAATTAGAAAATCAGTCAATGCTAATTTAAAAAATTCGAATGAGGCTCTCAAGTGTTTAGATTTCTCACTGCTTACTTCCTTATTCTAACAGAAAAGGGTTCAAGTCATGTGAACAGGCAAAAGTACATGCATTCCAGTTCCTTGGTTCTTAATTTAGTCATTTTGCCTAAAAAAAAAAATCAGTGTTATTGCCTAAAAATATTCTGCTGCTTAGAAACTTTTCTTGTTCAAAAAGTAAAATCTTTGGTTGGGTTTTTTTAAAAAATGTTCAACTGCAAGCGTGTAATGGTATATCCAAACAATCAACCAAAAGCATAAAAACTTAAAAATTTTCGAAGCATGCTGCAGTAATGTTAGATAAAACTAACTGAAAGTAAACTAAAGCAATAAAAACTGAAGCAGTAAACTCATCACTCATCCTTAGAAGAGTCATCCCCTGTCTCATGTTTCCTTGTTGGAGGCCCTTGTGAGGGTGGTCCTGGTTTAGTCTATGAAGTCTCACCCCTCCTAAGAAAGAAGGCTTGTCCCCAGGCTAAACAATGTGGGATGCAAACTTACTTTCGGATAATGAGTGGGATGAATTTGATGAGCTGCCTGCAAAATAAAAGGAAAATTCAATCTTAGGATAAAATTTACTTAAAATAAAATCAACAGGATGAAAAGAAAACATAAAAGATTGGGTTGCCTCCCAATAAGCGCTTGTTTAACGTCATTAGCTTGACGCCTGATAGATTTTTCAATATGGATCATGGAGTTGGTGGATGAGAGTGTTGAGTTTTTCCACCTCCTTGCCTAAGTCAGGCCTTGGCTTTCTTCCTTTCTGTTTTTCAAGTGCACCTTCAATAGCAAAATTAGCTTGTTCTTTTTGCACTCGAATTTTTACTTTTCTGTCATCCACATCTATGATGACTTTGGCTGCTTTCAAGAATGGTCTCCCTAGTATTAAGGGGACTTCAGGATCTTCCTCCATATCTATGACAACAAAGCTCTCATGAAATTCAAATTGATCAACTTTGACCTCAATATTTTCAGCAATACCATAAGGGGTTTTTATTGATTGATCTGCCATTTTTAAAGTCATGTTTGTTGGCTTTACTGAAAAATCCCCTATACTTTTCAGTGTGGATAATGGCATCAAATTTACACTAGCACCAAGATCTAACAAAGCTTTACTTTTTGAAAGTTTTCCAACAGTAACGGGAATAGAAAAACTCCCTGGATCTTTGGTGTTATGCGGTACTGCTTCAGAGATGATAGTGTCATATCCATCTTCTTCCTCAGTTATTTCCTCAGTCAGTGTGGTCACAGCCTTGCAATGCTCTATTGGGTTTGTTTCAGTGTTTGCTCCATACTGAGGCCTCTGTTTCTCAGCAAGTTGTTGGGCTAGTTGTCCCAATTGTGTTTCCAAGTTCCTGAGTGATGCCTCATTGTTCTTTTGACTTGCTAAAGAAGTTTGCATAAATTTTTCCAAGGTGTCCTCCAATCTAGAAGTTCTCTCCACCAAAGAAGGACCATTATTTTGATATGGTTTATTTGAAGAGCTGGGCTCTTGCTTCCATCCTTGGCCTTGGTTTTGGTTACTTCTCCATCCCTGAAATGGTTGGTTAGAAAAATTTGAATTGAAATTACCAGATCTTCCTTGGTTGTTCATGAAGTACACATTTGCTTCTTGTGAGCCACAGTTTTCATTGAGATGATCTCCTCCACAAAAGTTACATGTGACAGGTATTTGTTGTTGCCCTGGTTGTGATGATTGTACTGCATGTAGTTGTTGTGGAAGATTGGATATCTTTTTGGTCAATGCTTCTAATTGTTGGGTCAGAATTTTGTTTTGTGCTAAAATGGCATCTGTGGTGTTTAAGTCAAAGACTCCTTTCTTTTGAACTTGCTGACGATCATGTTAAGCTTGGTAGTCTGTTGAGGATAAAGCTTCTATTATCCTTGTGGCTTGGTCAGCATCCACTATCATCATTGTTCCTCCTGCTGCTGCATCTAAAATCATTTTAGTGTCAGCCTTCAAACCACTGTAAAAGATATTAAGTTGTGCAATATCTTCAAGTCCATGGTTTGGGCATTTTCTGAGCAGTGATTTAAAGCGTTCCCATGCCTCACAAAAAGGTTCATCTTGGCCTTGTCTAAATGTTGTAATATCTGATTTGGCCTTGATGAATCTAGATGGAGGAAAGAACCTTTGTAGAAATTTTTCTTCAACTATGTTCCAGCTATTCAAACTTTGATTTGGATGAGATTGTAACCACTCCTTTGCTTTTCCTGCTAAAGAAAAAGGAAATAGTCTTAGATATGCAGCATCAATAACATCTTGGTCAAATCCCATGGTTCCAACCAATTCATAGAATGTGGCCAAGTGAGTGTACGGATCTTCACTGGACATTCCATGGAATTGATGTGAACTAATCAAACTCAGAAATGCTGGTTTCATTTCTAGTGCTCTGACAGTGTTTGGAATTGCAATGCTTGAGAAATGTCTTGGCCCTTGCTGTAAAGCATAGTCTCCAAGTGTTCTCCTTGGTGGGTTTTGATTATTGCTGTTGTCATCCATTGTACCAGAGGAAGTTTGTCCTTCTTAAAAGTTCTGCTTTGCTTTCTTGATTTTCTTGAGGAACCTGTCTATCTCAGGATCAAACGCAAATTGTTCTTTTGTGCCTTGTCCTCTCAAGATCATAAATCAAGAACTCACAGTAGCAAGGTTACTAAAAAAAATAAAAACAAATTGCAAACAAATTTATTTACACTGTCTTGTCAATTCAATGCTAAAGATATTCAAACTCAAATCACCTCCCCGGCAACGGCGCCAAAACTTGATGGGTGCTTTGCTTATATTGAGTTTGCTGAAAGAGAATCAAGTTTGTATAATATGACTCAATGAAATGGATGTGCCAAGTTTAAACACAGAAGTTGTAATATAGTATAGTTGTCGTTCCACTGAGGAGGTGCTAGAATGAAGATCTTAGTTTGAATTGATTAGGCAGAAAGTTTCAGTTTTGATTTGTTGTGAATGTTGCTGAATGAAAAACAGTAAGTAACAAAATAACAGAGGATAGAACTTTGCAAAATATAGCAGTAAATGATGTTGGAAAAATCAGTTTTGTAAAACAGGGATTGGCTTCATCACATCTTCACCTCTGTAAGCTGCATAAGTTTCCATATAAGTAAATCGAAAAGATAAGTTCTACGTCACAATCAAAGTCATTTGCATCGATCCCTCGACTACAAAATTCATAAGAATGATTTCCAAACCGCTGATCCCTCAGTCACTTTGGAAACCATTCCAGCATTATCGATCGATTGTTTTGACGTTTGTTGCGTTAGACGCCATCCCTGGCTACCTACTCACAACAAGCATTTCTTTCAGGGTCTGCTTTCAAAAGTCACTTCCCAGCATACTCAAGAAAACTTAGAACAAGAAAATAGTGATCAAGTACTTTCAGGCATTAAACGCAGAAGGAAATACAGAAACTTTATCAAATCTCATTGCTCAATGAAAACTTACGACAGCATTACTTCAGTGTTGAATGGATTACAGCCAATCCCATAAGGGAGATTAGTTACTCATGCCTTGCATTTTCACCATCAAAGAAATGAATGCAGAAAATGGAAAGTGTGAAATAAAAAATACAGAGGATGAAATGATGTATCAGATGATAGGAGATTGATTATGATGTTGTTTGCAGCTTGATTTATAGGAGTTTAGGTTCAGCTTCTCTTGCCCACTTGCGTAGAACCCATGCAGTATCTTTCAGAGACTGGTGGAAACAGAAGAAAGTGGATGAGTTTGCATCGCATTGTTGGTGAATAAAGAATTAAGAAACCCATGCTGTCTGAGTCACGCTTGAGCTTGATGGTCGCGCTTAAGCGTGAAGGGTTCTGATGCTTACTGATGGTCGCACGCTCAAGCTGAAATAACCACGCTCAAGCGAGACCTTAATATCCATTCCTCACGCTCAAGCGTGTAAAGCCTACGCTCAAGCGCCCTTCATGTGCCTAGTCACGCTCAAGCTTCCTTTAGTCACGCTCAAGCGTGCCTCATGCGCAGAGTCACGCTCACGCTCACGCTTGATCCTTTTCAGCCGCGCTCAAGCGCTCTTGTGTTCACGCTCGAGCGTCCCCTTCTCACGCTCAAGCGTGGGTAAGTCTGATGCTGCTTGTTGTCCTTCAATCCACGCTCAGGGTCACGCTTGCTCCTCGCTTGGGCACTTTAGGGCTCACACTCAAGCGACGCGTTCTCCCGCTTGAGCGTGAGAGGGTCCTGAAGCTTTTCTGTTTTCTTTAGTCCTTCAACAAGGTTGCGCTCAAGCGTGCTCGAGGTTACCCTTAAGCGTGGGGTTCTGATGATGCTGAATCCTCTTGAATTTCTTTCAAGCTTTTGGAACCTGTCTTCAATATTTTTCAGAGCAAGCTTATTTACTTAACACATTATTATTTATAATAAAAATCATGCTCAATTTTATCAATCTAGTTAAGTATTTCAGGAAATGGATCCAATTGAGTCATGAATTTAATCACAAAATAAGCACTTATCACCTATTCAGGCACCTTTTACTTTCCCGTCGCCTATTCAGGCACCTTTACCTTCCAATCTACTTAGGATCAAACCTGATCTTCTCACCTCCTGTTAACTGAAAGGATTTTTCCCAGTCCATTCACAAAAAAAAATAGAAAAGCAGATATGGAAAAGAGGAAAGGATTACAACAACTCGGATGGACGCCATACCTATCGAGAAGTCCCACTTAGTCCCTACATCGGTGTTCATATCTTTACTTCCTTTTCACATCAAAAACACGGAAAGCTTTGTGTTTCTCTTGTGAAAAAGAAGTAAAGAGGGGCATCTGTGAACACCTCTTTCGGTCCGACCCAAATGGAAAGGATTTTGAGAGGGCTGGATTTCATGTCCGAATGATCTGCTGAGTAGAATGACTCCAATATAATCAAATCCAAGCAGGATGACTTAGATTAAAGCATTTCTGAGTGAAATACAGCCCTGGTGGATATAAATCCGAGTGAAAAAACTCAAAAATGGTCAAATCCGAGTGGAATAGGCCACTGTTGGGGGAATCCGAGTGAAATGACTCAGTATGGATCAAATCCGAGTGGAAAATAGGCACATTCCGAGTGAAGAAATTCAAATTCCAATTCCTGAGTGGAAAGAAGGCCGGATCCGAGTGAAGATTGCTAAGTCTCCAAATTCTGAGTAAAAATGGCCAAAATTCCAATTTCCGAGTGCAAAGAAGGTAGGTTCCAAGTGAAAATGTCCAAGTTCCATTCTGATTAAGAGCTCCCAAGGTTAGTTCCGAGTAAATCCTTCAAGCAGTGATGTTCTGTGTCACTTTTAAAGAAATTCCGAGTGAATGTTTCACGCAGAGATGAGATCCGAGCGAAATACATCCGACTGAAAAGAATTCCGAGTGTTACCTCTTCAATCAGAACCAAGAGTTGCTTCTTCAGTCAAAACCGAGTGAAGTATTTCCAATCAGCACCAAGTGAGTCCTTTCACTAAATTTTCGAGCCATTTTTAGCCAATTCCGAGTCATACTTCACCCACCTTTCACTCAATTTCTAAGCCATTTTTAGCCAATTCCGAGTCATACTTCACCTACTTTTCACTGAATTCCGAGCCACTTTCCACCTAATTCCGAGTCATCCTTCGATCATTTCCGAGTCCTCTTCAGGTCTTTCGCCCAAGCGATTCTTGTTATGCTCAAGCGAGAAGTGGAGTCCCTCTTCAGTCTAAGTCATTTTTCAGTCAGATCCGAGTCACTTTTCAATCGGAATTTCTTTGATTGCCCACTCAATCCAATTGTACACAACACCAACATGATTTCACTTGGTCTTTTGCACAAAAGGGACCTTTTCCCACTCGGATTTAGGAGGCAAAGTGAAGACCGACCCTTTTTTTTCTCTCTCTCGGAATTCACTCCCAATAAGGATGGATGCTGACTGAGGCAGTGGATCCGGGCCACGAGGAAGAACACCGATCCCATGGTACCCCAAACATTGAAAAGGTCTGACTAGTGTAAATGTGACACCGGTCCGGATTCTAAATAAGCCACATCGGACCGGTTGTTGGAACATCAAACCGATGTCTTGCGTGGCCGAGGTCACAAATCTGACAACGGAGGAATGAGCCCGGATGCTTATGCGTGCTGACTCGGAATTACACTTTTTAAAGGTGGCAGACAAGGGGACGGTAGTGGAAGAATTAAAAATTTCTCATCAGCCATTGTCCCCCCACTATCTGTTAGTGGCCAGGTTGCCTCCACCAAGTGGAGGTTGAGCTGTCCACTCGGCCCATGTCCAAGAGCCCTCTATAAATACCTCTCATGAAGAGGCACAGGGGGCTGGCTGGTAAGTTCTTGGCACAGTCCAGAGCTGGAAAGAGGGGAAACTTCTAAATTTCACTTCAAGAGTCTTAAGGAATTCATTCCCTTCATACAGTTCTGTCCCAGTTCACTCCTAAACACCACACCGTCCCAATACCCCCAAAAACCATACCGTCCCAACACCTCCCAATCCACACCGTCCCAACATCTCCCAATCCACACCGTCCCAATACTCCCTAAACTATACCGTCCCAACACCTCCCAATTTATCTCCATATTCCTTGAACACCACACCGTCTCAGCCTCCAACCCACATCGTTCTAACAGCATCCTCCCAACAGCACTGTCCTCCCTCAGATCCTCATCAACTCCACCGATTCACTGTAGCCCTTCACACCGATCTCCTAAATCTACCATACTGTATCCATATTCCTGAACATCACCCGGTTCTGTCCTAATCCGTCCTAATCCCGCCACACCGTCCCAACAACTCCTGAACACTGTTCCAATACTCCTTAAACACTACATCGTCCCAACACCCATCAATCTCCACACCGTCCCAATACTCCCTAAACACCACACCGTCCCAGCCTCCTAAACCCAATATATCTTCCCAACATTTCCTAAATCTCCTTACCATTGTTCGGTCCTTCAACCCCATATCCACACCAGCAGAATCCATACCGGTCAACATCTGTAAGGTGTTCCCTCAACAACCTCACCATCAGTTCTGTTCTGTGTTCTTTCCTTTCGTTTTTTTTATTATTAAACGTTCATCTGCTGAGTTTGTATTTTTTGGACTTGTTTACTTTCCTAAAGTTCATTCAGTTAAATTTCTTTTTACTTTGTAATAATAATGAAAAAGAAATAAATGTCTCTTGTGTTTTCTTTGAAATCTAGATAAAGTCAAAAAAAAAAAGAAACAAATCATTTTTAGTCAGTGTCATACGGAAAATACTTCCTTCTACACAATCTCTATAGGATCCGTACATGTGTGAAGAACTTCGTCTTGTATGGGTTCCTTACCAAAATGATACCCACCAACATTTTCCCAATCTTTTAAAAGAAAAACTCAGAACTACGTAACCCTGATTTCTTGATAATTCAAGAATACGTAGGAGCAGGACTTTAACTCCTGTCGGGCCCACCTTTCTTATTTCTTTTTACTGATTTATTTTCTTTGCTTTCGTGTTTCTTTCATGATGTTCCTTTTTGTCGTTTCCGTGAAAAATCAATTTAGACGTGACGTCTTGTTGATTTTCCCCTAGTTTTTGTTCAAGCCTCGCTACAATTCATAGGGAAGGGATACTTAGGACAAGACGTCCCGCTTATCTCTTTCCTATCCCTATCCTTTCTACCCAAGGATGTTTAATTTAGACGTGACGTCTTATTGGCATTCTCTCACCCTCTCTGTCTCGTATCGAAGTCGAGTTTAATTCGGATGAAACGTCCCATTGACCTCGCTTCAACATTCTATGTCTGTACAAGTTCTCTACTTTATTCTATCATTTTCAAAATAAAAATAAAAGAGGAAGAAACCATGTTTTGTTTAAGGTTGTTTATATTTCGCTTTCAACCTTGGTACTGTTTCTAACAGGCGAGTTAGGGTGCTAATACCTTCCCTACTCGTAATCGACTCCCGAACTTGAATCTTAATTTTTAACCAGTGCTTTACTGAACCTAGTTTTTTTTCCAATGTTTTTCCTATGAATAAAAACGTTGGTGGCGACTCCCTGTTCCATCAAAGCAGGTTTCACTCTCTCTCGCCACGCCGTCCCGATCCAGGTTGCGACATGGTTGTTGAGGGAAGAGTTCAGAATAAGCAAATTTCTATAGAACATATAGGGACTAAATATATGCTAGCTGATCCAATTACCAAGGGTTTGGTGCCTAAAGTTTTTCATGAACACATTACTCATATAGGTGTAATTCCTGACAGAATCTTACTTTAAGTGGGAGTCTCATTTATTCTATATGTTTCAGTTGATATTTGTCATTCTGATCTAGCTTATTTTATGCAAAACTTATATTGTGTTGATCTCTATAAAGAATAAAGTTTGGACCAGTTAGATATAGGCATGCCTAAGATTACATTGCATGTAATTTCCACGCCACTGATCCATATTGATCTATGCCATTGAGTACATACAATTGTGGTGATCATTGTGGTTTAGTCAAAGCTAATTACGATAAAATCTTTAATGGTTCCTTGTTGTATTATAAGATGGACCAAATTGTTTAAAGGTAGTCTATAAGTAAATAGTATACAGTTGTGCGCCTAAAAAATTTTGTAATATATAAATACTTAAATGAATATAAGGCCTAAGTGGGGGATTATTAGAAATTTTCAATTTTTAAGAATTAATATGGGCTGATATATTATTTATAGAATTTATATTATTTATAGAATTTATTTGGAATTCCATAAATTAAAAATAAGAATTACAACAATATATTTATATTACTAAATTACATTCATAATTTAAACTGAAAAAGTAAAAGTTAAAAATTTGTGATTTTTATTATGCTAAATTTTTTTATAATGATGGTTATGTTTTTTGAAGTAATTTTCTTAATTATCAAGTTAGAATTATATGCCTTATACTTGATTTTATAAAAAAACACAATTAATATAGATTTGAACAAACTTATCTAATCTGAACTGCATTTGATCAAATCGAATCGTTTGTCATCATACTTCTAACTAAATTGTGACTTTATTATGTGATCAAATGATGTTTTGTCAAAAAAACCGAATCGATTCATAAAGTAGTAGATGTTTTAATTTGGATTTGAATAATAATATTTTTTAAAGTGAATTTGGATAATTTTTTTATATTGATAATAATAATCTTATACAAATGTATATGTGTTTAATAATAATAATAATAATAAACAAATGCAACTATTACCGTTAAATTTGATGCTAAACTAAAAAGAGTTATATATGGTTGCCTATGATTAAGAAAGTAAAAAGAAGACTTTGTAAGTAACGATATCTTTTTTGGGAGGTTTGTTTGCCTAATTAAATTTGTTTTTGTAACATGCTCACATATTTACCTAATTTAAATTAGAAGTTTTAACATCTATTTAGTAAAATTTACTTTAAATGATGTAATACATATAAAAAATTCAAAGAAACAACATGAAGAAGTTGTTAGAAAGATTTTTAGGATGTATTTTCCTTACATATTATTTAGTGTTTTACACTTAATGGGAGCTATAAAACTCAAATCAAGGTGAATCCAATTGGTACACCTCCACAACTCAATTATCTACAAATGTTATAAAGGGGTCGAAGGCTAATTACACCCTTAAGATCGCCTGATTCATGAAAATGTAAAACTATTCTGCATACAATTTTCAACATAAACATCTTGTAGTATTTTAGGCATAACTTGAGCTACAAACCTCCATCTGAGGTGAATCAAAAGGAAAAATGTATGTAACTCAATTATCTACAAGTTTTATGAAGAACACAAGAGCTAATTCGGCTTAGATTAGACACAGCTTAAAAAATAATCTAGTAATCGATTACCATAATTCTATAATCAATTACCATCAGTATAGATGCAATGTTTATACAGATTTTGGTCTCTAGACCAACTTCCGTAACCCCTAACTTGCCCGTTTAATATATGAATGCTACAAAACTTTATGGGCATTATACATAACTCATTTTGGATATATTGTCATAGTCCGTGCTAAAAAATTCCTCTGTATCATGGAGTTATGTAGAAAAATGTATTTTACCTATTTCATGCAACTTCAATGCCAAAGTCTTATCAAACCAACTTCAAATGGTAATTTCAACATACATATAAATCTCAAATGTACCTAGGGACCTATTGCCACCTTTCAGGGACTTTGAATCCCATTGGAACTCAAAATCACCTATTCAGTTGGCTTATTTAGCCATTTTTCTCTTAAAACCCAATCTCCAACAATGTATTCACTAGATCATCAACTTTAAATCATATTATTTCTTTCCTATCTCATTACTAATAATGTTTACTAGCCAGACCCACATTCTATCATGAGTGTTTCAATATACAATTCAATTTAACACCAACCCATTCAATTTCATCATTTCCTACACTTTATTACCATAATCATTTAATGCAATATACCATGGCTCAAGGTCCACACACATAACAACAAAAACCCACCCATAATCATATAATTTAATAATCCAATGGCTCAATTCCATTTCATAATACCTGACCATCATCTATGTTATTTATCATCGCAGTCTATAACAGACATAAGTCATGTATATAGTCATCACCATCATTGAATAATCAAAGGATTAAACACCAATTAAACATCAATTTCAACTTTAACTTCACATCCTCATGCCAAACAAATTCATTTATAGTCATCCACCATATAATCAAAGGATGCCTCAAGCATTACTCCCACAACTCTGTAGACATCTAGCTATCCATCACGATCAACCATAGCTAATCACCAACATAAGTTATATAGATATATCTACATACATCAATTAACATAAACATCAAATCCTTAAAACATAATTATATATACATATTTAAATCATAATTTCTCCTTGGCATTGTTCCATCTAATTCATCTAGTACTGGCCTCCGTAGTATCAACAGGGTCCTTGTCTTTAGTCACTAAATCAATAGTAAGGGTGAGTGACTAACAATATAAATCAATGTAAATAATTCAAAATTTATAGGAAAACATAACATAGTTAAGTTTCTAATTCCATTACATATTCAAGTAATTCATTCTTACTCCATTTTTAATATAACTCAAGGTCATCAATTTCATCAATTTCATAATTAGTCAACCAATTTCCCAATATAACATTCAATTCATCAGATATCATAATCAATTCAAGTGATTGCATAACTAACTCTCACTCAAGATGATATAAGATTCTTTAGTATCTGGATACTAAATTGGATCAGTCGTCGGCTGGGGGTTCTACCCGACCACCCGTGAACCCTACCTGGTCCACCGAACCCTGTTTAGCTCCCTACCTTACCACTTGGTCCTACCTGACCTCTAGTAACTCAGTTAGATCACGCTTAACCACTAGAGCCAAAATAAGTGGTAAATTATACCAATTGACCATCCACACCACATAATATGCATATATAACAAATATATCACAATATCAATTTATTCCATTCACGATATACTGTCTCAATACTACGACCATCACCCTAGGACCACAATCAAGTCACTCAGGCATATTAATCCCTTTTTATTTCATTCATATTGTATTCTGTTTTCTCAATTAACAACAATCAACATTACATCACATGATTCCATATTAACATGTCAATAATTCTTAATAAATTAAAATTCATTCCTTTTATACTTCAAGCATATAACTCCATAATGTACATTATAATTCTCAATATACTCATGTATTTAAAATTATAAATCATCATCCAAGCATTTCAAAATTCACATTTCTATAACACCAATCATACTTATATTACCAATCAATTCATTACTCATATAATTTAATTAAATATATCTAACATCATTTATATATATAGAATTTAATATACTTAAAATATCTTACCTTTTTCCCAATGCTAAAGTTATCATTAATATTATTTTCATTAATTCATACACCAAATACACCACCTTACCTCGCTTCTAAGCTTTCAAGACTCTTTCCACAACGCCAAATGCACCAAATATCTAGAACCAAGGAATTTACAAAGTAAGTTTAGTGTTTCGACTTCCAGAACCATAATCCGCTTTATCGAAACAATTCCAAATTCATTTTGAAGGTTCTCGAAGCTTACCTCTGTAACATCCTAAATTTTAAAGAAAATAAATTTATTGGGTGAAGATAATTAATTATTTATGGTCCAATAATTATGGGAAAATTAATTAGACGCTAGAGGTGAATTATTGGTAAGTTAAGATTTATCGAAACCGGATGATTTAACAGATGATATGGGACCCACTTGACTAAATTAGATATTTGATGGGTCTAGAATACTTAGAAAATTATTGTGGTTATGGTGGTATAGTTGAAATAATTTTTGGTGTTGAGGAGATAATTAATCGGACACGACATATATTATTAAACGGGGAATATACAAGCCAAATGAAATTAAAAGAAAATGAAATTTCCTCTTTTTCCTCTTCTCATGATCGTGTGGCTTATTTTCCACTTTTATACTCTCTTTTGTCCATTGGACAAAAAGAAATATTAACCAATGAGAAAAGCATTATGGGGCATCCTATTAACCAATGGTCAAGGACCAATTTTGCCACTTCTCCTCACCTTCCCTTTCTCATTTTTGGTGCACCCTTTTCCTCCACTATATCTTCATCATTTTCTTCTTCTCCCCTATTTTTCTCTTGCCTAAACCGTAACCTCCCCCTTTGGTGCCCATTTTTCATCAAAAATTTTGCTTGAGCTTGGATTTATGAACATCAAAAGGAACATGGGAGCTTTGCTTGGGTCATCTTCTTCTTCCTCTCCTCGATTTTTAGTTTTGGCTTTAGCTTGGATGATGGGGTAAGACTTTGAACCCCTCTTCCTTAATTTGTGGTTTTGATGTTGTTAGGCTTGAAATGGTGATGTTGGAAAATTTGGGTGTTGAAGAAATGATGAACCCTAAGCTTAAAGGGCTTGAGAAGTGATTTTGATTATGGTTTTATGAATGAATGAGAATGAGGGCTATTGAGTCATGAGGATTCATGAAATGGGTTGTGGTGGTTGATTTGGTGATTTTAGAAAAAACCCTAAGTGGGGTGATTTGGGGATTTTTGGCCCAAATGATGATTTTGAAGGTTTGGATGCCTTAGAATAATTTATATGAGGAAAGTAAAATTTTAGAAGTATTGGGACAGCTTATTGATGTTGATGAATTTTGAGCTAAGTTGATGTTATTTGAATGATGAATTATACATGTGAAACCCAAACCATAGGGTAGATGACCATTGGGGACATTGTGTGTTATTTATATTGGTTGGAACTTTGATAATGATAATATGCTTATGATGATGTATAAGAATTGGTGGAATTGATGATTGTCAAATTGTGTGGAATCCTTAAGAGTTGATAATTTTGGGGCTTTTGGCCTAGATGAGGAGATTGATGATTTTGTTGTCATAAGGATGATTTTGATATGTAGGAAAAATGAATGGGATGATTGGTCATGATTGTTAGAGTTATTAGGTTTTGATGAGGTTCCAATCTCAAAGTTTGAGAGATATATGTATATGAGGATATAGGAGAATTAGAGGAGTTGATATTTGAGGTTGTTGAATTTTGATCAGGATTTGATGAGGCTTTAGGCCATAATATGTGTCACTTGAGATTGTGAATTTTTAGTGGCCTTAAATGAAGCTAAGATAGCTTATATTGAGTATGAATGACAAGGATGGCAATTAGATGAATTATATGAAGATTAGATGCCATATTGATAAGGAATGCAATATTGTTGTTATTGGGATTGGTTGACCCTTTGAGGCTTAGAAAACCTTGGTTTTGGGAAAGGAATTCCCGAAACCTAACACAAGTATGTGAATTGGTGTTTTAGCAAGCCTAAGACTTGACACAAGCCCTAGATAATGTTAATAATTTATTAGAATTGTGATGATGCCTTATGATGGCTCATTGATTGAATGTATATATGTATGTGTAGATTGTATTCCGAATGATGTGGCAGAACAAGTGGAGTATTCGAGTTGTGATTCTTCTCCCGAGGTAGGAGAGGAGTTTATATTTCAATTGCATGAGTTGAGTAATTGATGATGAATGTATATGATTTATACTCATGCTTGCCTTGCCATGAATATATATTTATGATAAGTTAAGTGATGATTTGTTTAATGATAAGATTGGCAAATTATTGGCCTTAAAAGTGATATGAATATGTATGTGTGATGGCCTTAAGAATTGTGGATCTCTTTGAGGGAAATCATGTAGTTCTTGGTGAATAATTAATGATAAAATGGAATATGTATGTGAGTATATAGATGTATGATCTATTGAGTTAAAACTCTATATGGAGGTGTGTTTAAGCGTAATGGATGTGGGTTTGATGAATGGGGTCATGGGATGTTGTTTCTTAAAGTGAAAAGGCTGTTGGGAATGCATGAATCGATTCATGCCAGGACTTGAATCGATTCAATGCATTCTATTTCCAAAAATATGGACCTCCAGGGCTTTTAATTGATTTATACGTTTGCTTGAATCGATTCAGAGGCTACTAGATGGGCTTGAATCGATTTACACAAAGCCTTGAATCGATTCAAGACTCCCTGGAATCACTATTCATCAATTTCATTATGCTTGAATCGATTCACACGGGGTTTGAATCGATTCAAGGACCCCTGTTTTGTTAGTTGGTGCTCCAGAATTGTATGAATTGATTCAAGGACCTTCCTAAATCGATTCATGGTATTTTTTGGCTCATTTATACTCTATTTTGATATTGTTTGATATGGTTGAGCCATGACATGTTTACACATTCAATTACACATATTTCTAATACGTTTTAGCAATCAAAACACGAGGGCATTGTTATGACCCTCACATACCTTGGTATTAAAAATGAATTAAACTTGTTATTATCCTAGTTTTGTTTCATTATTCAATGACATGTGAACGTGTTAAGGGTATGTGATTATGGTGTGTCTTAGTGGTAATTTAGAATTGAGTTATAAAAGGGAAAAATGTATGTGTGCCTAGAATATGTCATGAAAGGCATGAATATTCCACCACTAGTAATATGACTTGGTGAGAAGATAATGAAAAGTAAATTATATGGTTGTATAACATACCTTTGCATGTTGACGAAGCCAATGAGGGATGATTGCATGATAATGTAATTGTTGTGAATCGATGAATCAGAGATGATATCGATAATGAATAATGATGGATGATGATTATTGATCAATCCCTTGAATAAGAGGATGATTGTTATTATTGATGATTGTAGAGTGCCATTGTGAATGAATGCATGTGTGATCTTGTGTATATGTGGTTTGAATTATATCGATGGATTATTGTAATACCACATTAATATATGAAATAATGGTAATGATCAAATGAGATGAAAATCCACTGAGACTTATGTGGTGATGTCGATGAATAAAGATGAAACCGGATGCTAAGCATTCCATTAATATTGATGAAAGATTGTTGAATGTCGTTGATATTGTGATGCCATTGTGAATGTTGCAAGTATTGACTTGAATGTATGATATAAATATGTTGAAATGAAATGCCACGCTTAAAACTTGAAAACAATGGCTAAAACCAATAATGATAAAATCTACTAAAGATTGTATGGTGGTGTTGGTGTTGATGATGATGATTGATGAGTGACATGATAAGATGCATGGTGTGAGAATGCATTGATTGACATTTGCATCCATGGCATATCATAGCCGCTGGTGTTGGAATATTAGGGGATTCCCCCAGCCGGCCCAGTGAGAGGGCGGCTCTGTGCACGAGCATTCTTATTTTCCCTTGTGACTCGGTGTGTAAGTCACGAAGCCGCCCATGTATAGCTACGGGGAGCTACATATGGCCGACCCTATGGGGGTGGCTCTTTGAGGAGCAGGTGTCCCCGGTGGTCCTTTGGATCACAGCTGCCATGGTATGAATCATGGTCGGCCCGCAACACCTTATATTATTAATTATGTTGTTTACCGCAATCATAGTGAAAATGACCGTTGTTTCAAAATGGGCGATGCAATTTGGTACCAGTAAAATTTGGTGATTATGCTTGTATTATGATATATGTGTTCACATTATACTACTGTAGTAGGGGCATGGTATGTGATCATGCTTGAACCTATATTTGGTGTTTATTCCCATAGTTGGATCCGTATTTGTTGTTGTTTATTCCATTGTGCATATGCATTAGCCTAAGAGCATTTGCATATAGCATAGAGATATGCCAAAAGGTGATGATGATAGAGATTGAGATATGATGATGTTGAGATGGGTAAATGAATACCTAAAAAGACAACATAAAAATATAAATGACGTGGATACAAAAAAAGACATTATATATATAATGATGTTGCTGTGATGGCCCAATGTGATGAAAGGTATGTTTATGTATGATGGATAATGATGGTGTTGGCCCATTATGGCAATGAGAATAGATGTGTATATGTGTTTGCTTTGTGATGAATTGATGGATGAATATATATATAATGTGTATATTGTTGAAGTGGGAAATTATAATGATTGTTGATGATTTAACGAAGCATACATGATGTTAATATGCATATGCACATAATCTCAATTGTATTCATATTGGTCATTTGAAATATATAACTCACTCTCCCATGTTGTCCATTTTTAGCATTGATGCAGGAATATCATGGGATGAAGATACTTTTAAAGTAAAGCTTTGGTGAAGGTAAAATAGTGGTAATGGAATTCCTTGGCCGGCAGCTGTTGTAATTACTGTATTGTGAATAAAATGTACATTATTGCATCGATAAGCATTGATATCAATGGATGTGTTGTAAATGATAATATAAGTGGATGATGTATTGATATTTTGAGTATTGGAATTCATACCTATTTGATGAATATAATGATGTTGGTCATATAATCATTTTGGGAATGTATAAGCGTTGATGATACATGATTCTAAGATTGAATTGAAAGTGGTCAATTATGGAATACAGATATCGGGGATGTATGCTGCATGACCATATAAAAATATATTTTTACAATGCATGTTTATGATCTATGTGTATAATTGGTTGTGGCCTAATAGGCTAGTGTTGTATGCTTGCATGCCTTGCCGAGCCTTTTCTCATATCTTTATATATGGGACTAGGTGTGTGCCCTGTATACATATTCTTCTTCCGTTGTAAACTCTATTATTTTTGTATACAATTATGGGCGATTTATCTTGTGATCCAGCTATAAAATATTAAATCTCACTCTTCAGTTTTCTGTGGTTTGGGTCTTGGTGTAATCGTTGAGGTGTTCTGAAATTATTGTAAAAAATTTACTCACATTATTATTATTTAATTATCTTGATTACATCGGGATTCAGGTCCAGAAAATCAGGGTATTTCAACCTCAACTAGTTTCTTTCCCTCTTTCAAGCTCTACCTTAACTAACGACCCGTCGACACTTAGTTCATCATCTAAAGACACTGAAACGAAAACCCCATTAACCATTTATCGGTACCCAGTGTACAAAGCTTTATTTTTAAGCTCAAAATACAACAATTAATGGAAAATGAAAACCCCATGGATTATGCCATTTTTGGTTTGGAGAAGGAAGCCATGGAAATGGAAATTAAAATTACGATAATACTCACCTCACTTCCACGATTCCAAAAATACGATCAATTCTAGTTTTTAACAAGAAATTGGACGTTAGTCAAGCATTATCACCTTACGGCCATCAGATTTCTCTCTTTGGTTTCACACGTGTATGACAAAGGAAGAAGAAAAGGAAAATGAAATTTTGATTATAGCCATAAGGGCATTTTTGTTCTTTTGCTATTTCTTTTTTATTTTCTTTTATTTCCTTTAATAAAACATATATTTCAAGGTAAATCATATTTTACCACCACCATTTAATTAATTCTAATTCCAAAATTTTAATTCACTAAAATTAATTATTTTAATTCTATCACTTTATTAATAAATCTTCATTAATTTATAGCAATTTAGAAAAATTTTCTAATTATTTTTTTTAATTTAACAGTAGGGATGTTACAGTTTTATCTTTCTTCCCCCTCTTTTCTTCCTTTTTATAAAGCTTGTTTGGTGGTAATTGAGCTCCACTAAGTTCAAAGAATGTTTTTGTGGGGTGGTGAGGGGAAGAATAAAAAATATCATAGGTGAGTTAAGGTGTGGTGTGTTAGAATAAAAGTGTGAGGGGGGTATAGGTGTTAAGGATTTAGGTAAAATAGAGGTGGAGAATGAGAATGGAAAAAGGGATTTTATGGGTAAAGGTATTAGTGGCTAAATATGGATATGTGTGTCAGGATAAGGATGATAGTTTGTTCACTAAAGGGTTAAGGTGGTGGTGTACATGTGATTTGGGGGAAGGTTTTAGTTGTTAAAGAAGGTCAACCTTGTTTTGATGTAAACATAAATAGGGTGATGGGAAAAGGTAGTAATACTTTGTTTAGGGAAGATACATGAGTTGATGATGGAAAACTGATGGTCAAGTTTAACAGATTATTTTAGTTATAAGAACAAAAAGGAGTGTATGGTGAGTGAGATGGGTGAATTGGTGAAAGGGGTGTTGATGTGAAATTTTGTATGGATAAGAAGATTTTTTATAAGGGAATAGAATATTTTCAATCAATGTTTTACAAGTATTAGACGAAGCTAGGAGCTAATGGAATATATTTTGTTCAAACAACTTATGGCTTGCTTCAAAGTCAAGGTAATAATGAAGACAAAATTTTCTACAATCATTTCTAGTTAAATTTGGTACCTCTAGAGTTAACAACTTTTTGGTGGAAAACTTTATATGGATGATCACAAACGAAAGATGATTTGTTAAAGAGAGAAGATCGACTACAAGATGATGATGCATTTCATTCATTATGTCGTGAAGGTGTAAAGACTACTAAATGTCTCAGACTCTATTTGGCATGGATGTTATATTATTGGTTGGGTTTGCAAAGTGCATTGCATTGCAATTGTTAGAATAATTTTGTTCAACACGTGAGTAATGTGGCAGGGAAAGTTTCAAAGAAGATCCTTATTATCATTTGGTTTTCTATAATATAGCTTTTATGGTTTTTAAGGAATAATGTTCTTTTTAAGGATGAGGGTTTATATAAGAAATCTATTTTGCATTTAATCAAATATGGGAGTTGGACATGCTCAAAAGCTAAGTTGAAATGGTTCTAGTTTTCATTTTTAGAATGGAATAAAGACCTCAAATTTGCATTTGAAGTTGTAATTCCTTGTGATTTCTATGTAGGTTTAGATATCCTAATACTTATTTTAATTAAATTGTTTGTTTCACTGATAAAAATGTAAAAAAGATGAAAAAGGAGAAAGAAAAAAGTTAAAAGCAAGGTATTTAATGAAAACAATAATACTGTAAAAAAATTTAAACATAAAAGACTAAATTGACAAAAAAATTAAAAGAACAACTCATGAACTTACATAAACATATATAAGGATTAAAGTTGTATTTTCACCTAATTTACATTCATGCAATTGATAGGAATAATTTTGTCATGTGTGAGACACCCTCCTAAATATAGGGGTAAATTAATAAATAAAATTTGGATAATAAAAATAAGGGATAAATTTTTTACGATTTAAAACAATTAAAGGATGAAAGAGATCGCGAGATGAAAACTTTGGCAAGTAATCCCCGAACCCATTTTAATAACCTATCTCATATATGAAGATATGAGAAGGTGAACAATTAAGTCAAAGAGTGAACCTTGGATGATCAATCTCATGATCACCAATAAGGAGTAGCGGAAGTGTGCAATTACATTAAGAAAATGAAGGGGAGTGGTAGAAGGTCGAAGGATGGTCCATTGAATTGTTAAAGTGTATTAATTATGCGTGTAGGTCATTATACAATCATATTATAGTCAAATAATACCAATGATACCCCAAGACAGAGAAAAAAGTGTGAAACAGAACCATGAATCGATTCAAACACCCCATGAATCGATTCAAATGATTCTGGAATGCAAAACAGTGAAAACAGGACCCCTTGAATCGATTCAAGCTCGTATGAATCGATTCAGACGCTTCTAGAACTCAAAATTATGCAAACAGGGGCCCTTGAATCGATTCAAGACCGTATGAATCGATTCAGGCCTTCCTGGAACCAAAAACAGTGAAAACAGCAGCTCTTGAATCGATTCAGGGCTCCTCGAATCGATTCGAGACAGCACAGTTACTCTTTTTATGCAGAAAAAGCATTATTTTTGGACTTCCAACCCCCTTAACTTTTTCATATCAACTCCAAACGCTACTAAATTTTAACACCAACTAAAATACATCATTTATGACGTGTAGCCACCAGCCTCACTCAAAAATTCTCCAAAATGAGAAACTTATGCAAATAAATACGTTTAGTCCATTTCTAAGCCTTTATGAGTAACTTAGGGGTCTATTCTCAATGGAATTGACCCATTCCAGTTTCTATAAGTCACAAATCATGTATTTAAGCTATTGGAACCACCACACACTATCCAAAACTCATAAAACTCATTTTGACCCTATTGGTTCCTCAATTATGCATGAATTCCATATGCAATCTTCACAAATTAATCAATCAATCAAGCATCACGCACACTATTGTCATCAATTGGCCAAGAAACCTCTTAATTAATATTCATTCCTCAATATGGTAAGCTAAATCAACATATCCATATCAACATTAACCAATATTAAGGTCACTACCCAAAAATTGGCCTCTCAAAACACATAGGGTCCAATTTTCATAAGTGACCCCTAAAAGAATACATACTGATATTCACGAAATAAAATAAGCATATACATATAATTGTTGTTTTACCAAAGGAATGTCGGCCAAGGCTTACAAACTTCCATTCCATATTTACCTCCTCCATGACTCCATCCTCCAAAAGAGTAGAGTATTCAAGATACCTACATCAAGCTTTAAAAAATGGCAACAAAGGAGGTAAGTAACATATACCAAATGATTCAAAATCATACATTATGATGATATCAATACATATATGCATAACATGTATTCCTCAAGAAGCAATATAAACTTCTTTCTCACATCATCTCATTCCATTTAACATCATACGTGTCCAAATCAATACATTTCACAATTCACACATCACTATCATGGCATTCTCAATAAGGGTCATCACACATTCAATGTTAGTATCACCACTTTCTTTCTTTTTATTTAACAATCATCCATCACCACCACGGGCTACTAACTAGGCATATCTCCAGCTATATGCAAATGCTCTTATGGCTAATGCATATGCACAAAGGAAACAATAACAATTGCGGATCCGACTGTGGGAAACAATATCATATCAAATGTGGGTCAAGCATAGGTGTGCTACTATGCCCCTACTGCAGTAGTAAAATGTGTACACATATACCTCAATTCATGCATGCTCAACAATATACTTTTACTGGTACTAAACCGCTCTCACCCATCTGTAGCACTAGTCACCCCGTGACTTGCGGATCTACCATGTGGCCTCACTTGCCACAAGTGCTACGGGCCCCTCCCGAACACACATCGAGAGAGCCGTGTCCCGTTGGACACCGAGGTAACTTGCTCATCACAGAGACGCCCGCCCACTGGGCCCACCACATAGGGTGCCTCGTCACCAAACTATGGACAACTTCATGATTCCCAGAATCACTAGGGAAACTACAATAACATACCCGTGCACCGGGTCGCCCTCCCATTGGGCCCGCCTAGTGGAACCCCTAACATTCCACATAGACAACGAATGATATGCCATGGATGCAAATGCAATACAGATCAAATGCATTCTCACACTATGTATCCTAAATGCCACTCCACCATCGACAATTCATCCTTAACTCTTTAGTGGAACTCTAGGTTCTCATCATCCTCAACCATCACCAACATTCGTTAGATTTCATATACATAATAGTTAGTGGCAGTCACAAATCATTAATTTATATATCATAGGATGTTCATCAACAATGTAATCAATACGATCATGGTTCTAAACCATCACAACAACTCTCGTTATTTAAGAGTTAATTCAACGTCATACTCATCATCCCACAAACATAAACCACATAACACCATTCACTCTAAATGCATTTTCAATCAAGTAGTCATCAATTTATTCATCCAAGCCAAATAGCATAACACAATCATATATACACACATCACTAATGGATGAAATCAAGCATTTAGAGAATGTTACCCCCTCCTACCTCAAGAGAAGTAGAAATCAACGTGGTCTGATGGTCCCGCCTCGTCGATGGGGTCGTTTTCTACATTATACAACATACCACACAATTATCCTCTATTCAAACCACCAAGATTCAAGTGCTCTTAATTAACCACTTGGTGTTTTATGCCTTTTTAATTCTCAATCTTTAGTTATTCATTTAATCCACCATAACCACCATGGGTTAGGTGCCCAATCACATTATTATGCATTTAAGGCTAAACCCATTCATGGGCTTCCACATTAATGAACTCCACCAACCATTTACCACCATTAATGGTCACTAGACATCACAAATAGCATCTACCATCGATAATAAATGCTTATCTACCTACATCTCACATTTCCCCTAATTTATAAAGTTAGGGTTTCATCAAAAACCTACTAACCACCATTTGTGTTCATCATTTTCCATCATTCTTATGTTATTTTTGTGTGCCACCCAAGGCCTTCATAAAACTCAAATTAAATACACCCCACCTTAGGGTTTCTCATCATAAATGTCTCTCCTAACATAACCCATATGCATTAACTCTCTCCCAACAACCAATACCCAAAAGCTAGGGCTTAAAGCTCATGTAAATGAAGAGAAACCCTTACCTCAAGCCAAAATAAGTGAGCTTCTAAAATGGGTGAGAAAGAACACGAAAATGGAGAGAGAGGGAGAGTGAGAAAGAGAGCCTCCAAGTTCTAAGCTCCAAACGAAAATGGAAGAGGAAGATGGCACACACCACACTTATGGGTTTTTGAAGAGATAACACACTTATGGGTTTTTGAAGAGAAAGTAGAAGAAGAAGAAGAAGAAGAAGAAGAAGAAGAAGAAGAAGAAGAAGAAGAAGAAGAAGAAGAAGAAGAAGAAGAAGAAGAAGAAGAAGAAGAAGAAGAAGTAGATGGTGAAGGGAAGGAGAGGAAATGAAGAAGTAAAGAGTATAGAAGAAGGGAAGTGTGACGTGAATGAAGAGAAGAGTGAGAGAGTTTAGTGTTTTAATTTAACCCCTCACTTAAATTTTTCCATTTTAAATCAAATAGGACGCTGTTTGAGCTCAATACTTTATTTAAAAATTATTCTGAATATATATCCGGACTCCCAATATTATCCTTAACAGCCCTGACCAATATCATCTCAATCAGAGATACTTGGTCCGACACCTATATTCTAATCGGGTATAATTTCAGCTTATAAGGCCACAATAATTTATAGAAGATGAAGAAGAAGAAGAAGAAGAAGAAGAAGAAGAAGAAGAAGAAGAAGAAGAAGAAGAAGAAGAAGAAGAAGAAAAAGAAGAAGAAGAAGAAGAAGAAGAAGAAGAAGAAGAAGAAGAAGAAGAAGAAGAAGAAGAAAAAGATGGTGAAGGGAAGGAGAGGAAATAAAGAAGTAAAGAGTATAGAAGAAGGGAAATGTGACGTGAATGAAGAGAAGAGTGAGAGAGTTTAGTGTTTTAATTTAACCCCTCACTTAAATTTTTCCATTTTAAATCAAATAGGACAGCTGTTCGAGCTCAATACTTTATTTAAAAATTATTCTGAATATATATCCGGACTCCCAATATTATCCTTAACAGCCCTGACCAATATCATCTCAATCAGAGATACTTGGTCCGACACCCATATTCTAATCGGGTATAATTTCAGCTTATAAGGCCACAATAATTTATGAATAACCCCTAGAAATCTTAATTTAATCATTTCAACATCTTGGGAAATTTATTGATTCCATGGTTGATTATTTAATATTTATTTCCAATATTTTAATCATCTATATAAAATCAGGGATGTTACAATGTGTGTATGTGTATGTGCGCGCACACACACACACACACACACATATATATATATATATATATATATATTCATTTTCAAATCTTATGTATCTGTTCCATGATAAGTATCAAATAAGTCTAGATTATCTAATGACTATAAAGAAAAAAATGATAAACACAAATATTTACATCATCTTATCATGTTAAAA
Organism: Clitoria ternatea; assembly: GCA_037962975.1. Classification (NCBI taxonomy): domain Eukaryota; kingdom Viridiplantae; phylum Streptophyta; class Magnoliopsida; order Fabales; family Fabaceae; genus Clitoria; species Clitoria ternatea. The sequence goes on from CM075671.1 coordinate 186,439,125, forward strand.
TGTAACATGAAAAGGAGTCATTTCTATATAATACAACCAATAACAATTGATATTGGTGATAATTTAATTGAATATCGCTTTCTAATGACCTTTTCCTTCTTAATGAATGTCTACATGTGTTGTTTCCAACATCTTTGAAGATAGTTAGAGGCTTTTCTCTGTAGCAAAAACTAGCCATAGAATCACAGAAAACATAACTGCAACTGAAACCAATACCAAGCCAATATAAACTTGATTGCTATATCACTTTAAAGGTGGACAATTTTCCCTATTGATTTGAGCAAAAGTTTCTTTAACAAAGGTTCAATCTACTAAGTTAGATAGGAATGGCCCAGGTCTATTTTAACACCCTCGGTCAACTAAGACAATCTCTTCCACTAGATTATCCTGGTCAACTGAGAGGTTACGGGTTTTAGAAAAAATGTGGAATTTTTTTTTGTACAAGAAAACTTGGTGGAATAGATACATCATATATACAACACATGGTCATAACAGCAACTGTACAAATTAAAAGTAAAGGGGCACACAGTCTCCCATAAAAGAAAATAAAATTAACCTATTCTATTTGTCCTTGGTCCAAGAAGAGTCTGGCTGGTCCTTGATGTGAAGTTTGTGTCCATCTCCATGATGTCTGGAAAAATTTAGTGTAAGGGTGAGTTTCTACCTCCACAACAATCAGGAAGGCATCTCATCAACACCTGCCCCACATAATACAAACAATCCAAGATCAAGTCCCTCTCACTCTCTTCGGGGTCCCTAAGATACATTCTAAGTTTTCTCACCACTCTTGATCTTAGCTAACCATTCCTATTTTCCCATTCACCTCTCAGGATTACTAAGATCTATATAATCATGCTCAAACAATGAGCAAACACAATCTCAATACAATAATGCAATGCATGAATTCATTTTGTTATGTCCAATCTTTTATTAGTCATCATGATGCATGTGGGCCTATCTCCTCCTTAAAAATCCCAACAAAACATATATCACAATCCCACCTTATACCCCCTGCCCACTAAAGCGATTGGAGCTTTCCATTACTGTTTCCCAAATCAAAAGAGGTAAGGACCCTTAGCCCTGTCATAAATCATGGATCCATATAGGTCAGCAAGCACTACATAGTCATGGTAACCCCCGCTCTGAGTCAAGGTGTACTATAGAATTGCCACGGGTTCTCCAACTTAGGGCGCAACTCCTCACCATTTGGATGCCCGCTCTAGTATACTTCCAAGACCACCCATAGGGGTTGGTACCCTCAGGGTTCCCCAACGTACCCCATCGTTGTTATGCTTTAGGGAGTCATTCCATCTCCACCCTTATTCTCTATGTATGATACGTAATTCATAAATTTCAGTCAATCATCTTATTGGTCCTCAATAGGGTTCCTCCAATGACTCTATTTCATTTCTAATGCTGGCTTATTTTATTTCCTTAAATCATAAATACTTCTTTTCTTTTCTTTCTCAAGGTTTTTCAAATACATAATAATCTTGTCCGACACTTAGAAATGAAACAAAATCTCATACTTTCTAGAAAATCATGGGGTATATTGGCGCTACAACGCCCACTCATCATTCTAGATCTAATTTCCACATTTTTATAATCTAGTCATTCTCGGAACCCTCACTAATATCGCCTTTACATTATCTTTTTTTTATTTCCAATCAATATCTTTTACTTTGTTTTAATCATCAATGCATCATACGACACAGTTTGTCATATCATGTTCACATGGTAATTCATCCAATCCATACATATCATCCACCATCATAGATTTTATCATATCACACATTATTCATCACTACAAAATTAATCATAATACACAGATAATCCATAATCACAAATTTGATCATAACACACAATTAGTCGTATAGTAAGTGTCACCTTACAATTAACATCTATAGCACTAAAGTATCGTTACACATTTAATTTTATTCAAACAACAATCCATGGAGAAATTAAGTGTAAGCATTCACGTTTAACTCTTAATACATCATTACTCCACTATTAATCTAGCAGTTGAATTATATATATATATATATATATATATATATGTATATATGTCTTAACTTAGCCTACTGATTTAAGGGTATCTTATGGAATGATTTAAATTTTTATGTACCTTTCGACCATGTATTTGTTTATCATTCATTTATATCCTATTCAGATCCCCACATGTCCAAGTTCTTCCTCAATGTGAAACTTAAATTCATACTAATGGCTTGCCACTAATTTCCTTTTTCTATTTAAAGTAACTTTACCTATTTTAATAGTATACCCTTTTTATTCCCTATATTAGTTAATTGATTTCTAGTATACTCCTTTATTATGGTTTATTTCACTACTAACCGATATTGTTCCTCTACTTACTACAATCTCCATCATTACTTACCAACATTATTATTCCTTTACTCATTTATACTCCTATGTATAATTCCAAGTTTTCTCCTATTTCTAAGTGGGACTTAATTCTTTACTAAGTAATTTATTATTTTCCCTTCTTAACTAAATCAGTTCTACTATTTAAGTAACTTGTCTCTGTTTCCTTTATAGCAAATAATTGTCATCGATTTCTAATTTATTCATTTTTTATTTTATTCTTAGTGATATCCTTTTAGTTCTCTAATTACTATTAGTTCATATCCCTATCAACAACATTTGTTTTAATTTGTTGTTCATCCTAACCTATATTACTTTTAGCCAATATTATCTCTATTACTTATTATGATCTTTATTGATACTAACTAACATTATTTCTTTTCTTCTTTTCACTAGGTGCTACTTCTACTACTTACGTGTCTTTAATTCTCGTAACTCATGGGTTAATCCATTTTAGTTCTCCTTATTAATATAGCTTACTAGTACCACTTTTCTTATGACATACCAAAATAGAATACCTTATATATTCTTAAGTCTCTAATTCCTCCCTATAATGTCTAATCCATTTTGTTACCAAGAATTATAAGTTACCCATTCTTTTAAGAAAAGATTCTTCTTAATAGAGTTGTAGAGTTATCTACTTTACTTCTCAGGAAAAGATTTCTTTTATTAGAACTTATAAAAATCTCTCTTTTCACTCTAAGAAAACATTATTTCCTTAATATACTAGAAATATCACTTTAAATTAAGTTACTCTTTTTACAATTTCCACTACTAAAAAAAGCCTAAATAGCCACCTCAAATTAGTGATAAGTCTTGAAAAGACTTAATTATTCCACTATTTATTTAACATAATTTACTAAGTATTGTCTAGTCTTGATATTATTATTTAATAATTTGTTAATAATTCATGTTTTAGTTATTTATTTCAAAAGTATGCTATTTATGTAAGAAACCGATTGAAAATATTAATTAGATAAGGAATTTTGAAGTATTTACAAATTTACTAAGCAGCCAACGTATAAATGCTAGGCAATTAGCTGTCTAATGGTGCAGGAACAGGGCGTACTTGAGAAAAGAAGACAAATCTGAGTGAAAATTACAAAAGCCGAGCGAGATTTGGAAAATCCGAGTGAAACTTCTCAATTCCGACTGAAAAGAGTCCAAAGACCGACTGAGTGAGACTTCAAAGACACTGACTCCAAAAAAGAACAAGGACTCGGAATATTGCATGAAGAACCCGAGCGCCAACTACAGAATACCGATTGAATAATCAACTCGCTCAAGCGGGAGTTAAATTCGCTCAAGCGAAAGTCAAAAATTAGCTCAAGCGTAACCCCAAAACATCACCTTTCACCCAAGCTTCGCCATAACGCTTAAGCGACCAAGCAACACTGTAGTACAATTCCCGAACTCGCCCAAGCGAGAGTTTAATCCGCTCAAGCGAAAACTCAGCAGCTGAAGGATAAAGGCAGTAATTTAAACACTGTTCCTTCCCTCCAACAACACACTTGGTGCAGTACTGTCCCGCTTCCAGTGCTTTCCTCTCTACTACTGCAACCTTAAGCAACTTAAGAAGTGAGCTGTCAATTAGCTGGTGCTGAGTTGTACATTAGCTAATGATGAACTGGAATCTGCTACGAGCTGAGCTGTGATTAGTTAATTATTCTGTAATTATTCAATTAGTTAGTTTAGTTTAATTAAGAACTCAGTTTTCAGATATTAGCTAAGTTAGTTAGTTTAGTTAGATGCCTATATATATTCATGTACATACTCTGTAAAAGAGAGAACAAAACAACGTACAACATAATACACTTCATTTTCCATTTCTAATCTCTCACTACATTTTCATCTCTCTAAACTCTCCCATCCATGTCTCTCTGTATTCCTTCGATGAATCCAACGTCGATGGAGTTCTAATCCCCTAAGGTTGGGATTGTGAAGGTGAGCAATGGAGTCTTGAAGCTGTGAGCAAGTAGATCGATTTCTAAGATCCTGAGGCGAACAAGCTGAGGAGTGGAGCAGAATCGCTGGATTGACAAATCCAGAACCGATGAAGAACTTCGCCAGTGAGGAATCATGGTTGAAGCTTAGGTAACTTCCAGCTTTCTAACTAGTTCAGGCCTAATCAATTTAGGTGAATAGTTAGAGTTCAACCTCCAATTTCGCATTAGATTCTTAGGTTAATCGAGCACTTAAGGAATTAAGGTTCATTGCTTAAGGATTAGTGTTTTTCACCTAAGGAATTAGGGAATAACCGCAAGCGGATTGTCCTCTAGATTGTGAAGTTTGATTATACTTAATTGCATGTTTCTTGAGGAAATTGTGAGCCGAAGCAATCCTGACCTATTTTCTATTAATTACTTTCCACATTTCACTTTAACTCTGTTTCTGAAAATACAAAAACAACTATAAAACACTAAAACCATAAAAACCGAATGAACTTCATGTATTGTCTGTTGGTTCAGCTTGTACTAGTCCTAGATTGAGGTACTTACCACAATCCCTGTGGGACGATCAAATACACTACAATTTTAACGACTGGTGCGCTTGCTAAAGTGTAAATCTGAGAGTCACATTTTATTTTACTAAGAATTTTTGCACCAAATTAATGGCTCAGGATTTCAGCATCAATTAGCGACCACGATCAGTGGTCGCTAATTAGCGACCACCTAGCGACCACCTAGAAAAAAGAGGATGGAAAAAATATTAGTGACTACGTTAGCGACCAAAATATCCCGTCGCTAACAAAACTCTGTATACTCCGTCGCTAGTGCGGTCGCTAGATTTCGTTCCCGTTCTTTTTTGTTTCCCTCTTGTTGGCGCTAAGTCGTTGCGATGGTACATGCTTCGTCGCTAATAGTGATCCCGTTTGTAGCGACGGCCCAGGTATGTTATCGCTAATAACTAAAGTTAGTGACGGAGATGCTATGCCGTCGCTAAAATAAAAAAATCAAATGTAGTGACGGACGCTGGAGTCGCTAGTTGTGAATAACGTGGTGACGGTTGTGGTATTCGTCACTAATTCAGCCAATTTGAGCAACGGATTGGTAAGCGGTCGCTATGTCTAGCCAGGAAGTTTATCTAGGGACGGAGTCTCCTTCGTCGCTAGTAAGTGTTGAATTTAGCAATGACTTATGGGCGTCGCTAGTTTTGAAACGTTAGCGACGACTGTGTTTTTTCGTCACAATTTCTGCCAGGTGGCCTAATTAGTGACTTCGTTAGTGACCGGATGTGAGCCGTCGCTAAGCTTTTAATCTAACTCGACAGCATCCCCTCTCCCTCTCATTTGCCCTAACGTTCCCCTTCCTCTCTTAGCCGCTGTCTCCCTCTCCCTCAATCTCCGTCTGCCTCCATCTTCCCTCCCTCTCTCAGGCACCGTCTCCGTCTCCCTCAATCTCCGATGGTCTCCATCTTCTCTCCCTTTCTCAGGCGCCGTCTCCCTCTCCCTTAATCTCTATCTGCCTCCATCTTCCCTCCCTCTCTCAGTGTTCGTCTCTGTCCCTCCCTCCCTCCATCTCCCAAAGTTCTTCTTTCCCTCTCTTTGAACCTCTCTATCGGTGGAACCTTCCATCCCCCTCCCTGTCCCTCTGCCTCCCTCTGAAGCTTCAAAGCTGCCTCCCTTCCCTTCATCCTACTGCGTGAAGGAAGAAAGTTGCTTAGGGTCTCCATTGTTCTCCTGTGAGGTGAGTATCTTCGTGTTTGTCTCCATTTTTTAATTAGTTTAGTTTTTAATGAATTCATGTATTGTGAAGGTAGCATATATATAAGGTTCGGTCTTCCTTGGTTTATTATAATATTTATTTATTTTGTTCTGATTCTGTGCAAGATAACTTGATTTTGGTTCTGATTATTGTTTAGTTCATTGTTTAGAAAACTGGATTTTAGAAAACTGGTCTAGGGTTTAGGGTTTAGAAAATTGGATTTTAGTTCATTGGTTTATTATAATATTTATTTATTTTGTTCTGATTCTGTGCAAGATAACTTGATTTTGGTTCTGATTATTGTTTAGTTCATTATTTAGAAAACTGGATTTTAGAAAACAAGTCTAGGGTTTAGGGTTTAGAAAACTGGATTTTAGTTCATTGGTTTATTATAATATTTATTTATTTTGTTCTGATTCTATGCAAGATAACTTGATTTTGGTTCTGATTATTGTTTAGTTCATTGTTTAGAAAACTGGATTTTAGAAAACTGGTCTAGGGTTCAGGGTTTAGAGAACTGGATTTTAGTTCATTGGTTTATTATAATATTTATTTATTTTGTTCTGATTCTGTGCAAGATAACTTGATTTTGGTTCTGGTTATTGTTTAGTTCATTGTTTAGAAAACTGGATTTTAGAAAATTGGATCATTATTTAGTTCTCTTGGAGGGTCATCCTGTGAAGGCTTATCAGACTTAGAAGTAGGTGGCAGCATCAACTGCTCAGCCTTTTCAATCTGTTTCCTGATCTCCTTCTCTTTCTTTTCTTCATCTGCCATATCTGCCTTGATTCTCTTATTCTTCATCCTCTCTTATTTCTTAAAACATCGGATCAAACACCGTTGGAATATATAGTCCTGATGATCAACATAGGTGGAAATAAACCAATAATTTAATGTTGGAATATATAGTCCTGATGATCAACATAAGTGGAAATAAACCAATAATTTAATGTTGGAATATATAGTCCTGATGATCAACATAGGTGCTAATGCTGTTGTAGATTGTTAAGAATGTTGTTGGGTTTTTTATGAATATAAGAATGCTGTTGGTTTTTTTATGAATATAGGATAATATGGATGTTAATGTTGTTGGTTGTTAATATTTAAGAATGTTAATGCTGTTGGTTGTTAAAAAATATAAGAACGGTGCTGGTTTTTAAAATGCTGATGCTGTTGTAGATTGCTAAGAATGTTGTTGGGATTTTTATAAATATAAGAATGCTACTGGTTTTTTTATGAATATAGGATAATATGGATGTTAATGTTGTTGTTTGTTAATATTTAAGAATGTTAATGCTGTTGGTTGTTAAAAAATATAAGAATGCTGCTGGTTTTTAAAATGCTAATGCTGTTGTAGATTGTTAAGAATGTTGTTGGGTTTTTTATGAATATAAGAATGCTGCTGGTTTTTTTTATGAATATAAGAATGTTGTTGGGTTTTTTTATGAATATAAGAATGCTGTTGGGTTTCTTTAATCAGATATCCAATTATCCAATCCAATCCAAACCAATTTAGATTGGACCGGATTGGATTGGATTTCAAAAAAAATTTCTACAAATCTAATCCAATCCAATCCAATAAAATTTGATTGGATCAGATTGTTTTTTGTGTGAAATCCAATCCAACCCGGTACTTACTCTCTCCAACAGCACTTCATCCCCATCTCCCTCCCCCCTCTCTCTAGAGCTCTCTCTCACACTGTGCTCTCTTTGACAGCACTCCATCCCCGTCTCCCTTCCCCCTCTCTCTGGAGCTCTCTCCTTCTATTTCCCTCCCTCTGTGTCCCTCTGTCAAAGCCACATTGTGTTTGAAAGCATGCTCTCCAACACCATACATTGTGGTACCACTCTCTATTTCCTCAACTATTAAACTCATTGGTTCTATGTTTTGGTTTGTGGCATTTCCTCATTTGTGTTTTGGGTTAAATAATTTTCATAAAGAATTATTTATTAATCAATTTCCCTCTGAACTCTTCTATATATAATAGTGGTTTTTCCTCTCTTATTAAATATTTGGTACCATCTCTCTTTTTCCTTGTAAACAAATTTGATTTCCCTGCCGCATCTCTATGTTTTGATTTTGAATCCCATAACTATAGCAACCTAATGAACTTGCATTTCCATTCAACAAATGAGAGAGATAGTGATGATGTTCAGAATAAGGGTAGTTCATGGTGGCTGGAGGAGCACTAGTAGTAGTAGCACTCTTTCTAGGGATGAAGAGACTCTGATTATAGCTCATGCTATGTGAGATGTTCATGTTTTGGTTTGAATTAACAATCCCATATTCAGTGACATTATTAGTGAGAAGCTGATAATCACCACTACTTTCCTTAGATTATTATTATTGCTTTTGAAGTGCTTATTTACTGATTCAAAACTTAGATTCTCATTGAAAAGTTGTTGCATGAAGAGCATCTCATCATTATATGATTCAGCCATAAAGGGTGATGAGGAATTCTCATTGGTGACAGAATCTGAGAGTTGAGGCAGAGCAAGTTGGTGTTGTTGATGTTGGGTTGGTGCAGGGTCCTCAGAGGGAGTAGTGGTTGTGAGAGTCAAGGTTCTGATGTAGTCACTGAGAATAGAGGATTGTGGCTTTCCATTTGAGGGTGCTGCTCTTTTGTTCTTTCTCCTTGAATTTTGCCTCCTCTTTATGGCATTCTAGTGCTTCTTTATTGCATTTTCTGTTCTTCCAGGAATCAGCTTTGCCGTCTCAGCCCAACGGTTTCCAATCTTGGCATGAGTTTCAACTAATATCCTCTCTTCCTCTTCAGTCCAACTATCTTTCTGTAGCATGTTCAACATATCAAAATGATTTATAGTTTAAAGGCTTGATTACATTTCTTTTTTCTTCCTTCATGTAGCATTTGCACAATTTTACTCTTTCCATAGCTAGTTTCAATTAGTTTTCTAATTAGTCGAATTTAGCTTCCTCACCTCAAATTAAGTTCCAATAAATAAGAAAAATATAGTTAGGATGTATAACATCATTTCAGTATACAAAAATAACATCATTAATTTATATAAATCAACCATAAGATATATATATATATATAATATTTCACCAAAAACAAAAAAAATAGCTTTCTTTTACATTTACACATTATGTTTTTGTTTTTACTTATCTCTATATATATAAAGTGACATTATGCATTATAATTAATTATATTTTAATAATTATTAAAACCTAATTTTCCATGACCTTCATTTCAACAATTTAAAAATTATGAGAACTAGGTGCATGAACAATAAAACTAGGTACATCAACTGCAAACAAGGCTCCTGACATTGATAGAAAACCCACCAATTTGCTTTGATGATGAACTTGATCTACAATTTGCTTTGCGTGTCTCTCTTTGTTTAGTTTCCTTGCTACTTGTAATTGTCTAACCACTTCTTGGTTTGTCATGTAGAGTAACACACATTTCGCGTGGTCTCTGATCGTCTCTCTTCAGCTTCGTATTCATCGCTGACTTTTTTCCCTAGGTAATCCCCTAACGCTGACTTTCTCGATATATGTATGCATGTCAATTGTTGTTTGTTAGTAGAGAGCAGAGCTCATTAGGAATTGGTTTTGATGTGTTTATAATGTGTTTTATGCATGTGTAATGTTGTTTGTTAGTGGAGAGCAGAGCTCATTAGGCATTGGTTTTGTGTGCTGATAACATGATTCTTTATGCATGTGTAATATTGTTTGTTATTGGAGAGCAGAGCTCATTAGGCATTGGTTTTGTGTGCCAATAACATTATTTTTTATGCATGTGTAAGGTTGTTTCTTAGTGGAGAGCAGAGCTCATTAGGCATTGGTTTTATGTACTGATAACATGATTTAGTGTTCATAACTCTCAATATCATATACAATGCGTATGGTATGTTTATGATTCTATACTAGGAAGTTTTCTGTATGTAATAGGTCATTTCTAAATTTGGGAAATGTCTAGTTTACAGGGGAGACTCTACCAAAATTTTGACAGGCTCCCTTTCTTAGGGAACTTAAAAAATGAAAGTCAACTTTAATAATGTAGGGTTTAGTCGTGTGTGTACCCATTAGATTCCCGTTCAAGTTTCAAAACAACCGGCTGATGTACTGTGTTGTGTTGGATCTTGAATTGTCCTGGTTGGACAGTTTGGTATGAATTTGTAACCAGTAGGGCGTAACCCATCAATGTTGTATGTGGTCTATCTTGAGACGTTGAATGTTCATTTGAAATTTCGGTTATGGTGTTTCATACCGTACGTATCTCTGTGTACTCGGGGACCAATGTGAAATACTGTCAAATTTTCAAATGAACATCAACGACACAAGATAGACCACATACAACATTGATGGGTTACAGATGGTTGCATATTCATCCCGAATGGGATAGGGCCCTACCAATTTGCAACATCAAAGAGATAGAGAGTGATTCATAATCGATAGTCAAATAAAATTTAAATAATTTAAAGTAACAGAAATCGTGCTTGTTAGATACTGTAAATGGAGGTACTGGAAAATCGGCGATGGATGTACAACCGACTAGATCACAGTCGGCGAGCGACCAAGGAGTTTATGATGGGGGCTATTGGAGTTCATTCCATTCGCTACGACAAACACACCTGGATTTAAAGCGACTCAGAAGATTCGTTGTCCGTGCTCAAGGTGCAAATACATGAGTTTTGAATACGCAGATGATGTCATGTGCCACCTAACTGAGAAAGGGTTCATGGAAACATACCACTGCTGGTACAACCATGGTGAGCAGTTACCGCCTAGACCATCAGGCGTAACCGTGCAACAGTCTTACTATGAGGTTGGAGGAAACAGGGATATGTACAACAATATAGAACAAATGGTGATGGATCATGTTGGACCCTCCACCTGGCGTATGCTAGAAAATGATGACCAAGCAGGTCATGGAGACTTTGACAATGTAGAGGAGGATCCTAATCCAGAGGTGAAGAGATTTTATGATTTGTTAGCGGCGGCTCAGACTCCATTGTAGGACGGGTGCAAGAGTCACACTCCGCCTCCCTAGCTGCTTTAAGCCTAAAGGCAGATTATAATCTTTCTGGAGGTTGATTTAATAGGATGGTCAATCTGATGGGTTCCACCATGCCTAGTAATCATCGAATGCCAACAAACCTGTACCATGCTAAGAAAGAAGTGGCAAACTTGGGGTTAGGTTGTGTCAAGATAGAGTGTTATGTTGGCGGATGTATGCTGTTTAGAAATGAGTTTGCAGATAAGAGTGTCACAAAATGTCTTCATTGTAATGAGGAACACTACAAAACTGTTAAAAAGAGAGGGAAGGTAACCCGGACGGCCAAGAAGAAAATGTGGTACTTCCCTATAACACCGCATCTTCAACGCCTGTATGCCTCATTGTCCACAGCAAAACACATGTGTTGGCATGCTCTGAACCGAACACAATAGGGGTTTCTTTGCCATCCTTCCGACGGGAAAGCATGGAAGTGTTTGGATGAGCTATATCCGGACTTTTTTGGCGAGCCGCGCAATGTAAGACTTGGCTTATGTACTGATGGGTTTAACCCGTTCGGTCAATACGGAAAAGCTTACTCTTGTTGGCCAGTCATACTGACCCCATACAATCTGCCTCCTGATATGTGTATGAAGAGGGAGGTCATGTTTCTATCTATACTGGTTCCAGGACCTAAAAATCCAAAGGCGAACGTAGACGTGTTTTTGCAACCATTGGTTGAAGAGTTATCACAATTATGGGATGTCGGGGTAATGACATACGATGCGTCTTTGAAGAACAATTTCATGATGCGTGCTATTTTGATGTGGACTATTAACGACTTCCCGGCCTACGGTATGCTTTCTGGATGGTCAACGTCTGGGAAGCTTGCTTGCCCTGTATGCATGGAACATACCGGGGGGGAATCACTCCCTGTTAGTGGCAAGACAAGTTTCTTTGACTGTCATAGAAAGTTTCTACCGTTGGATCACCTGTTTAGGAGAAACAAAACCGCTTTTAAGAAGAACAAGGTTGTTAATGAACCTCCACCACGTAGGTTATTTGGTGCACGGGTTTGGCAGAGGGTCGAAAAGTATCCCTACATCTGGGATAAGAGTGTTAAGGAGTTTGCGGGTTATGGTAAGGAACACCACTGGGTGAAGTAGAGCATCTTGTGGGATTTGCCATATTGGAAAGACTTATTGTTAAGACACAACATTGATGTCATGCACACCGAACGTAATGTTTTCATGAATATTTTTGACACTATTATGGACATCAAGGGGAGAACAAAGGACAACGAGAAGAGTCGTCTAGACCTTCCGATTTGGTGTTCTAGGAAGGAGTTGGAATTGAGGGATGCGGGATGTGGAAGAGTGTTTAAACCCCATGCAAAATATGTTTTAACTAGACCGCAACAGATTGCTGTGTGTATTTGGATGAATGGGTTGACCCTGCCTGACGGATTCGCTTCTAACTTGAGTAGATGTGTCGACGTGAAGGAGGGTAGGGTGTTTGGCATGAAAAGTCATGATTGCCATGTCTTTATGCAACAACTACTCCCATATGCGTTTCATGCCTTACCGAAGCCTATTTGGAAACCGTTGGTTGAGTTGAGTCACTTCTTTAAGGAGTTGACGGCAACTTCGTTGACTATGGAGAAACTTATGAAGATGGAAGAAACTATCCCGGTATTGATTTGTAAGTTGGAGCAGATTTTCCCACCAAGTTTTTTTGACTCGATGGAGCATTTGCCTATCCATCTACCATACGAGGCCTTGGTTGGTGGCCCCGTGCAGTATCGTTGGATGTATCCATTCGAAAGGTGAACGCCAAAACTCTTTAATTTCCTTGCAAACATTTCTTATAATAGTGTTTTCTAACTTAACATTTGTTTATGATTTGAAGATTCTTACACTCTTTAAAAGATAAAGTGTCAAACAATGCCTGCGTTGAAGCATCAATTTGTGAGGCATACTTAGTCAAAGAAATGACAACTTTTGGTTCTTTCTATTTTCCAACGGAGATAGAAACTAGAATTAGTAGAATTCCCCACAATCTTGGGGTAGCCACCCGCACAGGGTTTGATGAACAAATATCGATTTTTAACTATCCTGGTTATCCGGGGGGCAAGCTCACAAAATGTTACATTGATGAGAAAGATCGAAAGGCGGCTCACTTGTACATTCTTCTAAATTGCCCAGAAGTGGAACCATTTCTTAAGTAAGTCTTAAAAGTTATATGTTACATTCTAAACCTACCTTTTATAGTATCTAAATTTGTTTCCTTTAAATAGCTTATATACATATATGCTAAAACTTGAGCAAAATGATTTAACTGATGACCAAATTCATAGTGAGGTGTCATCCAAGTTCGTTGGTTGGTTCGCACAACACGTAAGACCCGTATACCGAGTGTTTTTTTATCTGTACTTTTAACTCCCGGTATCTAACGATGACCTATTTGTTATGTTGTACATAGATACAAGACCCTAACAACCATATTGAAGATTCTTTACTCCAAGCCCTTTCTTGGGGGCCGGTGAAAACTGTTAAAAAATGGCCTATTTACTACGTAAATGGCTACAAGTTTAATATTTTTCAATGGAGTGAAGGGATGCGTACCCATAACTACGGGGTTTGTGTTAGAGGCACCGCCAGACAGTTAGAAGAAGACTTTTATGGAGTGCTAACAGAGATTGTTGAAGTTTCGTTCTCTGGACGACTAAGAAAAGATATTGTTCTATTCAAATGTGATTGGTTCGACAACACAATCGGTGTTGGAACAAAGGTTGACAACAACTATGGCTTAGTTGAGGTCAAGAAGAATGGTAGATATAAAGGGTTTGATCCCTTCATTTTTGCCCAACAAGCTGAGCAGGTTTATTACACCGACTTCCCGGGAGGACATCGGGACTGGTATGCAGTCATCAAGGCCAAGGCCCGAAGTCAGATCACTGACAATGTCTCCGAGGAGGTCGATGACGCTTATCAGCTTGCACCACACGAGCTCAACGATGGTAATCTGTTGTTCAACATTGATCCAGTCATAATGGATGAGACAATCGCCACTACGGGGGGTGAACACATTGACAAAGACCTTGTCTCTCGATCAAAACGGTCTAGGGCTGATCTGGATACTGATGAAGTTGTTCAAATAGATAACCACAATGACATTGAAACTGAGGGGGAATTTGAAACTGAAACAGACACAGAGTATGTAGTTGTTAAACATATATACATAGGTTTATATATATCCTGAGACTAACCTTTCTTTTCATGATTTTTGACACAGATGACGGGACGTCGACTGCCCTTCAGTAAGGGTGGTGGGTCCAGGACCCTGGCATCCCGTCTGGGGACTCCCACCCCAGAGCAGGGAACCACTCCATCAACACTGCAGACAAATCCATCACCACCACAGCGGATCACTCCATCACCACCACAGTTGACCACCCCATCACTACCGTAGCTGACCACCCCAGAGCAGACTCCTGGAGTTGGTGGCTTGGAGGACCCTGGCCATCAGGCGACCCCACCTCCGACATCCCCTCTGCCCATGTTAGTACCTGTGCAGGCCGGAGATGAGTAAGTCACTAAAACTCAAATACTTTTATGTTATTCGTATGGTACTTTATTTTAAACTTTAGTGGAAAGACTTATTGGTTTATTGTATGTTACTTTAATTAGTACTTGTATAGATTGAATTGTACTGGGAACTTTTCTGTTTGTAACAGGGTAACTATTTAAACTTGGAAATATTACATTTACAGGGGAGACTCTGTCGGAATTTTGGGAGCCTCCCTAGATTGTATGTTGTTATACTCCTGATATAATTGTTGTCATTACAGCTTTGTTGATAGTAGTCGCACTACCAAAGCGATTACTAAGGTTTTGAAGGCCCAGTGGGATGGTCCATATATATCTTGGACAGATGCTAGGAAGGTTGTCCAAGATAGGTGGTTTGACACCTTCTCGGTAAGTTACCACATCAATTTGTTGCAATTTGATTTGTAAAATAGACCTCTTATTAATTTTGAATTCTCATTTCATTTTACAGTGTGATTATCAGTGGGCAGAGGGTATGATTGATGAGATTAGGAAGGTCTTTGCCACAAAGACCTCCAAAATCATCAAGAGTACCCTTTGGAAGGTAAGGGACAAGGGTGAGTGCCCTCGTTGGATCCCGGAGGACCATTGGGACGGGATGGTCCAGAAGTGGGGCGGTGTCCCGTTCCAGTAGGTGAGTGCTCGGAACAGGGCAAAGAGAGCCGCCGATGCTGCAGCCTCAATTTACACTAGGGGTAGCATTTCAACCCTCGAGCACAAGAAAAGATTTGTAAGTATATTTATGTTAAACATTTCTATTATGATTCATCTGACATGTTTATAAATAATAATGTCAATGTTTTTTGTCCACCACAGGAGCTGAGGGAGCACCGGGAGCCTTCTTTGTTTAAGGTCATCAAAATGACCAAGAAGAACAAGCCGGTGTATGGGTAAACCAGAAGACTATGGATCTAGCGGTATTTACTTTTAACTTACACATGCTTATAATTTACAAATCAACTTACTTTTAACTTACAATGTTTTTGAATTTACAGGAGGTGTATCAGGCCAGGAGGGCCGAGAAGGAGGCAGACCTGGTGGCTTCGACTCCTGAAGGGGAGGTTCCTCCCACCCTGTCTTGTTCTGACGACAACGCCATCTATACGGAGGCTGTTGGCGGTGTGAACAAGAAAGGGAGGGTCTTTAGATTGGGTGGCGTCAGCACGCAGCTGGCGAAAAAGGGGAAGACCCCTTCCTCTTCCTCTTCGTCTAGTCTTCCGACTGAGGTTGTTCAGGTAATTCAAAACCTGAATGACGAGCTACAGGAGGAGCAACGTCAGAGGCAGCTTTTGGAGGAGCGAGCCGAGGCAGACCGACAGCGGGCCGAGGAGCAGCACGCCGAGACTCGTTGGCAACTTGCTCAGCAGCAGGAGCTACTGATGCAGTTGATGGCGAGGCTACCTCCCCCCACTTCCCAGGCGCCCCCACCACCACCACAGGATCCCCCACCACCACCACAGAGCTACTGATTGTATTTTTATTATGTATGCACATTGTATATTTCATTTATAGTTTTTATATTATATTCCATTCAGTATTTATTTTTTCATTCTTCATTTATTATGTCAATATTTATTAGTAATTAAATTCAAAGAAAAACGCCTTATTGTGATTATCATTAATAATTCAACCTATTTGATAAATAAATTTAATCCATTATTTTGTTTTTAATAATAATTTAATATTTTAAAAAATTATTCAAATTTAATTACAAAATTTTATCAGCCAATACAAAATATTAATCAACATTTTTAAAGTTAAATTAACAAAACCTATAAATATTTAATCAATTTTAAAAAATTATAAATTCACATTAGCGACGGACAAAGATGGTCGCTATATGACTACCAGTAGTGACGGATGGAAGTGGTCACTATTTGCCCACAAAACAGCGACAGTGCACAGTGGTCGCTGTATGACTAACTATAGCGACGGAACTATGCCGTCGCTGTGTGGCTACCCATAGCGACGGCTATAAGTGGTCACAGGGTGGCTGTTAATAGCGACGGAGGTGTGAGGTCACTGTATGGTTACTAATAGCGACGTCGTCACTCCGTCGCTGTATGGCTACTAGTAGCAACGGATTCTGGTGGTCGCTGAACGTGGTCAGTTAGTGACGGTTGAAGTGAGTGAAGCAGAGACCAAGTTAGCGATGACATGATCCCGTCGGAATTTTAGCGATGGTGTTTATATGGTCGCTGATCTATCTTCGATGAAGGTTTTAGCGATGGGCTTATCTCTGTCTCAAATACTGTCGCTAGGTCTGGTAGCGACGGCATTTGTATGGATTAGCGACCAAATTTGTCCGTCGCTAACAGGTGTTTTTTTAGTTGTGTTCTTTTCTTTTCTAGAAAATTTCTTTTAGTTCAAAAACAATTTTCCAAATTTAATAAAATTTATCTATTATTATTCTATCAACTATAAGAAATTTTTTTTACTAACTTTCTTAAAAATAGCGTTAAATTCCTTAAACATCAAATTTATCGATATTGAGTCGGAATTATTTTCTTAAGCATGAATGGCCAATTTATTCGGGATATACTAGTCGATTAACTCAATTAAATTTAGTGGGACTTACCGAGTTAAATCATACAAATTATATCAAGTCTCAAATAATTAAAACTATATACAATCACATTACATTATCCAGCCGCGCCTATGTTATTTCCTACTGTTTAACTGAATCACGTAAAAATTTTATTTTATATTTTTTTTCTTTTTAAGAAGTCATGTATATTATTATTTTTCTTTTCTTTTCTTCGAGGATTGTCAGAATACTTAACATACTAAAACAACCAAAAATGCAGCGATAAAGAAAATCATATATCTCTCCATCTAATCGTCGGATCGCACGAAACTCAAGATAACGGTTCTTAATTACGCGAGGGATAATATAGCGAAGTTAAAATCAAACTAAAACGAGGCGAAACCCCCTTACCTTTCCGGACAGCTGCTGCCTGGGGAAAAGAAATGGTACATTTATTGAAAATTTGTCGGACACTCTGAAACATCCACTGATCATCGTCGATCATCCATACATCGCTAAGAACATGACATGTAAAAATTTTAGGCATCTAGAGGGTTGTGGATAGCCAAGGAAAATCACAAATAGCCATACATTTGTCAAAATAAAAAGATCCTTTACCGAAAATTCATTGTTTTGTTGCCGATCGTTCCGTGGTACCTACGAACAAGCCATGCAACTAAGATGATGAAAAAGGGTCACGGTTTGGGCTCCCAAACAGCAAGGAAAAATATTTTTAAATTTCAAAAAGAGGGCTAATTCACAAATTAAAGAAACAAATGACAAGATTCAAGAGAAAACATTAAAATTTTCACCTTGTAGAAGGGAAAGAGATCACCCCTTTGAGACCATTACATGTAAGAAAATTAAAAGAGGAAGGTTGTCTTTGATGATGGTTAAACCGTGACAAAGAGAAGAAGAAGGAGGAGGAGTAGAAATTTTTTGAATGGTTGGAAATGGTGGTGGCAAGCTTTGGCCGTGAGGATGAGGAATTGTGGTGGACTTGGTGGTAATGTAAGGTGGCCAAGGGAGGAGGAATTTGTGGCTGGAGTTGAGAAGTGGAAGAGAGAGGAGTTAGCTGGTCTTCCGTGAATGGGAAGAGAGAGTTGGAATAGAATGGTTGAATGAAGTGATGATGAATTTTGGTAATGAGATGGTGAGATTAAGTTTGCATACACTTGGTTAGCTTGTGGAGTAAGGAGAGAGAGAGTGTCCAAGGCTTAGTGCATGAGCAACAAGTGTTTTCTGAGGCAAATGAGTGTTGAACAAGGAGTGTGGTTGAGTGAGACAAGTGGCCATTGGGTGTTGCAAGCTAATTGGCTTATATTGCATGAAGGCTGTAACATCCCAAATTTTAAATAGAGAATTAATTAAAGAAATAAATATTGAATAATTGAACATGAATTATTTAATGTCCCAAAATATTAAAAATAATTAAATTAAGATTTTTGGGGATTGTTAGTAATTTATCAGGACCGAATAAGCGGGAAACTGACCCGGTTAAAATATGAGTGTCAGACCAAGTATCTCTGATTGAGATGCCGTTGGTCAGGGCTGCAGATAACATTATTGGGAATCTGAATGTGTATTCGGAATAATTTTTGGAATAAGTATTAGGACGAACAGAGATCCTGTTTGTGGAAAAACGGAAAATTTAAATAAATGAGGTTAATGTTAAAACAAAATCTACTCTCACTCTCATTATTCATGTTGTTTTCTGCCCAAAAAGGAAGAACACTCTTATTCTCCTTTCTTCTCATTTTCTTATTCCCATTCACTACATCTTCTTCATCTTCATCTTCTCCAAAGAGCTTGACCAAGTGGTGCCCTTCCCCTCTCATTTTCGTTCACCATTGGGCAAGGAGAAGACAATGGGTGCTTGAAGTTTTCCCTTCTTCTCCTCCATTTTCAAGCTCACTTTCCTCTCCCTAGCAACACATTTTCGTTTCTTATTTGAGGTAAGCTCTTTCTAATTTTAATGGTATTTGAACCCTAGAATATGGATTATTAAGGCTTGGGAGACTATTGAGTGCACATGGGTTGTTGGGAAAAGCTTTAAATATGAAAACCTAAGGTGGGGTGAAATAAATGTGGACTTTTATGAGTATTAATTAGGGTACACAAAAATGGGGTTGAAGGATAATGAATATTGATGTGCATTTATGATATGGTTGGGTTTTCATAAAACCCTAACTTATGAAATTAGGGCAAATGTGTAATGTGAATAAGAAAGGCATTAAGTGAAGATGAGAATGCCATTAATGTTGAGGTATAGCCATTTAATGATGATTGGTGGTGTTGGTTAGAAGCCATAAGTGAAAATCCCACTTAAAATGAGTTCGATGTGAGATTGGTATATGTGGTAACTTAACTAATTATGTTGTTGCCTTTGGTAATAATGGGTTTTGATTAAATGGAAGGAATTCCCGAAACCTAATTGGGCAAGTGAATAAAACTATAAATAGTTTCTACATGATGAGAATCATATGTATATGTATATGTCTATATATATTGAAAATGGTGCTTGAATGAATGATTGATGTGGTCCTAAAATTGAATGGTGTAGGACTTGATACCACTTGTGAGGCAGGAACATCAAACCCGGGAGTCTATTTTTCTTGAGGTAGGTGAGAGGTGTATTTTCTAAATGCATGAAACCTTGTATGTTGGTAATATATGTATTAATGCCATGTTGTATGTTGCTCCTTGAATGGATATAGTGCTTTATGTGTATGATATGAAATAGAGATTAAATCTTGTAATGGTTGATTGTGAAATGGCATATATATATATATATATTTGATTATGTGGGATTAATATTGTGATTAAGTATGTTTGGTACCCTAGATGAGAGGGTGAGATAATCCTTATGAGGTTAAGGCATGCATGAGCATTGTTGCATACATAGCATGGCATGCATATCATGATGATAATGAAAAGTGGTTGCGATCACTTGATATTTGGAATATAAATGTCTTGCGAGTTCCTGTGGTATTGAGGCGGTGGTTGCGATCACCTGGTGTTTGAAATGAAAGGCCCTACGGGACCATTGAGATTGAATGCCTGTGGTTACGATCACGAGGCGGGAGTACCCCTTCCGAGGTGGGACACCATTATGATTTGTTAAACATGGTTACGATCATGAGAAAGCACCTTGCGAGGCTGCTAGAGGGAATACCCCTTGCGAGGCGGGAAACCAATGGGAATGAATGATTATGGTGGTTGTGATCGCCTGAGGAAATGAAATCGGATCCGTGCATATGCATTTTTTAAAACACCAGCATGTGCATTAGCCATAGAAGCATGGCATTGAGTGATATCCCAATGAGGAAGTGATGTGAAGTGTATGTCGAATCCTCTTGATCACGGACTATAATCGTGTTATTGGTTTGGTATGGCTCAATGAACATTTATGGATATGAGTGTTCTATGAATTGGGTGATTGATTAATTTGAGTGTCACTTGATCTCCTTTTTAGGAGAAGATGTTAAATCTTGCATTCATATGTGTATTATAACAATTTGTTGAGAAATTATACTCACTCTCCATGTGGACTATCTTTTTAGCTTTTGTGTTGTAGGGCTTACTGTGGAGTGAGACTCTTGATTTTGTAGAGGAAGTGTGTGAAGAAGGTCCCTTTTGGGTAATGATTGCCTTAGCCGGCATTGTTTTGATTTATGATGCATATGTATATCCTTTTGGGATGTATATAACTACAGGTGACAAGAATTGTAGTGACCATAATTTGTTATGAGTAATCTATATAAATGATGAATTACTGTTGGATTATTGTTGAACCAATGTGAATGAAAGGGTTAAATGCTGAAAATCATGAAATTTAATTTCTTGTAATATGTATGTAAAGATGGAATCATAGATAATACCTATGATGAATTAAATAGGAATTATGATAGATTGACGATTGAATTTAAGTCTTATTACATGACATGAGTGAAAGAAAAGGTTAGATTAAATCCAAATTAGCATATGTTGAGATTAATATAAGAGAAATCTTGAAAATCTTAATTTCTTATGCATAACCTACATAATTCTCTCGAGCGGATATAAATCTCGCTCAAGCGAGAGGTCCCTAGGATGCAGGGATGCTCTCGGGACTAATCTCGCTCAGGTGAGAATTACTCGCTCAAGCGGGCAACGAAAGAGTTGGCTACTGGATGAATTTCGCTTTGAAAAGGAGAGTCTCGCCCAAGCGTGAATGATGGTGAAGTGGTCTTGGACTTGGCTCACTTAAGCGAGGGGTGTAGGAGGTAGATACTGGAAGGATTTCGCTTGGGGGGTGGAAGCCTCGCCCAAGCGAAGGAGAGAGCTAAATGACTCTAGAATGATCTCACTTGAGCGAGCGAATCTCGTTCAAGCGAGAATGGGGTCTTATACATTTGACCTTCTCGCTCAAGCGCAAACGCACGCCTCGCCCAAGTGTGATTTACTCCACTCGCTCAAGCAACTGTGAACTCGCTCAAGCGAGTTTGCCCCGTTTCTTCAATTGTGATTGCATCTCATTATCTTATGCCAAATTGGATTGTGGTCTTGCTAATTACTATTAAATAATCAAATTAGACATATTTAGAATGATTAGATTATATTCAACACGCATTTCTTGTGTCCAAACCTTATAACAGTAAATCAAATTATTCTTCCATTATTTATAATTAAAATCTCTTATGATTTATTCCAATTCACTTTCTCATATCGTCATATATGAGTTAGGTTGCATATAGATTTGGGGTTAGCGTATTAGTTATAAATATGGTGTTCTTTCTCCACTTACTCTAAATTGGAAACGCGTAAAACGCAAAAAACTTACCCATAAGTTCATTAATTAAATACATAATGATTAGACTTTATTCACTAGATTAAGGGCGCCACATTGGGTGGTATCAGAGCATTGTTTGTTCTTTGTTGTTGTGATTGATTATTATCAGAGCATGACATGCATTTAGTGAATGATTGTCATTGTTGCTTAACTTTGTATGGATTGATTGTGGATGAAATTTGATTTTTATAAGCCCGGCCAAGCTTTCTTCACACTATTCTTCCTCAATGATGAATTTTTATGATTATGTGAATGCATGTGACATCATAATATGATGAGATGTTTTTTATTAGCTTTAATGTGGATTGGTCGATGTTAGACTCCATGATGGAGGGCCATGGCTTAATTATATGATGAATTGTTATAGCATAAAACTATAGAGAGATCTATGAGTTAGTTTACTAACGTTAGTTGAATTTAATGTTATGATTATAGATATTGTGGTGGCTCGTCATCGTCAAGATAATGATGACGCTATAGCTAGAGCTTTGAATCGCTTTGCGGACCTTCTTGAGTTGCAAAACTATGATAGACAAGAGGCGGAAAGGTAAACTACTCCTGCTACTTAAGGTACTCAAGGCCTTGACATGTTCTTGAAGTGGAAACCCTCAGAGTTTCATGGTGGATTTAGGCTCGAGTAAGCTTATGTATGGGTCCGAGATGTTGAACGGATCTTCAACAATTTTGAATGCACTGAGCTCCAGAAAGTGGAGTATGTTATTTTTATGTTGAGAGATGAAGTTGAGACTTGGTAGAGACTCACCAAGAGTAGGATGATTGTTGCTGCTATTCCCTTGACTTGGGGAAATTTTAAGCTCGAACTCATGAGGAAATACGTACCCGAAAGCTATAAGAATAAGAAGGAGCTTGAGTTCATGGAACTTAAGCAAGGCACAATAACGGTGGAAGAGTACGCTTCCAAATTTGAAGAACTTTGTGAATTCTACCCTCCTTATCAGCAAGAGGGAATTGAAGCCTCTAAGTGTATGAAATTTAAGAACGGTTTACGCCCTGACATTCAAAGGGCCATGTGCCATCAAGAGATCCGAAGTTTCACAGTACTTATGAATAAGTGTCGCATTCATGAGGAACATGCTCCACCTCTGTTAGCCAAGGCCTCAACGCTCAAGAGGGGGGGTGAATTGAGTGTTTCAAATTTTCGCGCGGAATCCCCTTGGAAATGGTTAGTAATATACAAATGATGCAATGATGAAGAGACAACAACTTTTATGCACATATCACACTATGACACACTTGATGTGCAATGACAATATTTAGCTATAAGTATGATAAACAAGGTAAGTTATTAGTTTAAACAATTTATCAAACAGTTGGAGTGCACAGATTTATTTGTCAATAATGTGATGTTTCCTATAAAGATTCAGCTCATTCAAGTTATCAAACACCTTGTGAATGTGAGAAGTAATAGCAATCAAGTAAGTATCACACAAGACTTAATAGGAAACAATGTATTAGATATTTGGTAAGTTATAGTAATTTCCAGTTTTGAAGAACTTCACCAAATATTGATTCAAGCAAATTATCAAACACTTGGCATGCAGAGTTAGTTTTCTACTTGAACAACAACTTTGATTCACACATTCAGCTCAAGCATTTCAACAAACAGTTTATATGCATAGTTATATAAAGAGTTCAAGGTAGAGAGAAATGCAAACCAAATTTAACGAGTTCCACTAACCCGGTGTACGTCTCGCCTTCAAGCAACCCACTTGAAGGATTCCACTATTGAAGATTTGAGATACAAGCTTTGAGCAATTGCAGCTTCCTAGTGTCCCACACTCAAGAACTCAATCCTCACAAGCAAAGGGCAACCCACCCAATCTCACAATCTCTCAATACCCAAAGGTTGAACCCCAACCTTTGTGACCACTCAACCTAGAGTGAAAAACCTTGGTGTTTTGGTGTTTGGTTTACAAGCAATTAACTCTCTCAATAGAGTAGATACACAAATAAAGGCTCTCACAAATTCTAACTCTCAACAAGAGAGGATATGCAAATTAAAACTCACAATCTAACAACTCTTAAGCAATATGCAAGTTAAGAAACAAGAGTTGCAGAATATACAAGAGAAATCTAGTAAGAAGACCTTAAGAAGAGAAATGTTTGTTGCCTTGTTTTGTGCCTTGGTCTCCCCTCTTGTGTTCTTCTTGCTTGAATCCATGCTTCATTTATAGCCATTTTTAGGGTTTCTAGCCGTTGCACATTGTCTCCAACGGATACCTTAGCATGGGCATAAAGTGGGAGTGAAGAAATGAGCTGGAGTTCCACTTAAAAGCATTTTCCCATGTTCTGACACTATGGTAATCGATTAGCCTTCAAGCTGTAATCGATTAGCTTTTGAAATCTTCAGTATTATGCAGCAGGTAATCGATTAGCATTTCTACTATAATCGATTAGCTATGAAACAGAACCATTCTAATCGATTATTCCTTGCCTTGTAATCGATTATGATTGATACCTGATGCTCTTAATTTGTGTCTCGCAGCATGGTAATCGATTAGGACTTCATGTAATCGATTATGGACAAAACAGAAGCTCAGTAATCGATTATATTCTCCCTTGTAATCGATTAGATATATTCCAGAACCCTTGTAATCGATTGTCCTTCTTATTGTAATCGATTATACCATAAACAGAGTTATGGTAATCGATTATTCCAGTGTGGTAATCGATTAGGACATGTACCTGATACATCTCTTCAAGATCTTTGATATGTTCTTGATATGTATTGACCCATGGCTTATTCCTTTGATACTTATGCTTGTTTCCTTGATTCTTCTTCAACTTATGAGCTTGTTCTTCATGATTTAGTTCATGTTATCAAACTTGTCTTCCATAACTCATGTTTCCTTAACTCTTTGTGAGGCATCTTCATCTCTTTGTTCTTAGCCATTGTCTTTGTGCTTGAACCTTCTTGTTTCTGAACCTTTGCCATTCCATCATCATCATGAATACTTTGTCATTCATCAAAACTACTTTGCATACTTACATATGCAACTTCATTCTCCCCCTTTTTGATGATGACAATTAATGTTCCATATGGCTTGTATTCATGTGTTGCAAATTCATCATATTGGCTTCATGGTAATATCCTTTCTTCCTTTAGGAGTCTTTGCCTTAGTCTTCACGTTTGTCATTATCAAAACCTGTTTCAACATTTAAATACATTCTCCCCCTTTTTGATGATGACAACCAATGTTTATCTCGTAGGGTGTTAGTTTCACAGAATAATGACAATCAATGTTTATATGTATTCTCCCCCTATATGATGTAATGAATGCTAGTTAAGAGTTATCCTCCCCCTTAATCTTGTAACTTATGCCAATTGTTTTAAAACATATCAAATGATGGGAACATGATATCTCTCCCCTTTTTAGCATAAATGGCATCCTATTCTTTTTACTAATCCTTCCACTAATCTCTCCCTCTTTGGCATCATCAAAAAGATTATCACCTTAATATATTCTATGCCATCAACATATAAACTCATGTATTTGAATAAGAGAGATTAAGCATTTCATAAGAGAGATTTCAAATCAAATCTCATAACATGATCAAAGATAAATACCATTTTAGTGCATCTAGAGTCAATAAGCAATCACATAATTTATTCATCAAGTAAGCATATGATTGATTGCTAACTTATTCTAATCATGTAGTGAGTATCATTCTCAAGTATGGTAAACGTCACATGATTCTTTCACATATCGTTTCAAGTAAGCACATAGTTTTCTCCTATTTTGGCATCATCAAATGCACAAGAATAATTTTCCAAGTAAGCATACAGGAGAATAGAAGTAACATTGTAAGAATAAGTGCCATGAGCATAGTCGTAAAGAAGTGAAATGAAGGATAGTCATTCATATGTATGCTCCCCCTTACTACTGTAATTGATACCATTTGTAAAAAGTGTACCACTTATTAACATGTGAAATTGATTATACCAATTTGATCAAGTTTGATATCACTTGTAGGTCAATTTAATCAAGTCTGATACCATTTGTTTACTTTTTAAAGCATGTGATCTCTTTTTAATAGATACCATTGTTGAAATAATAGATACTATAATATGAATAAATACCACTCAAAGGTTAGATACCATTGCATATAACAATCTACTTGTTAATCATTTCATTAATATGGCTTGATGCATTTCTAGGTATCAGAGCAGTAATATAGAAGGATTTTCAACAATGTATGCTTATATCTAGGTATCAGAGCAGGGATGAAGTGATATATTCAGCTCGTGAGATTTGTTATTCATACCATTTGTTAATATGATTTGTATAATTCACAAAGCATAATGGTAGAGTAACAGTTCGATCATACCTTGGTATTTTGCAAGTTTTATGCCCCTTTTCACATCCTTGTATGGCATTTTGCTTCATCCATGTTGCATTCCTTGATCAATTCTTTGTTCGCCCAGTTTAGTAGTTTGATTTGTCATTTTGAGTCATCCTACATAACCTTAACAAACTCTTTGCAAAGCATATTGTTAGTGGCATTGAGTTCACAAGAGTTTGTACCAATTTTTGGGCCTTTGATGCAGTATTATAAAAATGATTTACTCAGACTTCCATACCACTTGATAAAGAGATAACATATCATCAATAAATATCACTTGTTATAAAGAAATGTTATGAAATTTCCCCTTAATCATGTAATTTAACAAGGATAAATATAGATGTTGATACCACTTTATTGATTAACATAATTCATATGATTCGGAGCATAGTGGTAGAGTGAGCATTAACTTCAAACATAGGCAAATAATCAAGTGTAACAATCTTTCCCTTTTAATGGATACCACTAGTTGATGCAATTTCATTTATGTCTAGATATCAGAGCAAAGATGGAGTGATTAAAACAATTTGTTGGCTTACTCATGCAAGTGTATTATAACATATGCCAATATATTCACTCTTTTCCATATGACTTTTGTATCTCAAATAATCTCTTCTTATCTTATGCCTATGATGTTACATATAGGTCCAGTCAAGCATTCACATATGGCATTTATCAAATATGTAGGAGAAAGCATTTTGCATAGATAATTAGTAACGCATATAGATAAGTCACAAAAGCATATCATGGTCATCATGTGTAATGCAAGTCATACTCTCATCTATGTCATACCATTTGTTATCTAGATGTTATGCATGATACCACTTGATGGATTTGCTAATTTAAGCTCTTGATATCAATTACTAACATTTAAGCATTCAACACAAGATTTTTAGCAAACATCATTGTTCATAATGTTATTCAAAAATTCTTTTCAATCTCAATGATGCATATTTTTCAAACTTCTTTTCACAGTCAAGATCATGCATCATCAAACATACGACATAGTAAGAATTATAATGTTGATCGAGATAGATACCACTTGCACATACATGGTATATGATCATAGCATGCATTATTACTTATCATATCATGCATTGTTTCTTAACATATCATCATGTTCATGCCTATGATGTTACAATCATGAAGTTAAAATCTAGGCAATCACTTGTTGTAACATACATGCTTTCTCTCTAGGAATATAATTGCATAGATTGTCAAAGCATACATACACTTGTACATGCAATATATGTATTTATTATCAAGGCATAGTGATAAGCACATAATCAAGATTATGTCCTCATGATCTCTTCCTCTTACTAATTCAATTCATATCATTTTTAAAGGCAGATGTTTGTTATTTAGATACCACTAGTTAAACAACACATAAATAATACATCATCAAGAATTCATATTCAATCAAAAATTCATGCATCATTAAGAATCAATAATAACCAAGAATTCATGATATATCACCAAGAGTTCATGTATCATCAAGGGTTTAAACATTATCAAAGATTCATACGTGTTTGTGCATAATCATCTTTAATCTCAAGATTTTCATGTACCATGTTATTCAAATAATCATTCATCAAACTCATCATCAATTATTACTAATCATCAATTACTATATACATATACATCATTGATTCTAAGGATTTCATGAGTTTAAGGGGTCCTAAGATTATTTGTTCATCCATCTTAAGATTTCATATCATTCATGCTCAATCATATATCAAATCAAGATTCATCAAGAATGAGCGTTAACATTGATTGTATGATGATTACTTGCACCTTTTGTTGTACCACCTTTAGTGTTGTCCATTGGATTTTGTCTTGGTGCAATCCATTTTTTGTGAGTCATATTGAAGTTTCTTTCTCATCTCTTTGTTTGAAGGGTATTTACAAAAACTTCAATTTCCTTCTAGATGTATGATTAGTCATCATAATCTTGGCTTGATTTATTCTTCTCCTTTGTCTTTTGGAATGAATTTTAAGATCCTTGATATCTCCTTAGGCCATGAGATTTGGTCATCCATCAATGAGAAATTGTTGCTTTAAAGTTTGCCTACAAGATTTCAAAATTTTGAGGTACCCTTTGAGATTTGGGTCCTTCCTCGTTAGTTTGGGATTTCAAGATTGTTTTGGAATCCATACCTTTCTTGTATGTTTTTGACGAGATTTCTTTATAAAACAACTAGAAGATATATGACCATACATTCCACAATAAAAACATGTTGTATCCAAAGAATAAGTCATAGTAGAATTGTAATGGTTCCTATTATGTTCTTTCCTTTTAAAGCAATTTGACATAGAGTCCTCTTTTCTTTCATGATTTGTGCATCTTAGAGAGGATTTGGATTTTTCTTTGTATGATGTACAATGGTTCTTGTAATGACCTATTTTTCTTCTATCAAGTGTATGCCTGTGATTTTCAATAGGTGCACTTAGAAGTGTTTGACTATGTGTGAGCTTACTAAGTGCTTCTTTTAGTTCTTTATTCTCATTTTCAAGAAGCATACATTTATCAATAAGCATACAATCTTCATTATTATCATTACAAGTAATAGGAGATACATTTGAAGCTATTAACTCATCATTTTGAACTCTAAGATATTCTTTTTCTATGTGAACATCATGCAATTCTTTTTCAAGAGTCAAAATGGTTTGTTTAGAGCATGCATATTTCTTTGATAACAAGACAAATGTTTCATGCAATTCTTCAAAAGCTTCTAGCAATTCATCTTTATCAAATTCACTTTCATCATCACTAGATTCGTTTAGAGAACTTACCTCATCATCTACGGAGTGCTTTGTTATAAGGCAAAGGTTGGTAAATTCCACTTTCGATTCCATGGTCTCTTCTTCCGAATCTATTTTGAATTCTTCATGTTTGCTAGAAAGAGTACTCATTCTTGCATCTTGATCATCATTAGTATTTCCATATATTGTTTCAAGAGTTTCCCATATTTCTTTAGCATTGTTACAAGCAATAACTCTAGAAACATCATTAGGTTCTAATGCTAATGTGATAAGGATTCTTGCTTTAAGATTGAATTGTACCTTTCTTTCCTCTTCACTAGTCCATGAGTTCATGGGCTTTATGCACTCTATATTATTAACAATATACTTAGGAATGAAAGGACCAAATTGAATAACATTCCATACCTTGAGATCATAGGCTTGGATAAAGATTTTCATCCTTTCTTTCCAAATAGCATAGTCTTTGCCATTGAAGATTGGAGGTCTATTTAGTGTGCCATTTTCCGAGATATGAAGTGGAGGCCATCTTGATCTCCTGTAGCTGTTAAGCCTTGTGGCAAGAGTCAAGCTCTGATACCACTTGTTAGCCAAGGCCTCAACGCTCAAGAGGGGGGGGGGGTGAATTGAGTGTTTCAAATTTTCGCGCGGAATCCCCTTGGAAATGGTTAGTAATATACAAATGATGCAATGATGAAGAGACAACAACTTTTATGCACATATCACACTATGACACACTTGATGTGCAATGACAATATTTAGCTATAAGTGTGATAAAGGTAAGTTATTGGTTTAAACAATTTATCAAACAGTTGGAGTGCACAGATTTATTTGTCAATAATGTGATGTTTCCTATAAAGATTCAACTCATTCAAGTTATCAAACACCTTGTGAATGTGAGAAGAAATAGCAATCAAGTAAGTATCACACAAGACTTAATAGGAAACAATGTATTAGATATTTTGTAAGTTATAGTAATTTCTAGTTTTGAAGAACTTCACCAAATATTGATTCAAGCAAATTATCAAACACTTGGCATGCAGAGTTAGTTTTCTACTTGAACAACAACTTTGATTCACACATTCAGCTCAAGCATTTCAACAAACAGTTTATATGCACAGTTGTATAAAGAGTTCAAGGTAGAGAGAAATGCAAACCAAATTTAACGAGTTCCACCAACCCGGTGTACGTCTCGCCTTCAAGCAACCCACTTGAAGGATTCCACTATTGAAGATTTGAGATACAAGCTTTGAGCAATTGCAGCTTCCTAGTGTCCCACACTCAAGAACTCAATCCTCACAAGCAAAGGGCAACCCACCCAATCTCATAATCTCTCAATACCCAAAGGTTGAACCCCAACCTTTGTGACCACTCAACCTAGAGTGAAAAACCTTGGTGTTTTGGTGTTTGGTTTACAAGCAATTAACTCTCTCAATAGAGTAGATACACAAATAAAGGCTCTCACAAATTCTAACTCTCAACAAGAGAGGATATGCAAATTAAAACTCACAATCTAATAACTCTTAAGCAATATGCAAGTTAAGAAACAAGAGTTACAGAATATACAAGAGAAATCTAGTAAGAAGACCTTAAGAAGAGAAATGTTTGTTGCCTTATTTTGTGCCTTGGTCTCCCCTCTTGTGTTCTTCTTGCTTGAATCCATGCTTCATTTATAGCCATTTTTAGGGTTTCCAGCCGTTGCACATTGTCTCCAACGGATACCTTAGCATGGGCATAAAGTGGGAGTGAAGAAATGAGCTGGAGTTCCACTTAAAAGCATTTTCCCACATTCTGACACTATGGTAATCGATTAGCCTTCGAGCTGTAATCGATTAGCTTTTGAAATCTTCAGTATTATGCAGCAGGTAATCGATTAGCATTTCTACTGTAATCGATTAGCTATGAAACAGAACCATTCTAATCGATTATTCCTTGCCTTGTAATCGATTATGATTGATACCTGATGCTCTTAATTTGTGTCTCGCAGCATGGTAATCGATTAGGACTTCATGTAATCGATTATGGACAAAACAGAAGCTCAGTAATCGATTATATTCTCCCTTGTAATCGATTAGATATATTCCAGAACCCTTGTAATCGATTGTCCTTCTTATTGTAATCGATTATACCATAAACAGAGTTATGGTAATCGATTATTCCAGTGTGGTAATCGATTAGGACATGTACCTGATACATCTCTTCAAGATCTTTGATATGTTCTTGATATGTATTGACCCATGGCTTATTCCTTTGATACTTATGCTTGTTTCCTTGATTCTTCTTCAACTTATGAGCTTGTTCTTCATGATTTAGTTCATGTCATCAAACTTGTCTTCCATAACTCATGTTTCCTTAACTCTTTATGAGGCATCTTTATCTCTTTGTTCTTAGCCATTGTCTTTGTGCTTGAACCTTCTTGTTTCTAAACCTTTGCCATTCCATCATCATCATGAATGCTTTGTCATTCATCAAAACTACTTTGCATACTTTCATATGCAACTTCAACCTCATCATTCTAAATTTGACTCTAAGTTGAAGGGTCAATCTTTCGGTTTGAAGAAGCAAGGGAATTTCAGAAGGGGATGTCTTCAGAGGGGTGCTCATTCTAGTGTCCAAGCTAGAGGCGGTGGTCATGGTAACACCTTTGGCCAAGGCAATGCAAATGCCAATGGGCCGAAATGCTATAGGTGTGGTGGTCCTCACTATGTTCGCGAGTGTGTGCACCCTGATGATGTGGTGTGCTTTAATTATGATCAAGTAGGACATATCCGTCCTCCATGTCCTTTGCTTGTAAGACAGACTCCTATGCAAGCTAATACCCTAACCGTGCTATTGCTCCCACTCATGGGAACTACGGAGGCCACAACGGTGGTTGGGGCCATGGTAATGGAAGCAATGGTGGTTGAAATGGTGGCCGTGGTGGATATAATGGTGGAAGGCATGGTAATGGTTGTGGTAATGGCAATGGTGCTTGTGATGGAAATGGAAATGGAGGAAATCCTCAACCAACTGTTGGAAGAGTGTTTGCTATGACCAGTGAGGAAGCAGCATAAGCCGATAACTTAGTTGAAAGTAAGTGTGAAATACTCGGAAATTCTATGCATGTTATTTATGATTCGGGTGTGACTCATTCTTTTATATCCGAGGATTGTGTTCGGCGATTGAGATTGCCGGTGTGTTAAATGAAAAATGCTCTTGTGGTTACTACCCCAACCGGTACTTGTCTCAGATTGGTTAACCGATGTGATAACGTTGACGTGCTCCTAGAAGGGAGAAAGTTCGTGATGTCTTTCATTTGCCTACCTATGAAGGGATTGGAGATCATTCTTGCTATGGATTGGCTCTTCGCCAATAAAGTTTTGGTCAACTGTTAACAACAGACTGTTATTTTCCATTCTTCAAATGTGAGGAAATTTGATGTGCAAGGTATAGCTCAACTTTGCATATTATTATTTATTGCCGATGGGATAAATGGTCCTGATCCCCTTAATATCCCCGTGGTATCAAAATTTTTGGATGTGTTTCCTGAGGAGGTACTCGGTTTGCCACCTCTACGGGAGGTTGAATTTTCTATCGACCTTGTACCTGGCATGGAACCGGTGTCTATCACCCCTTATAGGATGTCTCCTATGGAGTTAGCTGAACTTAAGAAGCAAGTTGAGGAGCTACTTGAGAAGGAATTTGTTTGACCAGTGTGTCACCCTGGGGGGCTCCTGTCTTATTGGTTAAAAAGAAGGATGGAACCATGCGGTTGTGTGTTGATATTGAACAAGATGACAATAAAGAATAGATATCCCTTACCTTGTATTGATGATTTATTAGATCAATTAAGAGGCACGGTGGTGTTCTCAAAGATTGATTTGCGCTCTGGTTACCATCAAATTTAGGTCAAAATCGAGGACATTCCAAAAGCTGCTTTTAGGACGTGGTATGGCCATTATGAGTACGTTGTGATGCCATTCGGAGTGACTAATGCTCCAGCGGTGTTCATGAGCTACATGAACCGTATCTTTCATAATTACCTTGATCGCTTTGTTGTGGTATTCATTGACGACATCTTAGTGTACTCCAAGAGCCATGAGGAACATTTGAAAATTGTGTTGAACATTCTTAGAGAGAATTAGTTGTACGCTAAACTCTCTAAATATGAATTCTGGTTGACGAGCATTCAGTTTCTTGGACATGTGATATCCGAAGAAAGTGTCTCGGTGGATCCTTTTAAGGTTGAGGCTGTTATGGCATATCCTAGACCTACGTCGGTTACTGATATTCGGAGTTTCCTTGGACTTGCCGGTTATTATCGGAGGTTCATCAAAGGTTTTTCTCATCTTGCTAAACCTTTGACAAACTTGACAAGATAGAACCAACCTTTTGTGTGGACGGTCGAATGTGAGAGATGTTTTGAAGAGTTAAAAATGAGACTGACTTCTACGCCTATCTTGGCATTGCCTGATTTACAAGAAGACTTTATGGTGTACTGTGATGCTTCCAAGCATGGTCTTGGATGTGTTTTGATGCAAAAGGAATGTGTTATAGCTTATGCTTCACGCCAATTAAGACCTCATGAAGTTAACTACCCGACTCATGACTTGGAGTTGGCGGTGGTTGTGTTTACCTTAAAGATTTGGCGTCATTATCTCTATAGTTCGAGGTTCATGGTCTTTAGTGATCACAAAAGTTTGAAATATCTCTTTGATCAGAAGGAATTGAATATGCGCCAAAGAAGATGGATGGAATTCCTGAAGGACTATGATTTTGAATTGAAGTATCATCCAGGAAAGGCTAATGTAGTTGCAGATGCTCTTAGTCGAAAGTCCTTGCATATATCGGCAATTATAGTCAAGGAATTTGAATTGATTGAAGAATTTTAGAACTTGAATGTTGGGACCAAAATTCAATCTTCTAAGAAGATGTACTTTGCTACACTGAAGATATGTAATGAGTTTTTAGAGCTTGTAAAGAAGAAACAAGAAGATGATGATTATTTACAGGAGATGAAAAGATCTCAACATGATGGGAAAAATCTATTCCTTGTTGAGGGTGTTGATGGCTTATGGCGTGTAAAAGGCCGTGTGTACGTGCTTTCATTTGGAGATTTGAGATATACGGTGCTTGAGGAGGCACACAAAAGCATTTTTAGTATTTACCCTGGTGTGACCAAGATGTACCAAGATATAAAGAAGAATTTTTGGCGGCCCGAAATGAAACGTGATATTGCCAACTTTGTAGCTTCATGCCTTATTTGTCAGAAGACGAAGGTAGAGCATCAGAGACCTTCGGGTACATTGAGACCACTTGATATCCCCGTTTGGAAGTGGGATGCGATTGCTATGGACTTTGTGTTCGGTTTACCTAGGATAAGGTCCAGATGTGATGGAATCTGGGTGATCGTGGATCGCTTAACAAAGAGCACGTATTTTCTACCAATCAGTATGAAAAGTTCCTTGTAGGATTTGGCACAGTTATACATCAAAGAAATTGTGAGGTTGCGTAGCGTGCCATCAAGTATTGTTTCTGATCATGACCCCCGATTTTAGGGAAGCTTACATGAAGCGATGGGTTCAAAATTGAAGCTAAGCTTGGCGTATTATCCTCAGACTGATGGATAGTCTGAGAGGACTATTCAGAGTCTTGACAACTTATTACGTGCTTGCATTTTGGAGCATGATGGTTCACGGGAGAAATATTTGCCTCTGATCAAATTTACCTATAACAACAGCTTTCATTCTAGTATTGGTATGGCCCCATATGAAGTGTTGGAGCGAATTAGAGATGTTGCTTATCGGATTGCGCTCCATCCATATCTTGTAAACCTACATAATGTATTCCATGTATCGCAATTAAGGAAGTATATTCACAAACCCTTGCACGTGATCTCTATTGATGATGTTGATGTGCGTGATGACTTGTCCGTTCATCCAGTTTCTGTTCGTATTGTCGAGTACTCTGTGAAAAGGCTACGGAATAAAATGGTACCCTTAGTGAAGGTAGCATGGAAGCATGGGAACGTGGAGACACTCACATGGGAACGTGAACATGACATTAGGGAATCGTACCCTCATGTATTCGAATCCAGTATGTCAAATTTCGGGGATGAAATTTCTTTTAGGTGAGGTGGATTATAACATCTCAAATTTTAAAATAGAGAATTAATTAAATAAATAAATATTGAATAATTGAACGCAAATTATTTAATGTCCCAAAATATTGGAAATAATTAAATTAAGATTTTCAGGGACTGTTAGTAATTTACCGGGACCCGATAAGCGGAAAACTGACCCGGTTAAAATATGAGTGTCAGACTAAGTATCTCTGATTGAGATGCTGTTGGTCAGGGCTGTAGATAACATTATTGGGAATCCGAATGTGTATTCGGAATAATTTTTGGAATAAGTATTGGGCCGAACAAAGATCCTGTTTATGGCAAAATAGAAAATTTAAATAAATGAGGTTATTGTTAAAACAAAACTTTACTCTCACTCTCATTATTCACGTTGTTTTCTACCCAAAAAGGAGAAACACTCTCGTTCTCCTTTCTTCTCATTTTCTTATTCCAATTCACTACATCTTCTTTATCTTCATCTTCTCCAAGGAGCTTGACCAAGTGGTGCCCTTCCCCTCTTATTTTCGTTTACCATTGGGCAAGGAGAAGACAATGGGTGCTTGAAATTTTCCCTTCTCCTTCATTTTCGAGCTCACTTTCCTCTCCCTATAAACCCATTTTCGTTTCTTGTTTGAGGTAAGCTCTTTCTCATTTTAATGGTATTTGTACCCTAGAATATGGATTATTAAGGCTTGGGAGAGTATTGAGTGCACATGGATTGTTGGGAGAAGCTTTAAATATGAAAGCCTAAGGTAGGGTGAAATAAATGTGGACTTTTATGAGCATCAATTAGGGTACACGAAAATGGGGTTGAAGGATAATGAATATTGATGTGCATTTATGATATGTTGGGTTTTCATAAAACCCTAACTTATGAAATTAGGGCAAATGTGTAATGTGAATGAGAAAGGCATTAAATGAAGATGAGAATGCCATTAATGTTGAGGTATAGCCATTTAATGATGATTGGTGGTGTTGGGTTAGAAGCCATAAGTGAAAATCCCACTTAAAATGAGTTGGATGTAAGATTGGTATATGTGGTAACTTAATTAATTAGGTTGTTGCCTTTGGTAATAATGGGTTTTGATTAAATAGAAGGAATTCCCAAAACCTAATTGGGCCAATGAATAAAACTATAAATAGTTTCTACATGATGAGAATCATGTGTATATGTATATGTCTATATATATTGAAAATGGTGCTTGAATGAGTATTTGATGTGGTCCTAAAATTGAATGGTGTAGGACTTGATACCACTTGTGAGACGGGAACATCAAATCTGGGAGTCTACTTCTCTTGAGGTAGGAGAAGGATGTATTTTCTAAATGCATGAAACCTTGTATGTTGATAATATATGTATTGATACCATGTTGCATGTTGCTCCTTGAATGGATAAATAGAGATTGAATCTTGCAATGGTTGATTGTGAAATGGCACATATATATATTTGATAATATGGGATTAATCTTGTGATTGAGTATGTTTGGTACCCTAGATGAGAGGGTGAGAAAATCCTTATGAGGTTAAGGCATACATGAGCATTGTTGCATTCATAGCATGGCATGCATATCATGATGATAATGAAAAGTGGTTGGGATCACTTGATATTTGGAATATAAAGGGCTTGCGAGTTCCTGTGGTATTGAGTCGGTGGTTGCGATTACCTGGTGTTTGAAATGAAAGGCTCTGCAGGACCATTGAGATTGAATGCCTGTGGTTACGATCATGAGGCGGGAGTACCTCTTACGATGCAGGAAACCATTATGATTTGTTGAACGTGGTTACGATCACGAGAAAGCACCTTGCGAGGCTGCTAAAGGGAGTACCCCTTGCAAGGTGGGAAACCAATGGGAATGAATGATTATGGTGGTTGCGATCGCCTGAGGAAATGAAATCGGATCCATGCATATGCATTTTTTTAAACACCAGCATGTGTATTAGCCATAGAAGCATGGCATTGAGTGATATCCCAATGAGGAAGTGATATGAAGTGTATGTGGAATCCTCTTGATCACTAACTATAATCGAGTTATTGGTTTGGTATGGCTCAATGAACCTTTATGGATATAAGTGTTCTATGAATTGGGTGATTGATTGATTTTAGTGTCATTTGATCTCCTTTTTAGGAGAAGATGTTAAATATTGCATTCATTTGTATATTATAACAATTTGTTGAGAAAGTATACTCACTCTCCATGTGGTCTATCTTTTTAGCTCTTGTGTTGTAGGGCTTACTGTGGAGTGAGACTCTTCATTTTATGGAGGAAGTATGTGAAGAAGGTCCCTTTTGGGTAATGATTGCCTTGGCCGGCATTATTTTCATTTATGATGCATATGTATATCCTTTTGAGATGTATAAAACTACAGGTGACAAGAATTATAGTGATCATAATTTGTTATGAGTAATCTATATAAATGATGAATTGCTGTTGGATTATTGTTGAACTAATGTGAATGAAAGGGTTAAATACTGAAAATCATGAAATTTGATGTCTTGTAATATGTATGTAAAGATGGAATCATTGATAATACCTATGATGAATTAAATAGGAATTGTGATAGATTGACGATTAAATTTAAGTCTCATTACATGACATGAGTGAAAGAAAAGGTTAGATTAGATCCAAATTAGCATACGTTGAGGTTAATATAAGATAAATCCTAGAAATCTTAAGTTCTTATGCATAACCTACATAATTCGCTCGAGCGGATATAAATCTCGCTCAATGAGTTGGCTACTGGATGAATTTCGCTTGGAAGTGGAGAGTCTCACCCAAGCGTGAATGATGGCGAAGTGGTCTTGGTCTTGGCTCGCTCAAGCGAGGTATTCTCGCTCAAGCGAGGGGCGTAGGAGGCAGATACTGGAAGGATTTCTGTTAGGGGTGGAAGCCTCGCCCAAGCGAAGGAGGGAGCGAAATGACTCTGGAGCGATCTTGCTCGAGCAAGTGAATCTCACTCAAGCAAGAATGGGGTCTGATGCATTTGGCCTTCTCGCTTAAGCACAAACGGGCGTCTCACCCAAGCATGATTTACTCCACTCGCTCAAGCGATTTACTCCACTCGCTCAAGCGACTGCGAACTCGCTCAAATGAGTTTGCCCCGTTTCTTCAATTGTGATTGCATCTCATTATCTTATGCCAAATTGGATTGTAGTCTTGCTAATGACTATTAAATAATCAAATTAGACATATTTAGAATGATTGGATTATATTCAACACGGATTTCTTGTATCCAAACCTTATAATAGTAAATCAAATTATTCTTCCATTATTTATAATTGAAATCTCTTATGATTTATTCCAATTCATCTTCTCATATCATCATATATGAGTTAGGTTGCATATAGATCTGGGGTTAGCATATTAGTTATAAATGTGGTGTTCTTTCTCCACTTACTCTGAATTGGAAACGCGTAAAACACGAAAAACTTACCCATAATTTCATTAATTAAATACATAATGATTAGACTTTATTCACTGGATTAAGGGCGCCACAAAGGCTAAGGTGTCAAGGTTCTGGGACATTAATTTTCTTGGACTTTTAAGAGGTGATGCAGGTTAAATTACGAAAAGGCCCAACATAAGAATTGTAGGTCTTTTACTTATCTTTAAATTGATATATGGCACAAAAACGTTCATTGAGAAATGAATGAGATATTGCCTATTTACAAAAATAGTGTAAGGCTGTGACTAGATTAATGTTTCTTGCAAAGATTAATTTTTTGGGAAAAGTTGGTGAATAATTTGACTTCATGCCCTGCATCAATGTTGTAGGTAATTGAGCTAAGAAAATTTTTACAAAAGAATCGTTCGATTTCATGGCCATACAAGTGAGAAACGCGAAAAATACTGAACATAGTACAAGTTGCCACTAGGAAAATGTGAACTAGTATGGTATTTTAAATTTTGGGGTTTATGGATAAAGAATTGGTTTTTGAGCCCTACATGAAGTTTATATATCTTTTTTTCTCTTTAATTTGATATATGATTTGTGACAATCCAACTTTGGTAGCCTGAGCTATACTCGATTTACGACAGGGTGCTCTAGGAGCTTCCATATCAGCTACATCTTTGGGAATAAATTCATCATTAATTATCCTTTAAGAATTGGGTTTCATTACCTTCATGAACATTATATATCTCTTCAATACGGATCCATATCAAAAAGAATGGGGTGATTCAAGCACCGGATAAAGCAGATATGCAAATTTTAATGAAGACTGCCTGCATGATGACGAAACAGCTAAAGGGTTGCAAAGATATATTAAACTGTACTAATCTAGGGGGATTTAGCTTTTGATTTCTGCACAGAAAAGATAGATAACTTTGCTACAGAGATTTTGACACCATGTTTGCACGAATCGAAGGTCATATGAGAGAGTTATGAATTCTTTTCTAAACCATGTGCAGCGAAATACTACTAAACGTTGGAATTTTAAGGCAAACATACTTAATCTTTGATTTTAAGATTCACAGAGTAAGAATCAGAGTTCAGTGCTAGAAACAAAGATTGGACATCTTTTCAAAACAAAGAGATTGAGACCAAAATCGTTTGATTTTAAGTTTGTATG
Organism: Clitoria ternatea; assembly: GCA_037962975.1. Lineage (NCBI taxonomy): Eukaryota > Viridiplantae > Streptophyta > Magnoliopsida > Fabales > Fabaceae > Clitoria > Clitoria ternatea. The sequence goes on from CM075671.1 coordinate 186,478,936, forward strand.
CCAAAGTTAGGTCCAAAACACTGAAGGTGCTCGGGTCGGGCTTTAAAGCGATTTCTGAGGAAACCAACTTATGGAAAAATAGGAATGATAGAGCCTAAATCAAGCTTCAGCCTTTCCAGGAAAAGTTCGTAAAACGTCGAAACGAGTCACCAAAGTCTGACCGTGCCATTATCGGATATCCCGAGGTATATGAACGGTTAAACCTAGGAGACATTAAAGGTTCTGATTGGGCCGGTTAGGCCAAGTAAGATATAACACCCCTGGTTTTCTGTACTCGGATCCCGATGTAATCGTCATAATTAATAAAAATGCGGATAAATTTTTCACGTTTGAAAATATTTCCAAGACACCACCATGATCACACCAAGACCTAAATCATAGAAAACCAAAGAATGAGATTAAATAACCTATAACTGGATCAATAAATAGTTTACCCATAACGGTATACAAAAATAATAGAGTATACAGCGGAAGAATGTGTATACCGGGCACACGCCTAGTCCTATATATGACGATACGAGAAAAGGCTCGGCAAAGCATGGAATGGCATATCATAAGCCTAATAGACACCCATCATCATTTTACATAATTACATAGGCATGCAATGCCTAAGATATAATTATATATATATATACATATACATTCTTGAATCTTCTCCCGACTATCTCAATCATCAATGAACATCATTCAATTTCAATCTTTCTAATATACATCAAATTATCTCTTACATTCCACATATATATTCACCATCCACCAATTCAAGGTTTATCTTATACATATTCTCAATCACTAAATCATCCATATCATCATATACAATCTATTCATTTCATAATTTTAATACATAATAGTTCACAAATGATGCCGGCCAAGGCACTTCCTCTACCACTATTTACCTTCATCCAAGCTTTAATTAAAATCCAAACTCATCCCATGGCAACCTGCATCACAATGCTAAAAAGGAGACCACATGGGAGAGTGAGTTATACATTCAAAATGACGAATAATATATATATTGTGATCATATGTATATGCATACAAACGTCATGTGTGCTTTGCTATAAAATCATTAAATTATCATTCATTCATCATCTCATTATTATATTAGGCATGCAAGCCCCATGAATCGCAATTCATAACATAAACCAGCACAAGCATATACACAATCACTTTGCCACTTATCAACAAGGGCATTCACAAATTATTCTCATCAATTCATTATATCTTTAATCAATACCTCCTCGCAAGGGGTTTATCATCTCTCGTGGTCATCCCATCTCAAATGTCATGGTCTTAAGGCTAATGCATATGTCAACTGTTTAATGCACATGAAATGGATCCATTTCTTACCATCAGGTGATCATATCCACCATACCAATCATTTCCCATTGATTATCACAATACCATCATCACTCAGGGACACACCCTTCGTGGCACCCCGCAAGGTGATATATTCAACAATAATAGGACAACGTCCTCTTCACTCCGGGATATACCCTTCGTGGCACCCCGCAAGGTGATATATTCAACAATAATAGGACAACATCCTCTTCACTCCGGGATATACCCTTTGAGGCACCCCGCAAGGTGATATATTCAACAATAAATCAACAACAATAGGACAACGTCCTCTTCACTCCGGAATATACCCTTCGTGGCACCCCGCAAGTTGATATATTCAACAATAAATCAACAACAATAGGACAACGTCCTCTTCACTCCGGGATATACCCTTCGTGGCACCCCGCAAGGTGATATATTCAACAATAATTTAACAACAATAGGACAACGTCCTCTTCACTCTGGGATATACCCTTTGTGGCACCCCGCAAGGTGATATATTCAACAATAATTCAACAACAATAGGACAACGTCCTCTTTACTCTGGGATATACCCTTCGTGGCACCCCGCAAGGTGATATGTTCAACGATAATGCATATCAATGCCATGCTATGCCATGAATGCAACAATGCAATAATGTATGTGCCCAACAACCTCGCAATGATAGCTCACCCTCTCAATTAGGGTATATTTTAATTTGGCATTTCAATAATCATACATAATCATTTATAAAGCCCTTCAAGGCGTATCATTCATATAATTGGCATCTCAATGGCCATAAACATCATTCATAACAATTCACACATGGATATCAAAGGGCATAGCAAAGATCATAATATTAATCCACACATAGAATTATTCGAGGCATATTTATCATTCCATATATGGCAATCACACTTTTGCTCAACATATTCATTTAGTGGTTTTCAACCCATAATAATTGTCATCTCCGATTTATTCGATTATTAGCATACACCTTGCTATTCAATCATTCCCATGAAGGGTTCATAATCACTCGGAGGTACAATCTCATAACTCAACGTCAAACCCTTGACATTGTTCTCACTCACTTTATTCTTGGTGGTTAAGAATTCATGTTTCATATTATGCATATTATGGGTATTAACAAATTTTGTCAATCTCTCAATCGTTATCCATCACCACCCAATTATATTATAGGCATATTTATATCCCCATACGTTCCCTCAGGTATCGCACAAGATAAGGGGAAGAAGACCCAATACCATCAGAACCGAGAAAAGAAGGAAAAAATACTATCAGTGTTCACTCGCTCAAGCGAGGCCCACATTCGCTTGAGCGAGACAGCCCATCTCGCTTGAGCGTCTCAGCTCGCTCGGGCGAAATCGTTCCAGTAAGCATTCCCAAATATATTCGCTCGAGCGAGGCTCCCTTCAACCAGCCACTCGCTCGGGCGAGAATTGTCCAGTAAGGAATTCCATACTCACTCGCTTGAGCGAGGTATTCACTCGCTTAAGCGAAATCCGACCAGAGGTCGTCCTTCCCAACACTCGGTCTTGCACTCGGGAAAGTTATTCCAGAACCGATTCCTCTCATTCGGTCCTTCACTCGGCAATTTACATTAAAGCCGACTTATCACTTGGTCGGTCATTCACTCGGTAATTCACCCTCACACCGACTCAACACCTGATCGATCTTCACTCGGCGAATTATTTCAAAACCGACTCTTCTCTCGTGTGGTCTTTCACTCGGCAAATTAATTCCAAGACCGACCATCACTCACTCGGGTTTCCACTCGGCAAAATAATCCAGACCGAGTCTTTTCTCACTCGGTTTTCCACTCGGTGATTTATTCCAAAAACCGACTTCCTTTCTTTTTCACACGAGTGAGGTTATTCCAGAATACTTCTGGACAAACACACCATATATCCCCAATCGGTGCCATCCTCACTCAGAATTACACACACGGAGGGACTCCACTCGGAACGAGTTACTTTGAACTCGGGAATTCCCACTCGGAGCTCCACTACCCGGAATATCATACTCGGAAACCTCTTATTCGAAATTATATTCACTTCCTCACTCGGAAGGTCCTGTCTCGGACATAGTCCACTCGGAGTTTCACTCGGAAATTCACTACATCATGAAATTATTTTTCTAAGGTTCCCACTCGAGTGAAATTTCATCCAGAATATCACTTGCTCACCATTCACTCGTCACGCTCGGTCAAGGCACAACAATACCTGTCACTCGCTTGAGTGAGTACTGTCCAATCATCAGACTTCACACTCTTGCTCAAGTGACTCACCTACGCTTGAGCGAAAAGTGTCCAGTGTCAATTTCCTCTCTAGCTCGCTCAAGCGTGGCCATGCCCGCTTAAGCGAGATTCGCCCAGTAACTCCCCTGATTGCATAACATGCATCTCGCTTGAGCGGAAGTCCCACTCGCCTGGGCGAGATTTATCTAGAGGCTACAATACTGCCACAGGGGATCCTCGCCTGAGCGAGATCCCATCTCGCTTGAGCGAGAATATCAGAATATGCGCAAGAAACATGAGAAACTCACAACCAAACATACCAAAACTTATACCAGCCAAAATTCATCAAATCTAATATAGCATATACTTCATACTAGGCATTTAAAACCTGTCCCAGACCTTTATACTCATTAACATTCAACTCAATCTATCCATCATGTCAAATTCAAACTTGTCATCATCTTATACGAATATACATTTTCTTATCAATTCAACACATATTCTCACACACCGTTCTTAATAATCATCAACTTGCCATTTCAATTAATTCAATACATATACATGGCAAGGCAAGCATGAGTATTCATCACATACAACAATCACTATCGAATTTACTCATGCAATTTGAATGTTAACTCCTCTCCTACCTCGAGGGAAGAGTCGAACGGTTCCAATGCTCCGAATGCTCCATCGCATCATCCAGAATACGATCTACATACCAATATAAATGCATACACATACTCAATAATCATCATAACTCTAAACATTTGTTAGCTTATCATAAAGCTTAACATCAAGTCCTAGACTTGGTAAACATCAACTCATGCAATTGTGTTAGGCTTCGGGAATTCCTTTCCCAAAGCCAAGATCCTCTAGATCTTAAGGCTAACTAAACCCAATAACATCATCATCTCATCCATTCCATAATGCAACTCTATATTACATCAATCCTTCAAACATCATCATTATCCTCGTCTATTATCATACCTAATGATACCCATTAATGACCACAAATGGTTCTATATCATTTTAAGCAACATTTCATCTTAAACACCATCCATTCACTTTCAATTTAACCTTCTAAATTACAACATATCCATTTTCGCCAAATTCTTAGGGCTAGGGTTTTCATCAAATTCCAACAACATTTACCCATGCTCATTAATCACCACCATTGGCCATTTTTCATCATTAATATCATTCTCCAATATCATTAAACTTATATTCTACCCACATTTCAGACTTTCCCAAATTTGTTAAAGTTAGGGTTTTCACTAAAAACCCATCAACATCATAAATGCTCATTTATTTTCCACTCATCCAAGTATTAATTCCATGCACCTATAACAACTCACCATTAATGCCATAATAACAACACCCCACCTTAGGGTTTCCTCATTTAAAGCTTCTCCCAACAACCCTTATGAAATGAACACTCTCCCAAATACCAAGAACCAAAACCTAAGGCATAAACTCATAAAGAATGGTGAGGAACTTACCTCAACCAAGAGTTAGCCATGAGCTCCCAAGGAAAAGAGAGAGCCACACGAAAATATGATGAAGAGAGGAGAGGAATTCCAGCCATAAGCTTCTCCTTCAAGCTTCCATAAAAATGAAAATGGTGGAGGAGAAGAAGACTCCACACGGCTTGGGTTTTCGGAGAGAAGAAAAGAGGAAATGGAGAAGGGAAATAAGGGAAGAAGAAGAAGAAATGTCATTCCCCAAATGAGGGCAAGAACCAAACAAAAAATAAGAATAGAATAATAGGCTTTTGGTTTTAATTTTTAATTCTCCATTAAAATTTCATCGTTTCAAAATAAACAGGCTCACAGTTCGGGCTCAATACTAGTTCCAAAAATTATTCCGAATATAGATTCGGATCCCCAATAATATTCTTAACAGCCCTGACCAACGGCATCTCAATCGGAGATACTTGGTCCGACACCCATATTCTATTCGGGTATAATTTCATCTCACATAAGCTCAATAAATTATAAATATCCCTAATAAATTCCAATTTAATCATTCTAATATTTTTGGGGCACAAATCCACTCATATACAGTTATTTATTATTTACTCTCATCAATTATTCATTTTTATAAAATTCGGGATGTTAGAATCCACCCCACCTAAAAAGAATTTCGTCCTCGAAATTCAACATTGATATACATATCACAAGGCCATACCTTAGGCCACACGCCAACAAGGTTCAACGACACCATAAAATAACATTGGACTTCCCAAAGTCCATCAAGACATGTTCATCATAACTTCATCATTTTTAACATAAAATGTCCACATCAAGTGTGTCATATATCATCAATTACAACTCACCCAACAGAGCTCACACGTTCATACTCAGTATGACCAGATAGGTTCAATACATTCACCATAAGCAGTTACAATCCCTACACCTGCCCGGCTTATGTGTTGCTGCATCCGACATACAGGAAGGCTTCCCAATCCTGTAGTGGTTACCACAAACACATAAAGTCGGTGCATGAGTGCATGTTGCCACAATGCCTATGGCATGTAAGGCCATATCAGGACTAGTACTTCGTATTCCCATTGCTCATATCGGTCCCACATATTCAAGCGATGCCAGTCCATATAAGACTTGGTGACAATCCTCACCAGTCCACAACTAACATACTCGTATCCGACCGTCATTCTACAACTAAATTGGCATCCATCATGCCATATCAATCGTCAAATCTTAATTAATTGCACCATCAATTAGTGTACCAATCATATATTTTCAATCATCACAAAGTAAATACCCCCCCATCCTTGGGTTTCATCCATCTAATACCATGGTGAAATAGCCTAAAATTCTTGTCTCACTTACATATTTGTTGGCTATAAGTCAATTCGAGCCTTAAAAGATTTACCAAACTCTTATCAAGTAGGCTACTTAATCGTATAATAAGCTTCCACATTAGGCATTCTCCTCACAGATCACAACTAAAGTCCATGATTTGGACCTACACCTCATATGGTACAACATCATTATGTTGTTTCTACCATCAATATAGCACCCTTCAAATAAATTAGGGGCAATGACATGGTCAAATTTCTATTCACTGACTCTCAATCACTCATGTCATTTCTAAATCATATCATCATCCGTAATTATTCCAATGATCATAATCTTTAAGGCACACAATTTAGTCCAAGATCACTTTGTAAAATCTTATACCATAATCAATACCAATTATACCCCAAATTCAACATTGTTATTCATCAATCATCAGAGGTTACATTCATCATTCGTATTCCATTACATATCAGCTCTAGCTTCAACAACACATTCATAATTAATTTCGTTATCGCTCAACCATTCACAAGGTTCGATCGATCAATAGACTTAGAAAGTCTAAGGGTTACCTAGTACCCGTTGTGGAGTTCTCATACACGACACAACATCATTAGATGTGGCTCACAAAACAACATAGAGCCTAGACCGCCATAGGGTCCAATTAAATTAATCATCCACAACAATTGATCATACAAGATCATGCCAATCAATGGGGTCACCACACCTAGTGGCTTACATCAAATCAATCATCCACTCGGTTTTCACACATCAAAACCGAGACACAACCCCAATCTAACATGTATTCGATTTCACATTTATTCGCCTATCACATAATCAAATTCCCAATCTAGAGGGATACAACAATTCATTGTATCATTCAATATATGGGGTTCTTGTGCCAAAGGATATAAAAGCTATCCTTCACAACTGGCATAACCAATCATTTAAATTCAAAAATACCCACACTAGGGGATTTGTTCAATATTTTTATTCAATCAACTCAAACATATGAGTTCCATTTTCATTTAACAAGTACTCCTTGGCTAGACGCCACAGGCATAGTGCATATAAGAGACCTAATCATAATTCATATTCAAAGTGCATATGCACATCAAGGTCTAAACATATATGGTCTACCACCACATCAATTTCTTTCTCAATATCTCCTATCCGTAATCAACATACGGCATAGGTCCATCATTAAATCAATGCATATTTAACATATCATATCCATGATCACACATGGTACAAATTCATCATCAATCCAAGTCATATCTCATATTTCATATTCATAACTCAATATTTCCTTTCCATGATTAATATTCAACATAGATCCATTATCAATTCAATTTACATTATATATATCAACATCAATGCACAATAACAATATATTCGTCATTTGAAGGTAATAGGATAAGGAACTTGGCCGGTCTTACACAATAAATACATCAATCATATATTGAGGAAATTCATTCACTCATTTTCAATCTCATGATCCATTCATGATTATCAATGAGCAACTAGGCTCCACAAGTGCATCATACAACCTTGACGAAAAAGGGTATACACTGAATAGTCAATGACCATATCTTATGAATCAAAATCTCATAAAAGTCCTCAAATAGCATCACTACAACTCAATATTAATGATTCACAATACTTCCTCAATAAGCAAGTATGCCCTTATAATCAATTCATAATCCTTAAACAACTAGTCATTCATAAGTCCATATAGGGCAAACAAACCTAATATCATCATTCTCTAGATAATTATCATTCTTAAATCTATGTAAAATATCCATATTTCAATAATGAGCATCACCCTCCATTAATCACCATAAGTATTTCACCATTGAGCAATCATGCTCCAATCATCCATAATGTTAAATCCTCACAGACCGGCCACGCTTTGGTGGTAACCAATAACTCTAATTCAGAGCAAAATATGCTCTGATACCACCTTTATAACACCCCTGGTTTTCTGTACTCGGATCCCGATGTAATCATCATAATTAATAAAAATACGGATAAATTTTTCACGTTTGAAAATATTTCCAAGACACCACCATGATCACACCAAGACCCAAATCACAGAAAACCAAAGAGTGAGATTAAATAACCTATAATTGGATCGATAACTAGTTTGCCCATAACGGTATACAAAAATAATAGAGTATACAGCGGAAGAATATGTATACCGGGCACACGCCTAGTCCCATATATAACGATATGAGAAAAGGCTCGGTAAAGCATGCAATGGCATATCATAAGCCTAATAGAAACCCATCATCATTTTACATAATTACATAGGCATGCAATGCCTAAGATATAATTATATATATATATATATACATATACATTCGGGAATCTTCTCCTGACTATCTCAATCATCAATGAACATCATTCAATTTCAATCTTTCTAATATACATCAAATTATCTCTTACATTCCACATATATATTCACCATCCACCAATTCAAGGTTTATCTTATACATATTCTCAATCACTAAATCATCCATATCATCATATACACACTACAAGAAAAATGGGGATTAGTGGCGGTTTTAAACGTACACTAGCGGCGGTTTAAACCGCCACTAAAATATTTACCGGCGGTTGTGAAACCGCCGCTAAACCTCCCGCCGGGAATAATTTTAACGGCGGTTTTTTAACCCGCCGGTAGTCTAATATAAATTTTTACCTTTTTATGAGTTCTTGCTAATTAAAATTGTACACTATCATTCACACTTTAATTTATAGGTTCTTCTTGCTTAAAAAAATGCTTCAAAGAGTCATCCATAGAATATCAAATTTATCAGAGAACATTCTTAATCAAACTCAGACATCACCTACTTAAAAAGAAGAAACAACATGCCCATATACATATTGAGTTTTAATTAATTGAAACCAAAATTTACATTATAGCAAGTATCAGACCCCTTTTAACTACTTACCCGAGGGCCCATAAACACAGATATGAAGCTGTATTAGACACAGCTCCCAGCACAAATGCTATTGTATGTATGAGTTGGTGCACAAAAACGTCACTAAACTCAAAATCATCATACTGATGGGGAATACTTTAAGATTATTTCAAGAGAGTCTTCCTTTCCATCACCATTGAGCAAAGAGTAAGATTGACCTTGATGCCTCTGAGGAAGCATAGTAATACAAATTAGGAGGGGATTTAATGAAAATGAATAGAAGCCAAAAAGATAAAAATGATATTTTAGAGTATACTTCTCAATGTTACTTTTTCAGCAGAAAGCGATTTGGTAATAACATCCATGGTACACCAACAAGTGCCAACAGTAGTAACACGACCTAACAACAACGAAACAGTTAAGTGTTTAGATGTGATGTGGCTTCTGTTCAGTATATTTAAACAGAAAAATGGATCTAGATCAAAGTTGAAATTTCTTACATGAAGTAACTGTTGGTCAATAAAAAGCTGGTTTTCACCCAAATCATCAGTTGGACTTAGGAACATGTATATCATCACATGATACAGGTCAGCCTTTGATCCAGTGCACCACTTCAAAATTATGAGGAGTGAAAGGTAGCCATACAATCTATTTAAGAATATCATCTGGAGTGCTTACTGAGGAGACCATCAAGAACCTTAAATCATTATAATTGCAATAGTTAAAATATATATACATTGAAATTGAACACATAATTAAAAAAATTAATTAAGTGGAAGAGTTGAACATGGATGGGATGGTTTCTGAAGTTAACCTTTATTCTCTCTTTTATGGGTATGTACAGTTCTGCAAATAGCAACAGACTAACCAATTGTTTAAACCTTCAATGTGCTATTGGCTAGTAAAAACCTTGAACTGCAATAGCAACAGGCTACCAATTTGTTAAACAATCAATGTACTATTTGTTAAACAATCAAGGCAGAAGCTAAGAACACCATCAACACAGTTAACCACCTAAAGCACTCCACTAAAGGCGGAAGCAAAACAAGCCTCATGAGGCTAAATAACAATGAATCAACACAACATATAAACAAAACACCAAACACTTGGTATGTATCAGGCTGCAAACAAAGAAGGCTGAAAAATGATATTAACAATCAAAAAACCAAATGCTTAGCCACCTAGTCAATAAGGCAAAAGCTGACACAATCAAGTCATATAAAGCTGAACTAGAAGCAAAATAATAAAAAGGCAATTCACCAAACAGTAGGTGTCTAAGAAAAATATAGGCAAAAAACAGAGTCCAAAACTGAACCAGAACCAGAACCAGCATATCATCATACAACTTTTATCAAACACCATATCTTCATGCTCTAATAAACACCAAATAAAGGATGTAACCATGAATCCAAGCGAACTACCATTAGGAATCGTGGAAAAATTTATCAATCCAAATGCTTTCAATGATCTAAATATATCAAACATAACAAAAACAAGAAAATATTGGCTACACCAATCCAGTCTAACAATAGTAACTTTAATAGAAATATAGATCCTTCTACAATATGGTGAGCAGCAACCCAAAACCAATGATAAATGCTAACCACAGTCTTGAAGCGAAGCATCAATGAAGGAAGATCCATATCAGTTATATGATAGTAGAACCACAAAATAGAGCAGCAAAGATTGTTGGACAGAAGGAAATCATGATTTTTTTTTATACAGTAAAAGCCCACAAACAGAAATTGTAATCATAAATCACTACAACAAAAAAAGACTAACCCAGAAACCATAAAGTAGAAACTTCAGAAGCAGAAAAATAAATAACAACAAAAAGAGAAATTTAAACCTTATAAATTTTAGAGGCAATGGTCACAGTGAAGTGGTGCTACGGTGGAACACTGGTCACAGTGAGAAGATGAGACGCGTGGTGGTTTGAAGGCATAATGGTTCACCATTGGGACTCTTCTATGGTGGCACAGTTGCGCGGTGAGAGGAGTTATGTTAATGACTATAAGAAGGTACGCGTGAACAAAGGCACAATAGGGAGAAGGGATTAAGAGATGAGAGGAAGAGAGTGAAAAGGTGTTGAACAAAGAGTGAGATACGCGGCAGATAAGAGGGAAATAGAAAAGATTCAGGGTTAGGGATTTAGGAGAAGAGGGAAATGAAAATAAAACAACCAAGGTGGGAGGGAAAAGGACCACGTGACCTGCACGAGCCTGTTTAAGTGCGAAATTAACGGCGGTTTTAAGTAACCGCTACTAATAAACTGCCACAAAACCGCGTATTTCTTGTAGTGACAATCTATTCATTTCATAATTCAATACATAATAGTTCACAAATGATGCCGGCCAAGGCACTTCCTCTACCACTATTTACCTTCATCCAAGCTTTAATTAAAATCCAAACTCATCCCATGGCAACCTACATCACAATGCTAAAAAGGAGACCACATGGGAGAGTGAGTTATACATTCAAAATGACGAATAATATATATATTGTGATCATGTGTATATGCATACAAACGTCATGTGTGCTTTGCTATAAAATCATTAAATTATCATTCATTCATCATCTCATTATTATATTAGGCATGCAAGCCCCATGAATCGCAATTCATATCATAAACCAGCACAAGCATATACACAATCACTTACACAATCACTTTGCCACTTATCAACAAGGGCATTCATAAATTATTCTCATCAATTCATTATATCTTTAATCAATACCTCCTCGCAAGGGGTTTATCATCTCTCGTGGTCATCCCATCTCAAATGTCATGGTCTTAAGGCTAATGCATATGTCAACTGTTTAATGCATATGAAATGGATCCATTTCTTACCATCAGGTGATCATATCCACCATACCAATCATTTCCCATTGATTATCACAATACTGTCATCACTCAGGGATACACCCTTCGTGGCACCCCGCAAGGTGATATATTCGACAATAATAGGACAACGTCCTCTTCACTCCGGGATATACCCTTCGTGGCACCCCGCAAGGTGATATATTCAACAATAATAGGACAATGTCCTCTTCACTCCGGGATATACCCTTTGTGGCACCCCGTAAGGTGATATATTCAATAATAAATCAACAACAATAGGACAACGTCCTCTTCCCTCCGGGATATACCCTTCGTGGCACCCCGCAAGGTGATATATTCAACAATAATTTAACAACAATAGGACAACGTCCTCTTCACTCTGGGATATACCCTTTGTGGCACCCCGCAAGGTGATATATTCAACAATAATTCAACAACAATAGGACAACGTCCTCTTCACTCCGAGATATACCCTTCGTGGCACCCCGCAAGGTGATATATTCAACAATAATGCATATCAATGCCATGTTATGCCGTGAATGCAACAATGCAATAATGTATATGCCCAACAACCTCGCAAGGATAGCTCACCCTCTCAATTAGGGTATATTTTAATTTGGCATTTCAATAATCATACATAATCATTTATAAAGCCCTTCAAGGCACATCATTCATATAATTGGCATCTCAATGGCCACAAACATCATTCATAACAATTCACACATGGATATCAAAGGGCATAGCAAACATCATAATATTAATCCACACATAGAATTATTCGAGGCATATTTATCATTCTATATATGGCAATCACACTTTTGCTCAACACATTCATTTAGTGGTTTTTAACCCATCATAATTGTCATCTCCGATTTATTCGATTATTAGCATACACCTTGCTATTCAATCATTCCCATGAAGGGTTCATAATCACTCGGAGGTACAATCTCATAACTCAACGTCAAACCCTTGACATTGTTCTCACTCACTTTATTCTTGGTGGTTAAGAATTCAGGTAATTGATGGAATTCCGAATGCAATAGGTCTTACAAGTTTTTTTATGGGAGAATCTATAAAATATGCGGGGGGGGGGGCGAATTTCTTCTTATATTTTATTTTTTATCATTTTTATATTAATCTTTTTAATAATTGGATATTCTTTATTTATTTACTAATCTTATTAACATTGAACTAGGTAAAAAAAAGGGATTTAATAATTGAAAAATAAGATTATTAAAGAATATTCTTTGAATACTAAGATTACGTATTGAATTTGGATTTTTGTTTCCATAATTCAAAAAGTTTTTGTGATTATTGCCGAAGAACTGAAATAAAAGATACGGTAAAGCGATGACAGTTATTGTATGGGGTCTTATGCATATTATGGGTATTAACAAATTTTCTCAATCTCTCAATCGTTATCCATCACCACCCAATTATATTATAGGCATATTTATATCCCTATACATTCCCTCAGGTATCGCACAAGATAAAGGGAAGAAGACCCAATACCATCAGAACCGAGAAAAGAAGGAAAAAATACTATCAGTGTTCACTCGCTCAAGCGAGGCCTACATTCGCTTGAGCGAGATAGCCCATCTCGCTTGAGCGTCTCAGCTCGCTCAGGCAAAATCGTTCCGGTAAGCATTCCCAAATATATTCGCTCGAGCGAGGCTCCTTTCAACCAGCCACTCGCTCGGGCGAGAATTGTCCAGTAAGGAATTCCATACTCACTCGCTTGAGCGAGGTATCCACTCGCTTAAGCGAAATCCGACCAGAGGTCGTCCTTCCCAACACTCGGTCTTGCACTCGGGAAAGTTATTCCAGAACCGATTCCTCTCATTCGGTCCTTCACTCGGCAATTTACATTAAAGCCGACTTATCACTCGGTCGGTCATTCACTCGGTAATTCACCCTCACACCGACTCAACACCTGATCGATCTTCACTCGGCGAATTATTTCAAAACCGACTCTTCTCTCGTGTGGTCTTTCACTCGGTAAATTAATTCCAAGACTGACCATCACTCACTCAGGTTTCCACTCGGCAAAATAATCCAGAACGAGTATTTTCTCACTCAGTTTTCTAGTCGGTAATTTATTCTAAAAACCGACTTCCTTTCTTTTTTACACGAGTGAGGTTATTCCAGAATACTTCTGGACAAACACACCATGTATCCCCAATCAGTGCCATCCCCACTCGAAATTACACACACGGAGGGACTCCACTTGGAACAAGTTACTTTGAACTCGGGAATTCCCACTCGGAACTCCACTACCCGGAATATCATACTCGGAAACCTCTTATTCGAAATTATATTCACTTCCTCACTCGGAAGGTCCTGTCTCGGACATAGTCCACTCGGAGTTTCACTCAGAAATTCACTACATCATGAAATTATTTTTCTAAGGTTCCCACTCGAGTGAAATTTCGTCCAGAATCTCACTTGCTCACCATTCACTCGTCACGCTCGGTCAAGGCACAACAATACCTGTCACTCGCTTGAGTGAGTACTGTCTAATCATTAGACTTCACACTCTCGCTCAAGCGACTCACCTACGCTTGAGCGAAAAGTGTCCAGTGTCAATTTCCTCTCTAGCTCGCTCAAGCGTGGCCATGCCCGCTTGAGCGAGATTCACCTAGTAACTCCCCTGATTGTATAACATGCATCTCGCTTGAGCGGAAGTCCCACTCGCCTGGGCGAGATTTATCCAGAGGCTATAATACTACCACAGGGGATCCTCACCTGAGCGAGATCTCATCTTGCTTGAGCGAGAATATCAGAATAAGCGCAAGAAACATGAGAAACTCACAACCAAACATACCAAAACTTATACCAGCCGAAATTCATCAAATCTAATATAGCATATACTTCATACTAGGCATTTAAAACCTGTCCCAGACCTTTATACTCATTAACATTCAACTCAATCTATCAATCATGTCAAATTAAAACTTGTCATCATCTTATACGAATATACATTTTCTTATTAATTCAACACATATTCTCGCACACCATTTCAATAATCATAAACTTGCTATTTTATAACACCCCTGATTTTCTGTACTCGAATCCCGATATGATCGTCATAAATAATAAAAATATGAATAAATTTTTCACGTTTGAAAACATTTCCAAGACACCACCATGATCACATCAAGACCCAAATCACAGAAAACCAAAGAGTGAGATTAAGTAACCTATAATTGGATCGATAAATAGTTTGCCCATTCGGTATACAAAAATAACAGAGTTTACAGCGGAAGAAGAATATGTATACCGGGCACACGCCTAGTCCCATATATGAAGATATGAGAAAAGGCTCGGCAAGAATGCAATGGCGTATCATAAGCCTAATATACAACCATCATCATTTTACATAATCACATAAGCATACAATGCCTAAGATATAAGTATATACTTATCTATATGGTCATGCGTCATACATCTCCAATATTTATATTTATAATAGACCATAACCAGCCCAACTTTAAATTCATATGTCTCAACTATTAGTATATCCTCCAAGTGTATACATATTCACAATTCGTCCATCAATATCAATAATTACAACATCATACTATTCGTCATATACATAACACGTTAAATTACAATGTTGCCGGCCAAGGCATTCCTCTACAACTATTTACCTTCCCAAAAGCTTTACTTTAAAAACGTCCTCTTCCCATGGCATTCCTGCATCAATACTAAAAAGTAGACTACATGGGAGAGTGAGTTATATGTAACATCCCGATTTTTTTTAATTTAATTACTGATTGAGACTAAGCCATTAATTAAGGGATTAACTGCAGAATTGAGATTAATGAATAATTTAACTGATTGCTGATTGGTTAGAAAATAATTGAATAAATAATGATAATAATAATAATAGTGCCAGGCGAAAGGACGCATGTGTCCCTAGGAGTATAAGACAACCTCAGCTCTCTCTTCCCTCCATTAATTCACGCTGGTCAGCTTCTCTGTGCGTGAGTCTGGTCCCCTCCTCCCCTGTTTTCTCTTCTTCCCTCTCAATCACGTTGAACAGTGAGAAAGTCAAGAGCTCCTGGACGAACATCAACGCGGCTCTGTTCTACTCCCTGTCCTCTTCTTCCCCCCATTGCCTTCTTCCTCTCCTTCTTCTTTTACCTAGAGCTGTTAGTATTCCAGTTGGAAGGCTGTGCTGGAAGTGCCTTGGAGCTGTGGGGAGACGAACCCGTTGAAGGAAAGAAGCAACTCTGGCCCAGGATCAACACTGAGCTCGAAGGCTGTTAGAGGAGGAGTAACAGAGGGACAATCGGTGAGCATTGCAACTTGAGGAGTCTCTGAACCCCGACAGCAGGTAGGGGGCGCTTTGCATGTCAAGTGTATGGTTTATGACCGGGTCCCGGGTGCTTGCTTTAATGTGATATGTGGTGTGAAATGTGTAGATCGATGTGTGGTGATTGACTGATTGTGCATGCAACTCCCAAACTGGGGTATCTGTGAAAGGTTGAGGGTTGTGTGACTTCGTCTTTGAGTGCCTATTAATATTTCTGTGATGCATGTTGTTGAAACCTGAGTTTGCTGAGTGAATGTGTGTGTGCATTACCATTATCCCCGAATGCATGAGATGTGAATTGATACGTGATTTCCATTTTGAATGTTGTATGGAAAAGTATGCTGACTCTGTTAAAAATGTTGAGTGGATGCGCTGTAATGTGGTTACCTATGCTTGCTGTTGTAAGTTATTATGATAGATGCATGTGTTGTTGTAATGGAATGTGGGATTCTGAATGAATCTGAATGTTGTGTGGGGGATCGGTTGTGATCCATTGATGGCTGTGCGAGACACGTCTGGTAAGCTTGGATGTTGTGGTGGAATTGCATGAGATTGCATATGTGGGATGATTCCCAGATTCCGGACCAGTTCCATGAGGACCCGTGGTAGCCGATGGAGCTAGAGCTGGGTCTCGAGACGTCACGGGGTGACCGGTGCCACACGGAAAGGGCTAGTGGACGGGGGGTCGGACAGGTATCTAGAGTCGTATAAAACGAGTTCCAGTCAGATTCCTGGTAAATCCATGAGGACCCGTGGTAGCCGATGGAGCTAGAGCTGGGTCTCGAGACGTCACGGGGTGACCGGTGTCACACGGAAAGGGCTAGTGGATGAGGGACCGGGAAGGAATCTGCACTGAACTCACTGTTTAAGTTGGATCCGCATGCATGAGTCTATGAGCATTGTTAGTGAGATTATTGTGAATTGCATGGATTAAATGAATTGAATGAACTCCGACTAGATGATGTCGTATGAGTGGATTCCGACTAAATGAATAGACAGGTATTGATACTGTTGCTGAGTGCAGTGTGATGCTATGATTGAGAATATATGTTATTATGCGAATTTCGATTGAACGATGTGGTCTGGCTCTTATATCAATTGGCAGTATATATATATATATATCGTTATGGATTGAACCCGGTAAATTATATAATTGAGAATTGAGGTAAAGTCCGAGTCAATAGCTGTCACCTTATATATAAAAGCTCACCCCTACACCATTTTTCAGTGTGTACAGGTTGGACTCTGAAGTGATGATAAGGTCTCAGGTCCGAGTGAGGTGCACTCCGACCGTTGAGTGCTTATTTTGTATTTGTCATGTTTCGTCGATTGTAGCCTTGGCCGGCTCATAATAACAGTGTGGTGTTACATTATACATTTCAAATGACGATATGAATACAATTGAAATTATATGCATGTGCATATCAACATCATGTATGCTTTGCTAAACACATCAACAATCATCATTGATTATTAATTCAATAATATATATATTCATTTCATACTTATTCATCAAATCATAGCAAAGCAAGCTTATACACATTTGTCACACCGCCACAATAGGCCAACACATGTCTATCACATCGCCACCATGGGCCAACACATCAATATAGACCATTCTGGTCTTTCATCAAAGCCACCATGGGCTAACATCATCATTATCAATCATAAACAAATACGCCCTTCATTACATTGGGCCATAACATACATATCGTCATATTTAACATCATTTCGTATATTCATGTCAATTATTACTTTTATGTGGTCTTTCGGTATATTAATTACCCATCTCAATTATCATCATACCACCATCTCAATCATCATCAATCATCATCATATTCTGGCATATCTCCATGCTATATGCAAATGCTCTTATGGCTAATGCATATGCACAATGGAATAGACAACAAATACGGATCCGACTGTGGGAATAAACACCAAGTTGTGGGTCAAACATAGGTGTGCTACTATGCCCCTACTGCAGTAGTAAAATGTGTACACATATCTCAAAGCATGCATGCATCTCAACAACATCTTTTACTGGTACCAAACCGCTATCGCCCATCTGTAGCACTAGTCACCCCGTGACTTGCGGATCAACAACATCGCCTCACTTGCCAAAAGTGCTACGAGCCCCTCCCGAACACACATCGAGAGAGCCGTATCCCGTCGGACACCAAGGTAACTCACTCACCATAGAGCCGCCCGCCCACTGGGCCTGCCACATAGGGTGCCTCATCACCAAACTATGGACAGCTTCGTGACTCACACACCGAGTCACAGGGGAAAACAACAATACGCTCGTGCATTGAGCCGCCCTCCCACTGGGCCCGCCTAGTGGAACCCCCTAATATTCCACATAGATAGTGATCGATATGCCATGGATGCAATGCAATGTAAATCAAATGCATTCTCACTCTGTGCATCCTAAATGCCACTCATGAAACATCATCATCATAATCACCAACACCACCATACACCTTAGTGGATTTCACCATTGTTGGTTTCTTAGTCATTATTTTCAAGTTTTAATGTGGCATTTCCATCTCAACATATTTCACATATATTTCACATCATACACGCAAGTCAATACTTGCAATCAGCCACTATGGCATTTCAATATCATATAATATTTATCAATATTATCACACTTTCATTTAGTGGATTTTCATCTCATTATTCATTACCATTGTCTCATGCTTACATATATATGTATATATATATATATATATATTTGTGTGGCATTCACCACATTTTCAATTTCATCTTTCACACCACACATACAAGACCATGCTTGTATCACACACAATGGCACACAACAATTCATCAATATAAATATACACCTCTTTGTGCAAGAGAGTGCTCAACCTCATCTTCTATCATATTTTAATGTCAATTATTTATCCCTTCATAAATTTCAAGTTCGTTCTAGGGTATATCTCACACCCTACCATCACAATCTCATTATCATCCTCTCATAATTCTATTCTAGGTGGCAAATACATTATAATTCATTATTTTAATTCAGGTGGTAAATACATAATTAATTAATTCCCATGCATCAATCAACCTTAATCACCACCATGTTTTATCATCATCACGTTATTTCTTATACATCCCCATATCCGTCTCATGTTTACCTCATAATGCCAAGAAGGAGGGTCTAATATAAGCCTACCACCATAAATAAACAGAACAATTCGATTCTGGGGAAAACTCGCTCGAGCGAGATTCACATCCGCTTGAGCGAGACAGGTCAGGTTCGCTTGGGCGACCCCCTTCGCGTAGGCGAAATACATCCAGTGGTGTTTCCACGCTCACTCGCTCGGACGAAGCACCACCACCTCGGTCACTCGCTCAAGCGAGAATTCTCCAGTAACCAATTCCTTTAACACCTGCTTGAGCGAAGCACCAGCTCGCTTAAGCGAAATCCGACCAGAGGTCGTCCTTACCAACACTCGGTTTTCACTCTGCAATTCATTCATAACTGACTCATCTCACTCGGTTGTCCACTCGGTAAAATCAATCAAAACCGACTCCCAACATTCAGGTTTCCACTCGGCATAATTTCCCTAAAACCGACTCAAAGCACTCAGGTTTTCCACTCAGCAAGATAATCCTGACCGACCCATCATTCACTCAGTCCTCCACTCGGCAAGATCAGTCAAGACCGAGTCCTCTCTCACTCAGTCTTCCACTCGATAAATTCATTCCAAATCCGAGTCATCAATCAGTCTTTCACTAGGCAGTTTATTCCAAACCAACTCCCCTTCTATTACACACGGGTGAAGTTGTTCCAGAGTACTTCTGGACAAACTCACACCGTATACCCCCATAGGTGCCATCCCACTTGGAATTGCACACTCGGAGTCCACCATCAAGTTCCATTCGGAATTACTCTGACCTCTCATCACTCGAAGGAATTCACTAAGCTGTCTCACTCGGACCTATTTAAATCTTGTCCACTCAGAATATATAACTTTATTCACTCAGAAGTGGACTCCTAGAATACCTCAATCAGAACCATCACAATCACTTTCCCCTCGGGAGAGGTTCATTCGGGATTCTCCACTCGGGAATAATTAGACCTATCATTACTCAGG
This sequence comes from Clitoria ternatea, assembly GCA_037962975.1. Lineage (NCBI taxonomy): Eukaryota > Viridiplantae > Streptophyta > Magnoliopsida > Fabales > Fabaceae > Clitoria > Clitoria ternatea. The sequence continues at coordinate 186,499,514 of CM075671.1, forward strand.
GAATTCTCTCACTAAGATCCCACTCGAAATAGGTTTATTAAAATGGATTTCTCTCAGAATACATTTTTCTCGGAGTCCATGTAAGCATTCACTACTCGGAAACAGGCCTAATGGCTATAGCCTCACTCGGAACGGCTCACAACAATATTCCACTCGGGAGGTCCCGTCTTGGACCTAGCTCGCTCGGGATTTCACTCGAAAATTCACCACCTCATGAAATTATTAAGACTCCAGCTCGGACAGAATTCGTCTAGTACCTCACCCATTCACCACTCACTCGTCTCGCTTGAGCGGAAGGCTAGCTCGCTTGGGCGAGATTAGTCCAAAAACTAATTCTCTGAAGCAGGGGACTCTCGCTTGGGTGAGAACCTATCTCGCTTGAGCGAGACAACCAGGACATATGAAGAATCAGCAATTCTTACAACTTAACTCATGAATTCTTACTCTAGGCCAACTGATTCACGACCATTACATCATACACAGCACATAAGGCATATAACTCTCTCTACCCATTTACACTTAGAAATTCCTCATTCCAACTTATCAATTATTCTTACTTATTTAATCTTACGAGAGGAAGATTTTAACTACACTCCACATTACTCCCTCATTCATCTTTCCACATAACCACTTCAAAACAATTCTTTACAATTCGTGTGGTTCATTCATTCATAGTTTATCACCCTCATTTAGTTCATGTCCAACCAAGGGACCATCAGGCACTTATTGTCAATATTATATAAATACATACATTTTCATAACAATCAACATAAGCCAAGCCATCAATCATCACTTCATCAAATCAGTCATATAAGACATTTATGGCAAGGCATTGCATGAGTTCAACATATACATAATTAACAATGAATTCACTCATGCAGTTTGAAATGCAAACTCCTCTCCTACCTCGAGAGAAGAACCGCCATGCGATTACATCGATCATTCCGCATCATCGTCCGGAATGCAACCCTATCCACAATTACGCATACACATGTAATCAATAAATCATCATAAGACATCACATCTCTTAACTTATGATCAAGTCCTAGACTTGTCTATACCCCAAATTCATATGCCCATATTAGGCTTCAGGAATCCTTTCCCCAAGGCAAAGATCTTCTAAGTCTCAAAGGGTTAACTATACCCATCACTCATCAAGATCATCAAGCGGGTCAAAACCCCTAAATTATTAATACTTAGGATTTCTTCTCCAACATCACCCAACAACCATCAACAATCTCTATCAATCTTCAATCCATTTTATTTTATCATATTGACCTCACCAACCTCTAAATCTCAAATAATCATAAAGCCCTAACTCAAGGGTTTCTCTTCCAAACATTCAAGCCTAGGATTTCCATTTCCACCCACATGCAAGGTTTCTAACATTTACAACTTCACTCAACAACCCAAAACCATAAATAAAACAAGGTGGAGGTAAGAAATCTTTACCTCAAGCTTAAGCTCCACCAAAATGAAAATAAGAGTGAAGAAGAGAAAGGAGATGATCCCACAAGCTCCCAAGCTCCATAAATGCTTCACAAATCCAAGCTTAGCTTTTGTTTTTGGCAAGAGAAAGAAAAAGAATGGAGGTGGGTGGTTTTTAGGATGAAGAGAAGATGAAGAAGAAAAGAAATGAAGAGTGAATGGAGGGAGAAAGCACCCCACGGTGATAAGGAGAAAGATAGAGAAAATTTTAGTGTAAATTGGGTATTACCCAATGGGCAAAAGAGTGCATCACGTTGCTTTTACCAATGGTTAATAATTCCTCATTATCCAACGGGTAAAAGAACCAAGTGATAAGGAGAAAGAGGCCACAGTGATAATGGGAGGAGAAAATGGATTTTTGGTTTTCTTTTAATTCCAATTGGTTCGTATTTTCCCCGGTTATTATCATACATCGAGTCCAATTAATTACTTCCTTGACACCAAAAATCATTTTAAATATACCATCTTAACCACGATAATTTTCTGAATATTCTAGACCCGTCAAACATCTAATTAAATCACGTGGGTCCCACATCACCAGTTAATTCTTTCGGTTCTGGTTAGTCTTAATTTACCGATAATTCACCTCTAATGTCTAACAACATCTCCCATAATTATTTGACCATAAACAATCAATTATCATCATCTAATAAATTTATTTTATTTAAAAATCTGGGATGTTACAATCCACCCCACCAACAAGAAACTTCGTCCTCGAAGTTTAACCTCGGCATATATCATAAGGCCACACTTTGGCCACACTTCGGCCACACACCAGTAGAGTTTAATGAGACCAAGAAATAATATTGGACTTCCCAAAGTCCACAGGATATGATCATCATCACTCCTTTATCCAAATATAAAACTTCATTTATACCAAAACCAGTCACCAATCCTCAATTCTCAAGTTTGTTCGACTCAACTCTTACATCTTATCCAGTACTACCGGATAGGTTTAATACATTTACCATAAGCAGTTATAACACTACACTTGCCCGGTCTATGTGTTGCTGCATCTGACCTACAGGAAGGCATCCCAATCCCGTAGTGGTTACCACAAACACATGAGATCGGCGCATAAGTGCACGTTGCCACGATGCCTATGGCATGTAGAGACATATTAGGATAAGTACCTTCATGTCATATCGCTCACATTATTCATGTCAATTCAAATAATATTCCTTCACACGCGAGACTTCCTAAGAAGTCACACAAGCCCACAAGTAATATACTCACATCATATTATTATTTAACCATAATCCGGCGTAAATCATGCCATGCAATTCACCAATTATCATCCATCATAACCATATATGGATACATCAACCATAGATTTCTAATCATCATAGGGTAATCACCCCACCATTGGACTTCACCCATCTCGAAGTCATAGTAAAATAACTTAGAATTCATTTGTCTAATCCGAACATTGTTAGTTATAATTCGATTTAAGCCTAAACAAATCACCAAATTCACATAAAAATCTCCCACACTAGTGGGTTTCCTCATTTATCATAGCCAGTCATGCCCCAAATTCAACGTCATTATTCACCAAATACATAGGGTTTTTACGTTTTTATTTTTAATCCAATCATATATCGGCTCTAGTTTCAACAATTCATTTCATAATTCATTTCACTATGGCTCAATCATTCACAAGATTTGATCTCTCATGAGGCTCAAAAGTTCAAGGGTCACGTAGTACCCATTGTGGAATACTTCCACCACAAATAAATTCATTTAACATAGCTCATAGAAGCATCATAGAGCCTAGACCACCAGAGGGTCAAATCTGACAAGGTTCGATCTTTCAAGATCATATTGAGTTATCCGGGGTTACCACACTTAGTGGGTCACAACTAGGTCAATCATCCACCCGGTGCATAAACATGAAACCGAGTCCAACCCCAATCGGTACATACACAATTTCAATATTCAATCATCTTAATTTTATGAATAACCACACTAGGGAATTTCATCACCATCATTCACACAATTTAATTTTAACACATGAATCTTTCACATCTAACATCTCCTATCCGTGATTCACATACGACATAGGTTCATCATTAAATCAATTCATATTTAATATATCATATCCATGATCACACATGGTTCAATTTCATCATCATTTAAAGTCATACTCAAATATCAATATTCAAATGCATAATATCAATGTATTCGTCATTCGAAGGAAATAGTGTAAGGAACTTGACCGGACTTACACAAACAACCACATCAATTACATTGAGGAATTCATCCATAAATATATTCAATCTCATGATTCATCAAGTTTTCCAATTGAGCAACTGTGCTCTACAAGTATATCATACGACCTCAATGAAAAGGCATACTCCTATAACATCAATCATAACATGGACAATCATTCACAAAGAATCCTCGATATGAATTAATCACAACTCAACTTTAATGATTCACAATAATCCTCAATAAACAATAATGCCCTTATAATCAATTCACAATTCCTAGACACTTAGTCCTTCATATGTCCATGTAGGGCAATCAAACATAATATCATCCTCAAATCCATATAGGGCATTCAATACCTTAACAAGTCATCATCCTCTACATAGTTATCACTCTTAAATCTATGTAGAACAACCATATTCCAATAATCACCAAAGTGTTCCAATATTGAGCAATCGTGCTCCAACCATCCATAACATCTACTTTAATACCAAGCAACCATGCATTGATAATGATCAAGAACTCCAATTCATAGCAAAATACGCTTTGATACCAGATTATAACACCCCTGATTTTTTGTACTCGAATCCTGATGTGATCGTCATAATTAATAAAAATACGAATAAATTTTTCACATTTGAAAACATTTCCAAGACACCACCATGATCACATCAAGACCCAAATCACAGAAAACCAAAGAGTGAGATTAAGTAACCTATAACTAGATCGATAAATAGTTTGCCCATTCGGTATACAAAAATAACAGAGTTTACAGCAGAAGAAGAATGTGTATACCGGGCACACGCCTAGTCCCATATATGAAGATATGAGAAAAGGCTCGGCAAGAATGCAATTGCATATCATAAGCCTAATATACAACCATCATCATTTTACATAATCACATAAGCATACAATGCCTAAGATATAAGTATATACTTATCTATATGGTCATGCGTCATACATCTCCAATATTTATATTTATAATAGACCATAACCAGCCCAACTTTAAATTCATATGTCTCCACTATTAGTATATCCTCCAAGTGTATACATATTCACAATTCACCCGTCAATATCAATAATTACAATATCATACTATTCATCATATACATAACACATTAAATTATAATGCTGCCGGCCAAGGCATTCCTCTATAACTATTTACCTTCCCAAAAGCTTTACTTTAAGAACATCCTCTTCCCATGGCATTCCTGCATCAATACTAAAAAGTAGACCACATGGGAGAGTGAGTTATACATTTCAAATGATGATATGAATATAATTGAAATTATGTGCATATGCATATCAACATCATGTATGCTTTGCTAAACACATCAACAATCATCATAGATTATTAATTCAACAATATATATATTCATTTCATACTTATTCATCAAATCATAGCAAAGCAAGCATATACACATTTGTCACACCGCTACAATGGGCCAACACATGTCTATCACATCGCCATAATGGGCCAACACATCAATATAAACCATTCTGGTCTTTCATCAAAGCCACCATGGGCTAACATCATCATTATCAATCATAAACAAATACGCCCTTCATTACATTGGGCCATAACATACATATCGTCATATTTAACATCATTTCGTATATTCATGTCATTTATTACTTTTATGTGGTCTTTCGGTATATTAATTACCCATCTCAATTATCATCATACCACCATCTCAATCATCATCAATCATCATCATATTCTGGCATATCTCCATGCTATATGCAAATGCTCTTATGGCTAATGCATATGTACAATGGAATAGACAACAAATGCGGATCCGACTGTGGAATAAACACCAAGTTGTGGGTCAAGCATAGGTGTGCTACTATGCCCCTACTGCAGTAGTAAAATATGTACATATATCTCAAAGCATGCATGCATCTCAACAACATCTTTTACTAGTACCAAACCACTATCGCCCATCTGTAGCACTAGTCACCCCGTGACTTGTGAATCAACAACATGGCCTCACTTGCCAAAAGTGCTACGGGCCTCTCCCGAACACACATCGAGAAAGCCCTATCCCGTCGGACACCGAGGTAACTCACTCACCATAGATCCGCTCGCCCACTAGGCCTGCCACATAGGGTGCCTCATCACCAAACTATGGACAGCTTCGTGACTCACACACCGAGTCACAGGGGAAAACAACAATACGCTCATGCACTGAGCCGCCCTCCCACTGGGCCCGCCTAGTGGAACCCCCTAATATTTTATATAGATAGCGATCGATATGCCATGGATGCAATGCAATGTAAATCAAATGCATTCTCACTCTGTGCATCCTAAATGCCACTCATCAAACATCATCATCATAATCACCAACACCACTATACACCTTAGTGGATTTCACCATTGTTGGTTTCTTAGTCATTATTTTCAAGTTTTAATGTGACATTTCCATCTCAACATATTTCACATATATTTCACATCATACACGCAAGTCAATACTTGCAATCAGCCACTACGGCATTTCAATATCACATAATATTCATCAATATTATCACACTTTCATTTAGTGGATTTTCATCTCATTATTTATTACCATTGTCTCATGCTTACTGACATGAATATTTTTTTACAGTCGTTATTCCGTCAAATTAGTACATTAAAATTAATTAATGTAGTACTAGGGTGTCAACCTAGGTCGTTCTCTCAAGGATCAACACAAAAATTTAGGAAAAATCAAGTCTTAAACTAATTTTTAACAATTAAAAATAAAAACTAAACAATTAAAAATTTTTACAAACATAAGTTCACTAACATACAATTGGGGGGGTTTGATTGATTTTTGTTATCACAATTAAAATTAAAACAAGGTAAATAAAGGATTTAAAACAATAAATAACAAGCGATTGATTTTCTTGGAGTATTGTAAATAAATTTATCCTTGATTCACTAAAAATAATTTGTATACTTATTAATGTTAATTTCTTAGCTCAATTTGAATTGATCAACTAAGCGTCTTTTTCAATTCACAATTCCTTTACTTTCATTTAAAAATGAATATTTTAATCAAGCATCCTAATTAAGCAAAAAGAGTCAAGATCTTAAAATCTAGGAATTATTGAGCATACATAAGAACATCGCTTATATACATAATCTATTCTCAAATTATGGAATTAAGCAAACCATAATTATTAAAAGTGATTATGAAAATATTCATTAAGCATGCATATTTCCTTAATCCATTCTAATTTGAAATCTTATTTTACTCCATTTGAATAATTAAACCGATTAAGCATACAAATTCAATTAAACAAAATGGAATTAAATAAGTAGAGAATGATTATGAAGAAATAACAATAATAAAAGCATACTATATTAAAATTAATGACCTCAAAATTACATTACAACATTCTCCAAGAAAATCAATCTAAGGGTTTTAGCCCTCCATAATTACAACTACAAACAAAGAAACTAACCCGGAAATGAAGAACTTGCTGGAAGAATTCCAACAGAGAAGAGAAGAGGAACGTATGAATGAGGGAGGAAGAATTATGTGAATGAAGAATGGTGTGTCTGAAGCCTTCCTCTTGTGCCTATTTATAGGAATTAGAAAGCAAGCTTTTTCCATAATTAATTCATAATGGGAGATGCACTCTTGAATTTACAATTCCATGGTGCTCCATGATCAGCTTGAGTGCTCCATGATCAGCTTAGTGCCTTGCCCACCTTCCAGAAGCTTTGAAAACGTGTTTCTGGGCCAATAATACACGTATGAATCGATTCAAGAGTGATATGAATCGATTCAGGCTTCCCAAAATGCAATCCTGGGCTAAAATTACTCGTATGAATCGATTCATCTAGGAAAAGAATCGATTCAATCACTTTAAAACTCAAATGAATCGATTCAAAGCCAATTTTTTTCATGATTCAGACGTATGAATCGATTCAAACCAGAATGAATCGATTCATGGCTCAAAATTTCACTTCCTGGTACATTAAATCTGTGTGAATCGATTCAGGAGGGGGATGAATCGATTCATCCCCCTGATTCTCCATAATTTGTATACGTTTTCACCCTTTTTGAGATCTTTTTGCATATACCTTGATTCCTTTGATCCTTAGGCACTTTGATCTTCATTTTGGATTGGAATTCTTGAGTTCTTTGATCTATTTTCTTTTGGCACAAATTAACAATCAAATATTACATAAAGATCAAATGATAAAAATGTGTTAAAATGCAATATATTACACACTAAGTGATGGCAAATTATACACATTTAAAATGGAGAATTAGAGATAAATCATGCATCATCAAATACTCCCACACTTATTCTTTTGCACTCCCGGGCAAAATCAAAATAAAAACAAGTTTCACAATTTATTGAAAACATTAAGTTGAAAACAACAACACACAGAACTGGCATGCTTGTCATAAAATCTTAGAAATATACAAAGAAACAAGAGTTATTCAACATGCAAGATGCAGAGCATCAAGATATATATAAAAATCATTCAAACACTTAGGCATGTGGAAATTAAATTAAACTGAAAAGGAGATCATAAGTGATAGAACCTCACAAGACATACTCTCAACTCTCAAGTGTTTAAGGTTTGTGTATACTCTCAAAACAATTCCTGAAAAACAAACAGTCTAAAAATTTGGCAAGTTTCTTAATTCTTCAATCAACACAAATGAATGTATAGATCAACAGGGCTTTCACAGGGTTGCAATGTGGCCAAGGTTAAAATGGATGAAATATATTTATACCAGAAAGAATAATGAAGCAATTAATTTTATTGGCAAACAGTGAGGGTAAAACATTTATTGCATGGTATTTGGTAAATATTTTTTTTTTATGAGATTGCATAACACTTGGATCAAGAGTTGCAATTCCTTTTTGCACACCCCCACACTTATTTGAATGCCTGTTTTGACTTGATTCCAAAGCTTCAATATATTTCTTAAGGTAGGTATATTTTTGGTTCTTCATCCATGGCTTATTTGAGCTGCAACAAGGAAGCAGTTAAATAGGCTCAAAATGGCTAGTAAGAGATAATTTATTCATGGTAGGCTTATCTGGCTTAGTGGCTCAATTGAACAAAATGCCTGTATCAAAATACATTCATATGAGTTTCAAGTATCATCAAGAAACAAGACAAAAATTAAGATGTAAGCTTTCAGGAATCAATCACACATGAAAGGATTAAGATGGTTTAAAGTGATCCATCAAATTTAAGGCTCAAAAATCTCACAAGGTATAATTCCATCATATATGATCATTTCTCAATTATCATGTCATTCTCAACATACCAAAAATGTTTAAGTTCAAATTATAACATATCATTAATCTCATATCAGACATGAAAGAATTTACTTGTTACTCATGCATATCTTAAAATTCCAATAAAACATGCCTTTTTAAAACAAAAACACACACAAAATCTTTTTTTTTTTTTAAATTAAACAAAGTCACATAAAACACAAAATCAAAGTCACACAAAATTTAATCACACAACACACAATAACACACGAATCCCACCCCCACACTTAAATCATACATTGTCCTCAATGTAAGACAGAGCATACAAAATAGACAATATAATGAAAAAGTAAAGAGATGGGTAAGAAAAACTCCCTCAAGGTGGATTAAACTCAAATACCACATCCTTTTGAAGCAGATTGGATAGTGGTCTAGCCTTCTTGTGCCTTTCCAAATTTTGCTGCAATTTTTCTTCTTGATTTTCATCAAGAGAAGTAAAGATTATTACCGGAAGCTCCTCATCATTTCCCAAGTATGAATACTTGAGATTTTCAAGTAAGAAATTTAGCTCCAGATTAGGTGCCTGCAAAGTAGATGGAACTAACAAAGCAGATTTGGATTCTTGCACCTCAAAAATTTTGTTAGAGTCTTCTTGAAAATTTGCATTTAGAACAGGTATTTCTATAGACTCTAAATCAGCAGTTATGTATTTGTCAATTTCAGCACAAATATGACAATTCTCAGAATTATTGCATGCAAAACAACTATATGAATCATCTATGCATTCCAAATCAACATCAGAAAAATGTTCAAAAACTAACTCATCAATAATGTCAATTTGGAAAACAGAATGATTTTCAGAAGGGTGTTTCATGGCATCTAGAATGTTAAATCTTACCTTAGTGTCACCAAATTCCATGGAAAGGGTTCCAGCATGGACATCAATTATAGTTTTGGCTGTTTTCAAAAATGGTCTTCCCAAAATGATAGGAACAGGAATTTGAGGCATACCTTCTTCCATATCAAGTACGAAAAAGTCAGCAGGGAAAACAAGCTGTTTTACCTGAACCAAAACATCCTCTATAACTCCAGCAGGGTAAGCAGTGCTCCTATTGGCTAGCTGAATTACTACACCAGTAGGTTGTAAATTTCCAAGAGACAAAGTTTTAAAAACAGACATAGGCATAACATTTATTGAAGCTCCTAAATCTAACATACAATTTTCAAATTTTTTATTGCCTATGATACAGGGTATAGAAAACGTACCTAGATCCTTGCATTTCTCAGGAATATTTGAAACTTCTTTACTGAGCAGTGCAGATACATTCCTTCCCATACTTATCCTTTCATTACCTTTGAGTCTCCTTTTGTGAGTACATAGTTCCTTCAGAAACTTAGCATACTTGGGGACTTGTTTGATTGCATCAAGAAGAGGTATATTTATTTCTACTTTCCTGAAAGTATCCAAAATTTCTTTGTCTACTTCTTCCATCTTCTTGCTTGGAATTGCTTTTGGTGGGAAAGGAAGAGGGATATGAGGTGGGATTTGGGATGGTTGCATCTCAGATTTGCTTGTGCTTGAAGAGGGCACATCATTCTCAACTGTTGTGGGCACATCTGTTTGTTTTTCAGGTTCCTTGGGTATGGGTACTTCAAGGTTCTTACCTGATCTTAACTGAATTGCACTCACATTTCTTGGATTTGCAGCTGGTTGAGATGGTAATTTGTCAGAGTTTTGAAATTGTAATTGGTTCAATGATGAAGCCAATTGCCCAATTTGGTTGCTTAAACTCTGGATGGTAGCATCATTCCTCTGTTGATATTCCAAGTTCTGTGCAGCCATTTGTTTCACCAGATCCTCCAAAGAAGGGCCACTTGTGGGTGGTTGAGGTGTAGGTCTTTGGAAGGTTGGTGCATTGTTTTGAAATGGAGGTTGGGGATTTTGTTGTTGGTTCCCTCATCTCAAGTTTGGATGGTTCTTCCAACCTGGATTGTATCTATTGGTGGAAAGGTCATGGTTTTGTGGTGGTGGAGGTCTATCATGGTAGATGTTACTTGCATAGGCTTGGGGACTATTATTATCCTTTTCTTGTAGAGAAGGACAACAATCAGTGGGGTGCTCTTGTGAAGAGCAGATGCCACATACTTTAGCAGTCATGGATTTTTTATTTACTGCCAATTGTGTGACTAGAGTGGTGAGAGCATCAAGTTTGCTCTCCAATTTAATTCCAGATGAACTAGAATTGGAATCAAACATGGGTTTGAAAGAATCATTTCTCACACCAAATTGTTGAGAGTTGGATGCCATCTTTTCAATCAGATTTCTTGCTTCAGCAGCAGTCATATCTCCTAAAGCTCCTCCACTCGCTGCATCAATCATGTTGCGATCAACGTGGTGTAAACCTTCATAGAAGTACTGAAGAAGAAGTTGTTCAGAAATTTGGTGGTGAGGGCAACTTGCACAAAGTTTCTTAAATCTCTCCCAATATTCATAAAGACTTTCTCCAGAGAGTTGCCTAATGCCAGATATGTCTTTACGGATTGCGGTTGTTCTAGAGGCAGGAAAGAATTTTTCCAAGAACATTTTCTTTAAGTCATTCCAACTTGTGATTGATCTTGGAGCAAGATAGTACAACCAATCCTTAGCAACACCCTCTAAAGAATGAGGAAACGCTTTAAGATAGACATGGTCTTCTTGAACGTTTTGGGGTTTCATTGTGGAACACACAATGTGGAATTCTTTGAGGTGTTTGTGCGGATCTTCACCCGCAAGACCATGAAACTTAGGCAACAAGTGTATAAGTCCAATCTTAAGAATAAAAGGGATATCCTCATCAGGATATTGAATACACAAACTTTCGTAAGTGAATTCAGGAGCAGCTAGTTCTCTAAGAGTTCTTTCACGAGGTTCAGCCATATCAGAAAAACTAGCAGTAGTACTTTCAACAGATTCAGAAAAAAATACTATCACTATCAATATCAACAAAGTTATTATTAAATCTAGCTTCTCTAATTAACCTATAAAAAGTTCTTTCAATTTCAGGATCAAATGAATATAAATGCTCAAAAGTTCTTCTAGTCATACATAGCATACAACAAGATATTTGATCATGATGAGCAATAAATCATAAGAATCCTAAATCATGCAAAAGAAATAAAATAAACAAACAAACAAACAAAGAAAAAAAAATTTTTAAATTAAATTATTTTTTTTTTTCAATTAAAAAAAAATTAATTTAAAACAAGTGTTTTTCCTAAAGATCGTTGATCCCCGGCTGCGGCGCCAAAATTTGACGTTGCTATTTTTGCAGTCGTTATTCCGTCAAATTAGTACATTAAAATTAATTAATGTAGTACTAGGGTGTCAACCTAGGTCGTTCTCTCAAGGATCAACACAAAAATTTAGGAAAAATCAAGTCTTAAATTAATTTTTAACAATTAAAAATAAAAACTAAACAACTAAAAATTTTTACAAACATAAGTTCACTAACATACAATTGGGGGGGTTTGATTGATTTTTGTTATCACAATTAAAATTAAAACAAGGTAAATAAAGGATTTAAAACAATAAATAACAAGCGATTGATTTTCTTGGAGTATTGTAAATAAATTTATCCTTGGTTCACTAAAAATAATTTGTATACTTATTAATGTTAATTTCTTAGCTCAATTTGAATTGATCAACTAAGCGTCTTTTTCAATTCACAATTCCTTTACTTTCATTTAAAAATGAATATTTTAATCAAGCATCCTAATCAAGCAAAAGGAGTCAAGATCTTAAAATCTAGGAATTATTGAGCATACATAAGAACATCGCCTATATACATAATCTATTCTCAAATTATGGAATTAAGCAAACCATAATTATTAAAAGTGATTATGAAAATATTCATTAAGCATGCATATTTCCTTAATCCATTCTAATTTGAAATCTTATTTTACTCCATTTGAATAATTAAACCGATTAAGCATATAAATTCAATTAAACAAAATGGAATTAAATAAGTAGAGAATGATTATGAAGAAATAACAATAATAAAAGAATACTATATTAAAATTAATGACCTCAAAATTACATTACAACATTCTCCAAGAAAATCAATCTAAGGGTTTTAGCCCTCCATAATTACAACTACAAACAAAGAAACTAACCCGGAAATGAAGAACTTGCTGGAAGAATTCCAACAGAGAAGAGAAGAGGAACGTATGAATGAGGGAGGAAGAATTATGTGAATGAAGAATGGTGTGTCTGAAGCCTTCCTCTTGTGCCTATTTATAGGAATTAGAAAGCAAGCTTTTGCTATAATTAATTCATAATGGGAGATGCACTCTTGAATTTACAATTCCATGGTGCTCCATGATCAGCTTGAGTGCTCCATGATCAGCTTAGTGCCTTGCCCACCTTCCAGAAGCTTTGAAAACGTGTTTCTGGGCCAATAATACACGTATGAATCGATTCAAGAGTGATATGAATCGATTCAGGCTTCCCAAAATGCAATCCTGGGCTAAAATTACTCGTATGAATCGATTCATCTAGGAAAAGAATCGATTCAATCACTTTAAAACTCAAATGAATCGATTCAAAGCCAATTTTTTTCATGATTCAGACGTATGAATCGATTCAAACCAGAATGAATCGATTCATGGCTCAAAATTTCACTTCCTGGTACATTAAATCCGTGTGAATCGATTCAGGAGGGGGATGAATCGATTCATCCCCCTGATTCTCCATAATTTGCATACTTTTTCACCCTTTTTGAGATCTTTTTGCATATACCTTGATTCCTTTGATCCTTAGGCACTTTGATCTTCATTTTGGATTGGAATTCTTGAGTTCTTTGATCTATTTTCTTTTGGCACAAATTAACAATCAAATATTACATAAAGATCAAATGATAAAAATGTGTTAAAATGCAATATATTACACACTAAGTAACGGTAAATTATACACATTTAAAATGGAGAATTAGAGATAAATCATGCATCATCACTTACATATATATGTATATATATATACTTGTGTGGCATTCACCACATTTTCAATTTCATATTTCACACCACACATACAAGACCATGCTTGTATCACACACAATGGCACACAACAATTCATCAATATAAATATACACCTCTTTGTGCAAGAGAGTGCTCAACCTCATCATCTATCATATTTTAATGTCATTTATTTATCCCTTCATAAATTTCAAGTTCGTTCTAGGGTATATCTCATACCCTACCATCACAATCTCATTATCATCCTCTCATCATTCTAATCTAGGTGGCAAATACATCATAATTCATTATTTTAATTCAGGTGGTAAATACATAATTAATTAATTCCCATGCACCAATCAACCTTAATCACCACCATGTTTTATCATCATTGTAACATCCCGATTTCTAACTTAATTACCAATTGAAGTTAAGCTATTAATTAAAGGTTAATTACAGAATTAGGATTAATTGTTAATTAGAGTAATTGCTGATTTGGGTAGAAATAATTGAATAAATAATAATAATAGTGCCACACGAAAGGACGCATGTGTCCCTAGGAGTATAAGACAACTTCAGCTCTCTTTTTCTCCCATTATTCACACTGGCAGCTCTCCTTGTGCGTGTATATAGTCTCTCCTTCCTCCCTATTACCTTCTTCCTCTCCTTCTTCTTCTACCTGGAGCTGTGGTATTCCAGTTGGAAGGCTGTGCTAGAAGTGCCTTGGAGCTGTGGAGGAGACGGACCCGTTGGAGGAAAGGAGCAACTCTGGTCCAGAATCAACGCTGAGCTCGAGGGCTGTTGGAGGAGGAGTAACGAAAGGACGATCGGTCAGCCTTGCAACTCGAGAAGCCTCTGAACTCTAACAGCAGGTAGGGGGCGCTTTGCATGTCAAGTGTATGGCTTATGACCGGGTCCCGAATGCTTGTTTTAATATGATATGTTGTGAAATGTGTAGATCAATGCATGGTGATTTACTGATGGTGCATGCAGGTGGTGAGGGTTGTGTGACTTGGTTTACGACTGCCTGTTAATGCTTCTGTGATGCATGTTGTTAAAATCTGAGTTGTTGAGTGAATGTGTGTGTGTTCCCATTATCCCCTAATGCATGAAATGTGAATTGATGCGTGATTTCCAGTTTGAATACCGTGTGGAAAGGTATGCTGACTCTGTTAAAAATGTTGAGTGGATGTGCTGTAATGTGGTTCCCTATGCTTGCTGTTGTGAGTTATAATGATAGAGGCATGTGTTGTTGCAATGGAATGTGGGATTCCAAACGAATCTGATTGCTGTGTGGGGGATCGGTTGTGACCCATTGATGGCTGTGTGAGACGCGTCTGGTAAGCTTGGATGTTGTTATGGATTTACATGAGATTGCATATGTGGGATGATTCCCAGATTCCTGACCAGATCCATGAGGACGGGGGGTCGGAATGGCATCTAGAATCATGTAAGACGAGTTCCAGTCAGATTCCTGGTTAGATCTATGAGGACCCGTGGTAGTCGATGGAGCTAGAGCTGGGTCTCGAGACGTCACGGGGTGACCGGTGCCACACGGAAAGGGCTAGTGGACGAGGGACCGGGAAGGAATCTGCACTGAACTCACTGTTTAAGTCGGATCCGCATGCATGAGTCTATGAGCATTGTTAGTAAGATTATTGTGATTTGCATGGATTAAATGAATTGGGTGAATCCCGACTGAATGAACATACAGGTAATGATACTGTGGCCGAGTGCAGTGTGATGCTGTGTTTGAGAATACATGTGATTGTGAGAATTCAGATTGAATGATGTGGTCTGGCTCTTGTGTTACTTGACAGTATATGTATATGTATATTGCTATGAATTGAACCTGGTAAATCATATAATTGAGAATTGAGGTAAAGTCCGAGTCAATAGTTGTCACTTTATATGTAAAAGCTCACCCCTGCACCATTTTTCAGTATGAATGCAGGTTGGACTCTGAAGTGATGATAAGGTCCCAGGTCCGAGTGAGGGGTACTCCGACCGTGAGTGTTTATTTTGTATGTGTCATGTTTCGTCAGTTGTAGCCTTGGCCGGCTCGTAATAACAATGTGGTGTAATGAACAGGAATATATATATATATATATATATATATATATATATATACGTATAGGTAATTGAGTTATTGTGACCCGAGTGCATGTTTTTATATATATATATGTACCATGTTGGTAACAGGTGCTAAGGAATGAATGACGTTAAGGTAATGGGTATTCCGAGTGCATGATTATGTACGTACAATATGTTATATACGAGTGGTCGTGTTTTGGGTAGACCGAGGGATGTTGATGGTTAGAATACTGCTCAATTAATGATTTCCGAGTGGACGTAGTTGGGGAGTCAACTCCGAGTGGAACTGCGAATGGCTATGCATTCTTGTTCGAACGATGATGCCTCGATGAATTCCGAGTAAAATACCTTGGATGAACCGGTACTGTGTAAGATCTGATGAGAGGATTCCCGGGTGAAAATGAGGGCGGCCATTACCGAGCGAAAATGTAAGTAAAAACCGGGTGAGGAAGGGTTCGTACTTTCCGAGCGAATTCATAAATAAATCCCGAGTGAGGCGGAGTTGTGGCTCCCGAGTGAAAACCTCGAGTGATTCTTTTCTGAGAAAGGAGTTCGAATAGTGGGTTGGATCCTCAGTGTAAGGTAGTGGTAATCCGAGTGAAAGACGTAAAGTCCGGGTAAGGATTTATGTCCCGAGCGGTTGGGTCTCGATTAAGTCCGAGTGAGACTTAGCTACCTGACTTCCCAAGTGAAGTGCGAGTGTGAGGATCTGCCGAGTGAACCCTTGTCCATATCCGATTGAGAAATTACCTTGTGCCGGTGTTCGCCTCAGCGAGATAGACCTGGCTCCAGCGAGTGCGTGTTTGGAGAGGCCTTGTGTTGGACTCCACCCGAATGTCTTCCTCTCCGTTGTTGCATTATCCTGTCTTGCTCGGGCGGTGTGGGACCCCGTCTGAGCGAGTGGACGTTGTAGTGTACGTCACCCCGGGCGTTGTCGCGCTTTGCTGAACTAGGCGGAGTGGTTCAAGTTTCACCCCCTCCTTAGGTTGCCATACATATGTGTCTTCCTCATCCTTCCCTCACCTGTTCCCTTATGCTGAGCTCCCAGTAGTTCCCTCGAAGAAAGGTTTGTCCTGTGAGAGTGAGTGGACGCTGATGTGAGGTTTGCTTAAGGAGTTTTCATCCGTCGTGGCATCGTTCAGGCCGTGTTGGACATCGCCTGAGTGAGTGGACGTTGTGGTGTAATCCATCCAGGCGTTGTTGTGCCTTGCTGAACTGGATGGGTGGTGTAATCACCTCCTCCTTCCATGGTCGCATTATGATACTTCGCCCAGGCGGCGTCGGGCCTCGCTTGAGCGAGTCAGTGTTATCTTAGTTTTCGCCCAGGCGCTGCTGTGCCTCGCTGGACCGATCGGGTCGGCCCCAGCCTTGCTCCCTCCTCTGAGTGTTATTCGTGTGAATATTCTTTTATTTCCTTGCCTACCATCCCAATTGCAATCCGGTTGCCTTATGGTCTATTTGGCTTACTCAAATTTTGGAAAACTTTTCCCCGTATTGGTTCTTAATTATTTATTAAATTGGGGTGTTACAATCATCACGTTATTTCTCATACATCCCCATATCCGTCTCATGTTTACCTCATAATGCCAAGAAGGAGGGTCTAATATAAGCCTGCTACCATAAATAAACAGAACAATTCGATTCTGGGGAAAACTCGCTCGAGCGAGATTCACATCCGCTTGAGCGAGACAGGTCAGGTTCGCTTGGGCGACCCCCTTCGCGTAGGCAAAATACATCCGGTGGCGTTTCCACGCTCACTCGCTCGGGCGAAGCACCATCACACTCGGTCACTCGCTCAAGCGAGAATTCTCCAGTAACCAATTCCTTTAACACCCGCTTGAGCGAAGCACCAGCTCGCTTAAGCGAAATCCGACCAGAGGTCGTCCTTACCAACACTCGGTTTTCACTCTGCAATTCATTCAAAACCAACTCATCTCACTCGGTTGTCCACTCGGTAAAATCAATCAAAACCGACTCCCAACATTCAGGTTTCCACTCGGCATAATTTCCCTGAAACAGGCTCAAAGCACTCAGGTTTTCCACTCAGCAAGATAATCCTGACCGACCCATCATTCACTTAGTCCTCCACTCGGCAAGATCAGTCCAGACCGAGTCCTCTCTCACTCAGTCTTCCACTCGATAAATTCATTCCAAATCCGAGACATCAATCAGTCTTTCACTCGGCAGTTTATTCCAAACCAACTCCCCTTCTATTACACACAGGTGAAGTTGTTCCAGAGTACTTCTGGACAAACTCACACCGTATACCCCCATAGGTGCCATCCCACTCAAAATTGCACACTCGGAGTCCACCATCAAGTTCCATTCAGAATTACTCTGACCTCTCATCACTCGGAGGAATTCACTAAGCTGTCTCACTCGAACCTATTTAAATCTTGTCCACTCGGAATATATAACTTTATTCACTCGGAAGCGGACTCCTAGAATACCTCAATCAAAACCATCATAATCATTCTCCCCTCGGGAGAGATTCATTCGGGATTTTCCACTCAGGAATAATTAGACCAATCATTACTTGGGGAATTCTCTCACTAAGATCCCACTTGGAATAGGTTTATTAAAATGGATTTCTCTCAGAATACATTTCTCTCGGAGTCCATGTAAGCATTCACCACTCGGAAACAGGCCCAATGGCTATAGCCTCACTCGGAACAGCTCACAACAATATTCCACTCGAGAGGTCCCGTCTCGGACCTAGCTCACTCGGGATTTCACTTGGAAATTCACCACCTCATAAAATTATTAAGACTCCAGCTCGGACAGAATTCGTCCAGTACCTCACCCATTCACCACTCACTCATCTCGCTTGAGCGGAAGGCTAGCTTGCTTGGGCGAGATTGGTCCAGAAGCTAATTCTCTGAAGCAGGGGACTCTCGCTTGGGCGAGATCCTATCTCGCTTGAGCGAGACTATCAGGACATATGAAGAATCAACAATTCTTACAACTTAACTCATGAATTCTCACTCTAGGCCAACTGATTCACGACCATTACATCATACACAGCACATAAGGCATATAACTCTCTCTGCCCATTTACACTCAGAAATTCCTCATTCCAACTTATCAATTATTCTTACTTATTTAATCTTACGAGAGGAAGATTTTAACTACACTCCACATTACTCCCTCATTCATCTTTCCACATAACCACTTCAAAACAATTCTTTACAATTCGTGTGGTTCATTCATTCATAGTTTATCACCCTCATTTAGTTCAAGTCCAACCAAGGGACCATCAGGCACTTATTGTCAATATTATATAAATACATACATTTTCATAACACTCAACATAAGCCAAGCCATCAATCATCACTTCATCAAATCAGTCATATAAGACATTTATGGCAAGGCATTGCATGAGTTCAACATATACATAATTAACAATGAATTCACTCATGCAGTTTGAAATGCAAACTCCTCTCCTACCTCGAGAGAAGAACCGCCACGCGATTACATCGATCATTCCGCATCATCGTCCGGAATGTAACCCTATCCACAATTACACATACATATGTAATCTATAAATCATCACAAGACATCACATCTCTTAACTTATGATCAAGTCCTAGACTTGTCTATAGCACAAATTCATATGCCCATATTAGGCTTCGGGAATCCTTTCCCCAAGGCAAAGATCTTCTAAGTCTCAAAGGGTTAACTATACCCATCACTCATCAAGATCATCAAATGGGTCAAAACCCCTAAATTATTAATACTTAGGATTTCTTCTCCAAAATCACCCAACAACCATCAACAATCTCTATCAATCTTCAATCCATTTTATTTTATCATATTGACCTCACCAACCTCTAAATCTCAAATAATCATAAAGCCCTAACTCAAGGGTTTCTCTTCCAAACATTCAAGCCTAGGATTTCCATTTCCACCCACATGCAAGATTTCTAACATTTACAACTTCACTCAACAACCCAAAACCATAAATAAAACAAGGTGGAGGTAAGAAATCTTTACCTCAAGCGTAAGCTCCACCAAAACGAAAATAAGAGTGAAGAAGAGAAAGGAGATGATCCCACAAGCTCCCAAGCTCCATAAATGCTTCACAAATCCAAGCTTAGCTTTTGTTTTTGGCAAGAGAAAGAAGAAGAATGGAGGTGGGCGGTTTTTAGGATGAAGAGAAGATGAAGAAGAAAAGAAATGAAGAGTGAATGGAGGGAGAAAGCACCCCACAGTGATAAGGAGAAAGATAGAGAAAATTTTAGTGTAAATTGGGTATTACCCAATGGGCAAAAGAGTGCATCAAGTTGCTTTTACCAATGGTTAATAATTCCCCATTATCCAACGGGTAAAAGAACCAAGTGATAAGGAGAAAGAGGCCACGGTGATAATGGGAGGAGAAAAAGGATTTTTGGTTTTCTTTTAATTCCAATTGGTTCGTATTTTCCCAGGTTATTATCATACATCGAGTCCAATTAATTACTTCCTTAACACCAAAAATCATTTTAAATATACCATCTTAACCACGATAATATTCTGAATATTCTAGACCCGTCAAACATCTAATTAAATGACGTGGGTCCCATATCACCAGTTAATTCCTCCGGTTCCGGTTAGTCTTAATTTATCGATAATTCACCTCTAATGTCTAACAACATCTCCCATAATTATTTGACCATAAAGAATCAATTATCATCATCCAATAAATTTATTTTATTTAAAAATCCAGGATGTTACACATTTCAATTAATTCAATACATATACATGGCAAGGAAAGCATGAGTATTCATCACATACAACAATCACTATCGAATTTACTCATGCAATTTGAATGTTAACTCCTCTCCTACCTCAAGGGAAGAGTCGAACGGTTCCAATGCTCTGAATGCTCCATCGCATCATCCGGAATATGATCTATATACTAATATATATGCATATATGCATATACATAATCAATAATTATCATAACTCTAAACATTTGTTAGCTTATCATAAAGCTTAACATCAAGTCCTAGACTTGGTAATCATCAACTCATGCAATTGTGTTAGGCTTCGGGAATTCCTTTCCCAAAGCCAAGATCCTCTAGATCTTAAGGCTAACTAAACCCAATAACATCATCATCTCATCCATTCCATAATGCAACCCCATATTACATCAATCCTTCAAACATCATCATTATCCTCGTCTATTATCATACCTAATGATACCCATTAATCACCACAAATGGTTCTATATCATTTTAAGCAATATTTAATCTTAAACACCATCTATTCACTTTTAATTTAACCTTCTAAATTACAACATATCCATTTTCGCCAAATTCTTAGGGCTAGGGTTTTCATCAAATTCCAACAACATTTACCCATGCTCATTAATCACCACTATTGGCCATTTTTCATCATTAATATCATTCTCCAATATCATTAAACTTACATTCTACCCACATTTCACACTTTCCCAAATTTGTTAAAGTTAGGGTTTTCACTAAAAACCCATCAACATCATAAATGCTCATTTATTTTCCACTCTTCCAAGTATTAATTCCATGCACCTATAACAACTCACCATTAATGCCATAATAACAACACCCCACCTTAGGGTTTCCTCATTTAAAGCTTCTCCCAACAACCCTTATGAAATGAACACTCTCCCAAATACCAAGAACCAAAATCTAAGGCATAAACTCATAAAGAATGGTGAGGAACTTACCTCAACCAAGAGTTAGCCATGAGCTCCCAAGGAAGAGAGAGAGCCATATAAAAATATGAAGAAGAGAGGAGAGGAATTCCAGCCACAAGCTTCTCCTTTAAGCTTCCATAAAAATGAAAATGGTGGAGGAGAAGAAGACTCCACACGGCTTGGGTTTTCGTAGAGAAGAGAAGAGGAAATGGAGAAAGGAAATAAGGGAAGAAGAAGAAGAAGTGTCATTTCCCAAATGAGGGTAAGAACCCAACGAAAAATAAGAAGAGAATAATAGGCTTTTGGTTTTAATTTTTAATTCTCCATTAAAATTTCATCGTTCCAAAATAAACAGGCTCACAGTTCGGGCTCAATACTAGTTCCAAAAATTATTCCGAATATAGATTCGGATCCCCAATAATATTCTTAACAGCCCTGACCAACAGCATCTCAATCGGAGATACTTGGTCCGACACCCATATTCTATTCGGGTATAATTTCATCTCACATAAGCTCAATAAATTATAAATATCCCTAATAAATCCCAATTTAATCATTCCAATATTTTTGGGGCACAAATCCACTCACATACAGTTATTTATTATTTACTCTCATCAATTATTCATTTTTATAAAATTCGGGATGTTAGAATCCACCCCACCTAAAAAGAATTTCGTCCTCGAAATTCAACATTGATATACATATCACAAGGCCATACCTCAGGCCACACGCCAACAAGGTTCAACGACACCATAAAATAACATTGGACATCCCAAAGTCCATCAAGACATGTTCATCATAACTTCATCATTTTTAACATAAAATGTCCACATCAAGTGTGTCACATATCATCAATTACAACTCACCCAACAGAGCTCACATGTTCATACTCAGTATGACCAGATAGGTTTAATACATTCACCATAAGTAGTTACAATCCCTACACCTACCCGGCTTATGTGTTGCTGCATCCGACATACAGGAAGGCGTCCCAATCCTGTAGTGGTTACCACAAACACATAAAGTCGGCGCATGAGTGCATGTTGCCACAATGCCTATGGCATGTAAGACCATATCGGGACTAGTACTTCGTATTCCCATTGCTCATATCGGTCGCACATATTCAAGCGATGCCAGTCCATATAAGACTTGGTGACAATCCTCACCAGTCCACAACTAACATACTCGTATCTGACCGTCATTCTACAACTAAATTGGCATCCATCATGCCATATCAATCGTCAAATCTTAATTAATTACACCATCAATTGTTGTAATAATCATATATTTTCAATCATCACAAAGTAAATCCCCCATCCTTGGGTTTCATCCATATAATACCATGGTCAAATAGCCTAAAATTCTTGTCTCACTTACATATTTGTTGGCTATAAGTCAATTCGAGCCTTAAAAGATTTACCAAACTCTTATCAAGTAGGCTACTTAATCGTATAATAAGCTTCCACATTAGGCATTCTCGTCACAGATCACAACTAAAGTCCATGAATTAGACCTACACCTCATATGGTACAACATCACTATGTTATTTCTACCATCAATATAGCACCCTTCAAATAAATTAGGGGCAATGACATGGTCAAATTTCTATTCACTGACTCTCAATCACTCATGTCATTTCTAAATCATATCGTCATCTGTAATTATTCCAATGATCATAATCTTTAAGGCACATAATTTAGTCCAAGATCACTTCGTAAAATCTTATACCATAATCAATACCAATCATACCCCAAATTCAACATTGTTATTCATCAATCATCAGGGGTTACATTCATCATTCGTATTCCATTACATATCAGCCCTAGCTTCAACAACGCATTTCACAATTAATTTCGTTATGGCTCAACCATTCACAAGGTTCAATCGATCAATAGACTTAGAAAGTCTAAGAGTTACCTAGTACCCGTTGTGGAGTTCTCATATACCACACAACATCATTAGATGTGGCTCACAAAACAACATAGAGCCTAGACCGCCATAGGGTCCAATTAAATTAATCATCCATAACAATTGATCATGCAAGATCATGCCAATCAATGGGGTCACCATACCTAGTGGCTTACATCAAATCAATCATCCACTCGGTTTTCACACATCAAAACTGAGACACAACCCCAATCTAACATGTATTCGATTTCACATTTATTCGCCTATCACATATTCAAATTCCCAATCTAGAGGGATACAACAATTCACTTGTATCATTCAATATATGGGGTTCTTGTGCCAAAGGATATAAAATCTATCCTTCACAACTGGCATAACCAATCATTTAAATTCAAAAATACCCACACTAGGGGATTTGTTCAATATTTTTCATTTAATCAACTCAAACATATGAGTTCCGTTTTCATTTAACAAGCACTCCTTGGCTAGACGCCACAGGTATAGTGCATATAAGAGACCTAATCACAATTCATATTCAAAGTGCATATGCACATCAATGTCTCAACATATATGGTCTACCACCACATCAATTTCTTTCTCAATATCTCTTATCCGTAATCAACATACGACATAGGTCCATCATTAAATCAATGCATATTTAACATATCATATCCATGATCACAGATGGTATAAATTCATCATCAATCTAAGTCATATCTCATATTTCATATTCATAACTTAATATTTCCTTTCCATGATTAATATTCAACATAGATCCATTATCAATTCAATTTGCATTATATATATGAACATCAATGCACAATAATAATATATTCATCATTTGAAGGTAATAGGGTAAGGAAGTTGGCCGGTCTTACACAATAAATACATCAATCATATACTGAGGAAATTCATTCACACATTTTCAATCTCATGATCTATTCATGATTATCAATGAGCAACTAGGCTCCATAAGTGCATCATACAACCTCAATGAAAAAGGGTATACACTCAATAGTCAACGACCACATTTATGAATCAAAATCTCATAAAAGTCCTCAAATAGCATCACTCACAACTCAATATTAATGATTCACAATAATTCCTCAATAAGCAAGTATGCCCTTATAATCAATTCATAATCCTTAAACAACTAGTCATTCATAAGTCTATATAGGGCAAACAAACCTAATATCATCATTCTCTAGATAATTATCATTCTTAAATCTATGTAAAATATCTATATTTCAATAATGAGCATCACACTCTATTAATCACCATAAGTATTTCACCATTGAGCAATCATGCTCCAATCATCCATAATATCAAATCCTCACAGAGCGGCCACGCTCTGGTGGTAACCAATAACTCCAATTCAGAGCAAAATATGCTCTGATACCATCTTTATAACACCCTTAGTTTTCTGTACTCGGATCCCGATGTAATCGTCATAATTAATAAAAATACGGATAAATTTTTCACGTTTGAAAATATTTCCAAGACACCACCATGATCACACCAAGACCCAAATCACAGAAAACCAAAGAGTGAGATTAAATAGCCTATAACTGGATCGATAAATAGTTTGCCCATAACGGTATACAAAAATAATAGAGTATACAGCGGAAGAATGTGTATACCGGGCACACGCCTAGTCCCATATATGACGATATGAGAAAAGGCTCGGCAAAACATGCAATGGCATATCATAAGCCTAATAGACACCCATAATCATTTTACATAATTACATAGGCATGAAATGCCTAAGATATAATTATATATATATACATATACATTCGGGAATCTTCTCCCGACTATCTCAATCATCAATGAACATCATTCAATTTCAATCTTTCTAATATACATCAAATTATCTCTTACATTCCACATATATATTCACCATCCACCAATTCAAGGTTTATCTTATACATATTCTCAATCACTAAATCATCCATATCATCATATACAATCTATTCATTTCATAATTTTAATACATAATAGTTCACAAATGATGCCGGCTAAGGCACTTCCTCTACCACTATTTACCTTCATCCAAGCTTTAATTAAAATCCGAACTCATCCCATGGCAACCTGCATCACAATGTTAAAAAGGAGACCACATGGGAGAGTGAGTTATACATTCAAAATGACGAATAATATATATATTGTGATCATGTGTATATGCATACAAAAGTCATGTGTGCTTTGCTATAAAATCATTAAATTATCATTCATTCATCATCTCATTATTATATTAGGCATGCAAGCCCCATGAATCGCAATTCATATCATAAACCAACACAAGCATATGCACAATCACTTACACAATCACTTTGCCTTTTATCAACAAGGGCATTCACAAATTATTCTCATCAATTTATTATATCTTTAATCAATACCTCCTTGTAAGGGGTTTATCATCTCTCGTGGTCATTCCATCTCAAATGCCATGGTCTTAAGGCTAATGCATATGTCAACTGTTTAATACACATGAAATGGATCTATTTCTTACCATCAGGTGATCATATCCACCATACCAATCATTTCCCATTGATTATCACAATACCATCATCACTCAGGGATACACCCTTCGTGGCACCCTACAAGGTGATATATTCAACAATAATAGGACAACGTCCTCTTCACTCCGGGATATACCCTTCGTGGCACCCCGCAAGGTGATATATTCAACAATAATAGGACAACGTCCTCTTCACCCCGTGGGAATATATCACATAAAAAACTTTGGTATGCCTGCCCATTTATTACAAACCATGATTATTACCAATACTATAATATAAAATTTGACTTTCCAAATATTTTTTTATTTTAATAATTTTTTTATCATAGTTCACTTCTAAAAAAATCCCTGATAGCTACTTCCAATTAGTGACTGTCACATGTCGTCGCTAAAATGATGACCGTATTAGCGACCGTAATGTGAAAAGGGACCTTAAAAATAAACCTAGTTACTAGATTAGCGACCACCATAACATCGTCGCTAATTTTACAAAAAGTTCATCGTTGATCCGATCACTACATTTGACTTCCCTCCATTTTTTGCTTTCCCTCCAAGGTTTTTATTGGAGCCAAACATAGCGATGAAAAAGCTCTGTCACTATGTCTTAACGCCCACAAAAAATCTAAAGGGAAAGAAAAATTAGAGGGAAGTCAAATGTAGCGACGGATAGGGTCGTCACTATTTTTACAGCTATAGCAGTGACGGATTCACCAAGCGGTCACTACATTAAACCTCATGCTTTACTTTGCCTCTAAAGTAATGATGAATGTTATCGTCGTCGCTACATTACACCACACCCATGATATGCTTTGTCTCTAATGTAGCGACGACCGAGCCCGTCGCTATATTTTCCTAAGCCAACGACGGATATATCGAGCGATGGCTAAGTTAGACCCCTAATTTTGGTTTGCCTCTAAAGTAGCGACGCTTTATGTCGTAACTACGTCAAATTAATGTTGTCACCATAATCCTATAGCGACGGAAGATTTCATTGCTACTATTAATAACTTACTCGAGTGAAGCCTTTCCCCTCCATCATTTTGAATTTTCTTAAACTGTAATCCTTTTTCCTCTATTGCCTCTTCCTTTCACTCAGGCGACTGACCCCTTCCCCTCTTTTTGACAACCGATAAGCTCCTCTATCCGACAAAGAGGTTCGGCCTTCGACCAACGTTCCCCTTCCCCTCTCTCTTGGAAATAGCTTCTAGTTTCTCTCTCTCACTATCTGAAAATCATCTTCCCCTCTTTCACTCACAGGTGCCTTACTTTACTCCTTGGACTTACTCTCATCTGACTTTTAACAGCAAGGTATGTCTCTCATCTCACACACTCTCTCGAATGCGTGTTTTGTTTGTTAGGGTATTAAATGTAGGTATAGTGGTTGATGGTTGTGGGTATCATGGAAATTTTATATTAAACTATATCATGTTGTGGGTATCTTATTCTGTTAAACTATATTTGCATGGTTTTGGGTATAATGATTGTGGATATCTTGATTATGGTTTCTAGATTTTGGATTATGATTATTGGTGTCTTTTGTGTCACTATCAGGGAAGAACTATAGAAAGATTACTTGTTTGTGGTTTTGATTTAAATAGGAAATGTATATAGCCCTATTATTGCTTTGTTGCCCTTTGCTGCAATTGTGAGTCTATGAATAAGTTGGGCCACAGAAGTTTCTTAGGGGAATTTGGTTATCTACACTGGCAAGTGATGACTGGGAATTATGAGTTTTCTCTTTTGTTGGACATATTAGACGTTAAGATGACTGGGAATGCGGTACCAGCAACTTGGAAGCTAGTCTACAATAGTAGTTGATAGCACTCTTATATATTTTCTTGCTTAACTAATGCCATGCCCACATGTTGATACAAGTGTATGCTTCAATCCTCACTATTTACAATAATAATTAGCTTAATTAGAATTATTAAGATAAAAATCTGAAATTTGGTTTCTAATTTAGAGATATATGTAATTAACAGATTCTACATCAATGAAAGTACAATGAGGATTTTATCTTACATTAAAGATTTAAATAGAAGAGAAATTAATAGTTCTGAATTGGTTTTAAAAGTATTTCCTGAACCAAGAGAGAGATAAATGAACTAGTTTTGGGAGGTTGGGAGGGAGAAATTCTACATTTTAAGTTGATAAAATTGATGAAATTCTACATTGCTTGATTTCTGAATGTGACATTTGTCATCATTGATGCATTTAATGTGGTAGTTTTAGAATTTAGAATCTGTTAGTATTTGCTTAACTTGGAATTTGGTAGTGTTAGAATTTGGTAATGTTAACTGATGCATTTGATGTGCAATTAGCTTGGTAATGTCCAAATGTGATATATATATATATATATATATATATATTTTTAAATGGATATGATATTAGCTTGGTCTGCTAAGGCAATTTAGTGTAGATGTGTGTGAATTTGGCATAAAGTGAACACAATTTTCTAGCAGGGCTTATGAGTTTCATCACCTCTTCCCTTTTTCCTTGATGTCCGCTATGTATGAATAGAGTAGCCAATCAGTGCTACTTGTCAAATCTCTTAAGCTTTACAGGTCTATATTAAAATTGATAAGTAATAAAAAAATATGATGAATTATAATGAGGATATTGAATGATATATGTCAGGAGTGTATGATGATGTAGTAGTTTTTAACACATATATCATTCTAACATAAATGTTCATGGTAAATAATTATCTACTAAATTACATTGTATTTTTAAATGAGCATCACCAATATATACCTTCTATACTCTCTTGCATCATGAATCAGTAAATGTAATTAAGATTGGATTTTACTTGGATTACAATAGTTTGAACTTGAGATGTTTTGTGATCATCATTGCCATATAAATCTGTTCATAGATCATAATATTATTCGCTTCAGTAAAACCCTGAAATTTTATCTTTTTACCTAAAACAAATCCCTCTTCCTTACACGATTGTTGTTTTCTCTCCCATTCAACTCCGACGAGACCTATGTCTCTACCCCCAACCTGGTTTTCATGTTCTCTGTCCATGGTTGTCATCTTTTGTTTTAGTTTTTCTTCTTGACAACTACACCTTTGTTGTGGTTCTCACAGTCCCTCTAAGGAGCTAACTGGTGATGAAAAATGGCTACAAGTAAGGTTACGATTGAGCTTTTTTAGTTGTGGGTCATTTTTCTATACCCTGTGTGAACACCTATTTTTGTCCGGATAAATAAAAGAAATTTAAAAATATTATTAAAAAATTACATAGTGACCGTTGTATAGTGACCGTTGGGAATAGTACCTTCTCCATTTCTATAAATACTCTCCTCATTTCCTACCACATTTCTCCTTTCATCAACTTTCTTTCATAGTTTTCCTCAAGCAATGGCCAATGGGTGTCGAAGCCAGGAGGAAAGAATAAGGGAGGGAAATCGATGTTTGGTGACTACTTTCTTGCTCCTTGTAGTATGGGTAGTAGTTTATCTTTATTGGGTATTTTATTTATGGCCACATGTGTGATAAATAATTTTAGGATTCTAAAATAGTTTATGTTTCCATAAGAGTAAATGATTACTCATTTGTATTCAAAATAAAAAATATAAATAAAAAGGCCAAAAAAAATTAAATCAGAAAAAACAAAAATAGGCCAAAAAAAGAAGCCCAAAAAAATAAAAAAAAAGAAAAAGAAGAGAGGTTCCAGGGGTGTATTGAGGTGGGACCCAGTTTTGTTGGATAATTAGAGAAAATTGAAGAAATTGACATCAAATTTGGACAAATTGAAAAAGTAGGAAAGTGATGGCATGTGATGAGGGATCCAAAGCCAATTTTTCTCTATAAATAGAGGGTGATGCTAAGGGAAAAAAGGAGGAAGAAAGAAAAATGAGAGAAAAGAGTGATAAATTTTTGTGTAATTTTTTAGAGGATTTGCTTTCAAAAATAAAGATATGGGAATGTTGTTAGGAAAATGTGTGTTTTACTCTAGTATGTTCTAGTATGTGAGTTATGTGACCCAAATTACTGTAAAAGTCTTGTAACCGGTGTCCAAATACCCTTAAATTGAGTCTAAACGAAGTCAAAAATAGGAGAAATCTATGCAAAATCGGTCTCCAGAATTCCTTTCTCGTTCTTCATTAATTGTTACTGTACTAAGGTATTTTTAATAAATACAAGAATATTTATTTGTCTTTATTTATCCATATTTATTTATTTTTATTTATTTATTTTTTTGCATTTTTATTTTTCTTTATTTATTTTTCTGCACTTTATTTTCCTGCAGTTCTTTATTTATTATTTTATTTTTCTACACTTTTATTTTTATTTATTTATTTATCTACGCCTTATTTTTCCACACTTTATATTCCTGTAGTTATTTATTTATTCATTTATTTTTCTACATTTTTATTTTTCTACACTTTTATTTTTCTTTATTTACTTTTTCTACACTTTTTATTTTTATTAATATATTTTTCACACTTTATTTTTCTACAGTTATTTGTCTATTTATTTATTTTCTTCACTTTTATTTTTCTTTATCTATTTTTCTGTGTTTTTATTTTTATTTATTTTTTACACTTTTAGTTTTATTTATTTATTTTTCTGCACTTTATTTTTTCGTGCTTTATTTTTCTGCAATTATTGGTTTATTTATTTATTTTTTGCACTTTATTTTTTTCATTTATTTTTTTGTACTTTTATTTTTATTTATTTATTTTTCTAATATTTTATTTTTATTTATTTATTTTTCTGTACTTTTATTTTTATTTATTTATTTTTCTACACCTTATTTTTTCACACTTTATTTTCTACAGTTATTCATTTACTCATTTATTTTTCTTCACATTTATTTATTTTTCTGCATCTTAACTTTCTGCATTTATTTGTTCTAATTTTTCTTAATTATTTTGTAATTATCTTTTACATAATTATTTATCTATTATTTTATATAATTACTTAAGTCATTTTATGGGTGATTATTTATTTATTATTATTATTTTATATTTTATGTTCCCCACTGTTATTTATTTATTTAACCATTTATCTTTCTTTTAAGTTTGAAATGAGATTAATTTAGATGCGACATCTTATTAATCTTATTATCTAAAAATGATTGAATAAAATTCATTTGTTAGTTTTAGTTAATTAAGTGTATACATATTTCTTTATTTTCACATCGATGTATTTAATTCTTATGAGTATCTATTTTTACCTTTTCATTTATTTATTTGTTTATTTTTTTTAAAACCATGTATTTTTTTGGTAAAATTAATGGATTGTCTTTTAATTATTAGAAAGATAATTTAGACGAGACGTCTTATTTTTTTATTGTCTTTCAATCACCTGTTTGTTTATATTCCTTTGAACTCAAAGAACGAAACTTGGGGTGATGTGTCCTATTATTTAATTTTATTTTATGTCTGTTTATATTTTTTTCAAAATATCCTTATTATTATTTTGTTCATGTGTATATTGTCGGTAAACCCTTGACAACCCTGACCAATATCATCCTATTCCGAGATACTTGGTCCGACACCCGTATCTCAACTGGGCTCGTTTTCAACGTAACCGGTCTCCATAAATTACCAACAGTCCCCAAAAATCTTAATTCAATTATTTCCAATATGATGGGACATTAAATAATTCATATTTAACTTGTTAATATTTATTTTCCTTAATTAATCCTTTATTTTAAAATTTGGGATGTTACAACTCGGGACCCCGGTCATGACAGTTGGCGACTTCACTAGGGACTTTTTAAAAGTCAAGCCCATTAAATTGATCTTGTGTATTCGTTTGATTATTAATTATTTCATCCTATTTCTGTGTTTATTTTGTTATTCTTGTTGTTTATCTAATATTCTATTTATTTTAAGTTTACATTGTTTTTATTTATTGCTTAAATTTAGAATCATAAGGTAGAAGACACATGTTATTTGTGTTTGTTCATTGTGTAGAATGGGTAAAAAAATTCAGGTATGAATGCCCCACACACATCACATTCACATTTATGCACACTGTTAAAAAGGGACCCTATACCAGGGCCCCGCAAAAGACATAAGTTAGGGGAGATTATTAGCGGTGTAATTTAGGACGATATGTCCTACCATAATTTGCGTAAAAATCTCAGCCAGAGTGTTATCTTAGTTATGACGCCCGCACTAAGTAGGATTCCCTACTTTTTGCATAAGGTTCATAGCTAAAGATCAAAACTCCAGTGGCCTTCTTAGAACCAGTTAGAACAGTCACCTTGTGAGGAATCATGTTTGAAAAACCTTAGAACTAATTAAGTGGCTACCTCAGCCTAAGACACAATGGGGCAAACATTCCTCTCATCTTTCATTCTAAAAAAAATGTTTTTTTTAATTTTTTTATAAACAATGTATTTTTTTTAACACAAATCATGATAAATATTAGATCCTTCCTTTTATTAATTTGTTTTTGTTTTTTTTTGTGAAAGGTGAAATTTAAATATTCATAAGTATCATAGAAAAATGGAATTTAACATGAGAACAAGTGATCAGGAAGTGAAGGCAACTGGTTTGAAAAATTTATTACATCTCAAAATCATGAAATCGAATACTAGCAATCTGTTATCCTTAGGCAAACGGATGGATATTACTAAGAAAATGACCTTTGGAAGGAAGTATGGAAAGATCATAAAATTCTTAGTGGTCAGAGTGCAGGAAGGGGCCCTTACTGCTCTATCTCAGTTTTATGATCCTCCTCTCCATTGTTTTACATTCAAAGACTTCCAATTAGCTCATACTCTAGAGGAATTTGAGCAGATATTTGGCTTGCCATTAGAAGATCTGAAAGCTTATCGACGAACCGAGCATCATTTCATTTTCAATATAGCACATGTTCTCAAGATAGATCCTGAAGTACTTAAGAGAGCTCAGTTGAACAGGAACTAGATTTTAGGTTTCGCACTAACCTTCTTTGAGCAGTTACTCCTTAGTTAGACAGGGAAAGGGGAATGGGACGTGTTTATTGACACATTGGCATTGGCTATTTATGGTGTGGTCCTTTTCCCCAGCCTTGATAATTACATTAATTTCAAGGTAATTGATGTTTTCCTAGCTTGAAAGCTTAGAGGAGAAAGTTCCATTACCATTGTCTTGGCTGACATCTATTGTACAATGGATTCCTGTCACAGCCGGAATGGGAGGAAGATCGTCTATTGTCTACCTACCTTATATATGTGGTTTACTTCACATGTCTTCAATCAAGTTGGCAAAGTCGAATGCCCTATCTCTGATCTGAAGCTCCTTTGGTTAACCAAGAAGACTAATAGGGAATGGGTAGGACATCTAGCAGGATTGTCTGCAAACATGATTCGGTGGTACCCTTAGTGGATGAATGTGGATTCCATTATTTATTGCTGGGGGAAATTTTCGGATGTGCCTCTCATGGGAACTCAAGGATGCATTAACTACAATCCTGCCATTGCAAAAAGACAGCTTGCTTATCCTATGCTCCAGCCTCTAGAAGAAGAAACAGTGGTACCTTTCCTTCATTACTATATAGATGGAAATAGTGCTTCTATTATACAAACTGTCATTGATGCTTGGGCTAAGGTCCATAGAAAAGGAAAAGAGTTGGGTGTCCGAAGTTATGATGCAAAGGAAAGTTACCACTAATGGATTTCAAATAGGGTAGCTATTGTCAAGTTACCCTTCGAAGATCACAGTGCTCATGTGAAAAATACACTTCCCATTGAAAAAGAGGAGATTGAAAACCTGAAAAGTAAGCTAGCTAAAATGATAGAGAAAAACCAAGTATTAGAGGATGAATTAATCAAAGCTCAACAAGACAATGCTTCCCTTAAGAGAAAAAGGTATGAATTAGAAACATCCTTTGAAGATGTCAATAAGAAGCAGAGAATGGATAGAGAATATACGAGGCAATTGGATCAATGCCTCCAAATAGCTAACAGTCAGTTGAAAACCAAAGAAAAGTAAAAGGATGATATATTGGCTGACAAAGGGCAATTACGGGAAATCTTAGCCATGACAAAGGAAGAAGCTCAAGCTCAAAAAGACCTTATGCAAGCACAAATTTATGAATTGGAATGACAAGTCAAGGATATCGTCAATGCTTGCGAGCGTGAGATAAATGTGGAGAAATGACAAGCCATGGAGGATAAAGAGAAATATGAAGAGATTACACATTTAATGACGCTAGAAAGGGTTGAGCTGGATAGTCTTGTCTATTCTTGGAAAAACCATTTTTCTAACTTGGCTGGTCTTGCTAATAGAACACTTGGAGATATTCCTCACCTGTTGCAGAAAGTTGAAGCAATGGTGAATCCACTTTCTACACCAGAAAAAGTTATAACTTTCATCCAATACTACAAGGGGTGATTAGATGAAATGAAGGTGTTGATTGCGAGGGTGAGAGAAAATTGATTTGTTGTAACGAATGATGGGACTTGTTGTTTAATAATAAATAAATCTCATGTTAAATTTCCATTTTTCTTAACTTAGTACTTTAGAATAAGACATTCTAAAAGAAAATTTTATCTGTGCTTACCGATGTTTAAAATTCATTTACTTTATGTTTCTTTACATTATTTAACAAAATTTTGCTATTTGTAAGGGGGTTTCTTTGTACTTACCCACATCACGGGTATGGAGGGTTCAAAGCATCCTTATAGGACTAGACTACAGGCAAGGTTCATGGCAGAGATAGAACCATCTACTGTGGATGATTTAAGGAATGAGGTCAATCAGCTTAAGGAGAAAATAGTCAAGATGGTCCAGCTTCTAGAGAAGAAGGTCACAAAAGGGATCCTCTACAGCAAGTAGGGATTCTGATGCTACCATGTAAGATCAGGAAGGGAATCCTATACCCTTGACCATACATACAAATAACCCTGCTCCAGTAATAGAATCTCAACCAGTCTAGCACCCATCTTATGGTCTGCCATTTCCATATTTTGTTTCCTAAGACGGGAATGTTCATCAAACATATGCATAGCCTCCATACGGTTTACCTTAAGGATATTACACTATGAATCCTAATCCTACCCAGGAAAATCCTTCCGCCGCCCAACAAATTCCCAACCCCAGACATCTAACCCTCTAATTACCAATCAAACAATAACCATTCCCCAAAATACTCAAACTTAACCACAAACCACCCCACAACCCAATATTATACACCCAACTACGCCATTCAACCCATTCCAACATGCCTACCTACATATGACACACCAGCCATCCATCCGTCAAGATCCTGCACAAAATGCTCCCTTTGGTACAATGAATCCAAATACTATCACAGCTTCTTTTCCAAGAGGGCAAATAAAGTCGTTAGAAGAGAGGCTCCAAGTTATCAAAGGAGGAAACAGTCTAGCTACAACAAATGTTGATGAATTATGCTTAGTTCCAGATGTAGTTATCCCTTCAAAGTTCAAGCTGCCCGAATTTGACAGATACGTGGGTACCACATGTCCGCGTAATCATTTAACAATGTATTTTTAGAAAACGGCTACATATTCTCATGATGAGAAACTACTCATCCACTTCTTTCAAGACAGTCTTGTTGGGCCGGCTCTTAGCTAGTACACACATCTTGAAAAGACACACATCCGATGTTGGAAGGACTTGGCGGATGCTTTTCTCAAGCAATACAAGTACAACATGGACATGGCACCGATAGACTCCAGTTGCAGAACATGTCTAAAAGGGAAAATGAATCCTTTAAGGAATATGCTCAGCGGTGGAGAGAATTAGCAGCCCAAGTAGAACCACCTTTGATCGAAAAAGAGCTTGTTGTTATGTTTATTGATACTCTCCAGGCACCCTTCTATGATAGAATTCTTGGGAGTGTCTCATCAAACTTCTCTAATATAGTAGTGATTGGAGAAAGAATTGAAAGTGGGATGAGAACTGGCAAAGCTCCCCAAGGAGCATTTGGAGCATCCACAATAGGGAAGATCGTAATTGGGGCAGTAAAAAGAAGAGGCGGAGAAACAAATTTTGTATACGGTAACCCAAGGCCACCAGATCCCACCATCTACCAACATCCATATGTTTTCCAACAACCTCATCCATCCTACAGACCTTATCCATACATAGCTTCCGCTTCTGGAACCCCATCATTTCCATATCCACAGCCTTATCAATCACCACCTAACCGAAATTTCAAAAATCCCCTACCTTCAACATAACAGTGGGTACCTAATCCCAAAGAAAATCCCACATTTAGAAAACCAAACAACGAACATGCACCCGCACAGTTTGACCCAATTCCCATGTCATATACTGAATTGTTAACACTTCTCATTAAGAATACTTTAGTTGTACCTTACCCTTTAAAACTAGTGGAACCACCATATCCTAAGGGATACAACCCTAATGCCAAATGTGATTATCACGATGGAGCACTAGGTCATTCAACTGAAAATTGCATTCCCTTTAAATACAAGGTCCGAGACTTGATTAGGGCAAAATGGCTCAATTTTCAAGAGAGAAATCCAAATATCTCGACCAATCCTTTACCTAATCATGGGACCTCAGGAGTAAATGCAGTCTTGGAGGACAAGGGAATTAGTCATGTTAAAAGAGTAGTGGAAGTGAGAAACTCTTTTCCTTGGATATACACTCAACTTTACGAGAGAGGAATGATAATCGAAATTCCAAATCTTAATCTTGATCAAGTTGTTAACCAAGTGGTCTCAATTACTTAAGAGGGGTTAAATTGAGTATTAAAAATTTTACCTGGAATTCTTTTGAAATTGATTCTTTAACAAATATACTTAATGAAGATGGTAAATTTAATCGTAAGTAATAACAACTTATACACAAAGCAAATCAACAAACACTCAATATATGCTAAGTAAATTCACTTAAGGATTAACGTAATTTGTTTCAAATAAATTTAGCAACCAAGTTATAAACACAACAAATTAAGCAAGCAATTTAAATGCATAAATTTAAAAGAGTTTAGGGAAGAGAAATTTACAAACCAATATAACAAGTTCCACCACACCAGTGTACATCTCGTCTTCAAGTAACCCACTTGAAGGATTCCATTATTAGAGATTAGAGATACAAACTTTGAGCAATTGTAGCTTCCTAGTGTCCCACACTCAAGAACCCAATTCTCAGAAGTACAAGGGCACCCCGCCCAATCTCTCAATCTTACAATTTTATAAGGTTGAAACCCAACCTAAGCTCAAGGAATTTTGGTGTTTAAGATTACAAGGATAACTCTCCAATAGAGTGGATATACAAATTCAATGCTCAAAGAATATTGCTCACAAGGTAATCTCTCAAGAGAAATTTACAAAATAAGAATATAGAGCTTAATGCCTAATAGAAGTAGAGAGAAAGAAATAAATTGCGTTGCTTGAATGAGTGAATGAAGCCTCAGGTTCTTCTCTATTTATAGGCCAAGGAATACGTCCCGTCTTAATAAAATATTTCCACTCCGCATAACAAGTTCCTGATTTTATAAAATGCATGTTTCCAATAATCCATGTTTTCAGGCATCTTTGTTTTCTGGCTTGAGATTTGTAATGGTCTCCTGAATTAATATGTAGGTGTTTTCCATTTCAAATTTTAGAGATCTGCAGTTTATGTTTCTTGATAATCAGTAATGATGTTTCCATGTCATGAGTCAATTCCCAAAAATCATGAATTGATTCCTCTGATGTTTGTGCCGTTAATTTTTCCAAAAGTACGCTACATGAATCAATTCCTGAGTACATGAATTAATTCCCAGGCATAAACAGATGCATGAATCGATTCATAAAGGGGGAATTGATTCCCACACGTATGAATCAAATTTTGGGAAAGGGGAATCGATTCTTGGGCCATTAAATTCGAATGAATCGATTCCTGCACAATAGGAATCAATTCCTGGTCCTTCAAAATGTGATTTTCGCACTCCCAGGGGCATGAACTGATTCTTGTGGTTAATGAATTGATTCCTCTACCTGTTACTTGCATTTCAATGCATTTGTTGACACTTTATGATCATGTGCTTCATTGTTCTTGATCCTTTATTGTTTGATCTTCATTTCACTTTTATTTTTGGTTGAACATCAAACAAATTTAACTTAAATGATATTTTCATTCATTCCTTTGATTGCTTGAACTCTTCATTTGTCATTATCAAAAACCTATTTCAATATATAAACACACAAGTGTCCACTAATCCTAATTTTCTTGATACCTTGCAAGGATTATTGGACACACATTCAGTAGAGATTTATTATCGGCCTTATGAAAGTGCAAATATGATCCAAGAAGAACATGACTCTAGCTCAGTCATCCTAGGTACACCAAAGCCTCTAATGCTTTACTATGACAAAGCTGTTTAGCTTGTTGTTCAACATCCGTCCTTGACAGTT
Source organism: Clitoria ternatea (assembly GCA_037962975.1). Taxonomy (NCBI): domain Eukaryota; kingdom Viridiplantae; phylum Streptophyta; class Magnoliopsida; order Fabales; family Fabaceae; genus Clitoria; species Clitoria ternatea. The sequence continues at coordinate 186,537,950 of CM075671.1, forward strand.
AGGACCCCATCTCCATTTTTATACAAAGATACCCATGTAGTACCATTGAAGTATGAGGTGGATGTGGTCCCTCAACTCCCAAAAGAATCGCCATCCTTGGTAACCAATATTTCTAGGATGAGTGGAATGAGTAGGAGTGGACGAATTTATGCTCCTAAAAACTTGAGAAAGGAGGATGTGCCTGTAAGTGAAAAAGAAAGTCGTGGTAAAGAAAAAGAACAAGACCCTCCCCAGGGAATAATAGAGGAAGATGCTTATGAATTCCTAAAATTCATTAAGTAAAGTGAATACTAAGTCCTCAACCAGTTAAATTGCACTCCTGCAAAAATATACTTGTTGTCTCTTTTATTGGATTCAAAACCACATCCTGGAAGGTTGTTGAAAGTCCTGAATAAAACACATGTTGTGAAAGATATTTCACTGAAGAAGTTTGAAGGGATAATGGGGCATATTGCCTCAAATGACTACTTAACTTTCACTGATGAAGATATACCTGCTAAAGGGAGAGGTCATAACAGAGCATTACATATCTCTGTCAAGTGTCGGGATTATATCCTAGCTAAGGTCTTAGTTGACAATGGCTCCTCTCTGAATATCAAAAGTCCACTTTAAATCAACTCCCATTTGATGTGACACATATAAAGCCAAGTTGAATGGTAGTAAGAGCTTTCGACGGCACTCGAAGAGAGGTCATTAGAGATATTAAGATCCCTATCCAAGTGGGCCCATGCACCTTCAACGTCTTGTTTCAAGTTATGGATATCAATCCTGCCTATAGTTACGTATTGGGAGGCCTTGGATACATTCTGCCGGTGTGGTTCCATCTACCCTTCATCAAAAGCTAAAATTTGTAGTAGACAACAAGCTAATTATTGTTTCTGGTGAGGAAGATTTCCTCATTATCAAGCCCATGTCAACTCCATACATAGAAGCGGCTGAAGAGAGTCTTGAGACTTCCTTCCAGTCATTGGAAATTGCTCATACCACTTATGTGAGTGAAGGGTCACAACTAGCTCGTCCTTCTAAAGCTTCTATGATGGTGACTAAAGTAAAGATGAAATCTAGATTCCAGCCAGGGAAAGGGCTTGGGAAGATGCTTGATGGAAGAGTAGAACCATAGTAGGTAAATGAGAACAAGAATGGCTTTGGGCTAGGATATCAGCCCTCGCCAATGGAAAGAGCGAAGGTCTTTACAGATAAAAGAGAAAAATGACTTGCACGATTAGAAAATCGGGAACCCCTAACTACAAGGATCCTATCTGTGACCTTTATCAAAGCTTCAAGAGCGCAGGCTTGACATCTCCAGACCAAGTGGCGGTCGTCAATGATGATTCTAAGGGTGAAGATGACTTGATTTACCCTTGTTCTTCAGATACTGTGCTGTGTAATTGGGAAGTCATTGAGTTTCTAGAGATCCTAAATTTTACTTCAAAGTAATTGTTCACTTTGTAGGTTTCTGTTTGGATCCTTTGGCCATGCCTAAAGCCTTAGGATGAATTTTCAATGAGGGAAAAAGCATGTTTCCTTTGTCATTTCAAATAAATGAATATTAAGTTCAATTGTCATTTTCCTTATTTTGCCTTTTTATATTAAATAAATTACAGATCTGAAATTGAATCCCAAAATAATAAAATTGCTTTCTGCCATCATGATTTTGATCCAACAAGTGAGGAGGACGAAGAGTCCGATGAACCTTCCCCTGAATTACTAAGGCTGCTAGATTAGAAAGCTAAAGAAATTTCTCCCCATCTAGAAATCGTTGAAGTCATAAATTTAGGGAGTGAAGAAAACAAATAAGAACTCAAGATCGGCACCTCTTTGAGTAGTAAACATAGGAGGGAATTAATAGAATTGTTGGTCAAATTCAATGATGTGTTGGCTTGGTCGTATCAGGATATACCAGGATTAGATAATAGCATCGTTGAACACAAGTTGCCATTGAAACCTTGTTGCATCCTGATAAAGTAGAAGTTGAGAAGGATGAAGCCAGAAATGCTCTTGAAAATTAAAGAAGAGATAACTAAACAGTTGGATGCTGGGTTCTTGACTGTCTCTAAATACCCTAAATGGGTAACCAACATTGTTCTGGTCCCGAAGAAGGATGGGAAGGTACGAATATATGTTGATTACCGGGATTTGAATAGAGCTAGCCCAAAGGATGACTTTCCATTACCACATATTGATCTTCTTATTGATATTACTACCCAATATTCCATTTTCTCATTCATGGATGGATTTTCTAGGTATAACTAAATCAAGATAGCGCCCAAAGACATGGAAAAAACTACTTTCATTACTTAGAGGGGAACCTTCTGTTACAAAGTAATGTCTTTTGGGTTGTAAAATGTCAGTGCCACTTGCCAAAGAGCGATGGTAACTCTGTTTCATGACATGATGCATAAAGAGATAGAGGTCTATGTGGATGATGTTATTGCCAAATCCAAATCCGAAGAGAGTCACTTGATTGACCTATGAAAGCTCTTTGAACGCTTGAGAAAATTTAAACTCAGGTTGAATCCGGCTAAATGTACTTTTGGGGCCAGTTCTGGAAAGTTGCTTGGGTTTATTGTCAGTGAGAAAGGAATTGAAGTGGATCCCGATAAAGTAAAGGCCATAGAGGAAATGCATATGCATATTCCTAGTATGGAAAAGGAAGTCTATAGGTTCTTAGGAAGGTTGAATTACATAGCCCGTTTCATATCTTAATTAACGGCTATATGTAAACCAATCTTTAAGTTACTACGTATGATCTATATGTAGGATCTTCTTCTAGCTCCTTGAAGAAGGGTGGATCTAGGGCTCTTTTGTTTTTCTAACCTCCACAAGTCTTTGTTGAAGCTTCTTGCTCTTGAAAACTGAAATGGAAAAGGGAAGGAATGACTCAAGACTACACGGATTTTGAAGGGAAAAAGAGAAAGAAAATGGTGGAAATGGAAGGGAGAAAGGAGAAGGATGGGAGATGGAATGGAGGAGGTGAATGGGAAGCCACTCCTAAGGGAGATAACTCCTTAGAACTCGCCACCAAGAGGGAGGAGACCCCTTGGATGAGAGCTTGCTAGAGCTCACTCTAACCTAGAGAGAAGGGAGAGCTTCTCTCACTAAAAACTCACTCTTGAAAGTGTGAAATCTCAAATGGCATTAATATGTGTCAAAATATAAAGGGAGAGCTCTTTATATAGAGCTTAGGGGATTTCGGCCAAGTGCCTCCTAAATGGGCCTCTCTATGATGCCTAGGCCCAATAGAGCTTCTAGAGAAGAGTATGGCCTATAAATGGCCCAAAGTGAGAGTACATGCCCCAAAAGTGAGAGTACATGCCCCAAAAGTGGCCCAAGTGACATTGTAAGGCCCAAATGAAACCTATAAGCCTAAAGAATCTAACTAAGGAGTATATTACAAGTAGAGTATGAATAGATCCTCAAGAAGCCTTTATTAGGCTTGGGCCCACTCAAGGAGAGGAAGGAAGATAAGGCCCGATGGATGCTTTCTTCGGCCTTTTTGGTATTGGCCCTTGTGAGAGGACCTTTGTAAGCTTCAAGGCCTTTCTCTAGGGTACTGTGAGAGTCCTCCCTTAGTGTGTCCTCATTATGCTCCCCCTCTTCAAAAGGATTTGTCATCAAATCTAAGGCATCATCCTCTTCATCTAAATCAAAGGGAGACAAATCTGAAATATTGAAGGAAGCACTCACACCATAATCTCCTTGCAAATCAAGGACATAAGCATTATTATTCATTTTCTTTATGATTTGGAAAGGCCCATCACCTTTAGGGTCAAGTTTGGATTTTTATGTTTGAAAATCTCTCTTTTCGAAGGTGTAGCTAAACCCAATCTCCAACCTCAAAGGTGATATCCTTTCTTTTCTTATTGGCACAATGAGCATAGTGTTCATTTTTAGTTTGAATTTGGTTTTTAACCTTCTCATGAAAATCTTTGATAAAGTTGGCCTTTACCTCTCCATCCATATAAAGGATAAAATCAGAAACCTCAATAGGCAAAAGGTCTAAAGGAGTGAGAGGGTTAAAACCATAGACAACCTCAAATGGACTATGCTTTATTGTAGAGTATTGTACCCTATTATATGCAAGCTCAATGTGGGGCAAACACTCATCCCAAGATTTAACATTTTTAAGCACTAAGACCCTAAGAAGTTGAGAAAGGGTCCTGTTTACTACCTCTGTTTGTCCATCTATTTGAGGATGACAAGTGGTGGAAAAGAGAAGCTTCGTTCCTAGCCTTGACCAAAGAGTTTTCCAAAAATGGCTAAGGAATTTGGTGTCCCTATCAGAAATTATGGTTTTAGGAACACCATGAACTCTTACAATCTCTTTAAAAAAGAGTTTAGCAATATGACCAGCATCATCTACCTTGTGACAAGGGATGAAGTGAGCCATCTTACTAACCTATCCACAACCACAAAGATAGAATCAATTCCTCTTTGCGTCTTAGGCAATCCCAACACAAAATCCATAGATATATCAATCCAAGGTGCAGTGGATGTTGGTAAAGGAGTATATAAACCACTAGGCGAAAGTTTTGATTTTGCTTTTCTACACATAATACACCTAGCATAGTGTTTTTGAACATCTTTTTTCATTTTTGGCCAATAGAAGTGTTCATGTAATATGGATAATGTTTTATCTCTTCCAAAATGGCCCATTAAGCCTCCCTCATGGCTTTCTCTAAGTAAAAGATCTCTTAAAGAACTTCTAGGAATGTAAAGTCTATTGGCATTGAAAAGATAGCCATCTAAAATGTAGAAGCCTTTACGAGATGAAGAAGTGGAAGATAAGTTAAAGATGTTAGAGAAATCAAGGTCACTTGGGTACAAAGACCTAATCTCATCAAGCCTAATAACTTTGGCTCCTAGGCAGGTAAGTAAAGAGTGCCTCCTAGATAAAGTATCAGCCACAGTATTGGATTTTCCATTCTTATACTTGATGACATAGGGAAATTGTTCCAAGTACTCAACCCACTTAGCATGCCTTTTATTTAACTTGTGTTGCCCTTTAATGAATTTGAGGGATTGATGATCACTATGTATGACAAACTCTTTGGGAATCAAGTAGTATTCCCAAGTTTGTAGGGCTCTAATTAAGGCATAGAATTCTTTATCATATGTGGGGTAGTTGATGGCTGCCCCACTAAGCTTTTCACTGAAGAAAGCAATGGGGTGACCTTCTTATAATAAAACAGCTCCTATACCCACATTAGATGCATCACACTCAAGCTCAAATGTTTTGGAAAAATTTGGGAGTGATAAAATTGGAGCATGAGTGAGACGATCTTTGAGATCTAGAAAGGCTTTTTCTTGCCTTGGCCCCTATACAAAAGGAACATTCTTTTTCACTAACTCATTTAAAGGGGAGGCTAAGGTAGAAAAATCTTTCCCAAATCTCCTATAAAAACTTGCAAGACCATGAAAACTTCTTATGTCACTCACATTTTTGGGTGTGGGCCAATCTTGGATGGCCTTAACCTTGGAGTGATCTACCTCTACACCTTTTGAACTAACTACAAATCCAAGAAAGACAATGCTATTCATGCCAAAAGAACATTTTTCAAGGTTTGCATAAAGATTGTTTGTTCTTAGGGCAAGCATAACTTGTCTAAGATAGCTTAGATGAGAGGTCATGGTCTTTGAATAGATTAAAATATCGTCGAAATAGACCACAACAAAATGCCCAATGAATTCACTTAAAACATGATTCATTAATCTCATGAATGTGCTTGGTGCATAAGTCAAGCCAAAGGGCATAAATAACCACTCATATAATCCAAGTTTGGTTTTAAAAGCGGCTTTCTATTCATCTTCCTCTTTGATTCTAATTTGGTGATAGCCACTTTTAAGATCAATCTTGGAAAATATTGTAGAACCACTAAGCTCATCAAGCATGTCATCAAGTCTAGGTATTGGATTCCTATACTTGATGGTGATGTTATTGATGGCCCTATAATCGGTGCACATTCTCCATGAACCATTCTTTTTGGGAACAAGTAAAACAGGTAAAGCACATGGGCTTAAGCTCTCTCTAATCCATCCCTTAGATAATAGTTCATTCACTTGATTTTCAATTTCAAGGCTTTCCTTAGGATTACATCTATATGCAGGCCTATTAGGTAAACTAGCACCAGGAATTAAATCTATTTGATGTTCAATGCCCCTAATAGGAGGTAAGCCTTTTGGGATGTCTTTTGGAAAGAGGTCTTTAAATTCATTTAAGATATTTTGAATCCCTTTGGGAAAAGGAGGAGGAGAGTTGCCCATTGAGCACAAGGAAGTGCTAGGGATATCTTTAGCATACATGATCAAGCATTGTTTATGTGAAAACATAGCATGTTTCACGTCATGTTTATTGGCCAAAAGGTTGACACTAGAGTCGTCATAGATAACAACTCCTTTTCCTTTATCTTCTTTTTTATTTTTCTTAATTTTTCCTAGATGAGTTGAAGAAGATCCTAACTCTCTATCTCTTTTAAGCTTTATTTGTAGTTGATCTTTAGCTACTTGTTGTGGAGTTAGGGGGTGTAAAACTATCTTCTTACCATCTAGTTTAAAAGTAAGGGTGTTAGTGAACCCCTCATGGATGACCTTCCTATCAAATTGCCAAGGTCTTCCTAGAAGTATATGAGTTGCCTCCATAGGTACTACATCATAATTAACTTCATCTTTATATGTGCCTATGCTGAAATTTATTAAGACTTGCTTATTAACTAACATCTCTCCTTTTTCATTTAAAACTTATAAGGTCTAGGGTAATCTATTAGTTCTAAGCCCATCTTATTGACTAGTCTTTGGCTTACTACATTATCACAACTCCCACTATCCACAATGAGAGAACATAATTTGTCATTTATGTAACATCTTGAATAAAAGATGTTCTCTCTTTGTGTAGTATCATCTAGCTTAACATGACTACCAAGCAATCTTCTAATCATGTAAAGCTCACCATCATCCCCCAAAATATGCTCACTGTCATAGGAATCACTACTTGAGTCAACACTTAAAGAGTGAGAATCAGAATTAGACTCTGATTGACTTAAGTAGGTTCCATTAGTTTTCAAAACCATGGTTCTCTTTGTTGGACACTCAGAAGCAATGTGACCTCTACCAAGGCATTTAAAACCTTTAATGGTAGATGATCTAGAGGATTATGGTTTAGATGTGGATTCATGCTTTTCTCTTTGATTCCTAAAAACTTTTCCATTTTTATGCAACTCACTTTGAGGTTTGGAAGATGAAGTGCCCACTTCCATTTTTATGAAGGACCTGTCCCATATATGAAGATATGAGAAGGTAGGTTACGGAAAACAAGTGATAGAGAATTCTCAATTAAAAACAGCGGAAGAATCATTGCTGTTATATAATTGGGGGCAAGAGGTTAAACATCATAAAGATTAATGAATTCCAAAATATGTCCAAAGGGTTCATAAGTTAGTATGGGATGAAGGTTTAATGTAAAGAAAATGAAAAATAATCAAAGATATGCAGTTTGGAGAACCAGGGCATCTCTCGCTCAAGCGAGGACCACACGCGCTTGAGCAAGTCCCAATGGAACGCTTGGGCGAGTCATAGAGCGGGCTGAGTGAAAAGAGGGAAAGAAGCTTCAGGGCTCGTCTCGCTTGAGCGAGCCCCATTTCGCTTGAGCGAGATCCACAGGGTTCGCTTGGGCGAAGCAAGCGAGCGTGAGTGAAATTCTTCCAGAATCAACCTACGCTCACTCGCTTGAACGAGTGCCACCTTGCAAAGGCCATTCGCTCAAGCGAAATTGGTCCAGTGGCAAAGTCCCTCACTCTCGCTTGGGCGAGACCCAACTCACCTAAGCGATTTTCCTCCAGAGGCTAACACCTGATGCATGGACAGTCTCGCTTGAGCGAGACCCACTCTCGCCTGAGCGAGATTTGGCCAGTAACAAAATATCATGCAGGGGGAATTCTCTCTTGAGCGAGAACCCATCTCGCTTGAGCGAGAATACCAGTAAAAATGTAGAAATGTTGGAAATTAAACAACTCAACATGCCACAACTCATTTCTAGCCAAATTGGTTAAATTCCTCATGTTATGCAATTAAAACTTGTTCCAAACAACATTACCAATAAATTTACATTCCAACTCATTAATCACATTCTAATGTAGCTTACTACTTTGTATAAACCATAAAATGCAGTTTTTCATGTAAACCATCAATCTTTCATAAATTTTAACTACATCATACTTTCTTTTCCTTTTCCAGCTATGGTTAAGGTCACCAATGAAAATGAACCATAAGCACTAGGGTCTCATTTTCCTACATGCCTCCCAAAATCATCATCCCATATTCATCATTTATACCAATTCATGGCTATACAAAATGTTCTTTATATCTATATACAATACAAAAGCCTATGTAAAAGCCATAAATTCAAAACATTTGCCGACCAAGGCATTCTTTACCCAAAGTAGACTTCCTTCACACCATTCTTCCACATAAGTGCTCCATGGGAAATCCTACAACACAAGGGCTAAAAATATATACCACATGGAGAGTGAGTATAATTTCTCAATGGTGAAAATCTAACAATTGTGATAATATATATAAATGCAAGATAAACATCTTTTCCTAAAAAAGGAGTTCAATCAACACAAAATCAATCATTCATCAAATTCGTTAAACACATATGTCCATCAAAAAAATTCACAAAGTCACACCGACCAATATCACAATTACAGTTAGTCATCAAAGGAAGTTCCACCTACTCCTCACACAATCTCCTCAATAGGATATCACACTATGCCATGCTCCTATGGCTAATGCACATGCTGGTATTTAAGGATACATATGCACGGATCCGATTTCATTCCATCAGGTGATCGCAACCACCATAATCATTCATTCATTCTCATTAGTTTCCCACCTCGCAAGGGGTACTCCCTCTAGCAGCCTCGCAAGGTGCTTTCTTGTGATCGCAACCATGTTCAACAATTCATAATGGTTTCCCGCCTCGCAAGGGGTACTCCCGCCTCATGATCGCAACCATGGGCATTCAATCTCAATGATCCCGTAGGGCCTTTCATTCAAATACCAGGTGATCGCAACCACCGGTTCAATAATCACAAGAACTCGCAAGCCCTTTATATTCCAAACATCAAGTGATCGCAACCACTTATCAACATCATCATGATATGCATGCCATGCTATGTATACAACAATGCTCATGCATGCCTCAACTTCATATGGATCATCTCACCCTCTCATCTAGGGTACACTCGTACTCCATCACAATGTTAATTCCACATAATCAAACATATATATATATATATATATATATTCCAATTATCATGTTCAGGAATCATCTTAGCCAAGGATTTCAAATATTCATCAAGCCACACATGAAATCAACAAGGTGTTATCACGTATTATACCACTCATAACCTCATCAAGGTTTTATTCCATAATCAATCATTACAAGAATCTTACTCAATTTCACATGACATGCATATATTACTACACCTATTCAAGAAAACATACCACATTACATCAATACATACATTATCATCATACAAGATCTCATGCATTTAGAAAATACACCTCTCTCCTACCTCAAGAGAAGTAGACTTCCAGGTTCGATGTTCCCGCCTCACAAGTATTATCAAGCCCTACACCAATCAATTATATTACCACATCAATCATTCATTCAAACACCATTTCAACATACATATACATATATATATATATATACACATGGTTCTCATCATGTAGAGGCTATTTATAGGTTTCATTCATTTGCCCATTTAGGCTTCAGCAATTCCTTCCCTTAAATCATCATTCATTATCATCAAGGCAATAACCTAATTAGTTAGGTTACCCCATTTACCAACCTTACATTTAACTCATTCTAAGTGGGTTTTCATTTATGGTTTCCAACCACCATCTCCAATCATCATTTATGATTATACTCCAACATTAATGACATTCTCACCATTAATTAATGTCTTTCCACTCACATTACCTATTTCCCCCAATTTCATAAGTTAGGGTTTCCGCCAAACTCATCAATATTTAAAAATAATCATACATTCTCATCTTCTTCCAACCATAAATGTATCTACCCCATTAATACCATTTAAAGCTTGTATTTATGACACCCACCTTAGGGTTTCCATATTTAAAGCTTCTCCTAGTAACCCACACACATTAAATACTCTCTTAACATTAAGGACACATAACTAAATGTTCATATTCTTGAAAAATGGATAAAAGCTTACCTCAAGTGAAGTAATGGAAGAATTCTCAAAAGAAAAGAGAGTCACGCGAAATTAAGGAGAAGAAGGGAGAAAGAACTTCAAGCTCTATGCCTTCTCCAAGCCTTTATGAAACGAAAATGAGAGGGAGAATGGAGGGTAGCATCTTGGCTTAGGGTTACAGAGGGAAAAAAGATGAAGAGAATAAGAGAAGAAGAAGAAAAAAGTATTTTGCCAAGTGGTTCAGCACATGAACGAGAATGAGAGGGGAAAATGAAGGCTTTTACTTTTAATTTTCATCCATTCATTAATATTTCATCATTTTACTACAAACAAGATCTCTGTTCAGGCTCAATACTCATTCTAAAAATTATTCCGAACACACATTCAGACTCTCAGTAATATTATGTATGGCCCTGACTAACGACATCTAAATTAGAGATACTTGGTCCAACACCCATATTTTAACCGGGTTAGTTTCCTGTTTATCCGATCTCAATAAATCACTAACAGTCTCTAAAAGCCTTAATTAAATTATTTCTGATATTTCGGGATATTAAATAATTCACATTCAATTATTCAATATTTATCTCGTTAAATTAATTCTCTATTTTAAAATTTAGGGCTTAATTTTCTGCTTTTCAAAGCTCTTCCAATGCCCTTGTCACGCGTGAGTCATAAGAACAGATGATCACCAACTTGAAATTCAAGTGGCTTCCTCCTCTTGTCATAATAGCTCTTCTGCCGGTCTTGAGCGATTTTCATCTTCTCTTGGATCATCTTAATCTGTTTAGTGATTTCTTCAACAATCTCAGGCCCTAAAGCCAAGTTCTCACCGACTTCAAGCCAACATAAAAGGGTTCGACACTTCCTTCCATATAACGCCTTATATGGTGCCATGCCAATACTAGAGTGAAAACTGTTATTGTAGGTGAATTCGATCAGAGGCAAATACTTCTTCCACGAACCGCCGTGCTCCAAAACACAAGCACGCAATAAATCCTCAAGACTCTGAATAGTCCTCTCGGATTATCCGTCCGTCTGAGGATGATACACCGAGCTTAGCTTTAATTTTGAGCCCATCGCTTCATGTAAACTCCCCCAAAATCGGGAAGTAAATTGGGGGTCTCTATCAGAAACAATACTTGATGGCACACCATGCAACCTCACAATTTCTTTGATGTATAATTATGCTAAATTTTGCAAGGAACTCTTCATACTGATTGGTAGAAAATATGCACTCTTTGTCAAGCGATCCACAATCACCCAAATTCCATCACATCTAGACCTTGTTCTTGGCAAACCAGACACAAAATCCATAGCAATTGCATCCTACTTCTAGACGAGGATATCAAGTGGTCTCAAAGTGCTCGAAGGTCTCTGATGCTCTACCTTTGCCTTCTGACAAATAAGGCATGAAGCTACAAAGTTGGCAATGTCACGTTTCATTCCGGGCCACCAGAAATTCTTCTTTACATCTTGGTACATCTTGGTCGCACCAGGGTGAATGCTAAAAATGCTTTTGTGTGCCTCCTCAAGCACCGTATGTCTCAAATATCTGAATGAAAGCATGTACACATGACCATTTACTCGTCATAAGCCATCAACACCTTCAACAAGGAATAGATTTTTCCCATCACCTTCAGATCTCCTAATCTCCTGTAAATAATCATCATCTCCTTGTTTCTCCTTTACAAGCTCTAAGAACTCATTGCATATCTTTAACGTAGCAAAACATAACTTATGGGAAGATTGAATTTCAGTCCATCCATTCAAATTCTAAAATTCCTCAATCAATTCAAATTCTTTGACCATCATGGCCGACACATGTAAGGACTTCTGACTAAGAGCATCGGTAACTACATAATGTTTTCCCGGATGGTATCTTAATTCAAAATCATAGTCTTTCAGGAATTCCATCCATCTCCTTTGGCGCATATTCAATTCCTTTTGATCAAAGAGGTATTTCAAGCTTTTGTGGTCACTAAAGACCACGAACATCGAGCCATAGATATAATGATGTTAGGGAATCTCATTAGGGTCAGGCAGCGAAAACACAAAGAATTCCCAACAGAATTGCAAACACAAATGTCTCAAGGCATTATGATAAATTAAAATTTTAATTAGGGTTTACCTCTTGTAGACGCAGAACGAGTTCCTCGATCGAAGCAATTATAGCTTCGCCCTTAGGAGTCCATACGAGCACTCCTACCAGAAAAATAAAGCTGAATGCTAGTATGAAAATTTGATTATGGTCTAATTTCTAAGCAGCAGCCTATAAGCATCTCATGCTCTATATATAGGCTTAGGTCTTGACCTGAGCTCTCATTAAACATTAGGCTCCTGACTTATTCTAAATGAGTTAGGCCCAAATAGTTTTATTTTCAGTCCAACTAAAATAAAACTATCCTCTGGTGGGCTTACTCTATGTGTGTGACCCTATAGGTAAAATATTCGGTTATATTAATAATAAACTATTTTATTATTAATATAAAATAAGAGTGGTATCTAGCAATACATCATTATATCCGAATATTATTTATCATCGACATGACCTATAAGTGATAATTATTTTATATATTTATTCCTTTTGTCACGATATCTAATTGGGCCCAAGGCATGGTCGTCGTCATCCTTGTATGGCCCAATTCATTTTACTTGATACCAGAGTAGACTTTGCAGAATCAATATCTAATATTTATTTGTCCTAGCATGGCCATGCATTTCATTAGTCTCACTCTATCAAGTGGTCCACAGATATCACTCTTGTCACATAGGAGAGACAAATTCCATCTACATCACTCATATCCCTCTGCTTAATTTATCTATTGCCTAATCACAATCTTTATGGTCATCTTATTACAGATAACATTTGATTGTATTAAAATAATAAACGCCTTATGTAGGAATCGTAGTGACTTCAGGTCGAAGGACTATATACCATTATCACATTGAGAACCGTTTATGACACTCATGTAACGATCCATACAATGTTCTCATGGTGGGTCTGTCCAGTACAACATTACTCTTAATGTGTACCCGTGTAAAGACTTGATATCATATATCCATGATTTGTGAGATCAAATCATCAGTATATTCACACACTAATCTTAATGTATTTACATGTCCCCATGTAAATACTTGATTAGGGACGTTTTATGAATAATTCTCATATGACCTATTATTCCAGGATAAATAACATTAGTCTAAAAATGAAAATACTAATTTTATTGATAAGTTAAAATTGATACATTAATAGCTCGTAGTGCATACACCAACAATCTCCCACTTGCACTAGAGCCAATCAGACATTTGCCTAATGCCTAATGATCTAGTGTGTCCCTCATGCTTTTGATGTGCAAGAGGTTTGGTGAGTGGGTCAGTAATGTTCTTATCAGTGTGCACTTTACATATCTTAACATCTCCCCATTCAAGTATTTCTCAGATGAGATGATAATGCCTAAGTATATGCTTGGATCGCTGATGTAATCTAGGTTCCTTAGCTTGTGGAATTGCTCCACTATTGTCACAATATAGACTTATAGGGTCCACAATGCTAGGAACTACCTCAAGTTTTGTTATGAACTTCTTGATCCATACTGACTCTTTTGCAGCATTTGAGGCAGCAATATACTCAGATTCTATAGTAGAATCAGCAACTGTCTCTTACTTTGAACTTTTCCAGCTTACAGCGTCACCATTTAAACAAAACACATACCCTGATTGCGATCTTGAGTCATCCTTATCAGTTTGGAAGCTAGCATCAGTGTAACCCTTTACAATGAGCTTTTCTTCCCCTCCATATATCAAGAATGAATCTTTAGTTTTTCTCAAGTACTTTAGGATATTCTTGACAGTAGTCCAGTGACTTTCACTGGGATCAGACTGGTATCTACTCGTCATGCTTAAAGCATACGAGACATCTGGTCGGGTACATATCATGGCATACATGATTGATCCAATAGCAGATGCATATGGAATCTTATTTATCCCTTCTCTCTCTTCTTTAGTGGAAGGAGATTAAGCCTTTGATAGGCTTATGCCATAAGCCATAGGCAAAGTTCCTTTCTTGGAATCTTGCATGTTAAACCTTTTTAACACTTTGTCTATATATGTATTCTGACTTAGACTGAGAAGTTTTCTTAATCTATCTCTATAGATCTTAATTCCCAACATGTAGGTTGCTTCACCTAAGTCCTTCATAGGAAAACAGCTTCCCAACCAAGTCTTCACAGACTAAAAGGTAGGAATGTCATTTCCAATGAGTAGTATGTCATCAACATACAGGACCAGAAAAACAATTGTGCAGTTACTAACCTTTTTGTAGACACAAGGTTCACCCTCATTTTTAGTAAAGCTAAATTGTTTAATGACTTCATCAAAATGAAGATTCCAGCTTCTGGAAGCTTGCTTAAGTCCATATATGGAACGTTGTAGTTTGCACACCTTCCTGGATGCTTCAGGCTTAACAAAGCCTTCGGGTTGTGTCATGTACACTTCCTCAAGAAGATTTCCATTAAGGAAAGTAGTCTTGACATCCATTTGCTATATCTCATAATCATGGTATGCAGCAATAGCAAGCAGAATCCGAACAGACTTTAGCATAGCGACTGGAGAAAAGGTTTCATCATAGTTTATACCATGAATTTGCTTGAAACCTTTCGCTACCAATCTTGCCTTATAGGTACTTATATTTCTATCCATGTCAGTTTTCTTTTTGAAAACCCACTTGTATCCTATAGGTTTTACCTATTCGGGTGCATCAACCGAAGACCAAACTTGATTAGTGTACATGGAGTCCATTTCAGATTCTATGGCTTCAAGCCATTTCTCATATTCTGGACTTGCAATGGCCTCTTCATAAGATGTTGGCTCATTTTTATCCATTAGCAACATATCTCTTTCCTGAGTTACAAGAAATCTATATCTTTCAGGTTGTTGACATATTCTACCTGATCTACGCAAGTCTTGTTCTATTGGAGTTGGAGTTATCACAACATTTTGTGGTTTCGGCTCCATTTCCACCTTTGGCTCTTCAATGCCTTGTAGGTCTTGAACTTCTTCAAGTTTTACTTTCCTCTCACTGATTCTTTTAGAGATGAATTCCCTTTCTAAGAATACAGCATTTCAAGCGACAAACACTTTGCCCTCGGTAGGATTGTAGAAGTAATAACCCTTAGTTTCCTTTGGGTATCCCACAAAAAGACATTTATCTAATTTGGGTCCAAGTTTGTCAAAAATCTGATGCTTCATATAAGCTTCACAGCCCCAAATCTTAAGAAAACACATCCTGGGTCGTTTCCTAGTCCATATCTCATATGGTGTCTTTATGACAGCCTTAGATAGAACACGGTTAAGTGTGAAAGCTGTTGTTATCCAAGCATGTCTCCAGAAGGAGTTAGGGAGGTCAGTTTGACTCATAATTGATCGAACCATGTCTAACAAGGTTCTATTTCTCCGTTCAGAAACACCATTCCATTGTGGTGTTCCAGGAGGAGTGAGTTGAGAGACAATCCCACATTCTTTAAGATATTCATCAAACTCCTGGCTTAAGTATTCACCACCTCGATCAGATCGAAGTACTTTAATTTTCTTGCCAAGTTGGTTCTCTACTTCATGTTTGAATTCTATGAACTTTTCAAAGGATTCTGATTTATGCTTCATTAGAAACACAAATCCATATCTACTGAAATCATCAGTAAAGGTGATAAAGTAGCTAAAATCTCCCCTAGCAATTGTCCCTATTGGCCCATATACATCACTATGTATCAAGCTTAGAAGATCACTCACCCTTTCACCCATTCTAGTAAATGGGGTCTTAGTCATCTTCCCTAATAAACAAGATTCGCATATATCCATTGATTTAAAATCAAAAGAGTCTAAATATCCATCTTTATGGAGTTTAGAAATACGTTTCTCATTTATATGTCCTAGGCGACAATGCCAAAGATAAGTTGGGTTTAAATCATTTGGTTTAACCATTTTAGTATTAACGTTATAGATAGTGGTTTCGAGACCGAAAACATAAAGTCCATTACTCAAATTTACACAGCAATAAAACATGTCATTCAAATAAACAGAACAACTATTGTTCTTTATTAAAAAGGAAAACCCTTTCCTATCTAGACAAGAAACAAATATAATGTTTCTTCTTATTGCCGGAACATAAAAACAATTTTTTATTTCAAGAACAAGCCCTGAAGGCAAGGATAAAAAATAAGTCCCTACAGCTAATGCAGCAACTCCTGCTCCATTTCCAACACGTAGGTCCACCTCGCCCTTAATCAACTGCCTACTCCTTTTTAGATCCTACAAATTAAGACAAATGTGAGATCCACATCTAGTATCTAATACCCATGATGTTGAAGTTGACAAGTTAATTTCTATAACAAAAATACCTGAAGTGGAAGTCTCACTTCCCTTCTTCTTAAGCTCTTCCAGGTACTTTGGACAGTTTCTCTTCCAGAGTCCCTTTTGTCCATAATGGTGACAATTTCCTTCCTTAGCCACCCCGCCCACAGGTTTTAAGGCTGATGTACTTGGCTTATCCTTGCCTTTCCAAATTGTCTTGCCTTTTCCTATAACAGCCTTTCCTTTGCCTTTATACATGCCCTTTCCTTTACCTTTTCTAGAATTGACCATCATTATGACCTTGCCCTTTCCTTTAGAAATATTGGGCTCAGCAGTCCTCAACATATTGAGTAGCTCTGGCAATGTTTTATCCAATGCATTCATGTTATAATTCATGATGACTGGCTTAAACCTGTCAGGTAATGACTTCAAAATGAGATCAGTAGCTAACTTTTGAGGAAAATCCTAGCCTAGCTAGATTCTCTAGGTACTCAATCATTTTGAGCACATAAGGTCCTACAGAACCTCCCTCTTCAAGTCTGCAGCTAAATAGGGCTGAAAAAACTTCATATCTTTCATGGTCAGCTTGACCTTGATATAGTTTCCTTAGGTTTTCGATCATATCGAAAGCCTCCATATGCTCATGTTGCTTCTGAAGCTTAGGAGACATGGTTGCAAGTATAAGGCATTGGACATCTAAAGCGTCATCCTGATGCTTCTTGTAAGCATCCTTGTCAGCTTTAGAGGCATTATTCACAGGTGGTTCCGGAATCGGATCTTCCAAGACATACTGCTTCTTGTTTGAAGACAATCCTCAAATTCCTATACCAGTCTAGAAAGTTAGGTCCAGACAATTTTTCTTTGTCTAGGATCGATCGCAATGAAAGGTTTGAAGGCGTGTTTGATGTGATGGTTATCTAAAATAGAAAGATATGTAGTAAGTATCAATTAAAAAACATATTTAATTTTTGGTCTTAAAATTAAACATGTCTCCCACTATTTTGATTCAAAATAAAATCACCCTCTACGAATTAGAAAATCCCGTTGGAAGATTTTCTAGTGGGCAAAGATCCATATTTGGCCTAATGTTAAGTCAGCTTTGGCTGCTTACTTAACATTTGGTTATTTAGGTAGGAAACTCCTTTCCAATAGTATCTTATACAACTCTTAGACATTGGGTTAGGTAACCATTACCGATCATTCATCTTATGAAAGTTTAGCCCAATGTATACGCCTCTAAGTTTATTCAATCCAATTGATAACTTAGTAAGTTAAAACCCAATAAAACATTTTGGATATTACAATTATCCCATCGCGTCTTACTAATATAAATGATAGTACCCTGCTTTGGCAGACCCACTATTCATTAACATTAGTATTGACGAGTGTACTTATTGGAAGGCGTTTGTAACTTATTATTATTTTAAGGGATTTTAATTTATTTTAAATTACCATCTTTGTTAAACGCTTTAACGTAATAAAATTATCCCCAAAGCATGCAAACAAAATTGTGAGATGGTTATGGTCTTCCTAGAAGAATAAATAAATAAATAAATAAGTAAACCTAAAGGAACTATATGCCAAGGCTGCATGAAGTCCTACTTCTTGAACCCACCATCCTCTTGGAGTCACCACTCCTTGGTTCCTTTCAAAGACAAAAGCGCTTAGAGTCACAACTCTAGTTTTCTTCTATGTCTCTACTTTGTTGGCTCGATCAAGATTACAAGATTTTAAAGAAACTCGCTTTACATACGAGTGAAGGGTTGAGAAAAGAAATACAACAAAATGAAGAGAGGCACAACACGCAGGTTGTATTTAAATAAAATAACTAAGACCATAACCATTCACCATGCAACGTGTTAATTAATTAATTATAACCCATTTGAAAACATTAGAAAAATTAATTTTTAAACAGGCCATTAAACACGTGGGTCGGTAATAAGGCGCTACCCAAAAATTTAGTACTGTAGTCAGGTTGGTTCCCAGGAAAGAGAGGTGGGTCCGGTGTGACCGTTTAAGTACCAAGTCTTTCCTAGCCAGAACGTCCCACTGACCATTAACAGCTCTAAAATTTCGGCTAGGGTTTCAACCACTTTGAAACCCTAATTCCTTGTTGCGAACACTTCACAACGCAGCCGTCAAGGCACATGTAGGCAACGCCGTCTAGGTTTTCAAAACCTAGAATTCAAATTGCACCTTTCTCATGACGGCTGCCTAGGTTTCAACGTTTGAACCCTAGGTTAAGGAACGACCAAGGTTTAACACTTAAACCTTATCACTTGACGCCACATAACATGAACTATTCATGCTCGGAGATCAACACACTATCAAAACACAGTTTGTATGACAACAAAGAATATTAACGAATTCAACACATGTATCACATACGAAAATTGAAAACGCAAATATCATACAAGCCTCTAAAATAACAGAAACGCATACTTCAATGAGAAAGCCTATAAACAGTATCTCATACAATTTATAGAAAACATATGAGCATACGAATCATGATATTATTTCATACATAACATGCTTGAATGTTTTTCAAAACAAGTTTCGCAAACAATTTCGCAAAACAAAACATAAAGCTTATAACAAGAAAATGATTTCATAAATCGAAATTTTTAAAAGCTTTTGCAGAATGAAAAAAAATGCCATCATGAAACGTAAACAAATACCCAAAACATAGCTTTGCAACTAGGCTCTGATACCACTGTTAGAAAATCCCATTAGGGTCAGGCAGCAGAAACACAAAGGATTCCTAAAAGAATTACAAACACAGATGTCTCAAGGCATTATGCTAAATTAAAATTTTAATTAGGGTTTACCTCTAATAGACACAGAACGAGTTCCTCGATCGAAGCAATTGTAGCTTCACTCTTAGGAGTCGATACGAACACTCCCACCAGAAAAATAGAGCTCTGAATGCTACTATGGAAATTTATTTATAGTCTAATTTCTGAGCAACAGCCTATGAGCATCTCATGCTCTATATATAGGCTTAGGTCTTGACCTAAGCTCTCATTAAGCATTGGGCTCCTGACTCATTCTGAATGAGTTAGGCCCAAATAGTTTTATTTTCAGTCCAACTAAAATAAAACTAACCTCTTGTGGGCTTACTCTATGTGTGTGACCCTATAGGTAAAATATTCAGTTATATTAATAATAAACTATTTTATTATTAACATAAAATAAGAGCGGTATCTAGCAATACATCATTATGTCTGAATATTATTTATCATCGACATGACCTATAAGTGATAATTATTTTATATATTTATTCCTTTTGTCACGATATCTAATTGGGCCCAAGGCATGGTCGTCGTCGTCCTTGTATGGCCCAATTCATTTTACTTGATACCAGAGTAGACTTTACAGAATAAATATCTAATATTTATTCCTTCTAGCATGGCCATGCATTTCATTAGTCTTACTCCATCAAGTGGTCCACAGATATCACTCTTATCACATAGGAGAGACAAATTCCATCTACATCACTCACATCCCTCTGCATAATTTATCTATTGCCTAATCACAATCTTTATGGTTATCTTATTACAGATAACGTTTGATTGTATTAAAATAATAAACTCCTTATGTAGGAATCGTAGTGACTTCAGGTCAAAGGACTATATACCATTATCACATTGAGAACCATTTATGACACTCATGTAACGATCCATGCAATGTTCTCATAGTGGGTCTGTCCAGTATAACATTACTCTTAATGTGTACCCGTGTAAAGACTTGATATCATATATCCATGATTTGTGAGATCAAATCATCAGTACATTCACACACTAATCTTAATGTATTTATATGTCCCCATATAAATACTTGATTAGGGACATTTTAGGAATAATTCTCATATGACCTATTATTCCAGGATAAATAGCATTAGTCTAAAACTAAAAATACTAATTTTATTGATAAGTTAAAATTGATACATTAATAGCTTGTAGTGCATACACCAACAAATGACGCCAAATCTTCAAGGTGAACACAACTGCCGCCAACTCCAAGTCGTGAGTCGGGTAGTTAATCTCATGAGGTCTCAGCTGGCGTGAGGCATAAGCTATAACACGTCCCTTCTACATCAAAACACATCCAAGTCCATGCTTGGAAGCATCGCAGTACACCACAAAGTCTTCTTTTAAATCAGGTAATGCTAAGATAGGCGTAGAAGTCAGCCTCATCTTTAACTCTTCAAAGCATCTCTCACATTCAATCGTCCATACGAAAGGTTGGTTCTTCCTTGTCAAGTTTGTCAAAGGTTTAGCAAGAAGAGAAAAACCTTCGATAATAACCGGCAAGTCCAAGGAAACTCCAGATTTCAGTAGCCAATATAGGTCTAGGCCATGCCATAATGGCCTCAACCTTAGATGGATCCACCGAAACAACTTCCCCAGATACTACATGTCCAAGAAACTGGATGCTTGATAACCATAATTCACATTTAGAGAGCTTAGCATACAACCGATTCTCTCTAAGAATATTCAACACAAGCTTCAGATGTTCCTCGTGTTCCTTACGGCTCTTGGAATACACCAAGATATCGTCAATGAATACCACAATGAAGCGATCCAGGTATTCATGGAAGATGCGGTTCATGTAACTTATGAACACCGCTGGAGCATTAGTCACTCCGAATGGCAATACAACATATTCATAATGGCTATATCGTGTCCTAAAAGCAGTCTTCGGAATGTCTTCGGTTCTCACCCGAATTTGATGGTAGCCAGAGTGCAAGTCAATTTTCGAAAACACCACAGCACCTCTTAATTGTTCCAGCAGATCATCAATACGAGGTAAAGGATATCTATTCTTTATTGTTATCTTGTTCAACTGACAGTAGTCAACACACAACAGCATGGTTCCATCCTTCTTCTTGACCAATAAAACAGGAGCCCCCCAGGGTGACACACTGGGTCGAACAAACTCCTTCTTAAGTAGCTCCTCAACTTGCTTTTTAAGTTCGGCTAACTCTATAGGAGACATCCTATAAGGAGCGATAGACACCGGTTCCATGCCAGGTACGCGATCGATACTAAATTCAACCTCCGTTGGAGGTGGTAAACCGGGTATCTCCTCGGGAAACACATCCAAAAATTCCGACACAACAGGGATACTAAGGGGATCGGGATTATTTGTCCCATCGGCAAGAGATAATAATATGCAAAGTTGAGCTATACCTTGTACATCAAATTCCCCATATCAAAAGAAGGGAAAATGACAGTCCGTTTTTGATAGTCAACCAAAACTTTATTGGCGGAGAGGCAATCCATACCAAGTATAATCTCCAATCCCTTCATAGGCAAGCAAATGAATGACATAACAAACCTTCTCCCTTCTAGGAGCATGTCAACATTATCACACCGGTTAATCGATCTGAGATAAGTACCGGTTGGGGTGGTAACCACCAGGGCATTTTTCATTATACATACCGGCAATCTCAATTGCCAAACATAATCCTCGGATATAAAAGAATGAGTCGCACCCGAATCATAAATAACATGAACTGAATGTTCGAGTATTTCACACTTACTTTCAACTAAATTATCTACTTGTGCTACTTCCTTACCGGTCATAGCGAACACCCTTCCGATATTTGGTTGAAGATTTCCACCATTCCTATTTCCATCGCGAGAACCATTATCATTACCTCCGCCGTTACTTTGCCTTCCACCGTTATAGCCACCTCGGCCACCATTTCGGCCTTCATTGTTTCCATTACCATGGCCCCGACCACCATTGTGGCCTCCACGGTTTATATGAGCGGGGGCATTAGCATGGTTAGGAGTGTTAGCTTACATTGGAGTCGGTCTTGTAAGCATAGGGCATGCAGGAAAGATATGTCCCACCTGATTCACAATTACATTACACCACGTCCTCTCGGTGTACACACTCGCGTACATAATGTGGACCACCACAGCTATAGCATTTCGGCCCATTGACATTTGCATTGCCCCAGCCAAAGGTGTTGCCATATCCACCGCCTCTACCTTGGATATTAGAATGAGCACCCCTCTGAAAACGTCCCCTTCTGAAATTTCCTTGCCTTTTGAAACTGGAAGATTGACCCTTCAACTTAAAGTCAAATTTGGAATGATGAGGGGGAGTGTGTTCTTCATAAATGTGACACTTATTCATAAGTACCGTGAAGCTTTGGATTTCTTGATGACACATGGCCTTTTGAATATCAGGGCGTAAATCGTTCTCAAACTTTACACACTTAGAGGCTTCAGTTCCCTCTTGTTGATAAGGAGGGTAGAATTTACAGAGTTCTTCGAATTTGGAAGCATACTCTTCCACTGTTATTGTACCTTGCTTGAGTTCTATGAACTTAAGTTCCTTTTTACTCTTGTGGCTCTCGGGCGCATATTTTCTCATAAGTTCAAGCTTAAAATTTTCCCAAGTCAAGGGAATAGCAGCAGCAATCATTCTACTCTTGGTGAGTCTCCACCAAGTCTCAGCTTCATCTCTCATCATAAAAACAACATACTCCACTTTCTGGAGCTCAGTGCATTCGAAACTATCAAAGATCCGCTCAACATCTCGGATCCAAACATAGGCTTATTCGGGCCTTAATCCACCACGAAACTCGGAAGGTTTCCTCTTCAAGAACATGTCAAGGCCTTGAGTACCTTGAACAGTAGGAGCAGGTTGCCTTTCCGCTTCTTGCCTATCACGATTTTGCGTCTCAAGGAGGTCCGCAAAGCGATTCAAAGATCTAGCTATAGCGTCATCGTTATCTTGACGACGACGAGCCATCACAATATCTATCATCATAACATTAAATTCAACTAACATCAGTAAACTAGTTCATAAACTTTTCTATAGTCTTATGTTATAGTAATTCATCATAAATCAAGCTATGGCCTTCCATCATGGAGTCCAACATCGTCTATCCTACATTGAAGCTCATAAAAAACACATCATTATATCTTAGTGTCACATGCATTCACATAATCATAAGTACTCATCACTGAGGGAGAATAGTGTGAAGAAAGCTTGGCCGGACTTATAGCAATCACATTTAATCCACATTCAATCCATACAAAGTCAAGCAACAATGGCAATCATTCATTAAATGCATGTTATACTCTAATAATAATAATTAATCACAGTAGTAAAGAGCAAATAACGCTCTGATACCAGGTTGAGACACCCCAAAAATGAGGGCAAATTTTTCGTAATTTTAATATCATTAATTTATGAAAAACATAAGTGGTGAAGCTGTCAGTAAATACCCTAGATCTATGAAGGACCCGTCTCATATATGAAGATATGAGAAGGTAGGTTACGGAAAACAAGTGATGGAGAATTCTCAATTGAAAATAGCGGAAGAATCATTTAAAATTACTGCTATATAATTGGGGGCAAGAGGTTAAACATCATAAAGATTAATGAATTCTAAAATATGTCAAAAGGGTTCATAAGTTAGTATGGGATGAAGGTTTAATGTAAAGAAAATGAAAAATAATCAAAGCAATGCAGTTTGGAGAACCAGGGCATCTCTCGCTCAAGCGAGGACCACACGCGCTTGAGCGAGTCCCAATGGAATGCTTGGGTGAGTCACAGAGCGGACAGAGTGAAAAGAGGGAAAGAAGCTTCAGGGGACGTCTCGCTTGAGCGAGCCCCATTTCGCTTGAGCGAGATCCACAGGGTTCGCTTGGGTGAAGCAAGCGAGCGTGAGTGAAATTCTTCCAGAATCAACCTACGCTCACTCGCTTGAGCGAGTGCCACCTTCCAAAGGCCATTCGCTCAAGCGAAATTGGTGCAGTGGCAAAGTCCCTCGCTCTAGCTTGGGCGAGACCTAACTCGCCTAAGCGATTTTCCTCCAGAGGCTAACACCTGATGCGTGGGCAGTCTCGCTTGAGCGAGACCCACTCTCACCTGAGCGAGATTTGGCCAGTAATAAAATATCATACAGGGGAATTCTCGCTTAAGCAAGAATACCAGTAAAAATGCAAAAACGTTGGAAATTAAACAACTCAACATGCCACAACTCATTTCCAGCCAAATTGGTTAAATTCATCATATCATATTCATCATGTTATGCAATTAAAACTTGTTCCAAAAAACATTACCTATAAATTTACATTCCAACTCATTAATCACATTCTAACTTAGCTTACTACTTTGTATAAACCATAAAATGCAGTTTTTCATGTAAACCATCAATCTTTCATAAATTTTAACTACATCATACTTTCTTTTCCTTTTCCAGCTAAGGTTAAGGTCACCAATGAAAATGAACCATAAGCACTAGGGTCTCATTTTCCTACATGACCTCCCAAAATCATCATCCCATATTCATCATTTATACCAATTCATGGCTATACAAAATGTTCTTTATATCTATATACAATACAAAAGCCTATGTAAAAGCCATAAATTCAAAACATTTGCCGACCAAGGCATTCTTTACCCAAAGTAGACTTCCTTCACACCATTCTTCCACATAAGTGCTCCATGGGAAATCCTACAACACAAGGGCTAAAAATATATACCACATGGAGAGTGAGTATAATTTCTCAATGATGAAAATCTAACAATTGTGATAATATATATAAATGCAAGATAAACATCTTTTCCTAAAAAAGGAGTTCAATCAACACAAAATCAATCATTCATCAAATTCGTTAAACACATATGTCCATCAAAAAAATTCACAAAGTCACACCGACCAATATCACAATTACAGTTAGTCATCAAAGGAAGTTCCACCTACTCCTCACACAATCTCCTCAATAGGATATCACACTATGCCATGCTCCTATGGCTAATGCACATGCTGGTATTTAAGGATACATATGCACGGATCTGATTTCATTCCATCAGGTGATCGCAACCACCATAATCATTCATTCATTCTCATTAGTTTCCCACCTCGCAAGGGGTACTCCCTCTAGCAGCCTCGCAAGGTGTTTTCTTGTGATCGCAACCACGTTCAACAATTCATAATGGTTTCCCGCCTCGCAAGGGTTACTCCCGCCTCATGATCGCAACCATGGGCATTCAATCTCAATGATCCCGTAGGGCCTTTTATTCAAATACCAGGTGATCGCAACCACCGGTTCAATAATCATAAGAACTCGCAAGCCCTTTATATTCTAAACATCAAGTGATCGCAACCACTTATCAACATCATCATGATATGCATGTCATGTTATGTATGTAACAATGCTCATGCATGCCTCAACTTCATATGGATCATCTCACCCTCCCATCTAGGGTACACTCGTACTTCATCACAATGTTAATTCCACATAATCAAACACACATATATATATATATATTCCAATTATCATGTTCAGGAATCATCTTAACCAAGGATTTCAAATATTCATCAAGCCACACATGAAATCAACAAGGTGTTATCACGTATTATACCACTCATAACCTCATCAAGGTTTTATTCCATAATCAATCATTACAAGAATCTTACTCAATTTCACATCACATGCATATGTTACTACACCCATTCAAGAAAACATACCACATTACATCAATACATACATTATCATCATACAAGATCTCATGCATTTAGAAAATACACCTCTCTCCTACCTCAAGAGAAGTAGACTTCCAGGTTCGATGTTCCCGCCTCACAAGTATTATCAAGCCCTACACCAATCAATTATATTACCACATCAATCATTCATTCAAACACCATTTCAACATACATATACATATATATATATATACACATGGTTCTCATCATGTAGAGGCTATTTATAGGTTTCATTCATTTGCCCATTTAGGCTTCAGCAATTCCTTCCCTTAAATCATCATTCATTATCATCAAGGCAATAACCTAATTAGTTAGGTTACCCCATTTACCAACCTTACATTTAACTCATTCTAAGTGGGTTTTCATTTATGGTTTCCAACCACGATCTCCAATCATCATTTTTGATTATACTCCAACATTAATGACATTCTTGTTATTCAAGTGGCCTCAATACTCAAGAGGGGGGGTGAATTGAGTTTTTAAAACTTTTAGTTGGAATGCCTTTGAACTTGATTCTTATGTTCAAATTTACAAGATTATGCAAGTGAAATCAAGTTTAATGAAATGTGCAAGGCAAAACAAGGTAAATATAGCTAAGACAATTTGACAAACACTTGGTGTACAGTATTCAAAGTTTACCAAATTAAACAAGTTTAAGTATGCAAGCCACAATCAATCAACACAAGCCAATTAAACATAGTATATAAAAGTAAAAGAGTAGGGAAGAAGAGCTTGCAAACCGATTTAACGAGTTCCACCAATCCGGTGTACGTCTTGCCTCTAAGCAACCCACTTAGAGGATTTCCACTATTGTAGACTAGAGATACAACTTTGAGCAATTGCGGCTTCCTAGTGTCCCACACTCAAAAACCCAATCCTCACAAGTATAAGGGCAACCCACCCAATCTCTCAATCTCACAATATCCCAAAGGTTGAACCCCAACCTTTATAACCACTCAACCTAGAGTGAACTTTGGTGTTTTGTGTAGTGTTTACAAACAAGTGGCTCTCTCAAAAGAGTAGATGTACAAATGAAAGATCTATTAAATCTATAACTCTCAAGAAGAGAGAATACACAAATGAAATTCAAAATATACAAGAGTAAGGGCTTACTAAGCACAAGAGTAAGTAAAGATTGATAGCTTGTTGTTGCTTGTAGTTGTGCTTGAGTTCCTCTTGCATTTATAGAGTCATTTGAGAGCTTGGTGAGTGCCTTCGTCTTCCTAGCCGTTGCACTTAGTGGGGGTCTGAAGGAGTGGTGGAGAAATGTGCTGGTTTCCCACTAATATGTGTTTTCCCACTATCGTAATCGATTATGACATAAGCTGTAATTGATTACACTTTGAATTTTTCATCTCTGTTCGATATGTAATCGATTAGTTTCCTTTGACTAATTGATTAGCTTAAAGTCAGAAGCTTGGTAATCGATTGAACTTTGCCTTGTAGTCGATTAGCAGTGATACCTGATGCATTTAATTTGGCTTCGCAGCTTTGTAATCGATTATATAGACATAGTAATCGATTAGCTTAATTCCAGTAACCTTCTAATCGATTGTCTGAATTCTCTTAATCGATTAGCTATTATACCTGATACTTTTAATGCCATTTTTGGTTTTGGTAATCGATTAAACCATTCATGTAATCGATTATCTTAATTCCAGTAGCTCTGTAATCGATTATTTGAAATGTTGTAATCGATTAGCTTAATGTCCTGATGCAATTATTCCAAAACAGAAGCTGCCTAATCGATTAGATGAGGCTGCCTAATCGATTAGCTGCGTGTCTGATTGCATATCTTTATTTTTGCAAGGAGTTCTTCAAGAGTGCTTTGTCATTATGAAAATCCTTGAACCTGTAATCACATTCAAAACACATTCTCCCCCTTTTTTATGATGACAACAATGTTCATCTCTTGAGGGTTGTTAGTTGAAACAACAATCTTTATCTTTAATTTTGTTTATGCAACAACATTTGAATTCTGCATAAAATCCTTATCTCTTAATCAAATTTTCAGAGTCTGCCTTATCTTTTTAAATGAAATATATTTAGATTACAAGTTATTTCTTAAATGCATTATCTCTTTAAACAACTAAGGCTCCCCTATATTTAAGAATATATGCCTTTTGGAGCTTTTGGAGATTATACCAGATAATTAAGCATTTTTAGCAGTCAAAAAAAACTCAGATGAACACAAACATACTTATTGCTTCTCCCCCTTTGTAATCATCAAAAACAAATAAAGCATTGATAGTCATATGAAGAAAGACAAATTTTATTCATGAAGAACTAAAGGGAAATTACATTAAGGAATTGATGAAAAAAAACTGAAGCAGAAAAAACAGAAAGCACAATGATCAAAACATAAAAACGGATCTAGTTATCCGGGTTAAAAAATCTAAGTTCAGAGATTTGATGCGACAGCTCCTCATAACGCTGTTGCATCAGCTCAAAATGTTGCTGCTCAGTCATGGAGAACTCTTGAAGAGAGTTTTCAAGACAGTCGAAGCGGCGATCAAGGTGAGCATAGAGAGACGCAAATAGGTCAGCAGGGGTAGAGGATGAAGCTTGAGTTACAGGAGGAGGAGGGGCTGGTTCATCAGCAGGAGCTTCAAAGGGAATGTTGGCATTAATGCCTTCCATTCTTGAGTGCCATGCTCCGTTTAGAAAAACAAGACCCATCTTGGTTAGGTGGTGAGTGCCAATGCAAGCTTTTGGAGGCACTTTTTCTGACAACTCTCCAGCCAAGTCTACTCCGTAATGTTTGAAGATTTTGGTGAGTAGAATGGCGTATGGAAGCTTTTGTTGATCTTTTGCATGGCGCATGTGGAACTTGACCAGTTGAACCCAGTTTATCTCTTTGTGGTTCAGCATAGCCCACATTAAGAGGACATCATCCTCTTCCACCAAAGCATAGTTCCCACCACGGGGCACCAACATCTTGACCAGAAAAAAGTGTAGGAATCTGTTATTCATGGCCAGATGTCCCACCAGCTTGTGATTGCTCCTTGGTCGATCATCCTTCCACAAGGATTGATGAGCAGTTAGAGCATTGAAGCCCTATTCATCTTCAGGTTCTCCTCCATCAAAATCTGCATTGTTAAGTGGCAGCATAGAGATTTCTATAAACTGGGCGTTGGTGAGCTTGATGGTCATATTTTTGACCTTTGATTCGACCATCCCATTTACAAGTTTGAGATTGCAGTAGAAAACTCGAATGAGTTCAGGATAATACTGCTCTTCCTTAAGGGTGAGGAAGGGAAAAAGGTTGTAGTGGTGGAGGCATTGGAAAAAGGTGAGGCTATAGTTATCGAATGTTTTAGCAACGGTGTAGTGGGGGGTCATGATATCTTTTTCAGAGAAATTATTAACAAAGTATTGAAGGTCTCTAGGAGATGAGAAGAACCTAGAGAAGTCTATAGGGTTGTTGGCTTGGGCCATGGAGGACCTAGCTCTCTTGACTGTGCGGGAGGAAGCCATTGACAAGGAATATAGAGAAAAAGATGAAGAGAGGAAGAGAGTTCTTGAGAACTTTGAGAGATAAGAAGAGGAAGGAGGTAGTGTGAGATGAGAGGGTGAAGAGAGGGGTATTTATAGAGAAGGATTAGGTTTAGAAAGGAGGGAGATGAGTTAAAAGAGGGGGGAAGTCGAGCAGTCCTCGGGAACCTGCGTTTGACTGTTAGAGTTCTGATGCTAATCAATTACGAGGATGAGGTAATAGATTAGCTCACTGTTTCTGGGGAATTTGAATCGTTTTGCTCAGAGGGTAATCGATTATGGCAGTTGCGTAATCGATTAGTGAAGAAACAGAAGCGTCCTAATTGATTGAGATAGTCTGGTAATCGATTAGTGGGAAGATGAAACGTTTTGGACTTGAAACAGAGGCTTTGTAATCGATTATGGATCAAGAGGTAATCGATTATGCATAAAATAGAAACTTTATAATCGATTAGATGTCAATGAGTAATCGATTATCAATGAAACAGAGGCTTATTAATCGATTAAGAGATGCTATGTAATCGATTATATGGTCCAAAAATTCACAATTTATGTAGTTTTCACACAAGAAGGTTGCAGTTTCAATGAATCATACCACAGATAGTAAACAACTCATATTAACATGCTATACAACAATGTTTTTATCAAAATACTTCATCATTCAAACACAATTGATCATGTCAAGAATTCCCAATTCTCTTCTAATGTGGATGAATTGCTCTTTCACTAATGGTTTGGTGAATATGTCTGCCAATTGTTTAGAGGTATCAACATGTTCAAGCACACAATCACCCTTTAAAACATGGTCTCTAATAAAATGATGCCTTATTTCAATATGTTTAGTCCTAGAATGCATGACAGGATTCTTTGAGATATTGATAGCACTAGTATTATCACACTTAAGAGGCACATGATCTAATGCAACTCCAAAGTCTAGAAGTTGTTGTCTCATCCAAAGGATTTGAGCACAACAACTACCAGCTGCAACATATTCTGCCTCAGCTGTGGATAAAGCAACACTTACTTGCTTCTTGCTATGCCAAGAAACAAGGGAACCACCAAGTAAATGACATGTGCCACTCGTACTCTTTCTATCGAGTTTACAACCAGCAAAGTCAGAATCAGAATATCCTATGAGAATACATTCAACACCTTTGGGATACCATAAACCAACATTTTGAGTACCCACAAGATATTTCAAAATTCTTTTCACAGCAGTGAGATGTGATTCTTTAGGACATGCTTGATATCTAGCACACATGCACACAGCAAACATAATATCAGGTCTACTAGCTGTTAAGTAAAGTAAGGAGCCAATCATACCTCGGTATTTAGTTATTTCAACATCCTTAACCTTCTCATCTTTGCCTAGGTAGCAAGATGTACTCATGGGTATAGCCATTTCATTTGCTTTGTCCATTTCAAACCTTTTGAGCAGTTCTTTGCAATATTTTGTTTGACTAATGAACGTTCCCTCATTAGTTTGTTTGATTTGTAATCCAAGGAAGAAGGTGAGTTCTCCCATCATGGACATTTCAAATTCATCTTGCATGATTTTGGCAAACTCTTGACAAAGAATTTCATTAGTAGCACCAAATATTATGTCATTAACATAAACTTGTACCAAAAGAATGTCATTGTTTTTGCGTTTTATAAAAAGGGTAGTGTCAACCTTACCTCTTTCAAAACTGTTTTCTAAAAGAAATTTGCTAAGTCTTTCATAACAAGCTCTTGGAGCTTGTTTCAAACCATATAAAGCTTTTCTCAATTTAAAAACATGGTTTGGAAATTTGTGATTTTCAAAACCGGGAGGTTGATCTACATAGACTTCTTCTTGAATATAGCCATTTAGAAAAACGCTTTTGACATCCATTTGATAAAGCTTAAAATCCATACAACAAGAAAAAGCTAATAGTAATCTTATGGCTTCTAATCTAGCTACGGGAGCATACGTTTCTTCATAGTCTATCCCTTCTTCTTGATTATATCCTTTAGCAACTAATCTAGTTTTTTTTCTTGTTATTATGCCATTCTTATCTAGCTTATTTCTAAAAACCCATTTTGTTCCTATTATTTGGTGATCATTGGGTCTTGGCACTAATTTTCAAACTTTATTTCTTTCAAATTGATTTAACTCTTCTTGCATTGCCAACATCCAATGTTCATCAATAATAGCTTCATCAATGTTTTTGGGTTCTATTTGAGATACAAACGCTAGGTGATTACAAGTATTTCTAATAGCATTTTGAGTACTTACACCTTGAGTCATTTCTCCTATGACTTTGTCTAATGGGTGATCCTTTAATGTGATCCATTGATGTGGTTCCTCATTTTGTGTTGTTTCTTCTTTCTTGTTGATTTCCTCCTCTTCATTCAAGTGCATTTCTTGAAGTGCACCTACAAGATCATCAACATCTTCCTTTCTCGGAGGGTTATGGCTATTTTCATCAAATTTAACATGAATGGATTCTTCAATGGTATTTATGCGTTTGTTGAAGATTCGATAAGATTTACTAGATTGAGAGTATCCTAGGAAGATTGCTTTATCAGCTTTAGCATCAAACTTACCTAGATTATCTTTCCCATTATTGAGCACAAAACATTTACATCCAAATATGTGAAAGTATGAAATGTTGGGTTTTCTACCCATGTAAAGTTCATAGGGGTTTTCTTTAAGATAGGCCTTATTAAACATCTATTCATAACATGACAAGCGGTGTTTACCGTATCGGCCCAAAAATGTTTTGCAATATAGTTTTCATTTAACATGGTTCTAGCAAGCTCCACTAATGATCTATTTTTCCTTTCTACTACTCCATTTTGTTGTGGAGTTCTAAGAGCTGAAAAATTATGATTTATACCATGTTTTTCGCAAAACTTTTCAAAAGATTTATTTTCGAATTCTCCCCTATGATCAGTTCTAATGGATATAATTTTTGAATTTTGCTCATTTTGGATAATCTTAGCAAGTTTCTTAAATGCATGATATGCTTCATTCTTATGAGCAAGAAACAAGGTTCATGTATATCTAGAGTAGTCATATATAATTACTAGACCATAGTAGTTACCACCAAAGCTTTTGATTTTGGAAGGTCTAAAGAGATCCATGTGCAAAAGTTGTAAAGGCTTTTGGGTGGAAATAATATTTTTCGATTGAAAGGATGCCTTTACTTGTTTTCCCTTTTGACATGAATTACAAAATTTTGTTTTCAAATTTAAACTTTGGTAAACCAATTACTAATTCTTTAGAAATAAGTTTATTCAAGTGGTCTGCATGTATATGAGCTATTCTTCTATGCCATAGCCAAGTTTCATCCTCTCTAGTCATGAAGCATTGTACATCATTTGAAGACAAACTATCTATATCAATCATATAAATATTATCAATTCTTTAGCCTACAAACTTAACTTCATTATTAGTCTTATGCTCAATTATGCAACAATTTGATTCAAACAAAACTCTATATCCTTTGTCACATAATTGACTAATGTTAAGTAAGTTGTGTTTAAGACCTTCAACATACAACACATCACTAATAGAGGTAGAAGAATTCTTACCAATGTTTCCAATGCCTAGAATCCTTCCTTTGGTGTTGTCTCCATAGGTGACACTTCCTTTTCTTTTAGGAGTGAATGATGTAAATTTGCTTATGTCTCCCGTCATATGCTTTGAACACCCACTATCCAAATACCAATGGGTGTTGCTTGCCTTGAAGCATACCTACAAAACAAAATCAGTTTAGAGAACTAGGTACCCATTTTATGTTGGGTCCTTTAAGGTTAGCTTGTGGTAATGTCCCTTTGGGAACCCACACCTTTCTTATAACCTTTGGCCCTAATTTTCTAACATTGCAATTTGAAGAGTTATGACCTTTGAATCCACAATGGTTGAATTTCATAAGGGGCGAGGATGATCTCATAGGAGGTACAAAGAAGTTCTTGAAATGCTTTTCCTTTTTAATAGAATTGTACCCTAAACTAGTTTTGTCAAACATGCATCTTTGATTTCCAAGTAGTACATTCAGATTATCTCTACCATTTGTAAACTTCTCTAAGGTTTTGTTTAGATCTAGGACTTTGTTTTCTAGATCAACACATTTCTTAGCAAAATCACACGGTTTATTCTTGGAGCATGTTTGAGCATTTTCCAATTCTACTTTTAAGCATTCATTCTCTTTACAAACTTCCATAAGGTGCATCTCTAGAGTGTCACTAGTTTTTCTAGACATCTTAAGTCTATTAGATACTTTTACAAATTTATCATACAATTCCTCTAGAGCATCAAGTAATTCATCCTTATCTAAGTCATGGAAGTTTACCTCATCATTTTCTTCTTGGTGGTTGGCCATGAGGCAAAGGTTTGCTTCTTCATTTTCCGAGTCATCCGAGCTGCTTATCTTATTTTCATCCCAGGCTATATATGCTCTCCTTCTTCCTCTTTTCTTTTTGCCCTTTTTCTTGAGATTTTGGGCAGTCCGCTTTGAAATGCCCCTCCTTGCCACATTCAAAACAATTGGGTGAGGAAGAATTTTCTTTAGTGATAGGTTTCTTACTTGGGTTTTTGAAGCTTCTTTGGAAGCGTTTTCCTTTCATGAATTTCCCAAAGCATTTCATAAATAGTCCAAACTCATCTTCTTCATCAAGTTCACTTCTGGATTCTTCTTCATTTATGGACGTGGCCTTAAGAGCGAGTCCCTTTTTCTTGGAAGATTTTTCTTCTTCTTCCGCCATCTTTAATTTTTTCAGTTCTTGTTCCTGTTCCTGCAACTTACCAAATAATGTGGCAAGGGACATCTCGTTTATGTTGGGAGATTGTTTGATGGCGGTAACTAGCGGTTGCCATTCTCTGTTAAGACTTTTCAACACTTTATGAATGAGCTCTTTGTTAGTGTAAGTCTTTCCAAGTGTAATAAGTTGATTAATGATGAGAGTGAACTGTTTTTGCATATCAACAATTGATTCATGAGAGTTTAATCTAAAGCATTCATATTGACTAGTTAGTGTACTAATCTTAGAGTCTTTAACATCATTTGTACCTTCATGGGTTACTTGAAGAGTATCCCACATTTCCTTGGCGGATTTGCAATTCATTATTCTAAAAAATTCATCTCGACCTAATGCCATAGTGATGAGATTTTTAGCCTTATAGCCATATTGTACTTTCTTTTCTTCATCACTAGACCATTCCTCCATAGGTTTTTCAACACTTTTATCATTGACAATATGCATGGGTGTATAAGGACCATTTTCAATGGCATTCCAAACTTTAAGATCAATAGATTGAATAAATATTTTCATTCTTTCTTTCCAAAAGGTATAGCCTTCTCCATTGAAAGTGGGAGGTCTGTTTATAGCACCACCCTCGGGAAAGAGGTTTTGAGAACTTGAGGCCATCTATTCTCTTGAAGCTGTTAAGCTTATTTTACCAAGAGTCAAGCTCTGATACCACTTGTTATTCAAAAGGCCTCAATACTCAAGAGGGGGGGTGAATTGAGTTTTTAAAACTTTTAGTTGGACTACCTTTGAACTTGATTCTTATGTTCAAATTTACAAGATTATGCAAGTGAAATCCAGTTTAATGAAATGTGCAAGGCAAAACAAGGTAAATATAGCTAAGACAATTTGACAAACACTTGGTGTGCAGTATTCAAAGTTTACCAAATTAAACAAGTTTAAGTATGCAAGTCACAATCAATCAACACAAGCCAATTAGACACAGTATATAAAAGTAAAAGAGTAGGGAAGAAGAGCTTGCAAACCGATTTAACGAGTTCCACCAATCCGGTGTACGTCTCGCCTCTAAGCAACCCACTTAGAGGATTTCCACTATTGTAGACTAGAGATACAACTTTGAGCAATTGCGGCTTCCTAGTGTCCCACACTCAAGAACCCAATCCTCACAAGTATAAGGGTAACCTACCCAATCTCTCAATCTCACAATATCCTAAAGGTTGAACCCCAACCTTTGTAACCACTCAACCTAGAGTGAACTTTGGTGTTTTGTGTAATGTTTACAAACAAGTGGCTCTCTCAAAAGAGTAGATGTACAAATGAAAGATCTATCAAATCTATAACTCTCAAGAAGAGAGAATACACAAATGAAATTCAGAATATACAAGAGTAAGGGCTTACTAGCACAAGAGTAAGTAAAGATTGATAGCTTGTTGTTGTGTGTAGTTGTGCTTGAGTTCCTCTTGCATTTATAGAGTCATTTGAGAGCTTGGTGAGTGCCTTCGTCTTCCTAGCCGTTGCACATAGTGGGGGTCTGAAGGAGTGGTGGAGAAATGTGCTGGTTTCCCACTAATATGTGTTTTCCCACTATCGTAATCGATTATGACTTAAGCTGTAATCGATTACACTTTGAATTTTTTATGTTTGTTCGATATGTAATCGATTAGTTTCCTTTAACTAATCGATTAGCTTCAAGTTAGAAGCTTGGTAATCGATTGAGCTTTGCCTTGTAGTCGATTAGCAGTGATACCTGATGCATTTAATTTGGCTTCGTAGCTTCGTAATCGATTATATAGACATAGTAATCGATTAGCTTAATTCCAGTAACCTTCTAATCGATTGTCTGAATTCTCTTAATCGATTAGCTGTTATACCTGATACTTTTAATGCCATTTTTGGTTTTGGTAATCGATTAAACCATTCATGTAATCGATTATCTTAATTCCAGTAGCTCTGTAATCGATTATTTGAAATGTTGTAATCGATTAGCTTAATGTCCTGATGCAATTATTCCAAAACAGAAGCTGCCTAATCGATTAGATGAGGCTGCCTAATCGATTAGCTGCGTGTTTTATTGCATATCTTTGTTTTTGCAAGGAGTTCTTCAAGAGTGCTTTGTCATTATCAAAATCCTTGAACCTGTAATCACATTCAAAACACAATTCTCACCATTAATTAATGTCTTTCCGCTCACATTACCCATTACCCCCAATTTCATAAGTTAAGGTTTCCACCAAACTCATCAATATTTAAAAATAATCATACATTCTCATCTCCTTCCAACCATAAATGTATCTACCCTATTAATACCATTTAAAGCTTGTATTTATAACACCCACCTTAGGGTTTCCACATTTAAAGTTTCTCCTAGTAACCCACATACATTAAATACACTCTTAACATTAAGGACACATAACTAAAGGTTCATATTCTTGAAAAATGGCAAAAATCTTACCTCAAGTAAAGTAATGGAAGAGTTCTCAAAGGAAAAGAGAGTCACACGAAATTAAGAAGAAGAAGGAGGAAGAACTTCAAGCTCCAAGCCTTCTCCAAGCCTTTATAAAACGAAAATGAGAAGGAGAATGGAGGATAGCACCTTGGCTTAGGGTTAGAGAGGGAAAAGAGATTAAGAGAATAAGAGAATAAGAAGAAAAGAGTATTTTGCCAAGTGGTTCAACACATGAACGAGAATGAGAGGGGAAAATGAAGGCTTTTGCTTTTAATTTTCATTCATTCATTAATATTTCATCGTTTTACTACAAACAAGATCTCTGTTTGGGCTCAATACTCATTCTAAAAATTATTCCGAGCACACATCCGGACTCCCAGTAATATTATCTACGACCCTGACCAACGACATCTCAATCAGAGATACTTGGTCTGACACCCATATTTTATCCGGGTTAGTTTCCTGTTTATCCGATCTCAATAAATCACTAGCAGTTTTCGAAAACCTTAATTAAATTATTTCTGATATTTTGGGACATTAAATAATTCACATTCAATTATTCAATATTTATCTCGTTAAATTAATTCTCTATTTTAAAATTTGGGAAGTTATAAATTACACAAACCTTGGTAATCAAAGATATTCCGATCTGCCATAAGTAATATCGAGTCCCACAAGGATTATGGGTGTCACTTGGGGAAACAAGATCATTAACCTTTGGTTTTCCACTTGATTATTTTCCATGCAGGATTAAGACCCACCCCCCAAAGTCTTTTCTCATAGTTCTCAAAGGATTCAAGATGTGGTCAAACCTGCTACAAGAAAGTCAGCCAAAGATTATTCTCATATTTTCTCCAGTTGATAGGCTATAACAAGAACAAATGTTCCCCATGAAGAGTCAAAATCAATAGTTCCAGTCCATCACCTAACCCCAGTAAAGGTAATTTACTGGGATATAAAAAGTTCAAAATAAGAATCCTTGTATTCACTCGGAATCCCCAGTGAGTCATATGACTAAAAAGTCAGTCTCTTTTAAATCTTAGTCCTTCAAAAGTCTCAACCTCGAGAACATGCTCTTCTTGAGTACAAATTTTAAAATCTCATACCATTCAATTTCCTCTTGCAAAAATCGAACATATATCCTTCACTGTAAGTCACTATGTCAGAGACATTTCCCCTAGGTCTTACTTCATGTACAAGCCTCAGGTACCCATTCCTAGGCTATGTCGTCTAATCAAAACACGTCGGAGCAACCCCCCCTACGTCATTAATTTTTCTTCAAGGCTTTAGGTACCCATTCCTAGGCTATGTTGTCTGATCCAAAACACGTCGGACCCTGTGTCATTTATTTTATTTCAAAAGATTTAGGTACCTATTCCTATGATCAAAACATGTCGGGGCAACCCCCTGCGTCTTTAATTTTTCTTCAAAGCTTCAGTACCCATTCCTAGGCTATGTTGTCTGATCCAAAACATGTCAAAGCAATTCCCTGTGTCATTTATTTTCTTTCAAAGCTTCAAGTACCCATCCCTTGGTTGTTCATTTTCAAGGGCAAATATTAGGGCGATTCCTCTAAATTGTCACTTTCTCAATCAAAACATCAAACATATTCTTGAATTTTTTATGTACCTAGTAAAACCCCAAATACCATTCTGTCCCCAAAGGAATGTTTAAAGTATCACATTAAATGTCCTATCAAAGCCTGCGGCAACACCGTTTGGTTGTTTACTCCTTATCAAAAGCTTCTAGTACCACCTTTAAGTTGTTTATTGTCAAAGTTCCTTCAACTTAAGGGGGACTCAGTTTATTTGTTTTCTGTGAGAAGCCTCCAAATTTTTCTTGAATTCTTAACGGTGTTCACGTCTTTACTTTCTTTTCACATCAATAATATGAATAAATCTCATATTCTTTCATGAAAAGAAGTAAAGAGGGGCAGCTGTAAACACCTATTTTTTCCGGATAAATTAAAAAAATTAAAAAAATATTAAAAACTTGTATAGTGACCGTTGGGAATAGTACCTTCTCCATTTCTATAAATACTAAATCTCTCCTTATTTTCCTACCACACTTCTCCTTTCATCAACTTTCTTGCTCCTTGTAGCATGGGTAGTAGTTTATCTTTATTTGGTATTTTATTTATGGCCACATGTATAATAAATAATTTTAGGATTCTAAAATAGTTTATGTTTCCATAAGAGTAAGTGATTACTCATTTGTATTCAAAATATAAAAAAATTAAAAAATATAAATAAAAAGGCCCAAAAAAATTTAAATCAGAAAAAATAAAACGAAAATAGGCCAAAAAAGACCAAAAAATAAAAAAATGGCCAAAAGTAAAAAAACAAAAATCAAAAAAAAAGGAAAGAGGTTTCGGGGGTTTATTGAGGTGGGACCCAGTTTGGTTGATAATTGGAGAAAATTGGGGAAATTGACATCAAATTTGGACAAATTGAAAAAGTAGGAAAGTGATGGCATATGATGAGGGATCCAAAGCCAATTTTTCTCTATAAATAGAGGGTGATGCTAAGGGAAAAAGGAGGAAAAAGGAAAAAAGAGAGAAAAGAGTGATAAATTTTTATGTAATTTTTTAGAGGTTTGCTTTCAAAAATAGAGATATGGGAATGTTGTTAGGAAAATGTGTGTTTTACTCTAGTATGTGAGTTGTGTGACCCAAATTACTGTAAAAGTCTTGTAACCGGTGTCCAAATACCCTTAAATTGAGTCTAAACAAAGTCAAAAATAAGAGAAATCTACACAAAATTGATCTCTGAAATTTTGTTCTCGTTCTTCATTAATTGTTACTGTACTAAGGTATTTTTAATAAATACAAGAATATTTACTTATCTTTATTTATCCATCTTTATTTATTTTTGTTTATTTATTTTTCTATATTTTTATTTTTCTTCATTTATTTTTCTACACTTTATTTTTTCGTACTTTATTTTCCTGCAGTTCTTTATTTATTCTTTTATTTTTCTACACTTTTACTTTTTCTTTATTTATTTTTCTACACTTTTATTTTTATTTATTTATTTTTCTGCATTTTATTTTTGCGCACTTTATATTCTTACAGTTATTTATTTATTTAGTTATTTTTCTGTATTTTTAGTTTTCTTTATTTATTTTTCTCTTTTATTTTTCTTTATTTACTTTTTCTATGCTTTTATTTTTATTAATTTATTTTTTTATACTTTATTTTTCTGCAGTTATTTGTCTATTTATTTACTTTCTGCACTTTTATTTTTCTTTATCTATTTTTCTACCTTTTTATTTTTATTTATTTTTCTTCCCTTTTATTTTTATTTATTTATTTTTCTGGACTTTATTTTTCTACGTTTTATTTTTCTGCAATTATTGGTTTATTTATTTATTTTCTGCACTTTTATTTTTCTTCATTTATTTTTACGTACTTTTATTTTTATTTATTTATTTTCTGCCCTTTTATTTTTATTTATTTATTTTTCTGTACTTTTATTTTTATTTATTTATTTACCTTATTTTTCCACACTTTATTTTCTGTAGTTTTCATTTATTCATTTATTTTTCTGCTCTTTTATTTATTTTTCTGCATCTTAACTTTCTACATTTATTTATTCTAATTTTTCTTCTCAATAATTTTGTAATTATCTTTTACATAATCATTTGTCTATCATTTTATACAATTTCTTAAGTCGTTTTATGGGTAATTGTTTATTTATTATTATAATTTTATATTTTATGTTCCCCGCTGTTATTTATTTATTTAACCATTTATCTTTCTTTTAAGTTTGAAATGAGATTAATTTAGATAAGACATCTTATTAATCTTATTATCTAAAAATGATTGAATAAAATTCATTTGTTAGTTTTAATTAATTACGTGTAAATATATTTCTTTATTTTCACATCAATGTATTTAATTCTTATGGCTATCTATTTTTACATTTTCATTTATTTATTTGTTCATTTATTTATTTGTCTTTTAATTATTGGAAAGATAATTTAGACGAGACATCTTATTTTTTTATTGTCTTTTAATCACTTATTTGTTTATCTTCCTTTGAACTCAAAGAACGAAACTTGGGGTGATGTGTCCTATTATTTTATTTTATTTTATGTCTATTTATATTTTTTTAAATATCCTTATTATTATTTTGTTCATGTGTATATTGTCGGTAAATAACTTCTATCATGGTTGTATTCTTTATGAAGGATAAAATATTTAATAATCATTTTTTTAAAAAAATATACATGATCAATTTGGGTAACCGTTTTAGGACGGATAGTGTGGGGGTGCTAATACCTTCCCCACCTGTAATTCGACTCCCGGACCAAACAGAATCTCATTTTAAACACCAGTGTCGTTTAAAGGTTTTCCTGATATTTTTCTTAATAAATATTAGTGGCGACTCCCAGAACCTCTTTAGTTTTTTAGGCCCCCTAAGGGCCTTGTTCCAATTCGGTTTCGTTTTCTTTTTGTTACATTATCCCAATCCGCGTCATGACCCGGGACTTGATGATTAAGGTTTTTTAGTTGTGGGTCATTGTTCAACATTATGTATAGTTGGGTCATTTTTAAATTCAATTTTGTTGTTCTGTATGTATAGTTGTCTTCAATGACGAATTCAATTTTTTTCTTTATCTCTAACATTATATACAATTTTTAGGTTTTAAGATTTTCTTATTTACATTCTTGATCTTTCTTGTTTGTCCAGTCATCCATTACAATGACATTTATTCTCTTATTGGCATTTCATTTCTCAGGATTTGCAAATACAAAGCATAGCCTACTCAGCTAAGATAAAAGAAAAAAGTAAAAACTACCTCAAAAGATTATGATAAGATGAAATATAAAGATAAGAAAACATAATGTAAGATAGTAATAATCCTAAACTAATTTAATCTGCCACAACTACTTTATCCTTTTAGTTTATCATAATCCTAAACTATCTGATCTTCTATAACTAACTTAATTTCTAACATGTAGTGTAGGGATAAGTATGGAGATGTGTAATCATTTTAGTGTAAGAAAAAAAGGTCAGCTAACAAAATGCACCATTTTGGTGCAAGAAAAAATAAGAATCCCTTCGTGTTCTTACCTACAAGGACAGAACTAACATGATTCATGAATCTATTGAGAGACCATTAAGTTCAATTCAGTTGACCTACACTTGTTTCTTTTACTTTATTCTAGAAATTCAACATAAATTTATGTAATGGATTTATGCAGGAAAGGTTGAAGAAAGAGCAAGAAGAAAAAGAACATAAAAGGAAAAAAAGGCAGAAGCTCACCTTTACATTATTATAGAGGTTCCCTGTTTCTGTCCTTAACTTCTTTAGGAATCTATTAAATATCCTTGTCTTTTTATTAGTTGGCAATGTTTTCTTTTGTTCCTACTTATACTTGTTCTCTTATTCTGTCTTATAGCCAATTATCACCCTTCTTCCTCTGCCTACCTGTCATGTATGCTAGTCATTACATTATATTTTCCCAAAATGATTATTTTTTGAAGCTATTTTTATACCTCCTTTCATGCATGGCTCCAAACCCATTCTGCGTACAGGAATTAAATGCATCAGGTAATAATCGATTACAAGGGTATACTAATCGATTACATTGACTCTATCTGACCACTAATCGATTATAGGAAAAGACCCAATCAATTACACAGCTACTGGACACTGAAATTAATGGGTTACAATGAAGCGTAATCGATTACAGATCGAGGCGTAATTGATTACCTTAGTGCCAAAATTTGGGAACGTGATTTTAAGTGCAGATCTAGCCCATTTCTCCATTTTTCATCTTTATGCCTATGCAAGTGAGAAAACAACAAGGAGTCATCAATCAAAGCAATACATTGTGCTTAGTGAGTCTATTTCTCTTGTAGTTTCAGGTTCTGAAACTTAGGTTCTAAATTTGCATATCCTCTCTTGTTGAGAGTTAGAATTTAAGAGAGTTATTCAATTTGTGTATCTACTCTATTGAGAGAGTTATTTACTTGTAAACATAAACACCAAACAGAAAGATTCACTCTAGTTTTGAGTGGTCACAAAGGTTGGGGTTCAACCTTTAGGTATTGAGAGTTTGAGAGATTGGGTGGGGTGCCCGTGTGCTAGTGAGGATTGAGTTCTTGAGTGTGGGA
This sequence comes from Clitoria ternatea, assembly GCA_037962975.1. Classification (NCBI taxonomy): domain Eukaryota; kingdom Viridiplantae; phylum Streptophyta; class Magnoliopsida; order Fabales; family Fabaceae; genus Clitoria; species Clitoria ternatea. The sequence goes on from CM075671.1 coordinate 186,580,835, forward strand.
CACTAGGAAGGTACAATTGCTCATAGCTTGTATCTCTAAACTTCAATAGTGGAAATCCTTCAAGTGGGTTGCTTAAAGGCGAGACGTACACCGGAGTGGTGGAACTCGTTATAACGGTTTGCAAGCTTCTTTTCCTTACTCTCTTGCATTTACATATTGCATCTGGCTGGTTTATTGATTTGGTTATGATTGTATTACTTAACTTTGATTGATTTGGCTAAACTAAGTTCTTGCACACCAAGTGTTTGATGCATTGCCAAAGTGAATTCTGCACATCTTTTCTATCTTATTTCTTGCACTATACTTGCTGGCTCTTGCACACAATTATCTTTTGTGAAAAAGGAATCAATTTCAAAGGCTTTCCAAGAAAAAGATTTCAAACTCAATTCACCCCCTTCTTGAGTTAATAGAGCTTAGCAGCTTCAAGAGATTAAGATGGCCTCTATCTCATATAACATGATTCCCGAGGGTGGTGCTACAAATAGACCTCCAGCTTTTAACGGTGAAGGTTATGCTTTTTGGAAAGAAAGAATAAAAATCTTTGTACAATCTATTGATTTGAAAGTTTGGAATGCAATTGAAAATGGTCCCTTCATACCTATGCATACTGCTGATGGAAAAGAAGTAGAAAAACTAATGGATGATTGGACTAGTGATGAGGAGAAAAAGGTCCAATACAATTACAAAGCTAAAAATCTCATCACCCTTGCTTTAGGTCTGAATGAGTTCTTTAGAGTTGTAACTTATAAAATAGCCAAAGAAATATGGGACACTCTTCAAGTTACTCATGAAGGAACTAAAACTACTACAAAAAAGGCTATTGTCAGTGTTTCTGCTACTGTTATTGTTAGCGGTACAAGCGCAGAAAATAAAGGCGCTGATAATAGCACTAAAAACAACGTCAGTGCTTAAACCGCTAACATTAGCTATGTATTGTCAGTGGTTGTAGTGTGGAACCGTTGACAATAGTCAATTAATGTTAGCGGTTGTATTTTAGAACCGCTGACAATAGTCAAATAATGTCAGCGGTTGTAGAGCGGAACCGTTGACAATAGTTAAAACATTGTCTGCATTTGTAGATGGGAACCGCTGATAATAGTCTTTTTTTTTAATTTTAGTTTTTTTAGTTTACTAACCCCTCTATTAAATATTTTAATAACCAGTTTCAGAACTATTGATATAGCAATATGAATAACGTTAAATGTTCTTAATCTAGTTATATAAAATTGTTCTCTTTATTAAGTTACCCTTATTCTTTATCCAAGTTTACACCTAACCTATAATATTTATATTTTAACTGTCCAAGATGAACTAGAAATTTATAAATACCTGAATAACTTTATCTACCACAACATTTTTAATTTAAAACTATAGTTGATCTATGTACTTGCATTTTTAATTTTAAAAAATAAGATTTAATTATTTTATTATATACACATTTGTAACCGATAAAAATATATTACACTAAAAATATAAAACTTCTTTGTTAATATAACATTTGTCAATGTAACCAAAGTGACCTGAAAAGTAATGTCGAATTACTTCATTTGAAATATAACATTTTTCCAATTAAAAGAAGATACAGAAGTGAATAAATACAAAACGAGCAGCATTTTTTCCTTTTATATCTCTAACCAAATAAAACGAATAAGAATTACTAAATAAAAAGTAGCTGATCACTACAATGTTCAGCCTAATTATTTTGTAAGATGTTTTTCATGATCTATTTGAATAGAAAAATGAGAACATCTGTCAAGTGTCTTTATTTTTCATGTCGAATTACTTATTTGTTTAAGGTGTTAAGCTTGAAGAAAAAAGTATTTTTTCAATGATTATAATTTTTCAAACACATCTTGAAAAAAGGACTTAAAGAACAATTAGTAAATCTGTAATATGTATTAATATAAGATATATATTTAAAATTTAAATGGCATGTCATCTTGTGAAAAGCATTTTTTTTACTATTTTATATAACTAGAGAAAGCATTGTGTGACAGAGTCAATAGCATTAGGTACAACCCAAAAACATAATTTAATAACAAATAGAAAAAGGTAAACCCAAAAACATAATTTAATAACAACACCACATTGCTTACTAATGCTTCTTTGAAGAGAACTGAATCAGACTGACTCAAAGTCAGCTCAGCCACTTTGTCAAAATACAGCTGTAATAAATGATAAAACTAATGAAAATGAACTACAAGTAACGGGTCTTGGACTCTAGGTATGATACCCAAAGGGTACAGGGATGATGATCAAAGTTGCTATTATAGGTACAGGTATAGGTAATTTTCCAAAACACAGGTATGAGTATGATTATTATAATACTCTACCAAAACCAACACGGGTGGCATGCCTACATAAAATATTTCATGATAGTTTATAATGTTCAATTCGTAATGGAAAGTGCTATAAATATGTAGCTTGGACAAATCCATGGGCTAAACAGCAAACTTATATATGCCAATGCAAAAATAAAGAAACTTCTTTGTTACATCTTTCTTAAACAAATAAATTACCTTAAGTCCTTCTATAGAATTTATGTCAAGATACGGAGCAAGTTCTTCGGCTGTAACAACACCACCATTAGATGCTATGTATTGCCCAATCTGTACATGAGATGAGTAAAACAGAACAATCAGAGGAAATAAACATGCTAAGATAATGGGAAGTTAAATAAAAAATTAAACATGCACAACATTTTGACAGTTTGACAAGGGACATAATTAACAAATAAAGTGGAAAATGGCACTAAAAATGAAACAAGTATTCTCTTGCGGCCTGTCAAAGTCAGGGTCATACAATACAACAACCATACTCAACAACTCCAGTTACAAAAATCATCAACAAGTGTTGGCATGTTAATTCAATACCTTAGCCTTTTCATAAGCCAAATCATACCAAGAAAAAAAGACCACAAAACTAACAAACAGGAATTTTCCTACCATAGACCGGTCTGGTTAAGGTGATCCAAAACTAACTAAATAACCAGCATATATGTAGATTTAATGTTATAACAGTAAGCATTTATTGTGAATTATAATCATAACCATAGCATACAAAGTACAAATAAATTTATTAGGAGTAAATCTATTACTCAGTTCCAGATTCCCAGTGCACTTTGTATGACAGCAAAAAAACTCAATTCCATATAACAATTTCAAATCAAATGGAGAAATAAACATAGCTCAAGTCATTTAAGTCCATTGTTAGTTTTTTTCTTGATATTTACGCCACAAAAGAGTAACTTGAACCTTATCCAAAGTTAGCAATAGAGTTTCACTAACCCCAAGTAATTTTCATTTCACAAAAGTGTCTATTTGGTTAACTATTAACTATTAAGAATATATATACCTATGTAACAATTATCTTCAACAAGAATTTTTTTTCATTTTAAATTCTCCCTAAAATATTTTGTTCTATGTTTCTCCTTCTGCCCCTTTCTAAAGTTAATAAACATATAATTATTTGCATCTCAAACTAACCCACATTCATAATTGTATTTTAGAAATCCCCATCAACTACAGAAATGTTAAGATATGATATCACAGTATAAGAAGGAATAAAACTTAGGCAACATTAATGGTCAACATAAGAACCCACATCTTTAGGAGTATTATGTTCAGATTTATTTCAATTTTTAAGAAACTTGTATTCATATAAAAAAAATTAAAAATCATAGTCAAATACTGTAACAACATTACTGTCTCCCCATGAAAACCACTCAGACCCTCACCAACACCACACGGATCCACCGCCATCCACTACACCACGACCCCTTACACACCCACCGCAATCACCAAACCACTACCCCCTGGGTCCCAACCACCACAACCACAACCTCACACCCTTACGCCATCGACCCCTAACGCCTCCACCCCCACCCACCACCAGCCTCACACCCTCGTCAAGACCTGAAACCACACCTACCCCACAACATCTACCCCCATAATCCATATTCACCTAAACCCAAAACCCCTTCCCCCCACCCATCAACCATCAGCAAACCAACAACCAAAAAAATGAAAGCAGAGTCAGAAACCTTACCTCCTATGATAGATCGTGTTAAAGCTTATGGCTTTCTCTTGGATCTTGGCTGGAACCACATCAAGCTTAGGCCTTTGGGGTTGATGATGGTCTTCTGTGTGGCATACAGGGGTACGGTGGTCTTTGGGCCAAATCACATTAAGTGAAAGGAGGAGGGGCTTACCTAGACTCGAACAGAGATTTGCCTCATGGAACGGAGGTTGAATGGAGGTTGCCACAACAAAACGGAGGGAAGATGGAAACCAAACCACACACCGCTACCAGGTTCAGAGGTTTTTACCGTTTATGTCAACGTAAGGGAGACGCGGAGAGGAACCAAACTACCTCAAAGAAGTTGAGGAAGGAGGGAATGTCAGGGGTGTGAGAAAGAGAGTGAACCGAGTGAGAGAGTTGATATTGTTTTAAAAAAACACAATACTTAAAATGACGTTGTTTTATGCATCTAAGTTTTGACACATCAAAATTAGCGGTTGGTTTATAAACTAATGTCAGCGGTTCTGTGTAGAACTGCAGACTAAAGTGATTAAGAGTATTATCAGCGGTTCCAATTAACAACCGCAGATATTAGTGTGAATTGTTCAATAATTTCTACGGTTCCGTCGAAGCTCTGACAAAACTAGCGTATCTTTTTGACATTTTTGTTGTAGTGTAATGATGTTAAAGACTCTAAAATCAGTACCTTGACTAGCAAATATGAAAGCTTTAGAATAAATTCCAGTGAAACTATTTTAGAACTTCAAAAGAGATTTACTTTGATTATTAATTATCTTATTACTCTTGGAAAATCTTATTCTTACAAAGAGCTCATTCACAAAGTGTTGAAAAGCCTTATTAGGGAATGGCAACCTCTTGTCACTGCAATTAAGCAATCTCTAAACATCAATGACATGTCTCTAGCTACATTGTTTGAAAAGCTTTAAGAACAAGAGCAAGAGCTCAAGGACTTGAAGAATGCGGAGGAGGAAGAAAAATCTTCCAAGAAGAAGGGTCTTGCTCTCAAAGCCACTTCAATTGATGAGGATGAGTTAGAAAGTGACCTTGATGAGGATGAAGAATTTGGGCTATTCGTAAAGCGATTTGGGAAGTTTATGAAAAATAAGAAGTTTCAAAGAAGCTTCATAAACCAAGGTAAGAAACCTATATTCAAAGATAATGCATCCTCACCCTCTCTTTTTTGAATGTGGCAAGGAAGGACATTTCAAAGTAGATTGTCCAAATCTAAAGAAGAAAAAAAAGAAAGAAGAGGAAGAAGAAGAGCCTATATAGCATGGGATGAAAATGATGTGAGTAGCTCCGATGATTCGAACAATGAAGAAGCAAACTTATGCTTAATGGCCAACCACCAAGAAGAGCAAGATGAGGTAAATAATTTTGAACTTGATAAAGAGGAATTGTTTGATGCTTTTGAAGAATTGTATGATAGATATATTAAATTATCTAGTAAGTATAAGTTGTCAAGAAAAACCATAAAAACTCTTGAGATGTAATTGAACAAGTAAAAGAAAATAAAATTTTGAACAAGAAAGTTGTACATACCCAAACTTGTTCTAAAGCTAAACCATGTGATTACTTTAAGAAATGTGATCACCTAGAAAAGAGAGTACTAGACTTGAATAAAATTCTTGAGAAATTCGAATGGAAGAGATAATCTAGATGCACTACTTAGAAAGCAAAGATACATGTTTAATAAATCTGGCTTAGGATTTAATCCTACTAAGAAAGAAAAACATTACAAAAATTTCTTTATGCATCCTAGAAAATCATCATCACCCTTTATGAAGTGCAATCATTATGGTATTAAGGGTCATAGTGCTTCAAATTGCAATGTTAGAAAGTTTGGACCAAAGATTGTAAGAAAGGTATGGGTTCCTAAAGGAACATTACCATAAGCTAACCAAAAAGGACCCAACATAAAATAGGTACCAAGTTCTCTAACTTGACTTATTTTGTAGGTATGCTTCAAGGCAAGCAACACCTATTGGTACCTAGATAGTGGGTGTTCAAAGTATATGACTGGTGATAAAAGCAAGTTTACTTCATTCATAACTAAAAGTAAAGCAAGTGTCACTTATGGGGACAATACCAAAGGAAGAATCCTTGGCGTTGGAAATACTGGTAAAAACTCTTCCACTTCAATTAGTGATGTATTGTATGTAGAAAGACTCAAAAATAATTTGCTTAGTATAAGTCAACTATGTGACAAAGGATATAGAGTGATATTTTAATCAAATGGTTGCATAATTGAAAACAAGCAAAATAAAGAAGTAACGTTTGTTGGTCAAAGAATAGATAATGTTTACATGATTGATGTTGATTGTTTGTCTTCAAATGATGTGCAATGCTTCATGACTAGAGAGGATGAATCATGGCTATGGCATAGAAGAATAGCACACATCTACATAAACCACTTAAATAAACTTGTTTCAAAAGAACTAGTAATTGGTTTGCTAAAGTGAAAATTTGAAAATAAATTTTGTGATGCATGTCAAAAAGGAAAATAAGTAAAGGCATCGTTTCAAGCTAAAAATGTTGTTTCAACTCAAAGGCCTTTACAACTTTTACAACTCAAAGGCCTTTACAACCTTTACAAGCTAAAAATGTTGTTTGGACCCTCTAAGGTCAAAAGCTTTGGTGGCAATTATTATGGTCTTGTAGATAACTATTCTAGATATACATGGACTTTGTTTCTTGCTCACAAAAATGAAGCATATCATGCATTCAAGAAACTAGCCAAGGTTATCCAAAATGAACAAAACTCAAAGATTTCATCCATTAGAACTGATCATGGGGGAGAATTTGAAAATCAACTATTTGAAAATTTTTGTGAAAAACATGGTATTGAACATAATTTTTCAGCTCCTAGAACTCCACAACAAAATAGAGTTGTTGAAAGGAAAAATAGATCTTTGGCGGAGCTTGCTAGAACTATGTTGAATGAAAACAATATTGCTAAACATTTTTGGGCTGATGCGGTAAATATCGCTTATCATGTTATGAATAGATGTTTAATTAGGCCAAGTTTGAAGAAAACCCCTTATGAGCTTTACAAAGGTAGAAAACCAAATATATCTTACTTTTATGTATTTGGATGTAAGTGCTTTGTGCTTAACAATGGAAAGGATAATCTAGGAAAGTTTGATGCAAAATCTGGTGAGGCAATCTTTCTTGGATATTCATCATTTGGTAAATCTTATTGAGTCTTTAACAAACAAACAAACACCATTGAAGAGTCCATTCATGTGAAATTTGATGAAAATGGCCATAATTCCCCGAGAAAGGAAGATGTTGATGATCTTGTAGGTATACTCCAAGAAATGACCCTAGAAAACAAGGAAGAAAAAGGAATCAATAATGAAGTAGCTTCTCAAAATGAACAACAACAACAAAGCTCTCAAAGATAGTGGATCACATCAAAACACCATCTCATAGACAACATTATAGGTGATATCACTAAGGGTGTAAGTACTCGATGTACATTTAATACTGTTAACCAAGTGGCCTCAATTACTCAAGAGGGGGGGTGAATTGAGTATTAAAAATTATACTTGGAACGCTTTTAAAATTGATTCTTTAATAATTATGCTTGACGAAAATGACAAATTTAATCACAAGTAATAATAATTTAAGCACAAGACAAAATAGTAAGAACTTAATATATGGCAAGTAAATTCACTTAAGGAGTATAAGCAATATTCAAGATAACAATTAATAATATCAAATTAATCGTTACACTATTTTGAACACTTACTAAAGCAAAATTAATTTTAACACAATTAATTCAAGAATATTACTTAAATAACTTCAATAAATTTAATCTAAGTGATTAACAAATTTAATCAAGCCAATAGAATATGCACTTTAATTTTAACAAGTAAATTAATAAAGTTGCTTAACTAATTAATTTATAAACACAAATATTTAGCAAGCAATTTTAAGTGCATAAAATTAAATGAGTGTAGGGAAGAGAGATTTGCAAACCAATATATACGAGTTCCACCACACCGGTGTACGTCTCACCTCTAAGCAACCCACTTAGAGGATTTCCACTATTGGAGATTAGAGATATAACTTTGAGCAATTGCGGCTTCCTAGTATCCCACACTCAAGAACCTAATTCTCACAAGTACAAGGGCAACCCACCCAATCTCTCAATCTTAATTTATAAGGTTGAAAACCCCAACCCAAAACTCTAAGATTTTTGGTGTTTAAGTGTACAAGGATAACTCTCCAAAATAGTGGATATACAAATTAAAGCTTTCACAAAAGATAACTCTCAAAGAGAGGATATGCAAATTTTAGCTCACTTAAAATATTTTCCTCACAAGAAAATATTCAATTTTTAGCACTTAAAAAACAATTTTCTCTCTAAGAAAATATTCAATTTTAGCACACACATGATTTCCTTACTGTTAACTCCAACAAAAGATTATTTGCAAATGAAGCAATAAAGAGAGAACTAAGTGCAGCATGAATAGAGAGGGAAGTAAGAAAGAGAGGCAATGCTTCTCTGTGGAGTGATTTGAGCCATCAACTCTTCTCTTATTTATAGCGTTCATAAGGCATGGTGCTTGCAATAAATAATTCCTTCATCATGGTGCCATTGCATAATGAATTGCAACTTGCATTGTGGAGCACGACTTTATGAATTTAGATTTCCTTTGATGACATGGAGCAGCATGGTTCTTCGATTAAGAAATTGGTAGTGCGATGCAGGCTGTTTACACTTTGAAGCTTTGAGGATTTCAAATTTGAATTTCAAATTTGAACTGAATGAATAAATTCATTTCCTAAATGAATAGATTCATTTAGTGTAATTTTGCATCAGAATTGAAATGAATAGATTCAAACTCAAAATGAATGGATTCAATGGGTAAAAACACCTCCTGGAGTGTGTAACAATTGATTCAATTGTGTAAAGAATCGATTCATAGCATGAAATTGAGGTTCGTGGGCACTTGAAAACTGTGTGAATCGATTCAGCCTTGTAATGAATCGATTCAAGCTCCAAAAATTCATTCCTTGGTGCTTTTATACCATGTGAATCGATTCACACATATAATGAGTCGATTCAGGACTTGAAAAATCACTCTTGCGCCATTCAAACTGAGTGAATCAATTCAGGTGGGGGATGAATCGATTCATCGACCTGATTCTTCATTCTTTGTGTACTTTTCCACCCTTTTTGAGATCTTTTTGCATATGCTTTGGTTCCTTTGATCCTTAGGCACTTCGATGATTATATTTCACCTGTTTTAAACCTTTACAACTGCCTTGACTCATTTCTTTGGAGTTCATCAATTTTCCATCATCAATTATAATTAATCACTTGACAACATCTTTATTTGTTGTGTCATTATCAAAACCTACATCAATATATAAATACATTTTCCCCTTTTTTCATGATGACAACAAATGTTCATCTCTCGGGGTGTTAGTTTCATAATAGTTCATATACATGGCATAAATGACTCCCCCTTACACATATAATTTGATACCACATGTTATACAGATGTTATACATATAATTGAATGCTACTTTGTCATTTACACATGTAATTGGATGTCACTTATTGTAAAGAAATTATTGTAAAGCTCCCCCTTAATCATGCAATTTTAACAAGGATAGATATAGATGTTGATTCTAGGTTTTATCTCCCCTTTAATCATTCAATAGATACCATTATAACATCATGACATTCTCTCCCCCTTTGACATCATCAAAAACAACCTTAAGAATATATACCATTTTAAAACAGATACATTTTATAGAGATAGATACCATGTGCTTATAAAGCTCCCCCTAAAACATGCAACATATATCACAAAGTAATTCAAAGCATGTAAGCAAGCATAATAATATTCTCTCCTATTTTTGGCTATACGATGTCTCATGGGTGTTTTGTGAGAGGTTATACAAGGATTAAAATTTTGCAATTTGCCAATGATCTTATTGCACAAGAGAGTCAAGAAAATCAAAGGTCATTTGACATTTATTTTTGAGATCCATATGGTGCATAGGAGATTATTTTGTGTCAAAACATGTTTTAATTAAGTAGATGCTATCTGGGAACTCAATAAAAACTCAGGAGCATTAACATGATTATTGAAAATGTCATTGGCTTTTTAATGAAAAGATTTGACCATATATCACAAAGTAAATCACTATGTTCAAAGGAATAAGAATTTTATGAAAGAGATACGTGAAAATCTTTAAGTTTAAAGATTTACAAAACTATGTTCAAAGAGTAAGAAAAATAAATCAATTAAACAATTTCCAAAATTCCTAATTCCCTTCTAATATTTATAAATTGTTCTTTCGGAAGGGGTTTAGTAAAAATATCTGCCAATTGTTTTGAAGTTTCAACATATTTAAGAACACAATCTCCTTTCAAAACATGGTCTCTTATAAACTGATGTCTTATCTTAATATGTTTAGTCCTAGAGTGCATGACAGGATTTTTGGATATATTTATGGCGCTAGTGTTATCACATTTAATAGGCACTTTGTTTAAAACAACACCAAAGTCAAGAAGTTGTTGTCTCATCCAAAGAATTTGAGCACAACAACTACCAGCTGCTACATATTTTGCCTCAGCTGTCGATAAAGCAACACATACTTGTTTCTTGCTATGCCAAGAAACAAGGGAACTAACAAGTAAATGACATGTGCCACTAGTACTTTTTCTATCAAGTTTACAACCATCAAAGTCAGAATCAGAATATCCTACAAGAATATATTCAACGCCTTTGGGATACCATAAACCAACATTTTGAGTACCCACAAGATATTTCAAAATTCTTTTTACGGCAGTGAGATGTGATTCTTTAGGACATGCTTGATATCTAGCACACATACATACGACAAACATAATATCGGGTCTACTAGTTGTTAAGTAAAGTAAGGAGCCTATCATACCTCGGTATTTAGTTATTTCAACGTCCTTACCCTTCTCATCTTTGTCTAAGTAGCAAGATGTACTCATGGGTGTAGCTATTTCGTTTGCCTTGTCCATTTTAAATCTTTTGAGTAGTTCTTTGTAATATTTTGTTTGACTAATGAAGCTTCCTTCATTTGTTTATTTGATTTGTAATCCAAGGAAGAAGGTGAGTTCTCCCATCATGGACATTTCGAATTCATCTTGTATAATCTTGGCAAACTCTTGACAAAGAATTTCATTAGTAGCACCGAATATTATGTCATCAACATAAACTTGTACTAAAAGAATGTCATTATTTTTGTGTTTTATAAACAATGTAGTATCAACCTTTCCTCTTTCAAAATTATTTTCTAAAAGAAATTTATTAAGGCTTTCATACCAAGCTGTTGGAGCTTATTTCAAACCATATAAAGCTTTTCTCAATTTAAAAACATGGTTTGAAAATTTATGATTTTCAAAACCGGGAGGTTGATATAAATAAATTTCTTCTTGAATATAGCCATTTAGAAAAGCACTTTTGACATCCATTTGATAAAGCTTAAAATCCATACAACAAGCAAAAGCTAACAATAATCTTATGGCTTCTAGCCTAGCTACGGGAGCATACGTTTCTTCATAGTCTATTCCCTCTTCTTGATTATATCCCTTAGCAACTAATCTAGCTTTATTTCTTGTTATTATTCCATTTTCATCTAGCTTGTTTCTAAAAACCCATTTAGTTCCTATTATTTGATGGTCATTGGGTCTTGGCATAAGTTCCCAAACTTCATTTCTTTCAAAATGATTTAATTCCTCTTGCATGGTCAACATCCAATGTTCATCAATAATAGCCTCATTTATATCTTTTGGTTCAATTTGTGATACAAAGGCTAAGTGATTACATGCATTTCTAATAGCGTTACGAGTACTTACATCTTTTGTTATTTCACCTATGATATTGTGCAATGGGTGATTCTTTACGGTGATCCACTCCTTTTGTTGAGATTTGTCATTTGTGTTGTATCTCCTTCATTTTTGTTTTCTTCTTCATCTTCCAAGTTCATTTCTTGGAAGGTATCTACAAGATCATCAATTTCCTTTCTCAAAGGATTTTGGTTAAGTTCATCAAATTTAACGTGTATAGACTCTTCAATTGTACAAGTTCATTTATTAAAGAGTCAATATGCTTTACTAGTAGATGAATAACCTAAGAATATTGCTTCATCAGATTTTGCATCGAATTTGCTGAGATTATCCTTTCCATTGTTTAAAACAAAGTATTTGCATCCAAATATGTGAAAATAAGAAATATTTGGTTTTCTTCCTTTATAAAGATCATATGGGGTTTTCTTTAATATAGGCCTTATCAAACATTGATTCATAACATGGCAAGCGGTATTTACCACATCGGCCTAAAAATGTTTTGAAATATTACTTTCATTTAACATAGTTCTTACGAGCTCCGCTAAAGATCAATTTTTCCTTTTAACTACTCCATTTTGTTGTGGAGTTCTTGGAGCTAAAAAATTATGTTCAATGCCAAATTTTTCACAAAATTTTTCAAAAAATTAGTTTTCAAATTCTCCCCCATGATCCGTTCGAATGGATGCTATTTTCAAATTTTGTTTGTTTTGGATGATCTTGGCAAGTTTCTTAAATGCATGATATGCTTCATGTTTATGAGTAAGAAACAAAGTCCATGTATACCTAGAATAATCATCCACAATCACAAGACCATAATAATTTCCACCAAAACTTTTAATCTTTTAAGGTCCAAATAAATCCATGTGTAGAAGTTGTAAAGGTCTATTTGTTGAAACAACATTTTTTGCTTGAAAAGAAACCTTTACTTGCTTTCCCTTTTGACATGCGTCACAAAACTTGTTTTAAAATTTCAATTTTGGTAAACTAATTACTAAATCTTTCAAAACAAGTTTTTTTAAATGGTATATATGAATATGAGCAATTCTTCTATGCCATAGCCATGATTCATCCTCTTTAGTTATGAAGCATTGCACATCATTTAAAGCAAGATAATCAAGATTAATCATATAAATATTATCAACTCTTTGACTAACGAATTTTGTTTCCTTGTCTAGCTTATTTTCAATTATGCAACAATTTGATTCAAAGACAATTTTATAGCCCTTATCACACAATTAACTAATGCTAAGCAAGTTATATTTGAGTCCTTCAACATATAATACATCGTTTATAGAAGTGGAAGAGTTTTTACCAACGTTTTCGATTCCTAGAATTCGTCCCTTCGTGTTGTCTCCATATGTAACGAATCCTTTATTTCGTGGAGTAAATGATATGAACTTACTTTTATCTCTCGTCATGTGTTTTAAACACCCACTATCCAAATACCAATGGGTGTTACTTGCTTTAAAGCATGCCTACAAAACAGGTCAAGTTAGAGAAATTGGTACTCATTTTATGTTGGGTCCTTGTAGGTTAGTTTGAGGTAATGTTCATTTAGGAACTCATACTTTTCTCATAACCTTTGGCCCTAGTTTTCTAACATTACAATTAGATACACTATGCCCTTTAAATCCACAGTGATTAGATTTCATGAAGGGTGATGAATTTTTACTAGGCGGTATAAAGAAACTTTTGTAGTTCTTTTGTTTCTTATAGGCATTAAAACCTAATCTAGTTTTATCAAACATGCAATGTTATTTTCCAAGTAAAGCATTTAAATTGTCTCTACCATTTGTAAATTTTTCTAAGGTTTTATTTAAGTCTAAGACCTTAGTTTCTAGGATGTCACATTTCTTTACAAATTCACAAGGTTTAGTCTTAGAGCATGCTTGAACACTTACTATTTCCTTTTTCACGAATTCATTTTCTTTACCAAGTTCTACAAGATGCACTTCTAGAGTATTAATGGTTTTTCTTGATAACTTATGCTTATTAGAGACCTTTATAAATTTATCATACAATTCTTCAAGAGCATCAAGTAGTTCTTCTTTATCTAAGTCATGAAAATTTACCTCATCGTCTTCATCTTGGTGGTTGGCCATGAGGCAAAGGTTTGCTTCCTCATTTTCTGATTCATCCGAGCTACTTATCTCATTTTCATCCCATGCTATATGTGCTCTTCTCATTCCTTTTCTTTCTTTGTTTTTCTTCTTAAGATTTGGACAATCTATCTTGAAGTGTCCTTCCTTTCCACATTCAAAGCAAGTAGGTGAAGAAGAATTTTCTTTAAGAATAGGTTTCTTACCTTGAGATTTGAAGTTCCTTTGAAAGCGTTTGCTCTTCATAAGTTTTCCAAAGCGTTTCATGAATAGGCCTAACTCTTCATCCTCATCAAGATCACTCTCGGATTCATCTTCAACAATTGAGGTGGCTTTGAGAGCTAGCCCTTTCTTCTTTGAGGCTTTTTCTTCTTCCTCCGCATGCTTCAAATCTTTCAAATCTTGTTCTTGTTCTTGTAACTTACCAAATAGTGTAGCAAGGGACATATCATTTATATTGGGAGATTATTTGATGGCAGTAACGAGAGGTTGCCATTCCCTAGTAAGACTTTTTAGAACTTTGTGGATAAGTTCCTTGTTAGTGTAAGATTTACCAAGAGTAATAAGATGATTAATAATCAAAGTAAATCTCTTTTGAAGTTTTAAGATATATTCATTGGAATTCATTCTAAAACTTTCATATTGGCTAGTTAAAGTACTAATCTTAGAATCCTTAACATCGCTAGTTCCTTCATGAGTTATTTGAAGGGTATCCCACATATCCTTAGCAGATTTACATGTAACTACTCTAAAGAATTCATCGGGGCCTAAGGCTAAAGTGATAAGATTTTTTACTTTGTTATTATACTGCACTTTCTTTTATTCCTCACTAGTCCAATCATCCATAGGTTTTTCTATTTGTTTATTATCAACAATATGCATACGCATAAAAGGACTATTTTCAATAGCATTCTATATTTTCAAATTAATTGATTGTACAAAAATTTTCATCCTTTCTTTCCAAAACGCATAACCTTCCCCATTGAAAGTGGGAAGTCGATTTGTAGCACCGCCCTCGGGAAACATGTTATATGAGGTTGATGCCATCTTTATCTCTTGAAGTTGTTAAGCTCGATCTACCAAGAGTCAAGCTCTGATACCACTTGTTAACCAAGTGGCCTCAATTACTCAAGAGGGGGGGTGAATTGAGTATTAAAAATTTTACTTGGAATACTTTTGAAATTGATTCTTTAATAATTATGCTTAGCAAAAATGACAAATTTAATCACAAGTAATAACAATTTAAGCACAAGACAAAATAGTAAGCACTTAATATATGGCAAGTAAATTTACTTAAGGAGTATAAGCAATATTCAAGATAACAATTAATAATATCAAATTAATCGTTACACTATCTTGAACACTTACTAAAGCAAAATTAATTTTAACACAATTAATTCAAGAATATTACTTAAATAACTTCAACAAATTTAATCTAAGTGATTTACAAATTTAATCAAGCCAATAGAATATGCACTTTAATTTTAACAAGTAAATTAATAAAGTTGCTTAACTAATTAATTTATAAACACAAATATTTAGCAAGCAATTTTAAGTGCATAAAATTAAATGAGTGTAGGGAAGAGAGATTTGCAAACCAATATATACGAGTTCCACCACACCGGTGTACGTCTCGCCTCTAAGCAACCCACTTAGAGGATTTCTACTATTGGAGATTAGAGATATAACTTTGAGCAATCACGGCTTCCTAGTGTCCCACACTCAAGAACCCAATTCTCACAAGTACAAGGGCAACCCACCCAATCTCTCAATCTCATAATTTACAAGGTTGAAAACCCCAACCCAAAACTCTAAGATTTTTGGTGTTTAAGTGTATAAGGATAACTCTCTAAAAGAGTGGATATACAAATTAAAGCTTTCACAAAAGATAACTCTCAAAGAGAGGATATGCAAATTTTAGCTCACTTAAAATATTTTCCTCACAAGAAAATATTAAATTTTTAGCACTTAAAAAATAATTTTCTCTCTAAGAAAATATTCAATTTTAGCACACAAATGATTTCCTCACTATTAACTCCAACAAAAGATTATTTTCAAATGAAGCAACAAAGAGAGAACTACGTGCAGCGTGAATAAAGAGGGAAGTAAGAAACAGAGGGAATGCTTCTTTGTGGAGTGATTTAAGCCTTCAACTGTTCTCTTATTTATAGCGTTCATAAGGCATGGTGCTTGCAATAAATAATTCCTTCATCATGGTGCCATTGCATAATGAATTGTAACTTGCATTGTGGAGCATGGCTTTATGAATTTAGATTTCCTTCGATGACAAGGAGCAGCATGGTTCTTCAAAGCTTTGAGGATTTCAAATTTTAATTTCAAATTTGAACTGAATGAATAGATTCATTTCCCAAATGAATAGATTCATTTAGTGTAATTTTGCATCAGAATTGAAATGAATAAATTCAAACTCAAAAATGAATGGATTCAATGGGCAAAAACACCTCTTGGAGTGCGTAAGAATTGATTTAATCATGTAAAGAATCGATTCATGGCATGAAATTAAGGTTCCTGGGCACTTGAAAATCGTGTGAATCGATTCATCCTTGTAATGAATCGATTCAAGCTCCAAAAATTCATTCCCTGGTGCTTTTATACCGTGTGAATCGATTCACACATATAATGAATCGATTCAGGCCTTGAAAATCACATCCTGGGCCATTCAAACCGAATGAATCGATTCAGGTAGGGGATGAATTGATTCATCCACCAGATTCTCCATTCTTTGTGTATTTTTCCACCCTTTTTGAGATCTTTTTGCATATACTTTGGTTCCTTTAATCCTTAGGCACTTTGATGATTATATTTTACCTGTTTTAAACCTTTACAACTGCCTTGACTTATTTCTTTAGAGTTCATCAATTTTCCATCATCAATTATAATTAATCGCTTGACAATATCTTCATTTGTTGTGTCATTATCAAAACCTTCATCAACATATAAATACAATTACTTGTAATCATTTATCATTTATTTCACAAATTGAGCCTAAAACCATTGATGAAGCTATTATTGATGAACATTAGATGTTGGCCATGCAAGAGGAATTGAATCAATTTGAAAGAAATGAAGTTTGGGAACTTGTGCCAAAACCCAATGATCATCAAATAATAGGAACCAAATAGGTATTTAGGAACAAGCTTGATGAAAATGAAATAATCACTAGAAACAAAGCTAGGCTAGTTGCTAAGGGATATAATCAAGAAGAAGGAATCGACTATGAAGAAACGTATGCTCTCGTAGCTAGGTTAGAAGCTATTAGGTTATTATTAGCTTTTACTTGTTGTAAGGATTTGAAATTGTATCAAATGGATGTCAAAAGTGCCTTCTTAAATGGATACATTCAAGAAGAAGTGTATATTGATCAACCACTCGATTTTGAAAACTATCAATTTCCAAATCATGTCTTCAAACTAAGAAAAGCTTTGTATGGTTTAAAACAAGCTCCAAGAGCTTGGTATGAAAGATTGAGAAAATTCCTTTTAGAAAATAATTTGGAAAAAGGAAAAGTTGATACAACATTGTTCATTAAGCACAAAAAAATGATATACTTTTAGTGCAAGTTTATGTGGATGATATTATTTTGGTGCCACTAATAAGTTGCTTTGCAAAGAGTTTGCTAAGAAAATGCAGAATGAATTTGAGATGTCCATGATGGGAGAACTCAAATTTTTCCTTGGGTTGCAAATGAAGCAAACTAGAGAAGGAACCTTTATTAGTCAATCCAAATACTGCAAAAAGTTGCTCAAGAAGTTCAACATAGACAAAGCAAATGAAATTGCCACACCCATAAGCACTTCATGTTATTTGGACAAGGATGAGAAAGGTAAGGATGTAGAACTCACAAAATACCGAGGTATGATTGGATCCTTACTTTACTTGACCGCTAGTGATCGGATATCATGTTTGATGTGTGTATGTGTGCAAGATATCAAGCATGTCTAAAAGAATCACACTTAACTGCTATAAAATGTATAATGAAATATCTTGTTGGAACTCTAGATGTTGGCCATTGGTATCCTAAAGGTGCTGAATGTACTCTTGTAGGATATTCTGACTCTAATTTTGCAGGATGTAAACTTGATAGAAAGAGCACAAGTGGCACTTGTCACTTGCTTGGTAGCTCACTTGTTTCATGGCATAGCAAGAAGCAAGTTAGTGTGGCATTATCAATAGTTGAGGCAGAGTATATTGCTGCTGGGAGTTATTATGCTCAAATTTTATGGATGAAGCAACAACTTCTAGATTTTGGTGTTATTTTAGACCATATGCCTCTTAAATGTGATAATACTAGTGCCATTAATATATCTAAGAATCCTGTCATGCATTCAAGGACCAAACATATAGAAATAAGACATCATTTCATTAGAGATCATGTATTGAAAGGTGATTATATGCTTGAATATGTTGAAACATCTAATCAATTAGCGGATATATTCACCAAACCCCTTGTAAAAGAACAATTCATAAACATAAAAGAGAATTGGGAATTCTAGATATTAAAAAATTGTCTTTGAGAAACCAAAATTAGCAAATATGCATGTTAAGATGTTAATATAGGAAGAGAATTGTATGGCTTTTTAAGAAAACATGTGTTTGTGCATTTTTGGGCATACTATAATTGATTACATAACCAATATAATCGATTATGAGCTTTCTGTGTTGCACATAATCGATTACGTGTCTCAATATAATCGATTATGTGCTTTCTGTGATATACATAATCAATTACGTGTCTCAATATAATTGATTATGAGCTTTCTGTGTTGTACATAATCGATTACATGTCTCTATATAATCGATTATGGGTATTATGTGATCAATTATATCCTCATCCTAATCGATTACTAAGCTACTGTATAAAATCTAATTGATAACACACTTGGTCTAATCGATTATGGAGTCACAAGAATTACAGTTTTTAATGCTCAATCCGTGTGCAGCTTGGCCCAACCAAACCTAAACCCTAAATCTCACCTCTAAACTCTATAAATACCTCCTCCTTTACCCCTCTCACCTCACACCACAATTCTCATCTCCTCTATATCTCTCTATCTCTCTCCAACCCCAAATCTTCTTTATCTTCTTCTCTTCTTCACCATGTCTTCCTCAAGAAACATCAAAAGAGCAAGGTCTTCCACTATCCAAACCGACAATCCTCTTGACTTCTCAAGGTTTTTCTCCTCTCCTAGAGAACTCCAAAATTTTATCAAGAAATTTTCTGAGAAAGATATCATTGCTCCTCACTTCATCAATGCTGAACTTTTTAATAACCCCAGTTGTACTTTTCTTCAATATCTTAACCACTATAATCTTATCCCCTTCCTCTCTCTCAAAGAAGAATTTTATTACCCAGAGCTTATTCGAGTTTTCTTTCGCACCCTGAAAATTGTTGAGGTGGGCTTGAAGTAAGAGTCAAGAATGTGATTCTCAATATCACAAATGAGTAACTTTCTGAGATAAGTCTCATCCCTCTCTCCAATGCTGATTTCTCTGGTGGTCACTGAGACACCCCCAAAATAGCGGTAAATTTTTCACGATTTAAGATTATTATTCGATCATGAGAAAATGAGTGGTGGAACATTTAAGATAACACCTGGATCTATGAGAGACCTCTCTCATATATAAAGATATGAGAGGGTAATAATAAAAAAAATGTTTTGATAGTAAATTTCTAATTAAAATCAGCGGAAGAAATAATTTAAATTGATTGATGTATGGGTGAATTTAAGAGGAGAGAGTTATAAGGTTCCATGATTCATAATATGTCAATAATACCAATGCTTAATGAAGAATTAGTGCATAGGAATCAAGAATTTATTGAGACAAGCCATTATGTAAATCAGTGTACCCCTCGCTCAAGCGAGAATCCCATTCGCTTGAGCGAGCCAGCGTAGTCACGCTTGGGTGAGGAGGAGGAAAACTGAGCGGATGAAAGGTTGAGCATCAGGGGTCCATCTCGCTTGAGCGAGCCTTGTCTCGTTTGAGCGAGATGCGAAGGAAACCATAAGCGAGCCAGCGAGACGCTTGAGTGAAGGAAGGGAATTGCTTCAGGAACCAATCTCGCTTGAGCGAGATTGCCCCATAAATGATGGAAACTCTCTGGCCAATTTTCGCTTGGGCGAGGCATCTCCCGCCTGGGCAAAAATCGTCCAGTAGCTAATTATCCTTCCCCTCGCTTGAGCGACCACCCTCCCGCCTGGGCGAAAATTATCCAGAGGCTAACCTCTGATTCCAAATCAATCTCGCTTGGGCGAGATGAACACCCGCTCGGGCGAAATCAGACCAGAGGCCAAAGCCCTGTTTCATAATAATCTCGCTCGAGCGAGATTCCCACTCGCTTGAGCGAGTTCTGTAGAGTTTATGCAGAAAACGTAAAATTATACACTTTACATGCAACACACCATACTAAAACTTATTCTACTACCATTCATTTAAATTCAACATGGTTTACACAATATATGACACATTTATAACTTGCCTCATTCATCATTATCCTTTAAAGTCCATTCGAATTCATAAAATGATAATAAATCAAACAATATTGTATGTTATCACCAAAACATAAATTTTCACATAAATGCTCACTCATTCATAGAATTAATCATCAACAAGCATCATCATTCATCAAATTATATCCTTGGGTCATAAATGAAAATTGGGCATACACCAAGATCCAATTTTCCCCTATGACCGCCAAAATCATCCATCACCTAGGATTACCAAAACAAGCATCATTACATGATATGCTATATGTAACATCCCAGATTTTTGAGAAAATAATTTTATTGGATGATGATAATTAATTATTCGTGGTCAAATAATTATGGGAGATGTTGTTAGACATTAGAGGTGAATTATCGGTAAATTAAGATTTACCGGAAACGAATGAATTAACAGATGATATGGGACCCACTTAATCGAATTAAGTGTTTGATGGGTCTAGAATATTTGGAATATTATGGTGATTAAGATGGTGTAGTTAGAATAATTTTTAGTGTTAAGGAACTAATTAATTGGACTCGACATAGGATATGAAACGGGGAAATTATGAACCAAATTGGATTAAAAAGAAAATGAGAATTCCCTTTCTTTTCCTCACTACCACCGTCCACTTCTTCTTTTCTCTCTCCCCACTCACTTTACACTCTATTACACAATGGACCAAAGGGGGGAATATCATATGGCTATATTTTAATAACCAATGGTCAATGAGCCAATAAAACACATTTTTTCACACTCTTTTTCCCTTCATTTTCGGCAGCTTCTTCCTCCTCACCATTCTCCACTCTTTTACTTCCTTCTCCCTCCTTCCATGGTAAAAACCGTCCCACACTCCTTCCTCTTCTATTCCTTGCTAAAATCAAGAGTTATGTTGGAAATGTGAAGCATGCATAGAGCTAGGAAGCTTGCATTGGCCATCCTCTTCTTCTTCACCCTCATTTTCGTTTTGGTGGAGTTTGGACTTAAGGATTGCATCCCTGACGATGATGCTGAGCGATCGAGACATTTGGAGCATTGGAATTGTGGATCTTCCCTCGAGGTAGGAGAGGAGTTTGCATTTCAAATCGCATGAGTGAATTCATTGTTAATTATGTATATGTTAAACTCATGCAATGCCTTACCAAGAATATTTTATATGATTAATTTGATGAAGTGATAATTAGTGGCTTGGCTTATGTTGATTGTTATGCTAATATATGTATATGTATGATGTTAATGATAAATGCTTGGTAGTCCCTTGGTTGGACATGAACTGAATGATGGTGGAACTTTGTGAATGAATGAGTTAAACCAAGTGTAGAGGATTATTTTAAGATGAGAGGTGTATTAAAGCCTTCATTTTATAGTTGAGGAATTAGGATTTAAAAGAGTGATTGATGAGTTAAAATGAGAATTTATGAGTATGAATGGTTAGAGCTAGTTTTACATGCCTTATATGATGTGTAGGATGTGATGATGTTGACCAATTTGGATTGGTATGAGTCTTGGTGTGTCAGTTATGAGATCTTCACGTTACTGCACTTGAACTGGTAGTCTCGCTCAGGCGAGATGAGGTTTCGCTCAAGCGAGACACGTACCACATGGTTGAGGTAGCCACTGGACGAATCTCGCTCAAGCGGACGTAGCCGCGCTTGAGCGAGCGAGATGGAAAATGGTACTGGAGAGATCTCGCTTAGGCGAGAGGCGGGGCATGTTGGGTCTCGCTCAAGCGAGCGAGCATGAGATTGGATACTGGAAGGATTCCGCTTGAGCGAGAGTGACTCGCTCAAGCGAGATAGTGACCTGATGCTCTAAACTCCTTCGCTCAAGGAGAATTTTTAGGCGCTCAAGTGACCCACTTCGATCTCGCTCAGGCGAGGGTGTGACTCGCTCAAGCGAGCGGGCGTGAAAAACGTTACTGGAGGTATTTCGCCTACGCGAAAGGGCTCGCCCAAGCGAGCGACGTTGATCTCGCTCAAGCGATGATGAATCTCGCTTGAGCGAATTGCCCTGCATTGAAATTCATTTCATTCCTTGTATTAGACTTGTATTGGACCCCTTTCCTTGGTAATATGAGATGATTAAGGGGATGTGTTAAGGACAATATAATGATGATAAAACATGGAAGTAATTGGGATTAATTGGCACTTTGGGATCAATTGCTTGTGATGTATTTGCCACCAAAATAGAGTAGCCAAAGAATAATAATGAGGATATGATGGTGGGGTTATGAGAGATATTCCAGAATAATTATAAGACCGAGGGGTAAATGAATAAATGACATTGTATGAATTATAATTGGATGAATTAGAGGAAGTATGATATTAAATAATGCTAGATGATGATGTTGAACACTCTCTTGCACAAAGAGGTGTATATTTATATTGATGAATGGTTGTGTACCATTGTGTATGATACAAGCATAGTCTTGTATGTGTGGTATGAATTATGAAATTGATAATGTTGTGAATGCCATACAATTTTATATATATACTTATATGAGTATACTTGAGCAATCGTAATGAATAATGAGATGAAAATCCACTAAATGAAGTGTGATGATATTGATGAATAATATGTGACGTTGAAATGCTATGGTGGCTGTTTGCAAGTGTTATCTTGCGTGTATGAGATGAAATAATTATGAAATATGTTGTGATGAAAAGGCCACGTATAAAACCTGAAACCCATGGTCAAGAAATAAATAATGAGAAGGCCCACTAAGGCGTACATGGAGATGTTGGTGAGTATAATGATGATGATGATGACTGGCATATCGATAGCTGTCTATGTGGAATATTAGGGGGTTCCACTAGGCGGGCCCAGTGGGAGGGTGGCTCAGTGCACGAGCATTATTGTTGTTTCCCCTGTGACTCGGTGTGTGAGTCACGAAGCTGTCCATAGATTGGTGACGAGGCACCCTATGTGGCGGGCCCAGTGGGTGGGCGACTCTATGGTGAGCGAGTTACCTCGGTGTCCGACGGGGCACGGCTCTCTCGATGTGTGTTCGGGAGGGGCCCGTAGCACTTTTGGCAAGTGAGGCCATGTTATTGATCCACAAGTCACAAGGTGACTAGTGCTACAGATGGGCGATCGCAGTTTGGTACCAGTAAAACATGTTGTTGAGATGCATGCATGCTTTGAGATATGTGTACACATTTTACTACTGCAGTAGGGGCATAGTAGCACACCTATGCTTGACCCACAACTTGGTGTTTATTCCCACAGTCGGATCCGCATTGGTTATCAAATTCACATAGTATGGAGATATGCCAGAATATGATAATGATTGATGATGATTGAGATGTTAATATTGGTGTCGATGAGATGCGAAGTTAATATGATGAAAGACCACATAAAAGTAATAAATGATATGAACATATAAAATGATGTTGAATATGACGATATGTATGATATGGCCCAATATAATGAAGGGCGTATTTAATTATGATTGGAAATGATGATATTAGCCCATAGTGGCTTGATGAAAGACCAAGATGGTCTATATTGATGAGTTGGCCCATTGGGGCGATATGATAGATATGTGTTGGCCATCGTGGCGGTGTTATAGATGTGTATATGCTTGCTTTGCTATGATTTGATAAATAAGCATGAAATGAATATATGTTGTTGAATTAATAAATTATGATGATTGTTGATGCGTTTAGCAAAGCATACATGATGTTGATATGCATATGCACATAATTTCAATTGTATTCATATCGTCATTTGAAATGTAAACTCACTCTCCCATGTGGTCTACTTTTTAGTATTGACGCAGGAAAACCATGGGGTGAGGCGTTTATGAAGTGAAGTTTTTGGAAGGTAAATAGTTGTAG
The DNA here is from genome assembly GCA_037962975.1 of Clitoria ternatea. Lineage (NCBI taxonomy): Eukaryota > Viridiplantae > Streptophyta > Magnoliopsida > Fabales > Fabaceae > Clitoria > Clitoria ternatea. The sequence goes on from CM075671.1 coordinate 186,605,161, forward strand.
AGGAATGCCTTGGCCGGCAGCTTTATAACGTAATGTGTTATGTATATGATGGATAATATGATGTTGTAATCATTGATATGGATGGACGAATTGTGAGTATAGTTATACGTTTGGTTGATGTACTAATAGTGGATATATAGGAATTGAAGTTGGGCTGATTATGGGCTTTTATGAATAAAAATTTTAATGATGTATGATGCATGACCATATAGATGATTACATGTTTATATCTTAGGTATTGCATGCTTATGAGATTGTGCAAAATGGTGATGGTTGTCTACTAGGCCTATGTTATGCCATTGCGTGCTTTGCCGAGCCTTCTCTCATATTTTCATATATGGGACTAGGCGTGTGCCCGGTATACACATTTTTCTTCCGCTGTAAGCTCTGTTATTTTTGTATACCGCATGGGCAACTATTTATCGATCCAGTTATAAGTTTTTAAATCACGCTCTTTGGTTTTCTGTGATTTGAGTCTTGAAGTTGTCATGGTGGTGTTTTGGAAATGTTTTCTAACGCAAAAAATTTACTCACATTTTTATTAATTATGTCGATCACATCGGGATTCGAGTACAGAAAATCAGGGGTGTTATACTATACAAAATCTAGACCTCACCGGCCAAGGCACTTCCTACACCACTATTTACCTCCTCAAGCAAAGTATACTTCAAAATGTTAACCCTTTCCCATGAATACCTGCATCACAAGTCTAAAAATAGACAACATGGGAGAGTGAGTTCACATTCCAAAGGTATGAATATGAATACCATGTGATTATTTATATATGTATCTAAACATGTATACTTTGCACATTCATAACATTCACCATGCCATATACCATCACAATTCCATCATGAATTTATCACGAATAACATCACAATTCCAAACAAAGTACACAAGCACATACATAATCACGTCCCTCAACAATTGAACTATCACACAACCATTATTTGGTATTCATATCTTTCATGTTGTCTTAAAATATATTTTTACATCCTCAACACATCCATCACCATATCTCATCATCTTTGGCATACCTCCTTGCTATATACAAATGCTCTTAAGTTAATGCATATGCATAAAGGAATATTTCACCAATTGCAGATCTGATTGTGGGGCTTACAACACCGAATGTGGAATTCAAGCATGGTTATCTAACCATACCCCTACTGCAGTAGTAAAATATGTACACTTATTCTATAAATTGCATGCATTCACCAATTGTTTTACTGGTACCAAACCGCATCGCCCATCTTGTAACACCTGATCATTTTACCATGACCGCGGTATACAACATATTCAACATATGGTGTTGCGGACCAACCATGAGATATATCAAGGCAGCTGTGATCACAAGGACCACCGGGGACACCTACTCATTAAGAGCCACCCCCCATAAGGGTCAACCACATGCGGCTCCCCGTAGCACAACATGGGCAGCTTCGTGACTTACACACCGAGTCACAAGGGAAATATAATTCGCTCGTGCACAGAGCCGCCCTCCCACTGGGCCAACCGGAGGAATCCCCTAAAATTCTAACACCAGCAGCTATGCAGTATGCCATGGATGCAAATGCAAATCATATGCATTCCTCACTCTATGCATCGTATACATGCCACTCATCATTCATCATCATCGTCTCCAACAGCACCATAAGGTTTTTAATGGATTCGATCTTGTTGGTTATTCTCATTAATTTGAATCTTTGTGTGGCGTTCTCAATAGTGCTCAATAACATCTTTCCACTTTAATACCATATAAGAATGCAATTTATTCTCCATCAAAACCATTAGCATTTGTTATGCTTTCTCGGTGGACATATATTTATCTAACCACACATTCATCAAACAATTCATGCCACCACACCACACATCAAAATTTCTTCTAAATGCATTCAAAGCATGTTGCCAAACACATCATCTACATCTTACACCACATCATTATTTTTCACAACATTCAAGCAAGGCTAACATGCATGACAATACATACCACAAGCAAATAACATTCAAATTCATGCATTTAGAACATATGACTCCTCTCCTACCTCAAGAGAAGAATTCCGATTGATAAGACGCTCCCGCTTCATCGTTCAGAATAGGTCCTACATTCATATTCATGTAAAACCTCAATTAATCAACTACTCAAACCATCAATTCAATTCTTTTTAGTTATATTCATATCTATAATTTCACAACATGTGCTAGACATGTTGTAGATACCATTTTTATCCTTTATTAGGCTTCAGGAATTCCTTCCCGTTAAACCACCATCATTAAGTTCAAAGGTTACAAGACAACTTTTGTCCTAACTCTTCACAAAACACCATCTACCAACATTCATATTCCTCAATGTCATGTATTTCTTCATAACACATATTCTTAAATCAACATTAACTATTTTCCCCGAATTTCAAAGTTAGGGTTTTCTCAAAACCCAACAACTCTTATTAATGCATCATCAATCTCCATTTCCCACATCATTAATGCACCAACCACCATTATCCCATCATAAATACTCACATTTATGGCAACCCTATTTTAGGGCATAAGCATTAAATGCTTCAACAACCACCCATTCACATGCACAACTCTTCTGAATCATAATAACCCATAATATCATCATTAACCCATCAAAAAATAGTGAAAGGAGCTTACCTCATACCCAAACAAAATGGGTTCTAAGGGAGGGAGAGAGAGCTGTGAAAATGGAGGGGAAAGAGGAGAGGAAATTTAAGCCCCAAGCTTCCTTCAAGCTCCTCCAAACAAAAATGGTGAGGGATGAAGATGACACTAATTTGCTAGGGTTTTGGAAGAAGGAGAAGAGAGGAGATGAGGGAGAATTAAAGAGGAGAAGAAGTAGCATATGGTTTGCCAAGGGAGAAGGAAACCATCATGAAAATAGAAGGGAAAATTGGAGTTTTGATTTTTTTTATCCCATTCATTAAAGCTTCATCGTTTCCTCATAAACAGGCTCTCTGTTTGGGCTTAATATTTTATCTAAAAATTATTCTGAATATATGTTCGGATTCCCAATATCATTCTCAACGGTCCTGACAAATATCATCTCAATCAGAGATACTTGGTCTGACACCCATGTCTCAACCGGCTCATTTTCGGCTTAACCGGTCTCCACAATTCACCAGCAGTCCCTAAAAATCTTAACTTAATTATTTTCAATAATTTGGGACGTTTAATAATCCATATAAAATTTCCTAATATTTATTTCGTTAATTAATCCCCTATTTTAAAATTTGGGATGTTACAGTCACCCTGAAGATGAATGGGATTTCAACAACATTGCTGCACGCTACTCATTGTGGAAGGTTGACCGCCCCCGCAACAATCATAAGTTGGCAGGTCATCTTACTGTAAGTAACCATCTTCTTCACTTTCTCTTAGTCAAGCTTTTGGTTCCTCGTGGAGGCAACTATGCTCTTATTAAGGAAGAAGATATGGTGCTAATGTGGGCCATGCAAAACTATAAGGAAATTAACTGGATTCAGCTTCTAAAGCTCCATATGCTTAAAGCCAAGGATCAACACAAGCTACCCTATGTCATTCTTTTAACAAAAATTTTCAAAGCCTATGGTGTAGATCTTAGTGGGGAACTTCAAGAGAAACTACCTCCTAAAGCTTGTATTAATTCTCATCTTCTCACCAAAATGGGGATAATTATGGTTGATGGCTTATGGGTTTTTAAAAGTGATGGCGTTCATAGCAATGTCCCATTTAAAGAAGATCAACTTGCTGCTCCTGCTACCTCTACTCCTGCTGATCCTTTCACAGCTCTCTATACTTATCTTGATCAACGCTTTGAAAGAGTTGAAACCTCTCTTCAAGAATTTCAAACCACTGAGTAACAACATTTTAAGATAATGGAGCAAAAATACGAGGACCTCTCCCACAAACTCACTGATCTTCATTTCTTTAATCCTGATAATTGAATTGCTTTCATGTTTTTATCTTGATTAAATTTCTGCTTTGCTTCTGTAATTTGCTTCTACAATGAATAAACTTTCTTTGCTTTAGTGATCATCTCTATCCTTTACTCGCATTATTTGTTTTTGATGATTACAAAGGGGGAGAAAAATTAAAAGTTCATTAAATAGAAAAATTAAAAGTTCATCAAATAGAAAAATTAAAAATTCATCAAATTAAATCTACAAGTGGTTAATAAAAGCTCTAAGAACTTTCCTTGTTAAAAATAGTATACAAATTGAGAACTTTCATGATTCTTAATATTATGCATGAACTCTTTAAGAAAGGGGGAGAAATTTTATCTGGACTAACACGCTCATGAGATGAACATTGTTTGTCATCATCAAAAAAGGGGAGAATGTGTTTGAAAATTGTTTCAGGTCACAATCGCTTGTATTTTAAATGTTTTGATAATGACAAAGTAAGCCAATTGAAGAATCATGACATGATAAATGAAGTTCATGAAGACTCAAAATGCCAAAAACATGTTCATAAACTTCTAGGAAGATTAAAATGAAGAAATACAAAAAGCTTACAATCAATCAAAGACCAGATTTGAGTTTTATGCATAAGCTAATCGTTTACATGATGAAGCCAATCGATTACAGAGCTACAAAAACTTTGAATAATTGTATCAGGTATATATCCTAATCGATTAAAACACTGGGATAATCGATTACCTTGATTCTAGAAGAAACATAATGAATTACAGCAAAGAAGATAATCAATTACAATGTTACAATAAACGGTATAATGTATCATGTATTTTACCTAATCGATTACAAGGCTAGGATAATCGATTTCATTAGTTCTGTTTGACTCATAATCGATTACAATATGAACATAATCGATTACAGTGCTGCGTACAAGAATTAAATGCATCAGGTATAATGTATAATCGATTACAAGGGTATGCTAATCGATTACATTGACTCTGTCTGGCCACTAATCGATTACAGGAAAAGACCTAATCGATTACATAACTACTGGACACTGAAATTAATGGGTTACAACGAAGCGTAATCGATTACAGATCGAGGCGTAATTGATTACCTTAGTGCCAGAATTTGGGGACGTGACTTTAAGTGCAGATCCAGCTCATGTCTCCATTTTCCATCCTTGTGCCCATGCTGTGCAATGGCTCTAAACCTCCATGGCTCCTTTCTATGGCCTATAAATAGAGCTCAAATTCATGCACATCATACAAGTGAAAAAACAACAAGGAGTCATCAATCAAAGCAATATTGTGCTTAGTGAGTTTATTTCTCTTGTAGTTTCAGGTTCTGAAACTTAGGTTCTAAATTTGTATATCCTCTCTTGTTGAGAGTTAGAATTTGAGAGAGCTATTCAATTTTTGTATCTACTCTATTGAGAGAGTTATTTGCTTGTAAACATAAACATCAAACACAAAGTTTTACTCTAGTTTTAAGTGGTCATAAAGGTTGGGGTTCAACCTTTAGGTATTGAGAGTTTGAGAGATTAGGTGGGGTACCCGTGTGCTAGTGAGGATTGAGTTCTTGAGTGTGGGACACTAGGAAGCTGCAATTGCTCATAGCTTGTATCCTTAAACTTCAATAGTGGAAATCCTTCAAGTGGGTTGCTTGAAGGCGAGATGTACACCGGAGTGGTGGAACTCATTATATCGGTTTGCAAGCTTCTTTTTCCTTACTCTCTTGCATTTACATATTGCATCTGGTTGGTTTATTGATTTGGTTGTGATTGCATTACTTAACTTTGATTGATTTGGCTAAACTAAGTTCTTGCACACCAAGTGTTTGATATATTGCCAAAGTGAATTCTGCATATCTTTTCTATCTTATTTCTTGCACTATACTTGCTATTTCTTACACACAATTATCTTTTATGAAAAAGGAATGAATTTCAAAGGCTTTCCAAGCAAAAGATTTAAAACTCAATTCACCTCCCCCTTGAGTATTGAGGCCACTTGACTAACATAAACATCTTGTATAGAGTTGAAATATTAGGTACCAGATATACCCTTACATTAGTGATAATGACCATACTGGTCAATTTTATTTTACTCTTTATGTCTCAGTTTGTGGGGTTTGTGAAGTTGTGTTTTTATTGACAACTTGGATTATTGGTGGTGAATAGAGAGGATGGAAAAAAAGGTGGAATTTTTTTTAGTTATTATTTGCTTTGAATCTGCCATCTTTGGTGTAGCAGCTACTTTGTCGCGCCACTATAGCATTTATAGGGTCAACTTACAAAACACTTTAGTTCTCTTAAAATACTATAGCTACTTTGACTACATTTATGTTAGATCTCTTAAAACACTTTAGTTCTCTAACTTCTCTTCATTCTTTGTAAACAATTAATTATGAAGGAACTTACAAAATTATGGTTAATCAACAATTTTTCTAATTGGAAAGAATTTGAAAATTACTGTAGTTTTTCTAATTTTTACTGTTAGGGCATAAGAGTAAAAGTGTTTAGTTAAAGTGGAAATATAAACATTTTATTAATCTAAATAATACAACTTAATCCCAATCTAGTTAACTCTTTGAAATGTTTAGACTTAAAACAATTCCCTCTCCCCCTATATTGTTGATGCAAAATACTGCATGCATCTTTAATCAAGAAAAAAATACTAGTATTATGATTATTGTTTCTTGATGACTGGTGTTATATTAGAACTTGTGTCATTTCAGATTGATGTCATTATAGAACTTGTGTTAAGGATTTAGATTTTTCTTTTACTCAGAAGTAACATTCTCTAAACAGAACCACATGTTTAGAGTTTTGTATTACCTCATGCTTTTCACCTTTAGCATATTTGTAATTAAATATAAATCTCCCCCTAAAATGTTTTAACATGTTACGTGCTAGCTGAATAGAATGAATGTGATTATACTCATAAACACTCATGCTTTTTAGCAGGGGAGAAAATGATTGATGAAATCGAATTCTATAGTAATTTAGCTTGCATCTTGTGGCTGGATGACATCATTCTCACATTGTTTTTATAAAACATTAATAATTGATGGTTATCTAATTTAAGTTGACTCTTAATCTTCAATACTTTAATTTCCCTTTCATCTTCTTCCTCACAAGATCCTTATTCCTAATCTTAGACAATTACAACTATTTTCATATCTGTTTCTAACCTCCAAGTTACTAGTTCTTTTCTTTCCAAACCTTTATCTTCTGCTATATTTTCTTCTACCCAAGAACCATCACCTTTAACCCAAACTGGCAGATCTGAGTCACACTCTGGCTGGAATTGCTTGAGAACTGGTTTCATAAAATCCCACCATGTTGTATTTGGATGGTCATCTTTTCACACAAACCACTAAACAAAAGGTTGTACATGCATGGCTTTTCCAACCTCTTATATCCTTTTTTCTGCAAGTACTCTTGTAGCCTAAAAATATTGTTCCATATTAATCAGCCACCAATAGGCTTCTTCTCCTTCAAATTCTAGAATCATTATCTAGAACACAGCGCCCAGAGCTCCAAGATTGGAGCTTTGATACCAGATCATAGAAACTGGTTTAGATTTGTAAGAAAATGAAATATTATTAATAAAATGTAAAAGATGGATACAACTCTAGAGGAATTTAGCTTTGATACCAAATTATTTAATCTTCTGCTTAAGCTTTTTTCATATTTTCTATATTTTCTATAGAAAAACTAAATTTTCAAGCTTATAGCCTACAAGGCTACAAAGCATCTAGCTCCAACTAAAAGTGGGGTTCTATTTTTCACAAAAGCTTAAAAGGCTGCAAGGCCTAAGCATGATAGTTTGTTCTTATTTTTTCCCACGTGGAAGAGTACTTTCAGTTGGGCTCTTTTCTTAATGGAAATCCTATTGGGGTTAATCTTTAAATTTAGTTTCAACTATGTGGAAAACCCCAAATAGAGTAAGTTACTTGGTTGCAAGTTTAGTATAAAATAAAGGTGTTTTAAATCCTCATTATCAATAAAGGTGTTAGAATATATAAAATTATATAATCTTTTAAGGTAATGTTTTAGATTATTCTCTAGGATTAGCTTGATAAGTCTTGAAAAGATTTATTTATTAGTATTAATTCTATTTATATTTTAATAATTTAAGTGTCAATTTAATTAGTATTATATTCATTTTATAATTAATTAGAATTTTTAGCAACTTAGTTAAATAATAATTTATTTTATTATTTAGAAATGAATTATTAATTATTTATTAAATTAAGTTGTTTAATGAAAAAGGAAAAAATTCAGGTCTAAACCACCCAGTGTAAGCACGCCGAATTCTGACGTATCCACACCCACTAACCCTGCTCCAAACAGAAACCAAGCATGCCAAAGTTTCCACCAGCGTGCCAATGCAGAATCAGCCAGCATCCCCACACCCACTTTTAGCGTAGGTACGCGCACTAGCATTCACCATCAGGCTTGATTCCAGAAACCCGGCATAAACACGCTGGGTACCAGAGCACCAACGCCCAACATTTGCTCCGTGAACCAAACTCACAAGCGTGCTTAAGCCCAAGTCTGGCGTACTAACGCCAGTTGACTGGTCCACCTAGTTTTCTAGATTTTGTAATTGTGTAATTTTACTAATTTAAGTTATTTATTTATTTTCTATATTTTAATTAATTATATTCTCTGTAATTTAGGATTTTTAGTAGGCCTAGAAAAGCTATTTATAGTTGCATTGTAAAGGTAAAAAGAACCAATTCTAAACTAATTTTGGCACAACTAACTTTAAATCTAATTCATTCTCAGTTTTCTCTCATCTCTCTAGATCTTCTCTCTCTAAATTTTCTCATCCCTAACCTAATTCTCTATATCCATTTTTGTTCTCCTCCATGGGTGCTTAATTCCCTAGGATTGGGATTGATTGAATTTGCAACCAAGCTAAGATTCAAGTGGTTGAAGTGGAGGATTCAACTGAAGCAAGTTCTGAACATAGGAATTATTGGATCACACCTCTTGGATTTGGAAATCCAAGGCTCATTTAGAAGCAATCATTAGAGAGGAATCATGGTGAGAGCTTTAGATTGCACTTCCTAACCTAGTTACTTCATGCCTAAGGAATTAGGTGAACAGCTAGGGTTCCTTTTAATTTCATAAATAGATTTGACATGATCTGATACCTAAGGAATTAGGATTGCTTTGTGCTGAGTTAGTAATAATTACCTAAGGAATTATGAGTTATTCATCTGTGAGATTGAACCATGCTTTAATTGAATCCAAAGTTGTTACCATTAGGATTTAAGTGAAGTTGTGTGCTGAGATCAATTCCAATCTGTGTGTTTAGAGTAATTCAATTATTGACTTAATTCTGCTTGTGACACTACTATATGAAAATTCACAAAAATAATATAAAATTCAAAAAACTTGCAAGACTTAATTGGCTTTGTTGTGAGGTTCAACTAGAGACTTCTCAAGATTATGGTACTTAACATAATCTTCATGGGAATGATAAAATATATTACTTTTTAATGATTGGTACGCTTGCCATAAAAATCATCATCCGTGAATTTGCATCATACCTTCCTTATTTCTACAATATTATTTATGATTGGTTATCATATTTTCATTCAATATTATGATTTATTTCCTTAATTATATAATATCATAATAATTAATATAAATAGGGGATAGTTATCTAGGTTTTATGAATATATCAACATATTATAATTCTTTCAATATCAATTATCAAAAAGGAGGTTGGTGTTGAAAGCAGAAAAGGAAAGTGTTAGAAGAAGCATGTAAATCACTTATAATTAATTTTAAGGGCCAAGGGGATGTGGGAGCTTTATTAGATTAATTCAACTACTTGATTATCTAACCTCATTTTATTCACCACTTCACCCAATCCTATAGTTTGTTTAAGCACCTTAGTCTGAAACAACTTAAAGGGCTATTTAGATTAGAGAAAAAAATTTATTTTTTTTGGTTTTTGTTTTCATATACTGAAAATAAAAAAAGTTATTTATACAAATTTTTGGAAAAAAAATAATGGGTCAATTTTATAACTAGAGTGAAAACAAGAAATGACAGAAAATGTTTTACGATGTGATTCTACTTTGCACCAGCTATGGACCATTGCAAGAGAAAATAAGAACACTTGATTCTTAAATCAATTCTTCAAGATCAAGCTACATGCTCCAAAACCGTGACTTCCTCTTTGTAAGATTTCTAAGTTTTCTTAAAAAACTCAAATGAAAAAGACAATAAATGGAAGAGAAGGACAACAAGGTGTCACCTTCAAGAAGTATAAGCCATGAAGATTTTCCACATTGGAAGAGATTCAATGATAAGAATCAAGATGCCTAGATTCACCAAGAACAGTGGAGAGAGGTTGCACAAAACTCACTTTGATCTATTTTGATTCACCATAATCTACTTACTACTGTTTGTGGAAAGGCTTGTATAGGCCAATTATAGTACAGACCTTCTAAGGCCCAAAATAAGATCAAAAGCTAGTCCAAACACTAATACCAGCAATGGGCCCAATACAAGTCCAAAAACTAATTCTAATACAATATAAAAGCTTGAAATGTTAGCCAAAAAAAAGCTTAAAATAAAGGTCATCCTAAATGGAGCACATGTTGCCAAAAAATATTACATAAAGACTATAATGCTTCATGATTACAATTAATAAAATACAATTAAGAAAAATGATTTAGGAAACATTAGGTTCAATCAGCGTTGACATTACAGTTAAGTAATTAAATCCCCTAACCCATTCATTAGTTTTTGATATTAACAACATAATAAAAGGAAACATTCTCAACAAATATGAAAGGTCAAACAAAAATCCATGTAGCAAGAGTAGCTGTAACAAAGCTTAAAATTACGCAACGCTCACTCTTAAGAATTATCCCTCTCCTTTATTGTTACTTGTTGGTAGTCATGTCCAAATAGAAACAAATAAAAACAATCCAGAATTTCCATGATACCCACAACCATCCAAAATTTCCTTCTCTGTTTTCCATAATACCCCAACAACAAGAACATGCATTCGAGAGAGAGAATGAGATAAGAGACATACCTTGCGACTAAGAGTCAGATGAGGGTAGGTCGAAGGAGTGAGGTGAGGCACCCATGAGCGAAAAAGGGGAAGACGATTTTTGAATAGTGAGAAAGAGAAATGAAAAGTTGTTTTAGAGAGAGAGATGAAGGGGATGTGCAATACTTCATAACTAAAGAGGATGAATCATGGTTATGGCATAGAAGAATTGCTCATATTCATATAGACCATTTAAACAAACTTGTTTCGAAAGATTTAGTAATTGGTTTACCAAAATTGAAATTTGAAAACAAATTTTGTGACGCATGTCAAAAGGGAAAACAAGTAAAGGTTTCTTTTCAAGCAAAAAATGTTGTTTCAACAAATAGACCTTTACAACTTTTACATATGGATTTATTTAGACCTTTAAAAGTTAAAATTTTTGGTGGAAACTATTATGTTCTTGTGATTGTGGATGATTATTCTAGATATACATGGACATTATTTCTTACTCATAAAAATAAAGCATATCAAGCATTTAAGAAACTTGCTAAGATTATCCAAAATGAACAAAATTTAAAAATCACATCCATTAGAACCGATCATGGGGGAGAATTTGAAAATCAACCTTTCAAAAAGTTTTGTGAAAAATTTGGCATTGAACAATTTTTTTGGCTCCTAGAACTCCACAACAAAATGGAGTAGTTGAAAGGAAAAATCGATCTTTAGTAGATCTCGCAAGAACTATGTTAAATGACAATAATATTATAAAACATTTTTGGGCCGATGCGGTAACTACCGCTTGTCATGTTATGAATAGATGTCTAATAAGGCCTATATTAAAGAAAACCCCTATGAACTTTACAAAGGAAGAAAACCAAACATTTCTTATTTTCACATGTTTGGATGCAAATGCTTTGTTTTAAACAATGGAAAGGATAATCTAGGGAAGTTTGATGCAAAATCTGATGAGGCAATATTTCTGGGTTATTCATCAACTAGTAAAGCTTATCGACTCTTTAACTAATAAACTTGTACAATTAAAGAGTCCATACATGTCAAATTTAATGAACTTAACCAAAATCCTCCGAGAAAGGAAGTTGATGATCTTGTAGGTACCTTCCAAGAAATGAACTTGGATGATAGAGAAGAAGTCAACAATGAAGGAGATACAACACAAAATGAGGAACCTCAACAAAAACAGTGGATCACCTTAAAGGACCATCCATTGGACAATGTCATAGGTGAATTAACCAAAGGTGTAAGTACTTGTAACGCCATTAGAAATGCATGTAATCACCTAGCCTTTGTATCATAAATTGAACCCAAAAATATTGATGAGGCTATTATTGATGAATATTGGATGTCGGCTATGCAAGAAGACTTAAATTAATTTGAAAGAAACCAAGTTTGGGAACTTGTGCCAAGACCCAATGATCATCAAATAATAGGTACTAAATGGGTTTTTAGAAATAAGCTAGATCGCACTATATTTTCTGAGACCCCGCCTATTTCATAAAGTATTTTGCCAGGTTTAACGATAGCTACCCAATACTCAGGAGATCCTTTTCCTGAACCCATACGTGTTTTGGTAGGTCTTACTGTAACCGGTTTGTCTGGGAATATGCGTACCCATATTTGTCCACCTCGGCGGATGTTTCAACATTAAATTTTGAATTATTAACTAATCAATCATATCCCGTGGCACTGGAAATAATATTCTATATCGGATTTCTTATTGCTTTTGCTGTCAAATCACCAATTATACCCTTACATACGTGGTTACCAGACACCTGAAAATGGAATAGTAACAAGAAATAAAGCTAGGCTAGTTACAAAAGGCTATAATCAAGAAGAATGCATTGATTATAAGGAAACATATGCACCCATAGCTAGGTTAGAAGCAATAAGATTATTATTAGCTTTTGCTTGTTGCATGGATTTTAAACTATATCAAATGGATGTCAAAAATGTTTTTCTAAACGGTTTTATTCAAAAAGAAGTTTATGTAGATCAACCTCCTAGTTTTGAAAATCACAAATTTCTAAACCATGTTTTTAAATTAAGAAAAGCTTTATACGGTTTGAAACAAGCTCCAAGAGCATGGTATTATGAAAGACTTAGCAAATTTCTTTTAGAAACTAATTTTGAAAGAGGGAAGGTTGATACTATACTATTTATAAAACGTAAAAATAATGACATCCTTTTAGTACAAGTTTATGTCAATGATATAATATTTGGTGCTACTAACGAACTTCTTCGTCAAGAGTTTTCCAAGATTATGTAGAATGAGTTTGAAATGTCCATGATGGGAGAACTTATATTCTTCCTTGTGCTACAAATTAAGCAAACTAAAGAAGGGACTTTTATAAGTCAATCCAAATATTGTAAGGAACTTCTTAAAAGGTTCGAAAGGCTAATGAAATAGAAGCACTAATGAGCACATCATGCTACTTACACAAAGATAAAAAGGGTAAGGATGTTGAGATCACAAAATACCGAGGTATGATTGGATCCTTACTTTACTTAACTACGAGTAGGCCCGATATTATGTTTATTGTATATATGTGTGTGTAAGATATCAAGCATGTCCTAAAGAATCACATCTCACTACTGTAAAAAGAATTTTGAAATATTTTGTGGGTACTTAAAATGTTGGTTTGTGGTATCCTAAAGGCGCTGAATGTATTCTTGTAGGATATTCTGATTCTAACTATGCTGGTTGTAAACCTGATAGAAAGAGTACTAGTGGTACTTGTCATTTGCTTGGTAGTTCCCTTGTTTCTTGGCATAGCAAGAAACAAGTAAGTGTTGCTTTATCAACAGCTGAGGCAGAATATGTTACAGTTGGCAGTTGTTGTGCTTAAATTCTTTGGATGAGGCAACAACTTCTTGACTTTGGTGTTATGTTAAATAATGTGCCTATTAAATATGATAACACTAGTGTAATAAATATTTCTAAAAATCTTGTCATGCATTTACGAACAAAGCATATTGAAATTCAACATCATTTTATACGAGATCATGTTTTAAAAGGCGATTGCATTCTTGAGCATGTTGTTACTTCTAAATAATTAGCTGATATTTTTACGAAACCCCTTGCTAAAGAACAATTCATTAATATTAGAAGGGAATTAGGAATTTTGGATATCTCAAATTGTGGTTAAGAATCACATCCCATACATTTTTCTTGATACATTTGTATGTGATATATGTATTGAACATATGATACGTTTAATAATGATTGAGTATGAAGTATATGATTGTCTGAAAATATGTATTAGTTATGATGCCAAAGGGGGAGAGAAAAGAATGTTATATATGCCAAAAAGAGGAGATAAATACTATGATAAGATTATTGTTTTATTTTTGATGATGCCAAAGGGGGAGAGAATATCATGTTATCATGTTATCATTTTACTATTAGAGAGAGAGATTACTAGATTACTATTGAATGATGCTAAGAATTATATGAACTATTTTGTGGTATCTATTGCATGATTAAGGGGGAGAATTATGTGTAATAATTTGTTTTTAATAATAAGTGGTATCTTGTTACATTACAAAGGGGGAGAAATCATTTGTTGCAAATATACTCTGATATTTGAATGGTATAACATTTTTTTTAACAAGTGATATGAAGTATTTCCTTTCAACAAGTGGTATCAAGTAGTATCTAATTGTTTATGGTTAAATTTGCCTTAATGAGTGGTATTTAATATATGGTATCCTAATAAATGAATTCTTTTAACAAAGTGGTATCAATTGCATTAGTAAGGGGGAGATTTATTTGTCAAAACCTTTGACTATAAGTGTTATGGTACTAACACCCCAAGAGATGAACATTTGATGTCATCATCAAAAAGGGGGAGAATGTATTTATATGTTGACACAGGTTTTGATAATGACACAACAAATGAAGAATCAAGATCAAACATATATAATTATGGACAAATTAATTATGTTTGATGTTTAAATTTGATGAACAACCAAGGATTTGAATCAAGGCATTTAAAAAGGTTTAAAATAAGTAAGAAATGATCATCAAAGTGCCTAAGGATCAAAGGAACCAAGGTATATGCAAAAGCATCTCAAAAAGAGTATAAAAGTGTGCAAAACATGGAGAATCAGGTGGATGAATCAATTCATCCATGCTTGAATCGATTCATACAAAAGAAAATAGCCTAGAATGTGTTTTTGAAAGGGCTGAATCGATTCATATAAGCATGAATCAATTCATGCGTTCCCAGGAGCTTAAAATCACCAATTTTGAAGGCTTGAATCTATTCATTTGATCCCTGAATCTATTCATTTCAATTTTGATGCGTAAATACACTAAATGAATCTATTCATTTGGGAAATAATCTATTCATCGCATTATAATTGAATCATGGTCCATTAAGCAGACAGGAAACACTCCACTACGCAAATTATGGATCAGAAAAGGAAACGTTCCATAATTCCACTATGAAAATTTGCAAGCATCAGAAGGAATTTTAAATTGCAAGAGCCATGCCAAGCTTTGCTATAAATAGGAGAAGAAGTGGAAGGTTCAAATACACCAAGCAACAGAATACATTCCTCTGTTCTTCTTCCTCTCATTTGTTGCCTTCTCTCTTTAATATTTCATTTGTAAATTCTTTTGAGAGTTAGTCAGTGAGAAAATACTTTTGAGTACTAAACTTGCATATTCTTTCTTAGAGAGAAAAATTATTTTGAGAGCTTTAATTTGTATATCCACTCATTTGGAGAGTTATCTTTGTAAAATCCTTCACTAAAATTTAAGAGTTTGTGGGTTGGGGTTTCAAACTTGTAAAATTGTAAGATTGAGAGACTGGGTGGGGTGCCCTTGTACTTGTGAGAATTGGGTTCTTGAGTGTGGGACACTAGGAAGTTACAATTGCTCAAAGTTTGTATCTCTAATCTCTAATAGTGGAATCCTTCAAGTGGGTTGCTTGAAGGCGAGACGTACACCGGTTTGGTAGAACTCGTTATATCAGTTTGCAATTTTCTCCTCCCTAAACTCATTTAATTTGTGCACTTAAATTGCTTGCTTAACTTATTGTGTTCATAACTTGGTTGATTAAACACCTTCATTATTGCTAATTAATTTGCTTGTTAAAATTAAGTGTATATTCTATTAGTTTGATATAATTTGTAAATTATTTTTGTTGAAATTATTTAAGTAATATTCTTAAATTAATTATGTTGTAATTAATTATTATTAAGTGCTCAAAATAGTGTGGTGATTAATTTGATATTACTTATTCTCTTGAATATTACTTTAACTCTTAAGTAAATTTACTTGTCATATACTTAGTGATTGTTAATTTGCCTTGTGTATAAATTGTTATTATTTATGATTAAATCTACCATTTTTATTAAGTATATTTGTTAAAGAATCAATTTTAAAAGCATTCCAAGTGAAATTTTTAATACTCAATTCACCCCCCTCTTGAGTAATTGAGGCCACTTGGTTAACAGATTGTCGGTTAGAGGTTGAAGCTCTGCTTCAAATGGAAGACATTTTTATGGGCCAAAAATAATTGGGCCTAACTGAAAAACAAGAAATCAGACTTAAGTAAAATAGTCTTTCATCCAAGCTAGTTAATTTTTAATTCTTTTGAGTCGGTTGGGCCTATCAATGTCTCGGATCTTTGAAAATCACCTTGCCCTCAAGGTGTTTGTCAAGAGAGTCTTCTGGAGCTAAAGAGGTTCCAGAGATGAGTCGGGTCCATGTAGTAACTATAGGTTCTGAAGAGTTATTAGTAACTGGAGGGGTCCACATGCTTTCATCACGTAAATGGGCTGAAAAGGCTGAATCATCGTCTGGGAGCTATTAAAAAGAGAAGTAACTTAGAGAGGGTTTTGTTTCTTCATAATGAAGTTGTAAAATTCAAAAGTCAAAAGCATGAACCTAGAATATTTTAAATTATATTACTGAAGTTCAAAAGACTAGCTATTTAGTGAAGCTATGTTGCCTTGGCATCTATCGCTTTTGTTTATTTTATTTGTTGTGCCTTTTTCAAAATTTTCATTTTAACACAAAAAATTTATAATTGTCAACCACCTTTCAGTTTGTCATGCAGACCAGCATACCTTACGCGTGGTCTTTGTTCATCTCTCTTCAGCTTCGTCTCCATCGCTGACTCTCTTTCCCAAGTAATCCCCTAATGCTAACTTTCTCGTGATGTGTGTTGTATCTTTTGATGTGTATGCATGTCAATTATTGTTTGTTAGTGAAGAGTAGAGCTCATTAGGCATTGGTCTTATGTGCTGATAACATATCTTTTATGCATGTGTATTATTGTTTATTGGTGGAGAGCAGAGCTTAATAGGCATTAGTTTTGTGTGTTGATAACATGATGTTTTATTCATTTATATTGTTGTTTGTTAGTGGAGAGTAGAGCTCACTAGGTTGCGGTGATTACCTCCCTCAATTTCATATACAATGCGTAGCGTATATATTGAACATTACTGGAAAATCTTCTGTGTATAACAAAGCGTTGTAAAAAATTTAAAAATGTCTAGTTTATAGGGGAGACTCTACTGAAATTTGGTAGGCTCCTTGTTTTAGGGTACATAAAGAAGTATATTAAAGTTTAACAATGTATGATTTAGTCATGTCTATACCCACTAGGTTCCCGTTCAAGATTCAAGACAATTAGCCGATATGCCATGTTGTGTTGGATCTTGAATTGTCCCGATTGGATAGTTTTGGATGAATTTCTAACCAGTAGTACGTAACCCATCGATGTTATTTGTGGTCTATCTTATGATGTTGATGTCTATTTGAAATTTCGGTTACTATGTTTTGTATTGTCTCCAGGTGCATGTCTGCGTGCTGTGTTTCATACCACACATATCTCTGTGTACTCAGGGATTAATTAGAAATGCTGCCAAAATTCCAAATGAACATTAATAACACCAAGTTGACCATAAACAACATCGATGGGTTACGGATGGTTACATATTCATCCCAAATGGGATAAGGCCCCACCTACTTACAACATCCAAGAGATAGAGAGTGGATGATAGTCTTCCAAATATTTAAATTAAAGTAACTAGAACTCTGCTTGTTAGATATCATGAATGAAGGTTCCAGCAAATCAGCAATAAATGTACAACCAGCTAGATCATAGTCGGCAAGTGACTTAGGAGTTTATGATGGGCTTGTTGGAGTTTATTCCGTTCACTACGATGAACACACTTGGTTTTGAAGTAACTTAGAAGATTCGTTCTCCGTGCTCAAACTGAAAATGCATAAGTTTTGAATACTGATAAATGTTTTGATTGTATTGAGTTTGCTGAAAGAGAATCAAGTTTGTATAATATGAACTCAATGAAATGGATGTGCCAAGTTTAAACACAGAAGTTGTAATATAGTATAGTTGTCGTTCCACTGAGGAGGTGCTAGAATGAAGATCTTAGTTTGAATTGATTAGGCAGAAAGTTTCAGTTTTGATTTGTTGTGAATGTTGCTGAATGAAAAACAGTAAGTAACCAAATAACAGAGGATAGCACTTTGCAAAATATAACAGTAAATGATGTTGGAAAAATCAGTTTTGTAAAACAGGGATTGGCTTCATCACATCTTCACCTCTGTAAGCTGCATAAGTTTCCATATAAGTAAATCGAAAAGATAAGTTCTACGTCACAATCAAAGTCATTTGCATCGATCCCTCGACTACAAAATTCATAAGAATGATTTCCAAACCGCTGATCCCTCAGTCACTTTGGAAATCATTCCAGCATTATCGATCGATTGTTTTGACGTTTGTTGTGTTAGACACCATCCCTGGCTACCTACTCACAACAAGCATTTCTTTCAGGGTCTGCTTTCAAAAGTCACTTCCCAGCATACTCAAGAAAACTTAGAACAAGAAAATAGTGATCAAGTACTTTCAGGCATTAAACGCAGAAGGAAATACAGAAACTTTATCAAATCTCATTACTCAATGAAAACTTACGACAGCATTACTTCAGTGTTGAATGGATTACAGCCAATCCCATAAGGGAAATTAGTTACTCATGCCTTGCATTTTCACCATCAAAGAAATGAATGCAGAAAATGGAAAGTGTGAAATAGAAAATACAGAGGATGAAATGATGTATCAGATGATAGGAGATTGATGATTGCAGCTTGATTTATAGGAGTTTAGGTTCAGCTTCTCTTGCCCACTTGCGTAGAACCCATGCAGCATCTTTCAGAGACTGGTGGAAACAGAAGAAAGTAGATGAGTTTACATCGCATTGTTGGTGAATAAAGAATTAAGAAATCCCATACTGTCTGAGTCACGCTTGAGCTTGATGGTCACGCTCAAGCGTGAAGGGTTCTGATGCTTACTGATGGTCGCACGCTCAAGCTGAAATAACCACGCTCAAGCGAGACCTTAATATCCATTCCTCACGCTCAAGCGTGTAAAGCCTACGCTCAAGCGCCCTTCATGTGCCTAGTCACGCTCAAGCTTCCTTTAGTCACGCTCAAGCGTGCCTCATGCGCAGAGTCACGCTCACGCTCACGCTTGATCCTTTTCAGCCGCGCTCAAGCGCTCTTGTGTTCACGCTCGAGCGTCCCCTTCTCACGCTCAAGCGTGGGTAAGTCTGATGCTGCTTGTTGTCCTTCAATCCACGCTCAGGGTCACGCTTGCTCCTCGCTTGGGCGCTTTAGGTTTCACGCTCAAGCGACGCGTTCTCCCGCTTGAGCGTGAGAGGGTCCTGAAGCTTCTCTGTTTTCTTTAGTCCTTCAACAAGGTTGCGCTCAAGCGTGCTCGAGGTTACCCTTAAGCGTGGGGTTCTGATGATGCTGAATCCTCTTGAATTTCTTTCAAGCTTTTGGAACCTGTCTTCAATATTTTTCAGAGCAAGCTTATTTACTTAACACATTATTATTTATAATAAAAATCATGCTCAATTTTATCAATCTAGTTAAGTATTTCAGGAAATGGATCCAATTGAGTCATGAATTTAATCATAAAATAAGCACTTATCAAACTCTCCCCAACCTAGATTTTTGCTTGTCCTCAAGTAAAAAGAAGTTTAGGAAAGAGAATCAAGCGTTCAAAAATCTAAGTTTCTGTTGCAGACAAAAAGTTTAAAAGACAATAATCTGAGTTGATGTCTAGGCAAATGATTTTCTTAATACTAATTCCTTGAAATGTAATGCACCATTACCTTGTTCATAAAGTATGTAACCCATTGCTGTAAGAATTTAGAACTCTCATCATTTCTTACCATGTGTCTATCTCACTCTCCCATCATTAGAACTGCTCAGTTAACATTGCCCGTCATTTCCAGTAAAACCAAAATTCAAATGAATAGCAAGGATCAAAAGGTCTTTTAAGGCTGTAATGAGGCTGGGTTAACAAGAATCTTTGGTTTTTCTTGGTTTCAAAATGCATGTTCAAAGAAGAGCATAAGTGCTTTTGGTTAATTTATTTAACAATTTTGAAGGCTTCTTCTTTGCATTTGAAACTTCAGAATTTTCCTTTGTTTTCCTCCAGCTCTTTTATACATTTTTGTAGAGCTTACTATTCTTCTTTTTGCATTTTCTTCTACTGCCTCCATTTGTTTCATCTCCTTTTGAGAAAAAATATTTTATGCTCTTTTTCAAGATGAACATGCAGGTAGGATAGGATTTTTGCTTTTATGCTTAGCTTAGGGTAGAGAAAAAAATTTCATGCTTTTATGGCTCAAAAGATGGGCTGCCAAAAAAATTGGATATTTTTATCAGGGTAGCTTTTTGGCTCTTGGCTAACTATGTTTTCAAAATTGCCTTATCATTTCCTTGCTTATTTCTTAAGAAAAAGGTTTTAATTAGAAAATCAGTCAATGCTAATTTAACAAATTCGAATGAGGCTCTCAAGTGTTTAGATTTCTCACTGCTTACTTCCTTATTCTAACAGAAAAGGGTTCAAGTCATGTGAACAGGCAAAAGTACATGCATTCCAGTTCCTTGGTTCTTAATTTAGTCATTTTGCCTAAAAAAAATCAGTGTTATTGCCTAAAAATATTCTGCTGCTTAGAAACTTTTCTTGTTCAAAAAGTAAAATCTTTGGTTGGGTTTTTTTCCAAAATGGTATAACTGCAAGCATGTAATGGTATATCCAAACAATCAACCAAAAGAATAAAAATTTTAAAAATTTTCAAAGTATGCTGTAGTAATGTTAGACAAAACTAACTCAAAGTAAACTAAAGCAATAAAAACTAAAGCAGTAAACTCATCACTCATCCTTAGAAGAGTCATCCTCTGTCTCATGTTTCCTTGCTGGAGGCCCTTGTGAGGAGGGTCCTGGTTTAGCCTATGAAGTCTCACCCCTCCTAAGAAAGAAGGCCTGTCCCCAGGCTAAACAATGTGGGATGCAAACTTACTTTCGGATAATGAGTGGGATGAATTTGATGAGCTGCCAAATAAAAGAAAAATTCAATCTTAGGATAAAATTTACTTAAAATAAAATCAACAGGATGAAAAGAAAACATAAAAGATTGGGTTGCCTCCCAATAAGCGCTTGTTTAACGTCATTAGCTTGACGCCTGATAGATTTTTCAATATGGATCATGGAGTTGGTGGATGAGAGTGTTGAGTTTTTCCACCTCCTTGCCTAAGTCAGGCCTTGGCTTTCTTCCTCTCTGTTTTTCAAGTGCACCTTCAATAGCAAAATCAGCTTGTTCTTTTTGCACTCGAATTTTTACTTTTCTGTCATCCACATCTATGATGACTTTGGCTGCTTTCAAGAATGGTCTCCCTAGTATTAGGGGAACTTCAGGATCTTCCTCCATATCTATGACAACAAAGTTCTCATGAAATTCAAATTTACCAACTTTGACCTCAATATTTTCAGCAATACCATAAGGGGTTTTTATTGATTGATCTGCCATTTTTAAAGTCATGTTTGTTGGCTTTACTGAAAAATCCCCTATACTTTTCAGTGTGGATAATGGCATCAAATTTACACTAGCACCAAGATCTAACAAAGCTTTACTTTTTGAAAGTTTTCCAACAGTAACGGGAATAGAAAAACTCCCTGGATCTTTGGTGTTATGCGGTACTGCTTCAGAGATGATAGTGTCATATCCATCTTCTTCCTCAGTTATTTCCTGAGTCAGTGTGGTCACAGCCTTGCAATG
This sequence comes from Clitoria ternatea, assembly GCA_037962975.1. Lineage (NCBI taxonomy): Eukaryota > Viridiplantae > Streptophyta > Magnoliopsida > Fabales > Fabaceae > Clitoria > Clitoria ternatea. Next base: position 186,627,230 of record CM075671.1, read on the forward strand.
CTCTATTGGGTTTGTTTCAGTGTTTGCTCCATACTGAGGCTTCTGTTTCTCAGCAAGTTGTTGGGCTAGTTGTCCCAATTGTGTTTCCAAGTTCCTCAGTGATGCCTCATTGTTCTTTTGACTTGCTAAAGAAGTTTGCATAAATTTTTCCAAGGTGTCCTCCAATCTAGAAGTTCTCTCCACCAAAGAAGGACCATTATTTTGATATGGTTTATTTGAAGAGCTGGGCTCTTGCTTCCATCCTTGGCCTTGGTTTTGGTTACTTCTCCATCCCTGAAATGGCTGGTTAGAAAAATTTGAATTGAAATTACCAGACCTTCCTTGGTTGTTCATGAAGTATACAGTTGCTTCTTGTGATCCACAGTTCTCATTGAGATGATCTCCTCCACAAAAGTTACATCTGGCAGGCATTTGTTGTTGCCCTGGTTGTGATGATTGTACAGCATGTAATTGTTGTGGAAGATTGGCTATCTTTTTGGTCAATGCTTCTAGTTGTTGGGTCAGAATTTTGTTCTGTGCTAAAATGGCATCTGTGGTGTTTAAGTCAAGGACTCCTTTCCTTTGAACTTGCTGACGATCATGTTGAGCTTGGTAGTCTGTTGAGGATAAAGCTTCTATTATCCTTGTGGCTTGGTCAGCATCCACTGTCATCATTGTTCCTCCTGCTGCTGCATCTAAAATCATTTTAGTGTCAGCCCTTAAACCACTGTAAAAGATATTAAGTTGTGCAATATCTTCAAGTCCATGGTTTGGGCATTTTCTGAGCAGTGATTTAAAGCGTTCCCATGCCTCACAAAAAGGTTCATCTTGGCCTTGTCTAAATGTTGTAATATCTGATTTGGCCTTGATGAATCTAGATGGAGGAAAGAACCTTTGTAGAAATTTTTCTTCAACTATGTTCCAGCTATTCAAACTTTGATTTGGATGAGATTGTAACCACTCCTTTGCTTTTCCTGCTAAAGAGAAAGGAAATAGTCTTAAATATGCAGCATCAATAACATCTTGGTCAAATCCCATGGTTCCAACCAATTCATAGAATGTGGCCAAGTGAGTATACGGATCTTCACTTGACATTCCAGTAAATTGGTGTGAACTAATCAAACTAAGAAACGCTGGTTTCATTTCTAGTGTTCTGACAGTGTTTGGAATTGCAATGCTTGAGAAATGTCTTGGCCCTTGCTGTAAAGCATAGTCTCCAAGTGTTCTCCTTGGTGGGTTTTGATTATTGCTGTTGTCATCCATTGTACCAGAGGAAGTTTGTCCTTCTTGAAAGTTCTGCTTTGCTTTCTTGATTTTCTTGAGGAACCTATCTATCTCAGGATCAAATGCAAGCTGTTCTTTTGTACCCTGTCCCCTCAAGATCATAAATCAAGTACTCAAAATAGCAAGGTTACTAAAAAAAAGAAAAATAAAAAAACAAATTGAAAACAAATTTATTTACACTGTCTTATCAATTCAATGCTAAAATATTCAAGCTCAAATCACCTCCCCGGCAACGGCGCCAAAACTTGATAAATGTTTTGATTGTATTGAGTTTGCTGAAAGAGAATCAAGTTTGTATAATATGAACTCAATGAAATGGATGTGCCAAGTTTAAACACAGAAGTTGTAATATAGTATAGTTGTCGTTCCACTGAGGAGGTGCTAGAATGAAGATCTTAGTTTGAATTGATTAGGCAGAAAGTTTCAGTTTTGATTTGTTGTGAATGTTGCTGAATGAAAAACAGTAAGTAACCAAATAACAGAGGATAGCACTTTGCAAAATATAACAGTAAATGATGTTGGAAAAATCAGTTTTGTAAAACAGGGATTGGCTTCATCACATCTTCACCTCTGTAAGCTGCATAAGTTTCCATATAAGTAAATCGAAAAGATAAGTTCTACGTCACAATCAAAGTCATTTGCATCGATCCCTCGACTACAAAATTCATAAGAATGATTTCCAAACCGCTGATCCCTCAGTCACTTTGGAAATCATTCCAGCATTATCGATCGATTGTTTTGACGTTTGTTGTGTTAGACGCCATCCCTGGCTACCTACTCACAACAAGCATTTCTTTCAGGGTCTGCTTTCAAAAGTCACTTCCCAGCATACTCAAGAAAACTTAGAACAAGAAAATAGTGATCAAGTACTTTCAGGCATTAAACGCAGAAGGAAATACAGAAACTTTATCAAATCTCATTACTCAATGAAAACTTACGACAGCATTACTTCAGTGTTGAATGGATTACAGCCAATCCCATAAGGGAAATTAGTTACTCATGCCTTGCATTTTCACCATCAAAGAAATGAATGCAGAAAATGGAAAGTGTGAAATAGAAAATACAGAGGATGAAATGATGTATCAGATGATAGGAGATTGATGATTGCAGCTTGATTTATAGGAGTTTAGGTTCAGCTTCTCTTGCCCACTTGCGTAGAACCCATGCAGCATCTTTCAGAGACTGGTGGAAACAGAAGAAAGTGGATGAGTTTGCATCGCATTGTTGGTGAATAAAGAATTAAGAAATCCCATACTGTCTGAGTCACGCTTGAGCTTGATGGTCACGCTCAAGCGTGAAGGGTTCTGATGCTTACTGATGGTCGCACGCTCAAGCTGAAATAACCACGCTCAAGCGAGACCTTAATATCCATTCCTCACGCTCAAGCATGTAAAGCCTACGCTCAAGCGCCCTTCATGTGCCTAGTCACGCTCAAGCTTCCTTTAGTCACGCTCAAGCGTGCCTCATGCGCAGAGTCACGCTCACGCTTACGCTTGATCCTTTTCAGCCGTGCTCAAGCGCTCTTGTGTTCACGCTCGAGCGTCCCCTTCTCACGCTCAAGCGTGGGTAAGTCTGATGCTGCTTGTTGTCCTTCAATCCATGCTCAGGGTCACGCTTGCTCCTCGCTTGGGCGCTTTAGGTCTCACGCTCAAGCGACGCGTTCTCCCGCTTGAGCGTGAGAGGGTCCTGAAGCTTCTCTGTTTTCTTTAGTCCTTCAACAAGGTTGCGCTCAAGCGTGCTCGAGGTTACCCTTAAGCGTGGGGTTCTGATGATGCTGAATCCTCTTGAATTTCTTTCAAGCTTTTGGAACCTGTCTTCAATATTTTTCAGAGCAAGCTTATTTACTTAACACATTATTATTTATAATAAAAATCATGCTCAATTTTATCAATCTAGTTAAGTATTTCAGGAAATGAATAGGAGTGTGAAATAGAAAATACAGAGGATGAAATGATGTATCAGATGATAGGAGATTGATGATTGCAGCTTGATTTATAGGAGTTTAGGTTCAGCTTCTCTTGCCCACTTGCGTAGAACCCATGCAGCATCTTTCAGAGACTGGTGGAAACAGAAGAAAGTGGATGAGTTTGCATCGCATTGTTGGTGAATAAAGAATTAAGAAATCCCATACTGTCTGAGTCACGCTTGAGCTTGATGGTCACGCTCAAGCGTGAAGGGTTCTGATGCTTACTGATGGTCGCACGCTCAAGCTGAAATAACCACGCTCAAGCGAGACCTTAATATCCATTCCTCACGCTCAAGCATGTAAAGCCTACGCTCAAGCGCCCTTCATGTGCCTAGTCACGCTCAAGCTTCCTTTAGTCACGCTCAAGCGTGCCTCATGCGCAGAGTCACGCTCACGCTTACGCTTGATCCTTTTCAGCCGTGCTCAAGCGCTCTTGTGTTCACGCTCGAGCGTCCCCTTCTCACGCTCAAGCGTGGGTAAGTCTGATGCTGCTTGTTGTCCTTCAATCCACGCTCAGGGTCACGCTTGCTCCTCGCTTGGGCGCTTTAGGTCTCACGCTCAAGCGACGCGTTCTCCCGCTTGAGCGTGAGAGGGTCCTGAAGCTTCTCTGTTTTCTTTAGTCCTTCAACAAGGTTGCGCTCAAGCGTGCTCGAGGTTACCCTTAAGCGTGGGGTTCTGATGATGCTGAATCCTCTTGAATTTCTTTCAAGCTTTTGGAACCTGTCTTCAATATTTTTCAGAGCAAGCTTATTTACTTAACACATTATTATTTATAATAAAAATCATGCTCAATTTTATCAATCTAGTTAAGTATTTCAGGAAATGGATCCAATTGAGTCATGAATTTAATCATAAAATAAGCACTTATCAAATACGCGAATGATGTCATGTGCCACCTAAGTGAGAAGGGGTTCATGGAAATATACTACTACTAGTATAACTATGGTAAGCAGTTACCGCCCAGGCCATCGGCTGTAACCGTGCAACAGTCTTACTATGAGATCGGAGGGAACAGGGATACATATAACAACATAAAGCATATGGTGATGGATCGTGTTGGACCCTCCACCGGGCGTATGCTAGAATATAATTACCAAGCTAGGAATAAGGATGACAATGTAAAGGAGGATCCTAATCCAGAGGTGAAGAGATTTTATGAGTTGTTGACGGTGGCTCAGACTCCATTGTAGGACAGGTGCTAGAGTCACACTGAATTATCTATCTCCCTAGCTGCTTTAAGCCTAAAGGCAGAATATAATCTTTTAGGAGGTTGTTTTAATATAATGGTCAATTTCATGGGTTCCACCATGCCTAGTCATCATCAAATACCATTAAACTTGTACCATGCTAAGAAAAGAGTGGCAAACCTGGGTTGGGTTATGTGAAGATACAGTGTTATGTTAGCGGGTGTATGTTGTTTCAAAATGAGTTTGCAGACAAGAGTGTCATAAAATGTGTACACTATAATTAGGACCGTTACAAAATCATTAAAAGGAAAAGGAAAGTAACTAGGACAGCCAGGAAGAAAATATGGTACTTTCCCACAACACTGTGACTTCAACATTTGTACGCCTCATTATCCACGGTAAAACACATGCGTTGGCATATGCTCTGAATCGAACACAGAAGGGTCTTTTATGTCATCTTTTCGACGGGAAAGCATGAAAGTGTTTGGATGAGCTATATCCAGACTTTTCGAGCGAGCCCCACAGTGTACGACTTGGCTTATGTACTGATGGGTTCAACCCATTTGGTCAATACGGAAGAGCTTACTCTTGTTGGACAGTCATACTGACCCCATACAATCTACCTCCTAATATGTGTATAAAGAGGGAGGTCATGTTTCTAACTACACTAGTTCTAGGACCCAAAGATCTAAAGGTGAAAATAGACGTGTTTTTATAACCATTGGTTGAAGGGTTATCACAATTGTGGGATATCGGGGTGATGATCTATGATGCATCCTTGAAGAACAATTTCATTATGCGTGCTATTTTGATGTGGACCATTGATGACTTCCTTACGTATGGTATGCTTTCTAGATGGTCAATGTCTGGGAAGGTTGCTCGCCCTGTATACATGGAACATACCAAGGGGGTCACTCATTGTTAGTGGCAAGATAAGTTTTTTTGACTGTCATAGAAAGTTTCTACCATTGGATCACCCATTCAAGAGAAATAAAACCGCTTTTAAGAAGAACAAGGTTGTTAATGAACCTCCACTCCATAGGTTATCCGGTACACAGGTTGGCAGAGACTCTTAGAGTATCCGTACATCTAGGATAAGAATGTTAAGGAGTTTACGGGTTATGGGAAAGAACACCACTTAGTGAAGAAAAGTATCTTGTGGTTTTTGCCATATTGGAAAGACTTGTTATTAAGACACAACATAGATGTGATGCACACTGAGCAAAATGTTTTCATGAATATATCTTACACTGTGATAGACATGAAGGGGAGAACAAAGGATAATGAGAAAAGTCAACCAGACCTTCCAATTTGGTGTTCTACGAAGGACTTGGAATTGAGGGATACAGGACGTGGAAAAATGTTAAAATCACATGTAAAATATTTTAACTAGACCTCAACAAATTGTTGTATGTGTGTGGATGACTTGGTTGACCCTGCCTGACGAATTTGCTTCTAACTTAAGTAGATGTGTCGATGTGAAGGAGGGTAGGTGTTTGATATAAAAATTCATGATTGTCATGTGTTTATGCAACAACTACTGTCGTACACGTTTCATGCTTTATCGAAACCTATTTGGAAACCGTTGGTTGAGTTTAGCCATTTCTTTAAGGAGTTGACGGCAACTTCCTTAACTAAGGTAAAACTTGTGAAGATTGAGGAAAGTATTTCGGTCTTGATTTGTAAGTTGGAGTAGAGTTTCCCACCTTGTTTTTTTGACTCTATGGAGCATCTGCCTATCCATCTACTATACGAGGCCTTAGTTAGTGGTTTAGTACAGTATCATTGGATGTATCTGTTTGAAAGGTGACCGTGAGAACTACTTAATTTCATTGAACAATTTTATTTTTGTAATAGTATTATGTAACTTAACATGTGTTTATGTTTTTATAGATTCTTACGCTATTTAAAAGACACAGTGTCAAATAAAGCATGCGTTGAAGCATCAATTTGTGAGGCATACTTAGTAGAAGAAATGACCAATTTTGCTTCTTTCTATTTTTCGACAGAGATAGAAACTAGAATGAGTAGAATTCCCCGCAACCTTGAGGTGGCCACACATGCAGGGTTGGATAACCAAAGTTTAATTTTTAACTATCCTGGCTTTCTTGGGGTAAGGTCATAAAATGTTACATTGATGAGAAACATCGAAAGGTGGCTCACTTGTACATTCTTCTAAATTTCCTGGAAGTGGAACCCTATCTCAAGTAAGTCACCAACTTATATATTGTGTTCTAAAGCTATCATTCATTGTAACTAAACTGTTGTTCGTTAAATAGATTATATGTAGATATTTTGAAACTAGAGAAAAATGATATAACTGATGACTAAATTCATAATGAGGTATCATCCAAATTCATCGATTGGTTTACAAAACACGTAAGACCTATATACCTTCCATTTTGTTGTTGAACTTCAAATTTTAGTTATCTAATGATGACCTATGTGTTATGCTGTAAATGGATTCAAGACCCTAATAACCATATTGAAGATCCCTTACTCTAAGCCCTTTCTTGGGGGCCACCATTTACTACGTAAACGGTTACAAGTTTAACATTTTCTGATGGAGTGAAGGGATGCGCACCCATAAATACGGGGTTTATGTTAAAGGAACAAATGGCTAGTTAGAGGAAGACTTTCATGGAGTGTTGACAGAGATTATTGAAGTTTCTTTCTCTAGACGACTAAGAAGAGATATCGTTCTATTCAAGTATGATTGGTATGAGAACATAATTGGTGTAGGAACAAAGGTTGACAATAACTACAGTTTAGTTGAGGTCAAGGAAAATGGTAGATATAAAGGGTTTGATCCCTTCATTTTTACCCAACAAGCTGGGTAGGTTTATTACACAGACTTCCCTGGAGCGCACCGAGACTAGTATGCAGTCATTAAGGCCAAGACCCGAAGTCAGATCACTGATAATGTTTGATGAGGTTGAGGATGCTTATTAGCTCACGTTGACAAGCTTAATGATAGTCATTTGTTGTTCAACATTGATCTAGTGATAATGGATAAGACACTTGCCACTATGGGGGTGAATATATTGACAAAGAGGTGGTCTCTCAGTCAAAATGGTCTAGGGCCGATTTGTAGACTGAGGACCCTATTGAAACAGATAGCCATAGTGACACTGAAACTGAGGGAGAATTTCAAACTAAAACAGACACAGAGTATGCAGTTGTTCAACATATATACATATATACATATATTTATAGTTTGAGACTAACATTTGTTTTCATGGTTTTATCTACAGATAACAGGACGTCGACTACCCTTCAGCCAGGGTAGTGGTTTGAGGATTCCAGGATCCTGTATTGTGACACTACAGTAGACCACCACCAAATAGTAGACCACCACTTAATCACTACCACATACCATAGCACAACAGACCACCCTACAACAGACCACCACTCCTTCACCACCACAGACCATAGCACAGCAGATTCCTTCATCGTAGGGTTTGGATGACCCTGGCCTCAAGGAGACCCTACCTCCGGGATCCCCCTTACCCATTCTGGTCTCATTGCTGGGCGGAGACGAGTATGTATTACTATATAATTTGTTTGAAGTTTCTTAGTTGGTAGCTTGTTAGTTGCTTTTGTAATTAAAATTCACATAATACCTAAATTGGTTTGTTGTATGTTAGTTATTTAATACTTGTATACATTGAATTGTACTGGGAACTCTTCTGCTTGTAATAGGGTAATTGTTCAAATTTGGAAATGTTACATTTACAGAGGAGACTCTACTGAATTTCAGGAGCCTCTTTATGTCTATATTGTTTTATTTGTTTCTAACTAATGTTTATTACATCTTTATTGATAGTAGTCACACTACTAAAGTGATTACCAAGGTTCTAAAGGCCTAGTGGGATGGTCCATACATCTCTTGGATAGATGCTGGTAAGGTTGTCCAGGATAGATGGTTTGAGACTTTCTCGGTAAGTTTAACACTTCCCTTCCTTGTGAGATTATGGCTAATTCATATGTATGTTTTTAAATTTGAAATCTCATTTCATGTAACAGCATGAGTATCAATGGACAGAGGGTATGATTGATGAGATTAGAAGGGTCTTTGCCACAAAGGCCTCCAAAATCATCAAGAGTACTCATTGGATCCCAAGGACCATTTGGACGGGATGATGTAGAAGTGGGGGTATCAACAGAGCGGCTGATGTTGTAGCCTCTATCTACACTAGGGGAAGCATTTCAGTCCTTGAGCATAAAAAGAGATTTGTAAGTATATTTTGTTAAACATTTTTTATGAATGACTTAATGTGTTTTCAATTAACAATCTGAATATATATTGAACAATAGGAGCAGAAGGAGCACCGCGAGCCATCATTGTATGAGGTCATGCAAATGACCAAGAAAAAATAAAGCCGGTGCTTGGATTAACCAAAAATTGACAGATATGACGGTAATTTAATTTAACTTACACATACTTAAACCTACAAATTATATTACTAAATTTTATCATTATTTTACATTTGCAGGAGGTGTATCTTGCCATAAGGGCCAAGAAGGAGGTGGAGTTAGTGGCTTCCACACCTAAGGGGGAGGTACCTCCCACCCTTTCTTGTTTCGACGACAACACCATTTATATGAAGGCTGTTGGCAACGTGAACAAGAAAATGAGGGTGTTTAGATTAGGCGGTGTGGGCACGCAGCTGGCCAAAAAGGAGAAGACCTATTCCTCTTCCTCTGGCCTTCTGATGGATGTTGTTTAGGTTATTCAAAACCTGAATAATGAGCTACAAGAGGAGCGACACCAAAGGCAGCTTTTGTAGGAGAAGGCCGAGGAGGACCGACGCTAGAGGCAGCTACTGTAGGAGCAAGCTGCCAAGGATCGACGACGCACCGAGGAGGAACGAGTCGAGACTCGTCGACAGCTTGTGACACAGCGGGAAATGATCATGTAAATGATGGCGAGGCTACCCTCCACTACTCCCTAGCCGTCCCCACCACCACCACAGGATCCCCTTCCACCATGATTTTACTTTTCCATGCTTCATTTTTTGTATATTGTATACATTCTATATATTTGGTTTATACTTTATATCATGTTCGATATTTCAGTATCTGTTTTATATCATTTTCCTTTTCTATGTGAATTTTTGCCAATTTAATATTGTATTACTGAAAATTAAAATTCAACGAAGAAAACCCTAAATCACAATAATATTGTAATGATTAATTATAATATTTAATCAATCCAATTAAAAACTAATAAACAAACATTAAATTCAATTAAAAAATAATAAACAAAAATTAAATTAGAAAACCAAATACATATATTAGCGATGAAAAAAAAGATAGGTTCTGTCGCTATAATATAACATAATAGCAACGGCAAACTATGGTCGCTATATAGTTAGTAACAGCGATGGCATGACGTGGTCGCTACATAGCCAGTAATAGCGAAGACACGACGTGGTCGCTACATAGCCAATAATAGTGATGACATAACATGGTCGCTATATAGCTATTAATAGCGATGAGGTACGTCACCACTATAGGGACCCGATTAGCGACGACATGATCCCGTCGAAACCTTTGTGACGGGATGCCCTGTCGTTGTTATATCAACGATGATGGCGGTAGCGGCACGGTCTTTTCTGTCATAATTTCCGTCACTAATAGGCATTTATGACAGAATTTTCATGATTTAGCGATGGGTTTGGGAGGTCACTAATCGGTTTTGTTTTTAGTAGTGGTTTATATAATTGAAAAGGACAATAAGTATGCTCGGATAGTGGTATTTCAACATTAACCATGGCTTAGAGAATATGAAAAAGTATCACTTTCATTAACGTGTCAACTTAAACTAAGCAAACACTCAAGTAAATCTCATTTTGTAAAATCAAGAATTAATGAGGATCTAATAATACCATGAACTAAAAGGACCAATGTTTACAATTTTAGTTGATAAAATAAGTATTTACTTATACTATAAGTTATAAAAGTAACTTGTTTATGAGAAGGAGAAGTTTGTTTCATTCACCTAACAATTCACCACTATCACAAACTTGCAATTTACAAGCAAGGTTAGAGAAATGAATAAACTATTTCACTAGAATGTCAAAAGTAGTTTATCCAAAAAAAAATTATGTATGAGGTGCATTATTAGTCACTAATTTTAGGTTATTTTTACATGAATTTTTCCTTTAATTTGGTGTTTAATTATTCAGTTAACATGAAACGAAGTCCTCATTTGCTAAGATTAAAGCATCATTGATATTGTCAATTTACTAGTTGCATAGATGTATTTGAATAAGATTATGAGTCTTCAGGAACAGTTGGAATATCATTTTTCTAGTGCATAAGTTGTAAATTCATTCAGGATTAAATTTCACTTTCCAACATATTTTCACTCTGGCTAAGTCATCTTGCCCAGGCGAAATTTCTTGACAACATCAAAATTCAAATATGATTTTCTTCCAGCTATAATCTATTTCACCCAGGTGAATTAATCGTGTCTCGTAGCTTCTCCTTATTTTTCAAGGGTCATATAAATAGTCATGAAACATATTTTTTTGGACTTTTTTTGGACAAGGGAAAAAGGGTTTGAAAAACTTTGAAGATTTCTCATCATTCAAGGATCTTAGACCACTATTCTAGTTTCTTCCTATTCATTCTTTGTTCATTTGATGTATTTTGGGTTAGTCCTCATGAAAATGCATTGCTAAACTCTCTTTTTGTTAGGATTAAATATATACCTGTAATGAATGTTTATGTATGTTTATGTATTTATATAATGTTAATATTTCATTTTATCAATTCTTAATGCTTATTTTGATTCAGAAGAATGTTATATGTGTGTATTTGATTTACCGAACAAGTTTTAAGGACGAAATGTCCATTAAATTCTTTGTCCAGGGATAGAGTTGATTTTAATAGTTGTTAAAACTTCTTCTGAATACAAATCTCAACATTGAGTTGTCAAAGAATTGAGATTTGATGTTAGGGTTTAGAATGTATTTGCTAAAAGATTGTATTCAGTGACTTTTATGTGATATTAACTTGATTAAATGCATAACCATACATAATAAGATCTTAAATGATTAATTAGAGTAAGGGAGTTTGACCCAATGTCTTTTAGCTCATCATTTTCTTAGTTTTTTTGTTTTTCACACTTGAAACAAATCAATTTCCAACAAACAATTTTATGAACAAAACATTGCACATAATGTACATATGTTCATTATGGTCTATAATTATTGTTTATTGTTGCATATCTCAAAATTTTTATGACTTCAACAACCTATAAATACTTATCGAAACTACAAGTCAATTTGTTACATTTTGAAAGTACCAACATGCATCAAGTATGTATTAAAATTTTAAATTAGTTTATTCTTCGATTCAATAATTATATCCTAGATCATGCATGATGTTCCTCAGAGGGAAAATTTGTGAAGGTTGAGAATAAGGCAAAAGACTTACTGTATATACAGCCTTTAATTCTATTTCAGATGCAGCACATGTCCTTTCAGTCAAATTAGGCATGAATAGATTGTAAGGGAGTGGCCTGAGTGGACCAGATTGATTGTAGTACATGTCATGTAAACCAGGAGGCACTTTTTCAGAATTGGCTACATGAGTCACTAATAAATTAACCAAATCGACCATTTAGAATGAAGTGTTTTTGGATATATTTAAAGTTTTTTTAGCTGCTGCCTCATCCATGCAAGGAAGAAGTTTGCTTAGAGTTGTATGTTCTTGTGGCTTCTTTAGCCACTCATCCATTACCACACATGTGTCAGCTACCCCACTAGAAATGGAAAAATAAAGAAAATAAATGCACAAGAATGTTAGGTGTTGTTTCCTGAGAGAAACATTATACGTTTCTAATTCCTGCTTTTATTTTTAATTATAAAATCATCACGTTATTTTGTGTTTTTAAAATTTATACATTTCATTTTTTTTTTGTACGGGCTTTTAAAAATAAAAAAGTAAAATTATAATTTTATATTTAAAAATAAAAACAAATCATCTTTAAAATTTACTAGTTTAAAGTCTCAACATTGGAAATCATCTTTGTCTAATTTACTATTACTAGTTCCTATTCAACATTTTGGTTAGAAATGAAGTATATACAATTCAGATTGTATTGACCAAAAAAACATGAAGTAATTTCCAAAGACTAGAAAAGGTTTCCCGATAGCCATGGTATTAGCTACCTAAATCTCAAAATTAAAAGCCTACAAATTATGATAAAGTATGATATTACATTAATTGATCGAACTTACTTATGAACAATTAAGAATATGCCTCCCAATTTAAAAGTGCATGCGACAAGGATCCATCCTAGGAATAGCAAGCTGCATTTGGAATGAAAATCCATAAAGAAAGAAAAGACTAAGGAGGGAAATTGAGAACTTGGAAAATCAAGAACATAATATTTAAAAGAATAATGGAACTGGGTCACCTACACATAGACAACCATTTTCCAGCCCAAAATTGAGACCACTACAATAAGTAATTAAGGAAAATATTGTTGTGAGGCCAATTCTTTGTTTTTTCAAATGAAACATTGATTGAATCATATAGGATATCATATACTTACATAAGCCAACCACTGTCAAGATAAGCATCAAAACACCAATAGTTATAATACCAATAATTCTGAAGTTGAAACCATTAGTTTAGTAAGTTGAATTCAATTACTTAACTAATGTTTCATAAAGAAAATAAATAACTCACACATAATTTAGGAATTGGGTTGTTACTTATGCTGTTTGTTCTGATTGACTCTTAATATAATCAATTTTAGAGGAAAAATTTTCAACTCTTTCAATGCTTTGCTTTATATCATCTCGAAGTTCAAAACTACCAACTTGTATATTTATAGCCACTCCGAGATTGCTAATCACCTTATGAATAATGCTAACTACTACATTTGCTCTTGCAACTAGAACAAGTAACATATCGCTTGTTGTACTATGGAACTTATCCTATCCAATGAATAGGAAAACCCCTCCAACTCTACAATGTACATGTCAACACTAACATGGACTCAAACATTAATTATGTGACAAGTTAACATTTGTTGATAAAAAAAATAAAGTGAAGGAATTAACAAATTAACACTCTCCTATAATAAGTGTCTACTGACATTTCTAACGAAGACATTTCTAACAAAAACTAACAAAGTAACATTTACATAAACAAAACATGAGGGAAGATGGCCGTACATTGTCATGATCAAGAAGAGTGAGAAAAAGATTATTATTGTTTTAACTTTTTTTAAACTATTATTATTATTTTAGGAGTTTAAGGTGTAACAAATTTATATTTATTAATTGTATCTTCTTGTAATTAATCTATATCTTTTTTATCACTTTTTATTTGACTAATAAATAAAATTTATGAAATTAAGACATTATTTATTATTAATAAAATAATAAAATTAAATAAAAATATTTTACTTCATATTTACTAAAAATTACATATTTAATAATTTTATAATATAAAAAGGAGTAAAATAACAATAATAATGTTGAAAAGTTGAAATGGAATGAGTATATGTACATAGGTATATGCTTTCACTTAGCTCCTTGCAATTACCAAGATCTGGGTCGAAGAATGAGTTGTAGTATAAATTAAGATTTTAAAAACATGATAAATGTAAATGAATTTGGATTAGCAAGTAGAAGTGGTGGCAGTAGTATGTGACTAACGTATATTGCCATCAAATGCACAACACCAACGTATCCTATTACAGGATATTTCAAAAGTTTCTGATACGTCATCTATAGGAAAAGTTGCCACCCTAATCATTATATTTTGTACAGTGTCTGTGAGCACCCAATGCTCAATTAAATAAAAATACAAGGAAAATTTTTCTAATTAATTACGAATCTATTTTGACCGCTTGAAAATTCTAAACATCAACTAAATAGACTTAGAGTAGCCTAGGTGGAAGTTAAGTAGAGTTAGAATGTATTTTCAATTCATTTGGAGGTCCCAAGGTCATGATAATTGTTTACACCAGAGGGGTAATCGATTACTCGGACAACAAAATGGCCCTAATCGATTACATAGACCTGCTAATCAATTACCATCAATCTAAAATGGTCTTAATCGATTAGATAGACATGCTAATCGATTACACTAACTGATTACACAGACTAGCTAATTTATTACGCTAATCGATTACGCAGATTAACTAACTGATTAGTCAGGCCAAAATGTAGCAAATTATGCAGAATTTGACATTCTGACCAACTTCCGCATAACCTAACTTCTCCAAATGATCTTCAAATGCCACCAAATTTTGACACCATCTAAAACACATTATTTGTGACGTGTAGCAACCGGTCACACTTAAAATTTCCCAAAAGTGAATGAGTTATGCACAAAAATACATTTTGGCCAACTTAGGCCTTTAACATTCAACATTACCTATCAAATCTTAATGGAATTGGCCCATTCCAATTCTCACAAGTTCAAAACCATAAATACATTCTATTAGATCTATCCAGAAGCCCTGAATCCTTCCGAAACACAATATGACCTGCCCAATTCATAATTACATGTAAGTTTCAAATAATGCATTATAGCATTCATCATGGTGTTGGCACTAAACCAAACCTTAACACATCTAACAATTCATATACATATAAAATTCATAAATTCCCTACCCATAATGCAACCATGCTCATTTCAATACAAATTCATAATTACTGGACATAAGCATTTCTATATCATCGTATGGGATCATCCATGGTCAACCACTCCAAAACATCATATTATATCATTATCAACATCATTTACATATATCTAGATATCAAAATCATAATTTAGACTTTCAGTGAAGTCATCAACTACCTAAGATCCACTATACAGTATATATCATCATCAAAATAAACCTATGCACAATAAGAGTCAGCCAAGGCTTTACCAACAAAAGCTATACATTATATATACATGTATATAGATCAACTTCATCCAAGGCTTGGTGACTCTTCACCATTCCTCGCCTTAATCCAAATCCACTAAAAAATAACCACAACTTAAGGGTGAATATATTACATGTTAAATGATAGCTATTGAATCATATTTCAACCTGATAACTACAATCACTTATCTAGTTCTACACAACACATCAATATATACAATCCTCATAATCATTATTCAATGTCACCTAACATAAAGTTACATTACCACAATGTAGTCAAACATATCAATTACATCACATAGGCTAACCAAAGCCTCTGAATTCTCAATCACAATCTGTAAATGTATATGCATGTAGATCCAACTCTAATAATGGGATTTACACTGCAGTGTATAAATTTTCACAACATATAATCAATTCCATTTTACCGGTACTGTACCGCTCGACCATAATGTAACACCAGTCACTCTCAGTGACAGTCGCAACATAACTTAGTGTTATGAGCCTGCCTTGAACCCAATCCAAAGTGGCTGTGGATCCCGAAGGAAACCAGACAGGATTTGTGCCCATCCAAAGGCCGTCCTCCATCTAGGTCGACATCATAGGCCCTTTACAGTCCTATATGCGTCCAATATGTAAATGCTATGCAAACACAACATCAATGATTCCTAAACTACCTAATTACCATCACTAGGGGCCACCACTTGGTTACTCTCACTAAGGGTTTCCATTCCAATTCCATATTATTCATAGCATGCAATTTAATCACAACCATTTCACATTCTAATTTTTAGTTATCCAAAGCTAATCCAATTATCACATTTACCATAATTATCATTATTAATCATTAAACATCTTGGTAAACCTAACCCGCCCCCAAAAGGCTAAGTGACACCGGTCAATGCAGAAATATAAAAATAAATGCTAAGTCAAAATGTAGGTCACAACACACTCAAATCGATGTGATTATTGACACTCAGTACGGATTTGTCATCATGACCTCGATCAGAAAAGCTGCCGCCTAAATCTGAGTCAGGAGCAAATGGGTAACTTGTACTTGCAAAGGCTGTAGTCACTGTTCACTGTCAGGAGAGGTCAAATCACCATTTGCACCTAGGGAAGTTCTATAAATACAACTCATTATTAAATTCATAACAGGACAACATTTACTAAGCTTAACTACCTTCGTAATCTCTTTATTTCCCATAATAATTGTACGAACTTAAGCATTAGAGTCCTTTTTATAGATACACCCCTGGTGTGTCCTAGAGACTACGATTGGCATTGACTCGAACATGCCTTAACATAAAGAGTGTGGTGTTCCCACTAAACCTATATGTATAATATCGGACTCCCACTGAGATGGTGTAAAACAAGAGAGAGTAGGGTATTGTTGACACCGGTCAAGCAAGGAGTACTTTGTACCTTGTACATCGGTCAGATCAAAACCAATGCCAATAACCACAAAATCATCAATTTATCAAGCCATAACATATGAACATAATCAACCTCAATAAGAATTCATCAATTCCAACAACAGTATCGAAATATGGTATATAGCCAAACACATCATATCAACATCATAAATTCTCATATAAGTATTGATCCGGTCCTAACACCGGCCCCCAAGAGCATGGCTTTAATGCTTGGCCAGATCAGCATTCTGAACAGGAGAAGTACGCAATTGAGTACATTATAATCACTTCTATACGGAGTACATACCGCCAGGGCAGGTAACTCCGCCAAGGCATGTTACTCCGCCCAGGAACGTAACTCCGCCAAGGTATGTTAACGCCACCAAGGCACCTTACACCGCCAAGGCATGTTACTCCGCCAAGGAACGTAACCCCGCCAAAGTTGTTACTCCGCCAAGCCATAAGCTCAATATTGGCGGAATACTGAATTTCCCACACTACGTAGCGAGCCCATACTCACAACCCCGGCACGAGATTGACTCTGTCTTGAGTGGTTAATAATGGGAATCACGCTGTCACGCATAAAGGGAAATAACAATAAAATATTAAAGCACTAACGCTTTTCAGACAAGTGGTGATACCTACTACAATAATGGTGCATGTGAACGGCGCAAGGACCCACTACCTTTTCAGCATTATGCCTGAAGACAAGGAGCGGGTCCTACCAATAATGGAGCACCAGTAACAGGTATATAAACCTCTCTTGAAAAGGTATAAGGGATCTTTTTCCCATTCTCTGAACCTTACACTCTCTTACTTGCATAATTCTCTCTGACTGTCTTTTTAAGTCTCTAAGTATTCTGAAATACTGACTTGAGCATCGGAGAACGATTACAGGTACCACCCCCAATCGGGTCAAGGCAACGTAGATCCCGTCAGGCGGACTGTGACACCGCCCCAGAGTACATTGCACTCCGCCTCAGCATACAAAGACTCTCCGTATTTACATTTATACGCACATTGCTTTGTATCAAAAACACATTTATATGTATATTTTGAGTTGTTCTACAAGCATACTTCTACACCCCTTGTAAAGAAAAGTTCATTGGCACGCCCAGTGGGACCTGTAAACTTGGTAATCCCACAATCTTTGATCAATCTTCATCATCAATGGAGAGACAAGGACCAGAGATGCAGAACGAGGATTCTCCTCCACACAATCCCAGACGTCTTAACTTCGATGATGATGCTCAGAAAAAAGCAACGCAAGCTGATTCTTCAGATCCAAGAGATGACATGATTCGAATGTTGAGAGAAGAACTTGCGAAACTTCGTCGTGAAAAAACAAACCCAGTGCATGAGAAAGCTGGTCCCGCAAGACAGCCACATCATGAACCACACATGCAGGAGGAATCAAGTACTCCTCACTACTCTCGTATTCCTACATACATGGAGGAGCAGCGAAGCCTCCCACTCGTGAATGCTCAGCATCAAGAAGGAAGGAGAGCAGGCTCAAACGCATCCCCCTTAGGATATAAGATGAGCATCCCATTTTCTAAAAGGCTCATGAATGCACATGTACCCAGACATTTGCAAACTATGCAGCCCATTTCTATAGGGAAATATACTGGGGAAATAGATCCCTCTAAGCATTTAGATGCTTATATCTATGAGGCCATGTTTCTAGGAGCTGAGGAGGATGTCATGTGCAGAATGTTCCCCAGAACCCTTACAGGCGAAGCTCTTAGTTGGTTCAAGAGCTTACCTTCAGGTTCCATTGATTCGTGGGAGGAGCTGGCCTCAGCTTTTGGAAGCCACTTCGTGATCTCCAGGGATGCACCCAGAACCTCTCATACCTTGGCTCAGATCAAACAAGGCGACAAAGAATCTCTGAAGGATTTCCTTAAGAGATTTTACAAGGAGGCAGCCATGGTCCCTGATCTGACTGAGGCAATCCAGTTGCATATTCTCATAGAAGCTATGCAACCAAAGTCACCTTTCGCTTTGTCTTTGGCAAAGGGACCTCCAACCACGATGGAGGAATTTCGCAGGAAGGCGTCCAAGTACGTGGGTATTGAGATGCATTTGGAAGCCACTGCATCTCGCAGTAAACCACCCCCTGCAACTCCACCTCATGACAAAGGGAAAGAGAAGTCATTGAAGAATGACAAGTCCCACCAAAGGGACAAAGTAGGGAACCAACCTTTCAAACAGCAAGACAGATGCGTGTTCAATTTTGCTCACTATGCACCACTGAACACAACTTGCACGCAAATCTTGCGTGAAATAGGATGGACCACCCTCAATGTTTATGGAATTCAACGTCCACCCCCAATCAGGCGCGGTGGAAACCTAAAGAAATATTGTGAATTCCATGAATCAGTTGGCCACGCCACAGAAGAATGTAAGCAACTCAAAAATACCATTGAGGTGCTCATTCGTGAAGGTAAACTGAAACATTACCTGTTCAAAGGCAAATCTCATGATGAGCCTGAGAAGTTTGAAAAGCGACATCGTGATCGTTCTCCGGATCCTGATAGTACTCGGGAACCAAAACGTGCGGCGGTGTCAGAGAAACAAAAAGGCATTGTTCTGGAGTCCGCCCAACGAGAACCGAGCCCTGAACCTAGATCACGAGGTAAAAGGCAGGTGGTGGACATGATTGCTGGAGGCTTCGCAGGAGGCGGACCCTCAAACACCGCCCGGAAAAATCATCATCGTATGATCTTATCTGTGCAGGGCAAGAACAAAGAATATCGCCCATTCAGGGACGGAGTTCAGACTCCGCCTATAACGTTCACAGATGATGATTTTGGCCCAATCATTCCTGAGGGAGATGATGCGGTAGTGATCATTGCGGTGATCGCTAATATGGATGTAAAACGCATCCTAGTTGATCAGGGAAGTTCCTGCGACGTTATTTTTTATGACTGTTTTAAACGCATGGGACTGACTGACGCTGATTTGCAGCCTTACACACAGGACCTTACAACTTTTAATGGCGCCAAACAGCCTACAAAAGGCTACTTGGACACAAGGATTACCTTCGATGGTGAACCTGGAGCAAGGACTGTGAAATCCAGGGTTCTTGTCATTGATGTTAAATCCCCATACAATGGCATCATTGGGCGGCCTACTCTGAATGCCATGGAAGCCATCGTTTCAACCCCCCACTTGTTAATTAAGTTCATCGATAAAGATAATCAAGTCTCATCTGTCAGGGGTGACCAGGAGATGGCTCGTTATTGTTACAATTTAAGTCTTAACATGGTGAAGCTTGAAACCATGTCTAAGAAAAGAAAATTGAGCGAAGGAAACAGTGCGGCGGCATCCGTCAACTTGGTGGATCTTGATCCCAGGGCGGAGTCTTCTATAGACCCACTGAACCCTTTAAAACCAACTCCTGATGGTGGTTCCAAGCCTATTGTTCTGGGCAGCACCCCGGAGCAAATCACTAACATCAATGACAAACTGGAGCCTAACGAGGAGGCAAGGCTGATTGTACTCCTCCATGAGTACAAGGAAATTTTTGCCTGGACAGCTGCAGACATGCCTGGTATGGATCCTAACTTTTGTTGCCACCGCCTGGCGGTGTATCCTGAAACTAAGCCAGTGGCGCAAAAGAAACGGCGTATGGGTCCTGCTAAGCAGAAGGCTGCTTGTGAGCAAACTGAAGAACTCCTTAAGGCGGGGTTCATCAGGGAACTCCGTTACTCTTCTTGGCTGTCCAACGTGGTTATGGTACAGAAAGCCAATGGCAAATGGCGCATGTGCATAGACTACGTTGATTTGAATAAATGTTGTCCCAAAGATCCTTATCCTCTCCCCAACATTGACTGACGATTCATCAGGATACAAGTATCTATCCTTCATGGATACTTACTCTGGATACAACCAAATTCCAATGTGCGAGGATGACCAGGAGAAAACAGCATTTATCAACGACAGAGGAGTCTTTTGCTACAATGTCATGCCATTCGGGCTGAAGAACGCTGGGGCCACCTACCAGCGCATGATCAACAAAGTCTTTGAGGGCATGCACACAAAGCTGGTGGAAGTTTATATTGACGATATCATCGCCAAAACTCCAGAAGGAGGAGACTATGTTGAAGACCTACGCCTCATTTTTCAACGCCTGCGGCAATACAACATGAGACTCAACCCACTAAAATGTACATTTGCTGTGCCTGGGGGGAGATTTTTGGGTTTCATGTTAACACAAAGAGGCATAGAAGCTAATCCTGACAAGTGTCGTGTGATACAAGAGTTACAGAGCCCCAAAACACTGAAAGAGGTACAATCCCTCAATGGCAAAATCGCTGCTCTAGCACGATTCATGCCAAAAATGGCTCATCGCTCTCTCCCCTTATACAAGATGCTGAAGAAGGATAAGAAATTCAATTGGGGCCCAGAGCAAGAGGCGGCCTTCCAGAGCTTGAAAAATGTCTTAGCCAGCCCTCCAATCCTGGTAAAACCAAGCCCAGGTGAGCAACTCATCGTTTATTTGTCTGTTTCAGATGAAGCGCTGGCAGTGGCTCTGGTCAAGGAAACAGTTGAAGGCCAACGACCGGTGTACTTCACTGGTAAAACATTACATGGTGCGGAGTGCCGTTATCAGAAGATTGAAAAGGCAGCACTTACAGTTGTTTGGGCCTCACGACGCCTAAGACCATATTTCCATGCACATCCCATCCTGATTCGCACAGACTTGCCACTCCGTACCATATTGTTCAAACCAGATTTGGCAGGAAGAATGATCAAATGGGCCATAGAACTCTCTGAATTCGACATATCCTACGAACCAAGAACTGCTATCAAGGTGCAAGTCCTAGCAGATTTCGTAGTTGAATTAACAGGCTCTAGCCCAGACGCAGATCATTCACACTGGACAATATATGTCGATGGGTCTTCAAACAGCAAAGGATGCGGAGCAGGAATCGTTATAGAAAGTGATGACGGGGTACATCTTGAAATTTCATTACACTTTACCTTCACTACGTCTAACAATCAGGCGGAGTATGAAGCCTGCTTAGCCGGACTCAGAGCAGCACAAGATATTGGGGCCAAAACTGTCACCCTATGCAGTGATTCTCAACTAGTCATCTCACAAATTCTTGGTGAGTATCAGGCTAAAGAACCTCTACTGCAACAATATCTGGACTGCGTCAATGAGTTGAAACAGCGCTTCGATGAAGTAACTTTCAAGCATGTACCTCGCGAAGAAAATACACGTGCTGATATCCTGTCCAGGTTAGCTTGCACAAAGAAGGCGGGCTGCACAACCACGGTTGTACAGAGTACTCTGGCGGAGCCAAGTATATCCCTTCCCTCTTCAATTCATATGATTAAAAGCCGCCCCGTTGATGACAACTCCTGGGTAACACCAATAGTTCGTTATCTTGTTAATGGACAATTACCCACGGATGATCTTGAGCGAAAGAAGCTAAGGAAGGAGGCACCCTATTAAACACTCCTGGATGGGTAGCTATACCGCCGAGGAATTTCTGTCCCGTACTTAATTTGCATAAATGAAAATGAGGTGCCAGCTGTTTTGGAAGAAGTCCATGAAGGGCAGTGTGGACATCATCCAGGTGCACGGAGTCTAGTGAGAAAAATCCTCAGGGCGGGGTATTGGTGGCCCACTATGAAGCAAGACGCTGCCTCATATGTTTAAAAATGCGATCAATGTCAACGATTCGCGAATTTTCACCATACTCCAGCTGAGGAAATGTCATCATCAATAACGCCCTGGCCTTTCTATCAATGAGGTATGGATATTCTAGGTCCATTCCCAACTGCGCCCGGCGGTATCAAATACTTGATAGTTGGTGTCGATTATTTCACCAAATGGATTAAGGCAGAGGCAGTGGTGCACATAACGTCAGCCAGGACTCGAAGATTCGTTTATGAGAACATCATTGCATGTTTCGGAGTCCCTGAACGCATAGTCACTGATAATGGCACCCAGTTCACAGATCGCAAGTTCACTGAACTCTTAGAAAATCTCAGCATCACGCAGATTTTCTCTTCTGTGGAACACCCTCAAACCAATGGACAAGCAGAGGTCGCCAACAGAGAAATCTTGAAGGGCCTCAAAAAACGCCTTGGTGAGGCAAAGGGAGACTGGGCAAATCAGTTATGCCATTTTTTATGGGCATATAGAACCACCCCACACTCCACCACGAATGAATCTCCGTATCGGCTGACATATGGAGTCGAGGCTGTCATTCCCATTGAATTAACAACCCCTTCAGCTCGAGTCCTCCATTTCAATGAGGAAGCCAATCAACAGAACCTCGCACACGAATTGGAGGTTTTGGCAGAGTTGAGAGAGGAAGCCTTTGTGAGAGATCAAGCTGTCAAAGCAAAGGCCGCCAAACGGTATAATGCACGCATGTGCGAACGCCGTTTCAAAGAGGGAGATTTGGTCCTGAGAAGGGCCAACATTGGCAACAAATTTACGCACCAAGGCAAATTGGCACCAAATTGGGAAGGTCCATACCGAGTCATTGAGGTTTTGGGCAAGGGTACATACCGCCTAGAAAACTTGGATGGCACTCCGGTTAGAAATAAATGGAACATTTTAAATTTACGCATATATTATAGTTAGTTGGGTAATACGGTATGATCTTTTCCTCCTCACTCAAGGATCTTCCTCTGTATGCTTTCCTTGAAAAAGTTTCAAAAAGATATATCCCAACTCAATCCTTTATGTAGTTCCATTCTCAATGAAATGCCTTCCTGCATTTAATCTTCACTCTAACTTTGAATTGATTATCCATGGCAGAGTTTGTTCCCATGCAGATAAAACAACGATTCTAAAACTGAAGCACAAACGCATAACTCTTTATTCCATAAAGATCAACCAACATACAACGCCGCTTCACAAACGGAGTCAACAAAAACTCCTTGGGGAATTGGTGTCTCAGCTATATGTTGCACCATACTGACCCTAAGGTATAGAAAACTCCTTGGGGGGAAAGGATTGGTGTCTCAGCTATATGCTGCACCATACCGACCCTAAGGTACAAAAAACTCCTTGGGGGGAAAGGATTGGTGTCTCAGCTATATGCTGCACCATACCGACCCTAAGGTACAGAAAACTCCTTGGGGGGAAAGGATTGGTGTCTCAGCTATATGCTGAACCATACCGACCCTAAGGTCCTACAGGCCGCCTATGGAAAGAACTAGTGTCACAGCTATATGCTGCACTAATTCACCCCCAAGGTCCTGCAGGCTTCTTGTAGGAAGAGCTGGTGTCACAGCTATATGCTGCACCACGCTAACCCCAAAATCCAACCAATTTCTTGCAGGGTGAATTGGTGTCACAGCTATATGCTGCACCATACCGCCTTGAAGCTTTAACTAATTTCTTGCAGGGTGAATTGGTGTCACAGCTATATGCTGCACCATACCGCCTCGAAGGTTTAACCAAATTCTTGCAGGGTGAATTGGTGTCACAGCTATATGCTGCACCATACCTCCTCAGAGGTTCAACCAATTTCTTGCAAGATAAATTGGTGTCACAGCTATATGCTGCACCATAGCAATCCCGACTTCGATGATTTTCATTCGATCAGGAGTCGCACTCCAATCAAAATGCAAAAGGATGAACATTCCATCCAAAACTTGACTCTGCCTAACTTCCAATGTTTTACAGAGTACATAATCAACAAACTCAAGCACTGTCAACAAGTTCAAGTAAGTTCAACGCTTGTAAAATTCCTAAGAGGCTACTCCGCCTTCTTACGGAATCCAACTTCTTTGAAATTCCTAAGAGGCTACTCCGCCTCCTTACGGAATCCAATTCCTTTTAAATTCCTAAGAGGCTACTCCGCCTCCTTATGGAATCCAATTCCTTTTAAATTCCTAAGAGGCTACTCTGCCTCCTTACGGAATCCAATTCCTTTTAAATTCCTAAGAGGCTACTCTGCCTTCTTACGGAATCCAACTTCTTTGAAATTCCTAAGAGGCTACTCCGCCTCCTTACGGAATCCAATTCCTTTTAAATTCCTAAGAGGCTACTCCGCCTTCTTACGGAATCCAACCCCTTTTAAATTCCTAAGAGGCTACTCCGCCTACATACGGAATCCAACTTCATTGAAATTCCTAAGAGGCTACTACGCCTCACTATTAAAATCATTTCAATGAAATTCTCAAGAGGTTACTACGCCTCGTTATTAAAATTACTTCAGTTAAATTCTCAAAGAGGCTACTTCGCCTCCTTACTGAATTTTACTTCACCGAAATTGCAAAAAGGCTATCCCGCCTCGTTATGCTTAGTCATATTTCATTAAGTCCTCAGAAGAATATTCCGCCTTTTCGATATCATTTTATAAGGCATAAATACGACGGACTCGAACACTGCTTATATGAACAAGTATACATTTGCAGAAAATATGCTTTATTCAATATTGCCAAATTGGTAAAATCCAGAGCCTATCCTGGAACAAGGCGACGTTATAAATAAAAACAAGACTTGCAAAGAGACTGAGGAGGAGACTGAGAAGCTGATCTTTAAGGGTCAGACGGCTTCCCTTCTTGCTGAGTGGAGGTGAGCTGACTTTCTGTTGGCCTGGTCAAACTTTGGGAAGGAGGCAAGTCCGCCAGAACATATTCATCATTAGGCGCAGGCATATGACCTCCTTGCACAGGCACTATCAATTCTCCATTGATAAATTCGTAATAGGGATGAATGCCTGTAGTGGAGAGAGTAACACCTGGGTTGCGGTAGCAGAGTTGGCGAACAGCCATGTTGAAAGCATCATCAATCGCTGCCTCAGCTGCATCCAAGGCAGATTGTAATTCCTTATCGAGCCTCTCACTGGTAGCATCTGAGGCAGTCTTCTCAGCTTGCAACTCTTGAACCTGCACTTCAAGATTTCTATATGCAGTTGCTGCTTCGCCCAACTCCGCCGCCCAGGCATCTTCAGCTATGGCTTTATTTATTTCTATGAAGACCAGCCTCTGCTGAAGAATGCTCACGTCTCCGCCCAAAATTTGGTTCTGCTGATCTAAATTTGAAACTTGTTGCTTCAGCAGAACATTATCAGCCTTGACCTGGGAAAGTCCGCTCACCACCTCGCCTAGCTTTTTATTCTGTTGTTCTAGCAGGACCTTCTCAACCTTCACCTTAGCCAACTCCTCCGTCAATTTCTTGATGTCGGAGTCGGCGGTGTCAAGATGTTTGTCCTTGGCCTTGATCACCTCAGACAGCTGCTCATTATCATGTTCCAAGCTACGAATCTTTTCCACAGACTCATGGTAAGACGCCTGAAACATGTTCGCCTCGGCAGCAACGTCAGCTATCCGGGGGACAGAGGCCAAGAAACCATCTATCTCTGCAAGGTGCCACCTCGCAGCTGCAGCAGCCTCCGGAATCTCCTCAAAGTCGATGTCAGGGCGGAGGATGAATTCTGGATCACGCCTCTCTGACTGGCGGGATCCCGTATTTGCAAAGTACAAAAAGGGATTCAAGCGAGACCCCGCCTGGGGCAAAGAGACAAACCGCCTGGATGATTCCCCTGGCACATCAATGGGGAAAACCGCTGTCCCTCGAGTGGTCAAGCTCAGGGCGGGATCCTCAGACGGGCGGACTGGGGAAACTTGAACTCTCCCTGCCTCGTCCCCCGTATCTTGGTCAGAAGAGGCTTGGAATCCCTCCGCTTGCTCCCCCGCGACATCTTCTTCGGGGATACCTTCAGCACCGCCCACATCAGCAGAAGTACCCATAACAGGTACCTCCTGAGTCTCCTCCAAGTCAATGGCAACATCGATTGATGTCCCTTCCTCAGACCTCTTCTTGCCCTTAGTCCTCCTCCTTTGCAAGGCATGAAGATCTACTTCCTCTTCTTCCTCTTCAGCAGCTTCTGGTTCTTGGCGTTTTTTAGAACGCCTTTCAACAGTAGCTGCTGAAGATCCTGCACCACCTTTAAAATTTACTATGTTGGTGGAGGCAGGGAAAGGAAGGGTCTTTGTGAGAGCAACAGTCAGACTCCTCCTGGGCTGCACATTGTTCTCCGCGTTAATTTCCCTGCGGCTCATTCGGATCCGCTTGATGCGCTCCATCCCAGGGAACTCAGCGATTTCTCCTGTGAAATAACAAAACGAGAATATGATTAGAAGATGCAAGATAGCAGCAATACTCAATCAACATTGCGATTGTTAGTAATATTACTCAAGTATCCCTGAGCATCCCGCCCAAGCAGCCTTCGACAAAGGATCAGCTTGTGGACAGAGTTGTACTCCTTCAACGTCCGGAGTACTTCCACAGACGCCGCCGATAAAGCACCCTCTTCAACTTCATACGCCCGCTTGGTTAAGAGAAAGTGCTCATGTGTCCACGTAACTGGGAATCGATCAATTCCCTCCTTATTCCACCAGAAGACGGACTCCCCCTCCTTCACAGAAACCTTTACAAAACTTTTTCTCAAGTGGAGTTCGCCTTCCTTGGCGGAGTCCGCAAACGACTTGAAGTTTAAAATCTTCGGCTCTGCCCGAAGAGTAACAAGGCCCATGCCGCCTATTTTTACGTTTACCCTCCTCATGATGCGGCAGAAAGAAAAGAACAACGCCACAGTAGGCGTAAACTCCAGATGCTCCGCCATCACCTCAAAGCTTCGAACTATTCCCCAACCATTTGGGTGCAGTTGAGAAGGAGCACAATCCAAGAACCTCAGCACGCCCATCTGAAATTTGTTCAAGGGGAAACGCACTCCCAGCTGAGTGAACAGAATATCGTACATATATATTGTACGATTATTCTGAGGACGATGGCAAATCCTTTCGAATGTCTTAGGAGAGCTAACAATGAACCTATCTTCATACCGTTCATTTTTCCAGATAGGCACAGACAGCTCCACTACACCGCCACTAGTTGTTGCATGGCGAGAGGAAGTACCCTTAACATCCTCCTCAACCCAACAATAAGGATCAATCTCGAGCGTCTTCTCCCAGTCCAGTCCATGCAACACGACGTTTTGACACTCTGCCATTGTCAATACTTGGGTATGGAAAACACCTCCTGACACAAACGAATATACAGCATTACTAAAGTACTCCACGCTGCTGTAAAACGTTGAGTCCCTCCCAGTATAAAACGCCTCATCTTCACTCTCAATATCAGAAAACATGGGACGAACAGAAACCCTAGAATGAGACTCTGACCTCTTTCCTCTCATCTTCCTTTTTACGAACACACAAAAAGGAAAACTAAAGCTAACCCAATGGAAATGAAGAAGCAAAGAAGAGGAAGAAGCAAGTACCTTAAGCTTCTGAAAGATAGAAGAACTCCAAACACCAATAAACTCGCAAGAGAGTAGCAAAAACACTTTCAGCGAACAAATACGAAGTGAGAGATGAAGCAAAACATTTCCCTTCT
This sequence comes from Clitoria ternatea, assembly GCA_037962975.1. NCBI lineage: Eukaryota > Viridiplantae > Streptophyta > Magnoliopsida > Fabales > Fabaceae > Clitoria > Clitoria ternatea. The sequence goes on from CM075671.1 coordinate 186,655,344, forward strand.
GAGAGTTTACCTATTTATAGGCATGGCTTGGGGGGAAATAAGCGAATCCTCAGAAATCTCGAAGATATCTTTATAGCCGTTAGATAAATCTCATCAACGGTTCTAAAATTGAAATATGTGTTTACAACCGTTGGATTTGTCTCACTGACGGTTCCTTTCTTGCTGAAACCAATAGATATATCTAAGGGCAGACATTTCATGGGCCACGTTTTCAAAATCCAAGGCCCACGGTAATAACCTCGAAAACGGTTCTCAATTGCCATCACGCATATTTATGTCCCATCATTGGAATGGCAATCGTTACGAGGGCATACGTGGCAATGGGAGACTGAAGAATAAAAAACGTGGTTTCGAGGCGCATTAATGACAGGCGTGGTAAGTGATGACAGCTATTAAATGTACGAAAACACTTGTCCATAAATCCTGAAATAACAAGCGCCTACAAAAGCTAAACTTAAAGTGTTATAGCTCATTAAAGTGACTCCGCCAGTCACTATAACAAGCTAGGGGGCATATGATCCGGTCCTAACACCGGCCCCCAAGAGCATGGCTTTAATGCTTGGCCAGATCAGCATTTTGAACAGGAGAAGTACGCAATTAGGTACATTATAATCACTTCTATACGGAGTATATACCGCCAGGGCAGGTAACTCCGCCAAGGCATGTTACTCCGCCAGGAACGTAACTCCGCCAAGGTATGTTAATGCCACCAAGGCACCTTACACCGCCAAGGCATGTTACTCCGCCAAGGAACGTAACCCCGCCAAAGTTGTTACTCCGCCAAGCCATAAGCTCAATATTGGCGGAATACTGAATTTCCCACACTGCGTAGCGAGCCCATACTCACAACCCCGGCACGAGATTGACTCTGTCTTGAGTGGTTAATAATGGGAATCACGCTGTCACGCATAAAGGGAAATAACAATAAAATATTAAAGCACTAACGCTTTCCAGACAAGTGGTGATACCTACTACAATAATGGTGCATGTGAACGGCACAAGGACCCACTACCTTTTCAGCATTATGCCTGAAGACAAGGAGCGGGTCCTACCAATAATGGAGCACCAGTAACAGGTATATAAACCTCTCTTGAAAAGGTATAAGGGATCTTTTTCCCATTCTCTGAACCTTACACTCTCTTACTTGCATAATTCTCTCTGACTGTCTTTCTAAGTCTCTAAGTATTCTGAAATACTGACTTGAGCATCGGAGAACGATTGCAGGTACCACCCCCAATCGGGTCAAGGCAACGTAGATCCCGTCAGGCGGACTGTGACACCGCCCCAGAGTACATTGCACTCCGCCTCAGCATACAAAGACTCTCCGTATTTACATTTATACGTACATTGCTTTGTATCAAAAACACATTTATATGTATATTTTGAGTTGTTCTACAAGCATACTTCTACACCCCCTGTAAAGAACAGTTCAAGTATCAATTTAATCAAACATACACATGCATATATACCCCTATCTGTTCATAATCTATACATTTAAAATATAATTGCTCCCCCTACTTGGAATCCCCGATTCCTATTTATGAAACGCCTGCCAATCACGTTTCAACTTTGTTTCCGATTACAATTCTTAAAACAGAAATTCCTAAAATCCAACAATAACATTTTAATGTTTATTTCACTACCGATTACCTGTATCGAACCAAAAATCACCATTTCACTGTAATTTTGATAAGTTTGACTTACTAATTAATGTCGACGACCTTCTATTCTTGGTTTTACAAAACGCCAAGATGCTTACAATGTAAAACAACTTTGAAAAGCTCCCTAAGGCCTAAAATTCACAAGATTGAGGTTTGAACTCGAAGAACAGAGCTACGTAAAGTAATGAGGATTTTTAAAACTTACCGAAATGGAGAAAATCAAGAACCCTAAAACCCATGATGCTACCCACTCACACAAATGGTTCTAAACAACCTTGAAATCCAAGAATTGGAAGTGATTGAGAAATGAGGATCAAGAATTATTCAAAATTGAAATTAGGCTTTGGGGTTTAAAGTTTAGGGTTTAGGGCCAATAGTTCTTTCTGATCAAACAAGTATTTTAGGCTTTTATGGTCACTAAATGTAACATCCTGGATTTTTTTAAAAATAGAGAATTAATTACTGGAATAAATATTAGAAATTGGTATATGGAGTATTTAATGTCCCAAACTATTGAGAATAATTAAATTGATAATTTTGAGGACTGTTAGGAAATTATGGAGATCGGTTAAGCTGAAATTAAGCCCGGTTGAGATATGGGTGTCAGACCAAGTATCTCGAAATGAGATGATATTGGTCAGGGCTATTGAAAATATTATCGGGAATCCGAATATGTATTCGGAATAATTTTCAGACGATGTATTGAGCCTGAACTGAGAACCTGTTAGTTATAAAACGCTGAAGTTTTAATGAATAGGAATTAAAATAAATCAAAAACCCCATTTTCTTCTTCCTATTCATGTAGACACTGGCTGAAGGAATAGGGCATTACATTTCATTTCTTCTTCTCATCATCATCTTCTCTATTTTCCTCTTTTCTTCTCCCAAAACCATAGCAACTTGAGCTCATCTTCCACATCTCCTCATTTTCGTTGGTGGACCTTGAAGGAGGCTTGTGGAGCTGCTGTTCTTCCTCCTTCTCCTCCTTATTTTCGTTGGTGTTCTCCTCCCTCCTAGAACCCGCTTTGTTTTTGGGTTTTGAGGTAAGTATACCCATTTTTGCTAAGGTTTTGGTTATGGGTATATGACATTTATGTGTTTTGAAACCATGCATGTGTATGGATGTTCTTGAGGAGAGTATTTAATGTAAGAGTTTAATGTGGGTTTGTATGAGAATGAGGTTTCTTTGAGAAGTAATGAAGTGAATGCATTTATGGTTGGAAGGAGAAGAGTATTTATGATGGTTGTTGGAATTTTTATGAAACCCTAACTTCATAGATTTGGGGGAAATGTAAATGGAGGTTGATGAACATTTATTGTTGGTAATAAATGTGAGTTATGATGAATAAGAGTCATTGGTGATGGTATTTTGTTGGTGGAAGTCATTAATGGAGAAACCCATGAAAGGGTAGCACCTAACCCATGGTGGTTATAGTAGATAAAATGAAATAAAAGAGGTTTGAGAGTTAAAATAATATAAACATCGAGTTATTGATATATGTATAAGTATTTAAGTCTTAATGAGTAAGTAGAAAATTGATTGTATAATGTATTGTAATGTAGGAAGTGACCCCATTGACGAGGCGGAACCATCAAACCGCGTTGATCACTACTTTACTTGAGGTAGGAGGGGGTAACTTTTCTAAATGCATGATTTCATCCATTGGTGATGTGAAAATATGTATATATGATTATTTTGATGATTGTTGAATGGATGATGTGATAATGTTATGATTTGAATGCATTTAGAATAATGATTGTTATGTGGCAATATGTTTGGGATAATGTTGTGATGTGACGATGATACTATGTTGATGAAATGTGATGATGGTTTGAAACCATGTGTGAATTGGAATTGTGATGTGAATATCCCAAATATGTGTGTATGAGTTATGGAATGTGTATGCCACTAACTATTAATGAGAATAAGTTCAAAAGAGAATTGGGATTGGATAAGAATGATGAATGATTGTAATCCACCAAGTGGTGGTGATGAATGATTGACTGTAGAGTGGCATCTAGGATGCATAGTGTGAGGATGCAGTTGATTTGCATTTGCATTGTATCCATGGCATATCATAGCTGTCTATGTGGAATATTAGGGGGTTCCACTAGGCAGGCCCAGTGGGAGGGCGGCTCAGTACACGAGTGTATTGTGATTTCCCCTGTGACTCGGTGTATGAGTCACGAAGCTGTCCATAGTTTGGTGACGAGGCACCCTATGTGGCAGGCCTAGTAGGCGGGCGGCTCTATTGGTAAGCGAGTTTACCTCGGTGTCCGACGGGACACGGCTCTCTTCGGGAGGGGCCCGTAGCATTTCTGGTAGTTGAGGCCACGATGTTGATCCGCAAGTCATAGGGTGACTAGTGCTACAGGTGGGCGATAGCGGTTTGGTACCAGTAAAATTATGATGATGTAAGCATGCATGAATTGAGATATATGTGTACACAATTTTTTTCTACTGCAGTAGGGGCATAGTAGCACACCTATGCTTGTCCCACAATTGAATTGATATGGTATTTTTCCCACAGTCGGATCCGCATTCTTTGATAAGAAATTCTTGTGCATATGCATTAGCTTTAAGAGCATTTGCATATAGCTGGAGATATGCCTAATTGAAAGCCCATGGTGGCAACGGATGAATGAGAATTGAAAAGGGAAAGAGTTGAATACTAACCCTATGTATGTGATTGGCAATCCAAATGATTGATATTGTGAATGTATACTTGAAATTATAAGATGTATTGTGTATAATGTATGATGTGGTGTAATGATTACTAATTGTGCAAGTATACATGTATTTCATCATAATGTATGACTTTAATTCATTTGGATTATGTTACTTACCTCCCCGTTGCCATTTTTAAAGTTGATGTAGGTATGACTTAAATCCTACAGCTTTTGGAGGCTGAGTTTGGAAGGAGGTAAATATGGATAGGAATGTGTAAGTCTTGGCTGGCATGAAATCTGTTTTGTGGAGTATATGATGTTTATATACTTAATTTTGTAATGTTGATAATTTTGGGGGGTCATGGGAGAAAATTGGGCATGTGTATGTAAGGCCAATTTTCATTCATGACCTAAATGGTGTAAAGAACAAACTATGATGTTTGATGTTGTTGAATTTAATGAATGGATGTAGTGTTTTATGCTAGTTCATGAATTTTGTGAGTTGATGTTGAATTTGGATTATATGCATGAATTAATATTGGCATGATGATGTTGTTGGTGTTAAATTACATGGAAGAATCATGTAGTTATAGATTATAGCATTATATGAAGTGATACATGCATAATGAAGTAAGATATGGTCTTAGGTAAGGCCAAAATAGAAGGAGTCAATATTTCATGTGTTATGTCCAAGTGAATTTTGTTTTCTACTGAGTTTCTGCAGAACTCGCTCAAGCGAGTAGGAATCTCGCCCGAGCGAGATTGCTGTGAATCAGGGGACTCGTTTCTGCCCCATTTTCGCTCAAGCGGACGTGCATTTTGCCCAAGCGAAATTGCCACAGAATCAGTGTTTAGATTCTGGACAATTTTCGCCTAGGCGGAGGAGTAAACGCTCAAGCGAGGGAGAAGAAGATTTGATTCTGGACGATTTTTGCCCAGGCGAGTGGTGCCTCGCCCAAGCGAAAATCGGCTAGAGAGTTGCCAACCATTCTGGAACGATCTCGCTCAAGCGAGCCTTGGGCCGCTCCAACGAGATTGGGACCTGATGCAAACTCCTCCTCTCGCTCAAGCGTCTCGCATGTTTCGCTCAATGCTTCCTTTTGTATCTCACTCAAGCGAGACAGGGCTCGCTCAAGCGAGACAGGGCTCGCTCAAGCGAGCTGGGCCCTGATGCTTATTCCTCTCATTCGCCCAAGGTCGCCCAGCGTTTGCTCAAGCGTAGGTACGCTGGCTCGCTCAAGCGGATTGATTCTCGCTTGAGCGAGTGGCACCTAATGCTCCACTAAAATTTTTATTTTTAATGGGTTTTGTTCCTATGCATTATTCCCTCTTTAAATATTATTTTGAAGCATTAAGGAGTATATATTGAATCTCTAGGCTATATAAATTACATTCCACATTTTTATGAAATTCCTCCTCTTGAAAATCAATCAGTCAATAATTAAATTAAATGAATCTTCCGCTGACTCTGATTGAAAAATAATCTTTTAATCTCACCCTCTCATATCTTCATATATGGGAGTGGTTTATTTTAGATCCAGGGGTTTGGTGAAAAATACTTCACCACTCTAATTATTTGATTTATTATTATTATTATTTTCAAAGACGCGAAAAATTTTCCCCTATTTTATTTGGGGGTTTGGGGCGTCTCACTAAACACCATAAAGTGGGAACCATACAAATACAAATAATGGTGCCATATCTTCAACGTAAACACCACCTTTGCAAGTTTAAGATCATGTGTCGGGTAGTTATGTTCTTGTGGTCTTAATTGTCTCGTAGCCTAAGCAATTGCTTTATCATCTTGCATCAATACGGATCCCAAACCAAACTTCGACGCATCACAATATACCATAAATTCTATGGTCTGGTAATGCAAGCATGGGTGCAGTACTTAAACACTGCTTCAAAGTCTGAAAACTTAAATCACATGCCTTGGTCCACATAAATGGACACTCCTTTCTTGTCAACCGGGTCAAGGAAAGCATAATGCATGAGAATCCTTCAATAAAATAGCTATAATAGCCAGCCAATCCCAAGAAACTCCTGATTTTAGTCACAGACATGGGCCTCTCCCATGCCATAACTGCTTCAATTTTTTATTGATCAACAAATATACCATCCCGGGAAATTACATGCCCTAAGAACTATACACTTTGCTCCCAGAAATCACACTTTGACAGCTTAGCGTACAATCACTTCTCACGCAACACTTGCAAGACAATGTTAAGGTGCTGAACATACTCATCAAGAGACTTCGAATACACCAAGATGCCATCAATAAATACCACCATAAATTGGTCCAAGTAAGGTTGGAAAATCTGATTTATGTAGTCCATGAAGATAGTTGGATCATTCATCACTCCAAAAGGAATCATAACATACTTAAAATGATCGTAATGTGTTCACAACACAATCTACGAGACATCCTCCGGTTTCACCCTGATTTGGTGATATCTGGACCTTAAATCAATCTTAAAATATATTACAATACCTCGCAATTGATCCAACAAATTGTTGATTCTCGGTAAGGGATATTTGTTCTTGATTGTCAATTAATTCAACTGCCGGTAGTCAATATACATCTACATATTACCGTCCTTCTTTTTCACAAGTAATATCAGAGCGCCCCAAGGTGAAGCACTTGGTTGAATAAATCCCTTATCAACCAACTCATTTATTTACTTTTTAACTTCTGCCAATTCTATTGAAGATATCCTATATAGGGCTCAGGATACAGGCTCGGCCCTAGGAATCCAATCAGTGGCAAAATCAATCTCTCTACTGGGAGGCAACTCCGGAATATCCTCCGAAAACACATCAGGAAAATCGCACACCATCAGAATATCACTAGGCATAAGATTATATCGTCCCTCCATGACAAATAAAATAGCCTAAACCTCGGAAACATTGCTCACCACTTGACTAGAATCATGCTCCTGAGAAAAGAACACCGTCTTTCGATAGCAATCCACCATGACATGGTTGGCAAATAACCAATCTAAACCTCAAATGACATCAAAATTCTTTAAAGGCATGTATATCAAATTTATAACAAAAGGGCAATTTTCAATGATCACTGTCAGCTTCTCACACATAGCAGTCACTTGGAATGCAGAATTGGTGGAAGTAGAGACATTAATAGCATTTCCCATTAATACTACGGGTAACCCTAAACGCCGAACATAACTCTGAGATGAAAGAGTGTGTGGCACTAGAATCATAAATTACATGTACATCAAAACCATGAATGGTACACTTACCCTACATAATATTATCGCTCTTGGTTGCCTTAGAACCATCAAAAGCAAAGACTTACCCGACCATGACATTCTATGCTCCATTAGCTTGTGCATCAGACCTCCATGGGTTTTGACCTCCACAGTTGCAAGTTACCTCCTCGGGCCATAGAAGTGTTGCCTCTGTTACTCTGTACACTCAGTTGCCGACCTTACAGACAATCAGACCTTCGATGTCTTATTGCCCACATTGGTAGCAAACCAGCTAGCTAGCTCCATAATGCATAGCAAGATGACCCTCCTAGCCACAATTATAACAAGCACGACTTGCAGAATGGCCATTAGAACCATATCCAGAAAAAGAAGATGAAGAAGTAGCAAAAGACTTGCCATTACAGAATAATCTCTCAAAACTAAATCCCTTTGCCTTCAACGGTTTCTTATCTTTTTCCTGAGACACTTTTTGTAGCTGAACCTCCTCAGTTAATCTAGTTTTGTTCACCATAGTGGCGTAGTCACGGATCTCCAAAGGCACAATCACACTTCAGAACTCAATCTGTAATCCTGCCTCGTACTTGGTGAACTGGTCTGGACCGGGGTCTAGGATCCGGTATGGGACCAGCCACAAAAGTATTTATATTTTAGTGTTTATACACTGATACAATGGGTATCCGGTATTGTAATCCGGCCTCTCAGTGGGAGAAACTGGTCTCATTGTCCTGGAGATCCTTCACACCAGAGTTTCGTGTTGGAGTGGGCGAAAGGTGGTGTCACCTGCGAAGATTCTCCGACGCTCAAGTTAGAAGAGTGTATATGAACTTAATGAAGACTCAAGCGATGCAATAGTAAGATGTGAGATAGAACAATGTAACCTTGCATGTGTATTGGAATATGCTATTTATAGTTGGACGTGGAAAATGAATCGTTGGATGCAGGTAGGCCCGTAGGTTCTGATACCATGTATAGAGTGTCAATCAGAGTGGCTCAGTATTCAGAGTGTGACAGAGGGTAGGTCAATTATCAATGTACAATTCTGACACAAGGATGGAGGATAATCACCTTTTCTGTACATCACACCTACATCGTACCTACTCCTTTTTGCGAGTGATATTGGCACATTCTGCTATGCAGAGTATCCATACTGATAAGTTATAACCCCCCTTATCTCATTGTGACACTGAGGCAAACGGTTATATGTGACGGGGGAGTGAGGACAGATGAAGTATCCAGATAAGTGAGAGCGAAAAAGTATGAGGATGGATAACCGGTGTGAAAATACTGCCTCTACGATACCGGTTGTCCCTCTAAACAGTCATGCTGATGTCACAAATTATGGGGCCAGTATCCAGACCGGATCATTTGTCCCCTAGCTTGTATAAAGGACTGTTAAGTTGCTCATACGAGCTACACTATCTTCAAAAAGTCTGGATACCGGTAAAGTACCCTGAGAATGCTTATTCAGAACTCTTGTCAACTGTGAACCTGTGTTCTGCCAGCGTATCCGTTCTCTTGATGCCCTTACAACGGATTCGGACAAAGATTTGCAGCAAGGGTAATCCCAAAAGTTTTTTGGAAGTCGTGACTCTTGGTATTTGAATAGTTATTGGGGTGCATTTAATGCGTCTGAAATAATTAGACAATTAATGCCCTTTTAAAACATGAGCCATCATTGCCCTAACAATAATCGTCGGTTGGGCTTATTGGGCCTGGACTTTGGCTTCTGTGGGCCTGTTTTGGTTGAAACTTTTCATGAAGCGTCACCATTTCGTGCCTTGGACCATGAAACGACGGAGTCGTTCAAATCCAAAAAGTTGCGTTTTGGGGCACACGACATGACTCTTGCCTGATCACTGTGCCCCCTCGTTACCTATAAAAGGGGAACTTAGTAAGCTTCAGAACTTACTTCCGCCTTCAAGCTTAATGAACCTCTGTTGAAATTTTGAAGATTCTGTTGCTGTTCTTTCCTTTTGCAAAGTTCTTCCTTCCATTATCCCTTCTTTAGGTAACCTCCTTGAACTCTTACCTTCATATTATTTCCGGTTGCTTCAACTTCAACCATGCGCCCTAGGCCAAGCAGCGCTGGTACCTCAAACAGGGGGAATTTGAGTTCACGTGCCCCCTCTAGCCACCGTGGTGGGAGGATTCTTGTGAATCTTCCTGTGGCTAGGCCTCGTCACTCGGAGAGGGTTGAAACTTCTTCCTCGTGAGCGCAGTGGTTAGGCGCCGCATTGAGGGTTTCTTTGACTCGAGGGCTACCAACCGCTATGACAGCAGGTCAAATGCTGAAGGCTACCTCTCTGACGACGTTGCCTTTTATCACAGTACAGAGGTGTTTCAACTCACATCAGACGTGATGGAGATTCCTGGGTCTGGCAAGACATTGATCCTGAGGACTACAGAAGGGTGTGTCAACGTTGTATCACACCGGCTGAACTGGGAAAGGTTGAATAAGGAGAAGCTGTATTGCTGGGTCGAAGAGGAATTCTTGGACATTCCTTTGCATCACGCAAGAGAGGACAGAAATCCTGTTAAGCTTCGATGCAGAGTCTACTCCCAAGAGAAGTACAAGGGCCATTTTCTCATCCTTGCACCCCGGCCTATGGATCGAGTCTGCCATCGAGTCCCAGACGAGAGGTCGGTCTACATGTACGACTTCGTCTTCTAGAACTTGGGGGTCTGTTTTCCTATGACGGAATTTCAAATGGTCGTCCTCCGCTTCCTCGACTGTGCCCCTACGCAACCGCATCCCAATGGCTGGGGCCTGATGCGTGCTCTCGAAATCCTTAGGGATCATTTTAACTTCACAGCCACTGTGGCGAAACTTTTCTACTACTACCAAGTGGTCCGCCGTGCAAACAAGAAGGGCGGCCTTGGGTTCATAATGCTCTGTTGTGACTCAAGGATAGTAAACTTCAAATCCTACACCGAATCCACGAAGATCGATAGGCGCTCTTTCAAGCATTACTATACGCGGATTCGAGTGCAAGCAAACAAGCCGGTCTTCTGGCTCAACAAGGAGGGATTCCCAAAATTCCCCACCAGCTGGACACACGAGCATTTCCTGTTGCTGAGTCGTGCTTACTATACTGAAGAGGGCGGACTTTCCTCTCACTCTGTGGAGGTGTTGAGTGTTATGCAGTCAGCCTCAAAGGCCCTCAAGGGGTTCTCTTACAGGCTTCTCCTGTGGAGTACCAAAGTCTGAGATACCTGCCTCTGTAATAACCATTCTTTAACTATGTTGTGTTGTGCATTCATTCTGTATTTACTGCTTTTCCTTCAATATTTTAACTCAATTTTCTTTGTCTTGCAGAGCAAATCGAAAAGGTCTCCCCTGAAATGTTGTCTTTAAAGTCCATGCTGGCAGATGGCGATTCCTCTTCTGAGGAAAATGAGATCCAGGCCAAGAGGAACTCCTTCAAGGCTGCAGCTCCCACTATCCCCCTTACATCCGCTGTGGGGGATGACGTCCCTCTCCTTGAAGAGAAAGAGCATGAGGAGCAACCTCAAGCTGAAGGGGAAGATCAAGAGGAGCCTACGCCTGAGAAGAAGAAAAAGAAAAAGAGAATCCTAATCAAAGCCGCAGACAAGGAGAAGTCTTCTGCTGGTGACTCTCCAAGGAAACGCCAAAAAACTCTAGAAGAGTCTGGCATGAAGAAAGACAAGGGGAAGAAACCCGTTCTCTCTTCCTCTGCCCCTCCTTCACACACTGGCTCAGAGACTGGGTCAGAAAGTTTACCTCCCCCTGTTAGCTCTCCTCCGAAGGAGTCTTTCCTCTCTCCCTACCTTTGGTTCCAAGGGTCCATGCCCCCCACACTTCCTAAGGCAAGGTACTGCCTCCGCCCTTCTCTCAAGGCTGCAGAAGTTTGAGGAGCATGCAAGGCCGGCCGTTGGCAACTGGACGAGCTCTCCGGTTTGCTAGACTCCCTCAGCGACAAGGTAGATTATATGGAGCAAGTTGAAAAACTTGAGGCCGACATCACCGTGAAGGAGGCCTGGGCGGCCAAGCAAGCTGAAACTGCCAGGGGGGTTGAATCGGAGCTGAAAAATGCTAAGGAGCTGCTGGAGAAGAAGACCGGAGAAATAAGCCAGCTCTACTTTACCAACAAATCATTGGAGCGACAGGTGTCTGAACTTCAGCAACAAAACAAGTCCATTCCCCTCCTGGAGGAAGAACTTCAACTCGAGAAGAAGAAGACCGCTAAACTGAGTGAAGATCTCTCAACAGCGGAGGCCGGTCACAACAAAAGCTTGGGAGAGTGAGAGGCCCTCAGGAAGGAATTACAGCCTCAAATTGAAGAGCTGAAGAAGGGGAATACGGCCACTGCGCCGTTGGAGGAAGAGGTCACCAAACTTCAGAAAAAGCTAGCCGCCTCTAAGGCTAAGGCTGCCAAAGCTTTGGAAATATACAAGAAGGTGGCCTTCGAGTCCTTCGGCCTAGCTCTTCGTCAGGTCTATTATCGCAATCCTGATGTGAAACTTAACTTGTACAAGCTGGATCCATTCTACGAGTTCCACGGAAGGAAACTTGTTATGGTGAAGAGTGATGGCTCACACGTGGATCCACAGGAGGCACTTTATGAACTGCCCCCTCTTCCAGAGGGCCAAAGTATGGAACCACCACCAGTTACTCCTGGTCCTGAAGATGTCATTCAAGAGAACGTCCGATCTGGCCAGGAGACCGGAGTTGAAGGAGCCAAGGAGGGAGGAACGGATGTGCCCACAGCAGAGAATCAAACACCTGCTCCTTAGTTTTTGCACCTTTATTTTATAGCTGTGTACTGGGATCAGCTCCAGTTTCCATAAGCTTACATATACAACTTTTCTTCAAGTAAATAAAATCTTCCTTCACCTTGCTTTTATCATTTGTGACAAGTGTATGGTTATCAAATAACTTACACACACATGCTATACCTTTACCTTTGAAGTACTTGTTAACCGTTGAATATTGTCCCCAAGCGTTATTGAGTGAAAGGCTCTGAGTGAGTGACTCCGAGTAGGCATTTGACTCCGAGTGAGCGATTCCGAGTGAGGTAGGCTCTGGCCTTGTCACCTAGGGAGTTCCATTACCTGGAGCCTCCTCGTGCCATTTGGTAAAGGTATGTGTGTGTTATCTGAGTCTTCTATTTCTTTGGTGCCGAGGGCTCGTGCCGGGTTTATCTTAAAAAATTCCGAGTGATCCTTCTGGGTGGAAGATTTCCGAGTAAGATTTTATGCTGCCTTTAACTCTTGAGGAATGAGGGATTTAGTCTGCTTTGATAATGGACGTGTTTGTCAGATTGCTTGCAAAGTCATGTGGTTAATAATAATGGCCAATAATAATCAGAATAAGTGGTTGCCCTATAATCCGAGTCTTCATTTGGGTGGGAATTTTTTTGGGTACAACTTTTCTGAGTGGAATGTCTCTGAGTGTGATACTTTCTGAGTAGGATGACACTAAGTGAGACATTTTCGATCCCTGCGTGGTATGGCACCAAGCGAAGCATTTCTGAACCCCGTGTGGTATGGCACCGAGCGAAGTATTTCCGATCCACGTGTGGTATGGCACCGAGCGAAGCATTTCTGATCCCCGCGTGGTATGGCACTGAGCGAAGCATTTCCAAGTGGGTCATTTCCAAGAGAATTACTTCTGACAGAGAAAAGCTTTGACCTCGAATTAATACGTTTTAGGTAGAGATATTCCCGAGTAAACATTTCCTGAATGTGACTTCAAAGTGAGATATTTCCGAGTGAAGAATTCTCGAGGAAAGTACTTCTGAGCGAATTGAATAATGAGGATGACGATTGATTTTTTCACAATGTTCGGCCAAACCTACTAGTCGTACTTGGTGTTCGGTTTAATCTTACAATCCATACTCAGAATTCGATTTAATCCTACAATTCGAGCCTTCGAATGGGGTTTGGTTTGATCCTACAACCCATGTCTTCAATGGCATTCGGTTTAATCCTACTAACCATACCTAGAGTTCAGTTTAATCCTATAATCTGGGCCTTCAAATGGGGTTCGGTTTGATCCTACAACCCATGTCTTCAATGGAGTTTGATTTAATCTTACTAACCGTACCCAGAGTTCGGTTAATCCTACAATTTAGGCCTTCAAATAGGGTTCGATTTGATCCTACAACCCATACTCGGAATTCAGTTTAATCCTACAATCCGAGCCTTCGAATAGTTTTCGGTTTAATCCTACTAACCATTTCACCCCTCAAGGAGTCGCATCGTCAATTCACAGAATATGTGATTGAGATCATCCGTCCTGGGGGTCCTTATGCGCAACGGCCTATGGCAACGAATCACAACATAGAAAGGAAAAGGTGAGAGTGATAGATTCATAAACTGTATTCTTATTAAATTAAGCGTATATTACAAAGGGAGCATAGTTGGGGTCATGCCTCATTAAAACCTTCTTGAGAAAACCCAATGGGAAAAAACTCAAGTGAGGAAAAAGAGTACAAGCCGTCTTACCAACTAGCTGTAATAAATACGTAAATTCTGGGTGTTCCACTTATTGCGGATTGGTGTTCCATCAAGCTCCTCAAGCCGGTATGACCCCTGTCCAGTTACCTCAGAGACTCTGTAAGGGCCTTCCCATGTTGGTGCCAATTTCCCTTGATGAGCGAACTTATTTCCCACATTCGCCTTCTTCAAAACAAGATCTCTAGTATTAAAAGCTCTGTATTGCACACACTTATTGTACCAGAGGGCTGCCTTCGCCTTTATCGCTTGGTCTCTAAAAAAAGCTTCCTCCCTCAACTTATGAGGACATCTAGCTCTAATGCCAAATTGGAGTCATTGTCCCCAGCTGAAAAGTATTGCACTTGAGCCGATCTGGTCTGAAGCTCCACCGGAATCATCACCTCGACCCCATAAGTCAACCGATATGGGGATTCGTTAGTGGAAGAGTGTAGCGTAGTACGGTATGCCCACAGAACATGGCATAACTGATCAGTCCATCCTCTCTTGGCTTCACCAAGGCGCTTCTTCAACCCCTTTAGCACCTCTCCATTAGCTACTTCCGCTTGGCCGTTTGTCTGGGGGTTCTCCACAGATGAAAAGATTTGGACTATCCCCAATCCTTCAAGTAAATCTGTGAACTTCCTATCTATGAATTGGGTGCCGTTGTCAGTTACAATACGCCATGGAATGCCAAATCGAGCTATGATATTTTCATATACAAAACGCCGCATCCGCGCTGACATGATATGCACTACCGGTTCCGCCTCAATCCACTTGGTGAAGTAATCAACTCCCACGATCAGATATTTAATGCCTCCTGGAGCAATGGGGAATGGACCCAGGATATCGAGGCCCCATTGATAGAAAGGCCATAGTACCGCAGATAAAGAGAGTTCTTGGGCCGGTGTGTGATGAAGATTAGAAAACCTCTGGCAAGCATCACACTTCTTCACAAAATCAATTGAGTCCTGCTTCATTATGGGCCACCAATATCCAGCCCTGAGGATTTTTCTCATCAAGCTTCTTCCTCCAGCATGGTGCTCGCATTGCCCCTCGTGTACCTACTCCAGTACTCCTTGTATTTTACTCTCTCTTAAACAGATGAGATAAGGCACTGAGAATCCTCTTCTATACAAAACACCATCGACTAAAGTGAAATATGGCAACTCCCTTTTTACTCTTCTTCTCTCTTTCTCATCAGTGGGAAACTGTCCGTCAGCCAGATAACGGATGTAAGGGATAACCCAGGAATTCTCGTAGGGGTAATTAACCATTATAGCGTTGAGAGAAGGGAACAAAGAAATGCTAGGTGATGTCAGCGTGCTCTGAACCACCGTCGTTGTGCTACGAGGCTGTTTTATGCTTGCAAGTCTTGATAAGATGTCCGCTCTGGTATTCTCTTCTCTTGGCACATGCTTAAACTCTAGCACGTCGAATCTCCCCTTCAACTCGTTCACACAATTCAAATACAGCTGAAGTTGGGGCTCGCGGACCTGATATTCTCCTTGAATTTACGAAATCACCAGCTGTGAGTCGTTACACAATGTTACTTCTATTACACCGATATCTATGTCCGCTCTGGTATTCTCTTCTCTTGGCACATGCTTAAACTCCAGCACGTCGAATCTCCCCTTCAACTCGTTCACACAATTCAAATACAACTGAAGTTGGGGCTTGCGGACCTGATATTCTCCTTGGTTGAGAGGTGGACGGTATGGAGAAGGAAGGAGGACAGTGTGGGCTAGATGGTGTGGAATGAAGGAGTTGAGGTGGAAAGTTTGGGACGGTGTTTTAAGGGGATGGTGTGGATGAGAGGAGAAAGGGAAGGACGGTGTTAGGCTTAAGAGAGGGATGGTGTGGTGTGGGTTGGAAGGAGAAGAGAGAGGATGGAATGGTGTAGGAAGAGAGGCTGTTGGGTGGCTAAGAGGAGTGAGGACAGCGTTTGGAGAGGGGCTGTGTGGTACAGTTTTAGAGGGAAGGGAGGAGAGTTAGAGAAGGAGGTTGGGACGGTGTTTTAGTGGAGTGAGGGAATTAAAAAAAATGGTTCAGAATTCCTCTCTCTAATGAAATCTTCTTCTAAACATCTCCTAAAGGCTCCCTTTTCTTCTCATACGTTGAGGTATTTATAGGGGTGCAATGACAGCTTGAACAGCCTGGCTTCCAATGAGGATGAATAACTTATTATTTCTCCTTGTCTTATTGCCAGCCGCCCCACGAGATTGACAAACAACTTGGATGGTGTGTTGGAAATAGCCTGGATCTTTGACAATCAAGGAGAATGGAGGCTGGTGGCAATTCTTTATCATTTTCCTCCTTGTCCTGTTGTGAGCCACCTCCTGTAATTCCAGATCCACTTGGATAGTGGAAATCCAAGTCAGCATGGTGGAAATCCGAGTGGAAAAAGGGGTCGGTCTTCACTTTGCCTCCTAAATCCGAGTGGAAAAGGTCCCTTTCATGCAAAAGACTGAGTGAAATCATGTTGGTGTTGTGTGCAATTGGATTGAGTGGGCAAGCAAAGAAATTACGATTGGAACATTCAATCGGAACTGAGTGAAAAGTGACTCGGATCTGACTGAAAAATGGCTCAGACTTCATCTCCTTTCCACAATCCGAGTGGAAAGGAGCTGTTTATACAAAAACCGAGTGACAAATGACTCGGAACCAACTGAAATGGGTGAAGTATGACTCGGAATGGTTGAATATGACCCGAAATTGGCTAAAAATGGCTCAGAAATTGAGTGAAAGGACTCACTCGGTGCTGACTGAAAGAGTAGCTCGGTGCTAACTGGAAAAACTTCACTCGGTTCTGACTGAAGAAGCAACACTCGGTTCTGATTGAAGAAGCATCACTCGGTGCTGAATGAAGAGGCAACACTCGGAATTCTTTCAGTCGGATGTATTTTGCTCGGATCTTGTCTCTGCTTGAAACATTCACTCGGAATTTCTTCAAAAGTGACACAGAACTTCACTGCTTGAAGGATTTACTCGGAACTGACCTTGGGAGCTCTTAATCAGAATGGAACTTGGACATTTTCACTCGGAACCTTCCTTCCTTGCACTCGAAAATTGGAATTTTGGCCATTCTCACTCGGAAATAGCCTTCTTCTCACTCACAATTTGGAGACTTGGCAATCTTCACTCGGATCCAGCCTTCTTTCCTCTCAAATTGGAATTTCACTCGGAATTGGCCTTCTTTTCACTCAAAAATTGGAAATTTGAATTTTTTTCACTCGGAATCTGCCTATTTTCCACTCAGAAATTGGAATTTCACTCGGAATTGGTCTTCTTTGCAATCAGGGCTTGGAAACTTTTACATTTTCACTCGGAATCGGTTTTCTTCCCATAAAAATCTGACTACCCAGATATATTCACAATCGGACTTCTGTTGCAATCAGAATCTGACCACCCAGATTCACTAAGAGTCGGACTTCACACTTCAATCGGCACTTCTTCACTCGGATTAGATGCAATCAGAAAGCAATCCTTCTCAGCATTCATCCCCCAACAGAGTCAGCTATTCATCACTCGGAATGGCTCTGACAGGGAGTCATTCCTGTAACATCCCTATTTTTAGAAACAATTTTATCCTTGTAAATTTTAATTATGGAGGGTTTGTAAGCAAGAATAAGTCAATATATACCTTGTTGATGGTCTGTAGTACCTCAAAAATGTCATTTTTGCACATAATAATAGAGTTTATATGGAATATTGGTGAAATTATGCAAAAACTGAGTGAAAAGGGCTCTTTTCCGAGTGACAGAGAAGAATTCCGAGTGAAAGATTAGAAATTCCAAGTGAAGAAGAGAATTCCGAGTCAGTATCATGTTTTCCGAGTAAAACATGACTGAGAAGGCTACCACCGAGTGGAGTCCTGACTTGAGAAGCAATTCTGAGTGAAGAATGGTCAAAAGAATCAATTCTGGGTGAAAATCCGAGTCAAAACACCCTTGAAAGGCTCGGTTCCGAGTTGAATGTTTCCTTTCTGAAGGAAATTACTATAGTTGGAGCATTCCGAGTGAAAGAATGTGAGAAAGCTTCTATTTATGTTGATTTGATGCTTCCTTTCTGATTGAAGTATGTTGTAGAAATAATTAGGAAGGTTTCCGAATGGTTTTGCTTAGGAAACCGAGTGGAAATGATAGAGGGAGCCAATTCCGAGTGAGATACACTCCACTGGACCAAAACCGAGTGAGAAAAGTATGAGTGGGTATTGGTCCGAGAGGTAATGGTCTAAACCGAGTGAATTGAGTGAAGGAAGACTCGGATTTCCGAGTGAAGATTCTGAGAAAGGGAGGACTCGGAAGTGGGAATTTACACTCGGAAGTGGGAATTCCAGTCGGAATTCACTGTCAGAAGTGTTAACCGAGTGTAATTTCACTCGGTATTCACTGACAGAAGTGCGTTTTGACTTCAATTTTGTCTTTTCATGATATTTAAATCCAATCGTGCGCATTAAGGATGGTGGACGACCAGGAATGGACACTGACTCAGCATATATAATTGTTTAATCTCCACTGACCCTTCTGACTCAGCTTATCACTCACAAATGGGAACTGACTCAGCTTATCACTCAGAAATGGGCACTGACTCAGCAGCCCACTCGGAAAAGGCTGTCTCCCACTTGTCTTCCACTCACTTCCTCCCTATTTAAACGAGTTCAAGGTCCTCAGACCTCACACCACACACACGAACCAAACACTTTATCACTCTTCTTCCCAGCAAGCTCTTTCCCTCTTCTTTCCCCTCTGTTTCACTCGGAATTGAAGCAGGACAGTGAAGGGAGCCTCTTTCTTCTCCTCCAGGAGCTTCATTTGAGGTAAGGGGGTATAATCTTGGGTGCCTTGTGGGAAAACCGAGTGGAGGACTGATTCAATGTGTATGAAATGCTTTAAATTATTATCTGTATATGCATGTATATATATATCTGTTACCGAGTGATGAATTGTGATATGACATGTATTTATGGGACTGAAAATACTAAGAAACATGGGTACCGTGTGATTTCCAGTGAAACAAATATGATAATAGGTTATTTTACTCGGTTTTATGATAATCCGACCGGTTTTACACTTATTTTACTCGGTTTTGCTTATTTATACTCGGATAATATCTTTCCATTTAATTTCACTCGGAAAACATAGTATTTCACTCGGTAAACACTCTATTTCTCTCGGACAGCATCTTACAAGTCTTGTTTTACTCGGAAATTTCCTTCTTATATTATTTTACTCGGTTTTGACTTAATTTCACTCAGAAAGTATATTTACCTTTTACTCAGAACCCCTTTTTAGTAAATGCACTCGGAAAACATCATATTTAACTCGGACAGAAGCTTCCCAACCTTATTTCACTCGGTAAACACACTGTTCCACTCGGAAAGTATCTTATTTTTACTCAGGAAACTCTTTTCCTATTGATTCCACTCGGAATCATAATTAATTTCATTCAGAAACTCATTTTTACTCAGAATTTAAGTAGCTTCACTCATGAAAACCCTTTCCAGTGATTTTTAACTCGGTAAACCTTTATTTTACTCAGAAAACTCCCTTTAGTTTATTTTCACTCGGAATACATAGTTAAAATAACTTAGAAATCTCTTATCAACCTGATTCCACTCGGAATCAGGATTATTTCACTCGGATTGATGCCTATTTTATTCAGAAACTCACTTCAACCTGAATTTACTCAGTATTTAAACTCATTTCACCCAGAAAATTTATTTTTCACTCGGAACGGATTTATTTATCTCGGATGATTCGGTTTCACTCGATATTCAACCCATTCCACTCGGCAAACTCAATTTCTCACTCAGTATTAAACCTTTTTTTCTTAAAAAGTTTAGAAATCAACATTTTTACTCGGATATAATTTATTTCCACTCGGATTCAAGCTGTCCCAGTCGGAAAATAGCATTCCACTTCATGTCACTCGGATTTAAATTTATTTCAGTCGGAAAATAGCTTTTCCAGTGTCATTTCACTCGGATTTTTAGCCAGATCGCTTGGAGAACCCTTCTCTGTATGATTCCACTCGGAATCATACTCATTTCACTCGGATTTTCCTCTGTTCCACTCGGAAAACTCTATTTTTAGTGTTTTTCACTTGAATTTTTAATTGGAAACTAATCTTCACTACTTTTTAAGTTATTGGTAAGTTATAATTATTATTCTTATTCTATTATTATCATTATTTACTGTCAACTTAATATTTTTATCATTATTATTAGTTTTATTATTATTATACATTGATATTATGCGTAATTACATAAAGAATATATTATTTTACTCTTTATGAAAGAATATATATAATAGATATATTTCTAAAAATTAACAAACGAATATCTTACAAGATTTAAATGATTGATGGAATTCAAAGAACTTGAGGATGATATGATGAGACTGGAAATACATAAGATACCCAGGAATCAATTGATAAGATAAATGCATTTCGCATCATGAAAATATTTTTGAAGAGGAAAAACCTCTAGAGCATACACTTGGTACAGTGGAGGACACTCACGTTCGATCTCCATGAAGAATCTTGGGAGTACAACTGGAACGGCAACCCAATGGCATAAGAGTCGCGCCTGATAGCCGGGTGAGACGATGCAATTCTAGTGTACTTTGACTAAATGACGGAGTGTAACTATGATCGTAGGGATCCAAGTTCCAAAAATATTTAAATTAATGATGAGAACCAATGAGTTCATTTGTACCACATGGAACTTGGGCGGACCCTGATCGCTCTAGATGATTGGAATGGTGATATTCCACAGAATGAGAAGAAGATGAAACGATTTATTGGGCCCACATGTATCATGAGACTTAACCAAAGATAAATCATAATAAATCCAAACTCATGCATTCATTACAGCATATTTGATTGTTATAATTATGAATATGTTATATGTACGATTTATTTCATGATAATATGCTTGATTTTTATAATTATGAACATGCTAAATATACGATTATGTGATGACAACATGCTTGATTGTATAAATATGCTAAATGTATGATCTATGTGACATTGTATGTTAACTGGATTATGTCCGCATCGGATGAACCAATCAGGGTCTTGGGTTATACTCACCCTTACTGTTGAACATTTTTCAGAGGAATTAGAAACTCAAGAACCCGAGTGTGAAGATCAGCAATACGCTAAACCCATTGAGAATAATCATTAAGGATAGAATATTTATAATCAGACACCGGATGACTGTATGATATTTAAGGGTGCCTGCGTGCCCCATTCTGTTAAGAGTACAATTATTTACAGTTTGTGAATGACTATGTGATATATACAATATTACTTCCGCTGATTTGCCACGTATTTATTTTTAAAAAAAAATATTCACTTTTTCTAAAAAACTGTTAACACTCTCAGTTAAATGGGATGAACCTACAGAAGGATTTGTCTTATCTAACTGAGGGTGTTACAAAGGTGGTATCAGAGCATAGTCGATTCATTAAGCTTGTGGAGTGGACCATTAGGTTTCCACGTACTCTGATAGAAATATTGAACAGTCTATAACACTCCTAAGACTAAATATCCTATGTGGAATACTCCACATAACACATACCCTAAATCTATTTGTTGATATTCTTTCAGCAAATTCCCAATGGCACGCCAAAATAACAATCACGTGATGGAGAATCTTCTTACCAGAATTGTGGAGGTAATAGAAAGACAAGAGTTACCTCATGCTTCTGCCAGACAAGGATTAGCTGATTTTCAAAGGAACAATCCTACGCAGTTCAAAGGAGGCTTCAATCCAGAAGGAGCACAACTATGGATTGAACATCTTGAAAAGATTTTTGTCGCTATGCGATGTTCTGATGAGGATTGTGTAACCTTTGCTGTCTTCATGCTGGTTGGAGAAGCAGAACACTGGTGGACTCATGCTAGAGTCAGACTAGCTACTGATGGGCATATCATTACTTGGGGACGATTTAAGACAGAATTTCTCGCTAAATATTTCCCCGAAGACATAAAGAGGCAAAAAGAGCAGGAATTCTTCAATCTGAAACAAGGCAATATGACTGTTGGGGAGTATACTGCTAAGTTTGACGAACTGGCAAAATGTTGTCCCTACTACACTCATATGGGAGAAGCATCAAGATGTGCAAAGTTCGAAGCAGGGCTACGACATGAGATTCGTCAAGCCATATGTTGTCAACAAATTACCCAATTCACTACTTTGGTTGACAGATGCCGCATATTTGAGAACACCTCTAATTTTCGACGACCTGGAACGTCTAATCATGGGCCAGAGTGACGTATGCCGGATCGACAACAAAGAAGGGATTTTCGAGGAGATCGACCATATTTCCGATCTTTCAACTCAGCCAACCGAATTCCTCCTAAAGGCAGGAGAACCAAAGTAGTAGAAACTGCACAATTTGTGGACGGATCGGGCATCGTGATGTTGACTGTTGGTACAGGAATAAAAATAACCAACAAGTAACTCAAAGACAGGTAGTACGACCAACAGGTCAAGGAAGTGGAGGATCTACTGCAAATGTCTCTACCAACAATGCCCCGAGAATACAAAATGTTCCCCGCAACAACAACTTCAGACAGAACAATAATCCTGGAAGGCCCGGAAACAACTCAACCGGAAGGCCAGGGGGAAATGCCAGAGTTTTTACCATGAATGGTGCAGAAGTATCACAAGAGAACGATCTTGTGCAAGGTACATGCTTTATAGGAAGTACTCTATTAAATGTATTATATGATTCTGGAGCCACTCATTCTTTCATATCTGAGAATTGTGTAAAAAATTTAAAGCTTCCTACAACCTCTCTGCCCTATCAAATGATTGTCACAACTGCCGCCAATAAGCCCATTTGCTCTACTCGTATATGCCTAGAATGTCCTCTTAACATCGAAGGGAAAGCTTATCAGGTAGATCTGATATGTTTACCTTTGATTGATCTAGACATTGTCTAGGATGAATTGGCTTGCTGCCAATCATATTCTGATTGACTGTCATAATAGATCCATCTCTCACGGGTCTACTACATCTGAATATGATCAAGTCACAGATTCTTGTCTTGTTAGCTCAGAAAAGGTAATCTCAAAAGAAGTCCAACTATACATGATCCTTACTGAAACTGAAAGTAAGGCCACTTCTCAACTTGAACAGATTCCTGTTGTTCAAGAATTTCCAGAAGTATTCCCTGAGGACATACGAGAGCTACCTCCAGAGCGAGAAGTCGAATTCAGCATTGATATTATACAGGGCGTGGGACCAATCTCTATTGCTCCTTACCGGATGTCACCCAAGGAACTCAGTGAACTCAAAGAACAATTAGAAGAACTTCTAGAGAAAGGAATGATTAGACCCAGTGTCTCACCTTGGGGAGCACCAGTTCTTCTAGTCAAAAAGAAGGATGGCAGTATGCGGTTATGTGTTGACTATCGTCAGTTGAATAAAGCTACGATCAAGAACCGTTACCCTCTTCCAAGGATTGATGATTTGATGGACCAATTACGAGGAGCCACTATCTTTTCGAAGATTGATCTGCGATCAGGCTATCATCAAATCAGGGTAAAGAAAGACGATATACCCAAAACGGCATTCAGAACACGATATGGGCACTATGAGTATCTTGTTATGCCCTTTGGAGTTACAAATGCACCTGCAGTCTTTATGGGGTACATGAATCGAATCTTCCATGAGTATTTGGACAAATTCGTGGTTGTATTCATTGACGACATTCTCGTCTACTCCAAGAGCCATGAGGAACACGAGGAGCATCTTCGAATTGTTCTAAACACTTTGCGTGCAAGGCAATTGTACGCCAAGTTTTCAAAATGTGAATTCTGGTTAACAGAAGTGAAATTCTTAGGACATGTCATTTCTAAGGAAGGAATTGCTGTGGATCCTACAAAGGTAGAAGCTGTACTAAATTGGGAACAACCCAAGAATGTGACAGAAATCCGCAGTTTCCTTGGACTGGCTGGATATTATCGTCGATTCATCGAGAATTTCTCTCGAATTGCAGCACCTTTAACTAAGCTAACTCATAAAGATCAACCATTCGAATGGACTGACAAATGCGAAAGCAGTTTTACAGAGTTACGCCAACGACTCACTAGTGCACCTGTCTTGATTTTGCCAGATCCTGCCAAGCCATATGAAGTGTACTGTGATGCGTCAAAACAAGGACTAGGATGTGTCCTAATGCAAGAAAGAAAAGTTGTTGCTTATGCTTCAAGACAGTTAAGAACCCATGAAGTTAATTATCCTACACATGACTTGGAATTAGCTGTAGTTGTGTTTGCCTTGAAAATCTGGAGACACTACTTGTATGGTACATACTTCGAAGTCTTCAGTGATCATAAGAGCTTGAAGTATCTATTCGACCAGAAGGAGTTGAATATGCGACAACGTAGGTGGATGGAATTTATCAAAGATTATGATTTTGAACTCCGATATCATCCTGGAAAAGCTAATGTTGTGGCTGATGCACTCAGTAGAAAGGCCCTACGTCTATCATATATGATGACAAAGGAGTTAGAACTGATTGAACAGTTTCGCGATTTGAACCTAGCAGTAACACCAAAAAAGGGAAGCCTTATGGTTGGAATGCTAAGAATTTCCAATGATTTCTTGGAACAAATCAAAGAAGCTCAAGCCAATGATCAGGAATTACAAGATTTAGCAGAAAAGACAAAAGAAGGAGTCTCAGAGTTTAGCAAAGATGAACATGGAGTGATCAAGTATCAACAGAGGCTCTGTATTCCAGTCAACGCAGATCTTAAGAGATCTATCTTGGATGAAGCACACAAAAGTAAGTACAGTATCCACCCAGGATCAACCAAGATGTACCAAGACTTGAAGAAATTATTCTGGTGGCAAGGAATAAAAAGGGATATCGCAGAGTACGTAACAGCTTGTCTGATGTGTCAGAAGGTAAAGGCGGAACAACAACGACCAAGTGGGACCCTTCGTCCTTTGGATATTCCAGAATGGAAATGGGATGAGATTGCTATAGACTTCGTGAGTGGATTTCCCAGAACATCAGCTGGATGTGATGCTATTTGGGTAATCGTGGATCGATTAACAAAGACCGCTCACTTCATTCTTGTCAATATGAAGTATTCCCTAGAGAAACTCACCCAGATCTATATCAAGGAGATTGTACGATTACATGGAACTCCCACTACGATTGTGTCCGATCGAGATCCTCGTTTCACATCACAGTTTTGGAAGAGCCTGCAACAAGCTCTAGGAACTCGTCTGAAGTTAAGTTCCGCATACCACCCGCAGACAGACGGACAATCAGAAAGAACAATCAAGACTCTTGAAGATTTGTTGCGTCTTTGTGTCCTAGAACATAGAGGAAGTTGGCAAGAATACCTTCCACTCATTGAATTCACTTACAACAACAGCTATCATGCAAGCATCGGAATGGCCCCTTATGAAGCTTTGTATGGAAGAAAGTGCCGTACACCTTTATGTTGGTATGAAACTGGTGAAAAGACAATAATTGGACCAGAGATTGTTCAGAAGACAACAGAACAAGTTCAGAGGATTCAAATGGCAATGAAGGCTTCGCAAGATAGACAAAAGAGTTACTATGACAAGCGACGGAAGCCATTAGAATTTGAAGAAGGTGACCATGTATTTCTTAAAGTTACCCCTACCACTGGAGTAGGAAGAGCTTTGAAGGCCAAGAAATTAAGCCCCAGATACGTAGGACCCTACCAGATTCTGCAAAAGATAGGAACTCATGCGTACCGCATTGCTCTGCCACCTGAGCTGACAAACCTTTACAATGTATTTCATGTCTCTCAACTCCGCAAATATGTACCAAGCCCTGATCATGTTCTAAGTCCCGATCAATTTGTTCTGAAAGAAAATCTTACCTTTGAAGCATCGCCAGTTAAGATTGCTGACCGACGTCTCAAACAGCTAAGGGGCAAAGAAATTCCTTTGGTCAAGGTAGTTTGGAGTCAGACAGATGATGGGGATGCGACTTGGGAAATTGAGGAGAAAATGAGAGAATTGTACCCTCAATTGTTTTAACTTTAAATTTCGGGATGAAATTTCTAAAAGGAGGGGAGAATGTAACATCCCTATTTTTAGAAACAATTTTATCCTTGTAAATTTTAATTATGGAGGGTTTGTAAGCAAGAATAAGTCAATATATACCTTGTTGATGGTCTGTAGTACCTCAAAAATGTCATTTTTGCACATAATAATAGAGTTTATATGGAATATTGGTGAAATTATGCAAAAACCGAGTGAAAAGGGCTCTTTTCCGAGTGACAGAGAAGAATTCCGAGTGAAAGATTAGAAATTCCAAGTGAAGAAGAGAATTCCGAGTCAGTATCATGTTTTCCGAGTAAAACATGACTGAGAAGGCTACCACCGAGTGGAGTCCTGACTTGAGAAGCAATTCTGAGTGAAGAATGGTCAAAAGAATCAATTCTGGGTGAAAATCCGAGTCAAAACACCCTTGAAAGGCTCGGTTCCGAGTTGAATGTTTCCTTTCTGAAGGAAATTACTATGGTTGGAGCATTCCGAGTGAAAGAATGTGAGAAAGCTTCTATTTATGTTGATTTGATGCTTCCTTTCTGATTGAAGTATGTTGTAGAAATAATTAGGAAGGTTTCCGAATGGCTTTGCTTAGGAAACCGAGTGGAAATGATAGAGGGAGCCAATTCCGAGTGAGATACACTTCACTGGACCAAAACCGAGTGAGAGAAGTATGAGTGGGTATTGGTCCGAGAGGTAATGGTCTAAACCGAGTAAATTGAGTGAAGGAAGACTCGGATTTCCGAGTGAAGATTCTGAGAAAGGGAGGACTCGAAAGTGGGAATTTACACTCGGAAGTGGGAATTCCAGTCGGAATTCACTGTCAGAAGTGTTAACCGAGTGTAATTTCACTCGGTATTCACTGACAGAAGTGCGTTTTGACTTCAATTTTGTCTTTTCATGATATTTAAATCCAATCGTGCGCATTAAGGATGGTGGACGACCAGGAATGGACACTGACTCAGCATATATAATTGTTTAATCTCCACTGACCCTTCTGACTCAGCTTATCACTCACAAATGGGAACTGACTCAGCTTATCACTCAGAAATGGGCACTGACTCAGCAGCCCACTCGGAAAAGGCTGTCTCCCACTTGTCTTCCACTCACTTCCTCCCTATTTAAACGAGTTCAAGGTCCTCAGACCTCACACCACACACACGAACCAAACACTTCATCACTCTTCTTCCCAGCAAGCTCTTTCCCTCTTCTTTCCCCTCTGTGTCACTCGGAATTGAAGCAGGACAGTGAAGAGAGCCTCTTTCTTCTCCTCCAGGAGCTTTATTTGAGGTAAGGGGGTATAATCTTGGGTGCCTTGTGGGAAAACCGAGTGGAGGACTAATTCAATGTGTATGAAATGCTTTAAATTATTATCTGTATATGCATGTATATATATATATATCTGTTACCGAGTGATGAATTGTGATATGACATGTATTTATGGGACTGAAAATACTAAGAAACATGGGTACCGTGTGATTTCCAGTGAAACAAATATGATAATAGGTTATTTTACTCGGTTTTATGATAATCCGACCGGTTTTACACTTATTTTACTCGGTTTTGCTTATTTATACTCGGATAATATCTTTCCATTTAATTTCACTCGGAAAACATAGTATTTCACTCGGTAAACACTCTATTTCTCTCGGACAGCATCTTACAAGTCTTGTTTTACTCGGAAATTTCCTTCTTATATTATTTTACTCGGTTTTGACTTAATTTCACTCAGAAAGTATATTTACCTTTTACTCAGAACCCCTTTTTAGTAAATGCACTCGGAAAACATCATATTTAACTCGGACAGAAGCTTCCCAACCTTATTTCACTCGGTAAACACACTGTTCCACTCGGAAAGTATCTTATTTTTACTCAGGAAACTCTTTTCCTATTGATTCCACTCGGAATCATAATTAATTTCATTCAGAAACTCATTTTTACTCAGAATTTAAGTAGCTTCACTCATGAAAACCCTTCCCAGTGATTTTTAACTCGGTAAACCTTTATTTTACTCAGAAAACTCCCTTTAGTTTATTTTCACTCGGAATACATAGTTAAAATAACTTAGAAATCTCTTATCAACCTGATTCCACTCGGAATCAGGATTATTTCACTCGGATTGATGCCTATTTTATTCAGAAACTCACTTCAACCTGAATTTGCTCAGTATTTAAACTCATTTCACCCAGAAAATTTATTTTTCACTCGGAACGGATTTATTTATCTCGGATGATTCGGTTTCACTCGATATTCAACCCATTCCACTCGGCAAACTCAATTTCTCACTCAGTATTAAACCTTTTTTTCTCAAAAAGTTTAGAAATCAACATTTTTACTCGGATATAATTTATTTCCACTCGGATTCAAGCTGTCCCAGTCGGAAAACAGCATTCCACTTCATTTCACTCGGATTTAAATTTATTTCAGTCGGAAAATAGCTTTTCCAGTGTCATTTCACTCGGATTTTTAGCCAGATCGCTTGGAGAACCCTTCTCTGTATGATTCCACTCGGAATCATACTCATTTCACTCGGATTTTCCTCTGTTCCACTCGGAAAACTCTATTTTTAGTGTTTTTCACTTGAATTTTTAATTGGAAACTAATCTTCACTACTTTTTAAGTTATTGGTAAGTTATAATTATTATTCTTATTCTATTATTATCATTATTTACTGTCAACTTAATATTGTTATCATTATTATTAGTTTTATTATTATTATACATTGATATTATGCGTAATTACATAAAGAATATATTATTTTACTCTTTATGAAAGAATATATATAATAGATATATTTCTAAAAATTAACAAACGAATATCTTACAAGATTTAAATGATTGATGGAATTCAAAGAACTTGAGGATGATATGATGAGACTGGAAATACATAAGATACCCAGGAATCAATTGATAAGATAAATGCATTTCGCATCATGAAAATATTTTTGAAGAGGAAAAACCTCTAGAGCATACACTTGGTACAGTGGAGGACACACACGTTTGATCTCCATGAAGAATCTTGGGAGTACAACTGGAACGGCAACCCAATGGCATAAGAGTCGCGCCTGATAGCCGGGTGAGACGATGCAATTCTAGTGTACTTTGACTAAATGACAGAGTGTAACTATGATCGTAGGGATCCAAGTTCCAAAAATATTTAAATTAATGATGAGAACCAATGAGTTCATTTGTACCACATGGAACTTGGGCGGACCCTGATCGCTCTAGATGATTGGAATGGTGATATTCCACAGAATGAGAAGAAGATGAAACGATTTATTGGGCCCACATGCATCATGAGACTTAACCAAAGATAAATCATAATAAATCCAAACTCATGCATTCATTACAGCATATTTGATTGTTATAATTATGAATATGTTATATGTACGATTTATTTCATGATAATATGCTTGATTTTTATAATTATGAACATGCTAAATATACGATTATGTGATGACAACATGCTTGATTGTTATAAATATGCTAAATGTATGATCTATGTGACATTGTATGTTAACTGGATTATGTCCGCATCGGATGAACCAATCAGGGTCTTGGGTTATACTCACCCTTACTGTTGAACATTTTTCAGAGGAATTAGAAACTCAAGAACCCGAGTGTGAAGATCAGCAATACGCTGAACCCATTGAGAATAATCATTAAGGATAGAATATTTATAATCAGACACCGGATGACTGTCTGATATTTAAGGGTGCCTGCGTGCCCCATTCTGTTAAGAGTACAATTATTTACAGTTTGTGAATGACTATGTGATATATACAATATTACTTCCGCTGATTTGCCACGTATTTATTTTTAAAAAAAAATATTCACTTTTTCTAAAAAACTGTTAACACTCTCAGTTAAATGGGATGAACCTACAGAAGGATTTGTCTTATCTAACCGAGGGTGTTACAATTCCACTCCTATTCATCTTCATCAGTGAAGCATTCTACTCGGAACTGACTCATTCTGAGTAATTCCACTCGGATTTGATCCTTTCTGAGTCATCCCACTCTGATTCACTCAAACAGGAGCATATTCCACTTGGAAATGACTTATCCTGATTAATTCTACTCGGATTTGATCATTTATGCGTCATTCTGCTCGGATTTCCCCAACAGGAGCCTATTCCACTCGAAAATGCTTCATTTTGACTCAGATTTGACCATTTTTGAGTTTTTCCACTCGGATTTATCTCCACCAGGGCTGTATTTCACTCGAAAATGCTTTAATCTGAGTCATCCTGCTCGGATTTGATCATTTTTGAGTCATTCCACTCGGATTTGCCTCCAACAGGGCAATATTCCACTTGGAAAAGCTTCATTCTAAGTTATTTCGCTCGGTTCTGATTATTTTGGAGCCATTCTATTCAAATTTGACCACTCTGAATTAGAATTCAGTATAAAAAAGATTCATTCCACTTGGACCGGACCAAAAGAGGTGTTCACAGATGCCCCTCTTTACTTCTTTTCACAAAAGAAACACGAAGCTTCTGTGTTTTCGAAGTGAAAAGGAAGTAAAGATATGAACACCGATGTAGGGGGCCAAGTGGGACCTCTTGATCGGTATGGCGACTGATAGTGTGGGCAATCACGAGTTAGTGTGACCTCTTTTTCTTAAAAATGAGCATTCTCCACTTCTGTTTCTCTTTTTCTCTCCTCTCTTTTTCTTTTTTTCCCGTTTTTTTCTTTTTTTTTGTTTTTTTTGTTTTTTTTGTTGTTTTTGTTTTTGTTTTTTTTTGTTTTTGTTTTCTTTTGAACTCTGAATTGACCGGGAAAAATTGTTTTCAATGAGAAGATCGGGATTGACCCCCGGTAGACTGGAAAATAAAGGGTGCCTGCATAGGCGACTGGAAAGTAAAGGGTGCCTGAATAAGCGAACGGAAAGTAAAGGGTGCCTGAATAGGTGAAGGGAAAGTAAAGGGTGCCTGAATAGGCGAACGGAAAGTAAAGGATGCCTGAATAGGCGAACGGAAAGTAAATAGGTGCCAGCTTCGGCGACTGGAAAAGGTAAATGGGTGCCAGCTTCGGTGACTGGAAAAGTAAATGGGTGCCAGCTTCGGCGACTGGAAAAGTAAATGGTGCCTGAATAGGCGAACGGAAAAGATAAATGGGTGCCAGCTTCGGCGACTGGAAAAGTAAATGGGTGCCAGCTTCGGCGACTAGAAAAGTAAATGGTGCCTGAATAGCCGAACGGAAAAGGTAAATGGGTGCCAGCTTCGGCGACTGGAAAAGTAAATGGGTGCCAGCTTCGGCGACTGGAAAGTAAATCGTGCCTGAATAGGCGAACAGAAAAGGTAAATGGGTGCCAGCTTCGGCGACTGGAAAAGTAAAGGGTGCCTGAATAGGCGAACAGAATGTAAAAAGGTGCCTGCATAGGCGAATGGAAAAGGTAAATGGGTGCCAGCTTCGGCGACTGGAAAAGTAAAGGGTGCCTGAATAGGCGAACGGAAAGTAAAGGGTGCCTGAATAGGCGAATGGAAAGTAAAGGATGCCTGAATAGGTGAACGGAAAGTAAATAGGTGCCAGCTTCGGCGACTGGAAAAGGTAAATGGGTGCCAGCTTTGACGACTGAAAAAGTAAAGGGTGCCTGAATAGGCAAACGGAAAAGGTAAATGGGTGCCAGCTTTAGCGACTGGAAAAGTAAATGGGTGCCTGCTTCGGCGACTGGAAAAGTAAATGGGTTCCTGAATAGGTGAACGGAAAGTAAAGGGTGCCTGAATAGGCGACTAAAAGTAAAGGGTGTCTGAATAGGCGACTGGAAAGTAAATGGTGCCATCTTTGGCGGTCGGGGAAGAAAAACCTTGAAAGGTGCCAGCTTTGGCGATTGGTTCCACTAGGGAAAAATTTGGGAAGTGTCTCAGCTTTGGCAATGATGGTTCCACTGGGGAAGAGAATATGGGAAGTATCCCATTTATGAAGACCGAAAGGATTTTGTGGAACTACCTGTTGATTTAAAAAGGAGACCCTTGGGGTGACATTCCCAGTTGAGAAGGTTGATGGATTACCCCCCGACTGAAAGAGAAATGAACCTGGGGTGATACCCCAGTTTGACATGATTGAAGGTTGTTGGGGATAATACCTCTTAATTTGAAAGAGAATGATCCTGAGGTGATGCCCCAGTTTGACATGATATAAAGGAATCTTAGGGACATGCTCCTTGATTGAAAGAGATCTGGGGTGATGCCCCAGTTTGAGATGGTCTGAAGGAGCCTTGGGGAACTGCTCCTTGACTGGAACAAAAGAAATCTGGGGAGATGCCCCAGTGTGATTTGGTGATTCGGGGTACTATCTTTTTGGGTGAAAGAGAATAAACCTGGGGTGATGCCCCAGTTTGAACTATCTGCCTCGGAACCTTGGGGAACTGCCCCTTAAGTGAGAAGAAATGAACCTGGGGTGATGCCCCAGTTCGATTTGTTTGGGAAGGGTAGTTCTGCCGGGGAAGGATTGATGGTTTGGGGTACTGCCTCTTGATTGGGAAAGGAAAATCTGGGGTCCACCTGGTATGTGTAGATTCACTGAGAGAAGTATACTGGGGCCCCTTGGGGAGAGTTTTTCTAAGCCTGATTAGAAAAGTGTCCTTATTCAAGGGAGAAGATGATCTGAATTGTAGGCTCACTGGGGAGAGAGTTTGATGATTCTGTTGGGAGAGAATTTTTGTTGAAAACTATCCTTGGGCTTGGGAAGAGACATGCTAGACTTGACAGATCAGGTAGATTCCTTGGAAGGGAGTTTGAAGAAGTGTCAGCTTTGGCAATTGAGGAGAAGAAGTGCCAACTTTGGTGATATAAGGAAAGAATTCTGAGAAGTGCCAACTTTGGCGGTTAAAGAAGAGATTTCTGAGAAGTGCCAGCTTTGGCGATTTGAGGAAAGAGTTCTGAGAAGTGCCAGCTTTGGCGATTTAGGAGAAAACTTTGAGAGGTGCCATCTTTGGCAGATTAAGGAAGAGATTTTGAGCGGTGCCAACTTTGGCGATGGAGGAAAGAATTTTGAGGAGTGCCAACTTTGGCGGTTCGAGGAAGGAACTTGGAGGACTTGATTGAGGTGTCAACACTTGACATGACTGTCTGTTGTAATAACCTGCAGAAAAAGGTTAGTAGTGCAAAGTAAAATTCAAAAACTGGGTAGGTCCTGTGAAACCGTGACTCTTAGGATAACTCATGGACAGAGGAGAATCAATAAGGCGATCATAGCTTTGAAGCACGTGCCTGGCTGAGTCTTCATGGTGATTGTCTAAGACGAGGTCGAGTAATGGGATCGTCTTGTTCCTTACGACTTTAAATGTTCACCATTCTTTCATTTTACTTTTATAAAAACACAATGTTTTATCAGATCAATGGAACTCATAACACGTATCGAAAAAGGATGAATTTTATTCATGTATGTCAAACAGAATACAGAGAATGGACAATGGGGAAAATAGATAGGATGAAATGAAGTTACATAGGACAGGTCAAGGCCAGAAGAAACAGGGAAGGTTCAAGGATCCTCCAGTGAATTCCTGAGACTAGTGAGAACCTTAATCCCACGTCACGACCTCAAGTACATCGTTCAACTCTTCCTTCGAGAGGGTAGTTTGACCATGGTCCACATGCCTCAGTTTGCACATTTTGCATTGGGAACTTTAGTTACTCTGCCGAGATGTTGACCCTAATTTTTACCTGAGCCGCCTTTTCAAGTTTTCAACTCACCGGGTCGCTCTAACTTTTGCCTAGGCCGCCCTTTTAGGTTTTCAGCCTAGCGAGCTTTTCTCTTTCTTTATAATGTGTTCTTGTTCATTTTGGGCTGCATCCTTTACAGTAAAAAGTTGAGACTGATCACACTCCAGTTGAGTCTGCCTATCCTTTTCCAAATTTAGTTTGGTTCTTTAAGAAACTGATGTTACTTCAAATAGGAGACTTTACTCCTATGCCATGTATCCAAGGAAATATTGGTGAGTCTTTTGGCATCGATGAGAGGGAATTACTTTGAATCATCATTTTGGCCTTTATTTTTTCCTCTTTTTTTTGCTTTTTTGTTTTTTGGATTTTTTTCTTTTCCATTTTTGAATTTTTTTTTATCGTTATCCCCTTGATGATGCAATGACTCAATCTGATAGACTATTTCCTTGGTTACATGAGCATGAGGAATAGCGTACCTTTTAAGGTTGAGGTGTTGATGATGACAAGAATGCAAGTTCTTGGTCTACTAACATTCATTCCCCCAACACAGAAAATGACAGCTTGCTTGATGATCTGGACGTAACCAGCTTTCCCCGCTTGGCACATGTGCATTCAAGCTTGACTCTATTTTGCATTTTTCATTCCCTTCTTTCTTTCTTTTTTCAAAGTCTCTCTTGACTGTATCTACATTTGTAGGCATTAGTAATTTTCCCCCATTTATGTTGGTAACAGTTGTGGTTTTCTTAGTTGACTGACCTACCACTTGTCCAATTCGGGATTTGGTAATGTTGTTATTCACATAGATTCCTTCCACATCTTGAAACAAAATACTAATGCCTTCTGATAGATTACCACCGTGATTCCTTCAGTTGTTCTTGACTTAGGGTATTCTTTAACCTCTTGTTCTAACAATCTTGTTGACTTGTGCGGTGGCTCACAGGTTTCCCTTACCTTCTTTGTCGGCATAGTCGACTGGGTAATCGAAATCGTGAAGCGTGATTGTGATTTCACTAGTCTCAAGAGGATCATTTTTGGATCTACAATTTAGTGTGTTATGGCAAAATATAGAAGAGAAAGGAAAAGCAAGTTAAAGAGAATGAGTCAAAAGCAAGGATAAAGGGATGAGAAATTTTTTTTGAAATTTTTTTTTGAATTTCGATACGTATTTATTGATTGATTGGTAAAATAAGTTTTTTTTTCTTCTGCCCTTATTACATGAAAAATCCCAAAGTCTTAGGCATAGCAGAGGGATAAACAAGACTTTGAGGCAATGGCAAATTATTTTGGTGAATCATTTAAAATCGAAAGGAGCTCGACAGCCTCCCAGTCACTGAGCTCTTGGTCCAGCGGGCAAGCGATCACCAAATTAGTATTATTATCAGAACCATCTTCAATATCGGCCACCACGGCATTAACTTCTGAACCTCCATGATTGGGTAGGGGATTTGTGGTCACGTTAGGGCTACCTTCCCGAAAATTAATCTAGTCGACTTTGATCAAATCTCTCACTTTATATTTCAAAGCCATGCAATTTTCTGTGGAATGCCCTGGTGCCCCAGCATGGTAATCACAATGAGCGTTTGGGTCATACCCCCTTGGGTAAGGAGGTTGCAACGGTCTCATGGGGCATAGAGCTACCAGACCCTTCTGAACGAGGATTGGAAAAAGTTCAGTATATGTTATAGGAATTGGATCGAACTGCATAGGGGTGCGCTTATTGTTGGGGTTTCTCGTATTCTGATTATGATCAGGTGGTCGAATCGCTTGTTGCGGGTGATGGTATGCCATGGGTTGTGGCATTGGTGCTCTTACAATGGGCGGACGGAAGTGAGAAGTATGAGTTGTCGGGCCCTGAGTGGCGGCGGCCACATAAGGATTGGGAGCTTGAATCATGGAAGGGGCGAATGGTCTTGGCGGGGCCGTCTTTTGATTAGAAGGGATGGAATTAGTTTCTCCATCCCTTCTCCCAGGTGCCGGCTTTCTCGTCATGCTTGCCCCAGATGGGCCCTGAGTGATTTTTCCTGTTCGTATTCTGCTTTCCACCCTTTCCCCAATAGTCACAATGTCAGAGAAATTGGATGAAACACTACCAATCATCTTGCCATAGAAAGGTGATAGGAGTGTGTCAATAAACATTGCGATTATCTCTTTTTCCGATAATGGGGGGTCCACTTGTGCCGCTGTTTCTCTCCAGCGTTGGGCATACTCCTTAAACGTTTCACTGTCCCTTTTCAACATATTCTGTAACTGAACCCTGTTGGGTGCCATATCCATGTTATACTTGTATTGTCTAAGGAAGGCATCTGTCAGGTCCTTCCAACAACGAATATGGTTTCGCTCAAGGTGAGCATACCAGGTAAGAGCGGCCCCCGCCAGACTATCTTGGAAGCAGTGGATCAATAACTGGTCGTTAGAAGAGTAAGATGCCATCTTTCGACAGTACATCGTGAGATGGTTCTTTGGACAAGTCATTCCCCGATACTTGTCAAAGTCTGGCATCTTGAATTTGGGCGGGAGGAGAACATCTGTGACTAGGCATAGTTCAGAAGCATCTATTAGTCCGAAACCTCCAGCGCCTTCCATCATTCTCAAACGCTCCTCTAGGATTTCTATCTTTTCCTTTTGGGGAGCTACGACCATGCTATGATCGCTTACCGGGTTCATCATGCGGGTTGTATCTTGGAGATTGGTCATATAAGGAGTTGCATATCCGTATGGATAGCCGAGTGGCTGGTTGAACGGAGGCAACACATGGGACTGGTTCATTAGGCCTGTATTTGGTGAAGGTCCTTGAGGTTGGGCCATAGTTTGTACAGCATAAGTTGGCTGGGTCATTTGGGCTCGTGTGTTTTGGGCTTGTGCGTTGCAGGTTAGCTGGGCCATCGGGGCTTGTGTATTTTGGATTTGGTGGGTTTGTGGGTCATGGGCTTGCGTGTTTTGGGTTTGGTAAGCTTGTGGGTCATGGGCTTGCGTGTTTTGGGTTTCTTGTTGGTTAGCGAGCGGGGGATAGTACCCCGGTGGTAGGCCATAAAGTGGAAAAGGTACTGGGTTGCCGCCAGGACCAACAAATGTATACTGTTGTGCATAAGACTGGCCGTAGGGTGGCTGGGCCTCAATGGCAGGGTTAGGTCCTCCAACATGAATAGTGAGAGGGGGTGTCGTTGTGTTAGGTAGTTGGGTTCTTGCTGGGTCAGAACCAAGGGGGAGTGGTACGGTGGCAGGCTGCTGTTGGTTGTCCTCAACACCCGTAGAGGAGGCTCCTTCTGTGAGTTTCTTTTCTAAGAGTTTAGTTAACTTCGCCACTCGCTCTTTCAACTGATCGAACTCAGTCCTAAAGTCTCTATCAACAGCTTCTGCCTCAGCCATGAGTTTCCTCTGAAGTCAGGTCTGGTAAGGATGCCTACCCGTGACGTCTGTGTTTT
This sequence comes from Clitoria ternatea, assembly GCA_037962975.1. Lineage (NCBI taxonomy): Eukaryota > Viridiplantae > Streptophyta > Magnoliopsida > Fabales > Fabaceae > Clitoria > Clitoria ternatea. The sequence continues at coordinate 186,692,503 of CM075671.1, forward strand.
AGTGTCTTTGAAAGAAAAACAAGAAATGTCAGGTGGAAATAAAAAGAAGGAGAATGTCATGGGAAGCAATCACAGGCTTTGGCGAGTATCCTTTGACCATTCCTTAGAACTTATCGTTCAAAAGTACTAGGTATGGTAAGCACGGAAATTAATACGGGATAGTTGTGAAGACAGAAAAATCCTTCATCTTGAAATGCAATAAGAGCCTCAAGTTTAGCTATTTCTAGCTCAAGGAACCATGACTCTTCTCTTAAAGGTTTGATCCCACGTTAATTTTCATATCTTGCTCAAAGGTATTCGTTAAGCTTTGAATAGCTTCCGGTGAGAATAGAAAGAAAGGAGAGAAGGAGCCATCAGGAAATGACGTGTTTTGCAAATCGATACTCCCCTAGTAACTTTCTCGAAAACATTTTTTCATTTAGGGGGGTTACGATTTGACAAAACTTGTGTCAAGTCAAGGATCATGTGAGTTATGGATTTTCCGATCATTGTCAATGCAAAAAGAATTGATTTTTTTGTTATATATATATATATATGTACATGTATATATATATATATATTATTTTTATTTTTATTTATTTATTTTTTTTTGATGATTCGAAACATCCGTAACTCAGGGTCCAAAGACTTGTGTATAAAAAGAAAACTACTTACCCGTTAAAGGATCACTAGTTAAAAGTATGTCATTTTGGGAAAAACTAATCCATTAAACGGGCAAATGGTCCCTTAATTTTGGATCAGAAAAGAAAGTGAGAACGAGAAAAGGTAGAAGTAAAGTTTGCCCCTTTGTGCCTTAAGGTGGGTTTTTCTGAAGGTCTCCTAATGGTTCTAAGGTTTGTCTATCAGTGATACCTCGCATTAGGTGGCTTATTCTAAAATTTCTAAAGGTTACTAGAGCCAAGATCCTACTCATGATGTTAACCACAAATAGTAGGAAGTCTACTAGGTGTGGGCACCATGAATAAGTCGAACTCTAGTTGAGGTTCTTACGATTGCCGGATGGGAAGTACATCCCAAATGACACCGCTACCAACCTCCCCTAACTTAGGGTTTATTTGGGGCCCGGGTATAGGGCGCCACTCATCAGTGTGTGCAAAAATGTGAGTGTAGTGTGTGGAAGGGCATTCAATACCTTTTACCTTACCTCAATCTGCACAAAGAACAAACACAAAACAAATATACAAATTCATCTACCCTAGAGTTCAATGATTGCAGAAAAGTAACATGGTCCTCTAGCCTAAGGTTCAACAAACATGCAAACATTTATAGGACATAAATGATAGAATATAAATAAAACAGAAACCATATACAAATATTGACAAAAAAATAAAAATAAAGGAAGAAGTTAAATAATTAATATGCTAATTAAAACGTGCACTATCAAATTGACTGGCTTGACTCTCTACTTCCCTAGTGGAGTCACCATCTGTCGCGACCGGGATCGCGGCGGCACGGCTGACCCTCAAAAACGTTTCGAAAAGATAAAAAAAACAGGGAGTCGCCACCAATATTTTTTAGGATAAAATACTGGAAAAACCTTTCGTTAAAGCACTGGTTATAAAAATGAAATTCCATGATTCGGGAGTCTGATTACAGGTGAGGAAGGTATTAGCACCTCACAACTGTCCGTTATAAAAACAGTTACCTCAATATGATAGCGCGCATTATAATTAGCCCAGTAATTATTTTAACTTCTTCATGAAAAGAAAATATACGAGATGACAAAATATACAATAAATAAATAAATAAATAAACACAAAATATTTACATGAGATTAACAGGACGTCTCGTCCAAGTTAATCTCGCTCCACCATTAAAAAAATGAAATTAACAGGACGTCTCGTCCAAATTAATCTCGTTCCTCCTTTTTTTTAAATAAAATATAATAAAAGTTACAATAATAATGATAAATGCATCTTCTATGCCAGTCCAAATAAAAGGTGTGAAACATTCACTTTTATTAATATTTGTCAATTAACAAAAATTAATCATTAATTGAAAAGGAAACAGATACATCAACCAGCAATTAATTTAACAGAAAATAAAACAAATACAAGTATTAAAAAAAATAAGGGGGAGAGTAGGACCGGTGTAATGTAGGAAGAGCTGGGAGATGTGACGAGGGAAAGAGAGAGAAAGAGAACTGGGTGGTGCTGTGGATTTAAGGAGGCTGGGTGGTGTGGTATGAAGGGAGGTCGGTTGATGGTTTAAGAGAGGGACAGCGTTGGGTGAAGAGTGAAGGAAGTGTTGGTGGGAATTCTGGGGGGTGTTGGACGGTATGGAGAGTGAGGGCTGTTGGTTTTTGGGTGAGGAGTTTGAGGGAGGCAAGAGAAAGATGGTTGTAGGCTGGACGGTGTGATGGTGGAAGGGGGACGTGAGGTGTGGTACGGTTTCTAGAGGGAAAGAGGAGAGGGAGAAAAGAGAATGGACAGTGAGAGGGCTGTGAAGGAGAAGACCGTGAAGAGAGGAAGAGAAGGATGTTGGGTGATTGTATGGGAGGGGAAGGACGAGTGAGGGAGATGGTTGAAAGATGGACGCTTGAGAGGTGGACGGTGTGGAGAAGGAAGGAGGACAGTGTGGGCTAGACGGTGTAGAATGGAGGAGTTGAGGTGGAAAGTTTGTGACGGTGTTTTAGGGGGATGGTGTGGATGAGAGGAGAAAGGGAAGGACGGTGTTGGGCTTAAGAGAGGGACGGTGTGGTATGGGTTGGAAGGAGAAGAGAGAGGACGGAATGGTGTAGGAAGAGAGGCTGTTGGGTGGCTAAGAGGAGTGAGGATAGCGTTTGGAGAGGGGCTGTGTGGTACGGTTTTAGAGGGAAGGGAGGACAGTTAGAGGAGGAGGTTGGGATGGTGTTTTAGTGGAGTGAGGGAATTAAAAAAAATGGTTCAGAATTCCTCTCTCTAATGAAATCTTCTTCTAAACATCTCCTGAAGGCTCCCTTTTCTTCTCATGCATTGAGGTATTTATAAGGGTGCAATGACAGCTTGAACAGCCTGGCTTCCAATGAGGATGAATAACTTATTATTTCTCCTTGTCTTGTTGCCAGCCGCCCCACGAGATTGACAAACAACTTGGATGGTGTGTTAGAAACAGCCTGGATCTTTGACAATCAAGGAGAATGGAGGCTGGTGGTAATTCTTTATCATTTTCCTCCTTGTCCTGTTATGAGCCACCTCCCGTAATTCCAGATCCACTTGGATAGTGGAAATCCAAGTCAGCATGGTGGAAATCCGAGTGGAAAAAGGGGTCGGTCTTTACTTTGCCTCCTAAATCCGAGTGGAAAAGGTCCCTTTCGTGCAAAAGACCGAGTGAAATCATGTTGGTGTTGTGTGCAATTGGATTGAGTGGGCAAGTAAAGAAATTCCGATTGGAACATTCAATCGGAACCGAGTGAAAAGTGACTCGGATCTGACTGAAAAATGGCTCAGACTTCATCTCCTCTCCACAATCCGAGTGAAAAGGAGCTGTTTATACAAAAACCGAGTGACAAATGACTCGGAACCAACTAAAATGGGTGAAGTATGACTTGGAATGGTTGAATATGACCCGGAATTGGCTAAAAATGGCTCGGAAATTGAGTGAAAGGACTCACTCAGTGCTGACTGAAAGAGTAGCTCAGTGCTAACTGGAAAAACTTCACTCGGTTCTGACTGAAGAAGCAACACTCGGTTCTGATTGAAGAAGCATCACTCGGTGCTGAATGAAGAGGCAACACTCGGAATTCTTTCAGTCGGACGTATTTTGCTCGGATCTTGTCTCTGCTTGAAACATTCACTCGGAATTTCTTCAAAAGTGACACAGAACTTCACTGCTTGAAGGATTTACTCGGAACTGACCTTGGGAGCTCTTAATCAAAATGGAACTTGGACATTTTCACTCGGAACCTTCCTTCCTTGCACTCGGAAATTGAAATTTTGGCCATTCTCACTCGGAAATAGCCTTCTTCTCACTCAGAATTTGGAGACTTGGCAATCTTCACTCGGATCCGGCCTTCTTTCCTCTCAAATTGGAATTTCACTCAGAATTGGCCTTCTTTTCACTCAAAAATTGGAAATTTGAATTTTTTCACTCGGAATCTGCCTATTTTCCACTCAGAAATTGGAATTTCACTCGGAATTGGCCTTCTTTGCAATCAGGGCTTGGAAACTTTTACATTTTCACTCGGAATCGGTTTTCTTCCCATCAAAATCTGACTACCCAGATATATTCACAATCAGACTTCTGTTGCAATCAGAATCTGACCACCCAGATTCACTAAGAGTCGGACTTCACACTTCAATCGGCACTTCTTCACTCGGATTAGATGCAATCAGAAAGCAATCCTTCTCAGCATTCATCCCCCAACAGAGTCAGCTATTCATCACTTGGAATGGCTCTGACAAGGAGTCATTCCACTCCTATTCATCTTCATCAGTGAAGCATTCTACTCGGAACTGACTCATTCTGAGTAATTCCACTCGGATTTGATCCTTTCTGAGTCATCCCACTCTGATTCACTCAAACAGGAGCATATTCCACTCGGAAATGACTCATCCTGATTAATTCTACTCGAATTTGATCATTTATGCGTCATTCCGCTCGGATTTCCCCAACAGGAGCCTATTCCACTCGGAAATGCTTCATTTTGACTCAGATTTGACCATTTTTGAGTTTTTCCACTCGGATTTATCTCCACCAGGGCTGTATTTCACTCGGAAATGCTTTAATCTGAGTCATCCTGCTCGGATTTGATTATTTTTGAGTCATTCCACTCAGATTTGCCTCCAACAGGGCAATATTCTACTTGGAAAAGCTTCATTCTGAGTTATTTCGCTCGGTTCTGATTATTTTGGAGCCATTCTATTCGAATTTGACACTCTGAATTGGAATTCAGTATAAAAAAGATTCATTCCACTTGGACCAGACCAAAAGAGGTGTTCACAGATGCCCCTCTTTACTTCTTTTTCACAAAAGAAACACGAAGCTTCTATGTTTTCGAAGTGAAAAGGAAGTAAAGATATGAACACCGATGTAGGGGGCCAAGTGGGACCTCTTGATCGGTATAGCGACTGATGGTGTGGGCAATCACGAGTTAGTGTGACCTCTTTTTCTTAAAAATGAGCATTCTCCACTTCTGTTTCTCTTTTTCTCTCCTCTCTCTTTTTCTTTTTTTCCTTTTTTTTCTTTTTTTTTGTTTTTTTTGTTTTTGTTTTTGTTTTTGTTTTTTTGTTTTTGTTTTTGTTTTTTTTTTTGAACTCTGAATTGACTGGGAAAAATTGTTTTCAATGAGAAGATCGGGATTGACCCCCGATAGACTGGAAAATAAAGGGTGCCTGCATAGGCGACTGGAAAGTAAAGGGTGCCTGAATAAGCGAACGGAAAGTAAAGGGTGCCTGAATAGGTGAAGGGAAAGTAAAGGGTGCCTGAATAGGCGAACGGAAAGTAAAGGATGCCTGAATAGGCGAACGGAAAGTAAATAGGTGCCAGCTTCGGCGACTGGAAAAGGTAAATGGGTGCCAGCTTCGGCGACTGGAAAAGTAAATGGGTGCCAGCTTCGGCGACTGGAAAAGTAAATGGTGCCTGAATAGGCGAACGGAAAAGATAAATGGGTGCCAGCTTCGGCAACTGAAAAAGTAAATGGGTGCCAGCTTCGGCGACTAGAAAAGTAAATGGTGCCTGAATAGGCAAACGGAAAAGGTAAATGGGTGCCAGCTTCGGCGACTGGAAAAGTAAAGGGTGCCTGAATAGGCGAACGGAATGTAAAAAGGTGCCTGCATAGGCGAATGGAAAAGGTAAATGGGTGCCAGCTTCGGCGACTGGAAAAGTAAAGGGTGCCTGAATAGGCGAACGGAAAGTAAAGGGTGCCTGAATAGGCGAACGAAAAGTAAAGGATGCCTGAATAGGCAAACGGAAAGTAAATAGGTGCCAGCTTCGGCGACTGAAAAAGGTAAATGGGTGCCAGCTTCTGCGACTGAAAAAGTAAAGGGTGCCTGAATAGGCGAACAGAAAAGGTAAATGGGTGCCAGCTTCGGCGACTGGAAAAGTAAATGGGTGCCAGCTTCGGTGACTGGAAAAGTAAATGGGTGCCTAAATAGGCGAACGGAAAGTAAAGGGTGCCTGAATAGGCGACTAAAAGTAAAGGGTGCCTGAATAGGCGACTGGAAAGTAAATGGTGCCATCTTTGGCGGTCGGGGAAGAAAAACCTTGAAAGGTGCCAGCTTTGGCGATTGGTTCCACTGGGGAAAAATTTGGGAAGTGTCTCAGCTTTGGCAATTATGGTTCCACTGGGGAAGAGAATATGGGAAGTGTCCCATTTCTGAAGACCGAAAGGATTTTGTGGAACTACCCGTTGATTTAAAAAGGAGACCCTTGGGGTGACGTTCCCAGTTGAGAAGGTTGATGGATTACCCCCCAACTGAAAGAGAAATGAACCTGGGGTGATGCCCCAGTTTGACATGATTGAAGGTTGTTGGGGATAATACCTCTTGATTTGAAAGAGAATGATCCTGAGGTGATGCCCCAGTTTGACATGATATGAAGGAATCTTGGGGACATGCTCATTGATTGAAAGAGATCTGGGGTGATACCCCAGTTTGAGATGGTCTGAAGGAGCCTTGGGGAACTGCTCCTTGACTGGAACCGAAGAAATCTGGGGAGATGCCCCAGTGTGATTTGGTGATTCGGGGTACTGTCTTTTGGGTGAAAGAGAATAAACCTGGGGTGATGCCCCAGTTTGAACTATCTGCCTCGGAACCTTGGGGAACTGCCCCTTAAGTGAGAAGAAATGAACCTGGGGTGATGCCCCAGTTCGATTTGTTTGGGAAGGGTAGTTCTGCCGGGGAAGGATTGATGGTTTGGGGTACTGCCTCTTGATTGGGAAAGGAAAATCTGGGGTCCACCTGGTATGTGTAGATTCACTGAGAGAAGTATACTGGGGCCCCTTGGGGAGAGTTTTTCTAAGCCTGATTAGAAAAGTGTCCTTATTCAAGGGAGAAGATGATCTGAATTGTAGGCTCACTGGGGAGAGAGTTTGATGATTCTGTTGGGAGAGAATTTTTGTTGAAAACTATCCTTGGGCTTGGGAAGAGACACGCTAGACTTGACAGATCAGGTAGATTCCTTGGAAGGGAGTTTGAAGAAGTGTCAGCTTTGGCAATTAAGGAGAAGACCTCAAGAAGTGCCAACTTTGGCGATCTAAGGAAAGAATTCTGAGAAATGCCAACTTTGGCGGTTGAAGAAGAGATTTCTGAGAAGTGCCAGCTTTGGCGATTTGAGGAAAGATTTCTGAGAAGTGCCAGCTTTGGCGATTTAGGAGAAAACTTTGAGAGGTGCCATCTTTGGCAGATTAAGGAGAGATTTTGAGCGGTGCCAACTTTGGCGATGGAGGAAAGAATTTTGAGGAGTGCCAACTTTGGCGGTTCGAGGAAGGAACTTGGAGGACTTGATTGAGGTGTCAACACTTGACATGACTGTCTGTTGTAATAACCTGCAGAAAAAGGTTAGTAGTGCAAAGTAAAATTCAAAAACTGGGTAGGTCCTGTGAAACCGCGACTCTTAGGATAACTCATAGACAGAGGAGAATCAACAAGGCGATCATAGCTTTGAAGCACGTGCCTGGCTGAGTCTTCATGGTGATTGTCTAAGACGAGGTCGAGTAATGGGAGCGTCTTGTTCCTTACGACTTTAAATGTTCACTATTCTTTCATTTTACTTTTATAAAAACACAATGTTTTATCAGATCAATGCAACTCATAACACGTATCGAAAAAGGATGAATTTTATTCATGTATGTCAAACAGAATACAGAGAATGGACAATGGGGAAAATAGATGGGATGAAATGAAGTTACATAGGACAGGTCAAGGCCAGGAGAAACAGGGAAGGTTCAAGGATCCTCCAGTGAATTCCTGAGACTAGTGAGAACCTTAATCCCACGTCACGACCTCAAGTACATCGTTCAACTCTTCCTTCGAGAGGGTAGTTTGACCATGGTCCACATGCCTCAGTTTGCACGTTTTGCATTGGGAACTTTAGTTACTCTGCCGAGATGTTGACCCTAATTTTTACTTGAGCCACCTTTTCAGGTTTTCAACTCACCGGGTCGCTCTAACTTTTGCCTAGGCCGCCCTTTCAGGTTTTCAGCCTAGCGAGCTTTTCTCTTTCTTTATAATGTGTTCTTGTTCATTTTGGGATGCATCCTTTACAGTAAAAAGTTGAGACTGATCACACTCCAGTTGAGTCTGCCTATCCTTTTCCAAATTTAGTTTAGTTCTTTAAGAAACTGATGTTACTTCAAATAGGAGACTCTACTCCTATGCCATGTATCCATGGAAATATTGGTGAGTCTTTTGGCATCGATGAAAAGGAATTACTTTGAATCATCATTTTGGCCTTTATTTTTTCCTCTTTTTTTGCTTTTTTGTTTTTTGGATTTTTTTCTTTTCCATTTTTGAATTTTTTTTATCGTTATCCCCTTGATGATGCAATGACTCAATCTGATAGACTATTTCCTTGGTTACATGAGCATGAGGAATAGCGTACCTTTTAAGGTTGAGGTGTTGATGATGACAAGAATGCAAGTTCTTGGTCTAGTAACATTCATTCCCCCAACACAGAAAATGACAGCTTGCTTGATGATCTGGACGTAACCAGCTTTCCCCGCTTGGCACATGTGCATTCAAGCTTGACTCTATTTTGCATTTTTCATTCCCTTCTTTTTTTTTTTCAAAGTCTCTCTCGACTGTATCTACATTTGTAGGCATTAGTAATTTTCCCCCATTTATGCTGGTAACAGTTGTGGTTTTCTTAGTTGACTGACCTACCACTTGTCCAATTCGGGATTTGGCAATGTTGTTATTCACATAGATTCCTTCCACATCTTGAAACAAAATACTAATGCCTTCTGATAAATTACCACCGTGATTCCTTCAGTTGTTCTTGACTTAGGGTATTCTTTAACCTCTTGTTCTAACAATCTTGTTGACTTGTGCGGTGGCTCACAGGTTTCCCTTACCTTCTTCGTCGGCATAGTCGACTGGGTAATCGAAATCGTGAAACGTGATTGTGATTTCACTAGTCTCAAGAGGATCATTTTTGGATCTGCAATTTAGTGTGTTATGACAAAATATAGAAGAGAAAGGAAAAGCAAGTTAAAGAGAATGAGTCAAAAGCAAGGATAAAGGGATGAGAAATTTTTTTTGAAATTTTTTTTTTGAATTTCGATACGCATTTATTGATTGACTGGTAAAACAAGTTTTTTTTTTCTTCCGCCCTTATTACATGAAAAATCCCAAAGTCTTAGGCATAGCAGAGGGATAAACAAGACTTTGAGGCAATGACAAATTATTTTGGTGAATCATTTAAAATCGAAAGGAGCTCGACAGCCTCCCAGTCACTGAGCTCTTGGTCCAGCGGGCAAGCGATCACCAAATCAGTATTATTATCAGAACCATCTTCAATATCGGCCACCACGACATTAACTTCTGAACCTCCATGATTGAGCAGGGGATTTGTGGTCACGTTAGGGCTACCTTCCCGAAAATTAATCCAGTCGGCTTTGATCAAATCTCTCACTTTATATTTCAAAGCCATGCAATTTTCTGTGGAATGCCCTGGTGCCCCAGCATGGTAATCACAATGAGCGTTTGGGTCATACCCCCTTGGGTAAGGAGGTTGCAACGGTCTCATGGGGCATGGAGCTACCAGACCCTTCTGAACGAGGATTGGCAAAAGTTCGGTATATGTTATGGGAATTGGATCGAACTGCACAGGGGTGCGCTCATTGTTGGGGTTTCTCGTATTCTGATTATGATCAGGTGGTCGAATTATCTAAATGCAGGTACATCATGGATAGGAATTAACTATCAGTTCGCTCTTTATATGTTTTTTATTTTTGCGATAAAGGTCAATGTTTTCCATGAGAAATGAAATACTGTTGTGGTATTCTAGGTTTTGGAGTGACCATTGTATAAAAATTTTGAAATCTAGGTTTTCAGTATAAAGTCTAAGTTGTAACTGGATGGCATGATGACACAATTGTTTCTACATATAACACATTTCTGACATCAACTCTACATGTTGCCACTTCAATAACTAACCAGTTCTGTTAGGAATAGTATTATTTTTTAAAAAAATTATTATACTTGGGGTGTTTTAGATGTTTTATAAATGTTCACAATATAGAGAGCCCTATGATTTGCAGTCGGTTTCTTGTGTGCTTGTTTGACACTTCCCGTAAATCCTCCACTATGCTTAAGAAGGAATGGTTTGGGCACTTGTTTCCACTGATTTATACTCTGTCGTCTGTCCTAGTCTTCGAATGAAGTGTCTTTCTTGCTAAACTTCTATGGAGAATTCAGATCTCCGTGAATGGACAAGTCTTTTAATGCTTTTGTTAATAGTTACAGGATACTGCATATGTAGGATCTCAGTTGGCAGATGTGCCTACCATGAAGCTTCCACAGTGGTTCTAAGATCTTATAGCAAGTTGGGAATGATAGATTTTCACTCACCAACTTTAGGAGGAGTGTTTTGTTTCATAATTACATCTTGTTTTTCCCTTATAAATCTAGGTTGGGTATCAGGAATTTGGAATCAGCCTATGTGTATTGCTAATAGCAGCAGTACTATAATCATCTCAAATAATGTTCAGACATTTTCTCTTTCAAGCTTCAATTTTATAGTTGGTGAATTTTCTTTTATACTATCCTTTTTATCCTCTATTATTTGCTCCCAGCCTGTGAAAGACTCATTGTAATTATTCTTCCAATTCTATATTGATTTGAAAGTTATTACTTAAGTGCAAAGCTGGTGTTACTTTTAAGGCTTCTCGGTGTTACTTTTTAGGCTTCTCAATTTAAGCATGAAAATGAAATCTGCAATTTATGATCCCAACAAAAAAGCGGGGGGAGGGGGGGTGGGTGGGGAAGAAAATTCTCATTACTATCTCCATAACTGCTAATGCAATACTGATACAGATGTTCCTGCATGAGAGATCTCAAGGTTACTGATACTATAATTATTTGCTTCTTTTGATTTCAACCTACAAGTGCAAACCATGAAAATATCCAGGACTAGGTTACTATTGTTATTTTTTCATACAGATCCAAACCATGAAAGAGAGTTACTTGCCAGAGATGAATGAAATGTATCAGAAAATTGCTGCTAAACTACAGCAGGTATATTTACAATTTCTTTTCTAGTTGCTAATTTTCTGCCGGTTTGTTTTGTGCAAAATACAAAATTCACAGCTAAAAGAACCGAGTTTAGGCTTTGCTTAGCAGTTTTTCATGTTGAGAAAAAGGAAGTTTTCAGTACAGATAATTGATGTTGATTGAAGTGATTTTTTCATCAAGAGAATTGATTCTAGATGAACCCATGATTTTTAAAAAGGGATTTTACTTTACCATCTGATAAGATCAATTCTTCTAAACTCACCTTTAAATATCATTCTCAAACACAGATCAATATATTTTTTATCTAAGTTCTTCAAAAAACAATTTTACCAAAGTCTAGTCTAAAACAAATATGCCCTTTAACAGCTGTTACTGATAAAGCAGCTTTTAACATGGTCATCATAGTAAATACTAGAATTCACAGCCTGTGTGAAGCGGTAAATACTATCAAAGCCTAATTTAACTCATTCTGAAGTAGATCACTTTATTCCTTTGTGTTTGCTTGTAAGTTACATGTGACTCAGGAATTAGAAGGAAAAATATCTCTGACAATGCAGAAGAATTTAATATCATGGGAATCCAGAAAGCATTTAATATTTCATTTTCTGTAATTAGCAGGATTAATTCAATAATATCGTGAACAGAGTTACAGAGGGTGTTCAATATTTCTAAAATCATAGTTAGGGCCTTGAGGGTCATTAAGAAATGCCATGCCCATGCCATGATTTATTAATGTATCTGTTTTCCCACTGTTCAATCCTGTATCTACTTTTCTTTATCAGCATGACTCTCTTCCCCAACAACCAAAGTCAGATCAGATTGAAAAGCTGAAGGTATATAAAGTTATGTTGGAGCGTATGATGGCACTGTTACAGATTTCAAGAACAACATCTCACTTAACTTGAAGGAAAAACTGGGATTCTATGAGAAGCAGATTTTAAGTCTCATAAATTCAAATAGACCTAGGAAAGGGATATCCTCAGTACAGCTAGGAGGACAGCTTCCACCAACTCATATGCACTCCATGTCACAGCAACAATCCCGGGTCACTCAAGTACCGTCTCATGAAAATCAAATAAACTCTCAGTTGCAGTCCAACAAATTTACAAGGTTCTGTAGCAACAGTGCAGCAGAATAATATTGCAAACATGCAGCACAATTCTATGTCTAGTGTATCAACAGGACAGCAGAACATGATGAATTCAATGCAACCTGGTGCTGGTTTAGATTCTGGACAAGGAAATTCTGTGAACTCCCTTCAACAAAACCCTGTTAGTACTCCTCAACAGAATAACATCAATTCCTTACCATCGCAAGGTGGGGCAAATGTGATCCAACCAAATCTTAATACCCTTCAGTCTGGTTCCAATGCGCTACAACACCAATTGAAACATCAGCAGGAACAGCATATGCTACAGAATCAACAATTCAAACAACAATATCAGCAGCAGCAGCACCGACAATTGATGCAGAGGCAGCTCCTGCAACCGCAGCAGCTACACCAGTCAGCAAAACCACAGCTATCTGCACAATTGCAGATACATCAAATACCCCAGGCGAGAGCGGGTCTCGCTCAGGCCATTGGCCATTGGCCAAATCTCGCTCAGGCGAGAGCGGGTCTCGCTCAAGCGAGACTGCTCATGCACCAGTTGTTGGTCACTGAGGAAATTCACCAGGGCAAGTAGGGTCTCGCCCAAGCGAGATCGAGGCACTTAGCTACTGGGCCATTTTCGCTTGAGTGAAAGGCCTTTGGATGTGGCACTCGCTCAAGCGAGTGAGCGTATGTTGGATTCTGGACGATTCTCGCCCACGCTCGCTTGTCTCGCCCAAGCGATTCCTGAGGATGTCGCTCAAGCGGGATGGGGCTCGCTGAAGCGAGACGGCCCCTGATGCTCCTTTTCTTCCTCTCGCTCAGTATGTTCCATGGCTCGCCCAAGCGCCCCACTCAGCCTCGCTCAAGCGAGTGTGACTCTCGCTTGAGCGAGTGGTGCTCTGTTTCCCAATTCTGCATTGTTTTGATTATTCTTTTTTTCCTTTGCACCAAATCTTCTACTTGAATTATCTTGAGAATGTTTTGAACATATTATGAAGTCATTAAACCTCAGGATGATTAACTACTTTAAATCCAATCATATAGTATTAAGTTAATTAATTATTTCCATTGTTTTTAATTAAGAATTTCTCATTGATTATTTATTAACTTACCTTCTCATATCTTCATATATGAGATAGGTCTTTCTTAGATCCAGGGTGTCAAATTAAGCTTTACCACTTGACGTCTTCATTAATTAATGATGTTTAAATCGCGAAAAATTTACCCCTATTTTCTGGGTGTTTCAACCTGGTATCAGAGCTTTGTTTGTACCTTGTTGCTATGATTGGTTAGTATTATCAGAACATGAAATGCATTTGGTGAATGATTGACCTCGTTGCTTGATTTTGTATGGGTTGATTGTAGACGAAATGTGAATACTATAAGTCCGACCAAGCTTTCTTCACACTATTCACCCTCAATGATGAATTCTTATGATTATGTGAATGCATGTGACACTATGATATGATGATATGCTCTTGTGAGCTTTAGTGTGAATTAGTCTATGTTGGACTCCATGGTGGAAGGCCATAGCTTAATTTACGATGAATTATTATAGCATGAGACTATAGAAAAGTTTATGAACTAGTTTACTGATGTTAGTTGAATTTAATGTTATGACTATAGATATTGTGATGGCTCGTCGTCATCAAGATCACGATGACGCTATAGCTAGAGCTCTGAATCGCTTTGTGGACCTTCTTGAGTCGCAAAACCGTGACAGACAAGAAGCGGGAAGGCAAACTACTCTTGCTGCTCAAGGTACCCAAGGCCTTGACCTGTTCTTGAAGCGAAAAACCTCCGAATTCCATAGTGGATTTAGGCCTGAGCAAGCCTATGGTTGGATCCGAGATACTGAGCGGATCTTCGACAATTTCGATTGCACTGAACTCCGGAAAGTGGAGTATGCTATTTTCATGTTGAGAGATGAAGCGGAGACTTGGTGGAGACTCACCAAGAGTAGGATGATTGCTGCAGCTATTCCCTTGACTTGGGAAAATTTTAAGCTTGAACTCATGAGAAAGTATGTGCCCGAGAGCTATAAGAGTAAGAAGGAACTTGAGTTCATGGAACTTAAGCAAGGCACAATAACGGTGGAAGAGTACGCTTCCAAGTTCGAAGAACTTTGTGAATTTTACCCTCCTTATCAATAAGAGGGAACTGAAGCTTCTAAGTGCGTTAAGTTTGAGAACGGACTACGCCATGTCATTCAAAGGGCCATGTGCCATCAAGAGATCTGAAGTTTCACGGTACTTGTGAATAAGTGGCGCATCTATGAGGAATATGCTCCACCTCATCATTCCAAATTCGACTCCAAGTTGAAGGGTCAATCTTCTGGTTTCAAGAAGCAAGGGAGTTTTAGAAGGGGACGTTTTCTGAGGGGTGCTCATCGTAATGTTCAAGCTAGAGGCGGTAGTCATGGTAACACCTTTGGCCGTGGCAATGCAAATGCCAATGGGCCGAGATGCTATAGGTGTGGAGGACCTCACCATGTTCGCGAGTGTACTCAACGGGATGACGTGGTTTGTTTCAATTGTGATCAAGTAAGACATATTCGTCCTGCATGTCCTTTACTTACAAGGCGGGCTCATATGCAAGCTAATACTCCCAACCGTGCTAATACATCCGCTCATATGAACCGCAGAGGCCACAATGGTGGTCGGGGCCATGGTAATGGAAACAATGGCGGCCGGAATGGTGGCCGTGGTGGCTATAATGGTGGAAGGCATGGTAATGGTCGTGGTAACGACAATGGTGTTCGTGATGGAAATGGAAATGGTGGAAATCCACAACCAAATGCTGGAAGAGTGTTTGCTGTGACCGGTTAGGAAGCAGCACAAGCTGATAACTTAGTTGAAAGTAAGTGTTAAATACTCAAAAATTCAGTGCATGTTATTTATGATTCGGATGCAACCCATTCTTTTATATCCGGTGTATTTGATGAAAAATGCTCTTGTGGTTACTACCCCAACCGGTACTTGTCTTAGATCGGTTAACCCATTCTTTTACAACATTGTTTATAAAACATAAAAACAATGACATTCTTTTGGTATAAGTTTATGTTGATGATATAATATTTGGTGTTACTAATGAACTTCTTTGTCAAGAGTTTGCCAAGATTATGCAAGATGAGTTTGAAATGTCCATGATGGGAGAACTCACATTCTTCCTTGGACTACAAATCAAGCAAACCAAAGAAGGGACATTCATAAATCAATCCAAATATTGTAAAGAACTTCTTAAAAGGTTTGAAATAGACAAGGCTAACAAAATAGCAACACCTATGAGCACATCATGCCACCTAGACAAAGATGAGAAGGGTAAAAATGTTAAGATCACTAAATACCGACGTATGATCAAATCCTTACTCTATTTAACTGCTAGTAGACCTGATATAATGTTTGTTGTATGCATGTGTGCTATATTCCAAGCTTGTCCTACAGAATCACATTTAACTGCTGTTAAACAAATTATGAAATACTTAGTAGGCACTCAAAATGTTGGATTGTGATACCCAAAAGGTGCCAAATGTTGTTTGATTGGTTATTCTGATTCGGACTTTACGGGTTGTAAATTAGATAGAAAAAGTACAAGCAATACTTGTCATTTACTTGGTAGTTCCCTTGTCTCTTGGCATAGCAAGAAACAAGTCAGCGTCGCATTATCAACAGCTGAGGCAGAATATGTTGTAGCTGGGAGTTGCTGTGCTCAAATCCTATGGATGAGACAACAATTTCTTGATTTTGGTGTTGTCTTAGATCAAATTCCTATTAAGTGCGACAACACTAGCGCAATCAATATCTCCAAAAATCCCGTTATGCACTCTCGAACCAAACACATAGAAATTCGTCACCACTTCATAAGGGATCATGTCTTAAAAGGAGATTGTATTCTTGAATATGTTGACACCTCCAAACTATTGGCTGATATTTTACAAAACCCCTTGCTAAAGAACCATTTATAAATATTAAAGGGAATTAAGAATTTTGGAAATTTCAAATTCTGTTTAAAAATTTATTTTCATAAATTTCTTTTAAAGATATTAATTTATTCCTTAGACTTATTTTTGAACAATATCTTTAATTTTTAAAAAAATCCTTGATCATGTTTTTCAAAAATATTGATTTTAATCTCTTGATATATCTTTGATAATATCTCTTAAAAGAGGATTTAATCAATCAAATTTTTTAGAATAAATCTTTAAATGACTCTCTTAAAAGGATTTCTTTTACTAAAATCTTATAATTATTCCTTTTAATTCCATTTCTTATATTGAAAAAAATCAGAAGAAAGGATTTCTATTGCATGTGTTGTGTGCCTTTTTCTTGGGAACATAACCTTTGAATTCAAACCTTGCATATTCAAGATTCCTTATCATGTGATCTTTCCCTTCACCAAAGCAAGCATGTGATGATTCCTGTTCCCTTACTTCCTATCTCTTCGAAGCACTCTGCATAAAGCTTAAAAAGCTTTCACGTGATCTTCTTATCAAAATTCAAAAGATTTCATGCATTCTCATGCCTAAAAACTTTCAAATTTGCGTAAAATGCACTACATGAATCGATTCACACTAGCATGAATCGATTCATACGTGGTTCAGTGGGCTAAATTTCATACTTCCAGTAAAATGAATCGATTCCTCCCTCATTTGAATCGATTGACGCATGCTGGTTGGCTATAAATATAGGCCTGATTCACATTCTTTTCACACAACCTTCATGCTTATTTATTCTCTTATTTCCTCTACTCTCTCTAAGTCCTTCTCTTCTCTTCTAAACCTTCATGTCTTCCTCTTTAAGAAGAAAAAGAAGAGTTGACATTGCTAGGTGTAACATCCTGTTTTTAATAATAGTTCTATTTTGTAAATTATGAGGTATGGAAGGTCTTAAGTGATAATCAATGAATAAAACACCCAATGGATGGCTTGTATTGTTTCAAAAATTCCATTTTGGAGTATAAATATGAAATTTATGTAGATCTTTGATGATAATATCCATTTTCTGAGTGAAACATGCCTAAGAAAGGACTGTCCGAGTGAAAAAGGGACTCTGTTCCGAGTGAAAGAGAAAAATTCCGAGTGAAGGTTGTGTTTTCCGAGTGGGACATGGCCAAGAGGGCTTCTTCTGAGTGGAATCCCTGTCTCAGAGGCATTTCTAAGTGAAGAGGGTTTGATAGAACCTCTTCAGGGTAAAAAGATCCGAGTGACACACCTTGGAGTGACTCACTGTAGAGTCAAACACCCCAGAAAGACTCATTTCCGAGTCAAGTATTTTTCAAAGACTCATTTCCGAGTCAAGTATTTTCCAAAGACTAGTTTCCGAGTCAAATGCTTCTGAATGACTCGTTTCCGAGTCAATCATGGTCAGACGTTGCAATTCTGAATGAAAGTTCACTGAGTGCCTTCATTTTCGAGTGAAGTACAGAGGAAAATGTATTTCCGAGTGGCAGGGTTCCGACTGGGGACACACGGTGTATGATTGCCCAGATGTGCACTGGAATAACTTCGTGTGAGTGAAGAAGAAAAGAGGTCAGCTTTGGGAATGAGATGCCGAATGAAAGATCTCCAAGTGTGACTCCGAGTGGGATGGTACCGAGTGGAACCCGTGTGAGTGAAGACACGGATTCGAAGATGAGTTTACAAATGAGGAACCAAGTGTTGAAGACTGAGTGAAAGAGGACTCGGTTTGGATTATTCTGCCGAGAGAAGAACGGAATGAATGATGGGTCAGTAAGGATTATTTTGCTGGGTGGCAAACTTGAGTGCATGAGTCGGTTTCAGAGGAATTCTACCAAGCAGAAACCTAAGAGTTGGGAATCGATTTTAATTGATTTCACCGAGTGGACAGTCGAGTGGAATAAGTCAGCTTTGAGGTAATTCACCGAGTGAGAACTGATTAGGAGTTGAGTCGGTGTTGTGAGGAATTTCCCAGTGAGAACCGATCAGGTATTGAATCGGATTTAGAATAAATAGCCGAGTGATAGACTATGTAAGTGTGAGTCGGCTTAGGAATGATTTAGTTTGAAATTGCCGAGTGAGAGACTGATTGAGAGCTGACTCGGTTTCAGGAGGTTCTGCCGAGTGGGAATCTGAGAGCTTTGAGTCGGTCTGGATTAAGTTGTTGAGTGGAAACCGAGTGAATGAAGGATCGGTTTTGGGGAATGACGACCTCTGGTCGGATTTCGCTTAAGCGAATGAATTCCTCGCTTAAGCGAGTGAAGAGTGGCATAGGTGAGGCTTGTGTGTCTCGCTAAAGTGAGTCGGAATTCGCTTGAGCGAAACTTCCCTCTGCCAGTGTGATGTATGGCACTCGCTCAAGCGAGGGAGGATTTCGCTTGAGCGAGAGGGACTCGGATTCCCTTCTCTTCACGTTACTGAAAATTTCCAGTCACATATATGTTGACTGGGTAGAATTCCAGTCGGTTTAGAGGCTGACCGAGTGGAATTTCAGTCGGTATTCAGTGTCAGGATTAACGTTTTGACTCTAATTTTGTCCTCTTATGCATATTTTAATATATCTAATCCAATTATTCACCCCTAGTGTTTAGACGGCCAGAAGTGGATAATTATAGAGCTCACTTTCTTATCTAACCTCCATTATTTTCCACAATCAACGCACTAACAACCACTACAACCCACTCACGAAAAAGTTGTTTCCCACTTGTCTTGCATTATTAACACTGCCCCCTTGTTAGACCGAAACTCCTTAGAACAAGTAAATCAGTGAATTTTCTTCCTCTCATTTCCTCTTCTCCATTAAGGCCTTTCGATCTAAAGCTAGGACAGCAAGGAGACCATTTTCAACCAGCCAAATATCTTCAATACAAGTAAGAGGGGACAGGGTTGTGAATAATTATGAAATGGGTAGAATTGTATGCTGTCCTAGGATTCCAGTTTTATTTTCGTATCTTGTTGCTTAATTTTGAAGCTGAAAACGTATGAATTTGATTCTGACTTCTTCATCAAAGTTGTAGATCTTTTTGTTATGTGAATTTTGAGACCTGAATCAACTGATTTGGATATCTATAGCAAAAGTTATATCCAAAATACTACAACATGTTTGTGTGGAATATTTATCCTATGTTTTGTGTATATATTAATATTCTGAGAATTATACATGCATAATCAGCCTTTGATGTCTTCACAAAAGTTGTAGATATTCATGTTGTGGTTCTATAGAAAGTGGTTTCAAGTTAAAAAGATGCTTGTAGCTCTAGCTATGCCCAAAATACAGAAGTATGTTCCGGCTGAAAATCTGTTAACAATGAAATATGAATCTTATTTTTAAAACTGGAAATTTTGTGGTGAGAATTAGTGATCGGTGTCTTCATCAAAGTTGTAGATATTTGTGTTAGGAGTAATTTAGAACTGGTCTCATGCCAAAATTATTTTGTAGCTCTAGAAACGTTGAAAATACTAACATATGTACGTTTTGAAAACTCTCTAAGGCAGTTTTGTATTATGTGGATAAGTGGTGTTTCTGTTTGGAATTTGAAATTATGGTCTTCATGAAAGTTGTAGATAATTCTATTATGGAACTACAGAAAGTGGAATCACTTGAAAAGGATTTGATTTGCTCATGTTATGGCTGTTCTACTAACATATGTTGCTGTTGAAAAAAATTATGAAATTTACTCATAATAGCTTTTATGGATGAAAATGATATTTTCCATATGAGTAATGATTTATTATTGAATTATTGAGAAACTATAGATTATTATGGATGTTATTGAGTGTCCTATACATGACATACAGTATGTATATCTTTGTCATTAATGATTATGAGTGACTAAATTATTGTATACATGAATGCCTTGTGGTTTATTGAGATATGTTGTTGAAACAGTAAATCCATGATTCTAAAAATTATCATGTGTTGTGTCCTCTAAGGACTTATGATTTTCCAAGTGATCATGGAAATATTGATATCATGGTATGTTAAATTGATAAAGAGAATTAAAGGCATTCATGCATCATAAGCATTTGGACGCACCATGGAATTTAGGGGTTCCATGATTGCCTACCCTGGTGGGGGGTTACTCTGTGATGAGTTTAAGCCCTATTTTCGCTTTGAGCGCCATGGAGTGTAGGGATTCATGGTTTATGCTAAGTCCTACTTGTGTACTTCGGTACTTGAGCGCCATGGAGTGTAGGGATTCATAGTTTATGCTAAGTCCTACTTGTGTACTTTGGTACTTGAGCGCCATGGAGTGTAGGGATTCATGGTATATGCTAAGTCCTACTTGTGAATGGATCCAGCATGACATCATTTGACTAATTAAAGATTTATTAATTATAAACGAACTTGTTTGGCATATTCATCATATCATTATGCCTTGTTGGTTTTGTTTGTGCAATTTTATTTATTTTATAATTATTCTATATTCTGTCTCACTCTTACATTAATTTTTACAGTGAATGCTACACAGAATGAAGAGTGATGCCATGAATGGAGTTTATGTGAATTATTGCTTGGAATTTGACTTTATTTTAATTTAATGGGTTGTAATAATATAATGTATCATGTACTGTATTTTTCTAAATCGTTTTCGCTATATAAATATTTCATGACTTCAATTATTCACGACTAGTATGTATGATAATATTCCACGTTTATCCACTTTTACGTGATTTTAGAAATTAAATTACGAGTTTCAAAATGATTCTTTAAAACGCGAAAAATTTATTCAGAAAATTATTAAGGACGTCACATTGGTGGTATCAGAGCATTTTCAAAAATTCAGGACCAATTGATGTGACGTATTGTTCTTGATATATTATGTGAATTGTTTGATTACTTGTTTGATAATATGTTACGTGTGTGCTATATGACTTGTTCCTGACTGATAAATTGCAAAATGACTTGTTTGATTACTTGCTTGATAATATGATAAATGTGTTATACAATTTATTGATAAACTGTAGAATACTTATAGTTATGTTATAATACGATATATTTTCCCTTAGAATTAGTATAAACCAAACTAAAAATGTAGGATGGCAAGAAACAATAACAACGATATGGTAGCTGTTTTCAACCGCTTGGCTGAAGCCATAGAAAGACAAAATCAACCGAGAAGTGCTGGAGGACTTCACGGGTTAGATCACTTCCTAAAAAGGAAGCCATCACAATTCAAAGGAGGCTACAATCCAGAGGGAGCGTATCTATGGGTCAAGGAAATGGAACGCATCTTTCGAGCCTTGCCCTGCACAGAATGTGAAAAGGTAGAGTATGCCACCTATATGATGGTTGAAGAAGCCAAAAACTGGTGGATCCATACCAGAATTCGTATGATTGAGACTGACAGACCTTTGGATTGGGTCAACTTCAAAGACTGTTTCCTGGAGAAATATTTTCCAGCGAGTATGAAAAGCCGAAAAGAGCTGGAATTTATGGAGCTGAAATAAGGCTCAATGTCTGTTGGTGAGTATGTTGCAAAATTTGAAGAATTATCTCTCTTTTACCCTCCTTTTCAACAGGCTGATGCTGAAGCCTCAAAATGTGTCAAATTCGAGAACGGGCTGAATCTTGAAATCAAAGAGGCTATCTGATATCAAGAAATTCAGAGATTCCCCATCTTGATCAATAAATGCCGAATTTTTGAAGAAAATCACCAAGCCAGATTGGCACAAGAAAAGGCCAATAGACAACTGAGACCTTAATCAGTTGCCTTCAAAAGGAGAGGATCATTCTATCTAAATCGTTTCAAGGGAGGATCTTCATCATCATCATCTGAGAGACGCAACAATTTGAGGTGTCTTAAGTGCGGAAGTAATCATCATATACGTGATTGTAACAGACGCCTTGAAGATGTCACTTGTTTTCGTTGTAATCAGAAAGGTCACATCAGTCCAAATTGCCCTCAGAACCGCCAAAACAACAACAACAACACTATGAATCACCAAAGAGGCTCCAATTATCAGGGAGGTCGTGGAGGAAACACGCGTGCTGATCAACCTCCAACACAGAATAGGGGGTCAACAGACCAAAGATTACAACCAGCAACAGGAAGAGTCTTTGCCATCAGTGGTTCAGAGGCAGACCAAGCAGACGATCTTGTGCAAAGTAAGTGTGAGATCAATGGTACTATTTTATCTGTGTTGTTTGATTCTGGTGCTACTCATTCTTTTATTTCTGAGAAGTGTGTTAGACGTCTTCAATTACCTGTGAAGTCTATCATATATGATCTGACTGTTTCCACTCCCACCGGTACACAACTTAGGACTACTAAGGTGTGTCACGATTGTTCTGTGCTCATAGAAGGTAGAAACTTTCTCGTCGATCTTGTTTGTTTACCTTTGAAGGATTTGGAAGTAATTCTAGGGATGAACTGGTTATCGGCGAATCGAGTCTTGGTGGATTGTCATAACAAAACCGTGATATTTCTATCAGAAGAAAATCTTATTTCTGACAACCTCAAGATCTTTGCCTTACAAGGTGAAATTCAATTATTTGCCTTGTTTACTCTTTCCAAAGGAGAAGGTGAATCTAAAGCAATAGAGATGCCAGTTGTTTTTGAATTCCCTGAAGTATTTCCCGAGGATGTCTCAAGTTTACCTCTAGAACGCGAGATATAATTCTCAATTGACTTAATTCCAGGAGCAGAACCAGTATCTAAGGCCCCATATCGTATGTCACCTATTGAACTGGCAGAACTGAAAAAGCAAATTGAAGAGTTATTGGAGAAATATTTCATCAGGCCTAGTGTGTCACTATGGGGAGCGCCAGTATTGCTCATCAAGAAGAAAGATGGAAGCATGAGATTATGTGTAGATTATCGTCAGTTGAACAAATTGACGGTGAAGAATAGATATCCTTTGCCCAGAATTGATGATTTGATAGATCAATTGAGAGGTGCTACAGTATTTTCTAAAATTGATCTACGATCCGGTTATCATCAGATTCGTGTCAAGTCTGAGGACATTTCAAAGACGGCCTTTAGAACGCGCTATGGTCATTACGAGTATCTTGTGATGCCCTTCAGAGTAACCAATGCTCCAGCTGTATTCATGGATTATATGAATCGAGTGTTTTATTCATACTTGGATCAGTTTGTTATTATTTTCATTGATGACATTCTGATTTATTCCAAAACATGGGAGGAGCATGAAAAGCATCTTCGAGTGGTATTGTAGATCCTGAAAGAGAAGCAGTTGTATGCTAAGTTGTCTAAATGTGAATTCTGGTTGGAAGAGGTAAAGTTCCTAGGCCATGTAATCTCAAGCAAAGGAGTATCTGTGGATCCTTCTAAAATAGAAGCTGTAACAAATTGGGAGAGACCTACTTCATTCACTGAGATACGAAGCTTCCTAGGGTTAGCTGGTTATTATCGGAGATTCATCGAGGGGTTTTCTCGAATTGCCCTACCAATGACTCCTCTAACCCGGAAGAATCAACCTTTTGCTTGGACTCTAGATTGTGAGAAAAGTTTTCAGGAACTAAAAACGAAGCTTACATCTGCTCTAGTCTTAACTTTGCCTAATCCGCAAGAAGACTTTGTGGTTTATTGTGATGATTCTAAGATGGGCTTAGGTTGTGTTTTGATGCAGCAACGGAAGGTGGTTGCCTATGCTTCTAGACAGTTGAGACCACATGAAATGAACTACCTGACGCATGATCTAGAATTGGCAGCGGTGGTATTTGCTTTGAAAATCTGGAGACACCATTTGTATGGAGTCAAGTTTGAAGTGTTCAGTGACCACAAGAGCTTAAAGTATTTGTTCGATCAGAAGGAATTGAACATGAGACAGCGTAGGTGGATGGAGTTTCTTTAAGATTATGATTTTGATTTAAAGTACCATCCAGGAAAAGCAAATGTGGTAGCAGATGCACTTAGCAGGAAATTCATTCATATGGCATCTTTAATGGTAAAAGAGATGGAGATGATAGAACAGTTTAGAGATATGAACTTGGGTGTGGAGTTGAAATCTTCAAAAAGTATGACCTTGGGAACTTTGAAAATAACTAATGATTTTCTGAAGCTGATAGGTGAAAGACAGACAGAGGACTTGAAATTACAGGAGTTGAGAGAGTTACAGGCGAATGGAAAGGATATGGGATTACAAGAAGGATCAGATGGAATTTGGAGAATCAGAAGCAGAATTTGTGTACCAGATGATACTGACCTCAGAAGGACAATCCTAGAAGAAGCGTATAAAAGTATGTTGAGCATTCATCCTGGATCAACTAAGATGTATCAAGATCTGAAGAAAAGCTTTTGGTGGCCAAGGATGAAGAAAGAAATAGCTGAATATGTGTCTTCATGTCTGGTGTGTCAAAAAGCCAAAGTGGAACATTAGAAGCCATCTGGTGAACTACAACCATTGGAGATTCCTGTCTGGAAATGGGATGACATTTCAATGGACTTTGTGTCAGGTTTACCAAGGACACATTCAGGAAATGATGCAATTTGAGTTATTGTAGACAGATTGACTAAGTCAGCTCACTTTCTTCCAATAAATATGAAGAATTCTCTACAAAAGTTGGCACAATTATATGTGAAAGAGATCGTGAGACTTCATGGTGTACCATCCAGTATTGTGTCACATAGAGATCCGAGGTTCACTTCCCGATTCTGGGGAAGCTTGCATCAGGAGTTGGGTTCGAGACTTCGATTAAGTTTAGCTTATCATCCCCAAACAGATGGACAGTCAGAGCATACCATACAAAGTTTGGAAGACTTACTACGATCTTGTGTACTTGAACATGGTGGTAGTTAGGAGCAGTTTCTTCCACTGATTGAATTCACGTATAACAATAGTTACCATAGCAGTATTGGTATGGCTCCATTTGAAGCATTGTATGGTAGAAAGTGTCGAACGCCCCTTTGTTGGTTAGAAACTGGTGAAAATTTGGCGTTAGGACCTGAAATTATGTAGCAGACTACTGAACAAATAGAAATAATCAGAGAGAAGATAAAGGCATCCCAAGATAGACAAAAGCATTATTATGATAAAAGGAGGAAACCACTTGAATTCCAAATTGATGATCATGTATTTTTGAAGGTTTCACCTCACAAGGGGATTGGCTGAGCATTGAAGAGTAAGAAGTTAACTCCAAGGTTCATCGGACCATATGAAATCCTAAAGAAGATTGGTACAGTGGCGTATCAGATTGCACTTCCTCCTCATCTTGCAAATTTGCACAATGTGTTTCATGTATCACAATTGAGGAAGTATGTACAAGACCCCACTCATGTGATTGCTAATGATGATGTTGAAGTTAGAGAAAATCTGACCATCCCTACAGAACCCACACAGATCATAGAAAGGTCGATTAAACGTCTGAGAAACAAGAATGTACCATTAGTGAAGGTTGCATGGAAACAAGGGAATGATGTAACTCTGACTTGGGAGCGTGAGGATGCTATGAAGACGCAATACCCATTGTTTCACTGAGGAGTACGTTATGTTAAATTTCGAGGACTAAATTTTTATTAGGGTGGGAGAAATGTAACATCCTGTTTTTAATAGTAGTTCTATTTTGTAAATTATGAGGTATGGAAGGTCTTAAGTGATAATCAATGAATAAAACACCCAATGGATGGCTTGTATTGTTTCAAAAATTCCATTTTGGAGTATAAATATAGAATTTATATAGATCTTTGATGATAATATCCATTTTCCGAGTGAAACATGCCTAAGAAAGGACTGTCCGAGTTAAAAAGGGACTTTGTTCCGAGTGAAAGAGAAAAATTCCGAGTGAAGGTTGTGTTTTCCGAGTGGGACATGGCCAAGAGGGCTTCTTCCGAGTGGAATCCCTGTCTCAGAGGCATTTCTGAGTGAAGAGGGTTTGATAGAACCTCTTCAGGGTAAAAAGATCCGAGTGACACACCTTGGAGTGACTCACTACAGAGTCAAACACCCCAGAAAGACTCATTTCCGAGTCAAGTATTTTCCAAAGACTTATTTCCGAGTCAAGTATTTTCCAAAGACTAGTTTCCGAGTCAAATGCTTCTGAATGACTCGTTTCTGAGTCAATCATGGTTAGACATTACAATTCTGAATGAAAGTTCACTGAGTGCCTTCATTTTCGAGTAAAGTACAGAGGAAAATATATTTCCGAGTGGCAGGGTTCCGACTGGGGACACACGGTGTATGATTGCCCAGATGTGCACTGGAATAACTTCGTGTGAGTGAAGAAGAAAAGAGGTCAGCTTTGGGAATGAGATACCGAATGAAAGATCTCCAAGTGTGACTCCGAGTGGGATGGTACCTAGTGGAACCCGTATGAGTGAAGACACGGATTCGAAGATGAGTTTACAAATGAGGAACCGAGTGTTGAAGACTGAGTGAAAGAGGACTCGGTTTGGATTATTCTGCCGAGAGAAGAACGGAATGAATGATGGGTCAGTAAGGATTATTTTGCTGGGTGGCAAACTTGAGTGCATGAGTCGGTTTCAGAGGAATTCTAGCAGAAACCTAAGAGTTGGGAATCGGTTTTAATTGATTTCACCGAGTGGACAGTCGAGTGGAATAAGTCAGCTTTGAGGTAATTCACCGAGTGAGAATTGATTAGGAGTTGAGTCGGTGTTGTAAGGAATTTCCCAATGAGAACCGATCAGGTATTGAATCGGATTTAGAATAAATAGCCGAGTGATAGACTATGTAAGTGTGAGTCGGCTTAGGAATGATTTAGTTTGAAATTACCGAGTGAGAGACTGATTGAGAGCTGACTCAGTTTCAGGAGGTTCTACCGAGTGGGAATCTGAGAGCTTTGAGTCGGTCTGGATTAAGTTGTTGAGTGGAAACCGAGTGGATGAAGGATCGGTTTTGGGGAATGAATTCCTCGCTTAAGCGAGTGAAGAGTGGCATAGGTGAGGCTTGTGTGTCTCGCTCAAGCGAGTCGGAATTCGCTTGAGCGAAACTTCCCTCTGCCAGTGTGATGTATGGCACTCGCTCAAGCGAGAGGATTTCGCTTGAGCGAGAGGGACTCAGATTCCCTTCTCTTCACGTTACTGAAAATTTCCAGTCACATATATGCTGACTCGGTAGAATTCCAGTCGGTTTAGAGGCTAACCGAGTGGAATTTCAGTCGGTATTCAGTGTCAGGATTAACGTTTTGACTCCAATTTTGCCCTCTTATGCATATTTTAATATATCTAATCCAATTATTCACCCCTATTGTGTAGACGGTCAGAAGTGGACAATTATAGAGCTCACTTTCTTATCTAACCTCCATTATTTTCCACAATCAAAGCACTAACAGCCACTACAACCCACTCACGAAAAAGTTGTTTCCCACTTGTCTTGCATTATTAACACTGCCCCCTTGTTAGACCGGAACTCCTTAGAACAAGTAAATCAGTGAATTTTCTTCCTCTCATTTCCTCTTCTCCATTAAGGCCTTTCAATCTAAAGCTAGGACAGCAAGGAGACCATTTTCAACCAGCCAAATATCTTCAATCCAAGTAAGAGGGGACAGGGTTGTGAATAATTATGAAATGGGTAGAATTGTATGCTGTCCTAGGATTCCAGTTTTATTTTTGTATCTTGTTGCTCAATTTTGAAGCTGAAAACGTATGAATTTGATTCTGACTTATTCATCAAAGTTGTAGATCTTTTTGTTATGTGAATTTTGAGACCTGAATCAACTGATTTGGATATGTATAGCAAAAGTTATAGCCAAAATACTACAGCCTGTTCATGTGGAATATTTATCCTATGTTTTGTGTATATATTAATATTCTGAGAATTATACATGCATAATCAGCCTTTGATGTCTTCATAAAAGTTGTAGATATTCATGTTGTGGTTCTATAGAAAGTGGTTTCAAGTTAAAAAGATGCTTGTAGCTCTGGATATGCCCAAAATATAGAAGTATGTTCATGCTGAAAATCTGTTAACAATGAAATACGAATCTTATTTTTAAAACTGGGAATTTTGTGGTGAGAATTAGTGATCGGTGTCTTCATAGAAGTTGTAGATATTTGTGTTAGGAGTAATTTAGAACTGATCCCATGCTAAAATTATTTTTGTAGCTCCAGAAACGTTGACAATACTAACATATGTACGTTTTGAAAACTCTCTTTGAGGCAGTTTTGTATTCTGTGGATAAGTGGTGTTTCTGTTTGGAATTTGAAATTATGGTCTGCATGTAAGTTGTAGATAATTCTATTATGGAACTACAGAAAGTGAAATCACTTAAAAAGGATTTGATTTGCTCATGTTATGGCTGTTCTACTAACATATGTTGCTGTTGAAAAAAATTTTGAAATTTACTCATAATGGCTTTTATGGATGAAAATGATATTTTTCATATGAGTAATGATTTATTATTGAATTATTGAGAAACTATGGATTATTATGGATGTTATTGAGTGTCCTATACATGACATACAGTATGTATATCTTTGTCATGAATGATTATGAATGACTAAATTATTGTATACATGAATGCCTTGTGGTTTATTGAGTTATGTTATTGAAACAGTAAATCCATGATTCTAAAAATTATCATATGTGTTGTGTCCTCTGAGGACTTGTAATTTTCCAAGTGATTATGGAAATATTGATATCATGGTATGTTAAATTGATAAAGAGAATTAAAGGCATTCATGCATCATAAGCATTTGGACGCACCATGGAATTTAGGGGTTCCATGATTGCCTACCCTGGTGGGGGGTTACTCTATGATGAGTTTAAGCCCTATTTTTGCTTTGAGCGCCATGGAGTGTAGGGATTCATGCTTTATGCTAAGTCCTACTTGTGTACTTCGGTACTTGAGCGCCATGGAGTGTAGGGATTCATGGTATATGCTAAGTCCTACTTGTGTCTCTATGAGACTTTTTACTACAGTATTCCCACCAAACCAAATGGATCCAGCATGACATCATTTGACTAATTAAAGATTTATTAATTATAAACGAACTTGTTTGGCGTATTCATTATATCATTATGCCTTGTTGGTTGTGTTTGTGCAATTTTATTTATTTTATAATTATTCTATATTCTGTCTCACTCTTACATTAATTTTTACAGTGAATCCTACACAGAATGAAGAGTGATGCCATGAATGGAGTTTATGTGAATTATTGCTTGGAATTTGACTTTATTTTAATTTAATGGGTTGTAATAATATAATGTATCATATACTGTATTTTTCTAAATCGTTTCCGCTATATAAATATTTCATGACTTCAATTATTCACGACTAGTATGTATGATAATATTCCACGTTTATCCACTTTTACGTGATTTTAGAAATTAAATTACGAGTTTCAAAATGATTCTTTAAAACGTGAAAAATTTATTCGGAAAATTATTAAGGACGTCACACTAGGTCCTTTGCTCTTGAAACCACTGATCTTTCTTTTTTATTTGATACCCAAAAGGAACTCAATAGGTACTTAGAAAACTTCTCTGAAAAAGCTCTCATACCTCCTCATTGGCTTGATTTTCAACTCTTTAATGATAATTTCACCTTCTTTGAAATTCTCCAACAACAAAATCTTACTGAGTTTGCTACTCTTCAAGAATCTATTGTCTATCTAGAATTAATTCGAGCTTTCTACTCCACTCTCCAAGTCAAAAATGGTCGAAACATAGCCAAAGTGAAAGGAGTCACCATCCACCTTGATGACCATATTCTCCATCTAGTTAGTCGGCTTCCATTAAGCAATACTGGTTTTAATGGAAAAAGGCCTATTCCCAAATGAAACTATAACCCTCTAGAGGCAAGAACCTTTCTAAGCCTCTCCTCTTCCTCAACATGCATGGTTGGACAAATGGACATAGAGCACCGTCTTCTTCACTATTGCTTAGTAAAATTCCTACTCCTCAAAGGTAGTAATAACGCAAGGGTAAGTGGGACCTAAATCCTTATTCTATGGGCAATATTGCACCAAAAAGAAATAAATTGGATATCTCTCATAAAATAAGATATGTTTAGTGCCCAAAAACTCACTCGCCTCCCTTATGCTACTTTGATCACCAAACTTCTTCGACACTTTCAAGTTGATCTTTCTAATGAAGTGAAGGAGTTGGTTGGTTCAAAAGGACTAATTGGTGGTCAACATCTCACCAAAATGAGTTGGAACTCTAGGAATGAAGAATGGCATTATTCTCCTGAAAATGCCCTCAGTGAAGATGAAAAAGAAGAAGAAGCTCCTACTCAACGCATATTATCAAATGAAGAATTATTCAATAGGCTCAACACGACTATCAATACTCGTTTTGATGTCTTGGATAATCACTTTGATGGGATAACATCTCGCATTGATGGGTTAGAGAACAACATGAATACACGCTTCGATCAAACGAAAAACATGACTACGCAATATAATGAACTCGCTCAACAATTTTTCGAGTTTAGATTTTTCAATCCATAAAGCTAGCATTTGTTGTAACTCTCCATGTTTTCTCCTTATTATGCTTGAATAAATTTCTGCTTTAAATAAAAATCTCTCTTATTCTGTTTATCTTCGTACATATTTTTTGACGATGTCAAAGGGGGAGAGTAATTGAGAAAGATAAAGGGGAGAAAAGATAAAGCATTAAGGGGGAGAGAAATTGAATACTTCCTTTATATTGAGTATTATATTACATTACTAAAGGGGAGTGATTAAAATTATATAATAAATGAAGAACATCAAATGTATTTGTAAGAGGGAGTCATTCATGTGATTTTTATACCATAAACTATTATGATACTAACACCCCAAGAGATGAACATTGGTTGTCATCATCTAAAAGGGGGAAAATGTGTTTATATGTTGACACAGGTTTTGATAATAACAAATAACTCAAGACTCAAAGATCAAACATATACAATTCATTAAGATTTAATTATGTTTGATGATCTGAAATTTGATGAACAACAAAGGATTGAGTTAAAGCATCAACAAGAGATTAAAACTAGTGGAAAATGTTCATCCAAGTGCCAAACAATCAAAGGAACCAAGCCATATCCAATTACATCTGAAAAAGGGTTCAACAAAGCATGGAAAAGCATCCAACAGCATGATGAATCGATTCATGATGGAGTTAAATCGATTCATGTGAAAATAATGCATCAATAAATGCTTTTTTGAAGCTTGAATCGATTCATGGTGAGGATGAATCGATTCACAAGGTTTTCTTTGCCCAGGAAACTTAATTTAAAATGCTTGAATCAATTCATATGCCTGTTACTCATAAAATCAAGTCCTAAATCCATTCATATGTTTCTTGAATCCATTCATTTGCTATTAAATGTCAAATTACACTAAATGAATCCATTCATAGTGAAAATGAATCCATTCATCTAGTTAAAATTGTTACCTAAAGTTGAAAGTTAAAATCAGAGAAACACCACTATGCAAATCATGGAACCACTACAAAAAGCAAGCCTGAAATCATGGAATCATGGGAGACAAAGTTCAAATTCTATTACACAAAACATGGAACTATTGGGAGACAAGGTGGAGAAGCCATTACATGAAACATGGAGCTTATTCTTCCATTGCGTAAATCATGGATTAATGGAGCAATTAATTTATGGAAAAAGCATATGAAGGCTTAGTTATAAATAGAGAGAAAATGAATGTTCAAAGCACTTATTCGAGCAAGCAAACATCATATTTTCTCTTTTTTCTCATAAGCTCTCTATTCCTATATTTGCTAAGTTTCTCTTGAGAGATTACATTGTGAGCAAAATATTTTTTTTGAGCATTGAATTTGTATATTCACTCTTTTGAGAGTTAACCTTGTAATCATAAACACTAAAACCATAGAAGCTTAGGTTGGGTTTCAACCTTGTAAAGTGTGAGATTAAGAGATTGGGTGGGTTACCCTTGTACTTGTGAGAATTGAGTTCTTGAGTGTGGGACACTAGGAAGCTTCAATTGCTCAAAGTTGTAATCTCTAATCTCATGGTGAAATCCTTCAAGTGGGTTGCTTGAAGGCAATACGTTCAACGGGGTGGTGGAACTCGTTATATCGGTTTGCAAATCTCTCTATCCCTACACTCTTTTATATTTGCTCATATAAATTGCTTGCTTAATTATTTTGTTTATAACTTAAGTGTTAGAATTCACTTGAATCATATATACCTTTATATTGCTTGCTTAATTATTTGTTATCTTCTTTAAGCATAATTATTAAAGAATCAATTTCAAAAGCATTCTAAGAAAAATTTTTAATACTCAATTCACCCCCCTCTTGAGTAATTGAGGCCACTTGGTTAACACAAATCATAGGGACATCAAGAAGAGTATTTTTCCTTATGAATTTTAGAGCACCACCAAGAGTAGTTTCAACGGTGGTCCCTTCTTAACGAGATACCTTCAATACCTTCTTCACCAATTCAATATTCTCCTCTAATAAGAACCCATTCAGTATTTTGGTGTATTGACACTCAACATCTTCCACCATAGGTAATCGCAAAGCCTTATTAATAATTTTACTAGAATGTGGGATCACAACACCCTTTAGATAGGAAGAATATGGTGCATCATCATCACTATCATTGACTCTCAAATTGGTATAGAACTCCTTGGTGAGTTCTTGATAGCCATGACCCAACACTTTATCACATCTTTCCTTGAACTTTTTTTCATAGTCCCGAGCAGTCTTGATATGCCTGAAATGCTTCCAATCAAAGTCCTCTTCGTGTTTGGAATGCTTCTCCCCTTTTTCAGACTTCCTTTTCTTAATGGGAGAAAAGGAAGTAGGAGTACTAGCAATGGCCACTCCCTTTCCCTTCTCTTGTCAGGATGCTTTTGCTTGTTCCATTTTAATCAATCTCTCAGTTTTATAAATAGAGCGAGAAGGTCTAGATGCCATGGCAAGCAAATACAATGCAATATATATAGCAAATGGAAAGGTGTATGAACTATGAAGTGGTAGGTAAAATGGGAAAAGGTAAGGTGAAATGTGATAATTGAAAAGGTAAGAAGAAATTGAAACCGTAAAGTGAATTAAATGACAATGATATGCAAAGTACCATTACCAATTTGAAGAAATGGAGGGTTGTGACCGTTGTAATTGAAAAAGGGCAAAGCACCTATGTAACAACAATTAGGGTTAGGGTTCCTGTGTTGGAACAGGTATTTATAGACAGGGGGCTAGCCATTAGTGCAAAAAGTGGATATAACAACGGGATATAATCACGGGTTAGAAGGGATTAGTGGTAAAAGAATGCACGGTGACATTTTTAAAATTATAATGTAACCATATAATCACGGGTAGTTAACCTCCGTGGATGTAGGTTCAGGGTTAAGTATATAATCATAGTTAACCCAACAACTGTGATTGTATCCTTAAATATATAATCACGGGTAGTACTTCCAACCATGGATATATAGTATAGGGTTCAGGGTTTATAGGTTAGGGACTCTATAATCACTATTGGCTCTACAACCATGATTATATATTATGTATACGATCACGGTTGTAGGATTAACCGTAGATATAGTCTTTATATTTAACCACAGTTGTTGATCTAACCGTGAATATATATGTAATATAATCATGGTTGTAAGTTTAACTGTGATTATATATATTTTCAGAAACTTTAAAAGTCGCGCCTGATAGGTTTTTTGACCCTTCTCCTTCTTTCGCGCTGGTCTTCCTCTACTTGTCCTCCACCTTTCTTTGCCCTCTTGCTCTCGTATTTACGCCGGTTCTCTTCCCCCTTTTGTCCTCTTCTCTCATCGTCCTTGTCAGGTAAGTCATCCCTTTTTTTTTCTTTTTTGCTTTCTCCTTCTTCGTTCGAGCTGTTTCTCATCTTTTTCATCTGTTCCAGTGTTCTCGTTACTATTGTTGCCTTCTTCTTGCTCGTTGCTTGTCCCAGTGTTGCTGCATTGTCCTGTAAGTCATCCCTGTTTTTGCTCGTCACTATTTTTGTTGGTCCCTATTTTAGTTAAATCTATTTTAAGTAGTGTTGATGCGATATATATTATTCATCTTATATGCTATTTTAGCTTAACACTTTGTACCTCATTTGTTTCTCATAAAAGCTTCGTTCAGAGTGACTGAGCACAAACCATATCACATATGCGATATATGCTGTTCATTTGTTTTTGCTGAATACTTTTGTCAAAAGCTTACACTCCTAACCATTTCCTTGATTATTTTTAGGTTCAAAACTGAATTTGCATATTTTATACTTGTGAATCATAAGGCTTGCTTTCTTCTATGTTATATTCGTACAATAATCAACAAAAAATGGAGCTACTCATTTGTGCTGCTTCTCCAATGTTTATAGCTACACATTTTGATTAAGTTTAATTTGGATTAAACCTTGTTAAGAAATACCATTTTTTGATAGAAAATGACTAAGAAATATAGTTAAATGTGAAAAAGCCAGGTGCAAATTTATAGTTTAGTAGCATAGAATTGTAGCATTTTGTACCTTTCTAAAATAATGTAGCATTTTGGCAGCATAGATTTTGGTTAGCATTTACCATGGGATCATCGAGTGTACTAGTTTGTAAACATCATGAGAGATTCTAGGCAATATACTCCATTAAACTAGTAAAATTTGTTCTCTTATAAAACAGAACTTTACCACATGTATCTTTTTTATACTTTATTGACATGAACTTGTATTGTAAGTAGTAAAATTCTTTATATAAAAAATTATAACAAAATTGTGTTATCTGAGACTCAAATTAGAAATTACGATGAAATTATTTGTCAACTAATTTATCCAATTTGTTAAAATGTCATAATCCTACACCATATCCATAATCCATAAAATGTCATAAAATGTTTTTTTATTTTTTGTTCACATTCCAATACCAAAAAAACTTGAAAAATGTCATAATCCTACACCATATCCATAATCCATAAAATAAAAGTTCAAACTTCAAAAGTCAAGGATATCCATAATCCATCATCTAAAACACTATAGTTCTTCTTGAAAATAACACAAATTAAAAACATCATACTAATTTAGGAGAAAAGTTAAGTTAATTAATACATATTTTAAGTATTATTTTTAATCAAAATTTACATTTCACTGTACAATATATAATGTTATATTATATTTGTTGAAGTTTGTTGCTCTCATATAATGTTATTTTTGTTGCTGTTGTATGTGTGTGGTTGTCAATGTTGCGAACTCGTAGGCACATACTAGTTAACTAGTATGAAAGTTACTTTGTATGAGTGAACCGTAGTTCCCCGTTTGAGATTCGACACAAATGGTCATTAAGTTAATTGATTTCATCGTTTGTGTTGAATCTTGAATTGCCCGTTTGGACAGTTTGGGATGAACAATTTTTTTATACGCCCTTGGTATGTACAAGTTAAGAGTTATTTTAAAATTTGATAAAGTTTCGGTAACTTACTTTTGTGTTATTCTCTGGGTGCATATTTGGTTGTGGTTGAATTTGATTTGACCACTCTCATTTTGTGTACTTAGAGACCAATGCGAAATGTTGTCAAAATTTGATCAAATTTTTAAATAACTTCTAACCTGTGTATATCAATGACGTATAAAAACAATTGTCATCCTTAATGGGTATAGGACCACCACCTTTGTAAGAAAAGTGAGATTGATCATAACACCTTATAAACAGTTGGTACAGATCGAAGTTGGATAACTGCATCATGCATAAGTCTAGAGTACGAGGGTGGAGTTGAATCATTTATAGAATTCGTAGCGAGGAATATTGAGGTGAATGGAAGGTATTTTTGCCCTTGTGTTAAATGCTTGAACCTGCATCGGCTAGAGTTGGAAGAGGTGTGAGAACATCTATTGTGTGATGGATTTCTTCAAAGTTATACCCGTTGGATATGGCATGGTGAAGATGTGGTGGTGCCAAGTTCCAGCTCTCAAACTGAAAACCAAAGCTCGATGCATGACGCCGATGTCGACATGGATGACCGACTTGAGGATATGATCCGTGATGTAGGGGTAGAAGGTTTGAAGAAAGATCATGTATATACGACTCTGTGTGAGGATTTTGAGCAGCTGTTGTATCCAAACTACGTCAATTTCATGAGGTTATTAGCAGTTTTGTGATTGTTTAATTTGAAGGCCATAAACGGGTGGACGGATAAAAGTTTCACTGACTTACTGAAGTTATTCAAAGAAATGCTCCCAGCTGGAAACACCTTGCCGAATCATAACTTTGAGGCCAAAAAGGTGTTGTGTCCTATGGGTTTAGAGTATGAGAAAACACATGCAAGGCCAAATGATTATGTATTATGTCGT
Source organism: Clitoria ternatea (assembly GCA_037962975.1). Lineage (NCBI taxonomy): Eukaryota > Viridiplantae > Streptophyta > Magnoliopsida > Fabales > Fabaceae > Clitoria > Clitoria ternatea. Next base: position 186,728,889 of record CM075671.1, read on the forward strand.
GGTGAGTATGAAATACTGCATCAATATCCTAGGTGTGGGGTGTCACACTATAAGAAGAAAGAGGCCGATTCTGATGAGGTCTGTACTAAAGGGTCTCCTGCAAATGTGTTGTGGTATCTACCCATAGTTCCAAGACTAAAGCGTCTGTTTGCCAATGCAGATGATTCAAAACTTATGAGATGGCATGCTGATGAAAGGGTTGTTGACAGACTACTTAGGCATCTGGCCGATGGATCGCAGTGGAAGAAAGTGGATACGAAATTTCCAGATTTTTCCCATTAACCAAGAAATGTTAGGCTTGCATTAGCCATAGACGACATGAACCCGTTTGGGAACCTGAGCCATGGCTGTGCATGAAGCGGAAATATGTTATGTTATCAATGATGATTTTTGGTCCATGACAACCGGGGAATGACATTGATGTATATTTAACTCTATTAGTTGAAGACCTCAAAATGTTATGGGAAGACAGGGTTGATGTGTTTGACGGGTTTACACGGTAATCATTCAAATTACGTGCCATGCTATTTTGCACGATCAATGACTTTCCAACGTATGGTAACTTATCCGGGTACAGCGTGAAGGGTCATAAAGCTTGTCCTGTATGTGAGGAGGGAACTAGTTCTAGGTGGCTGCACCATGGTAGGAAAAATGTCTATCTTTGACATTAAAGGTTTCTTAAAACGAATCATCCATTTTGGAGGTTGAAGAAGTCGTTCAACGGTGTACAAGATTTTGAAATGGCTCCTCCACCACTATCTGGTCGCCAGACATATGAAAAGGTGAAAGACGTCAACGTGGTGTTTGGTAAATGTGAAAAACAATCCCCGACACAAAACAACTGGAAGAAAAAGTCAATATTTTTTATCCTGCCATATTGGATGGAGCTTGATGTAAAACACTACATTGATGTAATTCATGTGGAGAAAAATGTGTGTGACAGTTTGGTTGCAACACTCTTAAACATACCCGGGAAGACTAAGGATGGCCTAAATTCACGTATGGACTTGGAGTTGATGGGTATACATCAGGAGTTGCATCCACAATCAAAGGGAAAACAAACATATTTTCCCCCAGCATGTCATACATTGTCCATAAAAGAAAATCAAAGTTCGTGTGAATCGTTACGTAGTGTAAAAGTTTCGTCTGGTTATGGTTCAAACATCAATACTTGTGTTTCCATGAAAGATTTGAAGTTAGTTGGGTTAAAGTCTTACGATTGTCATATGTTGATGCAATAGTTTCTGCTTATCACCATTTGTGACATTCTTCCTAAAAATGTGAGAAATGTCATAACAAGACTGTGTTTTTTTTTAATGCCATATGTTGCAAAGTAATTGTCCCGGTGAATTGGATGTGTTGGAACAGGAAGCATATGTCAGCTTGAAAATGCATTTCCTGCCTTTTTTTTGACATAATGGTCCACTTAATCATCCAATTGGTGCGAGAGGTTCATTTGTGTGGTCCCAACTGACAAACGGTGGTCAATTATTATCCAAGGTAGACACAGCATTAGAGACCCCAATCTTAATATTATGGAAATTCCTTCCACCACAACACGTATTCCGACATCTATCATGGAACCCGACATAGATGATGTAGTTGCCAATTGTCATGACCACCATGAAGGCTTGTGGGAAAATATTTCATCTTCATAGGGTATTAATCATGTTAACAAATCATTGTATTAAATGTTATATTAGTTATTCATTGTATTAAATTTTGACAGTTATTTTTCCTTATTTGGACAGGTACTCATGGCTGACCAGGATCCACATGCTAGGTCCGACTCACAGGCTACTGATTCCTTTACTCGGAAGAGTAGAGGTGTTACCTGGATGCCAGATGTTGCACTTATGCGTCATCGGGGAGAGAGGTTGATGTCAACACTAGTAGACTTGATGGACCATACGCCGCGAAGTTTAGCAGTTACTTGGGAGTTGTGGCTCGATCGAAGGTGTCCATTATTATCCCCGACTAGGATAATGTCGAGGAGGTCGTGAAGAACGAGATTTGGAGTGATATTCTGGTAAGTTACATATCATTTAAGTTTTATTTTAGTGTATTATTTCATGTAATTCATATTAAACTTTCTCATACGGACTAATTCCTTTCATGTAGGATTCTTTTGAGTTACCAGCACATGACACAGTAAGGAGGAAGATCCTCGGTAATATTGCTGAGCGATGGAAGTCATTCAAGTCCACACACACCAGGAGGTATATAAAGACTTTAAATTCTTAATCAACACTTTGCCAAATTGTACCAATCCTTATTTGAACTTATGAATTGTAGGTATGTATTCGAAGAGGAGCGAGGACAGTTCCCCGGAGAGATATATACCTTCATTGATCAGGAGACTTGGGATGCTTTCGTTGCATCTAGGAAGACTGACCAATTTCTGGTACATTGGTATTTTACATGCTTAAATCATTTATAATTTAAACGTCTAACTCTGAATAATTTTCTTTCTTGTTATAGGCGGTCATAATGAAAACATAAAGCATTAGGAAAAGAATGACTCCCCCCACAGATTGTCACGTGGGTGTTACCGTAGATTGGAGGAGCAGATGGCACAGGAGAGGCTCAGTCAGTGTCAAACTAGCCAGCCTGACACTGGTATTGTGGATCCCCCTTCCCCACCTGTACGCCATGAGAAATGGAAGCGGGCCAGGGTCAGGAAGAGTGGGAATACACTTTCTCACAAGCTCAGGAGGTCACGTCACGGATAGTAAGTATTCGTCTTTTAACGTTTTCAGTTTTTTTAGTTTACATGAAGCAATGACCACTAACTTGTTTGGTTTTAGGATTCCTTGGTTGAGTAATCAACATAAGGGTCTTTCATAGCCTGTGGTAGGCAGGATATTTCAACTACTGCCATCGGTAGGCCAGAGCACCCAGGAAGGGTGCGTTCTATTGGTCGAGGTGTAGGTAAGTTGTAAATAACTGTATCCTTTCATTTTGTTATCTATTAAACAATTATGGGATAATCATTCACATTTCACAGGCCTCCGGAGCTATTACGGTGCTCTCAACCCTGCCCCCTCTGTTGAGTAGTTGGTGGAGCAGAAGATTGAGTCGAGGGTGGCTGTTGTGAAAGCTGAGTATCAGGTGGAGATTATGAAGCTACAGCAGGAGATGGCCCGATTCAAGGAGGAGATGAAGGCCTCACTCAGCCACCACCAGGAGACTACTGCACTAGCTACCGACCCACAGGTTAGATTCCTTATACTATTTAATTGTTCATTGTTTGTAATTTGTTTCTTTCATTGTTGAATAACTTCTGCTTGATGTGTAAATATATAGGTACGGAGGGTTAGCACTAAGAGGTCGTGTACTGCAGCTGACCCTGACGATGATGGGGTCGAGGATGTGGATACCCATCAGTATGACCTATTCATTGATGGGTCGGAGGAGCCAGTTGCAACTGGAATGATCTACAACTTAGGCCTTGTGGTTCACCATCAGTCATTACCTAATGGTATGTCTAGGGTCTCTGTTGTACTCGTCCTCAAGGAGGATGCTGCTATGCCAGTGGCAACTCTAGAGGTGAAGATCGTCGGTTAGGCGGTGGGACACTTTCTTATATGGCCCAATAGACTCCTGTCGATTGCTCCTACACAGGTATAAACCTGAAACACTAACTGATTTTGTTATATTATCAATTAAGGTACAAACTGTGATGGTTTTAATTATTCAACAGGAAGCAGGACCGGCATTGAAGAAGCTAGACCCCGTCAACAATTTGATCTAGATGCTATGGCAGTTTGGAGCTGAGCTAGGAGAGGATGCTCTTCAGGTCCCATGGCAGCCACTAGTGTTCGGCATCCAAGTTTACTACCAGTTTACATTACACGGAGTGACTTGTGTGAGATTATGATGGGGTCGACGATGCTGAACATCTCCATCATTCAGCTGTGGGAGCTGTAAGTATATCATTTTATGTTCAATTATTTCATTTTATAAGTTATTTGTCGCTAACCATGTCTTAACTTGTTTAGGTTTCTGTATAAAATCTGTGTGGACTTGGGTTTCGATGGAACTGATGGTTTCTTAGAGCCCTCTTTCATACAGAGGAAAGGAAACAACAAGGAAGACGCCCAGGCATACATCCAGAATTGGATGTTTGAGTCTAAGATGGGTGTATACCTGGCCCCGTATCATAAAAAGTAAGATTCTATTCCATAATTTTTACATTTTGAAGTCTCACTTATCACTGGTAACTGCAACGCTCATTGGACGCTTATGGTGATCTGTCCCTGGGCTTATGTTGCTTTATACTTTGATTCTGTGCACGGGACTATTCCACAAGACCTGAAAACAATAGTAGATGTGTAAGTTAATCCCTAAAAAATAAGTACAAATTCGATTACATGATCTTTGGTCTTATACGATTCTAACTTATCTTGTGTTTTATTTTGACGTAGGGCAGTGGTTGGATACAGTCGACTGCATGGAAGTAAGTCCACCGGAAGAAAACTTGTGTAGGTGCACCCAAAATTAAGTCAATCGAATTCATTAAAATCTTTATTATATTTTTAAAACTTGAATTCACTTATTCTATATTTTATGTCCATTGTAGTCTTATAGGCAGGAGGGTAGCTTTGAGTGTGACTATTACGTCATGCACACCATGCTGACCATCGTCCAACAATATTTAGTAGATGGATGGACAGATGTAAGTCTCATCACTTGTTTTGTGCATTGTTTGCAGTACTTTCAGGACCGGTCATACTTCCCTAGGACACTTGTAGATAATGTTAGAAAGCATTGGGCCGTATACTTCATTGAAGTTAGGAAAAAACTTAGCTAGATATAGGATTTTTATTCTTTTATATATGTATCTAGTGTAGGATTTAGGGTTTAGATTTTATTAGGTTACATTCATATGAATTGTATATAGTTTTATTTTTTAGGTTGTTATGAATTGATAGCAAATTAATGTTATATACATACCATTCTTTTTATATATTGTTGCTGGATATGCTGGGATATACTGTATATTGTGCTAGTTGTCTGATTGCAGGTTTGGGAAACAATAAAATAGAACCCATATTAAAAAAACCTCATTATTTAATCACGGTTATGGTAACAACCGTGATTATAGACCCTCTTTATTCACGGTTGCTACCATAATTGTGATTATACATATGCACTTTATGACCACTTGTATTCACGGTTATGCTAGACAACCGTGATTATAGACAACCGTGATTATAGACGCTCTTTATTTACTGTTGCTACCATAACTGTGATTATACATAGTCTGTAAATGCGAGTTTTATGACTACTTGTATTCATGGTTATGGTTGACAGCCGTGATTAAATAGGTTCTTATTTAATCACAGTTAAAAACAGCCGTGATTAGATGTGATTTATAACCACAATTGTGAACCGTGGTTAAAGGACTCCATCTATTACCACGGTTACAACAACCACTGTTCATTAAACGTGATTAAAGGTCAATTTTAACCGTGATTATATTTATTTTTTCTACTAGTGAGCATAGGCACGTTCAACCCAGGTGTAAGCATACTTTTTGCAAGCGTCAGAGTGTTGGATCAAAACAGAAAATGCGCGTAAGAACGCTTTATTAGGAGCGTAGGCACGCTCAGACAAAGAGACAATACCTGATGCTAACAGGATCCACGCGTTGGCACGCTTCTTGGAAGCGTCAGGACGCTTAAGCACTGACTCATTTATTTTTAACAGGGAACACGCGTATGCACGCTCAACCGAAGTGTAGATACACATATTGAATAGTGAAATTGATAAGCAAGAACAGAAAACAAGCATAAACACGCTTCACTACAGCATATGAATGCTCAATTATTGCTAAATAATCATAAACAAGAATAGAGAGGTTGCGTAAGAATGCTCACCCCAAGCGTACCCACGGAAAACTCCTGGAACCTATTAACCAAAGAATATAATACTAGTGTAACCACGTTTATTGAGTAGCGTAGTGATGCTATCAAAATGAATGGTGCCAAATGAGTATTGTCTGTACTGAGTGTAAGGACGCTCAGTTAGGGTGTAAGTCTGGCTAAGTTCCTTACACTATTGCCTCAGTTGATTAATGGGATTGAATACATATGAATGAATTCTTCGGTGTGATTGATATGGATGTTTGTGCTAAGTCTGGCCAAGTTCCATACACTATTACCTTCTAATGACGAATACATTGTTATTATGCATTGATATTGATCTATTGATTATTGATATGATGATAGACCATAAAATGTTAAGACCTTAGTTATGGATTGGAGTTGATATGGTCTAGTTTAGTTATGTATGAGTCATTTCTTATTCTATAGGCGTGACAATGGATGGTAGACATAATTGTGATGCGGCCGCTATGGGATCTACTTTGAATTGATTTGAAGATCTCTTGGAAAGGGAAGGCCAACAACATCTGGGACAAGGTGCCTAAGGCCTTTACCATTTTCCCAAGAGGAAACCTTCTGGGTTCCATGGAGGTTATAAGCCTGAAAAGGCTTATATGTGGATTAATAACTTGGAGAGAATCTTTGCAAGTTTCAAATGTTCTGAAGCTCAAAAGGTTGAATATGCGATCTTTATGATCCGTGAAGCAGCTAAAGCTTAGTGGCGTCTTACTAAGGGGAGCATGATAGCTGCTAATATGTAAATTAGCCTTATTTCTAACATGATATTTATAAAATTACCAGACTTATGTCTAGTGATATTTAGCTTATAAATATTCCACTATTCTAATTTACATATTCTATTCTAGTTGTTTTATTACTACCGTTTCCATCTAAGTATTTTTAACATTTACTAAACCATTAATCACATAATTACTTATTAATTTCTTTAACCTCTATTATTATTTAATTTATTTTTATATTACTTTTTAACTTAATCGTAACTACCTTATCATCTTTAAAAAGACCTTAGGAAAATATCATTGTAATTCTGGTAAAATAAAATAACTATTGAAAATGTTCCGCTCAGTAGAATTTCTTAAAAAACGTGTGCTCCTTGTAGATAACTTCAGCCATTTAACGGTGAACTTAACCTCTAATTACGGGGCTTACCGGACAACTTTACACAAATTACATCAAGGTACATAAAAATATAAAATTTATTTATACAACCATATCGAATACTAACCGAGCCCCCCTAACACTAAATTCTATAACGCTTCATCTTAGCTTTATCAAGGCACATATTACGAGATTTTATAAAAATACTTATTCAAATTTATTTTTTAAAATATAACAAAATTGTTATTGGTTGCCAAAAATTGTATAGTTTGAAATCCGATCGTTGGATCACGCCGAAACTTAAAACTATGATCGTCGGATACTATATTGACATAACGGGAAAACTCTAAGACACAATTAACCAAAAAGAGGCTCCCCTTACCTTATGGTAGCTCACGAATTTGTGGAAGAAAAGGAGAGGGCTCGTCAAAATTTTATTAAATGTCCCCAATCGTCCACCGGTAAACGTCAATAACTCCCGATCCTAGTGAAACACACATGCATGGTTAAAAATAAATGAAGACAGCCACAGGTTCTAGCTCCAAAATAGCAAGAGAAGTGCCATCTAATTTCTAATATAAAATAGAATTTGGACCATAAAAATTTAAGAGTAATGATCAAGAGGAAAATTGCCAATTCACCTTGAGATGAACTTAGGAGAGCTCACGGTTTTGGAAGCCTTTCAAGCAAGAGATTGAGATCAATTTCTAAGGGTCATGCATGCAAGGGTCTTTGAAGAAAGATGGCTGGATGGTGAAAATTTAGTCACGGGTTTGGAACAAAAGAAAAAGAGAAATTGAAAATTTTAGAAGGGTGGAGATAGATAATGGCGGTGGATGTGATTTGGTGGCTTACGGTGGAGGGGGTGGTGGTTGACGGTGGCTTGAGAAGAAGAAGAAAGTTGTTGGAATTTTCTTTTTAAATTCAAAAGAGGAGGAGTGGTGTTATAATTTTGGTCGTGAATGAGACAAGGGATAGAGAGTATGGAATATTATTAAAGCAAGTGATGTTGTAAGTGCAAATAGGTTAACATTTATTATGAAGTGGAGGTAGCTGGATTCAGAATTTAGAATGAAAGGGATTTGCTTTGGTTCCTGGCCATGAGTGGAGTAGGAAGAGCAAGCAAAAGGAATGCTGAATTTATTTTTTGCAAAGTAATATTATGATGAAGTTTGTTAGCATTTAATGCTAAATGGAGTGCAACTGGAATTTGTGAGCTGTAGAGTTAGTGGGCTGCACTGGTTAGGGCGTGACACCTGCCCCTGGGAGGTGTCTGGTAAGGTGGTGGGTTAAAAATCGGTGGCCAGAAAATTAAATTGTTACCCGATGATTTTAGGCGTGTAGGATTTTTAGGAACCGGAAATAAAAGGTGCTAAAAATAAATACATAATAATTCATGGGAGTATAATCTTGGAAAATACCCAACATAAAATTTGTAGATCTTCTTTTTCCCTTTGATTTGATATATCATTTGTGACAATCCAATATGGGTAGCCCGAGATATGTCTGAAACAAGACAGGATGCTCTAATCGTTCTTAAATCAGGTAGGGCTGTAAAGATAAATTTGGAGTAATTCTTCTGTTAAGAATTAGGCTTTGAGCGCTCTATAAGACTTGTATCTTTCTTTGATACAGATTCATAGCAAAAAGAACAAAGCGATTCTAAAACCGGAAGAGGGTGATATGCCTATTTTTCTAGAACTAGTCAGTATAGTGACAAGATGAATAGAGGTCCTTAAAGATCCTAAAAACTGTACCAATCTGGGAGGATTTAGCTTTCGTTATCTTCATGGAAAACATAAATAATTTTGTTATGGAGATTTTGACACCAAGTTTTAACAAATCGAAGGTCGTATAAGAAAGTTATGAATTTTTAAGTGAAGCATGCGGAGAGTAAAAACGCGAATGTCATGGTTTTAAAATGAATTTTCTTAATCCTTGAATTTGAGCATGACAGATTAAGAATTTGGGGTCGAGACTAGAAATAGGGATTGAAGATCTCTTTGAAACAATGTGAAAAAGACAAAAATCATTCCAATCAAGTATCGTTTGAGAAAGTTAGGTTTGAATTTCCGAAGACGCGTAGATTGGATTTTTGAAGAAATGAGATTGATAAAGTCCGAATCAAGTCTCGGCCTCTTCAGGAAACATTCCCAAAATGTCAAAATAAGTCACCGGGGATTGATTGTGTCACCATCAGATACTTTAAGGTGTATGCACGATCAAACGTAGGCGATATCGAAGGTTTTGATTGGCCCGATTAAACCTAATCAATTATCTGTGATCCGCTTCAGGGAAACCCTACTGTGACTAACCTCCTTTATGAAGTCATTAGTCTTAGGTCGAGTTACTGACGCAAGTTACTGTCGTGGTCCCATTAAATTAGTACATTAAAATTAATTAATGTAGTATTTGGGTATCAACCTAGGTCGTTCTCTCAAAGATCAACACAAAAATTTAGGAAAATCAAGTTTTAAAATAATTTTTACAAATAGAAGTTCAACAGACATACAAATACATTTAGGGGGGGTTTGATTGGTTGTCACAATTAAAATCAAAACATAGTAAATATAAGATTTAGAACAATAAATAACAAGCGATTGATTTTCTTGGAGTATTGTAATTAGATTTATCCTTGGTTCACAAAAGATAATTTGTACACTTTCATTACTGTTCATTTCTTAGCTCAATTTGAATTAATCAACTAAGCGTCTTTTTCAATTCACAATTCCTTTAATTTCATTTAAAAATGAATATTTTAATCAAGCATCCTAATTAAGCAAAAGGAGTCAAGATCGTAAAATCTAGGAATTATTGAGCATATGTAAGAACATCGTCTACATACATAATCTATTCTCAAATTATGGAATTAAGCAAACCATAATAATTAAAAGTGATTATGAAAATATTCATTAAGCATGCATATTTCCTTAATCCATTTTAATTTCAATCTTATTTTATTCCATTTGTATAATTAAACCGATTAAGCATACAAATTTAATTAAACAGAATAGAATTAAATAAGCTGAGTAAGATTATGAAGAAATTAACAATAATAAAAGCATACTATATTAAAAACAAGAACCTCAAAGTCATATTACAATAATTCTCCAAGAAAATCAATCTAAGGGTTTCAGCCCTCCATAATTAAAACAAACTAAAAATACAAGAACCTAACCCAGAATGGGGCATGGAGGGGAAGAAAAAGAAGAAGCAGAGAAAAGGACTTGAAGTTATGGTGTGTTTTGAAGTGTGGTTTTGGCTTCTATTTATAGGGGAAGGAAGGAAAGCAACGTGCCATTTTTTAAGAACTGAGTGGAGAATGTCAGCCAATGCTTCAATTTAATATTCCAGTGCTGTTTCCATTTTGTAATTGCATTTTCCACTACATGAATGCGTTCCTTGCTATTTCCACTTGATGAATCAATTCATTTAGGCAAATACTAGGCAAATTCCACGCATGAAGCGATTCCTAAGGGGTGGGAATCGATTCCTAGGCATATGAATCGATTCCTGTAGGCTGGGAATCGATTCGCAAGTGTAAAACAACAATAGAATCAATTCCTGTGCGTTACGAATTGATTCCTAAGTGTATGAATCGATTCCCATGGGTTATGAATCAATTCCTTGGCATGATTTGGTGTAGGAATCGATTCCCAGGTTGGTGAATCGATTCCCAGGCCTCTTTTGGTGCTTTTCTTGCATTTTTGACCATTTCTTGAGGCGTGACTTCTTTTGTTTGACCTGTGGTAATTGTTTTTAAATTACAGGCTCAATTATACACTACAAAATAAGAGAAACCAAGATTTCATTATTTCCATTAAAAATTAATCCTTAATTCATATAAAAATCAAATATTAAATAAGGCTTAAATTATGAAAATGTGTTAAAATGCAATAAATCACACAATAAGTAATGACAATTTATACACATTTAAATTAAGGAATTAAGGATAAATCATGCATCATCAAATACTCCTACACTTATTCTTTTGCACTCCCGGGAAAAATCAGAATAAAAACAAGTTTCACAATTTATTGAAAACATTAAGTTGAAAAATAGTAAACACACAAAACTAGCATGCTCAACATGAAATCTTTAGGAATATAAAGAGAAACAAGAGTTATTCAATATGCAGGATACAGAGCATCAAGATATGTATGAAAATCATCCAAACACTTAGGCATGTGAGAATTAAGTCAAACTAAAAAGAAGATCATAAGTGACAGAACCTCACAAGTCATACCCTCAACTCTCAAGTGTTTTGGGTTTGTGTATACACTCAAAAATATTTCCTGAAAAACAGACAGTCCCATAAATTTGACAAATTTCTCAATTCCACAATCAACACAAATGCATGTATAGACCGACAGGGCTATTAGGGTTGTAATGTGGCCAAGGTAAAGATTTAGAAATTAGTTTCATATGCCATAAAGAATGATGGAGTAATTAATTTAACAGGCAAACAGTGAGGTAAAACATTTGTTTAATCACATTTGGTCGCAATCATCAATATCATTTTTTTATATTTTTCTTATGCAATTGCATAATACTTAAACTAAGAGTTGTGACTTCTTTTATCACACTCCCACACTTATTTGAATGCCTATTTTTGACTTGGTTCCAAAGCTCCAACATATTCTTTAAGTAGGTGTATAGCTTATTTGAGCTGTAACAAAGAAATGGTTAAATAGGCTCAAAGGGGTAAACAAAAGATGATTTATTTATAGTAAGCTTATGTGGCTAGTGGCTCAGTTGAACAAAATGCCTGTGTCCTTTCAAATACATGTATATGAGTTTCAAGTATCATCAAGAAACAAGACAAAGATTGAGATGTAAGTATTCAGAAATAAATCACACATGAAAGAATTAAGATGGTGTAAAGTGATCCATCAAATTTTTAAGGCTCAAAAATCTCACAAGGTGTAATTCTATCATATATGATCATCTATCAATAATCATGTCATTCTCAACATACCAAAAGAAATGCTTGAGTTCAAATCATAACATATCATTAAGCTCATATCAAACATGAAAGAAATTACTTATTACTCATGCATATCCTAAAAATTCTAATAAAACACGCCATTTTAAAACACACATAAAACTTTTTTTTATTAGGAAAAACAAAAAAAAATCACACATAAAGATAAAACAAACAATCACACATAGAGATCCCACCCCCACACTTAAATCATACATTGTCCTCAATATAAAACAGAGCATACAAAAGTGGACAAGAAAATGAACAAGTAAAAAGATGGGTAAGAAAAGCTCCCTCAAGGGGGATCAAAAAGTGGTTCCCCCAAAGCATGTTCCTCCATTGTGACATCTACAAGTGAAGGATTTTTATAGAATGGCTTCAAGTGTTGTCCATTAACCTTGAAGCTTTTGTTGGAGTTCTCACTTTTTATCTCAACAGCTCCATGGGGAAATACATTAGTGACAATGAAAGTTCCTTCCCATTTAGAGCGTAATTTTCTGGCCATCAGTTTCATCCGAGAATTAAACAGTAACACTTTTTGTCCAACAGCAAACTCCTTTCTAGCTATTGAACTATCATGGAATTTCCTAGTTTTTTCCTTATAGAATTTGAATTCTCATAAGCGGCCAAACGGATCTCATCAAGCTCATTCAATTGTAATTTCCTTTCTTCACTTGCTTGATCAAGTGCTAAGTTGCAAGTTTTTACAGCCCAATAAGCATGATGCTCAATCTCCATTAGAAGATGACATGCCTTACAAAAAACAACTCTATAGGAAGACATTCCTATGGGTGCCTTGAAAGCTGTTCTTTGTGCCCAAAGAGCATCATCCAGTTTCCTGCTCCAATCCTTTTTGTTAGGCTATACTATCTTCTCCAGGATTCTTTTGATTTCTCTGTTAGAGACTTCTGCTTGTTCATTGGTTTGGGGGTGATATGGAGTAAAGACTCTATGAATAACCCCATACTTCTTGAGCATAGTTTGCATGGTCCTGTTGTAGAAATGTGTTCCCTGATCACTAATGATTGCTCTTGGAATGCTAAACCTGTAAAAAATTTGAGATCTAACAAAATCCACAACAACTCAAGCATCATTAGTTCTGGTGGCTTTAGTTTCCACCCATTTAGAAACATAATCTATAACTAACAGAATGTATGTAAAACCAAAGAATGAAGGAAATGGACCCATAAAATCAATGCCCCAAACATCAAATACTTCACAAAATAACATAGGTTGTTGAGGCATCTGTTGACGCCATGTGATAGCGTTACCAGCTCTTTGGCATTCCTCACAGGTGTTACAAGTTCTCTATGCGTCCTTAAATATGGTGGTCTAGTATAAACCAGAGTCCAACACCTTCCTTGTTGTTCTTTGTGGACCAAAATGTCCTCAAACTGGTAAAGCATGGCAGAATCAAAGAACTGATTCTATCTCATGATCGGGAATGCATCTTCGAATCACCTGATCATTACACAACTTCCATGAATACGGGTTGTCCCATATATAATATTTTACATCACTTTTTAATTTTGAAATTTGGTTTCTGGATGCATATGGTAGAAAAACAGAAGCAACAAGATAATTGACAATGTTAGCAAACCATGGTGTATCAAAAGAGTTAGAAACACTCATGAGTTGTTCATCGGGAAAATGGTCCTGCATAGGTACCGAATCAGGAGTGTTCTCAATTCTACTTAAATGGTCTGCCACTAAGTTTTGTGTTCCACTTCTGTCATGAATTTCCAAGTCAAATTCTTGGAGCAAAAGCATCCAGCGAATTAATCTTGGCTTGGACTCATCTTTCTTCAAAAAGTACTTCAGAGCTACATGGTCAGTGAAGACTACTACTTGAGAATCGAGTAGGTAATACTTGAACTTATCTAATGCAAAAATAATGGCCAAGAGCTCTTTTTTAGTAGTGGTGTAATTTACCTAAGCGGCATCTAAAGTTTTAGATGCATAGTAGATGACCCTAGGTTGTTTGTTAATCTTCTGACCAAGGACAGCTCCCAATGCATAATTAGAGGCATCACACATCAATTTAAATAGAGCTATCCAATCAGGTGCTTGGATTATAGGGGTAGCAGTCAGGGCTTGCTTGAGACAATTAAAGGCCTCTATACACTTTTCATCAAACTCAAATGCCACATCCTTTTAAAGCAGATTAGATAGTGGTCTAGCCTTCTTACTGAAATCCTTTATGAATCTTTTGTAGAAACCTGCATGACCAATAAAAGAATGAACTTCCCATAGACAAGAGGGGTAAGGTAAATGTGATATAACTTCTATCTTGGCAGGATCTACCTCAATTCCTTTCTCAAAGATTACATGCCCTAAAACTATTCCTTGTTCTACCATAAAATGACATTTTTCATAGTTCAAGACAAGGTTAGTTTCAATACATCTATTTAAAACTTTATCCAAACTATCAAGGCATGCATTAGATGAAGATCCATAAACAGTAAAATCATCCATAAACACCTCTATGCAATTTTCAATGAAATCATGAAAAATACTTATCATGCATCTTTGAAAAGTTCCTAGAGCATTGCATAGGCCAAAGGGCATTCTCCTATAAGCAAATGTGCCAAAGGGACAGGTGAATGTGGTCTTTTTTTGATCCTTAGGTGCAATGTGAATCTGAAAATATCTAGAGAATCCATCAAGAAAACAGTAGTGGAGACTTACCTACGAGACGCTCAAGCATTTGATCAATGAAGGGTAAAGGAAAATGGTCCTTCTTGGTTGCTTGGTTAAGTCTCCTGTAATCAATATAGACTCTCCAACTGTTCTGCACTCTAGTTGGGATCAACTCATCCTTCTCATTCTTCACAACTATGATTCTTGTTTTCTTAGGAACCACTTGAATCAGACTCACCCATTGGCTGTCAGAGATTGGATAAATAATTCCTGCTTGTAGAAGCTTGGTAATCTCCTTCTTAACCACATCAAGGATTACAGGGTTGAGTCTCCTTTGAGGCTGTCTTACTGCTTTAGCATTTTCCTCCAAAAATATGCTGTGCATGCACATGGATGGGCTAATTCCAGGGATGTCTGCCAATGTCCAGCCTATAGCCTTCTTATGCCTTTTCAGAACCTATAGTACTTTTTCTTCTTGATTTTCATCAAGAGCAGTGGAAATTATCATTGGGAGCTATTCATCATCCCCTAAGTATACATACTTAAGGTTCTCAGGTAGGGGTTTCAACTCTAATTTGGGTGCCTACAAAACAGATGGAACTAACAAAGTAGATTTGGATTCCGCTGCTTGTACCTCAACAATTTTGTTAGAGTTTTCTTGAAATCCTGCATTCAGGTTAATGCATTCTAGCTCCTTATGATTAACAGTCATATCTAAAGATTCTAAATCAGAATATATGTATTTATCAATTTCAGCATAAATATCACAACTTCCATAATCATTGCATACAAAACAATTATTTGAATTATCAATGAATTCCAAATCAACATTTTGAGAGATATCAGAAAGAGATTCATAAATCAATTCATCCATAATGTCAATATGAAAAACAGAGTGATCTTCAAATGGATATTTCATAGCATTAGGAATATTGAATTGAACTCTTGTATCACCAAATTCCATAGAGAGGGTTCCAGAATGAACATCTATTTTGGTTCGGGCTGTTTTCAAAAATGGTCTTCCTAAAATTATGGGAACAGGAATCTGAGGCATACTTTCTTCCATATCAAGTATGAAAAAGTCAGCAGGGAAAGCAAGTTGTTTTACCTGAACCAAAACATCCTCTATGACTCTAGCAGGGTAAGCAGTACTTCTATTGGCTAGTTGAATCACTACACCAGTAGGTTGTAAAGTTCCAAGAGACAAAGATTTGAAAATAGACATAGGCATAATATTTATTGAAGCTCCTAAATCTAACATGCAATTTTCATATTTGTTATTGCCTATGATGCAGGGTATAGTGAACGTACCTGGATCTTTATATTTCTCAGGAATATTTGGTACTTCCTTACCAAGCAGTGTAGATACATTTCTTCCCATGTTTATCATTTCATTGCCCTTGAGTTTCCTCTTGTGAGTACACAGTTCTTTCAGAAATTTGGCATACTTGGGTATTTGCTTGATTGCATCAAGAAGAGGTATATTCACTTCCACCTTCCTAAAAGTATCCAAAATTTCCTTCTCCACTGCTTCCATCTTCTTGCTTGGAATTCCTTTTGGTGGGAATGGAAGAGGGATACGAGGTGGAATTTAGGGTGATTAGACTTCCTTGTGCTTGAAGAGGGCACATCATTCTCAACTGTTGTAGGCACATCTGTTTGTTTCTCAGATTCCTTAGGTATGGGTACTTCAAGGTTCTTACCTGATCTTAACTGAATTGCACTCACATTTCTTGGATTTGTAGCTAGTTGAGATGGTAATTTGTCAGAGTTTTATGACTATAATTGGTTCAATGATGATACCAATTGCCCAATTTGGTTGCTCAAGCTTTGGATGGTAGCATCATTCCTCTGTTAATACTCTAAGTTTTGTGCAGCCATTTGTTTCATTAGTTCTTCCAAAGAAGGGCTACTTGTGGATGGTTGAGGTGTAGGTCTTTGGAAGGTTGGTGCATTGCTTTAAAATGGGGTTTGGGGATTTTGTTGTTGGTTACCCCATCTCAAGTTTGGATGGTTCCTCCAACCTGGGGTGTATCTGTTGGTGGAAAGGTCATGGTTTTGTTGTTGTTATTGTGGCGGAGGTTTATCATGGTAGATGTTGGCTGCATAGGCTTGGGGATTATTATCATCCTTTTCTTGTAGAGAAGGACAACAATCAATGGGATGCTCTTGTGAGGAGAAGATGCCACACACTTAGGCAGTCATGGATTTTTGATTCACTGCTAATTGTGTGACCAGAATGGTGAGAGCGTCAAGTTTACTCTCTAATTTAATGCCAGATGCACTAGAATTTGAATCATACATGGGTTTGAAAGCATCATTTCTAACACTGAATTGTTGGGAATTGGATGCCATCTTTTCAATCAAGTTTCTTGCTTCAGCAGCAGTCATGTCTCCCAAAGCTCCTCCACTTGCCGCATCTAACATGTTACGATCAACGTGGTGCAGACCTTCATAAAAGTATTGAAGAAGAAGTTGTTCAGAAATTTGGTGGTAAGGGCAACTTGCACAGAGTTTCTTGAATCTCTCCCAATACTCATAAAGACTTTCTCCAGAGAGTTACCTAATGCCAGATATTGTGTTTGAATATATATTTCAGGTTGAATTATTTTGATAATGACAAAGCACATTGAAGGATTGTAGCAAAAAAGGCCAAGTAACCATGAAAATAGAGAAAACAGAATCAGATGGACAAAAACGTGCATCCTAATCGATTAGAGGACTCAAGCTAATCGATTACCTATGTTTTGTTTGTGCAGTAATCGATTACACCTATAGACATAATCAATTACCTAGGTAGTGTTTGCAACATAATCGATTGTACCCTTGAACCATAATCGATTACCATTTGAACAACTTGAGGAAAGAGTATCAGGTATTCAACATAATCGATTACCAAGCCAAACTAATCGATTACTCAAGCTCTGTTTGTACCACAACCGATTACACAGTAACACATAATCGATTACCAGCTAAAAGTGTGAAAAATAAGCATCAGGTATTCAGCATAATTGATTACTCAGCCAAGATAATCGATTACATAAGTTCTGTTTGTCATCATAATCGATTACAGTAAGGCATAATCGATTACAATGCTACGAGACTCTATTTAATGCATCAGGTGCCATTTGTAATCGATTGTAGGAAATTAGTAAGTCCCTGTTTCTAAGCTAATTGATTACGCAGTAACACCTAATCGATTATAGCACGAATAACACTGCAGATTTCAAAAGCTAATCGATTACAGCTCGAGGCGTAATCGATTAGGGTCATGCCAGAATTTGGGGAAAGTGCTTTTTAGTGGGAAACCAACTCATTTCTCCATACATCTCAGGTACCCACGAGCTGCAACGGCTAGGAACTCAATTATGCTCTTCTCCAAGGTCTATAAATGCAAGATTCCTTCAAGCTGCTCAAAATATCAATCACATCCATCAAAGGGAAATCAATTCTTAAGTCTTGTGAGTCTTATTCTTGTATAGTTTCACTTTTCTGAAACTTAGAACTTCAACTTGTATATTCTTTCTTGTTGAGAGTTAGAATTTGAGAGAGCTTTTACTTCTATATCTACTCTATTTAGAGAGTCATTATCTTGTAAACACTACAAAACACAAAGGTTTTTCACTCTAGGTTAAGTGGTCACAAAGGTTGGGGTTCAACCTTTGGGTATTGAGAGTTTGAGAGATTGGGTGAGTTGCCCTTGTGCTAGTGAGGATTGAGTTCTTGAGTGTGGGACTGTAACACCCAAAATTTTAATAAACAATAAATCCAAAAAAACAGGGAAAATTTTTTTCACAAATCAACCATTGGTCAATCGGCATAGAAAAAGAAGGAAGAAGGCAAGGGAAATAAAAGAGCATTCACACGTATAGCAATCAGCGGAAGGAACAAGGCTGGGACTGACCCATTCGGTTCAGCAAAACACATCAGCGCCTGGGCGAAAACCATCAGCATCACACGCGCACTTGCTCGGGCGAGACTCCACGTCGCTTGGGCGAGACTACGACAAAAGCCTTCCAGCAGTACACATTCGCTGGAGCGGATCCTTTATTCGCTGAAGCGAGAAGCCTCACACGGTAAATTCATCACTCGGTATCGGAACATCCATACTCTCGGTAAAAGACTAAGTCCACTCGGAAGTTCATTCCTAAGTCCATTCGGAATTCCCTAACTTAGCTTTTCCGTTTTATCCATACGGCCAGACCTATACTCTACTCGGACACTGAGGGTTATCCCACTCGGATTCCAGAACTCCTTCTTACTCAGAATATATCCTATTCAAACATCACTCGACGTATTCCATCCTTCACACAATCGGGTCACATTATACTTCCACTATTCGGTGTACATTCACACAATCACTCAGGAAGTCAGGTAGTTAAGTCCCTCTCAGACTTATTCGAAACCCAACCACCCGGGATACCAATCCTCACTCACTCGGACTTTACATCTTTCACTCGGATTACCGATACCTTACACTTAGGACCCGGTCCACTCTAAACCACTAATTCTAACTCCTCGCTCAGAAGGGAATCACCCAAGGTTTTCACTCGGGAAATACAAACTCTTCCTCACTCGGGATTCACTTATAATTTTCACTTGGAGTCACTCAATATGTTTACTCGGTAAAGCCACCTAGAAATCTTCGCTCGGAACCACCAACTTAACATAATTCCACTCCTCAATGGCCCTCGAGTCGTTTAGCAACACTTCCCAGTCGGAAAATGCATCGAATCGGTACGAAGCTCATACATATGAATACATGTTCACAGAAACATAAATCTGCCCACAAATCTAGTCTACCGACCCATAGACATGTAACCATATACTCAGAATACCCATTATCTTGATATTATACATTTACCAATACTTGCGATACCATAGAAATGACACCATGACTATTTAATCTTTATAAGTGAATATATTTAATCGTCATTTTACATAGGAGCCGGCCAAGGGTACACGGACAGAACATAATAATGCAATACAAGTGCTCAACAGTCGGAGTGCACCACACTCGGACGTGAGACCCTATCATCATTTCCGAGTACGACCTGCACACTGAAAAATGGTGTAGGGGTGAGCATCTTAGATATTAAATGATAGATACCGACTCAGGTTATCCCACAGTTATACAGCAATATACATATACACGCAATTATACATAGCAACGAGTAAGTCAAGCGATATCAATCAAGCAAGACACACATGGAACTCTTACCGATCGAAATTCGTTAGTCACCACTCGGCCAGGTGCAAATACATAGCCAATAACATTAATATAACAACAATCAGCAACATGATAATACCAATGAATCAGAACGCACGTATTCAACACTTTCCGGTCAGAATCTAACAGTTCTCACTCGGCTTTACACGCACGACATTTCAATAACATTAACACATATTCAAGGAGCAACTTCAATCAGCATCAATTGCGTATACACACAGAATACTCTCTCGGTTATACCCATTCATCATCTCCTTAACATCATCACACGCATAGTCAAATTCCAGTCAGCATCAGTAATACATATACACAGAGTATTTCACTCGGATATACACATTCATGCTTTCATTAACATTATCACATGCATAATTAATTCCAAACAATATCAATCGGTCAATACATACAGAGTATTTCACTCGGTTATAAACGTTCATCATTTCATTAACATCTTTGCATGCATAACCAATTCCAAACAATATCAACAGTTAATAAGCACATAGTATTTCACTCGGTTCCGCATTCGTGTGTATCGGTTTAGACGTTGCAACGTAGGCTCTCAGCCTTTTTTATACATAGCTCTCAGCTATCAAATCAGCTCCCAGCTGCTTGGCCGTTTTACAGGTACCCAACCGTTTGCCCACAGGTGACACCAGCGCTCTCAGCGCCAACGGAGGTGTTCACAGGCAGCCCGAGTCCCACTCAAGGGCTACCTTGAGTCCCACTCAAGGATTTCATAGCGTCTTACGCTTTAAAAACCGATGGTAGTGTCCCACACTACGTGCTCCCAGCACAAACGCATCCCATGCGCCACACGCGGATTCATCACACAACACACAGTTCATATACACAGCCATACATGCATCTCATGTAATCGGCATCATACATCATCAGCATTCAAACAACACATGCATCTCATGCAATCAATGCTGGATATTAACAAAGCTCAACAACACATGCATCTCATACAGTCGGTGTTACACATTTTCAGAACTCAATAGCATATGCATCTCATGCAATTAGTGCTAGGCATTAACAGTATTCCACAACACATGCAATCGGTATGGTACATTATCAGATTCACTGAGTCGTATTTTATCACATGCAGTCGGCATTCTAAACTCATAACAACTTGCAGGCATGTAAAACACATGGTAATCGTCAACATCACTTCAACACATTCCTTTCACACAATCGTTCAACATTCATAGGCCATCAACATGCAACACTCGTCTTTCACTCGTCATGCAACTGGGCAGTACACACTCGCATGCAACACAACACGAAATCAGAACACGGAAATAGCAAGTATCAACACTCAGAACCCGTTCATAACCCATGCATTTAAGATAGAAGACACCCCCTACCTGGATTGAAGCTTTCAGTCGGTCAATACGACGCTCAGTTCCAGAGGAATACTGAATCACTCTTAGCACATCTGCATGCAAGAGCAGGGGAGGCCCAAGACGTCCAGCTCTCGGTTCGCTCCCTGGAATGGCTCCATCACAATGCTGTGAATACTCCGACCACCTTGAAGCTCCTCGTAGTACAGATCTCCACTGGAACTTGGCAGCTTCGAGCAATGAGAAGAAGAAGAAGGAGGGAAGCCGACGAAGGAATGAAAGAACAAGGAAGGAGACGTGTTACATGCAGAGGGGATGCACACCCTCATCCTCACGGGTTCATCGAGTAAGGGAGGAGGACCCCAATCCTCAGCCACCATTGCTGCGAGCTCACGGGAACAGAGCGCAGAGGAGGAAGAAGGAGATCGAAGAGGAAAAAAAAGAAGAAGAAGAAGAAGAAGAAGAAGAAAAGAACGGGGGGAGAGGAGTCTGCAGGGAAGAATCAATGATAGTGTACCCATATATGCATGTACGAAGAGAAGGAGGAGTGGGGTGGGAAAGCGTGCACAGCAGCAGCCCCCACACGCGTCACACACATAATCACATCTAATCAGTCATTGACAGCTAATCACCATTAATCAACCTTTCTTTTCTTAACTTAAATTAATTAAACCAATTATAATTAATAAATAATTCTCCCCACACTTATCGATTTATTATTTTAACGATTTATTTTCATTTGGCAACTACTTATTAAATTGGGATGTTACAGTTCTCCCCCTCTCAAAAGAATTTCATCCTCGAAATTCAATCGGTAACTTTCCTTACATACATGACTTAGAAAATTGCTGTCTCAATCACGCACACGACTGTGCTTCCACAAGCATTCACCGATCGGATCACAGCTTCACTCGGCAGAGATTCACCACTCAAGCGGTTTACCGATCGCACCATAATTCCAGTCAGCAAGACACAAAGGTCAGGTCCCTCATTTAACTTAGCCAATTACGTCATAAGCAGTGGCGCTTCCTAATTTCTTGGCCGCTCAGCCATATACTCTCAACACCATTCGGCATATTCACACCATCGGTTTTCTTGACTCGAACGAGTTGCTCGGCACAATAATGAAATCACATAAAGCACAAGCTCGACATCGTGTCGTGGGGAACACATCCTTAGAGGTTATTCAACCAGTTGGGGAAAATTCAGTCGATAAACAACACCACCGACTCCCAAAATACTCACTCCCGACCGATTCCTCTCGGGCCAAACCCTCGGTTTTCAAAACCTGACCACAAAATCTTTCTCTTACACCAAAGGGAACACTCAAGGAATTTCCATGTGTTTCAATTAACACAATTTACCCGGATTTGCTTCGCATATGCACTACATTAAATTCTGAAATCTTAGATTCCTACCCATGCTTCCGGCTAATTCCATGCTTTCATCCTGAGAGTTTCACTTGGTCCTCTTACACAGACATCACTCGGGGTTTGAGGGTAATTCTCACCCGGAAATTCTTCCACTTACCAGAAATTGACTCGCAACTCGAGCCTACCTGGAAACCAAACTTGAGTTCAAGCTCAACAGTCCCAATCACTGACCTGAGTACGACTTTAGTTAAATTCTTCACTCGGATATCTACTTCCTCTCGGAGCCCTCTTCACTCAGAAACTTGCACACTCTAAGTTCCATGTCCCGACCAGAAGGACTTTTCTCCTGGAAGATCACTCGGTTGGGCATCCCACGGGTATTAGGAATTCTACACTCGCTATCTTACTATTCAGAATCGATCCACACGGTGCCATTCCACTCGGAAGTGATACACTCCGAGTCACGTTACTCGAATTCCTGCTCTACTTAGAATGTTACGCTCGGACACTATTCTCTTAACTTAATAATGATCCTCTCAATAAGATTCTACTCGGAACACCATAATTTTCACTCAGCAGTTCTTTCCCACAAGGTCTTCACTTGGAATTGTCTCCACTCTTACACACTCGGAATATACCAACCTCTCCCGAGCAATTCCTAACCTTACAATTTAGTTTGGCTCCACTCCTGGTTTCCTCATTAGGCTTACAGCATCACTCGGTTACCCTTTCAAAACTCCAATTTCGGTGATAGTTGATCACCCTTCTTATTCCAATACCAATCATCCTTTTAGTAGCTAGACCGTATCCAGCAACCTCTAATCCTCTCGGAAGCAGACACGCCAAGGTCAAATAAACCCTCTATCTTTATTTTGATAAACAATCGCATAACACTCATTTAATATAACTCTTATAATCCCTCAGAATCGTCTGAAAGACTCACCATCACCATAAGCAGTTACAGCTTCACCTGCCCGACTCATGAATTGTTGCATCCAACTTATAGGATGACGTCTCATTCCTATAGGGTTACAACAATTACATAGTCACTACAACGTGTACGCTGCCACATTACCTATGGCAGGAAGAGTCGTCTCAGAGCAGCATGCCTCACACGGACCAGACTCACCCAACTAATACTAATTCACACGGTAGTCAATGGCAGTTCACACACATAAGTAATACACCCACATCAACATCACGCATCACATATTCATCACTTCTGTAAAACAGTAAGATGGCAATTCAACAATCGGCTTCTAGTCAACACCGAGTAAATATCTCCTCTAAACCTTATTCCTCGCAAAACCATGGCTCGGATTAAATTCTTAACTCTCAGTTATATAATAACATCACTCACTCGGGTTCATGTAATACACTCAGGATTAAGCAATTCACAATCACATATGCTATTATAACACACCACAAACTTCAGCAACGACACTAATGTACATACAGACACTCAGTCGGATTTCATACCAATTATTCATGGCTATAATATTGTCCACTACATCATGCACCATAACCACAACGTCACATTGCACTTGGTAATAGCATCGACATATACATATGCCCATCCAATCAGATTTACCCAAATCAAATCCAAACTACATTAAGGGTTTCATTCACCATATCATATCCACATATTCATATAATTCACACCGAGCTCATTTATCATCATAAATGTACACACAGTCATTCAATCAGAAGTTGTACCATAACATACATTCTCAATTATAACATTGCATCACACTTGGCAACAGCATCAATACATGTACATTCACTCAGTCAGACCTCATTCATATAACACCATCAAGTCGGAAACTACTCAAATCATTCAAATCCATGCAAATCATGTCAGCCTCAACAATAATGCTCTTATACACATGTATTCATGCAGTCGGCGAATCAGATGCATACGATTTATTCACCAGGAGTCCCACTCCAATGCACTCGGCATTTGCCTTGAGTCCAACCCAAGGACTTTCATTAAGCATCCAATGCTCATCTCCAAGCATGGCCTCGAGTCCAACTCTGAGGTCTTTTAGGATTAATCTCAGAATCCTCAATACCCCACGCATTCATCTGATTGCCCACTCTGAAAAATGTTCAATGCTGATGCATTTCATTATAAATCACACACAGTTCTTATTTGCTGACTCACAGCATAAGCCACTCGACATGCTCATTAGCATATATATGTATACACATCTTTTAGGCGGAGTATCATCACAACGATTCACAATTAATATCTATCACAATGTCCGGGTGTTGCATGCATCAATAATTAATCACACACAGACCACATATTTGAATCATCAAACAACGGTCATGTTTCAATTATAGAGCAATACATAAAAGCAGTTCACCCTCAATCACCTATATCATATATATATATATATATATATATATTACGCAGGGTTCGTGTGCTAGGTTACAAAACATCCGTCACAAATAGCACTCGGCAGTAATGATAACACTCCTATTTACAAGTATTCAGTCAGTATTCGCAGAATTATTAACATGCATTCGCGGACGGAGTCATACAATCACTAAACAGTTTACAATACCACAATCCAGGAGTCGCATGCACCATTACGCAATCATAGTACAGCTACCAACACATCTCACACATAACACATCACATGATAATCATTCAAGCCTTAATGAGTTACTACACAATTGTTCTACTCGGCTCAACAACTCACAAAGTTAATAAATTATCAGATTTAGAATCCCTAAGGGGTCACTATTTATCCAGTATCCCACGATGGGTACCTCACAATATTCAAATATTGTTATAAGGTCTAGTACCATTCACTCGGTTTTTCACACACCAAACCAAGACAGTATCCGAGTCAAACAGATGTTCTATTTCACATTCATTCGTTCATGGTCATGCCTAATCAACTGGGTCACTACTTCTATTGGTCCAGCATCTAGTCCATCACTCACTTGGTCTCCTCAATCGCCACTGAGACGCAACCCCAATTTTAACATATATCTGACCTCACCTTTACTCACTTATTACACACCCAGATTTTCAACTTAGGAACTACAACCCATCCCTTATACTGTAAGTCACATACATCATGTACCATTCATTCATCACACATTCAAATTCCTCAACAAGGCACAGGCATACAACCACGCCATTCATAGTCAACATACACCAATCCAATAGAAGCATATATCATCACACGAGTCATGATTACACATACAGTAACGTTTAATGGAATATCACAAGCAATTATAACAAGTTGGCATAACACACTCAACCGCCCACAAACAGTAGGCAAACCTTGGCCATGGACCTTTTGGTCTGCTCTGATACCAAAATGTAACACCCAAAATTTTAATAAATAATAAATCCAAAAAAACAGGGAAAATTTTTTTCACAAATCAACCATTGGTCAATCGACATAGAAAAAGAAGGAAGAAGGCAAGGGAAATAAAAGAGCATTCACACGTATAGCAATCAGTGGAAGGAACAAGGCTGGGACCGACCCATTCGGTTCAGCGAAACACATCAGCGCCTGGGCGAAAACCATCAGCATCACACGCGCACTCGCTCGGGCGAGACTCCACGTCGCTTGGGCGAGACTACGACAAAAGCCTTCCAGCAGTACATATTTGCTGGAGCGGATCCTTCATTCGCTGAAGCGAGAAGCCTCACACGGTAAATTCATCACTCGGCATCGGAACATCCATACTCTCGGTAAAAGACTAAGTCCACTCGGAAGTTCATTCCTAAGTCCATTCGGAATTCCCTAACTTAGCCTTTCCGTTTTATCCATACGGCCAGACCTATACTCTACTCGGACACTGAGGGTTATCCCACTCGGATTCCAGAACTCCTTCTCACTCAGAATATATCCTATTCAAACATCACTCGACGTATTCCATCCTTCACACAATCGGGTCACATTACACTTCCACTATTCGGTATACATTCACACAATCACTCAGGAAGTCAGGTAGTTAAGTCCCTCTCAGACTTATTCGAAACCCAACCACTCGGGATACCAATCCTCACTCACTCGGACTTTACATCTTTCACTCGGATTACTGATACCTTACACTTAGGACCCGGTCCACTCTAAACCACTAATTCTAACTCCTCGCTCAGAAGGGAATCACCCAAGGTTTTCA
The DNA here is from genome assembly GCA_037962975.1 of Clitoria ternatea. Taxonomy (NCBI): domain Eukaryota; kingdom Viridiplantae; phylum Streptophyta; class Magnoliopsida; order Fabales; family Fabaceae; genus Clitoria; species Clitoria ternatea. The sequence goes on from CM075671.1 coordinate 186,755,615, forward strand.
CTCGGGAAATACAAACTCTTCCTCACTCGAGATTCACTTATAATTTTCACTCGGAGTCACTCAATATGTTTACTCGGTAAAGCCACCTAGAAATCTTCGCTCGGAACCACCAACTTAACATAATTCCACTCCTCAATGGCCCTCGAGTCGTTTAGCAACACTTCCCAGTCGGAAAACGCATCGAATCGGTATGAAGCTCATACATATGAATACATGTTCACAGAAACATAAATCTGCCCACAAATCTAGTCTACCGACCCATAGACATGTAACCATATACTCGGAATACCCATTATCTTGATATTATACATTTACCAATACTTACGATACCATAGAAATGACACCATGATTATTTAATCTTTATAAGTGAATATATTTAATCGTTATTTTACATAGGAGCCGGCCAAGGGTACACGGACAGAACATAATAATGCAATACAAGTGCTCAACAGTCGGAGTGCACCACACTCGGACGTGAGACCCTATCATCATTTCCGAGTACGACCTGCACACTGAAAAATGGTGTAGGGGTGAGCATCTTAGATATTAAATGATAGATACCGACTCAGGTTATCCCACAGTTATACAGCAATATACATATACACGCAATTATACATAGCAACGAGTAAGTCAAGCGATATCAATCAAGCAAGACACACATGGAACTCTTACCGATCGAAATTCGTTAGTCACCACTCGGCCAGGTGCAAATACATAGCCAATAACATTAATATAACAACAATCAGCAACATGATAATACCAATGAATCAGAACGCACGTATTCAACACTTTCCGGTCAGAATCTAACAGTTCTCACTCGGCTTTACACGCACGACATTTCAATAACATTAACACATATTCAAGGAGCAACTTCAATCAGCATCAATTGCGTATACACACAGAATACTCTCTCGGTTATACCCATTCATCATCTCCTTAACATCATCACACGCATAGTCAAATTCCAGTCAGCATCAGTAATACATATACACAGAGTATTTCACTCGGATATACACATTCATGCTTTCATTAACATTATCACATGCATAATTAATTCCAAACAATATCAATCGGTCAATACATACAGAGTATTTCACTCGGTTATAAACGTTCATCATTTCATTAACATCTTTGCATGCATAACCAATTCCAAACAATATCAACAGTTAATAAGCACATAGTATTTCACTCGGTTCCGCATTCGTGTGTATCGGTTTAGACGTTGCAACGTAGGCTCTCAGCCTTTTTTATACATAGCTCTCAGCTATCAAATCAGCTCCCAGCTGCTTGGCCGTTTTACAGGTACCCAACCGTTTGCCCATAGGTGACACCAGCGCTCTCAGCGCCAACGGAGGTGTTCACAGGCAGCCCGAGTCCCACTCAAGGGCTACCTTGAGTCCCACTCAAGGATTTCATAGCGCCCTACGCTTTAAAAACCGATGGTAGTGTCCCACACTACGTGCTCCCAGCACAAACGCATCCCATGCGCCACACGCGGATTCATCACACAACACACAGTTCATATACACAGCCATACATGCATCTCATGTAATCGGCATCATACATCATCAGCATTCAAACAGCACATACATCTCATGCAATCAATGCTGGATATTAACAGAGCTCAACAACACATACATCTCATACAGTCGGTGTTACACATTTTCAGAACTCAATAGCATATGCATCTCATGCAATTAGTGCTAGGCATTAACAGTTATCCACAACACATGCAATCGGTATGGTACATTATCAGATTCATTGAGTCGTATTTTATCACATGCAGTCGGCATTCTAAACTCATAACAACTTGCAGGCATGTAAAACACACGGTAATCGTCAACATCACTTCAACACATTCCTTTCACACAATCGTTCAACATTCATAGGCCATCAACATGTAACACTCGTCTTTCACTCGTCATGCAACTGGGCAGTACACACTCGCATGCAACACAACACGAAATCAGAACACGGAAATAGCAAGTATCAACACTCGGAACCCGTTCATAACCCATGAATTTAAGATAGAAGACACCCCCCTACCTGGATTGAAGCTTTCAGTCGGTCAATACGACGCTCAGTTCCAGAGGAATACTGAATCACTCTTAGCACATCTGCATGCAAGAGCAGGGGAGGCCCAAGACGTCCAGCTCTCGGTTCGCTCCCTGGAATGGCTCCATCACAATGCTGTGAATACTCCGACCACCTTGAAGCTCCTCGTAGTACAGATCTCCACTGGAACTTGGCAGCTTCGAGCAAGAAGAAGAAGAAGGAGGGAAGCCGACGAAGGAATGAAAGAACAAGGAAGGAGACGTGTTGCATGCAGAGGGGATGCACACCCTCATCCTCACGGGTTCATCGAGTAAGGGAGGAGGACCCCAATCCTCAGCCACCATTGCTGCGAGCTCACGGGAACAGAGCGCAGAGGAGGAAGAAGGAGATCGAAGAGGAAAAAAAAGAAGAAGAAGAAGAAGAAGAAGAAGAAAAGAACGGGGGGAGAGGAGTCTGCAGGGAAGAATCAATGATAGTGTACCCATATATGCATGTACGAAGAGAAGGAGGAGTGGGGTGGGAAAGCGTGCACAGCAGCAGCCCCCACACGCGTCACACACATAATCACATCTAATCAGTCATTGACAGCTAATCACCATTAATCAACCTTTCTTTTCTTAACTTAAATTAATTAAACTAATTATAATTAATAAATAATTCTCCCCACACAACGATTTATTATTTTAACGATTTATTTTCATTTGGCAACTACTTATTAAATTTGGCAACTACTTATCTCTAAACTTCAATAGTGGAAATCCTTCAAGTGGGTTACTTGAAGGCGAGACGTATACCGGGGTTGGTAGAACTCGTTAAATCGGTTTGCAAGCTCTTCTCCCTTACTCTTTTACATTGATATATTGCATTTGATTGGATTATTGGTTGATTGATTGTGATTTGCTTATTTGAGCTTGCTTGAATCAGTTACTTTAAAGTAGTGCACACCAAGTGTTTGACAAATTGTCTCAGCAATATTCACATCTTATTTTGCCTTATCTCTTGTACTATACTTGCCTTCACTTGCATAATCTTTAAACTTGTAATAAAAGAATCAAGTTCAAAGGCATTTCAAGCAAAGTTTTAAAAACTCAATTCACCCCCCTCTTGAGTATTGAGGCCACTTGAATAACAAGTGGTATCAGAGCTTGACTCTTAGAAGATCAAGCTTAACAACTTCAAGAGATAAATGGCCTCAAGTTCTCTAAATCTTTTTCCAGAGGGTGGTGCCACAAATAGACCTCCTGCTTTCAATAGGTAAGGATATGTGTTTTGGAAGGAAAGAATGAAAATTTTTGTTCAATCAATTGATTTAAGAATTTGGAATGCCATTGAGAATGGTCCTTTTATACCCATGCATACTGTTAATGGTAAAAATGTTGAGAGACCCATGGATGATTGGACAAATGATGAAGAAAAGAAAGTACAGTACAATTATAAGGCTAAAAATCTCATTACTCTTGCATTAGGTCCCGATGAATTCTTTAGGGTAATGACTTGTCAATCGGCCAAGGAAATGTGGGATACTTTACAAGTAACCCATGAAGGTACTAGTGATGTAAAAGACTCTAAGATTAGTACCTTGACTAGTCAATATGAAAGCTTTAGGATAAATTCCGGGGAAACCATTGTAGAGATGCAAAAGAGATTTACCCTTATAATCAATCATCTTATTACTCTTGGTAAAGTTTATACTAACAAAGAACTTGTGCATAAAGTTTTGAAAAGTCTTAGCAAGGAATGGCAACCTCTCGTCACTACCATTAAACAATCCCCAAGCATCAACGAGATGTCTCTTGCCACACTCTTCGGAAAGCTACAAGAGCAAGAGCAAGAACTAAGCGATTTAAAGCTAGCGGAGGAAGAAGAAAAATCCTCCAAGAAGAAAGGCCTAGCTCTCAAGGCCACTTCTACACATGAAGAAGAATCATGTCATGATCTTGACGAAGAAGAAGAATTTGGAATGTTTGTAAAGCGATTCGGGAAATTCATGAGAAACAAACGATTCCAAAAGAACTTCAAACCCCAAGGTAAGAAACCAATTTTTAATGAAACCTCTTCCTCACCAAACTGTTTTGAATGTGGCAAGGAAGGGCACTTCAAGGTAGACTACCCAAATCTTAAGAAGAAGAATAAGGAGAAAAGAGGAAGAAGAAGAGCTTACATCGCTTGGGACAAAAATGATGTAAGTAGCTCTGATGAGTCCGAAAATGAAGAAGCAAACCTTTGCTTGATGGCAAATCATCAAGAGGAAGATGATGAGGTAAGTCTTCTTGACTTAGATAGAAATGAATTGCTTGATGCATTTGAAGAGCTGTATGACAAGTTTATTAAAATCTCCAATAAATACAAATTGTCAAGAAAAACCATAGATACTCTTGAAACACATCTTGTAGAACTTGGCAAAGAAAATGCATGTCTAAAAGAAAAATTAACAAATGTTCAAACATGCTCTAAGAAGAAACCTTGTGACTTTGCAAAGAAATATGACATCTTAGAAACCAAGGTCTTAGACTTAAACAGAACATTAGAAAAATTTACAAATGGTAGAGACAACCTGAATGTATTACTTGGAAACCAAAGATGTATGTTTGATAAAACTGGTTTAGGATACAACTCTACCAAAAAGGAAAAACATTACAAAAACTTCTTTATACCACCTAGAAGATCATCATCACCTTTTATGAAGTGTAATCATTATGGCTTTAAAGGACATAATTCTTCAAATTGTAGTGTTAGAAAACAAGGACCAAAGGTTGTAAGAAAGGTGTGGATTCCCAAAGGGACATTACCACAAGCTAACCTAAAAGGACCCAACATAAAATGGGTACCTAGTTCTCTAAACTAATTTTGTTTTGTAGGTATGCTTCAAGGCAAGCAACACCCATTGGTATTTGGATAGTGGGTGCTCAAAACATATGACGGGAGACATAAGCAAGTTCACATCATTCATTCCCAAGAGAAAAGGAAGCGTCACGTATGGGGATAACACCAAAGGAAGAATTCTAGGCATTGGAAACATTGGTAAAAATTCCTCTACCTCAATTAGTGACGTATTGTATGTTGAATGGCTCAAGCATAACTTGCTTAGCATTAGCCAATTATGTGATAAAGGATATAGAGTTTTGTTTGAATCCAATTGTTGTATAATTGAGAATAAGCTAAACAAGGAGGTTAAGTTTGTTGGTCAAAGAATTGATAACATTTACATGATTGATATTGATAGTTTGTCCTCAAATGATGTACAATGCTTTATGACTAGAGAGGATGAAACTTGCTTATAGGAAAGAAGAATAGCTCATATACATGTAGACCATTTGAACAAACTTGTTTCTAAGGAATTAGTAATTGGTTTACCAAAGCTTAAATTTGAAAACAAATTTTGTGATGCATGTCAAAAGGGAAAACAAGTAAAGGCATCCTTTCAAGCTAAAAACATTATTTCCACTCAAAGGCCTTTACAACTTTTACACACGGATCTATTTAGACCTTCCAAAATCAAAAGCTTTGGTGGTAATTACTATAGTCTAGTAATTATAGATGATTATTCAACATATACATGGACCTTGTTTCTTGCTCATAAAAATGAAGCATATCATGCATTCAAGAAACTAGCCAAGATTATCCAAAATAAGCAAAATTCAAAAATTACATCCATAAGAACCGATCATGTGGGAGAATTTGAAAACCAATCTTTTGAAAAGTTTTGCAAAAAACATGGTATCAATCATAATTTTTCATCTCCTAGAACTCCACAACAAAATAGAGTGGTTGAAAGGAAAAATGGATCTTTAGTGGAGCTTGTAAGAACCATGTTAAATGAAAATAACGTTGCGAAACATTTTTGGGCCGATGTGGTAAATACCGCTTGTCATGTTATGAATAGATGTTTAATAAGGCCTATTTTAAAGAAAACCCCCTACGAACTTTACAAGGGAAGAAAACCCAATATTTCTTATTTTCATATTTTTGGATACAAATGTTTTATGCTCAATAATGGAAAGGATAATCTAGAAAAGTTTGATGCAAAATCTGATGAGGCAATCTTCCTAAGATATTCATCATCTAGTAAATCTTATCGAATCTTCAACAAACAAACAAATACCATTAAGGAGTCTATTCATGTGAAATTTGATGAGAATAGCCATAACTCCCTGAGGAAGAAAGTTGTTGATGATCTTATAGGTACATTCCAAGAAATGAACTTGGATGAAAAAGAAGGAGTCAACAATGAAGGAGGCACAACACAACATGAGGAACCACAACAATGGATCACTTTGAAGAACCATCCCTTGGACAAAGTCATAGGTGAAATGACAAAAGGTGTAAGTACTTGAAACACTATTAGAAATGCATGTAATCACTTATTGTTTGTATCACAAATAGAACCCCAAAATATTGATGAAGCTATTATTGATGAACATTGGATGTTGGCCATGCAAGAGGAATTGAACCAATTTGAAAGAAATGAAGTTTGGGAACTAGTGCCAAGACCCAATGATCACCAAATAATAGGAACAAAATGGGTTTTTAGGAATAAATTAGATGAGAATGGCATAATTACTAGAAACAAAGCTAGACTAGTAGCTAAAGGTTATAATCAAGAAGAAGGCATTGATTATGAAGAGACTATGCTCCCGTAGCTAGGCTAGAAGCCATTAGATTATTATTAGCCTTTACATGTTGTAAGGATTTCAAATTGTACCAAATGGATGTCAAAAGTGCTTTCTTGAATGGATACATTCAAGAAGAAGTATATGTTGATCAACCTCCAGGTTTTGAAAACTACCAATTTCCAAATCATGTTTTCAAACTAAAGAAAGCTTTATATGGTTTAAAACAAGCTCCAAGAGCTTGGTATGAAAGATTAAGTAAATTTCTTTTAGGAAACAATTTTGAAAGAGGAAAAGTTGACACAACATTATTCATTAAGCACAAAAAGAATGATATACTATTGGTTCAAGTATATGTTGATGATATAATTTTTGGTGCTACTAATGAGTCTTTGTGCAAAGAGTTTGCTAAGCTAATGCAGGACGAATTTGAGATGTCCATGATGGGAGAACTAACATTCTTCCTAGGACTATAGATTAAGCAAACAAAAGAAGGCACCTTCATTAGTCAATCCAAATATTGCAAGGAGTTGCTTAGGAAATTTAACATAGATAAGGCAAATGATATTGCTACACCTATGGGCACTTCATGCTATCTGGATAAGGATGAGAAAGGTAAGGATGTTGAACTCACAAAATATAGAGGTATGATCGGATCCTTACTTTACTTAACCGCTAGTAGACCGGGTATCATGTTTGCTGTTTGTATGTGTGCAAGATACCAAGCATGCCCAAAAGAATCACACTTTACTACAGTAAAAAAGATAATGAAATATCTTGTTGGAACTCAAAATGTTGGTTTATGGTACCCCAAAGGGGTTGAATGCACTTTAGTTGGATACTCTGACTCTGATTTTGTAGGATGTAAGCTTGATAGGAAAAGCACTAGTGGAACATGTCACTTGCTTGGTAGCTCTCTTGTTTCTTGGCATAGCAAGAAACAAGTAAGTGTTGCATTATCTACAGCTGAGGCAGAATATGTGGCAGCTGGTAGTTGTTGTGCTCAAATCCTTTGGATGAGGCAACAACTTCTTGACTTTGGTGTTACATTAGACCATGTGCCTCTTAAATGTGATAATACTAGTGCTATTAATATTTCAAAGAATCCTGTAATGCATTCTAGAACCAAACATATTGAAATTCGATATCATTTCATTAGGGATAATGTATTAAAGGGTGATTGTGTGCTTGAACATGTTGAAACCACTAAACAACTTGTTGATATCTTCACCAAACCACTAGCAAAGGAACAATTCATACACATTAGAAGAGAATTAGGAATCTTAGACATTTCCAATTGTGTTTGAATGCTGAATAATTTTGATAATTTCTTGATTTACAATGTGTTGATGTTTAATATATTGGTTGGTTGACGTTCCACTTGAAATCTGTAAGTTTAGACCATTTCTAAGCATCCCTAATCGATTACCATGATCAGTATAGTCGATTATACACTCTCTGTTTCCTTAATAATCGATTACACACTCTCACGTAATCGATTACCAATTTTCTATTTCATCAATAATCGATTAGCATCTCATATCTAATCGATTACAAAGTGTCTGTTTCTTATACAATCGATTAGTCATTCAATAAAATCGATTACTGACGTTTTTCCTTCCAGATAATCGATTAGAATCTCTTCCTAATCGATTGAAAAGTTTCTATTTTTAACATAATCAATTACACCACCGGCCATAATCGATTACCTCTGTACACCAACGTTTCATCTTCCCTAGAAAACACACTCTAATCGATTAGCCCTGGCTACCTAATCAATTAGCTTCGTGTCAGGTGCCATTTTTAATGCAGAAATTCGTGTGCCTTTTCATGGCCCAATCACTCATCATCCTAATCACTCCTTCTCTCATCTCTAAACCCTACCTCTCTCCTATAAATACCCCTCTTTTCATTCTTCCATCTCACATCATCACCAAGCCTCCTCTCTAACTCTCTCAAACTCTCTCAAATTTCTTATTCTCTTCATCTTCCATCATGTCTTCTTCAAGACAAGTGAAAAGGGCTAGGTCCTCCATGAACCAACCCAACAATCCTCTAAATTTTTCTAGGTTCTTTACCTCACCAAGAGACCTCCAAAATTTCATAAAGAAATTTTCAGAAAAAGATATCATCACTCCCCACTTCATTGATGCCCAAACATTTGAAAACCCCTGTTTTTGTTTCACCCAACTCATTCACCACTATAATCTTCTTCCCTTCCTTACTCTCAAGGAAGAGTTTTATTACCCTAAATTGATGAAGGTATTCTTTTGCAACCTCAAACTGGTTGATGGCACTCTGGAGGCTAGAGTCAAGAATGTGACTCTTAAAATCACCAGCCAACAACTTTCTGAAATCACCCAAATTCCTCTCTCTACTGCTGAATTTGCAAGGGGTAATCCGGAAGATGAGTGGGATTTCAATCCCATTCCCGTACGCCAATCTCTTTGGAAGGACAACCGTCCCCTTAACAATCACAAATTAGTAGGCCACTTGACTCTTAATAACTGTCTCCTTCACTTCTTCATGGTTAAATTACTTGTCCCTCATGGGGGAAATTATGCCTTGGTTGAGGAAGATGATGTTCTTCTCATGTGGGCCATCATCAACCACAAGGACATAAACTGGATTCAACTCCTAAAGCTCCACATGCTGAAATCCAAGGAGCAACACAAACGGCCTTATGCCATTCTCCTCACAAAAATTTTCAAGGCATATGGAGTGGACTTGGCTGGAGAACTTGCTAAAAAAGTACCCTCTCAAGCTTGCATTGGCACTCACCATCTCAACAAAATAGGCATGGTCTGTGTAGCTGGAAGATGGATCTTCAAGAGTGACCAAATCCATGGCAGCAGTCCATTTGAGGAAGACTATCCTACTCCCACTGTTGATCCTACTCCTACTCCTGCACCTCAAGGAGAATCATCTGCTCCACCTGACCCTTTCACCTCCTTGTATGCACATCTTGATCGCCGTTTTGATCGGCTTGAGAACTCCCTCCAGGAATTCCAAATGACTGAGCAACAACATTATGAACTCATGCAACAACGCTATGAAGAGCTGTCTCACCAGATTTCTGAGCTCCGCTTTTTCAATCCGGATAATTAGATCCGTTTTTATTATGCTTTGTTTGAGTTGTTCTACGTTTTCTTTTTAATGTTCATTATGCAAATTTCAATTATGTAATTTCTCTTTTTCTGCAATAAATAAAATTTTCATTTTGTTTCATTATATATCTATTGCTTCCCTGATTTTTTATGATTTCAAAGGGGGAGAAATACTCGAGTTCATCTAATCTGATTGCCAATAATAACAAGTGCTAAAAACTTGTTGTTAATAACAAATGGTTAACAAGTGGATTGAATAATTATCTCTATGGCATAGATTCACTTAGACAGGGGGAGATATTCTTTAAATTAAGAGATAACTTGTTAAGAGATAACACTATCCAAAATCTGAATTAGACATGTTTTTGCAGATAATGATTAAGAGATAATGATTAGAGATAAGTTTGTTTTTGAACTAACAATCCTCAAGAGATGAACATTGTTTGTCATCATCAAAAAGGGGGAGAATGTGTTTGAATATATATTTCAGGTTGAATTATTTTGATAATGACAAAGCACATTGAAGGATTATAGCAAAAAAGGCCAAGTAACCTTGAAAATAGAGAAAACAGAATCAGATGGATAAAAACGTGCATCCTAATCGATTAGAGGACTCAAGCTAATCGATTACCTATGTTCTATTTGTGTAGTAATTGATTACACCTATAGAGATAATCGATTACCTAGGTACTATTTGCAACATAATCGATTGTACCCTTGAACCATAATTGATTACCATTTGAACAACTTGAGGAAAGAGTATCAGGTATTCAACATAATCGATTACCAAGCCAAACTAATCGATTACTCAAGCTCTGTTTATACCACAATCGATTACACAGTTACACATAATCGATTACCAGCTGAAAGTGTGAAAAATGAGCATCAGGTATTCAGCATAATCAATTACTCAGCCAAGATAATCGATTACATAAGTTCTGTTTGTCATCATAATCGATTACAGTAAGGCCTAATCGATTAAAATGCTACGAGACTCTATTTAATGCATCAGGTGCCATTTGTAATCGATTGCAGGGTATAACATAATCAATTAGCAAGTCTCTGTTTCTAAGCTAATCGATTACGCAGTAACACCTAATCGATTACAGCACGAATAACACTGCAGATTTCAAAAGCTAATCGATTACAGCTCGAGGCCTAATCGATTAGGGTCATGCCAGAATTTGGGGAAAGTGCTTTTTAGTGGGAAACCAGCTCATTTCTCCATACATCTCAGGTACCCATGGCTGCAACGGCTAGGAACTCAATTATGCTCTTCTCCAAGGTATATAAATGCAAGACTCCTTCAAGCTACTCAAAATATCAATCACATCCATCAAAGGGAAATCAATTCTTAAGTCTTGTGAGTCTTATTCTTGTATAGTTTCACTTTTTTGAAACTTAGAACTTCAACTTGTATATTCTTTCTTGTTGAGAGTTAGAATTTGAGAGAGCTTTCACTTGTATATCTACTCTATTTAGAGAGTCATTATCTTGTAAACACTACAAAACACAAAGGTTTTTCACTCTAGGTTGAGTGGTCATAAAGGTTGGGGTTCAACCTTTGGGTATTGAGAGTTTAAGAGATTGGGTGGGTTGCCCTTGTGCTAGTGAGGATTGAGTTCTTGAGTGTGGGACACTAGGAAGCTGCAATTACTCATAGCTTGTAATCTCTAACCTTCAATAGTGGAAATCCTTCAAGTGGGTTGCTTGAAGGCGAGACGTACACTGGGGTTGGTGGAACTCGTTAAATCGGTTTGCAGGCTCTTCTCCCTTACTCTTTTACATTGATATATTGCATTTGATTGGATTGTTGGTTGATTGATTGTGATTTGCTTATTTAAGCTTTCTTGAATTAGTTACTTTAAAATAGTGCACACCAAGTGTTTGATAAATTGTCTCAGCAATATTCACATCTTATTTTGCCTTATCTCTTGTACTATACTTGCCTTCACTTGCATAATCTTTAAACTTGTAATAAAAGAATCAAGTTCAAAGGCATTTCAAGCAAAGTTTTAAAAACTCAATTCACCCCCCCCTCTCTTGAGTATTGAGGCCACTTGAATAACAGATATGTCCTTCCGGATTATAGTGGTTCTAGAGGCAAGAAAGAACTTTTCCAATAACATTTTCTTTAAGTCATTCCAACTTGTGATTGATCTTGGAGCAAGGTAGTAGAGCTAATCCTTAGCAACACCCTCTAAAGAATGAGGAAATGCTTTAAGATAGACATGGTCTTCTTGAACATTTTGGGGTTTCATTGTGGAGCACACAATGTGGAATTCTTTGAGGTGTTTGTGTGGATCTTCACCCGCAAGACCATGAAACTTAGGAAACAAGTGCATAAGTCCGGTCTTAAGCATAAAATGGACATCCTCTTCAGGATATTGAATACACAAACTTTCGTATGTGAATTCGGGTGTAGCTAGTTCTCTAAGAGTTCTTTCACGATGTCCAGCCATATCAGAAAAATTTGCAGAATTATTTTCAACAGATTCAGATGAGATACTATCACTATGAATATCAACAAAGTTATTATTAAAGCTAGCTTCTCTAATTAATATATGAAAAGTTCTATCAATTTTTGGATCAAATGAATATAAATGCCCAAAAGTCCTTCTAGTCATACATAGCATACGACAAGATATTTCATCATCATGAGCAATATATCATAAGAATCCTAAATCATACAAAAGAAATAAAATAAAACAAACTAACAAACAAAAGAATTTATTATTATTATTATTATATTTTTTTAATTTTATATAAAAATTAATTTAAAACAAGAATTTTCCTAAAGATCGTTGATCCCCGACTGTGGCGCCAAAATTTGACGCAAGTTACTGTCGTGGTCTCGTCAAATTAGTACATTAAAATTAATTAATGTAGTACTAGGGTGTCAACCTAGGTCGTTCTCTCGAAGATCAACATAAAAATTTAGGAAAATCAAGTTTTAAAATAATTTTTGCAAATAGAAGTTCAACAGACATACAAATACATTTAGGGGGGTTTGATTGGTTGTCACAATTAAAATCAAAACATAGTAAATATAAGATTTAGAACAATAAATAACAAATGATTGATTTTCTTGGAGTATTATAATTAGATTTATCCTTGGTTCACAAAAGATGATTTGTACACTTTTATTATTGTTCATTTCTTAGCTCAATTTGAATTAATCAACTAAGCGTCTTTTTAAATTCATAATTCCTTTACTTTCATTTAAAAATGAATATTTTAATCAAGCATCCTGATTAAGCAAAAGGAGTCAAGATCGTAAAATCTAGGAATTATTGAGCATATGTAAGAACATCGCCTACATACATAATCTATTCTCAAATTATGGAATTAAGAAAACTATAATAATTAAAAGTGATTACGAAAATATTCATTAAGCATGCATATTTCCTTAATCCATTTTAATTTAAATCTTATTTTATTCTATTTGTATAATTAAACCGATTAAGCATACAAATTTAATTAAATAGAATGGAATTAAATAAGCAGAGTAAGATTATGAAGAAATTAACAATAATAAAAGCATACTATATTAGAAACAACTCAAAGTCATATTACAATAATTCTCTAAGAAAATCAATCTAAGGGTTTCAGCCCTCCATAAATAAACAAACTAAAAATACAAGAACCTAACCCAGAATGGAGTACGGAGGGGAAGAAGAAGAAGGAGCGGAGAAGAGGAAGAAGACTTGAAGTTATGGTGTGTTTTGAAGTGTGGTTTTGGTTTCTATTTTTAGGGGAAGAAAGGAAAGCAGCGTGCCGTTTTTTAAGAACTGAGTGGAGAATGTCAGCCAATGCTTCAATTTAATATTTCTGTGTTGTTTCCACTTTGTAATTACGTTTTCCACTACATGAATGCGTTCCTTGCTGTTTCCACTTGATGAATCGATTCATTTAAGCAAATACTGGGCAAATTCCACGCATGAATCGATTCCTAAAGGGTGGGAATCGATTCCTAGGCATATGAATCGATTCCTGTAGGTTGGGAATCAATCCCCAAGTGTAAAACAACAATAGAATCAATTCCTGTGCGTTACGAATTGATTCCTAAGTGTATGAATCGATTCCCATGGGTTATGAATCGATTCCTTGGCATGATTTGGTGTAGGAATCGATTCCCAGGTTGGTGAATCGATTCCGAGGCCTCTTTTGGTGCTTTTCTTGCATTTTTGACCATTTCTTAAGGCATGGCTTCTTCTGTTTGCCCTGTGGTAATTGTTTTTAAATTGCAGGCTCAATTATACACTACAAAATAAGAGAAACCAAGATTTCATTATTTCCATTAAAAATTAATCCTTAATTCATTTAAAAATCAAATATTAAATAAGGCTTAAATTATGAAAATATGTTAAAATGCAATAAATCACACAATAAGTAATGGCAATTTATACACATTTAAATTAAGGAATTAAGGATAAATCATGCATCACCAGTTACCAAAAAAGTTCTACAACTAGGCCCTATAGTATAATACTGGGAAAACCATTAATGTTTTATTATTTTAATATTATTATATGTTATAATTTAATTAAAGATTTAATAAAATATTATTTTAATATTATTTATATATATATTTATATATTACCAAATAATTTTTATTATAATTATATATTTTAATTATATCTTTACTAATTACCCCTAATTAGCCAATTAATCTACACATAATTTACTAAAAGAATAATCTAAAAAATTATTTATAATTTAACAATATAACTTAGTGATTAATAATTAATTAACAATACCTAAAATACTTTACTAATATTCACACACTTATTTCTTACTCTTTTCCTATCATTCCATCTCACTTTTCTTTTTCTCTAGTGCGCCTTATCTTTCTCATAAATCTCTATTATCCTATTACAGTTTTCCTCTTACTCATACTTAGCTGTTTACTAGTACCTTGAACACTCTTTTCTTCATCATTTCTAATTTCTCATGGTTACTCAGGATCAAGCTGAAGCCTCAACTTCCACTAAAAGACTTATTAAAACACTCTCAAAGATCCTGAGAGTCTAGGCCCTTATTCTAAAAACTAGGGCTATTACAGAAACTATCTATATTAATGTATCCAATGTTATGAAAGGTAAGAGGAGCGAGATCCAGTCCTATTCTTTCCTTATTTGAACTCTATTTTAGTTTATTACTGTTTATGCCTGCTCCAGTCGATCTTTATTATTTTAACTCAACATGAAATGAACCAATATCTTGCCAAAATTATTTGAACTAAGTCTTCAAATTTCTAGTCTCCCGAATTTATAAAGAGAAGATAAAGTTGTATTTTGACCCTATCTTTTATTTTAATTTTAGTCAAATTATGAACTTTTAAATTGTTGTGATGTTTGTGATGTTTTGTGTTATGAATAACTTGAGAGTGTTTTAGTCACTTGTAATCCTTGATGTGTGGAATCTTTGTTGAGTGTTAAAATTTGTGATGGCATAACCAAATTGAGCAAGTGGGATTAGTTTTTATGATCATGATTGAAAGAAGAAAGTTATAAGCAATATTGTTGTTGTGTTGGAGTTAAAATACGTGCTCATTATGATGAATGTGAACTAATGAAATTGATTGATGCAATGTAACAATTGATGTGAAAGTGATTATGAAATTCCTTGAGGAATGATGTTGAATACCTTTTGTTGTAGTGCCTTTGTGTGAAACCTAAGTGATTTGATGAAAGCTGCTTGAAAAATGAAGTATTTAGGAAAAAATTAGTATTCTCACTCAAGCGAGAGTAGCAGACAGAGGTGTAAATGCTAATAAATGCTTTGTCTGTCAAACTTGCTCAAGCGAAAGGATTTCCGCTCAAGCGAGAAATCACCATTCTAATTCTCTTTATTTTTTCTTGAGTGACACATCCACACTCAAGCGAGACTATGCCAATTAGGTCCTGTGAGTTTTTCGCCCGAGCGAGGAGATCCTCGCTTAAGTGAATAAAGTACAAGTTGATTCTATGATATGTTTACTTAAGCAGAAACATGGCCACTCAAGCGAAAGAACAATTAATTGCATTAGGGGGTATCAGGTGTTATGCTCGCCTAAGCGAGAATATTCTCGCCCAAGCAGAAGCTGAAAGGTTGCATCAGTTATAAGGCTCGCTCAAGCGAGATCAAAGGATAGAACAGTTATGGAAATTCAAATTTCTTTCGCCCAAGCGGAGTGAATGCTCACTGAAGGGAGAAATTCAACTTTAGGTTCATTGAAAATTTTGCTCAGGTGAATCATCATGCGCTCAAGCGAATCTTGTAAGGGGAGCATTTTGTGAGATTTTTGCTTAACCGAGACAGGCCTCGCTTGAGCGAAATTAGTTAATTTTGGTTCTGGAACATTTTCATTTAAGCAAAATTTTTTCTCTTGAGCGAAATCATTTAATTTTGATTATGCCCAATTCTTTCTTAAGCGAGACACTTCTCACTTAAGCGAATACGTGACATGTCAGTTTTTTAAAAGAAGTTTTAAAATCAATTTAGGAGTTACATTTCCCATCTCTTCTTTAATGTGTTTTACTCTTAAACATTCTCTTATTCCATTTTTTTATGTATTGTGGTTATTTTGATTGTTTTGTGCTCCTAGGACCTGCATTGTGACTGTTTTCCCTTTTTGATTTTGCAAGCAAGTAAGTTCTTTTTGCTCCTTTGATGATTTATATGCATGATCCCTTGTTGAAGTTGTTGATGAAATGGTATGACATGCTTACACTACCATTATGTTGATATTTGCAATGTTGAAAAGTTTATCTTTCTTTCTCATTATTGTATTTGGTTAGATTTTTCTTATTGGTTGAGGATGTGGTATGTAAATGCATTCTTTTTATGGAAATAACATAACACTCACCAACTGTTTATTAAAATTCCCGAGTTCTCATTGCAACCTTAAAATATTGATTTTTTAGGGTGTGCACCATATGTTCTTGGTCCAATATAATCTTTTTGCTATGCTAGTCCTGTGGTTTATTTTTAGTACTTAATCTCATTGTCACATCAATGTTGTGGTTGTGCTCATAACATATGATGAAGTGTTAATTTAAGGCTTTTCTTCCTTTTTAAATTCATATGCTAGGGAATTGTAGTATCTTCATCAGGTGTAATATTGGATTGTGTTATGTGATTTTCATTATTTTGCAGGATGGTTCGAACAAAACAAGCTGCTTCCATGACACCTGAGACAACTAGGACAAACAAAGGCAAAAGGCAAAGGACCACCAAAGAGAACCCTTCTGCAGGACCTAAATTCAGAGATAAGGATAGAGCCAAATGCTATGAAGAGATTCAATAATGGAACTTTATTACCGAACACAGAGTGGACCTTCATAGAGGGGAATATGATACACTGATGGACATTCTTGAGACCTGTAGTTGGTTGAAATTAACAAACCCCTGCCCCCAGTTTGATCCTAATATTATGAGGGAGTTTTATGCAAATGCTTGGCCAAAGGACAGTTTTGGCGACTACAGGACTTATGTGAGAGGCGTTTGGATCTCTTACAACCAGGAGACTATTAATGAGTATTTGGGTAGTCATCTTCTATCCGGTGACCGCCGACCGACTTGTAGTTACTTCTTTTTGAGAGAACATAATGAGCTTTACCAAATGATTGAGTTAGAGTGCACCTTGTGTCTCCCAAGACGTCATTTTTAGATGGCCAAGGTGATCATAACCCTTTTCACATTCTTAGGAAGGACATGAAGCTTGAGACGCGGGTTTGGAAATTATTTCTATTAGCCAATATGACACCAACCGGCCATGTTTATGATTTGACATACCATAGATGTCATCTTCTAAAGTGCATCTTGAACCCTACTATGCTCATTGATATTGCTAGGGTGATCTCAGATAAGATTCACAAATTTGCTAGGATAGTGGTGAAGACTACTGCTTCTGGGTAAAAGATAAAGGGTAGTTTGGGATTCCCTGCCTTCATTACAGGTCTGTGTGTTGTACATGGGATACAGGTTCAACCAACCAAACCCATCCGACCTTCCATCGATTGGAAATATATTTAGCACTACCACCATCACTAGTGATTGCCTCCTCTCCTACACATTCTGAGCCTTTTACTTATATGGAGACACGTATTCTCGAGGCTCTTAGCCAGATGCAGATACCTCAACAGCACCTCCAGCTCTAGCAGGCTGCTACCCATAGAGGTATTCTCCATATTCACCAGGGACTCCATCCCAGTGTTAGACCCATAATATAGTGTTGCAGAAAACTTATTAACTCTGTGTTACTGTAGGGTCTTTTAATTGGCAAGCGCACCAATCATTTGTAGTTTTCAAAATTTAGATATCGTTCCACTGGGATTGAATGTGCAATAGTTATAGTAATTTTCTAATTACTATGGTAAATTTATCGAAACCTATTCACAAAAGAATAATTTATATACAATTTGTACAATATTCACAAGATTGCATAGTTGAGTTGTTCATGTGATAAAAAGAAAATAACAATTTATCTAAAAAGTTGAGTTGTAATTTAGAATAGCTAAGATACTTGAGGATCAAACACAGATAAACAAATTATGTTGGAATTTGGATCCCTAATCTAGAATAACAATGGAGGAACTCATGACATGCATATTTAATCATCAAGTTCATGTCATTACAGCTTAAAATCATTATAATCGATCCCTCGTGATATAAATTCTAAGTATTCACCATAAAATCCGATCCCTCGTGAGCTTTCTCAGTAAAAACTTACATTAAATCCTAGCCTTATGGCAACAATAATCAAAAATTCTATCCCTAGTAATTGGCATATTAAGGGTATTCCAACTTTTACTTTTGTTAAAACAAGTTTTAATAAGGCATGAATAATCATTCTCCCGTTTGACATTCACACTAATAAAACAAGTTTCAATACGCATGAAAATCATTCTCCCGTTTGACGTTCATACTAATAAAAGATTGAATACTAACATGCACTTGAATCATAAACATGCAGAGATCGAATTCACAACATCATACTCAATAGACTAGTTCACCAATTCCAACATAAATAGATTAGTTACATATTGTGAAAGTGAAAACAACACTTACAGAGATTGACATTATGAAGGCGATGGAAACCTCATGGTACAATATTCATAATACTACACAACACTCTCAAGTATCAAGAAAACTATTCTAGAACTACAAACTCACAAAAGAACCACTCAAACACGAGTGTATAATAGAAGAAGAGAACTCAAAATGTGAGATGAGATGCTTAGAAGTGTGGAGAATGGCCCTATTTATAGGGCTGAGGAAGGATGCTGACGCTACATGCCAGCCTGAGGCTACGCGTTAGGTCCCTGACTTAGCCTCCATTAATTAGCTCGAAGTGGCCATTATTGTATAATTATTTTAATTAATCATGCCCAGACACATGTGCCTTGTCCCCCAATTTGGCTTGGACACTTGTGGGTAGTGGAGGGGTTATTGGCTGAGTGCTTGACCACCTGTCAGCGGTGTCCATGTAGCTCCTGACGCTACGTGTGGGTGTGACGTGTAGCGTCAACATCAAAAGTTCCCACGCTACGTGTGGTGTTGATGCTACGTGTCAGCTCTCCAGTTCTTCAATTTTTCTTTTTAAATTCTTCACAATTTTACTGGAAAACTAGAGAAAATTGATCAAGGGTGGATTATTTCCAACAACATCCATTTATTGAATTTAAAACCTAAATTTCTAACAAATTCACCAAATTCTTATTCTTTTTACAAAATTTTTATTAAAGATTTTATTATAAATTTGAGGACTAACAAATACCCCCAACTTGAGACATTGCTCATCCTCGAGCAAGAGAGAAAATTAAAATAAAATTTGAAATCCAATTTTTGAGTTAGTCCAAGAATTTATCACAAAAAGTAATTTCACAATTTACCATTTAAAGTAACCAAAAATAGATATCCTATGTAATAAAGGTTTATTGACAAAAAATTTTACAATGCCTTATTAACTAATCAAGCATAATTTCTGGCTTACCTCATGAGTGTTTATCTCTGTGCAAAGGGTAACCTGTTTCACTCAATCAATCATAAAATCAAATGAATTTAATTTTTATTTTCATCTAATCAATGGTTAATCATACAAAGTTAATTCAAAAATCACAAGGTCTTTTCACGGGTTGTAATGAGGCTTGGCTTACAAGAAATGATGGTTTTTCTTAGAATTCAAAAACCTAAAATCATAAAAGAACATTTTATAATTTTTAGGCTTTCTCTTGGCCCAAATCTCAATTCCTTTGTTGATGAAAAATAAATACCCCCAACTTGATTCTTTTCTCTATTTTTGATTTGCATATATTTTCATTTTTCATTTATATGCATAATTTTTATTTTTCTTGAAAGGAATCAAGTTGTTTAATTTTTACTCTCCATTCTTGTAAAAGCATTCGAAATATCTTTTATTTTGCTCAATTTCTCTTTTAATCAATCAAGTATAGGGAATGGTTAAAATTGATAAAAGTTTAGGGGTACCAACGAATTTATTTTTCAGGCTCAAAATTGGCTTTCAAAGGATAAAATAATTTTACCATGGTAAGCTCTTTGGCCCAAGGTTTCTTTTACCAAAAATGTGCCTTGATCATTTTCTTGAATTCTCTGTACAACAACACAAATCACAGAATAAAGCAAAATCAATTTGAATGAAGTTATGTTGAAACCCTCAAGTGTTTAAAAGATCTCTCAGCTTACCAGGTTATTGAAATTAGCTTGATAGTTAATAAAATTATTGTAATTAAATTTATCAAAATTCCTTAATTACAAAAAGAATCGATAATTGATTTAAAAATGGTTTTATTGTGTAAAAACTTTAAGTGTATAAATTTCCTTATTTTTAAAAAAAATTGATTTAAACGATAAAACTTATTTTTTTGAATTTTTGAAGAAAACACGCAAAAACACACCACGATAAAATTACACAATAAAACACACCATATAATAAAAGACAAACTATAATATTATCCACAAAGTAAAAATACCAATTTAAATATCAAACTAAAAGTGAACTAAAGTGTATGTAAAAGATGTAGAAAACAACACCGTCAGTCCTCCATGTGATCCTCATCATCTCCCTCCTCATCTGCATCATCATCTGACTCAACATGTGCTCCTGATAGTCCACCAGTCTCAGGGTAAGTGGGTAAATCACCACGCCAAGGTACATGAGTTGCGAACTCAGCTGGTGTGACATAAGGTGCTCCCTCTTCCTGAAGTCTGTACTGATAAAATACATCATGAAGATGTATATAAGCTCTGTGTGTGGCAGCCATCATCTGCATCATATGCTGATGCTCAAGAGTCATCCTAGCAAATCCATCAGTGATAGCATCAGTAGATGGTGGCTGAACTGGTGGTTTCCTCCTCCTTGATAGCATCAGTAGATGGTGGCTGAACTGGTGGTTTCCTCCTCCTTTGTCTAGGCTGAGCCTCTTGCTCTAGTGGTGGAAGCTGTTAGCCTAGGTGGCCTCTAGGAAACTCAAGAGGGGGGGTGAATTGAGTAGTTAGGAACTTTTTCACTAATAAATTTCTCCTCTAAAAACTCAATATGCAATGATATGTGATTTGAATAATAATGCTTAAAACATAAAGAGTTTAAGGGTTAGAGAAGTGCAAACAGAGATTTATACTAGTTCGGCCAACCACTACCTACGTCCAGTCTTCTCAAGACACCCTTGAGGAAATTCACTATAATCAAATCCCTTGATTACACCACAATGGGGACTCACACCCCGATCACAAATGCATTGGATGCTACACCACACCCAAGCACATCACCCTTGGATACTACACCATACCCAAGAACATCACCCTTGGATGCTACACCACATCCAAGAAGAACACCCTCAGAGATACACCACTCTGAGTATCAATCTCACTTTAGAGATAAAGAACTCTATAGAAAAACTCTCTTCAAGAGTATGATGAACAAATTGAGGAACAAGAAGAGTAATAACTCTATTAAGAGAATATGGCCATTATTGCTCTTAAGAAAAAATTGGAAGTATTTTTGTGTTGGTGTTATTGGTGTGTTTTTGCAAATGAAATACCCTCCTATTTATAGGAGAAGAAATGCCTTCAAGAGGTGTGAAACTATTGATTAAAATAATTAGAAAGGTACCTCTTGGATAAAATAATATTTTGTGAAAAGTTATAATGTTTCAACATGATTTTTTGTTTTCTGATCACGTTGTAATAGATTACATAAAATAGGTAATCGATTACAGCCTTTTAAAATCAGTTTTAAAACATAACGTTCATATTGTAATCGATTACTTAAACATGGTAATCGATTACATTGCTGAGGTAATTAATTACACTAATGAGGTAATCAATTACACGATGTAATTGATTACACTAATGAGGTAATCAATTACATTCCATCAGAATGTATTCTTATTTTAAAACCTTTTTATATTAATGGCCGTACTTTCTTTTTATAGAGTCTTACTTTAATTATGCCTTGGTCTTGGATCTTCATTCTTGATCTCTGGCATTGGCCTTGTCATTATCAAAATCCTTCATGGTCTTCATTCTCCCCCTTTTTGATGATGGCAATATTTCATTGATTTCATGACTCTTTTTGTGCTTGACATGGTATACTAAATCTTCAAGTCTTGCGTCCATGTTGTTAATCATGTCTTGCATATATGTTGTTGATATCAAAACCTTAGTTCTTCATTCTCCCCTTTTTTGATATTGACAACAATTCCTGAGAAGAAAAATAAACAGCATGCAAGATACAAGATTTTCTCCCCCTTAATTTTGGTTTAGTTGACAAGGTTTGATTGATTTTTCTCTTATTTTGATTCTCATATATTACTCCCCCTTTGTCAATGGCAAAAAGAATATAAGAGCATAAAGTTTTAGCAGAGAGTGATGCACCTTGTTGTTTGATGTCACTTGTTATTTTGATATTGCTCTTTGTTACTTGTTGATTGATAGATGCTTCAAGAAATGTGTTGACTTTTCTTGTGGGTAAGAATTAATCCTTAAGTGCCTCCCATCAATGATAATTCTTGCACTATTATAAATATTTGATCTTGGTACCCAAATTTTCTTGGGTCCTTGTGGGTTAGACGTGGATACTATATTCTTAGGAACCCAAATCATTTTTGTCTCAGTATAGCCTTTGTTCCTTATATGACATGTTGATGCATTGTGACCTTTTCTCACATAATGAGAGAATTTAACAAATGGGCTAGTTGAGGTCTTTTGTGAAATAAAGAGATTTTTCTACAACTTTTGCTTTTTGGAAGGATCAGATCCTAGTTCTGCTTTTAAATGACATTTTTGTTTTCCAAGAAGAATATCTAGGTTATCTCTTCCTATAGTAAATTTAACTAATGCATTTTTCAAATCATCAATCTCTTGAATATGCTTTTGACATGTTGAACATGTATGTTTAATGATAGTTTCATTTTTAAGCTTAGTTTCTAAGTCTTCCTTTTCTTCTTTAACTTGTCCTAGTTCATGATTGACCTTTGATAGACTTTCTTCTAAGATTAGGTTAGAATTTTTCATATTTAAGAATTTCTTAGCTAGTTTTTGATATTCATTATGAAGATCTTCAAAAGCTTCTTGCAATTCATCAAATGTAGGATTTGAGTCATTTACCTCTTCGGTGTTAGTCATTAGGCACAGATTTGCGTCTTCATGGTCTGATTCCTTTGACGAGCTTAAACCATTTTCATCCCAGGTAATATAAGCTATTCTTTTATTTTTGGGATGCTTTTTCTCTTGCTTGTCAGACTTCTTATTTAGTTTCGGACACTCTATTTTCATATGTCCATATTTTCTGCATTCAAAGCATTTTGGACCTTGGTTAGATTCATCATTTTTGAAGGAATTCTTGAAGTTCGGCTTCCTTTGCCCTTCCTCTTTCTTTAGAAACCTGTTAAATTGTTTAACAAATAATTTAAGGTCATTATAATCATTTATACCTTCTTCATCATCATCTTCATCATCTTCTTCATTACTTTCTTTAATGGTTGATGATGATGCTGTTAGAGCAATACCTTTCTTCTTTTTGTTGCTTTCCTCATGTTGATTCAATCTTTCAAGCTCGAGTTCATGCTCTTAAAATTTTCCAAAGAGTGTTGCAAGGGACATGCTTGACAAATCTTTTGATTCTGATATAGCAGTTACTTTTGGTTGCCATTCCCTGTTCAAGCATCTTAATACTTTATCAATCAAATCTTCATTTGAAAAGGTTTTTCCTAAGCATGCAAGATGATTGATTATATGAGTGAATCTCTTTTGCATTTCTTGTATGCTTTCATTGTTGTTCATTCTAAATAATTCATATTCCCTAGTTAGGGTATTTATTCTTGATCTCTTAACTTCACTTGTTCCTTCGTGAGTTACTTCTAAGGTATCCCACATCTCTTTTGCTGTCTTGCAATTAGATATTCTAAAGTATTCGTCCATTCCTAAGGCTGAGGTTATTATATTTTTGGCCTTGAGGTTATATTGGACTTTTGTTTTATCCGCACCAGTCCATTCACTTCTTGGTTTAATCATGGTCACTTCTCCAACTACTTTGGTTGGTATAAATGGACCATTTTCAATGGAGTCCCATATGTCTATATCAATAGCTTCTATGAATATTTGCATACGGGTTTTCCAATATTGATATCCTACTCCATTAAATACAGGAGGTCTAGGTATGGAGTTTCCCTCAGGAAAGATAGGATTGAAAGAGGCCATAGATCTTCTTGAGGTTGTTAAACCCTTTCCAAGATACGAGCTCTGATACCACTTGTTACTCTAGTGGCCTCCTATAACTCGAGAGGGGGGGTGAATTGAGTAGTGAGGAACTTTTTCACTAATAAATTTCTCCTCTAAAAACTCAATATGCAATGATATGTGATTTGAATAATAATGCTTAAAACATAAAGAGTTTAAGGGTTAGAGAAGTGCAAACAGAGATTTATACTGGTTCGGCCAACCACTGCCTATGTCCAGTCTTCTCAAGACACCCTTGAGGAAATTCACTATAATCAAATCCCTTGATTACACCACAATGGGGACTCACACCCTGATCACAAATGCATTGGATGCTACACCACACCCAAGCACATCACCCTTGGATACTACACCATACCCAAGAACATCACCCTTGGATGCTACACCACATCCAAGAAGAACACCCTCAGAGATACACCACTCTGAGTATCAATCTCACTTTAGAGATAAAGAACTCTATAGAAAAACTCTCTTCAAGAGTATGATGAACAAATTGAGGAACAAGAAGAGTAATAACTCTATTAAGAGAATATGGCCATTATTGCTCTTAAGAAAAGATTGGAAGTCTTTTTGTGTTGGTGTTATTGGTGTGTTTTTGAAAATGAAATACCCTCCTATTTATAGGAGAAGAAATGCCTTCAAGAGGTGTGAAATTATTGATTAAAATAATTAGAAAGGTACCTCTTGGATAAAATAATATTTTGTGAAAAGTTATAATGTTTCAACATGATTTTTTGCTTTCTAATCACGTTGTAATAGATTACATAAAATAGGTAATCGATTACAGCCTTTTAAAATCAGTTTTAAAACATAACGTTCATATTGTAATCGATTACTTAAACATGGTAATCGATTACATTGTTGAGGTAATTGATTACACTAATGAGGTAATCAATTACACGATGTAATTGATTACACTAATGAGGTAATCAATTACATTCCATCAGAATGTATTCTTATTTTAAAACCTTTTTATATTAATGGCCGTACTTTCTTTTTATAGAGTCTTACTTTAATTATGCCTTGGTCTTGGATCTTCATTCTTGATCTCTGGCATTGGCCTTGTCATTATCAAAATCCTTCATGGTCTTCAGAAGCTCACACTGCTGGACAAAATAATCTCTATTTACTGAGACCTTAGGGACTCTCCCCAAAGAACTAGTAAACTCTGGTGATGGGACAGTAACTTCTTGCCTCCTCAGTAAGGAAGATATAATGAGAGGAAATGGAATAGGACAGTTCACCTTATACCCAAGGGCATAAAGGTGAATCTGCTCAAAGATCAACTCAGCAATATCAATGGTATGGCCCTGAAGAATAGAATAGAAAAGGCAGCAGCGATCAACTGGGATAGAAGAGAGGTGGGTAACAGGAGTGATATTATGCAGCATGAGATGAGACTACGCCTGAGCTATAGGAGTCAGCTGAGTCTTGAGGAGGTTTGATGGAGTCCTTCCAACCTTACTCAGGTTGAAGAAGATTCCATCCTTGCTCAAGAAATGAGCAATTTGATCTAGGAAGTATCCTAAATCACCATCCTCAGTCGCAACCTTGTTTCTGTTCTCCTTCCAGAAACAAATATCGCTCTCGGGAGTAGGCTCCCAAGGGTTACCCAGAAGGGTACTAATCGTGTCCCGATCATAAGTGATATGCCGACCCCTCACCTAGCTCGTCCTTTGATGACCAATGTTTGGTGCGTCCTGGCGAGTCCTGTAAGCATTTGCGTAAAACTTCACCACTAGGATGGGATCCCCCTCAGTAGGCAGGGAAAATATGGGTCCCCATCTCCTCCTCTAGACCTCATCCTTTAGCTCAGGATAGTCCCCAACATTAAATCCAAGACTTTCTCCCAGATGAGTCTTTGGCCCTTTGTCTGATGAAACCGGGCCTATTTCACATGAGTGTGAAATCTGGTAGGATCTCTCGGTCCTAGCACCTCTTCTCCCTGAAGATCTGGATCTTCAGAAGTGGTGTCAGTGTCTATGGTCCTTCTCTGTCTCTTAGGACCAGTAGTCGGAATGGATTTCTTAGGTGCCATCTGCAAAAAGAAAAATTTAAAAATCAAACACATTACACTATGTGAAAAACAAATCAAACATAAAAAAGTTAATAATTATTTTTATATTTAAAACATACACGACAACAAAATATTTTCAAAAACTATTTATACAAAAATTTTTAACAAAAACATTAAAAATTCATACAAAATGCAACATGCATATTTTTATTTTTAACAAAACATAAATTTCACAAAACATGCAAAATCATATAACATACATATTTACAAATTTGTTCAAATTTATGTATCTATATTTTTATGCAAGAAAGTATAACAAACATGCAAACTAAGAAATTTTATTAATTTAAAAGAAAAATAACAAACAACAAACAGAGACATACTAAATAGATTTATTAAAAATAGAAAACAAGTTATACAAATAACAGAAGATAACACACAAAAATTAACAAAAATCAGGAACAGAGGCTGACGCTACGCGTGGGTGGACGCTACGCGTCAGCTCTGTTCTTCCCACGCTACGCGTCAGTGGGGCGCTACGCGTGGGTTTACAAAACAGAAACTGCAAAACAGGGGTTACGCAACAGCAACCCCTTCAAAACCAAATTCAATCCATTCAAATCCTATTTCTAACAGCAATCAAGCCCAATGGTTATCTAATCCTATCCCTAACCTCATGCAATTCTAAGAATCAAAATTCAAAAAACAAAGTAAAGAGAAAAGGATTTGAGATACTTACTTGGATTCCTTAGAGAAAATAGGAATGAGGGGGATTGAAGGTTTTGAGAGAAAAAGAGGGTTTGGAAAATTAGGGTTTCTAAAAATGCAGAGGGAGGCAAGATAGGTTTTTAAAGATAATGGACTTGGGCCTCCCTCTTGTTCAGTTTTAAAAATTGAACAAGGGCCCTGACGCTTCGCGTGGGTGGGATGCTACGCGTCAGGTTGAAAATTTAGAGTCCACGCTACGCGTCAGTGTGGCGCTATGCGTGGGCTTCTGTTTTATTTTTTAAAATTTTAATTTTCAAAACCTTTTCTTTTAATTTTTAAACCCCTTTTCTTTTCAAAATTAAATTTCTAACTTAAAATTTGAAAAACTATTATTATTTATATATATATATATAAAATAAAAAGAAAATAATGGGTTGCCTCCCATTGAGCGCTAGGTTTAATGTCTCCAGCCAGACCTTACCTTTGATCAATCAGGTGGTTCCTCAATTTTGGTTGAGGAATCACCCGTCTTTTTCTTCATCTTTCTTCTTCTTCGATGCTTGATTACCTATTTTTCATCACTCAAGCATTCGGTTAACTTAAAACAATTTAATTGATTGGGAAGAGATATACCTAGTTCGGTTGAAAGGTAAACTTTTTCCTCATTATTTATCCTGATATGTTCATGAGCACTGAAGCTTACCTCCTCTCCATGAATTCTGATTGCAACCATACTTTGATCAACATCTACCATTATTTTTGCAGTCTTCATGAAAGGTCTTCCAAGAATTAGGGGGATCTCAGTATCCTCCTTCATATCCAGTACCACAAAATCTACTCTGAGGTGGTACTTGTCAACCTTTACCAATAGATCTTCCACAATCCCAACAGGTTGCTCGACAGAGCGATCAACCAGTTGTAAAGTCCTTTTGGTTTATTGTAATTCTAGATCACCAATATGCTTCTTCAAATCTAGGGGCATAAGATTGATGTTAGCCCCTAAATCTAACAAAGCATTCCTGATATTGATATTTCCAATGGTTACAGGAATGGTAAAACTTCCCGGATCTTCATATTTTTCTGGTGTTAAGATGGCAATACAACTTGCTTCTTGCTCTTCATTCACAGGCTCTTGTATATTTTTTTTTTCTTTTTCACTTTCTTTTTCTATTTCTTCTTCTTTTTTCTCATTCTCTTTCTTTTCACAATCAATTTTTACAAATTTGCAACTTTTAGAAGAAATATTACATTGATCCCTTGGGTTCTGAATGTTTGCAGTAAAACCAGAACTTTTCAATTCAGCTATTTCCTTTGCTAGCTGACCCATTTGCAAATCTGATGCCTTTCGGGCAACTTCATTTGTTTCCACAAATTACAATAACTATTGGATAGATTCCTCAATCCTTGTCAATCTTGTATTGTCAATTTGTGATTGTTATTGCTTAAATTGATTGTTAGGAGGTCGGTTGGAAGGTCCAACATCTTGTTTCCAGCCAATATTCTGATTCTGCCAACCCTACGAGTAATTGTTAGGAAAAGAATTACCAAGATTAAAAGGAAAATTACCTAAGGGTATTCTTTGATGGTTCAGAAAATTGGATTGCTCTTGCTTATTTCTATCAGGGGCACAGTAACCATATGGTTGTTCTCCCATGCAATGCATACATTGTTTCAATTGAGCGGGGGTTGGTGATGACATTTGAGCAATTTAAAGTTTCTCCAATTGTTTGCTCACAACTTTAATTTGTTGAGTCAGTAATTTTTGCTGAGCCAATACTGCATCATTCACTCCCAATTCAAGCATACCTGACTTTCTTTGTACATTACCTCTTTCATGTTTGCTTGTCGGTTACTGATGGACATTGATTCCAATATTTCTATTGCTTCTTCCACAGCTTTGTTCATTAAAGAACCACCTGCACAAGCATCTAACATTATTTTAAACTGAGGTAACAAATCATGGTAAACGATCCTTACCTTTTCGGCATCATTTAAGTTGTGGTTTGGACATTTCCTCAAGAGTGCCTTGAATCGTTCCCATGTTTCTCATAATGATTCATCATTATTTTATGAAAAGAATGTATGGCTGTCATGGCTTCAAAGTATTTTGAAGGAGAATAAAATCTTTCCAAAAATTTTATCTCAACATCGGACCAGTTTGCAAAACTACCGGGTGGACAAGATTTAAACCATTCATTAGCTTTCCCAATCAAAGAAAAAGGAAACAATCTCATGTAAACTGATTCTTCTTGATTGGGTTCAAAACCGATTGTACTACATAACTCATAAAAAAGAGTTAAGTGTTCATAAGGTTCCTCATTATTTAAACCAGCAAATTGATTATTTTGAATAATGTTTATAGCTAGTTTGATTTCTACAACAGCAATAGGTCCTTGATAAATTTTCGATACTCGGGGTGGACCATTAATAGCAGCAAACTGTCCCAATGTTCTTCTTTCAGCAGCCATATTTGAATTTTTAAAACTTTTAGTAGTAGAAGAAGAATTAGTTTGTGTTTTAGATTTCAAAGACTTGATTTTCTTTACAAACTTTTCTATCTCAGGATCAAAGTAAATTTTTCCTACGGTAGATCGGGTTTGCATACATAAACTAAACAAAGAAAGTTAGTGTAACAATGATAAAAAAATAACTAAATAAATAACAAAATTAAAAATTTAACTAAGGTAAAAAAAATATTTACCATGGTAATTAAAAATTTACTATTTTACTGAATCAATTCAATCCCCGGGGACGGCGCCAGAAAACTTGTTAGACCCGTAATACAGTGTTGTAGAAAACTTATTAACTCCGTGTTACTGTTGGGTCTTTTAATTGGCAAGCGCACCAATCGTTTGTAGTTTTCAAAATTTAGATATCGTTCCACTAGGATTGAAAGTCCAATAGTTACAGTAATTTTCTAATTAATATGGTAAATTTATTGAAACCTATTCACAAAAGAATAATTTATATACAATTTATACAATATTCACAAGATTGCAAAGCTGAGTTATTCATGTGATAAAAAGAAAATAACAATCTATCTAAAAAGTTGAGTTGAAATTTAGAATAGCTAAGATACTTGAGGATAAAACACAGATAAACAAATTATGTTGGAATTTGGATCCCTAATCTAGAATAACAATGGAGGAACTCAAGACATGCATATTTAATCATCAAGTTCATGTCATTGCAGCTTAAAATCATTATAACTGATCCCTCGTGATATAAATTCTAAGTATTCACCGTAAAGTCCGATCCCTCG
Source organism: Clitoria ternatea (assembly GCA_037962975.1). Taxonomy (NCBI): domain Eukaryota; kingdom Viridiplantae; phylum Streptophyta; class Magnoliopsida; order Fabales; family Fabaceae; genus Clitoria; species Clitoria ternatea. Next base: position 186,786,116 of record CM075671.1, read on the forward strand.
TGAGCTTTCTCAGTAAAAACATGCATTAAATCCTGGCCTTATGGCAACAATAATAAAAAATTCTATCCCTAGTAATTGGCATATTAAGGGTATTCCAACTTTTACTTTTGTTAAAACAAGTTTTAATAAGGCATGAATAATCATTCTCCCGTTTGACATTCACACTAATAAAACAAGTTTCAATACGCATGAAAATCATTCTCCCATTTGACGTTCATAGTAATAAAAGATTGAAATACTAACATGCACTTGAATCATAAACATGCAGAGATCGAATTCACAACATCATACTCAATAGACTAGTTCACCAATTCCAACATAAATAGATTAGTTACACATGGTGAAAGTAAAAACAACACTTACAGAGATTGACATTACGAAGGCGATGGAAGCTTCACGGTACAACAATCACAATACTACACAACACTCTCAAGTATCAAGAAAACTATTCTAGAACTGCAAACTCACAAAAGAACCACTTAAACAAGAGTGTATAAGAGAAGAAGAGAACTCAGAATGTGAGATGGGATGCTAAGAAGTGTGGAGAATGGCCCTATTTATAGGGCTGAGGGACGCAGACGCTACATGCCAGCTTGACGCTACGCGTCAGGTCCCTGACTCAGCCTCCATTAATTAGCTCGAAGTGGCCATTATTGTATAATTATTTTAATTAATCATGCCCAGACACATGTGCCTTGTCCCCCAATTCGGCTTTTACACTTGTGGGTAGTGGAGGGGTCATTGGCTAAGTGCTTGACCACCTGTCAGTGGTGTCCATGTAGCTCCTGACGCTACACGTGGGTGTGACGCGTAGCGTCAGCATCAGAAGTTCCCACGCTACGTGTGGTGTTGATGCTACGTGTCAGCTCTCCAGTTCTTCAATTTTTCTTTTTAAATTCTTCATATTTTTACTGCAAAACTACAGAAAATTGATCAAGGGTAGATTATTTCCAACAACATCCATTTATTGAATTTAAAACCTAAATTTCTAACAAATTCACCAAATTCTTATTCTTTTTACAAAATTTTTATTAAAGATTTTATTGTAAATTTAAGGACTAACACCCAGTATCTTATAGGGACAGCCTAACCCGTGGATGACTCCTAATAATTCATCAGCATACATTGCTTGGCCTGGGGACCAGCCCTCTTTTGTCGGGAGGGGGGGTGAAGCTTCAAGATTTAGGCTCTCAATAGGATAGGGAGAGTATCAACCCAGGTTCAGCACTGGTACATTTGAGGAGGGTGGAGCCTTAGGAGCGGGAGAAGAGCTGTATGATGAAGAACTTGTTGAGTAACTGGACAGGGTTGTGAGAGGCGATTAATGCTCTCAGTGGTTTTTTTGTTTATATTTATGCACTTTATTTATGTATTTTATAGCTTTGTTTTAGACAATATGGTTGATCTCTAGTTTTACTTCATGACTACTTGGCGTATTTTGGGATTTATATGACACGCGTTTGATATTTAGATTTTATTACGGTTTGACATTTTGGATTGTCATTGTTTATACCATCTTTTTGAATTGTGATAAGTGCTTATTGTATATTGATTTCATGCTTCAATTAAATTCATTTTGTAAAGAGCTTAACTAAATTAATGAGAAATGAAGTATGATTCTTTTACAAATGAATGCATCACCAATACTCTTAAAGATTTGCAGGATGTTCAAAGAAACAATCAATTTGGCTCACTTGGTCTTGGTTTGGAAGGATCAACAATAAAGAATGTGTGAAATCATTACCTGCGCACTTGGAAAAGGAATCTCACACTTGAGCATGGATTAAAAGAAGCCAAATACCATCTGGCCCCCCCTCACACTTGAAGCGTGGTCCAAGCATGACAATTACACTCAAGCTCAAGTAAATCACGCTTGAGCGTGAGTGATGGAAGGAAAGCACACTGGAAGCATGAACGAAGCAAGGATGAGTAAGGAATAGAGAAGGAGACACTCAAGTGTGAGCCCGAGCTCGCTTGAGCGTGGCCTGAGTGAGGACTAAGCGTAGTTTGACATGAAGAACGCTTGAGCATGGTTAAGCTTGGCTTGAGCGAAAAACAATCAAAAAGCATCAGGACCTCACGCTTGAGCGTGACCATTGAGCTCAAGCGTGACTCATACAGTATGGAATTTTTAATTTAATATTACCCAATGGTGCGATGCCAGCTCAACCACTTTGGTGTGTTTCTACATGCCTCTGAATATTCCTTCATGGGTACTATACAAGTGGGAAAGGAAAGCTTAAGCATAATCCCTTTATAAATCAAGCAGAGAACAGAGGATTGAGGGCATCTCATATCGTCTCCCACATCTCCCGCATCTCCTGCATCCCATCATCTTCAGCTTTTAATCATTCTTTTCACTTCAAATTTCTTTCTGTATTCATTTCCAATTTTCTTGAGTGAAAATGCAAGGCATGAGTAGTTAAATTTCCTTTATTGGGTTTGGTTATAATGAATTCAAACCTGAAGTAATGCTGCTGTAAGTTTTTATGTATATTAATGAGATTTGATAATTTTTATGTTTCATTCTTCCATTAATGCATAAAAGTACTTGATCACTACTTTCTTGTTTTAAGTTTTCGTAAGTATACTAGGAAGTAACTTTTGAAAGCAGATCTGAATGAAATGCTTGTTGTGAGTAGCTGACCAGGGATGGCATCTAACGCAACAAACGTCGAAACAATCAATCGATAATGCTGGAGTGATTTCAAGGTGACTGAGGGATCAACGGTTTGAAATCATTTTTATGAATATTGTAGTCGAGGGATCGATACAAATGACTTTGATTATGACGTAGAAATTATCATTTCAAGTTACATACATACAAATTTATTTAGCTTATGAAAGGTGAGATGTGATGAAACCAATCCCAGTTTTCCCAATCTGATTTTTTTTTACCAAAACTCTTTATTGTTATTCTTTTCATTCGATACTTGCTGTTACCATTTTATTCAACCTTTTGTACAACAAAAATCAAAACAAACTTTTTGTCAAAATCAATTCAAGAGCTAAGATCTACAAACCAATACCTTCTCAATGGAACGACATCTATACTATACTGCAATTACTGTGTTTAAACTTGGCACAAATATTCCATTAAACTCATATTATATAAACTTGATTCTTGAGTTAAATTCTCACTTCACTTCTTTATATCAAGTTACACTATACCAAGAAAAGGCTTACCAAGTTTTGGCGCCACAGCCGGGGAGGTGATTCAAGTTTGAATATTTTAACATTGAATTGACAAGACTATGAATAAATTTCATTTGTTTGCATTCTTCATTTCTTGTATGGTAACCTTGCTAGAATGAGTGCTTGATTTATGATCTTGAGGTGACAGGGACCAAAAGAACAACTTGCATTTGATCCAGAGATAGATAGGCTCCTCAAGAAAATCAAGAAAGCCAAGCAAAAGCATAACTTCCATAGAGGAGAAACTTCCTCTGACAGAATGGTAGATGTCAATAGCAACAATCAAAATCCACCAAGAAAAACACTGGGAGATTATACTCTACAACAAGGACCCAGACATTACTCAAGCATTGCCATACCAAATACAATAAAGGCTATAGAAATAAAACCTGTTTTTCTTAGTTTAATTAGTTCCCACCAATTTCAAGTGAAGATCCATATACTCATTTTGCCATATTTTATGAATTAGTTGGAACTATAGTTTTGAACGGGAAGTAATTGAAGCTGCATATCTAAGACTATTTCCTTTTTCTTTAGCAGGTAAAGCAAAAGAATGGCTCCAGTCTCACCCAAATCAAAGTTTGAATAGTTGGGACACAGTGGAAGAAGAATTCCTACACAGATTCTTTCCTCCATCTAGATTCATCAAGGCCAAGTCAGATATTACAACATTCAAACAGGGCCAAGATGAACCTTTTTGTGAAGCGTGGAAATGTTTTAAATCACTGCTCAGGAAATGCCCAAACCATGGACTTGAAGATATTGCACAAGTTAATATCTTCTACAGTGGACTCAAAGCTGATACCAAAATGATATTGGACGCAGCAGCTGGAGGCACCATGATCACAGTGGATGCAACACAAGCCACAAGAATCATTGAAGCATTATCATCCACAGATTACCAAGCCCAGCACGATAGAACGCAAGTCCACAAGAAGGGAGTATTGGAACTAAATACAATAGATGTCATTCTAGCTCAAAATGAGATTTCGACTCAACAAATTGAAGCTTTAACACAGCAAATGACAAAACTCCCTCAGCAGTTACATGCAGTGCAAACCTCCGCAGGCAATCAACAATCATAATTAAAATGTGATTTTTGTGGAGGTGATCATCAGAATAGACACTGCTAAGGAGAACATTCTAACCAATCTATTCTCTATACGAATAATCAAGGTAAGCAGGGTGATTTCAATAACAATGCTTATTCTAACAATTTTTCACAAGGATGGAGGAATAATCAAAATGGTGGATGGAAGCAAGAGGCAAGCACTTCCAGCAGATAATAACCTTAACAACAAGGTTCTTCTTTGATAGAAAGAATATCAAAATTGGAGGACACTCTAGAAAAGTTCATGCAAGTTTCAATTACCAATCAGAAAAACACAGATGCTTCAATCAGAAATTTGGAGACCCAAGTGGAGCAATTGGCTCGTCAAATTACAGAGTATCACAATTCACAATTTGGAGCTAATACCCATCCAAACCCAAAGGAGCAATGCAAAGGAATCACCACAAGGAGCAGAAAGGACACTGGACAAGAAGAGGAGAAAGGTGAAAAGATGGAAGAAAAGAGTTGTGAAAAAGTAATGGTTGTGAAAAAGAACCAAGGAAGGAAGGAGTTACAGAGGAAGAAAATAAAAAGAATGATGATGTATATACAGAGGAGAATAAAGTTGAAAAAAATAAAAAGAAAAAAATAAAAGAAGGAAAGATAAAGGTAGACGACCCAGCACCACAGCTGAAAAGTTTTCCTTTTCCAAAGAATCCTTCAAAGATAGAGAAGGAGAGACAGTTTGCAAGGTTCATGGATATCTTCAAAAGGTTGCAGATAAACATACCTTTTGTGGAAGCCATGGAGCAAATGCCAACGTATGCAAAGTTCATGAAGGAGCTGTTGACAAAGAAGAAAAGATTCTTTGAAGAGACAGTGGAGCTCGTAGCAGGATGCAGTGCTATTATTCAAAAAGCATTGCCTCAGAAAATGAAAGATCCAGGGAGCTTCACAATCCCAGTAACTATTAGTACTTTACCAGTAGGAAAGGCACTCTTAGACTTGGGAGCCAACATTAACTTAATGCCCTTGTCAATGGTAAAAAGAATCGGAGATCTTGAGGTGAAACCAACAAGAATGACTCTTCAACTCGCAGATCGATCTATAAAGTTCCTATACGGAATAGCGGAGGGCGTGCTCGTAAGAGTTATAAGTTCATGTTCCCTGTAGACTTTTTCATCATGGATATTGAGAAAGACACTGAAGTGCCTCTCATTTTGGGCAGACCTTTCATGATGGTTACTCAGGATATAACTAAATAGCTGTTGCACCAGAAGATCAGGAGAAAACAACATTCACATGTCCTTTTGGGGTATTTGCATACAGAAAGATGCCCTTTGGACTGTGTAATGCCCCCGCAACATTCCAAAGGTGTATGCTAGCTATTTTCTCAGATTTGGTGGAGAAATGCATTGAAGTCTTCATGGATGATTTCTCTATGTTTGGACCATCATTTGATTAGTGTTTGGAAAATTTGAGTGTGGTATTGAAAAGATGTGTGGAAACCAATTTAGTCTTAAATTGGGAAAAGTGCTACTTCATGGTCACTGAAGGGATTGTGCTAGGACATAAAATTTCCAAAAGAGGCATCGAGGTGGACAAAGCCAAAGTGGAAGTAATTGAGAAGCTGCCATCACCAGGAAACATAAAAGATGTCAGAAGTTTCTTGGGCCATGTGGGATTTTACAGAAGATTCATCAAGGACTTCTCCAAGATTGCAAAGCCCTTGAGTAATCTCTTAAACAAAGACACTCCTTTTATCTTTGATGATTCTTGTTTACATGCATTTGAAACCTTGAAAAATAAATTAATTTGTGCACCTGTGATAGTTGCTCTTGATTAGGAGTTAGATTTTGAAATAATGTGTGATGCTAGTGACTATGCTATAGGGGCAGTATTAGGACAAAGAAAGGTTAAAGTTTTTCATGTCATTCACTATGCCAACAAGGTTTTAAACCCTACACAAACCAACTATGCAACAACTAAAAAGGAATTATTGGCAATAGTGTATGGCTTGGAGAAATTTAGACCTTATCTGATTAGTTCCCAAGTCACTATTTTTACTGACCATGCTACTATAAAATATCTGCTGAACAAAGCTGACTCCAAGCCCAGGTTAATTAGATGGATCTTGCTATTGCAAGAATTCAATCTAGTAATCAAAGACAAAAGGGGCAGTGAAAATTTTATTACAGATCATTTGTCTCGTCTTGTCAACAGGGAAGTTACACTACTACAACCTGAAGTAAATAAAGAGTTCCCGAATGAGAAGCTGTTAATGATACAAGAAAGGCCATGGTTTGCAGACATGGCAAATTTTAAGCTGTAGGAGTATTGGTTGATAATCTTTCATGGCAACAGAAGAAAAAGTTTTTAAAAGATGCAAAACAATTTATATGGGATGATCCATATTTGTTTAAACTTAGATCAAACCATATTTTGAAGAGATGTGTATGTCTGGAAGAAGCCAATAACATCTTATGGCACTGTCACAGCTCACCTTATAGAGGACACTTCAATGGGGAGAGGACAACAGCTAAGATCCTTCAATCAGGTTTTTATTGGCCTTCATTGTTTAAGGATGCTAATGTTTTTGTGCAGCATTGTGATGCATGTCAGAATACAGGTAGCATATCAAAAAGAAACAAGATGCCATTAACTACCATTCTTGAAATAGAAGTCTTTGATTGCTGGGGGATAGACTTTGTTGGACCACTACCTAGTTCACTTTCAAATGATTACATTATTGTAGCAGTGGATAATGGGTTAAAATGGGTAGAAGCCATGGCCTGTGTTAAAGCCGATGTAAAAACCATGATCAAGTTTCTCAAAAAGAACATTTTCAGTAGGTTTGGTACCCCACGAGTACTGATAAGTGACAGAGGTTCTCATTTTTACAACATCCAACTTCAAAGGTACTTAGAACACTATGGAGTAAAGCACAAGGTAACCTCCCTATATCACCCTCAAGCCAATGGCCAAGTAGAAGTGTCCAACAGAGAGATCAAGAGGATATTAGAAAAGACAATTGGCCAAAACAGGAAGGATTGGTCCTAGAAGTTGGATGGTGTTTTATGGGCATATAGAACAGCCTACAAAGCACCAACTGGATTTTCACTTTACCAGTTGGTATATGGAAAAAATTGTCATCTTCCTATAGAGCTTGAGCACAAGGCATTCTGGGCAATGAAAATACTTAACTATGACCCCAAGGCGTCAGCTCAAGAGAGAAAGATTCAGATACAGAAGTTGGAAGAATTGAGATTCGCAGCTTATGAATCTTCAAGAATCTATAAGGAAAAAATAAAGGCTTACCATGACAAGCAAATTGTGAAAAAGAGTTTTTATCCAGGATAATCTGTGCTCCTCTTTAATTCAAGGATAAAATTGTTCCCTGGAAAACTAAAATCCAAATGGTCAGGGCCATTCAATGTGAAAGAAGTAAGGTCTTATGGGGTCATTGAATTACAAGACCCTAAATCTGAAAGAACCTGGGTGGTGAATGGTCAAAGACTCAAACCTTATTTAGTAGGAGAGGTGGAGAAGGTCACCATCATCATTCAATTGAAGGATCCATGACCAAACAATGAGGCGCCAAGCTAATGACGATTAAACAAGCGCTTATTGGGAGGCAACCCAATCACTTATATTTTTCTCTCATTTAGTTAATTTAGTAAGTTTGTGTGTTATTGTGTTTAAAGTCCTTTTAATTCTTTTTTTTTTCAGGTCACTCATCAATGACAGAGGATAAGATAAGTTTCAAACACTGCCAAGCATCATGTACGCTTAAGCTTAATTATGCACGCTCAAGCGTGACCAGTTCAAGGGATCAAGCGAGACTTATTACGCCTAAGTGTGAGTGATACTATTCAAACTTCACTTAAGCGTAGGTAAAGTGCTTAAGTGAGGACATGAAAAAATGATTACTGACTTTTTTTCACTTAAGCGAATATTTCAGAACCTAAGCGAGGGAGGGATGAACTAGCATCAGAGGCTTCTTACCCTTGATCACGCTCAAGCGTGATAGCATATGCCCAAGTGAGAAGAAAATAGGCATCAGGTAGTAACCACGCTCAAGCATGGCAATTACGCACTCAAGCGAGAACTTTAAGTTCTCAATCACGCTTACGGGTGAACACTCCAAGCTCAAGCGTAGCTTTTCTCTCATATCACGCTTAATCGTGGTACTTTCAAGTTTAAGCGCCCTTTTTGTTAAACAATTTCAAAACAGGAACCAGGCAATCACGACCACGCTTAAGCGTAGTTAGTTCACGCTCAAGCGTGAAATGATTTTCATAGCCTGCGCTCAAGTGAATCTAAAATTGACCACTGTGAACGACCACGCTTAAGCGTGATCTACTCACGCTTGAGCAAGAGATTTTGAAACTACTCCTGGTGCTATAAAATGCAGTATTTGTAATTTTCAACTCCTGTAACTGCCCATTATTACCTCTGTCTCTCAAGTTTTGTAACTGGCCCTCCCGCTGTCATTACTTATCCCTTTCCCTCCTACATCATAATTTACATTAAGCATTTTTACTACATTTCATTGACAATTCACTAAGGATCATTGTATTTTCTCTTCTCTGCATCAATTTCAGATTCTTCAAGGTAACCACTAAACTTTTATCTTTTAATTTTCAATATGTTGTTACCTTGTTAGGAAGAAATGATAACCTCTTTTAGGGATGCATGTGTTGAAGTCTTGAAAATTACTTTATATTCATTCCTACTGTACGTCAACCATGATGCAAAAATATGCCATTCTTGATTATTTTTTGGGTTGTTTAAAAAAGGGATTGGTGCTATTACTTCTCAAACCCTTTATGGTGCATGTTAATTGTTTGACAAAAGTCCTGAAAGAACTTACTTTGCATATTGGTTATGATCTCCATTATACATGAGAAGCAATTGTATTCGTATGATCTACAATTTTGTTACAGGATACTGCACTTATGATTTTTTTTTGCCATCATTAGTATTTTACCATCATTGTATTGAATTTATATCTTTTACACAGACGGCAAGAGTTAAACAAACAGCCCCTTCTTCTCCACCAAAAGCTACTGAAAGAAGTTCCAGAAGAAATAAGGGAAAGTGGCCACGAACTGATGACCAGGACAATGCCCTTAAATTCAAAGATACATTCAGGAAGAAATGATATGATGATATTCAAAACTAGACATTTATTGCTGAAAGAAAGGTGGACTTGGCATTAGGAGAATGTGATTCTTTCTTGTAAGTCATCAGTAGAAGGAATTGGCTAAAAATCTACTATCCCAGGGACAAATATGATCCTGAAATTATCTGAGAATTTTATGCGAATGCTTGGCCCAAGCAAGGTACAGGAGATAGAAGAACTTATGTAAGAGGACATATGCTTTCATATGGCAGAGACGCTATCAACACTTACTTAGGTAATATCATGGAACTAGTGGAAGGAGAAACCTGTCAATATGGAGAGATGAGACTGCAGAATCAAGAAATCCCTGCCCAAGATATAGAGGCAGCCATATGCATCCTAGGTCACCACTTCCAAACTGGCCAAGGGGAACAACCAATGCGTATCCTAAGAAAGGATATGACTACCCCCTCTCAAGTTTGGACCTCCTTCTTGCTTGTCAATGTGGCCCCAAATGCTCACGTTTCTAATTTAATCTATGCCAGGTGTTATCTGTTGTATTGTATTTTATAGGAAGATATCACCATTGATTTAGAACAAATTATCTCAGACAAAATCCACAAATTTGCCACAGCAGATCAAAAATACTCTCAGGCAGGCCAAAAGGTTAAGGGAAGTTTAGAATTTCTTGTTTTTATCACTGACTTCTATGAAGTGCAGGGAATTATGGTCCAAGATATGAAGCCTATCAGGCCACCTATTGATAGGCGCTTCATAGAAAGATACTTCACCAGCAACACCAAACATGCCCAAGAGCCCCAGCAAGAACCTCAAGAAGCACAACAGCAAGCACCACCACTAACAGGAACAGAACCTACCCCTCCCCCTCTCAGCACAGAATCATTAATGATTCTACAGGCAATCCACCAACTTAAGATCCAGAACAGCCATCTCTTGGCATAACAGAATGCCAATATCGAGATGTTATGCACATACATCATGGCTTGTACCATAGCATTTCTGTAGGACAACCTAATCCCTGGATGGATCCAATTCACTTTGAAGCCCATATTTCTTGGCCTGGGGACAGGCCTACTTTCTTAGGAGGGGTGAGACATCACAGAATGGAGCAGGACCCTCTTCACAAGTACCTCCGGTTAGGGAAGAAGAGACAGACACAGATGCTAATGAGTGAATTTTCCTTCTAAGTTCTTTTTCTGGTCTATGGTTTCCATTTTTAACTTCTGATAAACTCATTTTTTTAGTTCCTTCTTTTATTTTACTTACTGTAGATAATTCGTTTAAAGTATTTTGGTTTGAAGCTTCTCATAATGTTGCATGAACTGCTTGAATGGTTTAACATGAATATGCTTGAAATAGATTTGTTTCCTAACCATAAGCAAAAAAGTAGAATGTGTACAAAGATTCTTTAGGGATAACAAATTCTAAGACAGCAACAAATAAAGAGGACAATTAGTTGAATTAAGAACCAGAAAAATGAAATACATAAACTTTTGAAACTTCTTACGTGCTTGAACCTTTTTCTGTTAGAACAAAGGAATATGCCTTTAAACCGGGTAAGAAGTGAGCAGTTAAACACGGAGAGTCTCATTAGAAATTGTTAAGTTGACATTGCCTAATTTTCTAATTAACCTTTTTCTTAAGAAATAAGCAAGGAAATGATCAATGCATTTTGTTTGAAAACACATTTTAGCCAAGAGCCAAGTAGCTACGCTTGACAAATTATCCGATTTTTTTAGTAACCCATTTGAGCCAAAAGTTTTGTTTCTATTTCAAGAACAACACCCTAACCTGAAGCATGAGAAATAAAACCCTCACCTTCTTAGCATGTTAAATAAGAAAAGAGCATCAGATAATTTTTTTTATAAGGGTGATGAAAGAAACTGAGGTTGAAAGGAAGAATACTAAAGAAAAGCCGTAAGTCCCACATTCAAAAATCTTTGAACTAAAAGAGAACTGAAAAAGGAAGAAAATGAATTCTGAAGTTTGAAAAGCAAGGAAGAAGCCTCTAAGTTATATAAAGTTTAAATATTTATGCTCTTCTTCATGCATGCAATTTGAAATCCAAGAAAAACCAATAATTCTTGTTAGCCCTGCCTCGTTACAACCTTATTAAAAGACTTTTTGATCCTTGCTTCTCTTTTGATTTTGGTTTAAAAGGAAATGAATGACAATGTTAACTGAGCATTCTAATGATGAAAGAGTAAAACAGTCACCTAGTGAGAAATAATGAGAAGTGCTTTGTTCTTACAGCATTGGGTTACTTGTTTTGTAAGAAGTTAAAATAGAGCACTGTATTTCATATTAATGGATATTGAGAATGCCAATTATCTCAAGAAATTGAATAATAATTGCTATCTTTTAATTGTAGTTCATGATGAGAATCTGAGCATGACTATCTCTTTGTTTAAAAATCTAAATCTTTTTTGCTTGAGGACAAGCAAAACTCTAGGTTGCGGACAGTTTGATAAGTGCTTATTGTATATTGATTTCATGCTTCAATTAAATTCATTTTGCAAAGAACTTAATTAAATTAATGAGAAATTAAGCATGATTCTTTTACAAATGAATGCATCGTTAATACTCTTGAAGATTTGCAGGATGTTCAAAGAAATAATCAATTTAGCTCACTTGGTCTTGGTTTAGAAGGATCAACAATAAAGAATCTGTGAAATCATTACCTGCACACTTGGAAAAGGAATCTCACGCTTGAGCGTGGATTAAAAGAAGCCAAATACCATCAGGCCCCCCTCACGCGTGAAGCGTGGTCCAAGCGTGACAATTGCGCTCAAGCTCAGGTAACTCATGCTTGAGTGTGAGTGATGGAAGAAAAGCACACTAGAAGCATGAACGAAGCAAGGATGAGCAAGGAACAGAGAAGGAGACGCTTAAGCGTGAGCCCGAGCTCGCTTGAGCATGGCCTGAGTAAGGACTAAGCGTGGTTTGACATGAAGAACGCTTGAGCGTGGTTAAGCTTGGCCTGAGCGAAAAACAATCAGAAAGCATCAGGACCTTTCATGCTCGAGTGTGACCATTGAGCTCAAGCGTGACTCATGCAGTACGGAATTTTTAATTTAATATTACCCAATGGTGCGATGCCAGCTCAACCACTTTGGTGTGTTTCTGTATGTCTCTAAATATTCCTTCATGGGCACTATGCAAGTGGGAAAGGAAAGCTTAAGCATAACCCATCTATAAATAAAGCAGAGAATAGAGGATTGAGGTCATCTCATATCATCTCCCACATCTCCCGTATCTCCTGCATCCCATAATCTTTAACTTTTAATCATTCTTTTCACTTCAAATTTCTTTCTGTATTCATTTCTAATTTTCTTGAGTGAAAATGCAAGACATGAGTAGCTAAATTTCCTTTATTAGGATTGGTTATAATCAATTCAAACCTGAAGTAATGCTACTGTAAGTTTTTATGTATGTTAATGAGATTTGGTAATTTTTGTGTTTCATTCTGCCATTATTGCTTGAAAGTACTTGATCACTACTTTCTTATTTTAAGTTTTCATAAGTATACTGGGAAGTAACTTTTGAAAGCAGATCTGAATGAAATGCTTGTTGTGAGTAGCTGACCAGGGATGGCATCTAATTCAATAAACGTCGAAATAATCGATCGATAATGCTGGAGTGATTTCAAGGTGACTGAGGGATCAGCGGTTTGAAATCATTCTTATGAATTTTGTAGTCGAGGGATCGATACAAATGACTTTGATTGTGACATAGAAATTATCATTTCAAGTTATATACATACAAATTTATTTAGCTTACGAAAGGTGAGATGCGATGAAACCAATCCCAGTTTTCCAAATCTGATTTTGTTTTACCCAAACTCTTTACTGTTATTCTTTTCATTCGATACTTGCTGTTACTATTTTATTCAACCTTTTGTACAACAAAAATCAAAACAAACTTTTTGTCAAAATCAATTCAAAAGCTAATACCTTCAAACCAATACCTCCTCAGTGGAACGACATCTATACTATACTACAATTACTATGTTTAAACTTGGCACAAATATTCCATTGAACTCATTTTATACAAACTTGATTCTTGAGTTAAATTCTCACTTCACTTCTTTATATCAAGTTACACCATAACAAGAAAAGGCTTACCAAATTGCCGCATAGTAATTAGGAATATGATATACTTATATGTTTTTCTTTAAGTAACTTAGGAATATAGTTATAAATAAGAAGTATAATATTTTGATCAAGTAACCAAAATAGTTCAGTTATGAATAAATTAGGATAACTAATTAAGGATAAAAATTCAATCGGATAATCTTTTTGGAAAATAAAATACCATGGTTGAAAATAAGCATGATGAAAGAGAAAATATGAAAATAAGCAAGAAGCTTACTTGATAACTGAACTTTGTTACTGCTTTGAAAGGAATCAAGCCTTTTAGCCAGGTGAGTGAGTTAAACGAATAAACACTAGGAGAGTAATCATCATTTCATGTGTGATCCTATTGCCTGATTTTCTCTTACTTTCCATCATTATAATCAACATGGAAATTATTAAGGTAATTTTGTTAGAATTAGGAAAAGCCATATCCAAATAGCCGACCTGTAAATATAAGTATCCCTTTTGTTTTTAACCCCTTTGAGCTGAAATTGTTTATTCTTGTTACCATGCTCTGCAAGCTAAAGCAGGAAATTTAACCCCCACCTTTAGTACATGCCTAAGATGAAGAGCATAGGTATAAGATGCAAGTGTAATGTAAGTCATTTTGGGTAATTGGTTGAAAATAAAGAATGTCATGGAAATGAAAGTGAAGATGAAAACAAAAAGAAAAAGAAAGTTCCTCTATGATTGTAAAGAAATAGAAAAGATAAGGAACCTGAAGAAAAAAGCAAAGGAAAAGCTAAGAAATTAGTTGTGAAACAAAAATTGTGTGTCGTAACTATGCTTTTTTTCCTAGCATGCACTTTCATTAACTAGAAAAACCAAGAATTCTTGTATAACTTGGCCCTATTACAACCTTTTTAAAGACCTAAAGATCCATGTTGTTTGTTTTGGTAGCAAATTATTGAGAAATGACTGTTAACTTTGATTCAAGCATGATTGGTGATTTTGAGAGTGAAATACTTACCTGTGAGCATGATAGGATTCCTTATCTTTGCAGTTTCAAGTTGCTTTGATTAACTTGTATACTATTTAATTTGTATCTGATCTGATTCAGCTAAAGCGATACTATGTGTTTGTAAATTAAAGCATGTGTGAAGGTTGTTTTTTATGTCCTAATTAGTGTGATTAATTTTGAATAACTGGCTATAATTTTGTTGTTTGTAAGTTTTTGCCTGAGGACAAACATGATTCTAGGTTAAGGAGAGTTTGATAAATGCCCAATTATGTTTTAAAGTTTCATGTGAAGTGGATAAATATGTTGAGAATTATTGGATTTCAATTCAAATTATGTGTTAAAATGTCAAGAAATTTAAATCTCTCTCCCAACTTTGTTTTTGATATCATAAGAGCCTAATAATTATATATTTTCTTTTTACGGAAAGAAAATAGAGAAATGGGATGAAGAATCAGCAAGAGGAAGCAAAAACAAGCATTTTGAAGATTTTGCTTGAGCGATATCTATAGTCGCTTGAGCGAGACCTTCGCTCAAGTGTTGTATTCATCGCTTGAGTGAGGAAGAAGATAAAGAGTCATTGAGGAAACTTACTTGAGCAAGCATACTACGCTCAAGTGAAAACAGTCCAAAGAGCTTTAGGAGTTACACTCGCTCAAGTGAGGTAACTATCACTTGAGCGAGAAAACAACAAAACCAAGAAAAAGATGCACTTTCTTGAGTGAAAGGAGTGACGCTCAAGTGAAAACAAGGTTAGTAAGGTTGAAGCCAATCTCACTTAAGCGAAACTTTGCTGCGTGAGTGAGAATACGAAGAACAAAAGAGATTTTTACTCTGATGCAAGTTGCACTCGCTTGAGCAAGACAACGTTTGCTTGAGCGAGACTACTAATATTTAAATACTCAGCTCACAAAGATGAAGGACATAACGAGGAGATATAGAAGAAAACAAAAGACCTACTTCTTGGAAGACATTTGGGGAGATCTAAAGTTTTTCTTCCCCTTTTTCCTTTGGTTGATGATTTTAATGGCTACTATAAGTAGCTAATCCTTTTATTTGGGATTGGATATTGTTAGTGCTTGAATGTTGTTGGCTATTTGGCAAGCGCACCAATATATTGTTACAGTTTTCAAAAAGATATTGTTCCCTCAAGGATTGAATGTTTTCAGTGCGAAACAGTAATTCTTATTTACTATGGTAGAAAGTATTAAAACTTATTAACAAAAGAATGTTGTATACACAATTTGTACAATATTCACAGATTTAGAGATTGATTTATACATTGAGTAGAAGATGATAAATTATAAAACTTTATGGAAAAATAACTTAGAGTAGAACTTTTGAGTAAATCCAATACTTGAGATTTAAAACACAGATTAATAAACTATGTTGGAATTAGGATCCCCGCACTAGAACAAAATGGAATAATTATAAACATGCATATTTAATCATCAATTTCATGTCATTGCATCTTAAAATCATTAAACCCGATCCCTCGGTGAATAAATTCTAAATTGTTACCGTAAAGTCTGATCCCTCATATGCTTTCTCAGTAAAAACTTGCTTTAAGTTCTGGCCTTAACACAACAATAATTACCAACTCTATCCCTAGTAATTGGTATATTAAGGGTATTTTAACTTTTACTTTCATTAAAGTAATTTTAACACATATGAAAATCATTCTCCTGTTTGAAGTTCATTCTAATAAAAGATTGAAATACTAACATGGAACTTGAATCATAAACATGCAGAGGTCATAATCACAACATCATATTCTTAGATTGGTTCACCAATTCCAACATAAACAAATTAGTTACACATGGTGAAAGTAAAAACACAACTTACAATTGATGACATTACGAACACTTGATCACACTTCACGATACAAAAAGAACACATTACAACACAACATTCTCAAGTATATGGAAGTTATTCTATGATGCTAACTCAGAAAGAAAGCACTGGAAGTCAGAATACGAGAGAATTCTCCAGAGGTTGATGATCAAAACCATGGCAAATGGCCCTATGTATAGGGCTGAGTTGAGGTCCTGACGCTACGCGTGAGGCTAGCGCTACGTGTCAGGCCTCTGACCCAGCCTCCATTAAATTCCATAATTTCAGGCCATGATTTGCTATTTTTTAATCTAATGATCAATAAACATGTCTCCCACTCTGTGTATAGGCTCTGGATTATAGTGGATTGGCCATTATTTGGCCTATTTTCTGAGTGTAATCCCACCTGTAAGTGGGATACATGTAGCACCTGACGCTACACGTGGGCTTGACGTTACGTCAACACCAAAATCCTGACGCTGAGTGTGGGGTTGATGTACGCGTCCACCCTTATGCTTTGAATAAATTTTCACCTTAGAACCTTAGCTTTTTACTGTAAAAAAGGAAGAAATGAGTCATACCAAGTCAAATTTAATAGCTTCCATTTATTTCAAATAAAACCTAAATTTATTACTTATTTAAACTAATCTTTATTATTTTTAACATACTTTTTGTTATGAAAATAACTATAAATATGAGGATTAACAGATATAGTGAATCTTTCCTTCCATACATTGGTTCTACTTTGATATATATATATATATATATATATATGGTACTATTCTATTGATTTTGGTATTTCATACCATGTTATTTGTTAGATTCTATTACACAAATAGTATCTTGATTCAGTTCTTTTAAGTTATTGGAAAATAGTTTATGAAAACCGATTTGAATGAGGTACTCAATATATTTTGGTGTTAGAAATAACATCCGACATATTAAACTCTAATAACAAATGTATTGAATGCTGGAAAACCTTTTAAAATGATTGAGGAATCAAGGTTCTAAGGGATTCTTAGGATTTCAGAGTCAAGAAATCGAAATGAATGATTTATGTTTTGTGGCGTAGAAGTCCGTAGAATAGAAACTATCACATATTAATGTATCTAATGTTATGAAAGGTTAGAGGAGTGAGATCCGGTCCCATTTTTTCCTTATTTGAACTCTATTTTAGTTTATTACTATTTATGCATGCTTCAGTTGATCTTTACTATTTTAACTCAACATGAAAATGAACAAATATCTTGCCAACATTATTTGAACTGAGTCTTCAAATTTCTAGTCTCTCAGTGGAACGACACTCGAATATACTACAATTGACGTGGTTAAAATTGCCACCAAAACCCTATTGCGAAAAAGTCTTATCAGCATTTCTCACACATTTTTTTTCTCCAAGAATATCTCAACAGAATGGTGTTGTGGAAAGGAAAAACAAAAGTCTGTTGGAGATGGCTAGAACTATGCTTTGTAAAAATGATTTACCAAAATATTTTTGGACTAAATTTGTAAGCACTTCTTGTTATATCAAGAACATAGTCTTTATTAGACCAATACTGAAGCAGACTCCTTATGAATTATGGAAAGGAAGAAAATCCAACATATCATATTTTAACCCATTTGGATGCACATGCTATATACTAAACATAAGAGATCAACTTGGAAAGTTTGATTCAAAGTGTGATAAAGGATTTTTCATAGGCTATCATCAAAATCTTATAGAGTTTTTAATACAAGAACTCAAACCATTGAGGAATCAATGTGTGGCACCCTTAATCTGGTAAATGATATTAAAGATATTAATATTTAGATAATGAAAATTAGGATAAATTTTTCATGATTAAGAACAACTGTTGGAAGAAGAACACCACAAATAAAATTTGTATCAATTAACCCTAGACCTTTTAAAGACCTGTCTTATATATGGCGATATGAGAAGGTATGTTGTTTAAACAAACGGTTACTTAAGATAATCAATTTCATGATCACTATACAAATGTTTACGGAATATGCAAGTTAATTCAAGAGCAAGAGTGGATATGAGAAATGATCCACATAAGCGCAAGGTGATTTCTAAAACATAATAAAAACATGTACATTCATCTAGACAAACATTCCATAATTAGAAGTATATGCATTTAGTTAAGGAAACATGCCAAAGAAGCTTTCTATAAGAAATCGAGGTTAAAGGATTAGAGTACAAGCATAGGGAACCCAGGAATACAAGTCCCATGGCAAGAAAAGTTTATTTTTAGTCTAAGAAAAAGTGGAGCATGTCATAAATATCACCTTTTAGTCCCAAATTGAAAATCATAAAAAGTTGGATTCAAACCCCTCTTAAATTTGAGTTTTACAATGCAGTGCCTCTGGTGTTTTACGCCTAATAAGAGTCAAGAAACCCTAATTGAGGTGAGACCAATTTTTACGCTTTCCTAACACATTTATCTACAACATTCATGAAGAAGTTAGAGGCCAAATGTAACACCCTTAATTCTTAATAAATAATTCCCAAAACAGGGAAAATTTTTTCACAAAATTAACCACTCGTCAAACGGTATGGGAAAGAAGAGGAAGGCAAGGGAAAATGAAAGAACATTCATACGCATAGCATTCGGTAGAAGGGACAAGGCTTGAACCGACCCGTTCGATTCAACGAAAAGCATCAACGCCTGGGTGAAATCCATGACAATGCTGACTGTAACACCCCGATTTTCCAGACTCGAATCCCGATGTGATCGTCATAATTAATAAAATTATGAATAAATTTTTCGCGTTCCAAACTAAGTTCAACGTCACACCGAAACTCGAATCATGGAGAACCGAAGTGTACAATTAATAAACTAAAGCTGGATCGATAAAATAATGGCCCATAGTGGTATACGAAAATAATAAAGTTTACAGCGGAAGAATATGTATACCGGGCACACGCCTAGTCCCATATATGACGATATGAGAAAAGGCTAGGCTAGCATGCAATGACATATCATGAGCCTATTAGATAATCATCAACCTGAGTACGCAAAGCCTAAGGTATAACTATATTTATATACATGTACAAATTCATTAAAACATCTATATCATTATAGATAAATTATACATTTCATGATTCTAATAAATAATAATTCATAAATGATGCCGGCCAAGGTATTTCCTCTACCACTATTTACCTTCACCGAAACTTGATCTTTAACTTCAAAATCATCCCTTGGCAACCTGCATCACAATGCTAAAAAGGAGACCACATGGGAGAGTGAGTTATACATTCAAAATGACGAATAACATATATATTATGATCAAGCGTATATGCATACAAACATCATGTGTGCTTTGCTATAAAACCATTTAAATTATCATCCATTCATCATATCATTAATATAATAGGCATACAAGCCTCATACATAATCATATACACAATCAATTTGCCACTTATCAACAAGGGCACTCATAATCATTATCATCATTACACCATTAAGGTTTCACACAATACCTCCTCGTAAGGGGTTTCTCAACACTCGTGGTCATCCCATCTCAAATATATAATAAATTTAATTCTATATCAATGGGTGATCGCAACCACCATAATCAATTCTTCAAAATCATAATAGGTGATCGCAACCACCATAATCAAACATTCATAACCATAATGGGTGATCGCAACCACCATAATCAATTCTTCAAAATCATAATAGGTGATCGCAACCACCATAATCAAACATTCATAACCATAATGGGTGATCGCAACCACCATAATCAATTCTTCAAAATCATATTAGGTGATCGCAACCACCATAATCAATTCTTCAAAATCATAATAGGTGATCGCAACCACCATAATCAATCATTCGTAATCATTGGTTTCCCGCCTCGCAAGGGGTACTCCCTAAAGCAGCCTCGCAAGGAGCTTTCCCGTGATCGCAACCACGTTCAACAATTCACATAGGTTTCCCGCCTCGCAAGGGGTACTCCCGCCTCATGATCGCAACCATGGGCATCATAGGTGCTCGCAAGCCCTTTATCATATCAAATACCAAGTGATCGCAACCACTGGTTCAACAATTCACATAGGTTTCCCGCCTCGCAAGGGGTACTCCCGCCTCATGATCGCAACCATGGGCATCATAGGTGCTCGCAAGCCCTTTATCATATCAAATACCAAGTGATCGCAACCACTGGTTCATCATCATATAATGGTCCCCGCAGGGCCTTCCACATTTCCAAATCCAGGTGATCACAACCACCGGCACAATATCATATCATCATCACGCAGGGCTATGCCCTTCGTGGCACCCCGCAAGGTGTTTCATTTCACAATAAATAACATAGTACCATCAGCACTTAGGGATACACCCTTCGTGGCACCCCGCAAGGTGATATGTTCATAATAAATATCACAATAACATCATCACTCAGGAATACACCCCTGGTGGCACCCCGCAAGGTGATATACTCAACATTATGATCAACATCATCTTCACTCCGGGGTTTACCCGTCGTGGCACCCCGCAAGGTGATATATTCACATAATTATTCTACAACAATAGGACAACGTCCTCTTCACTCAGGGATTTACCCTTCATGGCACCCCGCAAGGTGATTCATTCAATAATAATGCATATCAATGCCATGCTATGCCATGAACGTAACAATGCAATAATGCATGTGCTCAACAACCTCGCAAGGACATCTCACCCTCTCGATTAGGGATATATTATATATTTCATATTTTATCATCAATGGCATTTCAATAATCATACAAAATCATTTATCAAGCCCCTCCAGGCATATCATCGATTTAACTAACATTCATTGGCGTACAAACATTCACAAGGCCCCTCAAGGCACATCATTCAAATAATTGGCATCCAATAGCCACAACATCAATCACAATAATCCACACATAAAACCATTCGATGCATATTCATCATTCACATATTTGGCAATCATCATTGCCTCGAACACATACAAGTCTAACGCTTGTATCAACCGCTAAAATGTCATATATTTCATTTTATCTATCAATATCATTATATATATTCATTGGGGATTTCCAACCCAATACAAAAGTATCATAATAATTCTCAATAATTAACAATTACCATTTTCACTAATTCAATACATATATATATGGCAATGCAAGCATGAGTATCAATCACATACGATAATCATCAAATATATAACTCATGCAATTTGAATATTAACTCCTCTCCTACCTCGAGGGAAGAGCCAAACCATTCCAATGCTCCGGAAGCTCTTTTGTACCATTCGGAATTCGATCTACATATTATACATATTCAATCAAACAATCAATAAGCCATCTCAAGGCATTTCTCTTAATTCTTAAACATTTGCTAGCTTATCATAAAGCCCAACATCAAGTCCTAGACTTGATGAACACTAACTCATGCAATTGTATTAGGCTTCGGGAATTCCTTTCCCAGAGCCAAGATCCTCTAGATCTAAAAAGTTTAACCATTCCCAATTACAACAGCATCACATTTATCCCTCATCTATAATGCCATCCATATTACCTTTAGTGAATCCGTTCGTTTTTCCATAATAATAGAGGTTTTGGGCAACAATGAGCCTGTGATAACTTTCAACATTAGGACATGGGAAGAGTTCATTTTTAGCCTTAAAAATAAAGGGACACGTCATAAATATCACCTATTAGTCCCAATTTGGCCACCATAAAAAGTTGGGTTCAAAACCCCCCTTAAACTTGAATTTTTCAATGCAATAGGTTTGGTATTTTCCGCCTAATGAGAGTTAGAAAACTCCAATTAATGTGAGACCAATTCTCACACCTCCGTAACACAATTATCTACAACTTTCATGAAGAACTTGGAGGCCAAAAATGTCATTAAGATGCCCAAACGGGCCAAAAACAGCAAGGAAAACAGACCAGTTGGAAAAACAACACAACAGTGGCCATAGCAGGGCTCTGAATCGATTCAGGCTCGTATGAATCGATTCAAGCCTCCCAAAATCTTAATTTTTGACAAACAGAGGGCCTTGAATCGATTCAAACTCGTATGAATCGATTCAAACGCCCCTGGAGCCCAAAATAGTGCAAACAGCACCTCTTGAATCGATTCAAAGGGTCTTGAATCGATTCAAGACAGCCCTGCTGCTATTTTTATGCAGAAACGTAAGATTTTTTTCAACTTCTAACCCTCCTAACTTTCTCGTATGAACTCCAAATGCTACGAAATTTTAACCACCATAAATACACATCATTTGTGACGAGTGGCCACCGGCCTCACTCAAAAATTCCCAAAAATGAGGGACTTGTGCGCATAAATGCGTTTTACCCATTTAGAGGCACTTTCATGCAACTCAAGGGCCTATTCTCAATAGAATTGGCCCATTCCAATTCCTACAAGTCATAAACTACATATATAGGCTATTGGAACTACCGCATGCCATCAAAACCACATAAAACTCTATTTGGCTCTATGAGTTCCTCAATTATGCGTTATCTTTCAATTTTATCATTAATGCCATCACAATGGCCATCACATTCAATGCCAAACATCCATATGAAATCCTCAACTCTCAAGGCATACACTTCATCCCCTCAAGGATGGTTCACTAGCATATATTTAATTCAACCCCTCATGGGTTATCCATCAATAACACATTACTCCCATCAAGGGACACTAAACATTCATCATCAACATATACATACACAAATCATTCTCCATAGCCAATAATTTGCCACTCATATCATTTCACTATAAATATGGCATACCAATGGTCTAAGACCCCATCAGGGCACATGCTCATTTCCCTAACCCTTTACATTCACCATGGCTTTGGTGTTCATATTCATCATTTCATACTCACATTAACACCTACATTGGGTATTTTCTACCCACATTCAATTCAACCTTCCTAACCATAATACATATATTTCCCCAAATTCTTAGGACAAGAGTTTTCATCAAAACCCAACCATCAACACAAATAATCAATCCCAACCTTTCCAAGACCCATTCTAAAGCATAAATCATTAATATCTATCAATTGGCCAAAAGCCCCAAATCCCTAAACCTAGGGTTTTCATCAATAACCCACAATCATCAATTCTAACCATTTATATGCATGATTTCCAACATTCTTAGGCTAACAACAACATATCCCATTCATTATCAACAAAAATAATAATCCCCAATGGTTATCCCACCTAGGGTTTGGTTCCACATACCACCATTCATCAAAACAACATCTATCATCACATCATAACACTTCAATAACTCAAAAACTATCAATAACAACCATGGGTGGTCAAAATCATACCTCTCCACCAAGCTCAAGCTCCAAAACGAAAATGAGAGGGAGAGAAGAGGAGATGAGCCAAGCTTTGCCTCCATGTCCATTACAAGCTTCATAAACCCAAGGAATCCTCTTGATTTTGGGTGGAAATGGCCATGGGAATGATGGTCACGTTTTGAGCACAAGAAAGGGAGAAGGAGAGAAGAGAAAAGCCAAGTGAGTGGGAGAGGGAGAGGCTCCAACGAAAATAGAGAAGGAGGAGAGAAAAGAATAGGTTTTTTTTTTTTTAAGTTTTTAATCCTTTCACTAAAACTTCACCGCTTTATAATAAACAGGATCTTTGTTCGGGCTCAATACTATATCCAAAAATTATTCCGAAGACATGTTCGGATTCCCAATAATATTCTTAACAGCCCTGACCAACGGCATCTCAATCGGAGATACTTGGTCCGACACCCATTTTCTAATCGGGTATAATTTTATCTCACATAAGCTCAACAAATTATAAATATCCACAATAAATCCCAATTTCATTATTCCCATATTTTTGGGACACAAATCAACTCACCTACAATTAATTATTATTTATTCTCATCAATTATTCATTTTTATAAAATTCGGGGTGTTACAATTCACCCCACCTAAAAAGAATTTCGTCCTCGAAATTCGGCATCGATATACATGCCACAAGGCCATACCTCAGGCCATACCATCGAGGTTCAACAACACCATAAAATAACATTGGACTTTCCAAAGTCCATCAAGACATGTTTATCATCACATCACCATTTCTAACACAAAATTTCCATATCAAGTGTGTCATATATCATTATTTACATCTCACCCAATAGAGCTCGCATGTTCATACTCGGTATGATCAGATACGCTCAGTACATTCACCATAAGCAGTTACAATCCCTACACCTGCCCGGCCTATGTGTTGCTGCATCCGACATACAGGAAGGCGTCCCAATCCTGTAGTGGTTACCACAAACACATGAAGTCGGCGCATAAGTGTATATTGCCACGATGCCTATGGCATGTAAGGCCGTATCGGGACCAATACTTCGTATTCCCATTGCTCATATCAGTCACACATATTCAAGCGATACCATTCCTTATAAGACTTGGTGACAATCCTCACCAGTCCACAGCTAACATATTCATACTTCATTGTCATTCTATAATTAATTTGGCATCCATCATGCCATATCAATCATCAAATCTCAATTATCTTCACCATCAATCCGTGTACCAACCATAAATTTTCAATCATCACAGGGTAAATACCCCATCTTTGGGTTTCATCCATCTAAATCCATGCTCAAATAGCTTAAAACTCTTGTCTCACTTACATATTTGTTGGCTATAAATCAATTCAAGCCTTACAAGATTCACCAAACTCTTATTAAGTAGGCTACTTAACCGCATAATAAGCCTTCACATTAGGGATTCTCCTCATAAATCATAACTAAAGTCCACAAATTAAACATATAACTCACATCATATCACATCACTATGTGGTCTCTATCATCAATATAGCACCCTTCAAATAAAATAGGGGGTAATGACCCGATCAAATTCCTATTCACCAATTCATATTCACACATGTAATCTATAATTATTCCTATGATCATAGTCTCTAGGGCACACAATTTAGCCCAAAATCACTTCGTAAAATCATATACCATAATCAATTCCAATTATACCCCAAATTCAACATTATTATTCATCAATCATCAGGGGTTACATTTATCATTCGTATTTCATCACATATCAGCTCTAGCTTCTACAACGTAATTCACAATTAATTTCGTTATAGCTCAACCATTCACAAGGTTCGATCAATCAATAGACTTAGGAAGTTTAAGGGTTACCTAGTACCCATTGTGGAGTTCTCACATACCACACAACATCATTAGACATGGCTCACACAAACAACATAGAGCCTAGACCGCCATAAGGTCAAATTCCAAAAGGTTCGATCATACAAGATCGCATCAAGTCATCTGGGGTTACCACACCTTGTGGGTCAAAATCAATTCAATTATTCACTCAGTTTTCACACACCAAAAACTGAGACACAACCACAATCTAACATGTATTCAATTTCACATTTAATTATTTATCACATATTCAAATTCCCAATCTAGGGGATACAACAAATCACTTGTATCATTTTATATATAAGGCTCTTGTGCCAAAGGATATAAAATCCATCCGTCACAAATGGCACAACCAAACATTTAAATTTGAAGATACCCACACTAGGGAATTTCTTCAATATCATTCATTCAACCAAATCAACCTTGTGAGTTATATTTCATTTAACAAGCATTCCTTGGCTAAACACCACAAGCATAATACATAAGAGACCTAACCATAATTCATATTCAAAGTGCATATGCACATCAAGGTCTCAACATATATGGTCTACTACCATATCAATTTCTTTCTCAATATTCTCTATCCATGATCAACACATGGCATAAAAATCATCATCAATCCAAATCATATCTCATATTTCATATTCATAACTCAATATTTCATTTCCATGATCACGTTTAATCATGGATCCATCATCAATTCAATTTGCATTTCATATATCAACACCAATGCACAATAACAGTATATTTGTCATTTGAAGGTAATAGGGTAAGGAACTTGGCCGGTCTTACACAATACATACATCCATCACATATTGAGGAAAATCATTCACTCATTTTCAATCTCATAATTCATTCATGATCATCAATGAGCAACTAGGCTCCACAAGTTCATCATATAACCCCAATGATAAAAAAAAAGGTATACTCCCAATAGACAGTAATCACACCTTATCAATCACAATCTCATAAAAATCCTTATTGGGCATCAAACCCAACTTATCTCTAATGATTCACAATAATTCCTCAATAAGCATTAATGTCTCTATAATCCATCCATAATCCTTAGACCACTAGTTACTCACAAATCCACATAGGGTAATCAATACCCACTCAATATTAATGATGCACAATAATCCTCAATATGCAAATATGCCCTTAAGATCAATTCATAATTCTTAGACAATTAGTCATTCATAAATCCGCACAGGGCAATCAACATCTCAACATATCATTATCCTCTAGATAATTATCATTCTTACTCTACACAAAACAATCCTATTCCATTAATCACCAAAAGGTCTCAATATTGAGCTATCGTGCTCCCATGATCCTTGATACCAATTCAATGCAGAGCAGCCATGCTCTGATAATAACCAATAACTTTAATTCAGAGCAAAATACGCTCTGATACCACTGTTGTAACACCCCGATTTTCCAGACTCGAATCCCGATGTGATCGTCATAATTAATAAAATTATGAATAAAGTTTTCGCGTTCCAAACTAAGTTCAGCGTCACACCGAAACTTGAATCATGGAGAACCGAAGTGTACAATTAATAAACTAAAGCTGGATCGATAAAATAATGGCCCATAGTGGTATACGAAAATAATAAAGTTTACAGCGGAAGAATATGTATACCGGGCACACGCCTAGTCCCATATATGACGATATGAGAAAAGGCTAGGCTAGCATGCAATGACATATCATGAGCCTATTAGATAATCATCAACCTGAGTACGCAAAGCCTAAGGTATAACTATATTTATATACATGTACAAATTCATTAAAACATCTATATCATTATAGATAAATTATACATTTCATGATTCTAATAAATAATAATTCATAAATGATGCCGGCCAAGGTATTTCCTCTACCACTATTTACCTTCACCGAAACTTGATCTTTAACTTCAAAATCATCCCTTGGCAACCTGCATCACAATGCTAAAAAGGAGACCACATGGGAGAGTGAGTTATACATTCAAAATGACGAATAACATATATATTATGATCAAGCGTATATGCATACAAACATCATGTGTGCTTTGCTATAAAACCATTTAAATTATCATCCATTCATCATATCATTAATATAATAGGCATACAAGCCTCATACATAATCATATACACAATCAATTTGCCACTTATCAACAAGGGCACTCATAATCATTATCATCATTACACCATTAAGGTTTCACACAATACCTCCTCGTAAGGGGTTTCTCAACACTCGTGGTCATCCCATCTCAAATATATAATAAATTTAATTCTATATCAATGGGTGATCGCAACCACCATAATCAATTCTTCAAAATCATAATAGGTGATCGCAACCACCATAATCAAACATTCATAACCATAATGGGTGATCGCAACCACCATAATCAATTCTTCAAAATCATAATAGGTGATCGCAACCACCATAATCAAACATTCATAACCATAATGGGTGATCGCAACCACCATAATCAATTCTTCAAAATCATAATAGGTGATTGCAACCACCATAATCAATTCTTCAAAATCATAATAGGTGATCGCAACCACCATAATCAATCATTCGTAATCATTGGTTTCCCGCCTCGTAAGGGGTACTCCCTAAAGCAGCCTCGCAAGGAGCTTTCCCGTGATCGCAACCACGTTCAACAATTCACATAGGTTTCCCGCCTCGCAAGGGGTACTCCCGCCTCATGATCGCAACCATGGGCATCATAGGTGCTCGCAAGCCCTTTATCATATCAAATACCAAGTGATCGCAACCACTGGTTCAATAATTCACATAGGTTTCCCGCCTCGCAAGGGGTACTCCCGCCTCATGATCGCAACCATGGGCATCATAGGTGCTCGCAAGCCCTTTATCATATCAAATACCAAGTGATCGCAACCACTGGTTCATCATCATATAATGGTCCCCGCAGGGCCTTCCACATTTCCAAATCCAGGTGATCACAACCACCGGCACAATATCATATCATCATCACGCAGGGCTATGCCCTTCGTGGCACCCCGCAAGGTGTTTCATTTCACAATAAATAACATAGTACCATCAGCACTTAGGGATACACCTTCGTGGCACCCCGCAAGGTGATATGTTCATAATAAATATCACAATAACATCATCACTCAGGAATACACCCCTGGTGACACCCCGCAAGGTGATATACTCAACATTATGATCAACATCATCTTCACTCCGGGGTTTACCCGTCGTGGCACCCCGCAAGGTGATATATTCACATAATTATTCTACAACAATAGGACAACGTCCTCTTCACTCAGGGATTTACCCTTCATGGCACCCCGCAAGGTGATTCATTCAATAATAATGCATATCAATGCCATGCTATGCCATGAACGTAACAATGCAATAATGCATGTGCTCAACAACCTCGCAAGGACATCTCACCCTCTCGATTAGGGATATATTATATATTTCATATTTTATCATCAATGGCATTTCAATAATCATACAAAATCATTTATCAAGCCCCTCCAGGCATATCATCGATTTAACTAACATTCATTGGCGTACAAACATTCACAAGGCCCCTCAAGGCACATCATTCAAATAATTGGCATCCAATAGCCACAACATCAATCACAATAATCCACACATAAAACCATTCGATGCATATTCATCATTCACATATTTGGCAATCATCATTGCCTCGAACACATACAAGTCTAACGCTTGTATCAACCGCTAAAATGTCATATATTTCATTTTATCTATCAATATCATTATATATATTCATTGGGGATTTCCAACCTAATACAAAAGTATCATAATAATTCTCAATAATTAACAATTACCATTTTCACTAATTCAATACATATATATATGGCAATGCAAGCATGAGTATCAATCACATACGATAATCATCAAATATATAACTCATGCAATTTGAATATTAACTCCTCTCCTACCTCGAGGGAAGAGCCAAACCATTCCAATGCTCCGGAAGCTCTTTTGTACCATTCGGAATTCGATCTACATATTATACATATTCAATCAAACAATCAATAAGCCATCTCAAGGCATTTCTCTTAATTCTTAAACATTTGCTAGCTTATCATAAAGCCCAACATCAAGTCCTAGACTTGATGAACACTAACTCATGCAATTGTATTAAGCTTCGGGAATTCCTTTCCCAAAGCCAAGATCCTCTAGATCTAAAAAGTTTAACCATTCCCAATTACAACAGCATCACATTTATCCCTCATCTATAATGCCATCCATATTACCTTTAGTGAATCCGTTCGTTTTTCCATAATAATAGAGGTTTTGGGCAACAATGAGCCTGTGATAACTTTCAACATTAGGACATGGGAAGAGTTCATTTTTAGCCTTAAAAATAAAGGGACACGTCATAAATATCACCTATTAGTCCCAATTTGGCCACCATAAAAAGTTGGGTTCAAAACCCCCCTTAAACTTGAATTTTTCAATGCAATAGGTTTGGTATTTTCCGCCTAATGAGAGTTAGAAAACTCCAATTAATGTGAGACCAATTCTCACACCTCCTTAACACAATTATCTACAACTTTCATGAAGACCTCGGAGGCCAAAAATGTCATTAAGATGCCCAAACGGGCCAAAAACAGCAAGGAAAACAGACCAGTTGGAAAAACAGCACAACAGTGGCCATAGTAGGGCTCTGAATCGATTCAGGCTCGTATGAATCGATTCAAGCCTCCCAAAATCTTAATTTTTGACAAACAGAGGGCCTTGAATCGATTCAAACTCGTATGAATCGATTCAAATGCCCCTGGAGCCAAAAATAGTGCAAACAGCACCTCTTGAATCGATTCAAAGGGTCTTGAATCGATTCAAGACAGCCCTGCTGCTATTTTTATGCAGAAACGTAAGATTTTTTTCAACTTCTAACCCTCCTAACTTTCTCGTATGAACTCCAAATGCTACGAAATTTTAACCATAAATACACATCATTTGTAACGAGTGGCCACCGGCCTCACTCAAAAATTCCCAAAAATGAGGGACTTGTGCGCATAAATGCGTTTTACCCATTTAGAGGCACTTTCATGCAACTCAAGGGCCTATTCTCAATAGAATTGGCCCATT
Source organism: Clitoria ternatea (assembly GCA_037962975.1). NCBI lineage: Eukaryota > Viridiplantae > Streptophyta > Magnoliopsida > Fabales > Fabaceae > Clitoria > Clitoria ternatea. The sequence continues at coordinate 186,816,685 of CM075671.1, forward strand.
CCAATTCCTACAAGTCATAAACTACATATATAGGCTATTGGAACTACCGCATGCCATCAAAACCACATAAAACTCTATTTTGCTCTATGAGTTCCTAAATTATGCGTTATTTTTCAATTTTATCATTAATGCCATCACAATGGCCATCACATTCAATGCCAAACATCCATATGAAATCCTCAACTCTCAAGGCATACACTTCATCCCCTCAAGGATGGTTCACTAGCATATATTTAATTCAACCCCTCATGGGTTATCCATCAATAACACATTACTCCCATCAAGGGACACTAAACATTCATCATCAACATATACATACACAAATCATTCTCCATAGCCAATAATTTGCCACTCATATCATTTCACTATAAATAAGGCATACCAATGGTCTAAGACCCCATCAGGGCACATGCTCATTTCCCTAACCCTTTACATTCACCATGGCTTTGGTGTTCATATTCATCATTTCATACTCACATTAACACCTACATTGGGTATTTTCTACCCACATTCAATTCAACCTTCCTAACCATAATACATATATTTCCCCAAATTCTTAGGACAAGAGTTTTCATCAAAACCCAACCATCAACACAAATAATCAATCCCAACCTTTCCAAGACCCATTCTAAAGCATAAATCATTAATATCTATCAATTGGCCAAAAGCCCCAAATCCCTAAACCTAGGGTTTTCATCAATAACCCACAATCATCAATTCTAACCATTTATATGCATGATTTCCAACATTCTTAGGCTAACAACAACATATCCCATTCATTATCAACAACAATAATAATCCCCAATGGTTATCCCACCTAGGGTTTGGTTCCACATACCACAATTCATCAAAACAACATCTATCCTCACATCATAACACTTCAATAACTCAAAAACTATCAATAACAACCATGGGTGGTCAAAATCATACCTCTCCACCAAGCTCAAGCTCCAAAACGAAAATGAGAGGGAGAGAAGAGGAGATGAGCCAAGCTTTGCCTCCATGTCCATTACAAGCTTCATAAACCCAAGGAATCCTCTTGATTTTGGGTGGAAATGGCCATGGGAATGATGGTCACGTTTTGAGCACAAGAAAGGGAGAAGGAGAGAAGAGAAAAGCCAAGTGAGTGGGAGAGGGAGAGGCTCCAACGAAAATAGAGAAGGAGGAGAGAAAAGAATAGGTTTTTTTTTTTAAGTTTTTAATCCTTTCACTAAAACTTCACCGCTTTATAATAAACAGGATCTTTGTTCGGGCTCAATACTATATCCAAAAATTATTCCGAAGACATGTTCAGATTCCCAATAATATTCTTAACAGCCCTGACCAACGGCATCTCAATCGGAGATACTTGGTCCGACACCCATTTTCTAATCGGGTATAATTTTATCTCACATAAGCTCAATAAATTATAAATATCCACAATAAATCCCAATTTCATTATTCCCATATTTTTGGGACACAAATCAACTCACCTACAATTAATTATTATTTATTCTCATCAATTATTCATTTTTATAAAATTCGGGGTGTTACACTGACTCGCCCAAGCGAGGCCCAACGTCACTTGAGCGAGGTATGACAATGCAACAACAGAAGGAGGATGTGCCCAAGCGAAACCCAACCCCAGCATCCACTCGCTTCAGCGTGATCCCTCACGCTTGGGCGAAACAGTTCTAGTCGCTCGGGCGAGGGACGATTCACCTAAGCGATACCCACACAAAAGTCTTCCTAAGACACACTCGCTGGAGCGAGTACCTTATTCGCTGGAGCGAGAAGTTCACTCGGCATTCGTTCACTTCATTCGGTATTTCCTCACTCAGATCCCAGTGTTGGTTCATTCGGAATGATCCCCTCTCAATTCACCTGGATTGGCCTACACACGTACCAGCTTTACTCGGAAAACATATCACACTCCATAACTCCATGCGCTCGGTTCACCACATTGACCACCCGAGGAATAATCCCCTTTGCTACTCACTCAGAATCTATGAGGACTTCTCACTCAGAATAACTTTCACATTCTTTCATCACTCGGGTATTTCACTCATTTTTCACTCGGCAAGCATAGTCCTTCCTACCCAAGATCTCTTGCGAACTGAAACCTCCCTTGAGAACTTCCTAGCCTTCTCTAAGCCTACTACATGGACCTCACTCGGAATCTGGAAGTTTACTCTCCAGTCGGAAAACACTCACTCAATCAGTTTTCGCTCAGAAATATGTTTAATTTCTTTATTCAGATATCCTAACAGTTTATCGTTTGGGGAAAGACATCCACGACGATCCTCACACGGAGTTATCTAGCCTCATTCACTCGAAACATCTACTTCTTCCTCTCACTCGACAACAGGGTCACGGATTCACTCTCTAGGTCATATCTTGGCTTCTTTTACACTAAGTCTTACCATTCTTACGTACTTGGACATATGAACACATGCATACTAATCAGACATCACGCAGAGAAGGGATAACATACAGCATGGCACACACATAACCATATATATATATGAGTGTATATCGATAGTTACAAACACATTATCATGTTTTCCCAACCCAAAAGGATCTTGTTCTGTCTCAAAACACTAACATCAGACACGAGCCGGCCAAGGCATAATCAAACATTACACACGGTATCTACATAAATATACATATAAGGTTCCCTGGTGCACTGCTAGTCCACTCGGTAAATAGCTCCACTTCACTCGTAGTTCTGAGGAATGTTCACTGAAAATATTGCCACACCAGGGGTGAGCTTTTACATTTAAAATGACAGTTAGTGACTTAGGAACCGGCGTGCTTTTCATCACACAACATCACATTTCAAGCAACCATAACATTAACTATCCTCCAGATTATCTTTCCACAACAGTACCATGCAGTCAGAATTCATTCATTCATTTCTCATTTATATCATTTCCAGCTTATATATATATACATGCAACACAAGAAATTCACCATAGCATAAGAGCATACATGTACATCTATATATCTAGTGCACACAGGTCCACTACAGTCGGATCTGACCCCCACTTAACTAATTGTTACGTTGCAACATAGGCTCCAAGCCTTTTTCCTCCAGCTCCAAGCTGGTTCGGCCGTTTTACAGGTACCAAACCGTTTGCCCTCAAATGTAACACAATCGCTCCAAGCGACCACGGCAGCGCTACGGGCAGCTCCGAGTCCAACCCGGTAGCTTGCTTGAGTCCAACCCAAGACTTTAAGCGTCCAACGCTAGTGCACTCGGCACTGCCTTGAGTCCAACTCAAGGTCTTTTAATTACATTCTTTTGTGTGTTTGTCATGCAATATTATTCCTCCTGTCGTTTATCATAATCATATTCTGCATGCAAATCATTCATCATCTTATAGCAACACCGATTCATTTACAATACTCGCATGCAAGGCAATATAGGATAGCAATCAAGATCTACCCATCGTCTCCCCGAACAGAACACCCAGAAATTACACCATACGTTTTCACGTCATGCATGCACAAGTGAATAATTAACTAGACTCAGTATGGCAATTTTAAGGAGCATACACCACACTCACACACGGTCTCATGACACACACATGCATCCATATCCCAGCAGTGTACGTATATCAAATATAAGTGATCTACCATCGGATTCTATCATCGCATGCCTCAGTATACAAAAACCATCTATCAAATATACATTTAATCACAAACACCTATAAACACACATGCATGCATAAAAGATCACTCGGAACCCATTCACGAGCCATGCATTTGAAATGCAAAGCGCCCCCTACCTACTGAAGGAATTCAAGAAGCTTTTCTGTTCTCGATGTTGGGTCTGACGCCCTTCTTCTGACTTATTCAGCCTTCCTTCGCTCTGTCGTACTCTGCAATCGGCTCGGGGATAGGAAGTTGTTCTCCCTCTGCTTCAACGATCGTCCTTCACCAGTTGGAGGGGCTCTGACCTTCCTCCAGCACCGTCATCATGATCTCCAGGAACGAAGGGCAAGCATAGAAAAAAGAGGATGGAGGCGAAGAAGAAAAGAGAGGATGAAATAGTGGGAGAAGATGGGTATCCACGGTGATACAGGGTATGCATATATACGCATGCGAAGAAAAGGGAGTGGGATGGGAAGTTGTGAGTCGTAGTCCACTCACACAACTTCGCCAATCGCAAACAGCCACCTTTCACCAACTAAGCCTAATTAACTTGTTATTATTTCTTAAGCTATGTTGATTATAATTAACAATTAATTCCCTACTTGCATTCAAATTCTTAACGTTTTATTTTCATTCGGTATATAACTTCGAAATTGGGATGTTACAGTTCTCCCCTCTCAAAAGAATTTCGTCCTCAAAATTTAATCGGTAACTTACCTTACATACATAACTCAGAAAATTGCTGTCTCAATCACGCACACGACTGTGCTTCCACAAGCATTCACCGATCGGATCACAACTTCACTCGGCAGAGATTCACCGCTCAAGCGGTTTATCGATCGCACCATAATTCCAGTCAGCAAGACACAAAGGTCAGGTCCCTCGTTTAATTTAGCCAATTTCGTCATAAGCAGCAACGCTTCCTAATTTCTTGGCCGCTCGGCCATATACTCTCAACACCATTCGACATGTTCACACCATCGGTTTTCTTGACTCGAACGAGTTGCTCGACAGAATAATGAAATCACATAAAGCACAGGCTCGACATCGTGTCCTGGGGAACACATCCTTAGAGGTTATTCAACCAGTTGGGAAAAATTCAGTCGATAAACAACACCACCAACTCCCAAAATACTCACTCCCGACCGATTTCTCTCGGACCAAACCCTCGGTTTTCAAAACCTGACCACAAAATCTCTCTCTTACACCAAAGGGAACACTCAAGGAATTTCCATGTGTTTCAATTAACACAATTTACCCGGATTTGCTTCGCATATGCACTACACTTAATTCTAAAATCTTATATTCCTACCCATGCTTCCGGCTAATTCCATGCTTTCATCCTGAGGGTTTCACTCGGTCTTCATGCACAAAACATCACTCGGGGTTTGAGGGTAATTCTCACCCAGAAATTCTTCCACTTACCAGAAATTCACTCGCAACTCGAGCCTACCTCGAAACCAAACCTGAGTTCAAGCTCAACAGTCCCAATCACTGACCTGAGTACGACTTCAATTAAATTCTTCACTCGGATATCTACTTCCTCTCGGAGCCCTCTTCACTCGGAAACTTGCACACTCTAAGTTCCATGTCCCGACCAGAAGGACTTTTCTCCTGGAAGATCACTCGGTTGGGCATCCCACGGGTATTAGGAATTCTACACTCGCTATCTTACTATTCAGAATCGATCCACACGGTGCCATTCCACTCGGAAGTGATACACTCCGAGTCACGTTACTCGAATTCCTGCTCTACTCAGAATGTTACGCTCGGACACTATTCTCTTAACTTAATAATGATCCTCTCAATAAGATTCTACTCGGAACACCCTCGAAACCAAACCTGAGTTCAAGCTCAACAGTCCCAATCACTGACCTGAGTATGACTTCAATCAAATTCTTCACTCGGATATCTACTTCCTCTCGGAGCCATCTTCACTCGGAAACTTGCACACTCTAAGTTCCATGTCCCGACCAGAAGGACTTTTCTCCTGGAAGATCACTCGGTTGGGCATCCCACGGGTATTAGGAATTCTACACTCGCTATCTTACTATTCAGAATCGATCCACACGGTGCCATTCCACTCGGAAGTGATACACTCCGAGTCACGTTACTCGAATTCTTGCTCTACTCAGAATGTTACGCTCAGACACTATTCTCTTAACTTAATAATGATCCTCTCAATAAGATTCTACTCGGAACACCATCATTTTCACTCAGCAGTCCTTTCCCACAAGGTCTTCACTTGGAATTGTCTCCACTCTTACACACTCGGAATATACCAACCTCTCCCGAGCAATTCCTAACCTTACAATTTAGTTTGGCTCCAATCCTGGTTTCCTTATTAGTCTTACAGCATCACTCGGTTACCCTTTCAAAACTCCAATTTCGGTGACAGTTTGATCACCCTTCTTATTCCAATACCAATCATCCTTTTAGTAGCCAATTCGTATCCAGCAACCTCTAATCCTCTCGGAAGCAGACATGCCAAGGTCAAATAAACCCTCTATCTTTATTTTGATAAACAATTGCATAACACTCATTTAATATAACTCTCATAATCCCTCGGAATCGTCTGAAAGACTCACCATCACCATAAGCAGTTACAGCTTCACCTGCCCGACTCATGAATTACTGCATCCAACTTCTAGGATGACGTCTCATTCCTATAGGGTTACAACAATTACATAGTCACTGCAACGTGTACGCTGCCACATTACCTATGGTAGGAAGAGTCGTCTCAGAGCAGCATGCCTCACACGGGCCAGACTCACCCAACTAATACTAATTCACACGCTAGTTAATGGTAGTTCACACACATAAGTAATACACTCACATCAACATCACGCATCACATATTCATCACTTCTGTAAAACAGTAAGATGGCAATACAAAAATCGGCTTCTAGTCAACACCGAGTAAATATTTCCTTTAAACCTTATTCCTCACAAAACCATGGCTCGGATTAAATTCTTAACTCTCAGTTATATAATAACATCACTCACTCGGGTTCATGCAATACACTCAGGATTAAGCAATTTACAATCACATATGCTATTATAACACACCACAAACTTCAGCAATGACACTAATGTACATACAGACACTCAGTCGGATTTCATACCAATTATTCATGGCTATTATATTGTCCACTACATCATACACCATGACCACAACGTCACATTGCACTTGGTAATAGCATCGACATATACATATGCCCATCCAATCAGATTTACCCAAATCAATTCCAAACTACATTAAGGGTTTCATTCACCATATCATATCCACATATTCATATAATTCACACCGAGCTCATTTATCATCATAAATGTACACACAGTCATTCAATCAGAAGTTGTACCATAACATACATTCTCAATTATAACATTGCATCACACTTGGCAACAGCATCAATACATGTACATTCACTCAGTCAGACCTCATTCATACAACATCATCAAGTCGGAAACTACTCAAATCATTCAAATCCATGCAAATCATGTCAGCCTCAACAATAATGCTCTTATACACATGTATTCGTGCAGTCGGCGAATCAGATGCATACGATTTATTCACCAGGAGTCCCACTCCAATGCACTCGGTATTTGCCTTGAGTCCAACCCAAGGACTTTCATTAAGCATCCAATGCTCATGCTCTAAGCATGGCCTCGAGTCCAACTCGGAGGTCTTTTAGGATTAATCTCAGAATCCTCAATACCCCACGCATTCATCTGATTGCCTACGCTGAAAAACGTTCAATGCTGATGCATTTCATTATAAATCACACACAGTTCTTATCTACTGACTCACAGCATAAGCCACTCGACATGCTCATTAGCATATATATGTATACACATCTTTTAGGCGGAGTATCATCACAACGATTCACAATTAATATCTATCACAATGTCCGGGTGTTGCATGCATCAATAATTAATCACACACAGACCAAATATTTCAATCATCAAACAACGGTCATGTTTCAATTATAGAGCAATACATAAAAGCAGTTCACCCTCAATCACCTATATCATATATATATATATTACGCAGGGTTCGTGTGCTAGGTTACAAAACATCCGTCACAAATAGCACTCGGCAGTAATGGTAACACTCCTATTTACAAGTATTCAGTCAGTATTCGCAGAATTATTAACATGCATTCACGGACGGAGTCATACAATCATTAAATAGTTTACAATACCACAATCCAAGAGTCGCATGCACCATTACGCAATCATAGTACAGCTACCAACACATCTCACACATAACACATCACATGATAATCATTCAAGCCTCAATGAGTTACTACACAATTGTTCTACTCGGCTCAACAACTCGCAAGGTTAATAAATTATCAGATTTAGAATCCCTAAAGGGTCACTATTTATCTAGTATCCCACGATGGGTACCTCAAAATATTCAAATATTGTTATAAGGTCTAGTACCATTCACTCGTTTTTTCACACACCAAACCAAGACAGTAACCGAGTCAAACAGATGTTCTATTTCACATTCATTCGTTCATGGTCATGCCTAATCAACTGGGTCACTACTCCTATTGGTCCAGCATCTAGTCCATCACTCACTTGGTCTCCTCAATCGCCACCGAGACGCAACCCCAATTTTAACATATATCCGACCTCACCTTTACTCACTTATTACACACCCCGATTTTCAACTTAGGAACTACAACCCATCCCTTATACTGCAAGTCACATACATCATGTACCATTCATTCGTCACACATTCAAATTCCTCAACAAGGCACAGGCATACAACCACGCCATTCATAGTCAACATACACCAATCCAATAGAAGCATATATCATCACACGAGTCATGATTACACATACAGTAACGTTTAATGGGATATCACAAGCAATTATAACAAGTTGGCATAATACACTCAACCGCCCATAAACAGTAGGCAAACCTTGGCCATGGACCTTTTGGTCTGCTCTGATACCAAAATGTAACACCCTTAATTCTTAATAAATAATTCCCAAAACAGGGAAAAATTTTTCACAAAATTAACCACTCGTCAAACGGTATGGGAAAGAAGAGCAAAGCAAAGGGAAAATGAAAGAACATTCATACGCATAGCATTCGGTAGAAGGGACAAGGCTTGAACCGACCCGTTCGATTCAATGAAAAGCATCAACGCCTAGGCGAAATCCATGACAATGCTGACTCACCTAAGCGAGGCCCAACGTCGCTTGAGTGAGGTATGACAATGCAACAACAGAAGGAGGATGTGCCCAAGCGAAACCCAACCCCAGCATCCACTCGCTTCAGCGTGATCCCTCACGCTTGGGCGAAACAGTTCTAGTCGCTCGGGCGAGGGACGATTCGCCTAAGCGATACCCACACAAAAGTCTTCCTAAGACACACTCGCTGGAGCGAGTACCTTATTCGCTGGAGCGAGTACCTTATTCGCTGGAGCGAGAAGTTCACTCGGTATTCGTTCACTTCATTCGGTATTTCCTCACTCAGATCCCAGTGTTGCTTCATTTGGAATGATCCCCTCTCAATTCACCTGGATTGGCCTACACACGTACCAACTTTACTCGGAAAACATATCACACTCTATAACTCCATGCGCTCGGTTCACCACATTGACCACCCGAGGAATAATCCCCTTTGCTACTCACTCAGAATCTATGAGGACTTCTCACTCAGAATAACTTTCACATTCTTTCATCACTCGGGTATTTCACTAGTTTTTCACTCGGCAAGCATGGTCCTTCCTACCCAAGATCTCTTGCGAACTGAAACCTCCCTTGAGAACTTCCTAACCTTCTCTAAGCTCACTACACGGACCTCACTCGGAATCTGGAAGTTTACTCTCCAGTCGGAAAACACTCACTCAATCAGTTTTCGCTCGGAAATATGTTTAATTTCTCTATTCAGATATCCTAACAGTTTATCGTTTGGGGAAAGACATCCACGACGATCCTCACACGGAGTTATCTAGCCTCATTCACTCGGAACATCTACTTCTTCCTCTCACTCGGCATCAGGGTCACGGATTCACTCTCTAGGTCATATCTTGGCTTCTTTTACACTAAGTCTTACCATTCTTACGTACTTGGACATATGAACACATGCATACTAATCAGACATCACGCAGAGAAGGGATAACATACAGCATGGCACACACATAACCATATATATATATGAGTGTATATCGATAGTTACAAACACATTATCATGTTTTCCCAACCCAAAAGGATCTTGTTCTGTCTCAAAACACTAACATCAGACACGAGCCGGCCAAGGCATAATCAAACATTACACACGGTATCTACATAAATATACATATAAGGTTCCCTGGTGCACTGCTAGTCCACTCGGTAAATAGCTCCACTTCACTCGTAGTTCCGAGGATTGTTCACTGAAAATATTGCCACAGCAGGGGTGAGCTTTTACATTTAAAATGACAGTTAGTGACTTAGGAACCCGCGTGCTTTTCATCACACAACATCACATTTCAAGCAACCATAACATTAACTATCCTCCAGATTATCTTTCCACAACAGTACCATGCAGTCAGAATTCATTCATTCATTTCTCATTTATATCATTTCCAACTTATATATATATATATGCAACACAAGAAATTCACCATAGCATAAGAGCATACATGTACATCTATATATCTAGTGCACACAGGTCCACTACAGTCGGATCCGACCCCCACTTAACTAATTGTTACGTTGCAACATAGGCTCCAAGCCTTTTTCCTCCAGCTCCAAGCTGGTTCGGCCATTTTATAGGTACCAAACCGTTTGCCCTCAAATGTAACACAATCGCTCCAAGCGACCACGGCAGCGCTACGGGCAGCTCCGAGTCCAACCCGGTAGCTTGCTTGAGTCCAACCCAAGACTTTAAGCGTCCAACGCTAGTGCACTCGGCACTGCCTTGAGTCCAACTCAAGGTCTTTTAATTACATTCTTTTGTGTGTTTGTCATGCAATATTATTCCTCCTGTCGTTTATCATAACCACATTCTGCATGCAAATCATTCATCATCTTATAGCAACACCGATTCATTTACAACACTCGCATACAAGACAATATAGGATAGCAATCAAGATCTACCCATCGTCTCCCCGAACAGAACACCCAGAAATCACACCATACGTTTTCACGTCATGCATGCACAAGTGAATAATTAACTAGACTCAGTATGGCAATTTTAAGGAGCATACACCACACTCACACACGGTCTCATGACACACACATGCATCCATATCCCAACAGTGTACGTATATCAAATATAAGTGATCTACCATCGGATTCTATCATCGCATGCCTCAGTATACAAAAACCATCTATCAAATATACATTTAATCACAAACACCTATAAACACACATGCATGCATAAAGGATCACTCGGAACCCATTCACGAGCCATACATTTGAAATGCAAAGCGCCCCCTACCTACTGAAGGAATTCAAGAAGCTTTTCTGTTCTCGATGTTGGATCTGACGCCCTTCTTCTGACTTATTCAGCCTTCCTTCGCTCTGTCGTACTCTGCAATCGGCTCGGGGATAAGAAGTTATTTTCCCTCTGCTTTAACGATCGTCCTTCACCAGTTGGAGGGGCTCTGACCTTCCTCCAGCACCGTCGTCATGATCTCCGGGAACGAAGGGCAAGCATAGAGAAAAGAGGATGGAGGCAAAGAAGAAAAGAGAGGATGAAATAGTGGGAGAAGATGGGTATCCACGGTGATACAGGGTATGCATATATACGCATGCGAAGAAAAGGGAGTGGGATGGGAAGTTGTGAGTCGCAGTCCACTCACACAACTTCGCCAATCGCAAATAGCCACCTTTCACCAACTAAGCCTAATTAACTTGTTATTATTTCTTAAGCTAAGTTGATTATAATTAACAATTAATTCCCTACTTGCATTCAAATTCTTAACGTTTTATTTTCATTCGGTATATAACTTCGAAATTGGGATGTTATAGTTCTCCCCCTCTCAAAAGAATTTCGTCCTCAAAATTCAATCGGTAACTTACCTTACATACATAACTCAGAAAATTGCTGTCTCAATCACGCACACGACTGTGCTTCCACAAGCATTCACCGATCGGATCACAACTTCACTCGGCAGAGATTCACCGCTCAAGCAGTTTACCGATCGCACCATAATTCCAGTCAGCAAGACACAAAGGTCAGGTCCCTCGTTTAATTTAGCCAATTTCGTCATAAGCAGTGGCGCTTCCTAATTTCTTGGCCGCTCGGCCATATACTCTCAACACCATTCGACATATTCACACCATCGGTTTTCTTGACTCGAACGAGTTGCTCGGCACAATAATGAAATCACATAAAGCACAGGCTCGACATCGTGTCGTGGGGAACACATCCTTAGAGGTTATTCAACCAGTTGGGAAAAATTCAGTCGATAAACAACACCACCGACTCCCAAAATACTCACTCCCGACCTATTTCTCTCGAACCAAACCCTCAGTTTTCAAAACCTGACCACAAAATCTCTCTCTTACACCAAAGGGAACACTCAAGGAATTTCCATGTGTTTCAATTAACACAATTTACCCAGATTTGCTTCGCATATGCACTACACTTAATTCTGAAATCTTATATTCCTACCCATGCTTCCGGCTAATTCCATGCTTTCATCCTGAGGGTTTCACTCGGTCTTCATGCACAAAACATCACTCGGGGTTTGAGGGTAATTCTCACCCAGAAATTCTTCCACTTACGAGAAATTCACTCGCAACTCGAGCCTACCTCGAAACCAAACCTGAGTTCAAGCTCAACAGTCCCAATCACTGACCTGAGTACGACTTCAATTAAATTCTTCACTCGGATATCTACTTCCTCTCGGAGCCCTCTTCACTCGGAAACTTGCACACTCTAAGTTCCATGTCCCAACCAGAAGGACTTTTCTCCTGGAAGATCACTCGGTTGGGCATCCCATGGGTATTAGGAATTCTACACTCGCTATCTTACTATTCAGAATCGATCCACACGGTGCCATTCCACTCGGAAGTGATACACTCCGAGTCACGTTACTCGAATTCCTGCTCTACTCAGAACGTTACGCTCGGACACTATTCTCTTAACTTAATAATGATCCTCTCAATAAGATTCTACTCGGAACACCATAATTTTCACTCAGCAGTCCTTTCCCACAAGGTCTTCACTTGGAATTGTCTCCACTCTTACACACTCGGAATATACCAACCTCTCCCGAGCAATTCCTAACCTTACAATTTAGTTTGGCTCCAATCCTGGTTTCCTCATTAGTCTTACAGCATCACTCGGTTACCCTTTCAAAACTCCAATTTAGGTGACAGTTTGATCACCCTTCTTATTCCAATACCAATCATCCTTTTAGTAGCCAATTCGTAGCCAGCAACCTCTAATCCTCTCGGAAGCAGACACGCCAAGGTCAAATAAACCCTCTATCTTTATTTTGATAAACAATTGCATAACACTCATTTAATATAACTCTCATAATCCCTCGGAATCGTCTGAAAGACTCACCATCACCATAAGCAGTTACAGCTTCATCTGCCCGACTCATGAATTACTGCATCCAACTTATAGGATGATGTCTCATTCCTATAGGGTTATAACAATTACATAGTCACTGCAACGTGTACGCTGCCACATTACCTATGGTAGGAAGAGTCGTCTCAGAGCAGCATGCCTCACACGGGCCAGACTCACCCAACTAATACTAATTCACACGGTAGTTAATGGCAGTTCACACACATAAGTAATACACTCACATCAACATCACGCATCACATATTCATCACTTCTGTAAAACAGTAAGATGGCAATACAAAAATCGGCTTCTAGTCAACACCGAGTAAATATTTCCTCTAAACCTTATTCCTCACAAAACCATGGCTCGGATTAAATTCTTAACTCTCAGTTATATAATAACATCACTCACTCGGGTTCATGCAATACACTCAGGATTAAGCAATTTACAATCACATATGCTATTATAACACACCACAAACTTCAGCAACGACACTAATGTACATACAGACACTCAGTCGGATTTCATACCAATTATTCATGGCTATTATATTGTCCACTACATCATACACCATGACCACAACGTCACATTGCACTTGGTAATAGCATCGACATATACATATGCCCATCCAATCAGATTTACCCAAATCAATTCCAAACTACATTAAGGGTTTCATTCATCATATCATATCCACATATTCATATAATTCACATCGAGCTCATTTATCATCATAAATGTACACACAGTCATTCAATCAGAAGTTGTACCATAACATACATTCTTAATTATAACATTGCATCACACTTGGCAACAGCATCAATACATGTATATTCACTCAGTCAGACCTCATTCATACAACATCATCAAGTCGGAAACTACTCAAATCATTCAAATCCATGCAAATCATGTTAGCCTCAACAATAATGCTCTTATACACATGTATTCGTGTAGTTGGCGAATCAGATGCATACGATTTATTCACCAGGAGTCCCACTCTAATGCACTCGGCATTTGCCTTGAGTCCAACCCAAGGACTTTCATTAAGCATCCAATGCTCATGCTCTAAGCATGGCCTCAAGTCCAACTCGGAGGTCTTTTAGGATTAATCTCAGAATCCTCAATACCCCACGCATTCAGGACCGATGTGGGAGTCAAGTGCAGCGACGGTGTCAAACCAGTTCTGGACTTACACGCTGACAGAAGCAATGGACCGGTATTGGGCTCAAATCCTGAAAATTGAAGGATGCGACCGGTGTTGTTGGAGGTTGATCCGAAGTGAGTAAATGACTGGATGCTGTTGAGAAAGTAATAAAGACTGATAAGGTAGTGGTATGGGAATTGGGGACGGTGTTGGTTCTATGCGAGGACGGTGTGCGTTCGGGGTAGGGACGGTGAAGGAACAGTGGCTTTGAGTATTGGAAAAACTTGAAGCTTCTTAAAGCTAAGGGGTCTTTTGTGGTGACTAAGGCAGGTCACTGGTTTCAAGTGGGGAGGTCAGTTGAGGATCTTGAGGAATCAGAGAGAAATTGAAGAGAGTCCTCTTGCAAAGAGAGGGAGTCCAAAAAAACCAACCCCTTAAGCTTCCTTGGTTGGGGCATTTATAGGGCTTTGAGGTCATGGGCTAAGGGTTTGGGACAACCAGAATTCCCACTCATCCATACGTGTAGTGGTGTGCAACCCTGGCCACTATCCGTTCGTGGGGAGCAGGGTTTCAGTGGGGTATTTTTTAATTGTCCACTTCCGCCTCCCTGTCTACCATTTTTAGGGAGTACGATTCCAGGTCATCACGCATAAACTTCCGACCTCGTCTTTCCGTTGTCAAGTTTGTAACATCGGTCAGCAAAACACCGGTTGGGACGGAGTCCCCACTGATCCGATGTGGCCTCTTAAGAACCTGGACCTGTGTCTTCACACCGGTTGAGCCTTTTCAAGGTAGTATCACAGGGGCGGTGTTCTTCCTCCTAGTCCGGATCTACTGCCAGTCCGGTGTGCATGTTTCGATCTGAGATCCCTTGATTTTTAATTGGGCCGGACTGACTTGTTACTTCGTTGCTAGGTGTACGACATCGGTGGTCCGGTGTTACCACTTTTAGGACCTTGGTCCGGTGTTGTTTCAATTTAGGCCGGACCGAAAGAGGTGTTCACAGATGCCCCTCTTTACTCTTTTTCACGAGAAATGCACATTTCCGAGGTGAAAAGGGAGTAAAGATATAAACACCGATGTAGGGGCTGAGTAGGACCCAGATCCGGTGTGGGACTTAATGACGTGGCCAATTAAACAACCGATGTGTCCTACACGTGGTCCACGTCAGGAGGTGACTGGAACATCCCACGTGTCATCAGCTAATAGGCTCTTTTCAAAATTTAAAATTTGCGCCTTTGGGCCGGAATACCAAAAGTCGGCCCCTTTTAATCGGCCTTGGGCCGGAATGCGGAAGGTTCTGGATCCTCGCCTCCCCTCTATAAAAGCAACTTCGGGGATCCATCATTTTCACTCCTTTCTTGATATTGAAGTGCTGCCTCTCCGACGTCCAAATCCTCCGGTGTTTAAAGTTATTCTCCGGTATTACAAGTCTTCTCCGGTGTTACAACCTGGCCCGTACTAAGAGAACTGCACGCATCGCCTCAGCAGGTAGCCATCATCTCCTTCATTTTAATTCGCAGATAAGTCATGGGGGACACCGGTTCGAGTAGTGACTCCATTGAGGTCCTATCAGGTCCTCCTTCAATTACATCCCGGCGTCAGCCGGGTGGAGTTTCGAGCCGAGGTCTGAGTCATCAAAGTGAGGCAACCTCAGGGGCTTCACATCGGTTCGTCTCATCGGGACACCATTTCTCTATATTGCCTTTGTGGGAAACAGAGGGGTTTGACACATCGTCAGACTCATCTTTTAACTTTGGCACTGCTAGTGAGGGGGGGAGCAGTGCCGATCTCTATCTTACTGACGATGTGGTTTTTTACAGCTGTGTTCCCTTCCTTCGTCACACCGTCCGAATGGCTTCTGAAAACTCCTCTACCGGCGTCGCTGTGATCACCGATCCTGTTGAGACAAACGTCTTGGCACACCGGATCAACTGGCTAGCTGAGAAGGCCAGGGATCCATACTTCTGGGTTCATGAAGACCCAAAGACCATCGTTTCCCGGTATGCCGAAGACGCTGCCGATGTCACCATTGAAGACGTTGTTGTTCACACCGGTGTGGAATACGAAAATGACTTTACCGTCTTCTGCCCCCTAACCTCGGATAGGATCTGCCATCAACCGGGGTCAAGGAATCTCTTCATGTATGAGATGGTCTTCTCCAAGATAGGCGTCCGCTTCCCATTGACGGAGTTTAAGATGGGGGTACTCCGGTTTTTGGACTGCTCTCCCAGCCAACTTCATCCCAATGGCTGGGGCTTGGTAAGGGCTTTGGAAGTACTTGGGGAGTACTTCCACTTCGTCCCCACAGTGGCCCTCTTTTTTAGTTACTGCAGGGTGATGCGCCGGGGTAACTCTGGAGGGGGTCTAGGCTTCACCAATCTCCGCTGCGACTCAAAGGTAACTTCGAAAGTTACACCGAATCGGCCAAGACGGACGGGGTCAGTTTCAAACACTCCTACGTCAAAGTCGAGGTCAATGCTGGTAGGCCGGTGTTCTGGGAGAATTCTGATTTTTCCAGAAAGTTCTACACCGGTTGGACTCATGAGCACTTTCTCCTGACAAGCAACGCCTACATCGTCAGTGAGAGTACTTTGTCAACTGAGTCCAAGAAAGTCCTGGACGCTCTGAAGGGTTATTCCGTCATTGCTAGGTTCTCCTGCAAGAGGCTTCTGGGGACGGAGTCGGGCCGGGATGCTTACCTTGGTAGATATTGTTTAACTTTCCTCCCTTTTATATCATCATATTTATTTTTGATATATTCATACCGGTTCTAACATCGTCCCCATTTTTTTTTCAGGCGAGATGGCTCGGATAGACATCCTCAGGAAACTGAGGGCAGCTGCCGAAGCCCAGAATGCTGCTGCTGCTGCACAGGAGAATAGGGTGACTCCTCGTCGTACACCGGCCAAAATGGTGAGCATCCCGGCTGATAATGTTGGGGCTATGACTCTGGGGCCAGCTGAAAGGGTCCCAGTTAAAAGAAAGTCCAACCCCGGCGCAACCTCCAAGCAGAAAAAGCACAAGGCTTCAAGGGTTGTGACCGAGGTAGAGGCACCACGGGAGGAGCAGACTGGTCCTGTAAATACTTCTCTGGACCGGTCTCAACTGATGCTGAAATCCCGAGTCATTAAATTGATGGTAAAATCTTAGAAAAATGAGATATGACTCTTGGATTCACACTTATGGCAAGCGCACCAGTCGTTTAAATTGTAGTATATTTGATCGTCTCATAGGGATTGTGGTAAATACCTCAATCTAGGACTAGTACAAGCTGAACCAACAGAAAATACATGAAATTCATTCGGTTTTTATGGTTTTAGTGTTTTATAGTTGTTTTTATATTTTGAGAAACAGAGTTAAGATGAAAAGTGGAAAGTGATTAAAAGAAAACAGGTCAGGATTGCTTCAGCTCACAATTTCCTCAAGAAACATGCAATTCAGTATAATCAAACTTCACAATCTAGAGGATAATCCGCTTGTGGTTATTCCCTAATTCCTTAGGTGAAAAACACTAATTCTTAAGCAATGAACCTTAATTCCTTAAGTGCTCGATTAACCTAAGAATCTAATGCGAAATTGGAGGTTGAACTCTAACTATTCACCTAAATTGATTAGGCCTGAACTAGTTAGAAAGCTGGAAGTTACCTAAGCTTCAGCCATGATTCCTCACTGGTGAAGTTCTTCATCCGTTCTGGATTTGTCAATCCAGCAATTCTGCTCCACTCCTCAGCTTGTTCGCCTCAAGATCTTCAAAGCCGATCTACTTACTCACAGCTTCAAGATTCCATTGTTCACCTTCACAATCCCAACCTTAGGGATTTAGAACTCCATAGACTTTGGTTCCATCGAAGGATTGTGGAACGTCATGGAGGAGAGAGTTTAGAGAGATGAAAAATGTAGTGAGAGATTGGAAATGGAAAATGAAATTGTATTCCTTTTTGCTCTGTGTCTCTACACACACTACTATTAGTCTTGCCACCTTCACAGAGTATGTACAACCTATTTATAAGTTTCTACCTAACTAACTTAACTGATAACTTCGCACCACCTCAGCTAACGACTAACACTACTTAATTACATAGTTTACAAAATAACTAACTAATTACAGCTCAGCTCTTAACAGGATCCAGCTCAACCTTAGCTAATGTACAGCTCAGCTCCAGCTAATTGACAGCTCACTTCTTAAGTTAACTTGAAGTTGCAGTAGTAGAGAAGAAGGCAATGGGAGCGGAACACTGCTGCACCAAGTGTTATTGGAGGGAAGGAACGATGTTTAAATTACTGCCTTGATGCTTCAGCTGCTGAGTATTCGCTTGGGCGGATTAAGCTTCACTTGGTTGAGTCCGGATTAACCTGCAGTGTTTCTTTCTCTCTTGGGTGTTATGGAAAAGCTTGGGCGAGGACGGACTCTTAAAGTTATGCTTGAGTAAGTCCGGATTTTACTAGGACGGATTAAATAATGACTAAGCACATCGGTTTCTTATGTAGCATTCCGTTCTTCTTCTCTTTTATAACCGGTGTCTTGGGCGTTGTCTTCTTTAGTAAGCTTGGGCGTAGTCTTGCTTTGGGCGGAGTACTTGAACGGAGTACTTGCTTTGGGCGGAGTCTTAGACGGAGTCTTGGACCCTCGCTTGAACGGATTTAATTCCCGCTTGGGCGGATTAATTATCAAATCGGTATTCTGTAGTTAACACTCGGGTTTTACATGCAGTATTCTAAGCCCTTATTCTTTTTTGGAGTCAGTGTCTTTGAGGTCTCACTCAGTCGGAATTGAAGAAGTTTCACTCAGATTCTGTAAGATTTTACTCAGAATTTTCTTCTTGTCTCGAGTCCGCCCTGTTCCTGCACCAATAAATAGCTACTTGCCTAGCATTTATACACCGGCTGCTTAGTAAATTTGTAAATACTTCAAAATTCCTTATTTAATTACAAGTTTCAATCGGTTTCTTACATAGATAACATACTTTTGAAATAATTAACTACAACATGAATTCTTATCAAATTATTAAATAATAATTATAAAACTAATCAATAGTTAGTAAATTATGTTAAATAACTAGTGTAATAATTAAGTCTTTTCAAGACTTATCATCAACCAGAAGACATCGTCATCAACTCCCGTCTTTCGGATTTTTTGGAGTATGTTGGAGGGACACCGGCTCGGTTCAACATCCCCTTCAAGCTCAAAACCGATCTTCCTACTCCTGAGGCTCAATCTGCTGCCGAAGCAGCTATTTTTAATTTGGTTGAGGCTGCCGGGGTCCTCAGCTCTTTGGGCCACTCCTACTATTCCGGTGTTGAGGCTAAGGAATGCCTAGATCGGATAAAGAAAGCTGACGCTTTGAGAGTTGAGGCTCAGACCGCTTTGACCCAGAAGGAGCAGGAGCTGGCCAAGAACAAAGAAGACCTGTCCGAACTCACTGCTGCTTACACATCGGCTGCCAAGAGGGCAGATGCTGCTGAAGCTAAGGCTAAAGCTTCAGAGGACGCTCTCCAGGCTCTCCAGACCAAACTAGATGAAGCCAAGGCTGCGAAGGCCGAGGTGGACAAGAAAAACAAGGAGCTAGCTGAGAAGCTTGCCGATGTGCAGGAGGAGCAGGCAAAGGAGCGGATGGAAACAGAGGAGCAGCTGGTTGAATTTTCAGTATTGGCCGATGTCGCTTTCAGTTCCGCTGTTCGTCAAGTTGTTCACCGGAATTCTGCTGTACAACTTAACCTGAACGGTATAGGTGTCTACTATGAATTTCATGGTGGCCACTTATATGCTATGGACCGGGGTCAGGCTTCGGAACCTGAGGATATTCATTATGAGCTGATGCCTCTCCCCGAAGGCCAAAGCATGGAGCTGAGGACGGTGTCGGAGGGATCCGAGAGGACAACCTCTGCTAGACCGGACTCTCCAGTATCCAACTCTTAGGGTTTTTTCTTTTTTTCTTAGCCTTGTTCCGGGATGGGCTCCAGAGTTTTAACTTTTGTAATGGCCTCAGTGCCCCCTATTAATACAATGTAATTTTCACACATCTGCTTGTCTTCTCTTTTTTTAAAATATTTCCAAGTATATCTCTCTTGTGACCGGTATAAGGTAACAACTTGAAGTGACACCATCTGATCATCAATTTAGAATTAGGACTTCGTTTTTTTAGTTTAATTCGAACATCATCCTTTCCGAAGCATAGAACCTCGGATTAGTGTATCATGGCCACCCCGTCCATAACTTCGATTAACTTTTGAACCTTCGGTGTAATCGGCATGACATCGGCCTTAGCAACTTCAACCCTGAACCCAATTCTATCCGAGGTAGGTTTCATGATACCGTTTGTTACACCCCAAAGTAGTAACCGGTGTAACCATTGGGACGCCGTCTCTTGCAACTTGACAGGGTATACTTCATTTAACCTTGAGGGTCATGACACCGTCCTTCGGATCACCACTTGTCCTGAAATAGAGTGAACCCCTTCTACCTAGTGCCCATATCGGACCAACACCATTTTTTTTTTGAAGAATCAAGAGAATTGTTTTCCAAAAAAAACGGTGTACTGTCCCTTGGGTGATAGAAAGGTGAGGGTGGGGAATTGCCCCTTGGCTGAAGATAGAATATGGGGTGTGGCCCTTGATTTGTAGAAGAGTAAAAACTGGGGGATTGCCTCTTGAAGGACTGGGAAATAAAAAGCGGGATGTGGCCCTTGTCTTACAGAAGGGTAAAGGTGGGGAATTGTCCCTGGACTGTCAGGAAAACAAATGTGGGGTGTGGCCCTTGGTTTGCAGAAAGGTAAAAGTGAGGGATTGCCCCTTGGCTGACAGGAAATAAATGTGGGGTGTGGCCCTTGGTTTGCAGAAAGGTAAAGGTGGGGAATTGTCCCTGGACTGACAGGAAAATGAATGTGGGGTGTGGCCCTTGGTTTGCAGAAAAGTAAAAGGTGGGGAATTGCCCCTTGACTGACAGGAAAGTGAATGTGGGGTGTGGCCCTTGGTTTGCAGAAAAGTAAAAGTGGGGGATTGCCCCTTGACTGACAGGAAAATGTAGGGTGTGGCCCTTGGTTTGCAGAAAAGTAAAAGTGGGGGATTGCCCCTTGACTGACAGGAAAATATAGGGTGTGGCCCTTGGTTTGCAAAAAGGTAAAGGTAGGGAATTGCCCCTTGACTGACAGGAAAATGAATGTGGGGTGGGGCCCTTGGTTTGCAGAAAAGTAAAAGTGGGGGATTGCCCCTTGACTGACAGGAAAATGTGGGGTGTGGCCCTTGGTTTGCAGAAAGGTAAAGGTGGGGAATTGCCCCTTGACTGACAGGAAAGTGAATGTGGGGTGTGTCCCTTGGTTTGCAGAAAAGTAAAAGTGGGGGATTGCCC
This sequence comes from Clitoria ternatea, assembly GCA_037962975.1. NCBI lineage: Eukaryota > Viridiplantae > Streptophyta > Magnoliopsida > Fabales > Fabaceae > Clitoria > Clitoria ternatea. The sequence continues at coordinate 186,838,340 of CM075671.1, forward strand.
CTTGACTGACAGGAAAATGAATGTGGGGTGTGGCCCTTGGTTTGCAGAAAAGTAAAAGGTGGGGGATTGCCCCTTGGCGGAGAGAGAATAGACCAGGGGAGATGCCCCAGTTTAGGATGGTTTGGAGGAATCTTGGAGGAACTGTCTCTTGACTGTAAGAGAATGGACCAGGGGGAGATGCCCCAGTTTGATTTGTTTGAGAAGTGTAGTTCCATTGGGGAAGAAACTTGGGGAAGTGCCAGTTTTGACGATTAGGGTTCCACTGGGAAAGAGAACTTGGGAAGTGCCAGCTTTGGCGATTGTGGTTTCACTGGGGATGCCAATCTACTGATTTCTCTTGGGGAAGACTTTTGGTCCGGATTTTTTTCTGGTGTCAGGTTCTTCATTTCACTATGACGTAGTTCCATCACCCTTCAAAACAGATAGTTAGAAGCACGAGTAACAAAAGAATTAACATTTCGAGCGACCTTTCCTAAGAGATAGGCTTTCAAGATAACTCATGGATGAGATAAAGACAATTCTGTCTTCCAGGAACATAATTAGCAGAATTGGTTATGCTTTCTCACGGGCCGGGTCTGACGCCAGGATACATTTCGTTTCACCACGACTTTTCATTTCAAAAAATTTTCTTTTAAGAAAAACTTGTTCGTTTATAAGATTCAGCTGTAGACTCAGGGGAAGGAAAGGCAAAATTTATTTATTCTTGAACATAAGGTATGTACATTGGTAATGAAGGTAACGGTAACACAAACATATGTATAAATAATTCAAAAGGTGGGGGAGAAAGAAGGTCTTTTGAACCCTCCAGCGATTCCCTACGAGCGATGAGAATTCGGATCCTTTCTCACGACTTCAAGACCATCCTCTGACTTTGCTTCTGGGAAATGATTTGACAAAGACTCGCGTGCCTGATCAGTTTTCCTTCTTTGAAGAGTTTATGTCATTACGCCTGAACTCGTGGTTCTTATTCTGCCCGAGCCGCCCTTCCGGGTTTTCGACTCATCAAGTAGCTCTAATTTTTGCCTAGGCTGTCCTTTGGGTTTTCAGCCTAGCGAGCATTTTCTTTCTTCTCTTTTTTTCTTTTTCTTTTCTTTTTTTCTTTTTTTCTTTTTTTTTAGGCAAAATATTTCTTCACCGTGTCGGCGTTTACAGGCATTTGCAGATCCTCTCAATCCATGTTGGTGAGAATTAGAGCTCCTCCAGAGAAAGCCTTCTTCACGACGTATGGTCCTTCGTAATTAGGCGTCCATTTCCCTCGGATGTCCTTTTGGATTGGCAAGATTTTCTTGAGGACTAGGTCTCTTTCTTGGAACCGTCGAGGCCGTACCCTCTTTTCAAATGCTCGTTTCATACGCCTCTGATACAACTGACCATGACAAAGGGCAGTCAATCTCTTCCCATCAATCAGATTTAACTAGTCATGTCGAGTTTGGACCCACTCAGCTTCTTTTAATTCTGCCTCCATTATCACTCGAAGAGAAGGGATCTCTACTTCGAAAGGCAGGACTGCCTCCATACCATAAACCAAGGAGAATGGGGTCGCCCCGGTTGAGGTTCGGACTGAGGTACGATACCCATGTAAAGCAAAGGGGAGCATCTCACTCCAATCTCTGTAAGTTACAACCATTTTCTGTACAATCTTCTTGATGTTTTTATTGGCTGCCTCGACTGCCCCATTCATTTTAGGGCGATACGGGGAGGAATTATGATGGTGGATTTTGAAGCTTTCACAAAGTTCCTTCATCATTTTGTTGTTCAAATTCGTACCATTATCAGTGATAATCTGGCTTGGCAGACCGTACCGGCATATCAGTTCACGCTTGACGAATTTAATCACAACATTCCTTGTCACATTGGCGTATGAAGCAGCTTCTACCCACTTTGTGAAATAGTCGATAGCGACCAAAATGAAACGATGACCATTTGAGGCTTTCGGCTCAATGGGCCCAATGACATCCATACCCCACATCGAAAAGGGCCATGGTGCTGACAAGACATTCAGAGAAGACGGGGAAGCGTGAATATGGTCCGTGTATATCTGACATTTGTGACACTTGCGAACATAGGCGAAACAGTCCGTCTCCATGGTCATCCAGTAGTAACCAGCCCTCAAGATCTTTCTTGACATGGCGTGCCCGTTAGTGTGAATTCCAAAACACCCCTCGTGAACATCCCTCATGATTTTATTTGCTTCATCGGTGTCAATGCAACGAAGAAGGACAGAGTCGTAGTTTCTCTTATAAAGCACATCACCGTTTAAGAAGAAACCCATGGCGAGCCGTCGCAGGGTTCTCTTATCATTCTCTGTAGCGCCTTCGGGATATTCTTGACTTTGGACGTACCTCTTGATATCGTAGTACCAAGGTTTCCCATCTGACTCCTTTTCAATCACTTGGTAATATGCAGGCTCGTGGTGCCGTTCTATTTCAATGAGAGGCATGTCGCAATCATTGCTTACCTTGAACATTGATGCTAGGGTGGCCAAAGCATCAGCCATTTGGTTATCCTCCCGGGGAACATGGTGAAAAGAAATGTCATCGAATTCCTTAATCAACTCTTTGATGTGAGCTTGATAGGGAATTAATTTGCTGTCTCTAGTATCCCATTCTCCTTTTAGTTGGTGAATGACTAGGGCAGAATCCCCGTATACTTCCAATTTCTTCACCTTGGCATCCAATGCTGCTTGGATTCCCAGAGAACATGCCTCATACTCAGCGATGTTATTGGTACAATCAAAACACAGTCGAGCACAAACGGGGATGAGTTCTTTATCGGGTGAAATGAGGATTGCTCCGATTCCGTGTCCTAGTGCGTTAGAAGCACCATCAAACCTTAAGGTCCATTTGTCCTTTTGGGCCCCTTCTTCATTAAACAGGGCCAAGATATCTTCATCCGGGAAGTCAAACTGCATGGGCTGATAATCTCTTATGGGTTGATGAGCGAGGTAGTCAGCCAGAACACTTCCTTTTATAGCCTTCTGAGTGACATAGACTATATCGTACTCAGTTAGCAGGACCTGCCATCGAGCAATCCTTCCGGTTAAGGCAGGTTTTTCAAAGATATATTTGACAGGATCTAGTTTGGAAACCAGCCAAGTAGTGTGACTTATCATATATTACCTTAAACGTCGGGCTGCTCATGCTAACGCGTAACAAGTCCTTTCCAGAGCAGAATACCTCATCTCACAGTCAGTGAACTTCTAGCTCAGATAATAAATGGCATGTTCTTTCTTCCTAATCTCATCATGTTGCCCCAACACACAACCCATGGATTCTTCTAACACTGTAAGGTACAAAATGAGTGGTCTCCCCGGGATAGGTGGGATCAAAATTGGCGGATTCTGCAAGTACTGCTTTATCTTTTCAAAAGCCTTTTGACAATCCTTGTTCCATTGAACTGGTTGATTCTTACGGAGCAATTTGAAAATTGGCTCGCATGTTGCTGTCAACTGTGAGATGAAGCGAGCGATGTAATTTAATCTCCCCAAAAACCCTCTAACTTCCTTTTCTGTACAGGGAGGAGGCATTTCAAGAATGGCTTTAACTTTGTTAGGGTCGACCTCTATGCCCCTCTTGCTTCTATATATCCCAGTAATTTCCCGGATCTTGCGCCGAAGGTACACTTAGCCGGGTTCAGCCTAAGCTTGAATTTCCTTAACCTTTCGAAAAGTTTCCTTAGGTCTACCAAATGTCCTTCATCCGTTTTAGACTTGGCAATAATATCATCCACGTAGACCTCTACCTCCTTGTGCATCATGTCATGGAAAAGGGTTACCATGGCCCTTTGATAAGTTGCCCCGGCATTTTTTAGACCAAAAGACATCACTTTATAACAGAAAGTTCCCCACAAGGTGACAAATATGGTTTTTTCCATGTCATCAGGCGCCATCTTAATTTGGTTGTATCCGGAGAAACCATCCATGAATGAAAAGATCGTATGTTGCGCTGTATTGTCGACCAGAACATCAATCTGAGGCAGAGGAAAATCATCCTTGGGGCTAGCTGATAAGTGCTTTAGAACACTATTTTTCACTGTTTAAATTGTTTACATTTTCTGTTGTTACTGTATTATTTCCTCCGATTTTCATGATTTCCGCTTTAAATTCACTATCATTGTCCAAGTATCATATTTTCCCAAATTTCATGGTTTCTATTTTCTTTTTACTGTTTTTGTTCAAGTGTTGTGTTTTGTATGAATTAATCTAAAATGGAACGTTTAAAAAGTATTTTTTTTAGAGGTGGAATAATTATGGATTAGTGCTAAAATTTAGTATTTCAAAATTTTCAAGAACTTAAATCATAATTCCACTTCTATAAAAATTAATTTTTAAAACATCCCATTTAAATTAATTTGTTTGTGTCTTTAAATGAAAAATAAACTTGAGTCACTTCCTCTTTTAGCTTTCCACTTTCTCTTCACACTCACACGGTCACACTTGCTTCCTATCACCCATGTACTTGATTTTAATTGCCATCCTTCCAAGAACCAATTCACGGCCAAGACATTAGCAAAAGGACAAAACCATTTCATGTACATGCATCACAAAAGAAAGAAATGGACAAGGAAAAGGGACAGCTTTTCACGTGAAAATGCTGCTGTATTTGGACAGCAATGGATTTATGCATGAGCTGACAGCAAACAGCAAAGAAAACAGCAAGAAATGGACAGCCTTTTCACGTGAAAATGGGACAGCTTTGCAAGATAGTTTTGAATTAATTTGGGAGCACTCACCAGCAGAGAATGGGTTCCCATTTATGAAGCATTATGCCAACGAAAAAGGAAGAAAAAGAGGAGGCAAAGTGGAAGCATGAGATGGCTGGCCTTGGAAGAAAGAATAAAATATTCTTACCTGAAGAATTATAAATGGGATGTTCAGCAGAAAAAACGGAGAGTCGGTCAGTTTTTGCAGTGAGAAGAGGACAGTAGCAGAGAGAATTTTGTGCAGAGAGTGAGTCAGAAAATTAAACAAAAGAAAAACAGTGTGCGTGAAGTATGAAATTTTATTTCTTTGTATTGTATTTTTATTTTGTGAAATAAGAATTGAGAGGACAGTGAAATTGAGCGGTTAAATTTGTATACGGTGGAGGGATCCGGAACAAAGATTTACGGTGGAAAATTTACTGGGCTTTTGGAGAAACCCGTAAGTTTCATTTACCATGAATTGTATGTTGTATTTCCTTTTCATTATATGTATGAATTTATACCGTATCATGTGTAACTAAATTTTTATCTTGGGAAAACGGGGGTACGATAATATTTTACGTTGATGTTATTTTGACTTAAAAGTAAATAAATTTCTGTTTTCCATTTAGTTCAAATTTTACTTAATGCTTTTAGTGATTCCTAACAAGAACCTAAATGATAAAACTGTATACTTGCAGGTATATTAGTAAGTTTAGGTAATAAATAGAATCGAGAGATTTATTTTTACCGGAAAGCTTTGAACTAAACCTAAGATTTTTGAGATGCTTTTTGTGACCTCGGTAAAACCGTGAAAGTAATCAAAATTCTTTTGAGGAACTAAAAACGGGATTTTCATAAAACGATAATGGGCCTTTCTTAGGATTAAGCAGCGCTTTCTGTAAGTTAGGTACATTAATAGGAATCCGAGAGGAAAATATTAATTGGCTTTTGGAAAATTCGCCTTGGAAAACTTAATTTGATTTTTGTTTATAAAAAGTTGAAATTGTCAACGTAGAATAATATCTTAAACCCCCGGAATCCCAAGATACTCTCTACTCTGTTTTTCACCCACGGTAAATTTTTATTTTTACTGTAAGGTAAAAAAATTTTTACTGTTAATTTTTATTTTTCACAAATACCAAAAATTGAAAATCAATTGTGTGGATAATTAAATTTTGATATGCCGGTACTTTGAAAACAGTCCCTGTGGAGAACGATAATCTTTTATATTACGCGACATAACCCGTGCGCTTGCGGGCCCTGTCAAGTTTTTGGCGCCGTTGCCGGGGACTGTTGTCCCTCAAATATCGGCAGTATTGAAATTCGATTAGATCATACTTGTTAATATTTCTTTTTATTTTTATTTTGTTTTGTTTGTTTGATTTATTTCTTTTTGTATATCTGTTTGTTTTTAGTGTTTATTTTGTTTGGTTATTTTGTATTTTATATTCTGTTCCTTTTCCTTTTACCGTTACTATTTTTTTTAATTGTTCTGTTATTATTTTTTTTTATTGTTGTATTTGGTTCTTAAATTTGGTTATTTTATTTTATTTTACTGTTGGATATTTAGTGTGATATTTTTCTTGATATTATTTCGTTCTTTGTATTTGTTTATTGTTGTTGTTTTCTTTTATGTTATTTGTTTCATTTATTTCTTTTTCTGTATTTTTATTTTAATATCTTATTCTGTATTTTTATTGTTTATTTTATTTTGTTTGTAATCTTGTATTTTTGTTTATTATTTTGCGTATCTGTTGCTGTTTTATTTTTTATTTTTTTGTGATTATTTGTTTTTTGTCATTTATTTTCTTTTTATGCGACGAAGCCGTAGTGTCGATCTAAACTTAGGATTTGACCCTGAGATAGAACGTACCCTTAGAGCTTTAAGAAAACAACAAAAACAAGAAAAAGAAAAACAAATGGCAGACCAAAACAGAGCCTTAAGAGATTTTGCTGCTCCAAGTACAAACGGAAGAGGATCTAGCATCCTTAGACCCACAGTGGAGGCTAACAATTTTGAATTGAAGCCTTCACTACTCTCTATGGTTCAGCAGAACCAATTCGGAGGATTACCCTCCGAAGATCCAAATCTTCATCTTCAAATCTTTCTTGAATACTGTGACACCTTGAAAATGAATGGAGCCACCAATGATGCCATTCGCTTGAGACTCTTCCCTTTCTCCTTAAGAGATAAAGCGAGGGCGTGGTTATACTCTCTTCCTGAAGGATCCATCACAACTTGGGAACAACTATCCAGTGCTTTCATCAATAAATGGTACCCAAGAAATAAGACTGATCTGTTAAGAAAACAAATAATTAATTTTGCACAAAAAGATGATGAATCCTTGTATGAAGCCTGGGAGAGATACAAGGAAATGCTGAGAGAATGTCCTCACCATAGGATAGAGAGGTGGTTGACAGTCCATATTTTCTATAATGGACTAACTTCCACACAAAAGATCTCTTTGGATGCTGCAGCTGGAGGAGCCTTCATGAGCAAGAATGTGGATGAAGCCCAGAACCTGATTGAGGAGATAGCCCAAAACACCCACCAGTGGAATTCTGAGAGAGGATTACCTGCTAAAACACCAGGTAAGTACTCTGTTGATGCTCTTTCCCTACTTTCTGCTAAAGTAGAAGCATTAACATTAAAATTGGATAAAATCGGGTCAACAAGTGCTACTAATGTTGTTTGTGAAGTCTGCGGTATTTCAGGACATGGAGCTACAAATTGCCATTTAGCAATGACCCTTAATCAAGAAACTCAAATGCATCAGGTGGATGCTATAGGAAACTATGGTGGAAATTATCAAGGTAACTACAGACCTCCACAAGGTCCACCTGGCTTCCAAAATAGGCCACCTCAATTCCAAGGTAATCAAAGTAACTACAACCCTCAACAAGGACCCTATATTCCACAGAAATCAAAACTAGAGTCCTTAATGGAGACATTTGTAGCTACTCAACAGAAGCAGAATGATGAGTTCTCCAATGCAATAAAGACCTTAGCTTCAAAAGTGGACTCTCTTGCCACCCATAACAAAATACTGGAGAATCAAATTGCCCAACAAGCCTCCTACTCTCAAAGAGCGCCAGGAACATTTCCTGGGAAACCTGAGGCTGGACCTTCCAACCATGCAATGGCTATCACTCTTAGGAGTGGTACTCAATATGATGGTCCAGTTGGTAAGGCTGAAGAGAAAAAGAAATTGGATGAGTCTCCATCTCATCCAGTGATTAAAGAAGAGAAACTACAAGAAAAGAAAGAAGAGGTTAAGCCATATCAACCTCCTATTCCATTTCCTCAGCGCCTGGCTAGAGCAAAGTTGGACAAACAATTTGGTAAGTTTCTTGATGTTTTAAAGAAATTATATGTCAATATTCCCTTCATAGATGTTTTGCAGCAAATGCCTATCTATGCGAAGTTCTTGAAGGATATTTTGTCCAATAAAAGAAAGCTGGAAGAAGACGGTACAATTGCACTTACTGAAGAGTGCAGTGCTCTAATTCAAAAGAAACTTCCACCCAAGCTCCAGGATCCAGGTAGTTTCTCTATCCCATGTATGATTGGTAACATGACAATAGATAGGGCATTATGTGATTTAGGAGCCAGTGTTAGTTTAATGCCTTTATCTATTTTTGAAAAATTAGATTTGGGTAAATTGAAACCTACTAGGATATCTTTGCAATTGGCTGATAGATCTATCAAATATCTATAGGAATTTTAGAGGATGTTCCTATTAAGATAGGAAAATTTTTTATACCTGCTGACTTTGTTGTGCTAGAAATGGATGAGGATTCTTTGATACCTATTATTTTAGGTCGACCATTTTTAGCAACTGCAGGTGCTATGATCGATGTCAAGAATGGTAAGTTGTCTCTGACTGTTGGAGACCAAAAAGTTGAATTTAATTTGCAAGATATCATGAAAAAACCATTAACTGATGATAAATGCTATAAAGTGAATTTTGTTGACCAAGTGGTGAAGAAAGAGGAAGTTCAAAACCTCCTTCATGATCCACTTGAATCTCCTTTATCTGATGATTTTTCAGGCACTTCGCAAATGGACACTGTTGATTCCTTAGCTGAAAAGGAACTGGTTCCCAAGGTAGAACTCAAACCATCACTTGTGTTCAGGTATGAGTTGTACAGCTGAAGCAGGTTCAGAAAAGTCTGGCTGAAGACTTAAAATTTAGCACTGATAGGGAGGTAACCCTATACTTGTTATTTGAAATAAAAAAATAAAATAAAAAAATAAAAAAATAAATTTTTTTTTATGTTTTAAGCCAAATCCCGGTTTGGGGTTACTCCAGGTAAGTTTTCTTTACCTTTTATCATCCATTTTAACATTGAGGACAATGTCAAATTCTGGTTTGGGGTGGTAGATAAGAAAACTTAGCTGTTTTGTTTGTATTGTGTGATTGTTATTTTATTTTGCATGTGTGTATGATTTTCCTTGTTTTGTTTGTCATCTTGTAATTTACCATGATTGCATGATAAATTAACTTTGAACACAAAGCTAAAGTATCTAAGGATCCCAAAATTTTGAGTAAAATTTTTTAAAATTTGATTGTTTAAATGCCAAATCAATGTCTAAATGAACCTTATGTGATTAAAATTTTCTTTGAAAGGACTTTCCATTGTGAGACTTGAGCCAAAATGGGTTATCTATCAAACAAATTTTCAAAACCCATATTTTCTTGATTGAGTGAATCTCATAGTCATCAATATTCTAGAACTTGTTTTTCAACCGATTCAAAATGGTTTTTGATTGTATGTCTTAGGATGATAAAGGCACAATTAGGTCTTATTCTTAAGCCTCAGAATTTTTGCACAATTTGACCTCTAGTTGCCCCTTTTGAGCCTGAAAGTGAAAATTTTTCTTTGAAACCTTTCATTGACTTATATTTTCTTAATGGTGAAAAAGTTGGAAATTTAGTAGAGCGAAATAAAAATAAAAATAAAAAGGACTTAAGAAAAATATGTATGGAATGTAAAAAAAAAAAAAAAAAAAAAAAAAGAAAAAAAAAAAAAAAGAAAAGAAAATCAAAAGGATGATATTGAATGAATTACAAAAAGTCCATAAAAATTCAAAAATTTGCTCTGTTAGTTTCTGAAATTATGATGGAAGTTTGAATCATTCATGACTGTTTAAGCCCTTTTGTACTCCATTTTTCTTGAAATTCCTACCATAAAAATACGACCATGGCCCCGTTACAACCCTTTGAAAGACCTTTAGACTTTGACATGCTTTCTATCTAAACTGTGGAGTTTCTGGTTGATCAACAAGCTTATGGTAATATTTTCGACTATGATGATTTGAGTGATACACAAACTATGAAACACATTGAGTGAAAATTGAGAGAAGAGTATCCTTTGTCTTGACAATGAAAATTGATTCACATAAGAAATTTAATTTTGGCATTTGAATAAATCAATTTCTCTGTTTCGGGTTCCCTAATTTACTAAGCTAAGTGTTTTCTGTCTCTTATTGTGTGAATATGGTGATTGCTTGAGAACAAGCAATGTTCTGGTTTGGGGTATTTTGATAAGTGCTTTAGAACACTATTTTTCACTGTTTAAATTGTTTACATTTTCTGTTGTTACTGTATTATTTCCTCCGATTTTCATGATTTCCGCTTTAAATTCACTATCATTGTCCAAGTATCATATTTTCCCAAATTTCATGGTTTCTATTTTCTTTTTACTGTTTTTGTTCAAGTGTTGTGTTTTGTATGAATTAATCTAAAATGGAACGTTTAAAAAGTATTTTTTTTAGAGGTGGAATAATTATGGATTAGTGCTAAAATTTAGTATTTCAAAATTTTCAAGAACTTAAATCATAATTCCACTTCTATAAAAATTAATTTTTAAAACATCCCATTTAAATTAATTTGTTTGTGTCTTTAAATGAAAAATAAACTTGAGTCACTTCCTCTTTTAGCTTTCCACTTTCTCTTCACACTCACACGGTCACACTTGCTTCCTATCACCCATGTACTTGATTTTAATTGCCATCCTTCCAAGAACCAATTCACGGCCAAGACATTAGCAAAAGGACAAAACCATTTCATGTACATGCATCACAAAAGCAAGAAATGGACAAGGAAAAGGGACAGCTTTTCACGTGAAAATGCTGCTGTATTTGGACAGCAATGGATTTATGCATGAGCTGACAGCAAACAGCAAAGAAAACAGCAAGAAATGGACAGCCTTTTCACGTGAAAATGGGACAGCTTTGCAAGATAGTTTTGAATTAATTTGGGAGCACTCACCAGCAGAGAATGGGTTCCCATTTATGAAGCATTATGCCAACGAAAAAGGAAGAAAAAGAGGAGGCAAAGTGGAAGCATGAGATGGCTGGCCTTGGAAGAAAGAATAAAATATTCTTACCTGAAGAATTATAAATGGGATGTTCAGCAGAAAAAACGGAGAGTCGGTCAGTTTTTGCAGTGAGAAGAGGACAGTAGCAGAGAGAATTTTGTGCAGAGAGTGAGTCAGAAAATTAAACAAAAGAAAAACAGTGTGCGTGAAGTATGAAATTTTATTTCTTTGTATTGTATTTTTATTTTGTGAAATAAGAATTGAGAGGACAGTGAAATTGAGCGGTTAAATTTGTATACGGTGGAGGGATCCGGAACAAAGATTTACGGTGGAAAATTTACTGGGCTTTTGGAGAAACCCGTAAGTTTCATTTACCATGAATTGTATGTTGTATTTCCTTTTCATTATATGTATGAATTTATACCGTATCATGTGTAACTAAATTTTTATCTTGGGAAAACGGGGGTACGATAATATTTTACGTTGATGTTATTTTGACTTAAAAGTAAATAAATTTCTGTTTTCCATTTAGTTCAAATTTTACTTAATGCTTTTAGTGATTCCTAACAAGAACCTAAATGATAAAACTGTATACTTGCAGGTATATTAGTAAGTTTAGGTAATAAATAGAATCGAGAGATTTATTTTTACCGGAAAGCTTTGAACTAAACCTAAGATTTTTGAGATGCTTTTTGTGACCTCGGTAAAACCGTGAAAGTAATCAAAATTCTTTTGAGGAAGTAAAAACGGGATTTTCATAAAACGATAATGGGCCTTTCTTAGGATTAAGCAGCGCTTTCTGTAAGTTAGGTACATTAATAGGAATCCGAGAGGAAAATATTAATTGGCTTTTGGAAAATTCGCCTTGGAAAACTTAATTTGATTTTTGTTTATAAAAAGTTGAAATTGTCAACGTAGAATAATATCTTAAACCCCCGGAATCCCAAGATACTCTCTACTCTGTTTTTCACCCACGGTAAATTTTTATTTTTACTGTAAGGTAAAAAAATTTTTACTGTTAATTTTTATTTTTCACAAATACCAAAAATTGAAAATCAATTGTGTGGATAATTAAATTTTGATATGCCGGTACTTTGAAAACAGTCCCTGTGGAGAACGATAATCTTTTATATTACGCGACATAACCCGTGCGCTTGCGGGCCCTGTCACTAGCCCTGTTCAAATCGCGATAGTCCACGCACATTCGTACTTTGCCATCCTTTTTCCGGACTGGGACGATATTTGTCACCCATTGTGGGTATTTTGCCATGGCTAAGAATCCGGCATCAAATTGCTTCTTGACTTCTTCCTTGATTTTCAAAAGCATCTCGGGTTTCATACGTCGCAGTTTTTGCTTTACTGGCGGGCATTCGGGCTTTAATGGTAACCTATGTTCGACGATGCTATTGTCCAATCCCGGCATATCTTGGTAAGACCAGGCAAAAACATCGCTGAACTCTCTCAACAACCTAATCAGTTCCTGCCTCTGTTCTTTACTCAACGAGGTACCTATTTTGACTTCCTTTTTATCCCCTCCAACTCCTAAATCGATAACCTCGACTATCTCTAAGTAGGGTAGAATTTCCCTATCCTCTTGTTCCAATAACCGGGTTAACTCAAGCGAGGGATCGCAGTCTTCATCATATTCCTCATTAGCACAATTAGTCAGACAATCAGAATCGTGAAGTAAGACCGGATTCTCACTACTCTCAGATGAATCACTTTCGGATCTGCATTTCAGTGTATTATAGCAAATGAAAAGGAAAGCAAGCAAGAGGAAGGTTTAAATAATAGGTTATTAAACAGATCAAGTTATTTGGAAACTGATGGCATTTATTAATCAAATAAGCGAACAAGTTTCTTTGTTACAAAATGAGACCCCAAAGCATAGCTAAGGGATCGAACAGAAAACATGATTACTTTGATGAAACGGTAAAAATCGCAGGGAACTCTATGATCTCCCAGTTATTCAGTTCCTGACCAGGCGAGCCAACATACACAAATCCGGGACCTTCATCAAGATCACTTTGGATCACGGCCACTTGATCTGGAAACATTACTCCGGCGCTCCTGAAGCTCTGGTAGAGGTCACAGATGGGGATTTTCGTAGTGTTGGACGCATGCCCGGCATGACGAGTAATCCTCTTCCCTCTCCTCTCTTCTTCTACCCTTTTTTGGTCTTCAGTGGTGGGTTGGTATCCCAGGCCGTATCTGTTTTTGTTCTCAGGGAGGCAGACAGGTTGAGTTCTTCCCTCCAGTTCTCTTCCGAGCCCTTTTCCTGGCCTATATCCTTCCCGTAGCATGGTCTTCGCCACTGCTAACGGTACATTTGGGAAAAATATACTTGTGGCATTGGCTATCTCCAAAGCCTGGAACGATGTCTCGAGGGCTTCTTCGGCTGCCTCTACATAGGGGGTAGTAACTGGCTTACTGACAAGAAGGTCCTCTTCTCCAGAAACGATTATCAGTTTGTTATCAACGATGAACTTTAGTTTCTGGTGTAAAGTGGAAGGAACTACCCCTGCTGAATGGATCCATGGCCTTCCCAACAAGCAACTATAGACGGGCATGATATCCATTACTTGTAAGAGAACTTGAAAAATACGAGGTCCAACTTGTATGGGTAGCTCAATTTTGCCTATGACCTCCCGTCGGGTCCCATCAAGAGCTCTTACTATCATGGAGCTCGGTCTCATGCATGCCCCATCTATGGGCAACTTAGCCAGTGTAGACTTAGGCATCACATTCAAGGATGATCCGTTATCGACGAGCACTTTTGCCATAATATGGTCTTGACATTTCACAGAGATGTGCAGAGCTTTGTTGTGTCTTTTCCCTTCCATCGGCACCTCATCATCCGTGAAAGTCAGATAGTTACTGGCCACTATATGTCCGACGATACCTTCGAACTTATCAACAGGCAAGTCATGCTTTACGTGTGCCTCACTCAGCACCTTCATCAGTGCGTTCCGATGTGATTCGGAACTTGTCAGCAGAGATAATAAGGAGATCTTGGTGGGGGTATAGTTCAACTGATCCAATACCTGGTAATCGCTATGGCGGATGAATTTTAAGAACTCCTTAGCCTCTTCCTCAACCACAACCTTCTTTGCCTCGCCGACAATCCCAACCTTCCCAGTTTTAACTTCCCCGGCAGCCTTGTCTTGCTTTGTCTCTGAAGGCGCATATACTCTCCCACTCTGGGTCATTCCGCCTACTCCGGCGATGTTGGTAACCGACGAAGCAGGCGTTGGATCAACTATCACAGGATTGGAAACAACTACGTCCGTGTTGTACTTCCAAGGCACGGCGTGGGAGTTGTTATACGGGAATGGAGCAGGTGGCTGGGCCGTAATAGTAGTTCTGGCAGGGGTCTGCGTTAGCGACGCATTTTTACTATAAAATATGACTAGGGGTTTTGGGGCCCGAAGTCCAGTCTGTCCCTGTATCATATTCACATCATCTCCGTGGCGCCTGCAGACTCGTATAGTGTGACTGTCCATAAGCCTTTGGAGGGTTTTTCGAAACCTTTGCTGCTTTGCTGACCGGGCATCATTGAAGTCCTCATCCCATTTGTCCTTTACTAACCCTACCTCAAACATAAGGGAATGAATTTCCTTTAGAGGCATTTGAATGTCTTCAACATTGGATGTATACTCCATATCTTCCCCGATAGCATTGACCCCAGGCCCCTCATGATTAGGCAAAGGGTTTGTTGTTACATTCGAACTTCTTTCTCGGAAGCTTATCCAATCTGCCTGAATCAGGTCCCTTACCTTATATTTTAAAGCCAGGCAATTTTTAGTAGAATGACCTGGTGCACCCGCATGGTAATCGCACCGGGCATTAGGGTCATACCCCCTGGGATAAGGTGGCTGTAGTGGTCTCAAGGGACAAGGTACTACTAGGGTTTTTTCAATGAGGTGAGGCAAGAGTTCAGTATAGGACATTGGGATGGGATCGAACTGGGGTGGAGCGCGGTCGTTGTTCCTTCTTTGGATATTTGGATTTGGCGGTGGGTTGGCTTGTGGTGTTTGGTGTGGTGTCTGTGGTGGTGCAGGTGGTCGTACAATGGTTGGCCTGAATTGTGGTGGATTATAGTTTGGAATGGCTGCCACATACGGGTGTGTCATGCGGGGATATACTGGTGAAAGGCTAACGGGGGTAGGTGGTCCTGCCAGGTTCCTTCTCTGGTTGTGAGAGACTAAGTTGGTCTCCCCTTCTCTCCTCCTATTTTCGCCAAGTGCAGGTCTCCTTACAGCTCCTGTCCCAGATGGACTTCGGATTATCCTGCCGGTCCTTAGTCCATTTTCTATTCTTTCTCCAATAGTGACAATATCGGAGAAATGGGACGAGACACTTCCAATCATCTTTTCATAGAAAGGAGTTTGAAGCGTATCTATGAACATAGTAATCACCTCCTTTTCAGACAGAGGTGGGTCAACCTGTGCCGCCACTTCGCGCCACCTCTGGGCGTACTCCTTGAACGTCTCGTTATCTTTCTTGGTCATGTTCTGCAACTGTCCCCTATCCGGGGCCATGTCCAGGTTATATTTGTATTGTTGCATGAACGAGTCTGCTAGGTCTTTCTAGCAGCGTATACGAGAACCTTCCAAATGATTGTACCATGTCAGGGGAGCCCCAACCAGGCTGTCCTGGAAACAATGAATCAGCAGAGGGTCATTTGACGCATGCGAAGCCATCTTACGGCAGTACATGGTTAGATGATTCTTCGGGCACGTTAACCCTCTGTACTTGTCAAAATCGGGCGTCTTGAATTTGGGAGGGATAACGACATCAGGGATCAGGCAAAGTTCAGCAGCAGTGCCCATCCCAAATCTGTTTGTCCCTTCCATCTCCCTTAATCGCCTTTCCAAGAATTCCAACCTTTCTTCCTGGGTGGTAGTAACAGCACTTGGACCGGCAGCGGTATGTTGACCAACCTTCCCATATTGTTGGTAGGAGTGAACCAGGTCAGTGTTTGGTATGAAGGTATCAGGTCTAGCAGTGGTTCGGGGTATATGGATGGTATGAGCAGGCTGTGCTTGGGCTGTTTGCGTTTGGGCGGCTTGAGCATGAGTGGGTGGTGCTTGGGTGGCTTGTGCTTAGGTAGGTGGGTTGTTTGGTTGATTAGTGTTGGGTTGGGCAGTAATGGGAATTTGGTCTTGGTAGCAAGGTTCTTCCTGGAGTGGTGGAAAATACCCGTGTGGCAAACCATACGGAGGAAAGGGAATAACATTTCCTTCCTCGTCCACAAAGGTGTGTTGTTGCGTGTCTGCGGGATTTGGTCTCCTTATGCAAATAACGAGTGGAGGCGCGGCGGTCCTGGGGTCAGACCCTGTAGCTGGATCCTGACCATGATGAGAGGTGGGTGGTTGTTGTCGGGCGTCTTCAACCCCTGCAGAAGATCCCCCTTCTGCGACCCTCCTTTCTAAGAGCTTGGCCATCTCGGCCATCTGTTCCTTGACTTGAGCGAGCTCGGCCTTCAAGTTCTCATTTTCTTGCTCTATGTCAGTCATGAGTTTCTTCCTAAGCCTGGTCTCGTAAGGATGTCTACCTGTAATGTCTAAAGAATCACGTCAAGCGGTTAGAGAAATAAAAGGAATAGTTAAAGAAGATAAAACGAACATAAATAGGCATACGCAGGATACAATTCCGAATTTGACACGTATTCCTTAACCTTTCCCCAGAACGTCACGTTCAAAAGTACTTGGTAAAACAGTAGATTGGAAATTAACATGAGATAACTTGCGTAGACGAAAAGAACTTCATAATTTTATTTCTCCAAATGATACAATGTTACTAGAAAGACTCAGATTATAAAACTTTAGCCACTCCTGGCTCGGGCAACCATGGCCCTCATTTTACAAAGCTTTTCCTGGCAATAACACAGAAATGATGATATCTCTTTGGGAGTGGACAGGGGGTTAACCATGCCTTCGGCTTGCTTCAACATTGAGGGAAAATCTTCCAAGATTCCATTGGATAGGTATGCCAACTTGGCGAAACGGTCCATCCATAAATGAATGACTTTATCCCGTTGAGCTAACTCAGTCCCCAAAACTCGTGTGGCTTCTTGGCAGCGGCGTTCGGCATCAAGGGTTTTCTTCTGTTCAGCATGTATTTCTTGCTCATAAGCTCTCATCGTTTCATCAAGCTGTTGCTCCAATTTGTGGACTTGGGTTTGTAGCATTTCTTTTTGCATCAAAGCCTCCTTTCCCTTCTCCCTGGATTGTACCAGCATGTCTTTTAAAATTTGTTTTTCGGCCAATACAGCATCGCTCTGCTGACCCTTCATCTTCAGCTGTAAATTGGCCGCCTGAAGGCATTGATCTTGTTTTATTCTGTAATCTTCGTCAATCTTTCTCTTTTTCCGCATTTCTTCCATAGTATGTCTTCCTTCGGAGTTCTCTTTCCTATGGAGGGCGCATTCTTGTTGGCATTTCAAGAGGTCTTCTTCCAGTCCTTGATTCCTTGCCTTCAGCTCTTCTATTTGGGCTCTTAGCGATATGGTAACCTTGTCCTCCATAATGCATGGTGGAGGAACTGTGTCCACAAGTTGGTATGAAGGGCCCTTGAAAGGCAATTTCACAATGGAGACTCTGTTCACCACCCAATCTAAGTATTCCATTCTCACGGCATGGCTTCGTGCTCCCAGTTCTTTGCCCATCCTATGGACCTTCTTCCAGGCATTGGCTATGTCCCGAATAGTGGAGGTGAAATTCCCATTCGCATAGTACAGAACGAAAGGAGTAAGTAGTGCTTCGTCCGGCGGCCCAAGTAGAGGATAAGCCAACTGCCGCTTAGTAATAACAGGATTATAATTGATGCAACCTTGTGTCCCCATTAGAGGAACATTTGGATATCCCCCACAGTTATAAATGATGGACTCAACTTCTAGCCATTGAGGACACCACCTCACCTTTTCTGCCGTAAGGCCCACAAGGTGATTAGCCCACTCGCGCCCATTCTTAGTTGTCAGCTGACACAATTTCAAATCAGAGATGGGACACTCGGCTTTGCATAGTTGATGAAAAGCGTGGGATGTGAGCCACACATATAGAACAGGAAAACAACAAATAATCCTCTTTCCTCCTTGGGTATGGCAGAAATCCAAGGTGCAATAGACATTGGCCAACACTGCTGTGACGGGATTCTCCAGTCTGTGCTTGCGAGCGATGAAGACACCTATAGCATCATAATCTACGTAGTTGTCTAAGTTAGGGAATAAGACAACTCCGTAAATAGTGAGAGCCAAGGTATCAATGAAAGCTTCCCATTCTTCCCTCTCTGCCAGGACATGCATGTGCCTCTCCAGAAATTCCCTAGTAAATCCGGGAATCTGGTTTCTGTTCATTTGTACTCCTTTTAACGTTTCAGGGTGGACCTTCAAAATACGAGCGACAGAAGTGACTGACGCATGATGGTCCAAATGGCGATAAGGAATCTGTCCTTCCACTGGCATCCCCAATATTTGTTCAAACTCTTCTATGGAGGGTGCCAGTTGAAAGTCTTGAAAAGTGAAACATCGGAGGGGTGAGTCATAGAATTGTGCCAGAGCTGTGATGGCTTCTGTTTGGACGTCTACCTCCAAGAGTTTCAGGATCTTCCCATACTTCCTTGCAAAAGTCTTCTTTTGTGTCAAGCTCAGTTTTTTCCCTAGTGCTTGTAAATTGTCAGTATTGACCTTTCTAGCCTTGAGGTGCAATAACTTCTTCAATTCAGTCACCCCTATATCACAATTACTGTGTCCCATGTTAATTTCCATACTGTCTTAGAAATACCAACAAATTCGGAATCGTCCCCTGTGAACATCAAGACAAAGAATGGAATCAGTTATTATCAAGTCCTAAAGATCAGTGTTCCTCCCAGGGATTTGATACAAGTTAAAAAAATGGGGGGAACATGGATTTCCAAAACTCATGCGAGCTCAAAAGTCGTAGGTTTTCCCAATCGTCATTGCCACTTCAACCAGAGGGAAATGAGGTATAATTTTTTTCGTGGATTTTTCCTTTGACGATTAGGAGAACCTACGACTTCAGACTCAGAGATACATGACAAAAAAGAGAGAATCATCTATTCACCCGAAGAATACTTGTGTGTTCCAAAAATTTTCCAAGACTAAGCAAATCTTTGGATGATAGATAATCCCTTTTTAATAACAGGAAAGTGAAAATGACATAAGGTAGAGTAAAGTTTGCCCTTTCGTGGCCTAAGTCAGGTTTTGTTGAAGGTTTTCTCTGGACCCTAGGGCTTGTCTAAAAGTGACTCTTCACACCGGGTGGCTTATACTAGACTTCTAGAAGGTCACTAGAGCCAAGATCCTACCCATGACAGGGACACAACAGTGGGGAACCACTAGGTGCGTATGTTACAAGAGGCCGAACTCTAGTTGGGGTTCTCACGATCACCGGATAGGAAGTACATCCTATACGATTCGTATACCAACCCCTCCTAACTTAAGTTTCATTTGGGGCCCGGGTATAGGGCGCCACTCATAAGTGTGTGCGAGTAATTTGTGAGTGTAGTGTGTGAAAGGGCATTCAATACCTTTTTACCTTACCCCATTCTGCACATAGAACAAACACAAAACAAATATACAAAGTCATCTACCCTAGGGTTCAATAATTACAGGAAAGTAATATGGTCCTCTATCCTAGGGTTCAACAGACATACAAAATAATAGACAATGAAACAGATAACAAGATACAATTAAAACAAGAACAAGCATTCACAACAAATTACAAAAAATAAACAAGGGGAAGAAATCCCATCTAACAAAGGCTATATATAAAAATACGCTTTCAACCAAACTGGCCTGACTCTCTTAAGGGTCCCCAGCGGAGTCGCCATCTGTCGCAACCTGGATCATGACGGCGCGGCGAACAAGAGAGAATGGGTGGAATGAAACAGGGAGTCGCCACCAACGTTTTTATCCATAGGAAAAACATTGGAAAAAACTAAGTTCAGTAAAGCACTGGTTAAAATTGAGATTCAAGTCCGGGAGTCGGTTACGAGTAGGGAAGGTATTAGCACCCTACATCGCCTGTCAGAAACAGTACCAAGATTGAAAGCGTAATATAAATAGCCTTAAACAAAATATGGTTTCTTCCCTTACTTTTATTTTGAAAATGATAGAATGGAGTAGAGAACTGTACAGACATAAAATGTTGAAGCGAGGTCAATGGGACGTTTCGTCCGAATTAAGCTCGACTTCGATATGAGACAGAGAGGGTGAGAGAATGCCAATAAGACGTCACGTCTAAATTAAACATCCTCTGGTAAAAAGGATAGGGATAGGAAAGAGATAAGCGGGACGTCTTGTCCTAAGTATCCCTTCCCTATGAATTGTAGCGAGGTTTGAACAAAACTAGGGGGAAATCAACAAGACGTCACGTCTAAATTGATTTTCACGGAAACGACAAAAGTAACAACACGAAAGAAACGCAAAAAGAAAGGAAATAAATCAGTAAGAGGAAATAAGGAAGATGGGCCCGACAGGAGTTAAAGTCCCGCTCCTACGTATTCTTGAATTATCAAGAAATCAGGGTTACGTAGTTCTAAGTGTTGTTCTTTTAGGAAAAGACTCGGGGGATGATGATGGATGTCATTGAGGTGGGGAGCTCATACAAGGCGAAGTTCTTCGCACGTGTACGAATCCTAAAAAGGTTGTGTAGACGGGAGTGCTCCCGTACGACACCGTTTTTTTTTCAAAAAAAAAAGATTTTCAAACTAGAAAATATAACATGTGCAAAATTTATTACTTATTATTTATTATTATATGTATTTCTTAAGGAAAAAGGGGCAAAAATATTAACAATTTAAACTATGCCACACAGACAGCATAACAAATAAACAGCAAACTGACAGGAAAATAAATGACTGAAAACAAGAGAAATAAGGAACAGAATGGAACCGGTATGGTGGGCTCAGGACCGATGTGGGAGTCAAGTGCAGCGACGGTGTCAAACCGGTTCTGGACTTATACGCTGACAGAAGCAATGGACCGGTATTGGGCTCAAATCCTGAAAATTGAAGGATACGACCGGTGTTGTTGGAGGTTGATCCGAAGTGAGTAAATGACTGGATGCTGTTGAGAAAGTAATGAAGACTGATAAGGTAGTGGTATGGGAATTGGGGACGGTGTTGGTTCTGTGCGAGGACGGTGTGCGTTCGGGGTAGGGACGGTGAAGGAACAGTGGCTTTGAGTATTGGAAAAACTTCAAGCTTCTTAAAGCTAAGGGGTCTTTTGTGGTGACTAAGGCAGGTCACTGGTTTCAAGTGGGGAGGTCAGTTGAGGATCTTGAGGAATCGGAGAGAAATTGAAGAGAGTCCTCTTGCAAAGAAAGGGAGTCCAAAAAAACCAACCCCTTGAGCTTCCTTGGTTGGGGCATTTATAGGGCTTTGAGGTCATGGGCTAAGGGTTTGGGACAACCAGAATTCCCACTCATCCATACGTGTAGTGGTGTGCAACCCTGGCCACTATCCGTTCGTGGGGAGCAGGGTTTCAGTGGGGTATTTTTTAATTGTCCACTTCCACCTCCCTGTCTGCCATTTTTAGCGAGTGCGATTCCAGGTCATCACGCATAAACTTCCGACCTCGTCTTTCCGTTGTCAAGTTTGTAACATCGGTCAGCAAAACACCGGTTGGGACGGAGTCCCCACTGATCCGATGTGGCCTCTTAAGAACATGGACCTGTGTCTTCACACCGGTTGAGCCTTTTCAAGGTAGTATCACAGGGGCGGTGTTCTTCCTCCTAGTCCGGATCTACTGCCAGTCCGGTGTGCATGTTTCGATCTGAGATCCCTTGATTTTTACTTGGGCCGGACTAACTTGTTACTTCGTTGCCAGGTGTATGACATCAGTGGTCCGGTGTTACCACTTTTAGGACCTTGGTCCGGTGTTGTTTCAATTTAGGCCGGACCGAAAGAGGTGTTCACAATAGGTACCATCAAAAGCATTCCGTGGCATCCAAACATCCTAAAACTCTATATGGCCCTATCAGTTCCTTAATTATGCATAAACATCATAAACATAACTTCGTCCTTTAAACAATTCATCCATCTATGGATTTCTATCAACATGAGCATCAATGCCATAAATTGGCTATAGACATTTCATCATCAATATTCATTCATCAATGCATTATGAAAATCATTGTATCATAATTAACATCAACTATTGTTAAGGTCATAACCAAAAATTAGCCTTCCAAAACACATGAGGCCTAATTTTCACAAATGATCCTCAAAATGAATTACCTAACATCATTCAATGTTCATGTACAAAATAAGCATATACACATATCATATGCTTTACAAAATATTGTCGGCCAAGGCTTACAAGCTTTCCTTCCATATTTACCTTCACCATTTCTCAACCTCTAAAAAGTGTAGGATGTCTAACATACCTACATCAACCTTAAAAAAATAGCAACTGGGAGGTGAGTAACATATATTAAATGAATTAAAATCATACATTATGATGATACATACATATATATATATATATATATGCACAACATATATTTCTCAAAGAGCATCATATGCTCCTTTCACATATCATATTATTTCATTTCAACATAGCATATATTCCAATCAACATATTCACAACATATGTATGAAATCATTGGCAATCTCATCAAACACCATCACACATTTAAGGTTAGTACCACAATTTCTTTCTCTTCACTTATCAATCATCCATCGCCACCACGGGCTACCAAATTTGGCATATCTCCGGCTACATGCAAATGCTCTTATGGATAATGTATATACACAAGGAATCATTATCAAATAGCGGATCCGACTATGGGAAACAACATCATATAAAATATGGGTCAAGCATAGGTGTGCTACTATGACTCTAATGTAGTAGTAAATGTGTACACTTATCTCATTAATTGCATGCATAACATTACCCTTTTTTACTAGTATCAAACTGCTATTACCCATAAGTAGCACTAGTCACCCCGTGACTTGCTCATCAATAACATGGCTTAAGCGCACAAGGGTCACGCTTAAGCGTATGGCACTCCATGCTCAAGCACATGGTACGTGCTAAAGGATCACGCTGCAAGCGCCACTTACTTTTCGCTTAAGCGCATGACACGCCCAGGCCATGCTTAGGTCATGCTTAAGGGTCACTTTCTTCTCGCTCAAGTGCATGACATGCCCAAGCCACACTTACGTCACGCTTAAGCGTCACTTTCTTCTCGCTTAAGCATGAAGCTCACGCTCAAGCGTGAAGGGAGCTTGATTCTTATTCTAGCTGCTGGACCCACGTGTAGGTACGCTGAGATTTGAGCGTATGTATGCTCACTTCCTGGTCCAAAATTCTTATTCTTTTACTGATGCGCGTATGTACACTAAAATCCGACGTATGTATGCTCAAACCTTATTCAAAATTTTTCAAGCTTTTTTAGTCTTTTCTTCTTTCTCCCTTTTTAGTTTTCTTTTGTTTTTTAGTATTTATAAGGAAATTGAAAGTGACAAAGAACCAACATGAAACACAAAATGAAAAAAAAATGGATTCTGTATAATGGTATGACTACAACACACAAAATTGAAATATTTTTTTTAAATAAAAGAATTAAGATGCATGAATAGAAACTACCTGCATGGAGAGAAAGAGATGGTGTAAAGATTCATACTTTGGTAGTTTATTATTCAAGGAATGGAGGTGAGAGTAAGAACGCTTCTTGGGAGCATCCACTGTGTAGTCCTGAAAATTCTCTTTTGTTTTTTCTCTCTATTTTTTTTACTCTATTTTTCTATTTTTTTTCAAAACTTCTCTCACTACTTTATTTATGTACAAGAAAAATAAACATAAGCTCATCCTCTAGGATCCAATTATTTATGACCATACACTCTTAGTCTATCCATTTTTCTCCTTGTGACGTTTGAGGCTAATGCTTAACATAACTTTCCTTCTATCCTTCTTTGTCCACTTTTTCACTCTTTTTCTTTTTTCTGTTTTATGCTAGTTTCCCTCTTTTTGTGCCACAAGCAATGTTATTCTTGACTTGAGAATTCGCGTTTCCTTGTGATTTCCATAGCTACAGTAGTCACCACTAGCAAACGCTCCTCATGACATGGCCAAGTTTCTTTTTCTTTTGTACTCTTAACATCTAGACATATGAATTTTTCTTGTGCATGAATCTCTACTTTTTTCTCTGCATTCACACTTGGCTCCAACCAAATTTTTGTATCCTGATTATGTTGCCAACATATGGTTTCCATCTCAGTTGAGACCTCTACCTCTTCTATGACTTCTTGCTCAACAATAGTATCTAATTGATTCTCAGGTTCCTTAATGACTTCTGTTGTCATTTGTTCTATTTTCACTCCTGTAACACTTGCATCATCAAAGTAATTATTCAATGACAACTCTTGCTCTTGTTCTTCTTTAGACCAATCTTCTTCATTCCAATCATCAAAGAATGTTTCACTAGATATACTATCATCTTCTAATTCTGAAGTATAATCTCTATAGCTTTCTTCTTCGTATTCTTCAATTGACTCTTCTTCCATTAAATATCCCTGAACTTCCTCATTTTCTTTTTCTTCTTTTGTTTCTACATCAACTTCAAGTTCAGGTTCATCCATTCCAATGTTTTCTAGCTGGTCTTCTTCTTCCCCAAACTTAATTTCTTCAGCTAGACCAACATCATCCTATGGCTCTTCATATTGGTCTTCTCTTTGTACAACCTCTGTATTACTTTGCTCTTTGGCCAACTGCTTTGCAATAAAATCCACTTGCTTTTGAATGTTCATGATTGAATTATCAAAATTTTTTAGGCCGGTTTGAATGACTTCTATAAATTGAATTAAAATCCTTTCTAACTCTGATTGCTCTTTCAATTGGTTGTACCTGCTCTACATGGTTCATGTATAATTTTTGTGAATATTGAAGAAACTCTACTAAGGCGTCATCAAGATCCAGCACCTGTAACTTTTTACTTTCCAAAGGAACTAGAAAAAACATAATTGCAACAACTAACTACAAACAAGGCTACTGCAAAGGTTAGTGCTACCACTAAAATAGCCAAAAATAACTAATAGCAAACACTCAACACAATACCAATACTTAACAATATCTACTCCTATAACAAAATTCACTAACAACTAACAAAAATTACAGAGACTAAAAAAATGGTTCAGTTTAGTACCGGTCGAAGGATTGTTGATATTACTCAACAATCCCCGGCAACGGCACCATTAACTTGATGTATAAATCTGGAGGATTATATTCTTTTGGCAAGCGCACCAATCGTTAAATTTGTAATTTATTTGATCGTCCCATAGGGGTTGAGGTAATTACCATAATCTTGGACTAGCATAAGCTGAACCAGAATAATACTGTGTAAAATTCATTCTGTTTTTGTTGTTTTAATAGTTTTTATGTTTTTGTAATTTATGAAACAATAAAAAAGGTAAAGTGTAGTTGATTGAAGATAGGTTAGGATTGTTTTAGCTCACAATTTCATCAAGAAACATGCAATTAAGGTTTAAACAAGCTTCAAACTCAAGAGGATAATTCACAGATGGTTAATCCCTAATTCCTTAGGTGATTAACACTAACTCCTAAGCATTAAACCCTAATCCTTAAGGTGTTCAGTGATAGAGAAATCTAATGTGAAATTGGGGATTGAACCCTAACTATTCACCTAATTACTAGGCCTAAATTAGTTAGGAAGCTGGAAGTTACCTAAGCCTCAACCATGATTCCTTATTGGAGAGAGTCTTCAATTAGGTCTGCATTTGCCAATCCAGTAGTGTAGATCCACTTCTCAGCTTGTTCTCTTCATGATTCTAAAGATGAATTCCTCAATGCAGCTTCAAGATTCCATTGGAAGTTTTAGCAATCCCAACCCTAGGGGTTTAGCAACCCATGGAAGTGGTTTCAAAAAGTGGAACGTGGAAAGCTATGGAAGAGAGAGTTTAGAGAGGGAAAATGTTTAGAGAGAGATTGAAAATCAGAAAATGAATTGTGTTATTGCTTTTGTGTGTCAATTACAGAGTGTTTACAAATATATATATAGCTATGACAAAACTAACTAACTAACTCTAATTAATTACAAAGGAATCCGCTTAACAGTTAAAATAAAGAAACTAATTAAATGATTACAGAGAAATGACTAATTATAATACATAACTTAAATTACTTGTATACAAAAATAATCAACAACTCATAAATGCAGCAATTCACATTGAAGGAGTGTGGAATACTGACAAACAGCTTCACGCTCAAGTGTGATCCTATGCGTTTAAGCGTGATACTTTCTTTTGATGCATGCATGTTCACCTGAATAGTGGAATGGCAAGGCTTTCACGCTTAAGCGTGGCCTTCATTCGCTTGAGCGTGATGCTTTACACCTTATTGGATCTACACATAGGTACGCTGGAAGGCCAGCATATGTACGCTGGGCTATTGACTTGATGTATGTTGTGTACTTTTCTATCCTGGAGCTACACGTATGTACGCTAGGAGGCCAGCGTATGTACGCTGGGCTACTGACTTGGAAATTTGCATGCAGGGTGACTTCATGCTTAAGCGTGACCTTTATTCGCTTGAGTGTGATGACTTCACACCTTACTGGATCTGCGTGTATGTACGCTAGGAGGGCAGCGTATGTATGCTAGATGTCCTGCACCTGATCCTACAAAAATACAATATATAAATGCCTAGCGTATGTACGTTGGCTTTCTAGCGTATGTACGCTAGGTTAATGAATCTCTCAAATAAACATATTTCTTTATGTACTTATCTTTTTAACCATTTTCTTGCATAATTTAAATACATTTGAATTAAATAATTAAAACAAGAAAGAATGGCAATTCATTACATAATAATGCCAAAGTTAACAATATTTGATGGATTAAGTTAATTTAAAGATGAAATTATTAAGTCTTTTCAAGACTTATCAATGGTCCATCATATATATATATATATATATATATATTTGGTACTTTCATTTTATAGCTTTTGGTCTTCCATTTTATGCTTAATGCTTGAATCTACCTGATCAATAGTTTCCAGATTTTAGTTTCCGTTGGTTATTGGAAATTGACTTTTGAAAATGGATCTAAATGGATGCTCATTATGGAGATTATTAGGAATAATAATTAATGGAACAAACATCAAAATAATCACTCTTAATGCTGGAATATTTTCAAAATGATTGAGGAATCAACATATTTGGAATTATTCTTATGAATTTCATAGTAGAGGAATCAATACGAATGACTTAGATTGTGACGTAAAAAGTGATAGTTCAAAACTCATTTATATAAATATGTACAACGTATCGAACGGTGAGATAAATAAAATACAGTCACAGTTTCTATCAACTGTTAGTTCGTCATATTTTATTGCTTTCTTAGTTTATGTTTGATTGCATTCTACTCATTTTATGTTACTATCATATTATGAAAACAATTTCCTTTAATCATTATAATATTTCAAAATCATCCTTTTAAATATCGAATCCCAGTGGAACAACACCCTTTTAACATATACTACATGAATAGTGGACACTTGCCATGAAACTCCATGATCAACATAAAACTCAACAACAAGTTTTTGGCGCTGCCGCCGGGAATCAATGTTATTTTTATGTTTGATTCTTAATTATTAATGCATTGTGAATAGTATATTATTATGAATAGTATATTTGTTCTCGTTACTTGATCTTTTTCTTTACTAAAGTTTGTTGTAGTTATTTTTACTTCATGTTATTGAGAAGCTAGGGATCTAAAGACCAGTTTGAATTTAATCTTGAGCTGGAGCGATCTCTGAGGAAAGGTAAAAGAAAAGCAAAGAAAAAGCAACAACAGAAATCAGGATAATTTTTTTCTACACCTACTCCAAAATTAGTTACTATACTAGAAACATAGGATATGGTTGAGAGAAATAACAATCAGAATTCTCCAAGGAGAACATTGGGAGATTATACAAATGAGTAGGGTCCCAGATACTTATCGAGCATTGCCATTCTATAAATAACAATAGCTTTAGAAATAAAGCCAACTTTTCTAAGTCTGATTAGTGCACACCAATTCACAGGGATGTCACATAAAGATTCGTATACAAATTTATCAATATTCTATGAATCAGTGGGTATTATGGGCTTTGAACCAGCTAATTTGGAAGCGGCATACCTGTGATTATTTCCTTTTTCTTTGGCAGGAAAGGCAAAAGAATGGCTTCAGTCTCATCCGAACCAGAGTCTGAACAACTAGTCTAATGTTGAAGAGAAATTTTTACAAAGATTCTTTCCTCTATCCCGATTTATTAAGGCAAAATCAGATATTTCCACTTTTAGACAGAGAGCAAAAGAACCTTTTTGTGAAGCCTGGGAAAAATTTAAGTCATTACTAAGAAAATAGTATGATGATGACAATTAATGCAAACTAAGTCACTAGAATTATAGAAGCTTTATCTTTTACAGACTATCAAGCTCAACATGATCGTCATCAAGTTCAGAGGAAAAGAATTCTTGATTTAAGTACCACAGATGTGATTCTAGCCCAGAATAAAATTTTAACTCGGTAGATGGAAGCATTAACACAACATATAGCTAAATTATCATAACAATTACATGTTGTGTATTCTACTTCTCCTATGCAGTAGTAGTTACCCCTGAGATGCGATTTTTGTGGAGGTGAACATGCTAATTGGAATTGTGGTTCTCCAGATTAAGTTGTGCATTACATGGGAAACCAACCAAGGCAAGGTAATTTTATTTGAATTTTTCTAACCAACTATTTCAGGGCTGAAGAAGTAATCAGAATCAAGGAGGATGGAAACAAGAAGCTGGTCCATCCAATAAACCAAGCTATCAGTAGAATTATCCTTCCTTACATGAGAAGACTTTAAACTTGGAGGATACTCTGGAGAAGTTCATGTAAGCCAAACTGACTATTCTGGAAAAACACTGAGGCATCCATCAGAAATTTAGAAACTCAGGTGGGACAGTTAACACACCAAATAGCTGATCAAAAAGGATATCAATATAGAGCTAACACCTAAATAAATCCCAAGGAACACTGTAAGGCTGTCACTACCAGGAGTGGTCAAATTGTAGGAGCAAATCTGAGTGAAAATGAAAAAAATTAGGAAGAGGTTGTGAATCAGAAAAAAGATAACAAAAAGAAAGTGAGGGTGAAGAACAAGTTGGAAAGAGGAAGTTTCAAAAAGAGGAAAATAAAGAAGAGCATGTAAATAATGAAAAAAATAAGAAAAACAAAGAAAATGAATGAGAAAGGGAAGGAAAAACCAGAGAGTGAGTCTCCATAATTGAAGACATTACCTTATCTGAAAAACCCTTCCAAGAGAGATAAAGAGCGCCAATTTGCTGGATTCATAGATATCCTTAAGAGATTATAGATCAATGTACCATTCATGCAAGCTATGGAACATATGCCTACTTATGCAAAACTCATGAAATATTTGTTGTCAAAGAAGAAGAGATTTACAAAAGAAATTGTTGAATTGGAAGTCAGATGTAGTGCAATCATTCAAAAAGCACTACCTCAAAAGACAAAGGATCTAGGCAATTCTACTATTCTGGTTACCATTGGTTCTTTACTAGTGGGGAAGGTTTTACTGGATCTGGGAGCTAGCATTTATAAAAATAACAAAGGTTATAATTGATGTAGATGACGGGAAGTTGAAGGTAAGAGTTCAGGATGATGAAGTAAATTTTAATGTTTTTAAAGCAATGAAGCATCCTGAAGATAAACACTAGTGCTTTAGAATTGATGTTGAAGACCAACTTGTGAAAAAAGAAGCATAAAGTGTTAGTATTTCAAATTCTTTGCAAACGACCATGATCTATGCCTTAAAAGATTTAACTGATGATGAACAACATGAAGTTGAAGAGTTTCTGAAAAATTTTGATTTTAAGAGATCATTGTCACCAAAAGAAGAATTAAAGGAAAAATTGCCAAAGAAAGTTACCAGTGAAGTTCAGAAGCCAGTGCTGAAAATGTTACCATCACACCTAAAATATGTGTTTTTAGATGATAAAGAACAACAGCCAATGATTATCAGTAATCATCATTCTAAATCTAAAAAGCAGAAGTTATTTTAGGTTCTTAAAGACAATTCAGGTGTTATTTAGTTAAAACTAGAAGATTTAAAAGGTATCAGCCCTGCCTATTGCATGTATAAAATTTTTATGGAGCAAGACTTCAAACCGGTTACTCAACCGCAAAGGCCCTTGATTCCAACAATGAAAGAAGTAGTTAAGGCAGAGGTACTAAGCTTCTGGAAGTTGGGATGATATACCTAATTTCTAGCAGTTCTTGGGTGAGTCCAGTCCAGGTGATTCCTAAAAAAGAAGGCATGATAGTGATCAATAATACAAAGAATGAGCTTATTTGAACTAGGACGGTCACACGATGGAGAATGTGTATCGATTACAAGAAGTTTAATCAAGCAACCAGAATAGATCACTTTCCATTACCATTCATGGATCAAATGTTAGCAAGATTGGAAGTTCAAGCTTATTATCATTTTTGGATGGTTATTTGGGCTACAATCAAATTACAATGGCTCCTGAGGACTAGAAGAAGACAACATTAACATGCCTATTTAGAATTTTCACTTATCGGAAGATGCCTTTTAGATTGTGTAATGCTCCTGCTACTTTCCAACGTTTTTTATTTTTTCAGATTTGGTGGAGAACTGTATAGAAGTATTCATGGATGATTTTTCTGTATTTGGCTCCTCATTTGATCATTGTCTTGACAATTTGGATATTGTGTTGAAAAGATGTGTAGATACTTACCTAGTGTTAAACTGGGAGAAATGTCATTTTATAGTGACAGATGGTATTGTCCTAGGGCACAAGCTCTCATGCAAAGGAATTGAAGTGGAAAAGGCAAAAGTGCAAGTGATTGAAAAGCTACCACCACCTTTAAATGTCAAAGGAGTATGTAATTTTCTAGGTCATGTAGGTTTTTATAGAAGGTTTATAAAGGATTTTTCTAAAATTGTAAAACCTCTGAGTAACCCGTTGAATAAAGATACTCTTTTTCAATTTGATTATGCTTATTTGAATGCATTTGAATTATTGAAGAATAATTGATTTTAGCCCTTGTTATCATTGCTCCTGACTGGCAGCTAGATTTTAAATTGATCTGTGATGCTAGTGATTATGTCATCAGAGCAGTGTTAGGGAAAAAAATCTAAGGTTTTTCATGTTATACACTATGCTAGCAAGGTTTTAAATCCTACTCAAGCAAATTATGCAACTACTGAGAAAGAGTTGTTGGCTGTGGTGTATGGACTTGAAAAATTTAGATCATGTCTGATTGGTTCCAAAGTTATTGTGTTTATAAACCATGCTGCATTAAAATATTTACTTAATAAAGCAGACCCTAAGCCAAGGTTGATAAGATGAGTTTTACTCCTTTAAGAATTTGACTTGATCATTAAGGACAGAAGAGGAAGTGAAAAACATATAGTTGGTCACCTCTTAAGGCTTATAAACAAAGAAGTCACTAATACACAGCCTGAGGTTGAAGAAGATTTTCCCGATGAAAAGTTGATATTGATCCAAGAAAGGCCATGGTTTGTAGAAATAGTAAATTTTAAAGCTTCCAGAGTTATCCTTGATGATTACTCCTGGCAACAAAGGAAAAAGTTTTCGAAAGATGCTAGGCAATATGTTTGGGATGACCCTTACCTCTTTAAAATTGGTTCTGATAATGTTTTGCGTATACGTGTATCCTTGCAGGAGGCTAGAAGTATTTTATGTCATTGCCACAGTTCTGCTTATGTGGACATTTCAATGGTGAAAGAACAATTGCCAAAGTCCTTCAATTA
Source organism: Clitoria ternatea (assembly GCA_037962975.1). Classification (NCBI taxonomy): domain Eukaryota; kingdom Viridiplantae; phylum Streptophyta; class Magnoliopsida; order Fabales; family Fabaceae; genus Clitoria; species Clitoria ternatea. Next base: position 186,870,183 of record CM075671.1, read on the forward strand.
GGATTTTATTGGATGACTATGTTTAAAGATGCCAATCTATTGGTGCAGCAGTGTGACAGTTGTAAGAGATCTAGAAGTATCTCAAAAAGAAATGAAATGCCATTGACAACTATTGTGGAAGTTGAAGCATTTGATTGCTGGGGCATAGATTTTGTTGGACCCTTCCCTTAATCCTTTAAGAATAAATATATCTTAGTTGTAATAGATTATGTTACTAAATGGGTAGAAGTTGTAGCCTGTTCTAGCTCGAATGCTAAAACTGTTATTCTATTCTTGAAAAGAAACATATTTTGCAAGTTTGACACTCCAAGAGATTTTATTAGTGACAGTGGTTCCTATTTCTATAACAGTCAACTTCAAAAATGCCTTGAACATTATGGGGTTAGGCATAAAATTACCTCTCCCTATCATCCTCAAGGTAATGGGCAAGTTGATGTTTCAAACAGGAAAATTATACAGATCCTAGAAAAGACTATATCCAATAGCAAAAAAGATTAGTCAGTAAAGCACAATGATGCATTGTGGGCGTACAAAACAACATTTAAAGCTCCTATAGGTTTTTCACCTTACTAATTGGCTTATGGTAAAAGTTGTCATTGACACGTAAAGCTTGAGCATAAGGCATACCGGGCCATCAAGATGCTAAACTTTGATCTAAAAGCTTAACAGAAAGAAGAAAATTATAAATTTCAGAACTTGAAGAATGGAGATTATAGGCCTATGACTCTTTAAAAGGATAAGATGAAAGCCTATCATGACAAGAAAATTTTGAAGAAGAATTTTTACCCTGGGCAATCAGTTTTGTTATTCAATTTGAGGCTAAAATTTTTTCCTGGTGAGCTCAAGTCAAAATGGCCAGGACCTTTCTTGGTGGAGGAGGTAAAAGCTTATGGAGCAGTAGAGTTGCAGGACCCAGAGTCCAAGAGAACCTGGATTGTGAATGGTCAAAGATTGAAACCATACATTGTGGTGAGGTGGAGAGGCTCATAATGCTCATCCACTTACATGATCTGTGAATTTTAATAGGCATCGATCTAATGACGTGAAACAATGGCTTTCTAGGAGGCAACCTAGTTTCCCATTGCATTTTGTTTAATTTATGTGTTATGTTTATGAGATTTAGATTTTGTGTTTAATTTTAGGCTTTTCATGATGCAATGAGTGATGATGAGAGTTGATGAGGAAGAATGAGGTCTTGTTTAGAAAGATGTTGATTGGAATATGATGTGTGTAATTTTGTATTTGATGCATAATCCATGTTAATTATGTTGGGATGCATAATTGATATGAGGATTGTGAGAAAAATAAGCAAGCTTTTTGAATTTGATGCATACAAGAATGAAAATTGACAAAAGTTTAAAGGTTGCAAGTGCTTGAGAAGATAAGGTTGAGTTCATGACCATATTGTTGCCAAAATGACAAAATGCAATATTTGATCATTTAATCATGTATATGTTGATATATTGATGTTGAATGCAATGAATTGTTAGATTGAATTATGATACTTGATTTGGCATGTTCGAATTTATGAATTGAGCCTTGATTATATTTCAATTGATGATCAAAATTTGGTAATTATTTGTGAAATGGTCAAAGTTTAGATTGATTAAAGGGGCTAAACCAAGTGTACATGCAAATTTAATGTTTTAGAGCACAAATAAGCAATTCGCTCAAGCGAAACTATGTTCACTCAAGTGAATAATGCAGACAACCTCATTAAATGCTCTTAAATGCTTCAAGCGAAATGGTCTTTGCTTAAGCGAGTATGTTAACAGGAAGTTACGCTTAAGCCAAATGTATTTCACCCAAGCGAATGAGAATTAAATTGATTCTGGACAAAATTCACCTAAGCGAAATATTCTCGCTCAAGCGAATTAATGTGAAAATTCATTCTGTTGGATTTTCACCTAAGCGAAATTACTTGGCCCAAGCGAGTACATTATTGAAGCATCAGGGGGTGCATCCAAAAGAATTCTCCCAAGCAAGTCTTTCTTCCCTTGAGCGTGTAACACCCTAAGTTAACTATGATAATCTCTTCCAGTAGATTAACTCAGTTAATTAAGAGGTTACAAATTTAAAAAAAAAATATGGAAGTTTTTTTTTGTACAAGGTAACACATGATGGAACAAAAGCATAATATATATATGACTGCATCATATAAAGTGGTCTCATCAGATCTATACATCTAAAATATGAAAGGGTACATACAAAACATCAAAATAACCTCAACTAGCCCTAATCATTAGTCTCGGTCTCCTGTGAAGTCCTCATCCAACTAAGGGGACTTTCTAAGCTGAAGTGGATATGATGTGAGTCGAGTCGGACTGGTGAGATAGTCCCATAGGATCTGGGCTGCGCGATGGTTGATTGGTGGCTGGTTGGATTTGCTCGTGTAGACGATTGGTGTAAACCTCATATGCCTTGAACAGGACACTCTGAGCCTCTATCGAGATATACTCATAAATCTTCATCTCTCTATATTTGAAGCTCCTGAATATATGGCAAAGAAATCCTTTGGAACGATCCCATCAATGTTGAGCCAAATAACGCTCCATCGGGGATATGGTGAAGACTTTGGTTGTACTTCCAATAGACCTTGTGGTATGTGGGGTGCCGGAGGTTGAGAAGGGAAAAACTGATGAGTTATAACTGGAGGGATAACTAGATCTGATGGATCTACACGTAACGGCTGCATTGGCATGTCGGATGGAATCTCCTTTGGTTTTTGTGATGTGCTGGATCCTCTTGACAAATTACACTCCTGGTATGGTACCCGTGCCTAGCCGAAGGTCTAGAATGGATAGCTATAAATATGAGTCTCTGCCTCTACTCATGAATCTCATATACCAATATCCATGTGCACAACGATCCCGCCTTATCCTTCCTGCCCAACTAGAGCGACCTGAACAAATAACCCTATCATCAAAATGACTAATCACATATCTCAATAGAACAGGCACTCAACGGCCATAGAAACCCCTGCCTCTCGTTGAAGTATATCAAAGTTTGCCACAGGCTGTCCAGCGACGGGCGCGAATTTGAGCCATTGGAGTTCTCGCCTCTGATATACTCCCTAGACTACCCTTGGGTATCAAGGCGCGGCAGATTCTTCAGTGTACCCATCAATGTCTGATCTGGGGGAATATTCCAACATCCCTCATTAACTCCACATATGATGCATAATTTAATAATTTATTTTTTATTCACTAGTCTTCGGCAGGGTCCCCTAAATGACTCCCTTTTATTCCTAATGTCGAGTTCTTTTTCTTTATTTGATATGATTAAAATTTCTCTTTTTCTTTATTTCAGTAATCTTACTCGACACTTAGGAATGAAATGAGATTTCATACATTCTCGACAATTAGGGTACATTGGTGCTATAACGCCCACAATTTATCTTGGATCTGAGTCTCACACTCTTCAACATTTTAATCATTTCAGAACCCTTGCCGATACCATTTTCCATATCTCTTATTTACAAATTTTCTTATCTAGTTGTCCATTCATCACATGACATCCATCTGCATAACCTTTTTATGATACTTCATTCAATCAATACATCCATAATCATACATCCATAACCATGTAAATGTATCATATTATCCAAGACAACATATATTTCTAATGATTACCCATGTAACGTGTACAAGTAACATACTCATGAGAAACTATACTTAAACATCCATCATCATATCACATCAATGATTATACAGTGATACCATGACATATATAACAACGTATGGCTCGAATCTTACTTTTTATGGGCGTGATGTGAACAGTATATTTATCGGTATTAAATTTGATGTGTTATCCTTTACATTGGGTTATTACTAGACATTTTAAGTTATACATCGGGACAGGTTGCTTTTCAAGATGTTTGGGTTCTTAAACAATTTGTGTTCCCATTAATTAAATTGGGTAGAATTGATTTATTTCGTTATGTAATTCCCTTATGTCCAATTATGAATCCTTAGGTCATCTGCAAGTGAACTCATTGTCTATTTTATTTCACCAATCTAGTTAGGCTTTATTTGTTGAATAACTTATTTTCTTGCTCACTAAACGGGTCACTAATCCTTTAGGTTCTCATAGCGTTTTACGGATGTTTTTCTTCAACTTAAGATTACCAAATTTTGTAACTCTTACTTCATTATTCTTATCTACATTAACTAAATTATTCCCTTCACTGTGTTCTTTTGATTAACTAAATTTATTTCCTTTATGAGTGTCCATTAGCTGTTTAGAAATCTAGGTTAATGAGGACACAACATGGGAGGATCCCCACACAGCTTTGGACAAAGGATTAAAGGCTTACAAGGGTCCCAAGAGCCAAATCCAAGAAGGGAAAAGAAACCATCCACAAAGCCCTATCTTCCTTCTTTACTTTGCTTAGTGGGCCCAAGCCCATTGAAGACACTTTGAGGATCTATTTGTACTCATCATGTAATATAGTTCATAAATAGATTTTCTAGTGATTTAGGCTTTATTTGGACCTTACTAGGTCAATTTGGTCACTATTGGGCCATGTACTCTCATTTGGGCCATATATAGGCCATCTCCTTCTCTTCTACATAGATTGGGCCTAGGATTCATCATGAAGTCCCATTAGCAACACCTTGACTGAATTTCTCATGGGGTATATAAAGGTGTCTCCTCTTGTAAAACGACACATAAGATTCATTTTGAGAAATAGAAGCACTTTGTGTAAAATTCTAGTGAGAGATTCTCCTCCTTCTTTCTAGGCTAAAGAGACTTTAGCAAGCTCTTATACAAGGGGTATTCTCCCTCTTTGGTGGTGAGTTGGAGTTATCTCCCTCCTAGGGAGTGGCCTCCAAAACACTTTCTTCATTTCCTTCTTCTATCTCCTTCCACTTTCAACCTTTCTCTTCCATCTTTTCCTTTTATTTTCCCTTTGGTTCCATTCAATTTTGTGTCAATTTCTTATGTCCTTGTCTTGGCCAAGCATTGGAAATTCAAGCCAAGGCTCCTTGAAGGCTAAGGAAAAAGGAGAAAAGATCTTAGATCCATCCCAAGGAAGATCTCCATCAAGGTCATCCTACATCAAGTGGTATCATTAAGCTTGGAGGTTCTTTTTGTCACCTTTTCTTCCTCTAAAGTTTTGGTTTCCAATAGTATTCTTGGCTGGTTGTGTTTTTCTTTTCATGATATTGTCATGTTATATAATGAAAAATCAAAAAAAAAGTTTGAGTTTAATGCTTCTTGGGTCATCTTTCTTCAAGTTCTTTGCATATTGTTCTTGAGTATTTGTTTTGATTATGTCATATGCTTTTAAATTCGGTTAGAATTCTGAGTTTGGAACAAATTTAGTTTCGGTTTTGATCTTCAAGTGTTGGTTTTGTGAAGTTGTAAAGTGTTAGAGCCAATTAGGTGTTGTGTGGTGTCGTTGGAACCTTGACCTAGTTTCTAGAAATTGTAAAATTCAACCTCGTAGAGTGCTAATTCGTGTGTGGAGTTACAATTCTCATCAAGTTGTATCTCTAGAAAGGTTCCAATTCAAAGTTAGGAGACCTTACTTTTAGGTACTCCAAAGGTTGTGCTCATTTTTAGGATTGTTAGAATTCTATTCTTCGTTTTCTTCTAGGATTTTAATTTTAATTTTCAAGCACTTTAGGTATCGAATTGTATTCAGTTTTGGCATATTGAAAATTACATAAAAATTTGTTTGTCATTCAAATTTGGCCTTCCATATTTCATTTTGGGAGAAGATTGCAAGTTGACCTAAGCAAAAGGAGTGAAATTGACTTTGTGAACTAGCATTGTGGTTTCAGTTTGGACTAGCATGTGGTGTTAGGTGTTACAAAATTTAAAAGGCAAGAAAAGAGAAAAAGAATACAAGAAAGAAAAAGAAAAAGAAAAGCCCTACAATCAAAAAGTGAAAAATCAAAGGGTGTCAAAAGAAAAAGTACAAAGTTTGACCTCTTTTAGCAAAATTTAAAAAAGTTTGAACACCAAGTCATCTCTTCATTTGAGACACCATGACCTAAAAAGTAATTGCTAGTTGATCCTTTTCACAATTTCAATTGAACTTTGCTTGCCTAGTTTGCAATTTTAGGCTTGTTAGCCAAGGCCTCAACGCTCAAGAGGGGGGGTGTATTGAGTGTTTCAAATTTTCGCGCGGAATCCCCTTGGAAATGGTTAGTAATATACAAATGATGCAATGATGAAGAGACAACAACTTTTATGCACATATCACACTATGACACACTTGATGTGCAATGACAATATTTAGCTTTAAATGTGATAAACAAGCAAGTTATTGGTTTGAACAATTTATCAAACAGTTAGAGTGCACAGATTTATTTAAGAAATGATGTGATGTTTCCTATAAAGATTCAGCTCATTCAAGTTATCAAACACCTTGTGTGCATGTGAAAAGTAATAGCAATCAAGTAAGTATCACACAAGAGTTGATGGGAAATAATGTTCTAGATACTTGGCAAGTTATAGCAAATTCCAATTTTTAAGAACTTCACCAAATATTGATTCAAGCAAATTTTCAAACACTTGGCATGCAAAGTTAGTTTTCTACTTGAACAACAACTTTTGATTCACACATTCAGCTCAAGCATTTCAACAAACAGTTTATATGCGCAGTTGTATAAAGAGTTCAAGGTAGAGAGAAATGCAAACCAAATTTAACGAGTTCCACCAACCCAGTGTACGTCTCGCCTTCAAGCAACCCACTTGAAGGATTCCACTATTGAAGATTTGAGATACAAGCTTTGAGCAATTGCAGCTTCCTAGTGTCCCACACTCAAGAACTCAATCCTCACAAGCAAAGGGCAACCCACCCAATCTCACAATCTCTCAATACCCAAAGGTTGAACCCCAACCTTTGTGACCACTCAACCTAGAGTGAACAATCACTCAACCTAGAGTGAATACCTTGTGTTTGGTGTTGTGTTTACAATCAATTAACTCTCTTAATAGAGTAGATACACAAATGAAAGCTCTCACAAATTCTAACTCTCAACAAGAGAGGATATGCAAATTGAAACTCACAATCTAACAACTCTTAAGCAATATGCAAGTTTGGAATCAAGAGTTGCAGAATATACAAGAGAAATCTGATAAGAAGACCTCTAGAAGAAGGATGTTGATTGCCTTGTGTTGTGCCTTGGTCTCTTGCTTCTCTTGCTTGAATCCATGCTTCTTTTATAGCCATTTTTAGGGTTTTCAGCTATTGCATAGTGTCTCCAACGGATACCTCAAGTGGGCATAAAGTGGGAGTGAAGAAATGAGCTGGAGTTCCACTTAAAAGCATTTTCCCACGTTCTGACACTATGGTAATCGATTAGCCTTCGAGCTGTAATCGATTAGCTTTTGAAATCTTCAGTATTATGCAGCAGGTAATCGATTAGCATTTGTATTGTAATCGATTATCTTAGAAAGAGAACCATTCTAATCGATTATTCCTTGCCTTGTAATCGATTATGATTGATACCTGATGCTCTTATTTTGTGTCTCGCAGCATGGTAATCGATTAGGACTTCATGTAATCGATTATGGACAAAACAGAACTTACGTAATCGATTAGATTCTTCCTTGTAATCGATTATTCCAAATACCTGATGCTCAGTCTTCAACCTTTTCAATTGGTAATCGATTAGCCTTTTATCTATAATCGATTATGTTCATTCCAGAACCTATGTAATCGATTATGGCAATGGTTTAATCGATTAGCACATGTACTTCTTCAAGGTCTTTGATATGTTCTTGATATGTATTGACCCATGGCTTATTCCTTTGATCCTCATGCTTGTTTCCTTGATTCTTCTTCAACTTATGAGCTTGTTCTTCATGATTTAGTTTATGTCATCAACCTTGTCTTCCATAGCTCATGTTTCTTTAACTCTTTGTGAGGCATCTTCATCTCTTTGTTCTTAGCCATTGTCTTTGTGCTTGAACCTTCTTGTTTCTGAACCTTTTCCATTCCATCATCATCATGAATACTTTGTCATTCATCAAAACTACTTTGCATACTTACATATGCAACTTCATTCTCCCCCTTTTTGATGATAACAATTAATGTTCCATATGGCTTGTATTCATGTGTTGCAAATTCATCATATTGGCTTCATGGTAATATCCTTTCTTCCTTTAGGAGTCTTTGCCTTAGTCTTCACATTTGTCATTATCAAAACCTGTTTCAACATTTAAACACATTCTCCCCCTTTTTGATGATGACAACCAATGTTCATCTCGTGGGGTGTTAGTTTCATAGAATAATGACAATCAATGTTTATATGTATTCTCCCCCTATATGATGTAATGAATGCTAGTTAAGAGTTATCCTCCCCCTTAATCTTGTAACTTATGCCAATTGTTTTAAACATATCAAATGATGGAAACATGATATCTCTCCCCTTTTTAGCATAAATGGCATCCTATTCTTTTTACTGATCCTTCCACTAATCTCTCCCCCTTTGGCATCATCAAAAAGATCATTATCTTAGTTATAATCTATGCCAGCATGATCAATGTTATATACCATTTTATTGCATCTAGAGTCAATAAGCAATCACATAATTTATTCATCAAGTAAGCATATAATTGATTGCTAAACCATCATGTTGTGAGTATCATTTTCAAGTATGAGAAACGTCACATGATTAAGCACACATATCATTATTTGCACAGTTATAAACAAGTCAAATATAAGTAAGCAAGTAATTTTCTCAATTAGGATAGACACATAAGCTCATAATCACTTTTAATAAGCACATACTTTTCTCCTATTTTGGCATTATCAAAACGCACAATGATATTCTTCCAAGTAAGCATATAATTGAGTAAAAGTATGAGTGCCATAAATATAATTACAGAGAAGTGAAATCAAGGATAATCATTCATGTGTATACTCCCCCTTACTACTGTAATTGATACCACTTGTAAACAATATACCATTTATTAACATGTGAATCGATTATACCAATTTGATCAAGTTTGATATCACTTGTAGGTCAATTCAATCAAGTCTGATACCATTTGTTTACTTTTTAAAGCATATGATCTCCTCTTGTTAATAGATACCACTATTGAAAAAATAGATACTATAATATGAATAAATACCACTCAAAGGTTAGATACCATTGCACATAACAATCCACTTGTTAATCATTTCATTAATATGGCTTGATGCATTTCTAGGTATCAGAGCAGTAATATAGAAGGATTTTCAACAATGTATGCTTATATCTAGGTATCAGAGCAGGGATGAAGTGATATATGTAGCTTGTGAAATTCGTTATTCATACCACTTGTTAATATGATTTGAATAATTCACAGAGCATAATGGTAGAGTAAAAATTGAATCATACCTTGGTATTTTGCAAGTTTTATACCCTTTTTCACATCCTTGTATGGCATTTTGCTTCATCCATGTTGCATTCCTTGATCAATTCTTTGTTCGCCCAGTTTAGTAGTTTGATTTGCCATTTTTGAGTCATTCTGCATAACCTTAACAAACTCTTTGCAAAGCTTTTTGTTAGTAGCATTGAGTCCACAAGAGTTTATACCAATTTTGGGTCTTTGATGCAGTATTTGTTTTGGAAAGAGAGTTTTCTAAAAAGGATTTGCTCAATTTTTCATACCACTTGATAAAAAGATAACATATCATCAATGAGTATCACTTGTTATAGATAAATGTTATGTAATTTCCCCTTAATCATGCGATTTAACAAGGATAAATATAGATGTTGATACCACTTTATGGATTTGCTAATTTAAGCTCTTGATATCAATTACTAACATTTAAGCATTCAACACAAGATTTTTAGCAATCATCATTGTTCATCATGTTATTCAAAAATTCTTTTCAATCTCAATGATGTAATACTTTCAAATTTCTTTTCACAATCAAGATTGTGCATCATCAAACATATGGTGTAGATAAGAATTATAAGGTCAATCAAGATGGATATCACTTGCCCAAGCATGATCATGGTATGCATTATCACTTATCATATCATGCATTGTTTCTTAACATATCATCATGTTCATGCCTATGATGTTACAAACATGAAGTTAAAGTCTAGACAATCACTTGTTGTAACATACATGCTTTTATCTCTAGGAATATAATTGCATAGATTGTCAAAGCATAGATACCACTTATACACACAATATATGTATTTATTATCAAGGCATAGTGATAAGCATATAATCAAGATTATGTCCTCATGATCTCTTCCTCTTACTAAATCAATTCATACCATTGTTAAAGGAAGATGTTTGTTATTTAGATACCACTAGTTAACCAACATATTAATGATACATCATCAAGAATTCATATTTAATCATTCATGCATCATTTAAGAGTTCATACATTTTCAAGGATTCATACATCATCCAAGAATTTATACATCAAGAGTTCATGCATCATTTAAGACTTTGAATCTAAGCATGATGTTTCAATCCTTTCTAACTCACATGGATGAATATATCTCAAGTTTTTCATGTACCATCTTATTCAAACAATCATTCATCAAACTCATGATCAATCATCATCAATCATTATGTACAAACACTATTGATCCTAAGGTTTTCATGAGTTGAAGGGGTCCTAAGATTATTCATTCATCATCTCAAAACTTAACACCTTTCATGCTCAAGCATGCATATCAAATCAAGGTAAGATTTTCGTATATCAAGATTTATTATGAATGAGTATTCATATAAATTGTATGATAAGTACTTACACCTCTTGTTGTATCATCTTTAGTGTTTGTCCATTGGATTTTGTCTTGGTGCAATCCATCTTGTGTGAGTCACATTGAAGCTTCTTGTCCATTTCCTTGTTTTGAATGGTATTTACAAGAGCTTCAATTTCCTTCTAGATGTATGATGAGTCATCATAATCTTGGCTTGCTTTATTCTTCTCCTTTGTCTTTTGGAATAGATTTTGAGATACTTGATATCTCCTTAGGCCATAAGATTTGGTCACCCATCAATGAGAAGTTGTTGCTTCAAAGTTTGCCAACAAGATTTCAAAATTTTAAGGTACCCTTTGAGATTTGGGTCCTTCCTTGTTAGTTTGGGATTTCAAGATTGTTTTGGAATCCATACCTTTCTTGTATGCTTTTGACGAGATTTCTTTATAAAACAACTAGAAGATATATGACCATTCATTCCACAATAAAAACATGTTGCATCCAATGAATAAGTCATGGTATGATGGTAATGGTTCCTATTATGTTCTATGTGCTTTCTTTTAAAACACTTAGACAATGAGTTCCCTTCTCTTTCATGGTTTGTGCATCTAAGAGAGGATTTGGATTTTTCTTTGTAGGATGCAAAAGGGTTCTTGTAATGACCTATTTTTCTTCTATCAAGTGTATGCCTTTGATTTTCAATAGGTGCACTTAGAGGTATTTGACTATGAGTGAGCTTGCTAAGTGCTTCTTTTAGTTCTTTATTCTCATTTTCAAGAAGCATACATCTATCAATAAGCATACAATCATTATTATCATTGCAAGTCCTAGGAGATACATTTGAATCTATTAACTCATCATTTTGAACTCTAAGATTTTCATTTTCTATAAGAACATCATGCAATTCATTTTTAAGAGTCAAAATGGTTTGTTTAGAGCATGCATATTTCTTTGATAGCAAAACAAATTTTTCATGCAATTCTTCAAAAGCTTCTATCAATTCATCTTTATCGATTTCATCATCATTATCATCACTAGAAGCATTTAAAGAGTATACCTCATCATCTTGGGAGTGCCTTGTCATTAGGCATGCAATTTCTTCTTCCGATTCGTTGGTTTCTTCTTCTAGACTTATTTCGCACTCTTTATCTTGAATAGAGATGGTACTAATCCTTGCATCTTTATCATCATTAGTATTTCCATATATTGTTTCAAGAGTTTCCCATATTTCTTTAGCATTGTCACAAGTAATAATTCTAGAAACATCATTAGGTTCTAATGCTAATGTGATAAGAATTTTGGCTCTAAGATTAAATTGTACCTTTCTTTCTTCTTCCATAGTCCACAAGTTCATGGGCTTCATACATTCTATATTATTGACAATATGCATAGGAATGAAAGGACCAAATTGAATAGCATTCCATACCTTGAGGTCATAGGATTGGATAAAGATTTTCATCCTTTCTTTCCAAATAGCATAGTCTTTGCCATTGAAGATTGGAGGTCTATTTAGTGTGCCATTTTCCGAGAATGCATCATATGAAGTGGAGGCCATCTTGATCTCCTGCAGCTGTTAAGCCTTGTGGCAAGAGTCAAGCTCTGATACCACTTGTTAGCCAAGGCCTCAACGCTCAAGAGGGGGGGTGAATTGAGTGTTTCAAATTTTCGCGCGGAATCCCCTTGGAAATGGTTAGTAATATACAAATGATGCAATGATGAAGAGACAACAACTTTTATGCACATATCACACTATGACACACTTGATGTGCAATGACAATATTTAGCTTTAAATGTGATAAACAAGCAAGTTATTGGTTTGAACAATTTATCAAACAGTTAGAGTGCACAGATTTATTTAAGAAATGATGTGATGTTTCCTATAAAGATTCAGCTCATTCAAGTTATCAAACACCTTGTGTGCATGTGAAAAGTAATAGCAATCAAGTAAGTATCACACAAGAGTTGATGGGAAACAATGTTCTAGATACTTGGCAAGTTATAGCAAATTCCAATTTTTAAGAACTTCACCAAATATTGATTCAAGCAAATTATCAAACACTTGGCATGCAAAGTTAGTTTTCTACTTGAACAACAACTTTTGATTCACACATTCAGCTCAAGCATTTCAACAAACAGTTTATATGCGCAGTTGTATAAAGAGTTCAAGGTAGAGAGAAATGCAAACCAAATTTAACGAGTTCCACCAACCCGGTGTACGTCTCGCCTTCAAGCAACCCACTTGAAGGATTCCACTATTGAAGATTTGAGATACAAGCTTTGAGCAATTGCAGCTTCCTAGTGTCCCACACTCAAGAACTCAATCCTCACAAGCAAAGGGCAACCCACCCAATCTCACAATCTCTCAATACCCAAAGGTTGAACCCCAACCTTTGTGACCACTCAACCTAGAGTGAACAATCACTCAACCTAGAGTGAATACCTTGTGTTTGGTGTTGTGTTTACAATCAATTAACTCTCTTAATAGAGTAGATACACAAATGAAAGCTCTCACAAATTCTAACTCTCAACAAGAGAGGATATGCAAATTGAAACTCACAATCTAACAACTCTTAAGCAATATGCAAGTTTGGAATCAAGAGTTGCAGAATATACAAGAGAAATCTGATAAGAAGACCTCTAGAAGAAGGATGTTGATTACCTTGTGTTGTGCCTTGGTCTCTTGCTTCTCTTGCTTGAATCCATGCTTCTTTTATAGCCATTTTTAGGGTTTTCAGCTATTGCATAGTGTCTCCAACGGATACCTCAAGTGGGCATAAAGTGGGAGTGAAGAAATGAGCTGGAGTTCCACTTAAAAGCATTTTCCCACGTTCTGACACTATGGTAATCGATTAGCCTTCGAGCTGTAATCGATTAGCTTTTGAAATCTTCAGTATTATGCAGCAGGTAATCGATTAGCATTTGTATTGTAATCGATTATCTTAGAAACAGAACCATTCTAATCGATTATTCCTTGCCTTGTAATCGATTATGATTGATACCTGATGCTCTTATTTTGTGTCTCGCAGCATGGTAATCGATTAGGACTTCATGTAATCGATTATGGACAAAACAGAACTTACGTAATCGATTAGATTCTTCCTTGTAATCGATTATTCCAAATACCTGATGCTCAGTCTTCAACCTTTTCAATTGGTAATCGATTAGCCTTTTATCTATAATCGATTATGTTCATTCCAGAACCTATGTAATCGATTATGGCAATGGTTTAATCGATTAGCACATGTACTTCTTCAAGGTCTTTGATATGTTCTTGATATGTATTGACCCATGGCTTATTCCTTTGATCCTCATGCTTGTTTCCTTGATTCTTCTTCAACTTATGAGCTTGTTCTTCATGATTTAGTTTATGTCATCAACCTTGTCTTCCATAGCTCATGTTTCTTTAACTCTTTGTGAGGCATCTTCATCTCTTTGTTCTTAGCCATTGTCTTTGTGCTTGAACCTTCTTGTTTCTGAACCTTTTCCATTCCATCATCATCATGAATACTTTGTCATTCATCAAAACTACTTTGCATACTTACATATGCAACTTCATTCTCCCCCTTTTTGATGATAACAATTAATGTTCCATATGGCTTGTATTCATGTGTTGCAAATTCATCATATTGGCTTCATGGTAATATCCTTTCTTCCTTTAGGAGTCTTTGCCTTAGTCTTCACATTTGTCATTATCAAAACCTGTTTCAACATTTAAACACAAGGTTTTCTAGGGTTGTTCCTTTAGCTTACTTTAATTCTTGCATTTATTTTCTTTGATTGTCAAGTTTGTCTTTTGTATTCCCATTTTCAAAATTTAGTGTGAGCCTTTATTCAATTTAGCTTTTATTGCTTTGAGTCTGTCATATCAAAAATCCAAAAATTGTTGAGCATTTTTTTAGTTTGTCTTCCATTCTTTCTTAAAGTTTTGTTTCTTGAGTTTTCTTTCCCTTTAAATTCAAGATAACTTTTACTTAATATCAAGGAGGGTAGCATCTTGAGTACACTTGAGATAGGTGTGGAAATTTCTTTGGTTCTCTTGAAACCTAAGAGAAAGGATAAATTTGAGAGGAAACACTTTGAGTAAGAGACTCTTTGCGTTGCATTAATTGTTTTTGCTTAACATTTTTGTGTAAGAATTTTGTTTGCTAGGTGAGGTGGTGGATTCCATATCAAGACTTTGAAGACCATTGAAGACTTGTAAAAGGAAGCATAGCCTTGTACTCATTAGCAAATATTAGGAAATTTAAAATTCTTAAGGCTTGAAGTAGTGAATTTGGTCCTTGTATTTTTGGACACAATTTGGACTTTGGACATTGGACTTTGACTTCTTAATTCCCTTCAAATTTCGGCTAGTATAGTACATGTGCATTTGTTTGCTTTAACTAATTTTTGTTAGTTAGTTTGGTTAGTTAAGTAGTTACAACTAGAAGTGGTTAGGTAGTTAGTGGTCTTAACTAATTTGGTTAGGTTGTTAGTTGTCTTAACTAAGTTTGTTGTAGTTAGGATTAGTTGGAACAAATTTTAGTTAGTTTAACTACTCATAACTGAAATTAGTTAAGAAGTTAGGGTGGTAATTACAAGCTAAGGTAGTTGCAACTATAATAACTACATAATTTTGGTTAGGGTTTGTTAGTTTGTTAAACCTAATAGGTCCAGTTTCTTTTCTCTATAAGTCTAAGATTTAGTCCTAAAACCCTTTCTTATTAATTGCTATTTCGGGATGAAACTCCTTTTAATGGTTGTCAAAATTTCCAAATACTAACTTCATTTTCTTTTGCTAAGATTCTAATTCCTTGATCTATTTTATTTAGGTGAACAACTTTTTTTCCTTAATTTATTAGGATCCTTCTCTATACCTTACTCCAAATTTTAAATTCTAGTTTGTCATTTCTTTAATCTTAGATTCTTTAATCTATTTGAATAATTGATTCCAAAATCCTTTCTTCTTAATCAAGTGTCTTTTATTAAATCTATTCCTTTAAATTTCTAAGGCTGCCATTTCTCTTCTTCTAAGTGGTCACCAAAAGGGGTCACTAAAATTGTCCCAAAATTTTCTCTTCTAGTTCAGTTCCAATTATTTGTTATATATATTTTTTTTCTACTTAACTTGTAAAGCCTTATTTGGGCCTAAATTTTTTTTCAATAAGGCCATTTTGAGCAACCATCAAAAAGTAATTTATTTTCTTAAGTTTTTCGAAAATAAATTCACTTTTTATAACTTAGAAAAAAATATTTCGGACCGTCTGATCGAGAATTTCTTTCAACATGCTTAATATTCCCAAAACATCCCGGCGATGCTTAAACGATCAATTCGATTTCTAACTAGTGGGGCCTACCAGATAATAATCTACAAACTACATGATAACATCTCAAAATAAAAATTTAGTTAATACAACCATATCGAAGGAAACCGAGCCCGCCTAAACGCTAAATTTTCTAAGTTTCTTTTCGTTGATCTGATTGCAACAAAATCCTTTCGAGTACGAGAATGTCAAGTTATGTTAAATAAATTTTTAAAATATCCATAAATTTAAAAATGTAAACTTTTTAATCATCAGTTATGAAAATTTTTACGGTTTAAGATCTAACTGTTGGATCGCGATGAAATTCAAAACGGAGGTCCCCGAATACATAAACAACAATATAGGACAGCCAAATATACAATCAAACATGGAAGAGATACATTTTACCTCATGTTATACTCGTTGCCTGAAGAAGAAAATGGGAGATTTTGCCAAAAATTTCACTGAATGCTCTTAACGTCCTCCAATCGTCATCTAAGCTTTTAATCCTTAGAAAAATTCATGCATGCAAGGTTAGAGCAAGGAGGACAGCCACGGTTTTGGCTCCAATTATCAAGGGTCCTAACATTTAAATTTCAAAGCAAAAGCTGCATTTGACCACAAGAATTCAAGGATAACAATCAAGAGGAAAAATTGCCAAACTCACCTAAGATGCCGTTAGAAGAAATCATGGCCTTGAAGCTCCAACAAGAGGGATGGACATTCACGGTTTCTAGCTTCCAATTAGCAAGAAAAATACCACTTAATTCTCAAAATAAAAATAGAATCTGAACCATTAGAAGAGTCAAGAATAACAACCAAGGGAAATTGTCAAACTTACCTTGGGAGGTTCCTAGATGGTTTATGGTTTTGGAAGCTCTTCAAGCAAGAGGATGAGATGAATTTTAAAGTGTAATGCAAACCAATAATTTTGGAATTAGAGGGTTTTTTGGTGGTGGTCTTGTAGTGGACTAAATAGGCAAGAAGAGGAAGGATAAAAATTTAAATGGATAGAGGTAGATTGGGGTGGTGTGGCCATGATTCAATGGAGGAGAGGTGGTCATTGTGGTGGCTGGAATTTTGTTAGGAGGAGAAAGAAATGAAGGGAGGAGGAGTGTAGGCTACTGCCGTGAAGAGGAGGGATGGAATGAAAGAATTGTTGAATGGAGAAATTAGATGAAGTGATGGGAAGTTGAGTTGTGATGATAGTGGTTTTAGTTACATGAATTTTTATTGGTTAAAGGGGGAGGTGGCCAGCTAAGTGGAGGTAGGAGGTAGGGTGGTCACATATATCTTGGAGAGTGGCAAGAGGTGGTGAGGTGTGGAGGGCAGGTGTCACACCATGGCGGTGTCAGAAAATTAATTTGTTACATAAAGAATTAAAGCGTGCAGAATATTTTTGAACTGGAAAATAAAGACGTTAAAAATAAATATAGGTTAATTTGTAGGGTCAAATTAGGGGAAACTCCCAACACAAAAGTTATAGATATTCTTTTTCTATTAAAATAGATATATCATACGTGACAATCAGAGATTGGTAGCTCGATATATACCCGATTTATGACAGGATGCTTCAAAAGCTCCTGAATCAGCTAGGGGCTTAGAAATAAATTCACCATTAATTGTCCTTTGAGAATTGGGTTTCGTGCCATTTATAACAATTGTAGAGTTCCTTGATTCAAATTCATAGCAAAAAGAACGGAGTGGTTTAAGCATCAGACGAGGGAGATATGTGAATTTTTCTACTGAAAGCCAGCATTAAAACGAAACAGCCAAGGGTTCACAAAGATTCATTAAACTGTACCAATCTGGAGAGAATTGGCCTTCAATGTCTGCATGTAAAATGTAGATAATTTTGTTGCGGATATTTTCACACCAAGTTTGTGTGAATCTAAGATTGTATGAGGGAGTTATGAATTTTTTCTGAACCATGTGCAGGGAAAAACGTCCCAACAATGGAATTTTGAGGCGAACGCACTTAATCTTCAATTTTAGGGTTGACAGAGTGAGAATCAGAGTTCAGGGCTAGAAACGGAGGCTGAAGATTATTTCAAAATTGAGACCAAAATCTTTCAATTCCAATGTCTCATGCAAAAGTTGGGTCCAAAATACTAAAGGTACGTAGGTCGAGTTTTAAAATGATTTTTTTTAAAGAAACCAATTTATGGAAAAATGGGGGAGATAGAGTCCGAACTGGGCTTTGGCCTTTTCAGGATAAGTTCCTAAAATGTCAAAATGAGTCACTAGAGACTGACCATGTCACCATCAAATATCCCGAGGTATATGAACTATCAAACGTAGGGGACGTTAAGGATTCTAGTTTGGCCAGTTGGGCTAAGTCAAACACCTTTGATTCTTCATGAAATGATCCTAAAAGGACTAGTTTCCCTACTGGATCACTAGTTTCATGCCGAACGATCAGAGTCTGACCTCAGGTTAGGTCCCATAGTTCAAATCCAGGGGACCAGGCGATATTTATTATTAAAATAACCAATTAATTCTTAACTAAACTCCATTATAAATAAACTTTCATATTTTAAACTTATTATTAATAATATTAGGTATCAAACTAAATATTATCTACTCACTTAATTTTATCTTAATTAATTAAAATCTTTAATAATAAAATCCCTTAACCAGTTAATGAAACATCCTAATTTTTAGGGGGAAACTTTTTCTCGAATTAATTAGAAAATAACCTGGATCCATAATAAAAACACTCCCTTATATGAAGATATGAGAGCTGGCCCCATGGCCAAGAAGAAAAAGAAAAGAAAGGCAAGGGAATTAAAACCATTCACACGGAAGCACCGACAGCGCCTGAGCGAACCACCATACAGCGTACACTCGCTCAAGCGAGACACAAATCCGCCTGGGCGAGACGCCCAACTTGCTCGGACGAGCACACAATCGCTTGGGCGATACCACGACAAATGCCTTCCAGCAATACACATTCGCTGGAGCGAGTCCTCCATTCGCTGAAGCGAGAAGCCTCACTCGGCAAAACCACCACTCGGCATCAAGACATCCATACACTTGGTAAACGACTAAGTCCACTCGGGATCCATTCCTATGGCCACTCGGTATAAGGGGTTCTAACACTCGGGAAACGACCCCAACACACCTACATTCTATAACATAGTCTCTTATATTTATCCACCAAGGTACACACCTGATTCACCCGGTAAATGAGGGTTATTTCACTCGGATTCTATAAACTCTCACTCGGAATATTTCCCCCTCGAAACTTATACATGTTTTAACTCGGAATCCGTTAAGCCTATGCGCTCGGGAATCTTTCCACTAAGTTACTCACCAGAATGTCATCGAAGGGAACTCCACTAAGAGTTTGTCTAAGTGTTCTCCTCTCGGAAGGAACTCATACAAATGAATCTCGCTCGACTTTTATACCTACTTTTACTCGAGAATACTCAGACTTATATTCACTCGGGGAGTAGTAACTAACTCACTCGGAACCACTAAGCCAATTCAGCCTCTCAACACTTGGAATAAATTATTATCTTCCCTTTCCCCAGCAACCACTCAGCTCCGCTACTGCCCATAGACACACTAACCTCCTACGCTCGTAAGGTATACTCATACATCCATATTTACCGCTCGGGCGTCATCTACAGTATAGAAGAACACACGACATATATATATAGGGAAGCATTTAAATAATTACAAGAGTTTCATCATGTCTTCTGTAACCCGAAGGTGTTCAAGTTCTAACGTAAAAGCTAAGACCAAAATATGAGCCGACCAAGGCATAACAGGACCTTACACACAGTATATACATATGCACATAAATTCAAAAGCACTCGGTTGTTTCGTTCTGCACTCAGCTCCTCCTTCATGCTTAATTCTGAGAGATGTTCACTAAAAAATGTAGCCACTGCAGGGGTGAGCTTTTTACATGTAAAATGACAATCAAGGAGTTGGTATCAGTGTCAGTACGCACACTTACTTTCATTCAATCATCTTCAGATTAACTAAGGCCATGCCAGTCAGAATAACATCTATAACATACATACTACATCTAGTTCATCTTCACACATACATACACATGCATCCACACACTCGGAAATCATTCATAACACCCAACACATACTATGCGTACTACCCTAATCAACCTCATATCTACATGCATGCCTGCGGATCCGACTCGAGTGATGACTTTCAGTTACAGTTCCCCCCTTACTGGCCCCTCATCCTTCAGCTCTTCCCGTGTGGTACCGGCCTCCCATTGGCATCTCGAGACTCCTCTCTAGCTCCTACGGCTACCACGAGCCCCTTCAAGATCTAGCCAAGGTCTGTAGCTGGAAGTCATTCCCTCGGGGCTCTTGACCTTCCACGGGTCACCCCATTCTTACACATGCAGCTAATGCGTTTACCAGCAAGCATCATCACACAACCGATACCTCCTTCGCAACCATTAAGTAAGAACAGATTCAACACAGTCTCTATATTTGTTTTATCAGTCACACCAATATGTACAACAATCGGACAATCAAGTAATAGCATCTGACAAATCAACTATCGAGTACACATTCATATTCTCACGGTGTTAACAGAGATAAAACCATGCATTTCATTCCTCATTACCCAAGGCCGACAGACTACACTACTACCATCTTGATTACATGCAATTGTTGTATAACCACGGTAATACACACAGAATCTAGAATCATCAATCATGCATAAGATCCAATCATTATAAACATACACACACACACTCAAAGCAGTACATTCATCCGGTACCGTTCGTGGACCATGCATTTGACATACAAGCGCCCCCTACCTACAGAAGGAACTCAAGAAGCTTTTCTGCTCTCGACATTGGGTCTGACGCCCTTCTTCTGATTCGTTCAGTCTTCCTTCGCTCTGTCGTACTCTGCACTCGGTTCGGGAATGGAGCGTTGTTCTTCCTCTACCTCAACAATCGTCTTTCACCAGTTGGAGGGGCTCTGACCTTCCTCCAGCACCGTCGTCGTGATCTCCGGAAGCGAAGGGTAAGAACAGAAAAGAAGATGGAGGCGAAGAAGAAAAGAGAGAATGAAGTAGTGGGAAAAAGGATGAGTATTCACGGTGGTACAGGGCATATATATGCATGCAAAGGGAAGGAAGTGGGATGGGAAAACGTGAGTCACAGCCCACTCACGTAACTCGCCAATCATAAACAGCCATCTTTCACCAACTCAGCCTTAATTAACTTGTCATTATTCCTTAAGCTAATCTGATTATAATTAACAATTAACTTCTTACTTTTGAATCAAAATCTTAATGGTTTATTTTTCATTCAGCATTTAGCTTTAAAATTGGGATGTTACAGTTCTCCCCCACTCAAAAAGAATTTTGTCCTCAAAATTCAGTCGGTAACTTACCTTAGTAAACAACTCGGGGTACTGCTGTCTCATGGCGTCTTCGCGTTCCCAGGTACAAGAGGTAGTCCTGCCTTGCTGCCACTCTACTTCAACCAGTTGTACATTCTTGCTCCTCAACTGCTTTACCGATCGGTCCATGATTCTGATCGGTATAGTCATAGTGGTCAGGTCCTCCTTGATTTCTACTTCGTCATCAAGCATTATGTGGTTGGGGTCATGTAGACACTTCTTTAGTTGAGACACATGAAACACGTTGTGCAATCGGGATAAGTGGGTCGGTAGTGCTATACGATATGCCATGGAGCTGACTCGTTCTAAAACCTTATAAGGCCCAATGTATCGAGGGCTCAACTTTCTGCTTTTCAAGGCTCGCCCGACCCCTTTACTCAGTGAAGTCCTTAAAAATACCTTGTCTCCGACTGAAAACTCTAATGGTCTGGTTCGTTTTCCATGGTAGCTCTTCTGCCTGTCCTGAGATGCCTTCATTCTTTCCTTTATCACCCGGATCTGTTCTGATGTTTGCTTTACAATTTCGGGTCCCAATAGCAGACTCTCACCCGTCTCCGACCAACAAAGTGGGGTTCGGCATCATCGTCCATATAGTGCTTCGTAGGGTGCCATACCAATACTGTTGTGGTGACTGTTATTGTATATAAACTCAATCAAGGGAAGGTACTGTTCCCAATCTCCACCGTGCTCCAACACACACGCCCTTAGCAGGTCTTCCAAGCTTTGAATCGTTCGCTCGGATTGTCCATCCGATTGAGGGTGGTAAGCGGAACTAAGCCAAAGTTTCATGCCTATTTCCTGGTGCAGGCTGGTCCAAAACCGGGACGTGAACCTAGGATCCCTATCTGATACGATAGAAGTCGGTATACCATGCAGTCGGACAATTTCTTGAATGTAAATCCGTGCTAACCTATACATCGGGTACTTCATGTTCACAGGCAGGAAGTGTGCACTCTTCGTCAGTGGGTCAATAATGACCCAAATTGCATCATGGCCCACTCGGTTTCTTGGCAACCCCATGACAAAGTCCATAGCAATTAAGTCCCATTTCCACACGGGAATCTCCAGGGGCTGCAATGCACCATACGGCTTCTGGTGCTCGACCTTCGACTTTTGACAGGTAATACACCGAGCCACGTATTCTGCCACATCCCTCTTTAGTCCGGGCCATGAGAACTGTGTTCTCAGGTCATGGTACATCTTCGTGGTACCTGGGTGGATACTTAACAAGCTCTTGTGAGCCTCATCAAGCACTATTCTCCTTAATTCTCCTCCACCCGGCACGTATATTCTGTTTTTTACTCAGAAGATTCCATCCGTTCCCTCGGTCAAGGACAAATCCTTACCTTTGGTCTGAGTCTCCTTTATCTCGGCCAAGTAGGAATCCGACTGCTGCTGCTCGTACACAGATTTCAAGAAGTCATTGGCAATCCTCAGCGTGCCGATCGTTATTTTTCGAGAGGAGGGGATGTCAACATGTAAGTTCATGTCTCGGAACTGTTCCAATAGTTCTACCTCCTTCACCATCATCACTGCTACATGAAGGGATTTCCGACTCAATGCGTCGGCAACAATGTTTGCCTTGCCCGGGTTGTACGTTAGCTCGAAATCATAATCCTTTAGAAATTCCATCCATCTCCTCTGCCTCATGTTCAGCTCCTTCTGGTCGAATAAGTATTTGAGGCTCTTGTGATCACTGTATACTTCAAATCTGGACCCAAACAAATAATTCCTCCAGATTTTTAACGCGAACACCACAGCTGCCAATTCCAAGTCGTGGGTCGGATAATGCTGCTCGTGAGGTCTCAATTGCCGATAGGCATACGCTATCACCCGGTCTTTCTGCATTAGCACGCATCCTAATCCGAGTCCTGATGCATCACAATAAACCACAAAGCTCTTTTGCAAGTCAGGTAATGCCAACACTGGGGTAGTCGTCAACTTGTCTTTCAGCCCTCGGAAACTGCTTTCGCACTCGGAACTCCACAAGAAGGGAATGTTTTTTCGAGTCAACTTAGTTAGTGGCAAAGCCAACTTAGAAAAACCCTCAATGAACCTCCTATAATAACCTGCCAGGCCCATGAAGCTCCTTATCTCTGAGACCGACTTGGGTCTCTCCCATGCCATTATAGCTGTCACCTTCGCAGGGTCCACCGAGACACCTTCCTCGGAAATCATATGTCTGAGGAAATGGATTTTATCCATCCAGAAATCACACTTTGAAAGCTTCGCAAACAGCTGCTTCTCCCTTAACACTTGAAGTACCACTCGGAGGTGTCCTTCATGCTCCTAAGGAGTCTTTGAGTAGACTAAGATATCATCGATGAAGATTACTACGAATCGGTCTAGATATGGGTGGAATATGTTGTTCATGTAATTCATGAAGACAGCAGGGGCGTTTGTCACACCGAACGGCATCACTACATACTCGTAGTGACCATACCGAGTCCTAAAGGCAGTCTTTGGGATATCCGAGTCCTTCACTCGAATTTGGTGGTATCCCGATCGTAGGTCGATCTTTGAGAAGACTAAGGCTCCACGCAGTTGGTCGATCAAGTCATCGATTCGGGGAAATGGGTATCGGTTCTTAATCGTGAGTTTGTTTAGCTGTCGGTAATCTATACAGAGTCTCATGCTGCCATCCTTCTTCTTAACAAGCAGCACAGGTGCGCCCCATGGTGATACGCTCGGTCTAATGAATTATTTTCCGAGTAACTCATCTACTTGCTTCTTCAGCTCGGCCAATTTAGTTGGGGACATTCTATAAGGTGCACTGGAGACTGGCTCGGCTCCAGGAATCAAGTCTATAGAGAATTCAACTTCTCTATTGGGAGGGACACTAGGTACGTCCTCGGGAAACACTTCTGGGAATTCACAGACAGTCGGGATTTCGTTCACTCGGGTTTTGCTTTCACCCTCAGTTAAACAAAGCATCATAAAGAGTTGAGTTATACCTTGTGCCGTGTCGTCCTCATTGTGTTGTCTCGGGAAGATTATCCTTCGACTTCTACAATCCACTAACACCTTGTTGGCTGAAAGCCAATCTATGCCGAGCACGATATCAAGGCCCTTCAAAGGCACACACACAAGATCGAAGGTAAAACTCCGATCCTCCAACACAAACGTTATATCCTTACACATTGTTGATGTCAACACCTTAGGGCCAGTCGGGTTGGTTACTTCCAAAATCTGATCCATATCCACAGTCGGTAATCGCAGTCGTCTCACACACTTATCAGCTATGAAGGAGTGGGTGGCTCCAGAATCAAAAATTACATTAAGTGTATATTTATCGAGTAGGCACTTACTCTGTACCAAGTCATTCGCCTGTGCCGTATCTTCCGTGTTGATTGCGTAAACTCTTCTAGCAGTTGGTTGATCGGCGTCTCTCTTCCGGTTATTTGGGGCAAACATCATATTCGCTCTGGCTCTGCTACCTCTGCCGCTCGGTCCTTGGTTATTGTTCCCTTGGTTTCTCTCTTGGAAACCTCCATGACGTGCATTGGGGTTTGCTTGACGAAGTTGGGGGCAGTCGGGGCGAATGTGCCCCTTCTCCTGGCAATGAAAGCACTTGACCTCTGTACTATTACAATTCTGAGCAAAGTGGTCACCCCCACATTTAAAACACTTGCCATACTTTGGTCGTCCACTCATCTGTCTCTCTTGGTTACTGCGATCTTGATATCTGGTAAAGGGTCCATTTCTTCCCACGTTTCCTGGCCTCTTGAAACGTGACTGCTGAGGCCTCAAGTAATGGTTGGCTCTACTACTCTGGCCCGAGTGGGCCTTGTCATCTTCTTCAAATATCCTATATTTGTTCACCAATGCAGGAAAACTCCTGATCTTTTAATATCTGTAGGCCCTCTTAATATCTGATCTCAACCCATTTTCAAATTTAAGGCACTTGGAGCTCTCCGTCCCTGGTTGTTGGAAAGGTGGGTAGAATAGGCACAGCTCTTCGAACCTAGTCGCATACTCTTCCACAGTCATGGAGCCCTGCTTCAACTCCATAAACTCTAACTCCTACCGACTCCTTACTGTGTTGGGGAAATACTTCTCTAAGAAGCATGTCTTGAAATCGTTCCATGTCAGCTGAGCATCATCATCAGGGAATCGGTTTCTGGCTATCTTCCACCAATTCTCCGCTTCATCCGCAGCATATACACTGTACATTCCATCTTTTGGGCCTCGGTACAACGAAGACCCCCAAAAATTCTTTCTAGCTCCTGAGT
Source organism: Clitoria ternatea (assembly GCA_037962975.1). Lineage (NCBI taxonomy): Eukaryota > Viridiplantae > Streptophyta > Magnoliopsida > Fabales > Fabaceae > Clitoria > Clitoria ternatea. The sequence goes on from CM075671.1 coordinate 186,895,763, forward strand.
CAATTTAAAAGCTACCTCCGGGTTACGTCCTCCCTGAAACTCACTCGGCTTCCTCTTCAGGAAGCGGTCCAGCACGTGGCCATCCTCAGCTCGAGTCTGGCCCTGCCTCTCAAACACATCCGTAAAGCGTTGGAATGCTGTGGCTATAGCCTCCATGCTTTGGCGATGCGTCATCCCTTATCCTGAAATTAACATTCAAGGATAAGTATACCGAGCCACTCATTACCAATCGGATTTCAGCCTAATGTTCAGTATCTTAACACATCATACTATTTCTATATGTTATACAATCAATCGGACCAGGAGGGGAACAACTATAACACCCTAATTATTTACAACTAATAAATCTCAAAATATGAGAAAATTTTTCACAAAAACAGTCATGTAACATTTGATGTAGAAGGGAGCAGGCAATGGGGAAAACTAAGAACATTCACGCGCATAAAGCAACCTACAGGGAAGCTAAGAACTGGGCCGGCTCAATGGGTTTATCGTAGTACATCAACATTGGGGCGGATTGCACAACACCGTTTGTTCGCTCAGACGGGGTCTTACACCGTCCAGGCGGGGTATAGTAACGCAGCAGCGGATAGAGGAGATTTCACAACGAGGCTTCCCTTCGATTAATACTGGTCACTCAACAGGAGGAATAGATAAGGGAAATATGTTAATACATTCACACGCGTAGCATTTGGAGGAAAGGCTAAGTTAGAATCATCCTACTTGGCTAGGCGGGGTATATTTATCTCGGGCGGGCTGTCCTGGTTACTTGGGCGAGGTATAACGCCGCCTAAACGAAATTTACATAACGCCTCTTTAACACAACTACAAGGTAGTTTCCTCCGTCGGGTATGGACAATGGTTTACTAAGTAAATCCTCACACTCGCCTTTCACTCAGAAAAATGAGAAGTTACAGGGTACATATACATTAGTAGGTTGTGGAGAAAGGAAGAGTTTGAACCTATTCCGCCCAACTCAACTAATTATGACGACGCCTGGGCGGACTTAGCCATACGCCTTCGGGCGGGGTACGACTCCGCCCAACGTATCCGACATAAGTTTTCCTAAGGCAATTCTTGGTTCTTTCGGACTTAGCTATAACCTGCTCGATCAGGCTGTTCCTGCGTATCTATTAAAGCATAATTAGGAAACAAAGCAACACATGGCATCACACACACCAAAACCATACATCCATATATATACATAAAAGTGCACGTCAATAATTACAATACAAAATCAGACTTCTTCTTGTTCATAAAGTTCTATTCATTCACAAAGACGTTAACATCCGGTATGAGCTAGTCCGGGCTTCATCTAACAACGCCTTAATTAAACCTTCGAAATGCATCAGCACTCCGCCCAGCATTCCAGCTCTGCCTTTGATCCTCCTCACGAGAGACATTCACTGAAAATGGCCACTGCAGGGGTGAGCTTTTACATGTATAATGATACTCACAGACTCGGTATCAGCGTCAGTACACGCTCCTGCTATCATTCAACCTTTCTCAAGTAACCAAGTTCATACAATTCAAACAACATTCATGACACACATAGTTCACAGAGTTTGTTCCACATCTAAATATATATTCATGCATTCAAAATCATACACATGCATATACATAGATTTATACATCACCACAATCAGCCTTATTTCTATATGCATGCACGCGGATCCGACTCGGGAAAAGACTCTCAGTTACAGCCCCCTTTTTCTTTTGGCCCCTCGTCCCTCAGCTCTTACCAGGTGGCACCGGCCCCCACGGCGTCTCGAGACTCAATTCTCTAGCTCCAACGGCTACCACGAGCCCTATTGGGATCTAGCCAGGGTTGGTAACTGGAAGTCGTTTCCCTTGGGGTTCTTGACCTTCCATGGGTCACCCCACTCTTACTCATGCAACTAACACAATCATTAATACACATCATTGTGCCATGATCACCTTCACCGTAGTCATTAAACAAGAACGGATATCTCCCATTATTCATCATCACTCAGTCAGTCTCACCAGCACGTTACAATCGGTCATCAGACTAACAACATTGAGCAATCCAATTAAGAACATGCACATACATACTTTTCATAGTGACAACAGAACAGTTCCATCATTATCATCCACGAGCAAACTACGCCATCGCCACGAAGATCACTATCAAAATCTCAAATCATGCATCAGTTTTAGTAATTGTGAATACAAGCACACATGCACAGCATCAGTTCTAATAATTATAAAAACATACACACACACACACACACTTGGCAGTACATTCATCCGGTACCGTTCTTAGACCATGCATTTGACATGCAAGCGCCCCCTACCTTTGGAAGAACCTCAGAAACCTTTTCCGTTCTTGCCGTTGGGTCCGATGTCCTTCTCCTGGTTCGTCCGGTCTTGCTTGGCTTTGTCGTATGCCGCGTCTGATTCTGGGATGGGTGTAGTCTGTTCTTCAGTACTGGAATCAAGATCTCCAGGAGCGAAGAGTGAGATGGAAGAAGAAGAAGAAAGATGAAGACGAAGAGAGAAAACAGAGGATGAAGTGAAAGAGAAGAGAGTCTGAAGAATTGGCAAAAGTGTTCATCACTAAAGGCTCACGACATATATATATAAGTGTACATGTGCATGCGCACAGCAAAAGAAGAGTGGGATGGGAGAGTGCGTGCCCGTCAGTCACGCGCACTCCACCTCATCCCCTGTCCGCCACCATTTTCTTTCTTTAATAGCTTAAGCCCACTTAGTTAATGCAATTAACAGTTATTTCTAGTTGAAATCAAGTCTTAATGGTTCATTCTTTATTCAGCACTTAATTTTAAAACGGGGATGTTACAGTTCTCCCCCACTGAAAAAGAATTTCGTCCCCGAAATTCAGTCGGTACTTACGTAGGTAAACAATTCGGGGTACTGCTGTCGCATGGCGTCTTCGCGTTCCCATGTGTAGGAGGTGATCTTGCCTTGCTGCCACTCCACCTTGACTAGCCTTACGTTCTTGTTCCTTAAGCGTTTTACCGATCGATCCACGATTCCAACCGGTGTAGTCACAGCGGTTAGATCTTCCTTGATCTCTACCTCGTCGTCAGGCATCGTGTGGCTGGGGTCATGCAAATACTTCCTTAGTTGAGACACATGAAAAACGTTGTGTAATCGGGACAAGTGAATTGGTAACGCGAGGCGGTATGCCACGGGGCCAATCCGTTCTACTACCTCGTAAGGTCCGATGTAGCGAGGGCTTAACTTCCCACTTTTTAAGGCTCGTCCAACTCCTTTACTCGGAGAGGTTCTCAGAAACACTCGATCTCCGACTTGAAATTCTACTGGCTTGATGCGTTTGTCATGGTAGCTCCTCTACCTGTCTTGTGATGCTTTCATCTTCTCCCTTATTACTCGGATCTGTTCTGTGGTTTGCTTCACGATGTCTGGTCCCAATAGTAGACTTTCACCCGTTTCCGACCAACAGAGTGGGGTTCGGCATCTACGCCCATATAATGCTTCGTAAGGTGCCATGCCAATGCTGTGATGATGGCTGTTGTTGTACGTAAACTCGATCAAGGGAAGGTACTGCTCCCAGTCCCCTCCGTACTCTAACACACACGCTCTCAATAAGTCTTCTAGACTCTGAATCGTTCGCTCGGATTGTCCATCCGATTGGGGGTGGTAGGCAGAACTAAGCCAAAGCTTCGTCCCCAGTTCTTGATGCAAGCTGGTCCAAAACCTGGACGTAAATCTAGGGTCCCTATCTGAGACGATGGAAGTAGGTATGCCATGCAGTCGAACAACTTCTTGAATGTAGATTCGAGCCAATTTATGCAACGGGTGCTTCATATTTACAGGTAAGAAGTGTGCACTCTTTGTCAACCTGTCAACAATGACCCAAATGGCATCATGGCCAGCTCGGTTTTTGGGTAATCCCATGATAAAATCCATCGCAATTGAGTCCCATTTCCACACGGGGATTTCTAGAGGCTGCATTGCACCGTACGGTTTTTGGTGCTCTACCTTCGATTTCTGACAAGTGATACACCGGGCCACGTACTCCGCCACATCCTTCTTTAGTCCGGGTTACCAAAACTGTCTCCTCAAGTCGTGGTACATCTTCGTGGTTCCTGGGTGAATGCTGAGTAGGCTTTTGTGGGCTTCATCAAGCACCATTCTTCTCAATCCTCCTTCACTTGGTATGTATATTCTGTTCCTCACCCGGAAGATCCCATCTGATCCTTCTGCCAAGGATAAATCCTTTCCTTCAGCCTGAATTTCCTTCATTTCAGCTAGGTAAGAGTCCGCCTGTTGCTGTTCGTACACGGATTTTAAGAATTCGTTGGCAATCTTCAACGTACCGATTGTCATCTTCTGAGAGGAAGGGGCGTCAACATGCAAGTTCATGTCTCGGAACCGCTCTAACAACTCAACTTCTTTTGCCATCATGGCTGCTATGTGGAGGGATTTTCGACTCAAAGCGTCTGCTACGACATTTGCCTTACCTGGGTGGTATTTCAACTCGAAATCATAGTCCTTCAAAAACTCAATCCATCTTCTCTGCCTCATGTTCAGCTCCTTCTGGTCGAATAGGTATTTGAGGCTCTTATGATCGCTGTACACTTCAAATTTGGATCCGTACAAGTAATGCCTCCAGATTTTCAATGCAAAAACTACTGCTGCCAACTCCAAGTCATGGGTCGGATAATGTTGTTCGTGGGGTCTCAATTGTCGAGAGGCATATGCTATCACTCGATCTTTCTGCATGAGTACACATCCTAATCCGAGTCCGGATGCGTCACAATAGACCACGAAGCTTTCTCGTAACTCAGGTAATGCCAACACCGGAGCCGTTGTCAACTTATTCTTCAGCTCTTGGAAGCTGCTCTCACACTCCGGACTCCACACAAAAGGAACGTTCTTCCGTGTCAACCTAGTCAGGGGTAATGCCAACTTAGAAAAACCTTCGATGAACCTTCTATAATAACCTGCCAAGCCCATAAAACTCCTTATTTCCGAGATCGACTTGGGCCTTTCCCATGCCATTACAGCAGCTACCTTCGCAGGATCCACCGAGACGCCTCGCTTGGAGATCACATGCCCGAGGAAGTGGATCTCATCCATCCAAAATTCGCACTTTGAAAGCTTTGCAAACAATTGCTTCTCCTTCAACACTTGGAGTACCGTCCTGAGATGTCCTTCATGCTCCTCCGATGTCTTAGAATAAACTAGAATATCGTCAATGAAGACAACAACAAACCGATCTAAGAAGGAATGGAATATGCTGTTCATGTAATTCATGAAAACAGCAGGGGCGTTTGTCACACCGAACGGCATCACTACATACTCATAGTGACCATACCTAGTCCTAAAGGCAGTTTTAGGAATGTCGGAGTCCTTCACTCGGATTTGGTGATATCCCGATCGTAAGTCGATCTTTGAGAAGACTGAGGCTCCACGTAGCTGGTCAATTAAATCATCAATTCTAGGCAGTGGGTATCGATTCTTGATTGTGAGTTTGTTAAGCTGTCGATAATCTATACAAAGTCTCAAGCTGCCATCCTTCTTCTTAACAAGTAGCACAGGCGCGCCCCATGGTGACACGCTTGGTCTAATGAACTGCTTCTCAAGTAACTCATCCACTTGTTTCTTCAACTCTACCAATTCAGTTGAGGACATTCTGTAGGGTGCACTGGAGACCGGTTCGGCTCCAGGGATCAAGTCTATAGAGAATTCAACTTCTCTATTGGGAGGCACACTCGGGACGTCCTCTGGGAACACTTCTGGGAATTCGCAGACAACCGGAATTTCGTTCACTAGGGGCTCATTCTCACCTTTGGTTAGGCAAAGCATTATAAATAGTTGGGTTATACCTTGTGCTGCGCCATCTTCAGTGGGTTGTTTTGGGAAAACTATCTCTCGGTTTCTACAATCTACTAATACCTTATTGGCTGAAAGCCAATCTATTCCAAGCACAATATCAAGACCCTTTAAGGGCATGCAAATCAGATCGAAGGTGAAACTCCGATCATACAACTCAAATGCTACATTTTTACATATGGACGATGTGAACACAGTAGGGCCAGTGGGGCTGGCCACTTCTAGAGTCCGGTTCATAGACACAGTTGGTAGCTTCAACCGTTTCACGCACTCATCAGCTATAAAAGAATGGGTAGCTCCCGAATCGAAAACAACATTAAGCGTATTCATTCCAAGTGAGCACTTACATTGTACTAGATCGTTTGCTGGTGCAACATCCTCTGCATTGATGGTGTAGATCCTTCCTGTCGCTATTGGGCCGGTGTTCCTCTCTCGACTGTTCGGGGCATGCATCATATTTCCTCTGGTTCCGTTGCCTCTGCCACCAGGTCGTTGGTTATCATTTACTCTGGTCCGATCTTGAAATCCTCCTTGACGCGCATTGGTGTTTGCCTGATGGAGTTGAGGGCAGTCCGGGCGAACGTGTCCCCTCTCTCCGCAGTGGTAGCATTTAACATTTGTGTCATTGCATTCCTTAGCAAAATGATCACCGCCACATTTAAAGCATCCGCCGTACCTTGGTCGCCCACTCATCTGTCTCCCTCGGTCATTATGGTCCTGATATCTGGTGAAGGGTTCATTTCTCCTCACGTTCCCTGGCCTCTTAAAACGTGATTGCTGAGGCCTCAAGTGTTGGTTGGCTCTGCTGCACTGGCCCGAATGGGCCCTGTCATCCTCTTCGAATATTCTACACTTGTTCACTAAGGCAGGGAAACTCCGGATTTCATGGTATCTGCAGGCCCTCTTGATATCCGATCTCAGTCCGTTCTCAAACTTAAGACACTTGGAGTGCTCTGTTCTTGGCTGCTGGAAGGGCGGATAGAATAGGCACAATTCTTCAAATCTGGTCGCATATTCTTCCACAGTCATGGAGCCCTGTTTTAACTCCATAAACTCCAGCTCTTTCCGACTCCGCACTGTGTCGGGAAAGTATTTATCTAGGAAGCAGGCCTTGAAATCGTTCCACGTCAGTTGGTTGTCATCTTCGGGGAATTGGCTCCTAGCTATCTTCCACCAATTCTCCGCTTCATCTCGCAGCATATACACTGCGCATTCTACCTTCTGGGCTTCGGTACAGCGAAGACCCCTAAAAATTCTCTCTAATTCCTGAGTCCACTTGAACGCCGCCTCAGGATTCCGTCCTCCTAAGAATTCACTCGGCTTCCTCTTCAGGAAGCGGTCCAGCACATGGCCATCCTCAGGTTGAGTTTGGCCTTGCCTTTCAAACACATCAGCAAAGCGTTGGAATGCTGTGGCTATAGCCTCCATACTTTGACGATGCGCCATTCCTTATCCTGAAATTGACATTTAAGGATAAGTACACGGAGCCACTTACTATCATTCGGATTTCAGCCTAACGTTCAATGACTTAGCACATCATGCTATCTATATACATATATATTATACAATCAATAGGACCAGGAGGGGCAACACCCTCCTATCCACAAGCCAATATCAATCAGGTTCAACCAATATCACAACAATTTCAACCATTCAATCAAAAGACACAGACACTACCGCTTACACTTGGTAAGCATATTTTGGCCTTGGACTTTTCGGTCCGCTCTGATACCAAAATATAACACCCTAATTATTTACAACTAATAAATCTCAAAATATGAGAAAATTTTTCACAAAAACAGTCATGTAACATTTGATGTAGAAGGGAGCAGGCAATGGGGAAAACTAAGAACATTCACGCGCATAAAGCAACCTACAGGGAAGCTAAGAACTGGGCCGGCTCAATGGGTTTATCGTAGTACATCAACACTGGGGCGGATTGCACAACACCGTTTGTTCGCTCAGACGGGGTCTTACACCGTCCAGGCGGGGTATAGTAACGCAGCAGCGGATAGAGGAGATTTCACAACGAGGCTTCCCTTCGATTAATACTGGTCACTCAACAGGAGGAATAGATAAGGGAAATATGTTAATACATTCACACGCGTAGCATTTGGAGGAAAGGCTAAGTTAGAATCATCCTACTTGGCTAGGCGGGGTATATTTATCTCGGGCGGGCTGTCTTGGTTACTTGGGCGAGGTATAACGCCGCCTAAACAAAATTTACATAACGCCTCTTTAACACAACTACAAGGTAGTTTCCTCCGTCGGGTATGGACAATGGTTTACTAAGTAAATCCTCACACTCGCCTTTCACTCAGAAAAATGAGAAGTTACAGGGTACATATACATTAGTAGGTTGTGGAGAAAGGAAGAGTTTGAACCTATTCCGCCCAACTCAACTAATTATGACGACGCCTGGGCGGACTTAGCCATACGCCTTCGGGCGGGGTACGACTCCGCCCAACGTATCCGACATAAGTTTTCCTAAGGCAATTCTTGGTTCTTTCGGACTTAGCTATAACCTGCTCGATCAGGCTGTTCCTGCGTATCTATTAAAGCATAATTAGGAAACAAAGCAACACATGGCATCACACACACCAAAACCATACATCCATATATATACATAAAAGTGCACGTCAATAATTACAATACAAAATCAGACTTCTTCTTGTTCATAAAGTTCTATTCATTCACAAAGACGTTAACATCCGGTATGAGCTAGTCCGGGCTTCATCTAACAACGCCTTAATTAAACCTTCGAAATGCATCAGCACTCCGCCCAGCATTCCAGCTCTGCCTTTGATCCTCCTCACGAGAGACATTCACTGAAAATGGCCACTGCAGGGGTGAGCTTTTACATGTATAATGATACTCACAGACTCGGTATCAGCGTCAGTACACGCTCCTGCTATCATTCAACCTTTCTCAAGTAACCAAGTTCATACAATTCAAACAACATTCATGACACACATAGTTCACAGAGTTTGTTCCACATCTAAATATATATTCATGCATTCAAAATCATACACATGCATATACATAGATTTATACATCACCACAATCAGCCTTATTTCTATATGCATGCACGCGGATCCGACTCGGGAAAAGACTCTCAGTTACAGCCCCCTTTTTCTTTTGGCCCCTCGTCCCTCAGCTCTTACCAGGTGGCACCGGCCCCCACGGCGTCTCGAGACTCAATTCTCTAGCTCCAACGGCTACCACGAGCCCTATTGGGATCTAGCCAGGGTTGGTAACTGGAAGTCGTTTCCCTTGGGGTTCTTGACCTTCCATGGGTCACCCCACTCTTACTCATGCAACTAACACAATCATTAATACACATCATTGTGCCATGATCACCTTCACCGTAGTCATTAAACAAGAACGGATATCTCCCATTATTCATCATCACTCAGTCAGTCTCACCAGCACGTTACAATCGGTCATCAGACTAACAACATTGAGCAATCCAATTAAGAACATGCACATACATACTTTTCATAGTGACAACAGAACAGTTCCATCATTATCATCCACGAGCAAACTACGCCATCGCCACGAAGATCACTATCAAAATCTCAAATCATGCATCAGTTTTAGTAATTGTGAATACAAGCACACATGCACAGCATCAGTTCTAATAATTATAAAAACATACACACACACACACACACTTGGCAGTACATTCATCCGGTACCGTTCTTAGACCATGCATTTGACATGCAAGCGCCCCCTACCTTTGGAAGAACCTCAGAAACCTTTTCCGTTCTTGCCGTTGGGTCCGATGTCCTTCTCCTGGTTCGTCCGGTCTTGCTTGGCTTTGTCGTATGCCGCGTCTGATTCTGGGATGGGTGTAGTCTGTTCTTCAGTACTGGAATCAAGATCTCCAGGAGCGAAGAGTGAGATGGAAGAAGAAGAAGAAAGATGAAGACGAAGAGAGAAAACAGAGGATGAAGTGAAAGAGAAGAGAGTCTGAAGAATTGGCAAAAGTGTTCATCACTAAAGGCTCACGACATATATATATAAGTGTACATGTGCATGCGCACAGCAAAAGAAGAGTGGGATGGGAGAGTGCGTGCCCGTCAGTCAGGCGCACTCCACCTCATCCCCTGTCCGCCACCATTTTCTTTCTTTAATAGCTTAAGCCCACTTAGTTAATGCAATTAACAGTTATTTCTAGTTGAAATCAAGTCTTAATGGTTCATTCTTTATTCAGCACTTAATTTTAAAACGGGGATGTTACAACAACCTCCTATCCATAAGTCAATATCAATCAGGTTCAACTCATATCACAATCATGATGACCACTCAGTCAAAAACCACACAACCGCTTACTCTCGGTAAGCATACCTTGGCCTTGGACCTTTCGGTCTGCTCTGATACCAAAATGAAACATCCTAATTTTTAGGGGGAAAATTTTTCTCCAATTAATTAGAAAATAACCTGGATCCATAATAAAAACACTCCCTTATATGAAGATATAAGAGCTGGCCCCATGGCCAAGAAGAAAAAGAAAAGGAAGGCAAGGGAATTAAAACCATTCACACGGAAGCACCGACAGCGCCTGAGCGAACCACCATACAGCGTACACTCGCTCAAGCGAGACACAAATCCGCCTGGGCAAGACGCCCAACTCGCTCGGACGAGCACACAATCGCTTGAGCGATACCACGACAAACGCCTTCCAGCAATACACATTCGCTGGAGCGAGTCCTCCATTCGCTGAAGCGAGAAGCCTCACTCGGCATCAAGACATCCATACACTTGGTAAACGACTAAGTCCACTCGGGATCCATTCCTAAGGCCACTCGGTATAAGGGGTTCCAACACTCGGGAAATGACCCCAACACACCTACATTCTATAACATAGTCTCTTATATTTATCCACCAAGGTACACACCTGATTCACCCGGTAAATGAGGGTTATTTCACTCGGATTCTATAAACTCTCACTCGGAATACTTCCCTCTCGAAACTTATGCATGTTTTCACTCGGAATCCATTAAGCCTATGCGCTCGGGAATCTTTCCACTAAGTTACTCACCAGAATGTCATCGAAGGGAACTCCCCTAAGAGTTCATCTAAGTGTTCTCCTCTCGGAAGGAACTCATACAAATGAATCTTGCTCGACTTTTATACCTACTTTTACTTGGGAATACTCAGACTTATATTCACTCGGGGAGTAGTAACTAACTCACTCGAAACCACTCAGCCAATTCAGCCTCTCAACACTTGGAATAAATTATTATCTTTCCTTTCCCCAGCAACCACTCAGCTCCGCTACTTCCCATAGACACACTAACCTTCTACGCTCGTAAGGTATACTCATACATCCATATTTACCGCTCGGGCGTCACCTACAGTATAGAAGAACACACGACATATATATATATATAGGGAAACATTTAAATAATTACATGAGTTTCATCATGTCTTTTGTCACCCGAAGGTGTTCAAGTTCTAACGTAAAAGCTAAGACCAAAATATGAGCCAGCCAAGGCTTAACAGGACCTTACACACAGTATATACATATACACATATATTCAAAAGCACTCGGCTGTTTCGTTCTACACTCAGCTCCTCTTCATGCTTCATTCCGAGAGATGTTCACTAAAAATGTAACCACTGCAGGGGTGAGCTTTTTACATGTAAAATGACAATCAAGGACTCGGTATCAGTGTCAGTACGCACACTCACTTTCATTCAATCGTCTTCAGGTTAACTAAGGCCATGCCAGTCAGAATAACATCTATAACATACATACTATGTCTAGTTCATCTTCACACATACATACACATGCATCCACACACTCGGAAATCATTCATAACACCCAACACATACTATGCGTACTACCCTAATCAACCTCATATCTACATGCATGCCTGTGGATCCGACTCGAGTGATGACTTTCAGTTACAGTTCCCCCCTTACTCGCCCCTCGTCCTTCAACTCTTCCCGCGTGGTACCGGCCTCCCATTGGCGTCTCGAGACTCTTCTCTAGCTCCTACGGCTACGACGAGCCCCTTCAGGATCTAGCCAAGGTCTGTAGTTGGAAGTCATTCCCTTGGGGCTCTTGACCTTCCACGGGTCACCCCATTCTTACACATGCAGCTAATGCGCTTACCAGCAAGCATCATCACACAACCGATACCTTCTTCGTAACCATTAAGTCAGAACAGATTCAACACAGTCTTTATATTTGTTTTATCAGTCACACCAATATGTACAATAATCGGACAATCAAGTAATAGCATCTGACAAATCAACTATCGAGTACACATTCATACTCTCACAGTGTTAACAGAGATAAAACCATGCATTTCATTCGTCATTACCCAAGGCTGACAGACTACACTACTACCATCTTGATTACATGAAATTGTTGTATAACCATTATAATACACACAGAATCCAGAATCATCAATCATGCATAAGATCCAGTCGTTATAAAAATATACACACACTCAAAGCAGTACATTCATCCGGTACCGTTCGTGGACCATGCACTTGACATACAAGCGCCCCCTACCTACAGAAGGAACTCAAGAAGCTTTTCTGCTCTCGACGTTGGGTTTGACACCCTTCTTCTGATTCGTTCGGTCTTCCTTCGCTCTGTCGTACTCTGCACTCGGTTCAGGAATGGAGCGTTGTTCTTCCTCTGCCTCAACGATCGTCTTTCACCAGTTGGAGGGGCTCTGACCTTCCTCCAACACCGTCGTCATGATCTCTAGAAGTGAAGGGCAAGAACAGAAAAGAGGATGGAGGCGAAGAAGAAAAGAGAGAATGAAGTAGTGGGAAAAAGGATGAGTATTCACGGTGGTACAAGGCATATATATGTATGCGAAGGGAAGGAAGTGGGATGGGAAAACGTGAGTCGCAGCCCACTCACGTAACTCGCCAATCACAAACAGCCATCTTTCACCAACTCAGCCTTAATTAACTTGTCATTATTCCTTAAGCTAATCTGATTATAATTAACAATTAACTTCTTACTTTTGAATCAAAATCTTAATGGTTTATTTTTCATTTGGCATTTAGCTTTAAAATTGGGATGTTACAGTTAATATCAATGTATTATCTACTAATCACTTTTATTAAAGAGTTTAATTAATATCTTATGAGATCTTGGGATCTAATAATCATCTAACCTTAAAATCTAACTTGATACTTAAATGTGTCTAAATATCCTCAATCAGTTATGGCCACTATTAACAAATGATTGACTAACATTATCCATAAATTACTAAGATTAAACATTATTCATAAATCATTATTTCTACCATCAATAACAAGAATGTATTCAAAACATATATATATACCTTAGTAATAGCTCAAATGTTAAACTGAACATAATTATCTTCTCACATAAGTTACTAACTAGTCAACAACTTCCTCTAAATTTCACTATTACACACAGCCTCTCTTACTCACTTATTTCACTTGACTGAGCTATTCACTACTCACATGCTCTCGAATCTTTCTTTCTCACGTTCTCGTGATGATCCAAGGATTAGGCCTAAGCCTTATTCTCCTAAAATACTTAGTAAGGTACTCTCGGAGGTTCCGAGAGGTTGAGCTCTTACTCTAGAAAATTAGGGTTGTTATAAAGTAAACTCAAGGCAATTAGATTCTATAACATTTTTGCTTAAGCGATATTGGCATTGCCTGAGCGAATTAGTTTAAAATGGACACTACCAAAAATTTACTCAAGCCATTACAACCTGCCCAAGCAAAAAATGAGGAAGTATCAGGGAGGGTGTTCTGAGAGTAACTTCGCTCAAGCGGTCACAACCTAGCTTAAGCGAAGCAATTGGAAATTTGCTTCTGTGAAATATTCGCCCAAGTGGTTTTCACTCGCTTGAGTGAATGCTTTTTGAAATAGCCACTGTCAAAAGTTAGCCTAAGCAAAGGGGTCGCTCAAGCGAAGGAGAAAGGGAATTTGTTTCTGTAAGATTTTTACCTAAGTGGTTCTACATTGCTTGAGTAGAATCGTGACTTTTTGGACTTTTCCAAGTCAATTTGCTTAAGCGAATTGATCCCGTTTAAGCGAATTTACGTGGTTTACATTTTTAAAGCCCAATTTCTCTCATTTAGAGCGGTTACATTTCTTGAAGCTTCAAAAAGGAAATTTCTCTCCCTAAATCCTCTCTATCTCTCATGCCTTAGCTCTCTCCCTTTTCCTCTTTCTCCATCTTACAAGTTAAGTAAGTTCATTTCTTATTCTTCATTAACTCTTTTGCACCAAATGCGTGCTACATTGTGCCCTTTTCTAGTTATTTTCTATTATGGGGTTTTATCCCTTCTATGCTAGAGTGTAGTTGATGCATGCTTTAGGTTCAGATAAGGAATCCCTTGTTTATGCATAGTTGATTTCATAGTTAAATTTTTCATTTCAATTTCAAGAATAAGTAATGGCTAGTGCTCTGTTTACCTTATCTCTCTAATCTCTAGAGAGTGGCAGATTCACATTTTCACGTTGTCTTCTCCATCTCATTCCATTTCTAGCTAAATCCTCTCTAGATCTAGGTTTTCTTCAAACAAATTCCTCCATCTCCTAGCCTTTTTCCATTTCAGTTTCCATATATTCTTCATCAAAACCATGAGCTCTCGTCATCTTCTTGAGGAACATGCTTGGATCTATGGAATGCTAAAGAGGAAGATCCATCTCCATGCTTCTCAAAAGCTCCTTTTCCTACATCATGTTCTAAAGGCCAAAGAATTCGCTTAAGTAAGCATCAAAATGGCTCAAGCAAAAGAAGAGTAGGGGAAACAGAGTATTTGTAAACTAGCTTGAGCGAACCATTCACTCAAGCAAATCATCAAGGGAAAAAAGTAAAGGAAAATACCTTTCTTCAAGGTGAAGCAAGCAATTCGCTTGAGCGAATCATTAATTTGCTTGAGCAAATTAACTAATATATAAAGAAAGAAGAATAAATTTTAGAGGGGGCGACAAATAGGCACAGTCCATCTTCTCTCTTGCCAAGCTCTATTGAAGACGTTTTTTCTCTTCCTTTTTATCATTATCCTTTTATATATTGTGATTGATTTTCATGGCTACTATGGGTAGCTAAATCTTTATTTGGAATTGGATGTAATCGACTCGAACCCGACGTACGCTTGTCTTATATATATATATATTTGGTACTTTCATTCTATAGTTTTTGGTCTTTCACTGGTTATTGGAATATGATTTTTGAAAATGTATCTAAATGAAATGCTCGCTACAGAGATTATTAGGAAATCGACCGAACGAACGTCTAAACAATCACTCTTAATGCTGGGATATTTTTAAAATGATTGAGGAATCAACATATTTAGAATTATTCTTATGAATTTCGTAGTCGAGGAATCGATTCGAATGACTTAGATTGTGACGTAAAAACGATAGTTCAAAACCTATTCATATAAATATATATTGCGTGTCGAAGGGTAAGAGAGATGAAATCCAGTCCCAGTTTCTATCAATTTTTAGTTCGTCATATTTTATTGCTTTCTTAGTTTATGTTTGATTGCATTTTACTCATTTTATGTTACTATCATATTATGAAAACAATTTCTTTTAATCGTCAAATATTTAGAATCATCCTTTTAAATACTGAATCGCAGTGGAACGACACTTTGTTTTGACATGTACTACACGAATAATGGACACTTGCCATAAAACACCATGATCAACACAAAACTCAACAACAGTGCTCTAACAGGAAACCCTGTTTTGCATGTTTTACATTGTATAAAAGCCAAAAGGGGTCCCAATTTAGGGGTTCTATAATTTTTGAGGCATAACACACTATAGAGGCAAAGAGAAAGCTTTTGGGAATGATTTGTGGATGAATTTCAAGGGGAGAATAAAGAGGGAATGACAGGGGATTTGCGAAGACATCATCACTCTTGTGGTTTGTTTTGAATTCTCTTTTGGTTTTCTTAGTTTCCTTTTGTAATTCATGGATTCAATAATGTGTATTGAGATTTCCAAAATCATGTGTGGCTAGATAGTTTTTCTTGCGATTTAAGGTTGGACTACAATGTATTGGTGAATCTTTTATCCGTTTATATGAATAAAGGTTATGTTCTCTTTAATTACTTAATGTTTTTATGGCTCTTTGTTCTAGAGATAGGCTTGAGTGGATTTTAATTAATTAGGGAGGGATTGAGAAATGAACCTGGTTAATTAATTTAGGCAATTAAACCGAAGACTAAGATTGTGAAAGTAACTTGATCTTTTGAGGACTCTAAGATTTTCATGAAACGTTAATGGGATCTATTTTCAAATTGAACGTGGTTCTTTGAAAAGATAGTACTTTAGTGAAACTCTGAGAAGAGAAAACTGTTAGGGAATCCCTAGTGCATGAGCAGCGGAAATACAAGGATTCCCATAGGATTTTCAAAGCGCCGTGTTTCAAAGCACAAGACAAACGCAAAAAAATATTACGTTTTAAGATTACCTCTTGAAAAAAATCGAATCAAGCAGTTATAGCATCGTCCTTTAGGAGTCAACACGAGTACTCCCACCAGAAATGCTACACCTTCCAAATGCTAGTTTAACGGCGTGTAGCTTTTGCAACTTTTGTGTATTTTTTGTCTTTTTTAGTTAGCCGCCTATGAGCATCTTATGCTCTATTTATAGGCTTAGGTTTGACCTAATTTGCTCTCTAAATAGTGGGCTCCTTACTCATTCTAAATGAGTTAGGCCCAATAGTTTTATTTTAGTCCAACTAAAATAAAAAGCTATTTTCTGATGGTAAAATACTCGGTTATATTAATAATAAACTATTTTATTATTAATATAAAATAAGAGCGGCATCTAGCAATGCATCATTATGTCCGAATATTATTCATTATCAACATAACCTATAAGTGATAATTATTTTATATGTTTGTTCCTTTTGTCACGATATCCTAATTGGGCCCAAGGCATGGTCGCGTCATCCTTGTACGGTCTAATTTATTTTACTTGATACCAGAGTATACTTTATCCGAATAAATATCCAATATTTATTCTTTCTAGCATGGCCATACATTTCCTTAGTCTCACTCCATCATGTGGCCTATAGATATCACTCCGATCATATAGGAGAGACAAATCCTATCTACATCACTCATATCCCTTTGCATAATTTGTTCATTGCCTAACCACAACCTTTATAGTCCTCTTATTACAAAAGAAGTTTGATTGTATTAAAACAACAAACTCCTTATGTAGGAATCGTAGTGACTTCAGGTCAAAGTACTACATATACCATTATTACATTGAGAATCATTTATGACACTCATGTAACGATCCATGCATGGTTCTCATGGTGGGTCTGTCCAGTATATCATTACTCTTAATGTGTACCTGTGTGAAGACTTGATATCATTTATATCCATGATCTGTGAGATCAGATCATCAGTACACTCACACACTAGTCTTAATGTATTTACATGTCCCCACGTAAATACTTGACTAGGGACATTTTAGGAATAACTCTCATATGACTTATTACTCCAAGGATAAATAAAGGTTGTTAAACTATTTAACAAAAAATAACTTATTCAAAATGATACGTTCTATATAGGCTTTTAGTGCATATTTCCAACAATCTCCCACTTGCACTTAGAGCTCATAAGGTTAATGCCCAATGACGTCTACAGTGCCCTCATGCTTTTACTACGTAACCGGTTTTACTAGTGGGTTCCCAATAATTTTGTTGGTATGCACATTGCATATTTTCATATCTTCCAAAGATGGAACTATTTAAGTATATGCTTGGATTAATCCACTTCCTTATATTGTTCTATGGTTCCATTGTCACCACAGCGGAAACTTATAGGGTACAAAACATTTGGAATGATTAAATGTAAATTGACTTCTTTTGTAATTTAACATAGCAAAATACTTAGATTTGCTTGTAGAACCAATGATTGTTTCTTGCTTTGAACCTTTCAAGCATACATCGCAACTATCTTGACAACACAAATTTTTATTGCAATCCTAAGTCTTTCAAATTAATCAAAAGATTGGCATCGATGTAACCTTTACAACGAGCTCATCTTCCATTTATCAAGATCAAATCCTTAGTCCTTCTTAAGTGTTTAAGGATACTCTTGACCATAGAATAAGAATAGTATTAGTTCTAGAAGAAGCATGTCTTCTATATGTAATACTAGAACTATAATTATGCAGTTATAAACCTTTTTATAGTCACAAGATTTATCTTCATTCTTTAATGAAGATTCTAGCTTCTAAAAGCTTGCTTTAGTCCATAAATAGAACATTTACAGTTCACACACCTTCCTAGATGTTTCAGGCATAAAAGGCCTTTAGGTTGTGTCACATACACATCCTCAAGATGATTTCCATCTTGACATCTATATACCATATCTCATAATGGTGGTATATTGCTACAACAAGCAGGATCTAAATGGTTTTTAAGCTAATTGAATTTTGTCAATCTTGCTTTTAAACGTACTTTTATTACCATCCATGTTTAGTTTTCCTTTTGAAAACCCACTTGCATCCTATAGGTTTTACCCTTTAGGTGCGTCAACCAAGGTTCGTACCTTGTTAATATACATGGAGCCCATTTCAAATCCCATGGTCTTATGCCATGTCTTAGAATCTAAACTTGCATTGGCCTTTTCATAAGAAACTTGATCAATTAGCAATATGCCTCCTTCCTGATTTATAAGATATCCATATCTTTTAGATTTGGTTACATATCCTATTTGATCTTACGCAAGTCTTATGTTACCGGAGCTAATGATGTCACAATATTTTGTGATTTCTGCTCCAAATCTATCCTTGACTTTTGAATGCTTTGTGATACTTGAATTTCTTCAAGTTCTACTATTATCTCACTGATTCTTTAAGAGATGTACTCTTATTCAAGAATACAACATTCTAAGCAACAAGCCTTTTGTTCTCAGATGGATTGTAGAAATGATAACCCTTAGCTTTCTTTGGGTATATCACAAAGACATTTATCTAATTTCGATCTGACCTTGTTAGAGTTGGATGCTCTATAGAAGCATCATAGTTCCAAATTATTAGTAAAGACATACTAGGTTTCTTCCTAGTCCATATCATATATGGTTTCTTTAAGAAAGTCTGAGATGGAACATGGTTAAGTGTGGAAATTTTATTAATAAAGGAACATTGAAGGAGTTAGATATGTTTGATAATAATCAATAATCAAACTATGTCCAACAAGGTTTGACTTTTCCTCGTAAAGATGCTATTATGGCATTCCATAAGGAATGAGTTAAGAGGTAATCTCTCACTCTATTTGATAATTATCAAACTTGTAGCTTAAATTATTTGCTATCTTGATCCAATCAAGAGCTTTAATTGTCTTGCCAATTTGGTTTTTCACTTTATTATGAATTCTTTGAACTTTTCAAAGACTTTCTAACTTATGTTACATAAATCCATACTCATTGATTTTTTAATTAGTATGTTGAAGTATTGAAAAACATATCTAGTTATTATTCCAATAGGCTCACATACATCGTCATGTATTAGATAATAGATTACTCATCATTTCAATGAATGAGGTCTCAATTATCTCGCCCATAAATAAGATTTACATGTCTCCATTGATTCCAAAATCAAAAGAGTCCATATAACCATATTAATGGTATTTAGAAATATGTTTCTTATTCATTTGCCTTAGGAGATAATACCCTGTAAGTAAGGTTCAAAATCACTTATTTTAATCTACTTTAACAGTTGTTATAGATGGGTGTTTTGAGATTTAGGATGTGGAATCCATTACTCAATTGTGCATCAACATCCATTTGAAGAAATAAAGTTATTTTATAATAAGAAAAACATTTCTTGTCCAACAATAAATAATATGCACAATGTCTAGTTCACTAACTAACCCAATAGGTAAAGATCTTATCTTTACTGTAGCAACTTTTGCTCAATTTTACACAGATTTCTCCACCTCTAACTAGTGATCTACTTACTTGAGCTTTCAAAATTTGAGATCTACTACTAGTATCTGATACTAATGTTAGTGAAGTAAAATAACTTGACTTCTATAACATGACCTGTAGTGGAAGTCTTACTTCCCTTTCTTTTGAACTCCTTCAAGTTCTTTAGACGAATTATTTCAATGTCTTATTTAGCTAAAAATGGAAATAATTCCGTTCTTGATCACCTTTTAGACTTCCAGACCAACTTGGTCTTAATAAAGTCTGTATACGATTATATCATATATCTCCCATATATTCATATTGCCTTTTACAGCTCAGAGTTTATGCAGACTCCATAAGGTATTCAAGACCCAACCATATATGATATATAAGCCAAACATGACACACTACCGCTTCATCTTTAATGAAGATAATTCTCAAGTCTCAATACCTATCTAGGCATTTTTCTAGATAAAGTGTCCTTCTAAAGGACAGATTGCAACAAAACAATATTAAGTTTGTCATGGTTATTCTAAAAAAAATTACATGCAAATCTATCACTTCTATTTAAAACATTTAAATTTGGGTCATTAAATAAATATGTTGTCTCCCATTATTTTGATTCAAAAACAAATACCCTCACCAAATAAAAAAAATCCTATTAGAAGATTTTTCTAGTGGGCCAAGATCCATATTTGGCCTAGTGTTGAGTTAGCTTTGGCTGATCACCCAACCCTTGGTTATTTAGGTAGGAAACACATTTCCAATTGCATCTCCTGTAACTCTTGGATGATTGAGTGGGTAACTCTTTACCCAATGCTTATGCCTCTAAGTTATTTTTAATCCAATTGAAAAACTTAGTTAAGTTTAGGCCTAATAAAAACAATTTGGATATTACAATTATCCCATCGCGCCTTACTAATATAAATGATAGCACCCTACTTTGACAGGCCCACTATTTATTGATATTAGTCTCGACGAGTGTTACTTAGTAGAAGATGTTTAAACTTAATATTAACGCTTCTAGGTTCTTCAATCTAATTAAAGTTACCTAGATAAGTCCAATAACAAATGGTTGGATAATCCAATTATCCATCATCCTTTACTAATATCAATAAAAGCACCCTGCTTTGGCAGAACCTATACTTTATTGAAACTAGCATCGATGATTGTTATTTATTAGAACGCGTTTTAGACTGTTCATACCTTTAGGCTTTTCCAATCCAATTGAAAAATGTCTATTTGAATAAAACTTAATAAGTTATACTTGGATAATCCAATTATTCAATCATGTCTTACTAAACATAAATGAACGCACCCAACTATGACATGACCTGCACTTTATTTATATCAAGTTAGACGTTATTACTTATTACAAGGTATGATTGTCGGGCTTGAGGGATTTCAATTTTCTTATTGTTCATTACTGACTTTCATTAAACGCTTTAACGCAAAATAAAACCCCAAAACATGCAATCAAAATTGTGAGATAGTTATGGTCTTCCGAGAAAATAAAATAAAATAAAATAAACCTAAAGGAACTATGGTGTCTTGACTTCATGAAGTCCTACTTCTTGAAACCACCATCCTCCTGGAGTCACCACTCCTTTGTTCCTTTCAAGGTCATATCCATCAAGAGTCACCACTCTAGGTTTCTTCTAAGTCTCCACCTTGTTTGCTTTTCCAAGATTACAATGTAATAAAGAAAACTCGTTTTATATACGAGTGAAGGGTTGAGAGAAGAAATTTTAAGAATAGAGAAAGGCATAGCACGTAGGCTGTATTTAAAATTAGATAAAAAAAATCTAAGACCATAACCATTCACCGCTGGACGTGTTAATTAATCAATTAATAGAGTAATCAATTGTATTTAAAATAAAATAAATTTTAAAAAATATAATTAAACACGCGGGGTCATAAAAGCAAAACTACGCAAAGAAGTTTGGCGGCTCCGTTGACCGTTCAACAAACAGGGTCAAGGGGTGTCCCAACCCAAAAATTTAGTACTGTAATCAGGTTAGTTCCCAGGAAAGAGAGGTGGGTCCGGAGTGACCGCTTAAGTACCAAGTTTTTCTTAGCTAGAACATCCCACTGACCATTAACAGCTCAAAATATTCAGTTATGATTTCAAACAATTAGAAATCTTCAATTTTGAAACGGCCAAGGTTTAACTTTTAAATCTTATCTTTTGACCCTTACAATTATCCTAAAATAGGAATAGTCAAGGTTTAACTTTTAAAACTTATCTCTAGAGTCTCAACAATCATCCTATTTTTTAGAAACGATCAAGGTTTAAATTTTAGACCTTATCTCTAGAGTTCAAGATATTTTATTTTGAATCCTATTAAATTTGATAAAGATCTTATCTTTAATTTGTAACTTTTACAAATCCTATCAAATTTATCAAGGATTAAATATTTGATCTTAAAATTATTAAATTTAATAAAGATCTTATCTTCTATTTGTAACAATTACAAATCATATTAAATTTAATCAATATGAATCAATTTGTAACTCCTACAAATCATATTAATTTTAAAAAGATCACATATGATGCAAATCTTATTAAAATTAATAAGAATAAATTATTTAAATTTGTAACTCTTACAAACTTTAAATTTAACAAAAAATTAACATTTGATTTGCAACGTTTACAAATCGAATTTAAAATATAATATTAAAATCAAATATTTTATTTGTAACATTTACAAATAAATAAAATACCATTACGGTTAGGTCTCAACTTTTGAATCCTAGTTTTCATTTTGGCTAGGGTTTAACTCTTAAACTTTCTAAACACAATCTCACATGAACAATTCATATTAGAAAAGAGAAAGCATATAGACGTGCATTGCATACAACCCTTGATTTCAATTTAATTAAATAAACATAAAACATGCCTTATAATTAGAACACATATAAAATAATCACCATTGCAACATACAACATGTTCATATAATAAAGCACATCCCAAAAACATATTCTTTAATTTAAATGTTTAGAAAAGAAATCAATATACATAAAACAAAAATAAATTGATATTAGCTTTGAAAAGGTGCAACCTTTGCAACATATCTTATAAAAATGCAACATTTACATTATATCTCATTAAAAATGCAACCTTTATAACATATCTAATAAAAGATGCAATCTTTAAAAAGGGACTCAACCTTTACAATTCTTTTCGTAAAAGAAATTTCATTTTATTTTTACATGTTCTTTAAACCAACATTTACCCAAAACACAATTTTGCAACCAAGCTCTGATACCACTGTTAAGGAATCCCTAGTGCATGAGCAGCGAAAATACAAGGATTCGGATAGGATTTGCAAAGCGCCGTGTTTCAAAGCATAAGACAAACATAAAAAAATATTGCATTTTAGGATACCCTCTTGAAGAAAATCGAATCCAAGCAGTCATAGCCTCGTCCTTTAGGAGTCCACACGAGTACTCCCACCAGAAATGCTACACCTTCCAAATGCTAGTTTGACAGCGTGTAACTTTTGCAACTTTTGCGTATTTTGTGTCTTTTTTAGTTAGCCGCCTATGAGCATCTTACGCTCTATTTATAGGCTTAGGTTTGACCTAATTTTCTCTCTAAAGAGTGGGCTCCTTACTCATTCTAAATGAGTTAGGCCCAATAGTTTTATTTTAGTCCAACTAAAATAAAAAGCTATTTTCTGATAGGCTTACTCTATGTGTGTGACCCTATAGGTAAAATACTCGGTTATATTAATAATAACTATTTTATTATTAATATAAAATAAGAGCGGCATCTAGTAATGCATCATTATGTCTGAATATTATTTATTATCAACATAACCTATAAGTGATAATTATTTTATATGTTTGTTCCTTTTGTCATGATATCCTAATTGGGCCCAAGGCATGGTCGCGTCATCCTTGTACGGTCCAATTTATTTTACTTGATACCGGAGTAGACTTTATCCAAATAAATATCCAATATTTATTCTTTCTAGCATGGCCATGCATTTCCTTAGTCTCACTCCATCAAGTGGCCTATAGATATCACTCTTGTCACATAGGAGAGACAAATCCCATCTATATCATTCATATCCCTCTGCATAATTTGTTCATTGCCTAACCACAACCTTTATAGTCCTCTTGTTACAGAAGACGTTTGATTGTATTAAAACAACAAACTCCTTATGTAGGAATCGTAGTGACTTCAGGTCAAAGGACCACATATACCATTATCACATTGAGAATCGTTTATGACATTCATGTAACGATCCATGCAACCTTCTCATGGTGGGTCTGTCCAGTACATCTTTACTCTTAATGTGTACCTGTGTCAAGACTTGATATCATTTATATCCATGATCTATGAGATTAGATCATCAGTACACTCACATACTAGTCTTAATGTATTTACATGTCCCCACGTAAATACTTGACTAGGGACATTTTAGGAATAACTCTCATATGACCTATTACTCCAAGGATAAGTAAAGGTTGTTAAACTATTTAACAAAAAATGACTTATTCAAAATGATGCGTCCTATAAAGGCATTTAGTGCCTATTTCAAACAAAAACTAATGAGCTAGGAAAATTTATCCAAATGTACATGATCTTTAGGAATAAAAACTATATTTTTAAATGCCAAAATAGAGCAATTTAATTACCTGAATCCCAATATACATTTAATTTGATCCTTTTTGCTTGAAGAAATTCTCCTTTGCAACCTTTTTAATTTTACTCCATTTTTATTATTTTGAGAAAATTACCTTTGAATTCATTGTCTTGATAATTAAAATTGAAATCACGAGTACTTAGCACACAGTTCGTGAGGAGAATGATATCTTTAGTATCACATGACACACTCGTACGCTTGTGAGCAACTGTCACCAATCACAGAAAATAGGGGTTGTTACACTCTCCCGTCATTTTAGGATTTTCGTCCCTGAAATTCCCTATATTCACTATTAACAGCAAAAATAAAACCTTCATTCTCTAATTCAAGTCTCTACACGCGTTCTTATTTCATATATGTTCCTTACTCTTCCATATGCATTAGTCATTTGGTCCAAAAGATAAACTTGTTCCTTAGGCAGACATTCAAATAGTACCAGCAAAACTAGATTCAACATGGGTTGTGGTTCAAATTGAGGTTTCTAATGACGATAAGGGACCAACGAATTCAAAATTGGTAAACCTTTCATAGCAAAAAAAAAGGTTTTTAAGGATTGCTAAAACTTTGAGTCCTTCTCCAAACAAGAGAGGACATCTACTTGTAAATTTAAGCAAGGTTAAGCTCTAATTTTAGTGATTTTGAATGCAAAGAAGAAGAAACTAGTCATAGAAACATGGCACAATATGTCTGGTACAAATTTGAAGACATTAGAGGGTCAATTGTGAACCATTCAGAACTGAGTCAAGAAAATTCCCATTACAATGTCAAGGAGGATTTTGAAGGAATTTCATGAAATAAACAAACATGGTTTAAAAGATTCAGGAGAAGGATTTGAGTTTTAAAAGTCCAGAGTCAATTTCAAAATTCAAGTATCGAAAGTTCAAGGAATTTAAATGATAAAAATGCTAAATTCTGATAAGCAGATTTATTTTCCAGAGGAAAAGGAACAACAAACAGTCTAAGATATTCAATTGCAAGTCAAGGGTAAGTAAACAGGAACTTTCAAGAAGGTCCTTGAAGTAACAGTAAGGATACTTCAAGAGTCAATCACAAAAAAATTTAAGAGAGTTCCAAGGAAATTTAGGAGTAAATTAAAGGTAATTCAAAAGTGATTCAAGGATGATTTAAGAGTACTTCAAATAAAATTTAGAAATGACTTAAGATTGACCCAAGAGTAATTCAAGAATGATTCAAGTGAGGTCCAAAATTCAAAACTCAAGCAATCTTAATGGTAGTAAAGGTGCAAATTATGATAAAAGGATAATATTTACGTAATGGTTATCAAACTAGGTTTACTAGAAAGGTTACTCCTTCGACATTGAGAGGATGTTGAGATGGGTAATAACTACAGTCTCTCTCATGCTTAGTCGCTTCTTTGTGTAGCCTCTACGCATATATTTGTTAGAGCATTTCCTGATCCGTGTTGACCATTGCTATTATGGTTTTCATTTCTGGCTCCAGGGTCATTGTTTGCAAACGTGCTAGTTGACGATCCTTTATTCTAATGACCCATTAGTCGTCTTGCTCGACCTCCTATGTCTCCTTTCAAATTAATCGTGTTCCTTTTTTGATAGTCATAGTTCTTATAACTAATCTCTCCATAATTGTAACAAACCACAATCTTCTTATTATAAAATATGACACCCTCGATTAACTAGGACTAATTCTCCCACTGGAACGTCCTACTTAATTAAGGAGCCACAAATTATTTAGAAAAATAAGAGTTTTTTATTGGTGATCATCGACACATAGTTCAAGTCAAGATTATAACATAGATCGATTCTTTGTAAATAGTGTACTTAAAAGAGATGGGGCTCGCAGGCTCCTGATAACAACTACTGCAATATAAACATAACTAAAGGTCGGGACCTACAACGGTCTTGACACGAGCGGTGAGTGTAAACAGTCTATGCCCACGACTCAATGTTCTCTACTATAGGTAGTCCTGGTCCTGCTCGTGCTCACCCTAACCTTCGGCTGATGATTATAACAAGGAAAGTAAACACACAACATAAAAGAGGTGAGTATAAGCTCTCAACCCATGTAATTCACATGCAAGGGTAGCCATAAATATTAAACAGTCATACATATGCCACACAAGTAACTCAAAATATACGCCAACAGGGTTAATCACACAGTTATGATATGCTATGCATGTGTCAGGTTCACTATTACTTATCTTTAATTGAGTGCCAGTATGCAATAAGTCTTAACTCCCACTCATCAACCTCACATATCAATATCCATATGCACAACAATCCCACCTTATCCTTCTGCCTAACTAGAGCAACTGGAGCTCACCTCGTTCTATTTTCACAAAAGGGGTAAGGACTCACAGTCCCATCAATAATGGATCCAACACACATCTCATCAGGAGGGGCACTACTGATAAGTCTTAAAAATACTTAATAATTTCACCTTTAATTTAACTTAATCCATTTAATTTTATTTAGTTTGGCAATATTATTTAATAAATTGTCATAAATTCTGGTTTTACTTATTTAATTCAATAGTGTTTGAATTATGCAAGAAAATGGGTAAAAAGATAAGTATATAAGGAAATTTTTTTATTTATAAATTCACTAACCCAGCGTACATACGCTAGACAACTAGCGTACACACGCCAGGCATTTATTTGTTTGCATTTTACAGGATCAGGGACACGATCAAGCTCAAGCGAGGGAGTTCCCTACTCAAGCGTGAAGTCAAAAGCCAATCCCCGCTCAAGCGCATGAAAGCCACGCTTAAGCATGAGCCTTGCAATCCACTTAAAACTTCATGCATGCATCAAAGTAACGCGACCACGCTCAAGCGGACCATAGTGATGCTTAAGCGTGACTTAACTGCACCTTGAATTTTACATCACGCTCAAGCGTCCTTGGGTCAACCTTAAGCTTGAATTCTCCTTGTCTAGTGTTTCCTTCTCCTTTAACGTCAAGCTGTAGTGGTTCTTTTTAATTATTTTGTATCAGTTGCCATTTCTGTTGTACCTTAGTAATTTAAGTAATGTCTTATAATTAATTATTTCCCTGTAATCATGTAATTAGTTTAGTTAGTTTAATTATGAATTAAGTTACCCTTGTAATTATTTAGTTAGTTAGTTAGTTAGTTAGTTGTAAGTTACCTATATATACTTGTACATACTCTGTAAAGAGGGGGAGAGACACACACAGAAGCAATAACACGATTCATTTTCTCATTTCTAATCTTTGTCTAATTCTTTTCTCTCTCTAAACTCTCTCGTCTATGTCTGTCCATATTACCTCATCCAAATCCATTTCCATGGGTTTCTAAACCCCTAGGGTTGGGATTGCTAAAGCTTCCGATGGAATCTTGAAGCTGTATTGAGGAAATTATCTTCTGAAGCAAAAGGAGAACAAGCTGAGAAGTGGATCTACTCTGCTGAATTGACAAATTCAGATCGAAATGAAGAATCTCACCAGTGAGGAATCATGGTTGAGGCTTAGGTAACTTTTGGCTTCCTAACTAATTCAGGCCTAGTAAGTAGGTGAATAGTTGGGGTTCAACCCGTAATTTTACATTAGATTTCTCTATCACTGAACACCTAAGGGATTAGGGTTTAATGCTTAGGAATTAGTGTTAATTACGTGAGGGACTCAAGATTAACCATCTGTGAATTGTTCACTTGCATCTGAAGCTTAATTGAACCTCAATTACATGTTTCTTGATGAAGTTGTAAGCTGAAGTAATCCTAACCTATCTTCAATTAATCACACTTCATCTTCTATATTGTTTTTGAAAATACAAAAACATAGAAACTTTAAAAACAACAAAAATAGAATGAATTCTATCTGCTTGTGTTGGTTCAGCTTATGCTAGTACAAGATTACGGTAATTACCTCAATCCCTGCGGGACGATCAAATATATTACAAATTTAACAATTGATGCGCTTGCCAAAAGAATAAAATCCTTCGAGAGTTACACACCAAGTAATGGCTCAGGATTTATGCATCAAGTTAATGGCGCCGTTGCCAGGGATTGTTGAGGAATATCAACAATCCTTGGACCGGTACTAGACTAAACCGTTCAATTTTGTTTTTGTATTTAGTAGTAGTTGTTTAATTCTCATTTTTAGTATAGCGGTAGATTGTGTGTAGCAGTAGCTTTGAATTGTTCATGTCTAATATTTGGTGTATGCAGTCAAGGAATAGAGGAGAGCCATTCTTCTTTGATCCTGATATTGATTTGTTAGAGCGTAAGCTTAGAAAGGACAAAAAGTAAAAAGAACAGCAAGAAATGGAACAGAGGAGAGTTACACTAGGTGACTACTCTAGGCCTACTAAAGAAGGATCGCAATCTAGCATCCTTAGGCCTCCAATTGCAGCTAATAATTTTGAACATAAACCGGCTTTGCTACATTTGGTTAGAAATGATCAATTCAGAGGAAGTGAGGTTGAGGATCCAAATTTGCATCTAGCAACCTTCCTCTAAATTTGTGATACAGTAAAAATGAATGGTGTCCCTGACGAGGCAATGAGATTGAGATTGTTTCCTTTTTCTCTAAGGGACCATGCAAAAGCCTGGTTGTAGAGCCAACCAAGAGGTAGTATATCCACTTGGGAGGATTTACAAAGAAAATTTTTGATAAATATTTCCCTCCTTCCAAATACGCCAAGTTGCGCACAAAAATCACTTGTTTCCAGCAAAGAGAGGGTGAATCTCTGATGGAAGCATGGGATAGGTACAAAGAGAGTTTGAGGAAATGTCCTCACCATAGGATTCTTGATGTGCAGCAAGTTACCATATTCTATAATGGTGTAAGACCAGCAACTAGAGTCTTGATTGATGCCTCAGCTAGAGGTTTATTAACCACAAAAACTGTAGAAGAAACTATAGAGTTGATTGATGTAATGGCTTCAAATGAATGTTTGGTTAGTGAAAGGAGCCAAATCCTTAAGAGGGGGATATTAGAATTAGAAGCACAAGATGCTTATTTGGCTCAAAGTAAGTTGATGACTTAGGCTTTAGAGAAACTAAGTGTACAGATTTCAGAACTTCAAAAGGATAGTCAAGTTTATATGATGAGTTGTGATTTTTGTGGTGGAGACCATGAAAATGGCGTGTGTGATAAAAATGTACTTGTTGAACAAGTTAATTACATGGGCCAGCAACAATTTCAAAGGAATTATCCCTCTAATTCCTTTAATCCTA
This sequence comes from Clitoria ternatea, assembly GCA_037962975.1. Lineage (NCBI taxonomy): Eukaryota > Viridiplantae > Streptophyta > Magnoliopsida > Fabales > Fabaceae > Clitoria > Clitoria ternatea. The sequence goes on from CM075671.1 coordinate 186,925,337, forward strand.
ACTATAGAAATCACCCTAATTTTTCATGGCAGAAAGGTCCACATTTGAATCAAAACATGCCATAAAATCAAACTACAACTAGATCACAACAACCTTCTCCCCCTCCCTCTAAAGAAAAGTCTGAACATGAGAATGTGCTATCTCAGTTCATTCAGGCCACTCAAGCCAGCTTTAAAAATCAAGAAGCGTCCATCTGAAATCTGGAAAACCAGGTTAGACAGCTATCAAAATAGTTAGCTGAGAGACAGTCAGGTAATTTTCCTGGAGATACTGAGGTAAATCCAAGGGAATATTGCAAGGCAATAACCACAAGGAGTGGGAAAGTTCTTATCCCTACTCCAAGTCAGGAAAATAATTCAGAAAATGATGTAGAAAAAGAAAAAGAGTAGGTAAATGAGCAAGTTAATGATGAAACTGAAAAGAAAGTTGAAACAGAGAAAGAAAAAGAAAATGAAGTTCATCAAAAGAAAAAGAAAAAGATTGATTTGATCTTGGAGGAAGCTGTCAAGCTAACTCCTGAGAAATTAAAGAATGCTCTATTTCCACATAGATTCAAGAAACAGATAGAGGAGCAAAAATTTTCTAAGTTCTTAGATGTGTTTAAAAAGCTTCACATAAATATTCCCTTTGCTGAGGCATTGCAAAAGATGCCTTCATATGCTAAATTTTTTAAAGAACTTCTGTCTAAGAAGAGAAAGCTAAAGGGAGATGAGATGATTGCTCTCACTCAAGAGTGCAGTGAAATTATTCAAAAGAAACTTCCTCAAAAGCTAGAAGATCCTGGATCTTTTACAATACCTTGTGCAATAGGGGATGTTCATGTAGGAAGTGTTTTATGTGATCTAGGGGCTAGCATTAACCTCATGCCTTTGTCCTTAATGAGGAAATTAGGAATTAATGACCTGCAACCAACTCGCATATCTTTGTAGTTAGTTGATAGGTCTATCAAATATCCTCATGGGATGCTGGAAGACTTGTTAGTTAAGGTAGATAAGTTCATCTTCCCAACTGATTTTGTAGTTTTGGATATGGAAGCTAATAGAGAGATTCCTTTAATTTTAGGAAGACCCTTCTTAGCTACTGGAAGAAATTTAATTGATGTAGAGAAGGGAGAACTCATACTAAGAGTTCAAGAGGAGCAGGTAACCTGTAATGTCTTTAATGCTATGAAACATCTAGCTGACAAGATGGATTGTTTTATGCTTGAAGAAGTTAGAAGTTATAAGACTCCTATGCTGTTAAGAACTGAAGAAAAGGCTTTACAAGCCTTTCTTGAGGATGATTTTGACTCTGAGACTAAGGAGTTAGATGACTCAATAATGAGTTACTAAACCTACTAGAAGCATGTGAAGTAGGTGAATTAGAAAATAAAAAGAAATAAAAATTAAATAATACTAAACTTGAGAAAGGTAAGGAAGTGTTTGAAGAAAAGCATGATTTGAAACCTTTGCCTTCTCATTTAAAACATATTTTCTTAGGAGATAATGAATCACATCCTGTAATCATTAATACTGATTTAAAAATGAGGATGTAGAAAAATTGATAGGGGTTTTAAGAAAACATGAGTCTGCTATTGGCTGGAACATTTCTGATTTAAAGGGAATTAGTCCATCATTTTGTATGCATAAAATTCTGATGGAGGATGACCATTCCCCTGTTGTTCAGCCACAAAGAAGATTAAACCCCATAATGAAAGAAGCTGTAAGGAAAGAAGTGGTTAAACTTCTTGATGCAGGGATTATCTATCCTATCTCAGACAGCACTTGGATTAGTCCAGTCCAAATGGTGCCTAAGAAAGGAGGGATGGCCACTATTAAAAATGATGATGGTGAAGTCATTGCCTTTAGACCAACCACAGGTTGGAGAATGTGCATAGATTATAGAAGGCTTAATGACTCCACTAGAAAAGACCACTTTCCTTTACCATTTGTAGACCAAATGCTTGAGAGACTGTTAGGTCATGAGTATTACTTCTTCCTTAATGGATATTCTAGTTACAACCAAATTGTGGTTGATCCAAAAGATCAAGAGAAGACAGCCTTTACCTGTCCATATGGAATCTTTGCATATAGGTGCATGCCATTTGGTTTGTGCAATGCACCAGCAACCTTTCAAAGGTGTATGCTGGCAATTTTTGGGGACATGGTAGAGAAGTTCATTGAGGTGTTTATGGATGACTTCTCTGTGTTTAGAAACAACTTTGATATATGCCTCGGCAACCTATCTAAGGTGTCGGTGAGATGTCAAAAGACTAATCTTGTACTTAACTGGGAAAAGTGTCATTTTATGGTTAGAGGAGGGATAGTCCTTGGCCACAAAATCTCTGCTGAGGGTATTCAAGTAGATAGAGCCAAGATTGATATCATTGCAAAACTTCCTCCTCCAATCAATGTGAAATGAGTGAGGAGTTTCTTAGGATGTGCTGCCTTCTATAGGAGATTTATAAAAGATTTTTCAAAAATAGCAAAGCCTTTGACTGATTTATTGGTGAAAGATCATGTTTTTGTTTTTGATGAAAACTGTGTCAAGGCTTTTGAAAATCTGAAACAAAGATTAATTTCAGCTCCAATCCTTGCAGCACCTGATTGGTCTTTACCATTTGAACTCATGTGTGATGCAAGTGATTTTTCCATAGGAGCTGTGTTAGGACAGAAAAAAGAAAAATTAACACATGTCATTTATTATGCTAGCAAAGTATTAAATGAGAATCAAATAAACTACACCACTACTGAAAAAGAAATGCTTGCTGTGGTGTATGCATTTGATAAATTCAGAGCTTACTTGATTAGTGCTAAGGTCATTGTGTATACAGATCATTCAGCAATCAAGTACTTGCTAGCTAAAAAGGAATCAAAGCCAAGATTGATCAGATAGGTTCTATTACTCTAAGAGTTTGATTTGGAAATAAGAGATAAAAAGGGAGTAGAGAACTCAGTGGCTAATCAACTCCCCCGTCTGGAAGGAGAATCAGATTCTATCTTAATGAAAGAGGAATTCCTAGATGAGAGGCTGATGGCAATTATCACAGGGCCATGGTATGCTGATATGGCCAACATTAAAAGTGCCTCTGTGGTACCTGAAGGGTGGACATCCCAAATGAAGAAAAAATTCTTTCATGACAGTAAAACCTTTCTATGGGATGATCCATTTCTTTATAAGATAGGAGTAGATGGAATTATCAGGAGATGTGTGCCTGAACCAAAGCAAGAAAGACTCCTATGGCATTTTCATGACTCCTATTATGGAGGACACCATGGTGCCTCTAGAACAGCAGCAAAAGTGTTGCAATGTGGCTTTTATTGGCCAACAATTTTTCAGGATGCTAGAGTATATGTGCAAAGGTGTGATAAGTGCTAAAGAAGTGGAGGTCTCTCTACTAAAGTTGGCATCACTAGTGCAAAAAATGGCTATGAGGACAGGATACAAGCACGGTTATCCCAAAACCGTGTTTAAAACAACATGGTGGCATTTTTGTAAATACGAAGAAACGTGTTTTATTTTTAAAAGTCATATACGAACACGGTTGAGACGCGACTGTCCTTAAAAGCCATCTATGAACACGGTTACGAATGGACCGTGCTTAAACGTTGGTATAATTTTTTTTAAAATTTTTTTAAAAGACTTACAAACACGGTTGCAGGGAACCGTGCTTAAAGGTTGGTATAATTTTTTAAAAAAAAAAATTTAAAATCCTACGAACACGGTTGAGGGGAACCGTGCTTAAAGGGTAAGATACTAACACGATTGTTAGGGGACCCGTGCTTAAAAGTTTTAAAAAATTAATCTATTAACACGGTTAAGCAATGAACCGTGTTTATAGATGGCATACAAACACAGTTCCCTTACAACCGTGCTCACAAGTGTTTAAATTTTAAAGCGAAAACTTTCCCTCCTTCTTTTCTCCACTCCGCGAAGACCATAAGAGTACCCAAAACCTTTCCCTCTTCTTCTTTCTTCACTGCACCAAAACCCATTAAGAACCCCATTTCCCTCTTCTTTCTCTACCATGCCTAGTACCCAAAACGTGTTCTAGGTCTTTGTTGTTGCGAAGTGGTGGTGAGGCTTGCAAAGTGGAATTGAAGAGCCAAGGATAGAAACAGAAAATGGAATTGAAGGTCTAGAAAATTGTATTGGTTAGTTCCATTTCATTCTTTAAGCTCTATACTAAGTTAATGCATTTTAATTCATTATTCATTATCCATTCATGATTTCCTTTTTCATTGAAATTGATTCATTATTCATTAGCCACGCCTGATGCTTGTTTCCTTCAATACGCTTGGGCGTAAGGCTCAAGCTCAAGTCTCTGATATGTCACGCCTAAGCGCCCCCTGTCACGCTCAAGCGTGAGAAGAATCTGATGCAACTAACTTGTTTTTGCTTACCTTTCACGCTCAAGCTCAAGCTCAAGTATTAATTATGATTTCACGCTCACGCTCAAGCTTTACCTTTCACGCTCAAGCTCAAGCTCAAGCTCAAGCTCATGCTCAAGTATTAATGAAGAACCTATTAACCAAGTGGCCTCAATTACTCAAGAGGGGGGGTGAATTGAGTATTAAAAATTTTCTTTGGAATGCTCTTGAAATTGTTTCTTTTGTTACTATGTTTATTTAAGATAATAAACTAGATAGCAAGTAACAACAAATTATACATAAGACAAACTAATAACCACTTAAAGAGTTTAGATAATGAATCAATTTAGTTACAAAACAATTTATAGGACTTTAGAAAGATTAATTCAAGTGTGTTGCTTAAGTACAAGTTCAACAATGTTATTCAAAAATAGTTTTCAACTTAATGTATCATGCACTTAGTCAAATTAATGAAACAATGAATTAAGCAAACAAGTTAAGTGCACAAATTAAATGAGTTTAGGGAAGAGAGATTTGCAAACCGATGTATACGAGTTCCACCACGCCGATGTACGTCTCGCCTCTAAGCAACCCATTTAGAGGATTTCCACTATTGTAGATTAGAGATACACTTTGAGCAATTACGACTTCCTAGTGTCCCACACTCAAGAATCCAATCCTCACAAGTACAAGGGCACCCCACCCAATCTCCCAATCTCACAATTACAAGGTTGAAACCCAACCCAAAGCTTCTAAGGTGTTTGGTGTTTGAGTATACAAGGAAACTCTCTCGATAGAGTGGATATACAAGTTAAAGCTTACACAAGATAATAACTCTTCAAATGAGAGGATATGCAAGTTAAGTACACAATATAATTTCCCCACAAATTAACTCTCAAAAAATAACTTCAATAAATATGCCAATCAAGAATAAAGAGAGCAAGAAGAAGAGCAAGAGAATGGAGGGGGAAGAAAGAAAATGGTAATGCTTTAAATGCTTGGTGTAAGTTTTGCCTTCAACTCCTTCTCTATTTATAGGCTCCAATGGCATGGATTTTGCAATATTAAATTCCTTGGGAGCTTGAAATGTTAGGCATGCATGTCTCCATTCAACTTGGCATTCCAATTCCAATAAGCCTTTTGGTGTCTCCAAGAACATGGCATGTGCATCAAGAAGCAAGTTTGTCTAAATTCAAATTAATTGCATTTCCAATAAGACACATGCATGTGGAGAGAGAAAAAGCATGGAACATTGTCTTAGACTTTCCAATTTGAGTGAACCGAAGGGAATTTTGAGTCTGCGCATGATGTTGTTCCTGACAGCCTTAGGAATCAATTTATTTGTCATACGAATCGATTCATGCAATTAATTCAAGGTTACCGGGCATTTTTCAATGTAAGAATCGATTCACAAGAAGGAAGAATCGATTCATGATGTACAAAATCACTTCCTGGGCACCTGTGACCGTGTGAATCGATTCACACTTTGGTTGAATCGATTCAAGCCTGCAAAATTTCATTTCTGGGCACTTGGGACCGTATGAATCGATTCATACTTACCTTGAATCGATTCATGCATCTGATTTATCAATTCTAGTGCATTTTTCATCCCTTTTTGGAACCCTTTTGCATATACTTTGGTTCCTTTGATTCTTAGACACTTTGATGATCAATTTTCACCTGTTTTGAGCTTCTTTAAATGCCTTTAACATATGTCCTTGATTGTTCATCAAATTTAGACATCAACCATTTTAAATTCCACATCAAACATAATTAATTGCTTGATAACATCCTTGATATTTCTCCATTTATTGTGTCATTATCAAAACCTACATCAACATAAAAATACAGAACCTTTCTTTCTTGATGCTTTATTTTTCCAGGAACGTAACAATGGCAACTTGCACATGCTATCATGGAATTGACCAAACAAATCTCAACATTATTAAACACAAATAAATAATCAGCTTCTTATAATTCCAAGACAATTTCACGTTTAGCTTCCTTTGATTTCTCTGTTTACAAATTCAACAATGGCTCCCTGCACTAACCCTGAATGTGGTTTTACAAAAACACCCTCTATAATTTAACCACGGTTCAGAACAACCATGTTTATATATCACTTTTAAAAACGGTTAAAAACCGTGCTAAAAAACCTTTACCTACAATCACGCTGGCAACAAGCACGGTTCTAGAACCGTGCTTAAAAGGTAATTTTAACCGTGCTTAAAAGGCCAAAATGCACTAGTGCATGCCTTTGACAAATATTTTAGTTGTAGAGCTATTTCATATTTGGGGCATTGACTTCATGGGACCATTCCCAAAGTCATTCTCCAATGAATATATCATTGTTGCTGTGGATTATGTCTCCAAGTGGGTGGAGGCAATCCCTACCAGAACCAATGATGCACATATGGTGCTTAGGTTTATAAAGAAGAACATTTTCTCTAGATTTGGAGTCCCTAAAGTCCTCATTAGTGATGAAGGGTCATATTTCTACAATAGAATCATGGAAAAAGCCCTGAGACATTATGAGGTACTGCATAAGGTGTCTACTCCATATCATCCACAAACTTGTGGACAAGTTAAGGTTTCTAATAGAGAAATCAAAAGAATATTAGAGAAAGTGGTAGAGAAGTCTAGGAAAGATTGGTCTGTGAAATTGGATGATGCATTATGGGATTATAGAATAGCATTTAAAACTCTCATTGGCATGTCTCCTTATCGGTTGGTTTATGGTAAGGCTTGCCATCTCCCTATGGAGTTGGAACATAAGGCATGGTGGGCCAAAAAATTGTTAAACATGGATTTTGACCAATCTCAAGAGGAAAGAGTCCTAAAACTCCATGAACTTGAGTAGTTCAGACTCAATGCTTATTAGAGTGCCTCAATCTATAAAGAGAAAACTAAAAGGTGGCATGATAAGTGGATAAATAGAAAAGAGTTTCAAAAGGATGATAAGGTCCTGTTATTTAATTCTAGACTGAGACTCTTTCCAGGAAAACTAAGATCGAAGTATGCTAGACTTTTTATTGTGAATGAGGTTTTCCCTCATGGTGCAATTGAGTTGAAAGAACCAGCCACTGGTAGAACCTTTAAGGTGAATGGCTAAAGACTCAAACTCTACTTTGGAGGAGAGTTTGATAGGTAGAAATCCTCCATGCTTTTGCAGGCATCTTCTTAGGTGTCAAAGGTCAAGCTAGTGACCTTAAAGAAGCGCTTGAGGGAGGCAACCCTACATCTTTGATTGTTGTATTTTGTGTTTTATGCTTTGAAACAACAAAAGAAAACTAAAAAGTGTTAATGAAGTGTAAATAAACTTGAAATTTTTTTGAATAAGGTTTAAGCATTTATACGGTAAAATCCTAGTGTACATACATTAATTCCATTAGCTATAATTAGTATCAGGTACCCTTGGCACTTGAGTGAGCTTCTATGCGCTCAAGCGTGATCTTAAGCTAACTTTTTGGCCGCCCGAGCGTGACTCTGTGGAAGCCCCACGCTTGAGGGAGCTCGGGTCCGTGCTTGAGGTGATCTTTCATGCTGATCCTGACACTTAAGCGTACTTTTTTTTCGCTGTAAGCGTGTTGTCCTTAAGCACCTGGCGCTTGAGCGTGACTCTCTTGCGCTTGAGTGTGATTCAATATGAAGTGCTCCTGGTTTTAGCCATCTTGTCGCTTGAGCATATCCACGTCACACTTGAGCGTATCCACGTCACGCTTAAGCGTTACTGTCCCTGTATATTACATGCTTGAGCAAAACAATATCAAGCTTAAGCGTGAGTGAGTCTGTACTAGACCTGTCACATGTTTTGCATACGTGCTTGAGCAAGCATTTACTCACGCCTGAGCGTGATTTTCCTGACATGCCACTGATACTAAAAAGAGTCCCATGCTTGAGTGCCCCACCTCATGCTTGAGCGTGCTCGGGGTTAAGAAAGTTAAAAGTTAGCCATTCCAAGCTTGTCGCCTGAGCGTGGTCTCTCAGCGCTTGAGCGCACCACATGGTATTTTCTCTTCGCTTAAGTGAAGAATGGTACGCTTGGAGCGTGATTCACACCTGTTGCCACCTGTTATGATTTAATTTGGGCGTTTATACACCCAAGATTCAGCGTAACTACGTGTACCTCGTGTAATGTGTTCAGCAGTATAAAACCCTCTCTGCGTACAAACCCTAACTCTTTACGTTAGAACCTTGGGTTTTGAAGAGGAAAAGGCACAATCTCTGGATTCCTCTGAAAGGTAACATCTTTACATTCTTTAATTTCAGTGGATAACTAGGATTTTAGTAGTTTTTTGTTTCAATTTCAAATTTCTTACATCCATCAGATCTTTTCATCTTATATTTTCTTTTTGTTGTGGTTGTGCTCTTTGTGCAATTGTATCTATTTAGGCTTTATAAATACCATCGTTAACACTCACAATGATCAGAAGATCACAAAGACTTTTTAGAAAACCTGAAAAAAATTTTGAGATAGAAAATGTGAACCTCAAAAGAGAAAGGAAAGAGGGTGGTTACTATCAGTATCCCTGATTCTCCATCAACCGAAAGGAGTAAAAGCCTTGAGGAAGAAAGAAAGTCTCAGACAGTTGAGGGTTTTGATGGGTATAGGTTTAGAGATTCCAAGGCCGCCCAAGATTATGAGAATAAGTTCAAACATAGGGGAGTAATAAGAGATAGAGCTCTAGTCCTGGAGGAAGAAAATTTTTCTGATCACACTGTGAAAGCTGCCATGTTAGCAAGAGGGTGGCAATTTTTTAATGAGAATTTAGGGAATGGTTACTAGGAACTTACTAGGGAATTTTATGCCAATCTAAGGGCCAATTCTATTGAGGATAAGTTTCCTTTTCCTTCCTTCTTGAGAGGAGTCACCATTCCTCTATCTGGTCATATATTGAATAAGTTGTTGAAAGTACCTATATGGATGAGGAAGGATGTCACTACACTTGGAAAGTAGATATCTTTCATAGGGCTGAAAATGAAAATCTTAGGAAAGAAATTTTAGAGGAATGTTGTGAACAAGGAGCTACATATATAACAAAAATGAATGGTGCACCAAAAAGTGTCAGGAAGAATTGTTTGAATCATCTCCCCCTCTTATGGTGTCACTATGTCTTTTCATTCCTGCAACCTGTGGCTCATGCTACTGAGATTGCCATTAAGAGATTGGTATTGATTTACTGTTTAATGAGAGGCTTGTATGTTAACCTGGGTGAGTTAATACTAGAGGAGATGATGAAAGCCAGTGAAAAGAATCTCCAACTGCCATATTGCTCTGTTATCACCTTGTTGGCCCAAAAGAATCAGGCTAGGTTGAACTATGAAGAATTGACAAAGGTGAAGCCTGAATAGATTATGGATAAGTACTGGGTGATAGACCACATTGACCATTTTATGCCTCAAGAGTCAAAGCATCCCAGACAACCTAAACTAACATCTTTTGCATCACCACCCCCAATAGGAGCAGGTACTTCTTTTGACCTCCCCATGGTAATACAAGAAATTCAGGTTATGAAGAAGATGCAACTAGGAACCTGTGATCTAGTCATGAACCATGATCTGATGCTGAGGAAGATTTCCACTGCACTGAAAGTAGACCACACTGAAGAAATGGAAGTTCCACCTGACAGAGATTTATGGTTGGCTTCCATTGGGTTCACCATTCCCCCTGACGACACACCTTTAGTAACTGAACTTCCACCCCATCCTGAGCAAGACAATGATGAGCCTATGGATGAAGAAAGTGAAGAAGAGGATGATTGATATTTTACTTTGCTTATATTTCTGTTAAGTTAATTCTGGATTGTAATAACTTTCTTTTAATGTTTTCTTTTCCTAAACAATGTATTTCCTTTCTATTGTAATGAAATTTTACTTCCATGTTAAGTGATTGTTGTAATTTCTTTTCTGATTTGTATCGATTCTTGCAATAATCACTCAGCCAATCACTGCCATATAGGTAAAAAAAAGGGAAGTAATCTATCCTCTCATCTCATTACTTTGAGGTGTGTTTGAATATGATTACAGATTCAAGGATTTTGATAATGACAAAGGAATTTTGAAGAATATCTTACAAAAACAAGATTCAGCATCAGACCTGCAAAAACAGCGTAGCTAATCGATTAGAGAGAAATGGCTAATCGATTACAGAGCTTCTGACTTGTAACTAATAGATTAGAGAGACAGGGCTAATCAATTAGAGAGCTTCTGACTTATAACTAATCGATTACACCAGTATGCTAATCGATTACCAACATTAAAAATTGGATCAAATGTATTAGGCATATATGCTAATCGATTACAGGACTTCAGCCAATCGATTACCAAGCCACTGAAACAACACTAATCGATTACATGGGTGTGCTAATCGATTACCAAGATCAAGAAATGAATTAAATGCATCAAGTGCTATGGCTAATCGATTACTGGGCAAGATCTAATCGATTATCAGAATTCTGACTTTAAGCTAATCAATTAGATGGTGAATACTAATCGATTACAACATGAACTGGATTGAAAAATTTGAAGAGTAATCTATTACAGCTCGAGGCGTAATCGATTACGATAGTGGGAAAACACATTTTAGTCGGAAACAACTCATTTTTTCACCATTTCTCAGATACCCACTACATGCAACGGCTAGGAACTCCATTATGCTCATCTCCAAGCCTTAAAAATGCAAGACTCCTTCAAGCTACTCAATGCATCAATTACATCTATCAAAGGAAATCAATTCTTGAGTCTTGTGAGCTTTATTCTTGTATAGTTTCATTTTTCTGAAACTTAGAACTTCAACTTGTATATCCTCTCTTGTTGAGAGTTAGAATTTGAGAGAGCTTTCAATTGTACATCTACTCTATTAAGAGAGTCACTTGCTTGTAAACACTACTCCAAACATAAAGGTTTTCACTCTAGATTGAGTGGTCACAAAGGTTGGGGTTCAACCTTTGGGTATTGAGAGTTTGAGAGATTGGGTGGGTTGCCCTTGTGCTAGTGAGGATTGAGTTCTTGAGTGTGGGACACTAGGAAGCTGCAATTGCTCATAGCTTGTAATCTCTAAACTTCAATAGTGGAAATCTTTCAAGTGGGTTGCTTTAAGGTGAGACGTACACCGGGGTTGGTGGAACTCGTTAAATTGGTTTGCAAGCTCTTCTCCCTAACTCTTTTACATTTATATACTGCATTGAATTGATTTAAGTTGGTTGATTGGGATTTACATACTTGAGCTTGCTTGAATTAGTTAACCTTGAACATTGCACACCAAGTGTTTGATAAATTGCCTTATCCATATTTGCCTCTTGTTTTGCATTATCTTTTGTACTTTACTTGATCTTACTTTTATAATCTCTAAACTTGTGATAAAAGAATCAAGTTCAAAGGCATTTCAAGCAAAGTTTTAAAAACTCAATTCACCCCCCTCTTGAGTATTGAGGCCACTTGAATAACATGAGGAAATGTGTTAACTATGTTTAATTTAGAATCCATCTTAATAATTTAAATCTTATTGATTCTCAGGCATCAATTTGATAAATTAATTGATTCACATTGCTTGATTCATGATCCCTGTCCATAACTATTTTCAATCCTGTATTATTTGTATATTCACCATGCTAGTTAGCAATCTGAATTTATGATCTTGCATTAAGTTTGGGGACATGATTGGCTAATTACCTGTAATATTATTAGCTTTTGAGCCTTTATTAATTTTTCTAAGTGTGTCTACATTATTGTTAGTGAGATAGAATTTGCTTCAGTGCTTGCTAAATGATTATATGTTTGCCAATTGGAAATGATGAAGGCCTTCTTTGGAAATTAGCCAGGGCCAAATTTAGCCACCCATATTATTAATTATCCTTTGACCTAACAATTATATTTTGAGCCTGAGACCCTTTCATTCTGATTATGTACCTAATTTTACAAGCCTATTTATCTGAGCAAAACCAAGTGAATTATCCCTGGATGTTCCACTGATAGACTGCTGAGTCTTATCTTATTGCTAGGGACTAGCAAGGTCTAAGTTTGGGGATGAAGAGTGTGCCTAACAGCAAAGCAAAGGACACACTCTAACCTTAATTATAGATGAGGATTTTGAGAAATGAAAGGAAGAATAGCAAAAGCAAAAGGAAAGTGAAAAATCAGCAAAGCAAAGGTATAAAGCACCACAATAAAAGAAAAATAGTATTGAAAAAAATGAAAAAAAAATAAAGGAAGAGTCCAAAGGACTAAAAGAGAAGAAAGTGCAAAGCACCACAAGTAGTTAAGTATCCTTCATCTGAAGAAAAAAAAGAAGATATAATGAAAGCAAAAGAGCTGGTTAGTAAAAGCATTTAAGTTAAGATTGAGGCAAGGCATCAGTGGGCACATCTTTTAACCCAACATTGACTAAAAAAACAAAAATGGAGCCTGTAGCCTAACCTCATTACAAGCTTAAAAAGCCCTTACTGATCCAATTGTGCTAGCATATGTGATGATGTTAAGAACTGTTGCAAGCCTATGTTGATCTGACAATTATACAGGTGATGAGTGCATGCAATTGACCCTATACATTGAGAGAAGAGTGAAACACTAAACCATGTGAGGAAAGCATCACCAACTTGTTCCCAAAGGAAGTGTGAGTAATTATATTTTTAGAAGATGCAAAAAGAAAGCATGAAGGATATTCAATAATTATGGTATGAATTAAGCTAAGGAAAGGTTGATTGTCTTGAGTAAGTGCAATTGATTTAATTAATCTGAGTCCTAGCTTGAGGACAAGCAAGCTTTAAGTTTGGGGATGTGATAAGTCTTGTAAAGACTTAATAATTTCACCTTTAATTTAACTTAATCCATTTAATTTTGTTTAGTTTGGCATTATTATTTAATAAATTGTCATAAATTCTGGTTTATTTATTTAATTCAAAAGTATTTGAATTATGCAAGAAAATGGGTAAAAAGATAAGTATATAAGGAAATTTGTTTATTTGTAAATTCACTAACCCAACATACATACGCAAGACAGCCAGCGTACATACAGTAGGCATTTTTTTGTTTGCATTTTACAGGATCAGGGACATGATCAAGCTCAAGCGAGGGAGTTCCCCACTCAAGCGTGAAGTCAAAAGGCAATCCCCGCTCAAGCGCATGAAAGCCACGCTTAAGCGTGAGCCTTGCAATCCACGTAAAACTTCATGCATGCATCAAAGTAATGCCACCACGCTCAAGAGGACCATAGTGATGCTTAAGCATGACTTCACTGCACCCTGAATTTTACATCACGCTCTAGCGCCCTTGGGTCAAGCTTAAGCTTGAATTCTTGTTCTCCAGTGTTTCCTTCTCTTTTAACGTCAAGCTGTAGTGGTTCTTTTCAATTATTTTGTATCAGTTGCCGTTTCTGTTGTAGCTTAGTAATTTAAGTAATGTCTTGTAATTAATTATTTCCCTGTAATCATGTAATTAGTTTAGTTACTTTAATTATTAATTAAGTTTCCCTTGTAATTAATTAGTTAGTTAGTTAGTTAGTTGTAAGTTACCTATATATACTTGTACATACTCTGTAAAGAGGGGGGAGAGACACACATAGAAGCAATAACACGATTTATTTTCTCATTTCTAATCTCTCTAATTCTTTTCTGTCTCTAAACTCTCTCATCCATGTCTCTCCACATTCCCTCGTCTGAATCCATTTCCATGGGTTTCTAAACCCCTAGGGTTGGGATTGCTAAAGCTTCCGATGGAATCTTGAAGCTGTATTGAGGAAATTATCTTCTGAAGCAAGAAGAGAACAAGCTGAGAAGTGGATCTACTCTGCTGAATTGACAAATTCAGATCAAAATGAAGAATCTCACCAGTGAAGAATCATGGTTGAGGCTTAGGTAACTTCTTGCTTCCTAACTAATTCAGGCCTAGTAAGTAGGTGAATAGTTAGGGTTCAACCCCCAATTTCGCATTAGATTTCTCTGTCACTGAACACCTAAGGGATTAGGGTTTAATGCTTAAAAATTAGTGTTAATTACCTGAGGGATTAGGGATTAACCATCTGTGAATTGTTCTCTTGCATCTGAAGCTTAATTGAACCTCAATTGCATGTTTCTTGATGAAGTTGTAAGCTAAAGTAATCCAACCTATCTTCCATTAATCAAACTTCATCTTCTACATTGTTTCTGAAAATACAAAAACATAGAAAGTTTAAAAACAACAAAAACAAAATGAATTCTATCTGCTTGTGTTGGTTCAGTTTGTGCTAGTCCAAGATTAGGGTAATTACCTCAATCCCTGTGGGACAATCAAATATATTACAAATTTAACGATTGGTGTGCTTGCCAAAAGAATATAATCCTTCGAGAGTTACACACCAAGTAATGGCTCAGGATTTATGAATCAACCTCACATATCAATATCTATATGCACAATAATCCCACCTTATCCTCCTGCCCAACTAGAGCGATCGGAGCTTACCTCGTTCTATTTTCACAAAAGGGATAAGGACTCACAGTCCCATCAATAATGGATCCAACACACATCTCATTAGGAGGGGCACTACATGGTGATAGAAACCCTCTTTTAGATTTAAAGTACATCAGAGTTGCCAGGAGTTATCCGGTCTTGGGTGTGAATTTGAGCCATTGGAGGTACGCCCTCGATATACTCCCAAGATCGCCCTTAGGGGATTAAGACGTTTGTTATGTCTTCAGTGTACCCATCATTGTATGCTCTAGGGGATCACTCTAACATCCCTCCTCAACTCCAAATGCAACATGCAATTTACTTGTCTTATCATAAGGGTGCCCGAGTACTAGATGGAACCTTATCACTCGACGTATTTGTCCTTAAAGCATGTAACTACTTATCATAAATTCTTTTCATGCGGAGAGTATAAGGAACAAAGCTCTAGGTGCTACCTAAATAATCCTTCTTAGGAGCACTGAAGTTTGGTCTCCAAGTAGGTTTCAATACAAGAAAATTTCTAGGACTTTAATATCTAATTCATTTTTAAATCATTTTCTAAAAGAATAGCTTGAGGTATTTTCTTTTATTAAGTTTTATGGAGACAAAATTCCTAACTTATTTTATTTTTACTTCTAAAATATGATTTTATAATTACTAAGATCCCTATGAACCAAGTAGCCTCAATGACTCAAGAGGAGGGCGAATTGAGTTTTAAAACTTTTGCTTGGAATGCCTTTGAAATTGGTTCTTAGTGCACAATTAATGCAATACAAGAGGAATGATAACAATCACGCAAATATTACACTAAAATTAGTGTGCTGCAATATATCAAACACTTGGTGTGCAGAAACAAATCACAACTTAAATGTGATAAACTTGGCAAGATTTTAGTTTAGGTAATTTATTAAACAGTTAATGTGCATAAATGTAAAGGAGTTCAAGGAAGAGAAAATTGCAAACCGATATACTAATTTCACCACTTCCACTTGTGGTGTACTATTAGTCCTCAAATTTACAATAAATGCTTTAATACAAATTTCATAAAAACAATAAAAATTAGTTTAATTTGTTAAAAAATTAGGTTTTAAATTCAATAAATAGATGTTGTTGGAAATAATCTGCCCTCGATCAATTTTCTCTAGTTTTGTAGTGAAAAAGTAAAAGAAAATTGAAGATCTGGAGAAGCTGATGCGTAGCATCAACACCATGCGTAGCGTGGGTACTTTTGATGTTGACGTTACGTGTCACAGCCACATGTAGCGTCAGAGCTGCGTGGACTCCACAGCCAAGCTGGCCAAGCACACACCTTTTAACCCATAATTGGCCACTCCACTCAGCACAAATGGCCAAAACGCAGTGGAGACAGAGACACATGCCCAAGCATGATTGAGTAAAATAATCCAAAGTGGCCATTATCAGCTACGTTAATGGAAGCTGAGTCAGGGGTCTGACGCGTAGCGTCACACTGATGCGTAGCGTCAGCACCCTTGCTCAGCCCTATAAATAGGGCCATCCAACACCATTCTTATCATTCCATCCCATTCTCTACATTCAGAGTTCTTTTCTCTCTTTTATACTCGAGTTTTGAGTATTTCTTTTAGAGTTTGTAGTTGTAGAATAGTTTTCTAGATACTTGAGAGTGTTGTGATGTATTGTGATCGTTGTATCATGAAGTTTCCATCGTTTTCGTAATGTCAACCTCTGTAAGTGTTGTTTTTACTTTTACCATGTGTAACTAATCTATTTATGTTGGAATTGGTGAACTAATCTATTGAGTATAATGTTGTGAATTCGACCTCTGCATGTTTATGATTTAAGTCCATGTTAGTATTTCATTCTTTTATTAGTATGAACGTCAAACGGGAGAATGATTTTCATGCGTATTGAAACTTGTTTTATTAGTATGGATGTCAAACGGGAGAATGATTATTCATGTCGTATTGAAACTTGTTTTGACGAAAGTAAAAGATGGAATACCCTTGGTATCTCAATTCTATAGGGGTTGTTAACCATTATTGCCATAAGGCCAAGTCTTAATGCAAGTTTTTACTCAGAAAGCTCACAAGGGATCGGACTTTACGGTGAATTCTTAGAATTTATATCACGAGGGATCGGTTATAATGAATTTAAGCTACAATGACATGAAACTTGATGATTAAATATGCATGTCTTGAGTTCCTCATTGTTATTCTAGATTAGGGATCCAATTTCCAACATAATTTGTCTATCTGTGTTTTATCCTCAAGTATCTTACCTATTCTAGTTTGCAACTCAACTTTTTAGATAGATTTTTGTTTTCTTTTTATCTCATGAATAATTAAGCCATGCTATCCTGTGAATACTGTATAAATTGTATATAAATCATTCTTTTGTCTATAATTTTCTTTACATTTACCATAGTAAATAGGAAATTACTATTGTTATTGGACTTTCAATCCCAATGGAACGATATCTAAATTTTGAAAACTACAAACGATTGGTGCGCTTGCCAATTAATGACCCGGTAGTAAACACAAACAGTTAAACAAAAACAACCATTATTACCGGGCCAACAAGTTTTCTGGCGCCATCACCGGGGATTGAATTGATTCAGTAAAATAGTAAATTTTTAATTACCGTGGTAAATATTTTTGTTTACCTTAGTAAATTTTTAATTTTGTTATTTGTTTATTTACTTTTTCTTATCATTGTTATACTAACTTTCTTTGTTTAGTTTGTGTATGCAAACCTGACCTACCACAGGAAAAATTTATTTTGATCCTGAGATAGAAAAGTTTGTAAAGAAAATCAAGTCTTTGAAATCTAAAACACAAACTAATTCTTCTTTTACTTCTAAAATTTTTGAAAACTCAAATATGGCTGCTGAAAGGAGAACATTGGGACAGTTTGCTGCTATTAATGGGCCACCTCAAGTTTCGGGAATGTTTCAAGGACCTCTTATGCCAGTGGAGATTAAACCTGCTACTTTAAATATTATTCAAAATAATCAATTTGCTGGTTTAAATCATGAAGAACCGTATGAACATTTAACTATTTTTTATAAGTTATGCAGCATAATTAGTTTTGAACCCAATTAAGAAGAATCTGTTTATATGAGATTATTTCCTTTTTCATTGATTGGTAAAGCTAAAGAATGGTTTAAATCTTGCCCACCTGGTAGTTTTGTAAACTGGTCTGATGTTGAAAGAAAATTTTTGGAAAGATTTTATTCTCCTTCAAAATATTTTGAAGCCATGACAGCTATACACTCTTTTTCTAAAAATAATGATGAATCATTATGAGAAACATGGGAACGATTCAAGGCACTTTTGAGAAAGTGTCCAAACCATAACCTGAATGATGCCGAAAAGGTTAAGAATCGTTTACCATGGGTTATTACCCCAGTTCAAGATGATGTTAGATGCTTGTGCAGATGGTTCTTTAATGAACAAGACCATGGAAGAAGCTATTGAGATATTGGAATCAATGTCTATTAGTGACCGCCAAGCAAAACATGAAAGAGGTAATGTACAAAGGAAGCCAGGAATGCTCAAATTAGGAGTGAATGATGCAGTATTGGCTCAGCAAAAATTGTTGACCCAACAAATTGAAGCTATGAGCAAGCAATTGGAGAAACTTTAAATTGCTCAAGTGACATCACCACCCCCTACTCAATTAAAATAATGTATGCATTACATGGGTGAACAACCATGTGGTTACTGTGCCCCTGACAAAAATGAGCAAGAGCAAGCCAATTTTCTGAACCATTAAAGAATACCATTGGGTAACTTCCCTTTCAATTATGGTAATTCTTTTCCTAACAATTTTCAATAGGGATGGCAGAATCAGAATTCTAGCTGGAGACAAGATGCTGGACCTTCCAACCGACCTCTTAACAATCAATTTAAGCCACAACAATCACAGATTGACAATGCAAGATTGACAAGGATTGAGGAATCTATCCAATAGTTATTACAATTTATGGAAACAAATGAAGCTGCCCGTAAAGCATCACACTTACAAATGGGTCAGCTTGCAAAAGAAATAGCTGAATTGAAAAATTCTGGGTTTCTTCTGGAAATTGTAAAGTTGTGAAAATTGATTGTAAAGAAAAGAATGAGAAAAAGAAAGAAGAAAAAGAAAAAGAAAGTGAAAAAATAGAAAAAAATGAAAAAGAAAAAATACAAGAACCTGTGAATACAGAGCAAGAAACAAACTGTACTGCCATTATAACTCCGGAAAAATGTAAAGATCCGGGGAGTTTCACCATTCCTATAACCATTGGAAGTATCAACATCAGGAATGCTTTGTTAGATTTAGGGGCTAACATCAATCTGATGCCCCTAGATTTAATAAAACGCATTGGTGAATTCAAGCTAAAAGAAGCTAAGATAGACTTACAGTTTGCGGATCGCTCTGTCAAAAAACCTATTGGGATTGTGGAAGATGTACTAGTAAAGGTTGATAAGTGCCACTTTAGAGTTGACTTTGTGGTACTGGATATGAGGAGGATACTGAGATTCCCCTGATCCTAGGAAGACCTTTCATGAAGACTATAAAGATAAAAGTAGATATTGATCAAAGTATGGTTGCAGTCAAAGTCTATGAAGAAGAGGTAAGCTTTAGTGCTCATAAACATCTTAGGACAAACAATGAGGAAAAAGTTTACCCTTCAACCGAACCAGGTATATCTCTTCCCAATCAATTAAATTGTTTTAAATTAATCGATGACTTGGATGATGAAAGACAGGTAATCAAGCATCGGAGAAGAAGAAGGAGGAAGAAACAAACAAGTGATTCCTCAACCAAAATTGAGAAACCACCTGATTAATCAGAGGTAATGTTTGGCTAGAGACATTAAACCTAGTGCTCAATGGGAGGCAACCCATTCTTTTCTTTGTTATTTTTAATTTATTAAAACATAATATAAAAAAAGGTTTTTCAAATTTTTAGATAGAAATTTAATTTTGAAAAGAAAAGGGGTTTTAAATGTAAAATAAAATGTTTTTGAAAATCAAAATTTTGAAAAATCAAAAATAGAAGCCCACGCATAGCGCCACTGTGACGCGTAGCGTGGACTCTAAATTTTCAACCTGACGCGTAGCGTCCCATACACGCGTAGCGTCAGGGCCCATGTTTAGTTTTTAAAACTAAACCAGAAAGGCCCATCTTAGGTTTTAAAAACCTAAAATTCCCTCTCTGCCTCACTTTGCCTCAGAAACCTAATTCCCACTTTCAAATCACCCACATTCCCTCATTCTTTCATCAACTACACAAGGATTCCAAGTAAGCATCTTCTCCCTTTTCTTTTTCTTTTTGGTTTGATTTTAAATTTTTGATTCTTAGAAATGCATGTGGTTAAGATTAGGATTAGAAACCCATTGGGATTTGATTGCTGTTAGATTTAGGATTACTTTTGATTAAATGGATGTGTGTGATGAACCCCTGTTTCTGTTTCAAAACTGGGCACCTCACGCGTAGCGTCCCACTAACGCATAGCGTAAGTATGAACTGAAAGCCCATACATAGCGTTCCACTGACACGTAGCATGGGCAGAACAGGGCTGACGCGTAGCGTCCCACCCACGCGTAGCATCAGCCTCTATTTTTAATTTTTGTTAATTTTTTGTGTGATGTTGCTATTTCATGTATATTTTTGTTTGTTTCCTATTTTTAATAATTCTGTCTAGTATGTCGTTTGTTATTATTTATTGTTTCTATTTCTTTTTAATTAATAAATTTTCTTAATTTGTATTTGTTATACTTTCTTGCATAAAAATAAAAATCTGAGGAATTTGTATGATTTTCATGTTTTGAAAAATTTATGAGTGTTTGATTCTTTGTTTGATAAATATTTTTAAAATCCAAAAATGTGCATTTTAACTTTTCTTAAAAATTCAAAAACATGTTGTAAAATTTTGTGTGAATTTAAATGTAGCATTTTGTGTAAATCTTCTGTAACAAAATTTTTTTAGAAAATCCAAAAATATTTATGTTTAAATTTTGTGCAAATATTTTGTTGTTTGTGTATATTTGTTAACTTTTTAATGATTGATTTACTTTTTAATGTGTGTTTAATTTTAAATTTTTACTTTTTACAGATGGCACCAAAGAAATCTATCCCTACTACTGGTCCTTCTAAAAGACAAAGAAGGACCATGGATACTGACACCACCTCTGAGGATCCAGATCTTCAGGGAGAGGAGGTTCTGGGACCGAGGGATCCCACGAGATTTCGCACTGATGCGAAATGGGCCCACTTTCACCAGATTAAGGGCTAAAAGTTGATGTGGGAGAGAGTGCTTGATCTAAGTGCTGGAAACTATCCTAAGCTACAGGACGGAATCCAGAGAAGGAGATGGGGACCCCTATTTTCTCTGCCTACTGAGGGGGATCCTATCTTGGTGATGGAATTTTACACGAACGCCTACAGGACTCATCAGGACTCGCCAAACATTGGCCATTAGAGGACGAGTTGGGTGAGGGGCCGGCATATTACTTATGACCGGGATACCATTAGTACCCTATTGGGTAATCCTTGGGAGCCTAGTCCCGAGGACGATACTTGTTTCTGGAAGGAAAATAGAAACAAGATCGTTGCTGAGGGTGATCTAGGATACTCCCTGGAACAGGTTGCTCATTTCTTAAGCAAAGATAGAGTCTTTTTCAACCTGAGTAAGGTTGGACGGAGTCCATCTAACCTTCTGAAGACCCAGCTGACCCCTTTAGCCCAGGCGTGGTCTCACCTCATGCTTCATAATATCACCCCCGTCACCCACCTTTCATCTATCCCAGTTGACCACTGTTGCCTTCTCTTTTCTATCCTTCAGGGCCATACCATTGATATAGCTGAGCTGATTTTTGAGCAAATTCACTTTTATGCCCTTGGGTATAAAATAAACCGCCCTATTCCATTCCCCATCATCATATCTGCTTTACTGAGGAGGCAGGGAGTTGCTGTGCCATCACCAGAGTTCACGAGTTCTTTCAGGAAAGTCCCCAAGGTCTTGCTGAATAGGGACTACTTTGTTCAGCAGTGCGAGCTTCCACCATTGGAGCAGGAGGCTCAGCCCAGACCGAGGAAGAGAAGACCAACAGTTCAACCACCACCTGCTGATGTTGTCACAGAGGGATTTGCCAGGATGACACTTGAGCATTAGTATATGATGTAGATGATGGCTGCCACACACAGAGCTTATATTCATCTTCATGATGAATTTTATCAGTACAGACTTCTGGGTGAGGGAGCACCATATGTCACACCAGCTGAGTTTGCAGCTCATGTAGCTTGGCCTGGTGATTTACCTACCTACCCTAGACTGGTGGACCGTCTGGAGCACAGGCTGATTCTGATGGTGATACTGATGAGGAGGAGGATGATGATGACCAGATAGAGGACTGATGGTGCTATCTTCTTCATTTTCTGCACCTTTTACATACACTTTTAGTTTATTGTTAGTTTTATATTTACATTGATATTTATATTTTGGATTATATTATGGTATTTCTTTTATTATGTGTGGTGTGTTTCATTTGCGCAATTTTATCGTGATATATTTTTGCATGTTTCTTTAAAAAAATAAAAAAATAAAAAATAAAAAATCTAAAAATAAATCTTCTGTTTTTAAATAAATAAATCAATCAAATTTTTGTTAGTAAGTTAATTTATTCACTTAAAGTTTTTACACAATAAAACCAATTTTGTAAAATCAATTATTAATTCTTTTATAACTTAGGAATATTAATAAATTTAATTACAATAAGTTTATTATCTATCAAGCAAATTTCGATAACCCGATAAGTTAAGAGATCCTTTTAAGCACTTATGGGTTTAACCGACATAACTTTATTCGAATTGATTTTGCTTTAATCTTTGATTTGTGTTATTGTATAGAGAATTCAGGAAAATGATCAAGGCACATTTATTGGTGAAAAGAAACCTTGGGCCAAACAGCTTACCTTGGTAAAAATTACTTTATCCTTTGCAAGCCAATGTTGAGCCTGAGAATAAACTCTTTGGTACCCTTAAACCTAAAACAGTTTTTAACCATTCCCTTTACTTGATTGATTAAAAGAGTAGTTGAAATAAATGAAAAATATTTTCAGTGTTCTTACAAAAAAATGGGAAATGAAAAATAAGCAACTTGATTCTTTTCAAAGAAAATATGAAAGAAAAAGAAAAAGTCAAAAATAGTGAAAAGAATCAAGTTGGGGGTATTTATTTTCTCATCAATAAAAGAAATAAGAGTTTGGGCCAAGAGAAAGCCTAAAAATTATAAAAAGCTCTTTTATGATTTCAGGTTTTTGAATTCCAAGGAAAACCATTGATTCTTGTAAGCCAAGCCTCATTACAACCTGTGAAAAGACCTTGTGATTTCTGAATTAACTCTGTATGATTAACCATTGATTAGATGACAATCAAAATTAAATTCGTTTGATTTTATGATTGATTTAGTGAAACAGGTTACCCTTTACATAGAGATAAACACTTGTGAGGTAAGCCTGAAATTTTGCTTGATTTGTTAATAAAATATTATAATGAAATTTATCATTAAACTTTTGTTACATTAGATATCAATTTTTGATTATTACAAAATAGTTAAATTGTGAAATTACTTTTCGAGGTAAATTCTCGGACTAACTCAAAAATTTGATTCCAAATTTTTATTTCTTATTTTTCTCTCTTGCTCGAGGACGAGCAATGTCTCAAGTTAGGGGTATTTGTTAGTCCTCAAATTTATAATAAATCTTTTAATTAAAATTTCATAAAAACAATAAAAATTAGTTTAATTTGTTAGAAAATTAGGTTTTAAATTCAATAAATAGATGTTGTTGGAAATAATCTGCCCTTGATCAATTTCTCCAGTTTTGTAGTGAAAACGTAAAAGAAAGTTAAAGATCTAGAGAAGCTGACGCGTGGCATCAACACCACGCGTAGCGTGGGTACTTTTGATGCTGACGCTACGCGTCACAGCCACGCGTAGCGTCAGAGCTGGGTGGACTCCACAGCCAAGCTGGCCAAGCACTCACCTTTTGACCCATAATTGGCCACTCCACTTAGCACAAATGGCCAAAACGTAGTGGAAACAGAGACACATGGCCAAGCATGATTGAATAAAATAATCCAAAGTGGCCATTATCAGCTGTGTTAATGGAAGCAGAGTCAGGGGTCTGACGTGTAGCGTCACACTAATGCGTAGCATCAGCACCCTTGCTCAGCCCTATAAATAGGGCCATCCAACACCATTCTTATCATTCTATCCCATTCTCTACATTCAGAGTTCTTTTCTCTCTTCTATACTCAAGTTTTGAGTATTTCTTTTAGTGTTTGTAGTTCTAGAATAGTTTTCTAGATACTTGAGAGTGTTGTGGTGCATTGTGATCGTTGTATCGTGAAGTTTCCATCGTCTTCATAATTTCAACCTTTGTAAGTGTTGTTTTTACTTTTACCATGTGTAACTAATCTGTTTATGTTGGAATTGGTGAACTAATTTATTGAGTATAATGTTGTGAATTCGACCTCTGCATCTTTATGATTTAAGTCCATGTTAGTATTACATTCTTTTATTAGTATGAACGTCAAACGGGAGAATGATTTTCATGTGTATTGAAACTTGTTTTATTAGTATGGATGTCAAACGGGAGAATGATTATTCAAGCCGTATTGAAACTTGTTTTGACGAAAGTAAAAGATGGAATACCCTTGGTATCTCAATTCTATAAGGGTTGTTAACCATTGTTACCATAAGGCCAGGTCTTAATGCAAGTTTTTACTGAGAAAGCTCACGAGGGATCGGACTTTGCGGTGAATTCTTAGAATTTATATCAGGAGGGATCGGTTATAATGAATTTAAGCTACAATGACATGAAACTTGATGATTAAATATGCATGTCTTGAGTTCCTCATTGTTATTCTAGATTAGGGATCTAATTTCCAACACAATTTGTCTATCTGTGTTTTATCCTCAAGTATCTTACCTATTCTAGTTTGCAAATCAACTTTTTATATAGATTTTTATTTTCTTTTTATCTCATGAACAATTCAGCCATGCTATCCTATGAATACTGTATAAATTGTATATAAACCATTCTTTTGTCTATAATTTTCTTTACATTTACCATAGTAAATAGGAAATTACTGTTGTTATTGGACTTTCAATCCCAGTGGAACGATATCTAAATTTTGAAAACTTCAAACGATTGGTGCGCTTTCCAATTAATGACCCGGTAGTAAACACAAACAGTTAAACAAAAACAACCATTATTACCGGGCCAACATGTACGTCTAGCCTTCAAGCAAACCACTTGAAGGATTCCACTATTGAAGATTAAAGATATAAGCTTTGAGCAATTGTAGCTTCCTAGTGTCCCAAACTCAAGAACTCAATCCTCACAAGCACAAGGGCAACCTGTAACATCCCTAATTTTATAAAAATAAAAAAATAAGAGAAGAATGAATAATAAATAATTGTATATGAGTTGATTTGTGTCCCAAAAATATGGGAATAATGAAATTGGGATTTATTATGAATATTTATAATTTATTGAGTTTATGTGAGATAAAATTTTACCCGATTAGGATATGGGTGTCGGACCAAGTATCTCCGATTGAGATGCCATTGGTCAGGGCTATTAAGAATATTATTGGGAATCCGAATCTATATTCAGAATAATTTTTGGAGTTAGTATTAAGCCCGAACCGAGATCCTGTATGTTTGATGAGTGCCTATTTTATGATTAAATTCATGGCTCAATTAGAACCATTTTTTGAATAACTTAACAAAATTGATAAATAATTGAGCATGATTTTGATCATAAAGGGAGTATTAAGAAAAGAAGCTTGAAATTTGAAAATCAGTGAACAAAGTGACAAAAGCCTTGAAGAAACAAAGAGCATCAAGCAAAGGACACTCGAGCGTGGTACACTACACGCCTGAGCGTGAAGGAAACAAAAGCCTATGTTGCCCATGCACCCAAGTGAAACAATGAGGAACACACCAACAGCCCCTCACGCTTGAGCGTGAGCCCGAGCTCGCTCAAGCGTGACTTCATGCATGACTGGCGCTCAAGCGTGGAACCATGGAGCTCAAAGCGTGACTGAATTGAATTAAGGAACAGCATCAGGGGCATCTCACGCTCAAGCGTGATAAGGAGCCGCTTGGGCGTGACCTCGGTGGCTTGAGCGTGGCTTGAGCGTGGAACACATCTGTGGGGATAGAGGAGCTCGCTTAAAGCGTAACATGCCCAGCTTGAAGCGAAGGATCAAGCATATGCTGAACAAAGGAACCACGCTTAAGCGTGGACAAGGAAGCTCAAGCGCAAGACTATTAAAAAGCTTCAGAGCCCTTCACGCTTGAGCGTGACCATCAAGCTCAAGCGTGACTCACAAAGCGTGGGCTTCTTAATTCTTTATTCACCCGTAATGCGATGCAAACTCATCCACTTTCTGTTGTTTCCACCAGTCTCTGAAAGATGCCGCATGGGTTCTACGCAAGTGGGTAAGAGAAGCTGAGCCAAAAACTCCTATAAAGCAAGCTGCAAACAGGGCATCATCATCATCAATCTCCTAACATCATCTGATACATCATTTCATCCTCTGTATTTTTCATTTCACACTTTCCATTTTCTGTATTCATTTCTTTGATGGTGAAAATGCAAGGCATGAGTAACTAATCTCCCTTATGGGATTGGCTGTAATCCATTCAACACTGAAGTAATGCTGTCGTAAGTTTTCATTGAGTAATGAGATTTGATAAAGTTTCTGTATTTCCTTCTGTGTTTAATGCCTGAAAGTACTTGATCACTATTTTCTTGTTCTAAGTTTTCTTGAGTATGCTGGGAAGTGACTTTTGAAAGCAGACCCTGAAAGAGATGCTTGTTGTGAGTAGGTAGTCAGGGATGGCGTCTAACGCAACAAACGTCAAAACAATCGATCGATAATGCTGGAATGGTTTCCAAAGTGACTGAGGGATCAGCGGTTTAGAAATCATTCTTATGAATTTTGTAGTCGAGGGATCGATGCAAATGACTTTGATTGTGACGTAGAACTTATCTTTTCGATTTACTTATATGGAAACTTATGCAGCTTACAGAGGTGAAGATGTGATGAAGCCAATCCCTGTTTTACAAAACTGATTTTTCCAACATCATTTACTGTTATATTTTGCAAAGTGCTATCCTCTGTTATTTTGTTACTTACTGTTTTTCATTCAGCAACATTCACAACAAATCAAAACTGAAACTTTCTGCCTAATCAATTCAAACTAAGATCTTCATTCTAGCACCTCCTCAGTGGAACGACAACTATACTATATTACAACTTCTGTGTTTAAACTTGGCACATCCATTTCATTGAGTTCATATTATACAAACTTGATTCTCTTTCAGCAAACTCAATATAAGCAAACACTTATCAAGTTTTGGCGCCGCAGCCGGGGAGGTGATTTAAGTTTGAATATTTTAGCATTGAATTGACAAGACAGTGTAAATAAACTTGTTTGTAATTTGTTTTTTATTTTTTTTCTAACCTTGCTACTTTGAATTCTTGATTTATGATCTTGAGAGGACAGGGTACAAAAGAACAACTTGCATTTGATCCTGAGATAGACAGGTTCCTCAAGAAAATCAAGAAAGCCAAGCAGAACTTCCAAGTAGGACAAACTTCCTCTGTTACAATGGAGGACAACAGCAATAATCAAAATCCACCAAGGAGAACACTTGGAGATTACACATTGCAACAAGGACCTAGACACTACTCAAGCATTGCTATACCAAATACAATCAGGGCTATAGAAATGAAACCTGCTTTCCTTAGTTTAATTAGTTCCCATCAATTTCATGGAATGTCCAGTGAAGATCCTTACACTCACTTGGCCACATTCTATGAATTGGTAGGAACAATGGGATTTGAACAGGAAGTAATTGAGGCAGCATACCTAAGATTGTTTCCTTTTTCTCTTGCAGGAAAAGCCAAAGAATTGCTCCAGTCACACCCAAATCAAAGCTTGAACAGCTAGGAGACAGTGGAGGAAAAATTCCTACACAGATTCTTCCCACCATCCAGATTCATCAAGGCTAAATCAGATATCACAACATTTAAACAAAGCCATGATGAACCCTTTTGTGAAGCATGGGAACGCTTCAAATCTCTCCTCAGAAGATTCCCAAACCATGGACTGGAAGATATTGCCCAATTGAATATCTTTTACAGTGGTTTAAAGGGTGATACTAAAATGATTTTGGATGCAGAGCAAGCTACAAGGATCATTGAAGCATTATCATCCACAGATTACCAGGCTCAGCATGACAGAACACAAATCCAAAAGAAAGGAGTGTTGGAACTTAATACAATAGATGCCATTTTGGCTCAAAATAAGATTTTGACACAACAAATTGAAGTTCTGACACAGCAAATGGCAAAACTCCCGCAACAACTGCATGCTGTACAGTCCTCTACAGGAAACCAACAAGCACAAATGAGATGTGACTTTTGTGGAGGAGAACATCAGAATGGACACTGCCAAGGAGAACAAGGAGACCAATCTATCCTCTATATGAATAACCAAGGTAAGCAAAGTAACTTCAATAACAATACTTACCCCAATAATTTTTCACAGGGATGGAGGAATAGTCAAAGTGGTGGATGGAAGCAAGAAGCAAGCACATCCAACAGACAGCAACCTTATCAGCAAGGTCCTTCATTGACAGAAAGGACATCAAAACTAGAGGACACTCTAGAAAAATTCATGCAGGTCTCAATCACCAACCAAAAGAACACTGATGCTTCGATAAGAAACCTGGAGACACAAGTGGGGCAATTGGCTCGCCAAATTGCAGAGCATCACAACTCCCAATTTGGAGCCAATACACACCCAAATCCAAAGGAGCAATGCAAAGCAATCACAACAAGAAGTGGAAAGGTCATTGGACAAAAAGAGAATGACAAGGTGGAAGAAAAAGTAGAAGAAGAAAAAGAAACAGAAGAGGAAGTTAGTGAAAAGAAGAATAATGATGTAAATATGAAGGAGGAGGTTGAAAAAGAAAAAAAGAAAGAAATAAAAGAAGGGAAGAAGAAGGTGGACGACCCAACACCACAACTGAAGAGCTTGCCGTATCCAAAGAACCCTTCAAAAATGGACAAGGAAAGGCAATTTGCAAGATTTATGGATATCTTCAAAAGGTTACAAATAAACATACCTTTTGTGGAAGCCATGGAGCAAATGCCAACTTACGCTAAATTTATGAAGGAGTTGTTAACAAAGAAGAAGAGATTTTCTGAAGAAACAGTGGAGCTTGCAGCAGGCTGCAGTGCCATCATTCAAAAGGCACTGCCACAAAAAACAAAAGACCCCGGAAGTTTCACAATCCTAGTAACTATTGGTACTCTACCAGTAGGAAAAGCACTCTTGGATTTGGGAGCAAGCATTAATCTAATGCCTCTCTCAATGGTGAAAAAAATTGGAGATCTTGAGGTGAAGCTAACCCGGATGACCCTCCAGCTGGCGGATAGGTCTATGAAATTTCCATATGGCATAGCTGAAGATGTACTGGTAAGAGTTGACAAGTTTGTGTTTCCTGTAGATTTTGTCATAATGGATATAGAAGAAGATGCAGAAGTACCTCTCATTTTGGGGAGACCCTTCATGAAGATTGCAAAAGTAATCATTGATGTGGATGACGGGAAGTTAAAAGTGAGAGTGCAAGATGAAGAAGTAAATTTCAACATGTTTGATGCAATGAAATACCCAAAAGACAAACAACAGTGCTTCAAAATTGACATTGAAGAAGAAGCCATCAGAGAACAAACCAACGAATGGTTCAACAGAGATCTACTGGAGAAGCTGAACATTGGAGCAATGGAGGAAGACAAGAAGGACAAGCAAGATGCTCAAAAAGAAAGTCACTTTAAAAGGCTGTCTGAGGAAACAAAAGAAGTTGTTCCACCAAAAGTGGAGTTAAAAGCTTTACCTCCACACTTGAAATATGTCTTTCTTGATAATGATAACCAAAAACCTGTTATTATTAACAGGGAATTGACAGGTATAGAAGAGAAGCAGTTGATTCAAGTGTTGAAGGAACATTCAACAGCGATTGGATGGAGGCTGGAAGATTTGAAGGGAATAAGCCCAGCTTACTGCACTCATCACATTTACATGGAACAAGAATTCAAACCAATTGCTCAGCCACAGAGACGCTTGAACCCAACTATGAAGGAAGTAGTAAAAGGGGAGGTAACCAAGTTACTAGAAGCTGGTATAATTTATCCTATTTCTGATAGCTCTTGGGTGAGCCCTGTGCAGGTTGTTCCAAAGAAAGGAGGAATCACTGTCATACAGAATGAGAAACATGAATTGATCCCTACAAGAACTGTCACAGGATGGAGGATGTGTATCGATTACAGGAAACTAAACACTGCTACCCGGAAAGATCATTTCCCTCTGCCCTTCATGGATCAAATGCTAGAAAGACTTGCAGGTCAAGCATACTACTGCTTTCTAGATGGATACTCAGGGTATAACCAGATCGCAGTTGCACCTGAGGATCAAGAAAAAACAGCATTCACATGTCCCTTTGGGGTATTTGCATACAGAAAAATGCCCTTCGGATTGTGCAATGCCCCTGCAACATTTCAAAGATGTATGCTTGCTATCTTCTCTGATTTG
This sequence comes from Clitoria ternatea, assembly GCA_037962975.1. Classification (NCBI taxonomy): domain Eukaryota; kingdom Viridiplantae; phylum Streptophyta; class Magnoliopsida; order Fabales; family Fabaceae; genus Clitoria; species Clitoria ternatea. The sequence goes on from CM075671.1 coordinate 186,955,751, forward strand.
GTGGAAAAATGCATAGAGGTTTTCATGGATGATTTCTCTGTTTTTGGTTCATCATTTGATCAATGTTTGAAAAATTTGACCATTGTGTTGAAAAGATGTGTAGACACCAATTTGGTTTTGAATTGGGAAAAATGTCACTTCATGGTGACTGAAGGCATTGTGTTAGGACATCAAATCTCCAAAAGAGGCATTGAAGTGGACAAAGCAAAGGTGGAAGTAATCGAGAAATTGCCACCACCAGGAAATGTAAAAGGAGTCAGAAGCTTCTTGGGCCATACAGGATTTTATAGAAGGTTCATCAAGGACTTCTCAAAAATTGCAAAGCCTTTGAGTAATCTCTTAAACAAAGACACTCCTTTTATTTTTGATGATTCTTGTTTACATGCCTTTGAAACTCTAAAGCATAAACTAACATGTGCACCTATAATAGTTGCCCCTAATTGGGGACTAGATTTTGAAATGATGTGTGATGCCAGTGATTATACTGTTGGGGCCGTATTAGGACAAAGAAAGGCTAAAATTTTTCATGTTATACACTATGCTAGTAAAGTTTTAAACCCTGCACAAACAAATTATGCAACAACAGAGAAAGAACTCTTAGCAATAATGTATGGCCTGGAGAAATTTAGACCTTATCTGATTGGTTCCAAAATCACTATTTTTACTGACCATGCTGCCATTAAATATTTGTTGAATAAACCTGATTCTAAGCCCAGACTAATTAGATAGATCTTGCTAATGCAAGAATTCAACCTAGTAGTCAAAGACAAAAAGGGCAGCGAAAATTTTATTGCAGATCATTTGTCCCGACTTGTCAATCAGGAAGTCACACGGCTCCAACCTGAAGTGAAGGAAGAATTTCCTGATGAAAAGCTACTGATGATGAAAGAACGGCCATGGTTTGCAGACATGGCCAACTTTAAAGCTGCTGGAGTACTGCCTGATGACCTTTCATGGCAGCAGAAGAAGAAGTTTCTAAGGGATGCGAAGCAATTCATATGGGATGACCCCTACCTATTCAAACTTGGATCAAATCACATCTTGAGGAGATGTGTGTCCCAAGAGGAGGCTGAGAGCATCCTATGGCACTGTCACAGCTCACCCTATGGAGGACATTTCAATGGGGAAAGGACAGCAGCAAAGATCCTTCAATCAGGTTTTTATTGGCCCTCTTTGTTTAAAGATGCTAATGTTTTTGTGCAGCATTATGAAGCATGTCAGAAGACAGGAAACATATCAAAAAGACATGAGATGCCCTTGACTGCCATCCTTGAAATAGAAGTCTTTGATTGCTGGGGCATAGATTTTACTGGGCCATTACCAATGTCATTCTCAAATGAGTACATAATTGTGGCAGTAGACTATGTCTCTAAGTGGGTGGAAGCCATGGCATGTACTAAAGCTGATGCCAAGACTGTCATCAAATTTCTTAAGAAACACATTTTCAGCAGGTTTGGCACCCCAAGAGTCTTAATAAGTGATGGAGGCTCTCATTTCTGCAACAGTCAACTCCAAAGATGCCTTGGACATTATGGAGTCAAGCACAAAGTAACTTCCCCTTACCATCCTCAAGCCAATGGCCAAGTGGAAGTATCCAACAGAGAAATTAAGAGGATACTGGAGAAGACAATAAGCCAAAGCAGAAAAGATTGGTCATTAAAGTTAGATGACGCTTTATGGGCCTATAGAACAGCATACAAGGCACCAACTGGATTTTCACCTTATCAGTTGGTGTATGGTAAAAATTGCCATCTTCCAGTGGAACTTGAACACAAAGCATTTTGGGCACTGAAAACCCTCAACTATGACCCAAAAGCATCAGCTGAAGAGAGGAAGACCCAGATGCATAAGTTGGAAGAGTGGAGGAATCATGCCTACGACTCATCCAGGATCTACAAGGAGAAAATGAAGGTTTACCATGATAGACACATCATGAAGAAGAGTTTTCACCAGGGACAATCTGTTCTTCTTTTCAACTCAAGGATGAAACTATTCCCAGGAAAACTCAAGTCTAAATGGTCAGGACCCTTTATTGTGAAGGAGGTGAAACCTTATGAAGCTATTGAATTACAAGATCCTAAATCTGAAAGAACTTGGGTCGTGAATGGACAGAGAGTAAAGCCCTATTTAGGAGGAGAAGTGGAGAAGGTTGCCACTGACATCCTGCTAAAAGACCCATGACCAAACTCAGGCGTCAAGCTAATGACGTTAAACAAGCGCTCATTGGGAGGCAACCCAATCTTTTGTGCTTTCTTTCCTTGAAAATTTTATTTCATTTTAAAGTCTCTGTTTACAAAGGCAAACAAAACTGGAGCTGGAAGTTGAATTCAGAGAGACATGAGGACATCACCATGCTCAAGCGTGGATAATCCAGCTTAAGCGAGCCAAGGTAAGTCCTAAACCATCCTCATCAAGCTTAAGCGTGAGAGTCAAGCTTAAGCGTGGCACCTCTGCTAAAGAAATTTTCAACAAAATAAACCCGATCTCGCTTAAGCGTGACCTTTTACGCTTAAACGAAAGGACCTGGACAGCAATCAGAGGCTACCACGCTCAAAGCAAGACCCCTGCGCCCAAGCGAGAAATTAAACTAAGCATCAGGTGGTTGATCACGCTCAAGCGTGATACTTTGGCGCTCAAGCGCAACATCCCTGCGCTCAAGCGTGCCAAACATGCGCCCAAGCGAGACATTGAATAGAGCATCAGGTATTAAAATTTTGTTACACGCTCAAGCGAGATAAACACCAGCCTGAGCGAGGAAAGTATACCCTGGAACAATGCCCACACGCTCAAGCGTGATAACCCTGCGCTCAAGCGCGCAACTCTTACGCCCAAGCGTGACAAAAACACGCTCAAGCGTGAAGTCTTCATTCTCAGACTCTGGATCCAGGCCGATCACGCTCAAGCGTGGATATATGGCGCTCAAGCGTGGAACTCTCACGCTCAAGCGTGACATCATGACGCTTAAGCGTGAGAATGCAAAACAGCCCCTGATGCTAATAAATGCAGAATTTTGAAACTGCCCACTCTCTCACTCACATAACCGTTCAACAACCTTCTGACTCTCTAAGTTTTGTAACCGCCCTCTCTTCTCCAATAATTGTCTTTTCATCTCATAAGTCACACTTTTCTTTTGCAAACCATTCTCTCTTTCACTCTCGGATCCTTCAAGGTAACTGTTGCACTATCCTTTTTTTGAATTTCAAAGCATTAGACTACTGTGTAGGGAGAATTGATACATTTCTTTTGAGAATATATTGAAGCCTTTAAACAACTTCTTCCTGTTTTTTTTATGAATGCCATGATCTATGCTTGGTTGTTTATGAATTGTTTGGAGAAAGACGTTCAAGCTTTGCTCTTGTATTTCACTTTCATTGTAATGCATGTCCCTTTTCTGTTTCATATTCTTTTAATGCATGCTGAATGTTTGATAAAAGTCCTGAAAGGAAGTATTTTAAGTGCAAAGTGGTTCTTAACTTTCTTGCAGATGGCCAGAACCAAGCAAACTGCACCAAATCCCCCTGTCACCACTTCCCCAAAAAGGAGTTCCCGAAGGAACAAGGGCAAAAGACCACGCACAGATGAACAAGATGATGCTCCAAGATTCAGGAAGAAAGGCAACAGCAAGCGGTATGAAGACATCTCAAATTGGACATTCATACCAGAAAGGAAAGTAGACTTGGCCTTGGGAGAATGCGATGCCTTCCTGCAGATTATAAGAAGGAGAAATTGGTTAAAAGTATGTTACCCAAGGGAGAAATTTGACCTGAAGTGGTAAGAGAATTCTATGCAAACGCCTGGACAAGAGATGGAGGGGGGGAACGAAAAACCTATATGCGGGGTACCTGGCTCTCATATGACAGAGACACAATCAATTTCTACTTGGGGAACATCATGACCTTAGAAGAAGGGGAAATCTGCGAATATGCTGCCATGGTTGCAAGGAACCAGTTCATTGCCACACATGACCTTGAAGCCGCTATTTGTGTTCCAGGACACCACTTTCAAATGGGGCAAGGGGAGACACCACTGAGAGTTTTAAGAAAGGACATGACTACTATTGCTCAAGTTTGGACTTCCTTCTTATTAGCTAACATAGCACCTAACGCTCATGTCTCTGATTTGATTTTTAGTAGGTGTTATCTCCTATACTGCATTCTGAGAGAGGACATCTCTATTGATCTAGCCCAAGTACTATCGGATGAAATCCACAAGTTTGTGATTTTTGACCAGAAGTATTCCCAGGCAGGTCAAAAGGTAAAAGGGAGTCTTGGTTTTCCTGCCTTTATCACTGATTTTTGTGCAGCTCATGGTGTTGAGGTACAAGACCTCAAACCAATCAGGCCTTCCATAGACAAACGCTTCATTGAGCGTTACTGCAGTAATCCAGCACTCCCTGCAACTGATGTACCTCCTCCACATGCCTCACAAGCAGCACAGCAAGCATTCAGCACTGCACCTGCCCACCCCCCTCAGCACAGAAGCCAACCTGATTTTACAAGGCATTCACATCCTGAAAGTTCAAAACAGCCATCTCCTGGCCCAGCAGAACGCTCAGCATAGAGGTTTGTTACATGTTCACAATGGCCTTTATCATAGCATTCCTGCAGGTCAACACAATCCATGGATGCCACCTGCCCAGTTTGAGGCCCTGCTTGCTTGGCCTGGGGACAGACCTCCTTTTGTGGGGGGAGGTGAAGCTACACAGGAGGATAGGCCAGGAACTTCAACTCAGGGACCTCCAGAAAGAGACTTGGGAACAGAGGAGGACTCATCCGAGGAAGAGTGAAACTTTTTAATGCTTTCAGTTCTTGACAATTAAAATTGCTACTTAGTTTGACAATTTATAGCTTACTTTATCTTTAGTACAGCACACTTTAGAATTGCTTGTGATTATTCTTATCTGCTTGTGATTATTCTTGTTTGCTTGTGATTATTTCTGTTTTGGTGATTAAGACTTTGAACATTTTTGAAAACCCCAACCAAAGATTTCACTTTTTGAACAAGAAAAGTTTCTAAGCAGCAGAATATTTTTAGGCAATAACACTGATTTTTTTTAGGCAAAATGACTAAATTAAGAACCAAGGAACTGGAATGCATGTACTTTTGCCTGTTCACATGACTTGAACCCTTTTCTGTTAGAATAAGGAAGTAAGCCTTATATCTTGATGAGAAGTGAGAAATCTAAACACTGAGAGCCTCATTTGAATTTGTTAAATTGGCATTGACTGATTTTCTAATTAAACCTTTTTCTTAAGAAACAAGCAAGGAAATGATAAGGCAATTTTGAAAACATAGTTAGCCAAGAGCCAAAAAGCTACCCCGATAAAAAGATCCGATTTTTTTTCACAGCCCATCTTTGAGCCATAAAAGCATGAAAATTTTTCTCTGCCCTGAGCTAAGCATAAAAGCAAAAATCCTATCTTACCTGCATGTTCATCTTAAAAAAAGAGCATAAAATATTTTTCTCAAAAGAAGATGAATCAAATGGAGGCAGTAGAAGAAAATGCAGAAAGAATAAGTAAGCTCTCCAAAGATTGTATAAAAGAGCTGGAGTAAAACAAAAGAAAAATCTGAAGTTTCAATGCAGAGAAGGAGCCTTCTAAATTAACCAAAAACACTTATGCTCTTCTTTAAAACATGCATTTTGAAACCTAGAAAAACCAAAAGTTTCTTGTTAACCCAGCCTCATTACACCCTTAAAAGACCTTTTGATCCTTGCTATTCATTTGAATTTCGGTTTTACTAGAAATGACGGCCAATGTTAACGGAGCAGTTCTAATGATGGATGAGCGAAACAGACACATGGTAAGAAATAATGAGAAATTCTATATTCTTACAGCAATGGGTTACATGCTTTATGAATAAGGTAATGGTGCATTACATTTTAAGGAATTGGTATTAAGAAAATTATTTGCCGAGACATTAGCTCAGATTATTGCCTTTTAAACTTTTGTCTGCAACAGAAACTCAGATTTTTGAAATGCTTGGTTCCCTTTCCAAATCTTCTTTTTACTTGAGGACAAGAAAAAAATCTAGGTTGGGGAGAGTTTGATGAGTGCCTATTTTATGATTAAATTCATGGCTCAATTAGAACCATTTTTTGAATAACTTAACAAAATTGATAAATAATTGAGCATGATTTTGATCATAAAGGGAGTATTAAGAAAAGAAGCTTGAAATTTGAAAATCAGTGAACAAAGTGACAAAAGCCTTGAAGAAACAAAGAGCATCAAGCAAAGGACACTCGAGCGTGGTACACTACATGCCTGAGCGTGAAGGAAACAAAAGCCTATGTTGCCCATGCACCCAAGTGAAACAATGAGGAACACACCAACAGCCCCTCACGCTTGAGCGTGAGCCCGAGCTCGCTCAAGCGTGACTTTATACATGACTGGCGCTCAAGCGTGGAACCATGGAGCTCAAAGCGTGACTGAATTGAATTAAGGAACAACATCAGGGGCATCTCACGCTCAAGCGTGATAAGGAGCCGCTTGGGCGTGACCTCGATCCCGCTTGAGCGTGGCTTGAGCGTGGAACACATCTGTGGGGATAGAGGAGCTCGCTTAAAGCGTAACATGCCCAGCTTGAAGCGAAGGATCAAGCATATGCTGAACAAAGGAACCACGCTTAAGCGTGGACAAGGAAGCTCAAGCGCAAGACTATTAAAAAGCTTCAGAGCCCTTCACGCTTGAGCGTGACCATCAAGCTCAAGCGTGACTCACACAGCGTGGGCTTCTTAATTCTTTATTCACCCGTAATGCGATGCAAACTCATCCACTTTCTGCTGTTTCCACCAGTCTCTGAAAGATGCCGCATGGGTTCTACGCAAGTGGGTAAGAGAAGCTGAGCCAAAAACTCCTATAAAGCAAGCTGCAAACAGGGCATCATCATCATCAATCTCCTAACATCATCTGATACATCATTTCATCCTCTGTATTTTTCATTTCACACTTTCCATTTTCTGTATTCATTTCTTTGATGGTGAAAATGCAAGGCATGAGTAACTAATCTCCCTTATGGGATTGGCTGTAATCCATTCAACACTGAAGTAATGCTGTCGTAAGTTTTCATTGAGTAATGAGATTTGATAAAGTTTCTGTATTTCCTTCTGTGTTTAATGCCTGAAAGTACTTGATCACTATTTTCTTGTTCTAAGTTTTCTTGAGTATACTGGGAAGTGACTTTTGAAAGCAGACCCTGAAAGAGATGCTTGTTGTGAGTAGGTAGTCAGGGATGGCGTCTAACGCAACAAACGTCAAAACAATCGATCGATAATGCTGGAATGGTTTCCAAAGTGACTGAGGGATCAGCGGTTTGGAAATCATTCTTATGAATTTTGTAGTCGAGGGATCGATGCAAATGACTTTGATTGTGACGTAGAACTTATCTTTTCGATTTACTTATATGGAAACTTATGCAGCTTACAGAGGTGAAGATGTGATGAAGCCAATCCCTGTTTTACAAAACTGATTTTTCCAACATCATTTACTGTTATATTTTGCAAAGTGCTATCCTCTGTTATTTTGTTACTTACTGTTTTTCATTCAGCAACATTCACAACAAATCAAAACTGAAACTTTCTACCTAATCAATTCAAACTAAGATCTTCATTCTAGCACCTCCTCAGTGGAACGACAACTATACTATATTACAACTTCTGTGTTTAAACTTGGCACATCCATTTCATTGAGTTCATATTATACAAACTTGATTCTCTTTCAGCAAACTCAATATAAGCAAACACTTATCAATGTTGTAAAACGAAAAATTTTAATGAGGGGATTAAAAATTAAAACAAAAAAAAACCCTTCTTCTCCCTCCTCTTTTTCGTTGGCCTCTCTCCCCCTCTTTCATTCACTTTTCTTTTCTTCCTCTCCCTCCATTCTTCTTCTCCAAAAACCGTTCTCTCTCTCTCTGTCCCTCCAAAAATTATTTTTCATCCAAAGGCTTGGGAACTAATGGAATCATGAGGCAAGGAAGGCACTTGGAGCAAAGCTTGGTTCATTTTTTCTCCTTTTCATCTTATTTTCATTTTGGGGTTTAAGCTTGGAGAATGAGGTAAGATCTTGAACACCCATGGCTCTTGTTTATGGTTTTGAGTCTATTTATGTATTGTGATGGAAGATTGGGTGTTGTTTTGGTGAAAAATAGCTTGAGGAACCAAACCCTAGGTGGGATAACCATTGGGAATTGTTATTGTTGTTGATAATGAATGGGATATATTGTTGTTAGCCTAAGAATGTTGGAAATCATGCATATGAATGGTGGGAATTGATGATTGTGGGTTATTGATGAAAACCCTAGGTTTAGGAATTTGGGGCTTTTGTCCAATTGATAGGTATTAATGATTTATGCTTTAGAATGGGTATTGGAAAGATTGGGATTGATTATTTGTGGTGATGGTTAAGTTTTGATGAAAACTCTTATCCTAAGAATTTGGGGGAATATATGTATTGTGGTTAGGAAGGTTGACTTGAATGTGGGTAGAAAATACCCAATGTAGGTGTTAATATGAGTATGAAATGATGAATATGAACGCTAAAGCCGTGGTGAATGTAAGGGGTTAGTGAAATGAGCACGTGTCTTAAGGAGGTCTTAGACCATTGGGTATGTCATATGAAATTGTGATGGATAATGGTTTGATTGGAGCTAAGAGGCTCATTATGAACTTGAATGGAAACGGATAGTTTAAGTAAAAAGGAACACATTATGAATGATGAGAGTGATATTGATGTCGTTGGACGTAGTTAGCCCTTTGAGATCTAGAGAACCTTGGTTTTGGGAAAGGAATTCCCAAAGCCTAACACAATGGTATGAATTGGTGTTTTAGCAAGTCTAGGACTTGATATTGAGATTTATGATAAGCTAGCATTTGTTTAGAATTGTGAGGAATGCCTTGAGATGGCTTATTGATTGTATGAATGCATATGTATGTTGTGTAGATGATATTCCGGGCAATGTGGCGGAGCATTCGGAGCGTGCATTGGATTATGGTTCTTCCCTCGAGGTAGGAGAGGAGTTTACATTCATGCTTGCCTTGCCATGTTTATAGTATGGCTTATTGTATGGCTTGATACTCATGCTTGCCTTGCCATGTTTATAGTGAAATAAAATGAATGGCAAATTATTGGCTATTGATGATAATGTATGTGTATATATGATGATGAATAACCCATGAGGGGTTGAAATATGTACATGTTAATGAACCATCCTTGAGTGGATGAAGTATATGTTTTGTGAATCGATTCAAGGTTTTCCAGGTCTATGAATCGATTCACTCTTTGCTTTTAATCAATTTAGGGCATTCTGACTTGTTGAATTTTGCTTCCTTAATCATATAAATCGATTCACAAGTTGTTGTTGGCCAATTCTTTTGAGTTTTTATACTTTCATGATATGTTATAGAGTCATGGCTTGTTCCTTTGATCCTTATGCATTGACCTCTTGGTTTTTCTTCATTGTAATGATCTTGTTCCTCTCGATGGTTGAATACATGTCATATGCTTGTCATTATCAAAACATGTTTCAATATGCAAATATATTCTCCCTTTTTTTGATGATGACAACCAATATGCATCTCTTGGAGGTGTTAGTTTCATAATAATTTAGAAAATAATTCTCCCCATCTCTAATGTAATGGATGCCACTTATTATTACTGTTACTTATTTTATCCACTTGTTTTTAATTGTTTTTCTCCCCCTTAATCTATGCTTCTAATCAGGGCGTGAAGTGTATATTTGAAGCGCATTTTTAACTGATATCACTTGTTTATAACTAGCCCTGTAATGTCATTTATTTTATTTTGATACCACTTGTTATACTGCTTGTTTTATTTAGTTAAATCTAAGTATATCATATCTCTTCATAAATCATCATTATATAAGACAAGCACACATAATTCTCTTCCCTTTAGACATCATCAAAAATACATAATTACATAAGTAAACTCCAGAATAAGAAGACTAGTGTCAAGTCATAAGATAAAGTAGAAACAAAACATAGTTTGAGAATAAAAATGAAACCATTGTCAATGCGTAAGAAAAGACATAAGAAAAAAAATAGCCTAATAAAGACATAAGACAACAGAATCTATCTAAGGTGGAGGGAAACGAAGTGTAGTAACTTGTTGAGCGAGATCTTTATATTTTGCATTTAGATCGGTCTCTAGCCTATCAAAACGGGTGTCGAGTGCATCAAACCGTTGATTAATGTGGGCAGTAAGCCTATTAAATAATTCTTCAGAAGAAGGTGCAGCGGGCTATGCTAGTTCAGTAGTAGGTGGAGGATCAACACGAGCTTTATCATCGTCATCATGTTATGGAGCACGAGAAGAGTGGGACCACATGCCATTTCTTTCAATCAGCCTTATTTTAGTGAGATGTGAGCTACTAATATGACCTTTGGGACCAACTAGCTCCTTGACTTCTTTTTTGAGATCAACATGGAAGTGTCGTAGAAGTTTGGTGATGAGGATAACATAAGGAAGACGAGTAAGGGTTTTGGCTTCAAGCATGTGTTGCCTAACTAGCTTGATCCAATTAATTTCCTTTTGCTTAAGTATTGCCCACAACAAGAGTGTTTATCCTTCACTAACCCGTGTGCTTTTGCTTCCTTTTGGTAAAAGTATTTTCACCAAGCAGTAATGAATCAAGCGGTTGTTGATGTCTAATTCGCCAACGGTACTTGTAGAGAAGGATTTCAAGTTAAGGAACTCACGAACAATAGTGGGATTATATTCCCATTCAGTAGTTGGTTCTTTTCCAAAGAATTCTGCATTGTTGAGAGGAAGCTTCCTAACTGTGTTCATGATAGGGTCATCAAGTATAATGGTGACACCTTTCACTTTGGCAATACATCAAGCATTTGATATGCGCAGAGTGGAATAGAAGGCTCGAGTCAATTTGGGATATATGTAGTGTGCCTCAAGTGCCATAAAATCCAATAGTTGTTATTGTTAAAGAACATTCAGAAAGAAAAATTGAGAGGATTAAAAGAAACTCACATCAAGCCAAAGAGGGGTAATGAGTAATTTTTAAAACAAATTTATAAGTAATTAATGAGGACACAACATGGGAAGATCCTCACAAAACCTTGGGTGAAGGCTTGGAGGCTAACAAGGGTCCCCTAACAAGGGCCAAGTCCAAAAATGCCAAAGAGACCATCCACAAGGCCTTATCTTCCTTCCTCTCTTTTCTTAATGGGCCCAACCCCAATGAAGACAATTTTAGGATTTATTTGTACACATCATGTAATATAACTCATAAATAGATTCTCTAGTGATTTAGGTTTTATTTGGACCGTAGTAGGTCAATTTGGTCACTATAGGGGCCTTGTACTCTCTTTTGGGCCATGTATGGGCCATCTCCTTCTCATTTAGCATAATTGGGCTGAGGATCCATGATGGAAGCCCAACTAGAATCCCTTGGCCGAATTCTCCTTAGGCTATATAAGGGAGCTCTCCTTTATAAAATCCACACATTATTCATTTTGAGAATAGAATCACCTTTGAGTAGAAGTTTTAGTGAGAGGTTCTCCTCCTTCTCTCTAGGCTAAAGAGGCTTTAGCAAGGTCTTATCCAAGGGGTATTCTCCCTCCTTGGTGGCGAGTTGGAGTTATCTCCCTCCTAGGGAGTGACCTCTAAAACACTTCCTCCATTCCATTCTTCCATCTCCTTCCACTTTCACCTTTCCTCTTCTATCTTTTTCCTTTAGTTTCCACTCTTTTCCCTTTGTTTTTGTGTCCATTTCCTTGAATCTATTTTTGGACAAGCTTTGAAGATCCCAAGTCAAGGCTTCTTGAAGGCTAAGGAAAAGGGAAGAGAACCTAGATCCAACCCAAAGAAGATCTCCATCAAGATTATCCTACATCAAGTCGTATCATTGAGCTTGGAGGTTCTTTTTCTCATCTTTTCTTCCTCTAAAATTTCAATTTCCAATAGATTTCTTGGCTGGTTTTGTTTTTCTTTTCATGTTGATGCCATGTTATATGTTAGAAAAATACAAAAATGTTAAAGTTTAATGCATTTTCTAGTCATCTTTCCCATTTTTCTTCAAGTTTTTGCATGTTGTTCTTGAGTAGTTGTGGTTTTATAGTGTCATATGCTTTAGATTATGTTTAGAATTCTGAATTTAGCACACTATAGTTTCAATTTTAAGCTTCCATAATTGATTTTGTGAAGTTGTTAATTGTTAGAGCCAAATAAGTGTGTGTGGTGCCATTGGAGCCTTGTCTTTGTTGCTAGGAATTGAAAAATTCAACCTTTTTAGAAGTGCTAATCCGTGTGGTAGGAGTCATATCTTGCATCATTTTGTGACTCTCAAGGTTCCAATTCCTGTATAGGAGACCTTACTTTTAGGTACTCCAAAGGTTATGCTCATTTCTAGGATTGTTAGAAGTCTACTCTTAGTTTCTTCTAGGTTTTAATTTTCAATTGTCAAGAACTACTAGGTCATAAGTTGAATTCGGTTTTGGCATCTTGAAAATTGCATAAACATCACTTTGTCATTCAAAGTTAACCTTCCATACTTCAAATTAGGAGAAGATTGCATCTTGACCTAAGCAAAAGAAATGAAATTGACTTGTGAACTAGCTAGGTGGTTTCGGTTTGGTTGGTGTCAAGTGCTACAAAATTTTAAGAGGCAAGAAAAGAGAAAAGACTACACAAAAGAAAAATAAAAAGGAAAGGGAAAAACCTATAATTAAAAAGTGAAAAATAAAAAAGGGTATCAAAAGAAAAAAGTACAAAGTTTGACCTCTTTTAGAAAAATTGAAAAAGTTTGAACACCAAGTCATCTTTTTAATTGAGACACCATGACCTAAAAAAAAGTATTTACTAGTTGATTCTTCATACAATTTCAATTGAACTTTGCTTGCTTACTTTGCAACTTTTAGAGTTTCTAGGTTTTTGCTTTAACCTTTCTTTTCATTATTGCATTTATTTTCTTTGATTGTCAAGTTTTGTCCTTAAACTATCAAATTTTGAAATTCTTGTGTGTTTCCTTTATTCAATTTAGCTTTTATTACTTTATGTCTTGTCATATCAAAAATCCAAAAATATTCTTTTTGAGTTCCCTTTTAATTTTTGAATTTTTTTAGTTTGTCTTCCATTCTCTCTTAAAAGTTTTGTCTCTTGAGTTTTTCTTTCCCTTCAATTCCAAGATAACTCTTACTCAATATAAAAGAGGGTAGCATCTTGAGTACACTTGAGATTGGTGTGGAAGTTGCTTTGGTTCTCTTGAAACCTAAAGAGAAAGGACAAGAATAGAGAGGAAACACTTTGAGTGAGAGAGACCTTATTTTGATTTTACTTGATTTTGCTTAACATTTTGTGTGAGAAATTTGTTTGCTAGGTGAGGTGGTGGAGTCCATATCAAGACTTTTAAGACCATTGAAGACTTGTAAAAGGAAGCAAAGCCTTGTACTCATTCACAAATTTTAGGAAATTTTCAATTCTTAAGGCTTGTATTAGAAATTTGGTCCTTGTATTTTAGACAAACTTTGGACATTGGACTTTGATTTCTTAAAATTTTCCTTCAATATTTCGGTTAGTTCTAGTGCATGTGCATTTGTTTGCTTTAACTAATTGTTGTTAGTTAGTTTAGTTGGTTAAGTAGTTACAACTAGAAGTAGTTAGTTAGTTGTTCGTCTTAACTAATTTGATTAGGTTGTTAGTTGTCTTAACTAAGTTTGTTAGTAGTTAAAGTTAGTTGGAACAAATTTTAGTTACTTTAACTACTCATAACCGAAATTAGTTGAAGAAGTTAGGGTGATTATAACAAGCTAAGGTAGTTGCAACTATAATAACTACATAACTAATTTTAGTTAGGTTTTGTTAGTTTGTTAAAATTAATTTTGTTAGTTCTATCTTCCATAACCAAAATTGTTAACTCTTGCTAGGGTTAGTTACTTGATTAGTTACAACCTAGGATTCACATAAAGAACATAAGCAAAGACAATCTAGGACTTGTATAACTACTCATAGTAAGACAACATAGGATCAAACCTAGTACAAGACAACTTAGGTAATTCTGCCCTTAGGTAGAAACCTAGTACTTGATTTTTTTAGGATTCTTGCTTGTTTTCTTATATTTGTCCTGCATAAGCATCCTTGACTAGTTTGATAGAACCTTTGTTTGCCTTGTCTTGTTTTTCTTCGACAACCTTGATCATGTCTTCTAGTGATAGGGAAAACAAATTTCTTCTTCATAACATAATGGATAGCTTAAATAACATCAACACTAGGTTAACTAACCTAGAACATAGAGATGAGAACCCTAGAACTAGACATAGAAATCAAAGGCATGAGAATAGTGATAGTGAGGATAACCATAGGTCTAGAAGATATCATCATAATACTAAAAGAGAAGACCTAGGGTTAAAAGAAGTAAAATTTGAAATTCCTCCATTTAATGGTAAAAGTGATATTGAAGCTTATCTAGAATGGGATATGAGAGTTGAACAATTGTTTAACTCTCATCAAATTAAAGAGAAAAAGAAAGTTAGGATAGCCACTCTATCATTCCAAAACTATGCCTTAGTGTGGTGGACTCAAGTGTGTAAGAAGAGAAAGAAAGATAACTTTCCACTAATAGATGAATGGTTAGACTTAAAAGCTCTATTAAGGAAAAGATATGTTCCTAATTACTATAGAGGAAAGCTATTAGCCAAGCTAAATAGACTCACCCAAGGGTCAAAAAGTGTAGAAGATTACTACAAGGCCTTAGAGATAGCCATGATTAGGGCAAACTTAGAAGAAGATGAAGAAACCCTAATGCATAGGTTTTTACATGGCCTAAATAGGAACATTAAAAATAGAGTAGAACTCCTTCCACATGTTGATATAAAAGAATTATTACACCAATGTACTAAGGTAGAGAGCCAATTTAAAGAGAGCGAATCCTACAATGGAGAATACAAAAGCTTTAAGTCTAAGTGGGTAGGTAAAGATGGGTTTGAGAGACAACCTAGGGAAAAAGGAGTGGACACTTCCTCTTCCCAAATACCAAGTGAGTTGTATAAAAATGGCAAAGTCTTTAGAAATCAAAGAGATAAGCATGAACCCACATCTAAATCTCAATCTTCTAGATTATCTACCATTAAATGTTTTAAATACCTTGGTAGAGGTCACATTGCTTCTGACTGTCCTACAAAAAGAACTATGATTTTGAAAACTAATGGAACCTACTCAAGTCAATCAGAGTCTAATTCTGATAATCACGATTCAAGTGATGACTCAAGTAGTGATTCCTATGACAGTGAGCATATACTAGGGGATGATGGTGAGTTGTACATGATTAGAAGATTACTTGGTAGTCATGTTAAACTTGATGATACTACGCAAAGAAAGAACATCTTTTATACAAGATATTACATAAATAAAAAACTATGTTCTCTTATTATGGATAGTGGGAGTTGTGCAAATGTAGTAAGTCAAAGACTAGTACATAAGATGGGCTTAAAACTAATAGATCGCCCTAGACCTTATAAGTTGCAATAGTTAAATAAAAAGGGAGAAATGTTAGTTAATAAGCAAGTCTTAATCAACTTCACCATAGGCACATATAGAGATGAAGTCAAGTGTAATGTAGTACATATGTAAGCAACACACATCCTTTTAGGAAGACCTTGGCAATATGATAGGAAGGTTATCCATGAGGGGTTCACCAACACCCTCACTTTCAAATTAGATGGTAAGAAGATAGTTTTACATCCCCTAACTCCATAACAAGTAGCTAAAGATCAACTTTAAATGAAGCTTAAAAGAGATAGAGAGTTAGGATCTTCTTCATCTAATCTTTTAGAAAAACATAAGAAAAATAAAAAAAAGGATAAAGGAAAAGGAGTTGTTATTTATGATGACTCTAGAGCTAATCTCTTGGCTACCAAATATGATGTGAAACATGCTATGTTTTCACAAAAACAATGCTTGATCATATATGCTAAAGATATCCCTAACACTTCCTTGTGCTCAACGGGCTCTTCCCCTCCCCCTTTACCCAAAGGGATTCAAAAAACATATTAGATGAGTTTAAAGACCTCTTTCAAAAAGATATTCCTAAAGTCTTACCTCCAACTAGAGGAATTAAACATCAAATAGACTTAATCCCTGGTGCTAGTCTACCAAATAGACCTACATATAGGTGTAACCCTAAGGAAAGCCTAGAAATTTAAAAGCAAGTGAATAAACTATTATCTAAGAGATGGATTAGAGAGAGCCTAAGCCTATGTGCTTTACCCATTTTATTAGTTCCTAAGAAAGATGGTTCATGGAGAATGTGTACGAATTGTAGAGCCATAAACAACATAACCATCAAGTATAGGCATCCAATACCTAGACTTGATGATATGCTTGATGAGTTAAGTGGTTCTACTATATTTTCTAAGATTGATCTTAAAAGTGGCTATCATCAAATAAGAATTAAAGAGGGAGATGAATAGAAAGCTGCTTTTAAAACCAAACTTGGATTATATGAGTGGTTAGTTATGCCCTTTGGCTTGACTAATACACTAAGCACATTTATGAGGTTAATGAATCATGTTTTAAGGGAATTTATTGGGCATTTTGTTGTGGTCTATTTTGATGATATTCTTGTTTACTCAAAGACCATGACCTCTCATCCAAGCCATTTAAAACAAGTTATGCTTGCCTTGATAACAAATAACCTCTATACAAATTTTGAAAAATGTTCTTTTGGCATGGATAGCATTATATTCCTTCGATTTGTAGTAAGTTCTAAAGGTGTTGAGGTAGATCACTCCAAATTTAAGGCAATCCAAGATTGGCCAACACCTAAAAATATGAGTGAAGTTAGAAGTTTCCATGGTCTTGTAAGTTTTTATAGGAGATTTGTGAAAGACTTCTCTACCTTAGCTTTCTCTTTGAATGAATTGGTGAAAAAGAATGTTCCTTTTGTGTGGAGGCCAAGGAAAGAGAAATCCTTTTTGGATCTCAAGGAAAAACTCACTCATGCTCTAATTTTAGCACTTCCAAACTTTTCTAAAACCTTTGATCTTGAGTGTGATGCTTTCAATGTGGGTATAGGAGCTGTTTTATTACAAAAAGGTCACCCCATTACTTTCTCTACTGAAAAACTTAATGGGGAAACCATCAATTATCCCACATATGATAAAGAATTCTATGCATTAATTAGAGCCCTTCAAACTTGGGAACATTACTTGATCCCAAAAGAGTTTGTCATCCATAGTGATCATCAATCACTAAAATTCATCAAAGGGCAACATAAGTTAAACAAAAGACATGTAAAGTGGGTTGAGTTTTAGGAATAATTTCCATATGTCATCAAGTACAAAAATGTAGAATCCAATATTATGGATGATGCTTTATCAAGAAGGCACTCTTTACTTGCCTGTCTTGGAGCTAAAATTATTAGACTTGATGAGATTAGGACCTTGTACCCAAGTGATCTTGATTTTTCCAAAATCTTCAATTCATCTTCCACTTCTTCATCTTATAAAGGCTTCTACATTCTAGATGGGTACCTCTTTAAAGCCAATAAACTTTGCATTCCTAGGAGCTCTTTAAGGGATCTGTTACTTAGAGAAAGCCATGAGGGAGGCTTAATGGGCCATTTTGGAAGAGATAAAACATTGTCTATTTTACATGAACACTTCTATTGGCCTAAAATGAAAAAAAATGTTCAAAAACTTTATGCTAGGTGTATAGTTTATAGAAAAGCTAAATCTAAAATATCACCTAATGGTCTTTATACTCCTTTGCCTACACCTACTTCTCCTTGATTGATATTTCTATGGATTTTGTGTTAGGCTTGCCTAGGACCCAAAGAGGAATGGACTCTATATTTGTAGTGGTAGATAGGTTTAGTAAGATGGCTCACTTTATTCCTTGTCACAAAGTGGATGATGCAAGTCATATTGCTAAGCTATTTTCCAAAGAAATTATAAGACTTCATGGTGTTCCTAAAATTATCATTTCTGATAGGGACACCAAATTCCTAAGCCATTTTTGGAAAACCCTTTGGTCAAGGCTAGGAATGAAGCTTCTCTTTTCTACCACTTGTCATCCTCAAACGGATGGCCAAATTGAGGTAGTAAACAAGAGCATTTCTCAACTACTTAGGATCTTAGTGCATAAAAATGTTAAATCTTGGGATGAGTGTTTACCCCACATTGAATTTGCTTATAATAGGGTACAACACTCGACAACTAAGCATAGTCCTTTTGAAATTATTTATGGTTTTAACCCTCTCACTCCCTTAGACCTTTTGCCCATTGATGTTTCAGATTCTGTCCTTCACATGGATGGAGAGGCAAAGGCCAAATTTATCAAAGATTTTCATGAGAAGGTTAAAAACCAAATACAAGCTAAAAATGAACACTATACTCGTTGTGCTAATAATAAAAGAAAGGAAGTTACCTTTGAGGTTGGAGATTGGGTTTGGTTACATCTTAGAAAAGAAAGATTTCCAAATTTGAGAAAATCCAAACTCGATCCTAGGGGTGATGGTCCTTTTCAAATTCTTAAGAAAATAGGGAATAATGTATATGTCCTTGATTTTCCTGGTAAATATGGTGTGAGTGCTTCATTTAATGTGTCTCACTTATCTTCTTTTGACATAGATGAAGAGGATGATGCCTTAGATTTGAGGACAAATCCTTTCGAGGAAGGGGAGCATAATAAGGACACAACATGGGAAGATCTTCATAAAACCTTGGACGAAGACTTAGAGGCTTACAAGGGTCCCCTAACAAGGGCCAAGTCCAAAAAGGCCAAAGAGACCATCCACAAGGCCTTATCTTCATTCCTTTCTTTGCTTAATGGGCCCAAGCCCAATGAAGAAACTTTAAGGATTTATTTGTACACATCATGTAATATAACTCATAAATAGATTCTCTAGTGATTTAGGTTTTATTTGGACCTTAGTAGGTCAATTTGGTCACTATAGGGCCATGTACTCTCTTTTGGGTCATGTATGGGCCATCTCCTTCTTATTTAGCATAATTGGGCTTAGGATCCATGATAGAAGCCCAACTAGCATCCCTTGTCTGAATTCTCCTTAGGCTATATAAGGGAGCTCTCCTTTGTAAAATCTATACATTATTCATTTTGAGAAATAGAATCACCTTTTGAGTGAAAGTTTTAGTGAGAGGTTCTCCTCCTTCTGACTAGGCTAAAGAGGCTTTAGCAAGCTCTCATCCAAGGGGTATTCTCCCTCCTTGGTGGCAAGTTGGAGTTATCTCCCTCCTAGGGAGTGGCCTCTGAAACACTTCCTCCATTCCATTCTTCCATCTCCTCCCACTTTCACCCTTTCTCTTCCATCGTTTTCCTTTAGTTTCCATTCTTTTCCCTTTGTTTTTGTGTCTGTTTCCTTGAATCTATTTTCGGCCAAGCTTTGAAGATCCCAAGTCAAGGCTTCCTGAAAGCTAAGAAAGAGGAAAGAAAACCTAGATCCAACCAAGGAAGATCTGCATCAAGATCTTCCTACACCAGTAATTAGATAATTACTTTTGGGTATCAAATAGTATTGAAAGATCAGAGGTTTTCAGGGCAAAGGATCCAACAATATCTATTTTTATCTTCTTCCCTGAATGAATTTTAGAGAAGGGAAAGAAAACCTATGAGAGAAAGAGAGTTTTCAATGTTTCTGAAGATGTAATTGCTGTATTTGCTTAAATAGCTATGCGTGAATCAATTTAGGGGACCTGATGAGTCGATTCATGAGGTTCTATTTATGGTGCATGGACGTATGAATCGATTCATGAGCTACTGTTTAAAGTAGCTTGAATCAGGTCTTTGCATGAATCTATTCAAGGCAAAGGGTGAATCGATTCATGAGCCACTATTTTCGTATGAATTGATTCAAGGAAGGTGTGAATTAATTCATTGCATATTGCCTAATGAATATTATGCAACCCAGTAATATGAATCGATTCAGGGAAGGGGTGAATCGATTTATTGCTCACTTCCAATCATTCCAAACTGAAATTAATGCATCTGAACTTATTGAAAACACTTGGTACACTTGATGATCATTATTGAAAAATTAGTTTCAAGACATTTGAGCTTAGAATTACCATAAACCAGAATTTGTTCAAGCATTTAGATTCAAGAAAGTTTACAATCACATTATGGAAAAGTTAAAGCAATTATGGGAATAATTTTTTAAATGCAATTTGAGGCTTCTAAAATTCCCAATTCTCTTCTAATGTTATAAAACAGATCTTTTGCAAGAGGTTTTGTAAAAATGTCTCCCAATTGCTTAGTGGTTTCAACATGCTCAAGCACACAATCACATTTTAAAACATGATCTCTAATGAAATGATGTCGAACTTCAACATGTTTGGTTCTTGAAATCATGATAGGATTTTTCAAAACATTTATAGCATTGGTATTATCACATCTAAGAGGCACATGGTCTAAACAACACCAAAATCCAGAAGTTATTGCTTTATCCAAAGAATTTTAGCACAACAACTCCCAGCGGCAACATATTCAGCCTCAGCTTTAACATCCAAAATTTATAAAAAAGATTAATTGAGAGGAATAAATAGTAAATAATTATATATGAGTTGATTCATGTCCTAAAGATTTAGAAATAATTAACTTGAGATTTATTAAGGATATTCATTATTTATTGAGATAAAACTAAACCCGATTAAAATATGGGTGTCAGACCAGGTATCTCCGATTGAGATGACATTGGTCAGGGATGTTAAGAATATTATTGGGAATCCGAATATATATTTGAAATAATTTTTGGATAAAGTATTTAGGCCGAATGGGGATCCTGTTTATTTTAAAATGAAGAGGCTTTAATTATGAGTTAAAATTTTAACCCAAAAACCTGTTCCCTTTCTTATTTTCACGTTTCCCTCTCTTCTCACTTGGCAAACACACTTGCCTTCTTCTCTTCTCACATCCTCACTCTCTTCTCCATCCTCTTTTTCTTCTCAAAAACCTAGAGAAAGTGGTTTGCCCTTTGTAACATCCCAGTTCTGAAGTTTGATACCGAATAAAAAAAATTAAATTAAATGATAAGAAATTGGAAGTAAAGTAAAGAATTAGTTGTTAATCATAATCAATATAACCTGAGAGTTAATGACAAGTTAATTAGACTTAATTGATAGGATGTGGCTGTCTGTGATTGGCGGAAGGTGTGAGTGGACTGCGACTCACGCTTTCCCATCCCACTCCTTCTCCTCGCATGCGTATATAGGTGTATACTCAGTATCACTGTGGGTGCAAAACTTCTCCCACTACTCCATTCTTTCTTTTTCTTCTTCGTCTCCATCTTCTTTCCTTTCCCCTGTTTCTGTTCATCACGACGTTAGTGCGGGAAGAAGGTCAGAGCCTCGACAGGTGAAGGACGATCGTTGAAGCAGAGGAAAAACAACACTCCACCCCCTTGAACCAAGTGCAGAGTATGACGGAGTGGAGAAAGGCTGAACGAATCAGTAGAAGGGCTTCAGATTCAACGTCAAAGAGCAGAAAAAGCCTATTGAAGTTCCTTTCGTAGGTAGGGGGTGCTTGCATGTCAAATGCATGGTTCACGAACGGTACTGGATGAGTGTACTGCTTGAGTGTATGTGCATGTGTGTGATGATTGGATCCTATGCATGATTGGAGATTTTGGATTCCGTGTGTTTTATAGTGGTTAAACAGTAAATGCTTGTAATCTAGATGGTGGTGAAGTAGTATGTTAGTATTGATAATGACGAATGATATGCATGATTCTATCTTTGTTAACACTGTGAGAATATGAATGTGTGCTCGTTAGTTGATTTGTCAGATGCTATTACTTTGATTGCTGATGGTTGTACATATTGGTGTAAATAATAAAGCGAATAAAGGCTGCATTGAATCTGTTCCTACTTAATGGTTACGAAGGAGGTATCGGTGGTGTGATGACGCTTGCTGGTAAATGCATTTAGCTGCATATGTAAGAGTGGGGTGACCCGTGGAAGGTCAAGAGCCCCGAGGGAATGACTTCCAGTTACAGACCTCGGCTAGATTCCGAAGGAGCTCGTGGTAGCCGTAGGAGCTAGAGAAGAGTCTCGAGACGCCAATGGGAGGCCGCTACCACACGGGAAGAGCTGAAGGACGAGGGGCCAGGAGAGGGGAAAACTGTAACTGAAAGTCATTACTCGAGTCGGATCCGCAGGCATGCATGTAGATATGAGGTTGATTAGAGTAGTACGTACAACGTGTGTGGAGTGTTATGAATGATTTCCGAGTGTGGGGGATACTTGGGTGTGTTGTATGTATGTCATAAATATTATTTTGTCGTGCCTAACCTTAATTAATCTTTACACGATTGAATGGATGTGAATGTGCATACTGACACTGATACCGAGTCCTTGATTGTCATTTTACATGTAAAAGCTCACCCCTGCAGTGGCTACATTTTCAGTGAACATCTGTCGGAATGAAGGATGAAGGAGGAGCCGAGTGCAGGACAATGAATCCGAGCGCTATTGGAACATATATCTACATGTATATATGTATATATGTATATATATTGTGTATAACATTTTGTTAAGCCTTAGCCGGCTCATGTTTTGGTTTTAGTCCTTCCGTTAAAACTTGAACAGCTTCGGGTAACAGAAGTCTTGATGAAGTTCTTGTAACTATATAAATGCTTTCGTTTATATATGTATATGTTGTGTGTTTTTCTATATTGTAAGTGATGTTGAGAGGTGAAGAGGAATGTATGAGTATGTCTTATGAGCGTAGGAGGTTAGTGTGCTTATGGGTGGCTGTGAAGCCGAGTGGTTCTGAGTGAAAGGTTATATGTATGCCGAGTGAGGAAGAGCTCGTACTCCCGAGTAGGAAGATTCTAAGTGATCCCCGTCTGAGGAAGGAGTCAATGGGGTGAATTGGATTGGAATATACTCTAAGCGTAGGGTAATTATAATCCGAGTGATCAAATGGTAGTATGCCGAGTGAGTCAGTCACTATTCCCTGAATGAATATAGGCCTGAGGATTTCCGAGTAAAAGTAAGTATGAAATCCCGAGTGAGGAAGAGTTGGTATTTCCCGAGTGAAAACCTCGAGTGATTCCCTTCTGAGAGAGGAGTTCGAATGGTGGTTTGAGTGGGTTGGATCTTAAGTGTAAGGCATCGGTAACCCAAGTGAAAGATGTAAATTCCGAGTGAGGATTGGTATCCCGAGTGGTTGGGTTTCGAATAAGTCTGAGTGGGACTTAACTATCGGATTTCCTGAGTGAATGAGTAAATGTGCTCCGAATAATGGATAGGAAATGCGACCCGATTATGTTAAGGTTGGATTACATCGAGTGATGTTTGAATAGGATATATTCCGAATGAGAAGGAGTTCTGGAATCCGAGTGGGATAACCCTCAGTTCCCGAGTAGAGTATAAGTGTGGTCGTATGGATAAAATTAGAATGGCTAAGTTATGGAGTTCCGAATGGACTTAGGAATGAACCTTCGAGTGGACTTAGTCGGTTACCGAGTGTATGGATGTCCCGATGCCGAGTGATGAATTTACCGTGTGAGGCTTTTCGCTTCAGCGAACGAAGGATCCGCTCCAGCGAATGAGTGTTGGGAAGGCTTTTGTGTTGGCATCGCTTAAGCGGATCGTGCCTCACCCGAGCGACTAGTGATGTTTCGCCCAGGCGCTGGTGTGTTTCATTGAACCGAATGGGTCGGTTCCAGCATTATTCCTCCCGCTGATTGCTATATGTGTGAATGCTCCTTTATTTCCCTTGCCCTTTTTTTTTCTCTATGCCGATTGACCAGTGGTTGATTTTGTGAAAAATTTTTCCCTGTTTTTGGATTTATTATTTATTAAAAAATTAGGGTGTTACATTTTGGTATTAGAGCAGACCGAAAGGTCCAAGGCCAAGGTATGCTTACCGAGTGTAAGCGGTTGTGTATTTTCTGACTAAATGGTCATAATTGTTGTGACGTTTGTTGAACCTAATTGATATTGGCTTGTGGATAGGAGGTTGTTTCCTCCTGGTCCGATTGTGTGTAACCTGGAGGAATGACATAATGTGCTAAGCTATTGCATGTTAGACTGAAAACCCGATCGGTAGTAAGTGGCTCGGTATACTTATCCTCGAATGTTGATTTCGGGATAAGGAATGACGCATCGCCAAAGCATGGAGGCTATAGCCACAGCATTCCAACGCTTTGCGGACGTGTTTGAAAGGCAGGGCCAGACTCGAGCTGAGGATGGCCACGTGCTGGACCGCTTCCTAAAGAGGAAGCCGAGTGAGTTTCAGGGAGGATGTAATCCGGAGGCAGCTTTTAAATGGACTCAAGAACTGGAGAGGATTTTTGGGGGTCTTCGTTGTACCGAGGCCCAAAAGGTGGAATGTGCAGTGTATATGCTGCGAGATGAAGCGGAGAACTAGTGGAAGATAGCCAGAAGCCGATTCCCGGATGATGATGCTCAGCTGACATGGAACGATTTTAAGACATGCTTCTTAGAGAAATACTTCCCCGACATAGTGAGGAGTCGGAAGGAGCTGGAGTTTATGGAGTTGAAGCAAGGCTCCATGACTATGGAAGAATACGCGATAAGATTCGAGGAGTTGTGCCTATTCTACCCACCCTTCCAACAACCTGGGACGGAGAGCTCGAAGTGCCTTAAGTTTGAGAATGGATTAAGATCAGATGTTAAGAGGGCCTGCAGATACCATGAGATACAGAGTTTCCCTGCATTGGTGAATAAATGTAGGATATTTGAAGAAGATGACAAGGCCCACTCGGGCCAGAGCAGCAGAGCCAACCAGTATCTGAGGCCTCAGCAGTCACGTTTCAAGAGGCCAGGTAACGTAGGAAGAAATGAACCCTTCACTAGATATCAGGGTCGCGGTGACCGAGGGAGACAGATGAGTGGACGACCCAGGTATGGTAAGTGTTTTAAATGTGGTGGCGACCACTTTGCTCAGAGTTGCAATGATACCGATGTTAAGTGTTTTCACTGCGGGAATAGGGGACACATTCGCCCTGACTGCCCCCAGCTCCGTCAAACAAATGCTAGTGTGCGCCAAGGAGGGTTCCAGGTAAAGAGCAATAGGAATAATGGACAAAACTCACGGGGCAGAAACAACAGAGCTAGAGGGAATATGATGGTTGCCCCAAATATCAGGAGGAGAGACACCGACCAACCAGCGGCGGGAAGAGTCTACGCCATCAACGCAGAAGAAGTCGCACAAGCAAATGACTTAGTACAATGTAAGTGCTCGCTCGGTAAATACACACTTAGTGTAGTTTTTGATTCTGGAGCTACCCACTCCTTCATAGCTGATGATTGTGTAAAACGTTTGAAATTAACGACCGTGGAAATGGATCGGATTTTGGAAGTAGCCAATCCGACTGGTCCTAAGGTACTGACCTCATCAATATGCAAAGAAGTGACGTTCGAATTGTGCGATCAGAGTTTCACTTTCGACTTGGTGTGCATACCCTTGAAGGATCTCGATATCGTGCTCAGAGTAGATTGGCTTTCAGCCAACAAGGTGTTAGTGGATTACAGAAACCGAAGGATAATTTTCCCGAGACAGCACCATGAGGACTGCACAGCACAAGGTATAACTCAACTATTCATGATGCTCTGTCTAACCGAGGGTGAGAGTAAAACCCGAGTGAACGAAATCCCGATTGTCTGTGAATTTCCAGAATTGTTCCCTGAAGACGTACCAAGTGTCCCTCCCAATAGGGAAGTCGAATTCTCTATAGGCTTGATCCCTGGGGTCGAGCCAGCCTCCTGTGCACCTTATAGAATGTCCCCAACTGAATTGGACGAGCTGAAGAAGCAAGTAGATGAGTTACTCGGAAAACAATTCATTAGGCCGAGTGTATCACTATGGGGCGCACCTGTGTTGCTTGTTAAGAAGAAGGATGGCAGCATGAGGCTTTGTATAGATTACCGACAGCTGAACAAACTCACCATTAAGAATCGTTACCCGTTGCCCAGAATTGATGACTTAATTGACCAACTGCGTGGAGCCTAAGTCTTCTCAAAGATCGATCTACGATCGGGATATCACCAAATCCAAGTGAAGGACTCGGATATCCCAAAAACTGCCTTTAGGACTCGGTATGGCCACTACGAGTATGTAGTGATGCCGTTCGGTGTGACAAACGCCCCTGCTGTCTTCATGAATTACATGAACAACATATTCCACCCCTATTTAGACCGATTCATAGTTGTTTTCATTGATGACATCCTAGTCTATTCTAAGACTTCCGAGGAGCATGAAGAAAACCTCCGAGCGGTACTCCAAGTGTTAAGGGAGAAGCAGTTGTTCGCGAAGCTTTCAAAGTGCAAATTCTGGATGAATAAGATCTACTTCCTCGGACATGTAATCTCCGAGCAAGGTGTCTCGGTGGACCCTTCGAAGGTGACAGCTATAATGGCATGGGAGAGACCCAAGTCGGTCTCGGAGATAAGGAGTTTTATGGGCCTGGCAGGTTATTATAGAATGTTCATTGAAGGTTTTTCTAAGCTGGCGTTACCACTAACTAAATTGACTCGGAAAAACATTCCCTTCGTGTGGAGTTCCGAGTGCGAGAGCAGCTTCCGAGAGCTGAAGAACAAGTTGACGACTGCGCCAGTACTGGCATTACCTGACTTACAAGAAAGCTTTGTAGTTTATTGTGATGCATCAGGACTCGGATTAGGGTGCGTGCTCATGCAGAGAGATCGAGTGATAGCGTATGCCTCTCGGCAATTGAGACCTCACGAACAACATTATCTGACCCACGATTTGGAGTTGGCAGCTGTGGTGTTCGCACTAAAAATTTGGAGGCATTATTTGTACGGGTCCAGATTTGAAGTATACAGTGATCACAAGAGCCTTAAATACCTATTTGACCAAAAAGAGCTGAACATGAGGCAGAGGAGATGGATAGAATTCTTAAAGGACTACGATTTCGAGCTGAAATACCATCCGAGTAAGGCAAATGTCGTTGCCGACGCATTGAGTCGGAAATCCCTCCATATGGCAACAATGATGGCAAGAGAAGTGGAGTTATTGGAGCAGTTCCGAGACATGAACTTACATGTTGACACCCCCTCCTCTCAAAAAATAACAATCGGTACATTAAGAATCGCCAATGAATTCCTGAAATCCGTGTACGAGCAGCAGCAGTCAGACTCCTACTTGGCTGAGATGAAAGAGACGCAGGCCAAGGGAAAGGATTTGTCCTTAACCGAGGGATCAGATGGGATCTTCCGAGTGAAAGACAGGATATACGTACCGAGTGAGAAAGGATTAAGGAAAATGGTGCTTGATGAAGCTCATAAGAGCCTCCTCAGTATTCACCCGGGTACCACGAAGATGTACCATGACCTGAGGAAACAGTTCTGGTGGCCCGGACTAAAGAGGAATGTGGCGGAATACGTAGCTCGGTGTATTACTTGTCAGAAATCAAAAGTGGAGCACCAGAAGCCGTACGGTGCAATGCAGCCCCTGGAGATTCCCGTGTGGAAATGGGACTCGATTGCTATGGATTTTGTCATGGGATTACCTTAAAACCGAGCGGGCCATGATGCGATTTGGGTCATAATTGACCGACTGACAAAGAGTGCACACTTCCTGCCTGTGAACATGAAGTACCCGATGCATAAATTGGCACGGATTTACGTTCATGAGATTATCCGACTGCATGGTATACCAATTTCCATCGTATTGGATAGAGATCCTAGGTTCACGTCCCGGTTTTGGACCAGCTTGCATCAAGAATTGGGCACTAAACTTTGGCTTAGTTCTGCCTAGCACCCCCAATCAGATGGACAATCCGAGCGGACGATTCAAAGTTTAGAAGACTTATTAAGAGCGTGTGTGTTAGAGCACGGAGGAGATTGGGAGCAGTACCTCCCCTTGATTGAGTTTACGTACAATAACAGCCATCATAACAGCATCGGCATGGCACCCTACGAAGCACTATATGGACGAAGATGCCGAACCCCACTTTGCTAGTCAGAAACGGGTGAGAGTCTGCTATTGGGACCAGATATTGTGAAGCAAACCACAGAGAAAATCCGAGTGATACAGGGAAAGATGAAGGCGTCTCAAGACAGGCAGAAGAGTTACCATGACAACCGCACCAAACCATTGGAGTTTTCAGTCGGAGATAGAGTGTTTTTGAGGACTTCTCTGAGTAAAGGAGTCGGACGAGCCTTGAAAGGTGGAAAGTTAAGCCCTCGATACATTGGACCTTATGAGGTGTTGGAACGAGTCGGCACCATGGCATACCGAATAGCATTACCAACCCACTTATCACAATTGCACAACGTATTTCATGTGTCTCAACAAAGGAAGTATCTACATGACCCCAATCACACAATGCCTGACGATGAAGTGGAAGTCAAGGAAGACCTGACCACTTTGACTACACCGATCAGAATCATGGACCGATCGGTGAAGCGTTTGAGGAACAAAAACGTACAGTTGGTAGAAGTGAAGTGGCAACAAGGCAAGACTACCTCTCGTACCTGGGAACGCGAAGACACCATGAGGCAGCAGTACCCCGAGTTGTTTACTAAGCTGAGTTACCGACTGAATTTCAAGGACGAAATTCTTTTGAGTGGGGAAGAACTGTAACATCCCAGTTCTGAAGTTTGATACCGAATAAAAAAAATTAAATTAAATGATAAGAAATTGGAAGTAAAGTAAAGAATTAGTTGTTAATCATAATCAATATAACCTGAGAGTCAATGACAAGTTAATTGGACTTAATTGATGGGATGTGGCTGTCTGTGATTGGCGGAAGGTGTGAGTGGACTGCGACTCACGCTTTCCCATCCCACTCCTTCTCCTCGCATGCGTATATAGGTGTATACTCAGTATCACCGTGGGTGCAAAACTTCTCCCACTACTCCATTCTTTCTTTTTCTTCTTCGTCTCCATCTTCTTTCCTTTCCCCTATTTCTGTTCGTCACGACGTCAGTGCGGGAAGAAGGTCAGAGCCCACACAGGGGAAGGACGATCGTTGAAGCAGAGGAAGAACAACACTCCACCCCCTGAACTAAGTGCAGAGTACGACGGAGTGGAGAAAGGCTGAACGAATCAGTAGAAGGGCGTCAGATTCAACGTCGAAGAGCAGAAAAAGCCTATTGAAGTTCCTTTCGTAGGTAGGGGGTGCTTGCATGTCAAATGCATGGTTCACGAACGGTACTGGATGAGTGTACTGCTTGAGTGTATGTGCATGTGTGTGATGATTGGATCCTGTGCATGATTGGAGATTCTGGATTCCGTGTGTTTTATAGTGGTTAAACAGTAAATGCTTGTAATCTAGATGGTGGTGAAGTAGTATGTTAGTATTGATAATAACGAATGATATGCATGATTCTATCTTTGTTAACACTGTGAGAATATGAATGTGTGCTCGTTAGTTGATTTGTCAGATGCTATTACTTTGATTGCTGATGGTTGTACATATTGGTGTAAATAATAAAGCGAATAAAGGCTGCATTGAATCTGTTCCTACTTAATGGTTACGAAGGAGGTATCGGTGGTGTGATGACGCTTGCTGGTAAATGCATTTAGCTGCATATGTAAGAGTGGGGTGACCCGTGGAAGGTCAAGAGCCCCGAGGGAATGACTTCCAGTCACAGACCTCGGCTAGATTCCGAAGGAGCTCGTGGTAGCCGTAGGAGCTAGAGAAGAGTCTCGAGACGCCAATGGGAGGCCGGTACCACGCGGGAAGAGCTGAAGGACGAGGGGCCAGGAGAGGGGAAAACTGTAACTGAAAGTCATTACTCGAGTCGGATCCGCAGGCATGCATGTAGATATGAGGTTGATTAGAGTAGTAGGTACAATGTGTGTGGAATGTTATGAATGATTTTCGAGTGTGGGGGATACCTGGGTGTGTTGTATGTATGTCATAAATATTATTTTGTCGTGCCTAACCTTAATTAATCTGGACACGATTGAATGGATGTGAATATGCATACTGACACTGATACCGAGTCCTTGATTGTCATTTTACATGTAAAAGCTCACCCCTGCAGTGGCTACATTTTTAGTGAACATCTCTCAGAATGAAGGATGAAGGAGGAGCCGAGTGCAGGACAATGAATCCGAGCGCTATTGGAACATATATCTACATGTATATATGTATATATGTATATATACTATGTATAACATTTTGCTAAGACTTGGCTGGCTCAGGTTTTGGTTTTAGTCCTTACGTTAAAACTTGAACAGCTTCGGGTAACAGAAGTCTTGATGAAGTTCTTGTAACTATATAAATGCTTTCGTTTATATATGTATATGTTGTGTGTTCTTCTATACTGTAAGTGATGTTGAGCGGTGAAGAGGAATGTATGAGTATGTCTTATGGGTGGCTGTGAAGCCGAGTGGTTCTGAGTGAAAGGTTATATGTATGCCGAGTGAGGAAGAGCTCGTACTCCCGAGTAGGAAGATTCTAAGTGATCCCCGTCTGAGGAAGGAGTCAATGGGGTGAATTGGATTGGAATATACTCTAAGCGTAGGGTAATTATAATTCGAGTGATCAAATGGTAGTATGCCGAGTGAGTCAGTCGCTATTCCCCGAATGAATATAGGCCTGGGGATTTCTGAGTAAAAGTAAGTATGAAATCCCGAGTGAGGAAGAGTTGGTATTTCCCGAGTGAAAACCTTGAGTGATTCCCTTCTGAGAGAGGAGTTCGAATGGTGGTTTAGAGTGGGTTGGATCTTAAGTGTAAGGCATCGGTAACCCGAGTGAAAGATGTAAATTCTGAGTGAGGATTGGTATCCCGAGTGGTTGGGTTTCGAATAAGTCCGAGTGGGACTTAACTATCAGATTTCCCGAGTGAATGAGTGAATGTGCTCCGAATAATGGATAGGAAATGCGACCCGATTGTGTTAAGGTTGGATTACATCGAGTGATATTTGAATAGGATATATTCTGAGTAAGAAGGAGTTCTGGAATCCGAGTGGGATAACCCTCAGTTCCCGAGTAGAGTATAAGTGTGGTCGTATGGATAAAATTAGAATGGCTAAGTTATGGAGTTCCGAATGGACTTAGGAATGAACCTTCGAGTGGACTTAGTCGGTTACCGAGTGTATGGATGTCCCGATGCCGAGTGATGAATTTAACGTGTGAGGCTTTTCGCTTCAGCGAACGAAGGATCCGCTCCAGCGAATGAGTGTTGGGAAGGCTTTTGTGTTGGCATCGCTTAAGCGGATCGTGCCTCGCCCGAGCGACTAGTGATGTTTCGCCCAGGCGCTGGTGTGTTTCGCTGAACCGAATGGGTCGGTTCCAACATTATTCCTCCCGCTGATTGCTATATGTGTGAATGCTCCTTTATTTCCCTTGCCCTTTTTTTTTCTCTATGCCGATTGACCAGTGGTTGATTTTGTGAAAATTTTTTCCCTATTTCTGGATTTATTATTTATTAAAAAAATTAGGGTGTTACACCCTTCTTCCCCTCCATTTCATTTTTCTCCATTGGATAAAAGTGAACCTTGGTTGATGGGAGCTCTTATCCCTCTCCTTGCATTTTTGTCATCTTCTCCCTTCTCTTGAAAACCCATTGTTGCTTGATGGTTGAGGTAAGACTCTCACCATTTCTAATAAGTTTATGCCCTAGGTTATGAGTTTTTGTTATTGGGGGAATGTTTTAATGCATAAGGGTTGTTGTGGGAACCATTAAATGTAGGAGCCCTAAGGTGGAGTATAATAAATGTGTAGTTTTATGAGGGTGTACATGGGTACACGAA
This sequence comes from Clitoria ternatea, assembly GCA_037962975.1. NCBI lineage: Eukaryota > Viridiplantae > Streptophyta > Magnoliopsida > Fabales > Fabaceae > Clitoria > Clitoria ternatea. The sequence goes on from CM075671.1 coordinate 186,987,433, forward strand.
AACGGTAATTATTGAGGTGGAAAGATGATGGATATTGTTGGTGATTGTTAGGTTTTAATGGAACCCTAACTTTAGAAATTTGGGAAAATAAGTAATGACGTTGTGAGAAATGGTTTTAAGTGTAAACCCATGATATTTTGTATATAGATGTTGTTAATGATGATGGTTGATGATTATTAGTAATGGTTGTTGGATTTTTGATGAAAAACCCTAGCCATAAGAATTTGGGAAAAATGTGTATATAATGATATAGAGGGTTGAATTGAAAGTGAATAGATAGTATATAATATGAGAGTTGTTATTTATGGTGATGGATAATGATAATAATGGTGAATTATAGAGGATGAACTTATGGATGAGTGTTGTTATGAAATGTATAGGAATGAGTATGAGCACTAAACCATGATGGTTGTGATGAGGTAAACAAATGAAATAAGATTATGATTTGATGAGGTCTTGGACCATTTTGTGTGCCATTGAAGTTGTTGAATTGATGATGGTTTCATATAGGCTAAAATGGCTCATGTTGAACTTGAGATGACAATTGATGACATATAAATGATGAATATGATATTGTTGATGTTGGGCGTGCCTTACCCTTAAGATTTAGAGAATCATGGTTTGGGAGAGGAATTCCCGCAACCTAACACAATGGTATGAATTAGTGTTTAGCAAGTTTAGGACTTGATATTAAGTTTTATGATGAGCTAGCAATTGTTTAGATTTGTGATGATGCCTTAGGATGGCTTATTGATGAAATGCATGTATATATGTATGTTGGTGTAGATTGTATTCCGGGCGATGTGGCAAAGCAATCAGAACGTGTGAATTGTTGTTCTTCCCTCGAGGTAGGAGAAAAGTTTACATTTCAAATGCATAAATGGACTTGTCACCCCCTAGTTCTTCGGACCCGAATCCCAATGTAATAAAATAAATAATTAATAAAAATACGAGTAAATTTTTCGCGTTTAAAATAGTTTCAAAACACCTCAACTGTAACACCCTTATTTTTAATTATTAATTAACCCTGTTTAATAATTAATTAACACAAACACAGAAAAAAAAATTTCACAAAGACCACCACTGGTCAGTTGGCATAGAAGAGAAGAGGAAGGCAAGGGAAAGTTAAGGAACGCACACATGCATGGCTACCTGCGGAAGTAATGGATTATGGACCAACTCCGCCCAGTTCAGCGAAGCACGACAACGCCTGGGCGAATTCCACCACAACGTCCATTCGCTCAAGCGGGGTCCAACACCGCCGAGCGAGACATGATAATGCAATAACGGAAGAGAGAGGTAATTGGGCGGAGTTCCACATTAACATCTACTCGCTTCAGCGCGATCCCACACGCTTGGGCGAACCGTCCTAGTCGCTCGGGCGAGGTATGACTCCGCCTAAGCGAGGCCATCACAAACCTTCCCAAAACCGCACTCGCTGGAGCAAGTATCTTGCTCGCTAGAGCGGGAAGCCACACTCGGCTAAGCAGACGCTCGGACCCAGAGTCATCCTTCACTCATTCCCTCGGAAAATGACATCTAACTCACTCGGATTATAAATATCTTACACTCGGAATCCATTCCATTCTAACCCACTACACTAACTTCTTTTTCAGGAGAGGATCGCTCAGGGTTTTCACTCGGGAATACGAACTCTTCCTCACTCGGGTTTTACTTATAATTTCCACTCGGTAATGACCGCTCTCATGATCACTCGGGGATTTTGCTCGTTTCTCACTCGGCGATATAGCCCTTTCGGCCCAAGCTCTCCTGCTAACTTAAACCTCTCTTTAGGAGTTTCATGGCTTCCTTCATACTAAGTCATACTATCCCTGCGCACCCAACAGAGCATGAATATGTATATCTTACTCAATCATTACACACGGAATGAGATAAACATGCAGCATGGCATACACGTAGCTATATATATATAAGAGTGTATATTGATGTTTACAAACACGTTATCATACTCTTTCCGACCATAAGGATTTTGTTTGTTCAAAACACTAACATCAGACATGAGCCGGCCAAGGCCTAACTTAAAACATTTTATGCGACCTGTACACAGTCATAAAGACTCCATAGTGCATCAGCACTTCATCCGGATTTCCAACTCTACCTCTGATCCTCATCCCGAGAGACATTCACTGAAAAATTACCACTGCAGGGGTGAGCATCTTAAATTTTAAATGATAGATACCGATTCAGGTTACTTCACGTTCATACAACAACATATACCCATACATACACACAATCATACGTCAACTCAATAATATTAACATTCCACAGTCAGTGACACAATACTAAGGGTCCTTGAGTCAGGATATCTCTACATAACATTTATCAATCAGAATACACAATTCTCACTCGGATATAAATGTATTCACAACTCCTCAACAACATATTATACATTCACGGAGCAGGTTTCAGTCAGCAATTATAGCACATGCACACGGAATAACGCACTCATTCACAAGTAACACCACTTCACTAACATCATCACATGCATAATTAATTCCACATAACATCAGTAGCCATATTTGCACAAATTATTCACTCGGTTCCGCATACGTGTGTAATCGGTTCTAACGTTGCAACGTAGGCTCTCAGCCTTTTATACATAGCTCTCAGCTACCGTTTCAGCTCCCAGCTGCTTGGCCATTTTACAGGTACCCAACCGTTTGCCCATAGGTGACACCAACGCTCTCAGCGCCAACGGAGGTGTTCACAGGCAGCCCAAGCCCCACTCAAGGGCTACCTTGAGTCCCACTCAAGGGTTTTGCAGCGTCCCACGCTGAATAACCGATGGTAGTGTCCCACACTACGTGCTCTCAGCATAAACGCATCCCATGCGCCACACGCGGATTCGACACACAGCATTGAATTCATACACATATCCTCTTATTCAATCACACATATTTCACATGCAGTCGGTAATTCACATTCTCAGAACTCTGCATGTTAATTTAACACATACAAACTTCCATGCAATCATCATCATAGCAGCATATGAGTCTAATGCAGTCGGTGTCAATCAATATCAAGCTTCCATGAGCATTTTCATCAACTCGAGTTTAACATGTACTCTGTTCACAGCAGTATCAGAACTTAATCAACGCATGCATTTACATGAAGATTAATGGGTTCACACAAGCATTCCAATCAACCGTAACACAACATGCAAACGGTATATGACAATGTCAGGACTCAATCAACGTATACATTCCTATAAACACGAAAAGATTCAATAAAGCATCCTCATCAACACAACACAATCATGCAATCGGGTTCTATGGTAACATATGCATCCTCAAGGACGATGATAACATGCAACACTCACTCTCACTTGTCATGCACTCGGATATTCTACATACAAGCATATTATACAACAGAATACAGTTCCATAATTATCAATGTCTTCCAAACCCGTTCGTAACCCATGCATTTAATATGTAAGGTACTCCCCCTACCAACTGCGAGACTCCGAGAGATTCTTCCACTTCGACGCTCGTCCTCCACCCGTATGAGGGAGCTTGACTTCTCTGTCGTACCGTCACTTGGCTTTCGAACAAGGAATGGAGTAGAGAGCAGAGAAGGAGAGGAAAAAGGGGAAGAAGAGAATAAGAAGAAGAGAGAAGAGGGAGTTCGCAGAGAGAGTTCTCGAGAGTGAAGGGCAAGGGTCCATCACCCAATATAAACACACGCACGAAGAACAGGATGGTGTGGTGGGGAAACGTGAAGCAACAGTCCTGCCCACGCCACCCTGTCCCATCAGCATCTTCTAACGCTAATCACCTCACACCTTTTTAGTTAATTAAGTTAAGGGTAATTAGTGAACAGATTTCCTCTTCTGACTTGTCATTTTTAAATGGCTTTTATTTTTTCCGGTTCCTTATTATTAGAATTGGGATGTTACAGTTCTCCCCTACTCGAAAAGAATTTCGTCCTCGATATTCAGTTGGTAACTCCTACGAAATTCAGTCGGCTACTCACCTAAGTAAACAACTCAGGGTACTGCTGTCTCATGGCGTTTTCGCGTTCCCAGGTACAAGAGGTAGTCTTGCCTTACTGCCATTCCACTTTAACCAGCCCTATGTTTTTGCTCCTCAAGCGCTTTACCGATCGGTCCATGATTCTAATCGGTGTAGTCACAGTGGTCAGGTCTTCCTTGATTTCCACTTCATCATCAGGCATTGTGTGGCTGGGGTCATGTAAATACTTCCTTAGTTGAGACACATGAAATATGTTGTGCAATCGGGATAAGTGGGTCGGTAATGCTATTCGGTATGCCATGGTGCCGACTCGTTCCAACACCTTATAAGGTCCAATGTATCGAGGGCTTAACTTTCCACCTTTCAAGGCTCGTCCGACTCCTTTACTCGGAGAAGTCCTCAAAAACACTCTGTCTCCGACTGAAAACTCCAATGGTTTGGTGCGTTTGTCATGGTAACTCTTCTGCCTGTCTTGAGATGCCTTCATCTTTTCCTGTATCACCCGGATCTGCTCTGTGGTTTGCTTCACAATGTCTGGTCCCAATAGCAGACTCTCACCCGTTTCTGACCAGCAAAGTGGGGTTCGGCATCTTCGTCCATATAGTGCTTCGTAGGGCGCCATGCCAATGCTGTTATGATGCCTGTTATTGTACGTAAACTCAATCAAGGGGAGGTACTGCTCTCAATCTCCACCGTGCTCTAACACACACGCTCTTAATAAGTCTTCTAAACTTTGAATCGTCCGCTCGGATTGTCCATCCAATTGGGGGTGGTAGGCAGAACTAAGCCAAAGCTTCATGCCCATTTCCTAGTGCAGGTTGTTCCAAAACCGGGACGTGAACCTAGGATCCCTATCCGATACGATAGAAGTGGGTATACCATGCAGTCGGACAATCTCATGAATGTAAATCCGAGCTAACTTAGGCATCGGGTACTTCATGTTCACAGGCAGGAAGTGTGCACTCTTCGTCAGTCGGTCAACAATGACCCAAATTGCATCATGGCTCGCTCGGTTTTTGGGCACTCCCATGACAAAATCCATAGCAATCGAGTCCCATTTCCACACAGGAATCTCCAGGGGCTGTATTGCACCGTACGGCTTCTGGTGCTCCACTTTTGATTTCTGACAAGTAATACACCGAGCCACGTATTCTGCCACATTCCTCTTTAGTCCGGGCCACCAGAACTGTTTCCTCAGGTCATGGTACATCTTCGTGGTACCCGGGTGAATACTAAGGAGGCTCTTATGAGCTTCATCAAGCACCATTCTCCTTAATTCTTTCTCACTCGGCACGTACATTCTGTTTTTCACTCGGAAGATCCCATCTGACCCCTCGGTCAAGGACAAATCCTTTCCCTTGGCCTGCGTCTCCTTCATCTCAGCCAAGTAGGAGTCTGACTGCTGCTGCTCGTACACGGACTTCAGGAATTCATTGGCGATTCTTAATATACCGATTGCTATTTTCCGAGAGGAGGGGGTGTCAACATGTAAGTTCATGTCTCGGAACTGCTCCAACAACTCCATTTCTCTTGCCATCATTGCTGCCATATGGAGGAATTTCCAACTCAATACGTCGGCAACGACATTTGCCTTACCCGGATGGTATTTCAGCTCAAAATCATAGTCCTTTAAGAATTCTATCCATCTCCTCTGCCTCATGTTCAGCTCTTTTTGGTCGAATAGGTATTTGAGGCTCTTGTGATTACTGTATACTTCAAATCTGGACCCGAACAAATAATGCCTCCAAATTTTTAGTGCGAACACCACAGCTGCCAACTCCAAATCGTGGGTCGGATAATGCTGCTCTCGCACTCAGGACTCCACACGAAGGGAATGTTTTTCCGAGTCAATTTAGTTAGTGGTAACGCCACCTTAGAAAAACCTTCAATGAACCTTCTATAATAACCTGCCAGGCCCATAAAACTCCTTATCTCCGAGACCGACTTGGGTTTCTCCCATGCCATTACAGTTGTCACCTTCGAAGGGTCCACCGAGACACCCTGCTCGGAAATCACATGTCCGAGGAAGTGGATCTTATCCATCCAGAATTCGCACTTTGAAAGCTTCGCAAACAACTGCTTCTCCTTCAACACTTGAAGTACCGCTCGGAGATGTCCTTCATGCTCTTCGGAAGTCTTAGAATAGACTAGGATGTCATCAATGAAGACAACTACGAACCGGTCTAAATAGGAGTGGAATATGCTGTTCATGTAATTCATGAAGACAGCAGGGGTATTTGTCACACCGAACGGCATCACTACATACTCGTAGTGGCCATACCGAGTCCTAAAGGCAGTTTTTGGGATATCCGAGTCCTTTACTCGGATTTGGTGATATCCCGATCGTAGGTCAATTTTTGAGAAGACTGAGGCTCCACGCAGTTGATCAATTAAATCATCAATTCTAGGTAACGGGTACCGATTCTTAATTGTGAGTTTGTTCAGTTGTCGGTAATCTATACAAAGTCTCATGCTGCCATCCTTCTTCTTAATAAGCAGCACAGGTGCGCCCCATGGTGATACACTCGGTCTAATGAATTGTTTTCTGAGTAATTCGTCCACTTGCTTCTTCAGCTCAGCCAGTTCAGTTGGGGACATTCTATAGGGTGCACTGGAGACTGGCTCGGCTCCAGGGATCAAGTCTATAGAGAATTCGATTTCTCTATTGGGAGGGACACTCGGTACATCTTCAGGGAACACTTCTGGGAATTCACAGACAATCGGAATTTTATTCACTCGGACTTTACTCTCACCTTCGGTTAGACAAAGCATCATAAGCAGTTGGGTTATACCTGGTGTTGTGTCGTCTTCAATGTGCTGCCTCGGGAAGATTATCCTTCGGTTTCTATAATCCACTAACACTTTGTTGGCTGAAAGCCAATCGATTCCGAGTACAACATCAAGGTCCTTTAAAGGTATGCACACCAAATCAAAAGTGAAATTCCGACCACACAACACAAACGTTACATCCTTGCACATTGACGATGTCAACACCTTAGGGCCAGTCGGATTGGCCACTTCCAAAGTCCGATCCATAAACACAGTTGGTAACTTTAAACGCTCTACACACTCATCAGCTATAAAAGAATGGGTAGCTCCCGAATCGAAAACAACATTAAGTGTATGTCTACCGAGTGAGCACTTACATCGTACTAGATCATTTGCTTGTGTAACATCCTCTGCGTTGATGGTGTAAACTCTTCCCGCTGCTGGTTGGTCAGTATTCCTCTCTCGGTTGTTTGGAGCAAGCATCATGTTTCCTCTAGCTCTGTTGCCTCTGCCACCAGGTCGTTGGTTATCATTCACACGGTTTCTTTCTTGGAATCCTCCTTGACGTACACTGGTGTTTGCTTGGCAGAGTTGGGGGCAATCGAGGCAAATGTGTCCTCTCTTATTACAGTGGAAGCACACCACTTCACCATCATCCTTGCAGTCTCTGGCATAGTGACTTCCTCCACACTTGAAACATCTTCCGTCTCCTACCACTGGTCGTCTTTCAGGTTGGTTCCGACCCCCAAACCTGGAAAAACATTTTGAAGTGGGATTGTTGGGGCCTCAGGGAATGATGGGTTCTGCTGCTCTGGCCCGAATGGACCTTGTCACCCTCGTCAAATATCCTACATTTGTTCACCAATGCAGGGAAACTCCGTATCTCATGGTATCTGCAGGCCCTCTTAATATCTGATCTTAATCTATTCTCAAACTTAAGGCACTTGGAGCTCTCCGTCCCAGGTTGTTGGAAGGGTGGGTAGAATAGGCACAATTCCTCGAATCTTGTCGTGTATTCTTCCACAGTCATGGAGCCTTGTTTCAACTCCATAAACTCCAACTCTTTCCGACTCCTCACCGTGTCGGGAAAGTACTTTTCTAAGAAGCATGTCTTGAAATCGTTCCACGTCAGCTGATTATCATCGTCAGGGAATCGGCTTCTGGCTATCTTCCACCAGTTCTCCGCTTCATCTCGCAGCATATACACTGCACATTCCACCTTTTGGGCCTCGGTACAACGAAGACCCCCAAAAATTCTCTCCAGCTCCTGAGTCCACTTAAACGCTGCCTCAGGGTTTCGTCCTCCTAGAAATTCACTCGGTTTCCTCTTCAGGAAGCGGTCCAGCACTTAGCCCTCCTCAGCTTGAGACTGGCCCTGCCTCTCAAATACGTCTGCAAAGCGTTGGAATGCTGTGGCTATAGCCTCCATGCTTTGGCGATGCGTCATTCCTTATCCTGAAATCAACATTCGAGGATAAGTATACCGAGCCACTTACTACCGATCGGGTTTCAGTCTAACATTCAATAGCTTAGCACTTTATATCGCTCCTCCAGGTTACACACTCAATCGGACCAGGAGGAAACAACCTCCTATCCACAAGCCAATATCAATCAGGTTCAACTATCATCACAACAATTATGACCATTTAGTCAGAAAACACACAACCGCTTACACTCGGTAAGCATACCTTGGCCTTGGACATTTCGGTCTGCTCTGATACCAAAATGTAACACCCTTATTTTTAATTATTAATTAACCCTGTTTAATAATTAATTAACCCAAACACAGAAAAAAAAATTTCACAAAGACCACCACTGGTCAGTTGGCATAGAAGAGAAGAGGAAGGCAAGGGAAAGTTAAGGAACGCACACATACATGGCTACCTGCGAAAGTAATGGATTATGGACCAACTCCACCCAGTTCAGCGAAGCACGACAACGCCTGGGCGAATTCCACCACAACGTCCATTCGCTCAAGCGGGGTCCAACACCGCCGAGCGAGACATGATAATGCAACAACGGAAGAGAGAGGTAATTGGGCGGAGTTCCATATTAACATCTACTCGCTTCAGCGCGATCCCACACGCTTGGGCGAACCGTCCTAGTCGCTCGGGCGAGGTATGACTCGGCCCAAGCGAGGCCATCACAAACCTTCCCAAAACCGCACTCGCTGGAGCGAGTATCTTGCTCGCTGGAGCGGGAAGCCACACTCGGCTAAGCAGACGCTCGGACCCAGAGTCATCCTTCACTCATTCCCTCGGAAAATGACATCTAACTCACTCGAATTATAAATATCTTACACTCAGAATCCATTCCATTCTAACCCACTACACTAACTTCTTTTTCAGGAGAGGATCGCTCAGGGTTTTCACTCGGGAATACGAACTCTTCCTCACTCGGGTTTTACTTATAATTTCCACTCGGTAATGACCGCTCTCATGATCACTCGGGGATTTTGCTCGTTTCTCACTCGGCAATATAGCCCTTTCGGCCCAAGCTCTCCTGCTAACTTAAACCTCTCTTTAGGAGTTTCATGGCTTCCTTCATACTAAGTCATACTATCCCTGCGCACCCAACAGAGCATGAATATGTATATCTTACTCAATCATTACACATGGAATGAGATAAACATGCAGCATGGCATACACGTAGCTATATATATATAAGAGTGTATATTGATGTTTACAAACACGTTATCATACTCTTTCCGACCCATAAGGATTTTGTTTGTTCAAAATACTAACATCAGACATGAGCAGGCCAAGGCCTAACTTAAAACATTTTATGCGACCTGTACACAGTCATAAAGCCTCCATAGTGCATCAGCACTTCATCCGGCGTTCCAACTCTACCTCTGATCCTCATCCCGAGAGACATTCACTGAAAAATTGCCACTGCAGGGGTGAGCATCTTAAATTTTAAATGATAGATACCGATTCAGGTTACTTCACGTTCATACAACAACATATACCCATACATACACACAATCATACGTCAACTCAATAATATTAACATTCCACAGTCAGTGACACAATACTAAGGGTCCTTGAGTCAGGATATCTCTACATAACATTTATCAATCAAAATACACAATTCTCACTCGGATATAAATGTATTCACAACTCCTCAACAACATATTATACATTCACGGAGTAGGTTTCAATCAGCAATTATAGCACATGCACACGGAATAACGCACTCATTCACAAGTAACACCACTTCACTAACATCATCACATGCATAATTAATTCCATATAACATCAGTAGCCATATATGCATAGATTATTCACTCGGTTCCACATACGTGTGTAATCGGTTCTAACATTGCAACGTAGGCTCTCAGCCTTTTATACATAGCTCTCAGCTACCGTTTCAGCTCCCAGCTGCTTCGCCGTTTTACAGGTATCCAACCATTTGCCCACAGGTGACACCAACGCTCTCAACGCCAACGGAGGTGTTCACAGGCAGCCCGAGTCCCACTCAAGGGCTACCTTGAGTCCCACTCAAGGGTTTTGTAGCGTCCCACGCTAAATAACTGATGGTAGTGTCCCACACTACGTGCTCTCAGCATAAACGTATCCCATGCGCCACACGCGGATTCGACACACAGCATTGAATTCATACACACATCTTCTTATTCAATCACACATATTTCACATGCAGTCGGTAATTCACATTCCCAGAACTCCGCATATTAATTTAACATATACAAACTTCCATGCAATCATCATCATAGCAGCATATGAGTCTAATGCAGTCGGTGTCAATCAATATCAAGCTTCCATGAGCATTTTCATCAACTCGAGTTTAACATGTACTCTGTTCACAGCAGTATCAGAACTTAATCAACGCATGCATTTACATGAAGATTAACGGGTTCACACAAGCATTCCAATCAACCGTAACACAACATGCAAACGGTATATGACAGTGTCAGGACTCAATCAACGCATACATTCCTATAAACACAAACAGATTCAATAAAGCATCCTCATCAACACAACACAATCATGCAATCGGGTTCTATGGTAACATATGCATCTTTAAGGACGATGATAACATGCAACACTCACTCTCACTTATCATGCACTCGGATATTCTACATGCAAGCATATTATACAACAGAATACAGTTCCACAATTATCAATGTCTTCCAAACCCATTCGTAACCCATGCATTTAATATGTAAGGTACTCCCCCTACCAACTGCGAGACTCCGAGAGATTCTTCTACTTCGACGCTCGTCCTCCACCCGTATGAGGGAGCTTGACTTCTCTACCATACCGTCACTTGGCTTTCGAACAGGGAATGGAGTAGAGAGCAGAGAAGGAGAGGAAAAAGGGGAAGAAGAGAATAAGAAGAAGAGAGAAGAGGGAGTTCACAGAGAGAGTTCTCGAGAGTGAAGGGCAAGGGGCCATCACCCAATATAAACACACGCACGAAGAACAGGATGGTGGGTGGGGAAACGTGAAGCAGCAGTCCTGCCCACACCACCCTGTCCCATCAGCATCTTCTAACGCTAATCACCTCACACCTTTTTAGTTAATTAAGTTAAGGGTAATTAGTGAACAGATTTCCTCTTCTGACTTGTCATTTTAAATGGCTTTTATTTTGTCTGGTTCCTTATTATTAGAATTGGGATGTTACATCAACGACATCAAAACCCGAACCCTAGAAAACTGAAGAGTGAGATATTAGAATTTATAATTGTATCGTTAAATAAATCACCCATAAGTGTATACAAAAATAATAGTTTATAGCGGAAGAAGAATATGTATACAGGGCACACGCCTAGTCCCATATATGACGATATGGAAAAAGGCTCGGCAAAGCATGCAAATACACAACATAAACCATATAGGCCACAATCAACCTTACACCTAAGTCATAAACATGTAATGCCTAGAATATGTATATATATATATATATATAGTCATGCAACATACATCTCTAATATTCATATTCCATAATTGACCACATTCAATTCAACCTCAACGTCATATATCATTAACACTTATACATTCCTAAAATGGGCTACATATCCAACATCATTTTATTCATCAAGTGGGTATAAATTCAAATACCCCAAATATCGATACATCACCCACTTATATCATTATTCATAATACATCCACCAATATCAATGGTCATCACATCATTATATACATGTGTCACGACCGGGATCGCGGCGGCGCGGCCGACCCTCGAAACGATTTTAAAAATAAACAGGGAGTCGCCACCAATATTTTTTAGGATAAAATACTGGAAAAACCTTTCGTTAAAGCACTCGTTATAAAAATGAAATTCCATGATTCGGGAGTCTGATTACAGGTGAGGAAGGTATTAGCACCTCACAACTGTCCGTTATAAAAACGGTTACCTCAATTTGATAGCGTGCATTATAATTAGCCCAATAATTATTTTAACTTCTTCATGAAAAGAAAAATGTATGGAACGACAAAATAAACAACAAAAAAATAAACAAAAATCAACACAAAATATTTACATGAGACCAACAGGACGTCTCGCCCAAATTAATCTCGCTCCACCTTTTTTTTAAAAAAGAGATATTTAAGAAATATGAGACTAACAGGACGTCTCGTCCAAATTAATCTCGCTCCTCCTTTTAAAGAAATACTACAAAATATGAGATTAACAAGACGTCTCGTCTAAATTAACCTCGCTCCTTCTTTTTTTTTAAAAAAAAAGTATTTTAAAAAAATATGAGATTAACAGGACGTCTCGTCCAAATTAATCTCGCTCCACCTTTTTTTGATAGCAAGACAAAAAAATGGAAACTCTAAAAATTAAATAAAGAAAGATGAGCCCGACAGGAACTATTTCTCGCTCCTACGTATTCTTGAACTTTCGAGAAATCAGGGTCGCGTAGTTCTTTAAAAGTTTTTTTTATTTAGGAAAAAGATTAAGGAAATGTTGATGGGAATCATTATGGTGAGGAACCCATACAAGGCGAAGTTCTTCGCACGTGTACGAATCCTATAAAGGTGGTGTAGACGGAAGTATTTTCCGTACGACACTGACTAAGAATGATTTATTTTGATTTTTATTTAAACTAAAAAGAAAACATAGGAAACATTTATTTCCTTTATTATATTTTTAGTACAAAGCAAAAAAAAGAAAGGTATCAGAAGCTACAAGAGAGAAAAGGAGACAGTAAGTTCAGAAAAGGGAAGAAAAGAAAAAAAATGAGTGAAAACAGAGTGGGAGAAAAGAAAACCGAGTGCAAAAAATGAAAAAAAACGAGTGAAAAATAAGAAAACCGAGTGAAAAATAAGAAAACCGAGTGAAACTATGAAAATCCGAGTGAAAACAGGGAAAGCCGAGTGAAACTGGAAAGATCCAAGGGGAAAAATGAAAATCCAAGTGAAAATAGTCAAATCCGAGTGGAACAACGAAAGATCCGAATAAAAAATAAGGAACACTGAGTAAAAATAGTAAAATCAGAGTGATAAGAGGAATACCGGGTGAAAATTGAGCAAAACCGAGTGATGACGGAGCAGGAAAGCTGATCCGAGAGGGAAAGGGGAATTAGAGGGATTAGGAAAGTGCTAGGTGAGGTGCTGTTGAGTGGGAGGGAGGACGATATTAGAGGAGAGTGAGTTTGAGGGACTGTTGGTATGAGTTTAAGGAAGGGGGTGAGGGTGAGGGTGAAGTGAGAGGGACGGAGTAGGTGTAAGAGAACCAAGGCTTAGGCAGAGTTTTTCCTCTAAAAAATGCGTGCCTCCCTTGGTGCTTCAACCCTTGCCTATTTATAGGCTTGTCTGAGTGGAAGGCCAGCTCAGGCTTCCACTCAGAGTGGAAAACCAACTCACACTTCCATTCAGAGTGAAGTGGGGGACAACGTCTGAGTGGGAATTTTTAATTCCCCCCACTTCCGCCCCTGTCTGCCACCCCCAGGATTCCTGGATCCACTTGGGTGGTGGAATCCAAGTCAGCACGGACGAACAGAGGGAGCCGGGTGGAAATCCGAGAGAGGATGGTGAAAATCTGAGTGAGAATGGTAGAATTCCGAGTGAAAATGACTCAGATCAGCCTCTTAGTCAGCATTCATCCACATTGGGAGTCAATTCCGAGTGGAAAAAAAAGGGTCGGTCTTCACATTGCCTCCTAAATCCAAGTGGAAAAGGCCCCTTTTATGCTAAAGACCGAATGAAATCATGTTGGTGTTGTGCAATTGGATTGAGTGGGCAATCAAAGAAATTCCGATTGGAACATTCAGTCAGAACCGAGTGAAAACTGACTCGGATTCCCATTCTCGCTTCAGCGTAACAAGAATCGCTTGGGCGAAAGACCTGAAGAGCACTCGGAAATGATTGAAGGATTACTCGGAATTGAGTGAAAAGTGGGTCACTCGGTACTGAGATGTGTGAAATGGGTGAAAGGATGACTCGAAATTGGCTAAAGGATGACTCAGAGATGGGTGAAAGATGACTCGAAAGTGGTACAAATGGTGGCTCAGAAGTGATTTAAGGAGGGCTGACACGGAATTGGTTTGAAGAGGGCTGACTGAGTGAAGTATCACTCGGTTCCAACTGAAGACTGGCTCGAAATTGGTAAAAACTGAGTCAAAAATAATTGAAGATTGACCAAGAACTGACTGAAAAGTATCACTCAAAAACCGATCAAAGATTGACTCAGAACTGATAAAAATGACTCAGAATTAGGAGAGAATGATGACTCGGAAGTTCGTAAAAATGACTTGGAAATGGGTAAAGGAGGACTCGGAGCCGATTGAAAATCGAAGAGAAAGACTCGGAAGTTGAATGTAAAGGCGACTCGAAAGTTGATTGTAAAGGAGGACTCGGAGGTTGAGTGTAAAGGGTCTCGGAAATGGGCTCGGAAAGGTTTGAAAAAGGACGACTCAGAATTGGTTTGAAGAGTGATGACTCGGTATTGGGCAAATGGTTCAATCGGCCCTTATTTGAAGGATGAGTGAAGATTGGCTCGGAAATCTGACTGAAAAGGACACGGAAATGATTGTGAAATGGCTCACTCGCAAATATTCACTCGGACTCGGTTCTCTTTCCTCTCAGAAGATAGACTGAGTCGTACTCTTCTTCAGTCAGAATCTAACTACTCAGAATCTAACCCTTGGATGTATTCATTCGGACCCGGTTTTATTCCTTACTTAGCATTTGGCAATTTTCACTTGAAAAGGCTTTTTTTTCAATCAAAATCTGTTCTTCCATATACATCTCGAGTCGGATTTTAATTCACTCAGACTTGTTTTCACTCAGATCAGTGTCAATCAGAAGCTTTCATTCAGATTTAACTTCAGTAGGGCTATATTTCACTCGGATTTATTGCAATCAAAGAGCAATCCTTCTCAGCATTCATCCTTCAGCAGAGTATCACTTGGAATGGCATGACAGGGAGCCTTCCACTCGAATTCACCTTCAACAGGGAAGTATTTCACTCAGAACTGAATCATTCTGAGAGATTCTACTCGGATTTGATCCTTTTTGAGTCATTTCACTCGGATTTCTCTTTAACAGGGACATATTCCACTCGGCAATGCTCCAATCTGAGTCATTTCACTCGGATTTGATCATTCCTTAAGTTATTTCATTTGGATTTGCTCTAATCTGAGTCATTTCACTCAAATTTGCTTCAATCTGAGTCATTTCACTCGGATTTCTCTTCAACAGGGACATACTCCACTCGGTAATGCTCCCATCAGGGTCATCTTGCTCGGATCTGATCATTTTTAAGTTATTCTATTCAGATTTGACCATTCTGAATTGGAATTCAGTATAAAAAGATTTATTCCACTTGGACCGGACCAAAAGAGGTGTTCACAACATGTTATTCAAAATGAAATAATTTACTTCCACTGCCGGCCAAGGCAATTCATTACCACTATTTACCTTCACGAAAGCTTTACTTTTAAAATATCCTCATCCCATGATATTCCTACATCAATGCTAAAAATTGACAACATGGAAGAGTAAGTTATACATTTCAAATGACAAATATGAATACAATTGAGATTATGTGCATGTGCATATTAACATCATGTATGCTTTGCTAAAATCATCAATAATCTTCATAATCTATTCATCTCAACAATATACATACCATGTATTCATCCATCCATTCATAGCAAAGCAATCAGATACACACATATTTTCTTATTGCCACAATGGGCCAACACCATCATTATCAATTATACATAAACATGCCCTACATCACATTGGGCCATCATAACAGCATCATCATATATAATGTATTTTCATTGTATTCATGTTATTTATATTTTCATGTTGTCTTTTAGGTATTCATTTACCCATCTCATCATCATCATATCTCAATCTCAATCATCATCAATCACCATCACCTTTTGGTATATCTCCATGCTATATGTAAATGCTCTTAGGCTAATGCATATGCACAATGGAATAAACATCAACAAATATGGATTCGACTATGGGAATAAACACCAAATTATGGGTCAAGCATAGGTATACTACTATGCCCCTACTACAGTAGTATAAGTGTACACTTATATCTCAATTCATGTATAGTCAACATCATATTTTACTGGTACCAAACCGCTATCGCCTATCTGTAGCACTAGTCAACCCGTGACTTGCGGATTAATAACATGGCCTTACTTGCCACAAGTGCTATAGGCCTCTCCAAAACACACATTGAGAGAGCCGTGTCCCGTCAGACACTGAGGTAACTTACTCATCACAGAGCTGCCCGCCCACTGGGCCTGCCATATAGGGTGCCTCGCCACTAATCTAAGGGTAGCTTCATGATTCTCAGAATCACTAGGGAACTACAATAATTTACCCATGCATTGGGTCTCCCTCTTTTTGGGCTTGCCTATTAGAACCCCTAACATTCCATATAGACAACATATGATATGCCATGGATGCTGTATTTATATGCTGATGTAGGTTTTGATAAATGACACAAACAAATGTTTAAGGAATCAAGAAATATATCAATGAATTTGAAGAATGATGAACCAACAAAGAAATTAGAAGCAAATCATGAAGATCAAGCTAAATTGGATTAAGAATTCCAGAATCAAATGTATAAGAATTGATGAATATCAAGAACATATGATAAAGGATTTTAAGTGGCTTAAATCAAGAGGAAAATAATCATCCAAATGCCTAAGGATCAAAGGATTCAACAAATACCAAAAAGGGTGAAACAAAGTGCCAAAATTCATGCAACAGGTGCATGAATCGATTCATGAAGCAACACAAAGCTACATGAATTGATTCCCACGTGAAGAATAGCCCAGGATGTAATTTTCTCAAACATGAATTAATTCACATTGAAGAGGAATCAATTCCCAAGTGCTACTTGGCCCAGGAAGTCCCTTTTGGGAGGCATGAATCAATTCACCAAAATAAGGAATCGATTCACACGTATATATTGGTCCAGGATTGCATTTTTAATCACATGAATCGATTCAGAGCATGGGGAATCGATTCACGCATGTTGTTTTGCCCAGTAACTCTATTTTTAATAACATGAATCAATTCATATGTCATAGGAATCGATTCACACGCTGATTAAGGCACAGATAACACTAAATGAATTGATTCATTTATCGATTCATTCAATTGGAAAGCTCAAGACACGACCACACGCTCATGCTCCACTCCACATGCTGAACTTCATTGAAATTACAAATGTCAATTTGAATTGAGACAAGCATGCTTCACTTTCATGCTCCCAAGGAATTAAAAATTTCAAAACCCATGCCTTTAGAGCCTATAAATAGCAAGGGAAGTTGAAGGCAAAAATTGTCCCAAGCATTTGAAGCATTTCCATTTGCTTTCTTCCTCCTCCTTGCTTCTTCCTCTTCTACTTGCTCTCTCTTTATTCTTAATTTGCATATTCTCTTAGTGAGTTATTTGAGAGTTAGAGAGAAAAATTTTAAGTGAGCTAAATTTGTTTATCCTCTCTTTGAGAGTTATTATTTTTTGTGAGAGCTTCAAGTTGTATATCCACTCTATTGGAGAGTTATCATTGTAACCATTAAACACCAAAATTTCTTAGAGGTTAAGGTTGGGGTTCAACCTTGGTTATTGAGAGATTATG
This sequence comes from Clitoria ternatea, assembly GCA_037962975.1. Classification (NCBI taxonomy): domain Eukaryota; kingdom Viridiplantae; phylum Streptophyta; class Magnoliopsida; order Fabales; family Fabaceae; genus Clitoria; species Clitoria ternatea. The sequence continues at coordinate 187,005,282 of CM075671.1, forward strand.
AGATTGGGTGGGTTGCCCTTTGCTTGTGAGGATTGGGTTCTTGAGTGTGGGACACTAGGAGACAATTGCTCAAAGCTTGTAATTTCAAATTCTTAATAGTGGAAATCCTTCAAGTGGGTTGCTTGAAGGCGAGACGTACACCGGGGTGGTGGAACTCGTTATATTGGTTTGCAAATTCTCTCTTCCCTTAAACTTCTTTATTTTTAATTTAATTTGCATGCCAAAATAGTTATATCTAATTAGTTTGGTAAAATTGCTTAAATTAAATCCTTGAATTAATTGACTTAAATATTGTTGGATTTAATTATTGTACAAGTGAATTGAATAATATTGTTAATAACTTGGTAAATTATTTATGCATAATTAATTGATAGAAATTGTTTAAGTTAAATTTATATTGGAATTAATTATTGCATGCCAAGTATTTCAAGAATTGCCTAAACTAATAACTTGCCTTATTTATCAAAATCAATTCTTGAATATAGTTTCTTCAACTCAAAATATTTTAGTATGATACGTGCTTCATAATTATTACATCTTTTATATTGCATCATTTGTATATTAGTAACCGTTTTCAAGGGAATTCCGCACAAAAATTTGAAATACTCAATTTACCCCCTCTTGAGTATCGAGGCCTTGGCTAACAGATGCAAATGCCAATCAATGCATTCTCACACTATACATCCTATCATGTCACTCGTCAAACATCATCATCATCACCAACACCACCATACAATCTTTAGTGGATTTTATCATTGTTGGTTATAGCCATTATTTCAAGTTTTAAGTGTGGTATTTCATTTTAACATAATTCATATCATACATGCAAGTCAATACTTGTAACATTCACAATGGCATCACAAGCGTCAACAACATTCATCAATATTTCATCAATATCACCACATAATCTCTTAGTGGATTTTTTATCTCATTGATTATTACCATTGTTCATACATTAGTGTGGTATCACAACTATTCATCAATATGACTTTAAACCACACACACAAGATCACACTTGTATCGATCACAATGATATTTAACAATTCATCAACAATAAGAATCATCCTTTTATTCAAGGAAATGATCAACAATTCCATGGCATCCAAACATACTAAAATTCAATATGGCCCTATTAGTTCCTCAATTATGCATGAAAATCATAAAACACAACTTCATATCTTTGAGTAATTCACCAATTTATGGGTTTCTATCAACAAATAAATCATATTCATCAAAAGACCACAAAACATTCATCATTATCTCATATATATGTAATTCCCAAACATTCAACAAATAGCCAAGCCTATCATCCATCACATTATCAATCACCATTCAAGATAATCATGGCAAGGCAAGCATAGGTACAATCATATACATCAACCATCAATTATTCACTCATGCAGTTGAAATGTAAACTTCTCTCTTACCTTGGGAGAAGAATCATAACGATTCACATGCTCTAAAAGTTCCACCACATTGTCTGAAATATAATCTCCTATCAACACGTATAAATACACATGTATTCAATTCATGAGCCATCACAAGGCACCATCATAAAGCTTAATATCAAGTCCTAGACTTGCTAAACACCAATTCACACCATTGTATTAGGTTTCAAGAATTCCTTTCCCAAAAGCATGATTCTCTAAATCTCAAAGGGGCTAACCACACCCAACAACAACAATATCACATCCCTTATTCATAATACATCCAATCATCATATAAATCATCCATTTTCCATCATTATCACTCACAATTCAACATAGCTACCTTATCCTCCAATAACCATAATTAATCAACAAATTCAAATGGCACATGCCATGGCCTAAGGCCTCATCAAATCATAATCTTATTTCATTTGTTTACCCCATCACAACCATCGTGGTTTTGGTGTTCAAACTCATCGTTATTCATTTAAAGACCATACCAATCTATGGGTTCGCATACTAATGACTTTCAACCATCACTATTAACCATTTACCTCCATTAATGCCATCCCTCATTATCAACAAGTATCCTCCCAACATCATTAACAATACCCATACTCTAAATATCATATATTTCCACCTAAAATCAATCTCGTCCTTCCCAAAAACTCATTCCAAGAGCATAAATCATTTTCAACTATCAATTAAGCCAAAAGCCCCAATTTCCATGCTTAGGGTTTTCCTCTAAAAAACCATCATTTCCAACCATCTCATTTAATCATAATAACCTCATTAACCCCTCAACCTCATATATAAAATCACCCCAATAATAATAACTCATAATTTTCTCATGAATTTATCAAAGCCCCAAAATCCTAATTTTTAGGGTTTTCACAAGAACTCACTATCATTAATTCCAACTACATTTATGCCTCATTTTAAACATCCATAGGCTAGCAACAATGTATCCCATTCATTATCAACAACAACAATGAATCCCCAAGGATTATCCAACCTAGGGCTTGGTTCTACATACCTTCATTCATCAAAACAACATCTAACCTCTCATTACAATACTTCAATAACTCAAAAACCATAAACAAAAGCCATGGGTGTTCAAAAATCATACCTCTCTTCCAAGCCCAATGCCAAACTCAAAAATAAGGGAAAGGGAAGAAGAGGAGAGCCAAGCTTGCTCCTATGTCCATTAATCCTTCATGAATCCTAGGTTAGAAGTTGATTTTTGCATGAAATGGTGGAGAAGAAGAGGTAGACGGTTTGCTCATGAAGGAGGGGAAGGGAAGAAGAAATGAAAAATAAAGTGGAGAGGGGGAAAGGGCCAACGTGAAAAGGAGGAGAGAAATGGGGGTTTTGCTTTAAATTTTAATCCTTTCATTAAACTTTGTCATTTTATAACATACAGGATCTCAGTTCGGGCTCAATACTTTATCCAAAAATTATTCCAAATATATATTTAAATCCCCAATAATATTCTTAACAGCCCTGACCAACGGCATCTTAATCGAAGATACTTGGTCCGACACGCATATTTTAATTGGGTATAATTTTGTCTCATTTAGTCTCTATAAATTATAAATAACCATAATAAATCCCAATTTAATTATTTCTAAGTTTTTAGGACATATATCAACCTATATATAATTATTTACCATTTATCCCTCTTAATTAATTATTTTATAAATTTTGAGATGTTACAATCTACCCCACCTAAAAAGAAATTTCGTCCTCGAAATTGAACCTCGACACATATATCATAAGGCTATACTTCAGGCCGCACACCAATAAGGTATAATGTCCTCATATAATGGTATTAGACTTCCCAAAGTCCAACAAGTCATGGTCATCATCATTTCTTTTACCCGAACATAAAATTTTTCTACATCTAAGTGAGTCCCATATAATCGATCACAATTCATCCAACATCTTTCGCATGTTCATACTCAGTATGACCAGATAGGCTCAATACATTCACCATAAGCAGTTATAACCCTACACTTGCCCGGCCTATGTGTTGCTGCATCCGACATACAAGAAGGCATCCCAATCCCGTAATGGTTACCACAAACACATGAGGTCAACGCATAAGGGTACGTTGCCACAATGCCTATGGCATGCAAGGTCATATCAGGACAAGTACTTTGTATTCCTATTGCTCACACCAATCACTTTTACTCAAACAACACTAATCCATACATGACTTAGTGACAATTCTCACAAGTCCACAACCAACATATTCATATCATCTCGTCATTACTTATAATCAGGCACAAATCATGCCATACCAATCATCGAATATTAATTAACATCACTATAAATTGGTGTACCAACCATAGATTTCCAATCATCGCATTGTAAATACCCCATCATTGGGCTTCATCCATCCCGAAGTCATGATCGAATCATCTAATAATCCTTTGTTTCGTCCACATGTTGCTGGCCATAAATTAATTCAAGCCTACGTGAATCACTAAACTCGCATGAAGTACGCAACGTCAAGGTTAAAATAGGGTTCCCAATCGTATAACAAGCTTTCATATTAGGGATTTCCCTCTCAATTCATATCCATGGTCCATAAGTTGGACGCACAATTCATATCATATCACGTCACTATGTGGTTTCTATCATCAATATAGCACCTTTCAAATTAAAAAGGAGGTAATGTCATAGTTAAATTTTTATTTACCAACCCATAATCATACACATTATCTCTACGTTATACCATAATCCATAATTATTCTCAAGACACAATGCCAAGGGCACACAATTTAGTCCAAATTCATAACATAAAATCATATATCAGAGTCAATACCAAAGTATACCCCGAATTCAACATCATCATTCACCAAATACTTAGGGGTTTACATTTATTATTCGTATTCCTACACATACCAGCTCTAACCTCAACAATTTAATTCACAAGCAATTTTACTATGGCTCAATTAATCATAAAGTTCGACTGATCATTAGACTTAGAAAGTCCATGGGTCACCTAGTGTCCATCATGGAATATTCCCATAGCACACAACGTCATTAAACATGGCTCATGAAAATAACATAGAGCCTAGACGACCCTAGGGTTCGATTTCCACAAGGTTCGATCATACGAGATCACATCAAGTCAATGGGGGTTACTACATCTAGTGGGTCAAAATTACATAAATCATTCACTCAGTTCATAAATATAAAACCGAGTCCAACCCTAATCATGTGCCAACATAATTTCACATTCAATCGTCTTATCACTTATTTATGTTCTCAATGTAAGGAGACATACTAAATCACTTGCATCATATAATACACGGTTTTTATGCCAAAGGATATAAAATACATCTTTCAAAATTGGCACAATTAATCATTTTGATTCATAAATATCCACATTGAGGAATTCTTTGATTATTATTTATCCAATCGATTTTATCACATGAAATTCTCACGTTCAATAAACATACTTTGGCTAAGAGCCACAAACATGATTCATACAAGAGACCCAACCAAATAATTCTATTTCAATATATATACATGGTCTCATCATTGATGGCCTACTTCCATATCAATTCACATTTAATATCTCTTATCTGTGATCAACACATGACATAGGTCCACTATCAGATCAAGTCATATTTTAATACATTGTATCCATGATCACACATGGTATAAATTCATCATCAAGTTAATTCATATTCAATACTTCAAATCCTTGATCAACACATGGCATACATCCATTATCATGTTATTTCATACTCAATATATAAATATCAAATGCATAATATCAATGTATTCGTCATTAGAAGGTAATAGTGTAAGGAACTTGGCCAGACTTACACAAACAACCATATTAATCGCATTGAGGAATTCATCTATATGTATTCAATCTCATGATTTCATTAAGTTTTCCAATGAGCAACTACGCCCCATAAGTGCATCATGCAACCTCATTGATAATGGGCATACATCCATAAACAACAATTATAACATGAATAATCATTCACAATGAATCCTAAATAAGCATCAATCATAACTCAACTTTAATGATTCATAATAATCCTTAATAAGCAATAATGCCCTTATAATCAATTCATAATTCTTAAATAACTAGTCATTCATAAATCCATATAGGGCAATCAATACTTTAGCATATCATTATTCCCTAGATAATTATCACTCTTAAATCTATATAGACCAACCATATTCAAATGATCACCAAAAATGTCTCACTATTGAGTAGTTATGCTCCAATCATCCATAATACCAATTCATCGTAGAGCAACCATGCTCTGATAATAACCAATAACTCTAATTCAGAGAAAAACACGCTCTAATACCAGCTTGTCACCCCCTAGTTCTCTGGACCCGAATCCCGATGTAATCAAGATAAACAATTAATAAAAATACAAGTAAATTTTCTGCTTTTAAAATAGTTTCAAAATACCTCAACGATTACATCAGAACCTGAATCCTAGAAAACCGAAGAGTGAGATATTATAATTTATAACTGGATCATTAAATAAATTGCCCATAAGTGTATACAAAAATAATAGAGTTTACAGCGGAAGAAGAATATGTATACAGGGAACACGCCTAGCCCCAAATATGAAGATATGGAAAAAGGCTCGGCAAAGCATGTAAATACACAAGGTAAACCATATAGGCCACAATCAACCTTACACCTAAGTCATAAACATGTAATGCCTAGAATATGTATATATATATGGTCATGCAACATACATCTCTAATATTCATATTCCGTAATTGACCACATTCAATTCAACCTCAAAGTCATATATCATTAACACTTATAAATTCCTAAAATGGGCTACATATCCAACATCATTTTATTAATCAAGTGGGTATAAATTCAAATACCCCAAATATCGATACATCACCCACTTATATCATTATTCACAATACATCCACCAATATTAATGGTCATCACATCATTATATACATGTTATTCAAAATGAAATAATTTACTTCCACTACCAGCCAAGGCAATCCATTACCATTATTTTCCTTCACCAAAGCTTTACTTTTAAAATATCCTCATCCAATGATATTCCTACATCAATGCTAAAAATTGACATGAGAGAGTAAGTTATACATTTCAAATGACGAATATGAATACAATTGAGATTATGTGCATATGCATATTAACATCATGTATGGTTTGCTAAAATCATCAACAATCTTCATAATCTATTCATCTCAACAATATACATATCATGTGTTCATCCATCCATTCATAGCAAAGCAATCACATAAACATATATTTTCTTATTGCCACAATGGGCCAAAACCATCATTATCAATTATACATAAACATGCCCTTCATCACATTGGGCCATCACAACAGCATCATTATATATAATGTCTTTTCATTGTATTCACGTCATTTATATTTTCATGTTGTCTTTTAGGTATATATTTACCCATCTCATCATCATCACATCTCAATCTCAATCATCATCAATCACCATCACCTTTTGGCATATCTCCATGCTATATGTAAATACTCTTAGGCTAATGCATATGCACAATGGAATAAAAATCAACAAATACGGATCCGACTATGGGAATAAACACCAAATTATGGGTCAAGCATAAGTGTGCTACTATACCCCTACTACAGTAGTAAAAGTGTACACTTATATCTCAATTCATGCATGCTCAACATCATATTTTACTAGTTCTAAACCTCTGTCACCCATCTGTAGCACTAGTCACCCCATGGCTTGCGGATTAATAACATGGCCTCACTTGCCACAAGTGCTACGAGCCTCTCCCAAACACACATTAAGAGAGTCGTATCCCGTCGGACATCGAGGTAACTTGCTCATCACATAGCCGCCTACCCACTGGGCCTGCCACATAGGGTTCCTCGCCACCAATCTAAAGGCAGCTTCGTGATTCCCAGAATCACTAGGGAACAATAACAATTTACCCGTGCATTGGGTCGCCCTCCCACTAGGCCTGCCTATTGGAACCCCTAACATTCCATATAGAAAGCATATGATATGCCATGGATACAAATGCCAATCAATGCATTCTCACGCCATGCATCCTATTATGCCACTCGTCAAACATCATCATCATCACCAACACCACCATACAATCTTTAGTGGATTTTATCATTGTTGGTTATATCCATTATTTCATGTTTTAAGTGTGGCATTTCATTTCAACATAATTCATATCATACATGCAAGTCAATACTTGCAACATTCACAATGGTATCACAAGCATCAACAACATTCATCAATATTTCATCAATATCGCCACATAATCTCTTAGTGGATTTTTTATCTCATTGATTATTACCATTGTTTATACATTAATGTGGTATCACAACAATTCATCAATATGACTTTAAACCACACACACAAGATCACACTTGTATTGAACACAATGATATTTAATAATTCATTAACAATAACAATCATCCTTTTATTCAAGCAAATGATCAATAACATCATCCATCATCATTCTGTTAGTCAAGTGGCATCAATACTCAAGAGGGGGGTCAATTGATTCCCTTTTAACATAAGATAATAATATGCAAGAGACAGCAAGTATAATGCAAGAAATAAGATAGGAAAGATGTGCAGAATTCACTTTGGCAATTTATCAAACACTTGGTGGCAGGATCTTAGCTTAGCCAAATTTATCAAGTTCAAGCAATGCAATCACAATCAAAATAATACACCAGCCAGATGCAATATATAAATGCAAAAGAGTAAGGAAGAGAAGCTTACAAACCGATATAATGAGTTCCACCACCCTGGTGTACGTCTCGCCTTCAAGCAACCCACTTGAAGGATTTCCACTATTGAAGTTTAGAGATGTGTTTATATATTATAACAGGTTTTGATAATGACAAACAAGATTCAAGATCAAACATAATAATTATGGACAAATCAATTATGTTTGATGACGCAAAAGTGATGAACTCCAAAAGAAAGGTTCAAGGCATTTAAAGAAGCTAAAATTAGTGAAATAAAATCATCAAAGTGCCTAAGGGTCCAAAAGAACAAAGCCATATGCATTGACTCATCAAAAGGAACAAAAAGCACATGGAAATGGAGTATCAGCATGATGAATCAATTCATGCTCCTTCCTGAATTGATTCATGTGAAATAAAAGGCCCAGGATGTGAATTTTTAGTCCTTGAATCGATTCACTAAACCCCTGAATTGATTCACACGTGATAAATTTTGCCCAAAATGTGTTTTTAATTAATTAAATTGATTCACACCACATTGAATCAATTCATACGTTCTAAATTACCCATAATCTTTAAATTTTCATGAATGAATCGATTTTTATTTCATGTGAAAAGATTCATGCGTTATTTTAAGTCCAAATACACTAAATGAATTGATTTGTGAATAGATTCATTCAGTGTAAATTTGAAATTCAAATTTTGAATTCTGACAGACTTGCAGGATTTTTCAGGAAACCTCTTTGTGCCTTAAAATTCAAATATTCTAACTGTAAATTCATAGAATCAAGGTCAGGAAACTTGTGCATGGAAACAAGGAACTTAAAACATGGAATGTTTTATGGATTTATGCTTCTAAGGAATTAAAAATTGGAGAAATTGCATGCGCCCTTGCCTATAAATAGAAGAGAAGCTGAAGACCAAAAACACACCAAGCATTCATACGAAAATCACATTGCTTCTCCTTCTTTGTTCTTCAATTCTTGGAAAATTACTCTCTGTTTCTATTTTGGCAAATTATATTTTGAGAGTTACTTAGTGAGCAAAATAATTTTTGAGTGCTAAAATTTACATATCCTCTCTTTGAGAGTTATTATTTTGAGAAAATTTCAACTTGTATATCCACTAGTTTGGAGGGTAATCCTTGTACGCTTAAACACTAAAAATCCTATAGTTTAGTGTTGGGTTTCAACCTTGTGAAAATTGTGAGATTGAGAGATTGGGTGGGGTACCCTTGTACTTGTGAGAATTAGATTCTTGAGTGTGGGACACTAGGAAGCTTCAATTGCTCAAAGTTGTAATCTCTAATTTCATAGTGGAATCCTTCAAGTGGGTTGCTTGAAGGTGAGACATACACCGGGGTGGTGGAACTCGTTATATCAGTTTGCAAATCTCTCTATCCCTACACTCTTTCATATTTGCTCATATAAATTGCTTACTTAAGAGTTAGAATTAGCTTGAAATATTTACATTTTTATATTACTTGTTATATTATTTGTCATCTTCTTCAAGCATAATTATTAAAGAATCAAATTCAAAGGCAATCCAAGAAAATTTTTAATACTCAATTCACCCCCCCCTCTTGAGTAATTGAGGCGACTTGGTTAACAAGTGGTATCAGAGCTTGACTCTTGGTAGATCAAGCTTAACATCTTTAAGAGAACAAGTGGCCTCAAATTCTCTAAACCTTTTTCCCGAGGGTGGTGCCATAAATAGACCTCCCACTTTCAATGGTGAGGGTTACGCTTTTTGGAAAGAAAGGATGAAAATTTTTGTTCAATCAATTGATTTGAAAGTATGGAATGCTATTGAAAATGGTCCTTTTGTACCTATGCATATCGTTAATGATAAACAAATTGAAAAACCTATGGATGATTGGACAAGTGAGGAAGAAAAGAAAGTGCAATATAATTATAAAGCAAAAAATCTTATAACCTTAGCTTTAGGTCCCGATGAATTCTTTAGAGTAGTTACATGTAAATCTGCTAAGGATATGTGGGATACCCTTCAAATAACTCATGAAGGAACTAGTGATGTTAAGGATTCTAAAATTAGTACTTTAACTAGTCAATATGAAAGTTTTAGAATGAGTTCCAATGATCTATTTTAGAACTTCAAAAGAGATTTACTTTGATTATTAATCATCTTATTACACTTGGTAAATATTACACTAACAAGGAACTTATCCACAAAGTTCTAAAAAGTCTTACTAGGTGAACTGTCCTGAACCGGGGTCAATAGATCCGGTGTCCGGCCAGCCATAAAAGTTAAAGAGATTTAGATTTTGTACACCGGTACAGTGGGTATCCGGTATTATAGTCTGATCTCTCAGTGGGAGAAAATCGGTCTTGTTGTCCTGGAGATCCTACACACCGGACCTTCGTGTTGGATGGGGGCAAAGGAGGGTGCCACCTGCAATGATTCTTCGACGATCAAGTTAGTGGCAGTGTGTAAGGAGTATATGCATGTAATATTGGAATGTAAGCAAGAGAGAGTAATAGTGTGCACAGTTCAAGTATTTATAAGCGTGCGTGAGTATGGGCCTGATTGGGCCAAGAGGCAAAGCACTATTCCTTGATTATAGAGAATCGAGAAAAAAGAAGTGCCCATCTTGTCCTGTCGGAGCATGGAAAATATATATTTTTAATTTATCAAAGGAGACAAGTATGGGCTAGTTGGCAAAGCGCGTGCCCCCCTGATGGATGAATTTGTCATGGGAGACTGAAATCGTTACGTTGTTCCCAAAGCCACTTACGATTGTTTGTTGGTGATCCAATGTAGGGGCATGCTTTATCCGATGTGGAAGGTGTCAACATGGACTCGCCGGTCTTGGAAGAATGCCTAGACGGTTTCGTTGGTCCGATGTCTTACCTATGGAATCGGTAGCAGTGCCAGACCGGATGACACGTCAACCCTGTCTTGGGGTCGGTATCAAGACCGGATCACTAGGGAATGGCAACCTTTTATTACGGCCATCAAGCAATCTCCCAATATAAATGAAATGTCTCTTGCCACTTTGTTTGGTAAACTATAAGAACAAAAACAAGAGTTGAAAGATTTGAAACAAGCAGAGGAAGAAGAAAAAGCCTCAAAGAAGAAAGGGATAGCTCTCAAGGCCACCTCAATGGATGAAGATGAATCTGAAAGTGATCTTGATGAGGATAAAGAGCTAGGATTATTTGTGAAGCGTTTTGGGAAACTTATGAGGAACAACCGCTTCCAAAAGAGCTTCACATATAAAGGTAAGAAACCTATCTCTAAAGAAAATAATTCTTCACCTACTTGTTTCGAATGTGGAAAGGAAGGGCACTTTAAGGCGGATTGCCCAAATCTAAAGAAGAAAAACAAAGAAAGAAATGGGAAAAGAAGAGCATATATCGCCTGGAATGAAAATGAGATAAGTAGCTCGGATAAATCAGAAAATGAAGAAGCAAACCTTTGCCTCATGGCCAACCACCAAGATGAAGATGATGAGATAAATTTTCATGACTTAGATAAAGAAGAACTACTTGATACTCTTGAAGAATTGTATGATAAATTTGTAAAAGTTTCTAATAAGCATAAGTTATCAAGAAAAACCATTAATACTCTTGAGATGCATCTTATGGAAGTATGTAAAGAAAATGAAGTGTTAAAAATGAAAGTAGTAAAAGTACAAGCATGTTCTAAGACCAAACCATGTGAATTTGTAAAGAAATGTGATATTCTAGAAACTAAAGTTTTAGACTTGAATAGAACATTAGAAAAGTTTACAAATGGTAGACACAATCTAAATGTTTTACTCGGAAAACAACAATGCATGTTTGATAAAACGGGACTAGGTTTCAATGCCTTTAAAAAACAAAAGGACTATAAGAACTTCTTTGTACCACCTAGTAAATCATCTACACCTTTCATGAAATGTAATCACTGTGGTCTTAAAGGTCATAATTCTTATAATTGCAATGTTAGAAAACTAGGGCCAAAGGTTGTGAGAAAAGTATGGGTTCCTAAAGGAACATTACCTCAAACTAACCTACAAGGACCCAACATAAAATGGGTACCAAGTTCTCTAACTTGACTTGTTTTGTAGGTATACTTTAAGGCAAATAACACTCATTGGTACTTGGATAGTGGGTGTTCAAAACATATGACAAGAGACAAAAGTAAGTTTATATCATTTACTCCTTGAAACAAAGGTTTTGTTACTTATGGAGACAACACGAAGGGAAGAATCCTAGGAATCAGAAACATTGGTTAAAATTCTTCCACTTCTATAAATGATGTATTATATGTTGAAGGACTCAAACATAACTTGCTTAGCATTAGTCAATTATGTGATAAGGGCTATAAAATTATTTTTTAATCAAACGGTTGCATAATTGAAAATAAGCTAAACAAGGAAATAAAATTTGTTGGTCAAAGAGTTGATAATATTTATATGATTAATCTTGATTGTCTTGCTTCAAATGATGTGCAATGCTTGATAACTAAAGAGGATGAATCATGGCTATGGCATAGAAGAATTGCTCATATTCATGTAGACCATTTAAACAAACTTGTTTCGAAAGATTTAGTAATTGGTTTACCAAAATTGAAATTTAAAAATAAGTTTTGTGACGCATGTCAAAAGGGAAACAAGTAAAGATTTCTTTTCAAGCAAAAAATATTGTTTCAACAACTAGACCTTTACAACTTTTACATATGGATTTATTTGGACCTTCAAAAATCAAAAGTTTTGGCAGAAACTATTATGGTCTTGTGATTGTGGATGACTTTTCTAGGTATACATGGACTTTATTTCTTAGTCATAAACATGAAGCATATCATGCATTTAATAAACTTGCCAAGATCATCCAAAATGAACAAAATTTGAAAATTGCATCCATTCAAATGGATCATGGGGGAGAACTTGAAAATCAATCTTTTGAAAAGTTTTATGAAAAATTTGGCATTGAACATAATTTTTTGGCTCCAAGAACTCCATAACAAAATGGAGTAGTTGAAAGGAAAAATCAATCTTTAGCGGAGCTTGCAATAACTATGTTGAATGAAAGTAATGTTGTGAAACATTTTTGGGTTGATGCAGTAAATACTGCTTGCCATGTTATGAATTGATGTTTGATAAGGCCTATATTAAAGAAAACCCCATATGAGCTTTATAAAGGAAGAAAACCAAATATCTCTTATTTTCATGTATTTGGATGCAAATGCTTTGTTTTAAACAATGGAAAGGATAATCTCGGCAAATTCGATGCAAAATCTGATGAAGCAATATTCTTAGGTTATTCATCTACTAATAAATCATATCGACTCTTTAACAAACGAACTTGTATAATTGAAGAGTCTATGCACGTCAAATTTGATGAACTTAACCAAAATCCTCTAAGAAAGGAAATTGATGATCTTGTAGGTACCTTCCAAGAAATAAACTTGGAAGATAAAGAAGAAAACAAAATTGAAGGAGATGCAGCACAAAATGATGAACCTCAACAAAAAGAGTGGATCACCATAAAGAATCACCCCTTGTATAATGTCATAGGTGAAATAAAAAAAGGTGTAAGTACTCAAAACGCTATTAGGAATGCATGCAATCATTTAGCTTTTGTTTCACAAATTGAACATAAAACTATTAATGAAGCTATTATTGATGAACATTGGATGTTGGCCATGCAAGAAGAATTAAATCAATTTGAAATAAATGAAGTTTGGGAACTAATGCCAAGACCCAACGATCACCAAATAATAGGAACCAAATGGGTATTTAGAAACAAGCTTGATGAAAACGGAATAATAATAAGAAATAAAGCTAGACTAGTTGCTAAGGGATACAATCAAGAAGAAGGAATAAACTATGAAGAAACGTATGCTCCCGTAGCTAGGTTAGAAGCCATAAGATTATTGTTAGCTTTTGCTTGTTGTATAGATTTTAAGATTTATCAAATGGATGTCAAAAGCACTTTTTTAAACAGTTATATTCAAGAAGAAGTTTATGTAGATCAACCTCCCGGTTTTGAAAATCACAAATTTCCAAATCATGTTTTTAAATTAAAAAAAGCTTTATATGGTTTGAAACAAACTCCAAGAGCTTGGTATGAATGACTCAGTAAATTTCTTCTGGAGAATAATTTTGAAAGGGGAAAGGTTGATACTACACTATTTATAAAGCATAAAAACCATGACATCCTTTCGGTACAAGTTTATGTTGATGACATAATATTTGGTGCTACTAACGAAATTCTTTGTCAAGAGTTTGCCATGATTATGCAAGATGAATTTGAAATGTCCATGATGGGAGAACTTACATTCTTCCTTGGGCTACAAATAATGCAAACAAAAGAAGGAACCTTCATCAGTCAAACAAAATACTGCAAAAACTACTCAGAAGGTTTGAAATGGATAAAGCAAATGAAATAGCCACACCAATGATTACTTCTTGCTACTTAGACAAAGATGAGAAGGGTAAGGACGTTGAAATAACAAAATACCAAGGTATGATTGGATCCTTACTTTACTTAACAACTAGTAGACCCGATATTATGTTTGCGGTATGCATGTGTGCAAGATATCAAGCATGTCCTAAAGAATCACATCTCACTGCCGTAAAAAGAATTTTAAAATATCTTGTGGGTACACAAAATGTTGGTTTATTGTATCCCAAAGGCATTGAATGTATTCTTGTTGGATATTCTGACTCTGACTTTGCCGGTTGCAAACTAGATAGAAAAAGTACCAGTGGTACTTGTCACATGCTTGGAAGTTCTCTTGTTTCTTGGCATAGCAAGAAGCAAGTAAGTGTCGTGTTATCCACAGCTGAAGCAGAATATGTTGCAGCTGGGAGTTGTTGTGCTCAAATCCAATGGATGAGACAACAACTTCTTGACTTCGGTGTTGTTCTAAATCAAATATCCGTTAAGTGTGACAACACTAGCGCAATCAACATCTCTAAAAATTGAGTAATGCATTCTAGGACTAAACATATAGAAATCCGTCACCACTTTATAAGAGATCATGTTCTTAAAGGAGATTGTGTTCTTGAATATGTTGACACTTCAAATCAATTGGCGGACATTTTTACAAAACCTCTCTCTAAAGAACAATTTATAAAAATTAGGAGGGAGTTAGGAATTTTGGAAATAACAAATATTATTTAAAGTGTTCTTGAAAGCTTTCTTTGATAAAAGTTTTTTACCATACAAAATAGTTTCCATCTTTAAATCAATGCTTACTTGTTTAGTTAATTACAAATTTAAAAAAAAATCTGAAATTGATTTTCTAACAAAAAATTTGCTAAAGAAATTAAGACACATTCTTGTACAAAAAAATCTCCTATGCAAAGATCTCTAAATAAATTGTCAAATAAACCTTTATTTTTTGGTGAAATTTCCATACCAACAAAATCATTGACAAATTGATAAATCTCTTGCAAAATTAGCCTCTCCTATAAATTCTCTAGATTGAAATCTTGATCAATATCTCTTCAGTCTCCATATACCATTAATTAGATCATTTTATATTTGCATAAACAAGAGACACCAAAAAAAAACTTGAAATTTGAATTCAAAATTCAAATTCAAAATTTGAATTCAAAATTCAAATTCAAAATTTGAATTCAAAATTCAAAAGGAGACAAAGGCATGTGCTTTTCCCATTCTCGTGAATACCAAATCTTTATGCAATTCATGAGACTTTAAAGGCTAAATGACAAAAGTTGATTTCCCAAGCACATGATTCCCTTTCATATGAATTAGGCTTCAGATTTGCGCAAAATATAAAGCATGAATCGATTCATCCTAGAAGAGAATCGATTCACGCGGATTCCAGTTCGCAAAAATCACATTTCATGCGAAATGAATCCATTCATTTGGGCACGAATCAATTCACACGAGCTATTCTGGCCTCTCTTATGTGTTTTTGCTATAAATACATGAACCCCTTCTATTTTCTTCAATCATTCTTCACCCTTCTCTTATAATTCCTTTTCCTCTTCTCTAAACACTCTTCTTCCCCTCTTCTACAAATCAATGGCATCCTCTTCCAACCCAAGAAGAAAAAGAAGAGATGACATTGCTGGATCCTCTGCTCCACAAACCACTGATATATCTAGATTATTCACCACACAAAACCAACTCTCTAGATATCTAGAACACTTTTCTGAGAAGTCTCTCATTACCCCTCATTGGCTTGATTATCAACTCTTCCATGACAACTTCACCTTCTTTGAAATTCTCCAACAACAAAATCTTGGTGAATTTGCTACCCTTCAAGAAAATTTCATTTATCTGGAATTAATTAGAGTCTTCTACTCCACTGTAAAAGTCACTAACAATCGTTACATAGCCAAAGTAAAAGGAGTCACCATCAACCTTGATGACCACATTCTTCATCTCGTAGGACGACTTCCACTAAGCAACAATGAATTTAGTGGAAATAGGCCTATGCCGGAATGAAATTACAACCCTTTAGAAGCAAGAACTTTTCTTACCCTTTCTTTTGCCGCCACAAGCACAGTGGGTCAAATGGATATAGAGCACCGACTTCTTCATTATTGCTTGGTGAAAATACTACTTCCTAAGGGAAGTAATAACGCAAGGGTAAGTGAGTCTCAAATTATCCTACTTTGGGCTATGTTGCATCAAAAAGAAATCAATTGGATTGCACTAATAAAGCAACATATGATTGATGCTTAAAAACTTACTCGCCTTCTATATGTCGTCTTAATCACTAAACTCCTTTATCATTTTAATGTTGATCTATCAAATGAAGACAAGGAGTTAGTTGGTTTGAAAGGATTAATTAGTGGACCACATCTCACCAAAATGGGATGGACCTTTCGAAATAAAGAATGGCATTACTCCCCTCCAAACGCACTTAGTGAAGATAAAGCGCATTCTGAGCATGAAACTCAACCTCAAGAACATGCACCTCCTCCAAATCTTAATGATGAGTTTTTCAATAGGTTGACGACCCACTTTGATAATCGCTTTGATGCGATAAATGCTCGTTTGATAACTTGGAGAATAATATGAATGCCCGCTTCAACCAAATGGAGGATTCAATGACCACTCAATGCAATGAACTCAATCAACAATTCTTGGAGTTCAAATTTTTCAATTCATAAAGCTAGAACTTATTGTATCTCTTTGTTTACTTTGTTTACTTTATCATGTTCCTATCTTTAAATCATTCAATAAAATTGTTCTCATGTTTTTGCTATAATCCTTAAGTTTTTGATGATGCCAAAGGGGGAAAGAAATCTTATTTGTATGTAGCACATATTACACAATTAAAGGGGTGCATTATATGGAAAATATCTTGCAAAATAAAAGTGGTATCAAACTACAATAGATAGGGGGAATCTTATTGGTTATCAAAAACTTGCATTATAAACTATATACTAACACCCCAAGAGATGCACACTTGTTGTCATCATCAAAAAGGGGGAGAATGTGTTTATATGTTGTAACAGGTTTTGATAATGACAAACAAGATTCAAGATTAAACATAATAATTACGGACAAATCAATTATGTTTGAGGATGCAAAAATGATGAACTCCAAAAGAAAGGTTCAAGGCATTTAAAGAAGCTAAAATTAGTAAATAAAATCATCAAAGTGCCTAAGGGTCCAAAAGAACAAAGCCATATGCATTGACTCATCAAAAGGAACAAAAAGCACATGGAAATGAAGTATCAGCATGATGAATCGATTCATGCTCCTTCCTGATTTGATTCATGCGAAATAAAAGGCCCAGGATGTGAATTTTTAGTCCTTGAATCGATTCACTAAACCCCTGAATCAATTCACACGTGATAAATTTTGCCCAAAATGTGTTTTTAATTGATTGAATCGATTCACACCATATTGAATCGAGTCATACGTTCCAAATTGCCCATAATCTTCAAATTTTCATGAATGAATTGATTCTTATTTCATGTGAAAAAATTCATGCATTATTTTAAGTCCAAATACACTAAATGAATTGATTTGTGAATAGATTCATTCAGTGTAAATTTGAAATTCAAATGTTGAATTCTGACAGACTTACAGGATTTTTCAGGAAACCTCCTTGTGCCTTAAAATTCAAATATTCCAGCTGCAAATTCACAGAATCAAGGTCAGGAAACTTGTGCATGGAAACAAGGAACTTAAAACATGGAATGTTTTATAGATTTATGCTTCTGAGGAATTAAAAATTGGACAAATTACATGTGCCCTTGCCTATAAATAGAAGAGAAGCTGAAGGCCAAAAACATACCAAGCATTCATACGAAAATCACATTGCTTCTCTTTCTTTGTTCTTTAATTCTTGGCAAATTACTCTCTGTTTCTATTTTGGCAAATTATTTTTTGAGAGTTACTTAGTGAGCAAAATAATTTTTGAGTGCTAAAATTTGCATATTCTCTATTTGAGAGTTATTATTTTGAGAAAGCTTCAACTTGTATATCCACTCTTTTGGAGAGTAATCCTTGTACACATAAACACTAAAAATCCTATAGTTTGGGGTTGGGTTTCAACCTTGTGAAAATTGTGAGATTGAGAGATTGCGTGGGTTACCCTTGTACTTGTGAGAATTGGATTCTTGAGTGTGGGACACTAGGAAGCTTCAATTGCTCAAAGTTGTAATCTCTAATTTCATAGTGGAATCCTTCAAGTGGGTTGCTTGAAGGCGAAATGTACACCGGGGTGGTGGAACTCGTTATATCGGTTTGTAAATCTCTCTATCCCTACACTCTTTCATATTTGCTCATATAAATTGCTTACTTAAGAGTTAGAATTAACTTGAAATATTTACATTTTTATATTGCTTGTTTTATTATTTGTTATCTTCTTCAAGCATAATTATTAAAGAATCAAATTCAAAGGCAATCCAAGAAAATTTTTAATACTCAATTCACCCCCCCTCTTAAGTAATTGAGGCCACTTGGTTAACAAGAGATACAAGCTATGAGCAATTGCAGCGTCCCACACTCAAGAACTCAATCCTCACTAGCACAAGGGCACCCCACCCAATCTCTCAAACTCTCAATACCCAAAAGTTAAACCCCAACCTTTATGACCACTCAAAACTAGAGTGAAACTTTGTGTTTGGTATTTGTGTTTACAAGTAAATAACTCTCTCAATAGAGTAGATATATAATTGAAAGGCTCTCACAAATTCTAACTCTCTATAATAGAGGATATGAAAATTTAGAACCTAAGTTTCAGGATAATGAAACTATACATAGAAAAATGAACTCACAAGGCACAAGTACAAGCTATGAATGATTTTCTCCTTGATTATTGAGTAGGTTGAATGGATGGTGCATTTATGGGCCTTGAAGAGGAGCCTTGGAGGCTTCAGAGCCGTTGCACAGCATGGGCATGGAAGCTTTTGTGGAGAAGTGAGCTGGATCTGCACTTTAAAAACATTTCCCCATATTCTGACACTAAGGTAATCGATTACGCCTCAAGTTATAATCAATTATGCTTTGCTATAACCCATTTATTTTATTGTCCAGTGGCGGTGTAATCGACTATGTCTTTTCCTGTAATCGATTATGTCAATGTAATCAATTATGTCACACCCTTGTAGTCGATTAAGCATCATACCTGATGTATTTAATTCCTATAAGCAGCACTGTAATCGATTATGTAGCTCATATAATCGATTATACATCGAACAGAACCTTTGTAATCGATTAGTCATGCCTTGTAACCGATTAGTCAAAATACCTGATACATTATCCCTTTTATTATAATATTGTAGTCGATTATTCTCTTTGTTTTAACGATTAGGTGATAAACAGAATCATGGTAATCGATTATCCCTGCCTTGTAATCGATTATATATTATACCTGATACTTTTAATTCTTGTTACGCAGCATCATAATCGATTATCTTATTTGTTGTAATCAATTATGTTGATTCCGGAACCAAGGTAATCGATTGTTGTAGTGGTGTAATCGATTAGGCTATGTCAAATTCAGGTTTGATTCTTGATTTGATTTGTAAGCTCTTTGCTCTTATTTATTATGATCTTCCCAAAGGTTTATTCTCATTATTCTAGCACTGTGATACTTCATTGAAATTCATTTTCCTTGTCATGATTCTTCAAATGGTTGCTTTGTCATTATCAAAACTTTGACATCCAAGCTTTTGTTACCTAAGACAATTTTCAAACACATTCTCCCCCTTTTTGATGATGACAAACAATATTCATCTCATGAGGATGTTAGTTCAGATAAAATTTCTCCCCCTTTCTTAAGGAGTTTATGCATAATTTTAAGAATCATGAAAGTGCTCAATTTTATGTTTCTTATGAACCATTTGCAGATTTCTTTTGATGAACATGAACATTTAATTTTTTTCTCCCCCTTTGTAATCATCAAAAACAAATAATGCAAGTAAAGAGTAAACATGAAAGCAAAGAAATTTCATTGATTACTGAAGCAAAATTACAGAAGCAAAGGCAAAGTAGAAAAATATCCTAAGATAAAACATGGAAAACAATTCAATTATTAGGAGAAAAGAAATGGAGATCAATGAGTTGGTTAGATAGATCCTCATATTTTTGCTCCATGATCTCAAAGTGTTATTGCTAAGTGATTTGAAATTCTTGAAGAGAGGTTTCAAGTTTGTCAAATCGTCGATCAAGATAGGGATAGAGAGATATGAAGGGATCAACAAGAGTAGAGGATTCTCCGTGGGTAGTAGGGGTAGGAGAAGCAGGAGATCAGTAGGTGCTTCAAATGGGATATTGGCATGAATTCCTTCTATCTTAGAGACCCAAGCTCCATTGACAAAAATTATCCCCATCATGGTGAGCTGATGAGTACTAATGCAAGCTTTAGAGGGTACCTTCTCTGGAAGTTCCCCACTGAGGTCAACACCATAGGCTTTGAAAATCTTTGTTAGAAGAATGGCATAGGGTAGCTTGTGTTGCTCTTTGGCTTTAAGCATGTGAAGTTTGAGGAGCTGAATCTAGTTGATCTCTTTGTGATTTTGCATGGCCCACATCAGCACTACATCTTCTTCCTCAACAAGGGTGTAGTTTCCTCCATGAGGAACCAAAAGCTTAACCAAAATAAATAAGATGTTTGCTAAGAGTGAGATGGCCTACCAATTTATTATTGCTACGAGGACGGTCAACTTTGCATAAGCATGGCGTGCAACAATGCTATTAAAATCCTATTTATCTTCGGGATGGCCACTAGAAAAATCAGCATCAAAGAGAGGGAGGAGACTTATTTCAGAAAGTTTCTCATTGGTGATCTTGAGAGTCACATTCTTGACTCTTGTTTTAAGCATACCATCAATAAGTTTCAGAGTGGAAAAGAAAACTTGAATAAGCTTTGGTAGTAAAATTCCTCTTTGAGAGAGAGAAAGAGGAATTATAGTGGTTGAGAAATTGAGTGAAAGAAAAACTTGGGTGATCAAAAAGTTCAACATTGATAAAATGAGGAGCAATGATATCCTTTTCAGAAAATTTCTTGATGAAATTATAGAGATCTCTAGGATTGGAGTGAGAAATCAAGAGGGTTGTGGGTTTGGGCAATGGATAACCTTGCTCTTTTGACATTCCTTGAATAGAGGGGAGAAGAGTTGTGGTGTAAGATGAGAGGGGTGTGGGAGATGGTATTTATAGAGTTTTAGAAGTGGGAATTAGGGTTTAGGATTGGTTGGCCCAAGCTTCACACGGATTGAGCATTAAAATCTGTAATCCTAGTGACTCCGTAATCGATTACGGGTCTGGGCATAATCGATTACGCCTCTGAAGAATTTGAAATGTCAGGCTTAATAATCGATTAGACCATGAGTGTAATCGATTAGAACAAGATTGGATTTTTTATAGGAACTCAGTAATCGATTAGTGTGTGACTATAATCGATTACATGGATAACAGAATGCCCATAATCGATTATACAGAGATATGTAATCAATTATGTACAACACAGAAAGCCTATAATCGATTAAACAGAGATTTATAATCAATTATGTGCAACATAGAAAGCCCATAATCGATTATACAGAGTTGTGTAATCAATTATGCATCACACAGAAGGCTCCTAATCGATTATATTGTGTATATAATTGATTGTAGTATGCCCAAAATTGCACAAACACATGTTTTCTGAAGCATACAATTTCTCCCTATTTTAACAACTTAACATGCATATTTGCTAATTTTGGTTTCTCAAAGAGAATTTTTAACATTCAGAATTCCCAATTCTCTTCTTATGTTAATGAATTGTTCTTTTGCAAGGGGTTTGGTGATATCAGCTAGTTTATTAGATGTTCCAACATATTCAAGCATACAATCACCTTTCAATACATGATCTCTAATGAAATGATGTGTTATTTCTATATGTTTGGTCCTTGAATGCATGACAGGATTCTTAGATATATTAATGGCACTAGTATTATCACATCTAATAGGCACATGATCTAAAATAACACCAAAATCTAGAAGTTGTTGTTTCATCCATAAAATTTGAACCCAATAACTCCAGGCAGCAATATACTCAGCTTCAGTTATTGATAATGCCATGCTAACTTGCTTCTTGCTATGCCATGAAACAAGTGAGCTACCAAGCAAGTGACAAGTGCCACTTGTGCTCTTTCTATTAAGTTTACATCCTACAAAATCAGAGTCACAATATCCTATAAGAATACATTCAGCACCTTTAGGATACCAAAGACCAACATCTAGAGTTCCAACAAGATATTTCATTATACGTTTTACAATAGTTAAGTGTGATTCTTTTGGACATGCTTGATATCTTGCACACATACACACAACAAACATGATATCCGGTCTAGTAGTGGTTAAGTAAAGTAAGGATCCAATCATACCTTGATATTTTGTGAGTTCTACATCCTTAACTTTCTCATCCTTGTCCAAATAACATAAAGTGCTTGTGGCAATTTTGTTTGCTTTGTCCATGTTGAACTTTTTGAGCAACTCTTTACAATATTTGGATTGGCTAATGAATGTTCCTTCTCTAGTTTGCTTGATTTGCAATCCGAGGAAGAGCATGAGTTCTCCCATCATGGACATCTTCAATTCATTCTGCATTATCTTAGCAAACTCTTTGCAAAACAACTCATTAGTGGCACCAAAAATGATATCATCCATATAAACTTGCACTAAAAGTATGTTATTCTTTTTGTGCTTAATGAACAATGTTGTATGAACTTTTCCTCTTTCAAAATTGTTTTCTAAAAGGAATTTGCTCAATCTTTCATACCAAGCTCTTGGAGCTTGTTTTAAACCATACAAAGCTTTTCTTAGTTTGAAAACATGATTTGGAAACTGATAGTTTTCAAAACCAGGAGGTTGATCAACATATACTTCTTCTTAAATATATCCATTCAAAAAGGCACTTTTGACATCCATTTGATACAATTTGAAATCCTTACAACATGCAAAATCTAGTAATATCCTAATAGCTTCTAACCTAGCTACGGGAACATATGTTTCTTCATAATCAATTCCTTCTTCTTGATTTTATCCCTTAGCAACTAGCCTAGCTTTGTTTCTAGTGATTATGCCATTTTCGTCAAGCTTATTCCTGAATACCCATTTGGTTCTTATTATTTGATGGTCATTAGGTTTTGGCACAAGTTCCCAAACTTTATTTCTTTCAAATTAGTTCAATTCTTCTTGCATAGCTAACATCCAATGTTCATCAATAATAGCTTCATCAATAGTTTTAGGCTCAATTTGTTAAACAAATGCTAAATAATTACAAGTATTGAATGAGCATCGAGTACTTACACCCTTAGTGATATCACCTATAATGTTGTCCATGGGATGGTGTTTTGATGTGATCCACTCTTTTTGAGAACTTTGTTGTTGTTGTTCATTTTGAGAAGCTACTTCATTATTGATTCTTTCTTCTTCCTTGTTTTCTAGGTTCATCTCTTGGAGTGTACCTACAAGATCATCAACATCTTCCTTTCTCGGGGAATTATGGCCATTTTCATCAAATTTCATATGAATGGACTCTTCAATGGTGTTTGTTTGTTTGTTTATTAAAGACTCGATAAGATTTACTAAATGATGAATATCCAAGAGAGATTGCTTCATCAGATTTTGCATCAAACTTTCCTAGATTATCCTTTTCATTGTCAAGCACAAAGCATTTGCATCCAAATACATGAAAGTAAGATATATTTGGTTTTCTACCTTTGTAAAGCTCATAGGGGGTTTTCTTCAAAATTCGTCTAATTAAACATCTATTCATAACATGACAAGCGGTATTTACTGTATCGGCCCAAAAATGTTTAGCAATGTTGTTTTAATTCAACATAGTTCTAGCAAGTTCCGCCAAAGATCTATTTTTCCTTTCAACAGCTCCATTTTGTTGTGGAGTTCTAGGAGCTGAAAAGTTATGTTCAATGCCATGTTTTTTCACAAAATTTTTCAAATAGTTAATTTTCAAATTCTCCCTCATGATAAGTTCTAATGGATACAATCTTTGAGTCTTGTTCAATTTGGATAACCTTGGCTAGTTTCTTGAATGCATGATATGCTTTATTTTTGTGAGTATGAAACAATGTCCATGTATATCTAGAATAGTCATCTACAATCACTAGACCATAATAATTTCCACCAAAGCTTTTGACCTTAGAGGGTCCAAACAAATCCATGTGTAAAAGTTGTAAAGGCCTTTGAGTTGAAGCAACATTTTTAGCTTGAAACAATGCCTTTACTTGTTTTCCCTTTTAACATGCATCACAAAACTTATTTTCAAATTTTAACTTTGGCAATCCAATTACTAGTTCTTTTGAAACAAGTTTATTTAAGTGGTCTATGTGGATGTGTGTTATTCGTCTATGCCATAGCCATGATTCATCCTCTCTAGTCATGAAGCATTGCATATCATTTGAAGACAAATCAACATCACTCATGTAAATATTATCTATTCTTTGACCAACAAACGTTACTTCTTTATTTTGCTTGTTTTCAATTATGCAACCATTTGATTCAAATATCACTCTATATCCTTTGTCACATAGTTGACTTATACTAATCAAATTATTTTTGAGTCCTTTTACATACAATACATCACTAATTGAAGCGGAAGAGTTTTTACCATTGTTTCCAACTCCAAGGATTCTTCCTTTGGTATTGTCTTCATAAGTGACACTTCCTTTTCTTTTAGGTGTAAATGATGTGAATTTGCTCATATCACTCGTCATATGCTTTGAACATCCACTATCTATGTACCAACAGGTGTTGCTTGCCTTAAAGCATACCTACAAAACAAGTCAAGTTAGAGAACTTGGTATCCATTTTATGTTGGGTCCTTTCTAGTTAGTTTGTAGTAAATCCCTTTAGGAACCCATACCTTTCTTTAACCTTTGGTCCAAATTTTCTAATATGGAAATATGAAGCATTATGACCTTTAATACCATAATGATTACACTTCATAAAAATGATGATGATTTTCTAGGAGGCACAAAGAAATTCTTGTAATGTTTTTCTTTCTTAGTAGGATTAAATCCTAAACCGGATTTGTTAAACAAGCATTTTTATTTTCCAAGTAATGCATCTAGATTATCTCTACCATTTGTGAATTTCTCAAGAGTTTTATTCAAGTCTAAGATTTTCTTTTCTAGGTGATCACATTTCTTGACATGCTCACATGATTTTGAGCAAGTTTGATTTTCAACAACTTTTTTTTTTCAAAATTTCATTTTCTTTTACTTGCTCAATTAGATGCATCTCAAGAGTTTCTATAGTTTTTCTTGACAACTTATACTTACTAGATAGTTTAATATATTTATCATACAATTCTTCAAAAGCATCAAATAATTCCTCTTTATCATGTTCAAGATTGTTTACCTCATCTTGCTCTTCTTGGTGGTTGGCCATTAAGCATAAGTTTGCTTCTTTATTGTCCGAATCATCGGAGCTACTCACATCATTTTCGTCCCATGCTATATATGTTCTTCTTCTACTGCTTCTTTCTTTGTTTTTCTTTTTTAGATTTGGACAATCTACTTTGAAATGTCTTTCCTTGTCATATTCGAAAAAAGAGGGTGAGGATATATTATCTTTGAGCATAGGTTTTTTACCTTGGTTTGTGAAGTTTCTTTGAAACTTCTTGTTTTACATGAGCTTTCTGAATCTCTTCACAAATAGCCCAAACTCTTCATCCTCTTCAAGGTTACTTTCGGATTCTTCTTCATCGATTGAAGTGGCCTTGAGAGCTAGCCCTTTCTTCTTGGAAGACTTCTTCTTCTCCATCAAAATTATGCATAGGTATGAAGGGACCATTTTCAATTGCATTCCAAATTTTCAAATCAATAGACTGAATAAAGATTTTCATTCTTTCTTTCCAAAAAACATAACCTTCTCCATTAAAATATGGAGGTCTATTTGTAGCATCACCCTCGGGAATCATGTTACATGAGATAGAAACCATCTTGATCTCTTGAAGCTGTTAAGCTTGATCTACCAAGAGTCAAGCTCTGATACCACTTGTTAGTCAAGTGGCCTCAATACTCAAGAGGGGCGGTGAATTGAGTTTTAAAACTTTTGCTTGAAAAGCCTTTGAAATTGATTCCCTTTTAACACAAGATAATAATATGCAAGAGACAGCAAGTATAATGCAAGAAATAAGATAAGAAAGATGTGCAGAATTCACTTTGGCAATTTATCAAACACTTGGTGTGCAGGATCTTAGCTTAGCCAAATTTATCAAGTTCAAGCAATGTTAGAGGACCCCGGAAAATATAGGTAACTTTTTCGTGTTTCATAAATCATTATTAAAGAAAGAAATAAAGTGGTGAAGCTTTAATTCAACACCCCTGATCTATGAAAAACCTCTCTCATATATTGAGATATGAGAGGGTGAATTAAAACGATTTCATGAGAAATTTCCAATTAAAAATAGTAGAAGAATTAATTAAATTGATGTTGTATGATTAGGTTCAAGGAAATTAAACATCATGAGGTTCAATGACTTTTAAATTGATGATGCAAAAGGAGGTTTGATACATTGGGGAACCAAGATAATTAAAGCCAAAACGTTTGAAGGCAACCAGGCACTACTCGTTTAAGCGAGTTCATGTGGTCACGCTTGGGCGAGCCAGGGAGAATGCTTGAGGGAAAGGGAAAATAGTATCGGGGGTCAATCTCGCTTGCTCGCTTGAGCAAAAATACTCCAGTATCACCAAGCACCTTACTGTCTAATTTTCGCTCGAGCGAGGCTGGGCTCGCCCGTGCGAAAATCATCCAGTATCTATCTTTCCCTTATTCGCTTGAGCGAACCACCATGCACTGACTATTTGGCTTGAGCGAAAATGGTCCAGTAGCTTTCCCACTCGATCTCGCTTGGGCGACGCCTCACTCGACTGAGTGAAATAACTCTAGTAGCTAAACCTCTGATTCTAGGAAGTTTTGCTTGAGCGAAATGCCATTCGCTTGGGTGAATTTGGGCTAGTGGCCACATCCCTATTTCACAAGGATCTCGCTTGAGCGAGATTTCTACTCGCTTGAGCGAGTTATGTAGGAAAACGAGGAAACATGTAAATTTTATGCAACTTAACATACCAATCTTCATTTCTTGCTATTTTAACCTATACCAATGCATTACTTATATTCTATCATACATTTGGTAATTCATCCCATGGTTTATACACATCAAAAACAATTCCTATTCACTCAATGCTTGACATATGAATCATACTTACAAAATCTTCATAAAATGCTACACGTTATAAAGTAATTCATTAATTCATAGAATTTATCATCCACAAGTGTCCTAATTCATCATCTTACATCATTTGGGTCATTAATGAAAAATGGCCATACACACCAAGGTCCAATTTTCCTATATGACCCTCAAAAATCATCAACCACAATATAGATAGCAAAATAAGCATACATGTACATTATACGCTATACAAAAATCTAGATTTGCCGGCCAAGGCACTTCCTATACATCTATTTACCTCCTTCCACAAAATGTACTTCAAAAGAGTTTCACTCCTCCCACTAGTGACCTGCATCACAAATCTAAAAAGTGGACAACATGGGAGAGTGAATCATACATTACAAAAGAATGAATATGAATACCATGTGATCATGTGCATATGTATCATAACATGTATACTTGCATTCATATACAACTCCTCATCAACTATCATCATAACATACAATCATTTCTACAAATCAAGCAAGTATAAAATCACACACATGATCTAGTCCTTCAATAATTGGACTATCACACAATTCACCATCTTACTCACATCCTTATTTTGGTATTCACATCTTTTACATTGTCTTAATATAATTTCTCATTCTCAGCACAACCATTATCATATCTCATCACCTTTGGCATACTTCCTTGCTATATGCAAATGCTCTTAAGCTAATGCATATGCACAACGAATTATTTCATCAATTACAGATCTGATTATGGGAATAGAAACTCTAAATGTGGGTTTCAAGTATAATCATCTAACCATACCCCTCCTGCAGTAGTAAAATGTGTACACTTATCCTTAAATTGAATGCATTTCACCAATCTTTTACTAGTACCAAACCGCATCGCCCATTTGCAACACCGGTCATTTTCACCATGACCGCGGTAAACAACATTATCAATATATGGTGTTGCGGGCCAACCATGAGTCATATCATGGCAGCTGTGACCCCAAGGACCACCGGGGAGACCTGTTCATCAAGAGCCACCCCCCACAAGGGTCAACCACATATGGCTCCCCGTAGCACAACATGGGCAGCTTCGTGACTCTCACACCGAGTCACAGTGGAATTACAAATTGCTCGTGCACAGAGCCGCCCTCCCACTGGACCAACTGGGGGAATCCCAGCTAATCAGTATGCCATGGATACAAATGCCAAACATATGCATTTCTCACTCTATGCATCATATACATGCCACTCATCATACATCATCATCATCATCACCAACCTTATACAAGGCTTTTAGTGGATGTATTATCGTTGGTTATTATTATTAGTTTAAACTTTTGTGTGGTAATTTCAATAGTTCTCATTCACATCATTCAATTCCATCATCAACACTCATTATAAACTTATGGTGGACATGAGTATAACCTTATATTATCAAACAATTCACACCACCATATAACATACTATGATTATTCTAAATGCATCCAAGCATGTTGCCAAAACACATCATCAACATCATGCACAACATTACAATTCTTTATAACATTTCAAGCAAGGCAAACATGCATGTGAACACATATGGCAATCAAATACCATTCAAATTCATGCATTTAGAACATAAAGACTCCTCTCCTACCTCAAGAGAAGAATTCTGATTGGTACGATGCACCCGCCTCGTCGTTCGGAATGAGTCCTACATTAATATTCATATAAAATCCCAATCATTCAACCATTCAAGACACAAATTCAACTCTATTCAATTATAAGCATATCAATAATTTTATAACATGTTTAAGACATGTCACATGACATTATTTTCATCATTTGTTAGGCTTTGGGAATTCTTTCCCATCAAGCCACATTCATTAGGTTCAAAGGCTACAAAATAATCATAGCCTAACATTCACAAGAATGCCTCACCAATCAATACCCATACACTCAATGGCTTGTATTTGCTATCAAACATATTATTCAACCAATATTTATAACTTTCCCCAATTCTTAAAAGTTAGGGTTTTCACCAAAACCTAACCACATTCATAAATGCATTATAACTCTCATCTCTTGCCCACCATAAATGCATCTACCATATTTATCCCTCATTAAAACCTCATATTTATGGCACCCACCTAGGGCTCATGCATTTATTACTTCCATTAAACACCCCACTGATAAATATTGTTCTCCTAACATAATAACATATACCCATGGCCATAAACTCAACAAAATGTTGAGAATAACTTGCCTCACACCCAAAAATGAAAATGGGGCAAGGAGAGGGAGAGACCACACAAAAATAAGGAGAAGAAGGAAGAGGAAACTTCAATCTCTAAGTTTTCTTCAAGGACAA
This sequence comes from Clitoria ternatea, assembly GCA_037962975.1. NCBI lineage: Eukaryota > Viridiplantae > Streptophyta > Magnoliopsida > Fabales > Fabaceae > Clitoria > Clitoria ternatea. The sequence continues at coordinate 187,035,426 of CM075671.1, forward strand.
AAATAAGGGAGGAAGAAGGCTCACCACTTGGCTAAGGTTTTAGAAGAAAGGAAGAGGAGAAAATGGAGTAGAGAAATAGAGAAGAAGAATAAGAAGAAGAAGTGAAGTGTCTTTCCAATTCAGTTAGCATGCTCACGAGAATAGAAGGGAAAAATTAGGCTTTTAGTTTTAATTTTAATCCTTCTCATTAAAGTTCATCGTTTTAGGATAAATCAGATCTCTGTTTGGGCTCAATACTTTATCTGAATATTATTCTGAATACATATTTGGACTCCCAGTAATATTGTCAACAACCCTGACCAATATCATCCTAATCGAAGATACTTGGTCCGACACCCATATTTTAATCGGGTCAGTTTTCAGCTTATTCGGTCCCAATAAATTACCAACAGTCCCTAAAAATCTTAATTTAATTGATTCCAATATTTTGGGACATTAATTATTCCGTATACAATTATTTAATATTAATTCCTTTAATTAATCCTTTACTTTAAAATTTTGGGATGTTACAATCCACCCCACCAAAAAGAAAATTTCGTCCTCGAAATTTGACATACCGGATTTGAACACATTGGGGTATCGTCATAACTTTCCACTCTTCAACGCCTTTCTAATCCCTTTATCACGCGAGACCTTCAAAAATAGATGATCACCCACTTGAAACTCAAGTGGTTTATGCCTCTTGTCATAATAACTTTTCTGTCTATCTTAAGCAATCTTGATATTCTCTTGTGTCTTTCTAATCTACTCAGTGGTCTCCTGAACAATCTTCGGCCCTTAGGCCAAGTTTTCACCGGTCTCCAGCCAATATAGAGGCGTTCTATATTTTCTTCCATAAAGTGCCTCATAGGGAGCCATACCAATAGAGCTATGATAGCTGTTGTTGTATGTAAACTCAATCAGCGGTAAGAATCTCTCCCAACATCCACCGTGCTCCAATACACAAGCCCTCAACAAATCTTCAAGGCTTTGTATCGTCCTTTCGGATTGTCCGTCAGTTTGAGGATGATAAGCGGAACTAAGTTTCAACTTAGAACCCAACTCATTATACAAACTTCCCAAAAATTGAGAAGTAAACCAAGGATTATGGTCAGATATAATGCTAGATGGCACACCATGCAGCCTAACAATCTCCTTTATGTATATTTGTGCCAATCTCTCCAAAGAACTCTTTATATTCATGGGTAAGAATTGAGCACACTTCGTTAACCGATCTACAATCACCCATATGGCATCATTTCTAGCATGAGTTCTGGGTAGTCCAGAAACAAAATCCATAGCAATACTATCCCATTTCCATATAGGGATCTCCAAAGGTCTCAAATAACCAGATGGTCTTTAATGCTCGACCTTAGCCTTCTGACAAACAAGGCAAGATGCTACAAAGTTCGCCACATCACGCTTCATACCGGGCCACCAAAAGTTCTTCTTCAAGTCTTGGTACATCTTGGTGGAACCAGGATGAATGCTCAATACACTTTTATAAGCTTTCTCAAGTACACATTTCCTCACATCACCACTTGAAGGAACATAAATTCGACCCTTCACACGCCAAATGTCATCTGGACCTTCCACTAGAAACAAATTCTTCCATTTCTCTTGGGTTTCCTTTATCTCAATCAAATACTCATCATTTGGTTGTGTTACTTTCACATATTCAAGAAATTCATTCGCGACCTTCAACATTTCAAGCGACATTTTCTTTAGAGTATATGTCTCCACGCCCACATTCAAATTTCTAAATTGTTCAATCAACTCCATCTTTTTCGCCATCATCATAGAAATATGCAATGACTTTCGGCTCAAAGCATCGGCAACCATATTTGCCTTTCCGGGATGATACCTTAACTCGAACTCATAATCCTTTAGAAATTCCATCCATCGCCGTTGGCACATATTAAGTTCTTTCCGGTCAAACAAGTACTTTAGGCTCTTATGGTCACTAAAGACCACAAACTTAGAACCATATAAGTAATGTCACCACAACTTCAAAGCAAACACCATCACCGCCAATTCAAGATCATGCGTAGGGTAATTAACCTCATGCGGTCACAGTTGTCTCGACGCATAGGCTATCACACGCTCCTTTTGCATCAACACGCATCCAAGACCAAGCTTAGACACATCACAATACACCACAAAATCATCTGTCAAATCGGGTAATGCTAACACTGGTGTGGTAGTAAGCCTCAACTTTAACTCTTGAAAACTTTCTTCATAATCACGGGTCCACACGAAGGGTTGATTCTTACGAGTCAACTTCGTTAATGGTAAGGCTAAGCGGGAAAATCCTTCAATAAACTTCCGGTAATAACTGGCAAGACCAAGGAAACTTCTTATCTCCGTCACAGACGTCGGTCGTTTCCAAGCCATAATGGCTTCAACTTTCGATCTATCAATGAAAACTCCATCACCGGAAATCACATGACCAAGAAAAGAAATCTCACTCATCAAGAATTCACATTTAGAGAGCTTAGCATACAATTTTTTCTCTTGAAGAATAGACAATACAAGACGAAGATGTGTTTCATACTCTTCATGGCTCTTAGAGTATACCAAAATATCATCAATAAACACCACGACGAATTAGTCAAGATACTCGTGGAAGATGCGATTCATGTAATCCATGAAAATCGCAGGAGCATTTGTCACTCCAAATAGCATCACTACATACTCATAGTGTCTATATCGCATTCAGAAAACAATTTTTAGGATATCTTTGGTCTTCACCCGAATTTGGTGATATCTGGAATGCAAGTCAATCTTAGAGAATACAACGGCACCCTTCAATTGATCCAAAAGGTCATCAATGCGAGGGGAGAGGATATTTGTTCTTGATAGTTAACTTGTTGAGTTGACGATAGTCAACGCACAACCTCATGCTTCCATCCTTCTTTTTCACCAGTAGCACAGGAGCACCCCAAGGAGACACACTTGGATGAATAAATTCTCGTTCAAGCAATTCCTCGACTTGCCTCTTCAATTCGGTTAACTCCATAGGAGACATCCTATAAGGAGCTCTAGAAACAAGCTCAGCACTGGGAATGAGGTCAATAGAAAATTCTACATCACGTGGAGGAGGCAATCCAGGAATCTCATCTGGAAAAACATCAGGAAACTCTAAAACAATAGGGATTTCACAAGATTGGGAAGCACCATTCCCATCAAGCATGCAAAACATTACAAGAAACTGAGAGATACCTTGCACATCAAAGCCTTCAGCATTTGAAGTCGGGAAGATCACCATCTTGTTACGACAATCCACCAAGACTTTATTAGTGGATAGCTAGTCCATGCCTAGAATAATGTCCAAGTCTTTCATCGGTAGGCATATGAGGTATACAACAAATTTTTGACCCTCAAGAGTCATCTCGACATCCTCACATCGAGTCACCGATCTCAAACAAGTACCGGTCGATGTAGTCACCAATATGGAACCTTTCATCATACAAACAGGAACCTTCAAGTGCCTCACACAATCCTCAGAAATAAATAAGTGCGTAGCACCCGAATCAAATATGACATGTAACGAAGTGCCAAAGATTTCACACTCACCACGGATAAGATCTTCAGCGTGTGCAGCTTCTTCACCGGTGACGGCGAAGACTCTTCCAGCTGCTTGTGGTTGATCACCACCATTGCGGTTACCATTTCTTCCACCATGGCCATTGCCTCGACCATTGCCATTTTTTCTACCATTGTGGTTTTTGCCACGGCCACCATTTCAACCACCATTATGACCATTTCTGTTTCCATGACCACGACCTCTAAAACCACCATGGCCTCCACGGTTACCATTAGGATTCACACGTACAGGAGTATAAGCATTAGCATTCCTTGCATTCAAAAGAAAATTAGGGCGGATATGCCCCAGTTGATTGCATTGATAGCACACCACCTCATCTTGTGGACAATCCCTTGCCAAGTGATTAGCACTACACTTGAAGCAGGTTAGGCCTTGGACATTTCCACGACCTTGGTTACCACCACCGTAACCACCCCTTAAAACACCACGTCCTCTTGTATTAGAGGATCCACCATGAATGAACTTGTTCTTCTTGAAGTGACCTTGCTTCTTGAAACTAGAGAATTGGCCTTTCAACTTAGGCTCGTGCCTACCATGACTCGAAGGAGTCACATCATCTTCTTTATATATGCGACACTTTTTCACAAGTGTAGGAAAGCTTCTTATCTCTTGATGCCGAATAGCCTGCTTGATCTCGGGCCTCAACCTATTTTTAAACTTCACACATTTGGAAGCCTCAGTACCCTCTTGCTGATAGGGCGGAAAGAATGCATAAAGTTCTTTAAACTTGGAGGCATACTCCTCCACAAGCATACCACCTTGCTTTAGCTCCATGAACTTGAGCTTCTTCTTGCTTCTGTAACTATCCTGGAAATACTTCTTCAAAAACTCAACCTTGAAATTTTCCCAATCCAAGGGAATATCAACAGACACCATGCGTCCCCTAGTAAGATGCCACCAAGCTTCAACTTCATCACGAATCATAAAAAGCATATACCCCGTAAACAAATCTGTCAACCTTCTTACTTTCACGAAGGCCTTTCCATTTACAAGAATAGATCCCAGAAGTTAACTTCTTTACAGACCTTTTGCGCTTCAGAACACTTAAAGCTAGCATAAATTCTTTCTGAATCGTTGATCCACGCATAAGCATCCTCGGGATTATAACCTCCATAAAATTCTAAAGGTTTCCTCTTAAGAAAGAGATCAAGACCTTGGGAGGCTTGCCCCATATTCAATTGGCCTTGCTTTTCCAAGAGATCTGCAAAGCGGTTCAAGGCATTTGCCATAGTAGCAGTCTCACGATTAGGTCTACTAGCCATATTTTAAGCCTATACATCAAAACATGGCTCACACATGAGTAAACTAGACCAAACAATAACCTTTCAACTTATGAATTCAAAGGTCTTAGCACTCGTAAGCTTATTATGCACCATATCACATGATCATATCAATTTCAATACATAATCACAATATATTCATTATTGAAGGTAAATAGTGTAAGGACTCTTGGCCGGACTCAAACATCATAGACAGTGACTTCAATTCAATAGCATACAGTCACAATTCAATGATAAACAATTATATCTCAATCAATCATGGCTTATATGATCTAATCATAACCAACAATCACTCGAACAACATCAATTATGTCCGTATCAAGAGCAACCAATGCTTTGATACGAGGTTGAGAGGACCCCATTGAGAGGGCCCCAGAAATAAAGAAATAATATGGTGAAGCTTTAATTCAACACCCTGGATCTATGGAAAACCTCTGTCATATATGGAGATATGAGAGGTTGAATTAAAATGATTTCACGAGAAATTTCTAATTAAAAATAGCGGAAGAATTAATTAAATTGATGTTGTGTGATTAAGTTCAAGGAAATTAAACATCATGAGGTTCAATGACTTTTAAATGTGTCAAATGTATCATTAAGATGATGCAAAAGGAGGTTTGATACATTGGGGAACCAAGATAATTAAAGCCAAAATGTTTGAAGGCAACCAAGCACTACTCTCTCAAGCGAGTGCCACACTCGCTTAAACGAGTTCATGTGGTCACGCTTGGGTGAGCCAGCGAGTGCGACACCCCAAAATGAGGGTAAATTTTTCACGATTTTAGTGTAATTAATTCATGATAATTGCAAGTGATAAGGTTGCTTAATTAATTATTTATTTATTCATTTCCCGGACCTATCAGAGACCTGTCTCATATGTGAAGATATGAGAAGGTAAATCAAGAGGAGCAACTAGGAATAAATGCCCCAATTAAAAACAGCGGAAGAAATCAGAACAAGATAATGCTATGTGATTGAAATCAAGGAGGACGACCATTATAAACTTTAATAAATCAGATTTTCTGACCAAAGCATCCAGGAAACAGTGTGGGATCAGGGTTAATGAATAGAGAAGAGAAAACAATTCAATCACAGTAACAGGAGTCCTCCTCGCTCAAGCAAAATCCTTACTCGCTTGAGCGAGAGCCACACGATGCACATGAGCGAGGCGGAAGATAGCTAAGCGAAAGAGGAAGGAAGCATCAGTGGGGGAACTTCGCTCAAGCGGATACCGACTCGCTTGAGTGAGACACACAAGCCTCGCTTGGGCGGAGCCAGCGAGCCTGGGCGAAAATCATCCAGAATCAAATCCCATACCAGCTCGCTTGGGCGAGCAGCTCAACTAAGGGAATTCGCTCGAGCGGAAATGGTTCGGTGCCAGTGCAACCCATAACTTAACTTGGGTGAGACTTTTTCGCCTAAGTAAATAACTCTCAGAGCTGAGCATATGCTCACTCGCTCAGCAAGTTTCCTAGCACTCGGGTTTCCTTTGACCGTATCCTTCTAAACCGACCCATCACTCGTTCGATTTCCACTCGGCAAGATTAATTCGGATCTGAGTCATCTCACACTCGATTTTATACTTGGCCTAATACTCTAGACTAACCATGTTTCACTCAATCAATTCATTTCTGGGCCGACCTCATCCTCAATCGGTCCATCACTCGGCAAACTCATTTCAAATCCGACTCTTCTCCCACTCAGCTTTCCACTCGGTAAAGCCTTCCAGGACCCGACTTCCAACTAATTGGGCACTCACTTGGAATCTCATTCCAGAGACTGACTCATCACCTAATTGATTACTCACTCGGTATCTCGTCCCCAAACCGACTCAACACCTGATCGGCCAACACTCGGCAATTTCTTCCAACACTGACTTCCTTTCTTTTACACACAAGCGGAGTTATTCCAGAGTGCTTCTGGACAACTCACACCGAGTATCCACAATCGGTTCTATCCCACTTGGAATTTCACATTCAGAGGCACACCATTCGGGACAGGTTATACCGGACTCGGAAATTCCCTATTCTAAACTCCACTGCCTAGGATATCACACTTGGAAACCTTTACTCGGAATGACATTCACTTCCCCACTCGGAAGATCCTGACTCGGACAAGCTCACTCGGATTTCACTCAGAAATTCATCTCTTCCTGAATTACTTTCAAGACTCCCACTCGGACGGAATTTCGTCCAAGATCTCATCTATTCCCATACAGTTGTCTCGCTTGAGCGAATGCCATCCTCATGGTCCTTCGCTCGGGCGAACTTGGTCCAGTAGCAAATCCCATCACCATCACTCGGGCAAAGTCCCATTCGCCTGGGTGAATTTCCTCCAGTAAGTAAAACACTGATACTGGGACAATTTCGCTTAAACGAGGTTCACTCTCGCCTAAGCGAAAATTGCCCAGAAGCTGATTATCATTCAGAAGGGACTCTCGCTTGGGCGAGGACCCATCTCGCTCGGGCGAGATAATCAGAAAACATACAAAACGTGGAATCTGAACAACACATCCTATGAGGACACCATTTAAGCCAATTCTACTTAATTCATCATATCAAAATCATCCTACCAGCCAATTGAAACTTGCCCCCTATGAGCCGACTCATACATTTATATTATAATTCATTATGTGACTACCAAATTACCTCATTACTTACTCTACTCCACAAATTAATACTCAAATACGATTTCTCATTCATTCGTCCAAATGTGAGGGAAATTTCATTCCAGGTTCATTCCACATACATTCATAGGGTCAGAAACGAAAATAAGCCCTACACAAAAGCTCTCATTTTCCTTCATGACCCATGAAATTCCCATTACCTATATGTAAACATTTATCACCCATACAACTATCCTGACAGTTCAAATCTGATCAACATATACAAAATATCAACACATTATAACTATTCCCACAACTACAAAATCATGTGTTGCCGGCCAAGGCATCCTTTACCAAAAAGAGAGGCTTCCTTCATACTTCTCCTCCACAAAACTGCTCCAAGCAAGTCCTACAACACAGGAGCTAAAAAGATATACCACAGGGAGAGTGAGTATACTTTCTCAATGATGAAAATCTAATAAATAAAACAACATATGAATGAATGCAATACAATTACTCTCAAATTCACAATAACTAATATCATAGTCCAGATTAATATTTCAATTCAAGGGTTCCACCTATTCCTCTCATAACCTCACAAACAGAGTATCACTTTATGCCTTGTTCCTATGGCTAATACGTGTGCTAGTGTTTACAATACATATGCACAAATCCGATTTCAGTCACATAAATTAACATCATCACTCCAGGATATACCCTTCGTGGCACCCCGCAAGGTGATATATTCATCAATTCACAATATCATCATCACTCCGGGATTTACCCTTCGTGGCACCCCGCAAGGTGATATATTCATGAATTCACAATATCATCATCACTTCGGGATTTACCCTTCGTGGTACCCCGCAAGGTGATATATTCATCAATTCACAATATCATCATCACTCCGGGATTTACCCTTCGTGGTACCCCGCAAGGTGATATATCCATCAATTCACAATATCATCATCACTCTGGGATTTACCCTTCGTGGCACCCCGCAAGGTGATATATTCATCAATTCACAATATCATCATATCATTTATGATTCAATAACGCATCATCACATAACATGCCATTCATGGCCTCATTAAGCCTTATCACACCAACACTCATCTCAAAATACCATATATAATTCTCATTTTAGACACATGATAACACACCTAATCAAGACAATATGCCATATTACATTAATACATATATTATCATCACAATTCTCATACATTTAGAAAATACACCCCTCTCCTACCTTAAGAGAAGTACACTTCCGGGTTTGATGTTCCCGCTTCACCGGAGTTATCAAGTCCTACACCAATCATTATAGGACCTTATCAATTATTCATTCAAAAGTCATCTCAATATACATATATATTTCTATGTACACATGATTCTCATAATGTGGAAGCTACCATAAATTTATTCATTTGCTTACTTAGGCTTCGGGAATTCCTTCCCTTAATCCACCATTCGTTATTATCAAAGTAATAACCTAAATTGTTAGGTTATGCCAATTACCCCACTTACATTTAATTCTTTTCCAAGTAGGTTTTCATTAATGTTCTTAACCTCCATCTCTAATCATCACTTAATGACAATATCTCATCATTTATTACACTTCCCTCATCAATAAATGTTAACTCTTCAATATTACACATTTCCCCCTAAATTTCATAAGTTAGGGTTTCCTCTAAACCCACCATCCATCATAAATGCTCATCATTCTTCAACCCCATCTTCACATACTTCATTTATTACTCATAAATACCCTTATTTATTTCACCCATACCTTAGGGTTCATGCATTTAATGCTTCTTTTCTCTACCCACAACATTTAATATTCCTCCAAGTTTCCATCCTCTATCCTCTCCACTCCAAACGTAAAAGTAGTGGTAAAGAGCTTACCTTGCTCAAAAACGAAAATGGAAGTCAAGAGGGAGGATGAGGTAGATGAAAATAAAGAGGAGAAGGGAGGAGCTTCAAGCTACAGCGTCCTCCTCCAAGCTCATTAATGAATAAAAATGAGAAAGGGAGAGAGCACCAATTTGTTTAAGCTCTAGAGGAAGAAGAAGATATGAAGAAGAGAAGAATGAGGGAAGAAGAAGAAGTGTGTGTTTGCCTCCAAGAAAAGAGTAAGTCATGGAAGTGAGAGTGAAAAGATTAAGGGTTTTTGTTTTCATTTTTAATACTTCACTAAACTCTTCCGTCTTTAAATAAACAGGCTCTCTGTTTGGGCTCAATACTTATTCTAAAAATTATTCCGAATATGTATTCGGATTCCCCATAATGTCATCTACAGCCCTGACCAACGACATCTCAATCAGAGATACTTGGTCCGACACCCATATTTTATCCGGGTCAATTTTCAACTTATCCGGTCATAATGATTCACTAACCGTCTCAGAGAATCTTAATTGAATTATTCTACTATCTTGAAACACTAGTGAGTCCACATTTAATTATTCAATATTTATTTTCTTAATTTAACTTTCTATTTTTAAAAAATTCGGGGTGTTACAGCGAGAACGCTTGAGCGAAAGGGAAAATAGTATCAGGGGTCAATCTCGCTTGAGCGAGCCATGCTCGCTTGAGTGAAATTACTCCAGTATCATCAGGCACCTTACTGTCTGATTTTCGCTCGAGCGAGGTTGGGCTCGCCTGGGTGAAAATCATCCAGTATCTATCTTTCCCATGTTTGCTTGAGCGAACCACCATGCGCTGACCATTTCTCTTGAGCGAAAATGGTCTAGTAGCTCTCCAACTCGATCTAGCTAGGGCGAAACCACACCCGCTTGACCGAAATAACTCCAGTAGCTAAACCTCTGATTCTAGGAAGTTTCACTTAAGCGAAATGCCATTCGCTTAGGCCAATTTGGGCCAGTGGCCACATCCCTGATCTCGTTTGAGCGAGATTTCCACTCGCTTGAGTGAGTTATGCAGGAAAATGAGGAAACATGTAAATTTCATGCAACTTAACATACCAATCTTCATTTCTTGCTATTTTAACCTATACCAGTGCATTACTTATATTCTATCATACATTTGGGAGTTCATCCCATGGTTTATACACATAAAAAACAATTCACATTCACTCAATACATGACACTTGAATCATTCTTACAAAATCTTCATAAAATGCTACACGTTATAAAGTACTTCATTAATTCATAGAGTTTATCATCCACAAGTGTCGTAATTCATTATCTTACATCATTTGGGTCATTAATGAAAATTAGCCATACACACCAAGGTCCAATTTTCCTACATGACCCTCAAAAATCATCAATCACAATCTAGATAGCAAAATAATCATACATGTACATTGTATGCTATACAAAAATCTAGATTTGTCGGCTAAGGCACTTCCTATACATCTATTTACCTCCTTCCACAAAATGTACTTCAAAAGAGTTTCACTACTCCCATGAGTGACCAACATCACAAATCTAAAAAGTGGACAACATGGGAGAGTGAGTCATACATTCCAAAAGAATGAATATGAATACCATGTGATCATGTGCATATGTATCACAACATGTATACTTGCATTCACATACAACTTCTCATCAACTATCATCATTACATACAATCATTTCTGTAAATCAAGCAAGTATAAAATCACACACATGATCTAGTCCTTCAATAATTTGACTATCACACAATTCACCATCTTACTCACATCATTATTTTAGTATTCATATCTTTTACATTCTCTTAATATAATTTCTTATTCTTAACACAACCATCATTATATCTCATTACCTTTGGCATACTTCCTTGCTATATGTAAATGCTCTTAAGCTAATGCATATGCATAATGGATTATTTCATCAATTGTCGATCTAAGTGTGGGAATATAAACTCTAAATGTGGGTTTCAAGTATGATCATCTAACCATACCCCTAATGCAGTAGTAAAATGTGTACACTTATCCTTAAATTGCATGCATTTTACCAATATTTTACTGGTATCAAACCGTATCGTCCATTTACAACACCGGTCATTTTCACCATGACCGCGGTAAACAACATAATAAATATATGGTGTTGCGGGCCAACCATGAGTCATATCATGACAGCTGTGATCCCAAGAACCACCTAGGACACCTGCTCATCAAGAGCCACCCCCCACAAGGGTCAACCACATGTGGCTCCCCGTAGCACAACATGGGCAGCTTTATGACTCTCACACCGAGTCACAGGGGAATTACAAATCGTTCATGCATAGAGCCGCCTTCCCACTGGGCTAACCGGGGGAATCCCCTAAAATTCTAACACCGGCAGCTATGTAGTATGCCATAGATGGAAATGCCAAATATATGCATATCTCAGTCTATGCATCCTATACATGCCACTCATCATACATCATCATCATCATCATCACCAACCTCACCACAAGGATTTTAGTAGATTTATTATCGTTGGTTATTATTATTAGTTTAAACTTTTGTGTGGAATTTTCAATAGGTCTCATTCACATTATTGAATTCCATCATTGATGCTAAAATCCTGAGCCATTAATTTGGTGTAAAAATCTTAGTAAAATAAAATGTGACTCTCGGATTTACACTTTGGCAAGTGCACCAGTCGTTAAAATTGTAGTGTATTTGATCGTCCCACAGGGATTGTGGTAAGTACCTCAATCTAGGACTAGTACAAGCTGAACCAACAAAAAATACGCGAAGTTCATTTAGTTTTTATGGTTTTAGTGTTTTATAGTTGTTTTTGTATTTTCAGAAACAGAGTTAAAGTGAAATGTGTAAAGTGATTAATAGAAAACAGGTCAGGATTGCTTCGGCTCACAATCTCCTCAAGAAACATGCAATTAAGTATAATCGAACTTCACAATCTAGAGGACAATCCGCTTGTGGTTATTCCCTAATTCCTTAGGTGAAAAACACTAATCCTTAAGCAATGAACCTTAATTCCTTAAGTGCTCGATTAGCCTAAGAATCTAATGCGAAATTGGAGGTTTGAACTCTTACTATTCACCTAAATTGATTAGGCCTGAACTAGTTAGAAAGCTGGAAGTTACCTAAGCTTCAACCATGATTCCTCACTGGCGAAGTTCTTCATCAATTCTGGATTTGTCAATCCAGCGATGCTGCTTCACTCCTCAGCTTGTTCACCTCAGGATCTTCGGAGTCGATCTACTCGCTCACAGCTTCAAGACTCCATTGCTAACCTTCGCAATCCCAACCTTAGGGATTTAGAACTCCATTGACTTCGGTTCCATCGAAGGATTATGGAACGTCATGGAGGAGAGAGTTTAGAGAGATGAAAATGTAGTGAGAGAGTGAAAATAGAAAATGAAGTGTATTATGTTGTACGCCATTCTGTTCTCTGCCTCCACACACTTTTACAGAGTATGTACATGAATATATATAGGCATCTAACTAAACTAACTAACTTAACTGATAACTTAGAGAACTTAAGTTAACGAATAAAACTAATTAATTACATAGTTTACAGAGTAATCAACTAATTACAGCTCAACGCTTAACAGGATCCAGCTTAACCTTAGCTAATTTACAGCTCAGCACCAGCTAATTGACAGCTCACTTCTTAAGTTACTTAAGGTTGCAGTAGTAGAGAAGAAGGCAATGGAAGCGGAACAGTACTGCACCAAGTGTGCTGTTGGAGGGAAGGAACAGTGTTTAAATTACTACCTTTATGCTTCAACTGCTGAGTTTTCGCTAGAGCGGATTAAACTTCGCTTGGACGAGTCCGGATTTTACTAGGACGGATTAAATAATGAATAAGCACCTAGGTTTCTCATGTAGCATTCCGCTCTTCTTCTCTTTTGGAGCCGGTGTCTTGGGAGTCTTCTTAAGTTAGCTTACTTGAAGTCTCGCTTGGTCAGTATTTGGGCTCCTTTCAGTCGGATTCAGGAAGTCTCACTCGGATTTATCAATTTCTGCTCGGATTTGTAGGATTTCACTCGGAATTTTCTTCTTATCTTGAGTCCGCCCTGTTCCTGCACCAATAAACAGCTACTTGCCTAGCAATTATACGCTGGCTGCTTAGTGAATTTATAAATACTTCAAAATTCCTTATCTAATTAGTATTTTCAATCGGTTTCTTACATAAATAGCATACTTTTGAAATAATTAACTAAAACATGAATTATTAACAAATTATTAAATAATAATATCAAAACTAGACAATACTTAGTAATTTATGTTAAATAAACAGTGGAATAATTAAGTCTTTTCAAGACTTATCACATCCCCAAACTTAAAACTTTGCTTGTCCTCAAGCAAATATTCAGACTTATTAACTAACAGCATTTGATCAACACAATCAACCTTTCCTTAACTTAATTCATACTATAATTATTGAATACCGATCATGCTTTCTTCTCGCAATTTCTAAATGTATAAAAACTTACACCTCCTTTGGGAGACAAGCTGCTGATGCTTTCCTCACTGGTCGGTGTTTAACTCTTCTCTCGGTGTATAGGGTAAATAGAATGCACTCATCACCTGCATACTAGTTAGATCAACATTGGCTTGCAACAGTTCTAAACATCATGAAATATGCCAACTCAATCGGATCAGTAAGGGCTTTTTAAGCTTATAATGGGGCTCGGCTACAGGCTCAATTATTGTTTTTCCGAGTCATAGATAGGTTACAAGATGTGTCCACTGATGCTTTGCCTTAATTCTAACTTAATTGCCTCTACTAACAACTCTCTTTACTTTTCTGACTGAATGCTACTTAATAACTCGTGCTGTTTTGCACTTTCTTTTTCTTTTAGTCCTTCGGACTTCTCCTTTTTTCTTGACTTTTTCTTTCCATCTTTTTCCGATCGAAAATTTTTTTTCTTCTTGTGGTGCTTTGCACCTTTTTCTTTTCTGAACTTTGATCATTTTTCTCTCGGCTTTGCCTTTCTTTCATTTCTCAAGATTTTTATCCATAATCAAGGTCGGAGTGTGTCTTTAATTACTGTTAGGCACACTCTTCATCCCCAAACTTAGAGATTGCTAGTCCCTAGCAATAAGCAAAAACTGAGTAATTCACCAGTGGAACATCCAGGGTACTCTAGTCGGGTTTTTCGTGGATAACTAAGCTTGTAACGTTAGGTATATAAAACGAATAAAAGGGTTTCAAGCTCAATCATAATTATTGGGTCAAAGAATGATTAATAAAATTAGGATGGCTAATTTTTGGCCCTGGCTAAATAATCAAAGAAGGCCTTCATCATTTCCGATTGGTTGACATACGACAATTAGCAAGCACTGAGGCAAATTCTGTGTCACTAACTAGCATGCAAGCTCACTCGGAAAAAGATAAAACAGGCTCAAAAGCTCATATGAGTATAACAGTTAATCAGCCAGTCTTGTCCCCAAACTTAATGTAAGATCATACATTTAGATTGCTAACTAGCATGCCGAGTAAACAATTTAATTAATGATGAAGAATAGTTATGGGCAGAGATCATGAGTTAAGCAAAAACCGATTAATTAATATATCCGACTACAGCTTAACGCATCAGCAAACTTTAAATTATGAAGACGGAGTTGAAAGAAATAATAAGCATACTTTTGCAACTTATAATTAAGAATATTAATTTAAAGAATAAGTTGGAAAGAGACTTCCCTTTTTACCTGAGTGGCTGTGGATGGAAAAACGTGTAATCGGATTGGGACTCATAGATTTTACCAATACATATGACAAACCAAATAAAACAACAAATTAACAGAAAATAAAATTTTCATTACATAATAAAAATAGAAACAAGTTCACTGTTCAGAAAGCAGTTACAATAACATCAAATTAAATACATAGGAAACATCATAAAAACGTGGAACAACTGCTTAAACATCCTGATCTTCATCGTCTTTGTCCTACTGAGAGGGAATCGTGAATCCAATGGAAGCTAACCACGCATTTCTATCCAGTGGGGCTCCCATTTCTGTTGAATGTTTAACCCTCAGTTTCGTGGCAATCTTTCTGAGCATCTGATCGTGGTTTGAGACCCGATCATAAATTTCAAGTTGCATCTTCTTCACAACCTGTAATTCCTGTAACACCAAAAGAATGTCAGAAGAAGAAGAAGAAGAAGAACCAGTTCCTACAGATTGCTTGGGACGTTCTGGTTCTGTGGCTTTAAACTTCATAGCACAGTTTTCAACAGCCTTAACACTTTCAACCTCTGGTAACTCATTTTCCTCACTCGCAGGAGATACATTCCTTTGAACCAGAAGAGATACATCCCTTTGCTCCTGACTTCGACTAGGTACATGTACAGACGAATCAGATATAGTGATGGTTGCCACTTCTCTTTCGTTATCTATTTGTTTCCTTCGCACACTTCCTTCTGCAAAATTTGGTCTAGGTTTCTGCAGAAGTCTTTGTGATCTTCTTTTCATGATTAATGTTAAAATAGTGATGATAACCAACCTAAGTAAAAAAAAATAAGAACAGCAATCCAACAGCAACCAAAAACTGTAAGACGCATGGCTTGTGAATAGCGGAAAACAATAACAATGAACAAAAAGATAATAAACATGAACTTACAAATGCACGAAATCAGTGAAAGAAGTGGAAAGGTGATACCTTTCTTAGAAACCAGAAAGTGTCTTTTCGTCTTCAGCCCAAGTTCAGCATAGGTACTGAGGGTTGGAAGCTGAAAGGGTTTCTCTTTTATAATGTTGAATTCAATTTTCAAGAAACGCGTAAATGCGGTCAGCTTTAATTATTACTTTATTAAATGTATTACTATTATTATTATTATGTGGTTTATTATTTATTTATTTATTATATATATATTAGATTTTTTTATTTTTTATTTTTTTAGAATACTCAAATACTAGAGGGGTAGAAGATCGAGGAAGAGTAGGATGAAACCAATGTGATGCCAAATGGACATAGGAGAATGGAAGATGAATAAATGAACAGACGATAAGACAAAATGGACAAATGAAAAAAATTTAAATAAATGAAATAGAGCGTATGAGAAATGAGTGAACCATTGTAATGAAATACGAGTGAATCAAGAAGCGAATAATAAAAGAAAGGAATCGAAGTATGAATGAATGAAGGAATACCGAATAAATGAATAATGAGCGAAAAGAGTAAAAAGGGTGAAAGGATGATAACCGAGTGAGAAGGGAGACAGGTACCAAGTGATAAAAATCTGAGAAATGAAGAACGAGTGGCTGAGGGAGGTAGAGATAATAAAAGTCAAACAAATCGAAGTGAATTGAAAGAAAGAGGTTCTGAGTCAATGAGTGAAAGCTATACTGACTGGATGAATGAGACGAGTAAACGCATAAGCCATTGGAAGAATAAATGGAAAAAATGAATAACGAACCACTGACTGAATACCACCGGGGAAGGAATTGGTCGAATAAATGAAAGAATTTGAATACAACTGAAAGGATGAAAACCCGAGTGAATGAACACCGGGTGAATGAAAACTAAATTTCAGAAAACTGGGTACTGAAAATACGAAAGTGACAGTCACGAATGAAAAACGAAGGAATAAAGAGGGAAACTACAGCATACGAAACCCGAGGAAAGTAAAATAAGTGGAGTGAAACAACAAGTATATGAATACCGAGTGGATAATATCGGTCAGATAATGAGCGAGTGAAAAGTGAATGAATGAATGGATGCCGAGTGGGTAGAAATTATACCGAGTGAATGAATAGTTGATCGACGAATGAGGTGAACAAAACGAAAGTCCGAGTAAATGAAAGGAAAAGAATGAATACATAACTGAAGGGCTGAATGACGGGTAAGGAACGTAAAAGAGAGTGACCGAGTGGAAGACGGACGAGTAGATTGATGGTGAATGACAAAGACGAGTGGATGAAAGAATGAAAGAGGAGAACGAATGAGAATATTCCGAGTGGAGATGAGTAAAGGGTATACCGATCGATGAAGGAGATGAGCAAATGAAGGAGGGAGTGGAAGAAACTGAGTAATCTAGATCTGAGATATGAAGAATGAGTGAATGATAATGAGAGTTCGGGCGAAGAACGAAAATGACAGGAGTGGAAAATGGAATGAATGAAATACCGAGTAAATGAAAGGCCGAGTAAACAAAACGAATACAGCAAGGGGCCGAGTGAATGGAGAAACTAGTGGAATGAAAAACGAGATGACAAGAAATTGAGTGACTGGAAATACTGAGTGTAACAATTGCGAATGAAACACGAATAGATGAAAAAGAAAAGCACAACGTGAGAAAACCGAGAAAGACAGTAGGTGGAATGAAACAACGAGTAAATGAATACTGAGTGGATTATACCAGGTAAAAGTGAAAAACGAATGAAAAAAACAACGAGTGGTCGGAAAAATGGAAAAACAAGTGAAAGAACACGAAAGAATGACTGACCGACTGGGCGAATAATCATGAGTGAAAGACAGACGAAGAAGGAGATAACCTGAGTGGATCAAAGAACCACTATAGTGGAAACTGAGTGGATGGATATACTGAGTGGCTGAAAAACGAGTGAAAAATGAGGTGAACAACGAAAGTCAGAATGATATGGAACGACTAAGTGAGAAAAATGAGTGAATATAAGAATGACTGCATAGGGGTCCGAGTGAATCGGAATACCGAATGGATGAAGAAGAAGACTATTGAGTGACAAAATGAGTAGACGAAAGAATGAGTGAATGAAAGGCTGGATGAACAACCAACACATGCAGAGAGATCGGGTGATGAAACCGAGAAAGAACTCAGGTGGATTGAAAGCATGAATGAATGAATCAACGACTGAGAGGAAGAGATAAAGTATGGGAATGAGTGACGGTTGAGAGTGGACAACATAATATATGAAAAGGAGGCCGAGTGACACATAAATGAAAGAAACTGAGTGAGGAGTGAGAAATGAGAGATCCGAGTGGAAGAAACCGACTACTAGAGAAAGCTGAGTGGATAAACGAAAAAACGAAAGAGCGCGTGCATAAGAGACTAATGGATACAATACTGATTGTGATGAGTGAGGAATCCGAGTGATGAAAAGCCGACTGAATTAAGTCACTTTTCACTATCTGACCCGTTCATTACATCAACGATCAAAAATCCTTCAAAGTCTTTTTTTTTCACAGAAATTTATTAAACAACGCTGAGTGAAGTTCAGTCGGGAAGAAGGTTTAAGAAGAAGTAACAATTATCCGAGTGTACTTATTTTCATTCAACTCAGTACATTTTTTTTTCGCTAAGTGCGAAACAACAATCAGCATTGGCTCGCCTAAGCTACAAGTGCTTCGCCTGAGCGAAATAGAAGAATTAAACTCGGACTTCCTTCTTCAACTTCACAACTTTATTCACTAACTTTTTAGTTTTTCTTCTTTTTATTCATTTTGATTCAAAGTTCTAAACAAAACAATCGGAACATAGGGCTGCCTCCCTAGAGCGCTTCTTTAAGGTCACTAGCTTGACCTTATTGTATCTAAGAAGATGGCTTCAGTAACAAGGAGTTTTTCTGCCTATCAAACTCTCCTCCAAAGTAGAGTTTGAGTCGCTGGCCATTCACCTTAAAAATCCGATCGGTAGTCGGATCTTTCAGTTCGACTGCACCATGAGGAAAAACCTCATTTACAGTAAAAGGCCCGGACCACTTGGATCTAAGTTTTCTAGGGAAGACTTTCAGTCGGGAATTGAATAACAAAACCTGATCGTCCTTCTGAAACTCTTTCTTATTAATTCGCTTATCATGCCATTTCTTTGTTTTCTCCTTATAAATGGAGGCACTTTGATAAGTGTTGAGTCGGAACTCCTCTAATTCATGGAGTTTCAAAACTCTTTCCTCCTTAGACTGGTCACAGTCCAAATTTAATAGCTTTGTGGCCCACCACGCTTTGTGTTCCAACTCCACAGGGAGATGGCAAGCCTTACCGTACACCAATTGATACGGGGACATGCCAATCGGAGTTTTGAAAGCTGTTCGGTAAGCCCACAATGCATCATCTAATTTTACCGACCAATCTTTTCTGGATTTTCCAACCACTTTTTCTAAAATTCTCTTGATTTCTCTATTGGACAATTCGACTTGTCCACAAGTTTGTGGATGGTAAGGAGTGGATATCTTATGTAAAACCTCATAGTAACGCAGGGCTTTTTCCATTATCTTATTGCAAAAATGTGAACCCCCATCACTAATAATTACTCTCGGAACTCCAAACCTAGAGAAAATATTCTTCTTGATGAACCTAAGCACAACCTGTGCATCATTGGTTCGGGTCGGAATTGCTTCCACCCATTTGGAGACATAGTCCACAGCAACAAGAATGTATTCGTTGGAGAGCGACTTAGGGAAGGGTCCCATGAAGTCGATACCCCAAACGTCAAATAATTCCATAATTAGAATATTTGTCAAAGGCATGCCAGCTTTTGCAGAGAGACCTCCGCTCCTTTGACATTTATCACACCTTTTTACATATTCTTTGGAATCCTGAAAGATAGTTGGCCAATAAAAGCCACTCTGCAACACCTTTGCTGCGGTACGGGAGGCACCGCGATGACCTCCGTAATAGGAATCGTGGCAGTGCCACAAGAGCCTTTCTTGCTCGGATTCAGGCACACAGCGCCTGATTACTCCATCTATGCCTATTTTAAACAAAAATGGATCATCCCATAGAAAAGCCTTACTATCATGAAAGAATTTTTTTCTCATTTGGGATGTCCAACCATCAGGTACCACTGAGGCACTTTTAAAGTTTTCCATGTCAGCGTACCATGGCCCAGTTATAATGGCCATCAACTTTTCGTCTGGAAATTCCTCTTTTATTAAGACAGAATCCGACTCAACTTCCAGACGAGACAATTGGTCTGCAACTGAGTTCTCTACTCCTTTTTTGTCTCGTATTTCTAAGTCAAACTCTTGGAGTAACAGAACCTACCTAATCAGTCTCGGTTTAGACTCTTTTTTAGCTAGTAAATACTTGATTGCCGAGTGGTCTGTATATACGATGACTTTGGCACCAATCAAGTATGCATGAAATTTATCAAATGCATACACCACAGCAAGCATTTCTTTTTCAGTCATGGTGTAATGTATTTGATTTTCATTTAACACTTTACTAGCATAATAGATCACATGAGTTAATTTCTCTTTTTTCTGACCCAGCACAGCTCCGATTGCAAAGTCACTTGCATCACACATCAATTCAAACAGTAAAGACCAGTCGGGTGATGCAAGGATCGGAGCTGAAGTCAAACTTTGTTTCAATGTTTCAAATGCCTTGACACAATTTTCATTAAATGCAAACACCTGATCTTTCACAAGCAAGTCGGTCAAAGGCTTAGCTATTTTTGAAAAATCTTTTATGAACCTTCTATAGAACCCAGCACATCCTAGAAAACTCCTTACTCCTTTCACGTTGATCGGAGGAGGAAGTTTTTCAATAATTTCAATTTTTGCTCGGTCCACCTGCATGCCCTCAGCAGAGATCCTATGGCCAAGGACTATCCCTTCCTTAACCATAAAGTGGCATTTCTCCCAGTTAAGAACGAGATTGGTCTCTTGACATCTCATCAGCACCTTAGCTAAGTTACTGAGGCATGTGTCAAAATTGCTCCCAAATACCGAGAAGTCATCCATGAATACTTCAATAAATTTCTCCACCATATCCCCAAAAATTGCCAGCATGCACCTTTGGAAGGTTGCTGGAGCGTTGCACAAGCCGAACGGCATGCGCCTGTATGCAAAAATTCCATAGGGACATGTGAAGGCAGTCTTTTCTTGATCCTTCGGGTCAACCACAATTTGGTTATAACCCGAGTACCCATCAAGAAAATAATAGTACTCATGTCCTGATAACCTCTCAAGCATTTGATCAACAAACGGAAGGGGGAAATGGTCTTTCCGAGTAAAGTTATTCAGCCTTCTGTAATCAATGCACATCCTCCAGCCTGTAGTTGGCCGAGTGGCAATGATTTCACCCTGGTCATTTCTTACAGTCGTCATTCCTCCCTTCTTGGGTACCACTTGGACTGGGCTAATCCAAGTGCTGTCTGAGATCGGGTAAATGATTCCCGCATCAAGGAGCTTGACCACTTCCTTTCTTACTGCTTCCTTCATAATGGGGTTCAATCTGCGTTGTGGCTGTACAACAGGGGAATAGTCATCCTCCATCAGGATTTTGTGCATACAAAAGGATGGACTGATTCCCTTCAAGTCAGAAATGTTCCAGCCAATGGCAGATTCATGAGCCTTTAATACCCCAACTAGTTTATTCTCATCCTCTTCTTTTAAGTCGACATTAATAATGACAGGATGAGTGTCATTTCCTCTCAGGAAAACATATTTCAGATGAGAAGGTAAAGGTTTTAAATCACATTTTTCTTCCGAAAATTCCTTTCCTTTCTCAGCTTTAGTATTTTCCAAATCATTTTTCTGTTCGAAATCACCTACTTCTAAAACTTCCAGTAGGTCTAGTATTTCTGAGTGAGAGTCAATTGACTCGGTCTCAGAGTCAAAGTCATCCTCTAAAAAAGTTCGTAGAGCCTCTTCCTTAGTTTTTAGCAGTAAGGGAGTCTGGTAATTTTCAACCTCTTCAATCATTAGGCAATCTATCCGTTCAGTCGGATGTTTCATGGAATTGAAGACATTAAAAATTACTTGCTCCTCCTGAACTCTCAGCATGAGTTCACCTTTTTCCACATCAATCAATGCTCTGCCTGTAGCTAGGAAGGGTCTACCTAAGATCAAAGGGATCTCTCGGTCAGCTTCCATATCCAACACTATGAAGTCTGCTGGAAAGATAAATTTATCTACTTTTACTAACAAGTCTTCCAGCATCCCTTGGGGATATTTAATGGACCTGTCAGCCAACTGCAAGGACATGCGAGTCGGTTGCAAGTCATTAATTCCCAGTTTTTTCATCAACGATAGAGGCATCAGATTTATACTGGCTCCTAGATCACAGAGAGCACTTCCTACATGAATATCCCCTATTGCACACGGTATTGTGAAAGATCCAGGATCCTCTAGCTTTTGGGGAAGTTTCTTTTGAATGATTACGCTACACTCTTGAGTGAGAGTAATCATTTCATCCCCCCTAAGCTTCCTCTTCTTAGACAATAGTTCTTTTAAAAATTTTGCATAGGAAGGCATCTCCTACAATGCCTCAGCAAAAGGAATATTAATATGAAGTTTCTTGAAGACCTCTAAGAACCTAGCAAACTTCTGCTCCTCTATTTGCTTTTTAAACCTGTGCGGAAATGGAGCATTCCTCAGTTTTTCAGGAGTCAGCTTAGAAGCTTCCTCCAGAATCAGATCAACCTTTTTCTTTTTCTTTTGATGGACTTTATTTTCTTTTTCTTTTTCTGATTCATTTTTATTTTCTACTTCATCTTTATTGTCCTGCTCGGTTTCTTATATTATTTCTTTTTCTTTTTCTGAACTTATTTCTTGACCCGGAGATGGAGAAATAATTTTTCCACTCCTAGTAATTATGGCCTTGCAATGTTCCCTTGGATTTACCTCGGTATCTCTAGGGAAATTGCCTGCTTGCCTCTCAGCTAATTGTTTAGAAAGCTGTCCTACTTGATTTTCTAAATTTCTTATGGATGCTTCCTGATTCTTAAAACTGGCCTGAGTGGCCTGGATAAACTGAGAAAGTACATTCTTGAGTTCGGATTTTTCTTTAACAGGAGGGTGAGAAGGTTGTTGTGGTCTATTTGTGGGTTGACTCGGTGGGATATTCTGATTCAAATGTGGACCTTTCTGCCAGGAAAAATTAGGGTGGCTCCTGTAATTAGGATTGAAGGAATTAGAAGGATAATTCCTTTGATACTGTTGCTGCCCCATATAATTCACTTGCTCAGAAGGCACAACTGGATCACACATTCCATTTTCATGGTCTCCACCACAAAAGTCACAACTGATCATAGAAACTTGACTTGGCTTTTGGAGTTCTGAAATCTGAATGCTTAATTTTTCCAAAGCCTGAGTCATCAGTTTGCTCTGAGCCAGATAGGCATCTTGTGCTTCTAATTCTAATATTCCTCTCCTAGGGACTTGGTTCCTCTCACTAATCAAACATTCATTAGAAGCCATCACATCAATCAGCTCTATAGCTTCTTCTACAGTTTTAGTTGTTAATGAGCCTCCAGCCGAGGCATCAATCAAGACTCTGGTAGCTGGCCTGACACCATTATAGAAAATAGTCACCTGCTGTACATCAGAAATCTGATGAAGAGGACATCTCCTCAAGCTTTCTTTATACCTATCCCATGCTTCCATCAAGGACTCACCTTCTCTTTGCTGGAAACATGTAATTTCATTGCGCAGTTTTGCATATTTAGAAGGAGGGAAGTATTTAATCAAAAATTTCCTTTGCAAATCCTCCCAGGTGGAGATACTGCCTCTCGGTTGACTCTACAACCAGGCTTTTTCTCGGTCCCTTAGAGAAAATGGAAACAACCTTAGTCGGATTGCTTCTTCAGGGACCCCATTCATTTTTACTGTATCATAAATTTGGAGGAAGGTTGCTAAATGCAAATTTGGATCCTCAACCTCACTTCCTCCGAATTGTTCATTTCTTACCAGCTGCAGTAAAGCTGGTTTTAGTTCAAAATTGTTAGCTGCAATCGGTGGCCTAAGGATGCTAGCTTGCGATCCTTCTTCATTTGGCCTGGAGTAGTCACCTAGTGTAACTCTCCTCTGTTCCATTTCTTTTTCTTCTTTTTGCTTTTTCTCTTTTCTTAATCTACGTTCTAACAAATCGATGTCAGGATCAAAGAAGAAAGGTTCTCCTCTGCTCCTTGACTACATACAACAATTGTTTACACGATAATGCAACTCACAGCTACAACTACACAAAACAATAACTACTAAAAAAAATATGTATTGACTGCAAATAGAAACAAAAGCAAATGGTTCAGTCTAGTACCGGTCCAAGGATTATTGATATTACTCAACAATCCCCGGCAACGGCGCCATTAACTTGATGCTAAAATCCTGAGCCATTAATTTGGTGTAAAAATCTTAGTAAAATAAAATGTGACTCTCGGATTTACACTTTGGCAAGCGCACCAGTCGTTAAAATTGTAGTGTATTTGATCGTCCCATAGGGATTGTGGTAAGTACCTCAATCTAGGACTAGTACAAGCTGAACCAACAAAAAATACGCGAAGTTCATTCAGTTTTTATGGTTTTAGTGTTTTATAGTTGTTTTTGTATTTTCAGAAACAGAGTTAAAGTGAAATGTGTAAAGTGATTAATAGAAAACAGGTCAGGATTGCTTCGGCTCACAATCTCCTCAAGAAACATGCAATTACATATAATCGAACTTCACAATCTAGAGGACAATCCGCTTGTGGTTATTCCCTAATTCCTTAGGTGAAAAACACTAATCCTTAAGCAATGAACCTTAATTCCTTAAGTGCTCGATTAGCCTAAGAATCTAATGCGAAATTGGAGGTTTGAACTCTAACTATTCACCTAAATTGATTAGGCCTGAACTAGTTAGAAAGCTGGAAGTTACCTAAGCTTCAACCATGATTCCTCACTGGCGAAGTTCTTCATCAATTCTGGATTTGTCAATCCAGCGATGCTGCTCCACTCCTCAGCTTGTTCACCTCAGGATCTTCGGAGTCGATCTACTCGCTCACAGCTTCAAGACTCTATTGCTAACCTTCGCAATCCCAACCTTAGGGATTTAGAACTCCATTGACTTCGGTTCCATCGAAGGATTGTGGAACGTCATGGAGGAGAGAGTTTAGAGAGATGAAAATGTAGTGAGAAAGTGAAAATAGAAAATGAAGTGTATTATGTTGTACGCCGTTCTGTTCTCTGCCTCCACACACTTTTACAGAGTATGTACATGAATATATATAGGCATCTAACTAAACTAACTAACTTAACTGATAACTTAGAGAACTTAAGTTAACGAATAAAACTAATTAATTACATAGTTTATAGAGTAATCAACTAATTACAGCTCAGCGCTTAATAGGATCCAGCTTAACCTTAGCTAATTTACAGCTCAGCACCAGCTAATTGACAGCTCACTTCTTAAGTTACTTAAGGTTGCAGTAGTAGAGAAGAAGGCAATGGAAGCGGAACAGTACTGCACCAAGTATGCTGTTGGAGGGAAGGAACAGTGTTTAAATTACTGCCTTTATGCTTCAACTGCTGAGTTTTCGCTAGAGCGGATTAAACTTCGCTTGGACGAGTCCAGATTTTACTAGGACGGATTAAATAATGAATAAGCACCTCGGTTTCTCATGTAGCATTCCGCTCTTCTTCTCTTTTGGAGCCGGTGTCTTGGGAGTCTTCTTAAGTTAGCTTACTTGAAGTCTCGCTTGGTCAGTATTTGGGCTCTTTTCAGTCGGATTCAGGAAGTCTCACTCGGATTTATCAATTTCTGCTCGGATTTGTAGGATTTCACTCGGAATTTTCTTCTTATCTTGAGTCTGCCCTGTTCCTGCACCAATAAACAGCTACTTGCCTAGCAATTATACGCTGGCTGCTTAGTGAATTTATAAATACTTCAAAATTCCCTATCTAATTAATATTTTCAATCGGTTTCTTACATAAATAGCATATTTTTGAAATAATTAACTAAAACATGAATTATTAACAAATTATTAAATAATAATATCAAAACTAGACAATACTTAGTAATTTATGTTAAATAAACAGTGGAATAATTAAGTCTTTTCAAGACTTATCAATCATCAACACTCATTATACGCTTATGATGGACATGAGTATAACCTTATATTATCAAACAATTCACACCACCATATAACACACTATGATTATTCTAAATGCATCCAAGCATGTTGCCAAAACACATCATCAACATCATGCACAACATTATAATTCTTTATAACATTTCAAGCAAGGCAAACATGCTTGTCAACACATATGGAAATCAAATACCATTCAAATTCATGCGTTTAGAACATAAAGACTCATCTCCTACCTCAAGAGAAGAATTCTGATTGGTACGACGCAATTGAAATGTATCATTCATTATTTCATATATATGCAATTCCCAAGCATTCAATAAATGGCCAAACCTATCATCCATCACATTATCAATCACCATTCAAGATAATCATGGCAAGGCAAGCATGAGTACAATCATATACATCAACCATCAATTACTCACTCATGCAATTGAAATGTAAACTCCTCTCATACCTCGAGAGAAGAATACCACAGTGTCCGGAATATAATCTCCTATCAACACATATAAATACCCATGTATTCAATTCATGAGCCATCACAAGGCACCATCATAAATCTAAGCAATTGCTAGCTTATCATAAAGCTTAATATCATGTCCTAGACTTGCTAAAGCACCAATTCACACCATTATGTTAGGTTTCGGGAATTCCTTTCCCAAAACCATGATTCTCGAAATCTCAAAGGGGCTAACCACACTCAACAACAACAAATCATATCCCTTATTCATAATACATCCAATCATCATATAAATCATCCATTTGCCATCATTATCACTCAAAATTCAACATAGCTATCTTATCCTCCAATAACCATAATTAATCAACAAATTCAAATGACACATGCCAGGGCCTAAGGCCTTATTAAATCACAATCTTATTTCATTTATTTACCCTATCATAACCATCGTGGTTTTGGTGTTCAAACTCATCATTATTCATTTAAAGGCCATACCCATCATCTATGGGTTCCCATACTAATGACTTTCAACCATCACTATTAATCATTTACCTCCATTAATGCCATCCCTCATCATCAATAAGTATCCTCCCAACATCATTAACAATACCCATACTCTAAATATCATATATTTCCACCTAAAATCAATCTCATCCTTCCTAAAAACTCATTCCAAGAGCATAAATCTTTTTCAATTATCAATTAAGCCAAGAGCCCCAATTTCCATGCTTAAGTTTTTCCTCTAAAATCACCCAACAACCATCATTTCCAACCATTTCATTTAATCATAATAACCTCATTAACCCCTCAACCTCATATATAAAATCACCCCAATAACAATAACTCATAATTTTCTTATGAATTTCTTAAAGCCCCAAAATCCTAATTTCTAGGGTTTTCACAAGAACTCATTATCATTAATTCCAACTACATTTATGCCTCATTTCAAACATCCATAGGCTAGCAACAATGTATCCATTCATTATCAACAACAACAATAATGAATCCCCAAGGACTATCCAACCTAGGGCTTGGTTCTACATACCCCCATTCATCAAAACAACATCTAACCTCCCATTACAATACCTCAATAACTCAAAAACCATAAACAAAAGCCATGGATGTTCAAAAATCATACCTCTCTTCCAAGCCCAATGCTAAACTTGAAAATGAGGGAAAGGGAAGAAGAGGAGAGCCAAGCTTGCTCCTATGTCCATGAATCCTTCATGAATCCTGGGTTAGAAGTTGATTTTTGTAAGAAATGGTAGAGGAGAAGAGGTGGACAGTTTACTCATGAAGGAGGGGAAGAGAAGAAGAAATGACAAATAAAGTGGAAAGGGAGAAAGGGCCAACGTGAAAAGGACAAGAGAAATGGGGGTTTTGCTTTAAATTTTAATCCTTTCATTAAACTTTGTCGTTTTATAACATACAGGATCTTAGTTCAGGCTCAATACTTTATCCAAAAATTATTCCGAATATATATTCGGATCCCCAATAATATTTTTAACAACCCTAACGAACGGCATCTCAATCAAAGATACTTGGCCCGATACCCATATTTTAATCGGGTATAATTTCGTCTTATTTAGTCTCTATAAATTATAAATATCCATAATAAATCTGAATTTAATTATTTCTAAATTTTTGGGACATATATCAACCCCTATATAATTATTTACCATTTATCCCTCTCAATTAATTATTTTATAAATTTTGAGATGTTACAGGAATAATTGATGATTAATGTATATGTTGTTGCCTATGTTTTCCTTGCTATGGTTATGTTGGAATGATGTGATGATTGATATTTTGATGAATTTATGATCTTTGGCAATGGATATGTGACTTTTGTATCATTACTATTGTGAATTGAATACAAGACAAGGAAGTGGATAGGTCATATTTTTATTTAATGGATAAGACTACATGTAGAGACTACCTACAACACATAATACATGTATGAAACTTGTGTGCATGGTTGGTTGTGACCAAATAGGCTTAGTTTGCAATATGGCATGCTTGGTTTAGCTAAAAGGGGCTTGAATTGCCACTAGAGCATGTCTTGATCTAGAAAATAAATTATGGGATGAGACTTGTTGGGCCAAGTCACATTTATATATGTGAGCATAGGCCCATGGAGAGTTTGGACCAAAACATAGCCTGTTGTATTTTGGTATGCCATGTAAAATGCCTAAAATATACATAAAATTACCCTATAGCTTAGATTTTGATTGGGAATGAATTTGGGTTTGAAACTTTGCCATATTGTTGATACGAGGGTGTGTAAGTTGTGTATAAAATTTCATACAAATTGGAGTTGAATAGCCAAGTAAAAAAGGGACCTAAAGTTGGCAAAAACATAAGGACCAAAAAGCTACAGAATAGAGTCTGTAGTAGAGCCAACCACGGCCAGTGGTGAGAAACCACGGCCAGTGGTTGGTCCTACCTCAAAACATGAAAACAAATGTCATTCTGGTGGTTTAGACAGTGTCAACCACGGCTAGTGGTTTGGCCACTGTCAGGATTTTTTCCAATTGCTACATTTCCTTTGCTATTTTTGGCACGTTTGGGTATCTTAATGACATTTTTCGCCTCCGACTTCTTCATGAAAGTTGTAGATAATTATGTTACAGAGATGTGTAAATTGATCTCACCTTAATTGGAGTTTTCTAACTCTCATTAGGCATAAAACACCAGACCTACTACATTATAAAACTTAAATTTAAGAGGGTTTTGAACCCAACTTTTTATGGTTGTCAAATTGGGGCTAATAGGTGATATTTATGTCATGTACCCCTATTTTTAAGACTTAAAATGAACCTTTCTCAGGTCTTAATGTTGAAATTTTCCATGAGCTCATTATTATCAAAACCCTTTTTATTATGTAAAAATAAGATATTGCATTCGGGGTATAAGTGTGGTGTGTCTTAGTGGTGATTAGGGAATAGCTTAAGGCCATGGCAAGGTATGTGTATGCCTATGCTATGTTATGAAAACATGTATGCTTCACCACTATTGATATTTTATGAATCATGATGAAAAGTAAATGATGTGATTATATGACACACTTTAATTGATGATGAAACTAATGAGGGGACAATTGAATGGCAATGAGCTATTATAGAGCTGTTATAGAATGATGAATTGGAAATAATATTAACGATAATTATGAGTGGATGATACCACATATATTGAATGATGTATATTGATGTTGAATAAAAAGGGATATTGTTGTTGAACATAGCCTTGAATATATAGTGATTGTTATTGTCGATGAGTGTGGTGCCATTATGATTAATGCAAGTATTAACTTGTATGTATGAGATGCAATGGTAATTGCTGAATGTATGTTTTGAAATACCTTATTGGTTTCTATGCATGGATTATTGCTATGATGATTGATATGCTTTTGATTACCTTGCATGGTTTGATGTAAATGTGAATGTTGAGCCTTGAGGGGCCTTGAAATTAATTGTATGCCAACAATGACAAAACTAAATATAAAGCATACCCTAACTGAGAAGGTGAGAAATCCTTATGACGTTAAAATTTGGCATGTGCATTACTGTATTATTGCATTCATGGCATGCATAGCATAACATTGAATATGTGGTTGCGATCACAATGATGAAAGTCTTACGGGACTATATGAGAAGGAGTACCGCATGTGTGGTGGGAAACCAATATGTGAATGAATGAAGGTGGTTGCGATCACCCATGTGTTAAGAATGATGAATGTGGTTGCGATTATGAGTATTCTGAAACGATAAAGATCCTGTAGGATTCTATGAGATTGAGTACCCTATGCGTGGGAGGAATGAGTTTGTGGTTGGGATCACCTGATAGATTAAAATGATAAAGGTGGTTGTGATCACCAGTGTATTGAAATGGAAATGGTCTTGAGGGACTATATGAGGGGAGTACCCTATGCGTAGCGGAAACCAATATGAAATGAATGAACATGGTTGCGATCACGAGTATATTGAAATGAAAAAGATCCTACGGGATTCTATGAAAGGAGTACCCCATGTGTGGCGGGAAACCAATGTGAAATGAATAAACGTGGTTGCGATCATGAGTATATTGAAATAAAAAAGATCCTGCGGGATTCTATTAAGGGAGTACACCATGCGTGGCAAGAAACCAATATGAGATTGATTATAAGTGGTTGCAATTACTTGAGAAACCATGTATGCATGGGTGATTGAAATGGATCCATTACATATGCATTAAATAGTTGACATATGCATTAGCCATAGTTACATGGCATTTGAGATGGAGATGTCCAAATAGAGATGAGAACCTCTTGAGAGAGTGTTAATTGATTTAAGATTTAATAACTTAATATTGATAATTGTTAATGCCCGTGATGATTGAAGGGCTATGTGAATGTGTATGTGCTTATGCTTGTGCTTGACATGAATTGTGAACAATGAGGCTTGTATGCCTAAGATGATACCTTGATGATGGTTATTTAATAAATTGATGATTTATTACAAAGCACACATGATGTTTGTATGCATGTACACATGATCACAATGTATTTAAATTCTCCATTTTGAATGTATAACTCACTCTCCCATGTTGTCTCTTTTTTAGCATTGTGATGCAAGGTTGTCATGGGATGAGGGTATGCTTTTAAACTAAAGCTTTCGAGGAAGGTAAATAGTTGTAATGGAATACCTGGGCCGGCGATGAATATTAATTTTGATATGATGAATGGATTGCATAAGATGATAGTTGATAATCATTCATTAAACGATATTGTATAGATGGCAATGTATATAAAAGATGTATTGATACATCGGATATTGGGACTTATGCCCATTTTGATGGATGAAATGATGTTGGACATATAGTCCATTTATATATGTACAGGTATTGATAATACATAAATTGAGGTTGAATTTCATGATAGACAATGAATAAAATTTGGATGCTTGTTTGGTTGCGGCCTAATAGGCTTTATGACATAAAATTGTATGCCTTGTTGAGCCTTTTCTCATATCTTCATATATGGGACTAGGCGCGTGCCTTGTATACACATTCTTATTCCACTATAAAATCTAACATTTTTGTATACACATGTGGAAAACATATCTTGCGATCCAGTTATAATTTCTGAAATCTCACTCTTCGATTTTCTGCGGTTTGGGTCTTGATGTAATCATTGTGGTGTTTTGAAAACATTTTAAATGTGAAAAATTTACTCACATTTTTATTAAATATTTATCTTGATTACGTTGAGATTCAGACCCGGGAAACCAGGGTGTGACATCAGCTATGGATAAAGCTACACTTACTTGTTTCTTGCTATGCCAAGACACAAGAGAGTTACCAAGCAAGTGGCAAGTTCTACTAGTGCTTTTTCTATCAAGTTTACATCCTGTAAAGTCAGAGTTAGAATATCCTACAAAAGTACATTCAGCACCTTTAAGATACCACAAACTAACATTTTGAGTTCTAACAAGATATTTCATTATGTGTTTAACAGCCGTAAAGTGAGATTCTTTGGGAGACACTTGAAATCTTGCATGCATACAAACAACAAACATGATATCCGATCTACTAGTGGTTAAGTAAAGTAAAGATCCAATTATACCTCGATATTTTATGATTTCAACATCCTTACCTTTCTCATCCTTGTCCAAATAATAAGAAGTTCTCATAGGTGTGGGTATCTCATTTGCTTTGTCCATGCCAAATTTCCTAAGCAGTTCCTTACAATATTTGGATTGACTAATGAATGTTTGATAAATCAATTTTAATACACTTCTTATAGTTTTACACTTAGGGTTTATTATATAATTACTATGTTTAATAATAGTATTTTAATTAAGTTTTATGTTGTTTAGTTAAATTGAAGTATTATGTATATATGTTTCAATTTTCATTTTTTGTATGTATCTTGAGTATCTTGCCTTATTTTGGCCATAACTTGGGCTTTTGTGATCCAAATGGGCTAATCTTGGAGCCCATGGAAAGCTAAGACAGAGGGCTACATCATGATGATCAAATTTGGTTATTTTGCATCTGAAAAAAATAAAGAAATGGAGCTTGAATCAATCAGCCCTCATGTGTCCCACTAGCATTAATATAGTTCACCAAAATACACATATCTGGAGATCTATATGTCCAAATGACCTCATTCTTGCGTCAAATTCTTAATAAGATAGAGATCTACAACTTGCATGTTAAAGGTTTTTCAAAATTTGGCCATCTAGAAGGTCATATTGGACTTGCAAGGTGGAGAAGATAAAGAGGAGAATAAATTTCAACACCTACCATTATCTTCTTTTGAATTATTGTAATTTCAAGCCCACCAATGTTGAAAAAATGCATTAATAATCAGAAAATGAATGTATAGTATCATCATATCTTGCCTATAAATAGATTCTTGAAGTTGTAAGGAAGATACACAAAAAATACATAAGAAATACATGCTTTAGTTTTTATTACAATTCTATATCTTTGCTTTAGCTTCTTAAGTTTTAGTTCTTTC
The DNA here is from genome assembly GCA_037962975.1 of Clitoria ternatea. Classification (NCBI taxonomy): domain Eukaryota; kingdom Viridiplantae; phylum Streptophyta; class Magnoliopsida; order Fabales; family Fabaceae; genus Clitoria; species Clitoria ternatea. Next base: position 187,068,516 of record CM075671.1, read on the forward strand.
TCTTGCTTTATCTCCTTGTTCTATATTCCATCCTTCAAGTTATGGTTTTCATTTCCCTTCCTCAATATCAAGTAAGTTAATTTTATTATTTGTTATTTACTTTTATAATCAAAGTTTTAGTAAATTTAATATTAGCTTTCATTGTTAAAAATTATCATGGAAGCTTAATCTTTTAAAATTAACTCAAGGAATTTAATTTTTCTTTATGTTAACTTTGAGTTCTTGCTCTTAATATTTTGATTGAAGATAATTACTTTTCTTTGTTTCTCAAGCACTTATGATGGTAGATTATTTAAGTGTATAACCGATTGGTATATAATTAAACAATCTATAATCTAAACTAATGTTGGTTGGTTAATCAATAATCAATTTAAGAACAAAGATTAAGTTACTAAATAATAGATTTCTATTTAGTTTCTTAACTCAATCAAATTATGGTTTTAAAGTTATTTTAGTAATTAATAAGAATATATCGATTGGTTATTCTTATTAGTTCATTAATTCAATTCTAGAAGATTTTCTAGAATATAATCATTGAGGGATTCCAAATGATTCAAGATTGAGAAATTAATTATATTTAATCATATTTGTGATCAATGATTAGTTAACTAAAGATTTATTAATTCCTTGGGTTGGTTGTTTTTAAATTTGATTATTCTTACTCATAAATTTACTTTTTGCACTATCATATAGTCACTTAATTTTCCCTTCAAGCTCAACACAACCCCCCCTTTATTATAATTAAATTGAGTGTAACTAAGTGAACTAAGGTCCTCGAGAGATGACTAAGGTTGTTCACCTTTTACTATATTAATTTAACTTTTTATTTGACCCGACAACGACAGCGTGTCAAATTTGGCGCCGTTGCTGGGGACCTTTGATCTTAATTATTTACATTCAATTATCTAATATATTTTACATTCTTTTGTAGGTGTATTGAAGATATTCAGGTTTGGTTGAATGTGAGCATATAAAAAAATTTTTTTTTTCCACTTTATTATATTCTTATTCATTTTCTAGTAATCTCATTTTCAACCATTGAAAAAAAATATATAAATATAAAAAATCTTTAAATTTTTAAATATATGTTCTAAGCATTTCATAATTAAAATGATAACTTTTCCCTTTTATTACATAGTTGTAGTATTTTGTTACAATATATGTAGATGTATTGTGCATGACTAGATCTAATCTCGAACCACTATATTCTTTTGATCCTGAAATAGATAGAACGTTTCATCAATTAGTTAGATCATCTAAGAAACTAATAGACAATAATAATAATAATAATAATAATAATAATAATAATAATATTCTAGCTAATAGCATAAATAGTGAAAGTAAACCTTTAACTTCTGAGTATTTGCATAACATGGCTGAAAAGACATTAAAAGAACTAGCTACACCAGATGTCACTAATCAAACATCATGCATCTTATATCCTGAGGAAGATGTTCCTTTTGTGCTTAAAACTGGTTTAGTTCATTTGTTACCAAAGTTTCATGGTCGTGCAGGTGAAGATCCTCATAAGCACTTAAAAGCATTTCATATCCTTTGCTCTACCATAAAACTTGAAGGGGTTTCATAAGAACATGTAAAAGTTAAAGTTTTTCCTTTCTCCCTAGCAGATATCGCTGAGGATTGGTTATTTTACCTTCCTCCTGGCTCTATTACAAGTTAGCATGACCTAAAGAAAATGTTTCTTGAAAATTTTTTCCCCGCTTTAAGAACTTCCTCAATTGGAAAAGAAATATGTGGCATCTGGCAACATGACCGGGAAAATCTTTATGAATACTGGGAAAGATTTAAAAGATTGTGTGCTAGTTGTCCCCATCACCAAATTACGGATCAACTTCTCATAGAATATTTCTATGAAGGTCTTAATCCAATGGATAGAACTTTGGTTGATGCTGCTAGTGGTGGTGCTTTGTAAAATAAAACTACAAATGCAGCAAAAACTTTAGTTGAGAACATGGCTGTTAATGCTCAACAACATGCCACTAGAAATAATTCTTTAGTAATTAGAGGAGTCCATGAAATTGAAACTACTAATGATGGAGATAAAAAATGGGAAAGTAAATTTGCTGAACTAGCAACACTTATGAAAAATATTATTGTGTCTCAAAAACAACAACCTGTAACCCATGCTAAGGTATGTTCTATCTGTACTTCATCAGATCATTATACCGATTGTTGTCCTTCACTGCAGGAAGCTAAAATTCCAGATGAAAATCCTCAAGTATGTGCTGCCAACTTATACAATAACAGACTGCCACAACAACAACATAATAATTATGATCTTTCTTCTAATAGATATAATCCTGGTTGGAGGAATCACCCTAATTTAAGATGGGGTAATTCTTCACAACAACCTCATGCACCTTTTCAGGCAAATACTGGACCAAGCAGACCTTATCAACCTCCTCATGTACAATATCAAGCTACACAAATAGCTACACCTTCTACTGAGAAATCAAATTTAGAGGAATTGATAAAGCAAATGTCAGTAGAAAATCTGAACTTCCAAAAAAGAACTGAGGCTACAATTCAGACTCTTGAAAATCAGATTGGTCAATTGGCTACATCTTTAAACCATTTGCATTCTCAAGGTTCAGATAAGTTACCCGCTCAGACAATTGTTAATCCTAAAAATGTAAGTGCAATTACTTTAAGATCTGGTAAAGCTATCCATGGACCAGAAAAACAACAACAAACTAAAAATACTATTGTCACAGAAAAACATGCAGAAGAAGTTTTAGATAGTTCAAGTAATAATAGTAATAATAGTAATGATATATCTCTCATAAATCCTCCTTCTGCAGCTGGTCCTGATAAGCAACATATCCCTCTTCCATTTCCACAAAGACAAAAATCTATACAAAATAAGAAAATGGATGAGGAGATCTTGGAAACATTTAGAAAAGTAGAGGTAAATATACCTTTATTAGAAGTCATCAAGCAAATCCCAAGATATGCCAAATTCCTTAAAGAACTATGCACTAATAAAAGAAGACTAAAAGGCAATGAAAGGATTAATATAAGTAGAAATGTGTCTGCATTAATTGAGAAACCTTTGTCACATATACCAGAAAAATTTAAAGACCCTGGGACGTTTACCATTCCATGCATAATAGGCAATAACAAATTTGAAAATGCCATGCTAGACTTAGGTGCATCTATTAATGTTATGCCTATGACTGTATTTACTTCACTTTCCCTTGGACCTTTGCAAACTACAGGTGTGGTTATACAATTAGCAAATCGAAGCTTTGCACATCCTACAGGAATTATTGAAAATGTCCTTGTTAAAGTTAATGATTTAATTTTTCCTGCAGATTTTTATGTTCTAGATATGGAAAGTGAGAATTCCACTAATAAAGCTCCAATAATTTTAGGTAGACCATTCTTAAAAACAGCTAGAACAAAGATAGATGTGCATGCAGGAACACTTTCTATGGAATTTGGAGATAGTGTGGTTAGATTCAACATTTTAGATGCTATGAAGCATCCTACTAAGGATCATTCATTTTTTCAAATTGACTTAATAACTGATTTAGTTGAGGATAATATTATTAAGTTGTCTGATGATGTTGATTTTCCTGTATTGTCTGATTTTTATGATTCATTTGTTTGTGATTCATGCATGGATTCTCATCAATGTAATGTGTGTACTGAAATTAAGAAATATCTGCTTAATGATAATAATGATCCATACTCCTTTAAAATAGAAAATATAGTTCCAGATGTTGTTTCAAAAGAATCAGAGTGTGATAATTTGATTAAAGTAGTTACAAATACATCTGATTATGTTGAAGTACAAGTTGCTGAGATAAATTCAACCAAGTTGATTACTTCAATAATACAACCTCCTATGTTAGAGTTAAAACCTCTTCCTGAACATTTAAAGTATTCATATTTAGAGGAAGATAAGAATCTTCCAGTGATTATTTCTAACAAATTAAATGTTGATCAAGAAACAAGGTTGTTACAGATTATTAGGAAGCATAAGAAAGCAATTGGTTGGACTTTGGCAGATATCCCAGGTATTAGCCCTTCCATGTGTATGCATAGAATTCTATTAGTGGAAGAAGTTAAACCAGTAAGGCAACCACAAAGAAGACTTAATCCTCAGATCCTTGATGTAGTTAAAAAAGAGGTAACAAAATTGTTACAAGCTGGCATCATTTACCCTATATCAGATAGCACTTGGGTCAGCCCTGTACAAGTGGTTCCTAAAAAGTCTGGAATTACAGTGGTTAAAAATGAAAATGATGAACTAATTCCTACCAGAATCCAAAATAGTTGGCGAGTATGCATTGATTACAGGAAACTTAACAAAGCAACCCGAAAGGATCACTTTCCTTTACCTTTCATTGATCAAATGTTGGAACGACTGGCAGGTAAGTCACATTATTGGTTAATTCCAAATTTATATTGCACCAGAAGATCAAGAAAAAACAACATTTACATGTCCTTTTGGCACTTTTGCTTATAGGAGGATGCCTTTTGGCTTATGCAATGCCCCTGGTACCTTTCAACGATGCATGATTAGTATCTTTGTTGATTTTCTTGAAAATTACATGGAAGTATTTATGGATGATTTCACAATATATGGTTCATCATTTGATGCTTGCTTAAATAGTCTAGATAAAGTATTACATAGATGCATTGAAACTAACCTTGTTCTTAATTATGAGAAATGCCACTTCATGGTAGAAGAAGGTATAGTTTTAGGCCATGTAATATCTAAAAAAGGCATAGAAGTAGATCCTGCAAAAATTGATGTAATTTCTCAATTACCTTATCCTTCTTGTGTGCGAGATATTCATTCTTTTCTTGGTCATGCAGGTTTTTATAAAAGGTTTATAAAAAACTTCAGTAAGATAGCCCTTCCGTTGTCTAACTTACTACAAAAAAATATAACATTTGACTTTAATGACAAATGTAAAGAGGCTTTTGATTGCTTAAAGAAAGCTTTAACTACCACTCCTATCATCCAGGCACCAGATTGGTCACTTCCATTTGAACTTATGTGCGATGCATCAAATTATGCATTAGGAGCTGTTCTTGCTCAAAGAGTAGGTAAAGTACAACATGTTATTTACTATGCCTCATGAACTTTGGATACTGCACAAATAAACTACACTACCACAGAAAAAGAACTACTTGCTATTGTGTTTGCACTTGATAAATTTAGATCTTATTTGCTCGATTCAAAAGTAGTTGTATTTTCAGATCATGCAGCATTAAAGTTTCTTTTAAAGAAACCAGATGCAAAACCAAGATTGATCAGGTGGATGTTGCTGCTCCAAGAATTTGATATTGAAATTAGGGATAAAATTAGAGCAGAAAATTTGGTGGCTGATCACTTAAGCAGAATTGAAAAAGAACTTGACCCAATTTCCATTAGAGATGATTTCCCTTATGAACAACTTATGGGAATACATGATTCTACTCCATGGTTTGCTGATTTGGTAAACTACTTAGTTGCTTCTGTTACTCCCATACATGCATCTAAACAATAAATAATAAAACTAAAAAGTGATTCTAAATACTATGTTTGGGATGATCCTTACTTATGGAAACTTTGTAGTAATCAAGTCATTAGAAGGTGTGTACCTGAAAATGAATTTCATTCCATTCTTACATTTTGTCATACATATGCATGTGGTGGACATTTTGGACCCCAACGTACAACAAGGAAAGTATTAGAATCTGGTTTATATTGGCCAACAATTTTTCGTGATGCATATACATTTTGTAAATCTTGCGAACGATGTCAAAGAATGGGAAACATATCTCGTAGAAATGAGATGTGTAACACCCTATTTTAATAAATAATAAATAATAAAACAAAGAAAATTTTTCACAATTAAACCAGAATAATCGGGCACAAAAGAAATAAGGGAAAAGAAGGCAAGAGGAATAAAACTGACTCAATGAGGCTGACAGCGGAAGAAGAAGAACGCTCAGGTGGATCACACAACAACGCCCACTCGCTCAAGCGAGATCTGACTCCGCTTGGGCGGTACCACTCAAAGCCTTCCCTCAAACCACACTCGCTGCAGCGAGTCCCCACCCGCTGAAGCGAAAAGCTACACTCGGCACTCGCTCACTCCACTCGGCATTCCCACACCCGGATTTCGGCGCCTGGCTCACTCGGAAAGGTCACTCTCAATTCACTCGGATTGGCACTTATACATACCAGCTCCATTCAAAAAGCATAACACATTCTACGACTTCACTCAATCGGACACTTATACGAACAACTCAGAAATGATTCCCATCGCCACTCACTCAGAAATCTATGAAAACCTCTCACTCGGAATAATTTTCACGTCCTTTTCGCCACTCGCGGTATTTCACTCATTTTTCACTCGGTAACCATAATCTTTCCTACTTTAGTTACCCTACTAAGTCAAGACTCACTCAGATTCCCTTGCTACTAATAATTTACTACAATGGGGTCCACTTAAAACCTTTACTCGGTGGATTCTCACTCGGAAATCATTAATTATCCTACACTCAGGAAAAATCCTAACAGTTATCACTCGGAAAGTATCTAGATCAGTCTTCACTCGGTGTTTCGTGCTCTCATTCACTCGGTAATACTTAAACTCTTCGGCACTCAAAATAAATCACTGTCTCACTTCCCCCATCAACTCTTAATCCCATTTCTACCCATGGTTATACCAACCTCACACACTCAGAAAGTACGCATACATATATTACTCGGATCTTTCACGCAATATAGAACAAGACACAGTATGATGGATAAAGAGAGGGATATAAATAAGTATAGGCACACAATCTCGTCTTCTACCTAAGAGGGTTCAAGTTCTAGTATAAAGAGACTACGACTGAAATACGAGCCGGCCAAGGCTTAACAAGACATATACACAACATATACATAAACACAAAATCTCCATAGTGCACCAGCACTTCACTCGGCATTCAGCTCCTTCTTCACTCCTCATTTCGAGAGATATTCACTGAAAATTGCCATAGTAGGGGTGAGTATCTTAGATATTAAATGATAGATACTGACTCGGATTATCCTTAATCATGCAGCAATATAAAGTACACGGCTACTCTCAAATAAACACAATACCACTTTAACTAGGACATACACATTCAACATTTCACGATCAGAGTCCATCAGTCTCACTCTGATATATACACATAACAATACAATTACATTAACAATTATTCACAGAACAGATTTCTATCGGTATTAACAATAAATGCACACAGAATAATTCACTCGGTTCCGCATTCGTGTGTAATCGGTTTTTGACGTTACAACGTAGGCTCCCAGCCTTTTTATACATAGATCTCAGCTATCAACTCAGCTCCCAGCTGCTTGGCCGTTTTACAGGTACCCAACCGTTTGCCCACAAGGTGACACCAACGCTCTCAGCGCCAACAGAGGTGTTCACGGGCAGCCCGAGTCCCACTCAGAGGCTACCTTGAGTCCCACTCAAAGGATTTCACAGTGTCCCATGCTTTTTAATTAACCGATGGTAGTGTCCCACACTACGTGCTCCCAGCACAACGCATCCCATGCGCCACACGCGGATTCATCACACAACACGGAATTCATATACACAACCTTTCACTCAACCATACATGCATCACATGCAATCGGTAATAAGCATTCTCAGAACTCAATATATTAGTCCTACGCACATGCTTCTCATGCAATCAGTATCATAGCTCAAATAGATGAATACAGCAACACATGCGTTCCATGCAATTGGTACTCATCAGTATTAGGACTCAGACAACACATGCATCAGTGCGATATATTACTAGATTCACTACGTCAACATTCGATCACATGCAGTCAACATTTTATATTCATAACGACTTACATGTCACATAAACCACACGGTAATCATCATCAACAATTCAGCATACCCTTTCCATGCAATCATTCGACATTCTCAAGGCTATCAGCATGCATTTCAAGGATGGGACTAAACATGCAACACTCAGCTCTCACTCGTCATGCACCCGGGTATTACAAACTTCTCATGCAAGCACAACACATAAACAGAATACAAAAACAACAATCGTCAGCACCCGGAACCCGTCCATAACCCATGCATTTAAAATATAAGGTACTCCCCCTACCAACTATGAAACTCCGAGAGACTCTTCTGCTTGGATGTTGATCCTCTGCCTTGCTGCTTCGCTCGTTACTTCCACTCGTTCAGCCTCCTCTTGAACACTGTTGTTTTCCATGATTAACTCAGGAACAGGGGCTGTTTCTTCTTCCACTTCAACGATCGCCTTTCACTAGCATGAGGGAGCTCCGACTCCTCTGCAGTACCGTCAATGTGGCTTCCGAAGGCAGAAAATGGAAACAGAGAGCAGAGAAGAAGAAGAAGAATAAAGGAGAAAGAGAAGAATGAAGGAGAAGAGAGAAGTCGCAGAGGGAAATCTGAAGGAATGAAAGGCAAAGAGACCCATCGACCAATTATATACGCATGCACGAAGGAAGGGGAAGCGGGGTGGGAAAGCGTGAAGCAGCAGCCCACTCACGCTATACCCAATCACAAACGGACAACCATCAATAATCAATCATACTTAACCAGCCATTATTTTCTTAAGCTAACTAATCAAGTTAATTATAATTAATAAATAATTTTCCCACTTTGCAATTATTATTCCAAAGGTTCAATTTCACCTGGTAATTTGTTTTAAATCGGGATGTTACAGTTCTCCCCCTCTCAAAGAATTTCGTCCTCGAAATTCAATCGGTAACTCACCTTGATCAAACAACTCGGGGTACTGTTGCCTCATGGCATCTTCGCATTCCCAGGTATAAGAGGTATACCCGTCCTGCTGCCACTCTACTTCAACCAGTTGCACATCCTTACTCCTTAAACACTTTTTCGATCGGTCCACTATTCTAATCGGTATAGTCACAGTGGTCAGGTCCTCTTTAATCTCCACTTCATCATCTGGCATCGTGTGAGTGGAATCGCGTAAGTACTTCCTTAATTGAGACACATGAAACACGTCGTGCAACCGAGATAAGTGAGTCGGTAATGCTACTCGGTACGCTACGGGACCGATCCGCTCTAATATTTCATAAGTGACAGGGCCCGCAAGCGCACGGGTTATGTCGCGTAATATAAAAGATTATCGTTCTCCACAGGGACTGTGTTCAAAGTACCAGCATATTGAAATTTAATTATCCACACAATTAATTTTTAAGATTTTTATAAAATAAAGCACAAATTAAAGTTGCATAGAATAAAAATAAAATTTACTTGACACTAAAAAATCAGAGTTGAGAGTATCTTGGGATTTCAGGGGATTAAGACTCTATTTTATGTTTAATGAATTTTAACTTTTCATAAATAAGAATCGAATTAAGTTTTCCAAGGCGAATTTTCCAAAAGCTAATTAATATGTTCCTCTCGGAATCCTATTAATGTACCTAACCTATGGAAAGCGCTGCTTAATCCTCAGAAAGGCCCATTATCGTTTTATGAAAATCCCTTTTATTTCCTCAAAAGAATTTTGATTACTTTCACGGTTTTACCGAGGTCACATAAAGCATTTCAAAAATCTTAGGTTTAGTTCAAAGCTTTCTGGTAAAAATAAATCTCTCGATTCTATTTATTACCTAAACTTACTAATATACCCGTAAGTATACAGTTTTATCATTTAGGTTCTTGTTAGGAATTACTAAAAGCATTAAGCATAATTGAACTAAATGGAAAACAGAAATTTATTTAATTCCAAGTCAAAATAACATTAAAATAAAATATTATCATACCCCCTTCATCCCAAGATAATTAATTTAGCTACTCATGAAATAATTCAAATTCATATAAATAATGGAAAAATAAAACATACAAGACATGGTAAAAAATAAAGACTTACGGGTTTCTCCAAAAGCTCAGAATAATTTACCACTGTATTTCCTTGTTGTAATATTCCTCCACCAATTACAAATTGGAACACTCAATTTCACAATTCTCACAACTCTCACACAAAATAAAAGAAAGAAAAAGAAAATAAAAAGAGAAAGAAACGAAACAGAGAAGAAAACGAAGGAAAAGAAAAGAAAGGAACAAAGTGAATGAATGAGAACTGGATTGTTGGATGCCTTCTCTGCTTGGATTGCTTCTCCTTTTATAGGCGAAGGAAGGGAGGAAGCCAGCTAAGAAAACGCGTTGCAAGTTGGAAACTTTCGGTGCATGTGATTTCCAGCTGTTCCAGTTGTCTTCAATTTGCGTATTTTTGTTGTTTCCAATAATTCGGCGCATGATTTCACTGATGAATCGATTCCTCCAGTTGATTTTTGCCTTCAAAACAACGTGTGAATCGATTCCTAAAGGTGGGAATCGATTCCCAGCATGATGAATCGATTCCTGGCCTTCATGAATCGATTCCCAGCCTTCCAAACATCAATGAATCGATTCCTATAAGGGGGGAATCGATTCCCAGCCCTATGAATCGATTCCCAACAGCCTTGAATCGATTCCTGGCTTATGTTTCACATGGGAATCGATTCCTGTAAGGGTGAATCGATTCCTACCCTTTCCTGGAAGTGTTTTCTTGCATTTTTGAGGCATTTTGGATAGTATAGCTCATGGTTCTTGATTGCTTTCATCCTTTGGCACTTTGATCATCTTTTTGGGTTCTTGAATCCATTTTCCATTTATATTCATTCATTCTTAAAATGGATCATCAATAATTCCAAATCTATTAATTTCTGCAAAATAAAAGTACCCGAGTAGAATACAGTGGAAAGAAAGCAAAAATCACAATAAATAAAGGAAATACAGTGCATAATGATTAAAATCCTAAGTAAACTAAATCTAATTTATTGTGTTATAAAACACTTATCAAAATACCCCAAACCAAAACATTGCTTGTCCTCAAGCAATCACCATATTCACAAGATAAAATACAGAAAACACTAAGCTTAATAAACTAAGGAATCCAAAACAGAGAAAAAGATTTATTCAAATGCCAATATTAATTTTCTTATGTGAATCAATTTTCATTATCAAGACAGAGGATACTCTTCTCTCAATTTTCACTCAAAGTGTTTCATGGTTTGTGTATCACTCAGATCATCATAGTCAAAAAATATTACCATAAGCTTGTTAATAAACCAGAAACTCCACAGTTTAAATAGAAAATATGTCAAAGTCTAAAGGTCTTTCAAAGGTTGTAATGTGGCCTTGGGTTGTTAAGGTAGGAATTTCAAGAAAAATGGAATACAAAAGGGCTTTAACAGTCATGAATGATTCAAATCACCATTATAAATTTAACAGAGCAAATTTTTGAACTTTTATGGACTTTTTAGAATTCATTCAATATCATCCTTTTGATTTTCTTTTTCTTTTTCTTGCTTTTCTTTGCATTCAATACATATTTTTCTTAAGTCCTTTTTTCTTTCTTTGCTCCACTAAATTTCCAACTTTTTTTCACCATTTAAGAGAATATTAGTCAATGAAAGGTTTCAAAGAAAAAATTTTCACTTTTAGGCTCAAAAGGGGCAACTAGGGGTCAAATTATGCAAAATTCTGAGGCTTAAGAATAAGACCTAATTGTGCCTTTATCATCCTAAGACATATAATCAAAAACCATTTTGAATTGGTTGAAAAACAAGTTCTAGAATATTAATGACTATAAGATTCACTCAATCAAGAAAATGTGGGTTTTGAAAATTTGTTTGATAAATAACCCATTTTGGCTCAAGTCTAACCATGGAAAGTCTTTTCAAAGGAAATTTTAATCACATAAAGTTCATTTAAGCATTTATTTGGCATTTAAACAATCAAATTTTGAAAATTTTACTCAAAATTTTGGGGGTCCTTAGATATTTTAGCCTTGTGTTCAAAGTAAATTTATCATGCAATCATGGTAAATTACAAGATTACAAACAAAATAAGGAAAACACACATGCAAAATAAAATAACAATCACACAACGTAAACAAAACAGTTAAGTTTTCTTACCTACCACCCCAAACCAGAATTTGACATTGTCCTCAATGTTAAAATGGATGATAACAGGATAAGAAAACTTACCTGTAATAACCCCAAACCAGCATCTGACATTGTTGTTTTTTTTTTGTTTTTTTTTTTTTTAGAATAAAAGTTTAAAATAAAACAACAACTTTTTATAGGGTTACCTCCCTATCAGTGCTAAGTTTTAAGTCTTCAGCCAGACTTCTCACCGTTTGGATTTACTCATCAGGAGCATCAAACAAGTCCAAGTCACTTGCTTGTTGTATTGGTTGACCGGTGAAGTAATGTTTTACTCTCTGTCCATTTACCCTAAATGTACCAGATTTCTCACTCCATAGTTCGACAGCTCCAAAGGGAAAGACTTTTGTCACCTTGAATGGTCCCGACCATCGGGATCTCAGTTTACCTGGAAAAAGCTTCAGTCTGGAATTAAACAGTAAAACCATATCACCTGGATTAAATGTTCTCCGTTGGATGTGACGATCATGCCATTGTTTGGTTTTTTCTTTATAAATTCTGGCATTTTCGTATGCATCTAGACGGAGTTCTTCAAGCTCATTTAATTCCAACAATCTTTGTTCACCTGCAGCCTTATGATCAAAGTTAAGAGTTTTAACAGCCCAAAAAGATTTATATTCTAGCTCAACAGGTAAATGACAGGGCTTCCCATATACTAGCTTAAAAGGTGTGGTTCCAATGGGAGTTTTGTATGCGGTTCGATACGCCCATAAGGAATCATCTAACTTAATAGACCAATCCTTACGTGATGTATTCACCACTTTTTGTAGAATATTTTTAATTTCCCGATTGGATACCTCAACTTGTCCACTAGTTTGTGGGTGATAAGGTGTAGCAACCTTATGCTTAACTCCATATTTCTTTAGAAGGGTCTGAAAAGTTTTCTCAATAAAATGAGACCCTCCATCACTTATAACACATTTTGGGACCCCAAACCTTGGAAATATTATTTTCTTGAAAAGTTTAATAACAGTCTTAGCATCAGAATGAGGTGAAGCAATGGCTTCCACCCATTTTGACACATAGTCAACTGCCACTAATATGAACTGATTTCCAAAAGAAGAGGGAAAGGGACCCATAAAATCAATACCCCATACATCAAACAGTTCAACTTCTAAAATTGTATTCAATGGCATTTCTTGTCTCTTACCAATGTTACCTGTTCTCTGGCAAGCATCACAAGTTAGAACATACTTACGTACATCCTTAAAAATATTTGGCCAATAGAACCCAGCTTGCAATATTTTAGCAGCTGTCTTGGAGGTGCTCATGTGCCCTCCACAGGAAAGAGAATGGCAATGATCCAAGATAGCATGGACATCATCTTGTGAAACACATCTCCGAATCATACCATCTGCACATTGCTTGAAAAGGAGTGGTTCATCCCAATAATAATGCTTGACATCTGCATAAAACTTTTTCCTTTGCTGAAAGCTAAGATCAGGAGGTAAGATACCACATGCAAGAAAATTTACAAAATCAGCATACCAAGGAACACGTTGGATACTAAGGTTCAAGAGTTGTTCATCTGGAAAAGATTCATTGATGGGAATATTATCTGTTTCTTCTTTTTCAGATGTCAACCTAGATAGGTGGTCAGCGACCAAGTTCTCGGTACCCTTCTTGTCCTTAATTTCCAAGTCAAATTCTTGCAATATTAGAATCCACCTAATTAATCTAGGCTTTGCTTCCTTTTTATTCAATAGATACTTAATGGCAGAGTGGTCAGTGTAAATAGTAACATGTGATCCTACCAAATAAGACCTAAATTTATCAAAAGCAAAGACAATAGCTAACAGTTCTTTTTCAGTTGTGGCATAATTTACCTGAGCATCATCTAGCGTCCGGCTGGCATAATGAATTACATGGAGCTTTTTATCCTTTCTTTGCCCCAACACAGCTCCCACTGCGTAATCACTCGCATCGCACATCAGCTCAAATGGGAGTTTCCAATCAGGTGGTTGTACGATGGGGGCAGAGATTAGAGCTTGCTTTATCCTGCAAAAAGCTTCCATACAAGATGAATCAAAATTGAAGGGTACATCCTTACCCAAAAGAGTTGTAAGAGGCTTTGTGATCTTGGAGAAATCTTTAATGAACCTACGATAAAACCCTGCATGTCCAAGAAAACTCCAAATACCTTTCACATTCGTGGGTGGAGGTAATTTTTCAATTACTTCTACTTTAGCCTTATCAACTTCTATACCTCTTTCAGACACTAGGTGTCCAAGAACTATGCCTTCTCTTACCATAAAATGGCATTTTTCCCAATTTAGAACCAAATTGGTTTCTTCACAACGCTGCAAGACTTGGCACAAATTTGTTAAACAATTATCAAAATCCAAGCCATGCACTGAAAAATCATCCATAAAGACTTCCATCACATTTTCAATAAGATCAGAAAAAATTGCTTGCATACACCTTTGAAAAGTCGCAGGTGCATTACATAAACCAAAAGGCATACGTCTGTAAGCATAAGTCCCATAAGGGCAAGTGAAGGTAGTCTTTTCTTGATCAGATGGATGAATGGGAATTTGATGAAAACCTGAATACCCATCCAAATAACAGAAATAAGAGTGTTTCGCAAGTCTTTCAAGCATCTGATCAATAAAAGGGAGGGGAAAATGATCTTTTTTCGTGGCGCTATTTAACTTCCTATAATCAATGCACATGCGCCAACCAGAGACAATCCTAGTAGGAATCAAGTTATGTTTATCATTTTCAATCACAGTTATTCCCCCCTTTTTAGGCACCACATGGACAGGACTTACCCATTTACTACTATCAACAGGATATATGACTCCAGCATCAAGCAATTTCAAAATTTCCTTTTTAACCACTTCTTGCATTTTAGGATTTAATCTTCTAAGTGGTTCTACTGTGGGCCTACTTTCATCTTCTACAGTAATCCTGTGCATACAAAGAGAAGGGCTAATCCCTTTGATATCATCCATTGTATAACCTATTACCTTTCTATACAACCTAAGTTGTTTCAAAAGTTTTTCAGTTTCAGATGGATTCAATTCAGCATTAATAATCACAGGATATGTGGAATTAGGGCCAAGAAACTCATACCTTAATGAAGCTGGTAAAGGTTTTAATTCCACATTGGGGCTTACCACTTTGTCACACATGACCTCAGTATCATGTGGGGCCTCAGAGCAATCAGATGTTTCTGTCGGCTCAATCATGAAAATAGTTTCAAGTGGGTCATTAGGAAGGGTTGATTCCTTTACCACTTGTTCGACAAAATCCACAGTACAGCAAACATCATTATAAGGTTTTTCTAAAACATTTTTCAAGTTGAAATCAACCTTTTGGTCTCCAACAGTTAGAGACAACTTACCATTCTTGACATCAATCATAGCACCTGCAGTTGCTAAAAATGGTCTGCCTAAAATAATAGGAATCAAAGAATCTTCGTCCATTTCAAGCACAACAAAGTCAGCAGGTATAAAAAATTTTCCTATCTTAATAGGAACATCCTCTAAAATTCCTACAGGATATTTTACAGATCTATCAGCCAATTGTAAAGACATCCTAGTAGGTTTTAGTTCACCCAATCCTAACTTTTCAGCAACAGATAATGGCATTAAACTCACACTTGCTCCTAAATCACACAATGCTTTATCTATATTCATGTCACCAATCATGCAAGGAATAGAGAAACTACCTGGATCTTGGAGCTTGGGTGGAAGTTTCTTTTGAATTAGAGCACTGCATTCTTCAGTAAGTGTAACTGTACCATCTTCCTCCAGTCTTCTTTTGTTGGACAGAATGTCCTTCAGGAACTTTGCATATGTGGGCATTTGCTGCAAAGCATCTGTAAAAGGAATATTAATATACAATTTCTTTAAAACATCAAGGAACTTACCAAATTGTTTGTCCAACTTTGCTTTGGCTAAGCGCTGAGGAAATGGAATGGGAGGTTGATATGGCTTAACCTCCTCCTTTTTTTCTTGTGGTTTCTCTTCTTCAATTACGGGATGAGATAAAGATTCATCGACTTTCTTTTCCTCCTTTTTTGTCTTGTCAACTGGCCCATCGTATTGAGTACCACTCCTAAGAGTGACAGCCATGGTTTGGTTAGATGGTCCAGCCTCTGGTTTCCCAGGAAATGTTCCCGGTGCTCTTTGAGAATAGGAGGCTTGTTGGGCAATTTGATTTTCCAGTATTTTGTTGTGAGTGGCAAGAGAGTCCACTTTTGAAGCCAAGTTTTTTATTGCATCAGAGAATTCATCATTTTGTTTAAGTTGAGTAGCTACAAATGTCTCCATCAAGGATTCTAGCTTTGATTTTTGTGGAATATAGGTTCCTTGTTGAGGTTTGTAGTTACTTTGGAATTGAGGTGGCCTATTTTGGAAGCCAGGTGGACCTTGTGGAGGTCTGTAGTTACCTTGATAGTTTCCACCATAGTTTCCAATAGCGTCCACCTGATGCATTTCTTGTTCTTGATTAGGGGTCATTGCTAAATGGCAGTTTGTAGCTCCGTGTCCTGAAATACCACAAACTTCACAAACAATATTAATAGCACCTGTTGACCCTATTTTATCAAGTTTTAATGTTAATGCTTCAACTTTGGCAGAAAGTAAGGAAAGAGCATCAACAGAGTACTTACCTGGTGTTTTAGAAGGTAATCCTCTCTCAGAGTTCCATTGGTGAGTGTTTTGAGCTATTTCCTCGATCAGGTTCTCAGCTTCATCAACATTTTTACTCATGAAGGCTCCTCCAGCTGCAGCATCTAAAGAGATCTTTTGTGTGGAAGTTAGTCCATTATAGAAAATATGGATTGTCAACCACCTTTCTATCCCATGGTGAGGACATTCTCTTAGCAACTCCCTGTATCTTTCCCAGGCTTCATACAAGGATTCATCATCTTTTTGTGAAAAATTGATGATTTGTTTTCTCAGAACATCAGTCTTGTTCCTTGGGTACCATTTATTGATAAAAGCACTGGACAATTGTTCCCAAGTTGTGATGGATCCTTCAGGAAGAGAGTATAACCATGCTCTTGCTTTATCTCTTAAGGAGAAAGGGAAAAGTCTTAAGCGAATGGCATCATTGGTGGCTCCGTTCATCTTCAGGGTGTCACAGTATTCAAGAAAGATTTGAAGGTGAAGGTTTGGATCTTCAGAGGGTAAACCTCCGAATTGGTTCTGTTGAACCATTGAGAGTAGTGAAGGCTTCAATTCAAAATTGTTAGCCTCCACTGTGGGTCTAAGGATGCTAGATCCTCTCCCATTAGTGCTTGGAGCGGCAAAATCTCTTAAGGGTCTGTGTTGGTCTGCCATTTGTTTTTCTTTTTGTTCTTTTTGTTGTTTTTGTTGTTTTCTCAAAGCTCTAAGGGTACGTTCTATCTCAGGGTCAAATCCTAAGTTTAGATCGACACTACGGCTTCTTCGCATAAATAGAAAATAAATGACAAATAAAACAAACAATTACAAAAATAAAACAGATACACAGAATATAGAACAAAATACAAAATTACGATGAAAATAAAAATAAAAATAACAATAAAAATATTAACAAGTATGATCTAATCGAATTTCAATATTGCCGATATTTGAGGGACAACAGTCCCCGGCAACGGCGCCAAAAACTTGACAGGGCCCGCAAGCGCACGGGTTATGTCGCGTAATATAAAAGATTATCGTTCTCCACAGGGACTGTGTTCAAAGTACCAGCATATTGAAATTTAATTATCCACACAATTAATTTTTAAGATTTTTATAAAATAAAGCACAAATTAAAGTTGCATAGAATAAAAATAAAATTTACTTGACACTAAAAAATCAGAGTTGAGAGTATCTTGGGATTTCAGGGGATTAAGACTCTATTTTATGTTTAATGAATTTTAACTTTTCATAAATAAGAATCGAATTAAGTTTTCCAAGGCGAATTTTCCAAAAGCTAATTAATATGTTCCTCTCGGAATCCTATTAATGTACCTAACCTATGGAAAGCGCTGCTTAATCCTCAGAAAGGCCCATTATCGTTTTATGAAAATCCCTTTTATTTCCTCAAAAGAATTTTGATTACTTTCACGGTTTTACCGAGGTCACATAAAGCATTTCAAAAATCTTAGGTTTAGTTCAAAGCTTTCTGGTAAAAATAAATCTCTCGATTCTATTTATTACCTAAACTTACTAATATACCCGTAAGTATACAGTTTTATCATTTAGGTTCTTGTTAGGAATTACTAAAAGCATTAAGCATAATTGAACTAAATGGAAAACAGAAATTTATTTAATTCCAAGTCAAAATAACATTAAAATAAAATATTATCATACCCCCTTCATCCCAAGATAATTAATTTAGCTACTCATGAAATAATTCAAATTCATATAAATAATGGAAAAATAAAACATACAAGACATGGTAAAAAATAAAGACTTACGGGTTTCTCCAAAAGCTCAGAATAATTTACCACTGTATTTCCTTGTTGTAATATTCCTCCACCAATTACAAATTGGAACACTCAATTTCACAATTCTCACAACTCTCACACAAAATAAAAGAAAGAAAAAGAAAATAAAAAGAGAAAGAAACGAAACAGAGAAGAAAACGAAGGAAAAGAAAAGAAAGGAACAAAGTGAATGAATGAGAACTGGATTGTTGGATGCCTTCTCTGCTTGGATTGCTTCTCCTTTTATAGGCGAAGGAAGGGAGGAAGCCAGCTAAGAAAACGCGTTGCAAGTTGGAAACTTTCGGTGCATGTGATTTCCAGCTGTTCCAGTTGTCTTCAATTTGCGTATTTTTGTTGTTTCCAATAATTCGGCGCATGATTTCACTGATGAATCGATTCCTCCAGTTGATTTTTGCCTTCAAAACAACGTGTGAATCGATTCCTAAAGGTGGGAATCGATTCCCAGCATGATGAATCGATTCCTGGCCTTCATGAATCGATTCCCAGCCTTCCAAACATCAATGAATCGATTCCTATAAGGGGGGAATCGATTCCCAGCCCTATGAATCGATTCCCAACAGCCTTGAATCGATTCCTGGCTTATGTTTCACATGGGAATCGATTCCTGTAAGGGTGAATCGATTCCTACCCTTTCCTGGAAGTGTTTTCTTGCATTTTTGAGGCATTTTGGATAGTATAGCTCATGGTTCTTGATTGCTTTCATCCTTTGGCACTTTGATCATCTTTTTGGGTTCTTGAATCCATTTTCCATTTATATTCATTCATTCTTAAAATGGATCATCAATAATTCCAAATCTATTAATTTCTGCAAAATAAAAGTACCCGAGTAGAATACAGTGGAAAGAAAGCAAAAATCACAATAAATAAAGGAAATACAGTGCATAATGATTAAAATCCTAAGTAAACTAAATCTAATTTATTGTGTTATAAAACACTTATCAATAAGGTCCAATATATCGGGGGCTTAGCTTTCCACTTTTCAAGGCTCGTCCGACTCCCTTGCTTGGTGAAGTCTTCAGAAACACCCTGTCTCCGACTGAAAACTCTAGAGGTTTGGTTCGTTTGTCATGGTAGCTCTTCTGCCTATCCTGAGACACCTTCATCTTTTCCCTTATCACTCAGATCTGTTCTGAGGTTTGCTTCACAATTTCTGGTCCCAATAGTAGACTCTCACCCGATTCCGACCAACAAAGTGGGGTTCGGTATCTTCGACCATATAGCGCTTCGTAGGGTGCCATACAAATACTGTTGTGGTGGCTATTGTTGTATGTAAACTCGATCAGGGAAAGGTACTGCTCCCAATCTCCACCGTGCTCCAACACATACGCCCTCAGTAAATCCTCCAAACTTTGTATCGTTCGCTCGGATTGTCCATCCGATTGGGGGTGGTAAGCGGAACTTAGCTAAAGCTACGTACCCAATTCCTGGTGTAGGCTGGTCCAAAACCGAGACGTGAACCTTGGGTCCCTATCCGATACAATAGAAGTCGGCACACCATGCAGTCGGACAATTTCACGAACATAAATCCGGGCTAACTTATGTAATGGGTATCTCATATTCACAGGTAGGAAGTGTGCGCTTTTTATCAGTCGGTCAACAATGACCCAAATCGCATCATGGCCCGCTCGACTTTTTGGCAATCCCATGACAAAGTCCATGGCAATTGAGTCCCATTTCCACACGGGGATCTCCAGGGGTTGCAATGCACCACACGGCTTCTGATGCTTAACTTTTGATTTTTGACAGGTAATACACCGAGCCACGTATTCTGCCACATTCCTCTTTAATCCAGGCCACCAGATTTGTGTTCTTAGATCATGGTACTTCTTCGTGGTACCCGGGTGGATACTTAGTAGGCTTTTGTGGGCTTCATCGAGCACCATTCTTCTTAATTCTCCTCCACCTGGCACGTATTTTCTGTTTCTCACTCAGAAGATTCCATCTGATCCCTGGGTCAAGGATAAGTCCTTTTCTTTGGCCTGAGTCTCCTTCATCTCAGCCAAGTAGGAATCTGACTGCTGTTGTTCATACACGGATTTCAGAAATTCATTGGCAATTCTTAACGTACCGATTGTTATTTTCTGAGAAGAGGGGATGTCAACATACAAGTTCATGTCTTGGAACTGTTCCAACAACTCCACCTCCTTCACCATCATCACTGCTATATGGAGGGATTTCTGACTCAATGCGTCGGCAACAACGTTTGCCTTACCCGGATGGTACTTCAGCTCGAAGTCATAATCCTTTAAAAATTCCATCCATCTCCTCTGCCTCATGTTCAGCTCCTTTTGGTCAAATAAATATTTGAGGCTCTTGTGGTCGCTGTAAACTTCAAATTTAGAACCGTACAAGTAATTGTGTTTGAATATGTATACAGGTTCAAGGATGTTCAAAGATTTTGATAATGACAAAACACTCTTGAAGAAACCTATGCAAAAACAAAGATATGGAATCAGGTGCTAAGTAACAGCGAAGATAATCGATTATGTCACTTATGCTAATCGATTAGGAGCTTTCTGTTTTGGAAGAAACTGCATCAGGATTGAAGCTAATCGATTATGGGAATGAAGATAATCGATTATGAAGTCACTGGAATTAAGATAATCGATTACACACTTGTAATAATCGATTATGAACTCACTGGAATTAAAATAATCGATTATACATTTGAAGCTAATCGATTACAATTATCAAAAATGGGATTAAATGTATCAGGTATAATGTCTAATCGATTAAGAAAGCTATACAATCGATTAGGAAGCCACTGGAATTAAGGTAATCGATTACAAGACATGCTAATCGATTAGGAAGCTGCGAAATCAAATTAAATGCATCAGGTATAGATGCTAATCGATGACAGGAATTGAAATAATCGATTAGTGACTCTCTGACTTGAAGCTAATCGATTACAACACGAGGGTGTAATCGATTACGCTAGTGGAAAAACACATTTAAGTGGGAAACCAGCTCATGTCTCCACCATTCTTCAAATTTCCACTGAGTGTAACGGCTATGAAGAACGAAGGGCACACCTCAACAGCTATTTTGGCTCTATAAATTGAAGAGGAACACAAGCACAAAGACATAACAAGAAGCTACACATCCTTTACTCTATTTTGTGCCTTGTAAGCCCTATTTCTTGTATCTTGAAATACATTTAAATATCCTCTCATCTTGAGAGTTAGAATTGGTTAGAGCTTTCATTTGTGTATCTACTCTATTAAGAGAGTGTATTGATTGTAAACACAACACCAAACACAAGGGATTCACTCTAGGTTGAGTGGTTGTTCACTCTAGGTTGAGTGGTCATAAAGGTTGGGGTTCAACCTTTGGGTATTGAGAGATTGTGAGATTGGGTGGGTTGCCCTTTGCTTGTGAGGATTGAGTTCTTGAGTGTGGGACACTAGGAAGCTGCAATTGCTCAAAGCTTGTATCTCAAATCTTCAATAGTGAAATCCTCTAAGTGGGTTGCTTAGAGGCGAGACGTACACCGGATTGGGTGGAACTCGTTATATCGGTTTGCAAGCTTCTCTTCCTTACTCCTTACTTTCATATACTGCTTGCTAATTGATTGTTGTTGATTGTTTGTGAAGAGCACACTTGAACTTGCTTAATTTGTTACTCTTCAAATACTGCCCACCAGGTGTTTGGGAAATTTCTTCAGCAATACTTCTCATTATTGTGCTTTGCATATTATCCTCTTCTTAATTTCACTTGCATATTCTCATTGACTTGGTTATAAAAATCAATTTCAAAGGCATTCCAACCAAAAGTTTTAAAACTCAATTCACCCCCCCTCTTGAGTATTGAGGCCACTTGAACAACAAGTGGTATCAGAGCTTGACTCTTGGTAGATCGAGCTTAACAGCTTCAAGAGACTAGATGGCCTCAAGTTCTCAAAATGTTTTTCCCGAGGGTGGTGCGATAAACAGACCTCCCGCTTTCAATGGGGAAGGGTATACCTTTTGGAAAGAGAGAATGAAAATCTTCATTCAATCAATTGACTTGAGAATTTGGAATGCCATTGAAAATGGCCCTTTTATACCAATGCATATTGTAGACAGTAAAAATATTGAAAAACCCATAGATGAATGGACAAGCGAGGAAGAGAAGAAAGTTCAATGTGGCTACAAGGCCAAAAATCTTATTACTATGGCTTTAGGTCAAGATGAATTTTTTAGAATAATGACTTGCCAAACTGCTAAAGAGATGTGGGATACTCTACGAGTAACTCACGAAGGCACTAACGATGTAAAGGACTCTAAGATTAGTACTCTTACTAGTCAATATGAGTGCTTTAGATTAAACTCTCATGAATCAATTGTTGATATGCAAAAAAGATTCACTCTCATCATTAATCAACTCATTACACTTGGAAAGACTTACACTAACAAAGAGCTCATTCATAAAGTGTTGAAAAGTCTTAACAGAGAATGGCAACCGCTAGTTACCGCCATCAAATAATCTCCTAGCATAAACGAAATGTCTCTTGCCACTCTATTTGGTAAGTTGCAGGAACAGGAACAAGAGCTGAAAGAATTAAAGATGGCGGAAGAGGAAGAAAAATCTTCCAAGAAAAAGGGTCTTGCTCTCAAGGCTACTTCGATAAATGAAGAAGAAGAATCCAGAAGTGAACTTGATGAAGAAGAAGAATTTGGACTATTTGTGAAACGCTTCGGGAAATTCATGAAAGGCAAACGCCTTCAAAGAAGCTTCAAAAACCCAAGTAAGAAACCTATCACTAAAGAAAATTCTTCCTCACCCAATTGTTTTGAATGTGGCAAGGAAGGGCACTTTAAAGCGGATTGCCCAAATCTTAAGAAGAAGGGAAAAGAGAAAAGAGGAAGAAGGAGAGCATATATAGCATGGGATGAAAATGAGATAAGCAGCTCGGATGACTCAGAAAATGAAGAAGCAAACCTTTGCCTCATGGCCAATCACCAAGAAGAAGATGATGAGGTAAACTTCCATGACTTAGATAAGGATGAATTACTTGATGCTCTAGAGGAATTGTATGATAAATTTACAAAAGTCTCCAATAGACTTAAGGTATCTAGAAAAACTAGTGACACTCTAGAGATGCACCTTATGGAGATTTGCAAAGAGAATGAATGCTTAAAAGAAGAATTGAAAAACGCTCAAACATGTTCCAAAAGTAAACCATGTGATTTTGCAAAGAGGTGCATTGTGTTAGAAACCAAGGTTGAAGACCTAAATAGGACACTAGAGAAGTTCACTAATGGAAGAGATAATTTGAATATCCTACTTGGGCAACAAAAATGCATGTTTAGTAAAACCGGTTTAGGATATGACCAAGAACATAGTAATCATAAAATGGAGAAACACTATAAAAATTTCTTTGCACTACCAAGCAAATCCTCCTCACCTTTTATGAAATGCAATCATTGTGGTTCCAAAGGACATAGTGCTTATAAGTGTAGTGTTAGGAAACTAGGACCAAAGGTCTTAAGAAAGGTGTGGGTTCCCAAAGGAACATCCCCACAAGCTAACCTAAAAGGACCCAACATAAAATGGGTACCTAGTTCTCTAAACTGATTTTGTTTTGTAGGTATGCTTCAAGGCAAGCAACATCCATTGGTACTTGGATAACGGGTGTTCAAAGCATATGACGGGAGACATAAGTAAATTTACATCATTCACTCCCAAAAGGAAAGGAAGTGTCACCTACGGAGACAACACTAAAGGAAGAATCCTAGGCATTGGAAATATTGGTAAGAATTCTTCCACCTCCATAAGTGACGTATTGTATGTTGAAGGCCTCAAACATAATCTACTTAGCATAAGTCAATTATGTGACAAAGGATATAGAGTTTTATTTGAATCCAATTGTTGTATAATTGAGAATAAGCTAAACAAAGAGGTCAAATTTGTTGGAAAAAGAATTGATAACATTTACATGATTGATGTGGATAATTTGTCTACAAATGATGAACAATGCTTCATTTCTAAAGAGGATGAAACTTGGCTATGGCATAGAAGAATAACTCATATACATGTAGACCACTTGAATAAACTTGTTTCTAAAGATTTAGTAATTGGTCTACAAAAGCTTAAATTTGAAAATAGATTTTGTGATGCATGTCAAAAGGGAAAACAAGTAAAGGCATCTTTTCAATCCAAAAACATTGTTTCTACTCAAAGGCCCTTACAACTTTTGCACATGGATTTATTTGGACCATCCAAAATCAAAAGCTTTGGAGGAAATTACTATAGTCTAGTTATAGTAGATGACTATTCTAGATATACATGGACATTGTTTCTTGCTCATAAAAATGAAGCATATCATGCATTCAAGAAACTTGCAAAGATTATCCAAAATGAGCAAAACTCAAAAATTGCATCCATTAGAACCGATCATGGGGGAGAGTTTGAAAATCAATCTTTCGAAAAGTTTTGCGAAAAACATGGTATCAATCACAATTTTTCAGCTCCTAGAACTCCACAACAAAATGGAGTGGTTGAAAGGAAAAATAGATCTTTAGTGGAGCTTGCTAGAACCATGCTAAATGAAAACAATATTGCAAAACATTTTTGGGCCGATGCGGTAAACACCGCGTGTTATGTAATGAACAGATGTTTGATAAGGCCTATTTTAAAGAAAACCCCCTATGAGCTTTACAAGGGTAGAAAACCCAACATTGCATACTTTCATATTTTTGGATGTAAGTGTTTTATGCTCAACAATGGAAAGGATAATCTAGGAAAGTTTGATGCAAAATCTGATGAGGCAATATTCCTAGGATATTCACAATCAAGTAAATCTTATAGAATTTTCAACAAACAAACAAATACCATTGAAGAATCTATTCATGTTAAGTTTGATGAAAATAGCCATAACCCTCCGAGAAAGGAAGATGTTGATGATCTTGTAGGTACTTTCCAAGAAATGAACTTGGAAGACAAAGAAGAAGTCAAAAATGATGGAGGTGCAACACAAATTGAGAGACAACAAGATTGGGTAACCTTGAAGGATCATCCCTTGGACAAAATCATTGGAGAAATAACCAAAGGGGTAAGTACTCGAAATGCCATTAGAAATGCATGCAATCACTTGGCTTTTGTATCCCAAATTGAACCCAAAAATATTGATGAAGCCATTATTGATGAGCATTGGATGTTGGCCATGCAAGAAGAGTTAAACCAATTTGAAAGAAATGAAGTTTGGGAACTTGTGCCAAGACCCAATGACCATCTAATAATAGGCACCAAATGGGTTTTTAGAAATAAGTTAGATGAAAATGGCATAATAACAAGAAACAAAGCTAGACTAGTTGCAAAGGGATACAATCAAGAAGAGGGAATAGATTATGAAGAAACGTATGCTCCCGTAGCTAGGTTAGAAGCCATTAGGTTATTACTAGCTTTTGCATGTTGTATAGATTTCAAACTTTATCAAATGGATGTCAAAAGTGCGTTTTTAAACGGCTTCATTCAAGAAGAAGTTTATGTAGATCAACCTCCCGGTTTTGAAAATCATAAATTTCCAAACCATGTCTTTAAATTGAGAAAAGCTTTATATGGTTTGAAACAAGCCCCAAGAGCTTGGTATGAAAGACTAAGCAAATTCCTTTTAGAACACAATTTTGAAAGAGGAAAGGTTGATACTACACTGTTTATAAAACGCAAAAATAATGACATTCTCTTGGTACAAATTTATGTGGATGACATAATATTTGGTGCTACTAATGAAAATCTTTGTCAAGAGTTTGCCAAGATTATGCAGAATGAGTTTGAAATGTCCTTGATGGGAGAACTCACCTTCTTCCTTGGATTGCAAATAAAACAAGCAAATGATGGAACATTCATTAGCCAAACTAAGTACTGTAAGGAACTACTTAAAAGGTTTGGAATGGACAAGGCAAACGAGATAGCTATACCCATGAGCACATCCTGCTATCTAGACAAAGATGAAAAGGGTAAGGACATTGAAATCACCAAATATCGAGGTATGATTGGATCCTTATTGTATTTAACTGCTAGTAGACCCGATATTATGTTTGCGGTATGCATGTGTGCTAGATATCAAGCATGTCCTAAAGAATCACATTTAACTGCCGTAAAAAGAATTTTGAAATATCTTGTGGGTACTCAAAATGTTGGTTTGTGGTATCCCAAAGGTGTTGAATGTAATCTTTTAGGATATTCCGACTCTGACTTTGTTGGCTGTAAACTTGATAGAAAAAGCACTAGTGGCACATGTCATTTACTTGGTAGCTCCCTTGTTTCTTGGCATAGCAAGAAGCAAGCAAGTGTTGCATTATCGACGGCTGAGGCAGAATATGTAACCGCCGGTAGTTGTTGTGCTCAAATTCTTTGGATGAGACAACAACTTCTTGATTTTGGCATTGTTTTAAACAAAGTACCCATCAAATGTGATAATACTAGTGCCATTAACATCTCAAAGAATCCAGTAATGCACTCTAGAACCAAGCACATTGAGATTAGGCATCACTTTATTAGAGATCATGTGTTAAAAGGGGATTGTGTACTTGAACATGTTGAAACTTCTAGGCAACTAGCTGATATCTTCACAAAACCCTTGGCTAGAGAACAATTCATTCACATTAGAAGAGAATTAGGCATTCTTTGTAACATCCCCGTTTTAAAATTAAATGCTGAATGAAGAATAAACCATTAAGACTTGATTTCAACTAGAAATAACTGTTAATTGCATTTAACTACTTAGGATTTAGCCATTAAAATATTAAAGATGGTGATGGTCAGGGGATGGGGTAGAGTGCACGTGACTGCTGGGCACGCACTCTCCCATCCCACTCTTTTGCTGTGCGCATGTACACATACATATATATATATGCGTGAGCCCTTGGCAGAAAAGCACACTTGCTCTTTCTTCAGACTCTCTCCTCCGTCACTTCATCCTCTACTTCCTCTCTTCGTCTCCATTCTTCCTCTTCTTCTATCTTACTCTTCGCTCCTGGAGGTCTTGGTTGCAGTACTGGAGAACGAACCACACTTCACTCCAGAATCAGGTGCAGGGTACGACAAGCCAAGGAAGACCGGACGAACCAGGAGAAGGACATCGGACCCAGCAACAAGAACGGAAAAGGTTTTTGAGGATTCTTCTAAAGGTAGGGGGCGCTTGCATGTCGAATGCATGGTCTAAGAACGGTACCGGATGAACATGCTGTTGAGCGTGGGTGTGTGTGTGCATGTATTTATAATCATTAGAATTGATGCTGAGCATGTGTGCATGTATTCATAATTACTAGAACTGATGCATGATTTGAGATTCTGATAGTGATCTTCGTGGTGATGGTGTAGCCTGTTCGTGGATGATAATGATGGATGATATGCATGGATCTATTTTGTTGTCACTGTGAAAAGTATGTATGTGTATGCTCTTAATGGGATTGTTCAATGTTGTTAATCTGATGACCGATTGTAACATGCGCTGGTGTGATTGACGAAATGATTATGAGTAGTGTGGGAAATCCGTTCTTGCTTAATGACTACGGTAAGGTGTTCATGGCGCGATGATGTGTAATAATGATTGTGTTAGTTGCATGAGTAAGAGTGGGGTGACCCATGGAAGGTCAAGAACCCCAAGGGAAACGACTTCCAGTTACCAACCCTGGCTAGATCCCAATAGAGCTCGTGGTAGCCGTTGGAGCTAGAGAAGAGAGTCTCGAGACGCCGTGGGGAGGCCGGTGCCACATGGTAAGAGCTGAGGGACGAGGGGCCAAAAGAAAAAGGGGGCCGTAACTGAGAGTCTTTACCCGAGTCGGATCCGCAGGCTTGCATATAGAGATAAGGCTGATTGTGGTGATGTATAAATCTGTGTATATGCTTGTGTATGATTTCGAATGCATGAATATATATATTTGGATGTGGAATAAACTATGTGTATTATGTGCGTTATGAATGTCGTTTGAACTGTATGAACTTGGTTACTTGAGAAAGGTTGAATGATAGCAGGAGCGTGTTCTAACGCTGATACCGAGTCTGTGAGTATCATTATACATGTAAAAGCTCACCCCTGCAGTGGCCATTTTCAGTGAACGTCTCTCGCGAGGAGGATCAGAAACAGAGCTGGAATGCTGGGCGGAGCGCTGATGCATTTGGAAGGTTTAATTAAGGCGTTGTTAGATTAAGCCCGGACTGGCTCATACCGGATGTTGATGTTTTGGGGATGATTAGAACTTTACGGGCAAGGAGAAGTCCGATTTTGTATTGTAAATATTGACATACACTTTTATGTATATATGGATGTATGGTTTTGTGTGTGTGATGCTATGTGCTGCCTTGTTTTATAAGTGAGCTTTAATAGATACGCAGGGACAGTCTGATTGAACAGGATATAGCTAAGTCCGAATGAACCGAGAATTGTCTTAGGAAAAAATTCATGTCGGATACGTTGGGCGGAGTCGTACCCCGCTGAAGTAAGGGAGCAATTCGCCCAGGCGTGAGGATTCGCGCTGAGGCGATGTAGGTATTAGAATGAGACCCCGGTGTTGACTCCTGATCTGGGCGTGATAGTTGATCCCGCCCAGGCGTTGTCATAATTAGTTGAGTTGGGCAGAATAGGTTCAGACTCCTCCTTTCTCCACAACATACTATCGTATATGTACCCTGTAACTTCTCGTTTTTCTGAGTAAAATGCGAGTGTGAGGATTTACTTAGTGAACCCTTGTCCATACCCGATGGAGGAAATTATCTTGTAGTTGTGTTAAAGAGACGTTATGTAGATTTCGTTTAGACGGTGTCATACCTCGCCCAAGTAACTAGGATAGCCCGCCCAAGATGAATATACCCCGCCTAACCAAGTAGGATGATTCTATCTCCGCCCTCCACCGAAAGCTACGCGTGTGAATGTATTAACATATTTCCCTTATTTATTCCTCCTGTTGAGTAACCAGCATTACTCGAAGGGAAGCCTCATTGCGAAATCTCCTCTATCCGCTGCTGCATTTCCATACTCCGCCTGGACGGTATTATACCCCGTCTAAGCGAATAGCGGTGTTGTGTAATCCGCCCTAGTGTTGATGTGCTGCAATAAACCCATTGAGCCGGCCCAGTTTTAGCTTCTCTGTAGATTGCTATATATGAGTAAATGCTCCTCGTTTCTTCCCTGCCTGCTCCCCTCTATATCAAATGTTGCGTGACTGTTTTGTGAAAAATTTTCTCACATTTTTGGAATTATTAGTTGCAAATGATTAGGGTGTTACATTTTGGTATCAGAGCGGACCGAAAAATCCAAGGCCAAAGTATGCTTACCAAGTGTAAGCAGTGGTGTGTGTCTTTCTGTTTGATTGGTTGAAAATTGTTCTGATGATAGTTGAACCTGATTGATGATTGTCTTGAGGATAAGGGGTTGTTTTCCCCTAGTCCGATTGTGTGTAAGACTTAGGCGAATGACATAATGTGCTAAGCTATTAATTGTTGGACTAATAACTAGATCGGTAGTAAGTGGCTCCGTATACTTATCCTTAAACGTCAATTTCAGGATAAGGAATGGCGCATCGTCAAAGTATGGAGGCTATAGCCACAGCATTCCAACGCTTTGCTGATGTGTTTGAAAGGCAAGGCCAAACTCAACCTGAGGATGGCCATATGCTGGACCGCTTCCTGAAGAGGAAGCCGAGTGAATTCTTAGGAGGACGGAATCCTGAGGCGGCGTTCAAGTGGACTCAGGAATTAGAGAGAATTTTTAGGGGTCTTCGATGTACCGAAGCCCAGAAGGTGGAGTGTGCAGTGTATATGCTGCGAGATGAAGCGGAGAATTGGTGGAAAATAGCTAGAAGCCAATTCCCCGAAGACGATAATCAACTGACGTGGGACGATTTCAAGGCCTGCTTCTTGGACAAATACTTTCCCGACACAGTGAGGAGTCGGAAAGAGCTGGAGTTTATGGAGTTAAAACAGGGCTCCATGACTGTGGAAGAATACGCGACCAGATTTGAAGAATTGTGCCTATTCTATCCGCCCTTCCAGCAGCCAGGAACGGAGCACTCCAAGTGTCTTAAGTTTGAGAACGGACTGAGATCGGATATTAAGAGGGCCTGCAGATACCATGAAATCCGGAGTTTCCCTGCCTTAGTAAACAAATGTCGAATATTTGAAGAGGATGACAAGGCCCATTCGGGCCAGTGCAGCAGAGCCAATCAGCACCTGAGGCCTCAGCAATCACGTTTCAAGAGGCCAGGGAACGTGAGGAGGAATGAACCCTTCGCCAGATATCAGAACCATGATGACCGAGGGAGACAGATGAGTGGACGACCAAGGTATGGCGGATGCTTTAAATGCGGCGGTGACCATTTTGCTAAGGAATGCAATGATACAAATGTTAAATGCTACCACTACGGAGAGAAGGGACACGTTCGCCCGGACTGCCCCCAACTCCGCCAGGCAAACACCAATGTGCGTCAAGGAGGATTTCAAGATCGAACCAGAGTGAATGATAACCAACGACCTGGTGGCAGAGGCAACGGAACTAGAGGAAATATGATGCGTGCCCCGAACAGTCGGGAGAGGAACACCGGCCCAACAGCGACAGGAAGGATCTACACCATCAATGCAGAGGATGTTGCACCAGCAAACGATCTAGTACAATGTAAGTGCTCACTTGGAACGAATATGCTTAATGTTGTTTTCGATTCGGGAGCAACCCATTCTTTTATAGCTGACGAGTGCGTGAAACGGTTGAAGCTACCAACTGTGTCTATGAACCGGACTTTAGAAGTGGCCAGCCCCACTGGCCCTAGTGTATTCACATCGTCAATATGTAAAAATGTAGCGTTTGAGCTGTGTGATCGGAGTTTCATCTTCGATCTGATTTGCATGCCCTTAAAGGGTCTTGATATTGTGCTTGGAATAGATTGGCTTTCAGCCAATAAGGTATTAGTAGATTGTAGAAACCGAGAGATAGTTTTCCCAAAACAACCCACTGAAGATGGCTCGGCACTAGGTATAACCCAACTATTTATGATGCTTTGTCTAACCAAAGATGAGAGTGAGACCCTAGTGAACGAAATTCCGGTTGTCTGCGAATTCCCAGAAGTGTTCCCAGAGGACGTCCCGAGTGTGCCTCCCAATAGAGAAGTTGAATTCTCTATAGACTTGATCCCTGGAGCCGAACCGGTCTCCAGTGCACCCTACAGAATGTCCTCAACCGAATTGGCAGAGTTGAAGAAACAAGTGGATGAGTTACTTGAGAAGCAGTTCATTAGACCAAGCGTGTCACCATGGGGCGCACCTGTGCTACTTGTTAAGAAGAAGGATGGCAGCATGAGACTTTGTATAGATTATCGACAGCTTAACAAGCTCACAATCAAGAATCGATACCCACTGCCTAGAATTGATGATTTAATTGACCAGTTGCGTGGAGCCTCAGTCTTCTCGAAAATCGACTTACGATCAGGATATCACCAAATCCGAGTGAAGGACTCGGACATTCCTAAAACTGCCTTTAGGACCAGGTATGGTCACTATGAGTACGTAGTGATGCCGTTCGGTGTGACAAACGCCCCTGCTGTTTTCATGAATTACATGAACAGCATATTCCACTCCTTCTTAGATCGGTTTGTCGTTGTTTTCATCGATGATATTCTAGTTTATTCTAAGACATCTGAGGAACATGAAGGACATCTCAGGACGGTACTCCAAGTGTTGAGGGAGAAACAATTGTTTGCAAAGCTCTCGAAGTGCGAATTTTGGATGGATGAGATCCACTTCCTCGGGCATGTGATCTCCAAGCGAGGCGTCTCGGTGGATCCTGCGAAGGTAGCTGCTGTAATGGCATGGGAGAGGCCCAGGTCGATCTCGGAAATAAGGAGTTTTATGGGCTTGGCAGGTTATTATAGAAGGTTCATCGAAGGTTTTTCTAAGTTGGCATTACCCCTGACTAAATTGACTCGGAAGAACGTTCCTTTTGTATGGAGTCCGGAGTGTGAGAGCAGCTTCCAAGAGCTGAAGAATAAGTTGACAACTGCTCCAGTGTTGGCATTACCTGAGTTACGAGAAAGCTTCGTGGTCTATTGTGACGCGTCCGGACTCGGATTAGGATGTGTACTCATGCAGAAAGATCGAGTGATAGCATATGCCTCTCGACAATTGAGACCCCACGAACAGCATTATCCGACCCATGACTTGGAGTTGGCAGCAGTAGTTTTTGCATTGAAAATCTGGAGGCATTACTTGTATGGATCCAAATTTGAGATATACAGCGATCATAAGAGCCTCAAATACCTATTCGACCAAAAGGAACTGAACATGAGGCAGAGAAGATGGATTGAGTTTTTGAAGGACTATGATTTCGAGTTGAAATACCACCCAGGTAAGGCAAATGTCGTAGCAGATGCATTGAGTCGAAAATCTCTCCACATAGCAGCCATGATGGCAAAAGAAGTTGAGTTGTTGGAGCGGTTCCGAGACATGAACTTGCATGTTGACGCCCCTTCCTCTCAGAAGATGACAATCGGTACATTGAGGATTGCCAACGAATTCTTAAAATCCGTGTACGAACAGCAACAGGCGGACTCTTACCTAGCTGAAATGAAGGAAATTCAAGCCAAAGGAAAGGATTTATCCTTGGCAGAGGGATCAGATGGGATCTTCCGGGTGAGAGACAGGATGTATATATACCGAGTGAAGGAAGATTGAGAAGAATGGTGCTTGATGAAGCCCACAAAAGCCTACTCAGCATTCACCCAGGAACCACGAAAATGTACCACGACTTGAGAAGACAGTTCTGGTGGCCCGGACTAAAGAAGGATGTGGCGGAGTACGTGGCCCGGTGTATCACTTGTCAGAAATCGAAGGTAGAGCACCAAAAACCGTACGGTGCAATGCAGCCTCTAGAGACCCCCGTGTGGAAATGGGACTCAATTGCGATGGATTTTATCATGGGATTACCCAAAAACCGAGCGGGCCATGATGCCATTTGGGTCATTGTTGACCGATTGACGAAGAGCGCACACTTCTTACCTGTAAATATGAGGTACCCATTGCATAAGTTGGCTCGAATCTACATTCAAGAAGTTATCCGACTGCATGGCATACCTACTTCCATCGTATCGGATAGGGACCCTAGATTTACGTCCAGATTTTGGACCAGCATGCATCAAGAATTGGGGACGAAGCTTTGGCTTAGTTCTGCCTACCACCCCCAATCGGATGGACAATCCGAGCGAACAATTCAGAGTCTAGAAGACTTATTGAGAGCGTGTGTGTTAGAGTACGGTGGGGACTGGGAACAGTACCTTCCCTTGATCGAGTTTACGTACAACAACAGCCATCATCACAGCATTGGCATGGCACCTTACGAGGCATTATATGGGCGTAGATGCCGAACCCCACTCTGTTGGTCAGAAGCGGGTGAAAGTCTACTACTGGGACCAGACATCATGAAGCAAACCACAGAACAGATCCGAGTAATAAGGGAGAAGATGAAAGCATCACAAGACAGGCAGAAGAGCTACCATGACAAACGCATCAAGCCATTGGAATTTCAAGTCGGAGATCGAGTATTTCTGAGAACCTCTCCGAGTAAAGGAGTTGGACGAGCCTTAAAAAGTGGAAAGTTAAGCCCTCGCTACATCGGACCTTATGAGGTAGTAGAACGGATTGGCTCCGTGGCATACCGCCTTGCGTTACCAACTCACTTGTCCCGATTGCACAACGTATTTCACGTGTCTCAACTAAGGAAGTATTTGCATGACCCCAGCCACACGATGCCTGACGACGAGGTAGAAATTAAGGAAGACCTAACCACTGTGACTACACCGGTTGGAATCGTGGATCAATTGGTAAAACGCTTAAGAAATAAGAACGTAAGGCTAGTTAAAGTGGAGTGGCAGCAAGGCAAGACCACCTCCCACACATGGGAACGAGAAGACGCCATGCGACAGCAGTACCCCGAATTGTTTACCTAGGTAAGTACCGACTGAATTTCGGGGACGAAATTCTTTTTCAGTGGGGGGGAACTGTAACATCCCCGTTTTAAAATTAAATACTGAATGAAGAATAAACCATTAAGACTTGATTTCAACTAGAAATAACTGTTAATTGCATTTAACTACTTAGGATTTAGCCATTAAAATATTAAAGATGGTGATGGTCAGGGGATGGGGTAGAGTGCACGTGACTGCTGGGCACGCACTCTCCCATCCCACTCTTTTGCTGTGCGCATGTACACATACATATATATATATGCGTGAGCCCTTGGCAGAAAAGCACACTTGCTCTTTCTTCAGACTCTCTCCTCCGTCACTTCATCCTCTACTTCCTCTCTTCGTCTCCATTCTTCCTCTTCTTCTATCTTACTCTTCGCTCCTGGAGGTCTTGGTTGCAGTACTGGAGAACGAACCACACTTCACTCCAGAATCAGGTGCAGGGTACGACAAGCCAAGGAAGACCGGACGAACCAGGAGAAGGACATCGGACCCAGCAACAAGAACGGAAAAGGTTTTTGAGGATTCTTCTAAAGGTAGGGGGCGCTTGCATGTCGAATGCATGGTCTAAGAACGGTACCGGATGAACATGCTGTTGAGCGTGGGTGTGTGTGTGCATGTATTTATAATCATTAGAATTGATGCTGAGCATGTGTGCATGTATTCATAATTACTAGAACTGATGCATGATTTGAGATTCTGATAGTGATCTTCGTGGCGATGGTGTAGCCTGTTCGTGGATGATAATGATGGATGATATGCATGGATCTATTTTGTTGTCACTGTGAAAAGTATGTATGTGTATGCTCTTAATGGGATTGTTCAATGTTGTTAATCTGATGACCGATTGTAACATGCGCTGGTGTGATTGACGAAATGATTATGAGTAGTGTGGGAAATCCGTTCTTGCTTAATGACTACGGTAAGGTGTTCATGGCGCGATGATGTGTAATAATGATTGTGTTAGTTGCATGAGTAAGAGTAGGGTGACCCATGGAAGGTCAAGAACCCCAAGGGAAATGACTTCCAGTTACCAACCCTGGCTAGATCCCAATAGAGCTCGTGGTAGCCGTTGGAGCTAGAGAAGAGAGTCTCGAGACGCCGTGGGGAGGCCGGTGCCACATGGTAAGAGCTGAGGGACGAGGGGCCAAAAGAAAAAGGGGGCCGTAACTGAGAGTCTTTACCCGAGTCGGATCCGCAGGCTTGCATATAGAGATAAGGCTGATTGTGGTGATGTATAAATCTGTGTATATGCTTGTGTATGATTTCGAATGCATGAATATATATATTTGGATGTGGAATAAACTATGTGTATTATGTGCGTTATGAATGTCGTTTGAACTGTATGAACTTGGTTACTTGAGAAAGGTTGAATGATAGCAGGAGCGTGTTCTAACGCTGATACCGAGTCTGTGAGTATCATTATACATGTAAAAGCTCACCCCTGCAGTGGCCATTTTCAGTGAACGTCTCTCGCGAGGAGGATCAGAAACAGAGCTGGAATGCTGGGCGGAGCGCTGATGCATTTGGAAGGTTTAATTAAGGCGTTGTTAGATTAAGCCCGGACTGGCTCATACCGGATGTTGATGTTTTGGGGATGATTAGAACTTTACGGGCAAGGAGAAGTCCCATTTTGTATTGTAAATATTGACATACACTTTTATGTATATATGGATGTATGGTTTTGTGTGTGTGATGCTATGTGCTGCCTTGTTTTATAAGTGAGCTTTAATAGATACGCAGGGACAGTCTGATTGAACAGGATATAGCTAAGTCCGAATGAACCGAGAATTGTCTTAGGAAAAAATTCATGTCGGATACGTTGGGCGGAGTCGTACCCCGCCGAAGTAAGGGAGCAATTCGCCCAGGCGTGAGGATTCGCGCTGAGGCGATGTAGGTATTAGAATGAGACCCCGGTGTTGACTCCTGATCTGGGCGTGATAGTTGATCCCGCCCAGGCGTTGTCATAATTAGTTGAGTTGGGCAGAATAGGTTCAGACTCCTCCTTTCTCCACAACATACTATCGTATATGTACCCTGTAACTTCTCGTTTTTCTGAGTAAAATGCGAGTGTGAGGATTTACTTAGTGAACCCTTGTCCATACCCGATGGAGGAAATTATCTTGTAGTTGTGTTAAAGAGACGTTATGTAGATTTCGTTTAGACGGTGTCATACCTCGCCCAAGTAACTAGGATAGCCCGCCCAAGATGAATATACCCCGCCTAACCAAGTAGGATGATTCTATCTCCGCCCTCCACCGAAAGCTACGCGTGTGAATGTATTAACATATTTCCCTTATTTATTCCTCCTGTTGAGTAACCAGCATTACTCGAAGGGAAGCCTCATTGCGAAATCTCCTCTATCCGCTGCTGCATTTCCATACTCCGCCTGGACGGTATTATACCCCGTCTAAGCGAATAGCGGTGTTGTGTAATCCGCCCTAGTGTTGATGTGCTGCGATAAACCCATTGAGCCGGCCCAGTTTTAGCTTCTCTGTAGATTGCTATATGTGAGTAAATGCTCCTCGTTTCTTCCCTGCCTGCTCCCCTCTATATCAAATGTTGCGTGACTGTTTTGTGAAAAATTTTCTCACATTTTTGGAATTATTAGTTGCAAATGATTAGGGTGTTACATTCTTGATATGTCAAATTGTGTTTGAATGATGGAATATTTTGATAAGAACTATGTTGTATGGCATGATGAGTGGTATATGTTACATTTCATGTTTGGAACTTTGCTGTATGAAAAACTTGAAGTTTTTGAATCAATAATCGATTACATTCCTCCTCACAATCGATTACTATGCTTCTGTTTCCTTCATAATCGATTAGTCCTATCCCCTAATCGATTACACTGATTCTGTTTCTAAGCTAATCGATTGCCCTTGACCCACAATCGATTACTCAGCCTCTGCTTCAGGTACAAAACGTTTCCTCTTCTCCATAATCGATTACCATCCTGTTCCAATCGATTAGGACGGTTCTGTTTCTTATCTAATCGATTAGTCAAAGGCAATAATCGATTACGCTCTGCACGAAACGTTTGGGATTCCTAGAAACAGCGATCTAATCGATTACCACTGCCTCGTAATCGATTAGCCTCGGTTCTGAAGAGTCAAAATTGCAACTTCCAAGGTAAACTCGAAGTACTCCCTCTCTTAACTCCCTTCACTCCTTTTTAAACCCACTTTCCTCCTTCCTAAACCTAACTCTCACCTATAAATACCCCTCCCTTCACCTTCTCATCTCACACTACCTCCTTCCTCTCAAACCTCTCCAAAACTCTCAAGCACTCCTCTCTCTTCATCATCTTCTTTGTCTTCTCCACCATGTCTACATCTAGAAATGTCAAGAGAGCAAGGTCCTCTGTAGCTCAAGCCCATAACCTCCTTGATTTTTCAAGGTTCTTTTCTTCTCCTAGAGACCTCCAAAATTTCATGAAAAACTTCTCTGAAAAGGAGATAATGACCCCCCACTACACCATTGCCGACACTTTCGACAACCCCAGCCTAACTTTCACCCAAAGCCTTCACCATTACAACCTCTTTCCCTTCCTCTCCCTCAAAGAAGAAGAGTACTACCCTGAACTAATAAGGGTATTTTACTGCAATCTCCGCCTTGTGAATGGCATGGTTGAGTCCAAAGTAAAGAACACAACCATCAAGCTTTCCAATACCCAATTCACGGAAATTTCTAAGCTGCCCCTTAATGATGCTGACTTTGACGGAGGAGAACCCGAGGACGAATGGGGTTTTAATCCTATCACTGCCCGTCGCTCTTTGTGGAAAGCAAATCCTCCTATGAGCAACCACAAGCTGGTAGGCCACTTGACCATGAACAACCGCCTGCTTCATTTTTTCTTGGTCAAGATGATTGTTCCCCGTGCCGGGAACTATGCTTTGGTTGAAGAGGATGACGTCCTCTTGATGTGGGCAATGCTGACCTCTAAGGAGATCAACTAGATTCAGTTAGTCAAATTTCACATGCGCCATGCAAAGGACCAGCAAAAGCTCCCCTATGGCATCCTTCTCACAAAAATTTTTAAATACTGTGGAGTTGATTTGGCAGGAGAACTCTCTGAGAAAATGCCCCCAAGAGCATGCATTGGCATTCCCTACCTCAACAAAATGGGCATGATTTGCATCGCTGGAATGTGGATTCTCAGGAGTAACCGAGAACATGGTGCCAATCCATTTGCTGAACCTGCTGCTCCTCCTCCACCTCCTCCTCAA
This sequence comes from Clitoria ternatea, assembly GCA_037962975.1. Classification (NCBI taxonomy): domain Eukaryota; kingdom Viridiplantae; phylum Streptophyta; class Magnoliopsida; order Fabales; family Fabaceae; genus Clitoria; species Clitoria ternatea. The sequence goes on from CM075671.1 coordinate 187,107,123, forward strand.
CCACAAGCTGCACCATCAGCCTCTTCATCTGCACCCCAAGCTGACCCATTTACATCTCTTTACGCCCATCTTGACCGCCGCTTCGATCGCCTTGAAAACTCCATTCAAGAGTTTTCAATGACCGAGCAGCAACACTTCAAGATGATGCAACAACGCTATGAAGAGCTGTCTCACCAAATCGCTGAAATTCGCTTTTTCAATCCGGATAATTAGATCCTTAGTCATGCTTTTGTTTAGGGTGCTTATGTTATTGTCTTTTTAATTCTGAATATTGTCTCTTGGTTTACTTAATGCAATTCCCATCTCGTTTCAGTTCATATTATATCTCTTTAATTGCACGAATTATTTTTGATGATTACAAAGGGGGAGAAGAATATCTGTTCATATCTTGTTTAATTCTTGTTTAAAATATGGAGAAGAATATCTGTTCATCTTGTTTAAAATCTGAAAAAGATAGGATTAATAAATTCCTTTTGATAGGGGGAGATTTAGCAAGAGATAACAGATAAGAGATAAAAAGAGATAAGATATTTACTGCTGAATGTGATAATGATTCTGACTTTTGAACTTGGTAAATAGATAATATATTTTGAAAAACTGATAATGCAGCAGAGATGTTTTTGCAAAGAGATAAAATTAGAGATAAGTTTAAATTGTTTAAACTAACAATCCTCAAGAGATGAACATAGTTGTCATCATCAAAAAGGGGGAGAATATGTTTGAATATGTATACAGGTTCAAGGATGTTCAAAGATTTTGATAATGACAAAACACTCTTGAAGAAACCTATGCAAAAACAAAGATATGGAATCAGGTGCTAAGTAACAGCGAAGATATCGATTATGTCACTTATGCTAATCGATTAGGAGCTTTCTGTTTTGGAAGAAACTGCATCAGGATTGAAGCTAATCGATTATGGGAATGAAGATAATCGATTATGAAGTCACTGGAATTAAGATAATCGATTACACACTTGTAATAATCGATTATGAACTCACTGGAATTAAAATAATCGATTATACATTTGAAGCTAATCGATTACAATTATCAAAAATAGGATTAAATGTATCAGGTATAATGTCTAATCGATTAAGAAAGCTATACAATCGATTAGGAAGCCACTGGAATTAAGGTAATCGATTACAAGACATGCTAATCGATTAGGAAGCTGCGAAATCAAATTAAATGCATCAGGTATAGATGCTAATCGATTACAGGAATTGAAATAATCGATTAGTGACTCTCTGACTTGAAGCTAATCGATTACAACGCGAGGGTGTAATCGATTACGCTAGTGGAAAAACACATTTAAGTGGGAAACCAGCTCATGTCTCCACCATTCTTCAAATTTCCACTGAGTGCAATGGCTATGAAGAACGAAGGGCACACCTCAACAGCTATTTTAGCTCTATAAATTGAAGAGGAACACAAGCACAAAGACATAACAAGAAGCTACAAATCCTTTACTCTATTTTGTGCCTTGTAAGCCCTATTTCTCGTATCTTGAAATACATTTGTATATCCTCTCTTCTTGAGAGTTAGAATTGGTTAGAGCTTTCATTTGTGTATCTACTCTATTAAGAGAGTGTATTGATTGTAAACACAACACCAAACACAAGGGATTCACTCTAGGTTGAGTGGTTGTTCACTCTAGGTTGAGTGGTCACAAAGGTTGGGGTTCAACCTTTGGGTATTGAGAGATTGTGAGATTGGGTGGGTTACCCTTTGCTTGTGAGGATTGAGTTCTTGAGTGTGGGACACTAGGAAGCTGTAATTGCTCAAAGCTTGTATCTCAAATCTTCAATAGTGAAATCCTCTAAGTGGGTTGCTTAGAGGCGAGACGTACACCGGATTGGGTGGAACTCGTTATATCGGTTTGCAAGCTTCTCTTCCTTACTCCTTACTTTCATATACTGCTTGCTAATTGATTGTTGTTGATTGTTTGTGAAGAGCACACTTGAACTTGCTTAATTTGTTACTCTTCAAATACTGCCCACCAGGTGTTTGGGAAATTGCTTCAGCAATACTTCTCATTATTGTGCTTTGCATATTATCCTCTTCTTAATTTCACTTGCATATTCTCATTGACTTGGTTATAAAAATCAATTTCAAAGGCATTCCAACCAAAAGTTTTAAAACTCAATTCACCCCCCTCTTGAGTATTGAGGCCACTTGAACAACAGTAATGCCTCCATATTTTCAATGCGAAGACCATAGCTGCTAATTCCAAGTCGTGGGTCGGGTAATGTTGTTCGTGAGGCCTCAATTGCCGAGAGGCGTAAGCTATCACTGTAACATCCCAGTTTTGAAATTAAATGCTGAATGAAGAATAAACCATTAAGACTTGATTTCAACTAGAAATAACTGTTAATTACATTTAACTAAGTAGGTTTTAGCCATTAAAATATAAAAATGGTGGTGGTTAGGGGATGGGGTGGAGTGCACGTGACTGCTGGGCACGCACTCTCCCATCCCACTCTTCTCTTACTGTGCGCATGCACATATATATATATATAAAACGTGAGCCTTTGGGGAGGAACGCACTTACCATTTCTTCAGACTCCCTCCTCCGTCGCTTCATCCTTTACTTTCTCTCTCTTCGTCTCCATCTTTCTTCTCTTCTCCCACTCTTCGCTCCTGGAGACCTTGGTTGCAGTACTGGAGAACGGACCACACTCCATCCCAGAATCAGGCGCAAGATACGACAAAGCCAAGGAAGACCGAACGAACCAGGAGAAAGACATCGGACCCAACGACAAGAACGGAAAGGTTTCTGAGGTTCTTCTAAGGTAGGGGGCGCTTGCATGTCGAATGCATGGTCTAAGAACGGTACCGGATGAACGTACTGCTGAGTGTGGGTGTGTGTGTGTGCATGTATTTATAATCATCAAAACTGATGTTGTGCATGTGTGCATGTATTCATAATTATTAGAACTGGTGCATGATTTAAGATTCTGATAGTGATCTTCGTGGCGATGGTGTAGCCTGTTAGTGGATGATAATGATGGATGATATGCATGGATCTATTTTGTTGTCACTATGAAAAATATGTATGTGCCTGCTCTTATTTAGATTGCTCGATGTTGTTAGTCTGATGACCGATTGTAGCATGCGCTGGTGTGATTGACTGATTGATTACGAGTAGTATGGGAAATCCGTTCTTGCTTAATGACTACGGCGAAGGTGTTTGTGGCGCGATGATGTGTATTAATGAATGTGTTAGTTGCATGAGTGAGAGTGGGGTGACCCATAGAAGGTCAAGAACCCCAAGGGAAACGACTTCCAGTTACCAACCCTGGCTAGATCCCAATAGTGCTCGTGGTAGCCGTTAGAGCTAGAGAAGAGAGTCTCGAGACGCCGTGGGGAGGCCGGTGCCACCTGGTAAGAGCTGAGGGACGAGGGGCCAGAAGAAAAGGGGACCGTAACTGAGAGTCTTTACCCGAGTCGGATCCGCAGACATGCATATAGAGATAAGGCCGATTGTGGTGGTATATAAATTTATGTATGTATATGTGTATGATTTTGAATGCATGAATATATATATGGATGTGGAATAAACTCTGTGTATTATGTGTGTCAATGAATGTTGTTTGAACTGCATGAACTCGGTTACTTGAGAAAGGTTGAATGATAGTAGGAGCGTGTACTGACGCTGATACCGAGTCTGTGAGTATCATTTTACATGTAAAAGCTCACCCCTGCAGTGGCCATTTTCAGTGAATGTCTCTCGTGAGGAGGATCAGAAGCAGAGCTGGAACGCTGGGCGGAGTGCTGATGCATTTGGAAGGCTTAATTAAGGCGTTGTTAGATTGAGCCCTGACTGGTTCATACCGGATGTTAATGTTTTGGGGATGAATAGAACTTTATGGACAAGAAGAAGTCCGATTTTGCGTTGTAAATATTAACATACACTCTTATGTATATATGGATGTATGGTTTTGATTGTGTGATGCTATGTGCTGCCTTGTTTCATAATTGTGCTTAATGGAAACGCAGGGACAGTATGATTGAGCAGGTTATAGCCAAGTCTGAGTGAATTGAGAACTGCCTTAGGGAAAACTTATGTCGGATACGTTGGGCGGAGTCGTACCCCGCCCGAAGTTTGGGAGCAATTCGCCCAAGCGTGAGGATTCACGCTGGAGTGATGTAGTTGTTAGAATGAGACCCCGGTGTTGACCCCTGATTTGGGCGTTGTGGTTGAGTCCGCCCAGGCGTCGTCATAATTGGTTAAGTTGGGCGGAATAGGTTCAGACTCCTCCTTTCTCCACAACCTACTATCGCATTTGTACCCTGTAACTTCCCATTTTCCTGAGTGAAGTGCGAGCTTGAGGACTTACCTAGTGAACCCTTATCTATATTTGATTGAGGCGTTACCTTGTAGTTGTGTTGAGGAGGCATTGTGCAAATCTCGTTCAGGCGGTGTCATACCTCGCCCAAGTAACTAGGACAGTTCGCCCAAACGCGTAGAACTATGCTGAAGCAAGTAGATATCAACTCGAGATTCCGCCTATGTACCTTCTTTCTCCGTTGTCGCATTATTCCGTCTCGCTGGGCGGTATTGAGCATCGCCTGAGTAATTGAACGACTGACGTAGTCTGTCCAGGTGTTGTTTTGCCTTTCCGAACTGGACGGCGGTGTAATCACTTCCTCTTTCCTTCACAAATTACTCCTGTATATGTATATATCTCTCCTCCTTTCCCCTTATCTATTTCCTCCTATTGAGTGATCAGTGTTGCTTGAAGGAAAGTTGTCCTTTGTGGGATTCCCTCTATCTGCTGCTGCATTACCATACTCCGCCTGGACGGTGTTAGACCCCGTCTAAGCGAACAAACGGTGTTGTGTAATCCGCCCTGGTGCGAGTGTGTTACGATAAACCCATTGAGTCGGCCCCAGTTTTAGCTTCTCTATAGGTTGCTATATGCGCGTGAATGCTCTTTGTTTCCCCCTTGCCTACTCCCTTCTATATCAGATGTTACGTGACTATTTTTGTGAAAAAATTTTCTCATATTTTTGGAATTATTAGTTGCAAATAATAAGGTGTTACATTTTGGTATCAGAGCGGACCGAAAAGTCCAAGGCCAAAGTATGCTTACCAAGTGTAAGCGGTGGTGTGTGTGATTTTTGATTGAATGGTTAAAAATTGTTCTGATGCTAGTTGAACTTGATTGATGATTGACTTGAGGACAAGGGGTTGTTTTCCCCTGGTCCGATTGTGTGTATGACCTAGGCGAATGATATAATGTGCTAAGCTATTAATTGTTGGACTAATAACTAGATCGGTAGTAAGTGGCTCCGTATACTTATCCTTAAATGTCAATTTCAGGATAAGGAATGGCGCATCGTCAAAGTATGGAGGCTATAGCCACAGCATTCCAACGCTTTACGGATGTATTTGAGAGGCAAGGCCAGACTCAACCTGAGGATGGCCATGTGCTGGACCGCTTCCTGAAGAGGAAGCCGAGTGAATTTTTAGGAGGACGGAACCCTGAGGCGGCGTTCAAATGGACTCGGGAATTAGAGAGAATTTTTAGGGGTCTTCGCTGTACCAAAGCTCAGAAGGTGGAGTGCGCAGCGTATATGCTGCGAGATGAAGCGGAGAATTGGTGGAAAATAGCCAGAAGCCGATTTCCTGAAGATGATAATCAACTGACGTGGAACGATTTCAAGGCCTGCTTCTTAGACAAATACTTTCCCGACACAGTGAGGAGTCGGAAAGAGCTGGAGTTTATGGAGTTAAAACAGGGCTCCATGACTGTGGAAGAATACGCGACCAGATTTGAGGAATTGTGCCTGTTCTACCCGCCCTTCCAGCAGCCAGGAACGGAGAACTCCAAGTGTCTTAAGTTTGAGAACGGACTGAGATCGGATATCAAGAGGGCCTGCAGATACCATGAAATCCGGAGTTTCCCTGCATTAGTGAACAAATGTAGAATATTCGAAGAGGATGACAGGGCCCATTCGGGCCAGTGCAGCAGAGCTAACCAGCACCTGAGGCCTCAGCAATCACGTTTCAAGAGGCCAGGGAATGTGAGGAGGAATGAACCCTTCACCAGATATCAGAACCATAATGACCGAGGGAGACAAATGAGTGGACGACCAAGATATGGCGGATGCTTTAAATGCGGCGGTGACCACTTTGCTAAGGATTGCAATGATACAAATGTTAAATGCTACCACTGCGGAGAGAAGGGACACGTTCGTCCTGACTGCCCCCAACTCCGCCAGACAAACACCAATGTGCGTCAAGGAGGATTTCAAGATAGAACCAGAGTGAATGATAACCAACGTCCTGGTGGCAGAGGCAACAGGGCCAGAAGAGACGGGATGCGAGGGAGGAACACCGGCCCAACAGCGACAGGAAGGATCTACACCATCAATGCAGAGGATGTTGCACCAGCAAACGATCTAGTACAATGTAAGTGCTCACTTGGAATGAATACGCTTAATGTTGTTTTCGATTCGGGAGCTACCCATTCTTTTATAGCTGATGAGTGTGTGGAACGGTTGAGGTTACCAACTGTGTCTATGAACCGGACTTTGGAAGTGGCCAGCCCTACTGGCCCTAGTGTGTTCACATCGTCAATATGTAAAAATGTAGCATTTGAGTTGTATGATCGGAGTTTCACCTTCGATCTGATTTGCATGCCCTTAAAGGGTCTTGATATTGTGCTTGGAATAGATTGGCTTTCAGCCAATAAGGTATTAGTAGATTGTAGAAACCAAGAGATAGTTTTCCCAAAACAACCCACTGAAGAGGGCACGGCACTAGGTATAACCCAACTATTTATGATGCTTTGTCTAACCAAAGATGAGAGCGAGACCCTAGTGAACGAAATTCCGGTTGTCTGCGAATTCCCAGAAGTGTTCCCAGAAGACGTTCCGAGTGTGCCTCCCAATAGAGAAGTTGAATTCTCTATAGACTTGATCCCTGGAGCCGAACCGATCTCCAGTGCACCCTACAGAATGTCCTCAACTGAATTGGCAGAGTTGAAGAAACAAGTGGATGAGTTACTTGAGAAGCAGTTCATTAGACCAAGCATGTCACCATGGGGCGCACCTGTGCTACTTGTTAAGAAGAAGGATGGCAGCATGAGACTTTGTATAGATTATCGACAGCTTAACAAACTCACAATCAAGAATCGATACCCACTGCCTAGAATTGATGATTTAATTGACCAGCTACGTGGAGCCTCAGTCTTCTCGAAAATTGACTTACGATCGGGATATCACCAAATCCGAGTGAAGGACTCAGACATTCCTAAAACTGCCTTTAGGACTAGGTATGGTCACTACGAGTATGTAGTGATGCCGTTCGGTGTGACAAACGCCCCTGCTGTTTTCATGAATTACATGAACAGCATATTCCACTCCTTCTTAGATCGGTTTGTTGTTGTCTTCATCGATGACATCCTAGTTTATTCTAAGACGTCTGAGGAGCATAAAGGACATCTCAGAGCGGTACTCCAAGTGTTGAAGGAGAAGCAATTGTTTGCAAAGCTTTCAAAGTGCGAATTTTGGATGGATGAGATCCACTTCCTCGGGCATGTGATCTCCGAGCAAGGCGTCTCGGTGGATCCTGCGAAGGTAGCTGCTGTAATAGCATGGGAGAGGCCCAGATCGGTTTCAGAAATAAGAAGTTTTATGGGCTTGGCAGGTTATTATAGAAGGTTCATCGAAGGTTTTTCTAAGTTGGCATTACCCCTGACTAAATTGACCCGGAAGAATGTTCCTTTTGTGTGGAGTCCGGAGTGTGAGAACAGCTTCCAAGAGCTGAAGAATAAGTTGACAACTGCTCCGGTGTTGGCATTACCTGAGTTACGAGAAAGCTTCGTGGTCTATTGTGACGTGTCCGGACTCGGATTAGGATGTGTACTCATGCAGAAAGATCGAGTGATAGCATATGCCTCTCAACAATTGAGACCCCACGAGCAGCATTATCCGACCCATGACTTGGAGCTGGCAGCAGTAGTTTTTGCATTGAAAATCTAGAGGCATTACTTGTACGGGTCCAAATTTGAAGTGTACAGCGATCATAAGAGCCTCAAATACCTATTCGACCAAAAAGAGCTGAACATGAGGCAGAGAAGATGGATTGAGTTTTTGAAGGACTACGATTTCGAGTTAAAATACCACCCAGGTAAGGCAAATGTCGTGGCCAACGCATTGAGTCGAAAGTCCCTCCACATAGCAGCCATGATGGCAAAAGAAGTTGAGTTGTTGGAGCGGTTCAGAGACATGAACTTGCATGTTAACACCCCTTCCTCTCAGAAGATAACAATCGGTACGTTGAGGATTGCCAATGAGTTCCTAAAATCCGTGTACGAGCAGCAACAGGCGGACTCTTACCTAGCTGAAATGAAGGAAATTCAAGCCAAAGGAAAGGATTTATCCTTGGCAGAGGGATCAGATGGGATCTTCCGGGTGAGAAACAGAATATACATACCAAGTGAAGGAAGATTGAGAAGGATGGTGCTTGACGAAGCCCACAAAAGCCTACTCAGCATTCACCCAGGAACCACGAAAATGTACCACGACTTGAGGAGACAGTTCTGGTGGCCCGGACTAAAGAAGGATGTGGCGGAGTACGTGGCCCGGTGTATCACTTGTCAGAAATCGAAGGTAGAGCACCAAAAACCGTACGGTGCAATACAGCCTTTAGAGATCCCCGTGTGGAAATGGGACTCAATTGCGATGGATTTTATCATGGGATTACCCAAAAACCGAGCGGGCCATGATGCAATTTGGGTCATTGTAGACCGTTTGACGAAGAGTGCACACTTCTTACCTGTAAATATGAGGTACCCATTGCATAAGTTGGCTCGAATCTACATTCAAGAAGTTATCCGACTGCATGGCATACCTACTTCCATCGTATCGGATAGGGACCCTAGGCTTACGTCCAGATTTTGGACCAGCATGCATCAAGAATTGGGGACGAAGCTTTGGCTTAGTTCTGCCTACCACCCCCAATCGGATGGACAATCCGAGCGAACAATTCAGAGTCTAGAAGACTTATTGAGAGTGTGTGTGTTAGAGTACGGTGGGGACTGGGAGCAGTACCTTCCCTTGATCGAGTTTACGTACAACAACAGCCTTCATCACAGCATTGGCATGGCACCTTACGAGGCATTATATGGGTGTAAATGCCGAACCCCACTCTGCTGGTCGGAAGCGGGTGAAAGTCTACTATTGGGACCAGACATCGTGAAGCAAACCACAGAATAGATCCGAGTGATAAGGGAGAAGATGAAAGCATCACAAGACAGGCAGAAGAGCTACCATGACAAGCGCATCAAGCCATTGGAATTTTCAGTCGGAGATCGAGTGTTTCTGAGAACCTCTCCGAGTAAAGGAGTTGGACGAGCCTTAAAAAGTGGGAAGTTAAGCCCTCGATACATCGGACCTTACGAGGTGTTAGAACGGATCGGCCCCGTAGCATACCGCCTCGCATTACCAACTCACTTGTCCCAATTGCATAACGTATTTCACGTGTCTCAACTAAGGAAGTATTTGCATGACCCCAGCCACACGATGCCTGACGACGAGGTAGAGATCAAGGAAGACCTAACCACTGTGACTACACTGGTTGAAATCGTGGACCGATCGGTAAAACGCTTAAGAAACAAGAACGTAAGGCTGGTTAAGGTGGAGTGGCAGCAAGGCAAGACCACCTCCTGCACGTGGGAACGCGAAGACACCATGCAACAGCAGTACCCCGAGTTGTTTACCTAGGTAAGTACCGACTGAATTTCAGGGACGAAATTCTTTTTCAGTGGGGGAGAACTGTAACATCCCAGTTTTGAAATTAAATGCTGAATGAAGAATAAACCATTAAGACTTGATTTCAACTAGAAATAACTGTTAATTACATTTAACTAAGTAGGTTTTAGCCATTAAAATATAAAAATGGTGGTGGTCAGGGGATGGGGTGGAGTGCAGGTGACTGCTGGGCACACACTCTCCCATCCCACTCTTCTCTTACTGTGCGCATGCACATATATATATATAAAACGTGAGCCTTTGGGGAGGAACGCACTTACCATTTCTTCAGACTCCCTCCTCCGTCGCTTCATCCTCTACTTTCTCTCTCTTCGTCTCCATCTTTCTTCTCTTCTCTCACTCTTCGCTCCTGGAGACCTTGGTTGCAGTACTGGAGAACGGACCACACTCCATCCCAGAATCAGGCGCAGGATACGACAAAGCCAAGGAAGACCGAACGAACCAGGAGAAAGACATCGGACCCAACAACAAGAACGGAAAGGTTTCTGAGGTTCTTCTAAGGTAGGGGCGCTTGCATGTCGAATGCATGGTCTAAGAACGGTACCGGATGAACGTACTGCTGAGTGTGGGTGTGTGTGTGCATGTATTTATAATCATCAAAACTGATGCTGTGCATGTGTGCATGTATTCATAATTATTAGAACTGGTGCATGATTTAAGATTCTGATAGTGATCTTCGTGGCGATGGTGTAGCCTGTTAGTGGATGATAATGATGGATGATATGCATGGATCTATTTTGTTGTCACTATGAAAAATATGTATGTGCCTGCTCTTATTTAGATTGCTCGATGTTGTTAGTCTGATGACCGATTGTAGCATGCGCTGGTGTGATTGACTGATTGATTACGAGTAGTGTGGGAAATCCGTTCTTGCTTAATGACTACGGCGAAGGTGTTTGTGGCGCGATGATGTGTATTAATGAATGTGTTAGTTGCATGAGTGAGAGTGGGGTGACCCATAGAAGGTCAAGAACCCCAAGGGAAACGACTTCCAGTTACCAACCCTGGCTAGATCCCAATAGTGCTCGTGGTAGCCGTTGGAGCTAGAGAAGAGAGTCTCGAGACGCCGTGGGGAGGCCGGTGCCACCTGGTAAGAGCTGAGGGACGAGGGGCCAGAAGAAAAGGGGACCGTAACTGAGAGTCTTTACCCGAGTCGGATCCGCAGACATGCATATAGAGATAAGGCTGATTGTGATGGTATATAAATTTATGTATGTATATGTGTATGATTTTGAATGCATGAATATATATATGGATGTGGAATAAACTCTGTGTATTATGTGTGTCAATGAATGTTGTTTGAACTGCATGAACTCGGTTACTTGAGAAAGGTTGAATGATAGCAGGAGCGTGTACTGACGCTGATACCGAGTCTGTGAGTATCATTTTACATGTAAAAGCTCACCCCTGCAGTGGCCATTTTCAGTGAATGTCTCTCGTGAGGAGGATCAGAAGCAGAGCTGGAATGCTGGGCGGAGTGCTGATGCATTTGGAAGGCTTAATTAAGGCGTTGTTAGATTGAGCCCTGACTGGTTCATACCGGATGTTAATGTTTTGGGGATGAATAGAACTTTATGGACAAGAAGAAGTCCGATTTTGCGTTGTAAATATTAACATACACTCTTATGTATATATGGATGTATGGTTTTGATTGTGTGATGCTATGTGCTGCCTTGTTTCATAATTGTGCTTAATGGAAACGCAGGGACAGTATGATTGAGCAGGTTATAGCCAAGTCTGAGTGAATTGAGAACTGCCTTAGGGAAAACTTATGTCGGATACGTTGGACGGAGTCGTACCCCGCCCGAAGTTTGGGAGCAATTCGCCCAAGCGTGAGGATTCGCGCTGGAGTGATGTAGTTGTTAGAATGAGACCCCGGTGTTGACCCCTGATTTGGGCGTTGTGGTTGAGTCCGCCCAGGCGTCGTCATAATTAGTTAAGTTGGGCGGAATAGGTTCAGACTCCTCCTTTCTCCATAACCTACTATCGTATTTGTACCCTGTAACTTCCCATTTTCCTGAGTGAAGTGCGAGCTTGAGGACTTACCTAGTGAACCCTTATCCATATTCGATTGAGGCGTTACCTTGTAGTTGTGTTGAGGAGGCGTTGTGCAAATCTCGTTCAGGCGGTGTCATACCTCGCCCAAGTAAGTAGGACAGTTCGCCCAAACGCGTAGAACTATGCTGAAGCAAGTAGATATCAACTCGAGATTCCGCCTATGTACCTTCTTTCTCCGTTGTCGCATTATTCCGTCTCGCTGGGCGGTATTGAGCATCGCCTGAGTAATTGAACGACTGACGTAGTCTGTCCAGGTGTTGTTTTGCCTTTCCGAACTGGACGGCGGTGTAATTACTTCCTCTTTCCTTCACAAATTACTCCTGTATATGTATATATCTCTCCTCCTTTCCCCTTATCTATTTCCTCCTATTGAGTGATCAGTGTTGCTTGAAGGAAAGTTGTCCTTTGTGGGATTCCCTCTATCCGCTGCTGCATTACCATACTCCGCCTGGACGGTGTTAGACCCCGTCTAAGCGAACAAACGGTGTTGTGTAATCCGCCCTGGTGCGGGTGTGTTACGATAAACCCATTGAGTCGGCCCCAGTTTTAGCTTCTCTGTAGGTTGCTATATGCGCGTGAATGCTCTTTGTTTCCCCCTTGCCTACTCCCTTCTATATCAGATGTTACGTGACTGTTTTTGTGAAAAAATTTTCTTATATTTTTGGAATTATTAGTTGCAAATAATAAGGTGTTACAATCACTCAGTCTTTCTGCATTAGCATGCATCCCAATCCGATTCCAAACGCATCACAGTAAACTACAAAGCTCTCTTGCAAGTCAGGCAATGCCAGTACTGGAGCGGTCGTCAACTTGTCTTTTAGCTCTCGGAAACTATCCTCGCACTCGGAACTCCACACGAAGGGAACGTTTTTTCGGGTCAATTTAGTCAGTGGCAAGGCTAGCTTAGAAAAACCCTCGATAAACCGCCTATAATAACTAGCCAGGCCCATAAAGCTCCTTATCTCCGAGACCGACTCGGGTCTCTCCCATGCCATTATAGCTGCCACCTTCGAAGGGTCTACCGAGACACCCTCCTTGGAAATCACATGTCCGAGAAAGTGGATCTTATCCATCCAGAAATCACACTTCGAAAATTTTGCAAACAGCTGCTTCTCCTTCAAGACTTGAAGTACCGCTCGGAGGTGTTCTTCATGCTTATCAGAGGTCTTGGAGTAGACTAAGATATCATCGATGAAAACTACTATGAATCGGTCCAAGTACGGGTGGAATATGTTGTTCATGTAATTCATGAATATGGCAGGTGCATTTGTCACACCAAACGGCATCACTACATACTCGTAGTGGCCATACCGAGTCCTAAAGGCAGTCTTGGGAATATCTGAGTCCTTCACCCGAATTTGGCGGTATCCCGACCGTAAATCGATCTTCGAGAAGACTGAAGCACCACGCAGTTGGTCAATCAAATCGTCAATCCTGGGCAACGGGTATCGGTTCTTAATCGTGAGTTTGTTTAGCTGTCGGTAATCTATGCATAGTCTCATGCTGCTATCCTTCTTCTTAACAAGTAGTACAGGTGCGCCCCATGGTGATACACTCGGCCTAATGAATTATTTTCTGAGTAACTCATCCACCTGCTTTTTCAGCTCAGCCAATTCTGTTGGGGACATTCTATAAGGTGCACTAGAGACTGGCTCGGCTCCAGGGATCAGGTCTATAGAGAACTCAACTTATCTAGTTGGAGGGACACCCGGCACATCATCCGGAAACACCTCTGGGAATTCACAAACAGTCAAAATTTCGCTCAGTCGGGCTTTAGCCTCCCCTTCAGTTAGACAGAGCATCATAAATAACTAGATATACCTGGTACCGTGTAGTCTTCACTAGTCTGCCTCGGAAAGATTATTCTTCTATTCCGACAGTCCACCAATACCTTGTTGGTTGAAAGCCAATCCATGCCGAGTACAATATCGAGATCCTTTAAAGGCATGCACACCAAATCGAAGGTGAAATTTCGATCGCCCAACACAAACGCTATGTCTTTACACATCGTTGATGTTAACACCTTAGTGCCAGTCGGATTGGCTACTTCCAAAGTCCGATCCATATACACAGTCGGCAACTTTAAACGCCTTACACACTCATCAGCTATAAAAGAATGGGTGGCTCCTGAATCAAAAACTACATTAAATGTATATCTACCGAGTGAGCACTTACATTGTACCAAGTCATTCGCTTGTACCGCATCTTCTGCGTTAATGACGTAGACTCTTCCCACCGCTGGTTGGTCGGTATTTCTTTCTCGGCTACTTGGAGTAAGCATCATGTTTCCTCTGGCTCTACCGCCTCTGCCCCCCGGTCTTTGACTATCATTCCCACGGCTCCTCTCTTGGAAACCTCCCTGACGTATATTGGTGTTTGCTTGACGGAGTTGGGGGCAGTCAGGGCGAATGTGCCCCCTCTTATTACAATGGAAGCACACTATCTCACTATCGTTGTTGCAGTCTCGAGCATAGTGATTTCCTCCACACTTAAAACATTTTTCGTTCCCCATAACTGGTCGTCTTTCTTGCTGGCTCCAACCCCCAAATCTGGAAAAAGGTCTGTTCCTACCAGCGTTGTTCGGCCTCTTGAAGCGGAATTGCTGGGGCTTCAAGTAATGGTCTGCTTTGCTGCTCTGGCCTGAGTGGGCCTTGTCGTCCTCTTCAAATATTCTACACTTATTCACCAATACAGGGAAGCTCCTAATCTCTTGGTATATGCAGGCTCTTTTAATGTCTGATCTCAATCTATTCTCAAATTTAAGGCATTTAGAACTCTCCGTCCCAGGTTGCTGGAAGGGCGGGTAGAATAAGCACAGTTCTTCAAATCTAGCTGCGTACTCCTCCACAGACATGGAGCCCTGTTTTAATTCCATAAATTCCAGTTCCTTCCGACTCCTGATTCTGTCAGGGAAATATTTCTCTAAGAAGCATGTCTTGAAATTTTCCCAGGTCAGCTGGGTATCAGCATCAGTCAGTCGGTTTCTGGCGATCTTCCACCAGTTCTCTGCCTCGTCCCACAGCATGTACACTACACACTCCACCTTCTGGGCCTCGGTATAGTGAAGACCCCCAAAAATCCTCTCTAACTCCTGAGTCCATTTATAAGCTGCCTCGGGGTTACGTCCTCCTTGAAACTCGCTTAGTTTCCTTTTCAGGAAGCGGTCCAACACTTGGCCATCTTCAGCTCGAGGCTGGCCCTGCCTCTCGAACACGTCCGTAAAACGTTGGAATGCCGTGGCTATGGCCTCCATGCTTTGACAATTCACCATGACTTAACCTGAAATTAACACCCCTTCAATGATAAGTTTACAAGGTCACATTCTTCCGATCGGATCTCATCCCCATATCCACTGATTATAGCACATTATACCATTTATATATATATATACGTCATGCAATCAATCGGACCAGGAGAAGAGTTACCTCCTATCCTCAAATCAATATCTCAACATCAATCATATTCAATCAGAATATCACAGTAATGATGACCACTCGGTCATAATACATACAACTGCTTACACTCGGTAAGCACACCTTGGCCTTGGACTTTTTGGTCTGCTCTGATACCAAAATGTAACACCCTATTTTAATAAATAATAAATAATAAAACAAAGAAAATTTTTCACAATTAAACCAGAATAATCGGGCACAAAAGAAATAAGGGAAAAGAAGGCAAGAGGAATAAAACCGACTCAATGACGCTGACAACGGAAGAAGAAGAACGCTCAGGCAGATCACACAACAACGCCCACTCGCTCAAGCGAGATCTGACTCCGCTTGGGCGGTACCACTCAAAGCCTTCCCTCAAACCACACTCGCTGCAGCGAGTCCCCACCCGCTGAAGCAAAAAGCTACACTCGGCACTCGCTCACTCCACTCGGTATTCCCACACCCAGATTTCGGCGCCTGGCTCACTCGGAAAGGTCCACTCTCAATTCACTCGGATTGGTACTTATACATACCAGCTTCATTCAGAAAGCATAACACATTCTACGACTTCACTCAATCAGACACTTATACGAACAACTCAGAAATGATTCCCATCGCCACTCACTCGGAAATCTATGAAGACCTCTCACTCGGAATAATTTTCATGTCCTTTTCGCCACTCGGGGTATTTCACTCATTTTTCACTCGGTAACCATAATCTTTCCTACTCTAGTTACCCTACTAAGTCAAGACTCACTCAGATTCCCTTGCTACTAATAATTTACTACAATAGGGTCCACTTAGAGCCTTAGGTGTCACTTTTTTGTCGGAAAAACCTTTACTCGGCGGATTCTCACTTGGAAATCGTTAATTATCCTACACTCAGGGAAAATCCTAACAGTTATCACTCAGAAAGTATCTAGATCAGTCCTCACTCGGTGTTTCGTGCTCTTATTCACTCGGTAATACTTAAACTCTTCGGCACTCAGAATAAATCAGTGTCTCACTTCCCCCCATCAACTCTTAATCCCACTTCTACCCATGGTTATACCAACCTCACACACTCAGAAAGTACGCATACATATATTACTCAGATCTTTCACGCAATATAGAACAAGACATAGTATGATGGATAAAGAGAGGGATATAAATAAGTACAGGCACACGGTCTCGTCTTCTACCCAAGAGGGTTCAAGTTCTAGTATAAAGAGACTACGACTGAAATACGAGCCGGCCAAGGCTTAACAAGACATATACACAACATATATATAAACACAAAATCTCCATAGTGCACCAGCACTTCACTCGGTATTTAGCTTCTTCTCCACTCCTCATTTCGAGAGATATTCACTGAAAAATTGCCACAGTAGGGGTGAGTATCGTAGATATTAAATGATAGATACTGACTTGGATTATCCTTAATCATGCAGCAATATAAAGTACACGGCTACTATCAAATAAACACAATACCACATTAACTAGGACGTACACATTCAACATTTCACGATCAGAGTCCATCAGTCTTACTCGGATATATGCACATAACAATACAATGACATTAACAATTATTCACAGAACAGATTTCTATCGATATTAACAATAGATGCACACAAAATAATTCACTCGATTCCACATTCGTGTGTAATCGGTTTTTGATATTGCAACGTAGGCTCCCAGCCTTTTTATACATAGCTCTCAGCTATCAACTCAGCTCCCAGCTGCTTGGCCGTTTTGCAGTTACCCAACCGTTTGCCCACAAGGTGACACCAACGCTCTCAGCGCCAACGAAGGTGTTCACGGGTAGCCCGAGTCCCACTCAGAGGCTACCTTGAGTCCCACTCAAAGGATTTCACAGCGTCCCACGCTTTTTAATTAACCGATGGTAGTGTCCCACACTACGTGCTCCCAGCACGACACATCCCATGAGCCACACGCGGATTCATCATACAACACGGAATTCATATACACAACCTTTCACTCAACCATACATGCATCACATGTAATTGGTAATAAGCATTCTCAGAACTTAATATATTAGTCCTACACACATGTTTCTCATGCAATCAGTATCATAGCTCAAATAGATGAATATAGCAACATATACGTTCCATGCAATCAGTACTCATCAGTATCAGGACTCAGACAACATATGCATCAGTGCGATATATTACTAGATTCACTACGTCAACATTCGATCACATGCAGTCAACATTTTATATTCATAACGACTTACATGTCACATAAACCACACGGTAATCATCATCAATAATTCAGCACACCCTTTCCATGCAATCATTCGACATTCTCAAGGCTATCAGCATGCATTTCAAGGACGGGACTAAACATGCAACACTCAGCTCTCACTCATCATGCACCCGGGTATTACAAACTCCTCATGCAAACACAACACATAAATAGAATACAAAAACAACAATCATCAGCACCTGGAACCCATCCATAACCCATGCATTTAAAATATAAGGTACTCCCCCTACCAACTACGAAACTTTGAGAGACTCTTCTGCTTGGATGTTGATCCTCTGCCTTGCTGCTTCGCTCATTACTTCTACTCGTTCAGCCTCCTCTTGAACACTGTTGTCTTCCACGATTGACTCAGGAACAGGGGTTGTTTCTTCTTCCACTTTGATGATCACCTTTCACTAGCATGAGGGAGCTCCGACTCCTCTGCAGTACCGTCAATGTGGCTTCTGAAGGCAGAAAATGGAAACAGAGAGTAGAGAAGAAGAAGAAGAACGAAGGAGAAAGAGAAGAAGGAAGGAGAAGAGAGAAGTCGCAGAGGGAAATCTGAAGGAATGAAAGGCAAAGAGACCCATCGACCAATTATATACGCATGCACGAAGGAAAGGGAAGTGGGGTGGGAAAGCGTGAAGCAGCAGCCCACTCACGCTATACCCAATCACAAACGGACAACCATCAATAATCAATCATACTTAACCAGCCATTATTTTCTTAAGCTAACTAATCAAGTTAATTATAATTAATAAATAATTTTCCCACTTTGCAATTATTATTCCAAAGGTTCAATTTTAACCCGGTAATTCGTTTTAAATCGGGATGTTACAAGATGCCTCAACAACCCATGTTATTTTATGAAATTTTTGATGTTTGGGGCATAGATTTCATGGGACCTTTTCCTGTATCTTTTGGTTTTGTTTATATACTGCTTGCGGTCGATTATGTGTCTAAATGGGTTGAAGCTAAAGCTACTCGAACTGATGATTCTAAAGTTGTTACAGATTTTGTTAAATCATACATATTTTGCAGGTTTGGTGTTCCTAAAGCCATCATTAAGGATCAAGGATCACATTTTTGTAACCGTAAAATGGAGTCCCTTCTTAAAAAATATGGAGTTATGCATAAGGTTTCAACACCTTATCACCCCTAAACAAATGGGCAGGCTGAAGTGTCTGATCGGGAATTAAAAATGATCCTTCAAAAAATAGTACAACCAAATAGGAAAGATTGGAGCAAAAGGTTAGAAGATGCTGTTTAGGCTTATAGAACAGCTTATAAAACACCTATTGGAATGTCACCCTATAGGATTGTTTATGGAAAATCATGCCACTTACCTGTAGAAATTGAGCACAAAGCTTATTGGGCAGTAAAACAATGTAACTTGGACTTAAATGAGGCCGGTAAAGAAAGGGAACTCCAACTACAGGAACTAGAAGAAATTCATTTGGAAGCTTATGAAAGTTCTAAAACCTATAAAGAAAAAGCCAAATCCTTTCATGACAAACAGATCTTGAGAAAAAACTTTTTCATTGGACAAAAAGTTTTATTGTACAACTCACGTCTAAAGCTTATATCTGGTAAGCTTCGCTCTAAATGGGCAGGCCCATTTGAAATAACTAATATCTTTTCTTATGGTGTGATTGAAATTTCAGACAAAGCGACAAACAAGGTTTTCAAGGTAAATGGGCACCGACTTAAACCTTTCTTTCAAGGGTTCCAAGAGCACATAGATACGGAGGTGTATTTGTGTGATGCCAAATATTTTGACTAATTTTTCCTAATAACAATATTTATAAAAAATAAAAAATAATAAAAAATAAAAAATAGATATAAATTAATTACATCATCATTCTTTTCGGTGCTAACACTTGTCTTAATCATTATTACTATTATTGTTTTGGCATTATTATCATTTTCTTGCAGTAGTTAAAAGGTCATCATCAGACTCGTGACGTTAAACAAGCGCTTGATAGAAGGCAACCTATCAACTTTTCACCTTCTTCATCTCTACTATTCTCTATAAACTCATTTTCTATTCTCTCTTTTCTAAACAGCCACAACTTCAAAGTAATCTGACAATGGAACAAACTCTTGCAAAACTTAAGGAAAGATTCCCTACACTTCCACGTGATGTGATTGTAAAAATTTACAAAGCTCGAGTTCAAAGGTTAAAACTACTCACATATTTTGGCATTCCAGAGGATGTTCGTTGGCTTATTGAAGCATAGGTACGTCTCTCTGGTGAATTACATAAGTCCTATATAAAACATTTACCCGGTATGGGACGTAGTTCTTATTCTAAAAAACGAAGAGCTAAAAGGATGGGAGTTTGCCATAAGTGTGCAAGATGGAATTATGATACACGTTGTAGGAACCCTGGAATGGTATCTATAAATCGGGAGGACAAAATTAAATTTATAAATGATGGACTGAGTAAAGAGAACTTGGATAACTTAATCCAAACTCTTGAGACGCATCCATGTTGAACGGTTCAAGGAGTCCTTCTGAAATTATATGATCTATTCATTCAACAAAAAAAAAACTATAGCCTTGGGAATCTGGCGTTAAACGACCCTGTTTGCCAGTTTATAAGAAAACTGGATGGGTAGCAAAAACCTCGACTCATAGAAGCCGTTTAAGCCGTTACTGGACGTAAAACCAGAGGAAGATGTGAGCCATAATCACAACTACTGTACATATTTACTGTTGTTTTCAATGTTTTACTTTTCTGAATTCACTTTGACTTTTAAAATTACCTATTTTTATTTTCTTCAATCATGTCTTTTCAAATTTCTTCATAACTGTCATTTATTTTTATATAATAATAATTATGCAAACTTTTTATCTTTCATCAATTATTTCATCTTAGTTTTTATCTATATAAGGGCGCATAACTCTATATGGAAAACATAAAAAAAAAGATGAAAAAAATCAAATCCATTTATGTGTTTGGTGGATCCAACAATGGTAATTGTAAGGAGTACCTAATAGCAGCTACTAAGTTGGGAAAACTATTGGCTGCGAAAGAAATAAAGGTCTTGTATAGAGGAGGAGTACAGGGTTTGAGAGGCTCCATGGCACTATCTGCACTAGTTGAAGGAAGCAACGTATCTAGTATCATCCTACATCATGTTGGTATTACACCAGCTATTGCTGTAGGAACTGAGGTAAAAGTTACAAGCCTCCATCAACGAATGGCTCGTATGGTTATAGGTGCTGAAGCCTTTATCGCACTTCCTAGAGGTTTTGGTACTTTTGAGGAAATATTTTGCATTTTATCATGGTGTAGCATGAACCTTCATAAAAAGCCATTAGGATTATTAAATATTAATGGTTTTTATGATAGTTTGTTAATGTTTTTAGATAAACCTGTGGAACAGGGCCTTATAACTCAAGATGATCAATCATTCATTCATGCTTCATCAAATGCAGATGAATTGATTGATATTTTGCAGAGCTTTTTACCCCAACCTCAACCCCTCTTGAAGCAAGATAAGGATCACACACACAAGCGAAAGAATCCAGAACCAGACACCACCCTTCGGTTATAACTTCTTTCTCACCTCTATCTATATTTAAAAGAAAATAATTTAAGAAAAATAAAAATTGAAAAAAAAGAGAAAAAAATAGACTGTGGAAATCATATAAGACACTGAGGGGGTCTGAGTTATATATATTCTATTATTTTTTTTTGTGAGGGATAGACAGAGTAAAGATTAATTTGGGAAAGTTGTATCTAAAGTCATAAAGATGCATTTTTGAGAACCAAAGTCTTAAGACGTATCCTTCACTATATAGTGTCAGTATCACTTTTGTTTTTTTTTGTTTTAAAATAAAAAAAATAATTTTTTTTCTCTTTCATGAGTACTTTTGTTGGGATGGGCTGAGTAAAGAGTCCAAACTCTTGAGACGCATCCTCACAACAAAGCTCACTTAGATAACTACAACCGTTTCACCTTTCTTATCAAAACTATTTTTCATTTTAAAAAATAATAAAAAAATAAAAAATAAAAAAATAAAAAATAAAAACACATACACACACAACCACTATCTTTGCTTTAGTGTCGGGTATCCTTTGCCTTTACCTTTACCACAATCATTTTCATCCGGCATCAACCATTCTGCAACCATAAACATCATCTTCATCAGCCTCCAGCCGCCACACTTTGCCTTCATCCTTTTCTTTTAGATCGGAGCCACACCTCACCACTAGTCAATCATCAGGTTCTGTATTTTCTCTTAATGGATGATATAGCAGAGTGTTTCTATAGGCATACGAATGAATTAAGATGTATGTTATTGCTCTTGATGCTACTCATGGTTGTGTTGATGATATTTTTCTTATGGGTTCTAACACAAGGCCTATGAAACTGAGTTGTATGACACAATCAAATTTGTCGTAACCTGGATCGCGACGGCGCGGCGAGAAAGAAAGAAAGTGTAGGATGAAACAGGGAGTCGCCACCAACGTTTTTATCCATAGGAAAAACATCAGAAAAAAACTAAGTTCAGTAAAGCACTGGTTAAAAATTGAGATTCAAGTTCGGGAGTCGGTTACGAGCAGGGAAGGTATTAGCACCCTACATCGCCTGTCAAAAACAGTACCAAGATTGAAAATGTGCAACATAAATAGCCTTACAAAAGATGGTTTATTTCTTCCCTTTTATTGTTGTATTTTTTATTTAAAAACGACAGAATAGAGTGAGAGAACTGTACAAACATAGAATGTCGAAGCGAGGTCAATGGGACGTTTCATCCGAATTAAACTCGACTTCGATATGAGACAGAGAGGGGAAAAGAATGCTAATAAGGCGTCACGCCTAAATTAGACGTTCTTGAAAAAAACAGGGATAGGAAAGAGATAAGCGGGACGTCTCATCCTAAGTATCCCTTCCCTATGAATTATGGCGAGGCTTAAGCAAAAACTAGGGGGAAATCAACAAGACGTCACGTCTAAATTGATTTTCACGGAAGCGACCAAAAAAGGAACATTTATGAAAGAAACATGAAAGTGAGGAAATAAATCAATAAAAAGAAATAAGAAAGATGGGCCCGACAGGAATTGAGGTCCTGCTCCTACGTATTCTTGAATTATCAAGAAATCAGGGTTACGTAGTTCTGAGTGTTTTTCTTTTAGGAAAAGACTTGGGAGATGATGATGGATGTTACTGAGGTGGGGAACTCGTACAAGGCGAAGTTCTTCGCACGTGTACGAATCCTAAAGAGGTTGTGTAGACGGGAGTGCTCCCGTACGACACTATTTAAAAATGATTTGTTTCCCTTTTTTTTTTAATTTTATTTAGATTTGAAAGAAAACATAGGAAGCATTTATTTCCCTTTATTATATTTTTACTATGAAGCGAAAGGGGAAGGTAGCAGAAGCTACAAAAGAGAAAGGGAAACAGTAAATTCGGAAAACAGAGGGAAAAATGAGCGAAAACTGAAGGGAAAAAGAGAAAACCAAGTGAGAAAGAGGGAAAAACTGAGTGAAAATGGAAAAAACCGAGTGGAAATGGAAGAAACCGAGTGGAAATGGAAGAAACCGAGTAAAAAATGAAATACCAAGTGATAAATAGCAGAAAACCGAGTAAAAAATGGAAAAACCGAGTGGAAATAGGAAATACTGAGTGAAAGTAGTAAATTACCGAGTGAAGAGTGAATACCCGAGTGAGACTGAGTGAGAAAAGGGACGGTGTTGGAGTTGAGAGGAGAACGGTACCAAGTGGTAAAAGGGAGTTGGGGAGGTCGGTTTGGTGAGGGACAGTGTTTGGAGTGAGGAGTGAAGAGGTCAAATTTGGTGGACTTGAGGGGAAGGCTGGACGGTGTTGGTGGTTTTAAGGAAGAAGGACGGTTGATGTGGGTTTGAGGAGAACGGTTGGTGGAGAAGGGGGAGTGGGGCTGTTGGAGAGGGTGAGAGGATGGAGCTGGAGAGTGTTTGGTGGCTGGAAGGGGACTGGACAGTGTGTGAGAGAGAGAGGATCAGGGTGAATTCAAGCAGAGGTTTCTCACTTAATGAATGCCCCCTTGTTTCGAAGCTTTAGCCCTCTATTTATAGGCTTTATCAAGTGGAAAGCCAGCTTAGGCTTCCACTCCGAATGGAATGCCAGCTCAGGCTTCCATTCCGAGTGGAATGCCAGCTCAAGCTTCCACTCCGAGTGGAATGCCAGCTCAGGCTTCCACTTGGTCCTGGTAGTAGGGGACAGTGGCTGGTGCGAATTTTTAATTCCTCCACTTCCGCCCCTTGTCTGCCAGCCACCTGCAGGATTCCTGGATCCACTTGGGTGGTGGAATCCAGGTCAGCATGTGCAATCCGAGAGAGGATGGTAGAAATCCGAGAGAAAATAGTAGAAATCCGAGTAAGGATGGCTCGGATCAACCTCCCAGTCAGTATTCGTCCATACTGGGAGTCAATTCCGAGTGGAATGAAGCATTCCCCATAGAAGGCCGAGTGAAAATACTCCTTTCCGAGTGGTTTTGCTCGGTCTGAGGTTGCTGTGAGACATTCAATCGGAACCAAGTGACAAGTGACTCAGGAACCGACTGAAATGGTTGAATAATGACTCAGAATTGGGTTTAAAAGGACTCGGAATTGGGTGAGAAGTAGCTCGGTAATTGTTTAAAAATTAACTCGGAAATGAGTAAAGGATGACTGGGAATCTGGGTGAGAATTGGTGGAAATGGGCTCAGTAATTGGCTTGAGGAGGGATGAAAGGGAATTGGTTTGAAGAGGGCTAAATGACTGAATTGCCAGTCGGTTCCGACTGAAAATTGGCTCGGATTTGAGTGAGAGTAGTCATGTGGGAGTGCGTGAGAAAGGAATGACTCGGAACCGGCTGAAATGATTGGAGTATGACTCGGAATCCGGGTGAGAATGGTGAGTCAGATTTGGGTGAAAATTGGTGACTCGGGTTTGATGAAAATGTGCTCGGTGATGTTTAAATATGGCTCTAAAGTTGAGTGAAATTACTCACTTGGTTCTGATTGAAGAAGCAACTCTCGGTTCTGATTGAAGAGGCAACACTCGGAATTCTTTCAGTCGGATGTATTTTACTTGGAATTTCTTCAAAAGTGACACAGAACTTCACTGCTTGAAGAATTTACTCAGAATTGACCTTGGGATCTCATAATCAGAATGGAACTTGGACATTTTCACTAGGAACCTTCCTTCCTTGCACTCAGAAATTGGAAATTTGAATTTTCTCACTCGGAATCTACCTATTTTCCACTCAGACATCGGAATTTCACTCGGAAATCAGCTATTTGATGCACTTTCTTAGAAGTTCTTCACAAATCCGAGTCTTGGATTGCTTGGAAACACATGACTGTTTCCCAACTCACTCGGAGTCGGCTTCATGCTTCAATCAGACACCTTTACATGTTCAGCGTCACCATTAGAGGTACGTTGGGGAAAGACACCTTTACAATGCTTGTTGCATTGGCAATCTCTAAGGCTTGAAAGGATGTTTCGAGGGCTTCCTCGGCGGCCTCGATGTATGGAGTGGATATGGGTTTGCTGACCAAAAGGTCCTCCACCCTAGAAACAGTCACCAATTTGTTGTCGATGATGAATTTTAGTCTTTGATGCAGCGTGGAGGGGACCACCCCCGCCGAATGGATCCATGGTCGCCCTAATAAACAGCTGTAGGCGGGCACGATATCCATCACTTGGAAGAGTACTTGGAAAGTACAAGGTCCGACTTGTATAGGCAATTCGATTTCTCCAGTGACTTCCCTACGTGTCCCATCAAAAGCCCACACAACCATAGAGCTAGGTCTCATGTATGTTCCATCGAAAGGCAGTTTTGCCAACCTGGATTTCGGCATGATGTTCAGAGAAGATCCACTATCCACAAGTACTTTTGCCAGGATATAATCCCGACATTTCACTGAAATATGGAGGGCTTTGTTGTGCCCTCTTCCTTCAATAGGTACTTCCTCATCTGTGAAGGTCAAGTAATTATTGGCAATGATATGCCCCACTATGCCCCCGAATTGTTCGACGGGTAAATCATGCTTCACGTGTGCCTCGCTCAACACCTTCATCAACGTGTTTCGATGTGGTTAGGAACTCATTAGCAAAGACAACAAGGAAATTTTTGCAGGGGTGTGGTTCAATTGGTCCAACACCTGATAGTCACTATGGCGAATAAACTTCAGAAATTCCTGGGCTTCCTCTTCAGTCACAGCCCCCTTTGTTTCGCCAGAGGCTACTTCTTTCTCAGTTTTTCCTTCTCCGGTAGTCTTGCCTTGTTTGGGCTCAGGTGGCGTATATACCCTTCCACTCCGTGTCATTCTTCCCACTCCAGTTATATTTGTAATAGAGGAGGATGGCATGGAATTGATTGCTTTGGGATTGGTGACGACCACATCTGTATTGTACCTCCATGGCACAGCGTGGGAACTTTGGAAGGGGAAAGGGGTTGGTGCCTTTACCGTGAAGACAGTCTTGGCAGGAGCCGAAGCCGCTGGCGTATCCTTGTTATAGTATACAACCAAGGGTTTCGGAACTCGTGCCTTGCCATGTCCCTGTACCATATTTATTTGTCCTTCACGGTGCCTGCAGACCTCTATGACTTGAGTATTCATGAGTCTTTGAAGGGTTTCCTGGAAGCCCCTTCGCTTTGCGGACTAGAGGTCATTATACTCTTCATCCCATGACCCTTCTATTAATCCCACCTTCAACATATGGGAGTGTATTGTTTCCAAAGGCATTTGGATGTCCTCTACTTTGGAAATGCATTCTTCATCCCCCTCTATAGCGTTGACATCCGATCCTTTATGATTTGGAAGGGGATTGGTTGTCACACTTGGGCTCCCTTCTTTAAAGCTTATCCAGTCGGCCCGGATTAGGTCCCTTACCTTAAACTTCAGTGCCAGGCAATTCTCAGTAGAATGCCCCGGTGCACCAGTGTGGTAATCACACCATGCATTTGGGTCGTACCCTCTAGGATATGGCGGCTGAAGTGGCTTTAGAGGGCATGGAACTACCATCGTGTTTTCAATGAGGTAAGGGAGAAGCTCTGTGTAAGAGATGGGAATCGGATCAAATTGCGGTGGGGCACGGTCATTGTTTTGCCTTCTCTGATTTGGATTCGGCGGGTTCATTTGTGGCTGTTGGTATGGAGCTTGTGGTGGTTGATATGGTGCCTGTAGTGGTGCAGGCGGTCGCATGACAGGTGGGCGGAAATGTGGTGGATGTAGTGTTTGAACGGCAGCCACATATGGATATGGTGTATTATGATAGGTTGATGGAAAGGCGACCGGGGTGGCTGGCCTCGGCTGGTTTCTTCTCTGATTATGGGAGATTAGATTAGTCTCTCCCCCTCTTCTCTTTCCTTCCCCATGGGAGGGTCTTCTTGCTGCATTAACCCCAGCTGGACCTCGGGCGATCTTCCCTGTCCGGAGGCCATTCTCTATTCTTTCTCCGATAGTGACGATATCGGAGAAGTGGGATGAAATACTTCCAATCATCTTGTCATAGAATGGTGATTGGAGTGTGTCAATAAATGTCGAGATCACCTCTTTCTTAGATAGAGGTGGGTCAACTTGCGCTGCTACTTCACGCCACCGTTGGACGTATTCTTTGAACGTCTCGTTGTCTTTCTTGGACATGTTCTGCAATTGTACTCTATCTGGCGCCATGTCCAAATTGTACTTATACTGTTGCATGAAAGCATCTGCCAGATCCTCCCAACAGCGTATACGAGATCGTTCAAGATGGTTGTACCAGGTCAGAGGCGCTCCAGCCAAACTATCTTGAAAACAATGGATGAGCAGAGAGTCGTTGGAGGCATGCGAAGCCATCTTCCGGCAGTACATGGTAAGATGGTTTTTCGGACATGTCAACCCCCGATACTTACAAATTCAGGCGTTTTGAATTTGGGAGGAATAACAACGTCAGGAATTAGACAGAGTTGTGCAGCACTGCCTAATCCAAACTGATTCATTCCATCCATTTCCCTTAAACGCCTTTCCAAGAACTCTAATCTTCCTTCCTAGGTAGCAGCAGTGGCAGTACTTAGACCTGCAACGACATAGTGACTAGCACTCCTGACTGGTCGGTCAACATGTGCCGGGCTCTCATTCAGAATTGAGGCTTGATGTCCAGCTGTGGCTTGGACAGCTTGTGGTTGTTCAGCCTGTGTATGGACCGGAATCATTTGAGGATTCCGGACAGGTGGGATGTTTGGTTGAGCTGTAACACCCTAATTTAATAAATAATTAAGAACCAATACGGGGAAAATTTTTCCAAAAATAAGTAACCAAATAGACTATAAGGCAACCAGATAACAAAAGGGGCGGAGTGCAAGGAAGGACAAGCACCCAGCCAGTATTCAGCGGAGCACAGCGGTTTAAAACAGACAATCAGCATTCCCTTCACTCCATTCCCAGAGGCAATCAAGAAGTACCGGGCAGGAATAGTAAGAGAAGGAAGACAAGGGAAGAGAGAGATCATCCACACGTATATGGCAAATAACAGAAGGCTAAGACTGGAACCGGTTCATTTGGTTTAATGAAACACACCAGCGCCAGGGCGGATTACATAATATCGTTGGCTCACTCAGGCGGGGTCTGATACCGCCTGGGCGGGGTATGGTAATGTAGCGGCGGATGGAGGGGAATTCACAAAGAAAGCTTCCCACGAGTAACACTAGTCAATCCGTAGGAGGAAATAGATAAGGGGAAGGAGAAGGGAGATGTACATGTACGATAGCAGATTGTGGAGGAAGAGAGGTCCGAACTCACTCCGCCCAACTCAACTAGGTATGACAACGCCTAGTCGGACTCAATCACAACGTCCACTCACTCAGGCGATGTCCAACACCGCCCAGCGAGATATAATAATGCGACAACGGAAGAGGGAGGTACATAGGCGGAGTCTCACGTTGATATCTGCTCGCTTCAGCATGGTTCCACGCTCTTGGGCGAACCGTCCTAGTCACTTGGGCGAGGTATGACACCGCCTAAGCGAGGTCAACACAACGCCCCTCCAACACAGACACAAGGTAATTTCTCAATCGGATATGGACAAGGTTCACTCGGCGAGTCCTCACGCTCGCACTTCATTCGGGAAATCGGGAAGTCAAGTCCCACTCGGACTTATTCAAACCCAACCACTCGGGACACCAGTCCTCACTCACTCGGACTTACATCTTTCACTCGGATTATCAATACCTTTCACTTAGGATCCAATCCACCCTAAACCACTAATTGAACTCCTCTCTCAGCAGGAAATCACTCGAGGTTTTCACTCGGGAGGTACAACTCTGCCTCACTCGGAATTTATTTATGATTTCGCTCGGAAGATACGAACTCTTCCTCACTCGGTTTTTGCTTACATTTTCACTCGGTAAGGGCCGCCCTCGTTTTCACCCGGGAATCCTCTCATCAGGTCTTACACAGTACAGGTTCATCCAAGGTATTTTACTCAGAGTTCATCGAAGTATTATCGTTCGAACAAGAAGGCATAGCCATTTGCAGTTCCACTCGGAGTTGGCTCCCCAACTACGTCCACTCGGAGATCATTAATTGAGCAGTATTCTATCCATCAGCGTCCCTCGGTCTATCCAAAACACGACCACTCGTATACAACATATTGTACGTACCTAATCATGCACTCGGAATACGTCATTCATTCCTCAACACCTGTTATCAACATAATACCTATATATATATATGAACATGCACTCGGGTCACAATAACTCAATTACCTATACGCATATATACATATATATATTCATGTTCATTACACCACACTGTTATTACGAGCCGGCCAAGGCTACAACTGACGAGACATGACACATACAAAATAAACACTTGTGGTCGGAGTACCCCTCACTCGGACCTAAGACCTTATCATCACTTCAGAGTCCAACCTGCATACATACTGAAAAATGGTGCAGGGGTGAGCATCTTAAATTTTAAATGACAGATACCGACTCAGGTTGCCTCACAATTATACAGCAATATATATATACACACAATTATACATGGCAACGGTTATAGTCAGAGTAGCATCAATCAACCAGGACACACAAAAGACTCTTACCGATCGGAATCCACCAATTGTCACTCGGCCTTATGCACGCATCCATTCAACAACATTAACATACGACAATCAGTGACTTAATAGCAATACCCATGAATCAGAATGCACATATTGAATATTTCTCAATCAGAATTCAACAATTCTCACTCCGCTACACACATAATATTTCAGTAACACTGACACACATATATGTATTCATGAAACAGGTTTCACTTAGCATCCGAGGCAGGTGCACACGGAATAATTCACTCGGGCATACACATTCATCATCTTTATAATCATTATCAAATGCATAACCAAATTCCAATCAGTATCAGCAATACATGTATACAGAGTAATTCACTCGGATTTACATTCATCATCTCACTAACACCTTCGCATGCACAACCATTTCCAACATTATCAACAGTTAATAAACACATATTATCTTACTCGGTTCCGCATTCGTGTGTATCGGTTTAGACGTTGCAACGTAGGCTCTCAGCCTTTTTACACAGAGCTCTCAGC
This sequence comes from Clitoria ternatea, assembly GCA_037962975.1. Lineage (NCBI taxonomy): Eukaryota > Viridiplantae > Streptophyta > Magnoliopsida > Fabales > Fabaceae > Clitoria > Clitoria ternatea. The sequence goes on from CM075671.1 coordinate 187,137,204, forward strand.
TATCAAATCAGCTCCCAGCTGCTTGGCCGTTTTACAGGTACCCAACCGTTTGCCCACAGGTGACACCAGCGCTCTCAGCGCCAACGGAGGTGTTCACAGGCAGCCCGAGTCCCACTCAAGGGCTACCTTGAGTCCCACTCAAGGATTTCATAGCGTCCCACGCTTTAAAAACCGATGGTAGTGTCCCACACTACGTGCTCTCAGCACAAACGCATCCCATGCGCCACACGCAGATTCATCACACACACACAGAGTTCATATACACAGCCATACATGCATCTCATGCAATCAATGCTGGATATTAACAGTACTCAACAACACATACATCTCATGCAGTCGGCATTATACATCATCAGCATTCAACAATACACGCATCTAACACATCAACAGGACTCAAACAACATACAGGCAATCGGCATTAAGCAATGTCAGGACTCAGACAACATATGCAATCGGTATGGTACATTATCAGATTCACTGAGTCATATTCTATCTCATGCAGTCAGCATTCTAAGCTTATAGCAACTTACAGGTCATGTAAAATACACGGAAATCGTCAACATCACTGCAACACAACATGCAATCGGGTTCCATGGTAACAATACTCCACAACGCATGCATTTCTAAGGAAGATGCTAACATGCAACACTCATCTTTCACTCGTCATGCAACTGGGCTGTACACACTCGCATGTAACACAACACACAATCAGAGCACGGATATAGCAAGCATCAGCACTCGGAAGCTGTTCATAACCCATGCATTTAAGATAGAAGATACTCCCCCTACCTGGACTGGAGTCTTCGGTCGGCCAAGACGACACCCAGTTTCAGAGGGACGCTGAGTCACACTCAGCACATCTACATGCGAGAGCAGGGAGACCATTCGGGTTCCTGAGATGCCCAGCTCTCTGTTCATTCCCTGGAGGAGCCCCATCTCAACGCTGTGAACACTCCTACCATCTTGAAGCTCCTCGCAGATCTCCACTGAGGCTTGGCAGCTTCGAGCAAGAAGAGGAAGTCGTCGAAGGAACAAGGAGGGAGACAGGTTGCTTGCAGGAGGAAGGCACTCCTGCACTCTTTCTGGCTCGTCGAGTGAAGAAGGAGGACCCCGATCCTCAGCCACCATTGTTGCGAGCTCGTAGGAACAGCGAGTAGAGAAAGAAGAAGAGGAGAAGGAGAGTGAAGAGCGAAGAAGAGAAGAAGAGAAATCTGAAGGAGATGCATAGCTTCCATGACCCAGGGCACATATATGTATAAGCATGCGCGTGTACGAGGAAGAGGAGAGTGGGGTGGGAAATCGTGGATTGCAGTCCCACTCACGGACTCACCAATCGTAAACAGCCACCCCTTACCAGTTAAACTTATTTAATTTGTCACTATTCCTCAAGTTAAATCGAATATAATTAACAATTGATTTTCTACTTTTGGAATTACTATTTTAGCAATTTAGATTCATTCGGTAAATAATTATTAAATCGGGATGTTACAGTTCTCCCCCTCTCAAAAGAATTTCGTCATCGAAATTCAATCGGTAACTTACCTTAAATAATTAACTCAGAACATTGCTGTCTCAATCACCCACACGACTGCGCTTCCACAAGCATTCACCGATCGGATCGCAATTTCACCCGGCAAGGATTCACTACTCAAGCGGTTTACCGACCGCACCGCAATCTCAGTCAGCAAAACATAAAAAGTCAGGCCTTACCTGATTACAACTTCATCACAGAATTTAATGTATTCGGGAATTCAATTCCTAAAACGTACTATTTACCCCATTTTAACTCAGCCAATTCATCACAAGCAGGGGCACTTCCTAATTTCTTGGCCGCTCGGCCCCGTGCTCTCAACACCGACTGGTGTATTTACACCCTCGGTTTCCCTGACTCAAATGAGTCACTCGGTACAACTGAAACTCATACAGGGTACAAACCCAAAATTGTATCACATGGACACGTGATGGGGGTTAATCATCTAGTTGGGAGTAATCTAATAGGTAAACAACATCACCGACCCCCAAAAATACCCACTCCTGACCAATTCCTCTCGGTTTAAACACTCGGGTTTTCAAAATCTGACCACAAGATTTCTTCCTTACACCAGAATGAACGCTCAAAAGGGCTTCCATGTGCTCCAGTCAGTACCATTTGCTAGGGTTTAATTCGCACAGGCACCACGCTCGGCGTGGAAATCTTAGGTTCCTACCCATGCTTTTGGCTAAACTCACTCACTCGGAGTCTCATTTTCGTCCAGAAGGACTTTTCTCCGGGAAGATCACTCGGTTGGACATCACAAGGGCATTAAGAATTCTACACTCGGCATCTTACTATTCGGAATCGTTCCACACGGTGCTATTCCACTCGGAAGTGATACACTCCAAGTCACGTCATTCGAATCTTGCCTTACCCAGAAGGTTACGCTCAGACACCATTCCCTTAACTTAGTAATGATCCTCTCAATAAGGTTCTACTCGGAATCCCAAAATTTTCTCTCAGCAGTTCTTTCCCACAAGGACTTCACTTCGGAATTTACTAACCTTTCCCGAGCAATTCCTAACCTTACAATTTAGTTTGGCTCCAATCTTGGTTTCCTCATTAGGCTTACAGTAGCACTCGGTTAACTTTTCAAAAACTCCAACTTCAGTGACAGTCGATCGCCCTTCATATTCCATTACCAATCATCCTTTTAGTAGCCAATCCATACCCAGTAACCTCTAATTCTCTCGGAAACAGACACGCCAAGGTCAAATAAACGCTCTTCCCTCATTTTGATAATCAATCGCATAACACTCATTCGATATAACTCCCATTATCACTCGGAACGTCTGAAGGACCCACCATCACCATAAGTAGTTACAGCTTCACCTGCCTGACTCATGAATTGCTGCATCCAACTTATAGGATGACGTCTCATTCCTATAGGGTTACAACAATTACATGGTCACTGCAACGTGTACGCTACCACATTACATATGGCAGGAAGAGTCATCTCAGAGCAGCATACCTCACACGAACCAGACTTCACCCAACTAATACAAATTCACACGGTAGTTAATGGCAGTTCACACATATAAGTAATACACCCACTTTAACGTCACGCATCACATAGGGTACATCACGTATCAATAATCATGAAAATTATTCAGCACTTCTGTAAAATAGTTGATGGCAATACAACAATCGGCTCCTAGCCAATACCGAGTAATTATTTCCTCTAATCCTATTTGACACAAAATCATGGCTCGGATTAAATTCTCAATCCCCAGCAATGTGATGACATCACTCACTCGGGTTCATGCAATTCATTCAGGTTTAAGCAATTCACAATCACATATGCTATAACATACCACAAGCTTCAGCAACAGCACTAATGTACATACAGACACTCAGTCAGATGTCACACCAATTATTCATGGTTATATCATTGTTTACTACAGCATACATCATAATCATAACACACATTGCACTTGACATATACATACGCCCATCCAATCAGATTTACCCAAATCAATTCCAACTACATTAAGGGTTTCATTCACAATATCATATTCACACACTCACATAGTTCACACTGAGCTCATTTATTCTCATAAGTGTACGCACAGTCATTCAATCAGAAATTGCACTATAACATACATTCTCAATTATAACATTGCATCACACTTGGCAACAACATCAATACATGTACATTCATTCAGTCAGACTTCATTCATACAACATCATCAGGTCGAAAACTACTCAAATCATTCAAATCCATGCAAATCATGTCACCCTCAATAATAGTACTCTCATACACATGTAGTCATGCAGTCGACGAATCAGATGCATACGATTATTCACCAGGAGTCCCACTCCAATGCACTCGGCATTTGCCTTGAGTCCAACCCAAGGACTTTCATTAAGCATCCAATGCTCATGCTCCAAGCATGGCCTTGAGTCCAACTCAGAGGTCTTTTAGGATTAATCTCAGAATCCTCAATACCCCTCGCATTCATCTGATTGCCCACTCTGAAAGACGTTCAATGCTTGCTGCATTTTATTATAGATCACACACAGCTCTTATTTCCCGACTCGCAGCATAAGCCACTCGACATTCTCATTAGCATATATATATATATATACATATCTTTCAGACGGGGTATCATCACAACGATTCACAATTAATATCTATCATACTATCCGGGTGTTGCATGCATCACTAAGCAATCACACACAAATCACATATTTCAATCATCAGACAACTGTTATATTTCGAGTATAGAGCAATACATAGAGGTAGTTCACCCTTAATCACCTACATCAGGTATACATATATATATATTACACGGGGTTCATATGCTAGGTTACAAAACACCCGTCACAGTAGCTATCGGCAGTAATGGTAACACTCCTATTTTACAAGTATTCAGTCAGGATTCATAGAATTATTAGCATGCATTGGTGGACGGAGTCGCATAATCACTAAACAGTTTATAGTACCACAATCTAGGAGTCGCATGCATCATTACGCAATCATAGTGCAGCTACCAACATATCTCACACACAACACATCACATGATAATCATTCAAGCCTCAATGAGCTACTACGTAATTGTTCTACTCGGCTCAACAACTCGCAAGGTTAATAAACTATCAGATTTAGAATCCCTAAGGGGGTCATTATTCCTATTGGTCTAGCATTTAGCCATCACTCACTTGGTTTCCTCAATCGCCACTGAGACGCAACCCCAATTTTATCATATGTCCGACCTCACCTTCGCTCACTTATTACACACCCAGATTTTCAACCTAGGAACTACAACCCATCCCTTATACTGCAAATCACATACTTCATGTATCATTTATTTATCATACGTTCAAATTTCTCAACAAGGCACAGGCGTACAACCACACCATTCATAGTCAGCATATACCAATTTCAATAGAGAATCATAACATATATCATCACCCGAGTCATAATTGGACAGGTATCAACATACAATAGAATATCATAAGCAATCTAGGACAAACCGGCATAATATACTCAACCGCCCATAAACAGTAGGCAAACCTTGGCCATGGACCTTTTGGTCTGCTCTGATACCAAAATGTAACACCCTAATTTAATAAATAATTAAGAACCAATACGGGGAAAATTTTTCCAAAAATAAGTAACCAAATAGACTATAAGGCAACTGGATAACAAAAGGGGCGGAGTGCAAGGAAGGACAAGCACCCAGCCAGTATTCAGCGGAGCACAGCGGCTTAAAACAGACAATCAACATTCCCTTCACTCCATTCCCAGAGGCAATCAAGAAGTACCGGGCAGGAATAGTAAGAGAAGGAAGGCAAGGGAAGAGAGAGATCATCCACACGTATATGGCAAATAACAGAAGGCTAAGACTGGAACCGGTTCATTTGGTTTAATGAAACACACCAGCGCCAGGGCGGATTACATAATATCGTTGGCTCACTCAGGCGGGGTCTGATACCGCCTGGGCGGGGTATGGTAATGTAGCGGCGGATGGAGGGGAATTCACAAAGAAAGCTTCCCACGAGTAACACTAGTCAATCCGTAGGAGGAAATAGATAAGGGGAAGGAGAAGGGAGATGTACATGTACGATAGCAGATTGTGGAGGAAGAGAGGTCCGAACTCACTCCGCCCAACTCAACTAGGTATGACAACGCCTAGTCGGACTCAATCACAACGTCCACTCACTCAGGCGATGTCCAACACCGCCCAGCGAGATATAATAATGCGACAACGGAAGAGGGAGGTACATAGGCGGAGTCTCACGTTGATATCTGCTCGCTTCAGCATGGTTCCACGCGCTTGGGCGAACTGTCCTAGTCACTTGGGCGAGGTATGACACCGCCTAAGCGAGGTCAACACAACGCCCCTCCAACACAGACACAAGGTAATTTCTCAATCGGATATGGACAAGGTTCACTCGGCGAGTCCTCACGCTTGCACTTCATTCGGGAAATCGGGAAGTCAAGTCCCACTCGGACTTATTCAAACCCAACCACTCGGGACACCAGTCCTCACTCACTCGGACTTACATCTTTCACTCGGATTATCAATACCTTTCACTTAGGATCCAATCCACCCTAAACCACTAATTGAACTCCTCTCTCAGCAGGAAATCACTCGAGGTTTTCACTCGGGAGGTACAACTCTGCCTCACTCGGAATTTATTTATGATTTTGCTCGGAAGATACGAACTCTTCCTCACTCGGTTTTTGCTTACATTTTCACTCGGTAAGGGCCGCCCTCGTTTTCACCCGGGAATCCTCTCATCAGGTCTTACACAGTACAGGTTCATCCAAGGTATTTTACTCAGAGTTCATCGAAGTATTATCGTTCGAACAAGAAGGCATAGCCATTTGCAGTTCCACTCGGAGTTGGCTCCCCAACTACGTCCACTCAGAGATCATTAATTGAGCAGTATTCTATCCATCAGCGTCCCTCGGTCTATCCAAAACACGACCACTCGTATACAACATATTGTACGTACCTAATCATGCACTCGGAATACGTCATTCATTCCTCAACACCTGTTATCAACATAATACCTATATATATATATGAACATGCACTCGGGTCACAATAACTCAATTACCTATACGCATATATACATATATATATTCATGTTCATTACACCACACTGTTATTACGAGCCAGCCAAGGCTATAACTGACGAGACATGACACATACAAAATAAACACTTGCGGTCAGAGTACCCCTCACTCGGACCTAAGACCTTATCATCACTTCAGAGTCCAACCTGCATACATACTGAAAAATGGTGCAGGGGTGAGCATCTTAAATTTTAAATGACAGATACCGACTCAGGTTGCCTCATAATTATACAGCAATATATATATACACACAATTATACATGGCAATGGTTATAGTCAGAGTAGCATCAATCAACCAGGACACACAAAAGACTCTTACCGATCGGAATCCACCAATTGTCACTCGGCCTTATGCACGCATCCATTCAACAACATTAACATACGACAATCAGTGACTTAATAGCAATACCCATGAATCAGAATGCACATATTGAATATTTCTCAATCAGAATTCAACAATTCTCACTCGGCTACACATATAATATTTCAGTAACACTGACACACATATATGTATTCATGAAATAGGTTTCACTTAGCATCCGAGGCAGGTGCACACGGAATAATTCACTCGGGCATACACATTCATCATCTTTATAATCATTATCAAATGCATAACCAAATTCCAATCAGTATCAGCAATACATGTATACAGAGTAATTCACTCGGATTTACATTCATCATCTCACTAACACCTTCGCATGCACAACCGTTTCCAACATTATCAACAGTTAATAAACATATATTATCTCACTCGGTTCCGCATTCATGTGTATCAGTTTAGACATTGTAACGTAGGCTCTCAGCCTTTTTACACATAGCTCTCAGCTATCAAATCAGCTCCCAGCTGCTTGGCCGTTTTACAGGTACCCAACCGTTTGCCCATAGGTGACACCAGCGCTCTCAGCGCCAACGGAGGTGTTCACAGGCAGCCCGAGTCCCACTCAAGGGCTACCTTGAGTCCCACTCAAGGATTTCATAGCGTCCCACGCTTTAAAAACCGATGGTAGTGTCCCACACTACGTGCTCTCAGCACAAACGAATCCCATGCGCCATACACGGATTCATCACACACAGACAGAGTTCATATACACAGCCATACATGCATCTCATGCAATCAATGCTGGACATTAACAGTACTCAACAACACATACATCTCATGCAGTCGGCATTATACATCATCAGCATTCAACAATACACGCATCTAACACATCAACAGGACTCAAACAACATACATGCAATCGGCATTAAGCAATGTCAGGACTCAGACAACACATGCAATCGGTATGGTACATTATCAGATTCACTGAGTCATATTCTATCTCATGCAGTCAGCATTCTAAGCTTATAGCAACTTACAGGTCATGTAAAATACACGGAAATCGTCAACATCACTGCAACACAACATACAATCGGGTTCCATGGTAACAAGACTCCACAACGCATGCATTTCTAATGAAGATGCTAACATGCAACACTCATCTTTCACTCGTCATGCAACTGGGCTGTACACACTCGCATGTAACACAACACACAATCAGAGCACGGATATAGCAAGCATCAACACTCGGAACCTGTTCATAACCCATGCATTTAAGATAGAAGATACTCCCCCTACCTGGACTGGAGTCTTCGGTCGGCCAAGACGACACCCAGTTTTAGAGGGACGCTGAGTCACACTCAGTACATCTGCATGCGAGAGCAGGGAGACTATTCGGGTTCCTGAGATGCCCAGCTCTCTGTTCATTCCCTGGAGGAGCTCCATCTCAACGCTGTGAACACTCCTACCATCTTGAAGCTCCTCGCAGATCTCCACTGAGGCTTGGCAGCTTCGAGCAAGAAGAGGAAGTCGTCAAAGGAACAAGGAGGGAGACAGGTTGCTTGCAGGAGGAAGGCACTCCTGCACTCTCTCTGGCTCGTCGAGTGAAGAAGGAGGACCCCGATCCTCAGCCACCATTGTTGCGAGCTCGCAGGAACAGCGAGTAGAGAAAGAAGAAGAGGAGAAGGAGAGTGAAGAGCGAAGAAGAGAAGAAGAGAAATCTGAAGGAGATGCATAGCTTCCATGACCCAGGGCACATATATGTATAAGCATGCGCGTGCACGAGAAAGAGGAGAGTGGGGTGGGAAATCGTAGATTGTAGTGCCACTCACGGACTCACCAATCGCAAACAGCCACCCCTTACCAGTTAAACTTATTTAATTTGTCACTATTCCTCAAGTTAAATCGAATATAATTAACAATTGATTTTCTACTTTTGGAATTACTATTTTAGCAATTTAGATTCATTCGGTAAATAATTATTAAATCGGGATGTTACATGAGCCGCGTGAAGGATTGTTTCCTGATAATCTGGCTCCTCTTGGAGTGGCGGGAAATAGCTCAGGGGTAACCCATACTGTGAGAAGGGTATGACATTCCCTTCTTTATCGACAAAAGTGTGTTGTTGGACATGGGCAGGGTTCGATTTACCAAGGCGAACGGTAACAGTAGGCCCTGCAGGGTTTGAGCTCGGTCCTCCAGCATGACCTTGAGCGTGTTGGGGAATGGGAGATTGCTGCCTAGCATTTTCAACTTCCGCTAAAGAATCCCTTTCTGCGATTCTTCTTTCGAACATCTTGGCCATTTCAGCCATTTGTTCTTTCAACTGATTAACCTCAGCTCGCAAATTCTCATTTTCTTGTTCTATATCGGCTATGAGTTTCTTTCTGAGCCTGGTCGCGTAGGGATGCTTACCCGTAGTGTCTAAAGAATCACGACAAACAGTTAGAAAAATAAAGGGAACAGTTAAAGAAGATAAAAGAAAAATAAATGGGCATACGCGGGATACGATTCCGAATTTGACACGTATTCCTTAACCTTTCCCCAGAACGTCGCGTTCAAAAGTACTCGGTATAACAGTATATTGGAAATTAACATGAGACAACTTGTGGAGATGAAAAGAGTTTCATTATTTTGTTCTTCCAAACGATACAATGTTGCTAGAAAGATTTAGATTACAAAACTTTAGCCACTCCTGGCTCGGGCAATCATGGCCCTCATTTTACAAAGTCTTTCCTGGCAATAGCTCAGAAATGATGATATCTCTTTGGGAGTGGACAGGGGATTGACCATGCCTTCGGCTTGCTCCAACATTGAGGGAAAATCTTCCAGGACTCCATTGGCTAGGTAAGCCAATTTAGCGAAACGATCCATCCATGAATGAATGATTTTGTCACTTTGGGCCAACTCTGCCCTCAGAGCTTGTGTAGTCTCCTGGCAACGTCGTTCAGCATCAAGTGCTTTTTTATGCTCTGTGTTTATCTCTTGTTCGTAGGCATTTATTACTTCGTCTAGCTGTAGTTCCAATTTATGGACCTGGGTTTGTAACATCTTTTTTTGCACCAAAGCCTCCTTTTCCTTCTCCTTGGATTGTACCAGCATGTCCTTCAAAATTTGTTTTTCGGCCAATACAGCATCGCTCTGCTGACCTTTCATCTTTAACTGTGAATTGGCCGCCCGAAGGCATTGATCTTGTTTTATTCTGTAATCTTCATCAATCTTTCTCTTTTTCCGCATCTCTTCCATAGCATGCCTTCCTTCGGAATTCTCTTTCCTATGGAGGGCGCACTCTTATTGGCACTTCAGGAGATCTTTTTCCAGTTTTTGATTCCTTGCCTTTAGCTCTTCTACTTGGGCTTTTAGCGATATGGTAACCTTGTCCTCCATAATGCACGGCGGAGGAACTGTGTCCACAGGTTGGTATGAGGGGCCCTTGAAAGGCAATTTCATGATGGAGACTCTATTCACCACCCAATCTAAGTATTCAACTTTCACAGCATGGCTTCGTGCTCCCAGTTCTTTGCCCATCCTATGGACCTTCTTCCAGGCATTGGCTATGTCCCGAAAAGTGGAGTTGTAATTCCCATTCGCATAGTACAAAACGAAAGGAGTAAGCAGTGCTTCGTCCGACGGCCCAAGTAAAGGATAAGCCAACTGCCGCTTAGCAATAACAGGATTATAATTTATGCAACCTTGTGTCCCCATTAGAGGAACATTTGGATATCCTCCACAACTATAAATGATGGACTCAACTTCTAGCCATTGAGGACACCATCTCACCTTTTCTGCTGTAAGGCCCACAAGGTGATTAGCCCACTCACGCCCATTCTTCATTGCCAACTGACATAACTTTAAATCAGAAATGGGACACTCGGCTTTGTATAGTTGATGAAAAGCATGGGATGTGAGCCATACATACAGAACAGGCAAACAGCAAATAATCCTCTTTCCTTCTTGGGTATGACAGAAATCCAAGGTGCAATAGACATTGGCCAATACTACTGTGACGGGATTTTCCAGTCTGTGCTTGTGAGCGGTGAAAACACCTATAGCATCATAATCCACGTAGTTGTCTAAGTTAGGGAATAAGATAACTCCGTAGATAGTGAGAGCCAAGGTATCGATGAAAGCTTCCCATTCTTCCCTCTCTGCCAAGACATGCATGTGTTTCTCTAGAAATTCCCTAGTAAATCTGGGATCTGGTTTCTGTTCATTTGTACACTTTTTAACATTTCAGGATGGACCTTCAAAATGCGAGCGACAGAAGTGACAGATGTATGACAGTCCAGATGACGATAAGGTATCTGTCCTTCCACTGGCATCCCCAATATTTGTTCAAACTCTTCTATGGAGGGTGCCAATTGAAAGTCTTGAAAAGTGAAATAGCGGAGAGTTGGGTCATAGAATTGTGCCAGAGCTGTGATGGCTTCTGTTTGGACGTCTACCTCCAAGATTTTCAGGATCTTCCCATACTTCCTCACGAAAGTCATCTTTTGTGTCAAGCTTAGTTTTTTCCCTAATGCTTGTAAACTGTCAGTATTGACCTTTCTAGCCTTGAGGTGCAATAACTTCTTCAATTCAGTCACCCCCATATCACAATTACTGTGTCCCATGTTAATTTCCATACTGTCTTAGAAATACCAACAAATTTGGAATCGTCCCCTGCGAACATCAAGACAAAGAATGGAATCAGTTATTATCAAGTCTTAAAGATCAATGTTCCACCCAGGGATTTGATACAAGTTAAAAAAATGGGAGGAACATGGATTTCTAAAACTCATGCGAGCTTAAAAGTCGTAGGTTTTCCCAATCGTCATTGCCACTTCAACCAGAGGGAAATGAAGTATAAAATTTTTTTTTGTATTTTTCCTTTGACGATTAGGAGAACCTATGACTTCGGACTCAGAGATACATGACAAAAAAGAGAGGATCATCCATTCACCCGAAGAATACTTGTGTGTTCCAAAGATTTTCCAAGACTAAGCGAATCTTTGGATGATAGATAATCCCTTTTTGATAACAGGAAAGTGAAAATGACATAAGGTAAATTAAAGTTTGCCCTTTCGTGGCCTAAATCAGGTTTTGTTGAAGGTTTTCTCTGGACCCTAGGGCTTATCTAAAAGTGACTCTCCACACCGGGTGGCTTATACTAGACTTCTAGAAGGTCACTAGAGCCAAGATCCTACCCATGACAGGGACGCAACAGTGGGGAACCACTACGTGCGTATGTCACAAGAGGTCGAACTCTAATTAGGGTTCTCACGATCACCGGATAGGAAGTACATCCTATACGATTCTGTATACCAACCCCTCCTAACTTAAGTTTCATTTGGGGCCCGGATATAGGGCGCCACTCATAAGTGTGTGCGAGTAATTTATGAGTGTAGTGTGTGAAAGGGCATTCAATACCTTTTACCTTACCTCATTCTGTACAAAGAACAAACACAGAACAAATATACAAAGTCGTCTACCCTAGGGTTCAATGATTGCAGAAAAGTAACATAGTCTTCTACCCTAGGGTTCAATAATCATATAGAACATGGACAATAAAACAAATAACAAGATGCAATTTAAAACAATAACGAACATTCACAACAATCAACGGAAAATAAAAACAAGGGGGAGAAATCCAAGCTAAACAAAGGCTATAAAAAAACGTGCTTTCAACCAAACTGGCCTGACTCTCTTAAGTGTACCCAGTGGAGTCGCCATCTGTCGCAACCTGGATCGCGACGACACGGCGAGAAAGAAAGTGTAGGATGAAACAGGGAGTCGCCACCAACGTTTTTATCCATAGGAAAAACATCGGAAAAAAACTAAGTTCAGTAAAGCACTGGTTAAAAATTGAGATTCAAGTTCGGGAGTCGGTTACGAGTAGGGAACGTATTAGCACCCTACATCGCCTGTCAAAAACAGTACCAAGATTGAAAATGCGCAACATAAATAGCCTTACAAAAGATGGTTTATTTCTTCCCTTTTATTGTTGTATTTTTTATTTAAAAACAACAGAATGGAGTGAGAGAACTGTACAAACATAGAATGTCGAAAAGAGGTCAATGGGACGTTTCATCCAAATTAAACTCGACTTCGATATGAGACAGAGAGGGGAAAAGAATGCTAATAAGGCGTCACGCCTAAATTAGACGTTCTCGAAAAAAACAGGGATAGGAAAGAGATAAGCAGGACGTCTCGTCCTAAGTATCCCTTCCCTATGAATTATGGCGAGGCTTGAGCAAAAACTAGGGGGAAATCAACAAGACGTCACGTCTAAATTGATTTTCACGGAAGCGACCAAAAAAGGAACATTTATGAAAGAAACATGAAAGTGAGGAAATAAATCAATAAAAAGAAATAAGAAAGATGGGCCCGACAGGAATTGAGGTCCTGCTCCTACGTATTCTTGAATTATCAAGAAATCAGGGTTACGTAGTTCTGAGTGTTTTTCTTTTAGGAAAAGACTTGGGAGATGATGATGGATGTTACTGAGGTGGGGAACTCATACAAGGCGAAGTTCTTCGCACGTGTACGAATCCTAAAGAGGTTGTGTAGACGGGAGTGCTCCCGTACGACACTATTTAAAAATGATTTGTTTCCCTTTTTTTTAATTTTATTTAGATTTAAAAGAAAACATAGGAAGCATTTATTTCCCTTTATTATATTTTTACTATGAAGCGAAAGGGGAAGGTAGCAGAAGCTACAAAAGAGAAAGGGAAACAGTAAATTTGGAAAACAGAGGGAAAAATGAGCGAAAACTGAAGGAAAAAGAGAAAATCGAGTGAGAAAGAGGGAAAAACCGAGTGAAAATGGAAAAAACCGAGTGGAAATGGAAGAAACCGAGTGGAAATGGAAGAAACCGAGTAAAAATTGAAATACCGAGTGATAAAAAGCAGAAAACCGAGTAAAAAATGGAAAAACCGAGTGGAAATAGGAAATACCGAGTGAAAGTAGTAAATTACCGAGTGAAGAGTGAATACCCGAGTGAGAGAGAGTGAGAAGAGGGACGGTGTTGGAGTTGAGAGGAGAATGGTACCGAGTGGTAAAAGGGAGTTGGGGAAGTCGGTTTGGTGAGGGACAGTGTTTGGAGTGAGGAGTGAAGAGGTCGGATTTGGTGGACTTGAGGTGAAGGCTGGACAGTGTTGGTGGTTTTAAGGAAGAAGGACGGTTGATGTAGGTTTGAGGAGAACGGTTGGTGGAGAAGGGGGAGTGGGGCTGTTGGAGAGGGTGAGAGGAGGGAGCTGGAGAGTGTTTGGTGGCTGGAAGGGGACTGGACAGTGTGTGAGAGAGAGAGGATCAGGGTGAATTCAAGCAGAGGTTTCTCACTTAATGAATGCCCCCTTGTTTCGAAGCTTCAGCCCTCTATTTATAAGCTTTATCGAGTGGAAAGCCAGCTCAGGCTTCCACTCTGAATGGAATGCCAGCTCAGGCTTCTATTCCGAGTGGAAGGCCAGCTCAGGCTTCCACTCCGAGTGGAATGCCAGCTCAGGCTTCCACTCGGTCCTGGTAGTGGGGGACAGTGGCTGGTGTGAATTTTTAATTCCTCCACTTCCACCCCTTGTCTGCCAGCCACCTGCAGGATTCCTGGATCCACTTGGGTGGTGGAATCTAGGTCAGCATGTGCAATCTGAGAGAGGATGGTAGAAATCCGAGAGAAAATAGTAGAAATCCGAGTGAGGATGGCTCGGATCAACCTCCCAATCAGTATTCGTCCACACTGGGAGTCAATTCCGAGTGGAATGAAGCATTCCCCATAGAAGGCCGAGTGAAAATACTCCTTTCCGAGTGGTTTTGCTCGGTCTGAGGTTGCTGTGAGACATTCAATCGGAACCAAGTGACAAGTGACTCGGGAACCGACTGAAATGGTTGAATAATGACTCAGAATTGGGTTTAAAAGGACTCGGAATTGGGTGAGAAGTAGCTCGGTAATTATTTAAAAATTGACTCAGAAATAAGTAAAGGATGACTGGGAATCTGGGTGAGAATTGGTGGAAATGGGCTCGGTAATTGGCTTGAGGAGGGATGAAAGGGAATTGGTTTGAAGAGGGCTAAATGACTGAATTGCCAGTCAGTTCTGACTGAAAATTGGCTCGGATTTGAGTGAGAGTGGTCATGTGGGAGTGCGTGAGAAAGGAATGACTCGGAACCGGCTGAAATGATTGGAGTATGACTCGGAATCCGGGTGAGAATGGTGAGTCAGATTTGGGTGAAAATTGGTGACTCGGGTTTGATGAAAATGTGCTCGATGATGTTTAAATATGGCTCGGAAATTGAGTGAAATTACTCACTCGGTTCTGATTGAAGAAGCAACTCTCGGTTCTGATTGAAGAGGCAACACTCAGAATTCTTTCAGTCGGATGTATTTTACTCGGAATTTCTTCAAAAGTGACATAGAACTTCACTGCTTGAAGAATTTACTCGGAATTGACCTTGGGATCTCTTAATCAGAATGGAACTTGGACATTTTCACTCGGAACCTTTCTTCCTTGCACTCAGAAATTGGAAATTTGAATTTTCTCACTCGGAATCTACCTATTTTCCACTCAGACATCGGAATTTCACTCGAAAATCAGCTATTTGATGCACTTTCTTAGAAGTTCTTCACAAATCCGAGTCTTGGATTGCTTGGAAACACATGACTGTTTCCCAACTCACTCGGAGTCGGCTTCATGCTTTAATCAGAAATAAAAACTCAGTTTCATCAATCGGTATCTCATGAATCACTCGGAGAAACTTTGCACACATTCATTCAGAAATCATTTCATTCAGTTGTTGTCACCCGGGAACCGATTGAAGATTGCCCATTCGGCACAGGATCAGTCGGAACTTAGCATTTTCACTCGGAAAGGGCTTGCTTCCCACTCAAGACTTGGAGACTTGGTATTTTCACTCGGAAAAGCTTCCCCCAATCAAAATTTGTCCTTCCAATTACACTTTGAGTCAGATTTTCCTTCGCTCAGACTTGTTTTCACTCAGATCAGTAGCAATCAGAAAGCACTCACCCGGATTTAGCATTTCTTCACTCGAATTAGATGCAATTAGAAAGCAATCCTTCTCAGCATTCATCCTCCAACAGAGTCAGCTATTCATCACTCGGAATGGCTTTGACAGGGAGTCATTCCACTCCTATTCGCCTTCATCAGTGAAGCATTTCACTTGGAACTGACCCATTCTGACTAATTTCACTTGGATTTACTCTAACAGGGGCACATTCCACTCGGATTTGATCCATTCTGACTAATTTTACTCGGATTTACCCCAACAGGCGCACATTCTGTAACATCCCCGTTTTAAAATTAAATGCTGAATGAAGAATAAACCATTAAGACTTGATTTCAACTAGAAATAACTGTTAATTGCATTTAACTACTTAGGATTTAGCCATTAAAATATTAAAGATGGTGATGGTCAGGGGATGGGGTAGAGTGCACGTGACTGCTGGGCACGCACTCTCCCATCCCACTCTTTTGCTGTGCGCATGTACACATACATATATATATATGCGTGAGCCCTTGGCAGAAAAGCACACTTGCTCTTTCTTCAGACTCTCTCCTCCGTCACTTCATCCTCTACTTCCTCTTTTCGTCTCCATTCTTCCTCTTCTTCTATCTTACTCTTCGCTCCTGGAGGTCTTGGTTGCAGTACTGGAGAACGAACCACACTTCACTCCAGAATCAGGTGCAGGGTACGACAAGCCAAGGAAGACCGGACGAACCAGGAGAAGGACATCGGACCCAGCAACAAGAACGGAAAAGGTTTTTGAGGATTCTTCTAAAGGTAGGGGGCGCTTGCATGTCGAATGCATGGTCTAAGAACGGTACCGGATGAACATGCTGTTGAGCGTGGGTGTGTGTGTGCATGTATTTATAATCATTAGAATTGATGCTGAGCATGTGTGCATGTATTCATAATTACTAGAACTGATGCATGATTTGAGATTCTGATAGTGATCTTCGTGGCGATGGTGTAGCCTGTTCGTGGATGATAATGATGGATGATATGCATGGATCTATTTTGTTGTCACTGTGAAAAGTATGTATGTGTATGCTCTTAATGGGATTGTTCAATGTTGTTAATCTGATGACCGATTGTAACATGCGCTGGTGTGATTAACGAAATGATTATGAGTAGTGTGGGAAATCCGTTCTTGCTTAATGACTACGGTAAGGTGTTCATGGCGCGATGATGTGTAATAATGATTGTGTTAGTTGCATGAGTAAGAGTGGGGTGACCCATGGAAGGTCAAGAACCCCAAGGGAAACGACTTCCAGTTACCAACCCTGGCTAGATCCCAATAGAGCTCGTGGTAGCCGTTGGAGCTAGAGAAGAGAGTCTCGAGACGCCGTGGGGAGGCCGGTGCCACATGGTAAGAGCTGAGGGACGAGGGGCCAAAAGAAAAAGGGGGCCGTAACTGAGAGTCTTTACCCGAGTTGGATCCGCAGGCTTGCATATAGAGATAAGGCTGATTGTGGTGATGTATAAATCTGTGTATATGCTTGTGTATGATTTCGAATGCATGAATATATATATTTGGATGTGGAATAAACTATGTGTATTATGTGCGTTATGAATGTCGTTTGAACTGTATGAACTTGGTTACTTGAGAAAGGTTGAATGATAGCAGGAGCGTTTTCTAACGCTGATACCGAGTCTGTGAGTATCATTATACATGTAAAAGCTCACCCCTGCAGTGGCCATTTTCAGTGAACGTCTCTCGCGAGGAGGATCAGAAACAGAGCTGGAATGCTGGGCGGAGCGCTGATGCATTTGGAAGGTTTAATTAAGGCGTTGTTAGATTAAGCCCGGACTGGCTCATACCGGATGTTGATGTTTTGGGGATGATTAGAACTTTACGGGCAAGGAGAAGTCCGATTTTGTATTGTAAATATTGACATACACTTTTATGTATATATGGATGTATGGTTTTGTGTGTGTGATGCTATGTGCTGCCTTGTTTTATAAGTGAGCTTTAATAGATACGCAGGGACAGTCTGATTGAACAGGATATAGCTAAGTCCGAATGAACCGAGAATTATCTTAGGAAAAAATTCATGTCGGATACGTTGGGCGAAGTCGTACCCCGCCGAAGTAAGGGAGCAATTCGCCCAGGCGTGAGGATTCGCGCTGAGGCGATGTAGGTATTAGAATGAGACCCCGGTGTTGACTCCTGATCTGGGCGTGATAGTTGATCCCGCCCAGGCGTTGTCATAATTAGTTGAGTTGGGCAGAATAGGTTCAGACTCCTCCTTTCTCCACAACATACTATCGTATATGTACCCTGTAACTTCTCGTTTTTCTGAGTAAAATGCGAGTGTGAGGATTTACTTAGTGAACCCTTGTCCATACCCGATGGAGGAAATTATCTTGTAGTTGTGTTAAAGAGACGTTATGTAGATTTCGTTTAGACGGTGTCATACCTCGCCCAAGTAACTAGGATAGCCCGCCCAAGATGAATATACCCCGCCTAACCAAGTAGGATGATTCTATCTCCGCCCTCCACCGAAAGCTACGCGTGTGAATGTATTAACATATTTCCCTTATTTATTCCTCCTGTTGAGTAACCAGCATTACTCGAAGGGAAGCCTCATTGCGAAATCTCCTCTATCCGCTGCTGCATTTCCATACTCCGCCTGGACGGTATTATACCCCGTCTAAGCGAATAGCGGTGTTGTGTAATCCGCCCTAGTGTTGATGTGCTGCGAAAAACCCATTGAGCCGGCCCAGTTTTAGCTTCTCTGTAGATTGCTATATGTGAGTAAATGCTCCTCGTTTCTTCCCTGCCTGCTCCCCTCTATATCAAATGTTGCGTGACTGTTTTATGAAAAATTTTCTCACATTTTTGGAATTATTAGTTGCAAATGATTAGGGTGTTACATTTTGGTATCAGAGCGGACCGAAAAATCCAAGGCCAAAGTATGCTTACCAAGTGTAAGCAGTGGTGTGTGTCTTTCTGTTTGATTGGTTGAAAATTGTTCTGATGATAGTTGAACCTGATTGATGATTGTCTTGAGGACAAGGGGTTGTTTTCCCCTAGTCCGATTGTGTGTAAGACTTAGGCGAATGACATAATGTGCTAAGCTATTAATTGTTGGACTAATAACTAGATCGGTAGTAAGTGGCTCCGTATACTTATCCTTAAACGTCAATTTCAGGATAAGGAATGGCGCATCGTCAAAGTATGGAGGCTATAGCCACAGCATTCCAACGCTTTGCTGATGTGTTTGAAAGGCAAGGCCAAACTCAACCTGAGGATGGCCATATGCTGGACCGCTTCCTGAAGAGGAAGCCGAGTGAATTCTTAGGAGGACGAAATCCTGAGGCGGCGTTCAAGTGGGCTCAGGAATTAGAGAGAATTTTTAGGGGTCTTCGATGTACCGAAGCCCAGAAGGTGGAGTGTGCAGTGTATATGCTGCGAGATGAAGCGGAGAATTGGTGGAAAATAGCTAGAAGCCAATTCCCCGAAGACGATAATCAACTGACGTGGGACGATTTCAAGGCCTGCTTCTTGGACAAATACTTTCCCGACACAGTGAGGAGTCGGAAAGAGCTGGAGTTCATGGAGTTAAAACAGGGCTCCATGACTGTGGAAGAATACGCGACCAGATTTGAAGAATTGTGCCTATTCTATCCGCCCTTCCAGCAGCCAGGAACGGAGCACTCCAAGTGTCTTAAGTTTGAGAACGGACTGAGATCGGATATTAAGAGGGCCTGCAGATACCATGAAATCCGGAGTTTCCCTGCCTTAGTAAACAAATGTCGAATATTTGAAGAGGATGACAAGGCCCATTCGGGCCAGTGCAGCAGAGCCAATCAGCACCTGAGGCCTCAGCAATCACGTTTCAAGAGGCCAGGGAACGTGAGGAGGAATGAACCCTTCACCAGATATCAGACCCATAATGACCGAGGGAGACCGATGAGTGGGCGACCAAGGTATGGCGGATGCTTTAAATGCGGCGGTGACCATTTTGCTAAGGAATGCAATGATACAAATGTTAAATGCTACCACTGCGGAGAGAAAGGACACGTTCGCCCGGACTGCCCCCAACTCCGCCAGGCAAACACCAATGTGCGTCAAGGAGGATTTCAAGATCGAACCAGAGTGAATGATAACCAACGACCTGGTGGCAGAGGCAACGGAACCAGAGGAAATATGATGCGTACCCCGAACAACCGAGAAAGGAACACCGGCCCAACAGCGACAGGAAGGATCTACACCATCAATGCAGAGGATGTTGCACCAGCAAACGATCTAGTACAATGTAAGTGCTCACTTGGAACGAATATGCTTAATGTTGTTTTCGATTCGGGAGCAACCCATTCTTTTATAGCTGACGAGTGCGTGAAACGGTTGAAGCTACCAACTGTGTCTATGAACCGGACTTTAGAAGTGGCCAGCCCCACTGGCCCTAGTGTATTCACATCGTCAATATGTAAAAATGTAGCGTTTGAGCTGTGTGATCGGAGTTTCATCTTCGATCTGATTTGCATGCCCTTAAAGGGTCTTGATATTGTGCTCGGAATAGATTGGCTTTCAGCCAATAAGGTATTAGTAGATTGTAGAAACCGAGAGATAGTTTTCCCAAAACAACCCACTGAAGATGGCTCGGCACTAGGTATAACCCAACTATTTATGATGCTTTGTCTAACCAAAGATGAGAGTGAGACCCTAGTGAACGAAATTCCGGTTGTCTGCGAATTCCCAGAAGTGTTCCCAGAGGACGTCCCGAGTGTGCCTCCCAATAGAGAAGTTGAATTCTCTATAGACTTGATCCCTGGAGCCGAACCGGTCTCCAGTGCACCCTACAGAATGTCCTCAACCGAATTGGCAGAGTTGAAGAAACAAGTGGATGAGTTACTTGAGAAGCAGTTCATTAGACCAAGCGTGTCACCATGGGGCGCACCTGTGCTACTTGTTAAGAAGAAGGATGGCAGCATGAGACTTTGTATAGATTATCGACAGCTTAACAAGCTCACAATCAAGAATCGATACCTACTGCCTAGAATTGATGATTTAATTGACCAGTTGCGTGGAGCCTCAGTCTTCTCGAAAATCGACTTACGATCAGGATATCACCAAATCCGAGTGAAGGACTCGGACATTCCTAAAACTGCCTTTAGGACCAGGTATGGTCACTATGAGTACGTAGTGATGCCGTTCGGTGTGACAAACGCCCCTGCTGTTTTCATGAATTACATGAACAGCATATTCCACTCCTTCTTAGATCGGTTTGTCGTTGTTTTCATCGATGATATTCTAGTTTATTCTAAGACATCTGAGGAACATGAAGGACATCTCAGGACGGTACTCCAAGTGTTGAGGGAGAAACAATTGTTTGCAAAGCTCTCGAAGTGCGAATTTTGGATGGATGAGATCCACTTCCTCGGGCATGTGATCTCCAAGCGAGGCGTCTCGGTGGATCCTGCGAAGGTAGCTGCTGTAATGGCATGGGAGAGGCCCAGGTCGATCTCGGAAATAAGGAGTTTTATGGGCTTGGCAGGTTATTATAGAAGGTTCATCGAAGGTTTTTCTAAGTTGGCATTACCCCTAACTAAATTGACTCGGAAGAACGTTCCTTTTGTATGGAGTCCGGAGTGTGAGAGCAGCTTCCAAGAGCTGAAGAATAAGTTGACAACTGCTCCAGTGTTGGCATTACCTGAGTTACGAGAAAGCTTCGTGGTCTATTGTGACGCGTCCGGACTCGGATTAGGATGTGTACTCATGCAGAAAGATCGAGTGATAGCATATGCCTCTCGACAATTGAGACCCCACGAACAGCATTATCCGACCCATGATTTGGAGTTGGCAGCAGTAGTTTTTGCATTGAAAATCTGGAGACATTACTTGTACGAATCCAAATTTAAGGTATACAGCGATCATAAGAGCCTCAAATACCTATTCGACCAAAGGGAACTGAACATGAGGCAGAGAAGATGGATTGAGTTTTTGAAGGACTATGATTTCGAGTTGAAATACCACCCAGGTAAGGCAAATGTCGTAGCAGATGCATTGAGTCGAAAATCTCTCCACATAGCAGCCATGATGGCAAAAGAAGTTGAGTTGTTGGAGCGGTTCCGAGACATGAACTTGCATGTTGACGCCCCTTCCTCTCAGAAGATGACAATCGGTACATTGAGGATTGCCAACGAATTCTTAAAATCCGTGTACGAACAGCAACAGGCGGACTCTTACCTAGCTGAAATGAAGGAAATTCAAGCCAAAGGAAAGGATTTATCCTTGGCAGAGGGATTAGATGGGATCTTCCGGGTGAGAGACAGGATATATATACCGAGTGAAGGAAGATTGAGAAGAATGGTGCTTGATGAAGCCCACAAAAGCCTACTCAGCATTCACCCAGGAACCACGAAAATGTACCACGACTTGAGAAGACAGTTCTGGTGGCCCGGACTAAAGAAGGATGTGGCGGAGTACGTGGCCCGGTGTATCACTTGTCAGAAATCGAAGGTAGAGCACCAAAAACCGTACGGTGCAATGCAGCCTCTAGAGATCCCCGTGTGGAAATGGGACTCAATTGCGATGGATTTTATCATGGGATTACCCAAAAACCGAGCGGGCCATGATGCCATTTGGGTCATTGTTGACCGATTGACGAAGAGCGCACACTTCTTACCTGTAAATATGAGGTACCCATTGCATAAGTTGGCTCGAATCTACATTCAAGAAGTTATCCGACTGCATGGCATACCTACTTCCATCGTATCGGATAGGGACCCTAGATTTACGTCCAGATTTTGGACCAGCATGCATCAAGAATTGGGGACGAAGCTTTGGCTTAGTTCTGCCTACCACCCCCAATCAGATGGACAATCCGAGCGAACAATTCAGAGTCTAGAAGACTTATTGAGAGCGTGTGTGTTAGAGTACGGTGGGGACTGGGAACAGTACCTTCCCTTGATCGAGTTTACGTACAACAACAGCCATCATCACAGCATTGGCATGGCACCTTACGAGGCATTATATGGGCGTAGATGCCGAACCCCACTCTGTTGGTCAGAAGCGGGTGAAAGTCTACTACTGGGACCAGACATCGTGAAGCAAACCACAGAACAGATCCGAGTAATAAGGGAGAAGATGAAAGCATCACAAGACAGGCAGAAGAGCTACCATGACAAACGCATCAAGCCATTGGAATTTCAAGTCGGAGATCGAGTATTTCTGAGAACCTCTCCGAGTAAAGGAGTTGGACGAGCCTTAAAAAGTGGAAAGTTAAGCCCTCGCTACATCGGACCTTATGAGGTAGTAGAACGGATTGGCTCCGTGGCATACCGCCTTGCGTTACCAACTCACTTGTCCCGATTGCACAACGTATTTCACGTGTCTCAACTAAGGAAGTATTTGCATGACCCCAGCCACACGATGCCTGACGACGAGGTAGAAATTAAGGAAGACCTAACCACTGTGACTACACCGGTTGGAATCGTGGATCAATTGGTAAAACGCTTAAGAAATAAGAACGTAAGGCTAGTTAAAGTGGAGTGGCAGCAAGGCAAGACCACCTCCCACACATGGGAACGAGAAGACGCCATGCGACAGCAGTACCCCGAATTGTTTACCTAGGTAAGTACCGACTGAATTTCGGGGACGAAATTCTTTTTCAGTGGGGGAGAACTGTAACATCCCCGTTTTAAAATTAAATGCTGAATGAAGAATAAACCATTAAGACTTGATTTCAACTAGAAATAACTGTTAATTGCATTTAACTACTTAGGATTTAGCCATTAAAATATTAAAGATGGTGATGGTCAGGGGATGGGGTAGAGTGTACGTGACTGCTGGGCACGCACTCTCCCATCCCACTCTTTTGCTGTGCGCATGTACACATACATATATATATATGCGTGAGCCCTTGGCAGAAAAGCACACTTGCTCTTTCTTCAGACTCTCTCCTCCGTCACTTCATCCTCTACTTCCTCTCTTCGTCTCCATTCTTCCTCTTCTTCTATCTTACTCTTCGCTCCTGGAGGTCTTGGTTGCAGTACTGGAGAACGAACCACACTTCACTCCAGAATCAGGTGCAGGGTACGACAAGCCAAGGAAGACCGGACGAACCAGGAGAAGGACATCGGACCCAGCAACAAGAACGGAAAAGGTTTTTGAGGATTCTTCTAAAGGTAGGGGGCGCTTGCATGTCGAATGCATGGTCTAAGAACGGTACCGGATGAACATGCTGTTGAGCGTGGGTGTGTATGTGCATGTATTTATAATCATTAGAATTGATGCTGAGCATGTGTGCATGTATTCATAATTACTAGAACTGATGCATGATTTGAGATTCTGATAGTGATCTTCGTGGCGATGGTGTAGCCTGTTCGTGGATGATAATGATGGATGATATGCATGGATCTATTTTGTTGTCACTGTGAAAAGTATGTATGTGTATGCTCTTAATGGGATTGTTCAATGTTGTTAATCTGATGACCGATTGTAACATGCGCTGGTGTGATTGACGAAATGATTATGAGTAGTGTGGGAAATCCGTTCTTGCTTAATGACTACGGTAAGGTGTTCATGGCGCGATGATGTGTAATAATGATTGTGTTAGTTGCATGAGTAAGAGTGGGGTGACCCATGGAAGGTCAAGAACCCCAAGGGAAACGACTTCCAGTTACCAACCCTGGCTAGATCCCAATAGAGCTCGTGGTAGCCGTTGGAGCTAGAGAAGAGAGTCTCGAGACGCCGTGGGGAGGCCGGTGCCACATGGTAAGAGCTGAGGGACGAGGGGCCAAAAGAAAAAGGGGGCCGTAACTGAGAGTCTTTACCCGAGTCGGATCCGCAGGCTTGCATATAGAGATAAGGCTGATTGTGGTGATGTATAAATCTGTGTATATGCTTGTGTATGATTTCGAATGCATGAATATATATATTTGGATGTGGAATAAACTATGTGTATTATGTGCGTTATGAATGTCGTTTGAACTGTATGAACTTGGTTACTTGAGAAAGGTTGAATGATAGCAGGAGCGTGTTCTAACGCTGATACCGAGTCTGTGAGTATCATTATACATGTAAAAGCTCACCCCTGCAGTGGCCATTTTCAGTGAACGTCTCTCGCGAGGAGGATCAGAAACAGAGCTGGAATGCTGGGCGGAGCGCTGATGCATTTGGAAGGTTTAATTAAGGCGTTGTTAGATTAAGCCCGGACTGGCTCATACCGGATGTTGATGTTTTGGGGATGATTAGAACTTTACGGGCAAGGAGAAGTCCGATTTTGTATTGTAAATATTGACATACACTTTTATGTATATATGGATGTATGGTTTTGTGTGTGTGATGCTATGTGCTGCCTTGTTTTATAAGTGAGCTTTAATAGATACGCAGGGACAGTCTGATTGAACAGGATATAGCTAAGTCCGAATGAACCGAGAATTGTCTTAGGAAAAAATTCATGTCGGATACGTTGGGCGGAGTCGTACCCCGCCGAAGTAAGGGAGCAATTTGCCCAGGCGTGAGGATTCGCGCTGAGGCGATGTAGGTATTAGAATGAGACCCCGGTGTTGACTCCTGATCTGGGCGTGATAGTTGATCCCGCCCAGGCGTTGTCATAATTAGTTGAGTTGGGCAGAATAGGTTCAGACTCCTCCTTTCTCCACAACATACTATCGTATATGTACCCTGTAACTTCTCGTTTTTCTGAGTAAAATGCGAGTGTGAGGATTTACTTAGTGAACCCTTGTCCATACCCGATGGAGGAAATTATCTTGTAGTTGTGTTAAAGAGACGTTATGTAGATTTCGTTTAGACGGTGTCATACCTCGCCCAAGTAACTAGGATAGCCCGCCCAAGATGAATATACCCCGCCTAACCAAGTAGGATGATTCTATCTCCGCCCTCCACCGAAAGCTACGCGTGTGAATGTATTAACATATTTCCCTTATTTATTCCTCCTGTTGAGTAACCAGCATTACTCGAAGGGAAGCCTCATTGCGAAATCTCCTCTATCCGCTGCTGCATTTCCATACTCCGCCTGGACGGTATTATACCCCGTCTAAGCGAATAGCGGTGTTGTGTAATCCGCCCTAGTGTTGATGTGCTGCGAAAAACCCATTGAGCCGGCCCAGTTTTAGCTTCTCTGTAGATTGCTATATGTGAGTAAATGCTCCTCGTTTCTTCCCTGCCTGCTCCCCTCTATATCAAATGTTGCGTGACTGTTTTGTGAAAAATTTTCTCACATTTTTGGAATTATTAGTTGCAAATGATTAGGGTGTTACACATTCCACTCGGATTTTGTTCAACAGGGCTATATTTCACTCTTAAATGCTTCAATCAGAGTCATCTTACTCGGATTTGTCATTTTTGGGCCATTCCACTCGGATTTACTCCAACAGGGGCACATTCCACTCGGATTTGATCCATTCTGAGTAATTTTACTCGGATTTACCCCAACAGGCGCACATTCCACTCGGATTTTTATTCAACAGGGCTATATTTCACTTCTAAATGCTTCAATCAGAGTCATCTTACTCGGATTTACCATTTTTGGGCCATTCCACTCGGATTTTCTTCATTTTGACTCGGATTTGACCATTTTTTGAGTTTTTTCACTCGGATTTATTTCAACCAGGGCTGTATTTCACTCGGAAATGCTTTAATCTGAGTCATCCTACTCGGATTTGATCATTTTGAGTCATTCCAATTGGATTTGCCTCCAACAGGGCTGTATTTCACTTGGAAAAGCTTCATTCTGAGTTATTTCGCTCGGTTTTGATTATTTTGGAGCCATTCTACTCGAATTTGACCATTCTGAGTTAGAATTCAGCATAAAAAAGATTCATTCCACTTGGACCGGACCAAAAGAGGTGTTCACAAAATTGTTCAGTTATACTAACCATTTCACATATAATTGAACTGATCAATTTGTTATAGGTATCTTTGTTACTAAGCGCCCTAAAAAAAAGATACAGAGCAAGAAGCATAAGGAACTGGATCTTGACACCAATATTTGGTTATGATTTTCTTTTCCTTTTTTGTTTCTTGTTCACAAAAAAAAATCATCATTTCTAGTTTTTTATTTTAAATTCTACATGCTTTTCACTAAATTTGTTTTTTTAAATTTGTCTAAGTAATGAGTAATTACATCACCCTTGTCCAATATTTCATGACATGTTGTGAATAATTTCCTTGCATATTAATTTAATAAGTTGTTTGTGAAGATCAAATTGTATATGAATTGTGATAGATTGACCACCCTCGGTGAGATTTTGAGCTTAATTGGATGGATCATATTTTTCCATCTTTCCTTTTTCTTGATTAACCTTTATTTATTAGTACTATAGAACTTGACTTGTTTCTTTTTGATGTATTATGTTTCATGTGCATGCTTTGATGTGATTAAGGCCATTTTTGTTTTAACTAGCCATTAGCCATATGCCTTACCTTACATACTTTCCATTGTTACCCACGTTGAGCCTATATCCATTTCTTGATTCAGCCACATAATTTGCCAATAGCCCAAAAAAAATGATCACCTTTGCTTAGGAATTGATTAGGAGTTTTGGAATTACTATGAATAAAGATTCTTGATGATTGTGGAAATGTACCCAAGATATATATGTTGTTGTTTCATTGTTCAAAAAGAAAGTAAAAAAATAATTAAAAAAAGAGAAAAAAGAAGAAAAAGAAGAAGTGGTGAATATATGTATGAAAATAATCAAGAGGATCTATTCTCATGTTTTATCCTCCATCATGTTTCATTTTGCTAAGTATTGAGTTTCAAAATGTACTTCCATAATCACTGAATCACTTACTCCATTGCTCTTTTTCAACCCTAAGTTTAGCCATACTATTTCATTTTATCCACCCTATATCACCTTGGCCCCATTACAACCTTAATAAAGTCCTTTTGATCTCTGCATGCATATGTGTTCAAATATGGAAATTAGAAATTTGTCAAGCCTATGGTAGTGCTAATTTATTTGGGTGATTTCTAAGAGTATACACAAACCCAAACAATTGAGATATAGAGAGCATAAAGAGAACATCTATCACATTTTTATCCACTCTTTGATTTGATCACTCAATTTGTGAAACTAGTATGTAATGCTTCTTATTCACACTTATCATGACCTCTTGATATAAGGGATAATGTGTATCACTTATTATTTTAGACTTAACAAAAAAAAGTCAAAAAAAATCAATTTGAAAAAAAAACCTTTTTTTGTTGTTTCTCATTTTAGTTTTTGGTTTGGTTTTGCCCTGGAGTGCAAAAGCTTAAGTGTGGGGGAATTTGATAAATCAATTTTAATACACTTCTTGATGTAGGATCTTCATGCACTTTCTTGAAGAGGGATGGATCTAGCGCTCTTTCTCCTATCTTCCTTCAAGGTAAGCTTGATGACTTCTTCTTCAAGGCAATGAAACCGAAACTCTAAGCCTAAAGCTATAGGAGAGTGACGCAAAAACAAAGGAAAAGAGAGTGGAAATGGAAGGAGAGAAGGTGGACAATGGAGGAGGGCTTGGAAAAAGGGAGAGGGAAAGGTTAGAGGCCACTTCCTAAGGTGGAGGAAGATAACTCCACTCACCACCAAGGGAGGGAGAAACCCCTTGGATAAGAGCTTGAGAGAGCTCTCAAATTCTAGAGAGAAGGAGGAGAATCTCTCACTAGGAAACACTTAAGTGCTCTCAAATTTTGCAAATGAATTAATGGTGCTTGATTACAAAAGGAGAAGCCCTTATATAGGCCATGGGAATTTCAGCCAAGGACTAACTAAATGGGCTTGATCATGAATCCAAGGCCCATTAAGAGAAAAGATGAGCAAATGGCCTATACATGGCCCAAAAGGAAAAGTACAAGGCCCAAAAGTGGCCCATTTGACCTTGTAAGGCCCAAAGCTATCCTATAAGCCTAGAGAAACTATTTAGGAAGTATATTACAAGTAAAGTACACATAGATCCTCATAGGTTCCTTATTGGGCTTAGGCCCATTAGAAGAGAGAAAAGAGAAAAGGGCTTTATGAATGCTCTCTTTGTCCCTTTTGGTCTTTGCCCTTGTGAGGGGACCTCTATATGCCTCAAGTCCTTTCTCCAATGTAGTGTGAGGGTCTTCCTTGGGTATGTCCACATTACTTCTTATAGTCTTACACTTGGGGTTTATTATATAATTACTATATTTAATAATAGTATTTTAATTAAGTTTTATGTTGTTTAGTTAAATTGAAGTATTATGTATATATGTTTCAATTTTCGTTTTTTGTATGTATCTTGATTATCTTGCCTTATTTTGGCCATAACTTGGGATTTTGTGATCCAAATGGGCTAATCTTAGAGCCCATGGAAAGCTAAGACAGAGGGCTACATCATGATGATCAAATTTGGTTATTTTGCATCTGAAAAAAATAAAGAAATGGAGCTTGAATCAATCATCCCTTATGTGTCCCACCAGCATTGACATAGTTCACCAAAATACACATATCTGAAGCTCTAGATGTCCAAATGACCTCATTCTTATGCCAAATTCTCAATAAGACAGAGATCTACAACTTTCATGTTGAAGATTTGTCAAAATTCGGCCATCTAGAAGGTCATATTGGACTTGCAAGGTGGAGAAGATAAAGAGGAGAATGAATTTCAACACCTACCATTATCTTCTTTTGAATTATTGTAATTTCAAGCCCACCAATGTTGAAAAAATACATTAATAATCAGAAAATAAATGTATAGTATCATCATATCTTGCCTATAAATAGATGCTTGAAGTTGTAAGGAAGATACACAAGAAATACATAAGAAATACATGCTTTAGTTTTCATTACAATTCTATATCTTTGCTTTAGCTTCTTAAGTTTTAGTTCTTTCTCTTGCTTTATCTCCTTGTTCTATATTCCATCCTTCAAGTTATGGTTTTCATTTCCCTTCCTCAATATCAAGTAAGTTAATTTTATTATTTGTTGTTTACTTTTATAATCAAAGTTTTAGTAAATTTAATATTAGCTTTCATTGTTAAAAATTATCAAGGAAGCTTAATCTTTTAAAATCAACTCAAGGAATTTAATTTTTCTTTATGTTAACTTTGAGTTCTTGCTCTTAATATTTTGATTGAAGATAATTACTTTTCTTTGTTTCTCAAGCACTTATGATGGTAGATTATTTAAGTGTATAACCGATTGGTATATAATTAAACAATCTATAATCTAAACTGATGTTGGTTGGTTAATCAATAATCAATTTGAGAACAAAGATTAAGTTACTAAATAAGAGATTTCTATTTAGTTTCTTAACTCAATCAAATTATGGTTTTAAAGTTATTTTAGTAATTAGTAAGAATATATCGATTGGTTATTCTTATTAGTTCATTAATTCAATTCTAGAAGATTTTTTACAATATAATCATTTAGGGATTCCAAATGATTCAAGATTGAGAAATTAATTATATTTAATCATATTTGTGATCAATAATTAGTTAACTAAAGATTTATTAATTCCTTGGGTTGGTTGTTTTTAAATTTGATTATTCTTACTCATAAATTTACTTTTTGCACTATCATATAATCACTTAATTTTCCCTTCAAGCTCAACACAAACCCCCCCTTTATTATAACTAAATTGAGTGTAACTAATTGAACTAAGGTCCTCAAGAGATGACTAAGGTTGTTCACCTTATACTATATTAATTTAACTTTTTATTTGACCCGACAACGACAGCGTGTCAATGTTCCTTCATTTTTTTGTTTGATTTGCAGTCCAAGGAAGAAAGTGAGTTCTCCCATCATTGATTTTTCAAACTCATTCTGCATAATCTTGGCAAATTCTTTACAGAGCGATTCATTAGTAGCACTAAATATGTTATCATCAATATAGACTTGAACCAAGAGTATGTCATTGTTCTTGTGCTTGATAAATAATATGGTATCAACCTTTTTTCTTTTAAAGTTGTTTTCTAACAAAAATTTGCTTAATCTTTCATACCAAGCTCTTGGAGCTTGTTTTAAACCATACAAAGCTTTTCTAAGTTTGAGAAACATGATTTGGAAACTTATAATTTTCAAAACCAAGAGGTTGATCCATATATACTTCTTCTTGAATGTAACCATTTAAGAAAGCACTCTTGACATCCATTTGGCAAAGTTTGAAATCCATAAAACACGCAAATGATAATAACAATCGAATTGCTTCTAATCTAGCTACCGGAGCATACGTTTCTTCATAGTCTATGCCTTCTTCTTAATTATATATCCCTTAGCTACTAGCCTAGTCTTGGTTATTACTCCATTTTCATCAAGCTTGTTCCTAAAAACCCACTTAGTTTCTATTACTTGATGATTATTGGGTCTTGGCATAAGTTTCCAAACTTGATTTCTTTCAAATTGATTTAGTACTTCTTGCATGGCCAACATCCAACGTTTGTTAATAATAGCCTCATCTATGGATTTATGTTCAATTTCTGAAACGAAGGCTAAATGATTACATGTATTTCTAATGGCATTACGATACTTACGCCTTTTGATATTTCTCCTATTATGTTGTCAATTAGGTGATGTCTTGAAGCAATCTACTCCTTTTGAGTATTTATTTGTTATATTCCATTTTGAGAAGCTTTTTTTTCATCTTCATTGTTGATTCCTTCTTCTTCCTTGTTTTCTAAGGTCATCTCTTCAAAAGTATCTGCAAGGTCATCAACATTTTCCTTTCTTGAAGGATTTTGGTTAATCGCATCAAATTTGACATGAATGGACTCCTCTATTGTTCTAGTTTGTTTGTTAAAGACTCGATTAGCTCTACTAGATGATGAATAACCAAGAAAGATTGCTTTATCAAATTTTGCATCAAATTTGCCTAGGTTATCCTTTTTGTTATTTAATACGAAACATTTGCATCCAAATACATTAAAATAAGAGATGTTTGGTTTTCTTCCCTTGTAAAGTTCATAGGGGGTTTTCTTCAAAGTAGGCCTTATCAAACATCTATTCATAATATAACAAGCGGTACTTACCATATTGGCCCAAAAATGTTTCGCAATAGAATTTTCATTTAACATAGTTCTTGCTAGCTCCACTAAAGATCGATTTTTCCTTTCAACTACTCCATTTTATTGTGGAGTTCTAGGAGAAGAAAAATCATGTTCAATGCCATATTTTTCACAAAACTTTTCAAAAGGTTGATTTCAAATTCTCCCCTATGATCAGTTTAATGGATACAATTTTTGAAATTTGTTGATTCTGGATAACTTTGGGAAGTTTCTTAAATGCATGTTATGCTTCATTCTTATGAGCTAGGAATAATGTCCATATGTATCTAGAGTAATCATCCAGAATCACAAATCCATAGTAATTACCACCAAAGTGTTAGTGTATGCACTACGAGCTATTAATGTATCAATTTTAAATTATCAATAAGTATTTTCATTTTTAAGATTGTTTTTAAACTATTTATCCTGGAATAATAAGACATATAAGAATTATTCCTAAAACATCCCTAATCAAGTATTTATATGGGGATATGTAAATACATTAAGTTTAGTGTGTGCATGTACTGATGATTTGATATCACAAATCATGGATATATGATATCAAGTCTTTACACTGGTACACATTAAGAGTAATGTTGTACTGGACAGACCCACTATGAGAATGTTGCATGGATCATTACATGAGTGTGATAAATGGTTCTCAATGTGATAATGGTATATAGTCCTTCGACCTGAAGCCACTATGATTCCTACATAAGGAGTTTGTTGTTTTAATACAATAGAATGTCATTTGTAATAAGATGACCATAAAGATTATGATTAGGAAATGGACAAATTATGCAGAGGGATGTGAGTGATGTAGATGGGATTCGTCTTTCCTATATGACAGGAGTGATATCTATGGGCCACTTGATGGAGTGAGACTAACGAAATGCGTTACCATGCCAGGACGAATAAATATTGGATATTTATTCTGTAAAGTCTACTTTGGTATCAAGTAAAATGAATTGAGCCATACAAGGATGACGACGACCATGCCTTAGGCCCAATTAGATATCGTGACAAAAGGAATAAATATATAAAATAATTATCACTTATAGGTCATGTCGATGATAAATAATATTCGGACATAATGATGTATTGCTAGATGCCGCTCTTATTTTATATTAATAATAAAATAGTTTATTATTATAACTGAATATTTTACCTATAGGGTCACACACATAGAGTAAGCCCACTAGAGGATAGTTTTATTTTAGTTGGACTAAAAATAAAACTATTAGGCCCAACTCATTTAGAATGATTCAGGAGCCCAATGTTTAATGAGAACTCATTAGGTTAAGACCTAAGCTTATATATAAAGCATGAGATGCTCATAGGCTGCTACTCAGAAATTAGATTACTCTCGAGTAGACCCCTAAGGGCAAAGCTACAATTACTTCGATCGAGGAACTCGCTTTGCCTCTACAAGAGGTAAACCCTAAATCAAAATTTTAATTTTGCATAATGCCTTGAGACATCTATTTTTGCAATCCCTTTTGGGAATCCTTTGTGTTTCCACTGCCTGACCCTGAGGGATTCCCTAACACAAAGCTCTTAACATTAGAAGGTCTAAACAATTCCATATGCAAAAGTTGTAAAGTCCTATTAGTCAAAATAATATTTTTAGCTCAAAAAGATTCCTTTACTTATTTTCCCTTTTGACATGCATCACAAAATTTATTTTCAAACTTCAACATTGGTAAACCAATTACTAACTCTTTAGAAACAAGTTTGTTTAGATTATCTATGTGAATGTGGGCAATTCTTCTATGCCATAACCATGATTCATCTTCTTTAGTCAAGAAGAATTGCATATCATTTGAAGACAAGCCATCAAGATTAATCATGTAAATATTATCAACTCTTTGACCAATGAACTTGACTTCTTTGTTTAGCTTATTTTCAATTATGCAACAATTTGATTCAAATAAAACTCTATATCCTTTATCACATAATTGACTAATGCTAAGCAAATTGTGTTTGAGTCCTTCAACATATAAAACATCATTAATAGAGGTAGAGGAATTTTTACCAATATTTCTGATACCAAGGATTTTTCCTTTGGTATTTTATCCATATATGACACTACCTTTTCTTCAAGGAGTGAATGATGTGAATTTACTTATGTCTCCCTTCACGTGTGTAGAACACCCACTATCCAAATACCAATGAGTGTTACTTGCTTTAAAACATACCTACAAAACAAATCAAGTTAGAGACTTTGGTACCCATTTTATGTTGGGTCCTTGTAGGTTAGTTTGAGGTAAAGTTCCTTTAGGAACCTATATCTTTCTCACAACTTTTGGTCCTAGTTTCGTAACATTACAATTTGACACACTATGACCCTTAAAACCACAATGATTACATTTTATGAATGGTGATGATGACTTTCTAGGAGGTACAAAGAAGCTTTTGTAGTACTTTTCTTTCTTAATGATATTGAATCCTAGTCCAGTTTTATGAAACATGTATCTTTGTTTTCCAAGTAAAGTATTTAAATTATCCCTACCATTTATGAATTTTTCAAGCGTTTTGTTTAAGTTTAATATTTTTTCTCCTAGGTTTTCACATTTCTTAGAAAATTCACATGGCCTAGATTTAGTGCAAATTTGAACATCACCAATTTCCTCTTTCAAAGTTTCATTTTCTTTAACCGTTTCAACAAGATAATTTTCAAGAATATCAATGGTTTTTCTTTAATAACACATACTTATCTGAGATTTTAATGAACTTATTATATAATTCTTTAAATGCATTAAGTAATTCATCCTTGGTAAACGCATTGTCTAGATAATGAATATTTACCTCTTCTTGTTCATCTTGGTGATTTGCCATGAGACATAGGTTGGCTTCTTCATTTTTTGAATCATCAAAACTACTCACATTGTAACATCCCAATTTTGAAGTTAAATATCGAATGAAATAAACCATTAAGACCTTGATTTCAAAGTGGGAAGATAATTGTTAATTATAATCAATTTAATTTAAGGAATAATGACAAATTAATTTAGTTGGTAAAAGATGACTGCTTGTGATTGGTGAGTCACGTGAGTAGACTGCGATTCACGTTTTCCCATCCCACTTCCTTCTCTTCGCATGCATATATATATACCTTGTATCATCGTGATATTCATTCTTCCTTACTGCTTCATCCTCTCTTTTCTTCTTCTTCATCTTGTCCTCTTTTCTTCCCTGTTTTTATTCTTCGTCTCTGGGGATCACGACGACGGTACTGGAGAAAGGTCATAGCCCTTCCGACTGGTGAAGGACGATCACTAAAGCAGAGGAAGAATAACTCCCCATCCCCGAGCCGATTGCAGGGTACGACGGTGCGAAGGGGGGCTGGACGAGTCAGAAAAGGCGTCAGACCAAACGTCGGAGAGCAGAAAATCTTCTTGAGTTCCTTCAGTAGGTAGGGGGCGCTTGCATGTCAAATGCATGGTCCACGAAAGGTACCGGATAAAAGTACTGCTTTAAGTGTGTACGTGTGTCTGTGACGACTGTATGTTATGCATGATTGATAATCTTGGATTCCATGTGTATGATAGTAGTATCTTGTTAGTAGTTATACAATAACTGCATGCAATCGAGATGGTGGTAATGTAGCCTGTCAACCTTTCTATTATAGACGAGTGGGATGCGTGGTTCTATCTCTGCTAATACTGTGAGGCATGAATGTGTGGCTGTTAGTTGATTTGTCCGATGTTATTACTTTGAACTGTTGATTGCTGTGCATGCTGGTGTGATTGACAAAGTAAGTATAGGGACTATATTGACTCGGTTTCTACCTGAGTGGTTACGAAGGAGGTATCGGTTGAGTAACGATGCTTGCTAGTAAAATGCATAAGTCGCGTGTGTAGGAATAGGGTGACCCGTGGAAGGTCAAGAGCCCCGAAGGAATGGCTTCCAGCTACAGACCTTGGCTAGATCCGGTGAGAGCTCGTGGTAGCCGTGGGAGCTAGAGATGAGTCTCGAGACGTCAATGGGAGGCCGGTACCACACGGAAAGAGCTGATGAACGAGCGGCCAGTAAGGGGGAAACTGTAACTGAAAGTCATTACTTAAGTCGGATCCGCAGGCATGCATATAGATATGATGTTGATTAGGATAGTATGCGTGGCATGTGTTGGGTGTTGTGAATGAATTCCGAGTGTGCGGATGCATGTGTATGTGTGAATAAGGATGAACTTTATGTAGTATGTATGTGAGAGTGTGTTATTGATATTATTCCAATTTGCATGGCCTTTGTTTAATCTGAATGCGACCGAGTGAACGTAAGTGTGCATACTGACACTGATACCGAGTCATTGACTGTCATTTTATATGTAAAAGCTTACCCCTACAGTGGCTACATTTTCCAATGAATATCTCTCAGAATGAAGGATGAAGAAGGAGTCGAGTATAGAGTGGAGCATCCGAGTGCTGTTGAATAGATGTGTATACGTATATACTATGTATAAGGTCTTGTTAAGCCTTGGTCAGCTCGTATTTTGGTTTTAGTCTTTATATCAGAACTTGAACACTTACGGGTGAAAAGAACATGATGATGCGTTTGTAATTATTTAAATACATCCTTATATATATATTGTGTGTTTATCCTACGCTATGAGTGATGTCCGAGTGATAAATATGGGTGTACAGGTATACTCCCGAGCGTATGAGGTCGGTGTGACTATGGGTAGAAGCGGAGCTAAGTTGTTGTTGGGGAAAACGAGATAGGGAGATATTCCGAGTGATGAGGAGTCGGGTAGCACCAAGTGAGTGAGGTCATATAGCCTGGAGCGGGAATTGGTTTGAATTCTTTAAGTGATATCTGTGAGATTTTCCAAGTGGAGATTAATCAACGATTTCTGATTGAGAATCCACCGAGTGAGAGTTCACCGACTAGGGAACGACACCTAAGACTCTAAGTAGGCCCATAGTAATAAATTAGTAAGTAGCTAGAGAACCCGAGTGCGCCTTGACTTAGTGGGAAAATCAAAGTAGGAAATATTATGGACACCGAGTGAAAAGTGAGTGAAATGTCCCGAGTGGCGTGATGGGCATGAAGTTATTCTGAGTGAAAAATATATGGGGGACCCCGAGTGGGGAATAATTTTGTCTAAATCCGAGTAGAAATCCGAGTGAACTTCTCCGAGGAAAGAGTTGTTGATGGTTTAGATAAGAAATATTCTAAGTATATGAATTACAAAAGTATTCTGAGTAAGTATGGGAATCTATTCTGAGTGAGTGGAATAATGAAATACCGAGTGGTTTGATAAAATTCGAGTGGGATAACCCTCATTTCCTGAGTGATTGGAATTCCCTTATACCGAGTGGACTAAGTCATTACCGAGTGAATGGCTGTCTCGTATACCGAGTAGTGGATTGGCCGAGTGTGGCTTCTCGCTTCAGCGAGTGAGATCTCGCTCCAGTGGGTATGTGATTGGAAAGGCGTTTGTTATGGTTCCGCTTAAGCGCTTGTGTGCTTCGCCCGAGCGAGTTGGTCGGCCTCGCTCAAGCAGAGTTGGATCTTACTTGAGCGAGTGCACGCTGTTTCAGGAGCTTCGCTTAGGCGCTGTTTTATTCTTCCGTTGTGAATGTTTTCCTTTGTTCTGATTGGTTTTCCCAGGTTTTTCCTTCTTCTTGCCTTCCCTTCCTTTTTATTATTGGTTATTGGACCTGGCTCTCATATCTTCATATATGAGAGTGGCTTTTTATTGATCCAGGTATTTTCTAAATAATTGACCCGGTTCTTCATGATTATTTTGGGAAAAATTTCCCCTGCCCCGGGTTTAACTTTAATTAATTTTTTGGGTGTTACATTTTGGTATCAGAGCAGACCGAAAGGTCCAAGGCCAAGGTATGCTTACCGAGTGTGGGCGGTTGTGTGTATCATGATCGAATGGTCATCATTATTATGATATTGTTGGACCTGATTGATACTATGATATTGATTTGTGGATAGGAGGTTATTGCTCCTGGTCTGACTGATTGTGTAACATATAGGAATGGCATAATATGCTAAGTTACTGAATATTAGGCTGAGATACGATCGGTAGTAAGTGACTTGGTATACTTATCCTTGAAGGGGTGTTAATTTCAAGATGAGGGATGACGCATCACCAAAGCATGGAGGCTATAGCCACAACATTCCAACGCTTTGTAGATGTGTTTGAGAGGCAGGGCCAGCCTCGAGCTGAGGATGG
Source organism: Clitoria ternatea (assembly GCA_037962975.1). Taxonomy (NCBI): domain Eukaryota; kingdom Viridiplantae; phylum Streptophyta; class Magnoliopsida; order Fabales; family Fabaceae; genus Clitoria; species Clitoria ternatea. Next base: position 187,175,286 of record CM075671.1, read on the forward strand.
CCAAGTGCTGGACCGCTTCCTGAAGAGGAAGCCGAGTGAATTTCAAGGAGGGCGTAACCCTGACGCAGCTTTTAAATAGACTCAAGAGCTGGAAAGGATTTTTGGGAGTCTTCGCTGCACCGAGGCCCAGAAGGTAGAATGTGCAGTGTATATGCTGCAAGACGAGGCGGAGAACTGGTGGAAGATAGCCAGAAACCGATTTCCTGACGATGATACTCAGCTGACCTGGAACAATTTCAAGACATGCTTCTTAGAGAAGTACTTCCCTTACACAGTAAGGAGTCGGAAGGAATTGGAGTTTATGGAGTTGAAACAGGGTTCCATGACTGTGGAAGAATACGTGGCTAGATTCGAAGAATTGTGTCTATTCTACCCACCCTTCCAACAACCGGGGACGGAGAACTCCAAGTGCCTTAAATTCAAGAATGGATTGAGGTCAGATATTAAGAGAGCCTGCAGATACCAAGAGATTAGGAGTTTTCCTGCATTGGTGAATAAGTGTAGAATATTTGAAGAAGATGACTAGGCTCATTCAGGCCAAAATAATAGAGCAGGTTCCTCCTTGAGGCCTCAACAGTCACGCTTCAAGAGGCCAGGTAACATGGGAAGAAATGGACCCTTTACTAGATATCAAGATCGCAGTAACCAAGGGAGGCAGATGAGTGGACGACCAAAATATGGCAAGTGTTTTAAATGTGGTGGCGACCACTTTGCTCAAAATTGCGATAGTACGGATGTCAAGTGTTTTCATTGCCAGGAGAAGGGGCACATTCACCCTGACTACCCCCGACTCTGTCAAACAAGTGCCAATGTGCGTCAGGGAGGATTCCAGGTGAGAAGCAGTAGGAACGATGGTCAAAGTTCGGGGGGCGGAAGCAACAGAGCCAGAGGAAATATGATGGTTGCCCCAAATAATCGGAGGAGAAACACCGATCAACCAGCTGCTGGGAGAGTCTACGCCATCACTGTTGAGGAAGCTGCACACGCGAACGACTTAGTACAAAGTAAGTGCCTACTCGGTAAATATACACTTAGTGTAATTTTTGATTCTGGAGCCACCCACTCCTTCATAGCTGATGAGTGTGTGAGACGATTGTAATTACCAACTGTGGATATGGATCGGATTTTGGAAGTAGCCAACCCGACTGGCCCTAAGGTGTTGACATCAACGATGTGTAAGGACGTAATGTTTGTGTTGGACGATCGGAGTTTTACCTTCGATCTTGTGTGCGTGCCTTTGAAGGACCTTGATATCGTGCTCGGCATGGATTGGCTTTCAGCCAACAAGGTGTTAGTGGATTGTAGAAACCGAAGGGTAATCTTCCCGAGGCAACACAATGAGGACTACACGGCACAAGGTATAGCTCAACTATTTATGATGCTTTGTTTAACCGAGGGTGAGAGTAAAGCCCGAGTGGACGAAATTCCGACTGTCTGTGAATTCCCAGAGGTGTTTCCCAAGGATGTACCGAGTGTCCCTCCCAATAGAGAAGTCGAATTCTCTATAGACCTGATCCCTGGAGCAGAGCCAGTCTCCAGTACACCTTATAGAATGTCCCCAACAGAATTGGCCGAGTTGAAGAAGCAGGTGGATGAGTTACTCGGAAAACAATTCATTAGGCTAAGTGTATCACCATAGGGCGCACCTGTACTGCTTGTTAAGAAGAAGGATGGCAGCATGAGACTATGTATAGATTACCGACAGCTAAACAAACTCACAATTAAGAATCGGTACCCATTGCCCAGAATTGACGATCTAATTGACCAGCTGCGTGGTGCTTCAGTCTTCTCCAAGATCGATTTACGATCGGGATACCACCAAATCCGGGTGAAGGACTCGGATATTCCTAAAACTGCCTTTAGGACTCGGTATGGCCACTACGAGTATGTAGTGATGCCGTTCGGTGTGACAAACGCCCCTGCCGTCTTCATGAATTACATGAACAGTATATTCCACCCATATTTAGACCGATTTGTTGTAGTTTTCATTGATGATATCCTAATCTACTCTAAGACTCTTGGGGAGCATGAAGAACACCTCCGAGTGGTACTTCAAGTGTTGAAGGAGAAGCAGTTGTTTGCAAAGCTCTCAAAGTGCGATTTCTGGATGGATAAGATCCACTTCCTCGGACATGTGATTTCCGAGGAAGGTGTCTCGGTGGACCCTTCGAAAGTAGCAGCTATAATGGCGTGGGAGAGACCCAAGTCGGTCTCGGAGATAAGGAGCTTTATGGGCCTGGCTGGTTATTATAGAAGATTCATTGAGGGTTTTTCTAAGTTGGCCTTGCCACTAACTAAATTGACTCGGAAAAACATTCCCTTTGTATGGAGTTCTGAGTGCGAGAGCAGTTTCCGAGAGCTGAAAGACAAGTTGACGACTGTTCCAGTGCTGGCATTACCTAACTTGCAAGAGAGCTTCATGGTTTACTGTGATGCGTTAGGACTCGGATTGGGATGTGTGTTAATACAGAAAGACCGAGTAATAGCGTATGTCTCTCGGTAATTGAGACCTCACGAACAATATTACCCGACCCATGACTTAGAGCTGGCAGCCGTAGTCTTCGCATTGAAGATCTAGAGGCATTATTTGTTCGGGTCCAGATTTAAAGTATACAGTGATCACAAGAGCCTCAAATACTTATTCGACCAAAAGGAGCTGAATATAAGGCAGAGGAGATGGATGGAATTTTTAAAAGATTATGATTTCGAGCTAAAGTACCATCCGGGTAAGTCAAACATTGTTGCCGACGCGTTGAGTCCACTAGTGCAAAAAGAAGCTATAATGACGGGATATAAGCACGGTTCTAGCAAATCCGTGTTTGAAACCAGGCGGTGGCAATTTTGTAATAATGAGGAACTTTATAAAATTTTATAAAACAAATGTATAAGGACGGTTAGAAGAAAACCGTCTTTATAGGTACACTATAAACACGGGCGATCAAGGTCCGTGCTTAAAGCATTTTATATTTTTAAAAAAACATTTATTTAATTGAGAAACAAAGACGGTTGTCCTAGGTCCGTGTTTAAAGGCTTTTATAATTTTTAAAAAAAAATTATTTAAAATGAAGAAACTAGGACGGTTGGAGGGGAACCGTGTTTATAGTCCATCTATAAACACGATTGCTTGTGAACCGTGCTTAAAGCATTTTATATTTTTAAAAACATTTATTTAATTGAGAAACAAAGACGGTTGTCCTAGGTTCATGTTTAAAGGCTTTTATAATTTTTTTAAAAAATTATTTAAAATGAAGAAACTAGGACGGTTAGAGGGGAACCATGTTTATAGTCCATCTATAAACACGGTTGCTTGTGAACCGTGCTTAAAAGGTAGGATATCAACAAGGTTATAACACACTCGTGCTTAAAGGTTGCGCGCTCTCCAATTTTTAACTTCACCTTTTGGCTTTTGGTTTTCCGTCTCCCTCCATTCACCTCTGCATTGCCTCTCTCTTTTTGCCTCATTTTAACTTTTCACTTTCCCTCTCTTGTTTCATCTTCCCTCTTCTTTCTCTTTCACACAAACAGCTCCCTCCCTCCATTTCTCTATCCATCTTCCGTTCATTTCTCTTCTCTCCTCCTCCTCCTCCCTCTATTTCTCTTCGTGTTTATTCTCCAAGCTGACGAACGACGCACGACGACGTGGGGCTGTTCGGGTTCCCTCCTTCTCCCTTTATTTCTCCATTTTGACGAACTAACACTTATTTCCAGGTTGGTATCCTTCTTCCACATTGGCTTAAAATTAAATACTTAGTTTTAGATAATTTGATGAATAATTATAATGTTGGTTTTAATTGAAATGGAATGTAATGTTATTAGTTGGAATGAAATATAATGACCAGATTCCTTCTCAGCCATTGGACCTAAACACCAGTCCCCCCCACCCATCTCAAGATATCTTCAACAGCAACATGGCGCCACAACAAGAGCACTGCCTCACTCCCAGCAACCATGAAGACGATGATAGAGATAATGATAATAATGAGGATGTTACACAAAGTGCCACTGTTTACGACAAGGAGAAAGTGGCATTGCAAGAGGAAGAAGGTGGAAGGGAGAAGCTGAAGCGGCATAGAGGTGAAGTAGCTGGGAGGGTTTGGATTCCTAAAATATGGGGTCAGGAAAACTTCTTGAAGGATTGGATAGATTGCACTGCATTTGATGCTCCTTTAGTTCCAAGCACTATCACCAACGCCCGAGAGGCTTTGGTTCAAGAGTGTACAAGAGCCAATGCTGCTGGATTAAGAATAGACAACAGGTGTTAGATTTTAATTCGTTTCTGTATTTCAACACCATATCATATCCATTGTTTATTAATCTCGATCTCTACTCTTAATATTATTTTCCCAAGTTATATAATCAAAACTTAAACCAACTTTCTCTCAGGAAAAAAATAGTCATCCGTCCAATCATTTCCAGCTAACCTTTGGCTTTCATGCTTAAGAAGGCTACGTATATAATGTCAATAACTTTCGGCCTTCAAATATAATTCTCGTACTATTTCTGTGGGAAAAAGAGATAAGCATTTAACGTGTTTTACAGTACGTATCCTGCTTACTTAATTTCAACAAATTTAAGAATCCATTTGGACAAGAATAAATTGCCATTTGTTTAATCAGGATCTTGTTTAATTGTGCTTAAAAGTGCTCCACACGAAGCTTAAAAAGGTCAGAAACAAGCACGGTTCAAGGGAACCGTGCTTAAAAGTGAGATACGAGCACGGTTATAAGGAGATACGAGCACGGTTCCTTTGAACCGTTCTTAAAAGTGACTTATAAGCACGGTTTTATGGGAGATACGAGCACGGTTCAAACAACCGTGCTTAAAAGTCCCTTACAAGCACGGTTGAAAGGGAGATACGAGCACGGTTCAAAGGAACCGTGCTTAAAAGTCCCCCACCTACAAACACGGTTATTAGTAGCCGTGCTTAAAAGCCCCTTACAAGCACGGTTGAGAACCGTCCTTAAAAGCCCCTATTTACAAGCACGGTGGGAACAAGCACGGTTTGGGAACCGTGCTTAAAGGGTCACCAGAACCGTGCTTAAAAGTCCTTTTTCCACTAGTGGTCGGAAATCTCTCCATATAGCAGTGATGATGGTAAGGGAAGTGGAGTTATTGGAACAGTTCCGAGACATGAACTTACATGTTGACCTCCCCTCTTCTCGGAAAATAACAATCGGTACGTTGAGAATCGCCAATGAATTCCTAAAATCCGTGTACGAGCAGCAGCAGTCAGATTCCTACTTGGCTGAAATGAAGGAGACTCGGGCCAAAGGAAAGGACTTGTCCCTGACCAAGGGATCGGATGGAATCTTCCGAGTGAGAAACAGAATATATGTACCAGGTGGAGGAGAATTGAGAAGTATGGTGCTTGATGAAGCTCACCAGAGCTTGCTAAGTATCCACCCGGGTACCACGAAGATGTACCATGATCTAAGAGCACAATTTTGGTGGCCCGGATTAAAGAGGAATGTGGCAGAATACGTGGCTCGGTGTATTACCTGTCAGAAATCGAAAGTCGAGCACCAGAAGCCATATGGTGCATTGCAACCCCTGGAGATTCCCGTGTGGAAATGGGACTCAATTGCTATGGACTTTGTCATGGGATTGCCAAAAAACCAAGCGGACCATGATGTGATCTGGGTCATTGTTGACCGACTGACGAAGAGTGCACACTTCCTACCTGTGAATATGAGATACCCACTGTATAAGTTGGCCCAGATTTACGTACGCGAAATTGTCCGACTGCATGGAGTGCTGACTTCTATCGTATCGGATAGGGATCCTAGGTTCACGTCCCGGTTTTGGACCAGCCTACACCAGGAATTGGGTACGAAGCTTTGGCTAAGTTCCGCTTACCACCCCCAATCGGATGGACAATCCGAGCGAACGATTCAAAGTCTGGAGGACTTGCTAAGGGCGTGTGTGTTAGAACGAGTCGGCTCCATGGTATACCGAATAACATTACCGACTCACTTATCCCGATTGCATAACGTGTTTCACGTGTCCCAACTAAGGAAATATCTACATGATCCCAATCACACAATGCCTGATGAGGAAGTGGAAATCAAGGAAGACCTGACCACTGTAGCTATACCGATTAGAATTATGGACCGATCGGTAAAGCGTTTAAGGAGCAAGGACGTACAACTAGTTGAAGTGGAATGGCAACAGAACGGGACTACCTCTTGTACCTGGGAACGCAAAGATGCCATAAGACAACAGTACCCCGAGTTGTTTAACCAAGGTGAGCTACCGACTGAATTTCGAGGACGAAATTCTTTTGAGAGGGGGAGAACTGTAACATCCTAATTTTGAAGTTAAATATTGAATGAAATAAACCATTAAGACCTTGATTTCAAAGTGGGAAGATAATTGTTAATTATAATCAATTTAATTTAAGGAATAATGACAAATTAATTTAGTTGGTAAAAGATGACTGCTTGTGATTGGTGAGTCACATGAGTGGACTGCGATTCACGTTTTCCCATCCCACTTCCTTCTCTTCGCATGCATATACATATACCCTGTATCACCGTGATATTCATTCTTCCTTACTGCTTCATCCTCTATTTTCTTCTTCTTCGTCTGGTCCTCTTTTCTTCCCTGTTTTTATTCTTTGTCTCTGGGGATCACGACGACGGTACTGGAGAAAGGTCATAGCCCCTCCGACTGGTGAAGGACGATCACTAAAGCAGAGGAAGAACAACTCCATCCCCGAGCCGATTGCAGGGTACGACGGTGCGAAGGGGGGCTGGACGAGTCAGAAAAGGCGTCAGACCAAACGTCGGAGAGCAGAAAAGCTTCTTGAGTTCCTTCAGTAGGTAGGGGGCGCTTGCATGTCAAATGCATGGTCCACGAACGGTACCGGATAAAAGTACTGCTTTAAGTGTGTGCGTGTGTCTGTGACGACTGTATGTTATGCATGATTGATAATCTTGGATTCCATGTGTATGATAGTAGTATCTTGTTAGTAGTTATACAATAACTGCATGCAATCGAGATAGTGGTAATGTAGCCTGTCAACCTTTCTGTTATAGACGAGTGAGATGCATGGTTCTATCTCTGTTAATACTGTGAGGCATGAATATGTGTCTGTTAGTTGATTCGTCCGATGTTATTACTCTGAACTGTTGATTGTTGTGCATGCTGGTGTGATTGACAAAGTAAGTATAGGGACTATATTGACTCGGTTTCTACCTGAGTGGTTACGAAGGAGGTATCGGTTGAGTAACGATGCTTGCTAGTAAAACGCATAAGTCGCGTGTGTAGGAATGGGGTGACCCGTGGAAGGTCAAGAGCCCCGAAGGAATGGCTTCCAGCTACAGACCTTGGCTAGATCTGGTGAGAGCTCGTGGTAGCCGTGGGAGCTAGAGATGAGTCTCGAGACGTCAATGGGAGGCTGGTACCACACGGAAAGAGCTGATGGACGAGCGTCCAGTAAGGGGGAAACTGTAACTGAAAGTCATTACTTAAGTGGGATCTACAGGCATGCATGTAGATATGATGTTGATTAGGATAGTATGCGTGGCATGTGTTGGGTGTTATGAATGAATTCCAAGTGTGCGGATGTATGTGTATGTGTGAATAAGGATGAACTTTATGTAGTATGTATGTGAGAGTGTGTTATTTGATATTATTCTAATTTGCATGGCCTTTGTTTAATCTGAATGTGACCGAGTGAACGTAAGTGTGCATACTGACACTGATACTGAGTCATTGACTGTCATTTTATATGTAAAAGCTCACCCCTACTGTGGCTACATTTTCCAGTGAATATCTCTCGGAATGAAGGATGAAGAAGGAGCCGAGTACAGAGCGGAGCATCCGAGCGCTGTTGAATAGATGTGTATACGTATATACTATGTATAAGGTCTTGTTAAGCCTTGGCCGGCTCGTATTTTGGTTTTAGTCTTTATGTCAGAACTTGAACACTTTCGGGTGAAAAGAACATGATGATGCATTTGTAATTATTTAAATACATCCTTATATATATATTGTGTGTTTATCCTACGCTGTGAGTGATGTCCGAGTGATAAATATGGGTGTACAGGCATACTCCCGAGCGAATGAGGTCAGTGTGACTATGGGTAGAAGCGGAGCTAAGTTGTTGTAGGGGAAAGCGAGATAGGGAGATATTCCGAGTGATGAGGAGTCGGGTAGCACCGAGTGAGTGAGGTCATATAGCCTGGAGCGGGAATTGGTTTGAATTCTTTAAGTGATATCTGTTTGATTTTCCGAGTGGAGATTAATCAACGATTTCTGATTGAGAATCCACCGAGTGAGAGTTCACCGACTAGGGAACGACACCTAAGACTCTAAGTGGGCCCATAGTAATAAATTAGTAAGTAGCTAGAGAACCCGAGCGCGCCTTGACTTAGTAGGAAAATCAGAGTAGGAAATATTATGGACACCGAGTGAAAAGTGAGTGAAATGTCCCGAGTGGCGTGATGGGCATGAAGTTATTCTGAGTGAAAAATATATGGGGGACCCCGAGTGGGGAATAATTTTGTATAAATCCGAGTGAGATCTCACTCCACCGGGTATATGATTGGAAGGGCGTTTGTTATGGTTCCGCTTAAGCGCTTGTGTGCTTCGCCTGAGCGAGTTAGTCGGACTCGCTCGGGAGCTTCGCTTAGGCGCTGTTTTATTCTTCCGTTGTGAATGTTTTCCTTTGTTCTGATCGGTTTTCCTAGCTTTTTCCTTCTTCTTGCCTTCCCTTCCTTTTTATTATTGGTTATTGGACCTGGCTCTCATATCTTCATATATGAGAGTGGCTTTTTATTGATCCAGGTATTTTCTAAATAATTGACCCGGTTCTTCATGATTATTTTGGGAAATATTTCCCCTGCCCCGGGTTTAACTTTAATTAATTTTTTGGGTGTTACACACATCGTGAATGGGATGGGCATTTAATGATAATGGGAATTGAAACATCCTTACTTAATTAAAAATAAATCCGAAACAAGGGAAAATTTTTCCCAAAATAAAACCAATGGAACTGGGCACAATAAAAGAAGGCAAAGGAAGACAAGGGAAATAAAACCCAATCCTAATGCAAACAGCGGAAGAAGGAGCACCTAAGCGAACCCAACAGCACTCACTCGCTTAAGCGAGAGCCAAATCCGCTTGAGTGAGACCACCTATCTCGCTTGGGCGAAGCATCCATTCGCGTAGGTGAAACTAATTAGAGATTTTCCTTTCCACTCACACTCGCTGGAGCGGACACTTAGTCGTTGAGGCGAGTAACTCCACTCGGGTTTTCCTTCACTCAGAATCAGAATCTAGGTTCACTCGGAAAAGTCTTATGCTCACAACTCACTCGTGCATTCTCTCACTCACACCCTATTTTATTCTTAGGGGTTCATAACTAAGACTCACTCGGAAGTTGACTCCCACAATCCCTTTACTCGAAAATGTTTTCCATACCCATCTCTCGGGAATGTAGTCTACATCACACTAAAGCTTCCTCGCCAAGTCAGATCTTACTTAAGGAATCGTACAACTTCACTCACTCGGAAATACTCTAATTTCCCGCCACTCGGGATACATATAAATTCCTCTACATGCAAAGGACCTTGCTAGACTAAAATCTACTTCTTGTCATCTAGATCTTACTCTCTCTCTCCCTAGTAAGTTTACTACAGCAGGCTTACTCGAATTTGTATTGCTAATTTAACCATCAGGGGAACATTCACTCGGTTGACTTCCACTCAGAATCATCAAAATACCTTTCAATCGGAAGAAGGTCACTCGTCATGCCTTACACAGAATTAACTTAACTCTTATTTACTTAGAATCATATAGACTCACATACTTAGCAAGTGTAACGTACACCACCCGGACATTCACACACAGCATAGGATGAACATACAGTATCATATATATATATATATAAATATTTACATACACATTGTCATACTCTCAACCCGAGAGAGTTCAGTTCTGGTATAGTTACATAAAGAACCAAAATAAGAGCTGGCCAAGGCTATAACAAGACCTTTTACATATACATGTATAATTCCACAGTACACAAGCACTTCACACGGCTTGCAGTTCCTCCATCATTCATCTCTCGTGTGATGTTCACTGAAATATAGCCACAGTAGAGGTGAGTATCTTAAATATTAAATGATAGATACTGACTCGGATTATTCTTCAATCATGCAGCAATATATATATAAACATAGCAACAAACAATAACATACACAGTTCCAATTAATCAGAATACACACATAAGACATCTTCCGATCAGAATCTACCCAGTTATCTCTCAGCTATATGCACATATCATTCTCAATAACATTAACACATACGCATGCATTCAGGTTTCAATTAGCATCAACTGTACATGTACACAGATTCATTCACTCAGATCCGCTTCACGTATAATCGGTTTTTATCATTGCAACGTAGGCTCCCAGCCTTTTATTCAGCCCCCAGCTGACTTGGCCATTTTATTGGTACCAAACCGTTTGCCCTCACTTGTAACACCAACACTCTCAGCGTCAGCGGCGGTGCTACGGGCAGCCCTGAGTCCCACTCAGTCGGCTTGCCTTGAGTCCCACTCAAGGTCTTAACAGCATCCCATGCTTTTAATAACCGATTCAATGGTAGTGTCCCACACTATATGCTCTCCGCATTAAATGCATCTCATGCACCACGCGCGGAATAATCATACAACATAGATTTCATACACACAACCCTTCACTCAACATTACATGCATCACATGCAATCAATATCAGACATTATCAGAACTCAATAAACAAAGCTTTCTTCACATGCAGACAGCATTTAGATTTCTAGTAACCTGTACGTCACATAAATCATATAGTAATCATCAACAATACTTTAGCATATTCTCTTCATGCAATCATTCAATACTCTCAAGATTATTAACATGCATTTCATGGACAGAATTAGACATGCATTACTCAATTCCTAGTCGTCATACATCTGGGCATCACGTATCCTACACACAATCAGAGTACACTAAGCAAAACACAGAATCAACAAGTCATTAACACCCAGAACCCGTCCATAACCCATGCATTTAAGATATAAGATACCCCTTACCAACTAAAGAGACTCCAAGAAGTTCCTTTGTTTCAGCGTCTGTCCGCTGTCCTGCTTGCTTCATTCACCACTCTTACTCGTTCAGTCTTCCTCGAACACAGTCACACCCTTTTACTCAGCTTGGGAACAGGAAGCTGTTCTTCTTCCACTTCGACGATTGTCCTTCACTAACCGAAGAAAACTCTGAATCCTCTGCAACACCGTTGTCGCGAGTCTACGGAACAGAGAATAGAGGAGAAGAAGAATGAAGAAGAAGAGAAGTAGAGGAAGAGGAAGTCTTGAGGAATTAGAGTGAATGGACAGCAGTGGGCTCAGATCATATATACACGCAGAATGAGAAGAGTGGGGTGGGAGAATGTGAAGCAGAATGTAAAATTAATTAATAAGTAATTCATGTTTGTGCAATTATTTTTAGTTTAGTGACTTAATCTCATTCGGTAATTAATTTTTAAATCAGGATGTTACAGGAATGTTATTAATGATAAGAAATTGCTATAGATAATGATTCATAATTATGGTTGGAGGCCATAATTAGAAACCCCACTTAAAGGGATGGGTATGGAATTGATATATATGGGTAACCACATAAATGGGGTTGTTGTTTTGATTATGATGCGTTTTAATTTAAGGGAAGGAATTCCCAAAACATAATGAGGTAAATGAATGTAACTTGTAAATAATAACTACATGATGAGAATCATGTGTGTATATGTATATGTATTAAGAATGATATTGGGATGAATGTTGATGTGGTTCTATAATTAATTGATGTAGGATTTGATAACACTTGTGAGACGGGAACATCAAACCCGAAAGTTTACTTCTCTTGAGGTAGGAGAGGAGTGTATTTTCTAAATGTATGATGCCTTGTATGTTGTAATGTATGTATTGATGCAATGTTGCATGTTTTCCTTGAATGGATGTAATGCTTTATGTATGTGATATGAATTAGAGATTGGATCTTGTGATGGTTGATTGTAAAATGGTACCTTGAAAAGGTTATGAGTTGTATAATGTATGATGACATGCTATTGTTTCCACGTGTGATTTTATGAATATTTGAGATCCTTGGCTAGGATAATTCTTGAATATTATGAATGATATATATATTTGATTATATGGGACTAACATTGTGATTGAGTATGAGTTGTACCCTAGATCAGAGGGTGAGATAATCCTTGCGAGGTTAAGGCATGCATGAACATTGTCGCATACATAGCATGGCATGCATATCATGGCACTTGAATGTGGTTGCGATCACAAACAAAAGTCTTGCGGGACTAGTATGATGATATTGAAGAGTGGTTGTGATCACTTGCTACTTAAAATGTAAAAAGGCTTACGAGCTCCTGTGATATTAAGCCGGTGGTTGTAATCACTTGGTGTTAAAATGAAAGGCCCTGCGGGACCATTGAGGATGAATGCCCGTGGTTGTGATCACGATGCAGGAGTACCCCTTGTGAGGCGGTAAACCAATATGAATTATTGAACGTTGTTGCGATCACGAGAAAGCACCTTGCGAGGGTGCTAGAGGGAGTACCCCTTACGAGGCGGGAAACCAATGAGAATGAATGATATGGTGGTTGCGATCACCTGATGGAATGAAACCGGATCCGTGCATATGCATCCTTAAACACCAGCATGTGCATTAGCCATAGAAGCATGGCATTGAGTGATACCCTATTAAGAAAGTTATATGAGGTGTATGTGGAATCCTCTTTTGGTCACTAATTATATTTGTGTTATTGATTTGGTGTCGCCTTTATGAAATTTTATGAAATGACGATGAGTGTGATGGAATTATAAATGAATAATATGGTTTGAATGATGTGTTCTTGATGAAGGATTTATTATTTATGCATTTGTGGATGAACGCGTGGGTGCTCAACGAATTGGATGATTTGATTGATACTATTATATATTGAACTCCTTGATAGGAGAAGGTGTTTTATTGCGTTTTTCATATGTATATTGTCACATTTTATAGGATTTTTCATCATTGAGAAAGTATACTCACTCTCCATGTGGTCTATCTTTTAGCTCCTGTGTTGTAGGACTTGCCATGGAGTGTGATCTTTTATATTGCAGAGAAAGTGTGTGAAGAAGTCTTTTTGGGGTAAAGACGCCTTGGTCGGCATTAATTTTGAGTTTATATGGACATGTAGATGGATTTGTATATTCTTTTGAAATGTGTCCATGTCAATATTTTGCATAGTCATGAATTAACTTGAATGACTTGTGAGAATGATGAATAGATGATGATGAATCATGAACCATGACCCTGTTGGTTTTCCACAGATGATTTATGCATGATGATTGAGTTAAATTATATGCGTGATGATTGGCTAAGTGTTTGAGATTGAAAATATTGAAGGTCAAGTGATTTTCATGCATAATTAGGGAACCAAATAGGTTAAAATGAGTTTTAAGGACTATGGATTGCATGTGATGATTCCAATAGCTCGAGTGTGTGATTTGTGACCTGTGTTAACTGGAATGGGTTGATTATACCAAGAATGGACCCTGAAGCTGTCTCAAAATGCCTTGAAATGAGCTAAACGCATTTATGCGCATATCACCCTCATTTCTTGGAATTTTCAAGTGCGGCCAATGGCTATATGTCACAAACAATATATTTTAGCTGGCGTTAAAGTTTGGTGGCAATCCGAGGTCGTTTGCATGAACTTGGGTGGGTTAGAATTTCATTTTTCTATGAAATTCTGTATAATTTTTGCATTCTGATGGGTCGTAATCGATTAGATTATCAGTCTAATCGATTACGAGGATCCTGTTCCTATAGTAATCGATTGGGTTAATCGATTACAAACCTGTACGCAGCCCAGTAATCGATTATGTTCTAGGGTGTAATCGATTAGGGACCAAACAGAATCAATGTAATCCAAGGGTGTATTCGATTATGTACTAAAATAGAAACAAGGTAATCGATTACCCTAGTCTCATAATCGATTATGCACCACACCTGATACATTATACCACCTACAGAAGTAGTGTAATCGATTAGCTCCTTCCCTGCAATCGATTATCACTAGCTAAATGAATTAAATCAGCTTAGGAATTGCATTTTTACTTCTTTTAAGTACATATCTTGTACTCCTTGGTCCCTTAGGCCTACTTGACAATTAAATGGGGCATTCTAAAACCTTCTTCCAATCTCATACACACTTTTGGAATATTTACATACTTTTATTGTTCCTTGTTGATGATTATGAGATTAATTATCCAAGGACCACTCTTGCTTTAATTTATCCACCTTCTCATATCTTCATATATGAGATAGGTTATTTAATTGATCCAAGGATTATTTTTGAAGTTTTACATCGCGGTTTCTTTCATCTTAATTGTAAAAAAAAAGAGAAAACACGAAAAAAAAATTTACCCCATTTTATTAATCAAATCATGGGTGTTTTACCATGCATGTCGATTTTTATTACTAAGCCACTTCAGATAAAATTTTCATATAGTAGTTTGAGTTTTAAGTTATATATATTAGAGAAATTTTTCAGTAGCAACATATCTTAAATCTTAGACTTCAAAACTTATTTTTCAAGCATGTTAGCATTTTAGAAAATTAATGGTACCACATACAGCCATTTAAATTAAAGGAAAACACAATCTCTTGACATTTTCAACAACCAACAATTATCAAGCTGTCTATTTTTCAAAGAATAATTATTTAACATCATCATTTATGTTCTAAGCATCTAAATTCATCTCAATTATGGGGGGAGGGTCACGTTAATTTTTTAAACTTCAAGTATCATGAATTTTGTATGTTATTACTTAGAAAATAAACATGCATGCACTAAAAAAAATTTGCAGCAACACAACCATTAAAGTTAGTAACTTCACCGTTTAAAGTTCATAAGATTTTTAGATTTTACAAGATCATGGTGCAGCCATGGTACTACCCAAGATGACATAGATTTTTGCAAATAGTTTTCATGATCAAGACCATAAAATAAGCCTTTCAAGAAAGGTACCAAGTGTGAGTTCTAGGGGCAACCAAAAACACAATCAAATGAGGAAAAGACCCCTTTTACCTCATGATACAGCCGCTATCCAAAGAAGAGAAAATGACGGCCTCACCGAAAACGCTTCCCGATCCTCGCCTAAACACCCGATCCCTAAGATAACTAACAATCAACCAAGGAAGCACAAAAAGGTCATAGTTTAAACCTTCAAATAGCAAGGAGAATCATCAAAAAATTTCAAAATGGAAACTGATTTTGAGTCAAGAAAACCAAGAGCAAGATTCAAGGGGAAAATAGCAAAAATTCTCACCTTGAGTGGCTTGGATGGCTAATGGTTTTGGGACTCCTTACACAAGGGGATGAGGTCAATCTTTTGAGACTATTGCATGCAAGAAAAACTAGAAGAGGAAGGCTCTTTTGTGATGGCTAGACCGTGAAAAAAAGGAAGAAGGAGAGGGGAGTAGAAATTTTGAATGGTTGGAAGTGATGAGTAGTGGTGTGGCTGTGATCTTAAGTGGGTTAGGCTGGTTGATGGTTGTTGAATCTATGATTATAGAAAAGAGAAAATAAGGAGAGGAGGGATTTGGGGTTCTATCGAGAATAGAGTGAAGAGTGAGAAGGGAATTGAGTAGAAGAATTAAGGTGATGTGATGGTAGGTTAAGTGGTAATGAAATCTAATTGGTTAAGGAGGGAGGTGGATTGGCTGAGTGGAGGGGAAGGTCAGGGCTATAACACTTGCCCAGAGGGGTGGTAAGTGGTAATGGGGTGGTCGGAAAATGGGTGGCCGAGAAATTAATTTATCGGGCAAGAAACTAAAATGTGTAGGATTTTATGATCATAAAAATAAGGACATTAAAAATAAATATAGGTTAATTTATGGCGTTAGAATTAGGAAATACTCATAACATAAAATTTGTACATCTTCTTTTTCTATTTAAATCGATATATTATTTGCGATGATCCAAGATTGGTATCCCGAGATTTGCCCTATTTATGACAGGATGCTCCAGAAACTCCGAAATCAGCTACGGTCTCGGTAATAAATCCACCATTAGTTCTCCTTTGAGAATTTGATTTCTTGACCTTCATAAAAATTGTAGGTTTTCTTGATACGTATCTATTGTAAAAATAATGAAACGATTTAAGCACCGAACAAGGGGGATATATAAATTTTACCAAAGACTACCAGCATGGTGACGAGACAGCCAAGTAGATGAAAAGATCTATTAAAATGTACTAATCTAGGGGGATCTGGCCTTTGACATCTGCATGAAAAATATAGATAATTTTGTTACGAAGATTTTGACATCAAGTTTACATGAATCAAAAATCGTATGAAGGGGTTATGAATTTGTTTTTGAACCATGTACAGGGTAAAATATTCTAACAATGGAATTTTGAGGTGAACACACTTAATCTTTGATTTTGGGATTGACAGAGTGAGAATCGGAGTTTGAGACTAGAAACAGAGGTTATAGATATTTTCAAAATAAAGAGATTGAGACCAAAATCATTTGATTCCAAGGTCGTATGCAAAAGTTAGGTCCCAAACACTGAAGGTGTTCGGGTTGAGTTTAAAAACGATTTATAAAGAAACTGATTTGTGGGAAAAGAGGGTGATAGAGTCCGAACCAGGCTTCAGCCCCTTCAGGAAATGTTCCTAAAACATCAAAATGAGTCATCAAAGACTGAGATATCCCGAGGTATATAAATGGTCAAATGTAGGAGACGATATGAGTTTTGATTTAGCCGGTTAGGCTAAGTCAGTCACCCTTGATTCTTTACGAAATGATCCTAACAGAAATAGTTTCCATACTGGATCACTAGTCTCAGGTCGAACGGTCAGAGTCTGACCTCAAGCTGGGTCCCATAGTTTAAATCTAAGGAACCAGTCGACATTTTTTATTAAAATATTAATAATAACAAATTAATTTCTTAACTAGACCTTATTATAAATATACTTTCATATATTAAACTCATTATTAATAACATTAGGTATCAAAATAAGTATTATCTACTCACTTCATTTTATCTTAATTAATTAAAATCATTAATAATAAAACCCATTAAACAGTTAAGATCAAAATAAGGTATTATCTACTGATCACCTTTATTAAATGGGTTAATTAATGTCTTATGAAGTCTTGGGCTCTAATAATCTCTTAACCTTAAAATTATACTTAACATTTAATTAAAACCAAATATTCTAAATCAGTTATTGGCACTATTAACAGGTAATTGACTAACATCATCTATAAATCACCAAGGTTAAACATCATTCATAAATCACTATTTCTACTATCAATGACAAGAATATATATATATATATATATATATATATATATATATATATACACACACACACACATCTCATTAACGGTCTTAATGTTAAATCAAACATAATTATCTCTTCCCACAAATCACCACCAAGTCAATAAATTCCTCTAAATTTCATTATTACATATAGCTTCTCTCTCACCCACTTATTTCATTCAACTGAGCTATTACCTATTCACATACTCTCAGGGTCTCTATTCCTTGTGCTCAGAATAACCTAGGGGCTAGGCTGAAGCCTTAACTCTCCTGAAATATTTAGTAAGGCACTCTCAGAGGTCCCAAGAGCTTAGGTTCCTATCCTGGAAAATCAGGGTTGTTACATTTAGCCTTCACGCTGTTTATCAAAGTTAGAGAGAATTGAGTCTAGAAAATTTTGGCGAAAGAATCATTTGATTTCATGGTCAAATGAGTGAGAAACGTGGAAAACACTGGACATAGTGTAGGTTGTCAGCAGAGAAACGTAAATCAGTGTGGTATTTTAAATTCTGTGATTTATTAAGCAAGAATGGGCTTTTGTGGTCAACATCAAAGTTGTAGATAATTTTGAAACAGAAATTTTGGGACAAGAACGACTCGATTCTAATAAAGGGAAAAGAAATTATGCCCAAAATACGTACAGGTGCGTAAATTGGCTCATACGATTGACTTGAAAATAAGCCTTTTAGGGTTGGGTGACGGAACGGGCATCGAGCCCTTCATGAAAACTACAAGACATGGTATGAGGGATGTACCGAGATAAAATTTCTTGGCTCAAACATTCCGGATAATCTTGGCTAGAACCGGGGGAATATGCACAAAATTGATAATTTAAAATAATATAGTTTAAATAATCTTATTAAATCACTAAATTTTATTATTGTGGTTATTATTATTATTATTCATATAATTAAATTGAAGATAATAATTTTTAATTCTCTAAATTCTTCAAGAATATTAGTCACCTATTACACAAGTAAGTCAATCGTAGCCCAGTTATTATTGCACATAAAATTTAACACAAAATAATGTACTTGGTCTCAGGGACCCACCACACAAAATGAGGGCTATTACATAAAACCTAGCTCGGCGAGGCCCTTTGTAGTTGTAGCACTGGATCGATGAATTGTTGTTCAGGGTCTGACACAGGCATCACTTAGGCCTCCTTTATTGGGCTTGCTTTCCATTTGTATATATTTTATTTTCATGTTATTAGTTTTAGAAATATTTTAGGATCAGAAATTAAGACATAGTTTTAGGCCTTACATGGCCATATTTTCCATTTTGGGCCTTGTATAGGTGTTAGGTTGCTTTGGGCTCCTTTTGGGCCATGTATTTTAAGTTTTTGGGCCTTTGGTAAAGCTTTTTCAAGCCCACCCAAGCCAATTCTAAATATTTAGTTCCTAGGAGGTATAAATACCTCTGCTCTTTGTATTTCTCTCATAATTTGAATGTTAGTGAAATTTAGAGTGAGAAACTCTCCCTTCTCTCTAGAAAGTAGAAGCTTTAGGCTCCTTTCTTTTTCTTATCCTTTAGCTTCCTCCCAAAGGTGGTGACTTTACTTTCTTATCTCTCCATAGCTTATGAGAGTGCCAAATCCATCTTCCTTCCCTTGCCTCTCTATTCTTTCATCCATTTCTCTTAACTTTTTAGATTAGATCTAGGATTTTACACTTCAAATCTTTCATTCTCCACCACTTAGCAATTCGGCCAGCACCTATATTCAACCTCTTCCATCTGCATTCAACTCATCTTTGCAAGAAAGCTTAGATCTATGAAGAGTTAAAGAAGATCCACCTCCTAGCCTTGGAAATGCACCATTTCCTACAACAATTGGTATCATGAGTCTCACCTTCTCTTAGATTTTTCTTAGATCTAATTTTGTGTAGTTTGAATTTTGTATCTTTAGTCCTATATTTGAATACCTCACCTCCTCTACATACATTTTCATGTGTCATGTGCTAAAAAACTCCTCACTTCCTGACGCTTGATCACTCTACTATCCTAGCTAGTATTGCAATTATGGGGTTTTCTTTTTTACGAGCCATCTCACTAAAAAAGGGAGGGGTAAACTTACCACAGTGTGTTACAAGACTTCACACAAAAGATGTGGTTAATCAACAAATTACTTTCACATAAGTCCTAGTGACTTCTAATCAAACTTTCAGAGTGCGACAGAGGTAGTAGTCTATACCGCAAACATAGGTTCTAGGTAAACCAGAAAAAATGTTGTTACGCGCTGGTTTCCTGGACCCGAATCCTGATACAAGTATAAGTAATTAATAAAAATATGATTAAATGTTTCAAGTTTCAATTCATAAGCCAAACCACTTGCATCAGTACCTGAATCATAAGAAATCGAGTGCCACAATATAATATTGTAACACCCTAATTTTAATAAGTAATAAACCTAAAAACAGGGAAAATTTTTTCCACAAAAACAGCCACTGGACAGTCGGCATAGAAAGAAGAGGAAGGCAAGGGAGATAAAAGAATATTCATACGTATAGCAATCAGCGGGAGGAACAAGGCTGTCGGTAATCAGCGGAGCACAGCAGCTTAAACCGGTCCAATCAGTTCAGCGAAATACATCAGCGCCTGGGCGAATCCCATGAACAGCGCCCACTCGCTCAAGCGAGGTCCAACACCGCCTGAGCGAGATATGACAATGCCACAGCGGAAGATGGAGATACTCAAGCGAAGCCCAACACCAGCATCCACTCGCTTCAGCGCGATCCCATACGCTTGGGCGAAACAGCTCTGGTCGCTCGGGCGAGGCACGATTCGCTTAAGCGATGCCAACACGAAAGCCTTCCCAAACACACACTCGCTGGAGCTAAGTCTAATTCGCTGGGGCGGACATAGGTACAAGGTAATTTCTCACTCGGATTTGGGACATAGGTTCACCCGGTAAATCATCACGCTCGTACTTCACTCGGGGGTCCTCACAACTCCTCATTTCATTCATATAGGTCACAAGCATAAACCACTCGGTCTACAGATCCTCACTCACTCGGATTTTACATCATTCACTCAGATTATAAACATCTTACACTCAGAACCCATTCTATTTTAAACCACTACACTAACTCCTCTCTCAGAAGAGGATCCCTTAAGGTTTTCACTTGGAAATACGAACTCTACCTCACTCGGATTTACCTATATTTTTCACTCGGGATCACTCAGCGTATTCATTCGAAAATACCCAAATACTATAGTCTCGCTCGGAATCATCAACTCAGCACAATTCATTCATCAACAACCTTTGAATCATTTAACAACACATTCCAGTCGGAAGACGCATCAAATCAACATAGAGTACATATGTACGAATATATGTTCCTAGAAACATAGATATACCCACAATTCTAATCTACCGACCCATAAACATATAACCATATACTCGGAATACCCATTATCTTGATATTATGCATTTACCAATACTTACGATACCATACAAGTGACACCATGCCTATTTTATCTTTATAAATGAATATATTTAATCGTCATTTTACATGAGAGCCGGCCAAGGCTACAGGGACAGAACATAATAATGCAATACAAGCACTCAACAGTCGGAGTGCACTACACTCAGACTTGAGACCCTATCATCATTTCCGAGCACGACCTGCACACACTGAAAAATGGTGTAGGGGTGAGCATCTTAGATATTAAATGATAGATACTGACTCGGGTTGTCCCACAATTATACAGCAGTATTTATATACACTCAATCATACATGGCAACGATTAAAGTCAAAGCAATACCAATCAATCAGGACACACATCAGACTCTTACCGATCGGAATTCATCAGTCACCACTTGATGTAGGCTCTTCATGCACTTTCTTGAAGAGGGTTGGATCTAGGGCTCTTTCTTCTATCTTCCTTCAATGGGAGCTTGAGAACTTCTTCTTGAATGCAAGGGAAACCGAAACTAAATCCTAAGAGACTAGAAGATGATGACGCCAAAAACAAAGGAAAGGAAAATGGAAATAGAAGGAGAGAAGATGGACAATGGAGGAAGGTTTAGAAAAGAGGAGAGGGAAAGGTTAGAGGCCACTTCCTAAGGAGGAGGAAGATAACTCCACTCACCACCAAGGGAGGGAGAAACCCCTTGGATAAGAGCTTGAGAGAGCTCTCAAATTCTAGAGAGAAGGAGGAGAATCTCTCACTAGGAAACACTTAAGTGCTCTCAAATTTTGCAAATGAATTAATGGTGCTTGATTACAAAAGGAGAAGCCCTTATATAGGCCATGGAGGATTTCGGCCAAGGACTAGAAGAGTGGGCTTGAGTATGACTCCAAGGCCCATTAAGAGAAAAGATGAGCAAATGGCCTATACATGGCCCAAAAGGGAAAGTACAAGGCCCAAAAGTGGCCCATTTGACCTTGTAAGGCCCAAAACTATCCTATAAGCCTAGAGAAACTATTTAGAAAGTATATTACAAGTAAAGTACATATAGATCCTCATAGGTTCCTTATTGGGCTTAGGCCCACTAGAAGAGAGAAAAGAGAAAAGGGCTTTATGGATGCTCTCTTTGGCCCGTTTGGTCTTTGCCCTTGTGAGGGGACCTCTATATGCCTCAAGTCCTTTCTCCAATGTAGTGTGAGGGTCTTCCTTGGGTATGTCCACATTACCACTCGGCCAGGTGCACATATACAGCCAATACCATTAATATAACAACAATCAGCAACACGATAATACCAACAAATCAGAACGCACATATTCAACATTTTCCGATCAGAATCTAACAGCTCTCACTCGGCTATATACGCATAACATTTCAATAACATTAACACATATTCATGGAGCAAACTTCAATCAGCATCAACTGCGTATACACACAGAATACTCTCTCGGTTATATTCATTCATCATCTCCTTAACATCATCACACGCATAATCAAATTCCAGTCAGCATCAGCAATACATATACACAGAGTATTCACTCGGTTATACACATTCATCCTTTCATTAACATCATCACATGCATAATCAATTCCAAACAATATCAATCAGTTAATACACACAGAGTATTTCACTCGATTATAAACATTCATCATCTCATTAACACCTTCGCATGCATAACAATTCCAAACAATATCAATAGTTAATAGGCACATAGTATTTCACTCGGTTCCGCATTCGTGTGTATCGGTTTAGACGTTGCAATGTAGGCTATCAGCCTTTTCATACATAGCTCTCAGCTATCAAATCAGCTCCCAGCTGCTTGGCCATTTTACAGGTACCCAACCGTTTGCCCACAGGTGACACCAACGCTCTCAGCGCCAACGGAGGTGTTCACAGGCAGCCCGAGTCCTACTCAAGGGCTACCTTGAGTCCCACTCAAGGATTTCATAGCGTCCCACACTTTAATAATCGATGGTAGTGTCCCACACTACGTGCTCCCAGCACAAACGCATCCCATGCGCCACACGCGGATTCATCACACAACACAGAGTTCATATACACAGCCATACATGCATCTCATGCAATCGGTGCCAGGCATTAACAGAACTCAACAACACATGCATCTTATGCAATCGGTATAGCACATCACCAAAACCCAACAGTACATGCATCTCATGCAATCGGTATAGCACATCACCAAAACTCAACAGCATATGCATCTCATGCAGTCGATATTGGACACTGTCAGATTTACTAATTTCACATCCTCACACATGCAGTCAGCATTTCAAGCTCACAGTAACTTGCACATCCCATAAACCAAACAGTAATCATCAACTGCACTGCAACATATTCATTTCATATAATCATGTAATATTCTCAAGGCTATTAACATGCATTTCACATACGAAATCAAACATGCATTACTCCACACCAAGTCACCATGCATTCCGTATCATATACTCACCATGCAAGCAGACATAGAATCGGACATAAAGTCAGCAAACCATTGACACCCGTAACCCGTTCATAACCCATGCATTTAAGATAAAAGATACCCCCCTACTTGGACTGAAGCTTTCAGTCGGTCAACACGACACTCAGTTCCAGAGGAACACTGAGTCACTCTTAGCACATCTGCATGCAAGAGCAGGGGAGGCCCAAGACGCCCAGCTCTCGGCTCGCTCCCTGGAATGGCTCCATCACAATGCGGTGAACACTCCAACCACCTTGAAGCTCCTCGAAGCGCAGATCTCCACTGAGACTTGGCAGCTTCGAGCAAGGAGAGGAAGAAGGAGGGAAGCCGATGAAGGAATGAAGGAACAAGGAAGGAGATGGGTTGCATGCAGAGGGAATGCACACCCTCACCCTCACTGGCTCGTCGAGTAAGGAAGGAGGACTCCGATCCTCAGCCACCATTGTTGTGGACTTACGGAAACAGCAAGCAGAGAAGAAAGAAGAAGAGAAGGGGAGTGAAGAGCGAAGAAGAAAGGAGAGAAAACAGAAGGAAGAGAAGTCTGAAGGGGAAGAATGAGTGATAGTGTACCCATATATGCATGCACGGAGAGAGAAGGGAAAAGTGGGGTGGGAAAGCGTGAAGCAGTACACCAAACACAATCAGCCAGCAATTATGAATTAACCACTCTTAAGCAGTCATTATTTCTTAAGTTGAGTTAATTATAATTAATAAATAATTTTCCCACCTTGCAATTATTATTTCAATGATTTATTTTCATTCGGCAATTAATTATTAAATCGGGATGTTACCGTTCTCCCCCTCTCAAAAGAATTTCGTCCTCGAAATTCAATCGGTAACTTACCTTACATACATAACTCAGAAAATTGCTGTCTCAATCACTCACACGACTGTGCTTCCACAAGCATTCACCGACCGGACCACAATTTCACTCGGCAAGGATTCACCACTCAAGTAGTTTACTAACCGCACCACAATTCCAGTCGGCAAGACACAAAAGTCAGGTCCCACCTGATTACAACCTCATCGCAGAATTTAATATATATTTGTGGATTCAATTTCTAAAACGTACCATGTCCCTCATTTAACTTAGCCAATTTCGTCATAAGCAGTGGCACTTCCTAATTTCTTGGCCGCTCGGCCATATACTCTCAACACCATTTGGCATATTCACACCATCGGTTTCCTGACTCGAACGAGTTACTCAGCACAATAATGAAATCACATAAAGCATAGGCTCGACATTGTGTCGTGGGGAACACATCCTTAGAGGTTATTCAACCAGTTAGGAAAAATTCAGTCGATAAACAACACCACCGACTCCCAAAATACTGACTCCCGACCGATTTCTTTCGGACCAAACCCTCGGGTTTTCAAAACCTGACCACAAAATCTCTATCTTACACCAAAGGGAACACTCAAGGAATTTCCATGTGTTTCAATTAACACAATTTACCCGGATTTGCTTCGCATATGCACTACACTAAATTCTGAAATCTTAGATTCCTACCCATGCTTCCGGCTAATTCCATGCTTTCATCCTGAGAGTTTCACTCGGTCCTCTTACACAAAACATCACTCGGGGTTCGAGGGTAATTCTCACCCGGAAATCCTTCCACTTACCAGAAATTCACTCGTAACTTGAGCCTACCTCGAAACCAAACCCGAGTTCAAGCTCAACAGTCCTAATCACTGACTTGAGTACGACTTCAATTAAATCCTTCACTCGGATATCTAGTTCCTCTCGGAGCCCCCTTCACTCAGAAACTTGCACACTCTAAGTTCCATTTTCCGACCAGAAGGACTTTTCTCCTGGAAGATCACTCGGTTGGACATCCCAAGGGTATTAGGAATTCTACACTCGCTATCTTACTATTCAGAATCGTTTCACACGGTGCCATTCCACTCGGAAGTGATACACTCTGAGTCACGTCACTCGAATCTTACCTTACCCAGAAGGTTACGCTCAGACACTATTCCCTTAACTTAGTAATGATCCTCTCAATAAGGTTCTACTCGGAACACCATAATTTTCACTCAGTAGTTCTTTTCCACAAGGTCTTCACTTGGAATTGTCTCCACTCTTACACACTCGGAATATACTAACCTTTCCCGAGCAATTCCTAACCTTACAATTTAGTTTGACTCCAATCCTGGTTTCCTCATTAGGCTTACAGTATCACTCGGTTAACCTTTCAAAACTCCAATTTCAGTGACAGTTTGTTCACCCTTCTTATTCCACTACCAATCATCCTTTTAGTAGCCAATCCGTACCCAGCAACCTCTAATCCTCTCGGAAGCAGACACGTCAAGGTCAAACAAACCCTCTACCTTCATTTTGGTAAACAATCGCATAATACTCATTTAATATAACTCTCATCATCACTCGGAATCGTCTGAAAGACTCACCATCACCATAAGCAGTTACAGCTTCACCTGCCCGACTCATGAATTGCAGCATCCAACTTATAGGATGACATCTCATTCCTATAGGGTTACAACAATTACATAGTCACTGCAACGTGTACGCTGCCACATTACCTATGGCAGGAAGAGTCATCTCAGAGCAGCATGCCTCACACGGACCAGACTCACCCAACTAATACTAATTCACACGGTAGTTAATGGCAGTTCACACACATAAGTAATACACCTACATCAACATCATGCATCATATAGGGTATATCACGCATCAATAATCATGAAAATTATTTATCACTTCTGTAAAACAGTATGATGGCAATACAACAATCGGTTTTTAGCCAACACCGAGTAAATATTTCCTCTAAACCTTATTCCTCACAAAACCATGGCTCGGATTAAATTCTTAATTCTCAGCTATATAATAACATCACTCCCTCGAGTTCACGCAATTCACTTAGGATTAAGCAATTCACAATCACATATGCTATTATAACACATCATGAACTCAGCAACGGCACTAATGTACATACAGACACTCAGTCGGATTTTATACCAATTATTCATGGCTATATTATTGTTCACTACATCATGCACCATAACCACAACATCATATTGCACTTGGTAATAGCATCGACATATACATATACTCATCCAATCAGATTTACCCAAATAAATTCCAAACTACATTAAGGGTTTCATTCACAATATCATATCTACATATTCATATAATTCACACTAAGCTCATTTATCATCATAAGTGTACACACAGTCATTCAATTAGAAATTATACCATAACATACATTCTCAATTATAACATTGCATCACATTTGGAACAACATCAATACATGTATATTCACTCAGTCAGACCTCATTCATACAACATCATCAAGTCGGAAACTGCTCAAATCATTCAAATCCATGCAGATCATGTCAGCCTCAATAATAATGCTCTTATACATATGTATTCATGCAATCGGCGAATCAGATGCATACGATTTATTCACCAGGAGTCCAACTCCAATGCACTCGACATTTGCCTTGAGTCCAACCTAAGGACTTTCATTAAGCATCCAATGCTATGCTCCAAGCATGGCCTCGAGTCCAACTCGGAGGTCTTTTAGGATTAATCTCAGAATTCTCAATACCCCACGCATTCATCTGATTGCCCACTCTGAAAAACGTTCAACGCTGATGCATTTCATTATAAATCACACACAGCTCTTATTTGCTGACTCACAGCATAAGCCACTCGACATTCTCATTAGCATATATATATATATACACATCTTTCAGACGGGATATCATCACAACGATTTATAATTAATATCTATCACAATATCCAGGTGTTGCATGCATCAATAATTAATCACACATAGATCACGTATTTCAATCATCAAACAACTGTCATGTTTCAATTATAGAGCAATACATAAAAGCAGTTCACCCGGAACCCGTCTAAATTACATCGTTTCAACTCATATAGATCAGCATATAAATATATCCATCAATCATTGACTCAGTTATCACAAACCAGGAACCAAGACTCTATCATAATCTAATTATTCAATCAGGGTTCACCGTCAATCACCTATATCATATATATATATATATATATATATTACGCAGGGTTCATGTTCTAGGTTACAAAACATCCGTCACAAATAGCACTCGGCAGTAATGGTAACACTCCTATTTACAAGTATTCAGTCAGTATTCGCAGAATTATTAACATGCATTCGTAGACAGAGTCACACCATCACTAAACAGTTCACAAATACCACAATCCAGGAGTTGCATGCACAACTACTCAATCTTAGTACAGCTACCAACACATCTCACACATAACACATCACATGATAATCATTCAAGCCTCAATGAGTTACTATGCAATTGTTCTACTCGGCTCAACAACTCACAAGGTTAATAAATTATTAGACTTAGAATCCCTAAGGGGTCACTATTTATCCAGTATCCCACGATGGGTACCTCACAATATTCAAATATTATTATAAGGTCTAGTACCATTCACTCGGTTTTTCACACACCAAACCAAGACAGTATCCAAGTCAAACAGATGTTCTATTTCACATTCATTCGTTCATGGTCATGCCTAATCAACTGGGTCACTACACCTATTGGTCCAGCATCTAGTCCATCACTCACTTGGTTTCTTCAATCGCCACTGAGACACAACCCTAATTTTAACATATATCCGATCTCACCTTTACTCACTTATTACACACCCAGATTTTCAACTTAGGAACTACAACCTATCCCTTATACTGTAAATCATATACATCATATACCATTCATTCATCACACATTCAAATTCCTTAACAAGGCACAGGCATACAACCACACCATTCATAGTCAATATACACCAAATCCAATAGAAGATCATAAGCACATATCATCACACGAGTCATGATGGAACAAGTATCAACATACAATAGAATATCATAAGCAATTGTGACAATCTGGCTTAATGCACTCATCCGCCCAATAACAGTAGGCAAACCTTGGCCATGGACCTTTTGGTCTGCTCTGATACCAAAATGTAACACCCTAATTTTAATAAGTAATAAACCTAAAAATAGGGAAATTTTTTTCCACAAAAACAGCCACTGGACAGTCGGCATAGAAAGAAGAGGAAGGCAAGGGAGATAAAAGAATATTCATACGTATAGCAATCAGCGGGAAGAACAAGGCTGTCGATAATCAGCGGAGCACAGCAGCTTAAACCGGTCCAATCAGTTCAGCGAAATACATCAGCGCCTGGGCGAATCCCACGAACAGCGCCCACTCGCTCAAGCGAGGTCCAACACCGCCTGAGCGAGATATGACAATGCAACAGCGGAAGAAGGAGATACTCAAGCGAAGCCCAACACCAGCATCCACTCGCTTCAGCGCGATCCCATACGCTTGGGCGAAACAGCTCTGGTCGCTCGGGCGAGGCACGATTCGCTTAAGCGATGCCAACACGAAAGCCTTCCCAAACACACACTCGCTGGAGCTAAGTCTAATTCGCTGGGGAGGACACAGGTACAAGGTAATTTCTCACTCGGATTTGGGACATAGGTTCACCCGGTAAATCATCACGCTCGTACCTCACTCGGGGGTCCTCACAACTCCTCATTTCATTCATATAGGTCACAAGTATAAACCACTCGGTCTATAGATCCTCACTCACTCGGATTTTACATCATTCACTCAGATTATAAACATCTTACACTCAGAACCCATTCCATTTTAAACCACTACACTAACTCCTCTCTCAGAAGAGGATCCTCAAGGTTTTCACTTGGAAATACGAACTCTACCTCACTCGGGTTTACTTATATTTTTCACTCGGGATCACTCAGCGTATTCATTCGGAAATACCCAAATACTATAGTCTCACTCAGAATCATCAACTCAGCACAATTCATTCGTCAACAACCTTCAAATCATTTAACAACACATTCCAGTCGGAAGATGCATCAAATCAACACAGAGTACATATGTACGAATATATGTTCCTAGAAACATAGATATACCCACAATTCCAGTCTACTGACCCATAAACATATAACCATATACTCGGAATACCCATTATCTTGATATTATGCATTTACCAATACTTACGATACCATACAAGTGACACCATGCCTATTCTATCTTTATAAATGAATATATTTAATCGTCATTTTACATGAGAGCCGGCCAAGGCTACAGGGACAGAACATAATAATGCAATACAAGCACTCAACAGTCGGAGTGCACTACACTCAGACTTGAGACCCTATCATCATTTCCGAGCATGACCTGCACACACTGAAAAATGGTGTAGGGGTGAGCATCTTAGATATTAAATGATAGATACTGACTTGGGTTGTCCCACAATTATACAGCAGTATTTATATACACTCAATCATACATGGCAACGATTAAAGTCAAAGCAATACCAATCAACCAGGACACACATCAGACTCTTACCTATCGGAATTCATCAGTCACCACTCGGCCAGGTGTACATATACAGCCAATAACATTAATATAACAACAATCAGCAACACGATAATACCAATGAATCAGAACGCACATATTCAACATTTTCCGATCAGAATCTAACAGTTCTCACTTGGCTATATACGCATAACATTTTAATAACATTAACACATATTCATAGAGCAAACTTCAATCAGCATCAACTGCGTATACACACAGAATACTCTCTTGGTTATATCCATTCATCATCTCCTTAACATCATCACACGCATAATCAAATTCCTGTCAGCATCAGCAACACATATAAACAGAGTATTCACTCGGTTATACACATTCATCCTTTCATTAACATCATCACATGCATAATCAATTCCAAACAATATCAATCAGTTAATACACACAGAGTATTTCACTCGGTTATAAACATTCATCATCTCATTAACACCTTCGCATGCATAACCAATTCCAAACAATATCAACAGTTAATAGGCACATAGTATTTCACTCGGTTCCGTATTCGTGTGTATCGGTTTAGACGTTGCAACGTAGGCTATCAGCCTTTTTATACATAGCTCTCAGCTATCAAATCAGCTCCCAGCTGCTTGGCCGTTTTACAGGTACCCAACCGTTTGCCCACAGGTGACACCAACGCTCTCAACGCCAATGGAGGTGTTCACAGGCAGCCCGAGTCCCACTCAAGGGCTACCTTGAGTCCCACTCAAGGATTTCATAACGTCCCACATTTTAATAACCGATGGTAGTGTCCCACACTATGTGCTCCCAGCACAAACGCATCCCATGCGCCATACGGCGATTCATCACACAACACAGAGTTCATATACACAGCCATACATGCATCTCATGCAATCGGTGCCAGGCATTAACAGAACTCAACAACACATGCATCTCATGCAATCGGTATAGCACATCACCAAAACCCAACAGTACATGCATCTCATGCAATCGGTATAGCACATCACCAAAACTCAACAGCATATGCATCTCATGTAGTCGATATTGGACACTGTCAGATTTACTAATTTCACGTCCTCACACATGCAGTCAGCATTTCAAGCTCACAGTAACTTGCACATCCCATAAACCACACAGTAATCATCAACTGCACTGCAACACATTCATTTCATATAATCATGTAATATTCTCAAGGCTATTAACATGCATTTCACATACGAAATCAAACATGCATTACTCCACACCAAGTCACCATGCATTCGGTATCATATACTCACCATGCAAGCAGACATAGAATCGGACATAAAGTCAGCAAACCATTGACACCCGTAACCCGTTCATAACCCATGCATTTAAGATAGAAGATACCCCCCTACTTGGACTGAAGCTTTCAGTCAGTCAACACGACGCTCAGTTCCAGAGGAACACTGAGTCACTCTTAGCACATCTGCATGCAAGAGTAGGGGAGGCCCAAGATGCCCAGCTCTTGGCTTGCTCCTTGGAATGGCTCCATCACAATGCTGTGAACACTCCAACCACCTTGAAGCTCCTCGAAGCACAGATCTCCACTGAGACTTGGCAGCTTCGAGCAAGGAGAGGAAGAAGGAGGGAAGCCAATGAAGGAATGAAGGAACAAGGAAAGAGACGGGTTGCATGCAGAGGGAATGCACACCCTCACCCTCACTGGCTCGTCGAGTAAGGAAGGAGGACTCCGATCCTCAGCCACCATTGTTGCGAACTCATGGAAACAGCAAGCAGAGAAGAAAGAAGAAGAGAAGGGGAGTGAAGAGCGAAGAATAAAGGAGAGAAAATAGAAGGAAGAGAAGTCTGAAGGGGAAGAATGAGTGATAGTGTACCCATATATGCATGCACAGAGAGAGAAGGGAAGAGTGGGGTGGGAAAGCGTGAAGCAGTACACCAAACACAATCAGCCAGCAATTATTAATTAACCACTCTTAACCAGTCATTATGTCTTAAGTTGAGTAAATTAAGTTAATTATAATTAATAAATAATTTTCCCACCTTGTAATTATTATTTCAATGATTTATTTTTATTCGGCAATTAATTATTAAATCGGGATGTTACAAATATAATACAACAATAATTGAATCGATCAGGTAGAACCCCCAAACGTATATACAATAAAATAAAATAGTAACGGAAAAAAGGGTATACAAGGTATACTTCCCTTCCCATGTATAAAGATATGAGAAAGAAACCAAGAATACAACTTCCATGTCAAACATGCAAAGGTTCCATTATCATACCTTCCTAAACTCTCTAGGTTAATCCCAAAGTATTACCATAATAATTTGGATACACTAGTGTAAAAAATGGCTATGACAACAGGATATAATCACGGTCCAGGGAAAAACCGTGTTTGAAAAATACACGGTGGTATTTTTGTAAATATAAGGAAGTTTTTAAATCACGGTTATGAAGTAACCGTGGTCGTAGGAATAAGGTTATTTTATTTTAATTTTTATATTTTTAAAAAATGTACCTATTGTAACACCCTAATTTTTAATAAATAATAATCCCAAAAACAGAAAAAATTTTCACACAAACAACCACTGGTCAATCGGCATAGAAAAAAAGAAGAAGGCAAGGGAAATAAAAGAGCATTCACACATATAGCAATCAGCGGGAGGAACAAGGCTGGAACCGACCCATTCGGTTCAGCGAAACACATCAGCGCCTGGGCAAAATCCAGGACGCTTGAGCGAGTCAACTCACTCGCTCGGGCGAAGTTCCAATCGCTTGAGTGATACCATGACAAAAGCCTTCCAGCAGCACACATTCGCTGGAGCGGATCCTTCATTCGCTGAAGCAAGAAGCCTCACACGACAAATTCATCACTCGGCATCGGGACATCCATACACTCGGTAAATGACTAAGTCCACTCGGAAATTCATTCCTAAGTCTATTCGGTATTCCATAACTCCTTCTCACTCGAAATATATTCTATTCAAGCATCACTCGACGTAATCCATCCTTACCACAATCGGCTCACATTACACTTCCACTATTCGGTATACATTCACATTCGCTCGGAAAATTAGGTAGTTAGGTCCCACTCAGACTTATTCAGAACTTAACCACTTAGGATGCAGACCCTCACTCACTCGGATTTTACATCTTTCACTCGGATTATCAATGCCTTACACTTAGGATCCAACCCACTCTAAACCACTATTCTAACTTCTCTCTCAGAAGGGAATCACTCAAGGTTTTCATTCGGGAAATACAAACTCTTCCTCACTCGGGATTTACTTATAATTTTCACTCGGAGTCACCCAACATGTACACTCGGAAAAGCCACCCAGAAATCTCCACTCGAAACCACCACTTGACATAATTTCACTCATCAACGGCCCTCGAGTCATTTAGCAACACATCCCAGTCGGAAAACGCATCGAATCAGTACGAAGCACATACATATGAATACATGTTCTCAGAAACATAAATCTGCCCACAAATCCAATCTACCGACCCATAAACATATAACCATATACTCGAAATACTCATTATCTTGATATTATGCATTCACCAATACTTACGATACCATACAAGTGACACCATGACTACTCAATCTTTATAAATGAATATATTTAATCATCATTTTACATAAGAGCCGGCCAAGGCTACACGGACAAAATATAATAATGCAATACAAGTACTCAACAGTCGGAGTGCACTACACTCGGACTTGAGACCCTATCATCATCTCCGAGTATGACCTGCACACTGAAAAATGGTGTAAGGGGTAAGCATCTCAGATATTAAATGATAGATACCGACTCAGGTTATCCCACAATTATACAGCAATATACATGTTCACACAATTATCCCTAGCAACGAGTGAGGTTAAGCAATATCAATCAACCAAGACACACATGGAACTCTTACCGATTGGAACCCACCAGTATCACTCGGCCTTATGCACATATTAATCCAATAATATTAACATACAACAATCAGTGTTATAATAATACCCATAAATCAGAACACACACATTGAACATTTCTCACTCAGAACCCAACAATTCTCACTCGGCTATATATGCACCACTTTCCAACAATATTAACATACATTCACAGAGCAGATTTCGATCAGTATCAACAACACATGCACATAAAATAGTTCACTCGGTTATATACATTCATCATCTGTTTCACATCATCACACGCATAATCAAATTCTAGTCAGCATCAGCAATACATATACACAGAGTATTCACTCGGTTATACACATTTATCCTTCCATTAACCTCATCACATGCATAATCAATTCCAACAATATCAATCAGTTAATACACACAGAGTATTTTACTCGGTTATAAACATTCATCATCTCATTAACACCTTCGCATGCATAACCAATTCCAAACAATATCAACAGTTAATAGGCACATAGTATTTCACTCGGTTCCGCATTCGTGTGTATCGGTTTAGACGTTGCAACGTAGGCTCCCAGCCTTTTTATACATAGCTCTCAGCTATCAAATCAGCTCCCAGCTGCTTGGCCGTTTTACAGGTACCCAACCATTTGCCACAGGTGACACCAACGCTCTCAGCGCCAACGGAGGTGTTCACAGGCAGCGCGAGTCCCACTCAAGGGCTACCTTGAGTCCCACTCAAGGATTTCATAGCGTCCCACGCTTTAATAACCGATGGTAGTGTCCCACACTACATGCTCTCAGCACAAACGCATCCCATGCGCCATACGCGGATTCATCACACAACACAGAGTTCATATACACAGCCATACATGCATCTCATGCAATCGGCATCATACATCATCAGCATTCAAACAACACATGCATCTCATGCAATCAATGCTGGACATTAACAGAACTCAACAACACATGCATCTCATGCAGTCAGTGTTACACATTCTCAGAACTCAATAGCATATGCATCTCATGCAATCAGTGCTAGGCATTAACAGTATTCCACAACACATGCATCTCATGCAGTCGGCATTATACATCATCAGCATTCAACAATACACGCATCTCATGTGACTGGTATAACACAACATCAGGACTTAAACAACATACATGTAATCGGCATTAAGTAATGTCAGGACTCCGACAACACATGCAATCGGTAAGGTACATTATCAGATTCACTAAGTCATATTTTATCACATGTGGTCAGCATTCTGAACTCATAACAACTTGCAGGTCATGTAAAACACACGGTAATCATCAATATCACTTCAACACATTACTTTCACACTATTGTTCAACATTCACAGGCCATCAGCATGCAACACTCAACTTTTACTCGTCATGCAACTGGGCAGTACACACTCGCATGCAACACAACACACAATCAGAACACGGGAACAACAAGCATCAACACTCGAAACCCGTTCATAACCCATGTATTTAAGATAGAAGGTACCCCCCTACCTGGATTGAAGCTTTCAGTCGGTCAACACGACACCCAGTTCTAGAGGGACACTGAGTCACACTTAGCACATCTGCATGCAAGAGCAGGGGAGACCATTCGGGCTTCTGAGCTGCCCAGCTCTCGGTTCATTCCCTGGAGTAGCTCCATCACGACGCTGTGAACAATCCAACCACCTTGAAGCTCCTCGTAGCGCAGATCTCCACTGAGGCTTGGCAGCTTCGAGCAAGGAGAGGAAGTCGACGAAGGAACCGCGAGGAAGAAGACTGGTTGCATGCAGGAGGAAATGCACACCTGCACCCTCTCTGGCTCGTTGAGTCAAGAAGGAGGACTCCGATCCTCAGCCACCATTGTTGCGAGCTCACAGGAACAGAGCGCAGAGGAGGGAGAAGAAGATCGAAGAGTGAAGAAGAAGAAGAAGAAGAAGAGAGAATGGAAGAAGAGGAATCTGAAGGGAAGAATGAAGGATAGTGTACCCATATATGCATGTACGAAGAGAAGGAAGAGTGGGGTGGGAAAGTGCATACAGCAGCAGCCCCCCCACACGCGTCATACGCACATAGTCACATCTAATCAGTCATTGACAACTAATCACCATCAGTTAGCCTTTCTTTTCTTAACTTAAATTAATTAAACCAATTATAATTAATAAATAATTCTCCCCACACATATCAATTTATTATTTTAATGATTTATTTTCATTCAGAAATTAATTATTAAATCGGGATGTTACAGTTCTCCCCCTCTCAAAAGAATGTCGTCCTCAAAATTCAATCGGTAACTTACCTTACATACATAACTCAGAAGATTGCTGCCTCAATCACTCACACGACTGTGCTTCCTCAAGCATTCACCGATCGGATCACAATTCCACTCGGCAGAGATTCACCACTCAAGCGGTTTACTGATCGCACCATAATTCCAGTCGGCAGACACAAAAGTCAGGTCCCACCCGATTGCAACCTCATCGCAAAATTTAATATATATTTGGGGATTCAATTTCTAAAACATACCATGTCCCTCATTTAACTTAGCCAATTTCGTCATAAGCAGTGGCACTTTCAAATTTCTTGGCCAGTCGGCCATACACTCTCAGCACCATTCGGCATATTCACACCATTGGTTTCCTGACTCGACTCGGCATAATAATGAAATCATATAAAGCATAGGCTCGACATCGTGAGGAACACATCCTTAGAGGTTATTCAACCAGTTGGGAAAAATTCGGTCGGTAAACAACACCACCGACTCCCAAAATACTCACTCCCGACCAATTTCTCTCGGACCAAATCCTCGGGTTTTCAAAACCTGACCACAACATCTCTCTCTTACACCAAAGGGAACACTCAAGGAATTTTCCATGCTTTCATCATGAGAGTTTCACTCGGTCCTCTTACACAAAACATCACTCGGGGTTTGAGGGTAATTCTCACCTGGAAATCCTTCTACTTACCAAAAATTGGCTCGTAACTCGAGCCTGCCTCGAAACCAAACCTGAGTACGACTTCAATTAAATCCTTCACTCGGATATCTACTTCTTCTCGGAGCCCCCTTCACTCAGAAACTTGCACACTCTAAGTTCCATTTTCCGACCAGAAGGACTTTTCTCCAGGAAGATCACTCGGTTGGACATCCCAAGGGTATTAGGAATTCTACACTCGCTATCTTACTATTTAGAATCGTTCCACACGGTACCATTCCACTCGGAAGTGATACACTCCGAGTCACATTACTCGAATTCTTGCTCTACTTAAAAGGTTACGCTCGGACACTATTCCCTTAAGCTATTAATGATCCTCTCAATAAGGTCTTACTCGGAACACCATAATTTTCACTCAGCAGTTCTTTCCCACAAGGTCTTCACTTGGAATTGTCTCCATTCTTACACACTCGGAATATACGAACCTTTTCCGAGCAATTCCTAACCTTACAATTTAGTTTGGCTCCAATCCTGGTTTCCTCATTAGGCTTACAGTACCACTCGATTAACCTTCCAAAACTCCAATTTCGGTGACAGTTTGATCACCCTTCTTATTCCAATACCAATCATTCCTTTAGTAGCCAATCCGTACCTAGCAACCTCTAATCTTCTCGGAAGCAGACACGTTAAGGTCAAACAAACCCTCTACCTTCATTTTGATAACAATCGCATAATACTCATTTAATATAACTCTCATCATCACTCGGAATCGTCTGAAAGGCTCACTATCACCATAAGCAGTTACAGCTTCACCTGCCCGACTCATGAATTGTTGCATCCAACTTATAAGATGACGTCTCATTCCTATAGGGTTACAACAATTACATAGTCACTGCAACGTGTACGCTGCCACATTACCTATGGCAGGAAGAGTCATCTCAGAGCAGCATACCTCACACGAACTAGACTCACCCAACTAATACTAATTCACACGGTAGATAATGGCAGTTCACACATATAAGTACTACACCTACATCAACATCATGCATCACATAGGGTACATCACGCATCAATAATCATGAAAATTATTCATCGCTTCTGTAAAATAGTATGATGGCAATACAACAATCGGCTTCTAGCCTACACCGAGTAATATTTCCTCTAAACCTTATTCCTCACAAAACCATGGCTCGGACTAAATTCTTAATTCTCAGCTATCTAATAACATCACTCCCTCGGGTTCACGCAATTCACTCAGGATTAAGCAATTCACAATCACATATGCTATTATAACATATCATGAACTCAGCAACGGCACTAATGTACATACAGACACTCAGTCAGATTTCATACCAATTATTCATGGCTATATTGTTGTTCACTACAGCAGGCACCATAACTACAACATCATATTGCACTTGGTAATAGCATCGACATATACATATACTCATCCAATCAGATTTACCCAAATCAATTCCAAACTACATTAAGGATTTCATTCACAATATCATATCCACATATTCATATAATTCACACCGAGCTCATTTATCATCATAAGTGTACACACAGTCATTCAATCAGAAATTGTACCATAACATACATTCTTAATTATAACATTGCATCACACTTGGCAACAACATCAACACATGTAAATTCACTCAGTCAGACCTCATTCATACAACCTTATCAAGTCGAAAACTACTCAAATCATTCAAATCCATGCAGATCATGTCAGCCTCAATAATAATGCTCTCATACACATGTATTCATGCAGTCGGCAAATCAGATGCATACGATTCATTCACCAGGAGTCCAACTCCAATGCACTCGGCATTTGCCTTGAGTCCAACCCAAGGACTTTCATTAAGCATCCAATGCTCATGCTCCAAGCATGGCCTCGAGTCCCACTCGGAGGTCTTTTAGGATTAATCTTAGAATCCTCAATACCCCACGCATTCATCTGATTGCCCACTCTGAAAAACGTTCAACACTGATGCATTTCATTATAAATCACACACAGCTCTTATTTGCTGACTCACAGCATGAGCCACTCGACATTCTCATTAGCATACATATATATATACATCCTTCAGACAGGGTATCACCACAACGATTCACAATTAATATCTATCACAATGTCCGGGTGTTGCATGCATCAATAATCAACCACGCACAGATTACGTATTTCAATCATCAGACAACTGTTATGTTTCAAATATAAAGCAATACATGAAAGCAGTTCACCCAGAACCCGTCCAAATTACATCGTTTCAACTCATATAGGTCAGCATATAAATATATCCATCAATCATTCACTCAGTTATCATTAACCAGGAACCAAGACTCTATCATAATCTACTTATTCAATCAGGGTTCACACTTAATCACCTATATCATATATATATACTACGCAGGGTTCATGTGCTAGATTACAAAACATCTGTCACAAATAGCACTCGGCAGTAATGGTAACACTCCTTTTTTACAAGTATTCAGTCAGTATTCGCAGAATTATTAACACGCATTCGCGGACAGAGTCACACCATCACTAAACAGTTCACAAATACCATTCATAGTCAAACATATACCAAATTCAATAGAAGATCATAAGCACCTATCATCACACGAGTCATGATTGAACAAGTATCAACATACAATAGAATAACATAAGCAATCGTGACAATCTGGCTTAATGCACTCAACCGCCCACTAACAGTAGGCAAACCTTCGCCATGGACCTTTTGGTCTGCTCTGATACCAAAATGTAACACCCTAATTTTTAATAAATAATAATCCCAAAAACAGAAATTTTTTTCACAAAAACAACCACTGGTCAATCGGCATAGAAAAACAGAAGAAGGCAAGGGAAATAAAAGAGCATTCACACATATAGCAATCAGCGGGAGGAACAAGGCTGGAACCGACCCATTCGGTTCAGCGAAACACATCAGCGCCTGGGCGAAATCCAGGACGCTTGAGCGAGTCAACTCACTCGCTCGGGCGAAGTTCCAATCGCCTAAGTGATACCATGACAAAAGCCTTCCAGCAGCACACATTCGCTGGAGCGGATCCTTCATTCGCTGAAGCGAGAAGCCTCACACGGCAAATTCATCACTCTGTATCGGGACATCCATACACTCGGTAAATGACTAAGTCCACTCGAAAATTCATTCCTAAGTCTATTCGGTATTCCATAACTCCTTCTCACTCAGAATATATTCTATTCAAGTATCACTCGACGTAATCCATCCTTACCATAATCGGCTCACATTACACTTCCACTATTCGGTATACATTCACATTCGCTCGGAAAATCAGGTAGTTAGGTCCCACTCAGACTTATTCAGAACTCAACCACTCAGGATGCAGACCCTCCCTCACTCGGATTTTACATCTTTCACTCGGATTATCAATGCCTTACACTTAGGATCCAACCCACTCTAAACCACTATTCTAACTTCTCTCTCAGAAGAGAATCACTCAAGGTTTTCATTCGGGAAATACAAACTCTTCCTCACTCGGGATTTACTTATAATTTTCACTCGGAGTCGCCCAACATGTACACTCAGAAAAGCCACCCAGAAATCTCCACTCGGAACCACCACTTGACATAATTTCACTGATCAACGGCCCTCGAGTCATTTAGCAACACATCCTAGTCAGAAAACGCATCGAATCAGTACGAAGCACATACATATGAATACATGTTCTCAGAAACATAAATCTGCCCACAAATCCAATCTACCGACCCATAAACATATAACCATATACTCGGAATACTCATTATCTTGATATTATGCATTCACCAATACTTACGATACCATACAAGTGTACCATGACTACTCAATCTTTATAAATGAATATATTTAATCGTCATTTTACATAAGAGCCGGCCAAGGCTACACGGACAGAACATAATAATGCAATACAAGTACTCAACAGTCGGAGTGCACTACACTCGGACTTGAGACCCTATCATCATCTCCGAGTACGACCTGCACACTGAAAAATGGTATAGGGGGTGAGCATCTCAGATATTAAATGATTGATACTGACTCAGGTTATCCCATAATTATACAGCAATATACATGTTCACATAATTATCCCTAGCAACGAGTAAGGTCAAGCAATATCAATCAACCAAGACACACATGGAACTCTTACCGATCGGAACCCACCAGTATCACTTGGCCTTATGCACATATTAATCCAATAATATTAACATACAACAATCAGTGTTATAATAATACCCATAAATCAGAACACACACATTAAACATTTCTCACTCAGAACCCAACAATTCTCACTCGGCTATATATGCACCACTTTCCAACAATATTAACATACGTTCACAGAGCAGATTTCGATCAGTATCAACAACACATGCACACAGAATAGTTCACTCGGTTATATCCATTCATCATCTCCTTAACATCATCACACGCATAATCAAATTCCAGTCAGCATCAGCAATACATATACACAGAGTATTCACTCGGTTATACACATTCATCCTTTCATTAACATCATCACATGCATAATCAATTCCAAACAATATCAATCAGTTAATACACACAGAGTATTTCACTCGGTTATAAACATTCATCATCTTATTAACACCTTCGCATGCATAACCAATTCTAAACAATATCAACAGTTAATAGGCACATAGTATTTCACTCGGTTCCGCATTTGTATGTATCGGTTTAGACGTTGCAACGTAGGCTCCCAGCCTTTTTATACATAGCTCTCAGCTATCAAATCAGCTCCCAGCTGCTTGGCCGTTTTATAGGTACCCAACCGTTTGCCACAGGTGACACCAACGCTCTCAGCACCAACGGAGGTGTTCACAGGCAGCCCGAGTCCCACTCAAGGGCTACCTTGAGTCCCACTCAAGGATTTCATAGCGTCCCATGCTTTAATAACCGATGGTAGTGTCCCACACTACGTGCTCTCAGCACAAACGCATCCGATACACCACACACGGATTCATCACACAACACAGAGTTCATATACACAGCCATACATGCATCTCATGCAATCGGCATCATACATCATTAGCATTCAAACAACACATGTATCTCATGCAATCAATGCTGGACATTAACAGAACTCAACAACACATGCATCTCATGCAGTCGGTGTTACACATTCTCAGAACTCAATAGCATATGCATCTCATGCAATCAGTGCTAGGCATTAACAGTATTCCATAACACATGCATCTCATGCAGTCGACATTATACATCATCAGCATTCAACAATACACGTATCTCATGTGACTGGTATAACACAACATCAGGACTCAAACAACATACATGCAATCGACATTAAGTAATGTCAGGACTCCGACAACACATGCAATCGGTAAGGTACATTATTAGATTCACTAAGTCATATTTTATCACATGCAGTCAGCATTCTGAACTCATAACAACTTGCAGGTCATGTAAAACACACGGTAATCATCAATATCACTTCAACACATTCCTTTCACACAATCGTTCAACATTCATAGGCCATCAGCATGCAACACTCAACTTTTACTCGTCATGCAACTGGGCAGTACACACTCGCATGCAATACAACACACAATCAAAACACGGGAACAGCAAGCATTAACACTCGAAACCCGTTCATAACCCATGC
The DNA here is from genome assembly GCA_037962975.1 of Clitoria ternatea. NCBI lineage: Eukaryota > Viridiplantae > Streptophyta > Magnoliopsida > Fabales > Fabaceae > Clitoria > Clitoria ternatea. The sequence continues at coordinate 187,217,426 of CM075671.1, forward strand.
ATTTAAGATAGAAGGTACCCCCCTACCTGGACTGAAGCTTTCAGTCGGTCAACACGATACCCAGTTCCAGAGGGACACTGAGTTACACTTAGTACATCTGTATGCAAGAGCAGGGGAGGCCATTCGGGCTTCTGAGATGCCCAGCTCTCGGTTCATTCCCTAGAGTAGCTCCATCACGACGCTGTGAACACTCCAACCACCTTGAAGCTCCTCGTAGCGTAGATCTCCACTGAGGCTTGGCAGCTTCGAGCAAGGAGAGGAAGTCGATGAAGGAACCGCGAGGAAGAAGACTGGTTGCATGCAGGAGGAAATGCACACCTGCACCCTCTCTGGCTCGTTGAGTCAAGAAGGAGGACTCTGATCCTCAGCCACCATTGTTGCGAGCTCACAGGAACAGAGCGCAGAGGAGGGAGAAGAAGATCGAAGAGTGAAGAAGAAGAAGAAGAAGAGAGAACGGAAGAAGAGGAATCTAAAGGGAAGAATGAAGGATAGTGTACCTATATATGCATGTACGAAGAGAAGGAAGAGTGGGGTGGGAAAGTGCGCACAGCAGCAGCCCCCCCACACGCGTCATACGCACATAGTCACATCTAATCAGTCATTGACAACTAATCACCATCAGTCAGCCTTTCTTTTCTTAACTTAAATTAATTAAACCAATTATAATTAATAAATAATTCTCCCCACACATATCAATTTATTATTTTAATGATTTATTTTCATTCGGCAATTAATTATTAAATCGGGATGTTACACCTATAATCACGGTTGAGAGGAAACCGTGATTGTAGGGTATATATAATCATGGCTTTGTGGGAAACCGTGATTATATCTACAACCAGGTTTTTTTATTTTAATTTTTATATTTTTAAAAAATGCACCTACAATCACGGTTTAGAGGAAACCGTGATTATAGGGCATCTATAATCACGGCTTTATGGAAACCGTGATTATATCTGCAACTAGATTTTTTTATTTTTAGAAAAATGTACCCACATTCACGGTTAAGAGGAAAACCGTGATTATAGATACCCTACAATCACCGGTGTTTGGGAACCGTGGTCATAGGTGTTTTCAAAATATAAATTTTGAACGTCACGCGCTCCTTCTCTTTCTCTGTTAGCTTTCTCCCATCTTTCTCTGTTAGCTTTCTCTCATCTTTCTCTCTAAAGATTTTTCCTTTTTGTTTTCTTATTACCATTGACGTTTGCATTTTTTTATGTTCTAGATCTAACATGGTTCTACGTATATATTTTGCAGGTTTTCTTTTGCTATTCTCGTTGCGCGCCATTGATGACCACCACGCGACCCTTCTCTTATTTTCTCATTCAACCATGTAAGGCTTCTCTTTTATACATCTTTTCTTTTCTATTTCTTTCGATTATAATGAAGGCTTTACATGTTTCTTAGTTATTCTGTTTGTTTTTGTTCTCTATGTTTTGCTTCTGTTTGTTCCTATAATGGAGGTTTTCTGTTTTGAAGGTTAACGTTGGGGTTATTTTGAGGAAGATGTTGGTGGCAACTATGGAGATGTGCACAGAACTTTTAATCATGTTCTCTGATTGAAAGGAACGGTGGTGGTGATGGTGAGTTGGGTATGGATTGTGGCATGGAAGATTATAGAAGGTTGGCTTTTAATCACGATTGTGGTTGGCAACCGTGATTAAATATGATCTATAACCACGGTTGTGAACCGTGATTAAAAGCCCTGATCTATTACCACGGCTGGAACAACCACAGTTCATGAACCGTGATTAAAGGCCAATTTTAACCGTGATTAAATCCCTTTTTTGCACTAGTGATAGGTGTTAGATTTTAACCAAAAACATAGATGCGATGATGCCCTAAAAGGAACCACATGGAATCAAGGTAGAATCCTTAATGCATGGCAGCAGAAAACAAATGAAAAAATATGCATGGATCTTGGAGAAAGGGTAAAGAACATGAAGTGGGTACTTCATGTCTTAGGATTAAAAGTGAGGTACATAGGGGTCCTCCCCTTACTAAACTCTCTAAACACACCCTTTCCAAACATGCAAACTCTTCATCCTAACCTACTTCTTCTAAGACAAGTTTAATAAAATGTTTTAAATGTTTAAGAAGGAGCCATATTACCTCTCAAGTCCCAACCAAGAAAACCATGATTTTAAGGGGCACTGATCATTACTCGAGCTATAAGGAAGCTTCCTCTTCATACTCTAGTTATAGCTCAAGTAATGATTCCTATGATAGTGAACATGTCATAGGAGATGAATATGAGCTTTTTATGATTAGAAGGCTTCTTAGAAGCCACATAAAGGATAATGACACTACACAAAGAGAGAACATACAAGATGTTACATTAAAGACAAACTTTGTTCTCTCATTATGGATAGTAGAAGTTGTGCAAATGTGGCTAGCTAAAAGCTAGTTCATAAACTTGGTTGTGCTCTAATTGATCACCCTAAACCTTATAAATTACAATGGCTTAATGAAATAGGTGAGATGCTACTGAACGAACAAGTTCTCTTATCTATATCCAAAGGTAGATACCATGGTCAAGTTTGGTGTGATGTTATGCCCGTGGAAGCCATATATGTTCTCTTGGGTTGACCGTGGCAGTATGATAAAAAGGTCACCCATGAGGGTTTCACTAATACCCTCACTTTTTTTGCATAATAATAAGAAGTTTATCTTACATCTCTTATCTCCCAAACAAGTTTTGAAAGACCAACTTCATATGAAGTTGAAGAAGAATAGGGAGGTTGCACCATCCACCCCCTCTAAAAATACAAAAATAAATAAAAAATAAAAAACAACAAAACCAAAAAGATAAGGGTAAAGGGATCCTTACCTATGAAGATCAGAAGAGGGACTCTTCTTTCTTTGCCTCTAAGCATGATGTGAAGTAAACTTTGCTACTTCATAAACCTCTCTATATGCTTTACCCTTTCCCCCCACCCCAACTTTTCCCTCTTTTGCATTTCCCTTTCTTTAATGGGCTCTTCCTCCTTTTCCATGCCCAAGGGAGTGCAACATCTCCTTCATGAGTTTAAGGATGTCTTTCCTAAAGACCTTCCTCAAGGTTTACCACCTTGTAGGGTGATAGAACACCAAATAGACCTTATTCTTGGGGCTACCTAACCTAATAGACCCGTCTATTGGTGTATCCCTAAAGATAGTATAGAAATTGAGAAACAAATAGGACATCTACTTTCCAAAGGATGAACTAGGGAGAGTCTAAGCCCTTGTGTTGTACCCATTCTTTTAATGCCTAAGAAATATGGTTCATGGAGGTTATGCACCGATTATAGAGCAATCAACAACATAACCATCAAGTATAGGCATCCTATACCTAGGCTTGATGATATGTTGGATGGACTTTGTGGCTCTACCATATTTTCTAAGATTGACCTTAAAAGTAGTTATCACCAAATAAAGATTAAGGAAGGAGATGAATGGAAAACCATTTTTAAGACCAAACTTGGATTATATGAGTGGTTGGTTATGCCTTTTGGCTTCACAAATGTACCAAGTACTTTCATACACCTCATGAACCATGTTTTGAGGGACTTTATTAGCCACTTTGTAGTGGTCTATTTTGATGATATCTTAATATATTCTAAGACCGTGGACTCCCACCTTATTCATCTAAGACATGTTTCATTTTCCTTAAGAACAAATCAACTTTTTGCTAACCTTGAAAAATATTCTTTTGGCTTGAATCACATTGTCTTTCTTGGATTTGCAGTTAGCTCCAAAGGGGTCCAAGTAGACCAAGATAAGGTTAATGTTATTAGGCTTGACCTATCCCCAAAAATATGCATGACATTAGAAGCTTTCATGGCTTGGCTAACTTCTATAGAAGGTTTGTGTAAACATATATATATTCAATTCCGATCGGTTTTTAACAATTATTATGTTGCAACATAGGCTCCAAGCCTTTTATTCAGCTCCAAGCTGATCCGGCTGTTTTACTGGTACCAAACCGTTTGCCCCCACACGTAACACAATTGCTCCAAGCAACAACGGGAGTGTTATGGGCAGCCCCGAGTCAAACTCGGTAAGCTTTCCTTGAGTCCAACCCAAGGTCTTTAAGCATTCAACGCTTAGTGCACTCGGCACTGCCCCAAGTCCAACCCAGGGTCTTTTATCATATTCAACAAATATTCACTAGCAACACAGTAGTATCTTAGTCGGTAAAGCCATGCAGTACACACATCTCATATAATCATTATGAAATCCCACCATGCATATGCATACAATCATAATACGTCAACCAACTGTTCCATAATATACACTCGGTATATACATACATAACCAATACCCTTTTATATTTGAATATAACATCCCAACACACATCCCAATCTCATACATTTACGTACAAAGTTACCAATAGGACCTAGCTAACACACACACATGATATTCATAAGTTATCATTAAAATATTTCACACAATCATCAAGTCCACAAACACACACGCACACGTGATACTTTTATCCTGGGCTCGTTCACAAACCATGCATTCAAGATGTTAAACTCCCCCTACCTCTAGGAGAACTTAGAGCTCTTCGAGTTAAGACGCTTGACTAGTTACTCCTTCACACGAACAGTCCTTGAACCCAGATGTCAACTCTGAACCAACTAGGGAAAAAACAAGAGTTAACCTCTTCTTCAATAGTTACTCTCAACAAACAACCCCCACAGTCTTATGTATCTCACAGTACAACTTCCTACCGAACACTAACAGTTTTGGACAAGCGATAAAAGGAAGAAGAAGACAACGAAAGGAAGAGGAAGAAGAAGAGTCTCCAAGAGATTTCTAAGAAAATGAGAGAATGAGAAAGGTGGAAGGGGAATAAAAGGCCCTTCAGCACATATACCCCCAATGACCAATGGAAAGTGGGTGTTCCAACGTGTAATGATGGCTGCTGCACCGTCACATCACTATCCGTCAGCCATCAGCCATCGTGCATTAATTGGAGTTGATCAGAGTTATCACTTAGTTAATTTGCAATTTTCCTCAATTACCAATTTAATTTAACCTTAATTAATGTTTATTCCTTAATTACCCTTAATCCAAAAATTAGAATGTTACAATCTTCATTAGTATAAAAAAAGTATTTTATGCTTTTTTTCCTCAAGCATGCTATTAAGGTAGGAATTAATTCTTCATGCTTAGGTTAAGGTAATGTATAAAAAAATTGGCTTAATTTGTTACAAAAGAATAGGTCACTTACTTTTATTATAGGTAGCTTTTTGGCTCTGGCTTAATTTGTTTTACAAAAATTCCTTAATCATCTCCGTACTTAACTCCTTAGATAAAGGTTAACTAGAAATTTAGGCAATGTATACAGAATAATTACTAATGAGACTCTCAGTGTTTAATTGATCACTTACTCACATGGTTATTGAGCCACCGGGATCGTGGCGGTGCGGCCGACCCTCAAAACGATTTTTTAAAAATAAAATAAACAGGGAGTCGCCACCAATATTTTTTTTAGGATAAAATAGTGGAAAAACCTTTTGTTAAAGCACTGGTTATAAAAATGAGATTCCATGATTCGGGAGTCTGATTACAGGTGAGGAAGGTATTAGCACCTCACAACTGTCCGTTATAAAAAACGGTTACCTCAATTTGATAGCTCGCATTATAGTTAACCCGATAATTATTTTAACTTCTTCATAAAAAGAAAAAAAAACGTACGGAATGACAAAATAAACAAAATAAATAAAAATCAACGCAAAATATTCATATGAGATTAACAGGACGTCTCGTCCAAATTAATCTCGCTCCTTCTTTTCTTTAAAGAGATATTTAAAAATATGAAATTAACAGGACGTCTCGTCCAAATTAATCTCGCTCCTCCTTTTTTCTTTAAAGAGATATTTAAAAATATGAGATTAACAAGACGTCTCGTCCAAATTAATCTCGCTCCTCCTTTTTTCTTTAAAGAGATATTTTAAAAATATGAGATTAACAGGACGTCTCGTCCAAATTAATCTCGCTCCTCCTTTTGATAGCAAGACAAAAAGGAAACTCTAAAAATTAAATAAAGAAAGGTGGGCCCGACAGGAACTGTTTCCCGCTCCTACGTATTCTCGAGCTTTCAAGAAATCAGGGTCACGTAGTTCTTTAAAATGTTGTTTTTTTTTAGGAAAAGATTAGGAAGATATTGATAGGCATCATTTTAGTGAAGAATCCATACAAGGCGAAGTGCTTCGCACGTGCACGGATCTTATAGAGACTGTGTAGACGGAAGTATTTTCTGTACGACACTGATTAAGAAAAATGAATATATATAAAAAAAACTGAATGGGAGAGGAAAATGAGTGTAAAAAATGAAAAAAACGAGCGAAGAATAAGAAAACCGAGTGAAAAATAAGAAAATCGAGTGAAAAAATGAAAATTCAAGTGAAAACAGGGAAAACCGAGTGAAATAGTGACAATATGAGTGAAACAGTGAAAATCTGAGTGAAACAGTGAAAAATCTGAGTGAAACAGTGAAAAATCTGAGTGAAACAGTGAAAATCCGAGTGAAACAATGAAAATCTGAGTGAAACAGTGAAAATCTGAGTGAAACAGTGAGAATCTGAGTGAAAATAAGGGAAACCGAGTACAAAATAGTAAATCCTAGTGAAACAGTGAGAAATCTGAGTGAAACAATTGAAAATCTGAGTAGGAAAGAATTGGGAGCTTAAATCATAGTAGGAAAGAATGGTCTTGGCGAAGGCGTCTTTTGATTAGAAGAGATGGAATTAGTTTCTCCATCCCTTTTCCCAGGCGCCGGCCTTCTTGTCATGCTTGCCCCAGATGAGCCCTGAATGATCTTTCCTGTTCGTATTCCGCTTTCCACTCTTTCCCCGATAGTCACAATGTCGGAGAAGTTGGATGAAACACTACCAATCATCTTGCCGTAGAAAGGTGATGGGAGCGTATCAATAAACATCGCGACTATTTCTTTTTCTGAAAATGGGGGATCCACTTGTGCCGCTGTCTCTCTCCATCGTTGGGCATATTCCTTGAATGTTTCACTGTCCTTTTTCATCATGTTTTATAAATGAACCCTGTTGGGTGCCATATCCATGTTATACTTGTATTGTCTAAGGAAGGCATCTGCCAGATCCTTCCAACAACGGATATGGTTCTAATCAAGGTGAGCATACCATGTAAGAGCAGCCCCTGCTAGACTATCTTGGAAGCAGTGGATCAAGAGTTGGTCATTAGAAGAGTAAGATGCCATCTTTCGACAGTACATCGTGAGATGGTTCTTTGGACAAGTCATTCCCCGATACTTATCAAAGTCTGGCATCTTGAATTTGGGTGGGAGGACAACATCTGTGACTAAACATAGCTCCGAAGCATCTATTAGTCCAAAACCTCCAAAGCCTTCCATCATCCTCAAACGCTCTTCTAAGATTTCTATCTTTTCCTTTCGAGGAGCTGCGACCATGCGGGTTGCATCTTGGAGATTGGTCCTATAGGGGGTTCCGTATCCATACGGATAACCGAATGGCTGGTTGAACGGAGGCAAAGCATGGGACTGGTTTGTTAGGCCTGTATTTGGTGAAGGACCTCGGGGTTGGGCCATAGTCTGTACAACATAATTCGGTTGGGTCACCTGGGCTCGTGTATTTTGGGCTTGTGTGTTGTAGGTCGGCTGGGTCATCGGGGCTTGTATATTTTGAGTTGGGTGAGTTTGTGGGTCATGGGCTTGCGTGTTTTGGGTTTGGTAAATTTGTGGGTCATGAGTTTGCGTGTTTTGGGTTTGGTGGAGTGATGGTATATTTGGCTAGGTAGGATATAAAGTGTGAGGATTCATCGCTTGCTGGTCATGGGCGTCTTGGTTAGCGAGCGGGGGATAGTATCCTGGTGGAAGGCCATAAAGTGGAAAAGGTACTGGGTTACCGTCAGGGCCGACAAATGTATGCTGTGCATAAGACTGGCCGTAAGGTAACTGGGTCTCAATGACAGGGTTAGGTCTTCCAACATGAATGGTGACAGGGGGTGTCATTGTGTTTGGTACTTGGGTTCTTTCTGGGTCGGAACCAAGGGGGAGTGGTACAGTGGCAGGCTGCTGTTGGTTGTTCTCAATACCCACAGAGGAATCCCCTTCTGTGATTCTCTTTTCCAGCAGCTTGGTCAACTCGGCTACTTGTTCTTTCAGCTGATTGAACTCGTTTCTGAAATCTTCATCCCTGATTTCTGCTTCGGCCATGAGTCTCGTTTAGAGTCGGGTCGGATAAGGATGTTTACCCGTAGCGTCTATTGTAAGTGAAAACACGAAATTGTTAAAAAAGAAAGCATTAAATAAAAATGGTAAACGAAAAATAAATAGTACGGTGCACAAAGTTATCGCGGAACTCGGTCAGTACCCTCCAACCATTCCTTAGAACGTCACATTCAAGAGTAATAAGTATGTGATAAATGGAAATTAACATGAGATGGTTGTAGAGACAAAAGAATCATTCTTTCTGAATTTCTTTCTGAATTTCAAAGTACATTACTGCTGCCAATTTTTTATGCAAGAAAAGTAAATCAGCCATTCCTAGCTCAGGCAATCATGGCCCTCATTTTACAAATCCTTTCTCTACAGTAATCAAGGAAGTTTACAATTTCTTTCGGGGTACTAAGAGGGTTAACCATCCCCTCAGCTTGCTTAAGCAGGAGCGGGAGGTCTTCCAGGACTCCATTAGCCAAATGTGCCAAGTGGGCGAAGCGATTCATCCATGAATGAATAACTTCATCTTGTTGTGTCATTTCAGCTTTCAAAATACGGATAGCCTCACGACATTCTTGCTCAGTATCCATCGCGTGCTGTCGCTCGCCGTTTATCTCTCGCTGGCAAGCTTCTACCACCTCATTAAGCTGATGCTCTAATTGACCAACTTGCAATTGTAGGAGCTCTTTTTGTACCAAGGCAATTTGCTCATTCTCTTTGGCTTTTTCCAACATATCTCTCAAGAGTTGCTTGTCAGCCAACATAGTATCCCTTTGCTTGCTCTTCATCCTCAGTTGAGTATTAGCTGTTCGGAGGCATTGACTTTGCTTCCTCAAGTAATCTCTTTCAACTTTACGCTTTTTTCCAATCTTCTTGATGGTTCGCTTACTTTCTGAGTTCTCCCTTTTTTGAAGGGCATATTCTTGTTGAGATTTTAGCAGGTCTTCCTCCAGCTTCTTATTTTTTACAATTAACTCCTCTATCTTAGCTTTCAAGGCTTCCTCTTCAAGAGTAGGTGAGGGAACAGGTATTCTTGTCAGGAGATGGGAGGGACTTTTGAAAGGCAGCTTGACAATGGAAACTCTATTCAGGATCCATCGGTAGTATTCGTCCTTCACGGCATGGCTTCGAGCTCCTAGTTCTTTTCCTTGCCTGTGGACCATCTTCCACGCATTTGCTATATCCCGAATAGTAGAGGTACAATCTCCTTTTGAGTAGCGAAGGACAAAAGGAATAAGTGATTCTTCATCAGGTGGCCCAAGCAATGGATAAGCTAACTGCCGTTTGGCTATGACAGGGTTGTAGTTAATGCATCCTTGCATGCCCATAAGAGGAACATTCGGGTAGCTTCCACAATGATGAATAATGGTGTCAACCTTCAACCATTGTGGATACCACCTTACTTTGTCAGCTGTGAGCCCCATCAGGTGATTGGCCCATTCACGCCCGTTTTTTGTTACTAACTGGCATAATTTCAGATCAAAAATAGGACATTCAACTTTGCCGACTTGGTGGAAAACATGTGACGTGAGCCACACATACAGAGCAGGTAGACAACAAATGATTCTTTTTCCACCTTGTGTAGAACAGAAGTCCATGGTGTAATATATATTTGCCAAGATAGCAGTGACAGGATTTTCAGACTTGAATTTACGGGCAAGGAAAATGCCAATGGCATCATAGTCTATGTAATTGTCAATGTTGGGGAACAAGATAACACCATAAATGGTTAAAGCCAAAGTATCCATGAAGGCTTCCCAATCTCCCTTCTCAGCCAGCAAGTGCATGTGCCTCTCAAAATATTCCCGATCAAACCCCAGGACTTGATTTCTATTTAGCTGCTTACTTCTTAAGACTTCCGGATTAATCCTTAGGATATCAGCGATAGTAAGAACATTCGCATGGCGTCCAAGGTAGCGGTAAGGCATTTGTCCCTCTAGTGGCATACCCAGAATCTGTTCGAACTCCTCAACAGACGGAGCTAATTGAAAGTCTTGGAAAGTGAAACAACGGAGAGGTGGGTCATAAAACTGAATCAAAGCAGTAATTGCTTCGACTTGTACTTCCACTTCTAGCAACTTTAGGATCCTCCCATATCTCCTTGAAAAAAACATTTTCTGATTCATATCCAATTTCTTGCCTAATGCTTGCAGACTGGTTGTATCGACCTTCCTAGCCTTGACATGCAGTAATTTTTTCAACTCAGGTATATTTGTACTACAACTATCCGATCTCATGTTAATTTCCATACTTTCACTCAGTGGTGCTGGCTAAGCTCTTAATAGCTTCCTGCGAGAACATGAGAAATGAGAAAATCAGTCACTAGTACTGACGTGTTTTGCAAATCGATACTCCCCTAGTAACTTTGAAAATATTTTTGTATTCAGGGAAGTTTTGATTTGACAAAACTTATGACAAATCAAAGGTCATGTGAGCTACGGATTTTCTGATCATTGTCAATAAAAAATTTGATTTTTTTTGATTTTTTTTATACCCCTTTTTTGATTCAAAACATCCGTAACTCAAATCCCAAAGACTTGTGCACAAAGAGAAAGAACTATTTGCCCATTAAAGAATCACTAATTAAAAGTATGTCATTTTTTGAAAAAAGTAATTCACTAAACGGGCAAGTAATCCTCTATTTTGGATTAGAAGGAAAAGTGAGAATGAGAAAAGGTAGAAGTAAAGTTTGCCCCTTTGTGCCTTAAGGTGGTTTTTTTTTCTGGAGGTCTCCTAATGGTTCTAAAGTTCATCTATCAGTGATACCTCGCATTAGGTGGCTTGTTCTAAAACTTCTAAAGGTCACTAGAGCCAAGATCCTATTCATGATGTTGATCACAAATAGTAAGAAGTATACTAAGTGTGAGCACCATGAATAAGTCGAACTCTAGCTGAGGTTCTCACAGTAACCAGACAGGAAGTACATCCCAAATGGCTCCGCTATCAACCTCTCCTAAACTTAAGCTTATTTAGGCCCGGGTATAGGGTCCCACTCAAAAGTGTGTGCAAATTGTGAGTGTAGTGTGTGAAAGAGGCATTCAATACCTGTACCTTACTCATCCTGCACATAGAACAAACACAGAGCAACAAAATAAAGTCGACTACCCTAGGGTTCAATGATCATACAGATATTTAGAGAACATAAATGATAGAATATAAACAAAACAGGAACTAAACATTGACAAGGAAATAAAATAAAAGAAGAAGTTAAATAATTAATATGCTAATTAAAACATGCGCTATCAAATTGACTGGCTTGACTCTCTAAGTCCCCAATGGAGTCGCCATCTGTCGCGACCGGGATCGCGGCGGCGCGGCCGACCCTCAAAACGATTTTTTAAAAATAAAATAAACAGGGAGTCGCCACCAATATTTTTTTTAGGATAAAATAGTGGAAAAACCTTTTGCTAAAGCACTGGTTATAAAAATGAGATTCCATGATTCGGGAGTTTGATTACAGGTGAGGAAGGTATTAGCACCTCACAACTGTCCGTTATAAAAAATGGTTACCTCAATTTGATAGCGCGCATTATAGTTAACCCGATAATTATTTTAACTTCTTCATAAAAAGAAAAAAAAAACATACGGAATGACAAAATAAACAAAATAAATAAAAATCAACGCAAAATATTCACATGAGATTAACAGGACGTCTCGTCCAAATTAATCTCGCTCCTTCTTTTCTTTAAAGAGATATTTAAAAATATGAAATTAACAGGATGTCTCGTCCAAATTAATCTCGCTCCTCCTTTTTTCTTTAAAGAGATATTTAAAAATATGAGATTAACAAGACGTCTCGTCCAAATTAATCTCGCTCCTCCTTTTTTCTTTAAAGAGATATTTAAAAATATGAGATTAACAAGACGTCTCGTCCAAATTAATCTCGCTCCTCCTTTTTTCTTTAAAGAGATATTTTAAAAATATGAGATTAACAGGACGTCTCGTCCAAATTAATCTCGCTCCTCCTTTTGATAGCAAGACAAAAAGGAAACTCTAAAAATTAAATAAAGAAAGGTGGGCCCGATAGGAACTGTTTCCCGCTCCTACGTATTCTCGAGCTTTCGAGAAATCAGGGTCACGTAGTTCTTTAAAATGTTGTTTTTTTTTAGGAAAAGATTAGGAAGATATTGATAGGCATCATTTTAGTGAAGAATCCATACAAGGCGAAGTGCTTCGCACGTGCACGGATCTTATAGAGATTGTGTAGACGGAAGTATTTTTCGTACGACACTGATTAAGAAAAATGAATATATATAAAAAAAACTGAATGGGAGAGGAAAATGAGTGTTAAAAATGAAAAAAACGAGCGAAGAATAAGAAAACCGAGTGAAAAATAAGAAAACCGAGTGAAAAAATGAAAATCTGAGTGAAAACAGGGAAAACCGAGTGAAACAGTGACAATATGAGTGAAACAGTGAAAATCTGAGTGAAACAGTGAAAAATCTGAGTGAAACAGTGAAAAATCTGAGTGAAACAGTGAAAATCCGAGTGAAACAATGAAAATCTGAGTGAAACAGTGAAAATCTGAGTGAAACAGTGAGAATCTGAGTGAAAATAAGGGAAACCGAGTGCAAAATAGTAAATCCTAGTGAAACAGTGAGAAATCTGAGTGAAACAAGTGAAAATCTGAGTGAAAATAAGGGAAACCGAGTGCAAAATAGTAAATCCTAGTGAAACAGTGAGAATCTGAGTGAAACAAGTGAAAATCTGAGTGAAAATAAGGAAACCCGAGTGCAAAATAGTAAATCCTAGTGAAACAGTGAGAATCTGAGTGCAAAAATAGTAAATCCGAGTGGAAATAAAGGAAACCGAGTGAAACAGTGAGAATCCGAGTGGAAAGAGGCTTACCGGGTGAAATTTGAGCAGAGAAGAACGATTGGGACTAGAATTGCAAGTCCGAGAGGGAAAAGGGAGCTTGAAGGAGTGCTGTTGAGTGAGAGTGTAGAGGATGTTGGGGTAAAGAGAGTTTGAAAGGTGAGGGGTGAGTGAAGTGAGAGGGAGAGAAGACTTGGCGTGAGAGAGAGAGAGAACAGAGGTTTGGCAGAGTTTCCTCGTCTGAAATGCCTCCCCCTCAGCTGCCCTGTGCCCATCCCATTTAAAGCAGCTCAGGCTTCCACTTCCGAGTGGAATGCCAGCTCAGGCCTCCACTCGGTTTGGGTAGTGGGGGACAACGGCTGGTGGGAATTTTTAATTCCTCCACCTCCGCCCCTGTCTACCAGCCACCTCCGGGATTCCTGGATCCACTTTGGGGGTGGAATCCAGGTCAGCATGTGAATCCGAGTGAGGAGAGTTGAAATCCGAGAGATAATGGTGTAATCCGAGTGAGGAGAGTGGAAATCCGAGTTAAAATGCTGTAATCCGAGTGAGAAGAGTGGAAAATCTGAGTTAAAATGCTGTAATCCGAGTGAGAATGGCTCGGATCCACCTTCCAATCAGTATTCATCCACACTGGCAGTCAAATCCGAGTGAAAATGTGTAAATTCGAGTGAAAATGGAGTAATCTGAGCAAAAATGATGGAATTCGAGGGAGGATGGTGTGAATCCGAGTGCAAATGATGGAATCCGAGTAAAAAATGGGGAATCCGAGTGAGAATGGCTCGGAAGTTCAAATTTTGGCCATTTTTCGCTCGGAAATAAACTTCTTCACACTCAGAATTAGAAATTTGAATTTCTTCACTCGGAATGGCTCTGACAGGGAAGCTTTCCACTCGGAATTGATTCATTCTGAGTAATTCTACTCGGATTTGAGCATGTATGTGTCATTCCGCTCGGATTCTCCAACAGGAGCCTATTCCATTCGGAAATGCTTCATTGTTACTCGGTTTTCGATCATTTCTGAGTAGTTCTACTCGGTTTTGATCATTTCTGAGTAGTTCTACTCGGTTTTAATCATTTCTGAGTAGTTCTACTCGGTTTTGATCATTTCTTAGTAGTTCTACTCGGTTTTGATCATTTCTGAGTAGTTCTACTCGGATTTCAATCATTTCTGAGTAGTTCTACTCGGTTTTGATCATTTCTGAGTAGTTCTACTCGGTTTTGATCATTTCTGAGTAGTTCTACTCGGATTTCCCTTCAACAGTGGCATATTCCACTCGGATTTGATCTGTTCCGAGTCCTTCCACTCGGAAATGATCATTTCCGAGTCAACCCTTCTTTTTTTTAAAAAAAAAAAAATTCTTTTCATTTGCGGATGGGCTGAAATAAGTGTTCACAGTTATAAGGCAAGACTCCAAGATTCAAACAGTAAGAGGTTCAGGCATATGCAAAGATTTTCCAAAGCACACTTATTCCATTTTCCTAGATCTAAATTCAGCCATATTTGTCCTTAAAAATAATTTTATTGTCTTAAAATTTGTTACTATACCTAATGAATCTTTGCATGCATTTTACTTTCCTTGCTTAAAGTTGGTTCTAAATTAGGCATTCAAAATAGTTAAACTTCAAGCATATCATCAGATCCAAACAATCAAATGCAACAAATCATAAGGAATGAGAAAATTTATCCAAAAATTTTAAAACTAAATACCCAAAAGAAATGCACCAAGATAAAAGTATTAGAGACTCAAGAAAACTGAATTTGGAAATCATAAAATATTAGTTTGGAAATGGCAATGACTCATCCCTCACTCATCATCTTGCGTATCATCCTCATTTGCATCCTATTCTGGATCGGGCTTTGTGCATACTGTAACATCCCTGTTTTTAGAAACAATTTTACCCTTGTAAATTTTAATTATGGAGGGTTTGTAAGCAAGAATAAGTCAATATATACCCTGTTGATGGTCTGAAGTACCTCAAAAATGTCATTTTTGCACGTAATAATAGAATTTATATGGAATATTAGTGAAATTATGCAAAAACCAAGTGAAAAGGGCTCTGTTCCGAGTGACAGAGAAGAATTCCGAGTGAAGGATTAGAAATTCCGAGTGAAGGAGAGAATTCCGAGTCAGTACCATGTTTTCCGAGTAAAACATGACTGAGAAGGCTACCACCGAGTGAAGTCCTGACCTGAGAAGCAATTCTGAGTGAAGAGTGTTCAAAAGAATCACTTCTGAGTGAAAATCCGAGTGAAAACACCCTAGAAAGGCTCGGTTCCGAGTTGAATGTTTCCTTTTCTGAAGGAAATTACTGTGGTTGGAGCATTCCGAGTGAAAGAATGCATAAATCCTTCTATTTATGTTGATTTGATGCTTCCTTTCTGACTGAAGTATGTTGTGGAAACAATTGGGAAGGCTTCTGAATGGTTTTGCTTAGGAAACCGAGTGGAAATGGTGGAGGAAGTCAATTCCGAGTGAGATACACTCCACTGGACCAAAAACCGAGTGAGAGAAGTACGTGTGGGTATTGGTCCGAGAGGTAATGGCCTAAATCGAGTGAATTGAGTGAAGGAAGACTCGGATTTCCGAGTAAAGATTCTGAGAAAGAGAGGACTTGGTCTGAAGAGATATTACCGAGTGAGAAACCGAGTGCCTGAGTCGGTTTCAAAGGAATTCCGAGTGAAGAATTGAAGCTTCGCTCAAGCGAGCAAGCCACGCTCAAGCGAGACTTGAAATTGTTGACTCGGAAGTAGGAATTCCAGTCGGAATAGCCCTTAACCGAGTGTAATTCCACTCGGAATTCAGTGACAGAAGTACGTATTGACTTCAATTTTGTCTTTTCATGATATTTAAATCCAATCGTGCGCATTATGGATGGTGGACGACCAGAAATGGACACTGACTCATCATATATCTTATTTAATCCCTAGTGACCCTTCCATTAGCAATCAACTCACAGCCCACTCAGAAAAGTTGTCCCCCACTTGTTTTTCCACTCACTCTCTCCCTATTTAAACGAGTTCAAGGTCCTCAGAACTCACACCACACACACGACCCAAACACCCTTCATCACTCTCCTTCCCAGCAAGTTTCTTTCTCTCTTTTCCCTTCCATTTCACTCGGATTTGAAGCAGGACAGTGAAGGGAACCTCTTTCTTCTCCTCCAGGAACTTCATTGAGGTAAGGGAGTATATTCTTGGGTGCCTTGTGGGAAAACCGAGTGAAGGACAGATTCAGTGTGTATGAATTAAATGCTTTATATTGTTATCTGTATATGCATGTATATATATATATATCTGTTACCGAGTGATGAATTGTGATATGACATGTACTTATTGGACTGAAAATACTAAGAATCATGGGTACCGTGTGATTTCCAGTGAAAAACTATGAGTTTAATGATAACAGGTTCTGTTTTAGGCCAATCCGATCGGTTTTGGTATCATTTCAATCGGATTCTTTATATTACCAACTCATTTTCATTCGGATATAACATATTTCACTCGAAAAACACCATATTTCACTCGGAAAACACTCTATTTCTCTCGGACAGCATCTCCCAAGTCTTATTTTACTCGGAAATCTCTTTCTTAAATTATTTCACTCGGAACTTGACTTAATTTCACCCAGAAAATATAATCATCTTTTACTCAGAACCCTTTTTCAGTAAATTCACTCAGAAAACACTCTATTGCTCTCGGACAGTAGCTTCCCAGTCTTATTTCACTCGGCAAACACTTTATTTTACTCAGCAAGCAGTTATTCTACTCGGATTTGTATTATTTCATTCAGACAGAACTCTTTTCAACTAATTTCACTCGGTAAACTCATATTTCACTCGGAAAGTATCTTATTTTTACTCAGGAAACTCTTTTCCTACTGATTCCACTCGGAATCATACTTAATTTCATTCAGGAACTCATTTTCACTCAGAATTTAAGTAGCTTCACTCATGAAAACCTTTTCCAGTAATTTTAACTCGGTAAACACCTTAATTTCACTCAGAAAACTCCTTTTTGACTGAATACCACTCGGAAATATACTTTATTTCACTTAGAGACTCATTTTCACTCGGATTTACAAACAATGCTACTCAGGAAACCATTTTCCTACTGACTTCACACAGATTTATATTTTAATTCACTCAGAAATTTGTTTCACTCAGAATTCAAGATATTTAGTTAAGAAAATTATTTTTCAGCTTCTGTTTCACTCGGATTACTTATTAATTTCAGTTAGAAAACTCTGCTCAGTTTATTTCATTCGGATTCATAGCTATCTCATGCGGAAAACTTATTTTTCACTCGGATTCAAGGTGTTCCAGTCGGAAAACAGCATTCCACTTCATTTCACTCGGATCCAAACTTATTTCAGTCGGAAAACAGCTTTTCTAGTGTCATTTCACTCGGATTTTTAGCCAGATCACTTGGAGAACCCTTCTCTGTATGATTCCACTCAGAATCATACTCATTTCACTCGGATTTACCCCTGTTCCACTCGGAAAACTCTGTTTTTAGTGTTTTTCACTTGAATTCTCAATTGGAAACCAATCTTCAATACTTTTTAAGTTATTGGTAAGTTATAATTAACATTCTTATTCCATTATTATCATTATTTATTGTCAAACTTAATATTATTATCCTTATTATTAGTTTTATTACCATTATACATTGTTAACATCTAAATTATGCGTAATTACATAAAGAACATATATTATTTTACTCTTTATGAAAGAATATATATAATAGATATATTTCTTTAAATAATAAACGAATATCTTACAAGGTTTAAATGATTGATGGAATTTAAAGAACTTGAGAATGATATGATGAGACTGGAAATACATAAGATACCCAAGGAATCAATTGATAAGATAAATGCATTTCGCATCATGAAAATATTTTTGAAGAAGAAAAACCTCTAGAGCATACACTTGGTACAGTGAAGGACACTCACGTTCGATCTCCATGAAGAATCTTGGGAGTACAACTGGAACGGCAACCCAATGGCATCAGAGTCGCGCCTGATAGCCGGGTGAGACGATGCAATTCTAGTGTACTTTGACTAAATGACGGAGTGTAACTATGATCGTAGGGATCCAAGTTCCAAAAATATTTAAATCAATGATAAGAACCAATGAGTTCATTTGTACCACATGGAACTTGGGCGGACCCTGATCGCTCTAGATGATTGGAATGGTGATATTCCAAAGAATGAGAAGAAGATGAAACGATTTATTGGGCCCACATGCATCATGAGACTTAACCAAAGATAAATCATAATAAATCCGAACTCATGCATTCATTACAGCATATTTGATTGTTATAATTGTGAAGATGTTATATGTACGATTTATTTCATGGCAATATGCTTGATTGTTATAATTATGAACATGCTAAATATACGAGTATGTGATGACAACATGCTTGATTGTTATAAAAATGCTAAATGTATGATCTATGTGACATTGTATGTTAACTGGATTATGTCCGCACCGGATGAACCAATCAGGGTCTTGGGTTATACTCACCCTTACTGTTGAACATTTTTCAGAGGAATTAGAAACTCAAGAACCCGAGTGTGAAGATCAGCAATACGCTGAACCCATTGAGAATAATCATTAAGGATAGAATATTTATAATCAGACACCGGATGACTGTATAATATTTAAGGGTGCCTGCGTGCCCTATTCTGTTAAGAGTACAATTATTTACAGTTTGTGAATGACTATGTGATATATACAATATTACTTCCGCTGATCTGCCACGTATTTATTTTAAAAAAAAATATATTCACTTTTTCTAAAAACTGTTAACACTCTCAGTTAAATGGGATGAACCTACAGAAGGATTTGTCTTATCTAACCGAGGGTGTTACAAAGGTGGTATCAGAGCATAGTCGATTCATTAAGCTTGTGGAGTGGACCATTAGGTTTCCACGTACTCTGATAGAAATATTGAACAGTCCGTAACACTCCTAAGACTAAATATCCTATGTGGAATGCTCCACATAACGCATACCCTGAATCTATTTGTTGATATTCTTTCAGCAAATTCCTAATGACACGCCAAAATAACAATCACGTGATGGAGAATCTTCTTACCAGAATTGTGGAGGTAATAGAAAGACAAGAGTTACCTCATGCTTCTGCCAGACAAGGATTAGCTGATTTTCAAAGAAATAATCCTACGCAGTTCAAAGGAGGCTTCAATCCAGAAGGAGCACAACTATGGATTGAACACCTTGAAAAGATTTTTGTCGCTATGCGATGTTCTGATGAGGATTGTGTAACCTTTGTTGTCTTCATGCTGGTTGGAGAAGCAGAACACTGGTGGACTCATGCTAGAGTCAGACTAGCTACTGATGAGCATATCATTACTTGGGGACGATTTAAGACAGAATTTCTCGCTAAATATTTCCCCGAAGACATAAGGAGGCAAAAGGAGCAGGAATTCTTTAATCTAAAACAAGGCAATATGACTGTTGGGGAATACGCTGCTAAGTTTGATGAACTGGCAAAATGTTGTCCCTACTACACTGACATGGGAGAAGCATCAAGATGTGCAAAGTTCGAGGCAGGGCTACGACATGAGATTCGTCAAGCCATATGTTGTCAACAAATTACACAATTCACTACTTTGGTTGACAGATGCCGCATATTTGAGAACACCTCTAATCTTCGACGACCTGGAGCGTCTAATCATGGGCTAGAGTGACGTATGCCAGATCGACAACAAAGAAGGGATTTTCGAGGAGATCGACCATATTTCCGATCTTTCAACTCAGCCAACCGAATTCCTCCTAAAGGTCAGGAGAACCAAAGTAGTAGAAACTACACAATTTGTGGACGGATCAGACATCATGATGTTGACTGTTGGTACAGGAATAAAAATAACCAACAACAAGTAACTCAAAGACAGGCAGTACGACCAACAGGTCAAGGAAGTGGAGGATCTACTGCAAATGTCTCTACCAACAATGCCCCAAGAATGCAAAATGTTCCCCGCAACAACAACTTCAGACAGAACAATAATCCTGGAAGGCCCGGAAACAACTCAACCGGAAGGCCAGGGGAAATGCCAGAGTTTTTACCATGAATGGTGCAGAAGTATCACAAGAGAACGATCTTGTGCAAGGTACATGCTTTATAGGAAGTACTCTATTAAATGTATTATATGATTCTGGAGCTACTCATTCTTTCATATATGAGAATTGTGTAAAACATTTAAAGCTTCCTACAACCTCTCTGCCCTATCAAATGATTGTCACAACTGCCGCCAATAAGCCCATTTGCTCTACTCACATATGTTTAGAATGTCCTCTTAACATCGAAGGGAAAGCTTATCAGGTAGATCTGATATGTTTACCTTTGATTGATCTAGACATTGTTCTAGGGATGAATTAGCTTGCTGCCAATCATATTCTGATTGACTGTCATAATAGATCCATCTCTCACGGGTCTACTACATCTGAATGTGATCAAGTCACAGATTCTTGCCTTGTTAACTCAGAAAAGGTAATCTCAAAAGAAGTCCAACTATACATGATCCTTACTGAAACTGAAAGTAAGGCCACTTCTCAACTTGAACAGATTCCTGTTGTTCAAGAATTTCCAGAAGTATTTCCTGAGGACATACGAGAGCTACCTCCAGAGCGAGAAGTCGAATTCAGCATTGATATTATACCGGGCGTGGGACCAATCTCTATTGCTCCTTACCGGATGTCACCCAAGGAACTCTGTGAACTCAAAGAACAATTAGAAGAACTTCTAGAGAAAGGAATGATTAGACCCAGTGTCTCACCTTGGGGAGCACCAGTTCTTCTAGTCAAAAAGAAGGATGGCAGTATGCGGTTATGTGTTGACTATCGTCAGTTAAATAAAGCTACGATCAAGAACCGTTACCCTGTCCCAAGAATGATCTGCGAATTACGAGGAGCCAATTACGAGGAGCCACTATCTTCTCGAAGATTGATCTGCGATCAGGCTATCATCAAATCAGGGTAAAGAAAGACGATGTACCCAAAACGGCATTCAGAACACGCTATGGGCACTATGAGTATCTTGTTATGCCCTTTGGAGTTACAAATGCACCTGCAGTCTTTATGGGATACATGAATCGAATCTTCCATGAGTACTTGGACAAATTTGTGGTTGTATTCATTGACGATATTCTCGTCTACTCCAAGAGTCATGAGGAACACGAGGAGCATCTTCGAATTGTTCTAAACACTTTGCGTGCAAGGCAATTGTACGCCAAGTTTTCAAAATATGAATTCTGGTTGACAGAAGTGAAATTCTTAGGACATGTCATCTCTAAGGAAGGAATTGCTGTGGATCCTACAAAGGTAGAAACTGTACTAAATTGGGAACAACCCAAGAATGTGACGGAAATCTGCAGTTTCCTTGGACTGGCTGGATATTATCGTCGATTCATCGAGAATTTCTCTCGAATCGTAGCACCTTTAAGTAAGCTGACTCGTAAAGATCAACCATTCGAATGGACTGACAAATGCGAAAGCAGTTTTACGGAGTTACGCCAATGACTCACTAGTGCACCTGTCTTGATTTTGCCAGATCCTGCCAAGCCATATGAAGTATACTATGATGCGTCAAAACAAGGACTAGGATGTGTCCTAATGCAAGAAAGAAAGGTTGTTGCTTATGCTTCAAGACAGCTAAGAACCCATGAAGTTAATTATCCCACACATGACATAGAATTAGCTGCAGTTGTGTTTGCCTTAAAAATCTGGAGACACTACTTGTATGGTACATACTTCGAAGTCTTCAGTGATCACAAAAGCTTAAAGTATCTATTCGACCAGAAGGAGTTGAATATGCGACAACGTAGGTGGATGGAATTTATCAAAGATTATGATTTTGAACTCCGATATCATCCTGGAAAAGCTAATGTTGTGGCGGATGCACTCAGTAGAAAAGCCCTACGTCTATCATATATGATGACAAAGGAGTTAGAACTGATTGAACAGTTTCGCGATTTAAACCTAGCAGTAACACCAAAAAGGGGAAGCCTTATGGTTGGAATGCTAAGGATTTCCAATGATTTCTTGGAACAAATCAAAGAAGCTGAAACCAATGATCAGGAATTACAAGATCTAGCAGAAAAGACAAAAGAAGGAGTCTCAGAGTTTAGCAGAGATGAACATGGAGTGATCAAGTATCAACAGAGGCTCTGTATTCCAGTCAACGCAGATCTTAAGAGATCTATCCTGGATGAAGCACACAAAAGTAAGTACAGTATCCACCCAGGATCAACCAAGATGTACCAGGACTTGAAGAAATTATTCTGGTGGCAAGGAATGAAAAGGGATATCGCTGAGTATGTAACAGCTTGCCTGATGTGTCAGAAAGTAAAGGCGGAACAACAACGACCAAGTGGGACCCTTCGTCCTTTGGATATTCCAGAATGGAAATGGGATGAGATTGCTATGGACTTCGTGAGTGGATTTCCCAGAACATCAGCTGGATATGATGCTATTTGGGTAATCGTGGATTGATTAACAAAGACCGCTCACTTCATTCCTGTCAATATGAAGTATTCCCTAGAGAAACTCACCCAGATCTATATCAAGGAGATTGTACGATTACATGGAACTCCCACTGCAATTGTGTCCGATCGAGATCCTCGTTTCACATCACAGTTTTGGAAGAGCCTGCAACAAGCTCTAGGAACTCGTCTGAAATTAAGTTCCGTATATCATCCACAGACAGACGGACAATCGGAAAGGACGATTAAGACTCTTGAAGATTTGTTACGTCTTTGTGTCTTGGAACATGGTGGAAATTGGCAAGAATATCTTCCACTTATTGAGTTCACTTACAACAACAGCTATCATGCAAGCATCGGAATGGCCCCTTATGAAGCTTTGTATGGAAGAAAGTGTCGTACACCTTTATGTTGGTATGAAACTGGTGAAAAGACAATAATTGGACCAGAGATTGTTCAGAAGACAACATAACAAGTTCAGAGGATTCAAATGGCAATGAAGGCTTCGCAAGATAGACAAAAGAGTTACTATGACAAACGTCGGAAGCCATTAGAATTTGAAGAAGGTGACCATGTATTTCTCAAAGTTACCCCTACCATTGGAGTAGGAAGAGCTTTGAAGGCCAAGAAGTTAAGCCCCAGATACGTAGGACCCTATCAGATTCTGCAAAAGATAGGAACTTATGCGTACCGCATTGCTCTGCCACCCGAGCTGACAAACCTTCACAATGTCTTTCATGTCTCTCAACTTCGCAAATATGTACCAAGCCCTGATCATGTTCTAAGTCCCGATCAATTTGTTTTGAAAGAAAACCTTACCTTTGAAGCATCACCAGTTAAGATTGCTGACCGACGTCTCAAACAGCTAAGAGGCAAAGAAATCCCTTTGGTCAAGGTAGTTTGGAGTCAGACAGATGATGGGGATGCTACTTGGGAAATTGAGGAGAAAATGAGAGAATTGTACCCTCAATTGTTTTAACTTTAAATTTCGGGATGAAATTTCTAAAAGGAGGGGAGAATGTAACATCCCTATTTTTAGAAACAATTTTACCCGTGTAAATTTTAATTATTGAGGGTTTGTAAGCAAGAATAAGTCAATATATACCTTGTTGATGGTCTGAAGTACCTCAAAAATGTCATTTTTGCACGTAATAATAGAATTTATATGGAATATTAGTGAAATTATGCAAAAACCGAGTGAAAAGGGCTCTGTTCCGAGTGACAGAGAAGAATTCCAAGTGAAGGATTAGAAATTCCGAGTGAAGGAGAGAATTCCGAGTCAGTACCATGTTTTCCAAGTAAAACATGACTGAGAAGGCTACCACCGAGTGGAGTCCTGACCTGAGAAGCAATTCTGAGTGAAGAGTGTTCAAAAGAATCACTTCTGAGTGAAAATCCGAGTGAAAACACCCTAGAAAGGCTCGGTTCCGAGTTGAATGTTTCCTTTTCTGAAGGAAATTACTGTGGTTGGAGCATTCCGAGTGAAAGAATGCATAAATCCTTCTATTTATGTTGATTTGATGCTTCCTTTCTGACTGAAGTATGTTGTGGAAACAATTGGGAAGGCTTCTGAATGGTTTTGCTTAGGAAACCGAGTGGAAATGGTGGAGGAAGTCAATTCCGAGTGAGATACACTCCACTGGACCAAAACCGAGTGAGAGAAGTACGTGTGGGTATTGGTCCGATTGGTAATGGCCTAAACCGAGTGAATTGAGTGAAGGAAGACTCGGATTTCCGAGTGAAGATTCTGAGAAAGAGAGGACTCAGTCTGAAGAGATATTACCGAGTGAGAAACCGAGTGCCTGAGTCGGTTTCAAAGGAATTCCGAGTGAAGAATTGAAGCTTCGCTCAAGCGAGCAAGCCACGCTCAAGCGAGCCTTGAAATTGTTGACTCGGAAGTAGGAATTCCAGTCGGAATAGCCCTTAACCAAGTGTAATTCCACTCGGAATTCAGTGACAGAAGTGCGTATTGACTTCAATTTTGTCTTTTCATGATATTTAAATCCAATCGTGCGCATTATGGATGGTGGACGACCAGAAATGGACACTGACTCATCATATATCTTATTTAATCCCTAGTGACCCTTCCATTAGAAATCCACTCACAGCCCACTCAGAAAAGCTGTCCCCTACTTGTTTTTCCACTCACTCTCTCCCTATTTAAACGAGTTCAAGGTCCTCAGAACTCACACCACACACACGACCCAAACACCCTTCATCACTCTCCTTCCCAGCAAGTTTCTTTCTCTCTTTTCCCTTCCATTTCACTCGGATTTGAAGCAGGACAGTGAAGGAAACCTCTTTCTTCTCCTCCAGGAACTTCATTGAGGTAAGGGAGTATATTCTTGGGTGCCTTGTGGGAAAACCGAGTGAAGGACAGATTCAGTGTGTATGAATTAAATGCTTTATATTGTTATCTGTATATGCATGTATATATATATATATCTGTTACCGAGTGATGAATTGTGATATGACATGTACTTATTGGACTGAAAATACTAAGAATCATGGGTACCGTGTGATTTCCAGTGAAAAACTATGAGTTTAATGATAACAGGTTCTGTTTTAGGCCAATCCGATCGGTTTTGGTATCATTTCAATCGGATTCTTTATATTACCAACTCATTTTCATTCGGATATAACATATTTCACTCGGAAAACACCATATTTCACTCGGAAAACACTCTATTTCTCTCGGACAGCATCTCCCAAGTCTTATTTTACTCGGAAATCTCTTTCTTAAATTATTTCACTCGGAACTTGACTTAATTTCACTCAGAAAATATAATCATCTTTTACTCAGAACCCTTTTTCAGTAAATTCACTCAGAAAACACTCTATTGCTCTTGGACAGTAGCTTCCCAGTCTTATTTCACTCGGCAAACACTTTATTTTACTCAGCAAGCAGTTATTCTACTCGAATTTGTATTATTTCATTCAGACAGAACTCTTTTCAACTAATTTCACTCGGTAAACTCATATTTCACTCGGAAAGTATCTTATTTTTACTCAGGAAACTCTTTTCCTACTGATTCCACTCGGAATCATACTTAATTTCATTCAGGAACTCATTTTCACTCAGAATTTAAGTAGCTTCACTCATGAAAACCTTTTCCAGTAATTTTAACTCGGTAAACACCTTAATTTCACTCAGAAAACTCCTTTTTGACTGAATACCACTCGGAAATATACTTTATTTCACTTAGAGACTCATTTTCACTCGGATTTACAAACAATGCTACTCAGGAAACCATTTTCCTACTGACTTCACACGGATTTATATTTTAATTCACTCAGAAATTTGTTTCACTCAGAATTCAAGATATTTAGTTAAGAAAATTATTTTTCAGCTTCTGTTTCACTCGGATTACTTATTAATTTCAGTTAGAAAACTCTGCTCAGTTTATTTCATTCGGATTCATAGCTATCTCATGCGGAAAACTTATTTTTCACTCGGATTCAAGGTGTTCCAGTCGGAAAACAGCATTCCACTTCATTTCACTCGGATCCAAACTTATTTCAGTCGGAAAACAGCTTTTCCAGTGTCATTTCACTCGGATTTTTAGCCAGATCACTTGGAGAACCCTTCTCTGTATGATTCCACTCGGAATCATACTCATTTCACTCGGATTTACCCCTGTTCCACTCGGAAAACTCTGTTTTTAGTGTTTTTCACTTGAATTCTCAATTGGAAACCAATCTTCAATACTTTTTAAGTTATTGGTAAGTTATAATTAACATTCTTATTCCATTATTATCATTATTTATTGTCAAACTTAATATTATTATCCTTATTATTAGTTTTATTACCATTATACATTGTTAACATCTAAATTATGCATAATTACATAAAGAACATATATTATTTTACTCTTTATGAAAGAATATATATAATAGATATATTTCTTTAAATAATAAACGAATATCTTACAAGGTTTAAATGATTGATGGAATTCAAAGAACTTGAAAATGATATGATGAGACTAGAAATACATAAGATACCCAAGGAATCAATTGATAAGATAAATGCATTTCGCATCATGAAAATATTTTTGAAGAAGAAAAACCTCTAGAGCATACACTTGGTACAGTGAAGGACACTCACGTTCGATCTCCATGAAGAATCTTGGGAGTACAACTGGAACGGCAACCCAATGGCATCAGAGTCGCGCCTGATAGCCGGGTGAGACGATGCAATTCTAGTGTACTTTGACTAAATGACGGAGTGTAACTATGATCGTAGGGATCCAAGTTCCAAAAATATTTAAATCAATGATAAGAACCAATGAGTTCATTTGTACCACATGGAACTTGGGCGGACCCTGATCGCTCTAGATGATTGGAATGGTGATATTCCAAAGAATGAGAAGAAGATGAAACGATTTATTGGGCCCACATGCATCATGAGACTTAACCAAAGATAAATCATAATAAATCCGAACTCATGCATTCATTACAGCATATTTGATTGTTATAATTGTGAAGATGTTATATGTACGATTTATTTCATGGCAATATGCTTGATTGTTATAATTATGAACATGCTAAATATACGAGTATGTGATGACAACATGCTTGATTGTTATAAAAATGCTAAATGTATGATCTATGTGACATTGTATGTTAACTGGATTATGTCCGCACCGGATGAACCAATCAGGGTCTTGGGTTATACTCACCCTTACTGTTGAACATTTTTCAGAGGAATTAGAAACTCAAGAACCCGAGTGTGAAGATCAGCAATACGCTGAACCCATTGAGAATAATCATTAAGGATAGAATATTTATAATCAGACACCGGATGACTGTATAATATTTAAGGGTGCCTGCGTGCCCCATTCTGTTAAGAGTACAATTATTTACAGTTTGTGAATGACTATGTGATATATACAATATTACTTTCGCTGATCTGCCACGTATTTATTTTAAAAAAAGAATATTCACTTTTTCTAAAAACTGTTAACACTCTCAGTTAAATGGGATGAACCTACAGAAGGATTTGTCTTATCTAACCGAGGGTGTTACACATACTCCCTGACTGGAGGTGGCTGTGATGATTGTCCAGCTTCGGTAGGTCCACCCCTTTGTGGAAGAATAAGCCTGTCCCTAGGCCAAGCAATGTGAGCTGAGAACTGAGTAGGATCCATCCAAGTGTTGAACTGGCCCACTAGGATGATGTGATATATGTAACATCCTGGTTTGATTTAATTACCAATTAAGGTTAATTACATAATTAAGAATATTGATTGATTTAATAATAATGATAATAATAATGACTAGAATTGTCATATATGCCCTTGGTGGGTTTGGAGGTGCTTCGATTTTCTCTCTCCCTCGTGATTCCCACGCTGATGAGATGGGAGTTAATGGCGATGTAATGGCTGATGGAGAGGGAGTGCAGGCGCAGGGGCAGTGTGATGATGGGAGCGGGCTGTCACAGCAGTGAAGGGATAAGAGCAAACACTCCCCCTTTCTCTTGCGAATTCCTCTGGAGACTTTTCTCCTCCTTCGCTGTTCGTCTTCTCTTCTTCTTCCTCGCTGTTTCCTCATCCTTGTCTCCTTCATCTTCTTCTTCCACTCAACACCGAGTAGAACTCGAGTGAAAGTGGGAAAACGAAGTGGAACAGCGTGGCTGTGATAGAGATCTTTGTGGTGTTCAGTGCCTTTGATGGCTGGACCCTCCTCTGTTCTGCCTGAACATTGATGGGTGCTTGGAAGCATGGAGTCCTTCACTGTTAGTGAGGACTGGGCTGTTTGTGTGGGGGAAACAGCCATGGAATCCTCCACTGGACCGAGTGTGAGGACTGTGTTGTGCTTTGGAGGTTTGGAACTCTCCACCACTCTACGAACAGAGCATGGCGTGTCATGGAGACAGAACTGTTCGTGTGTCCGAGTGGCTCGGTGTTCCTCCAAAAGAGATTCCTGTGTGGAACGGCTGGAAGCTGGGTCGTTCTATTGAGAACGAGTGACCAAGAAGCAGTTGGTCGGATCTACAAGCTCTGGGAGCTTCTAGGATCTTCATTCCAGGTGGGGGGCTAACTTACATCTCAAATGTATGGTTTATGGACGGGTTCCGGGTGGTTTTGCTTAAATGTGTGGTGTCATGCTTG
Source organism: Clitoria ternatea (assembly GCA_037962975.1). Lineage (NCBI taxonomy): Eukaryota > Viridiplantae > Streptophyta > Magnoliopsida > Fabales > Fabaceae > Clitoria > Clitoria ternatea. The sequence goes on from CM075671.1 coordinate 187,246,059, forward strand.
AAATATGTTGATTGATATGTTATAGTCGAGTATTGGTGCATGAGACACCCAGATTTATGATCATTATAGTCTGTGTGATGTTGTCATGATTCCGTCTATGAGATGTATGATGATAAATATGAAATGCTGAGTAAATGTATGATATGTTGTAGCTGTTAAGGAGAAAGCCGAGTGCATGAGTTGTACTGATCCCCGTGTGTGAATTTGTGTTTAAATGCATAAGATGCTTGTTATTGAACATGCGAATGCTGAGTGCATAAACTGAGGGGCTGTTATGTTAATCCCGAGTGGATACTATATGAAATAGCATGTGATGTTGTTGTACATGATAATTCTAAGTGGATGGCATTATGATTGCCGAGTGCATGAGGTATGGGTCGGTTATATTAAACCCCGTTTGGGATGTTATATTGAAAAGCATATGATTTACCAAGTGCATGTGATTGCCGAGTGCATGTATTGTGATTGCTGTGACGACCCCTGTTATGAATGATAATGATAAAATGCATTGGATGCATGTTATTAATATTTGAATGCCGAGTACATTGGCGTTGGACGCCTGATGAATAAGACCGTATGCATCTGATTCGCCACTAGAAATGCTTGGAGCATACAGCGTTGGGCGCTTAATACCGATCGACAATCAGATGAATATGTGTTGAAATATATAAAAGACCTCAGGTTGGACTTGAGGCAGTGCCGAGTGCACTAAGCGTTGGACGCTTAAAGACCTTGGGTTGCACTCTAGGCAAGTCTACCGAGTTAGACTCAGAGCTGCCCGTAATACTTCCGTTGTCGCTTGGAGTGACTGTGTTACATGTGATGTAACATCTCGATTTAAAAATTGACTGCCGAATGAAATTAAGCCATTAAAATAATAATTACAAGTGGAAAATTACTTGTTAATTATAATTGGCTTAATTAATTTAACATAAGACAATGATGGCTAGTTAATTAAGATTGATTAGGCTAATTACTGATTGGTTAGAAATGAATGAATAATAAAAAATAATGCCAGGTGAAAGGACGCATGTGCCCCTGGGTATATATAAACTTCGGCTCTTCTCTTCTCCCCTCGGTTCATCCTCATTCGCATCGCCTGCTTGGAAGAACAGAGGGAGAGTTGAGAGCTTTCCTTCGAAGGAGAAAACGGAGGCACTGTCTGATCCTCTTCTCCTACCCACTTCCTTCTTCGTTCTCTTCTCCTTCTTATTCCCCTCCGTCATTTTCCTTCACCTCTTCTTCCGTTCAAAGCTGCCAGAGTTCGGTGGAGGTTGGGGTGTGAAGTGGTAAGGGACGAATGTTCGAGTAGAAGGGGGAACAGCTTCCAGCCTTCTGAGCTGTGGGTGAGTATTCGACTGGACTCGACGGTTACTAAACAGGAGGGAGTGACTGTGGAAGTAAAGAAGCTACGGAACCGGTGTTGGAGAAACAGAGCACGGGTTAACACTAAAAACAATGGAGTCTCTTACGTCTTCTTAAGGTAGGGGGCGCTTTGAATGCCAAATGCATAGTTTATGGATGGGTTCCCGGGTGGATCGTTTTAATGTGTTGTGTTTGGAAATGTGTTGTTGATGTGATGTGATCGAGTGATGATGCATGCAACGCCCAGACTTAAGATATCTGTGAACTGTTTGGTGTTGCGTGATTCCATCCTTGAGCGCTTGTGAATATTTCTGTGATGCATGCTGTTGAATAGGAGAATGCAGAGTGAATGCATGTGTGCGTTACCATTATTGCTGAGTTCTGTTGCAGTTTTATGTTTAAAGGTATATGAATGAGAATGCTATGATAATTTCCGAATGCATGAGATGTGAGTTGATACTTGATTTCCATTTAGAAATGCTGTGTTGAAATGCATGCTGATGTCATTAAAATGTCGAGTGGTGTACTGTAATATTGTTACCCTGATTTACTTGTTATGAGTTACTATAATAAACGCTTGTGATGCTATGATGAAACTGTGGAATTCCGAGTGAATCTGAATGCTGTGTGGAATTGCATGAAATTGCATATATGAGAAAAGGGTGACCGGTGGAAGGTCAGGAGCCCTATGAGGTGACTTTCAATTATAGATTCCTGGCTAGATCCGTGAGGACCCGTGGTAGCTGAGGGAGCTAGAGTTAAGTCTCAAGACGTCTTTAGAAGACCGGTACCACACGGGAAGGGCTAATAGACGAGAGGCAGGGAAGGAATCTGTAACTGAAATCACTGTTTAAGCCGGATCCGCATGCATGTATGTAGGAGCATTGTTATCGAGATTGACATGGTTGGTATGGCTTGGATGGCTGAATGAATTCCGACTGAATGTGAATGCGTATATTTATATTGTTGATGAGTTCAATGTGATTGTGTGTATATATTTGTATCTGTAAGTGCTGTTGTGAATAGCTTGATTAATATAACCATGATTAAGTGGGGTGAATCCCGACCAGGTGAATATATGTGCTTTGGTACTGTGGCCGAGTGTGAGGCGATGTTATGACTGTGAGTCTATGTTATTGTGAATGATGTGAATTACTTAATTCTGACTAGACTGCATGAATCCGAATGAGTGGTGTTACTATATAACTGAGAATTAGGGATTTAATACGAGTCAGTAACCATCATTTTATATGTAAAAGCTCACCCCTACACCATTTTTTAGTATGTACAGGTCGGTCGGGAAACGATGTGAAGGACTCAAGTCCGAGTGTTATGCACTCCGACTGTTGGGTACATGCCTTGTATATTTATATTATATTTAGTCAGTGTTAAGCCTTGGCCGGCTCATGTATGAACGCTGTATAATGAATGCGAGTATATGGAGTCCGAGTGCGTGTTTACATATATATATATATATATATATATATGTGTGGTTTACATTGATATCAAGTACTTGTACCGGATAATGGATGTTGGTGAACGAATAATGCTAAGATGATAAGTATTCCGAGTGTATGAACATATATATATATATACGTATAAGTTGTTATGTTGATTTGATGCGTCTTTTGTAACATCCCAGTTTTGAAATTAAATGCTGAATGAAGAATAAACCATTAAGACTTGATTTCAACTAGAAATAACTGTTAATTGCATTTAACTACTTAGGATTTAGCCATTAAAATATTAAAGATGGTGGTGGTCAGGGGATGGGGTAGAGTGCACGTGACTGCTGGGCACGCACTCTCCCATCCCACTCTTCTTTTGCTGTGCGCATGCACATATATATATATATATAAGCGTGAGCCCTTGGCGGAAAAACACACTTGCCATTTCTTCAGACTCCCTTCTCCGTCACTTCATTCTCTACTTCCTCTCTTCTTCTTCATCTTTCTTCTTCTTCTTCTATCTTACTCTTCGCTCCTGGAGGTCTTGGTTCCAGTACTGGAGGACGAACCACACTTCATCCCAGAATCAGGCACAGGATACGACAGAGCCGAGGAAGACCGGACGAACCAGGAGAAGGACATCGGACCCAACAACAAGAACAGAAAGGTTTCTGAGGTTCTTCTAAAGGTAGGGGGCGCTTGCATGTCGAATGCATGGTCTAAGAACGGTACCGGATGAACTTGCTGTTGAGCGTGGGTGTGTGTGTGTGCATGTATTTATAATCATTAGAACTGATGCTGTGCATGTGTGCATGTATTCACAATTACTAGAACTGATGCATGATTTTAGATTCTGATAGCGATCTTCATTGCGATGGTGTAGCTTGCTCGTGGGTGATAATGACGGATCTATTTTGTTGTCACTATGAAATGTATGCATGTGCATGTTCTTAATTGGATTGCCCAATGTTGTTAGTCTGATGACCGATTGTAACATGCACTGGTGCGACTGATTGAATTAATGACGACTGTAAGGTGTTCATGGCGCGATGATGTGTAATAATGAATGTGTTAGTTGCATGAGTAAGAGTGGGGTGACCCATGGAAGGTCAAGAACCCCAAGGGAAACGACTTCCAGTTACCAACCCTGGCTAGATCCCAATAGAGCTCGTGGTAGCCGTTGGAGCTAGAGAAGAGAGTCTCGAGACGCCGTGGGGAGGCCGGTGCCACATGGTAAGAGCTGAGGGACGAGGGGCCAAAAGAAAAAGGGGGCCGTAACTGAGAGTCTTTACCCGAGTCGGATCCGCAGGAATGCATATAGAAATAAGGCTGATTGTGGTGATGTATAGATCTATGTATGTACAAGTGTATGATTTTGAATGCATGAACATATATATATATTGAATGTGGAATAAACTCTGTGAATTATGTGTGTCATGAATATTGTTGAATTGTATGATTTTGGTTACTTGAGAAAGGTTGAGTGGTAGCAGGAGCGTGTACTGACGCTGATACCGAGTCTGTGAGTATCATTTTACATGTAAAAGCTCACCCCTGCAGTGGCCATTTTCAGTGAATGTCTCTCGTGAGGAAGATCGGAAGCAGAGCTGGAATGCTGGGCGGAGTGCTGATGCATTTGGAAGGTTTAATTAGGGCGTTGTTAGATTAAGCCCGGACTGGCTCATACCGGATGTTAATGTTTTGGGGATGATTAGAACTTTACGGGCAAGGAGAAGTCCGATTTTGTATTGTAAATATTGACATACACTTTTATGTATATATGGATGTATGGTTTTGGTGTGTGTGATGCTATGAGCTGCCTTGTTTCATGATTGTGCTTTAATGGATACGCAGGGACGGTATGATCGAGCAGGTTATAGCCAAGTCTGAGTGAATCGAGAATTGTCTTAGGAAAAATTCATGTCGGATACGTTGGGCGGAGTCGTACCCCGCCCGAAGTATGGGAGCAATTCGCCCAGGCGTGAGGATTCGCGCCGAGGCGATGCAGTTATCAGAATGAGACCCCGGTGTTGACTCCTGATCTGGGCGTGATGGTTGAGTCCGCCCAGGCGTTGTCATAATTAGTTGAGTTGGGCAGAATAGGTTCAGACTCCTCCTTTCCCCACAACCTACTATCGTATATGTACCCTGTAACTTCTCGTTTTTCTGAGTAAAATGCGAGTGTGAGGATTTACTTAGTGAACCCTTGTCCATGCCCGATGGAGGGAATTACCTTGTAGTTGTGTCAAAGAGGCGTCATGTAGATTTCGTTTAGGCGGCGTCATACCTCGCCCAAGTAACTAGGACAGCCGCCCAAGATAAATATACTCCGCCTAACCAAGTAGGACGACTCTAACTCCGCCTTTCCACCGAATGCTACGCGTGTGAATGTATTAACATAATTCCCATACTCCGCCTGGACCGTCTTATACCCCGTCTGAACGAATAACGGTGTTGTGCAATCCGTCCTAGTGTTGGTGCATTGCGATAAACCCATTGAGCCGGCCCCAGTTTTAGCTTCTCTGTAGGTTGCTATATGTGAGTGAATGCTCCTCGTTTCCTCCCTGCCTGCTCCCCTCTATATCGAAGGTTACGTGACTGTTTTGTGAAAAATTTTCTCTTATTTTTGGGATTATTAGTTGTAAATGATTAGGGTGTTACATTTTGGTATCAGAGCGGACCGAAAAGTCCAAGGCCAAAGTATGCTCATCAAATGCAAGCGGTGGTGTTTGTGTCTTTTTGATTGAATGGTTGAAATTGTTCTGATGCTGGTTGACCTGATTGATGATTGTCTTGAGGACGAGGGGTTATTTTCCCCCTGGTCCGATTGTGTGTATAATTTAGGCGAATGACATGATGTGCTAAGCTATTAATGGTTGGACTAATAACTAGATTGGTAGTAAGTGGCTCCGTATACTTATCCTTAAATGTCAATTTCAGGATAAGGAATGGCGCATCGTCAAAGTATGGAGGCTATAGCCACAGCATTCCAACGCTTTGCTGATGTGTTTGAAAGGCACGGCCAAACTCAACCTGAGGATGGCCATGTGCTGGACCGCTTCCTGAAGAGGAAGCCGAGTGAATTCTTAGGAGGACGGAACCCTGAGGCGGCGTTCAAGTGGACTCAGGAATTAGAGAGAATCTTTAGGGGCCTTCGCTGTACCGAAGCCCAGAAGGTGGAATGCGCAGTGTATATGCTGCGAGATGAAGCGGAGAATTGGTGGAAGATAGCCAGGAGCCGATTTCCCGAAGATGACAATCAACTGACGTGGAACGATTTCAAGGCCTGCTTCCTAGACAAATACTTTCCCGACACAGTGAGGAGTCGGAAAGAGCTGGAGTTTATGGAGTTAAAACAAGGCTCCATGACCGTGGAAGAATATGCGACCAGATTTGAAGAATTGTGCCTATTCTATCCGCCCTTCCAGCAGCCAGGAACGGAGCACTCCAAGTGTCTTAAGTTTGAGAACGGACTGAGATCGGATATTAAGAGGGCCTGCAGATACCATGAAATCCGGAGTTTCCCTGCCTTAGTGAACAAGTGTAGAATATTCGAAGAGGATGATAGGGCCCATTCGGGCCAGTGCAGCAGAGCCAATCAGCACCTGAGGCCTCAGCAATCACGTTTCAAGAGGCCAGGGAACGTGAGGAGGAATGAACCCTTCACCAGATATCAGAACCATGATGACCGAGGGAGACAGATGAGTGGACGACCAAGGTATGGCGGATGCTTTAAATGCGGCGGTGACCATTTTGCTAAGGAATGCAATGATACAAATGTTAAATGCTACCACTGCGGAGAGAAGGGACACGTTCGCCCGGACTGCCCCCAACTCCGCCAGACAAACACCAATGTGCGTCAAGGAGGATTTCAAGATCGAACCAGAGTGAATGATAACCAACGACCTGGTGGCAGAGGCAACGGAACCAGAGGAAATATGATGCGTACCCCGAACAGCCGAGAAAGGAACACCGGCCCAACAGCGACAGGAAGGATCTACACCATCAATGCAGAGGATGTTGCACCAGCAAACGATCTAGTACAATGTAAGTGCTCACTTGGAACGAATATGCTTAATGTTGTTTTCGATTCGGGAGCAACCCATTCGTTTATAGCTGATGAGTGCGTGAAACGGTTGAAGCTACCAACTGTGTCTATGAACCGGACTTTAGAAGTGGCCAGCCCCAGTGGCCCTAGTGTATTCACATCGTCAATATGTAAAAATGTAGCGTTTGAGCTGTATGATCGGAGTTTCATCTTCGATCTGATTTGCATGCCCTTAAAGGGTCTTGATATTGTGCTTGGAATAGATTGGCTTTCAGCCAATAAGGTATTAGTAGATTGTAGAAACCGAGAGATAGTTTTCCCAAAACAACCCACTGAAGATGGCTCGGCACTAGGTATAACCCAACTATTTATGGTGCTTTGTCTAACCAAAGATGAGAGTGAGACCCTAGTGAACGAAATTCCGGTTGTCTGCGAGTTCCCGGAAGTGTTCCCAGAAGACGTCCCGAGTGTGCCTCCCAATAGAGAAGTTGAATTCTCTATAGACTTGATCCCTGGAGCCGAACCGGTCTCCAGTGCACCCTACAGAATGTCCTCAACTGAATTGGCAGAGTTGAAGAAACAAGTGGATGAGTTACTTGAGAAGCAGTTCATTAGACCAAGCGTGTCACCATGGGGCGCACCTGTGCTACTTGTTAAGAAGAAGGATGGCAGCATGAGACTTTGTATAGATTATCGACAGCTTAACAAACTCACAATCAAGAATCGATACCCACTGCCTAGAATTGATGATTTAATTGACCAGCTGCGTGGAGCCTCAGTCTTCTCGAAAATCGACTTACGATCGGGATATCACCAAATCCGAGTGAAGGACTCGGACATTCCTAAAACTGCCTTTAGGACCAGGTATGGTCACTATGAGTATGTAGTGATGCCGTTCGGTGTGACAAACGCCCCTGCTGTTTTCATGAATTACATGAACAGCATATTCCACTCCTTCTTAGATCGGTTTGTCGTTGTTTTCATCGATGATATCCTAGTTTATTCTAAGACATCTGAGGAACATGAAGGACATCTCAGGACGATACTCCAAGTGTTGAAGGAGAAACAATTGTTTGCAAAGCTTTCAAAGTGCGAATTTTGGATGGATGAGATCCACTTCCTCGGGCATGTGATCTCCGAGCGAGGCGTCTCGGTGGATCCTGCGAAGGTAACTGCTGTAATGGCATGGGAAAGGCCCAGGTCGATCTCGGAAATAAGGAGTTTTATGGGCTTGGCAGGTTATTATAGAAGGTTCATCGAAGGTTTTTCTAAGTTGGCATTACCCCTGACTAAATTGACTCGGAAGAACGTTCCTTTTGTATGGAATCCGGAGTGTGAGAGCAGCTTCCAAGAACTGAAGAATAAGTTGACAACTGCTCCGGTGTTGGCATTACCTGAATTACGAGAAAGCTTCGTGGTCTATTGTGACGCGTCCGGACTCGGATTAGGATGTGTACTCATGCAGAAGGATCGAGTGATAGCATATGCCTCTCGACAATTGAGACCCCACGAGCAGTATTATCCGACCCATGACTTGGAGCTGGCAGCAGTAGTTTTTGCATTGAAAATCTGGAGGCATTACTTGTACGGGTCCAAATTTGAGATATACAGCGATCATAAGAGCCTCAAATACCTATTCGACCAAAAGGAACTGAACATGAGGCAGAGAAGATGGATTGAGTTTTTAAAGGACTATGATTTCGAGTTGAAATACCACCCAGGTAAGGCAAATGTCGTAGCAGATGCATTGAGTCGAAAATCCCTCCACATAGCAGCCATGATGGCAAAAGAAGTTGAGTTGTTGGAACGGTTCCGAGACATGAACTTGCATGTTGACGCCCCTTCCTCTCAGAAGATGACAATCGGTACATTGAGGATTGCCAACGAATTCTTAAAATCCGTGTACGAACAGCAACAGGCGGACTCTTACCTAGCTGAAATGAAGGAAATTCAGGCTAAAGGAAAGGATTTATCCTTGGCAGAGGGGTCAGATGGGATCTTCCGGGTGAGAAACAGGATATACATACCAAGTGAAGGAAGATTGAGAAGAATGGTGCTTGATGAAGCCCACAAAAGCCTACTCAGCATTCACCCAGGAACCACGAAAATGTACCACGACTTGAGGAGACAGTTCTGGTGGCCCGGACTAAAGAAGGATGTGGCGGAGTACGTGACCCGGTGTATGACTTGTCAGAAATCGAAGGTAGAGCACCAAAAACCGTACGGTGCAATGCAGCCTCTAGAGATCCCCGTGTGGAAATGGGACTCAATTGCGATGGATTTTATCATGGGATTACCCAAAAACCGAGCGGGCCATGATGCCATTTGGGTCATTGTTGACCGATTGACGAAGAGTGCACACTTCTTACCTGTAAATATGAAGTACCCATTGCATAAATTGGCTCGAATCTACATTCAAGAAGTTATCCGACTGCATGGCATACCTACTTCCATCGTATCGGATAGGGACCCTAGGTTTACGTCCAGATTTTGGACCAGCATGCATCAAGAATTAGGGACGAAGCTTTGGCTTAGTTCTGCCTACCACCCCCAATCGGATGGACAATCCGAGCGAACAATTCAGAGTCTAGAAGACTTACTGAGAGCGTGTGTGTTAGAGTACGGTGGGGACTGGGAACAGTACCTTCCCTTGATCGAGTTTACGTACAACAACAACCATCATCACAGCATTGGCATGGCACCTTACGAGGCATTATATGGGCGTAGATGCCGAACCCCACTCTGTTGGTCGGAAGCGGGTGAAAGTCTACTATTGGGACCAGACATCGTGAAGCAAACCACAGAACAGATCCGAGTAATAAGAGAGAAGATGAAAGCATCACAAGACAGGCAGAAGAGCTACCATGACAAACGCATCAAGCCATTGGAATTTCAAGTCGGAGATCGAGTATTTCTGAGAACCTCTCCGAGTAAAGGAGTTGGACGAGCCTTAAAAAGTGGGAAGTTAAGCCCTCGCTACATCGGACCTTATGAGGTAGTAGAACGGATTGGCTCCGTGGCATACCGCCTTGCGTTACCAACTCACTTGTCCCGATTACACAACGTTTTCCATGTGTCTCAGCTAAGAAAGTATTTGCATGATCCCAGCCACACGATGCCGGACGACGAGGTAGAGATCAAGAAAGACCTAACCACTATGACTACACCGGTTGGAATCGTGGGTCAATCGGTAAAACGCTTAAGAAATAAGAACGTAAGGCTAGTTAAAGTGGAGTGGCAGCAAGGCAAGACCACCTCCTACACGTGGGAAAAAGAAGACGCCATGCGACAGCAGTACCCCGAATTGTTTACCTAGGTAAGTACCGACTGAATTTCGGGGACGAAATTCTTTTTCAGTGGGGGAGAACTGTAACATCCCAGTTTTGAAATTAAATGCTGAATGAAGAATAAACCATTAAGACTTGATTTCAACTAGAAATAACTGTTAATTGCATTTAACTACTTAGGATTTAGCCATTAAAATATTAAAGATGGTGGTGGTCAGGGGATGGGGTAGAGTGCACGTGACTGCTGGGCACGCACTCTCCCATCCCACTCTTCTTTTGCTGTGCGCATGCACATATATATATATAAGCGTGAGCCCTTGGCGGAAAAACACACTTGCCATTTCTTCAGACTCCCTTCTCCGTCACTTCATTCTCTACTTCCTCTCTTCTTCTTCATCTTTCTTCTTCTTCTTCTATCTTACTCTTCGCTCCTGGAGGTCTTGGTTCCAGTACTAGAGGACGAACCACACTTCATCCCAGAATCAGGCACAGGATACGACAGAGCCGAGGAAGACCGGACGAACCAGGAGAAGGACATCGGACCCAACAACAAGAACAGAAAGGTTTCTGAGGTTCTTCTAAAGGTAGGGGGCGCTTGCATGTCGAATGCATGGTCTAAGAACGGTACCGGATGAACTTGCTGTTGAGCGTGGGTGTGTGTGTGTGCATGTATTTATAATCATTAGAACTGATGCTGTGCATGTGTGCATGTATTCACAATTACTAGAACTGATGCATGATTTTAGATTCTGATAGCGATCTTCATTGCGATGGTGTAGCTTGCTCGTGGGTGATAATGACGGATCTATTTTGTTGTCACTATGAAATGTATGCATGTGCATGTTCTTAATTGGATTGCCCAATGTTGTTAGTCTGATGACCGATTGTAACATGCACTGGTGCGACTGATTGAATTAATGACGACTGTAAGGTGTTCATGGCGCGATGATGTGTAATAATGAATGTGTTAGTTGCATGAGTAAGAGTGGGGTGACCCATGGAAGGTCAAGAACCCCAAGGGAAACGACTTCCAGTTACCAACCCTGGCTAGATCCCAATAGAGCTCGTGGTAGCCGTTGGAGCTAGAGAAGAGAGTCTCGAGACGCCGTGGGGAGGCCGGTGCCACATGGTAAGAGCTGAGGGACGAGGGGCCAAAAGAAAAAGGGGGCCGTAACTGAGAGTCTTTACCCGAGTCGGATCCGCAGGAATGCATATAGAAATAAGGCTGATTATGGTGATGTATAGATCTATGTATGTACAAGTGTATGATTTTGAATGCATGAACATATATATATATTGAATGTGGAATAAACTCTGTGAATTATGTGTGTCATGAATATTGTTGAATTGTATGATTTTGGTTACTTGAGAAAGGTTGAGTGGTAGCAGGAGCGTGTACTGACGCTGATACCGAGTCTGTGAGTATCATTTTACATGTAAAAGCTCACCCCTGCAGTGGCCATTTTCAGTGAATGTCTCTCGTGAGGAAGATCAGAAGCAGAGCTGGAATGCTGGGCGGAGTGCTGATGCATTTGGAAGGTTTAATTAGGGCGTTGTTAGATTAAGCCCGGACTGGCTCATACCGGATGTTAATGTTTTGGGGATGATTAGAACTTTACGGGCAAGGAGAAGTCCGATTTTGTATTGTAAATATTGACATACACTTTTATGTATATATGGATGTATGGTTTTGGTGTGTGTGATGCTATGAGCTGCCTTGTTTCATGATTGTGCTTTAATGGATACGCAGGGACGGTATGATCGAGCAGGTTATAGCCAAGTCTGAGTGAATCGAGAATTGTCTTAGGAAAAATTCATGTCGGATACGTTGGGCGGAGTCGTACCCCGCCCGAAGTATGGGAGCAATTCGCCCAGGCGTGAGGATTCGCGCCGAGGCGATGCAGTTATCAGAATGAGACCCCGGTGTTGACTCCTGATCTGGGCGTGATGGTTGAGTCCGCCCAGGCGTTGTCATAATTAGTTGAGTTGGGCAGAATAGGTTCAGACTCCTCCTTTCCCCACAACCTACTATCGTATATGTACCCTGTAACTTCTCATTTTTCTGAGTAAAATGCGAGTGTGAGGATTTACTTAGTGAACCCTTGTCCATGCCCGATGAAGGGAATTACCTTGTAGTTGTGTCAAAGAGGCGTCATGTAGATTTCGTTTAGGCGGCGTCATACCTCGCCCAAGTAACTAGGACAGCCGCCCAAGATAAATATACTCCGCCTAACCAAGTAGGACGACTCTAACTCCGCCTTTCCACCGAATGCTACACGTGTGAATGTATTAACATAATTCCCATACTCCGCCTGGACGGTCTTATACCCCGTCTGAACGAATAACGGTGTTGTGCAATCCGTCCTAGTGTTGGTGCGTTGCGATAAACCCATTGAGCCGGCCCCAGTTTTAGCTTCTCTGTAGGTTGCTATATGTGAGTGAATGCTCCTCGTTTCCTCCCTGCCTGCTCCCCTCTATATCGAAGGTTACGTGACTGTTTTGTGAAAAATTTTCTCTTATTTTTAGGATTATTAGTTGTAAATGATTAGGGTGTTACATCTTTCCGACTGGAATGTGTTGTTGAATTATTTGAGAAGTGTTGATGGATAAAATAGTGTTACAATTAATGATTCTGTGTGAGGCTATGATGTTTGGTTTTCCCTTTCCGAGTAAAGAATACTTAAAGGGATTCTGAGAGAAAATCCTTTAGATGAACCCATTCTGTGCAGGTCTGAGTGGGAGAATTTCCGAGTAATACTAGACTTGATTATTCCGAGTGAAAAATATGTGTAGATTCCAAGTGGGGAAGAGTTCGTATTCCCGAGTGAAAACCTCGAGTGATCCTCTTCCGGGGGAAAGAGTTAGTGTGGTGGTTTAGAGTGGAATAAATTCTAAGTGTGTGATATTTATAATCTGAGTGAATGATGTAAAATCCGAGTGAGTGAGGATCTGTATTCTGAGTGGTTGAGTTTTGAATAAGTCCGAGTGGGACTTAACTTCCTGATTTTCCCGAGTGAATGTATACCGAGTAGTGAATGTGTAAAGTGACCCGATTGTGTTAAGGTTGGAATACATCGAGTGGTGTTTGATTGGGAAATATTCCGGGTGAGACAGTTAAGGATTCCGTGTAGGATAACCCTCATTACCCGAGTGGATTGTGTGTATTATCTGGGTGGAAAGATGTAAGCAGCTAAGTTACGGGAAGTATGTATGATGGGGTTATTTCCGAGTGAATGGAACCCTAGTACCGAGTGACTGAATGCCGAGTGTGGCCTCTCGCTTCAGCGAATGCGGGATTCACTCTAGCGAGTGTGGTTCTGAGGGAAGGCTTTTGGTGGTTTAGCTTAGGCGAATGTGTGCTCACCCGAGCGAGTTGGGTTGCCTCGCTCAAGCGGAGTCGGCCCTCGCTTGAGCGAGTGGGCGCTGTCTTGTGGGTTCGCTCAGGCGCTGATCATTCTTCCGTTGTATGCCTTTTCTTGGTCGGCTTTTATATTTCTTGTCTTCCTTTCCTCCTCTTTTGGACCCGGTTCCATTGGTGGGCCTTCTTCTGGTCAGTTTTTGCCCTCTCTACCCTCTCATTGTTTCTATCTTATTCCAAGCATTATTTTGGGCAGATTATGAATGTTTCGCAAACTCTAAAATTTGAAAAAAAAATTTCCCTATCTTTTGGTTTATCTATTTATTAAAATTAGGGTGTTACATTTTGGTATCAGAGCAGACTAAAAGGTCCATGGCCAAGGTTTGCCTACTGTTAGTGGGTGGTTGTGTTCAATATGACCGGTTGTCATCATTACTTGTGGTATTCTATTTGAATTGATGCATATTTAATCATGATTTGTATGGCTGTGTACCTGTGTATTTTGTTGGGAGACAGTAGTGAAAGGTACTACTATTGTAATGTTAATGTGAGGGCAGAAGGTTTGTTATTATCTTAGCCCGATTGTTCATGAGATACTTAGAGTATTCCTAAGCCTGAGTCGGCTGTGAGAAAATAGAATGATGAAGGTTGAGACTCATATGCATTGAAACTGTACTGGGCGATTTGGTCCCTTGGGTAGACCATACTAGTGGCTCGTAGTAGAGGCATACTGAGTGAATGAGATAGGACTCGTAGGTTGAGTTAAGTGAATAATATTGAGGAGTCCCACAGTGTGGTGTTTCCAACTTAACTGATCGGTTGTATTGGTTGTGCCAAGGATACAGAATTCATCCTGAGAGTATAAGTGATTTATTGCAGTTTTCTAAGTTGCCAGGTACATATCTTGTGGCACGGGAATCCTATATGGCATATGATGTAATTAATTGGTTACCGATTTCTAAATTGGGAAATTGAGTATGTGATAGATGAATGATATATGATGTATACGATATATGGTATAAGTGGTGTGTTGCAGTTTCCTAAGTTGAAAATCTGGGTGTGTGATAAGTGAGTAAAGGTGAGATCGGGTATATGTTAAATTGGGGTTGTGTCTCGGTGGTTGGTGAGGAAACCGAGTGACTGATGGATTAGATGCTGGACCATTAGGTGTACTGACCCAGTTAATTGGGCATAATCACGAATGAACGAATGTGAAAACGAGTGCTTGTTGATCTGAATACTGTCTCGGTTCGAGTGTGTGAAAACTGAGTGGACGGTATTAGGCTTTATAATACTTAGGGTTGGGGTGTGACTCACGATGGATAGATAGTAACCCCTTACGAATTCTAAGTCTGATAATTTGCTAATCTTATGAGATGACGAACTCGAGTAAAGCAATTACGTAGTAACTCATAAGACTTGAATTACTATTGTGTGATGATTTTTATTGTGTGATGATTTGGGTTAGACTCGTTCTTGTGGTCGATAACCGAGTGAATCATTGGCTGAATTGTGACCCATAAGGTGTAGGAAACCGATTGGATTTAATGTGGTCCTATATAATCCGACCATGTAGAACTAGACATTATGGTGATTTAGGCTCGGTGAATACTTGGATGTTATGGGTGCACTAGGTAACCACTGGAAATTTCGAGTCGGATAATTTGACTGACCTTATGGATTATTGAGCCGAGCATGTGATGGTATGCTGAATTGTCGAGGTTTGAATTGTCTTAAGGTGAAATATAAATAATACATGGGGTACCTGACTGATGGTGACTGGTAAGGTAGGAACCCGAGTACTTTGGTACTGAGAGTAATGATTATGATGACTGTACTGTACTGGACTGCATTTATGCTCAATGAATCATTAGGCTTAAAATTGATTGGTGGCCTGTGACTGACGAGTGATGAAATGAGGGATTATAACGGTTGAGCCATGGTTGCAACGAATGAGATTTTAAGAGACATTTACTTGGTCAGGGCTGAAAAGCCGATTGTTGATATGCCATTTTATGATGAGTCGTGTGTCTTGTGTAGGTTGGAAACCCATTGCCATTATACTGTTTTACAGTAATAATAAATGATATTCATGATTGTTGTTGCGTGATGTGCCTAGGAGGTGCATAATGATGATGTTGATGTAAATGTATTGCATATATATGTGTTTGTGAATTGCCATTAATTTTTGTGAGTTAGTAATAGCTGAGTGAGTTTAGTCGGTGTGGGTGTAAGACCTGCTGCCCGAGACGACTCTACAAACCATAGGTATTGTGGCAGCGTACACGTTGCAGTGACTTTATGTAATTGTTGTGACCCTATAGGAATGAGACGTCATCTTATAAGCTGGATGCAACAATTCATGAGTCAGGCAAGTGAGGCTGTAACTGCTTATGGTGGTGGTGAGCCTATTAGACTGCTTTGAGTGAAGATGAGAGTGGTAATAAGTGGATAATATGTGGTTATGTATCAAAGTGTGGATAGAGGGTTTGTTTAACCTTGATGTGTTACCTCCGAGAGGATCAGAGGTTATTGGGTATGAATTAACTACTAAAACGATGGTTAGTTATTGAGATAGAGGAGTGATCAAGTCTGCCACTGGAATAAGAATTTATAAAGCTAACCGAGTGATACAGTGGGTTTAATGAGGAAAGTAGAACCTTGAATCAAGGTAAATTGGAAGGTGCGGAGTTGATCGGAAAAGATTAGTATATTTCGAGTGCGAGAAAGTAGTAATAATTCCGAGTGAAACTTTCGGGGAGAACGAATTCCAGAGTAAAGTTATGGTGTTCCGAGTAAATCTCATAGAGAGGATCATTACTAAATAAAGGAATTATGTCTGAGCGTAACACTTTTGAGTAGGATAGGACTCGCGTGATGTGACTCGGAACGTGACAATTCTGAGTGGAATGGTACCAAGTAGACGATTCACCGCGTGACATTTCTAAGTCTGTAGGGTGTGCCCCTGACTAATCCTTCCCAAAAGAACTTCTGGTCGGAATGTGGGACTATGAATAGGTGAGTCTCCGAGTGAATTATCCCGAGGAAGGGTAAATACTGAAAGGTAAATTTTTCCATAGATGTGTTCGGATTGATATTAGGAGCTGCTGAGTTTGAACTCAGATTTGTATTTGAAGTAGGATTGAATTCCAAGTGAAAATTTGGGGTAAGTGGAAGATTTCCGAGTAAGAACTACCTTCAACACTGAACAACCCTTTTGATTGAGAGTTCCGAGTGACCTTTTCAGGGTGTAGGCATGGGATTGGCCGAAGGAATGGATAGAGATCTGAGGTTTTAGAACCAAGTGTGGTACCTGTAAAATACGAGTCTAGGCAAATTATGCTAATTGACGCACACTGGAGCTCTTTTGTGTGTTCGGCTTGGTATTGTTAGGATAATTTTCGGTTTAAAGAAGAGATTTAGTAGTCGGATGTTGAATACCCGAGGGATTAAGCCGAGATAAGTCGGATAATAGTGTGTATTTTATGGAAATGGGTAGTGTTGTTTACCGACTAGATTTTTCCAACTGATTGAATAACCCCATAATGTGTCTGGTGTGACATAATTCTGAGCTTATACCCGGCGTAGGTGCATAATTGTGCCGAGTGACTCCCATGGAATAGAGGAAATGATGATGAAGGTAGGCCGATTGGCGTCAAGGGTATAGGGCCGAGCGGCCAAGGAACTTGAGGTACCATTGGTTATAGTGAACTAACAAAGTTGAATGGGGCAAGTTATATATTTTAAAGTTGAATTCCCCAATTATATTGCATTTTATGGAGAGACTGTAATCCGATAGGACCTGACTTTAAGTGTTTTGCCGATAGGAATTGTGGGGCGGTTGGTAAATCACTTGATGAGCAAAACCATGCCGACTGGCGTGGTGAAGCGGTCGGTGAATCACTAGGGGGAAACGAGATACAATTGGTAGAGTGCATGACAGCGATATTCCAAGTTATTTATTTAAAGGAAGTTACCGATTGAATTTCGGGGACGAAATTCTTTTGAGAGGGGGAGAATTGTAACATCTCGATTTAAAAATTGACTACCGAATGAAATTAAGCCATTAAAATAATAATTACAAGTGGAAAATTACTTGTTAATTATAATTGACTTAATTAATTTAACTTAAGACAATGATGGCTGGTTAATTAAGTTTGATTAGGCTAATTGCTGATTGGTTAGAAATGAGTGAATAAATAATAATAAAAAATAATGCCAGGTGAAAGGACGCATGTGCGCCTGGGTATATATAAACTTCGGCTCTTCTCTTCTCCCCTCGAATCATCCTCATTCGCATCGCCTGCTTGGAAGAACAGAGGAAGAGTTGAGAGCTTTCCTTCGAAGGAGAAAATGGAGGCACTGTCTGATCCTCTTCTCCTGCCCACTTCTTTCTTCGTTCTCTTCTCCTTCTTATTCCCCTCCGTCGCTTTCCTTCACCTCTTCTTCCATTCAAAGCTGCCAGAGTTCGGTGGAGGTTGGGGTGTGAAGTGGTAAGGGATGAATGTTCGAGTAGAAGGGGGAACAGCTTCCAGCCTTCTGAGCTGCGGGTGAGTATTCGACTGGACTCGACGGTTACTTAACAGGAGGGAGTGACTGTGGAAGTGAAGAAGCTACGGAACTGGTGTTGGAGAAACAGAGCACGGGTTAACACTGAAAAACAGTGGAGTCTCTTACGTCTTCTTGAGGCAGGGGGCGCTTTGAATGCCAAATGCATAGTTTATGGATGGGTTCCCGGGTGGATCGCTTTAATGTGTTGTGTTTGGAAATGTGTTGTTGATGTGTTGTGATCGAGTGATGATGCATGCAACGCCCGGACTTAAGATATCTGTGAACTGTTTGGTGTTGCGTGATTCCGTCCTTGAGCGCTTATGAATATTTCTGTGATGCATGCTGTTGAATAAGAGAATGCAGAGTGAATGCATGTGTGCGTTACGGTTATTGCTGAGTTCTATTGCAGTTTTATGTTTAAAGGTATATGAATGAGAATGCCATGATAATTTCTGAATGCATAAGATGTGAGTTGATACTTGATTTCCATTTGGAAATGTTGTGTTGAAATGCATGCTGATTTCATTAAAATGTCGAGTGGTGTACTGTAATATTGTTACCCTGATTTACTTATTATGAGTTACTATGATAAACGCTTGTGATGCTGTGATGAAACTGCGGAATTCTGAGTGAATCTGAATGCTGTATGGAATTGCATGAAATTGCATATATGAGAAAAGGGTGACCCGTGGAAGGTTAGGAGCCCTATGAGGTGACTTTCAATTACAGATTCCTGGCTAGATCCGTGAGGACCCGTGGTAGCCGAAGGAGCTAGAGTTAAGTCTCGAGACGTCTTTGGAAGACCGGTACCACACGGGAAGGGCTAATAGACGAGAGGCAGGGAAGGAATCTGTAACTGAAATCACTGTTTAAGCCGGATCCGCATGCATGTATGTAGGAGCATTGTTATCGAGATTGACATGGTTGGTATAGCTTGGATGGCTGAATGAATTCCGACTGAATGTGAATGTGTATATTTATATTGTTGATGAGTTCAATGTGATTGTGTGTATCTATTTGTATGTGTAAGTGCTGTTGTGAATAGCTTGATTGATATAACCATGATTAAGTGGGGTGAATCCCGACCAGGTGAATATATGTGCGTTGGTAGTGTGAGGCGATGTTATGACTGTGAGTCTATGTTATTGTGAATGATGTGAATTACTTAATTCTGACTGAACTGCATGAATCCGAATGAGTGATGTTACTATATAACTGAGAATTGGGGATTTAATCCGAGTCAGTAACCGTCATTTTATATGTAAAAGCTCACCCCTACACCATTTTTCAGTATGTACAAGTCAGTCGGGAAACGATGTGAAGGACTCAAGTCCGAGTGTTATGCACTCCGACTGTTGGGTGCATGCCTTGTATATTTATATTATATTTAGTCAGTGTTAAGCCTTGGCCGGCTCATGTATCAACGCTGTATAATGAATGCGAGTATATGGAGTCCGAGTGCGTGTTTACATATATATATATGTGTGTGTGGTTTACATTGATATCAAGTACTTGTATCGGATAATGGATGTTGGTGAACGAATAATGCTAAGATGCTAAGTATTCCGAGTGTATGAACATATATATATATATACGTATAAGTTGTTATGTTGATTTGATGCGTCTTTCCGACTGGAATGTGTTGTTGAATTATTTGAGAAGTGTTGATGGATGAAATAGTGTTACGATTAATAATTCTGTGTGAGGCTATGATGTTTGGTTTTCTTTCCAAGTAAAGAATACTTAAAGGGATTCTGAGAGAAAATCCTTTAGATGAACCCATTCTGTGCAGGTCTGAGTGGGAGAATTTCCGAGTAATACTAGACTTGATTATCCCGAGTGAAAAATATGTGTAGATTCCGAGGGGGGAAGAGTTCGTATTCCCGAGTGAAAACCTCGAGTGATCCTCTTCCGGGGGAAAGAGTTAGTGTAGTGGTTTAGAGTGGAATGAATTCTAAGTGTATGATATTTATAATCCGAGTGAATGATGTAAAATCTGAGTGAGTGAGGATCTGTATTCCGAGTGGTTGAGTTTTGAATAAGTCCGAGTGGGACTTAACTTCCTGATTTTCCCGAGTGAATGTATACCGAGTAGTGAATGTGTAAAGTGACCCGATTGTGTTAAGGTTGGAATACATCGAGTGGTGTTTGATTGGGAAATATTCTGAGTGAGACAGTTAAGGATTCCGTGTAGGATAACCCTCCTTACCCGAGTGGATTGTGTGTATGATCTGGGTGGAAAGATGTAAGCAGCTAAGTTACGGGAAGTATGTGTGATGGGGTTGTTTTCGAGTTAATGGAACCCTAGTATCGAGTGACCGAATGCCGAGTGTGGCCTCTCGCTTCAGCGAATGCGGGATTCGCTCCAGCGAGTGTGGTTCTGAGGGAAGGCTTTTGGTGGTTTAGCTTAGGCGAACGTGTGCTCGCCCGAGCGAGTTGGGTTGCCTCGCTCAAGCGGAGTCGGCCCTCGCTTGAGCAAGTGGGCGCTGTCTTGTGGGTTCGCTCAGGCGCTGATCATTCTTCCGCTGTATGCCTTTTCTTGGTCGGCTTTTATATTTCTTATCTTCCTTTCCTCCTCTTTTGGACCCGGTTCCATTGGTGGGCCTTCTTCTGGTCGGTTTTTGCCCTCTCTGCCCTCTCATTGTTTCTATCTTATTCCAAGCATTATTTTGGGCAGATTATGAATGTTTCGCACACTCTAAAATTTGAAAAAAAAATTTCCCTGTTTTTGGGTTTATCTATTTATTAAAATTAGGGTGTTACATGTGACGGCAAACGGTTTGGTACCAGTAAAATGGCCGGATCAGCTTGGAGCTGAATAAAAGGCTTGGAGCCTATGTTGTAACAATAAAAATTGATAATAAATAACCGGATCCAGGTGAAATGAATGTGTGCACACTTATAATTGTCATTGAGCTCAATGTGAATTGTTGAATATGTGGACATGAATTGATTGGGGTGAATCCGATTGGATTAATGCATGTATATTGATGTTATATCGAGTGCACACTTATATCTAAGTGGATGAATGCATAAATGCTGATGCTGTTGCTGAGTACACTTTTATATTGTTGATGAGCTCAATGTAATGGTATATATATATATATATATATATATATGTAAATGCTGTTGTGAATAGCATGATTAATATAGCCATGAATGATTGGTATGAATTCTGACTGGGTGAATATATGTAAATTGGTACTGTTGTCGAGTGCAAGGTGATTATGAATGATATGAATTACTCAGTCTTGAATGAATTGCATGAATCCCGAGTGGATGATGTTGTAGAGTTCATATTGAATGGCAGAGTGCATTATTGCTGTTTGAGTTATGTTATTGTATGGTCGAGGATTCTAAGATTAATCTGAGTCAATAACTGTCATTTAATATGTAAAAGCTCACCCTTACTGTGGCTATATTTCAGTATATACAGGTCAGACTGGGAATGAGGAGATGGCCTCAAGTCCAAGTGATGGGCACTCCGATTGTTGAAGTGCACATATGATATATATATTGTAAATAGATATGTTAAAGCCTTGGCCGGCTCTCTTGTAATCCGAACGGATTTGGCTATATGGGTTGATTAATGGGTTTGTGAACAAGTCTACATTGTGTATATATATATATATTTTACATGGTTATAATGTTACCCGAATTATTCATTATATGGTATAGAGAGAATAATGTTAAGTTAATAGATTCAGAGTGGAATATTGATGGGAGAGCCATTGCCGAGCGAGGCTATTGTTGGTGTGGCCTTTTTCCGAGTGACGAAGGCTTAGAATGTTTTCGAGTAAGATGTACTTGAGTGGGCTACTTCCGAGGGAACCATACGTTACCGAGTGAAAATATGAGTAAATCCCGAGTGGGAAAGGGTTCGAATATTCCCGAGTGGAAATGTCGAGTGAGCCTCTTCCGAGGGAAGAGTAATTATGATGGTATAGATTGAGGTATTCTAGGAGTCCTCTTCCGAGTGGACGAGGACATATATATTCCGAATGGCTAAGTATTGATAAGCCCGAGTAACTTGAGTTGGTGAAATTCCTTCGAGTGATGGGAGTTAAGGTGTTCTCTGAATGAGAGAAAGGAAGATATACCTATTGGTGAATGTGTAATACATTCCGATTGTGTTGAGGCTGAAATATACCGAATGGTATTTAATTGGGAATTATTCCGAGTGAGGAGAGTTTATGGATTCGGAGTGGAATAGCCATCATTCCTGAGTGGACTTTGTGTTTGACCTTCCTGGATAAAAATAAGGAATTATGTATGAGCTTCCGAGGGAGGCATGTGTGTTGGGGTTAATCCCGAGTGAATGGAACTCTTGATTCCGAGTGATGGAATGCCGAGTGTAGTTACTCGCCTCAGTGAGTGAGGGATTCGCTCCAGCGAGTGTGAATGGATGGAAGATTCTTGATTGGGTTCGCTTAAGCGAATGGTGCTTCACCCGAGTGAGATGGGCTGTCTCACCCAAGCGAGTTTGGGTCTAGCTTGAGCGAGTGAATACTGATGTGGGCTCGCTTAAGCTGTGTCTTCCGCTATTTGCCGTGTGAGTGGCTTTTAATTTCTTTCCATTCCATACGTTCCAATTTCGGAAAAAATTTCCCTGGTCTCATTTTATGGGTTTATTAAGTCTGGTTGTTTCATTTTGGTATCAGAGCCGACTCAAAAGGTCCATGGCCAAGGTATGCTTACTGATAGTAGGCGGTTATGTGCAATATGACCGGTTGTCATCATTGCTTATGGTATTCTATTGAATTTGATGCATGCTCAGTCATGATTGGTAGGATTATATATGCTTATGTGTTTGGTTGAGGACAGTAGTGAAAGGTACTACTGTTGAGATGTTTGTTTGGGGGGTAGAAGACTTGTTACTACCCTGGTCTGGTTATTCATTAGATAAGAGGTATTTCTAAGCCTGGGTCGGCTGAGAGGGAATAGACCGATAGGTGTTGAAACCATGTGTATTGAAACTGTATTGGTTGGTTCAGCCTCTTGTGTTGGCCATGCTAGTGGTTCATGGCCGAGGTATGCTGGTTGAATGGATTAGAACTTAGATATTGAGTTGATTAAGTGAATGATAATGAACGAATTCCTTAGTGTGGTGTTTCCGATTCAATTGATCGGTTGTTCCATTTGTAAGGAATGAATTTTATATCCTTGGCACAAGAACCTTGTATGATGTATATAATATCAATGATGTGTTGTAGTTTCCTAAGTTGGAAATCTGGGTATGTGATAGGTCATTAAATGTAAAATCTGATGCATGTTTGATTGGGGTAGTGTCTCGGTTTCTGGTGTATGAAAACCGAGTGAATGATTGGTTGATGTTTGGCCACTAGGTGTGGTGACCTAGTTGATTGGGCATGATCAAGTGACAGGGCCCGCAAGCGCACGGGTTATGTCGCGTAATATAAAAGATTATCGTTCTCCACAGGGACTGTGTTCAAAGTACCAGCATATTGAAATTTAATTATCCACACAATTGATTTTTAAGATTTTTATAAAACAAAGCACAAATTAAAGTTGCACAGAATACAAGTAAATATAAAAATAAAATTTACTTGACACTTAAAAATCAGAGTTGAGAGTATCTTGGGATTTCGGGGGATTGAGACTCTATTTTATGTTTAATGAATTTTAACTTTTCATAAATAAGAATCGAATTAAGTTTTCCAAGGCGAATTTTCCAAAAGCTAATTAATATGTTCCTCTCGGAATCTTATTAATGTACCTAACCTATGGAAAGCGCTGCTTAATCCTCAGAAAGGCCCATTATCGTTTTATGAAAATCCCTTTTATTTCCTCAAAAGAATTTTGATTACTTTCACGGTTTTACCGAGGTCACAAAAAGCATTTCAAAAATCTTAGGTTTAGTTCAAAGCTTTCTGGTAAAAATAAATCTCTCGATTCTATTTATTACCTAAATTTACTAATATACCCGTAAGTATACAGTTTTATCATTTAGGTTCTTGTTAGGAATTACTAAAAGCATTAAGCATAATTGAACTAAATGGGAAACAGAAATTTATTTAATTCCAAGTCAAAATAACATTAAAATAAAATATTATCATACCCCCTTCATCCCAAGATAATTAATTTAGCTACTCATGAAAGGATCCAAATTCATACACATGATGGAAAAATAAAACATACAAAACATGGTAAAAAAATAAAGACTTACGGGTTTCTCCAAAAGCTCAAAATAATTTCACCACTGTATTTCCTTGTTGCAATATTCCTCCACCAATTACAAATTGAAACACTCAATTTCACAATCCTCACAACTCTTACATAAAATAAAAGAAAGAAAAAGAAAATAAAAAAAAAAGAAACGAAACAGAGAAGAAAACGAAGGAAAAGAAAAGAAAGGAACAAAGTGAATGAATGAGAACTGGATCTTCGATGCCTTCTCTGCTTGGATTGCTTCTCCTTTTATAGGCGAAGGAAGGGAGGAAGCCAGCTAAGAAAACGCGTTGTAAGTTGGAAAATTTCGGTGCATGTGATTTCCAGCTGTTCCAGTTGTCTCCAATTTGCGTATTTTTGTTGTTTCCAATAATTCGGCGCATGATTTCACTGATGAATCGATTCCTCCAGTTGATTTTTGCCTTCAAAACAGCGTGTGAATCGATTCCTAAAGGTGGGAATCGATTCCCAGCATGATGAATCGATTCCTGGCCTTCATGAATCGATTCCTGCCCTTTTAATCCTCAATGAATCGATTCCTATAAGGGGGGAATCGATTCCCAGCCCTATGAATCGATTCCCAACAGCCTTGAATCGATTCCTGGCTTATGTTTCACATGGGAATCGATTCCTGCAAGGGTGAATCGATTCCTACCCTTTCCTGGAAGTGTTTTCTTGCATTTTTGAGGCATTTTGGACAGTATAGCTCATGGTTCTTGATTGCTTTCATCCTTTGGCACTTTGATCATCTTTTTGGGTTCTTGAATCCATTTTCCATTTATATTCATTCATTCTTAAAATGGATCATCAATAATTCCAAATCTATTAATTTCTGCAAAATAAAAGTACCCGAGTAGAATACAGTGGAAAGAAAGCAAAAATCACAATAAATAAAGGAAATACAGTGCATAATGATTAAAATCCTAAGTAAACTAAATCTAATTTATTGTGTTATAAAACACTTATCAAAATACCCCAAACCAAAGCATTGCTTGTCCTCAAGCAATTACCATATTCACAAGATAAAATACAGAAAACACTAAGCTTAATAAACTAAGGAATCCAAAATAGAGAAAAAGATTTATTCAAATGCCAATATTAATTTTCTTATGTGAATCAATTTTCATTATCAAGACAGAGGATACTCTTCTCTCAATTTTCACTCAAAGTGTTTCATGGTTTGTGTATCACTCAGATCATCATAGTCAAAAAATATTACCATAAGCTTGTTAATAAACCATAAACTCCACAGTTTAGATAGAAAATATGTCAAAGTCTAAAGGTCTTTCAAAGGTTGTAATGTGGCCTTGGGTTGTTAAGGTAGGAATTTCAAGAAAAATGGAATACAAAAGGGCTTTAACATCATGAATGATTCAAATTACCATTATAAATTTAACAGAGCAAATTTTTGAACTTTTATGGACTTTTTTGGAATTCATTCAATATCATCCTTTTGATTTTCTTTTTCTTTTTCTTGCTTTTCTTTGCATTCAATACATATTTTTCTTAAGTCCTTTTTTTTTTTTTTTTTTTTCTTTGCTCCACTAAATTTCCAACTTTTTCACCATTAAGAGAGTATCAGTCAATGAAAGGTTTCAAGGAAAAATTTTCACTTTTAGGCTCAAAAGGGGCAACTAGGGGTCAAATTATGCAAAATTCTGAGGCTTAAGAATAAGACCTAATTGTGCCTTTATCATCCTAAGACATATAATCAAAAACCATTTTGAATCGGTTGAAAAACAAGTTCTAGAATATTTAATGACTATGAGATTCACTCAATCGAGAAAATATGGGTTTTGAAAATTTATTTGATAGATAACCCATTTTGGCTCAAGTCTAACCATGGAAAGTCTTTTTAAAGAAAATTTTAATCACATAAGGTTCATTTAAGCATTTATTTGGCATTTAAACAATCAAATTTTAAAAATTTTACTCAAAATTTTGGAATCCTTAGATACTTTAGCCTTGTATTCAAAGTAACTTTATCATGCAATCATGGCAAATTACAAGATTACAAACAAAATAAAGAAAACACACATGCATAATAAAATGACAATCACACAACGTAAACAAAACAGTTAAGTTTTCTTACCTACCACCCCAAACCAGAATTTGACATTGTCCTCAATGTTAAAATGGATGATAACAGGATAAGAAAACTTACCTGTAATAACCCCAAACCAGCATCTGACATAGTTGTTTTTTTTTTTTTTTTTTTTATTATTATTAAAGACATGGGGTTACCTCCCCACAAGTGCTAAGTTTTAAGTCTTCAGCCAGACTTTTCTGAACCAGCTTCAGCTATACAATTCATACCTGAACACAGGTTTTAATGGTCTGAATTCTACCTTAGGGATCAGTTCTCTTTTAGCCAAAAAATCACAGAAGTGTGTTTTTGAAATGCCTGAAAAGTCATAAGATAAAACAGATTCAAGTGGATCAAGAGGGAGGTTTTGGATTGCCTCTTTCTCTACCACTTGGTCAATAAAATCTATTTCAAACATAACAAAGTTAACAGGTATGTAAAATTTTCCTACCTTGATAGGAATAACCTCTAAAATACCTGGATTCTGAAGCTTGGGCAGTACCTTCTTTTGGATCAGTGTACTGCTCTCCTCAATTATCGGATGAGATAGAGACTTATCAAATTTCTTCTCTTCCTTAGCTTCTTCTTTAGTTATGCCAACCGGATCATCATAATGAGTATCACTCCTAAGAGTGATGTCCATGGTGTGGTTAGATGGTCCTACCTCAAGTTTTACAGAAAATGTTTCTGGTGTTTTCATAGAAAAAGAGGTTTGTTGGACAATTTGATTTTCCAAAATTTTGTTATGGGTGGCCAGAGAGTCCACCTTTGAAGCTAAGGTTTTTATGGCATTTGAGAACTCTTCATTTCGTTTTTCTTGGGTGCTTACAAAATTTTCCATCAGTATTTCAAGTTTGGATTTTTGTGGAGGATAGTTTTGGAATACTGGTAAGCTTCTAAAATCACTGCTATGGTTATAATTCCCTATAGCATCCAACTGATGAAATTTTTGTTCATGGTGGTTTAAGGATATTGCAAAATAGCAATTTGTAGCAGCATGTCCTGAATCACCACAAATACAACAATAAAGGTCAGTAGCACCTGTTAAGAATTCCATAACAGACCAAGATCAAGGGTGATCTTTGAAAATAAAAATAAAAATAAATAACTAGAAATAAAACAAACTAAAAATAAAAATATTAATAAGTATGATCTAATCGAATTTCAATATTGCCGATATTTGAGGGACAACAGTCCCCGGCAACGGCGCCAAAAACTTGACAGGGCCCGCAAGCGCACGGGTTATGTCGCGTAATATAAAAGATTATCGTTCTCCACAGGGACTGTGTTCAAAGTACCAGCATATTGAAATTTAATTATCCACACAATTGATTTTTAAGATTTTTATAAAACAAAGCACAAATTAAAGTTGCACAGAATACAAGTAAATATAAAAATAAAATTTACTTGACACTTAAAAATCAGAGTTGAGAGTATCTTGGGATTTCGGGGGATTGAGACTCTATTTTATGTTTAATGAATTTTAACTTTTCATAAATAAGAATCGAATTAAGTTTTCCAAGGCGAATTTTCCAAAAGCTAATTAATATGTTCCTCTCGGAATCTTATTAATGTACCTAACCTATGGAAAGCGCTGCTTAATCCTCAGAAAGGCCCATTATCGTTTTATGAAAATCCCTTTTATTTCCTCAAAAGAATTTTGATTACTTTCACGGTTTTACCGAGGTCACAAAAAGCATTTCAAAAATCTTAGGTTTAGTTCAAAGCTTTCTGGTAAAAATAAATCTCTCGATTCTATTTATTACCTAAATTTACTAATATACCCGTAAGTATACAGTTTTATCATTTAGGTTCTTGTTAGGAATTACTAAAAGCATTAAGCATAATTGAACTAAATGGGAAACAGAAATTTATTTAATTCCAAGTCAAAATAACATTAAAATAAAATATTATCATACCCCCTTCATCCCAAGATAATTAATTTAGCTACTCATGAAAGGATCCAAATTCATACACATGATGGAAAAATAAAACATACAAAACATGGTAAAAAAATAAAGACTTACGGGTTTCTCCAAAAGCTCAAAATAATTTCACCACTGTATTTCCTTGTTGCAATATTCCTCCACCAATTACAAATTGAAACACTCAATTTCATAATCCTCACAACTCTTACATAAAATAAAAGAAAGAAAAAAAAATAAAAAAAAAAAGAAACGAAACAGAGAAGAAAACGAAGGAAAAGAAAAGAAAGGAACAAAGTGAATGAATGAGAACTGGATCTTCGATGCCTTCTCTGCTTGGATTGCTTCTCCTTTTATAGGCGAAGGAAGGGAGGAAGCCAGCTAAGAAAACGCGTTGTAAGTTGGAAAATTTCGGTGCATGTGATTTCCAGCTGTTCCAGTTGTCTCCAATTTGCGTATTTTTGTTGTTTCCAATAATTCGGCGCATGATTTCACTGATGAATCGATTCCTCCAGTTGATTTTTGCCTTCAAAATAGCGTGTGAATCGATTCCTAAAGGTGGGAATCGATTCCCAGCATGATGAATCGATTCCTGGCCTTCATGAATCGATTCCTGCCCTTTTAATCCTCAATGAATCGATTCCTATAAGGGGGGAATCGATTCCCAGCCCTATGAATCGATTCCCAACAGCCTTGAATCGATTCTTGGCTTATGTTTCACATGGGAATCGATTCCTGTAAGGGTGAATCGATTCCTACCCTTTCCTGGAAGTGTTTTCTTGCATTTTTGAGGCATTTTGGACAGTATAGCTCATGGTTCTTGATTGCTTTCATCCTTTGGCACTTTGATCATCTTTTTGGGTTCTTGAATCCATTTTCCATTTATATTCATTCATTCTTAAAATGGATCATCAATAATTCCAAATCTATTAATTTCTGCAAAATAAAAGTACCCGAGTAGAATACAGTGGAAAGAAAGCAAAAATCACAATAAATAAAGGAAATACAGTGCATAATGATTAAAATCCTAAGTAAACTAAATCTAATTTATTGTGTTATAAAACACTTATCATCAAGTATGATCGGATATTATTGAGATGGATACCTGAGAGGTTAGAAAACTGGGTAAGAAATTGATGTAATTGGATACCTGATGATTTGGGTTTGACTCGGTCTTGAGGTTGAAAACCGAGCGAATAATTGATTTAGTGGTGACCCATAAGGTATGGAAATCCTGATCGGATTTAGTATAATTGTATGCTATCAGACTTGTGGAACTAGACCCTTGGTGATTTCGACTCGGTGATGTTTGAATGTTGTGGGAGTGTCTCACGATGGGTACTAGGTAATCCTTGGAATTTTCAAGTTGGATAATCTGACGGACCTTATGGATTGTTGAACCGAGTAAGTAATGGTATAATGAATTGTTGAGGTTTGAATTGTCTTAAGGTAAAATGTAAATAATAAATGGGATGCCTGATGGATAGTGAGTGGTAAGGTTTGAATCCGAGTACTTTTGGTACTGAAAATGACGATGATGATGATTGTACTCCACTGTATTATGTTTATGATTAATGAAAAGGTTTACCGATGTAGAAACCTGTTATATGATTGAAAATCATATTGTAATCCGACTTGTATATTTAGTGAGCTCGGTGGATCATTTAGGCTTAAATTGATTGATGGCCTGTGATGAGTGATGAAATGAGGGATTATTTGGCTGTTGAGCCATGGTTTTATGATGGATGTGATCCAATAAAAGAGGTATTTACTCGGTAAGGGCTGGAAGCCAATTGTTGATATGCCAAGTGAGTATAGGTGAATACCGTGCTAAATCCATGTGAATTTGGGGGGTCGAAAACCTATTGCCATTATACTATTTTACAGTGATGGTAAATGATATTTCATGATTGTTATTGTGTGATGTGCCCTAGGTGGTGCATAATGATGATGTTGATGTAAATGTGTGCTTATATGTGTGCATGAATTGCCATTAATTTTTATGAATTGGTGTTAGTTGAGTGAGTTTGGTCGGTGCACGGTAGCCTGTTCCGAGACGACTCTTCATGCCATAGGTATTGTGGCAGCGTACACGTTTGCAGCGACTCTATGCAATTGTTGTAACCCTATAGGAATGAGACGTCATCCTATAAGTTGGATGCAGCAGTTCATAAGTCGGGCAGGTGAGGTTGTAGCTGCTTATGGTGATGGTGAGTCTATTGGGCTATTTTGAGTAATGATGAGAGTTGTATTGAGTGAACAGTAAGTGGTTGTGTATCAACATGAGAATAGAAAGGTGTTTTAACCTTGATGTGGTTGCCTCTGAGAGAATCAGAGGTTGTTATGGGTATAAATTAGCTATTGGCCAATAAAGAAATGATTGATTATTAAAATTGATGAGTGATAGATAAGGCGAGAATTTGCTCGGGAAAGATTAGTATATTCTGAGTGTGAGAAAATGGAGATAATTCCGAGTGAAATCTTTCTAGGAGAAAGAACTACTGAGTAAAGTTATGATGTTCCGAGTAAAGCATCGTTTTGGGAGTCATTACTGAGTTAAAGAACTGTGTCCGAATGACACATTTGTGTTAAGTGAAATCCGGGTGAAATATTCGAGTCGTGTGACTTTCGGGTGAAGAGTCCGAATGTGGTACCCCTGAGTAGGGGAAAATCCGAGCGAAGTGTCTCTGGTTGTGACACTTCTATGTGGAATAGTATTGTGTAGGACTTGGAATAAGTAAGTTTCCGAGTGAATGGCTCCTGAGGGGAATAGATATCCGAGAGGAGGATTTATTTGAAATTGTACTCAGGACAGTGTTTGAGCTGTTGAGTTGAACTCAGGCTTGATTTCAAAGTAGGCTTGAATTCCGAGTGAAAATTTTGTAAGTGGAAAGTTTTCCGGGTGAGAATTACTTTCAAACCCCGAATGATGTTTCTGAGTGAGAAACTCTGAGTGAGAAACTCTGAGTGACATTCTCAGGGTGTAGGCATGGAATTGGCCGAAGGAATGGATAGAAATATGAGATTTTAGAACCGAGCGTGGTGTCTGTAGAGGATGAATCTAGGCAAACTGTGTTAATTAAAGCACATTGGAGCTCTTTTGAGTGTTCGGCTCGGTATTGCCAAGATATATCATGGCTTGGAGTAGAATTTTAGTGGTCGGATGTTGAATATCTAAGGGTTTAATCCGAGATAAATCGGACAATAGTGAGTAATGGTGGGAACCGGTAATGTTGTTTACCGACTAGATTCTTCCCAACTGGTCGATTAACATCCAGAATATGTTTCATATGACACAATTTTGAGTTTATACTTTGCGTAGATACTTAATTGTGCCAAGTAACTCCTATGAATTGGAGGAAATGACGATGGATGTACACCAATTGGTGTTGAGAATGTAAGCCCGAGTGGCCAAAGAACTAGAGGTGCCCTTGGTTAGGGTGAATTGGTAGCGTTAAATAGGGTAACTGGTATATTTTAAAAAATTGAATCCCCAAATATATTGGATTCTTTGAGGGGGAATTGTGAGCAGGTAGGACCTGACTTTAGTGATTTTGCCGACTGGAATCGCGGGGCGGTCGGTAAACCGCTTGAGTGGTGAAGCTATACCGAGTGGAATTGTGAACCGGTCGGTGAATGCTTGGGAAGCAGAGACGTAATTAGTTGAGGCAGTAATATTATGAGCCGTTTGATGAGATAAGTTCATGTTGGAATTTCGAGGACGAAATTCTTTGAAGGAGGGGAGTAGTGTAACATCCTGGTTTGATTTAATTACCAATTAAGGTTAATTACATAATTAAGAATATTAATTGATTTAATAATAATGATAATAATAATGACTAGAATTGTCATATATGCCCTTGGTGGGTTTGGAGGTGCTTCGGTTTTCTCTCTCCCTCTCTCCCTCGTGATTCCCACGCTGATGGGATGGGAGTTAATGGCGATGTGATGGCTGATAGAGAGGGAGTGCAGGCACAGGGGCAGTGTGATGATGGGAGCGGCTGTCACAGCAGTGAAGGGATAAGATCAAACACTCCCCCTTTCTCTTGCGAATTCCTCTGGAGACTTTTCTCCTCCTTCGTTGTTCGTCTTCTCTTCTTCTTCCTCGCTGTTTCCTCATCTTCGTCTCCTTCATCTTCTTCTTCCACTCAATACCGAGTAGAACTCAAGTGGAAGTGGGAACACAAAGTGGAACAGTATGGCTGTGATAGAGATCTTTGTGGTGTTCAGTGCCTTTGATGGCTGGACCCTCCTCTATTCTGCCTGAACGTTGATGGGTGCTTGGAAGCATGGAGTCCTTCACTGTTGGTGAGGACTGGGCTGTTTATGTGGGGGAAACAGCCATGGAATCCTCCACTGGACCGAGTGTGAGGACTGTGTTGTGCTTTGGAGGTTTGGAACTCTCCACCACTCTGCGAACAGAGCATGGCGTGTCATGGAGGCAGAACTGTTCGTGTGTCCGAGTGGCTCGGTGTTCCTCCAAAAAAGATTCCTGTGCGGAACGGCTGGAAGCTGGGTCGTTCTGTTGAGAACGAGTGACCAAGGAGCAGTTGGTCGGATCTGCAAGCTCTGGGAGCTTCTGGGATCTTCATTCTAGGTAGGGGGCTAACTTACATCTCAAATGTATGGTTTATGGACGGGTTCCGGGTGGTTTTGCTTAAATATGTGGTGTCATGCTTGAAATATGTTGATTGATATGTTGTAGTCGAGTATTGGTGCATGAGACACCTGGATTTATGATCATTATGGTCTATGTAATGTTGTCATGATTCCGTCTATGAGATGTATGATGATAAATATGAAATGCTGAGTGAATGTATGATATGTTGTGGCTGTTAATGAGAAAGCCGAGTGCATGAGTTGTACTGATCCCCGTGTGTGAATTTGTGTTTAAATTCATGAGATGCTTGTTATTGAATATGCGAATGCTAAGTGCATAAACTGAGGGACTGTTATGTTAATCCTGAGTGGATACTATATGAAATAGCATGTGATGTTGTTGTAAATGATAATTCTGAGTGGATGGCATTATGATTACCGAGTGCATGAGGTATGGGTCGGTTATGTTAAACCCCGTTTGGGATGTTATATTGAAAAGCATATGATTTGCCAAGTGCATGTGATTGCCGAGTGCATGTATTGTGATTGCTGTGCCGACCCCTGTTATGAATGATAATGATAAAATGCATTGGATGCATGTTATTAATATTTGAATGCCGAGTGCATTGGCGTTGGACGCCTGATGAATAAGACCGTATGCATCTGATTTGCCACTGGAAATGCTTGGAGCATATAGCGTTGGACGCTTAATACCAATCGACAATCAGATGAATATGTGTTGAAATATATAAAAGACCTCAGGTTGGACTTGAGGCAGTACCGAGTGCACTAAGCGTTGGACGCTTAAAGACCTTGGGTTGGACTTAAGGCAAGCCTACCGGGTTGGACTCGGGGCTGCCCGTAACACTTCGGTTGTCGCTTAGAGTGACTGTGTTACATGTGACGGCAAATAGTTTGGTACCAGTAAAATGGCCGGATCAGCTTGGAGCTGAATAAAAGGCTTGGAGCCTATGTTGCAACAATAAAAATTGATAATAAATAACCGGATCCGGGTGAAATGAATGTATGCACACTTATAATTGTCATTGAGCTCAATGTGAATTATTGAATATGTGGACATGAATTGATTGGGGTGAATCCGATTGGATTAATGCATGTATATTGATGCTATACTGAGTGTAGACTTATATCTGAGTGGATGAATGCATGAATACTGATGCTGTTGCTGAGTGCATTTTTATATTATTGATGAGCTCAACGTAATGGTATATATATGTGTAAATGTTGTTGTGAATAGCATGATTAATATAGCCATGAATGATTGGTATGAATTCCGACTGGTGAATATATGTAAATTGGTACTGTTGCCGAGTGCAAGGTGATTATGAATGATATGAATTACTTAGTCTTGAATGAATTGCATGAGTTGCATGAATCCCGAGTGGATGATGTTATAGAGTTCATATTGAATGGCAGAGTGCATTATTGTTGTTTGAGTTATGTTATTGTATGGTCGAGGATTCTAAGATTAATCTGAGTCAATAACTGTCATTTAATATGTAAAAGCTCACCCCTGCTCTGGCTATATTTCAGTATATGTAAGTCGGACTGGGAATGAGGAGATGGCCTCAAGTCTGAGTGATGGGCACTCCGATTGTTGAAGTGCACATATGATATATATATTGTAAATAGATATGTTAAAGCCTTGGCCGGCTCTCTTGTAATCCGAACGGATTTGGTTATATGGGTTGATTAATGGGTTTGTCAACAAGTATACATTATGTATATATATATATTTTACATGGTTATAATGTTACCCGAATTGTTCATTATGTGGTGTAGAGAGAATAATGTTAAGTTAATAGATTCCGAGTGGAATATTGATGGGAGAGCCATTGCCGAGCGAGGCTATTGTTGGTGTGGCCTTTTTCCAAGTGACGAAGGCTTAGAATGTTTTCGAGTAAGATGTACTTGAGTGGGCTACCTCCGAGGGAAGACTAGTCCATATGTTACCGAGTGAAAATATGACTAAATCCCGAGTGGGAAAGGGTTCGAATATTCCCGAGTGGAAATCCCGAGTGAGCCTCTTCCGAGGGAAGAGTAATTATGATGGTATAGATTGAGGTATTCTAGGAGTCCTCTTCCGAGTGGACGAGGACATATATATTCCGAATGGCTAAGTATTAATAAGCTCGAGTGACTTGAGTTGGTGAAATTCCTCCGAGTGATGGGAGTTAAGGTGTTCTCTGAATGAGAGAAGGGAAGATATACCTATTGGTGAATGTGTAATACATTCCGATTGTGTTGAGGCTGAAATATACCGAGTGGTATTTGATTGGGAATTATTTCGAGTAAGGAGAGTTTATGGATTCCGAGTGGAATAGCCATCATTCCCGAGTGGACTTTGTGTTTGACCTTCCTGGATAAAAATAAGGAATTATGTATGAGCTTCTGAGGGAGGCATATGTGTCGGGGTTAATCCCGAGTGAATGGAACTCTTGATTCCGAGTGAAGGAATGCCGAGTGTAGTTACTCGCCTCAGCGAGTGAGGGATTCGCTCCAGCGAGTGTGAATGGATGGAAGATTCTTGATTGGGTTCGCTTAAGCGAATGGTGCTTCGCCCGAGCGAGATGGGCTGTCTCGCCCAAGCGAGTTTGGGTCTCGCTTGAGCGAGTGAATACTGATGTGGGCTCGCTTAAGCTGTGTCTTCCGTTGTTTGCCGTGTGAGTGGCTTTTAATTTCCTTCCATTCCATACGTTCCAGTTTTGTAAAAAATTTCCCTGGTCTCGTTTTATGGGTTTATTAAGTCTGGTTGTTTCAATTTAAACCATGGTGAATGTGCATAAGGCCTCTATGATTGGCACTCTGTTGTGCCAGGATGTGATTTTGCTGTAGGTTGAGATGGTAAATAGCATGAAGAATCATTTCTGTCTCTGAGTTTGAAGATGCTGCTGGTGCTAATGATGCTGGTGCTGGTGGAGGTGGTGCATTTTGTGGTGCAGTTGGTGTAGGGGTGGTGCATTTTATGGTGCAGTTGGTGTAGGGGTGGTGCAGTAGTGCTCTATAAAGCGCCTATCAATTGGTAGCCTGATGGGTTTAATGTCCTGAACATCAACCCCATTTACTGCATAAAAGTCAGTGATGAATGCAGGAAGTCCTAGACCCCCCTTTACCTTTTGTCCCCCCTGTGAAATCTTTTGGTCAGCTGTCACAAATTTATGAATTTCATCTGAATTAATCTGAGCATTTGGCATAAATTAGATCAGAGACGTGTATTAGGAGCCATATTTGCGAGTAAAAATAATGTTCACACTTGGGCGATAGTGGTCATATCCTTTCTTAAGATAAGTAGTGGGTTATCTCCTTGCCCAGTTTTGAAGTGACGCCCTGCAATGCAAATAGCTTCTTCTATTTCATGAGTTTCAATGAACTCATTCCTTTGTCTCATGGAAGCTTACTCACACATTTCACCATCAACCAATTTAATTATGTTTCCCAAATAGTTATTTATCTCATTTCCACCATAGGAAAGCCATGTTCCCCTTATATATGTCCTTCTATCACCTGCACCTTCTTTGAGCCAAGCATTGGCATAAAACTCTCTCACAATCTCTGGGTCATATTTGTCTCTTGGGTGGCATATTTTCAACCAATTTTTCCTCCTAGTCACTTGCAAAAAAGGATCACAGTCTCCAAGAGCCAAGTCTACCTTTCTCTCAAGGATGAATATCCAAATTTAGATATCTTCGTAGCGCTTGCTTCTGGCTTTGTCCCTGAATTTTGGACCTGCATCTTGGTCCTCTGAGGTACAGACTCTTCTGCCCTTGTTCCTTCTACTAGAACCTCCTGCTGGAGGGGAGGAAGGTGCGACTTGTGACGCCACGAAAAAGGGGGGTAAATTTTTCATGATTTTTAAAAAATTCATTTATAAGTATAGTGAACGTGATATAGAAAATATTAAGTCACTTCCCCCGGATCTTTCAATAACCTATCTCATATATGAAGATATGAGAAGATATCAGAGTACGCAAGATATATTCAAGTAGTGCCATTTTGATCTCGAGTTGATATAATTGATTAATCCATGTGCAAATCAAAGGCCCTAATCGATTACAGGGCATGAATTAATCGATTACCATTCCATAATAGATTATAGAGCAAGGGATAATCGACTACAGAGCTCTTGGAAATGGCACAATGAATCAGGTGTTATACCTAGTCGATTACAATATTGTCCATATCGATTACCGTGGTTCTGTTGGGTCCATAATCGATTACAATACTAATTATAATCTATTACCAAACTACTGAATGGTTCATAATCGATTACAGGCTTAAGCTTAATTGATTACCTTAAAGACAGAACATGGTAATGGATTAAGCCTGAGGGCTAATCGATTATGGTTTAGCAGAATGCAAAAATTATGCAGATTTTTGTAGAAAAACGAACTTCTCAACTAGCAAAACCCATGCAAATGACATCGGAATGCCACCAAATTTTAACACAAGCTAAGACATATTAATTGTGACGTGTGGCAACTGGCCACACTCAAAAATATCTAAAAATGAGTAATTTATGCACATGAACACGTTTGTCTCATTTTAAGGCATTTTGAGGCAACCTAGGGATCTACTTCTGGCAAATGGATCTATTTCATTTCCCACAAACCACAATTAACATACTTAAGCTTTTGTATTCCTCACATCGCATCAAAACCTCATAAATCGCCATTTGACCATCCTAGTTCCTAGCTCATGTATAAAACAACTATACAAAATCTCAAACACACATCATAAAAAGCTGTAATTCATAACTCTCAACATTCCTTCATCAAAATGAATGAGATTCAAACGTCTTAAGTGGTATTACACCTTACCAAAGGTCATTAATGAAAATGAGCCACACACACAAGGTCTTATTTTCCTACATGACCCCCAAAATCATCATTCATCATATCTAGTTACAAAATTGGGTATATACACACCATATACCATACAAAATAATGATATGCCGGCCAAGGCTCATCCACTTCCATTCCATATTTACCTTCACCAAAACTCGGTGTAACATCCTGAATTTTCTAAAGATGATTAAATGGGAGGAATAAATATTAAATAATTATAAGTGGGTTAATAAGTGTCCCAAAAATATTGAAATAATTAAATTGAGATTTATGAGGATTATTTATAATTTAATGGGGCTTTAAGAGTTAAATTATACCCGGTGAAGATATGGGTGTCGGACCAAGTATCTCAGATTGAGATGCCATTTGAAACATCCCGACTTAAATAGAACAACACCAAGACCAGGGAAAATTTTTTCCCAACGTTCACAAGGTTATCGGGATAAAATAATACAAACTGAAGTTAAGGAAACAGAAAACCGATCAGGAGAGAAAGACAGAAGACTGGGTCAGGATGCCTACGCCGACAAGACCCAGCTTCGATTAAACAAAAGCCAGCGGAAGATAACGCTTGAGCGAGCCATACTCGCTGGAGCGAAGCCTTATTCGCTGAAGCGAACATATGCACTCGGTTAAATCCATCACTCAGAATCGGGACTCCATTCACTCGGGAACGGTCCCTACATACATGCCTCCCTCGGAAGTTTACACGGTTCCTTATTTTTATTCTAGAAGGTCACACACATGTTCCACTCGGAAAATGGTTCCCTCGGTTATTCTACTCGGAATCCATAAACTTTCCTTCACACGGAAATATTTTCCCCAGTTATACATCGCTCCGGTATTTTTCAACCTCATTTCACTCGGAATTGTCTTGCGCCTTCTTCACTCGGCATATTTTAATCTTCCTCACTCGGAGAACGCCTTAACCATTCACTTCTCGAAAACGATCTCCTTAACCAAGTCTCCCTCGGTAATACTCTAACCTCTCTTCACTCGAAAGTGAGCTCCCTAATCAAGTTCCACTCGGAAATACTCCAACCCCTCTTCACTCGGAATATACAACCTTATTCACTCGGAATATACCACCTTATTCACTCAGAATATACAGCCTTATTCACTCGGAATATACAACCTTATTCACTCGGAATATACCACCTTATTCACTCGGAATATACAACCTTATTCACTCGGAACTTATTGACTTAACATTATTCTTTCGACACCACTCGATAACACATTGGCTCACCTTCCCTCGGAAATAATCTTACGAAACATCACTCACTCGGAATTAGTTTAACCCTTCTTTATTCGGAAGAGGATCTCTAATTTAGCCATACACAGAGTTACTTTAGCTCTCCTATACTCGGAATCACGCAAGCCTTATTTGCTCGACGAAAAACAGATATATATATAACTTGGACATTTCCCTACATCAATACTCACTGAACAAAATTAAGACGTAACATTATATATATATATAATTATGCTCTCAAGTCCGAGAGTTCAATTCGTATACATTTAACAAAACATTATACTTAAGAGCCGACCAAGGCTATAACAAAACCATTTACACAATATATATATATATATATATATATATATGCACACTTCCACTGTACAGGTGCACTTCACAAGGATTGGTGCTCTCCCATCATTCACCGTCCCGAGTAATATCCACTAAAATATAGCCACAGTAGGGGTGAGTATTTTACATATTAAATGACAGTTATTGACTCGGATTAATCCTCTTGTTCTCAACCATGCAATATCATATGACAACAATCAATAACACACACTGCCATTCAATATGGTTAGCCGCATAACATCATTCAGTGGGAATCTACTCATCTAACTCTCGGCTATATTAAACATGTTATTCTCAATAACATTAATACATATACATACAAGTCACATTGTGTTCGGCAACAATTATAAATGTGCAAATATTCATTCAGTCGGATCCGATTACTTATTAATAACTTTTTATGTTGCAACATGGCTCTCAGCCTTTTATTCAGCTCTCAGCTGATCCGGCCGTTTTACTGGTACCAAACTGTTTGCCCTCACATGTAACATAAACACTCTCAGCATCAACGGCAGTGTTACGGGCAGCCCTGAGTCCCACTCAGTCGGCTTGCCTTGAGTCCCACTCAAGGTCTTTGATGGCATCTCATACATTTTATCATCATAAATAATAAACAGGAATCGGCATAACCACTTTCACAATATTAACTCATGCATCCCATGCATTATGATATAAACCCACACACAGAAATCACCATGGTAGACACATATCACATACACTCAACCTCTTCCTTAACAGTACATGCATCTCAAGCAATCAGTATTACACACCAATACATGCACTCGGCATTCAGATTTACAATAACAAGCATCTCATGCTATCTCATACATCTCATGCAATCACTCAGCATTCTCATAAATATCAACATGCATTTCATGGACGGAAATCGACATGCATTACACAATTCATAGTCATCACACATTCGGGCATTACGTAAACTATTACTCAATCGAAATACAACTATCAACGCATTTCAAATCATAAGCATCTAACATGACATTATCACCCGGAACCCATCCATAAACCATGCATTTGAGATATAAAATACCCCCTACCTACTGAAGACACTCAGAAGCTCTGTAACACCTTAAATTCGATTAGTGAATAATCCATGACCAGGAAAATTTTTCCAAAATCAAAGGGTGTTCAAAGGCGAAATGAGTAGTTAAGGATCAAGGAAAAGTAGGACCAGAACAAGAAGGAAGGAAGGAGAGCAAACCATCAACAAGACAACAGAAGAAAATAGAGGACATGAGTGAACCCAACAGCGCCTACTCGCTCAGGCGAGATTCAATACCGCTCGAGTGAGACAACCCAACACGCTTGGGCGAAGTTCGCATAGCTTAAGCGTAACCCATCAGAGACCTTCCTTTTCGCTCACACTCGCTGGAGCGAGCACTTAGCCGCTGAGGCGGGTAACACACTCAGTAATTGTAACATCCTAATTTTGAAATAAAACAAACCCGGGACAAGGAAATTTTTTCCAAAATAAATCATGAAGAGCCGGGTGAATCATTTAGAAAATACCTGGATCAATAATCAAAAGCCACTCCCATATATGAAGATATGAGAGCTAGGTCCAATGACCAATCAAGAGGACAAGCAGCCCAAGGCAGAAAGGCAAAATGCCATTCAAAGAAGGGAAATACAAAATGGTAAAAAGGGTAAGGAAGAATAAAACCGAGCATAAAGCCCAGCGAAGGACACACAGCGCCTGAGCGAAGCCCACAATACAGCGCCCACTCGCTCAAGCGAGATCCGACTCCGCTTGAGCGAGACCGCACAACTCGCTCGGGCGAACCACCATTCGCTTAAGTGAATCCGGCCCTAAGCCTTCCAACAACACACACTCGCTGGAGCGAGAACTCACTCGCTGAAGCGAGAAGCCACACTCGGCATTCCCATCACCCGGTATTCGAGACAACCATTCATTCGGTAATGACTTAGTCCACTCGGTATAAGGGATTTCCAATCACTCGGGAACCACCCCAACAATTGCCTCACTCGGCAACCCATAACTTAGTCTCTCAATTTTTATCTACAGAGTCAACATAGGGATCTACTCAGGAAATGAAGGTGATTCCACTCGGATTCTATAAAACTATCACACTCGAATATTACCCAATCAAACCACTCGGTATAAATTCAACCTCGAGTCACTCGGCATATTTGAACTCTATCACTCAGAGCATACATAGGCTTCCCCTCGGCCATAGATCACTCGGTCTAATCATTCATAAACCAACTCATCATCAGAGTGGTATTCCACTCTGTAACTAGTATCATTACCGACCAATACTCATTCGGCCACACACTCGGCATTCATGCCTATTCACTCTCGGATAATACCTTAACCACTCATTACTCAGAAATAGCCTACAAAATCAATTCCACTGGGAATGATCCAAACTCCTCAACACTCAGAGGAATTACCCAAGTAATTCACTCAGACTCATTCCACACGTACACACTCAGAATACATATTACCTTATTCACTCGGAATAGGTACCCATGCTCACTCGGAATACATGCATAACTTCACCAGGATCATATAAATAAAACACGTAGAATATGCCCAATCTAATCCATCATAACCTTTCTCCCCTCGGAGAGGGTCACTCAGACTTCCACTCGGGTTTATACAAAATCATTTCCCACTCGGGGTTCACTATATATCTATCACTCGGAATCCAGAAAAGCTACTAACATACAAATGAGTCACACTCAGATAT
The DNA here is from genome assembly GCA_037962975.1 of Clitoria ternatea. Lineage (NCBI taxonomy): Eukaryota > Viridiplantae > Streptophyta > Magnoliopsida > Fabales > Fabaceae > Clitoria > Clitoria ternatea. The sequence goes on from CM075671.1 coordinate 187,288,100, forward strand.
GGAGTCACATACATAAGACTCACTCGGAAAAACAACTAAGCCACTTACATTTCACTCAGGATTCATTAACTTAGGAATATTCATACAGCATCATTTCCTAGTCGGTATGAAGCATCAAATCAACATAAATCAATTATATAAACATATTCTCTAATTCTAAGTCCGACTACCAATACAGCAGTACACTTCCACCGATTCACAACCATGTTATCAACATAACATATATGTATATACACATACGCATACACTCGGATACTTATTATCTTTATACTTTCCATCACCAACACAATCAATCGGTATGCATATAATACCATCCACTCGAAGTATATATATATATATATTAAAATGCATTCGGATTCCAGTACATATATATATTTCATATTCATGATACAACATTGTTATGAGCCGGCCAAGGCTTTAAAACAACAAAAGACACTCGGTACATTACATTATGTACACAGCCTCATTAATAAATACCCAATACTCGGGTTAAGGCCATCACATCATCCAATCCGACCTGCATACACTGAAAAATGGTGTAGGGGTGAGCATTACATATTAAATGACAGATATTGGCTGGGATTAATCATAGAATCCACAATATAATTATACATATATCATCATTCAATCAACATATACTGCCATTCAATATGAGCAATCACAAACATCTGCCGATCGGGTTCCACCCATTTCACTCGGCTATAAAGCCTAATTCACTCAACAACTAGTATACTGATCCACTCGGATTTCACTCAACCCCGAGCCTTGCTCAAGGAGTGTGCCTGAGCCCAGCTCCAGGACTTAACCATATTCATCACATATCTCATCATCTGATTGCCGATCGGTATATATACATGCTACAAGCATTCCAGTGGCGAATCGGATGCATATGGTCACATTCACTCGGAGTCCAACTCCAATGCACTCGGCATCTGCCTTGGGTCCAACCCAAGGACTTCCATTAAGCATCAAATGCTCATGCTCCAAGCATGGCCTCGAGTCCAACTCGGAGGTCTTTTAGGATTAATCTCAGAATCCTCAATAGCGTCCAACGCTTTGTGCTCTAGGCACTGCCCGAGTCCAACCCGGGTCTTATATCACATCAACACAATCAATTTCATTAAACGCATATTCATCTGATTGCCCACTTGATATTTAGCATTCAGCATTATATGCACACGGTAATTCAACAACAATCAGATGACTCGGCTTATACCACATCCACTCGGCAATCCTTTGTCATCCAATCGGATTATCATCTATCTACTCGGATTTATCCTTTCTAGTAAGCCTTTCATGCTTTCCTCCATAAAGCCTACTTGGCATTCATCATAACAGTCCCCATTCATTCATTCATCACAAGCATATGCATCAACAAGCATCACATGCATTCAAATGTACAACATACCCAGGGACAAATAGAGGATCACACATAGAACACAACATTCATCGTGTGTATCTCATACATCTTATCATAAACATCATTAACAAACATCACACATCATATGAACGGGTATCATACATTACATAAATAATAAGCATCAATAATCTGGGCTATTTACTCAACTACAGCATATCATACACATTAAAACACAACACAGTGACAATTTCACCCGGAAACCCATCCAGAAATCCATGCATTTGAGATGCAAAGCCCCCCTTACCTGGATGAAGCTTCCAGGAGTCACATGGGTCACTCGGCCCAGCCATAGCAGCTTCTGCTCGACATTCCAACGTAGGAAGAGCCACACAGCTTCCCTGCCAACCAGCATCAGTCTTCAGCCTTTCGCTCAAGCCACACATTCACTCGCTTGAGTGAAAATGGTCCAGTGACCATTTCTTCACTGGCTCACTCAAGCGTGACCATTCTCACTTGAGCGAGATACACCCAGTAGCCCATCTGAACGCAACACATGTGCATCAACACTCCAAGCTCCACTCTGCTCACAGCCATGGAAGAATCCATGTTGTTTACTCGAGCAGCAACCTCCAAAGCTTAGTAAAAAGCTGTTCTACACTTGAACAGCACCATGTTGCCCCACATGGTTACACACAGCCACGCTGTTCACCATCACCATGTAGCTCCACTCGGGTTCAACACAGCGTTGAGTGTAAGAAAAAGATAAAGGAGAGGAAGAAGATGAAGCAGGAGCTCCAATGAATTCTAGAGAGAAGGAGAAGCATTTCTCTCCTCTATAACATACACCCACAAGGAAAATAAAGAGAGTGTAGAGGAAAACCAAAGCTGAAGCCTTATCAACACACACACACTCTCATTCAGCCCATCATCACGCTGCTCTGCCACAGCCATCACCTTTGTATTTAATGCAAGTCCCATCAATAGTCCATCCAATTAAAGCCATCAGCCATCATGTGGGGACTACACGGAAGAGAGGGAAGAAAGAACTAAAACTCTCTCTAATGCCACCAAGGCATTACTATTACTATTATTCAAGTTATTATTATCACTCAATAATTTGCCTAATTGGCAATTAATCCTTAATTAGCCATTAATTCCATCAATCCATAACCTTAATCTGAAATTTATAATTATTTGAAAATCTGGGATGTTACACTCTCCCCACCTTTTAGGAATTTTGTCCTCGAAATTCAATCAGGAACCTGCCTCAATAACAACTCGGCATAACACTGCATGCCACACAAAATAACTTACATACCAATGCCTTCTAAGCATTCACCGACCAGTCAATTTTCCAATCGGAACAACTCCATCTCTCAAGTGGTTACTGACCACACCACAAGAAATTCTGGGATAGCCTACTCTTAACACCTTCCACTTGGAAGTGTCACCAATTGGATCGGAAATCACCCACTCGGGTATCCACAATTCCACTTCACCCAGCAACTCTTTCCTTCACTTGTCCATCATTTTAATACTCAACCAAATACTCATCCATTCAGATTCAAATCCTCACCTTGCTCGGAGCAGTCCAATAGACTCAAGCCATCTCCATAAGCAGCTACAGTCTCACTTGCTGACCTATGAACTGCTACATCCAACTTATAGGATGATGCCTCATTCCTATAGGATCACAACAGTTGCATAGAGTCACAGTAAAAACGCACACTGCCATAATACCTATGGCATGGAGAGCCTTTCGGAACAACATCCTCACATCCTATTTCACTCATACCGACCCAAAATCACTCAGATAATGCCAATCTACATGAAAATTGATGGCAATTCTTACCATTTTATAAGTAATACATCCAAATCAATACCACCATTAGGCACCAACAGTGATGCATCTCATGCCAACAGTCAGCAAACATTAATCATCCTCATAGTAAAATGCATATTACCAATGGATTTCCGCCTCATTCAAGGCATATATGCCCTCCTTACACTTATTCTAATGCAATCATCATGATAATAATCATCAAATGCCAGTCACACTCTCCATAAAATAGCATAAAAGCAGTCGGTTTCCAGTCCAAACCGAGTAAAAATTCCCTCTTTAATCTTATCCATCACAAAATCATAATTCAACAGCCTAGGAGCCTTCAATGCCATCATTATTACCGACCATAACTCTGTCTTAAGTTAATTAATTTACTACGCTCACTAAGCCATGTAACTCTGGGTCACAATATATTTTTCCATCATCACCATATTCATTACCATAGCATACCCAGAATTCAGCATCACTACACGGTATTTGCATTTCCTCATACAACAATTCAAGCCTCAAAAATAGACTACATAATCATTTCACTCAGTTTCATCAATCCTTGCCTAATCAACAGGATCAAGTGCCTAGTGGCTAACATTCAGTTCATTCACTCGGTTTTCACACTGCAAACCGAGACAGTACCCAAACTAACAGGTACCTCACCATATCAATTCCTCACAACATCCAACCACACATGATTATGCCCAATCAATTGGGTTACCACACATCAAATCGAGACAAAATCCCAACCAATCATGCATCAGGTTTTATATTCAATCACCTATCTCATATTAAAATCCTCTAACTTAGGAATCTGCGCTCATTCAATCTACATCAAGTGCCATATAGGGGTTCACGTGCCAAGAATATAATTCACCCATCATAAATTGCATAAGCAATCACCCAATTTAAATTCCTCACATCATGGGATTCCTCAACATTACTCACTCAGCCAACTCAGCGTATGAGTTCAAATCCATCCAATCAATATGACTCGGCCATGAACCATTAGCATGGCATACACAAGAGTCCCAATCAATTAACACAGTTTTAATAATTATGAAAGCTTCAATATCATCACCCAATTTTCCTCACAACCGACTCAACATTACCATTACATCCTCTCTCGGCCAACTCAGGCTGAGAAACACCACAAGAAATGATGACCACTCGGTCATACAGCACATAACCGCTTACACTCAGTAAGCAAACCTTGGCCATGGACCTTTTGGTCTGCACTGATACCAAAATGTAACATCCTAATTTTGAAATAAAACAAACCCGGGACAAGGAAATTTTTTCCAAAATAAATCATGAAGAGCCGGGTGAATCATTTAGAAAATACCTGGATCAATAATCAAAAGCCACTCCCATATATGAAGATGTGAGAGCTAGGTCCAATGACCAATCAAGAGGATAAGCAGCCCAAGGCAGAAAGGCAAAGTGCCATTCAAAGAAGGGAAATACAAAATGGGAAAAAGGGTAAGGAAGAATAAAACCGAGCATAAAGCCCAGCGAAGGACACACAGCGCCTGAGCGAAGCCCACAATACAGCGCCCACTGGCTCAAGCGAGATCCGACTCCGCTTGAGCGAGACCGCACAACTCGCTCGGGTGAACCACCATTCGCTTAAGCGAATCCGGCCCCAAGCCTTCCAACAACACACACTCGCTGGAGCGAGAACTCACTCGATGAAGCGAGAAGCCACACTCGGCATTCCCATCACTCGGTATTCGAGACAACCATTCATTCGGTAATGACTTAGTCCACTCGGTATAAGGGATTTCCAATCACTCGGGAACCACCCCAACAATTGCCTCACTCGGCAACCCATAACTTAGTCTCTCAATTTTTATCTACAGAGTCAACATAAGGATCCACTCGGGAAATGAAGGTGATTCCACTCAGATTCTATAAAACTATCACACTCGAATATTACCCAATCAAACCACTCGGTATAAATTCAACCTCGAGTCACTCGGCATATTTGAACTCTATCACTCAGAGCATACATAGGCTTCCCCTCGGCCATAAATCACTCGGTCTAATCATTCATAAACCAACTCATCATCAGAGTGGTATTCCACTCGGTAACTAGTATCATTACCGACCAATACTCATTCGGCCACACACTCGGCATTCATGCCTATTCACTCTCGGATAATACCTTAACCACTCATTACTCAGAAATAGCCTACAAAATCAATTCCACTCGGAATGATCCAAACTCCTTAACACTCAGAGGAATTACCCAAGTAATTCACTCTGACTCATTCCACACTTACACACTCAGAATACATATTACCTTATTCACTCGGAATAGGTACCCATGCTCACTCGGAATACATGCATAACTTCACCCGAATCATATAAATAAAACACTTAGAATATGCCCAATCTAATCCATCATAACCTTTCTCCCCTCGGAGAGGGTCACTCAGACTTCCACTCGGGTTTATACAAAATCATTTCCCACTCGGGGTTCACTATATATCTATCACTCGGAATCCAGAAAAGCTACTAACATACAGATGAGTCACACTCAGATATGGAGTCACATACATAAGACTCACTCGGAAAAGCAACTAAGCCACTTACATTTCACTCAGGATTCATTAACTTAGGAATATTCATACAACATCATTTCCTAGTCGGTATGAAGCATCAAATCAACATAAATCACTTACATAAACATATTCTCTAATTCTAAGTCCGACTACCAATACAGCAGTACACTTCCACTGATTCACAACCATGTTATCAACATAACATATATGTATATACACATACGCATACACTCGGATACTTATTATCTTTATACTTTCCATCACCAACACAATCAGTCGGTATGCATATAATACCATCCACTCGAAGTATATATATATATATATATATATATATATATATTTTAACATGCATTCGGATTCCAGTACATATATATATTTCATATTCATGATACAACATTGTTATGAGTCGGCCAAGGCTTTAAAACAACAAAAGACACTCGGTACATTACATTATGTACACAGCCTCATCAATAAATACCCAATACTCGGGTTAAGGCCATCACATCATCCAATCCGACCTGCATACACTGAAAAATGGTGTAGGGGTGAGCATTACATATTAAATGACAGATATTGGCTGGGATTAATCATAGAATCCACAATATAATTATACATATATCATCAATCAATCAACATATACTGCCATTCAATATGAGCAATCACAAACATCTGCCGATCGGGTTCCACCCATTTCACTCGGCTATAAAGCCTAATTCACTCAACAACTAGTATACTGATCCACTTGGATTTCACTCAACCCCGAGCCTTGCTCAAGGAGTGTGCCTGAGCCCAGCTCCAGGACTTAACCATATTCATCACATATCTCATCATCTGATTGCCGATCGGTATATATACATGCTACAAGCATTCCAGTGGCGAATCGGATGCATATGGTCACATTCACTCGGAGTCCAACTCCAATGCACTCGGCATCTGCCTTGGGTCCAACCCAAGGACTTCCATTAAGCATCAAATGCTCATGCTCCAAGCATGGCCTCGAGTCCAACTCGGAGGTCTTTTAGGATTAATCTCAGAATCCTCAATAGCGTCCAACGCTTTGTGCTCTAGGCACTGCCCGAGTCCAACCCGGGTCTTATATCATATCAACATAATCAATTTCATTAAACGCATATTCATCTGATTGCCCACTTGATATTTAGCATTCAGCATTATATGCATACGGTAATTCAACAACAATCAGATGACTCGGCTTATACCACATCCACTCGGCAATCCTTTGTCATCCAATCGGATTATCATCTATCTACTCAGATTTATCCTTTCTAGTAAGCCTTTCATGCTTTCCTCCATAAAGCCTACTTGGCATTCATCATAACAGTCCCCATTCATTCATTCATCACAAGCATATGCATCAATAAGCATCACATGCATTCAAATGTACAACATACCCAGGGACAAATAGAGGATCATACATAGAACACAACATTCATCGTGTGTATCTCATACATCTTATCATAAACATCATTAACAAACATCACACATCATATGAACGGGTATCATACATTACATAAATAATAAGCATCAATAATCCGGGCTATTTACTCAACTACAGCATACCATACACATTAAAACACAACACAGTGACAATTTCACCCAAAAACCCATCCAGAAATCCATGCATTTGAGATGCAAAGCCCCCTTACCTGGATGAAGCTTCCAGGAGTCACATGGGCCACTCAGCCCAGCCATAGCAGCTTCTGCTCGGCATTCCAACGTAGGAAGAGCCATACAGCTTCCCTGCCAACCAGCATCAGTCTTCAGCCTTTCGCTCAAGCCACACATTCACTCGGTTGAGTGAAAATGGTCCAGTGACCATTTCTTCACTGGCTCGCTCAAGCGTGACCATTCTCGCTTGAGCGAGATACACCCAGTAGCCCATCTGAACGCAACACATGTGCATCAACACTCCAAGCTCCACTCTGCTCACAGCCATGGAAGAATCCATGTTGTTTACTCGAGCAGCAACCTCCAAAGCTTAGTAAAAAGCTGTTCTACACTTGAACAGCACCATGTTGCCCCACATGGTTACACACAGCCACGCTGTTCACCATCACCATGTAGCTCCACTCGGGTTCAACACAGCGTTGAGTGTAAGAAGAAGATAAAGGAGAGGAAGAAGATGAAGCAGGAGCTCCAATGAATTCTAGAGAGAAGGAGGAGCATTTCTCTCCTCTATAACATACACCCACAAGAAAAATAAAGAGAGTGTAGAGGAAAACCAAAGCTGAAGCCTTATCAACACACACACACTCCCATTCAGCCCATCATCACGTTGCTCTGCCACAGCCATCACCTTTGTATTTAATGCAAGTCCCATCAATAGTCCATCCAATTAAAGCCATCAGCCATCATGTGGGGACTACACGGAAGAGAGGGAAGAGAGAACTAAAACTCTCTCTAATGCCACCAAGGCATTACTATTATTATTATTCAAGTTATTATTATCACTCAATAATTTGCCTAATTGGCAATTAATCCTTAATTAGCCATTAATTCCATCAATCCATAACCTTAATCTGAAATTTATAATTATTTGAAAATCTGGGATGTTACACTCTCCCCACCTTTTAGGAATTTTATCCTCGAAATTCAATCAGGAACCTGCCTCAATAACAACTCGGCATAACACTGCATGCCACACAAAATAACTTACATACCAATGCCTTCTAAGCATTCACTGACCAGTCAATTTTCCAATCGGAACAACTCCATCTCTCAAGTGGTTACTGACGACACCACAAGAAATTCTGGGATAGCCTACTCTTAACACCTTCCACTTGGAAGTGTCACCAATTGGATCGGAAATCACCCACTCGGGTATCCACAATTCCACTTCACCCAGCAACTCTTTCCTTCACTTGTCCATCATTTTAATACTCAACCAAATACTCATCCATTCAGATTCAAATCCTCACCTTGCTCGGAGCAGTCCAATAGACTCAAGCCATCTCCATAAGCAGCTACAGTCTCACTTGCTGACCTATGAACTGCTGCATCCAACTTATAGGATGATGCCTCATTCCTATAGGATCACAACAGTTGCATAGAGTCACAGTAAAAATGCACACTGCCATAATACCTATGGCATAGAGAGCCTTTCGGAACAACATCCTCACATCCTATTTCACTCATACCGACCCAAAATCACTCAGATAATGCCAATCTACATGAAAATTGATGGCAATTCTTACCATTTTATAAGTAATACATCCAAATCAATACCACCATTAGGCACCAACAGTGATGCATCTCATGCCAACAGTCAGCAAACATTAATCATTCTCACAGTAAAATGCATATTACCAATGGATTTCCGCCTCATTCAAGGCATATATGCCCTCCTTACACTTATTCTAATGTAATCATCATGATAATAATCATCAAATGCCAGTCACACTCTCCATAAAATAGCATAAAAGCAGTCGGTTTCCAGTCCAAACCGAGTAAAAATTCCCTCTTTAATCTTATCCATCACAAAATCATAATTCAACAGCCTAGGAGCCTTCAATGCCATCATTATTACCGACCATAACTCTGTCTTAAGTTAATTAATTTACTACGCTCACTAAGCCATGTAACTCTGGGTCACAATATATTTTTCCATCATCACCATATTCATTACCATAGCATACCCAGAATTCAGCATCACTACACGGTATTTGCATTTCCTCATACAACAATTCAAGCCTCAAAAATAGACTACATAATCATTTCACTCAGTTTCATCAATCCTTGCCTAATCAACAGGATCAAGTGCCTAGTGGCTAACATTCAGTTCATTCACTCGGTTTTCACACTGCAAACCGAGACAGTACCCAAACTAACAGGTACCTCACCATATCAATTCCTCACAACATCCAACCACACATGATTATGCCCAATCAATTGGGTTACCACACATCAAATCGAGACAAAATCCCAACCAATCATGCATCAGGTTTTATATTCAATCACCTATCTCATATTAAAATCCTCTAACTTAGGAATCTGCGCTCATTCAATCTACATCAAGTGCCATATAGGGGTTCACGTGCCAAGAATATAATTCACCCATCATAAATTGCATAAGCAATCACCCAATTTAAATTCCTCACATCATGGGATTCCTCAACATTACTCACTCAGCCAACTCAGCGTATGAGTTCAAATCCATCCAATCAATATGACTCGGCCATGAACCATTAGCATGGCATACACAAGAGTCCCAATCAATTAACACAGTTTTAATAATTATGAAAGCTTCAATATCATCACCTAATTTTCCTCACAACCGACTCAACATTACCATTACATCCTCTCTCGGCCAACTCAGGCTAAGAAACACCACAAGAAATGATGACCACTCGGTCATACAGCACATAACCGCTTACACTCAGTAAGCAAACCTTGGCCATGGACCTTTTGGTCTGCACTGATACCAAAATGTAACATCCTAATTTTGAAATAAAACAAACCCGGGACAAGGAAATTTTTTCCAAAATAAATCATGAAGAGCCGGGTGAATCATTTAGAAAATACCTGGATCAATAATCAAAAGCCACTCCCATATATGAAGATGTGAGAGCTAGGTCCAATGACCAATCAAGAGGACAAGCAGCCCAAGGCAGAAAGGCAAAGTGCCATTCAAAGAAGGGAAATACAAAATGGGAAAAAGGGTAAGGAAGAATAAAACCGAGCATAAAGCCCAGCGAAGGACACACAGCGCCTGAGCGAAGCCCACAATACAGCGCCCACTGGCTCAAGCGAGATCCGACTCCGCTTGAGCGAGACCGCACAACTCGCTCGGGTGAACCACCATTCGCTTAAGCGAATCCGGCCCCAAGCCTTCCAACAACACACACTCGCTGGAGCGAGAACTCACTCGCTGAAGCGAGAAGCCACACTCGGCATTCCCATCACTCGGTATTCGAGACAACCATTCATTCGGTAATGACTTAGTCCACTCGGTATAAGGGATTTCCAATCACTCGGGAACCACCCCAACAATTGCCTCACTCGGCAACCCATAACTTAGTCTCTCAATTTTTATCTACAGAGTCAACATAAGGATCCACTCGGGAAATGAAGGTGATTCCACTCGGATTCTATAAAACTATCACACTCGAATATTACCCAATCAAACCACTCGGTATAAATTCAACCTCGAGTCACTCGGCATATTTGAACTCTATCACTCAGAGCATACATAGGCTTCCCCTCGGCCATAAATCACTCGGTCTAATCATTCATAAACCAACTCATCATCAGAGTGGTATTCCACTCGGTAACTAGTATCATTACCGACCAATACTCATTCGGCCACACACTCGGCATTCATGCCTATTCACTCTCGGATAATACCTTAACCACTCATTACTCAGAAATAGCCTACAAAATCAATTCCACTCGGAATGATCCAAACTCCTTAACACTCAGAGGAATTACCCAAGTAATTCACTCTGACTCATTCCACACTTACACACTCAGAATACATATTACCTTATTCACTCGGAATAGGTACCCATGCTCACTCGGAATACATGCATAACTTCACCCGGATCATATAAATAAAACACTTAGAATATGCCCAATCTAATCCATCATAACCTTTCTCCCCTCGGAGAGGGTCACTCAGACTTCCACTCGGGTTTATACAAAATCATTTCCCACTCGGGGTTCACTATATATCTATCACTCGGAATCCAGAAAAGCTACTAACATACAGATGAGTCACACTCAGATATGGAGTCACATACATAAGACTCACTCAGAAAAGCAACTAAGCCACTTACATTTCACTCAGGATTCATTAACTTAGGAATATTCATACAACATCATTTCCTAGTCGGTATGAAGCATCAAATCAACATAAATCACTTACATAAACATATTCTCTAATTCTAAGTCCGACTACCAATACAGCAGTACACTTCCACTGATTCACAACCATGTTATCAACATAACATATATGTATATACACATACGCATACACTCGGATACTTATTATCTTTATACTTTCCATCACCAACACAATCAGTCGGTATGCATATAATACCATCCACTCGAAGTATATATATATATATATATATATATTTTAACATGCATTCGGATTCCAGTACATATATATATTTCATATTCATGATACAACATTGTTATGAGCCGGCCAAGGCTTTAAAACAACAAAAGACACTCGGTACATTACATTATGTACACAGCCTCATCAATAAATACCCAATACTCGGGTTAAGGCCATCACATCATCCAATCCGACCTGCATACACTGAAAAATGGTGTAGGGGTGAGCATTACATATTAAATGACAGATATTGGCTGGGATTAATCATAGAATCCACAATATAATTATACATATATCATCAATCAATCAACATATACTGCCATTCAATATGAGCAATCACAAACATCTGCCGATCGGGTTCCACCCATTTCACTCGGCTATAAAGCCTAATTCACTCAACAACTAGTATACTGATCCACTCGGATTTCACTCAACCCCGAGCCTTGCTCAAGGAGTGTGCCTGAGCCCAGCTCCAGGACTTAACCATATTCATCACATATCTCATCATCTGATTGCCGATCGGTATATATACATGCTACAAGCATTCCAGTGGCGAATCGGATGCATATGGTCACATTCACTCGGAGTCCAACTCCAATGCACTCGGCATCTGCCTTGGGTCCAACCCAAGGACTTCCATTAAGCATCAAATGCTCATGCTCCAAGCATGGCCTCGAGTCCAACTCGGAGGTCTTTTAGGATTAATCTCAGAATCCTCAATAGCGTCCAACGCTTTGTGCTCTAGGCACTGCCCGAGTCCAACCCGGGTCTTATATCACATCAACACAATCAATTTCATTAAACGCATATTCATCTGATTGCCCACTTGATATTTAGCATTCAGCATTATATGCACACGGTAATTCAACAACAATCAGATGACTCGGCTTATACCACATCCACTCGGCAATCCTTTGTCATCCAATCAGATTATCATCTATCTACTCGGATTTATCCTTTCTAGTTAGCCTTTCATGCTTTCCTCCATAAAGCCTACTTGGCATTCATCATAACAGTCCCCATTCATTCATTCATCACAAGCATATGCATCAACAAGCATCACATGCATTCAAATGTACAACATACCCAGGGACAAATAGAGGATCACACATAGAACACAACATTCATCGTGTGTATCTCATACATCTTATCATAAACATCATTAACAAACATCACACATCATATGAACGGGTATCATACATTACATAAATAATAAGCATCAATAATCCGGGCTATTTACTCAACTACAACATACCATACACATTAAAACACAACACAGTGACAATTTCACCCAAAAACCTATCCAGAAATCCATGCATTTGAGATGCAAAGCCCCCTTACCTGGATGAAGCTTCCAGGAGTCACATGGGCCACTCAGCCCAGCCATAGCAGCTTCTGCTCGGCATTCCAACGTAGGAAGAGCCACACAGCTTCCCTGCCAACCAGCATCAGTCTTCAGCCTTTCGCTCAAGCCACACATTCACTCGGTTGAGTGAAAATGGTCCAGTGACCATTTCTTCACTGGCTCGCTCAAGCGTGACCATTCTCGCTTGAGCGAGATACACCTAGTAGCCCATCTGAACACAACACATGAGCATCAACACTCCAAGCTCCACTCTGCTCACAACTATGGAAGAATCCATGCTGTTTACTCGAGCAGCAACCTCCAAAGCTTAGTACAAAGTTGTTCTACACTTGAACAGCACCATGTTGCCCCACATGGTTACACACAGCCACGCTGTTCACCATCACCATGCAGCTCAACTCGGGTTCAACACAGCATTGAGTGTAAGAAGAAGATAAAAGAGAGGAAGAAGATGAAGCAGGAGCTCCAATGAATTCTAGAGAGAAGGAGGAGCATTTCTCTCCTCCATAACATACACCCACAAGGAAAATAAAGAGAGTGTGGAGGAAAACCAAAGTTGAAGCCATATTAACACACACACACACACTCCCATTCAGCCCATCATCACGTTGCTCTGCCACAGCCATTACCTTTGTATTTAATGCAAGTCCCATCAATAGTCCATCCAATTAAAGCCATCAGCCATCACGTGGGGACCACACGGAAGAGAGGGAAGAGAGAACCGAAACTCTCTCTAATGCCACCAAGTCATTACTATTATTATTATTCAAGTTATTATTATCACTCAATAATTTGCCTAATTGGCAATTAATCCTTAATTAGCCATTAATTCCATCAATCCATAACCTTAATTTGAAATTTATAATTATTTGAAAATTTAGGATGTTACAGTAATTCCCATCACTCGGTTTTAGAATCTAAGTTCACTCGGAAAGTCTTTACTCACGATTCATTCGGATTAACCCCCTACGCCATAAGCTCCTTTCGGGAGTTTACCACATACCTCGTAACTTCATTCCTCCAAGCCATAGATGTTGACCACTTGGGAAATGATTCCCATAGTCATTCCACTCGGGTTATCCTTCACGGTCTTTTGTCACTCGGGGTATTTCACTCATTTTTCACTCGGCACACCTAATCTTTGTCACTCAAGTTCTCTTACTAAATCAAGTCTCACCTAAGAATCTTCTAGCTTCCATTAAGTTTACTATAATGGGTTTCACTCAGAATCTTATAGGTCACTCTTCAGTCAGAAAACACTCACTCGGAAGGTTCACACTTGGAAGCATATTGTTATTCTCCACTCAAGGAAATTCTAACAGTTTCTACGACCACGTACACTCGGAAACATCTAAACCTTTCTTCACTCAGGGTAAAGTCACTATCTCGCTTCACACAACAATAACTTAGTTCTATTTTTACCTAAGGTCATACAACCTCTCGTGCTCGGAAATTACATATATATATATCACTCGGATTTCACGCACAGCATAGAATAAACATACAGTATGATATGTATATATATAGGAATGTATATAAATAATTACAAGCACATTGTCATACTCTCAACTCGAGAGAGTTCAATTTCTGATTTAAAGAAACTAAGATTAAAATGCGAGCCGGTCAAGGCTTAACCAAAACCTTATACACAGTATCTACATATATACATATATTTCCATAGAGCACAAACGTTCCACTCGGCATGCAGCTCTACCCTCATTCATCATTTCGAGAGACATTCACTGTAAAATATAGCCACAGTAAGGGGTGAGTATCTTAGATATTAAATGATAGATACTGACTCAGATTATTCTCATTAGTGCAGCAATATATATACATCCATACATAGCAACCATCAGTAACCTAACAATGCCAATTAATCAAGACAGGTATAAGACATCTACCGATCAAAATCCACCAATTGTCATTCAGCTATATGTATACACCATCTCAGCAACATTCACATATGTATACACCATCTCAGCAACATTCACATATACTCATGCAATCAAATTTCATACACATCAACTGTACATATACACAGATTAATTCACTCGGTTCCGTATTCGTGTGTAATCAGTTTTCATTCGTTGCAACGTAGGCTCCCAGCCTTCTATTCAGCTCCCAGCTGCTTGGCCGTTTTACTGGTACCAAACCGTTTGCCCACAAGGTGACGCCAACGCTCTCAGCGCCAACGGCGGTGTTCACGGGCAGCCTGAGTCTCACTCAAAGGCTACCTTGAGTCTCACTCAAAAGGATTTCACAGCGTCTCACGCTTAAATAACCGATGGTAGTGTCCCACACTACATGCTCTTAGCATTAACGCATCCCATGCGCCACACGTGGATTCAACACACAGCAGAGATTTCATACACAACTTTCATTCGGCAATACATGCATCACATGCAATTGGCACAATATATCATCAGACTCACTAAGTCAACATCTTTTTCCACATGCAGACGACACTCAAAGTCATATTAACATGCATGACACAATCACACGGTAATCATCACAGTAATTTAGCACATTCTTTTCATGCAACCATTCAACACTTCTCAAAACTATTAACATGCAATCCATGGATGGAACTAAACATGCAACACTCGATTCATAAATATCATGCATCCGGGTATCACACACTCTTCATACACACCAAACAGAACACAAAAACGGTAATCATCAACACCTGGAACCCGTCCATAACCCATGCATTTAAGATATAAGATACCCCCTACCAACAAGATACTCCGAGAGGTCCCCCTATTTTGACATTGGTCGTCTGCCTGTTTGCTTCGTCCAGAGCTCACACTCGTTCAGGCTTTCTTGAACGTAGTCGCACCGGGGAACAGGAAGCTGTTCGTCTTCCGCTCCGATGATCGTCCTTTACCGGCAGAAGGAAGCTGCGAGTCTTCTACAGTACCGTCGCCGCGCATTTCTAGAAATGAAGAACAGTGAACAGGGGAAAAGAAGAAGACGAAGAACGAGGAAGAGAAGAGAAGAGAGAACGAAGTAGTAGAGGAAGAGGAAGTCTGAAGGAAAATGAATAATAATAGTGACTATGGGCGTATATATATACGTGCATGAAGAAAAGAAGAGTGGGGTGGGAAAGCGTGAATCGGTAGTTCCACTAAGCCACACGCACCAATCACAATCAGCCAGTCATCACCATTAATCATAATTAATCAGCCATTAATTTCTTAAGTTAGATTAATTAAGTTAATTATAATTAACATGTAATTTTCCACTTTACAATTATTATTTTAATGGCTTAATTCCGTTCGGTAATTAATTTTTAAATCGGGATGTTACAAGCTCCTCGAGCTACAATGCAGACCGATCACTCCCTTTCGGTCACTCTTCCCACTAGACAACCTTCGAACTCAATCGTCAACTCTGTTCTTAGCTTTGGAAGGACCAAAATGCTGTCCTCTTCCTCGAGCAGTTTCGTCTCAACATAATAGACTACCTCCACAACTCCGAAGCACTTCACACTGCAGACTCCCCAACTGAGACTCTGACAGCTTCGAGTGGGAGAAAAGGAAGAAGGAGAGAAGACGACAAAGAGGAAGAAGAACTGGGAAGGGAAACAGAATAACGTCTCTGTTTCCTAGAATGAAAAGCTCTCAACTCTCTCAATCCTTTCCAACTTAGCGCGAATGAAAAATGAGCGAAGGAGAGAGACCGAACTCCTTATATACCATCAGGGGTACATGCGTCATTTTCTCTGGCCATTTTGTATTAGTCACCCATTAACTTAATCTGCAACTAACCCTTAATTAGTAGCTTAATCTCAGTCGGTAATTAATTTTAAATCAAGATGTTACAATTCTCCCCCTCTTAAAGAATTTCGTCCTCAAAATTCAAACACGGGCTTACCTCAATTAAATAACTTTGGGTATTGCTGCCTCATGGCATCTTCACATTCCCACGTATAAGGGGTGCATCGGTTTTGTTGCCATGCCACCTCAACCAATTGAACGTCCTCGCTTCTCAAGCGCTTTACCGACCGGTCCACAATTTTAGTCGATACAGCCACTGTAGTCAAATCTTCTCTGATTTCAACTTCATCATCCGGCATCTCATGAGTGCAATCGGGTAAACACTTTCTCAATTGAGATACGTGAAACACATTATGCAAGTTTGATAGATGAGTCAGCAATGCTATTCGGTATGCTACAGGACCGACCCGATCTGGTACTTCATAGGGTCCAATGTATCGGGGGTTTAATTTCCCACTCTTCAAAGCTCGTCCGACCCCTTTTTCGGTGAAATCTTCAGGAACACCTTATCACCGACCATAAATTCAAGCGGTTTCGTCCGTTTATCGTGATAACTCTTCTGCCGATCTTGGGATGCCTTCATCCTCTCCCTAATCATCTGGATTTGTTCAGAAGTCTACTGTATAATTTTCGGTCCCAACATTAAACTTTCACCGGTTTCCAACCAACAGAGTGGGGTTCGGCATTTCCGGCCATATAAGGCCTCATACGGTGCCATGCCGATGCTGCTATGGTGGCTGTTATCATATGTAAATTCAATCAGAGAGAGATACTTCTCCCAACTACCCCCATGATCCAGCACACAGGACCTCAAGAAGTCCTCCAAACTCTGTATTGTCCGCTCGGACTGCCCATCCGACTGGGGGTGGTAGGCTGAACTCAATCGGAGTTTTGAGCCTAATTCCCGGTGCAAGCTTCCCCAAAACCGGGAAGTGAATCTCGGATCCCTATTCGACACAATAGAGGATGGCACACCATGCAATCGGACAATTTCTCGGATATAAATCTGGGCTAGTTTCTACAGTGAATACCTCATATTCATGGGCAGAAAGTATGCAGATTTTGTCAACCGGTCCACAATGACCCAAATGGTATCATAACCCGCTCGGATTCTAGGCAATCCTGTAACATCCCCATTTTAATTAAAACAACCAAGTTAAATAAAAAGTCAACAAGTCAACATCTCCCTTAATCTCATTAATTAAGAGTAACAGGATGATTAACGTGGAAGCATGGTGGCATGGGCAGGATTATCGCGTATCCCCATCCCACCACACTGCACTCCGCGCGAATATATATATACATGCGGGTGATGGTCATACTCTTCACGCAGAGAATCCCAGCGAGCTCCCTTCTTCGTTCTTCTTTCCTCTTATTTTTTCTCTTGCCTTCTCCGTTCTCCAGTCCATTCCCTGTTTCGAGAACCATAGTGACGGTGATACAGTGGAGTGGAACTCCCCACACTTGAGAGGACGATCACCGAGTGACGCAGCAGAGAGGAGAACCACCACCCAAGCAGGAAGAAAATCCCTCGGAGTTTCGTAATTGGTAGGGGGAGTATCTTCTATCTTCAATGCATGGGTTATGAACAGGTTTCGAGTGCGGATGCTTGCTATATCCGTGCTCTGATGGTGTATTGCGTTGCATGTGAGTGTGTATAGTTCGGTTGCATGACAAGTGAGAAATGAGTGATTGCATGTTAATACCTTTCTCACAGATGCATGTGTTGCAGGATCTCAGTTTGCATGTTGAGTTGTGTTGATATGAATGTCGGACTGGAGCTACCCAGGTTATAGAAATGCATATGTTGATACGTCTGCTATAATAGATTGTTTGCATGTAGGAAATGCCTTCTTTAAATGGATTTTTACACTGTCTTACATCAATTGCATGATAGGTTGTGATAACTTGAAATGCCTGACTGGACTTATGATTTTTAGAATGATGCATGCATTGAATGAAGCTGTAAACTGTTTGCATGTCTGGATCAAACGAAATGTTGTGGATATCTGAATATGGAATGATAACTGATTGCATGACAGCTATATATAGTGAGTCCGGATAATGTGTACTACTGGTTGCATGGTGTGTGTATGTGCTTGAATGCGAGATTGCATGCATGAAATAAATGTTGTGCGTTGAATCCGCGTATGGCGC
Source organism: Clitoria ternatea (assembly GCA_037962975.1). Taxonomy (NCBI): domain Eukaryota; kingdom Viridiplantae; phylum Streptophyta; class Magnoliopsida; order Fabales; family Fabaceae; genus Clitoria; species Clitoria ternatea. The sequence continues at coordinate 187,307,242 of CM075671.1, forward strand.
ATGGGATGCGTTGTGCTGGGAGCACGTAGTGTGAGACACTACCTTCGGTCATCCAGCGTGGGACGCTGTAAAATCCTCGGGTGGGACTCGGGGTAGCCCTTGGGTGGGACTCGGGCTGTCTGTGAACACCGCCATTGGCGCTGAGAGCGTTGGTGTCACCTGTGGACAAACGGTTGGGTACCTGTAAAACGGCCAAGCAGCTGGGAGCTGATCTGATAGCTGAGAGCTATGTATAAAAAGGCTGTGATGCCTACGTTGCAACGTCGGACCGATACACACGATGCGGAACCAAGTGAAATCTTCTGTGCTTATCATTGTTAATATTACTACTACTGTTAATGTTGTTGAAATTGGTTAAGTATGCCGTGTGGGAAGTGAATGGGTGAAATGCGTGAGACTAAGTGGATACTCTGTGCATGTGTTATTGACTGAAATGTAATTATGCATTTGATATCGTGTATGAGTATACTGAACGTGTATGCCAAGTAATCCATTCTGTGTGCACGTAACCTAGATGCTGAATGAAAACTGTTTCATGAATATACGTATATGTATTGTTGTGTAATTGGCAGATGACCTGAGTCGGTATCTATCATTTAAAATTTTAGATGCTCACCCCTGCAGTGGCCATTTTTCAGTGAATGTCTCTCGAGATGAGGACCAGAAGCAGAGCCGGAGTGATGAGCGAAGTGTTAATGTATCTGGAAGGCTTTATTAATGTGTTGTTAGACTAAGCCCTAACTGGTCCATGTCGTATGTTAATGTTTTGGGATGAATAGAACTTGATGGACAAGGAGAAATCCGATTTGCGTTGTAAATATTGACCTACACTCTTATGTATATATAGATGTATGGTTTTGTGTGTGTGATGCTATGTGCTACTTTGTTTAATAATCGTGCTTTAATGGATACGCAGGGACAGTATGATTGAGTAGGTTACAGCCAAGTCTGAGTGAATCAAGAATTGTCTTAGGAAAATTTATGTCGGATACGTTGGGCGGAGTCGTACCCCGCCCGAAGTATGGGAGCCATCCGCCCAAACGTGAGGACTCGCGCTGGAGCGATGTAGTTGTTAGAATGAGACCCCGGTGTTGACCCCTTGATTTAGGCGTTGTGGTTGAGTCCGCCCAGGCGTTGTCATAGTTAGTGGAGTTGGGCGGAATAGGTTCAGACTCCTCCTTCCTCCATAATCTACTACCGCATATGTACCCTGTAACTTCCCATTTTTCTGAGTGAAGTGCGAGTGTGAGGATTTACCTAGTGAACCCTTGTCCATACCCGATTGAGAAAATTACCTTGTATTTATGTTGAAGAGGCGTTGTGCAGATTTCGTTTAGGCGGTGTCATACCTCGTCCAAGTAACTAGGACGGTTCGCCCAAGTGCGTGGAACATGCTGAAGCAAGTAGATATCAATTTGAGATTCCGCCTATGTACCTTCCTCCTCCGATGTAGCACTATTACGCCTCGCTGGGCGGCGTTGAACATCGCTTGAGTAAGTTAATATTGCGATATAGTCCGTCCAGGTGTTGTTGTGCCTTGCCGAACTGGACGGCGGTGTAATCACTTCCTCTTCCCTTCACAAATTACTCCTGTATACGTATATCTCTCTCCTCTCTTCCCTTACTTACTCCCTTCCACTAAATGACCAGGGTTACTCGTGAAAAAGCTTCCTTGTGAGATTCCCTATCCGCTGCTGCATTACCATACTCCGCCTAGACGGTGTTAGACCACGTCTAAGCGAACAAACGGTGTTGTGTAATCCGCCCTGGTGTTGGTGTGTTATGATAAACCCATTGAGCCGGCCCCAGTTTTAGCTTCTCTGTAGGTTGCTATATGCGTGTGAATGCTCTTTATTCTTCCCTTGCCTGCTTCCTTCTATATCGAATAATACGTAACTGTTTTGTGAAAAATTTTCTCATGTTTCTGGAATTATTAGTTGCAAATAATAATAAGGTGTTACATTTTGGTATCAGAGCGGACCGAAAGGTCCAAGGCCAAGGTAAGCCTACCAATTGTAAGTGATAGTGTGTATGATCATGATTGTTGTAGTGTGAATTTAACTTGACTAGTACTCTGTTATTGACTCATGGGTGGGAGGAGTTGTTCCTCCTGACCCGACTAATTGTGTGACATACGAGAGCACATAATGGGCTAAGTTACTGAATGTTAGACTAATTCCGATTGGAATTAAGTAACTAGGAATACTTATCCTTGAATGTTGATTTCAGGATAAGGGATGGCACATCGTCAAAGCATGGAGACTATAGCTACGGCATTCCAACGCTTTGCAGATGTGTTTGAAAGGCAGGGCCAACCTCGAGCTGAGGAGGGCCAAGTAATGAACCGCTTCTTAAAGAGGAAGCCGAGTGAATTCTTAGGAGGACGGAACCCTGAGGCGGCGTTTAAGTGGACTCAGGAATTAGAAAGGATTTTTGGGGGTCTTCGCTGTACCGAAGCCCAGAAGGTGGAATGTGCAGTGTACATGCTGCGAGACGAAGCGGAGAACTGGTGGAAAATAGCCAGAAGCCGATTCCCTGAAGATGATGATCAACTGACGTGGAATGATTTCAAGGCCTGCTTCTTAGACAAATATTTTCCCGACACAGTGAGGAGTCGGAAAGAGCTAGAGTTTATGGAGTTAAAACAGGGCTCCATGACTGTGGAAGAATACGTGACAAGGTTCGAGGAATTGTGCCTATTCTATCCGCCCTTCCAGCAGCCAGGAACGGAGAACTCTAAGTGCCTTAAGTTTGAGAACGGACTGAGATCGGATATTAAGAGAGCCTGCAGATACCACGAGATATGGAGTTTCCCTGCGCTAGTGAACAAATGTAGAATATTTGAGGAAGACGACAAAGCTCATTCGAGCCAGAGCAACAGAAACCACTATTCCCTGAGGCCCCAACGACCTCATTTCAAAAAGCCAAGCAATGTTGGCAGGAACAAACCTTTTTCCAAATTTGAAGGACGGAGTCAACCTGGAAGACGATCAGGGGTAGGAGACAGAAGGTGTTTCAGGTGTGGAGGAAATCACTTTGCCAGAGACTGCAAGGATGATGGTGATGTAGTGTGCTTTCACTGCGACAAGAGGGGACACATCCACCCCGACTGCCCCTAACTACGCCAAGCAGACGTTAATATGCGTCAAGGAAGATTTCAAGAAAGGAACCGAGTGAATGATGACCAACGTCCTGGTGGCAGAGGCAACGGAGCCAGAGGAGACGGGATGCGAGGGAGGAACACCGGCCCAACAGCGACAGGAAGGATCTACACCATCAATGCAGAGGATGTTGCACCAGCAAACGATCTAGTACAATGTAAGTGCTCACTTGGAATGAATACACTTAATGTTGTTTTCGATTCGGGAGCTACCCATTCTTTTATAGCTGATGAGTGCGTGGAACGGTTGAAGTTACCAACTGTGTCTATGAACCGGACTTTGGAAGTGGCCAGCCCCACTGGCGCTAATGTGTTCACATCGTCAGTATGCAAAGATGTAGCATTTGAGTTGTATGATCGGAGTTTCACCTTCGATCTGATTTGCATGCCCTTAAAGGGTCTTGACATCATACTCGGAATAGATTGGCTTTCAGCCAATAAGGTATTAGTAGATTGTAGGAACCGAGAGATAGTTTTCCCAAAACAGCCCACTGAGGACGGCACGGCACTAGGTATAACCCGACTATTTATGATGCTTTGTCTAACCAAAGATGAGAGTGAGACCCTAGTGAACGAAATTCTGGTTGTCTGCGAATTCCCAGAAGTGTTCCCAGAAGACGTTCCGAGTGTGCCTCCCAATAGAGAAGTTGAATTCTCTATAGACTTGATCCCTGGAGCCGAACCGGTCTCCAGTGCACCCTACAGAATGTCCTCAACTGAATTGGCAGAGTTGAAGAAACAAGTGGATGAGTTACTCGAGAAGCAGTTCATTAGACCAAGCGTGTCACCATGGGGCGCACCTGTGCTACTTGTTAAGAAGAAGGATGGCAGCATGAGACTTTGTATAGATTATCGACAGCTTAACAAGCTCACAATCAAGAATCGATACCCACTGCCTAGAATTGATGATTTAATTGACCAGCTGCGTGGAGCTTCAGTCTTCTCGAAAATCGATCTACGATCGGGGTATCACCAAATCCGAGTGAAAGACTCAGACATTCCTAAAACTGCCTTTAGGACTCGGTATGGTCACTACGAGTATGTAGTGATGCCGTTCGGTGTGACAAACGCCCCTGCTGTTTTCATGAATTACATGAACAGCATATTCCACTCCTTCTTAGATCGGTTTGTTGTTGTCTTCATCGATGATATTCTAGTTTATTCTAAGACATCTGAGGAGCATGAAGGACACCTCAGAAGGGTACTCCAAGTGTTGAAGGAGAAATAATTGTTTGCAAAGCTCTCGAAGTGTGAATTCTGGATGGATGAGATCCACTTCCTCGGGCATGTGATCTCCGAGCGAGGCGTCTCGGTGGATCCTGCGAAGATAGCCGTTGTAATAGCATGGGAGAGGCCCAGATCGGTCTCGGAAATAAGAAGTTTTATGGGCTTGGCAGGTTATTATAGGAGGTTCATAGAAGGTTTTTCTAAATTGGCATTACCCCTGACTAAATTGACTCGGAAGAACGTTCCTTTCGTGTGGAGTCCGGAGTGTGAGAACAGCTTCCAAGAGCTGAAGAATAAGTTGACAACTGCTCCGGTGTTGGCATTACCTGAGTTACGAGAAAGCTTCGTGGTTTATTGTGACGTGTCCGGACTCGGATTAGGGTGTGTACTCATGCAGAAAGATCGAGTGATAGCATATGCCTCTCGACAATTGAGACCCCACGAGCAGCATTATCCGACCCATGACTTGGAGCTGGCAGCAGTAGTTTTTGCATTAAAAATCTGGAGGCATTACTTGTACGGGTCCAAATTTGAAGTGTACAGCGATCATAAGAGCCTCAAATACCTATTCGACCAAAAGGAGCTGAACATGAGGCAGAGAAGATGGATTGAGTTTTTGAAGGACTATGATTTCGAGTTGAAATACCACCCAGGTAAGGCAAACGTCGTGGCCGACGCATTGAGTCGGAAATCCCTCCACATAGCAGCCATGATGGCAAAAGAAGTTGAGTTGTTGGAGCGGTTCCGAGACATGAACTTGCATGTTGACACCCCTTCCCCTCAGAAAATAACAATCGGTACGTTGAGGATTGCCAATGAATTCTTAAAATCCGTGTACGAGCAGCAACAGGCGGACTCTTACTTAGCTGAAATAAAGGAAATTCAAGCCAAAGGAAAGGATTTATCCTTGGCAGAGGGGTCAGATAGGATCTTCCGGGTGAGAGACAGAATATACATACCAAGTGGAGGAAGATTGAGAAGAATGGTGCTTGATGAAGCCCACAAAAGCCTACTCAGCATTCACACAGGAACCACGAAAATGTACCATGACTTGAGGAGACAGTTCTGGTGGCCCGGACTAAAGAAGGATGTGGCGGAGTACGTGGCCCGGTGTATCACTTGTCAGAAATCGAAGGTAGAGCACCAAAAACCGTACGGTGCAATGCAGCCTCTAGAGATCCCCGTGTGGAAATGGGACTCAATTGCGATGGATTTTGTCATGGGATTACCCAAAAACCGAGCGGGGCATGAGGCCATTTGGGTCATTATTGACCGATTGACGAAGAGTGCACACTTCTTACCTGTAAATATGAAGTACCCATTGCATAAGTTGGCTCGGATCTACATTCAAGAAGTTATCCGACTGCATGGCATATCTACTTCCATCGTATCAGATAGGGACCCTAGGTTTACGTCCAGGTTTTGGACCACCATGCATCAAGAATTGGGGACGAAGCTTTGGCTTAGTTCTGCCTACCACCCCCAATCGGATGGACAATCCGAGCGAATAATTCAGAGTCTAGAAGATTTATTGAGAGCGTGTGTGTTAGAGCATGGTGGGGACTGGGAGCAGTACCTTCCCTTGATCGAGTTTACGTACAACAACAGCCATCATCACAGCATTGGCATGGCACCTTACGAGGCATTATATGGACGTAGATGCCGAACCCCACTCTGTTGGTCAGAAACAGGTGAAAGTCTACTATTGGGACCAGACATCGTGAAGGAAACCACAGAGCAGATCCAAGTGATAAGGGAGAAGATGAAAGCATCTCAAGATAGGCAAAAGAGCTACCATGACAAGCGCATCAAGCCATTGGAATTTTCAGTTGGAGATCAAGTGTTTCTGAGAACCTCTCCGAGTAAAGGAGTTGGACGAGCCTTAAAAAGTGGGAAGCTAAGCCCTCGATACATTGGACCTTACGAGGTGTTAGAACGGATCGGCCCCGTAGCATACCGCCTCGCATTACCAACTCACTTGTCCCGATTGCACAATGTATTTCACGTGTCTCAGCTAAGGAAGTATTTGCATGACCCCAGCCACACGATGCCTGACGATGAAGTAGAGATCAAAGAAGACCTGACCACTGTGACTACGCCGATTGGAATCGTGGACCGATCGGTAAAATGCCTAAGAAACAAGAACGTAAGGCTGGTTAAAGTGGAGTGGCAGCAGGGCAAGACCACCTCCTGCACGTGGGAACGCGAAGATGCCATAAAACAGCAGTACCCCGAGTTGTTCATTTAGGTGAGTTACCAACTAAAAGCTTCACATGAATTACCAACTGAATTTCGGGGACGAAATTCTTTTTAAGTGGGGGAGAACTGTAACATCCCCATTTTAATTAAAACAACCAAGTTAAATAAAAAGTCAACAAGTCAACATCTCCCTTAATCTAATTAATTAAGAGTAACAAGATGATTAACGTGGAAGCATGGTGGCATGGGCAGGATTATCGCGTATCCCCATCCCACCACACTGCACTCCGCGCGAATATATATATACATGCGGGTGATGGTCATACTCTTCACGCAGAGAATCCCAGCGAGCTCCCTTCTTCGTTCTTCTTTCCTCTTATTTTCTCTCTTGCCTTCTCCGTTCTCCAGTCCATTCCCTGTTTCGAGAACCATAGTGACGGTGCTACAGTGGAGTGGAACTCCCCACACTTGAGAGGACGATCGCCGAGTGACGCAGCAGAGAGGAGAACCACCACCCAAGCAGGAAGAAAATCCCTCGGAGTTTCGTAATTGGTAGGGGGAGTATCTTCTATCTTAAATGCATGGGTTATGAACAGGTTTTGAGTGCGGATGCTTGCTATATCCGTGCTCTGATGGTGTATTGCGTTGCATGTGAGTGTGTACAGTTCGGTTGCATGACGAGTGAGAAATGAGTGATTGCATGTTAATACCTTTCTCACAGATGCATGTGTTACAGGATCTCAGTTTGCATGTTGAGTTGTGTTGATATGAATGTCGGACTGGAGCTACCCAGGTTATAGAAATGCATATGTTGATACGTCTGCTATAATAGATTGTTTGCATGTAGGAAATGCCTTCTTTAAATGGATTTTTACACTGTCTTACATCGATTGCATGATAGGTTATGATAACTTGAAATGCCTGACTGGACTTGTGATTTTTAGAATGATGCATGCGTTGAATGAAGCTGTAAACTGTTTGCATGTCTGGATCGAACAAAATGTTGTGGATATCTGAATATGGAATGATAACTGATTGCATGACAGCTATATATAGTGAGTCCGGATAATGTGTACTACTGGTTGCATGGTGTGTGTATGTGCTTGAATGCGAGATTGCATGCATGAAATAAATGTTGTGCGTTGAATCCGCGTGTGGCGCATGGGATGCGTTGTGCTGGGAGCACGTAGTGTGAGACACTACCTTCGGTCTTCCAGTGTGGGACGCTGTAAAATCCTCGGGTGGGACTCGGGGTAGCCCTTGGGTGGGACTCGGGCTGTCTGTGAACACCGCCGTTGGCGCTGAGAGCGTTGGTGTCACCTGTGGACAAACGGTTGGGTACCTGTAAAACGGCCAAGCAGCTGGGAGCTGATCTGATAGCTGAGAGCTATGTATAAAAAGGCTGTGATGCCTACGTTGCAACGTCGGACCGATACACACGATGCGGAACCAAGTGAAATCTTCTGTGCTTATCATTGTTAATATTACTACTACTGTTAATGTTGTTGAAATTGGTTAAGTATGCCGTGTGGGAAGTGAATGGGTGAAATGCGTGAGACTAAGTGGATACTCTGTGCATGTGTTATTGACTGAAATGTAATTATGCATTTGATATCGTGTATGAGTATACTGAACGTGTATGCCAAGTAATCCATTCTGTGTGCACGTAACCTAGATGCTGAATGAAAACTGTTTCATGAATATACGTATATGTATTGTTGTGTAATTGGCAGATGACCTGAGTCGGTATCTATCATTTAAAATTTTAGATGCTCACCCCTGCAGTGGCCATTTTTCAGTGAATGTCTCTCGAGATGAGGACCAGAAGCAGAGCCGGAGTGATGAGCGAAGTGTTAATGTATCTGGAAGGCTTTATTAATGCGTTGTTAGACTAAGCCCTAACTGGTCCATGTCGTATGTTAATGTTTTGGGATGAATAGAACTTGATGGACAAGGAGAAATCCGATTTGCGTTGTAAATATTGACCTACACTCTTATGTATATATAGATGTATGGTTTTGTGTGTGTGATGCTATGTGCTACTTTGTTTAATAATCGTGCTTTAATGGATACGCAGGGACAGTATGATTGAGTAGGTTACAGCCAAGTCTGAGTGAATCGAGAATTGTCTTAGGAAAATTTATGTCGGATACGTTGGGCGGAGTCGTACCCCGCCCGAAGTATGGGAGCAATCCGCCCAAACGTGAGGACTCGCGCTGGAGCGATGTAGTTGTTAGAATGAGACCCCGGTGTTGACCCCTTGATTTAGGCGTTGTGGTTGAGTCCGCCCAGGCGTTGTCATAGTTAGTGGAGTTGGGCGGAATAGGTTCAGACTCCTCCTTCCTCCATAATCTACTACCGCATATGTACCCTGTAACTTCCCGTTTTTCTGAGTGAAGTGCGAGTGTGAGGATTTACCTAGTGAACCCTTGTCCATACCCGATTGAGAAAATTACCTTGTATTTGTGTTGAAGAGGCGTAGTGCAGATTTCGTTTAGGCGGTGTCATACCTCGCCCAAGTAACAAGGACGGTTCGCCCAAGTGCGTGGAACATGCTGAAGCAAGTAGATATCAATTTGAGATTCCGCCTATGTACCTTCCTCCTCCGATGTAGCACTATTACGCCTCGCTGGGCGGCGTTGAACATCGCTTGAGTAAGTTAATGTTGCGATGTAGTCCGTCTAGGTGTTATTGTGCCTTGCCGAACTGGACGGCGGTGTAATCACTTCCTCTTCCCTTCACAAATTACTCCTGTATACGTATATCTCTCTCCTCTCTTCCCTTACTTACTCCCTTCCACTAAATGACCAGGGTTACTCGTGAAAAAGCTTCCTTGTGAGATTCCCTATCCGCTGCTGCATTACCATACTCCGCCTAGACGGTGTTAGACCCCGTCTAAGCGAACAAACGGTGTTGTGTAATCTGCCCTGGTGTTGGTGTGTTATGATAAACCCATTGAGCCGGCCCCAGTTTTAGCTTCTCTGTAGGTTGCTATATGCGTGTGAATGCTCTTTATTCTTCCCTTGCCTGCTTCCTTCTATATCGAATAATACGTAACTGTTTTGTGAAAAATTTTCTCATGTTTCTGGAATTATTAGTTGCAAATAATAATAAGGTGTTACAAATCCCATCACAAAGTCTATGGCGATTGAGTCCCACTTCAACACGGGAATTTCAAGAGGTTGTAAACCACCATACGGCTTCTGGTGTTCAACCTTCGACTTCTAGCAAACAATGCCCTGAGCCACATAATCAACCACGTCTCTCTTCAGTCCGGGCCACCAGAAGTGTAATCTCAAGTCATGGTACATTTTTGTAGTGCCCGGGTGGATGCTTAACAGGCTTTTATGGGCTTTATCGAGCACTATCTTTCTCAATTCTCCAGCACCCGACACATAGATTCTACCTTTCACTTGGTAAATTCCATCCGAGCCCTCGGTTAAGGACAGGTCTTTGCCCTTAGCCTGGGTCTTCTTCATCTTAGCTAAGTAGGAATCCGACTTCTACTCCCCATACACTAGCTTTAGAAATTCGTTGGCTATCTTCAACATACGGAGCGTTAACTTTCGAGACGAAGAGACGTCCACATGCAAATTCATGTCTCGAAATTGCTCAAGTAATTCTATTTCCTTCACCATCATTACTGCTACATGAATGGACTTCCAACTTAAGGTGTCGGCCATAACATTCGCCTTTCCCGGGTGATACTTCAACTCGAAATCATAATCCTTCAAAAATTTAGTCCACCTCTTTTGCCTCATATTTAGCTCTTTCTGGTCAAATAAGTATTTGAGGCTTTTGTGGTCGCTATACACTTCAAATTTCGACCCATATAGGTAATGTCTCCATATTTTCAATGCGAAGACCACAGCTGCTAGCTCCAAGTCATGAGTCGGGTAGTGTTGTTCGTGTGGTCTCAACTGACGAGAGGCATAAGCTATCACTCGGTCCTTCTACATCAGCACACATCCTAGACCGAGTCCGGATGCATTACAGTAAACTACAAAGCTCTCCTGTAAATTCGGCAACGCCAACACCAGAGCTGTAGTCAGTTTAGTTTTTAACTCTCGGAAACTCCTCTCACACTCGGAATTCCACATGAAAGGGACATTCTTCTGAGTCAACTTAGTCAAGAGCAGTGCAAGCTTAGAGAACCCCTCAATAAATCTTCGATAATAACCGGCCAGACCCATGAAGTTTCTAATCTCCGAGACCGACTTAGGCCTCTCCCAAGGCATGACAGCTTCCACCTTGGAAGGATCTACCGAGACACCTTCCTCAGAGATTACATGCCCTAGAAAATGGATCTTATCCATCCAGAAGTCACACTTTGAAAGCTTGGCAAACAGTTGTTTCTCCTTCAATATTTGGAGCACCGCTTAGAGATGTTCCTCATGCTCCTCAGACGATTTAGAATAAACCAATATGTCATCGTTAAAAACGACTACGAATCGGTCTAAGTATGGATGAAAAATGTTGTTCATGTAATTCATGAATACAGCAGGGGCATTCGTTACACCGAACGGCATTACTACGTACTCGTAGTGACCATACCGGGTCCTAAACGCCGTCTTGGGAATATCCGAGTCCTTCACCCGTATCTGGTGGTATCCCGATCGTAAATCGATTTTTGAAAAGACTGAAGCACCCTTCAATTGGTCAATCAGGTCATTAATCCTCGGTAATGGATACCGATTCTTTATAGTGAGCTTGTTCAGCTGTCGGTAGTCAATACATAACCTCATGCTGCCATCTTTCTTTTTAACGAGTAACACCGGTGCACCCCATGGTGATACACTCGGTCGGATAAACTGTTTGCCGAGTAACTCATCAACTTGCTTCTTCAACTCAGCCAACTCCGTCGGGGACATCCTATAGGGTGCACTGGAGAGCTCGGCTCCAGGGATTAAGTCAATAGAGAATTCAACTTCCCTATTCAGAGGGACACCCGGCACATCCTCCGGAAACATCTTAGGGAAATCACAAACAATCAGAATATCTCGTACTCGGGTTCTACCCTCTCCCTCAGCCAAACAAAACATCACAAATAACTGAGCTATACCTTGCACTGTGTAGTCGTTATCGATCTACCTCGGAAAAATCACCCTTCGATTTTGGCAATCCACCAGCACCTTGTTGGCTGATAGCCAATCCATTCCAAGTACGATGTCGAGGCCTTTCAGGGGTAAGCATACTAAGTCAAAGGTAAAACTCTGATCGCCCAACGTAAAGATTACATCTTTGCACATCATTGATGTCCACACTTTAACACCGGTCGGATTGGATACCTCCAAAGTTCGATCCATATCGACAGCAGGCAATCTCAGCCGCTTCACATAATCATCAGCTATAAAGGAGTGGGTAGCTCCAGAATCAAAAAGTACAACAAGAGTATGTCTACCGAGTGAGCACTTACTTTGCACCAAGTCGTTTGCTTGTGTAGCTTCCTCGGTATTGATTGCGAAAACTCTGCTTGCAGCCGATTGATCAACATTTCTTCCTTGGTTATTCAGGGCAAACATCATGTTACCCCGTGCTCCATTGCCTCGGCCACCATTCCCTTGGCCACCATTTCCACGGCCTCTTCCACAGAAGCCTCCCCGGTGTACACTTGCACTTGCTTGCTGCAGCTGAGGGCAATCAGGGTGAATATGCCCTTTTTCATTGCAGTGGTAGCATGTCACCTCATCATCATTGTCATAATCTTAGGCGAAGTGGTCTCCTCCACACTTAAAATACTTGCCGTCCCACGGATGACCACCAGAACGACCACCATGATTTCCCCGACCTCTAAACCTAGAGGAGGGTCCACCTCTACCAGTGTTGCCTTGCTTCTTGAAACGAGATTGCTGGGGCTTTAAAGAGGCGCCAGCCTTGCTACTCTGGCCCGAGTGGGCCTTATCATCTTCCTCAAAAATCCGACACTTATTTACCAGCACTGGAAAACTTTGAATTTCCTGATGCCTGAAAGCTTTCTTAATCTCAGACCTCAATCCCCTTTCAAACTTTATGCACTTGGAACCCTCGGTTCTGGGCTGCTGAAACAGAGGATAGAACAGACATAGTGCCTCGAACTTAGCAGCGTATTCCTCCATAGTCATAGAACCCTGCTTCAGTTCTATGAACTCCAACTCTTTCCGACTCCTCATGGTATCGGGAACGTATTTCTCCAGAAAGCATGCCTTAAAGTTCTCGCAGATCAACTGGGTGCCAGCAGCTATCATTCTTGCTTTGGTGATCTTCCACCAATTCTCAGCTTCAGCACGAAGCATATACACAACGTATTCCACTTTCTGGGCTTCGGTATAGCGAAGGCCACCAAAAATTCTTTCTAAGTCTTGAATCCATGAGTAAGCCGACTCGGGATTGAATCCTCCTTCAAATTCATTTGGCTTCTGCTTTAGGAAGCGATCCAACCCTTGGTTATCTTCAACTCAAGGCTGGTTCTGCCTCTTAAATATATCAGCAAAACGATGAAATGCTGCGGCCATGGCTTCCATGCCGTGGTGATTTGCCATAACTTATCCTGAAATTAACACCCCTTTTAAGGATAAGAATACCAAACTATTCATAGCCGGTCGGATCTCAGTTCCACACTTAACAATTTATAACACAATTTCATACAATCTTTATAGCATATAAACAGTATTACTTGGCCATGAGCCACACAATCATACTTAAACATGTATCAAATCCGATGGGATATCATAAGCAATCATGACAACCGGTCATGTTACATACCACCGCTCATTCACAGTAAGCATACCTTGGCCTTGGACCTTTTGAGTCCGCTCTGATACCAAAATGAAACATCCCGACTTAAATAGAATAACACCGAGACCACGGAAAATTTTTTCCCAATGTTCACAAGGTTATCGGGATAAAATAATACAAACTGAAGTTAAGGAAACAGAAAACCGACCAGGAAAGAAAATAGAAGACCGAGTCAGGATGCCCACGCCGACAAGACCCAGCTTCGATTAAACAAAAGCCAGCGGAAGATAACACTGGAGTGAGCCATACTCGCTGGAGCGAAGCCTTATTCGCTGAAGCGAACATATGCACTCGGTTAAATCCATCACTCGAAATCGGGACTGCATTTACTCGGGAACGGTCCCTACATACATGTTTCCCTCAGAAGTTTACACGGTTCCTTATTGTTATTCTAGAAGGTCACACACATGTTCCACTCGGAAAATGGTTCCCTCGGTTATTCTACTTGGAATCCATAAACTTTCCTTCACACGGAAATATTTTCCCCAGTCATACATCGCTCGGGTATTTTTCAACCTCATTTCACTCGGAATTGTCTTGCGCCTTCTTCACTCGGCATATTTTAATCTTCCTCACTCGGAGAATGCCTTAACCATTCATTTCTCAGAAATGATCTCCTTAACCAAGTCTTCCTCGATAATACTCTAACCTCTCTTCACTCAGAAGTGAGCTCCCTAATCAAGTTCCACTCGGAAATACTCTAACCCCTCTTCACTTGGAATATACAACCTTATTCACTCAGAATATACCACCTTATTCACTCGAAATATACAGCCTTATTCACTCGAAACTTACTGACTTAACATTATTCTTTCGACACCACTGGACAACACATTGACTCGCCTTCCATCAGAAATAATCTTACGGAACATCACTCACTCAGAATTAGTTTAACCCTTCTTCATTCGGAAGAGGATCTCTGATTTAGCCACACATAGAGTTACTTTAGCTCTCCTATACTCGGAATCACGTAAGCCTTATTTGCTCGGCGAAAAATAGATATATATATAACTTAGACATTTCCCTACATCAATACTCACTGAGCAAAATTAACATGTAACATTATATATATATGATTATGCTCTCAAGTTCGAGAGTTTAATTCGTATACATTTAACAAAACATTATACTTAAGAGCCGGCCAAGGCTATAACAAAACCATTTACACAATATATATATATATGCACACTTCCACTGTACAGGTGCACTTCACAAGGATTGGTGCTCTCCCATCATTCACCATCCCGAGTAATATCCACTGAAATATAGCCACAGTAGGGGTGAGTATTTTACATATTAAATGACAGTTATTGACTCAGATTAATCCTCTTGTTCTCAACCATGCAATATCATATGACAACAATCAATAACACACACACTGCCATTCAATATGGTTACCCACATAACATCATTCAGTCGGAATCTACTCAGCTAACTCTCGGCTATATTAAACATGTTATTCTCAATAACATTAATACATATACATACAATTCATATTGCATTCGGCAACAATTATAAATGTGCACATATTCATTCAGTCAGATCCGATTACTCATTAATAACTTTTTATGTTGCAACATGGCTCTCAGCCTTTTATTCAGCTCTCAGCTGATCCGGCCGTTTTACTGGTACCAAACCGTTTGCCCTCACATGTAACACAAACACTCTCAGCGTCAACGGCAGTGTTACGGGCAGCCCTAAGTCCCACTTAGTCGGCTTGCCTTGAGTCCCACTCAAGGTCTTTGATGGCATCTCATGCATTTTATCATCATAAATCATAAACAGGAATCGGCATAACCACTTTCATAATATTAACTCATGCATCCCATGCATTATGATATAAACCCACACACGGAAATCACCATGGTAGACACATATCACATACACTCAACCTCTTCCTTAATAGTACATACGTCTCATGCAATCAGTATTAAACACCAACACATGCACTCGGCATTCAGATTTACAATAACAAGCATCTCATGCTATCTCATACATCTCATGTAATCACTCAGCATTCTCATAAATATCAACATGCATTTCATGGACGAAAATCAACATGCATTACACAATTCATAGTCATCACACATCCGGGCATTACATAAACTATTACTCAATCGAAATACAACTATCAATGCATTTCAAATCATAAGCATCTAACATGACATTATCACCCAGAACTCGTCCATAAACCATGCATTTGAGATATAAAATACCCCTTACCTACTGAAGAGACTCAGAAGCTCCTCGAGCTATAATGCAGACCGATCACTCTCTTTCGGTCACTCTTCCCATTGGACAACCTTCGAACTCAGTCGTCGACTCTGTTCTTAGCTTTGGAAGGACCAAAATGATGTCCTCTTCCTCAAGCAGTTTTGTCTCAACACAGTAGATTACCTCCACAACTCCGAAGCACTTCACACTACAGACTCCCCAACTGAGACTCTGACAGCTTCGAGTGGGAGAAAAGGAAGAAGAAAAGAAGACAACGAAGAGGAAGAAGAACTGGGAAGGGAAACATAACAATATCTCTGTTTCCTCGAAGGAAAAGCTCTTAACTCTCTCAATCTTTTCCAACTTAGCATGAATGAAAAATAAGCGAAGGAGAGAGACCGAACTCCTTATATACCATCAGGGGTACATGCGTCATTTTCTCTGGCCATTTTGTATTAGTCACCCATTAACTTAATCTGTAATTAACCCTTAATTAGTGGCTTAATCTCAGTCGGTAATTAACTTTAAATTAGGTTGTTACACCGTTGGTCAGGGCTGTTAAGCCAGTGGTTGCGATCACTTGGTACTTGATATGAAAAAGGGCTTGTGAGTTTCTATGATCCCCGTGGTTGTGATCACGAGGCAGGAGTACCCCTTGCGAGGCGGGAAACCAATATGAATTATTGAACGTGGTTGCGATCACGAGAAAGCACCTTACGAGGCTACTAGAGGGAATACCCCTTGCGAGGTGGGAAACCCATGTGAATGAATGATATGGTGGTTGCGCTCACCTGATGAAATGAAATCGGATCCGTGCATATGCATTATTAAACAGTTGACATATGCATTAGCTATTGGTGTATGGTATTTAAGATGGGATGACCACGAGAGATAAAAGACCCCTTGCGAGGAGGTATGGAATAAAGATTTAATAAGATGATGATAATGATTGTGAATGCCCTTGTTGGTAAGTGGCAATGTGATTGTGTATGTGCTTGTGCTTGCTTATGTTGTGAAATACGTTTCATGAGGGTTGTATACCTATTATATCAATGTGATGATGATTGAATGATGAATTAATAATTTTATAGCAAAGCACACATGATTATTGTATGCATGTACACATAATCATAATATGTTTATATTCGTCATTTTGAATGTATAACTCACTCTCCCATATGGTCTGCTTTTTAGCATTGTGATGCAGGTTATCATGGGCTGAGATGAGACTTTGAATTGAAGTTTTGGTGAAGGTAAATAGTGGTAATGGAAGTGCCTTGGTCGGCATCGATTGTGAATTATAATGTATTAAATTAAATTGTACATAAGGATGATGATTTAAAGAGTTAAATAAGTATGTGTAACAAACTTATGTATTCATGAATGAAAACTATATGTTTAGTATGTAAGTGATGATTAGATTGATACCATCTGGTGATGGATGTCTCATGTAGAGACTACTTACGATTGATGATATATAATTATGATTCAGGTGCATAGTCGATTATAGCCTAATAGGCTTATATTATGAAATTGTATGATTGCTTGGGCCTTTTCTCATATCTTCATATA
Organism: Clitoria ternatea; assembly: GCA_037962975.1. Taxonomy (NCBI): domain Eukaryota; kingdom Viridiplantae; phylum Streptophyta; class Magnoliopsida; order Fabales; family Fabaceae; genus Clitoria; species Clitoria ternatea. The sequence continues at coordinate 187,324,388 of CM075671.1, forward strand.
TGGGACTAGGCATATGCCCAGTATACACATTCTTCTTCCGCTGTAAACTCTATTATTTTGTATATCGTTATGGGCAATTTAGACGTCGATCCAGTTATATTTATGTATATCTCACTCTTCAATTTTTTGTGGTTCGGGTTTCAGTGTGACATCGGACTTACTCCAAAATACAAAAAAATTACCTATATTTTATTAATTATTTATATCAGTCACGTCGGGATTCACGTCCAGAAAATCGGGGGTGTTATAAGCTGGTATCAGAGCGTATTTTGCTCTGAATTAGAATTCTTGATTATTATTAATGCATGGTTGCTTAGTATTAAAGTTGATGTTATAGATGATTGGAGCAGGATTGCTCAATATTGAAACATGTTGGTGATCATTAGAATATGGTTGTTTTGCATAGATTTAAGAGTGATAACTATGTAGAGGATGATGACATGTTAAGGTATTGATTGCCCTATATGGATTTATGAATGACTAGTTGTCTAAGAATTATGAATTGACTATAAGTGCATCATTGTTCATTGAGGACTCCTTGTGGACCATTAGTATTGAAGTGTGATTGTTGTCTATGGGGGTATGCCCAATACCAATAAGGTTATGTTATACACCTATGGAGCCTAGTTTCTTATTGATAATCATGAATGAATCATGAGATTCAATATGTGTGAATGAATTTCCTCGAAGTGATTAATGTGTTTCTTTTGTGTAAGACCAGCCAAGTTCCTTACCCTATTTTCTTCCATTGACGAATATATTGTGATTATGCATTGACGTTTATGTATTGAGTATAAAAATTGATTTAATGGTTTATCCATGTTGGATGTTAATCATGGAAATGAAATATTGAAATTGATGAATGTGAGATATGAAATATGAATTGGTATGGTAGTAGGTCATGGGTGTTAAGACCTTGTTATATATGAAAATAAAATTTATTGATTAGGTCTCTTGTATGATTCATGCTTGTGGCTTATGGCCAAAGTATGTTTATTGAATGTAAGTACTTCATATGCTTGAGTTGATTGAATGAGTGAGGGTGAAAGAATTCCCTAGTGTGGGTATTTTTTAAATTTTAAATGATGGGTTGTGCCATTTGTGAAATGTGGATTTTATATCCTTTGGCACAAGAACCTTATATATTATATGATACAAGTGATTTGTTGTATCTCCCTAGATTGGGAACTTAAATATGTGATAATTGATTAGATGTGAAATTGTGTACATGTTAGATTAGGGTTATGACTTGATTTTATATATGTGAGCACAGAGGGAATAATTTATTCAATTATGACCCACTAGATGTGGTACCCCGGTTTAACTCGACATGATCTTGCATGATCAAACGTTTTAGAGGATTGATTTAATTGGACCTTATGGTGGTCTAGGCTCTATGTTATTTTTATGAACCATTTATATAATGATGTTCTGTGTTATGGGAGTATCCCACAATGGGCACTAGGTAAACCCTTGGACTTTATAAGTCTGATGATCGGTCGTGTAACATCCCGATTCTTAATTTAATTACCGATTGAGATTAAGCTATTAATTAAGGGTTAATTGCGGAATTAGGATTAATGGTTAATTAGAGTAATTGCTGATTGGTTAGAAATAATTGAATAAATAATAATGTTAATGCCAGGTGAAAGGACGCATGTACCCCTGGAGGTATAAAAGAACTTCAACTCTCTCTTTCCCTCATTAGTCACGCTGGATAGCTCTCCTTCATGCGTACATCTAGACTCTTCCTTTTACTGTTTCTCTTCTTCTTCACCCTCATTCGCATCACCCGCTTAGAAAGAACAGGGAGAGAGTTGAAGAGCTTTTCTGGGTAGAATAGCGACGCGGCCCTGTTTCCACTCCCTGTTCTCTTCATCCTGTGTGTCTTCTTCTCCTTCTTCTTCTTCTTCTTCTTCTCCTTCTCCTTCCGCTTGAAGCTGTTAGTGTCCCAGTTGGAAGCTGTGCTGGGAAGTGCCTTGGAGCTGTGGGGAGGACGAACCCGTTGGAAGAAAGAGCAACTCTGGCCCAGGATCAACGCTGAGCTCGAAGGCTGTTCGAGGAGGTGTAACAGAAGGGCGATCAGTCAGCATTGCAACTCGAGGAGTCCCTGAACCCCGACAGCAGGTAGGGGGCGCTTTGCATATCAAGTGTACGGTTTATGGATGGATTCCGGGTGCTTGCTTTAATGTGATGTGTTATGTGTGAGATGTGTAGTTCGATGTGTTGTGATTGAGTAATTGTGCATGCAACTCTCGGGTTGGTGATGTTTGTGAACTGCTTTGTGGTGTGATTCCATCTATTAGTGCATGTCAATGTTTCTGAGCATGTTGACCGAATGCATGTAATTATGAGTTAAAAAGGGTGGTGATTTGCTGGGTTTTGTATGCAGTTATGTTGAATGTATTTGAATGAGAATGCCATGATGATTTCTGAATGCTCGAGATGTGAGTTGATGCTTGATTCCATTTAGAATACTGTGTTGTGATGCATGCTGACTTTGTTAAAATGCCGAGTGGAAGTACTGTAATGTTGATTACCCTGATTTGCTTGTATGAGTTACTATAATGAATGCATGTGATGTTATAATGGAACTGTGGAATTCCGAGTGAATCTGAATACTGGGTGGAATCGGTTGTGACCCATTGATGGCTGCATGAGGCGCGCCTGGTAAGCTTGGATGCTTGTGTGGTATTGCATGAGGTTGCACATACGAGGTGCCTTCCAGTCCTGGCTAGTTCCATGAGGGCCCGTGGTAGCCGTAGGAGCTAGAGAGGAGTCTTGAGACGCCAATGGGAGGCCGGTACCACACGGGAAGGGCTAATGGACGAGGGCCCGGGAAGGAATCTGTAACTAAAATCATGCTTTAAGTCAGATCCGCATGCATGTGTGTATGAGCATGGTTATTGAGACCAACATGATTGGCATGGATTTGAGTGATTTGAATAAATGTCGACTAGATGATGTCATATGAGTGAATTCCGACTGAAAGAATATGTATGTATTGATGTTGTTGCCAAGTGCCATGTGATGTATGATTGAGAAGGTATGTTATTGTGTGACTTCCGATTGGATGATGTTGTGTGACTTTTATATTAATTAGCAGTAGATATATATTTGTGGATTGAGCCATGTAAATTATATAATTGAGGTTTGAGGTAAAATCCGAGTCAATAACTATTACTTTATATGTAAAAGCTCACCCCTACACCATTTTTCAGCGTATGCAGGTCAGACTCGGAATGGTGTGAAGACCTCAAGTCCGAGTGACGTGCACTCCAACTGTTGAGTGCTTGTATCACATTTATTACGTTTAAGTCAGTTATAGCCTTGGCCGGCTCATAATAACAGTGTTGTACAATGAATATAAATTTATATATATAAGTAATCTGAGCTATTATGACCCGAGTGCATGTTTATATATGTATATGGTTTATGTTGATAACCTGTGCTTATATCGGATACCAGGTACTGACGAATGAATGATGGAAGGTAATGAGTATTTCGAGTGCATGATCATGTAAGTACATATATGTTGTATACTGGTGACTTGGGTTTGAGTAGACGGAGAGAGAATGGTGGATAGAATATCGCTAAGTTAATGATTCTCCTAGTAAACTTAGTTGTGGGAGCCATCTCCGAGTGAGACTATAAATGGATGGGCCTTCCTTTCCGAGTCGTGATGCTTAATTAGATTCTGAGTAAGATACCTTAGATGAACTTATATTGTGTAAAATCTGATGGGCGAATCTCCCGAGTAATATTAAGAATGATCGTTACCGAGTAAAATTATAAGGAAACCCCGAGTGGGGAATTATTTCGTATAAACCCGAGTGGAATCCAAGTGAACCTCTCCGAGGGAAGAGTTATTACGATGGATTAGATTGGACATATTCTAAGTGTTTTATATATATAATCCGAGTGAAGTTATATACGTATTCCGAGTGGAAGACCGAATAGGTGTTGGTCGGTCTTGGAGTTAGTTTACTGAGTGGTAGGTATGTGGCACATTCTGATTGAATGTGGTTGGAATACACCGAGCGGTGTTTGGTTGGGTGGTAAGCCGAGTAAGGGAAATTATTGGACTCCGAGTGGAGTAACTTCATAGATTCCGAGTGGAATTATTAATATTTTCTGAGTGGACCATTGCGTGGCCTCTGTGGACAAAATTGAGAGACTAAGTTATGGACTTCCGAGGGAGGCAAGTATTGGGGCTGTTCCCGAGTGAATGGAACCCCTGAATATTGAGTGAAACCCTTTACCGAGTGATGAGAATGCCGAGTCTGGCTTCACACTTCAACGAGTGAGTTCTCGCTCCAGCGAGTATGTCCTCAATGGAAGGCTTTGGGTCGGCTTATTGGGGAAGTCATCTCCCGAGTGGTTTATACTTGTAACCTATATGAATGAAATGAGGAGCTGTGTAGATTCTCGAGTGAGGTTCGAGCGTGATGATTTACTGGGGGAAACTATGTCCCAAATCCGAGTGAGAGGTTACCTTGTACCTGTGTCCGCCCCAGCGAATAAGACATTCGCCCCAGCGAGCGTGAGCGCATGGGAAGGTTGTTAGTTGATTTCACTTAAGCGATGGGGTATACGCCCGAGCGAGTTGGGCTGCTCGCTCAAGCGTGCTGTATCTCGCTTGAGCGAGTGCACGCTGTATTGGGGTCTCGCTCAGGCGCTGTTTTATTCTTCCACTGTGAATGTTTTTCCTTGTTCTAATCGGTTTTCCGAGCTTCTGGTTAGCTCTTTGCCTTCCTTTATAATTGTCTAATTCTACCCGGTTGCTGGGTTGGCTTTTGGAAAAAATTTTCCCTGTTCTGGATCTCATTTATTTATTAAAATGAGGGTGTTACAGGTCGAACGTTATGATTAATTGAGCCCTAGTAAAAATGATTTTGAATTAAATTATTGAGGCTAGAGCTATCATGTTAGGGAATGCGAATAATGAACGTAACCCTTAATGATTGATGAATAATAATGTTGAATTTGGGGTATTATTGGTATTGGCTATGGTGTACATGATTTGATGGTATGACTTTGGGCTAAATTGTATGCCCTCGATGTTGTGATCATGAAACTAGCTATGGATTATGATATGACATAGGATGACATGCATGATTATGAGTCGGTAAATGGAAATTTGATCATGTCATTACCTATCTCTTTAATTGAAAGGTGCTATATTGAGGGTAGAAACCATGTAGAGATGCAATGTGATATGAATCACACGTCCTTCTTACGGATTTTGGTTATGATCTGTGAGGAGAATTCCTAATGTGAAAGCACATTATATGAATGGAAACCCTATTTTAACCTCAAAGTTGTGTACTTCTTACGAGTTTAGTAACTCGTTTAGGCTTGAATCAATTTATAGCCAACAATGTGTGAATGGGATAAAGGATTATTAGACGATTTGATCATGACTTCGGGATGGATGAGGCCCGATGATGGTATTTACCCCGTGATGACTGAAAACCTATAATTGGTACACAAATTCATGGCGATGTTAACTAATATTTGATGATTAGTATGGCTTGATGTATGCCAAATTAATTGTATAATGAGGATGAGATATGAATATATTGGTTATGGACTTGTGAGAATTTTCACTAAGTCTCATGTGAATTGAGGATATTTGAGTATGTGTGACCGATGTGAGCAATGGGAATACGAAGTACTTAATGTGGACATACCCAAGGAAGACCCTCACACTACATTGGAGAAAGGACTTGAGGCATATAGAGGTCCCCTCACAAGGGCAAAGACCAAAAGGGCCAAAGAGAGCATTCATAAAGCCCTTTTCTCTTTTCTCTCTTCTAGTGGGCCTAAGCCCAATAAAGAACCTATGAGGATCTATGTGTACTTTACTTGTAATATACTTTCTAAATAGTTTCTCTAGGCTTATAGGACAGTTTTGGGCCTTACAAGGTCAAATGGGCCACTTTTGGGCCTTGTACTTTCCCTTTTGGGCCATGTATAGGCCATTTGCTCATCTTTTCTCTTAATGGGCCTTGGAGTCATACTCAAGCCCACTCTTCTAGTCCTTGGCCGAAATCCTCCATGGCCTATATAAGGGCTTCTCCTTTTGTAATCAAGCACCATTAATTCATTTTACAAAATTTGAGAGCACTTAAGTGTTTCCTAGTGAGAGATTCTCCTCCTTCTCTCTAGAATTTGAGAGCTCTCTCAAGCTCTTATCCAAGGGGTTTCTCCCTCCCTTGGTGGTGAGTGGAGTTATCTTCCTACACCTTAGGAAGTGGCCTCCAACCTTTCCCTCTCCCTTTTTCCAAGCCTTCCTCCATTGTCCTCCTTCTCTCCTTTCCATTTCCACTCTCTTTTCCTTTGTTTTTGCGTCACTCTCCTCTAGTTTTTAGGCTTTAGTTTCGGCTTCCCTTGCCTTGAAGAAGAAGTTCTCAAGCTTGCTTTGAAGGAAGATAGAAGAAAGAGCCCTAGATCTATCCCTCTTCAAGAAAGTGCATGAAGAGCCTACATCATGTGGTATCATTGAGCCTTGGGAGGTTCTTTTCTTCTTCTCTTCCATTTTAATTTTTGGTTTTCAATTCATTTTGCTGGCTGGAATTCTGTTTCTTAGTCATTCATATGCCTTATTAATGCCATATTAGCATAGAAAAATCATAAAAAGTCTTGGTTCTTTTGAGTTTTTATGCTAGTTTCTTTGTGGTTTCAATTTTTGCATCTTGTTGTGGTCATTTTCGGTTGGCTTGTGTTAGCATTCTGTTTTAGTTTCTAAAAATTAGATTTGGCACATGTTAATTTTGGTTATTAGGTGGTTAGGATGTTGTTACATGTTAGTTACTTGTAAGTTGTTAGTTAGAGCCAATTTAGGAAGTTAGTTAAGTGCCATGTGGAACCTTTTCTAGAGTTCTAGGAAGTTAATTGCTTCTCCCTTTTTAGTGTGCAAACCGTGTGGATTAAGGGCAATTCAAGCATCTTGATTAGCTCCTACAAAGGTTCCATTCTTGTTAGGAGGTCTCACATTCAAGACACTCCAAAGTCAACTTAATTTTAGGATTGTTAGTTTCTATTCTTAGTTTGATTCTAGGTTTAATTTTGTTGCACTATTAGGATATCTCTTTTACATTCCTATTTTCATCTTGCTTGCATCAAAAACAAAACTTGTCAAAAAAAAAAGATTTTAGTCACCTCCTATACATCAATTTAGGAGAAGGTTGCATAATTTCCCTTAAGCAAGAAGCATTAATTGAACTTGTTAGTAACATTTGTGCATTTCGGTTTGGTATTATAAAATTGGTGTTGTTATCTTGAAATCTTGAGAGGCAAAAGAAAAGAAAAGTATCAAAAGAAAAGAAAAGAATCACAAGAAAAGAAAAGTACCAAATAAGAAAAAAAAAAGAGTATTGAAAAGAAAGCCTCATTACAAAGTTGAATTTGAGACACCAAACATCATCACCAAAATTTCGAAATTACTAATACCAAATGAGAATTGTCTTCATTACTTGACATTTCTAAGACTTGTTCATTAAAACTTCCTTGCTTATTCTTGCAACTTTAGAGTTTCTAGGCTAGGTTATACCTTAAACTTTGTTTCTTGCATTTATTTTCTTGTTTGTCTTGTTTTGTCAAATTCAATTCTATTCCAAGTTAGCTTTCATTATTTTGAACTTTTATTTGCTTTTAGAGTATTGTCATTCCAAGTTAATTGTTGATCCTTCATTCTATTCTATTTGAGTAGCCTTTATTTCTTGAGCCTTTTTAGTTTTGTCATTTTTGCTTCTTAAAGTTTTCTCTTGAGTTTGTATTCTTTTGGACTTCTAAAGATCACTCCATTTCGCCATTAAGTGAGGGTAGCATATTGAAACACTTGAGATTGGTGTGGAAATTGATTGAGCTTGAAAATCTCTAAGAGAAGGCATACACTTGAGAGATACACTTTTGTGAGGTTTAAAGTTTCTTTGTAATTTCTATTAACCAAATCTTGTTTGGAGTTGTTGCCTTGTGTTCTTTTGCTAGGTAAAGTGGAGCTTATACATCAAGAAGGACTTGTGAAGACACTTGTAAAGGAGGCAAAAGCTTTGTAACTAGTAGAACTTAGGCAAAGTTTTTCAATTCTTAGGCTTTGTGTAGTAGGATTTTTGTCTTGTATTTTGGACACAACAAGGACATTGGACTTTTTGGACATTATAATTTTCCCTTTTGCTTGGTAAATTTCGAATTAGGATAGTGCATGTGCATTTGTTTGTTAACTACTTTTAGTTAATTGGTTAGAGTTAGTTAGAAGTTACAACTATAATTAGTTAGTTAGTTGGTAGTTAGTTGAGTGTCTTAACTAATTAGTTAGTGGTTGGAACTAATTCTAGTTGTCATAACTAATTGTTAGTTGGGTTAACTAATACATAACCGAATTTAGTTAGGTAGTTATAGAGGTTAGACTTTGTTACAACTTCCATAACTAATTAACTACTTTTGGTTAGGGTTGTTAAGACTTGGATAGTTAGTTGAACTAAATTTTGTTAGGTTAACTACTTCTTAAACCAAATTTGGTTAGGCTTGTCTAGGGTTAGTTAATCACTAGCAACATCCTAGGACAACCATAATCAACTTAGGTTAAGGACAACCTAGGATTTCCATAAGCAACATAGGACTAACTTAGGTTAAAGACAACCTAGGACATTGTTTTTTTCCTTAGGATAGAAACCTAGTATTGATATTTTAGGTTTGTTGAAGTGTTTTTTTCACTTGTATTGCATTCATCTTCCTCGACTAGCTTGTCTATACATACTTTGTTTTTGTCTTGAATTTCTTTGACAACATTAAAAGATGTCGTCTAGTGATAGGGAAAACAAAAGAATGCTTCATAACATAATGGATAGCTTAAACACCATTAATGCTAGGCTAAACAATCTTGAGCATAATGAACCCCCTAGAACTAGGCATAGACAACGAAATCAAAGACATAACACTAGTGATAATGAGGAAGAAACAAGACAAAGAAGGCACCATGACCATAGAAGGGATGACATAGGCTTAAGAGAGGTAAAATTAGAAATTCCTCCATTCAATGGAAAAAGTGACATTGAAGCTTACTTAGAGTGGGAGATGAAGGTAGAACAAATATTCAACTCTCATCAAATAAAAGATGATAAAAAAGTTAGGATTGCAACTCTTTCTTTCCAAAATTATGCCCTAGTTTGGTGGACCCAAATTTGTAAGGAGAGAAAAAGAGACAACTTTCCCCCCATAGATGATTGGGTAGACTTAAAAGCTCTCCTTAGAAAAAGATATGTTCCTAAATATTATAGGGGTGAACTATTAGCAAAGCTAAATAGGCTCACCCAAGGCTCCAAATGTGTAGAAGATTACTATAAAGCCTTAGAGATAGCCATGATTAGAGCCAATCTAGAAGAGGATGAGGAAACCCTAATGCATAGGTTCTTACATGGGCTTAATAGGAACATCAAAAATAGGGTGGAACTTCTTCCACATGTGGATATAGAAGAGTTACTCCACCAATGCACCAAAGTAGAAAACTAATTTAAGGAAAGAGAATCCTATAGTGGGGATAACAATAGAGCCTATAAGTCAAAATGGGTAGAAAATAAGGGTAAGTTTGAGAGAAACCCTAGAGAGAGAAGTGGGCGCTTCCTCCTCTAAACCCCAAAGTGAGTTACACAAAAATGGCAAAGTCTTTCGCAATCAACATGATAAGCATGAACCATCATCAAAACCACAATCCTCTAGATCTTCTTCCATAAAATGTTTTAAGTGCCTTGGAAGAGGACACATTGCTTCGGACTGTCCAACAAAAAGAACAATGATTTTAATAACCAATGGAACCTACTCAAGTCAATCAGAGTCTAATTCTGATTCTCACTATTCAAGTGATGACTCTAGTAGTGATTCCAGTGACAGTGAGCATATTTTAGGGGATGATGGTGAGTTGTACATGATTAGAAGGTTGCTTGGTAGTCATGTAAAACTCGATGACACAACACAAAGAGAAAACATCTTTTATACAAGATGTTATATTGATGACAAATTATGTTCTCTCATTGTGGATAGTGGGAGTTGTGCAAATGTTGCAAGCCAAAGACTAGTCAAAAAGATGGGATTAGAGCTTATAGACCATCCAAGTCCCTACAAATTACAATGGTTAAACGAAAAAGGGGAAATGGTAGTCAATAAGCAAGTCCTAATCAATTTCACCATAGGCACATATAGAGATGAAGTCAAATGTGATGTAGTACCTATGGAAGCGACTCATATACTATTAGGAAGGCCTTGGCAATTTGATAGAAAGGTCCTTCATGAGGGGTTCACTAACACCCTCACATTTAAACTAGATGGTAAGAAGATAGTATTACATCCTCTAACTCCACAACAAGTAGCTAAAGACCAAATCCAAATGAAAGCTAAGAGAGAAAAAGAGTTAGGATCTTCTTCCCATGTGAGTTTAGAAAAACCAAAGAAAAACAAAAAAGACAATAAAGGGAAAGGAGTTGTTGTCTATAATGACTCCCAACCTAATCTCTTTGCAAATAAATATGATGTGAAACATGCCATGTTTTCACAAAAGCATTGCTTGATCATATATCCAAAAGATATCCCTAACACTTCCTTGTGTTCAATGGGCACCTCTCCTCCCCCCTTACCCAAAGGGATCCAAAATATCTTACAAGAATTTAAAGACATCTTCCAAAAAGACATTCCAAAAGGGTTACCTCCTATTAGGGGCATTGAGCATCAAATAGACCTTATACCTGGGGCTAGTTTTCCAAATAGACCTGCCTATAGATGCAACCCTAAGGAAAGTTTAGAAATAGAAAAACAAGTGAATGAACTACTTTCCAAAGGTTGGATTAGAGAAAGTTTAAGCCCTTGCGCATTACCGGTTTTACTTGTACCCAAGAAAGATGGTTCATGGAGAATGTGTACGGATTGTAGAGCCATTAATAACATCACCATCAAGTATAGGCATCCCATACCTAGACTTGATGACATGTTAGATGAGCTTAGTGGATCTACAATCTTCTCCAAGATTGATCTTAAAAGTGGCTATCACCAAATTAGAATAAAAGAAGGAGATGAATGGAAAGCCGCTTTTAAAACCAAGCTTGGCCTTTATGAGTGGTTAGTGATGCCTTTCGGCCTAACTAATGCACCAAGTACCTTCATGAGACTTATGAACCATGTTTTAAGGGATTTCATAGGGCATTTTGTTGTGGTATACTTTGATGACATTCTTGTGTACTCAAAGTCCATGACCTCTCATCTAATCCACCTAAGACAAGTTATGCTTGCCTTGAGAACAAACAACCTTTATGCTAACTTTGAAAAATGTTCTTTTGGCATGGATTCCATTGTCTTTCTTGGTTTTGTAGTTAGTTCTAGAGGTGTTGAGGTAGATCACTCTAAGGTTAAGGCAATCCAAGATTGGCCTACACCTAAAAATATGAGTGAAGTAAGAAGTTTCCATGGTCTCGCAAGTTTCTATAGGAGATTTGTGAAAGATTTTTCAACCCTAGCCTCCCCTTTAAATGAGTTGGTTAAAAAGAATGTTTCTTTTATATGGGGGCCTAGGCAAGAAAAAGCCTTTCAAGATCTCAAAGATAGGCTCACTCATGCTCCAATTTTAAAACTTCCAAATTTTTCTAAAACCTTTGAGCTTGAGTGTGACGCATCTAATGTGGGCATAGGAGCTGTGCTTTTACAAGAAGGTCACCCCATTGCTTTCTTTAGTGAAAAACTTAATGGGGCCACTATTAACTATCCCACATGTGATAAGGAATTTTATGCCTTAATTAGAGCCCTACAAACTTGGGAGCACTACTTAATCCCAAAAGAGTTTATGATACATAGTGATCACCAATCTTTGAAATTCATCAAAGGGCAACATAAGTTAAACAAAAGGCATGCAAAGTGGGTTGAGTATTTGGAACAATTTCCTGATGTCATCAAGTATAAAAATGGCAAAACCAATACTGTGGCTGATGCTTTATCTAGGAGGCACTCTTTACTTACCTCTCTAGGAGCCAAAGTTATTGGGCTTGATGAAATTAGGTCTTTGTACCCAAATGATCTTGATTTTTCAAACATCTTTAACTCATCTTCCACTTCTACATCTTATAAAGGCTTCTACATTTTAGATGGCTATCTTTTTAAAGCCAATAGACTTTGTATTCCAAGAAGCTCTTTAAGGGATCTGCTACTTAGGGAGAGTCATGAGGGAGGACTCATGGGTCATTTTGGAAGAGATAAAACTTTGTCTATCTTACATGAACACTTTTATTGGCCCAAAATGAAAAAAGATGTTCAAAAACATTGCTCTAGGTGTATTGTTTGTAGAAAGGCTAAATCAAAACTTTCACCTAGTGGTTTATATACTCCCTTGCCAACACCTAGTGCACCTTGGATTGATATATCAATGGACTTTGTGTTAGGCCTGCCTAAGACCCAAAGGGGAATGGATTCTATCTTTGTGGTTGTGGATAGGTTTAGCAAGATGGCTCACTTCATCCCTTGCCATAAGGTTGATGATGCTAGTCATATTGCTAAGATCTTCTTTAAAGAGGTTGTGCGATTACATGGTGTACCCAAAACCATTGTTTCTGATAGGGACACCAAATTCCTAAGCCATTTTTGGAAAACTCTTTGGTCAAGGCTAGGAACACAACTCCTCTTTTCCACAACTTGTCATCCTCAAACGGATGGCCAAACAGAGGTAGTAAACAGGACCCTCTCACAACTTCTTAGGGTCTTAGTACACAAAAATGTGAAATCTTGGGATGAGTGTTTACCCCACATTGAGTTTGCATATAATAGGGTACAACACTCCACAACCAAGCGTAGTCCATTTGAGGTTGTATATGGTTTTAACCCTCTCACACCCTTGGACCTTTTGCCCATTGAGGTTTCTGACTCTGTCCTTCATATGGATGGAGAGGCAAAGGCCCAATTTATCAAAGATTTTCATGAGAAGGTTAGACACCAAATACAAACTAAAAATGAACATTATGCTCGTTGTGTAAATAAACAAAGAAAGGAGATCACCTTTGAGGTTGGAGATTGGGTATGGTTACACCTTCGAAAGGAACGCTTTCCCAATTTGAGAAAATTCAAACTCAACCCTAGAGGTGATGGGCCTTTTCAAATTCTCAAGAAAATTAATAATAATTCTTATGTCCTAGATCTACCAGGAGATTATGGTGTGAGAGCTTCTTTTAATATAACTGATTTGTCTCCCTTTGATATAGATGATGAGGATGATGCCTTTGATTTGAGGACAAATCCTTTTGAAGAGGGGGAGCATAATGTGGACATACCCAAGGAAGACCCTCACACTACATTGGAGAAAGGACTTGAGGCATATAGAGGTCCCCTCACAAGGGCAAAGACCAAAAGGGCCAAAGAGAGCATTCATAAAGCCCTTTTCTCTTTTTTCTCTTCTAGTGGGCCTAAGCCCAATAAAGAACCTATGAGGATCTATGTGTACTTTACTTGTAATATACTTTCTAAATAGTTTCTCTAGGCTTATAGGATAGTTTTGGGCCTTACAAGGTCAAATGGGCCACTTTTGGGTCTTGTACTTTCCCTTTTGGGCCATGTATAGGCCATTTGCTCATCTTTTCTCTTAATGGGCCTTGGAGTCATACTCAAGCCCACTCTTCTAGTCCTTGGCCGAAATCCTCCATGGCCTATATAAGGGCTTCTCCTTTTGTAATCAAGCACCATTAATTCATTTTACAAAATTTGAGAGCACCTAAGTGTTTCCTAGTGAGAGATTCTCCTCCTTCTCTCTAAAATTTGAGAGCTCTCTCAAGCTCTTATCCAAGGGGTTTCTCCCTCCCTTGGTGGTGAGTGGAGTTATCTTCCTACACCTTAGAAAGTGGCCTCCAACCTTTCCCTCTCCCTTTTTCCAAGCCTTCCTCCATTGTCCTCCTTCTCTCCTTTCCATTTCCACTCTCTTTTCCTTTATTTTTACGTCACTCTCCTCTAGTTTTTAGGCTTTAGTTTCGGCTTCCCTTGCCTTGAAGAAGAAGTTCTCAAGCTTGCTTTGAAGGAAGATAGAAGAAAGAGCCCTAGATCCATCCCTCTTCAAGAAAGTGCATGAAGAGCCTACATCAGTACTAGTCCCGATATGGCCTTACATGCCATAGGCATTGTGGCAACATGCACTTATGAGCCGACTTCATGTGTTTATGGTAACCACTACAGGATTGGGACGTCTTCCTGTATATTGGATGCAGCAACACGTAGGCTGGGCAGGTGTAGGGTTGTAACTGCTTATGGTGAATGTACTGAGCCTATCTGGTCGTACTGAGTATAAACATGTGAGCTCTGATGGGTGAGTTATGATAGATGATATATGACTCATATAGATGTAGGAAATTTTATGAACATGTCTTGGGGAACTTTGGGAAGTCCGACATTATTTTATGGTGTCATTGAACCTTGCCGATGTGCGGCCCAAAGTGTGGCCTTATGGTATATGCCGATATTAAATTTCGAGGATGAAATTTCTTTTAGGTGGGGTGGATTGTAACATCCTGAATTTTCTAAAGATGATTAAATGGGAGGAATAAATATTAAATAATTATAAATGGGTTAATAAGTGTCCCAAAAATATTGAAATAATTAAATTGAGATTTATGAGGATTATTTATAATTTAATGGGGCTTTAAGAGTTAAATTATACCCGGTGAAGATATGGGTGTCAAACCAAGTATCTCCGATTGAGATGCCGTTGGTCAGGGCTGTTAAGAATATTATTGGGAATCCGAATGTGTCTTCGGAATAATTTTTGGATTTAGAATGGAGCCCGAACGGAGATCCTGTTTGTCATAAAATGATGAAAGTTTAATGAGAGAACAAAATTTTAAAGGCAAAAAGCCTTCATTTCTCTCCTTTTCCCGTCAGCTTCCTTGGTCCCATTTTGGCAAAACATTTCCTTCTTCATCTCTTCATATCCCACTCTTCTTCTTCTCTTTAAAACCCTAAGCTAATGGTGGCCCTCTCCTCCTTCACCATTTTCATCTTCTTGGGAGCTTGAAGGAGAAGCTTGTAGCTGGAACTCTCCCCCTCTTCTCCACTATTTTCATGCTCTCTCTCCCTCTCTTGGCAACCACTTCCTTTCTTAGCTTGAGGTATGTCCTTCACCATTTATGATGAGCCCATAACATTGGTTATGATTTTATTTGTTGGGAGAGTTTGTATGGTATGCATAGGGGTTATGAGTGGAAGAATTTAAGATGGAAACCCTAAGGTGGGGTGTTGTTATCATGGCATTTATGATGGGTTGTTATGGGTGCACAAAATTAATACTTAGATGGGTGGAAAATTGATGAGCATTTATGATGGTGATGGGTTCTAGTAAAATCCTAACTTTAATAAATTGGGGAAAATATGAAATGTGAGTAGAATGTATGTTTAATGATGTTAGAGAATGTTATCAATGATGAAAGATAGACATTGATGATGATTAATGAATATTAATAATAGTTGTTGGGTTTTAATGAAAACCCTTGCCTTAAGAATTTGGGGAAAATGTATGTATGGTGACTTGTTGGGTTGAATTGAAAATGAATAGGTGATATTTAAGGTTGAAGGTTTCTTAAAATGGTAGAGGACCATTGATGGTGAAATCTATATATATGTGTTATTATGAATATGGAATGTGAGGGATTAGTGTGATAAGATTGTGGCTTGATGAGGTTCTAGACCATTTGTGTGCCAATTGAATATGTTCATTAATTATGGTTATTGGAGGATTTATATGAAGGTTGAGTGCATTATGAATAAGGGATATGATATTGTTGCTGTTGTTGGGTGTAGTTGACCCTTTAAGATTTAGAAAATCTTGGTTTTGGGAAAAGAATTCCCGAAGCCTAACACAAGTATGTGAATAGGTGTTTTGACACATTTAGAACTTGTTACCAAGCCTTAAGGGATGTTTGTGGTTGTTTAAGAATTATGATGAAAGCCTTGTGATGGTTTATGATTGAATGAATACATATATATTTGTTGGTAGGATTGTGTTTCGGATGATGATGCGGAATAATCGGAGCACTTGGATTGCGGTTCTTCTCTCGAGGTAGGAGAGGAGTTTACATTCAAATTACATGAGTTATATAATTGATGATTATTGTCTGTCATAATACTCATGCTTGCCTTGCCATGTTTATAGTGAAATGATATGAATGGCAAATTGTTGGCTATTGATGATAATATATATGTATATATGTTGATGAATAACCCATGAGGGGTTAAAATATGTACATGTTAATGAACCATCCTTGAGGGGATGAAGTATATGTTTTGTGAATTGAGGATTTATGTGGACGTTTGACATTGAATGTGATAGCCATTGTGATGGTATTGGTGATAAGTTTTAGGTTTATGCATAATTTAGGAACTCATAGAGCCAAATAGAGTTTTATGTGGTTTTGATGGCATGCGATATTCCAATAGCCCATATTTATAGTTTATGACTTGTGGAAATTGGAACGGGCCAATTCCAATGAGAATAGGCCCTTGAGTTGCATAAAAGTACCTCAAAATGGGTAAAACACATTTATGCACATAAGTCCCTCATTTTTAGGAATTTTTGAGTGAAGCCAGTGCCCACGCGTCACAAATGATGTATATTTGTTAGGGTTAAAATTTTGTGGCATTTGGAGTTCATACGAGCCTGAATTGATTCAGAGCCCTGTTATGGCCACTGTTGTGCTATTTTTCTAACTGGTCTATTTTCTTTGCTGTTTTTGGCCAGTTTGGGCATCTTCATGACATTTTTGGCCTCCGAGTTCTGCATGAAAGTTGTATTTAATTATGTTGCGGAGGTATGACAATTAGTCTCACATTAATTGGAGTTTTCTAACTCTCATTAGGCATAAAACACCGGACCTACTGCGTCATAAAATTCAAATTTAAGAGGGTTTTGAACCCAACTTTTATGGTTATCAAATTGGGACTAATAGATGATATTTGTGACATGTCCCACTATTTTTAAGACTAAAAGTAAGCTTTCCTCATGTCTTAATGTTGAAATTTATCATGGGCTCATTATTGCCTAAAACCCCTTTTAGTATGTAAAAATGAGAGAATTCACTAGGGGTACACGTGTGGTGTGTCTTAGTGGTGATAGGGGAATGGCTTAAGGCCATGGGAAGGTATGTGTATGCCTATGCTAGATGATGAAAACATATATGTTTCCCTTCTATTGATATATTATGAATAACAATGAAAGTAAATGTTGTGGTCATATGACCCACCTTGAGTATTGATGAAACTAATAAGGGGACAATTATATGGCAATGAATTGTTATAAATCATTGAATTGAGGAAAATAACAATGATGTTTGAGTGGATGATGCCACCATATTGAATAATGATTAATGGTGTCAAATGAAAAGGGATATTGTTGTTGAACATACCCTTAATTACATGGTGATTATTATTGTTGATGACTGTAATGCCATTGTGTTTGATCCAAGTGTAAACTTGTATATGTAATTCGAATTATATTGGCATGTATATGATTCTATGAACTTGAAGTGTATTTGTTAACATGCCTTGTTGATTTCCATGCGTGGATTCAATGCTATGATGCTTGATATGCCTTTGAATTACCATGCGTGGTTTGCTGTGACTATGAATATTGTGCCTCGAGGGGCCTTTTGATTACTTGTATGCCAATGATAATAAAACTAAATATGTAATATACCCCTAATCGAGAGGGTGAGAAATCCTTGTGAGGTTAAGATTGGCATATGCATTATTGCATCTTGCATTCATGGCATGGCATAGCATTGTGGTTGCGATCACTTTGTACTTGAGATGAAAAAAGGCTTACGAGTTCCTATGATATTCCGTGGTTGCGATCATGAGGAGGGAGTACCCCTTGCAAGGCGGAAAACCATTATAAAATGATTGATATGTGGTTACGATCATAATGAGATATCCTGCGGGATTGTATGATGATAAGCCAGTGGTTGCGATCACTTGGTACTTGATATGAACAAGGGCTTGTGAGTTCCTATGATGCCCATGGTTGCGATCACAAGGCGGGAGTACCCCTTGCGAGATGGGAAACCAATATGAATTATTGAACGTGGTTACGATCACGAGAAAGCATCTTGCGAGGCTGCTAGAGGGAGTACCCCTTGCGAGGCGGGAAACCCATGTGAATGAATGATATGGTGGTTGCGATCACCTGATGAAATGAAATCAGATCCGTGCATATACATTATTAAACAGTTGACATATGCATTAGCCATTGGTGCATGGCAGTTGAGATGGGATAACCACGAGAGATGAAAGACCCCTTGCGAGGAGGTATGGAATAAGTGGCAATGTGATTGTGTATGTGCTTGTGCTTACTTATGTTGTGAAATGCCTTTCATGAGGGTTGTATACCTATTATATCAATGTGATGATGATTAAATGATGAATTAATGATTTTATAGCAAAGCACACATGATGATTGTATACATGTACACATCATCACAATATATTTATATTCGTCATTTTGAATGTATAACTCACTCTCCCATGTGGTCTCCTTTTTAGCATTGTGATGCAGGGTTATCATGGGCTGAGATGAGACTTTGAATTGAAGTTTTGGCGAAGGTAAATAGTGGTAATGGAAGTGCCTTGGCCGGCATCAATTGTGAATTTTAATGTATTGAATTAAATTGTACATAAGGATGATGATTTAAAGAGTTAAATAAGTATGTGTAACAAACTTATGTATTTATGAACGAAAACTATATGTTTAGTATGTAAGTGACGATTAGATTGATACCATCTGGTGATGGATGTCTCATGTAGAGACTACTTACGATTAATGAAATTGTATGATTGCTTGGGCCTTTTCTCATATCTTTATATATGGGACTAGGCATATGCCCAGTATACACATTCTTCTTCCGCTGTAAACTCTATTATTTTGTATACCGTTATAGGAAATTTAGACGTCGATCCAGTTATATTTATGTATATCTTACTCTTCGGTTTTCTGTGGTTCGGGTTTCGGTGTGACATCAGACTTACTCTGAAATGCGAAAAAATTACCTGTATTTTATTAATTATTTATATCGGTCACATCAAGATTCGCGTTCGGAAAACCAGGGGTGTTATACTCGACGTCCAAAAGAGTAGGATTTACACCACACCTACATCAAGCTAAAAATGACAACATAGGAGGTGAGTAACATAATCCAAATGTATCAAAGTCATACATTATGATGTTATACATGTAAACTCATATATGATACGTTTCATAAGAAACATAATAGTTTCATTCACATACTCTCTTATTTCATGGCAACACACTACATACTCAAGAAAACACATTACAATACACATATCCAAATCATTGGCATCCTCAATAACATGATCACACATATAATGTTAGTACCATAATTCTTTTCTCTTTATCTTAATCATCCATCGCCATCACAGGCTCTCAACTAGGCATATCTTCGGCTATATGCAAATGCTCTTATAGCTAATGTATATGCACAAAGGAATTATTATCAAATGCGGATCCAACTGTGGGAAAACAACATCAAATCAATTTGTGGGACAAGCATAGGTGTGCTATTATACCCCTACTGCAGTAGAAAAATGTGTACACTTATCTCAATTCATGCATGTTCCTCAACATATTTTACTGGTACCAAACCGCTCTCGCCCATCTGTAGCACTAGTCACCCCGTGACTTGCACATGAACATCATGGCCTTACTTGCCACAAGTGCTACGGGCCCCTCCTAAACACACATCGAGAGATCCATGCCCCGTCGGACACCGAGGTAACTCGCTCACCATAGAGCCGCCCGCCCACTCGACCCGCCACATAGGGTGCCTCGTCAGCAAACTATGGACAGCTTCGTGACTCACACACCGAGTCACAGGGGAAACAACAAGAATGCTCATGTACTGAGCCGCCCTTCCACTTGGCCCGCCTAGTGGAACCCCCTATTATTCCACATAGACAACGATCGATATGCCATGGATGCAATGCAATGCAAATCAAGTGCATTTCTCACACTGTGCATCATAATCACCAACACCACCACACTCATTTTAGTGGATTTCAATATTCTTAATATTCCTCAATCTTTACCAATCCTCATTGGACTCATACACATTGATAGTTAGTGGCAATCACACTTATCAACTCATATATACATAGTCGGGATACTTCACATCATGGATTTCAATTCACACATAGTCTCAAACCATCACAACATATTTCATCAACATATTTCATCATAACATCATATTCATCATCCCAACACATGCCACATAACATCAACCATTCTAAATGCACATAAATCTTAAGATTGTCACATCATCCATTTAAACAATCACAAATACCAACATATATACATACACATCATCAATGGACGAAATCATGCATTTAGAATAGTTACCCCTTCCTACCTCAAGTGAAGTAGTGATCAACGCGGTCCGAAGGTTCCGCCTCTTGGATGGGGTTATTTTCTACATTACAACACATCATACAATCAATTTTCTATTTAACCACCAACACTCAAATATTCATATGTTTAACAACTTGGTGTTTTGTATCATTTTAACTCTCAAACCTCTTTTATTTCATTCAATCCACCATAACCACCATGGGTTAGGTGCCACCATTCATTATTGTGATGCATTGGAAGCTAAACCCATTCATGGGTTTCCATATTAATAAACTCCACCAACCATTTACCATCATTAATGGCCATTACTCATCATAAATTGTATCTATTATCCATAATAAATGTTCATCTACCCACATTTCACATTTCCCCCAATTTATAAAGTTAGGGTTTCTCTAAAACCCAACAAACATCATAAATGCCCATCATTTTCATGTCATTTTCATGTACAACATTGTGCCTTCATACAACTTACATTAAAAACACCCTACCTTAGGGTTTTTCATCATAAATGCCTCTCCTAACATAACCTATATGCATTAACTCTCTCCCAACAACCAATACCCAAAACCTAGGGCTTAGAGCTCAAGAAAATGAAAGGAAATCTTTACCTCAAGCTAAAAGAAATGAGCTCCTAGAATAGGTGAGGAAGAGCACGAAAATGGAGAGAGAGGAGGAGAGAGTCTTCAAGCTTCAAGTTCCTTTCCTCTTGCTCCAAGGAGAACGAAAATGCTGAAGGGAGAGTGGTACCCCACACTTAGGGTTTATAGAGGAGAAGAAGAATGGGTGGAAATGTAGAAGAAGAAGAAGAAGAAGAGAAGCAAAGTGCTTGTTGAGAAAGGGCCAACGTGAAATATAGGGGAAAATGGGAGTTTTTCATTTAATCTTGTCCCTTCACTTAAAAGTTCTCCGTTTTAATCTAAATAGGACCTCCATTCGGGCTCAATACTTTATCCAAAAATTATTTTGAATACATATTCAGATTCCCAATATTAACCTTAACAGCCCTAACTAATATCATCTCAATCAGAGATACTTGGTCCCACACCCATATCTCAACCGGGCTTATTTTCAACTTATCCAGCTTCAATAAATTACCAACAGTCCCCAAAAATCTTAATTTAATTATTCTTAATATTTTAGGACATTAATTAATCCTCATACAAATATTTAATATTTATCTCTTTAATTAATTCTTTATTTTAAATCTAGGGTGTTATACAATTTGCTTTGTTCTTGCCATCTAAAGTTAATCGGGAAAGTCATTACAGTGATATGAAAGCATATATGAATTCTCTAATCATTTGAATTTACCGTGAACACAGAGCAGATACTTTTCATTTCATTTAGCAATATGCAGCATGTACCAATTGAATGCATACCACAGCAAATAGACAAGCCAATCATATTAGAAACATTTCATCAGACAGTTGGTATGCAGCAGCAAAAATCAAGCTCAATGTTCTAAAAAACTCCTCTTAATCACTCATGGAAACCAATGAATCAAAGCAATGATGAATATTATTAGAATATAATCATGCATGTGAGGAATAATGGAAGTTGAATTCTATGAGAACCAAACATATTCTTGTATGCAGGAAAATTTACAAGGAAAGCAAGTAACATGCAGGAATTTCAAGAAGAGGAATGAGAGTTACCTTGTTTGAAAAATGGAAGGAGTATAAGATGCAGTCAAGAGAAAAGATGCAATTAGAATTTTGAATAAATAGTGTATGAGTAAAGGTGTAGGAAAAGTGGTATGATCAAAGAATTTGAAATAGACAGTGGGAATTAGGGATGTCAATGGGACGGGGCGGGTGCGGGTAGTATGTTACCGCTACCCGTATCCACGGGTTTTAGGCGGGTAGCGGGTATTCACGGGTTCGGTAGAGGGTACCCACGGGTATTTCTGAATATTTATTATTTTTATAAAATAATAACAAAGAAGAAAATATGGTATAATATACTAAACATAATATTATTTTAGTAAAATGTAATTCAAATTAATATTGTATTATACACTACAACTTTATAAATTAAAAGTATTTTTATTGAAAAATATTAAATTTTGTTTATCTCATTATAAAATAATAAAAAATACTTAGATATTTAAATATATTTAATAAAAAATAAATATTAATAATTAAACAGGTACCCGCGGGGCGGGTAGTGTGATACCGCTACCCACCCGTTTAGTAAATATGCGGGTATCCATTACGGGTAACCCACAGATTACCCGCGGGCGCGGGTTTTTTTGCCATCCCTAGTGGGAATTACATTCATAATTGTACAAATGAGTGATAATGGCCCTTAATTTTTGTAATAAATGGCATCAGGCGTGGCAGTTTTAAAACTGCTCGCTTAAGCTTAAAGATCCCACTTGAGCGTGTCTGAAATAGAACCAATTCTAAGAGTCCCCGCTTAAGCTTTGAATGGTGCGCTTAAGCGCGTCCTTTAAAGTGGGTACCTGATATAAAAATTGCTTTCCTCGCTCAAGTTTGAGGATTCACGCTTAAGCGTGTAATGCAAAAAGGGTCCTGATGTAAAATTTTAATTCACTCGCTTAAGCCTGAGGACCTGCGCTTAAGCGCAATCGGGATTGAGCCTTTGTGAAATTTTCTATGTGATTTACTCGCTCAAGCGAGGGGACTTGCGCTTAAGCATGCTCGTGAGCTCGCTTGGGCTTGGAAACATCGCTTAAACGATTTGCATAGGAAGGACCCCCTGATACTATTTTTCTTTTCTCGCTCAAGTATGGAGTTATTTGCTTAACGAAAGTAAGAAAAATCAAAATTGTGCTTCCACGCTTGAGCGCATTACTCTAGCTTAAGCAAAATTAGAATAGAACCAACCTTACCTTGTCACGCTTAAGCGCCTTTACCTACGCTTAAGCGAATTTGATATAGTACCAATTATGCAGGTTTACACTTGAGCTAGAATGTACACGCTTGAGTAAAAATTGTAGAAATTCAAACTCAGAGGCCTCATGCTTGAGCTGGGATGAATGCGCTTAAGCGTGATTGCCTTTAAACATGTATTTTTCCTTTCACACTTAAGCGATGGAGTTAAGCTTGTGCTGACATGCTGTATTTTGCTGATTCTTAAGTCATTGCGTTGCTCCTGAACATAAGTAAAACCAAAAACATTAAAAACACACAAGATATAAACAAATTGAAATATATAAATGAAAAACAAAATAAAAGTTCTTAGGTTGCCTCCCAACAAGCGCTTGGTTATCGTTATTAGCTTGACACCTAAATTTGTTAATCATGGATCATGAAGATGGATGAGAGTGGCGAGCTTCTCTATTTCTCCTCCCAAATATGGCTTAAGCCTTTGACCATTCACTGTCCAAGTTCTCTCAGATTGAGGGTCTTGCAACTCAATAGCTCTACAAGGTCTGACTTCTTTGACTATAAATGGCCCTAACCACTTGGACATCAGCTTTCCTGGAAAGAGTTTTAATCGTAAATTAAAAAGAAGTACAAATTGACCAGGATGAAAGCTTTTCTTTTGGATCTTTCTGTCGTGATAAAACTTCATTTTCTCCTTGTAAATTCTAGAAGATTCATAAGCTCTAAGCCTCCATTCTTCCACCTTATGCATTTGTGATTTTCTTTTCTCACCATCTTGTTGAGGATCAAAGTTAAGGAACTTCACAGCCCAGTATGCTTTGTGCTCTAGCTCCACTAACAAGTGATAGCTTTTCCAAAAGCCAATTGATAAGGGGAAAAGCCTGTTGGTGATTTATATGCAGTTCTATAAGCCTATAAAACTTCATCTAACTTCTATGACCAATCCTTCTTGTGTTGTGAGACTGTCTTCTCTAAAATTCTCTTTATTTCATGATTAGACACCTCTACTTGTCCATTTGCTTGTAAATGGTATAGGGATGTCACTTTATGCTTTACTCCATAATGTGCTAGACATTTTTGAAGTTGAGTGTTGTAGAAATATGATCTTCAATCACTGATTAGAATCCTTGGTGTGCCAAACCTACAAAAGATGTTCTTTTTTAGAAATTTAATCACCGTCTTAGCATCTTCCATTAGACTATCAATAGCTTCCACCCATTTGGATACATAGTCTACTGTTACCAAGATGTACTCGTTTGAGTATGAAGTGGGCAATGGTCCAAAAAAATCAATACCCCAACAATTAAAAATCTCAACTTCTAATATGTCATTCAGGGGCATTTCATTTCTCTTAGAAATACTCCTGGATCTCTGACAATTGTCACAATGCTGGGCATGAACATGAGCATCCTTAAACAGTGAAGGCCAATAGAATCTAGATTGAAGGATTTTTGTAACTGTCCTTTCCTCATTGAAATGGCCTCCATAAGCTGAGTTATGACAATGCCATAAGATACTCCTTGCTTTAGCTTAAGATACACATCTACACAAAATATTATTTGATCCAACTTGGAACAGATATAGATCATCCCAAATTAAGTGTTGTGCATCTTTCAAGAACTTCTTTTTCTATTGCCATGTGAATTCTTCTGGTATTACTCTAACTGCTTTGAAATTTGCAATATCTACGAACCATGGCCTTTCTTGGACTAATAGTAGCTTCTCATCTGAAAATCCTTCATTCATCTCAGGTTGTGCAATTGTGACCTCCTTATTGATAAGCATTGACAAGTGATTTGCAATGTAATTATCAGTACCCTTTTTATCTTTGATTGTTAAATTGAATTCTTGCAACAGCAGAATCCATCTAATCAGTCTTAGTTTAGAGTTAGTCTTATTCATAGTAAAGAATTTTTGTAATGTTAAGGGGTAATGGTTTAGGTTTGTAATATGATGAAAAGAATCAAGTTTGTATAATATGAAATATTCGTGCCAAGTTTAACACGAAAGTTGTAGTGATAGAAGGATATCGTTCCACTGAGGGGTGATTAACTTGAAAACTTAGATGTATGAATTGACTTGACCAAAAGCTTGCATTTTGAATGTTAAAACAATTTATGATGACTAAAATTAAACTAAAGGTAATAAGCTTTAATAACAAGTTGAATAGAGATCAAATATGTAAACCTGGATTAGTTTCATCTATCTCACCTTTCATACGTTGTACAAACTAGCATATATGGAACCTGAAATAATAATTTTTACGTCACAATTAAAGTCATTTGCATCAATCCCTCGACTATAAAATTCATAAGAGTAGTTCCAAACTGTTGATCACTCAATCACCTTAAACCACTCCAGCCTTATCAATCGATTGTTTAGATGTTTGTTACCCTAGATACTATCCTTAGCAGCTACTGCAATAAGCATTTAATTCAGATCTGTTTTCAAAAGTTATTTCCCAATACACTTAAGAAAACCAAAGTCAAGAAAATAGTGATCAAGTATTCTCAGGCATTAAGCATAGAATAAAACATAAAAATCATCAATTCTCATTACCATACATGCAGAAGTACACCAACAGTATGTTAGGTTTGAATCGATTACAACCAATCCTAATGAATGAATTAGCTACACATGAATGTCATGTTCACCAATAAATCTTTGTGGAGGAACAATACAATAAAAGCTGTCAGTAGGGTTTTTTAAGTGGTGAAGAAAAGTGAAGTATGGAAGTGTGAAAGTCAAGAAGTGTCTCTATTTTTTTTATACTAAAAGTCTCGCTCAAGCTCGTTCTTCCTTCGCTTAAGCGAGACCCTACTTATTGATAGCCCATGTAGGAGTGGTCAGAAACATGTAGAAACATGCAGAAATGGATGAGCTGGGATCACACCATTGGCCAATAATTAATTGAATGACCCATTATCTTCAGATCACGTTCAAGCACCAGTGGTCATGCTCAAGCGTGAGGGATCCTGATTCTCTCTGACTTGTTCTCACTTGAGCATAAGGCTTAAGCTTAAGCTTCAATAGTCACGCTCAAGTGTGGGAAGTCCTGATACTCACTGACCTGTTTACGCTTAAGCGTAAGGCTCAAGCTTAAGCTTCTCATGGTTCCATGCTTAAGCGCCCCTTGTCATGCTTAAGCATAGGAGGTCCTGATGCTCTCTAACTTGTTTACGCTTGAGCTTGTGGTTTAAGCGTAAGCTTCAATTGTTCCACGCTAAAGCTTCCCATGTCACGCTCAAGCATGGGAGGTCCTGATGCTCTCTAGCTTGTTTACGCTTAAGCTTGCTTTCTCAAGCTCAAGCTTGCTTGGTTCACGTGCCCAGATTCCAGCTTGATCATGCTTAAGCTTGCTTTCTCAAGCTTAAGCTTGCTTTCTCAAGCTCAAGCTTGTTGGCTTTCTTGTTGAATTTCTTCTCGGACTTAGAACTTCCTGCAACTTTCCAAGAGTTTTAGCATAATTTTTCCTTTATAAAATATATCCATCATTACTTGATAGAGTCATGCTCAATTCTTTCAATCATTCATCAATTCAATTCAAATTTTTACAATAATTAGTTTAAATGAATCATGAAATTAATGTCAAATAAACATTTATCAAACTCTCCCCAACCTAGAATTTTGCTTGTCCTCAAGCAAAAAGAATGAGATCTTAAACAAGAAAGCAGTCATGATGGTCAGATTCTAATTGCAAACAAAATTAAAGATAGTCTTTAAGTTTCAATCCGTTTAGACATGTGGCTTCCTTCATATCCATTTATTTGAAAGGCAAGGTACAATTGAATTTTCTATAAAGCAAGTACCTAATACTGTAAGAATAAGGAGTTCTCTTGATCTCTTCACTTAGTTCATGTTCCACACATTCATCATTAGAATCGCCTAGTTAGCATTGCGAGACATTTCTAAACAAACTAAAATCAAAAGAGCAGCAAGGATCAAAAGGTCTTAAGTAAGGTTGTAAGGAGGCTGGGCTCACAATAATTCTTTGGTTTTTCTTGGAGTTCAAATTGCATGTGAAGAAGAAGAGAGCATAATTCTCACTGATTTTCATAATATGTGATCTTGCTTCCTTAAATTCAACTCTAGCTTATTTTTTCATTCACTTCTTCTTTATGTTTTAGCAGTCCTCCTTTTGTTTTATTTCTTTTGAGTTAAGTACTGAGAACCACTTTCTTTTCTTTTCTTCAAAATTTTTCTTTCCAGTCATCCATCTCTTACATCACCTTAGCAATTTTTAGAGGTAATTATGCTCTTCTACCTTAAGCATGCTATTGAGGTAGGATTTAATTTTTCATGCTTAAGTTAAGGTGATTTATGAATAAAATTTCTAAGCTCAAAGGGCTACAAAAGAATAGGTTACTTTCTTTTCATTATGGGTAGCTTTTTGGCTCTAGCTTAATGTGTTTTACAAAAACATCTTTGATCATTTTCATACTTATCTCTTTAGATAAAAGTTAACTAGAAAATTAGGCAATGCATACAGAACAATTATTAATGAGATCCTCACTGTTTGATTGATCACTTACTCACAAGGTTCGAAGGCCAGACTCTAAAATTCTAATAGTAAAATGTTCAAGCATATGCAAAAATTTTCAAAACCACACTTATTCTAATTTCTTGGGTATGAATTCAGCCATTTGTCCTTTTAAAAGAAATTTACTATCTTAAAAATTGTTGCTATACTTAATGAATTTTTGCATGCATTTTACTTTACTTGCTTAAAGTTGGTTCTTAGTTAAGCATTCAAAACAATTCAACTTCAAGTATGTTATCAAATCTAAACAATCAAACACAATCATCATAAAGGTATGAGAAAAGTTCCAAATTTTGTTCAAAAAAATTAAAACCAAGTGCCCAAAATAACTGCAGTAAAATAAAAAGAATTTAAAACTATAGAAAACTGAAACTAAAGATAATAAAATATTAGTTTGAAAATGGCAATAACTCAACCCTCACTCATTATCTTGTGTATCATCATCTGTATCTATATCCTGCTTAGGTTCTGGTGCTTGCTCTCTAGCTAAAGGAGGCTATGATGAGGGTCCTGGTCTAGTTTGAGAAGTCTCACCCCTTCCTGGTAGAATAGGCCTGTCCCCAGGCCATGCAATGTAGGCTGTAAACTGAGCAGGATCCATCCACGGATTAAATTAGCCCATAGGGACGCTGTGGTATAGCCCATGGTGAATGTGCATCAGGCCTCTATAGTTTGCACTATGCTATGTTAGGATGTGTTCATTCTACAATTTCAGATGATAAATTACATGCAGGATACGAATTTCCATTTCAGATTCTGGAGTAGGAGGGGCTTGTGCTGGTGGTGGTGGTGGTGGTGGTGCTTGCTGTGGTGCCTCTTATAGCTCTTGTGCAGGTGGTGTAGTAGCATTCTATAAAGCGCCTATTAATGGGTGGTCTGATTGGCTTGAGGTCCTGGACCTATACTCTATGAATTGCACAAAACTTTATGATAAAAGCAGGGAATCCTAAGCTTCCCTTCACCTTTAATCGTGCTTGGGAAAACTTTTGGTCAGCTGTTGCAAATTTTTGGATTTCATCTAAGATAATCTGGGCCAAGTCAATGGTAATGTCATCCTACAAAATACAGTATAGCAATTAACATTTGGCATAGATTAAATTAGAGACATGAGCATTGGGAGCCACATTTACGAGTAGGAAGGAAGTCCAAACTTGGGAGGGAGTCATCATATCCTTTCTCAGGACACGCAGTGGGTGATCTCCTTGCCCAGTTTTAAAATGGTGTCCTGGGATGCAAATTGCTTCTTCTATGTCATGAGTCATAATGAACTCATTCATCTGTCTTATATCAGCATAGTTATAGGACTCTCTCTCCTCCAATTCCATAATGTTTCCCAAATAACTATTGATTTCCTCTTTTCCATAAGAAAGCCACGTTCCCCTGACATAAGTTGTTCTATCCCCTGCACCTTCCTTGGTCCAAGCATTTGTATAAATTTCCTTCACAATTTTAGGATCATACTTGTCCTGGGGTAGCAGATTTTCAGCCAATTCCTTCTCCTTATTACCTGTAGAAAAGTATCACATTCTCTAAGGGCTAGGTCCACCTTCCTTTCACGTATGAAGGTCTAATTTTTAATGTCCTCATAACGCTTTCCTCTAGCTTTGTCCTTGAATTTTGGACCTGCATCTTGGTCCTCTGAGGTACGCGCCCTTTTTCCTTTGTTCCTTCTGCTGGAGCAAGCAGCTTGTGGAGAGGCAGGGGTAACCTGTTTTGTTCTGGCCATCTGTCTAAAATACAAAATTAATAAAATGATGGAAAATCATAATTGAAGTCTCTAATAATCTGTAATTAAAATTCTAGAGTAGAGGCAGGCTTCTCATGTGACAATGAAGCATAAAGTCGAAAGAACATTTCAAGATCATAATAACTATGCATATTAATGTTCTCACAGGATTTTTATCAGACAGGTAGCATGCAACAACAATGTATTATGAAAGTTCTTCAATGAATTTCTTTAATCAAACTTGAAAAGATAAGGATTGCATGTTTTGTAGCATAATTTATGTATATGAGGAATGATTGATATTAAATTTACAATAACTAAACACATGCTTGCATGAAAGAAAGGTGCCATTCTTCATAAGTGAAACAATATCATATGGAAATCTCAAAGACAAAATTGCAGTGGTTACCTTGTTTGAAGAACTTGAAGAATAATGTAGAGGAAAGAAAATGAGTGGAACCCTTGAATGAATGGGTAACGGAGAGGAAGCATAGAAGAGATATGAATATTGGCAGAGGAAGGGGGAATGAAAATATGGGAGTTATATTTCAAATTTTCAATAATGGGTGATAATGGCCCTTAAAATTTTCAATAAATGGTATCAGGTGTGGCAATTTTAAAACTTCTTGCTTAAGCGTAAAAGATCACGCTTAAGCGTGATCGAACTAGAATGAAATTTTGAGAACTGCACTTAAGCTTGCCAATTCACGCTTAAGCGTAATACCCCCTGATGCAATGTTATTCTTCTCGCTTAAGCATGAGGAGTCACGCTTGAGCGTGATCAGGTCAGAATGAAATTTTTAATCTTTCGCTTAAGCTTTGTCAACCACGCTTAAGCATGTTACCCTCTGATGCTAATTTAATCTTCTCGCTTAAGTGTGATCGTTGCGCTTAAACATAATTTGGACAAAATGAACTCTTACCTTTCTACGCTTAAGTGTGGATCCTGTACTTGGCCCCATTTGTTATTCACGCTTAAGCTTGAGGATTCACGCTTAAGCGTGATTATGACAGTGGCTAAAATTTGGTTTCACGCTTGAGCTTCTTCATTGAGGTTAAGCTTGAATGGAGCATAATTCAATAAGCAGGCTCAAGCTTGAGCTTGGCCTTGGACGCTTGAGCTTGAGAGAAGTGTGATGAGTTATTGCCATGTGCCTGATCATGAATGAAACTTAAAAACATTAACACACATACTAATTGGATTGAAAACATCAAAATGAACAGAAATTAGAAATAATTGGGTTGCCTCCCAAAAGCGCTTGTTTATCATCCATAGCTTGACGTTTGAGCAATTGTTAACATGTTTCATGTAGATGGATGAGAGTGGAGAGTTTCTCCACTTCTCCTCCTAAGTATGGCTTAAGCCTTTGGCCATTCACTATCCAAGTTCACTATGATTTAGGATCTTGCACTTCAATCACACCATATAGTCTGACTTCTTTGATAAGCAATGGTCCTGACCATTTAGATTTTAGCTTCCCTGGAAATAGTTTCAATCGTAAATTGAACAGCAACATAGATTGACCTGGATAGAAACTTTTATGCAGTATCTTCTTGTCGTGATAGACTTTCATCCTTTCCTTATAAATCTTTGAAGACTCATAAGCCTCTAACCTTCATTCCCCCAACTTCTCTAATTGAACTTTTCTTTCTTGTACAGAAACTTGCGGATTAAAGTTGAGCAGCTTCATTACCCAGTAAGCTTTGTGTTCAAGTTCCACTAGAAGATGACAACTATTCCTATACACCAACTAGTGAGGTGAAAATCCTGTTGGGGCTTTGAAAGCAGTCCTTTATACCCATAAAGCATCATCTAACTTCAATGACCAATTGTTAGACCCGGGAAACTTGTTATCTCTTTGTGTTTACTGTTGGGTCTTTTAATTGGCAAGCACACCAATCGTTTGTAGTTTTCAAAATTTAGATATCGTTCCACTGGGATTGAAAATCCAATAGTTACAGTAATTTTCTAGTTACTATGGTAAATTTATCAAAACTTATAAACAAAAGAATAATTTATATACAATTTATACAATATTTACAAGATGGCATAGTTGAGTTGTTCATGTGGTAAAAAGAGAATAATGATCTATCTAAAAAGTTGAGTTACAATTTAGAATAGGTAAGATACTTGAGATAAAACACAGATAGACAAATTATGTTGGAAATTGGATCCCTAATCTAGAATAACAATAAGGAAGTCAAGACATACATATTTAATCATCAAGTTTTATGTCATTGCAGCTTAAAATCATTATAACCGATCCCTCGTGATAAAAATTTTAAGAATTCACCGTAAAGTCTGATCCCTCATGAGCTTTCTCAGTAAAAACTTGTATTAAGTCCCGGCCTTATGGAAACAATGGTTAACAACCCCTATAGAATTGAGATACCAAGGGTATTCCAACTTTTACTTTCGTCAAAACAAGTGTTAATACGGCATGAATAATCATTCTCCTGTTTGACATTCACACTAATAAAACAAGTTTCAATACACGTGAAAATCATTCTCCCGTTTGACATTCATATTAATAAAAGATTGAAATACTAACATGGACTTGAATCATGAACATGCAGAGATCGAATTCACAACATCATACTCAATAGATTAGTTCACCAATTCCAACATAAATAGATTAGTTACACATGGTGAAAGTAAAAATAACACTTACAGTGATTGACATTACAAAGGCGATGGAAACTTCACGATACAATGTATGACAGAAGTGTAACAACCACGAAGGGATAAAAAAATCTATAGCTTAAGATCACAATACTACACAACACTCTCAAGTATCTAGAAAACTATTCTAGAACTACAAACTCACAAAAGAAACACTCAAACTCGAGTGTATAAGAGAAGAGAAGAGTGGGATTGGATCAGAATGGGATGCCTAGAAGTATTGGAAATGGCCCTATTTATAGGGCTAAGGAAGGGTCCTGACGCTACGCGTCAGGTTCCTGACTCAGCCTCCATTAAACGCAGCTTGAAGTGGCCACTATGGAATTATTTTATTCAATTATGCAGTGCCATATGGACCTGTCTCCCAATTCGGCTTGTCCATTTATGCATAGTGGAGTGGCCAATAATGGGTCACTAGTTGAGTGCTTGGCCAACCTTGCTGTGGAGTCCACGCAGCTCTAACGCTACACGTGGATGTGACGCGTAGCGTCAGCTTTCCAAATCTTCAATTTTCTCTTTAAATTCTTCACTTTTTCATTACAAAACTAGAGAAAATTGATCAAGGGCAGATTATTTCCAACAACTTCTATTTATTGAATTTAAAACCTAATTTTCTAACAATTTAAGCTAATTTTTATTATTTTTATGAAATTTTTATTAAAGATTTTATTATAAATTTGAGGACTAACAAATACCCCCAACTTGAGACATTGCTCGTCCTCAAGCAAGAGAGAAAATAAAAAATAAAAATTTGAAATCAAATTTTTGAGTTAGTCCAAGAATTTATCACAAAACGTAATTTCACAATTTACCATTTTGAAATAATCAATTATAGAAATCTCATGTAATAAAAGTTTATTGATAAAATTCCTTACAATATTTTATTAACAAATCAAGTATAATTTCAGGTTTACCTCACAAGTGTTTATCTCGATGCAAAGGTTAACCTGTTTCACTTACTCGATCATAAAATCAAACAAATTTAATTTTGATTTTCATCTAATTAATGGTTGATCATATAGAGATATTTCAAAACTCACAAGGTCTTTTTAAGGGTTGTAATGAGGCTTTGGCTATAAGAAATTATGGTTTTTCTTTGGAATTCAAAAACCTGAAATCATAAAAGAGCATTTTATAATTTTTAGGCTTTCTTTTGGCCCAAATTCTTATTTTCATATTGATGAGAAATAAATACCCCCAACTTGATTCTTTTCACTATTTTTGACTTTTCTTTTTCATATTTTGTTATATTTTTTTTTTATTTTATTTTGAAAAGAATCAAGTTGCTTATTTTCACTCCCTATTCTTGTAAGAACACTCAAAATATTTTTATTTTGCTAAATTGCTCTTTTAATCAATCAATTATAGGGAATGGTTAAAACTGATATAGGTTAAGGGTACCAAAGAATTTATTTTTTAGGCTCAAATTTGGCTTTTAAAGGATAAAATAATTTTACCAAGGTAAGCTGTTTGGCCCAAGGTTTCTTTTCACCAATAAATGTGCCTTGATCATTTTCCTGAATTCTCTGTACAACAACACAAATCAAAGATTAAAGCAAAATTAATTTGAATGAAGTTATGTCGAATAAACCCTCAAGTGTTTAAAAGATCTCTCGGCTCACCAGGTTATCAAAATTAGATTGATAGTTAATAAACTTATTGTAATTGATTTTATCAGAATTCCTAAGTTACAAAAGAATCAATAATTGATTTTACAAAATTAGTTTTATTGTGTAAAAACTTTAAGTGTATAAATTTCCTTATTTTCAAAAATTTTTTATTAAAAAGATAAAATATGTTTTTGATTTTTTTTTGAAGAAAATATGCAAAAACACACCATGACAAAAATTTATACAAAGATAAAACACACCATATAATAAAAATAAACTATAATATAATCCAAAAAGTAAAAATACCAATGTAAATAGCAAACTAAAAGTAAACTAAAATGTATGTAAAAGAAATGAGATAACACCAATCAATCCTCCATGTGATCCTTATCATCTCCCTCCTCATCTACATCACCCTCTAACTTAGTATGTGCTTTGGACGGTCCACCAGTCTCAGGGTATGTCGGCAGATCACCAGGCCAAGCCACATGGGCTGCAAACTCAGCTGGTGTAACATATGGTGCTCCCTCACCCTGAAGTCTGTACTGATAGAATGCATCACGAAGATGCACATAAGCTCTGTGTGTGGTAGCCATCATCTGTATCATATGCTGATGCTCAAGTGTCATCCTGGAAAATCCCTCTGTAATAGCATTAGCAGGTGGTGGCTAAACTGGTGGTCTCATCCTCCTCTGTCTGGGCTGAGCCTCCTGCTCCAGTGGTCGAAGCTCGCACTGCTGGACGAAGTAATCTCTGTTCATTAGAACTTTGGAGACTTTTCCCAAAGAACTAGTGAACTTTGGCGATGGCATAGCAACTCCTTGCCTCCTCAATAAGGCAGATATGATGAGAGGGAATGGGATAGGATGATTCACCTTATACCCAAGGTCATAAAGGTGAATCTGCTCAGAAATCAGCTCTACAATATCAATGGTATGGCCCTAAAGAATAGAGAAAAGAAGGTAGCAGCGATCAACTGGGATAGAAAAGAGGTGAGTAACAGGAGTGATGTTATGCAGCATAAGATGAGACCATGCCTGAGCTATAGGGGTCAGCTGGGTCTTGAGGAGGTTAGATGGAGTCCTCCCAACCTTACTCAGGTTGAAAAAGATTCCATCCTTGCTCAAGAAGTGAGCAACCTAATCTAGGAAGTATCCTAGATCACCATCCTCAGTCGCGATCTTATTTCTGTTCTCCTTCCAGAAACAAGTATCGTTCTCTGGAGTAGGCTCTCAAGGATTACCCAGTAGGGTACTAATAGTGTCTCGATCATAAGCAATATGTCGACCCCTCACCCAGCTCATCCTCTGATGTCCAATGTCTGGCGCGTCCTGGCGAGTCCTATAGGCATTAGCATAAAATTCCATTACTAAGATGGGATCCCTCTCAGTAGGTAGGGAAACACAGGGGTCGTCATCTCCTCCTTTAGACTTCATCCTGTAGCTCAGGATAGTCTCCAGCATTTAAATCCAAGACTCTCTCCCAGATGAGTCTTTGGCCTTTTATTTGATGAAATCAGGCCCATTTCACATCAGTGCGAAATCTGGTAGGATCTCTTGGTCCTAGTACCTCTTCTCCCTGAAGATCTGGATCTTTAGAGGTGGTATCTGTGTCAGTGGTCCTTCTTTGTCTTTTAGGACCAGTAGTCTAAATGGACTTCTTAGGTGCCATCTGCAAAAAAGAAAAATTAAAAATCAAACACATATTACAATATTGAAAAACATATCAAACATTAAAAAGTTAACAATTATTTTTATTTTTTATATTTTATAAACAAATACACAATAACAAAATATTTACACAAAAATTTTAAACATACATGTTTTTGGATTAAAAATTTACACAAAATGCAAAATTCACACAAAATCCACAACAAGATAAAAACAACATATTTTTGAATTTTTGTAATTTATTAGAAAAATTAGCATGCATATTTTGGGATTTTTTTAAAATTTAACATAAACAAAAATCAACATGCAAACATGCAAAATCATACATATTTACAAAATTATGTGAATTTATTTTTATTTTTATGCAAGAAAGTATAACAAATATACAATTCCCAAAAATTTATTAATTTAAAAGAAATATAGACAAACAGCAAACAGAAGCATACTAGACGGAATTATTAAAAACAGAAAACAAATTATACAAATAACAGAAAATAACACACAAAAATTAACAAGAATTATAAACAAAGGTTGACGCTACGCATGGGTGTTACGCTAAGCATCAACTCTAATCTTCCCACGCTACGTGTCAGTGGGACGCTACGCGTGGGATTACAGTTCTTGCCTCATGCTACCCGTCAGTAGGACGCTACGCGTGGGGTGCGTAGTTTCAAATACAGAAACAGGGTTTGCACAATCACAACCCCCCATTCTTTATTCAATCAGAATTATTTCCTAAATCTAACAGCAAAGAGACCCCAATGGTTTTCTAATCCTAATCCTAACTACATGCATTGTAAAAATCTAAATTAAAATTCAAAATAAAAAAGAGAGAAGGGAGAGGTTTACTTACTTGGGATTCTTTGTGCAATGAAGCAAGGAAGAGGGAATGGTGATTAAAAGTGGAAATTAGGGTTCTAAGAGGTAAAATGAGGCACAGAGGGAATTTTAGGTTTTAAAACCTAAGATTGGGCCTCTCTGGTTCAGTTTTAAAAACTGAACATGGGCCCTGACGCTACGCGTGGATGGGACGCTACGCGTCAGGTTAAAAATTCAGAGTCCACGCTACGCGTCACTGTGGAGCTATGCGTGGGCTTCTGTTTTTTCTTTTTTTCAAAATTCTAACTATCAAAAACCATTTTCTTTTAAGTTTTAAAACTCTTTTCTTTTCAAAATTAAATTTCTATCTAAAAATATAAAAACTCTCTATTTTTTTTTATTTTTTTAAAAAAAGTTAAAAAGAAAAAACAATGGGTTACCTCCCATTGAGCGCCAGGTTTAATGTCTCCAGCTAGACATTACTTTTGATTAATCAGGTGGTTTCTTAATTTTGGTTGAGGAATCACCTGTCTTTTTCTTTCTCCTTTTTCTTCTCCGATGCTTGATTACCCGTCTTTCATCATTCAAGCCATCGGTTAATTTAAAATAATTTAATTGATTGGGAAGAGATATACCTGGTTCGGTTAAAAGGTAAACTTTTTCCTTAGCATTTGTCCTGAGATGTTCATGAGCACTAAAGCTTATCTCCTTTCCATGAATTTTGACTGCATCCATACTTTGATCAACATCTACCATTATTTTTGCAGTCTTCATGAAAGGTCTTCCAAGAATTAGGGGAATCTCAGTATCCTCCTTCATATCCAGTACCACAAAATCAACTCTGAAGTGGTACTTGTCAACCTTTACCAATACATCTTCCATAATCCCAACAGGTTACTTGACAGAGCTATCAGCCAGTTGTAAAGTCCTTTTGGTTTCTTGTAATTTCAGATTACCAATATGCTTCATGAAATCTAGAGGCATAAGATTGATGTTATCCCCTAAATCTAATAAAGCATTCCTGATATTGATATTTCCAATGGTTACAGGAATGGTAAAACTTCCTGGATCTTCACATTTTTCTGGTGTTAAGATGGCAATACGACTTGCTTTTTGCTCTTCATTCACAGGCTCCTCTATATTTTCTTCTTTTTTACTTTCTTTTTCTTTTTCTTCTTTTTTCTCATTCTCTTTCTTTTCACAATCAATTTTTACAAATTTACAATTTTTAGAAGAAACAACATTACATTGATCCCTTGGGTTCTGAGTGTTTGCAGTAAAACCAGAACTTTTCAATTTAGCTATTCCCTTTGCTAGCTGACCCATTTGTAAATCTGATGCCTTTCGGGCAGCTTCATTTGTTTCCACAAATTACAATAATTGTTGGATAGATTCCTCAATCCTTGCCAATCTTGCATTGTCAGTTTGTGCTTGTTGTTGCTTAAATTAATTGTTAGGAGGTCGGTTAGAAGGTCCAGTATCTTGTCTCCAGCCAGAATTCTGATTCTGCCATCCCTGTGAATAATTGTTAGGATAAAAATTACCATAATTGATAGGAAAGTTACCCAATGGTATTCTTTGATGGTTCATAAAATTGGCTTGCTCTTGCTTATTTCTTTCTGGGGTACAGTAACCACATGGTTGCTCTCCCATGGAATGCATACATTGTTTCAATTGAGCGGGGGTGGTGATGTCACTTGAGCAATTTGAAGTTTCTCTAATTGTTTGCTCATAGCTTCAATTTGTTGAGTTAACAATTTTTGTTGAGCCAATACTGCATCATTCACTCCCAATTCGAGCATACCTGGCTTCCTTGGTGCATTACCTCTTTCATGTTTTGCTTGTCGGTCTAATGGACATTGATTCCAATATTTCTATTGCTTCTTCCACAGTTTTGTTCATTAAAGAACCACCTACACAAGCATCTAACATCATCTTGAACTGAGGTAATAAACCATGGTAAACGATCCTTATCTTTTCGGCATCATTTAAGTTGTGATTTGGACACTTTCTCAAGACTGCCTTGAATCGTTCCCATGTTTCTCCTAATGATTCATCATTATTTTGAGAAAAAGAGTGTACGGTTGTCATGGCTTCAAAATATTTTAAAGGAGAATAAAATCTTTCCAAAAATTTTCTTTCAACATCGAACCAGTTTGCAAAACTACCCGGTGGGCAAGATTTAAACCATTCTTTAGCTTTACCAATCAATGAAAAAGGAAACAATCTCATATAAACAGATTCTTCTTGATTGGGTTCAAAACCAGTTGTGCTTCATAACTCATAAAAAATAATTAAATGTTCATACGGTTCTTCATGATATAAACCAGCAAATTGATTATTTTGAATAATATTTAGAGTAGCAGGTTTAATCTCCACTGGCACAACAGGTCCATGAAACATTCCTGAAACTCGGGGTGGACCATTAATAGCAGCAAACTGTCCCAATGTTCTCCTTTCAGTAGCCATATTTGTATTTTCAAAAATTTTAGAAGTAGAAGAAGAATTAGTTTGTGTTTTAGATTTTAAAGACTTGATTTTCTTTAC
The DNA here is from genome assembly GCA_037962975.1 of Clitoria ternatea. Classification (NCBI taxonomy): domain Eukaryota; kingdom Viridiplantae; phylum Streptophyta; class Magnoliopsida; order Fabales; family Fabaceae; genus Clitoria; species Clitoria ternatea. The sequence goes on from CM075671.1 coordinate 187,363,263, forward strand.
AAACTTTTCTATCTCAGGATCAAAGTAAATTTTTCCTGCGGTAGATCGGGTATGCATACACAAACTAGACAAAGAAAGTTAGTGTAATAATTGTAACATCCCGATTTAATAATTAATTACCGAATGAAAATAAATTATTAAAATAATAATTTCAGAAGTGAAAAATTATTTATTAATTACAATTAACTTAATTAATCAAATGATGGTTGATTAAGTGTGATTAATTATTAATTGTTGCTAATGGTGATTGGGTGATGTGAGCAGACTGCTGCTTCACGCTTTCCCACCCCACTCCCCCCTTCTCCGTGCATGCATATATGTACTACTGGGCCACTTTATTATTCATTTTTTCCCCTCAGGCTTCTCTCCCTTCCGTTCTCTCTTCTTTTCTTCTTCTTTACTCTTCGTTCTTCTTTTCCTTCCTTCGTCGAGCATGAGAGTGAGGATGTTGGGTTGAGAACTTCTCCTCCGGTGACTCAGGGATGACACTCTGTTCCCTCCCTGTTCTTCCACTTCCTTTTGACGACTTCTCTTTTCTCCCTCTCCTTTGCTTGAGGCTGCATGAGTCTCAATGGAGATCTGCACTACGAAGTGTTCGGAGAGGTTGGAGCATTCACCAGTGTTGTGATGGAGCTGCTCAAGAGAGCAAGCAGGGAGCTGGGTGCCTCGGAAGTGTGGAAATCCCCACTGGACCGAGTGGAAGGTCAAGGTGGTGCCCTGAGGGCTTGGGCCTCCCCGTTGATCTTGCATGCAGAGCTGTTTAAGAGTAGGAGTGGCTCGGAGTCCCTCCAAAGCCAAGTGTAATAGTGGATGACTGACGAAGGGTGGCCCCATTGTGAATCAGTGAATGGGCTGTGTAGAGCAACCGATTCGAGCTGTAAGCCCTTAGAGCCTCTGGAATCTTCATGCCAGGTAGGGGGCGCTTTGCATGTCAAATGCATAGTTTATGGATGGGTTCCGGGTGTTTTTCTTTCATGTGTTGTGTCGTGTCTGAGTGCATTGATTGATGTATTGTATTCGAGTAGGAGTGCTTGCAATGCCCGGGTCTAGGATGGTTGTGGTCTGTCTAGTGTTGTGGTGATTCCATCCCTAAGTGCTTGTTCATATTTCTGAGATGCATGCTGTTGAATATGAGAATGCGGAGTGAATACATGTGTGCGTAACATTATTGCCTAATGCATGAGTTAAAAAGGGGGTTACTTGCTAAGTTCTGTTTGCAGTTTATGTCTAGATGTGTGTGAATGAGGATGCCATGATAAATTCTAAATGCATGAGATGTGAGTTGTTACGCTGAGTCCCCATTTGGAATGTCGTGTTAACATGCATGTTGGTTTCATTAAGAACGTCAAAGTGGTGTACTGTAACGTTGTTATCATGATTTACTTGTTATGAGTTGCTATGATAAACGCCTGTGATGCTGTGATGAAACTGTGGAATTCTGAGTGAATCAGAATACTTTGTGGGATTGCATGAAATTGCATATATGAGAAAAGGGTGACCCGTGGAAGGTCAGGAGCCCTATGAGATGACGTTCAACTACAAATTCCTGGCTAGATCCGTGAGGACCCGTGGTAGACGAGGGAGCTAGAGTTAAGTGTAACACCCTAATTTTAATAAATAATAGACCCAAAAACAGGAAAATTTTTCCACAAAAACAGCCACTGGACGATCGGCATAAAAAAAAGGAAGAGGAAGGCAAGGGAAAATAAAAGAACATTCATATGCATAGCAGTTGGCGGAAGGGACAAGGCTTGAACCGACCCATTCGGTTCAACGAAACACATCAGCGCCTGGGTGAAATCCATGACAATGCTGACTCGCTCAAGTGAGGCCCAACGCCACCTGAGCGAAATATGACAATACAACAGCGGAACAAGGAGAGGCTCAAGCGAAGCCCAACACCAGCATCCACTCGCTCGGTGAAGTACCATTCGCTTAAGCGAACATCCTAGAAGCCTTCCATGCGCGCACACTTGCTGGAGCTAAGTCTAATTCGCTGGGGCGGACACAGGTACAAGGTAGTTTCTCACTCGGATTTGGGACATATGTTCACCCGGTAAATCATCACACTCACACTTCACTCGGTAATCTGTACAGCTCCTCATTCATCCATACAGGTCACAAGTATAAACCACTCGTGAAATGACTTCCCCAATTCTGCCACTCGGAATCCAGAACTCTTTCTCACTCAGAATATATATATCCTAATCAAACATCACTCGACACATTCCATCCTTAACACAATCGGGTCACATTACCTATTCACTATTCAGAATACATTCACACATTCACTCGGGAAATCAGGTAGTTAAGTCCCACTCGGTCTTATTCAAAACTCAACCAGTCGGCATACCGATCCTCACTCACTCGGTTTTACATCATTCACTCGGATTACCAAGACCTTACACTTAGGGTCTACCCCACTCTAAATCACTACTCTAACTCCTCTCTCAGAAGGGGATCACTCAAGGTTTTCACTCAGGAATACAAACTCCTCCTTACTCGGGTTACCTATAATTTTCACTCGGAATCACTCAGCGTGTTCACTCGGAGAAGCCACCCAGTAATCCTCACTCGGAACCATCACTTAACATTATTTCACTCGTCAACAGCCCTCGAATCATTTAACAACACATTCCAGTCGGAAGACGTATCAAATCTACATAAAGCACGTACGTAGGAATATATGTTCCCAGAAATATAAATCTGCCCACAAGTCCAATCCACCGACCCATATACATGTAACCATATACTCGGAATACTTATTAGCTTAACATTATACCTTCACCATTATTTACAGATCCATACAAGTGACACCATGCTTATACTTATCAAATCAATCTTTATAAATATATATATTTAGTGACTTTACATGAGAGCCAGCCAAGGCTACACCGACTGAACATAATAAACGCATTACGAACACCCAACAGTCAGAGTGCACCACACTCGGACTTGAGGCCCTATCATCATTCCCGAGTCCGACCTGCACACACTGAAAAATGGTGTAGGGGTGAGCTTCATATGTTAAACGTCAGATATTGGCTCGGATTATACCACAATCCTCGATTATGCAATTCATACAGTTCAATCATCCATAACACACACTGTTGTTTAAATATGAATATTCACTCATCATAATCCGATCAGAATTCATTCCAGTTAATCCATTCAGTTATATAAAACTCATATTATTTGCAATCACGTATAATCATAACCATATGCTAATACTGCACTCGACAACAGCATATACATATATATATATATATACATATATTCAATCACACATGGACAGATAATTCATATCAGTCATCACAGCATGTATAATACTCATGATGTCACATTTCACTCGGCAAATACATTAGTATGCATGCTTCAATCCAACTAATTCATATCCACATATGCAAACATTTCGTATTGAGCTCGGTATCAATCAAGAATGTGCACACATCAATTCGCCCGGATCCGGTTATCAGTTTTATTGTTGCAACATAGGCTCCAAGCCTTTCACTCAGCTCCAAGCTGATTCGGCCGTTTTACAGGTACCAAACCGTTTGCCCTCACGCGTAACACAATTGCTCCAAGCAACAACGGGAGTGTCACAGGCAGCCCCCAGTCCAACTCGGTAAGCCTGACTTGAGTCCAACCCAAGGTCTTTAAGCATCCAACGCTTAGTGCACTCGGCACTGCCCCAAGTCCAACCCAGGGTCTTTTGTATAATCCAACACATATTCATCTGATTGTCGATCAGTATTAAGCATCCAACGTTATATGTTCTAAGCATTTCAATGGAGAATCGGATGAATATGGTCCTTCATCAGGCGTCCAACGCCTATGCACTCGGCATTCAATGTATCAATCACATGCATCCAATGCAATACCACAACACATGCACACGGCAGTCACATGCACTCGGCAATACATGCACTCAGCAATACATGCACTCGGCTTTCTCATCAACAGCCACAATATCCCATACCTTTACATGGAATTCAAACAGCATTGCATGCACTCGGCAATTCACCTATAACACTCGGTAACCATAATATTCACATGCATTTCAAGCATTTTAACACCACATAGATTTATGCCCTGCCCCATGCCTTAATGCACTCGGCTATTCACAATTCCATCACATGCATCAGCTATATTGTATCATTCAAGTCATAATCAGGATTCGATATAACAATGACATAGTACATGCACTCGAAACCATAATATCATTCACGTTTACATGCATCTAATCATATAATCACACATATGGGTATCAGTAAATGACCACATGATGCACTCAGTATTCCTCATATGCATCTCATACACTTAACATAGACATCATCAACAAGCATTATACTTCATATGGACGGAAAGTCATGCACAGCACAATAATAAACGTCATACATCTGGTTTACCACTCAGCAGCATGCAACATCTAGAAGGCACATCACAGTACAATGGCTTCACCCGGAAAACCCGTCCATAAGCTATACACTTAACATGCAAGGCGCCCCCCTACCTGGAATAAAGCTTCCAGTCGGTCAACACGACACCCGGTTCTAGAGGAACACTGAGTCACTCCCAGTGCATCTGAAGCTCCCCGCAATGCAGATCTCCACTGAGACTTGGCAGCTTCGAGCAAGGAGAGGAAGAATGAGGGAAGTCGACGAAGGGAATGAAGGAACAAGGAAGGAACAGCGTGGAAGGAGACGGGTTGCATGCAGAGGGAATGCATACCCTCACCCTCTCTGGCTCGTCGAGTAAGGAAGGAGGACTCCAATCCTCAGCCACCACTGTTGCGATCTCACAGGAACAGAGAGCAGAGAAGAAAGAAGAAGAAGAGAAGAAGAGTGAAGAGCTAAGAAGAAAAGAAGAGGAAACAGAATGAAGAGAAGTCTCAAGGGAAGATTGAATAATAGTGTACCTATATATGCATGCACGGAGAGAAGGGAAAAGTGGGGTGGGAAGTCGTGCACAGCAGCAGCCCCCACACGCGTCATACGCACATGGACACAACTAGTCAACTGTTGACAACTAATCACCTTCAATCAGCCTTTGCTTCCTTAACTTAATTTAATTAAACCAACTATAATTAATAAATAATTTTCCCCACTTAGCAATTATTATTGTAATGACTTATTTTCATTCGGCAATTAATTATTAAATCGGGATGTTACAGTTCTCCCCCTCTCAAAAGAATTTCGTCCTTGAAATTCAGTCGGTGACTCCCCTTAAATAATTAACTCAGAAAATTGTTGTCTCAATCACTCACACGACTGAGCTTCCACAAGTATTCACGGACCGGATCACAATTTCACTCGGCAAGGATTCACCACTCAAGCGGTTTACCGACCGCCCACAATTTCAGTCGGCAAAACGTAAAGGTCAGGCCCTACCTGATTACAACTTCATCATACAATTTAATACATTTGGGGATTCAATTTCTATAACGCATAATTTCCCCTATTTAACTCAGCCAATTCATCATAAGTAGTGGCACTTCCTAATTTATTGGTTGCTCGGTCCTACGCTTACGACACCGCTCGGTGTATTTACACCATCGGGCTCCCCGATTCAAATGAGTCACTCGGTACAACCATAACTCATACAGAGTACAGACTCAAAATTGTATCACATGAGACACATTACAGAGGCTAATCAACCAGTTGGGAATAATCTAATCGGCAAACAACATCACCGACTCCCAAAAATACTCACTCCCGACCGATTTCTCTTGGACCAAACCCTCGGGTTTTCAAAACCTGACCACAAAATCTCTCTCTTACACCAAAGGGGGCACTCAAGGAATTTTCCATGTGTTTCAATTAGCATAATTTACCCGGATTTACTTCGCATATGCACTACTCTAAATTCTGAAATCTTAGATTTCTACCCATGCTTTCGGCTAATTCCATGCTTTCATCCTGAGAATTTCACTCGGTCCTCTTACACAAAACATCATTCGGGGTTCAAGGGTAATTTTCACCCAGAAATCCTTCCACTTACCAGAAATTCACTCGTAATTCAAGCCTACTTTGAAACAAAACCTGAGTACGACTTCATTTAAATCCTTCACTCGGATATCTATCCCCCTCGGAGACCATTCACTTGGAAACTTACTCACTCGGAATCTCATTTTCCCGACTAAACGAACTTTTCTCCTGGAAGATCACTCGGTTAACCCTATAAAACTCCTCTTCAGTGACAGATTTGATCACCCCTCTTGTTTTAATAACCAATCATCGTCTTAGAAGCCAATCTATACCCAACAGCCTCTAATCCTCTCCGAGGAAAACCCATCAAGGTTAAACAAACACTCTATCCTCAATTGATACATAACCACATATTATTCACTTAATACAACTCTCATCACACTCAGAACCGTCTGAAAGACTCACCATCACCATAAGCAGCTACAACTTCACCTGCCCAACTCATGAATTGCTGCATCCAACTTATAGGATGACGTCTTATTCCTATAGGGTTGCAACAATTACACAGTCACTACAACGTGTACGCTGCCACAATACCTATGGCAGGAAGAGTCATCTCAGAACAGCATGCCTCACCCCGACCAGACTCAGTCAGCTAATACTATTTCACACGGTAATTAATAGCAGTTCACACATACACATTGTAAGCAATACATCTACATCAACCTCATCATTATGCATCACATAGGGCACATCACGCAACAACAATCATGAAAATTTTTTATCACTTCTGTAAATCAGTACGATGGCAATACAATAATTGGCTTCTAGCCAACACCGAGTAAATATTTCCTCTAAATCTTATTCATCACAAAACCATGGCTCGGATAAATTCTCAATTCTCATCTATATAGTAGTGTTACTCACTCGGGTTCATGCAATTCAATCAGGATAAAGTAATTCACAATCACACATGCTGTCATAACACACCATGGACTAGGAAACGACACTAATGTACATACAGACACTCAGTCAGATTCATACCAATTATTCATGGCTATGTCATTGTTCACTACAGCATGCACCGTAACCATAACCATATATTGCACTCAACAATAGCATTAATTACATATGTACTCATCCAATCGGGTTTACTCAAACCAATTCCCAACTATGTTAAGGATTTCATTCACAATATTATATCCACATATTCATGTAATTCACGTTCAGTTCACTGCCAATCATAAGCGAGTACACAGATATTCAATCGGAAATTGCACAATAACATACATTCTCAATCATAACATCACATTACACTCGGCCACAACATCAATGCATACATATTTATTCAGTCGGACTCACCCATATAACATCATCTAGTCGGAATTCGCTCAAGTCATTCAATCCATACGAATCATATTAGTCTCAATAACAATGCTCTTACACACATGCATGCGGATCCGACTTAAACAGTGATTGCGTCTCATGTAAACAATTCTCATGCAATTTCATACAAGCATCCAAGCTTACCAGGTGCGTCTCACGCAGCCATCAATAGGTCACAACCGTTTTAACTCAACATATAGATTCACTCGGAATTTCATGGTTTCATCACAGCATCATAAGCGTTTGTCATAGTAACTCACAACAGCAAACAGAGTAACAATACTACAGCACATCCTCTCGGTATTTTATAACGAAGGCAGCATGCATTTCAACACAGCATCACAATGGAATCAACAGATCAGCTCACATATCATGCATTCAAAAATCATCATGGCATTCTCATTCATATACATTTTAACATGAAACTGTAAACAGAACTCAGAGATTCATCCCCTTTTAACTCACACACTCGGCAATAATGGTAACACTCATATTTACAAGCATTCAGTCAGCATTCACAGAATTACCAACATGCATTCGTGGACGGAGTCACATGATCACTAAACAGTTAACAAATACCATAAATCCAGGAGTTGCAATGCACATTTACTTAATTACAGCATAACTACTAACATATTTCACATATCACATGATAATCATTCAAGCCCCAATGAGTTACTACGCAATTGCTTTACTCGGGTTCAACAACACATAAGGTTAAATAATTATTAGACTTAGGATTCCTAAGGGGTCACTATTTACCTAGTATCCCACAACATTCCAATATTACTATAAGGTATAGTACCATTCACTCGGTTCCCTCAACCAGCCATGTTAGCCAAGGCCTCGATACTCAAGAGGGGGGGTGAATTGAGTATTTCAAATTTTCGCGCGGAATCCCTTTCAAATCGGTTAGTAATATACAAATGATGCAATATAAAAGATGTAATAATTATGAAGCACATTTCATACTAAAACATTTTGAGTTGAATGGACTATGTTCAAGAATTGATTTTGATAAGTAAAGCAAGTTATTAGTTTAGGCAATTCTTGAAACACTTGTCATGCAATAATTAATTCCAATATAAGTGTAACTTAAACAACTTCTAACAAATTAATTAAGCATGATAATTTACCAAGTTGTTAACACCAATATTTTACTTCCTCAATAATTAAATCCAACAATGTTTAAGACATTTGATTCATGGATTTAATTTAATCTAACTTCAACAATGTTAACCAATATAGTTTGCAACTTATAGCATGCACTTAGTCCAATTTAATTACGAATGATATAATGAATCAAGTGAGTAATTTAAGTGCACAAATTAAATGAGTTTAGGGAAGAGAGAATTTGCAAACCGATATAACGAGTTCCACCACACCGGTGTACGTCTCGCCTTCAAGCAACCCACTTGAAGGATTTCCACTATTGGAGATTAGAGATACAACTTTGAGCAATCGCGGCTTCCTAGTGTCCCACACTCAAGAACCCAATCCTCACAAGTACAAGGGCACCCCACCCAATCTCTCAATCTCACAATTACAAGGTTGAACCCTCAACCCAAACCTCTAAGGGATTTTGGTGTTTTAATGGTTACAATGATAACTCTCTCACTAGAGTGGATACACAATTTAAAGCTCATACAAACATAACTCTCAAAGAGAGGATATACAAATTTAGCTCACAAATTACTTTCTCTCTAACTCTTAAATAACTCACTAAGAGAATATGCCAATATAGAACAAGAGAGAATGAGTAGAAGAGAATGAAGCAAGGAGGAAGAAGTAAGCAAATGGAAATGCTTCAATTGCTTGGTGTGAGTTTTGCCTTCAACTCCTTCTCTATTTATAGGCTCCATGAGGCATGACAAATTCAAATTTGAATTCCTCCATCACATGGCCTTGCATTATTTAATTCCTTGGAGCTTGAACTTGGAACATGCTTGTCTCAATTCAAAATGGCATTGCAATTCCAATGAAGCTTTTAATGTCTCCAAGAAGAACATAGCATGTGCATGTTTGATTTAATTCAAGTTAATTCCATTTCCAATAAAACACATGCATGTGGAGAGGGACAAAGTAATAAACCTTGCCTTGGGTCTTCCATTTTGTTTCAACCGAAGGGCACAATGTCTCCCCTTGAATTTTGAATAATTCCAACGTGCATTGAGGCTCCAGACAGCGTGAGAATCGATTCTTTCAAGATGTGAATCGATTCATCTCATTGAATTTAGAGTTACTGGTCAAAACAAAACGTGTGAATCGATTCTTCTTTGTTGTGAATCGATTCAGCCCTGTTAAAATCACATTTTTGGGCCTTGCAAAACGTGTGAATCGATTCTTCTTTGTTGTGAATCGATTCATGCTTGAATTTTCAATTTCCTGGACCCTGTACCCGTGTGAATCGATTCTTCTTAGTGTTCTTTGTGCCATGAATCGATTCAACCCATTGAAGAGTGATCCTGGGCCACTTTAAACGCATGAATCGATTCATGCTTCTTGCTGAATCGATTCATTAAGCTGATCCTCCATTTTCCATGTGCTTTTTGTTCCTTTGATAAATAAATGTGTATGGCTTTATTCTTTTGGGTCCTTAGGTACTTTGATGATCATTTTCCACTTGATTTAGGCCACTTAAAATGCCTTACAACATTTCTTTGTAATTCATCAATTTTCCATCATCAAACATAATTAATTCATCCATAAATATATATGTTTGATCTTGATCCTTCATTTGTTGTGTTATTATCAAAACCTACATCAACATAAAAATACATTCTCCCCCTTTTTGATGATGACAACAAATGCTTGTCTCTTGGGGTGTTAGTATCATAACAATTCATACATATTGCAAGAAAGACTTGCCCTATCACATACAATTTGATACCAATTGTTGATGAAATCATAGGCACAAGTTAAGAAGAGAATATTAAGGATAAAAGGTCTCTCCCCTTTAATAAGGTCTCTCCCCCTTAATATATGTTCTCTTCCTCTTAATCATCTCCCCCTTAATCATTCAACACTTTAAAGATCTCTCACCTTTTACAAGATATTTTTATGCCATTTAGATAGTGTATATCTTCTCCCCCTTTCTTATATATTTCTTTCTTTATATCTCTCCCCTTTTGTAAAAGACTTTATTCCATATAGGGTGTATATATATATCTTCCTATAATCTTCTCCCCCTTTGGCATCATCAAAAACTTTCCTTATGATAAAACATTAGTCATAGTAATTCTCCTCTTTTTGACATCAATAACATTTTATCCTTTTTACTAATCCTTTCACTAATCTCTCCCCCTTTGGCATCATCAAAAAGATTATCATCTTAATTATATTCTATGCCATCAAGATATAAACTCATGTAATCAAATAAGAGAGATTTAGAGCAAGAAAAACTCATAACATGATCAAGGATATATGTCAATTTGATGCATTTAGAGTCACTAATCAATCACATAGTTCATTCAACAAGTAAGCATATAATTGATTGCTAACTCATTTTCAATCATGTAATTGATATTGCTTTCAAGTATGGTAAGCGTCACATGATTCTTTCCCAATAAGCATACATATCATTTCAAATAAGTACATCATCATTTTAACTAAGCACATAGTTTTCTCCTTGATATCATCAAGAATATCAAAAATATATACCACTTAGAGATATATGCATTCATTATTGAAAGTGTGAGTATGTATTTACCTTAAAAAAAAATTGTATTTATATCACAAAGTAAAGCACTATGTTCAAAGAAATGAAAACTTTATGAAAGAAATAAGTAAAAATCTTTAAGTACAAGATTTTCAAAAAATTATGTTCAAAGTGTAAGTGAATGTGACAAAAGATAAGCCAATTTAAGCAATTTCTAAAATTCCTAATTCCTTTATGTCCGTCTCCCTTTTTGGCATTACTAAATGCACAAGAATAATTTTCCAATTAAGCATATAGGAGAAATAGAAACAAGATTGTAAGCATAAGTACCACAATCATAATTATAAGGAGGTGAAATCAAGGATAATCATTATTCATATGTGTGTGCTCCCCCTTACTATTGTAATTGATGTCACTTGTAAAAACATATACCACTTATTAACATATGAAATCAATTTGATGAAATTTGATACCAATTGTTGAACACATGTCATGCATTTAATTGATAGTAATTGTTGAAAGATATACCAATTGTTAGAAGATCATAAAGTATCATGCAAGATAATATCTCCTCCTTAGTCATTTAATAGATACCAATTGATATTTTATCCCTCTTTCACAAATATTGATACCAATTGTTATAAGTAATAACTCTAAATGATGCCAATTGTTATGAACCCAATTACACTAATTTGATCAAGTCTAATACCAATTGTTATTAACTCATGTAATTGAATACCAATTAAAATTGAATACCAATTGTTATTAACTTCAATCAAGTTAAGCACCAAACACATATAATTGAATACCAATTGTTAAGCTAATTGATGTAATTCTTAAGCTAATTGATGTAATTCTTAAGCTAATTGATACCAATTGTTCATGTTGGCTTATTTAGCAAGTTTGATACCATTTGTTTATTTCTTAAGCATATGATCAACTTCTTTCAATAGATGCCACTTATTCAACCAATGACAATATGAATAGATATCACTCAAGAGTTAGATACCAAATGTATATAAAATTCACTAGTCAATCATCAATCAAAGTGGTAATCATAGAAGAATTTTCAACAATATGTACTCAAATGTATTACTCATGCATTTGTATTGTAACACATGCCAATATATCTATATGATTTTTCTCATGACCCTTTTTGTGTCAAACATTCTTTTCTTGATCAACAACATTTATTTCTTATTCATTGTCCATGCCATTTGTTGCTAGTATCTAGTCATGATATCACTAGAAGATTTGCCAATTTAAGCTCTTGATATCAATTATAAACATTTAAGCATATTATCACAAGATTGTTGACTTTCAAGCATACATCATAATGTTGTTCAAACATTCTTTTCAATCTCAACGATGCATATATTCAAGTTTCTTTTCACATTCAAGATCATGCATCATCAAACTTATATGTCACTCAAGATAGATGCCAATTTGCTCAAGTATGGTGTATCAAGGAAGGTCATGTAATGTATTATAATGCATTTTCTCTTAATGTACCATGTATTATCACATATCATGCATTGTCATTTACATGTCATCAAAATCATGCATTGTCATTTAACATATTTCTAGTCATGAAATTAAAGTTTAGGCATAGAGCATACATACTTTCTCTTTAGGCATTATCAAAACTAACATATAATTGCATAGAAAATATTTCGCCTAAGATTGTCAACCTTGTAAAACACAACATAGTTCTAACTCAAAGCAACTTTAAGGTTTGTCATAATCAACTTGTCATAACATTTTCTTGATATGAAGTTCAATGCCACTTGTTATGAAAAGATACTTGCTTGTTAGGAAAAATGATATACCACTTGTATACACCATATGTATTTATCATCAAAGCATAGTGACAAGTATATAATCAAAAATATGTCATCATGATCTCTTCCTCTTACTAATTCAATTGATACCATTGTTAAAGGAAGATGTTTGTTACTTAGTTAACACTAGCTAACCAACATATTTCTTGTTCAATATCATCAATAATTCATATTCAATCAAAAGTTCATGTCATTAAGAATTCATACATTATCAAGGATTCATAATGCATACATCATCCAAATTTATTCATCAAGAGTTCATGCATCATTTTGAATTTAAGCCTCACGATTTAACATTTCGACACTTTGATGTTTCAATCCTTCCTAATATACATGGATAAATATATCTTAAGTTTTTCATAGAATCAAACATATTATCCAAGCAATTATTCATCAAACTTTATACCAATCGTTTAAATCATTAATCATCAAGAACATAAGGGTATGCACATACATCATTAATCCTAAATAGTTATTTATTTATCCATTTCAAAACACCTTTCATGTTCAACCATATCAAATCAAAGTTTGATTTTCACACATCAAAATTCATTATGAACAAGTGTAGAATTATTTAGACATTTCTAAAGATTCTTAATAAAATATCAACTAAGTTCATAGATTGTTCAACATAATTAAGCATACAAATCACATAGTCAACATGATATTTAATCAACTAAAGTAAGAATCGAACATACCTTGGAGTTTTATGAATCCTCCATCCTTATCATTCTTTGTTCTTTGGAGTGGATATTATGAATCTTGATTCTTTGGTCATTCGTCAATAAGAGATTGTCGATTGAAATATCCCTACAAAGTTTAAGGTTTTTGTGGTACCCTTTTAAAAGTTGGGTCCATTCTTTGTTAGTCTAAGATTTCAAAGTTATTTTTGGAATCCATACCTTTCTCATGCATTTTTGACGGGATTTCTTTATAAAGCAATTAGAAGATATATGACCATAATTTCCACAATAAAAGCAAGTTGCATCCAAAGAATAATTCATAGTAGATTTATAATGGTTCCTATTATGTTCTATGTGCTTCCTTTTAAAACAATTAATCATAGAGTTTCCTTTTCTTTCATGGTTTGTGCATCTTAGAGAGGATTTGGTTTTTTCTTTGTAGGAAGCAAGAGGATTCTTGTAATGAACTATTTTTCTTCTATCAAGTGTATGCTTTTGATCTTCAAGAGGTACACTTAGAATCTTTTCACTACTTGTAAGCTTACTAAGTGCTTCTTTTAATTCTTTATTCTCGTTTTCAAGAAGCATACATTTATCAATAAGCATACAATCATCATTTCCATTACAAGTCCTAAGAGATACATTTGAAGCTTCTAATTCATCATTTTGAATTCTAAGAGTTTCCTTTTCAATGTGCACATTATGCAATTCATTTTCAAGCTTCAAAATGGTTTGTTTTGAGCATGCATATTTCTTTGATAACAAGACAAATTTTTCATGCAATTCTTTAAAAGCTTCTAGCAATTCATCTTTATCAATTTCATCATCACTATCATCACTAAAAGCATTTAAAGAGCATACCTCATCATCTTGAGAGTGCTTTGTCATTAGGCATGCAATTTCTTCTTCCTTCTCGTTGTTCTCTTTTTCAATGCTTCTTTCGAATTCTTCATCTTGACTAGAAAGAGTACTAATTCTTGCATCTTTATCACCATTAGTATTTCCATAAATTGTTTCAAGAGTTTCCCACATTTCTTTAGCATTGTTACAAGTAATAACTCTAGAAACATCATTAGGTTCTAATGCTAATGTGATAAGAATTTTAGCTCTTAAATTAAATTGTACCTTTCTTTCTTCTTCTTTAGTCCATAAGTTCATGGGCTTCATACATTCTATATTATCAACAATGTATTTGGGAATGAAAGGACCAAATTGAATAGCATTCCATACCTTGAGGTCATAGGCTTGGATAAAGATTTTCAACCTTTCTTTCCAAATAACAAAGTCTTTACCATTGAAGATTGGTGGTCTATTTATTATTTCACCTTGTGGAAATGCATCATAAGAAGTAGAGGCCATCTTGATCTCTTGAAGCGGTTAAGCTTGATCTTCCAAGAGTCAAGCTCTGATACCAATTGTTAGCCAAGGCCTCGATACTCAAGAGGGGGGGTGAATTGAGTATTTCAAATTTTCGCGCGGAATCCCTTTCAAATCGGTTAGTAATATACAAATGATGCAATATAAAAGATGTAATAATTATGAAGCACATTTCATACTAAAACATTTTGAGTTGAATGGACTATGTTCAAGAATTGATTTTGATAAGTAAAGCAAGTTATTAGTTTAGGCAATTCTTGAAACACTTGTCATGCAATAATTAATTCCAATATAAGTGTAACTTAAACAACTTCTAACAAATTAATTAAGCATGATAATTTACCAAGTTGTTAACACCAATATTTTACTTCCTCAATAATTAAATCCAACAATGTTTAAGACATTTGATTCATGGATTTAATTTAATCTAACTTCAACAATGTTAACCAATATAGTTTGCAACTTATAGCATGCACTTAGTCCAATTTAATTACGAATGATATAATGAATCAAGTGAGTAATTTAAGTGCACAAATTAAATGAGTTTAGGGAAGAGAGAATTTGCAAACCGATATAACGAGTTCCACCACACCGGTGTACGTCTCGCCTTCAAGCAACCCACTTGAAGGATTTCCACTATTGGAGATTAGAGATACAACTTTGAGCAATCGCGGCTTCCTAGTGTCCCACACTCAAGAACCCAATCCTCACAAGTACAAGGGCACCCCACCCAATCTCTCAATCTCACAATTACAAGGTTGAACCCTCAACCCAAACCTCTAAGGGATTTTGGTGTTTTAATGGTTACAATGATAACTCTCTCACTAGAGTGGATACACAATTTAAAGCTCATACAAACATAACTCTCAAAGAGAGGATATACAAATTTAGCTCACAAATTACTTTCTCTCTAACTCTTAAATAACTCACTAAGAGAATATGCCAATATAGAACAAGAGAGAATGAGTAGAAGAGAATGAAGCAAGGAGGAAGAAGTAAGCAAATGGAAATGCTTCAATTGCTTGGTGTGAGTTTTGCCTTCAACTCCTTCTCTATTTATAGGCTCCATGAGGCATGACAAATTCAAATTTGAATTCCTCCATCACATGGCCTTGCATTATTTAATTCCTTGGAGCTTGAACTTGGAACATGCTTGTCTCAATTCAAAATGGCATTGCAATTCCAATGAAGCTTTTAATGTCTCCAAGAAGAACATGGCATGTGCATGTTTGATTTAATTCAAGTTAATTCCATTTCCAATAAAACACATGCATGTGGAGAGGGACAAAGTAATAAACCTTGCCTTGGGTCTTCCATTTTGTTTCAACCGAAGGGCACAATGTCTCCCCTTGAATTTTGAATAATTCCAACGTGCATTGAGGCTCCAGACAGCGTGAGAATCGATTCTTTCAAGATGTGAATCGATTCATCTCATTGAATTTAGAGTTACTGGTCAAAACAAAACGTGTGAATCGATTCTTCTTTGTTGTGAATCGATTCAGCCCTGTTAAAATCACATTTTTGGGCCTTGCAAAACGTGTGAATCGATTCTTCTTTGTTGTGAATCGATTCATGCTTGAATTTTCAATTTCCTGGACCCTGTACCCGTGTGAATCGATTCTTCTTAGTGTTCTTTGTGCCATGAATCGATTCAACCCATTGAAGAGTGATCCTGGGCCACTTTAAACGCATGAATCGATTCATGCTTCTTGCTGAATCGATTCATTAAGCTGATCCTCCATTTTCCATGTGCTTTTTGTTCCTTTGATAAATAAATGTGTATGGCTTTATTCTTTTGGGTCCTTAGGTACTTTGATGATCATTTTCCACTTGATTTAGGCCACTTAAAATGCCTTACAACATTTCTTTGTAATTCATCAATTTTCCATCATCAAACATAATTAATTCATCCATAAATATATATGTTTGATCTTGATCCTTCATTTGTTGTGTTATTATCAAAACCTACATCAACATAAAAATACAAGCCACTGAGGTGCGATCCCAATTTAACATATACCCGACCTCACCTTTACACACTTATTACACACCCAAATTTCAACTTAGGAAACTGCAACACATCTCTTATACCGAAAATCATATACATCATATACCATTCATCTATCACACATTCAAATTCCAAAACAAGATACAAGCATACACCATTCATAGTCCAACATATACCAAATCATCAAACATATACAATACCAATTAAATCAGGGCATACAATTAATCGGACCAAGAGGGAAATGACCTCCTATCCTCAAATCAATATCACAATGATGATCACCACTCGGTCATAATGTATACAACCGCTTACACTCGGTAAGCATACCTTGGCCTTGGACCCTTTTGGTCTGCTCTGATACCAAAATGTAACACCCTAATTTTAATAAATAATAGACCTGAAAATAGGAAAATTTTTCCACAAAAACAGCCACTGGACGATCGACATAAAAAAAGGAAGAGGAAGGCAAGGGAAAATAAAAGAACATTCATATGCATAGCAATCGGCAGAAGGGACAAGGCTTGAACCGACCCATTCGGTTCAACGAAACACATCAGCGCCTGGGTGAAATCCATGACAACGCTGACTCGCTCAAGTGAGGCCCAACGCCACCTGAGCAAAATATGACAATACAACAGCGGAACAAGGAGAGGCTCAAGCGAAGCCCAACACCAGCATCCACTCACTCGGCGAAGTACCATTCGCTTAAGCGAACATCCCAGAAGCCTTCCATGCGCGCACACTCGCTGGAGCTAAGTCTAATTCGCTGGGGCGGACACAGGTACAAGGTAGTTTCTCACTCGGATTTGGGACATATGTTCACCCGGTAAATCATCACGCTCATACTTCACTCGGGAATCTGCACTACTCCTTATTCATCCATACAGGTCACAAGTATAAACCACTTGGGAAATGACTTCCCCAATTCTGCCACTCGGAATCCAGAACTCTTTCTCACTCGGAATATATATATCCTAATCAAACATCACTCGACGCATTCCATCCTTAACACAATCGGGTCACATTACCTATTCACTATTCGGAATACATTCACACATTCACTTAGGAAATCAGGTAGTTAAGTCCCACCCAGTCTTATTCAAAACTCAACCAGTCGGCATACCGATCCTCACTCACTCGGATTTTACATCATTCACTCGGATTACTAAGACCTTACACTTAGGGTCCACCCCACTCTAAACCACTACTCTAACTCCTCTCTCAGAAGGGGATCACTCAAGGTTTTCACTCGGGAATACAAACTCTTCCTCACTCGGGTTACCTATAATGTTCACTCGGAATCACTCAGCGTGTTCACTCGGAGAAGCCACCCAGTAATCCTCACTCGGAACCATCACTTAACATTATTTCACTTGTCAACAGCCCTCGAATCATTTAACAACACATTCCAGTCGGAAGACGCATCAAATCCACATAAAGCACATATGTAGAATATATGTTCCCAGAAATATAAATCTGCCCACAAGTCCAATCCACCGACCCATATACATGTAACCATATACTCGGAATACTTATTAGCTTAACATTATACCTTCACCATTATTTACAGATCCATACAAGTGACACCATGCTTATACTTATCAAATCAATCTTTATAAATATATATATTTAGTCACTTTACATGAGAGCCGGCCAAGGCTACACCGACTGAACATAATAAATGCATTACGAATACCCAACAGTCAGAGTGCACCACACTTGAACTTGAGGCCCTATCATCATTCCCGAGTCCGACCTGCACACACTGAAAAATGGTGTAGGGGTGAGCTTCATATGTTAAACGTCAGATATTGGCTCGGATTATACCACAATCCTCGATTATGCAATTCATACAGTTCAATCATCCATAACACACACTGTTGTTTAAATATGAATATTCACTCATCATAATCCGATCGGAATTCATTCCAGTTAATCCACTCGGTTATATAAAACTCACATTATTTGCAATCACGTATAATCATAACCATAGGCTAATACTGCACTCAACAACAGCATATACATATATATACATATATTCAATCACACATGGACAGATAATTCATATCAGTCATCACAGCATGTATAATACTCATGATGTCACATTTCACTCGGCAAATACATTAGTATGCATGCTTCAATCCAACTAATTCATATCCACATATGCAAACATTTCGTATTGAGCTCGGTATCAATCAAGAACGTGCACACATCAATTTGCCCGGATTCGGTTATCAGTATTATTGTTGCAACATAGGCTCCAAGTCTTTCACTCAGCTCCAAGCTGATTCAGCCGTTTTACAGGTACCAAACCGTTTGCCCTCACGCGTAACACAATTGCTCCAAGCAACAACGGGAGTGTCACGGGCAGCCCCGAGTCCAACTCGGTAAGCCTGCCTTGAGTCCAACCCAAGGTCTTTAAGCGTCCAACGCTTAGTGCACTCGGCACTGCCCCAAGTCTAACCCAGGGTCTTTTATATAATCCAACACATATTCATCTGATTGTCGATCGGTATTAAGCGTCCAACGCTATATGTTCTAAGCATTTTAATGGCGAATCGGATGAATATGGTCCTTCATCAAGCGTCCAACGCCTATGCACTCGGCATTCAATGTATCAATCACATGCATCCAATGTAATACCACAACACATGCACACGGCAGTCACATGCACTCGGCAATACATGCACTCAGCAATACATGCACTCGGCTTTCTCATCAACAGCCACAATTTCCCATACCTTTACATGGAATTCATACAGCATTGCATGCACTCGGCAATTCACCTATAACACCCGGTAACCATAATATTCACATGCATTTTAAGCATTTTAACACCACATAGATTTTTGCCCTGCCCCATGCCTTAATGCACTCGGCTATTCACAATTCCATCACATGCATCAGCTGTATTGTATCATTCAAGTCATAATCAGGAGTCGATATAACAATGACATAGTACATGCACTCGAAACCATAATATCATTCACGTTTACATGCATCTAATCATATAATCACACACATGGGTATCAGTAAATGACCACACGATGCACTCAACATTCCTCATATGCATCTCATACACTTAACATAGACATCATCAACAAGCATTATACTTCATATGGACGGAAAGTCATGCACAACATAATAATAAATGTCATACATCCGATTTACCACTCAACAGCATGCAACATCTAGAAGGCACAACACAGTACAATGGCTTCACCCGGAAACCCGTCCATAAGCTATACACTTAACATGCAAGGCGCCCCCTACCTGGAATAAAGCTTCCAATCGGTCAACACGACACCCGGTTCCAGAGGAACATTGAGTCACTCCCAGTGCATCTGTATGCAAGAGCAGGGGAGGCCATTCGAGTCTCTGAGGCACTCAGCTCTCGGTTCGCTCCCTGGAGTAGCTCCATTCCAACGTTGTGAACACTCCAACCATCTTGAAGCTCCCCGTAGTGCAGATCTCCACTGAGACTTGGCAGCTTCGAGCAAGGAGAGAAAGAAGGAGGGAAGTCGACGAAGGGAATGAAGGAACAAGGAAGGAACAGTGTGGAAGGAGACGGGTTACATGCAGAGGGAATGCACACCCTCACCCTCTCTGGCTCGTCGAGTAAGGAAGGAGGACTCCGATCCTCAGCCACCACTATTACAAGCTCACGGGAACAGAGAGCGGAGAAGAAAGAAGAAGAAGAGAAGAAGAAGAGAAGAAGAGTGAAGAGCGAAGAAGAAAAGAAAAGGAAACAGAATGAAGAGAAGTCTCAAGGGAAGAATGAATAATAGTGTACCCATATATGCATGCACGGAGAGAAGGGAAAAGTGGGGTGGGAAGTCGTGCATAGCAGCAGCCCCCACACGCGTGATACGTACATGGACAAAACTAGTCAGCTGTTGACAACTAATCACCTTCAATCAGCCTTTGCTTCCTTAACTTAATTTAATTAAACCAATTATAATTAATAAATAATTTTCCCCACTTAGCAATTATTATTTTAATGATTTATTTTCATTCGGCAATTAATTATTAAATCGGGATGTTACATTAAGTCTCGAGACGTCTTTGGAAGACAGGTACCACACGGGAAGGGCTAATGGACGAGAGGCAGGGAAGGAATCTGTAACTGCGATTACTAATTAAGTCGGATCTGCATGCATGTATGTAGGAGCATTGTTATTGAGATTGACATGGTTGGTATAGCTTGGATGACTGAATGAATTCCGACTAAATGTGAATGCCCATATTTATATTTTTGATGAGTTCAATGTGATTGTGTGTATATATTTGTATGTGTAAATGTTGTTATGAATAGCATGATTAATATGGCCATGATTAAGTGGGGTGAATTCCGACTATGGAATATATGTGCGTTGGTGCTGTGGCCGAGCGTGAGGCGATGATATGATTATGAATCTATGTTATTGTGAATGATATGAATTACTTAATCCTAACTGAATTCTATAAATTTGAATGAGTGATGTTACTATATAACTGAGAATTGAGGATTAA
Organism: Clitoria ternatea; assembly: GCA_037962975.1. Classification (NCBI taxonomy): domain Eukaryota; kingdom Viridiplantae; phylum Streptophyta; class Magnoliopsida; order Fabales; family Fabaceae; genus Clitoria; species Clitoria ternatea. The sequence goes on from CM075671.1 coordinate 187,384,655, forward strand.
ATCCAAGTCAGTAACTATCATTTTATATGTAAAAGCTTACCCCTACACCATTTTTCAGTATGTGCAGGTCGGTCGGGAATGATGTGAAGGACTCAAGTCCGAATGGGGTGCACTTCGACTGTTGAGTGCATGCCTTGTATATTTATTTTATATTAGTCAGTGTTAAGCCTTGGCCGGCTCATATAACAATGTTGTATAACGAATGCGAGTATATATGTATTGTAATCCGAATGCGTGTTTATGTATATATATATATGGTTTACATTGGTATCAAGTACTTGTATCGGATAATGGGTGTTGGTGAATGAATAATGTTAAAATGCTAAATATTCCGAGTGTATGAATATATAACATGCATATAAGTGTTTTAATGTTGATTTGATGCGTCTTTCCGACTGGAATATGTTGCTAAATGATTTGAGGGTTGTTGATGAGTGAAATAGTGTTAAGTTGATGATTCCGAGTGAGACTATAGTGTTTGGGCATTTCCGAGTGAGAATCCGAGTGAAACTTTTCCGAGGGAAGAGTTGTTATAATGGTGGAGATTGGAATATAATCTAAGTAACTAATATAAGTATAATCCGAGTGAACGAGGTTCCATATCCCGAGCGGTGAGTCGTAGAGCAAGTCCGGAAGGGGCTTACTTAACGTTTCCCAAGTGAGTAAGGTATTATATGCCTAGTGAAACTAGAATGAGTATTCCGAGTGGAGTAGGATATTAGAGTCCCCTTCTGAGTGAGGGAAGGTCTGTATGTTCCCTGAGTGAGAGATACGAAAATATACCGAGCGACGGGTGTACGGCACACTCCCGATTGTGTTGAAGTTAAATACCCGAGTGATGTTCGATTAGGAAATATTCCGAGTAAGGAAGGGTTCTGGGTCCCGAGTGGTGAGAATTGAAGGAGTCATTCCTGAGTGGTTATACTTGTGACTTATATGAATGAAATAAGGAGCTGTGTAAATTCCCGAGTGAGGCAGAAGCGTGATGATTTACCGGGTGAACCTACGACCCAAATCCGAGTGAGAAATTACCTGGAACCTGTGTTCGCCCCAGCGAATTAGGCTTAGCTCCTGCGAGTGTGAGTGGATGGAAGGCCTTTGTGTTGGCTTCACTTAAGCGAAGGGCTGTCCGCCCGAGCGAGTTGGTTACCTCGCTCAAGCGTGTTGGACCCCGCTTGAGTGAGTCAGCGTTGTTAAGGAATTCGCTTAGGCGCTGATGTGTTCTGCTGGACTGAATGGATTGGTTCAAGCCTTGTCCCTTTCGCTGATTGCTATACGTATGAATGTTCTTTTATTTTCCCGTGGCTTTCATTTCCTTCTTCTGTGTAGGTTGTCCATTGGCTGTTTTTGTGGAAAAATTTTTTTTCCCGGTTTTGGCATTTATTTATTTATTAAATTAGGGTGTTACATTTTGGTATCAGAGCAGACTAAAAGGTCCATGGCCAAGGTTTGCCTACTGTTAGTGGGCGGTTGGGTGCATTATGCCAGATTGTCATAATTGCTTATGATATTCCATTAAACGTTGATACATGTTCAATCATGAATTGTGTGATGATATATGCTTATGATCTTCTTTTGGATTTGATATACGTTGAATTATGAATGGTGCGATTATATGCCTGTGTGTTTGTTTGAGATTGGGAACAGAGGGTACTGCCAGGGTATGTTCCCTGGGGAATAGAGATTTGTGACGACCCTGACGGATTGTTCCCGAAATACTGAGAAGTGTTTCTAAGCCTGGTCGGTAGAGAAGAAATAAGATGATAGATGTGGAAACTTTCATGTGTATTGAAACTAAATTAGTTGGTTCAACCTCTTATGTAGGCCATGCTAATGGCCCATAGTCGAGGCATGCTGTCGGACGGAGTCGAACTCATACGTATGAATTGATTGAATGAATAATATTGATAGAATCCTCTATGATGTATATAGAATAAGTGATTGTGTAGCCTCCTAGGATGAAGAATTTGAGTATGAGATGTATATGTTAAGGAATTTTTGCTGGTTACCGTGTATGAATTATATGAGTTGTGGGCTATTGTAAGTATGAATGCTGATTGCATGCGGTAAAAGACTATCTCTTTGAGCCTTAATGGTGTTTAGTACTGACTATATATGATGTATGTATTGTTAAGGAAAAAGTTGAATATATGTGATAGGTACCTGCATGGTGATTTCCGTGTGTGGTTTATAATATGATGCATGTGATGTCTACATTAATAGTGTGGAAGTGGTTATGGTCCAATGATAAAGTCCTGCATGAGATGTGGGCTGGTTATATTAATTCCCGTGTGGGATTTTATATTAAAAAGTATGTGGTTTGCCAAGTGCGTGTATGGTGTTATTGCTATGATGACCACTGTTATGAATAATGATGATAAAATGCATTGGATGCATGTATTGATATTGAATACCGAGTGCATTGGCGTTGGACGCCGGGTGAATAAGGCTATATTCATCTGATTTGCCACTGGAAATGCTTGGAGCATATAGCGTAGGCGCTTAATACCGATCGGCAATTAGATGAATATGTGTTGAAAGTCCTCGGGTTGGACTTGAGGCAGTGCTGAGTGCACTATAAAAAGACCCTGAGTTGGACTTGGGTCAGTGCCAAGTGCACTAAGCGTTGGACGCTTAAAGACCTTGGGTTGGACTCAAGGCAAGCTTACCGAGTTGGACTCGGGGCTGCCCATAACACTCCCGTTGTTGCTTGGAGCTATTATGTTACGCGTGAGGGCAAATGGTTTGGTACCTGTAAAACGGCCGAATCAGCTTGGAGCTGAGGAAAGGCTTGGAGCCTATGTTGCAACAATAAAAATGGGTAACCGGATCCGGGTGAAATGAATGTGTGCACACCATGATTGTTATTGAGCTCAATGTGAATTGCATGAATATGTGGAATTTTATTTAGAATAACATGATTGAGTGGAATCCGATTGAATGAATGTATGTATATTAATGTTATGGCCAGGTGCAATATGATGTTGTGGTCGTAATGCATGCTGTGGTGAATGATATGAATTGTATGCCCGAGTGTGAATTTGATATTTCGATTGGATGATTGAATATATATATGTGTTAATGCTGTCGCTAAGTGCAAAGTAAGCCTATGGCTGTGATTATATGGGATTATAAATAATGTAAGTAATATAGCCGAGGGCTGGCTAGATAAGATTCCGATTGAATGATGCTTGAATGTGTTCTGATTGAATGATAGCGTGTATGTTATTGACTGTTGGTACATATGTGTGTATATATATACGATATTGTATGGTTTGAGGTGGATAGGATCTAAGGAAGAAGTAATTACGCGGTAAGGGTCGGAAACCGACTGTTATTATACCATTTTGGGGTGATAGTAACTACTACTTGACGATTGTCATCAGGGGAGTTGCGCTAACTTATGAGTAATGAGGAGGTGTGTGATTTTTGTGTGAGTCGGAAGCCTGTAGTCATTATACTGTTTTACAGTAGGGGTAAATTATATTTCATGATTATTGCTATGTGACGTGCCCTACGTGGTGCATCATGATAATGTTGATGTGAATACGTGCTTATATATGTATGTGAATTGCCATTAATTCTTGTGGTAAGTATTAGCTGAGTGAGTGGTCGGTGGGTGTGAGAAGTGTGTAATGTATGCCGTCCCGAGACGACCCTTCATACCATAAGCACTGTGGCAGTGTACACTCTTGCAGCGACTCTATGTAATTGTTGTAACCCTATAGGAATGAGACGTCATCCTATCAGATGGATGCAGCAATCCACGAGTCGGGCAGGTGAGGTTGTAGCTGCTTATGGTGATGGTGAGCCTATCTGTAACACCCTCGGTTAGATAAGACAAATCCTTCTGTAGGTTCATCCTATTTAACTGAGAGTGTTAACAGTTTTTAGAAAAAGTGAATATTTTTTTTTTAAAATAATGGCATATCAGTGGAAGCAATATTATATAGATCACATAGTCATTCACAAACTGCAAGTAATTGTACTCTTAACAGAATGGGGCACGCAGGCACCCTTAAATATTATACAGTCATCCGTCAATATTCAGCTACTTATATTCTATTTAAGGAGTGTTCTCATTTGGTTCAGCATATTGCTATTCTTCATACTCAGGTTCTTGATTTCCTAATTCCTCTGAAAATTGTCAACAGTAAGGGTGAGTATAACCCAAGACCCTGATTGGTTAATCCGGTGCGGACATAATCCAGTTAACAAATAATATCACATAGTTCATACAATTAGCATATTTATAACAATCAAGCATGTCGTCATGAAAATGCATGAATTGAATTTATTATGATTTATCTTTGATTAAGTCTCATGATGCATGTGGGCCCAATAAATTCGTCATTATCATCCTTTCATTCTTTGGAATTCATCCTGCTCAAGTTGTTTCTTGGGCACAACGTTTCCATTCTAGAGTGATCGGAGCTCACCAAGTCCCCTTTCTTTTATCGAATGAACTCACAGGTTCTCATCATTATATATATCATTTCATCTTGGGACTTAGCTCTCCACGATCATAGATACATCCCGTCATTTAGTCGAAGTACACCAGAATTGCATCGTCTCGCCCGGCTATCAGGCGCGACTCTGATGCCATTGGGTTGCCGTTCCAGATGTACTCCCAAGATTCTTCTACTGAGATCGAACGTGAATGTCCTCCAGCGTACCAGGTGTATGCTCTAGTTTTTCTTCTTCAAAAATATTTTCATGATGCGAAATGCATTATTTTTATCATTAGATTCCTGGGTATCTTATGTGTTTCCAGTCTCATCATATCATTCCCAAGTTCTTTGAATTCCATCAATTATTTAAACATTGTAAGATATTCGTTTATTATTTTAGAAATATATCTATTATATCTTGGTTAAAATTATATTCTTCATAAAGAGTAAAATAATATATTCTTTATGTAATTACTCATAATTAAGACGTTAACAACGTTAATAACAATAAAACTAACAATAATAATAACAACATTAAGATTGATAATAATTAGAATAATAATAACAATAGAATAAGAATGATAATAATAATTATAACTTCCCAATAGTTTAAAAAATGTTTAAGAATAGTTTCTAAATGAAAATCCAAGCGAAAAACATTAAAAACATAGTTTTCCGAGTGAAACAAGGGTAAATCCGAGTGAAATAAGTATGATTCCGAGTGGAATCATACTGAGAAGGGTTTTCCAAACGATCTGGCTAAAAATCCGAGTGAAATTACACTAGAAAACTGTTTTCCGACTGGAACAAGTTGGGTCCGAGTGAAAATGAATTGGAAGGCTGTTTTCCGACTGAAACAGGTTTGATTCCAAGTGAAAATGAGTTTTCCGCATGAAATAACTATGAATCCGAATGAAATAAAACTGAGCAGAGTTTACTAAATGAAATTAATATGTTTTCCGAGTGAAACAGAAACTGAAAAGTATTTTCTTAATGAAATAACTTAAATTCTGAGTGAAATAAATTTCTGAGTGAATTAAAATATAATTTCCGAGTGGAATCAGTAAGAAAGAGTTTCATGAGTGAAAATGTTGGTGAAACCGAATAAAAATGAATTTCTGAGTATAGTAAAATACGATTCCGAGTGATATCAGTCACAAAGGAGTTTTCTGAGTGAAAATAATATGTTTTCCGAGTGAAATCAGTTTCAGAAGTGTTTTCCGAGTGAAACAGATGCTGAAAAGGATTTTCTGAGTGATATAACTTAAACTCTGAGTGAAAATGAATTTCTGAGTGAAATCAAGTATGATTCCGAGTGGAATCAATATGAATAGAGTTTCCTGAGTAAAAATGTTTACGAGTCCGAGTGAAAATATACTAGGAAATGTTCTCTGAGTGAAATCAGGTTGTTTACCGAGTGAAAAATTGTTCTATAAGAATAAAATACATTTAATTAAGGTTGAATCCGATTGAAACTAAGCAAAACCGAGTTGTTATAGATGTAAAACCGGTTGGATTAACATAAAACAGAACCTGTTATCACTAAATCCATCTTCTATTCATAATTTTTCACTGGAAATCACACGGTACCCATGATTCTTAGTATTTTTAGTCCAATACAGTACATATCATTTCACAATTCATCACTGATTATATACATTTAATAACAAATATATATATATAAATACAAATAATAACAATTAAGACATTTAATTCACATAACACTGAATCTGGCCTGGAAAGGTGAGGAACAAGTTCCTTAACCCTTTCCTTCACTCAGTTTTCCCACAGAGCACCCAAGAATATACCCCGTTACCTTTATGGAGCTCCTGGAGGAGAAGAAGAGGTTCCCTTTCACTGTCCTGCATGAATTCCGAGTGAAACAGAAGAGAAAAGAGAGAGAAAGTAACTTGTAGGAAGAAGAATGATGGAGGTGTGTTTCGTGTGTGTGTTCTCTAAGAGTCCTTGGGCTGGTTTAAATAAGGAGTGGGCTGCTAAGTGGAAAAGTAAATGGGGAACAACTTTTGTGGGTGGGCTGCTAGTGGAGTGTTAATGGAGTGGTAGTGGAGATTTAAATAAGGAGATATGCTGAGTCAGTGTCCATTTCTGGCCGCCCACTAGCTATAATGCGCATGATTGAATTAAAATAATCATTAAAAGACAAAATTGAAGTCAATACGCACAACTGACACTGAATACCGAGTGAAAATTCCACTCGGTTAACCACTATGCCGACTGGAATTCTTCTTCCGAGCCAACAAATACAAGGCTCGCTTGAGCGAAGTAAAGAAATATGCATTAGGGGTCCTTCTCGCTCAAGCGGAATCCGACTCGCTTGAGCGAGTCTTCAAGTCCTCGCTCAGAATTCCTTTGAAACCGACTCAGGTACTCGGTTTCTCACTCAGTAATATCTGTCCAGACCGAGTTCTCTTTTTCTCAGAGTTTTCACTCGGAAACCTAAGTCTTCATTCACTTGGTTCACTCGGTTTAGACCAACTTCTTCAACTATCTTTCCAAATTAAGGCTTATTTAAGCCATTACCTCTCAGAACAAGACCTACACGTACGAGTCTCACTCGGTTTTTTTTGGTCTAGTAGAGTATATCTCACTCGGAAATGGTTCAGCCTCTTACATTTCTCTCGGAATGGGCTCCCTCTACCATTTTCCACTCGGTTTCTTAAGCAAATACATACGAAACCATTTGGAATCCTTCCCAATTGATTCCACAACACATTCCAGTCAGTAGAAAGCATCAAATCAACATAAACATAATTATATATGCATTCTTTCACTCAGAATACTTCAATCGGAGGAGTTTCCTTTGGAAAAGGAGTATTTGGCAAGGTTTAACTCGGAAACGAGTCTTTCTAGGGTGTTTTGACTCGGAATTTCACCCAAAAGTGGTTCTCTTGAACACACTTCACTCATAATTGCCTCTCAGGTCAGGACTCCACTCGGTGGTAGCCCTCTCAGTCATGTTTTACTCGGAAAACATGACACTGACTCGGAATTCCATCCTTCACTCAGAATTTTTAATCATTCACTCGGAATTCTTCTCTGTTACTCGGAACAGAGCCCTTTTCACTCAATTTTTGCATAATTTCACTAATGTTCCATATAAATTCTATTATTATGTGCAAAAATGACATTTTTGAGATACTACCAACCATCAACAAGGTATATTTTGACTTATTCTTGCTTACAAACCCTCCATAATTAAAAATTTACAAGGGTAAAACTGTTTCTAAAAAGAGAGATGTTACATTCTCCTCCCCTTTTAGGAATTTCATCCCGAAATTCAAAGTTAAAACAATTGAGGGTACAATTCTCTCATTTTCTCCTCAATTTCCCAAGTAGCAACCCCATCATCTGTCTGACTCCAAACTACCTTGACCAAAGGGATTTCCTTGCCTCTTAATTGTTTGAGACGTCGGTCAGCAATCTTAATCGGCGATGCTTCAAAGGTAAGGTTTTCTTTCAGAACAAATTGATCGGGACTAAGAACATGATCAGGGCTTGGTACATATTTGCGGAGTTGAGAGACATGAAAAACATTATGAAGGTTTGTCAGTTCGGGTGGTAGAGCAATACGGTAGGCATGAGTTCCTATCTTTTGCAAAATCTGATAGGGTCCTACGTATCTGGGGCTTAACTTCTTGGCCTTCAAAGCTCTTCCTACTCTAGTGGTAGGGGTAACTTTGAGAAATACATGATCACCCTCTTCAAATTTTAATGGCTTCCGACGTTTGTCGTAGTAACTCTTTTGTCTATCTTGCGAAGCCTTCATTGCCATTTGAATCCTTTGGACTTGTTCTGTAGTCTTCTGAACAATCTCTAGTCCAATTATTGTCTTTTCACCAGTCTTATACCAACATAAAGGTGTATGACATTTTCTTCCATACAAAGCTTCATAGGGGGCCATTCCGATACTGGCATGGTAGCTGTTGTTGTAAGTGAACTCAATGAGTGGGAGATATTCTTGCCAACTTCCACCATGTTCCAAGACACAAAGACGCAACAGATCTTCAAGAGTCTTGATCTATCTTTCCGATTGTCCATCTGTCTGTGGGTGGTATGCGGAACTTAATTTCAGACGAGTTCCTAGAGCTTGTTGCAGGCTCTTCCAAAATTGTAATGTGAAACGAGGATCTCGGTCAGACACAATTGCAGTGGGTGTCCCATGTAACCGTACGATTTCTTTGATATAGATCTGGGTGAGTTTTTCTAGGGAATACTTCATATTGACAGGAATGAAGTGAGCGGTTTTTGTTAATCGATCTACGATTACCCAAATAGCATCATATCCAGCTGATGTTCTGGGAAATCCACTCACGAAGTCCATAGCAATCTCATCCCATTTCCATTCTGGAATATCCAAAGGATGAAGGGTCCCACTTGGTCGTTGTTGTTCTGCCTTTACCTTCTGGCACATCAGGCAAGCTGTTACATACTCAGCGATATCCCTTTTCATTCCTTGCCACCAGAATAATTTCTTCAAGTCCTGATACATCTTGGTTGATCCTGGGTGGATAGTGTATTTACTTTTGTGTGCTTCATCCAGGATGGATCTTTTAAGATCTGTGTTAACTGGAATACAGAGTCTATGTTGATACCTGATTGCCCCATGTTCATCTTTGCTAAACTCTGAGACTCCTTCTTTTGTCTTTTCTGCTAGATCTTGTAATTCCTGGTCATTGGCTTGAGCTTCTTTGATTTGTTCTAAGAAATCATTGGAAATTCTTAGCATTCCAACCATAAGGCTTCCCCTTTTAGGTGTTACTGCCAGATTCAAATTGCGAAACTGTTCAATCAACTCCAACTCCTTAGTCATCATATATGATAGACGTAGGGCCTTTCTGCTGAGTGCATCAGCCATAACATTTGCCTTACCAGGGTGATATCGGAGTTTGAAATCATAATCCTTGATGAATTCCATCCATCTCCGTTGTCGCATATTCAACTCTTTCTGGTTGAATAGATACTTCAAACTTTTATGATCACTGAAGACTTCAAAGTATGTACCATACAAGTAATGTCTCCAGATTTTTAAGGCAAACACAACTGCAGCTAATTCCAAGTCATGTGTGGGATAATTAACTTCATGCGTTCTTAGCTGTCTTGAAGCATAAGCAACAACCTTTCTTTCTTGCATTAGGACACATCCTAGTCCTTGTCTTGATGCATCACAATACACTTCATGTGGCTTGGCAGGATCTGGCAAAATCAAGACAGGTGCACTAGTGAGTCGTTGGCGTAACTCCGTAAAACTGCTTTCGCATTTGTCAGTCCATTCAAATGGTTGATCTTTATGAGTCAGCTTGGTTAAAGGTGTCGCAATTCGAGAGAAATTCTCGATGAATCGACGATAATATCCAGCCAGTCCAAGGAAACTACGGATTTCCGTCACATTCTTTGGTTGTTCCCAATTTAGTACAGCTTCTACCTTTGTAGGATCCACAGCAATTCCTTCCTTAGAGATGACATGTCCTAAAAATTTCACTTCTGTCAACCAGAATTCACATTTTGAAAACTTGGCGTACAATTGCCTTACACGCAAAGTATTTAGAACAATTCGGAGATGCTCCTCGTGTTCCTCATGGCTCTTGGAGTAGACGAGAATATCGTCAATGAATACAACCACGAATTTGTCCAAGTACTCATGGAAGATTCGATTCATGTATCCCATAAAGACAGCAGGTGCATTGGTAACTCCAAAGGGCATAACAAGATACTCGTAGTGTCCATATCGTGTTCTGAATGTTGTTTTGGGTACATCATCTTTCTTCACTCTGATTTGGTGATAGCCTGATCGCAGATCAATTTTCGAGAAGATAGTGGCTCCTTGTAATTGGTCCATCAAATCATCAATTCTTGGGAGAGGATATCGGTTCTTGATTGTAGCTTTATTCAACTGACGATAGTCAACACATAATCACATACTGCTATCCTTCTTTTTGACTAGAAGAACTGGTGCTCCCTAAGGTGAGACACTGGGTCTAATCATTCCTTTCTCTAAAAGTTCTTCTATTTGTTCTTTAAGTTCACTGAGTTCCTTGGGTGACATTCGGTAAGGAGCAATAGAGATTGGTCTTGCGCCCGGTATAATGTCAATACTGAACTCAATTTCTCGTTCTAGAGGTAGCTCACATATATCATCAGGGAAAACTTCTGGGAATTCCTGAACAACAAGAATCTGATCAATTTGAGAAGTGGCCTTACTTTTAGATTCAGTAAGGATCATGTATAGTTGGACTTCCTTTGCTGGAATTACCTTTTCTGAGCTAACAGTACAAGAATCAATGTCTTGATCACAGTGTGATGTAGTAGACCCGAGAGAAATGGATCTATTATGACAGTCAATCAGAATATGGTTGGCAGCAAGCCAATTCATTCCTAGAACAATATCTAGATCAATCAAAGGCAAACATATGAGATCTACTTGATAGGCTTTCCCTTCGATGTTGAGAGGACATTTCAAACACATGCAGGAAGGGCAAATGGGCTTATTTGCAGCAGTCGTGACAATCATCTTATTAGGCAGAGAGGTTGTAGGAAGCTTTAAATGTTTTACACAATTCTCAGATATGAAAGAATGAGTAGCTCCAGAATCATATAATACATTTAATAGAGTACTTCCTATAAAGCATGTACCTTGCACAAGATCGTTCTCTTGTGATACCTCCGCACCATTCATGGTAAAAACTCTGGCATTTCCTCCTGGTCTTCCAGTTGAGTTGTTTCCAGGCCTTCCAGGATTATTGTTTTGGTTAAAGTTGTTGTTGCGGGAAACATTCTGCATTCTCGGGGCATTATTTGCAGGGGTATTTGCAGCAGGTCCCCTATTCCCTTGGCCTGTTGGTCGCACTACCTGTCTTTGAGTCATCTGTTGCTGGTTGTTAGCATTTTTGAACCAACAGTCAACATCACAATGTCCAGTCCGTCCATAAATTGTGCAGGTTCTACAATTTACTGCCATATGTGGTCCTCCGCAAATATAGCATTTTAGGTTCTAATTGTTCCCTTGATCTCTTGAAGGATTTCGGTTGGCTGAGTTGGAAGGTCGAAAATATGGCCGATCTACTTGAAAATCCCTCCTTTGCTGTCGATCTGGCATACGTCGTTCTGGCCCATGATTAGACGCTCCAGGTCGTCGAAGATTAGAGGTGTTCTCAAATATGCGGCATCTATCAACCAAAGTAGTGAATTGTGTAATTTGTTGACAACATATGGCTTGACGAATCTCATGTCATAGCCCTGCTTCGAACTTTGCACATCTTGACGCTTCTCCCATGTGGGTGTAGTAGGGACAACATTTTGCCAATTCATCAAATTTAGCAACGTACTCCCCAACAGTCATATTACCTTGTTTCAGATTGAAGAATTCCTGCTCCTTCTGTCTCCTTATGTCTTCAGGGAAATATTTAGCGAGAAATTCTGTCCTGAATCGTCCCCAAGTAATGATATGCCCATCAGTAGCTAGTCTGACTCTAGCATGAGTCCACCAGTGTTCTGCTTCTCCAACCAGCATGAAGACAGCAAAGGTTACACAATCCTCATCAGAACATCGCATAGCGGCAAAAATCTTTTCAAGGTGTTCAATCCATAGTTGTGCTCCTTCTGGATTGAAGCCTCCTTTGAACTGTGTAGGATTGTTCCTTTGAAAATCAGCTAATCCCTGTCTGGCAGAAGCATGAGGTAACTCTTGTCGTTCTATTACCTCCACAATTCTGGTAAGAAGATTCTCCATCACATGATTGTTATTTTGGCGTGCCATTAGGAATTTGCTGAAAGAATATCAACAAATAGATTCAGGGTATGTGTTATGTGGAGCATTCCACATAGGATATTTAGTCTTAGGAGTGTTATGGACTGTTCAATATTTCTATCAGAGTACGTGGAAACTTAATGGTCCACTCCCCAAGCTTGATGAATCGACTATGCTCTGATACCACCTTTGTAACACCCTCGGTTAGATAAGACAAATCCTTCTATAGGTTCATCCTATTTAACTGAGAGTGTTAACAGTTTTTAGAAAAAGTGAATATTTTTTTTTAAAAATAATGGCATATCAGTGGAAGCAATATTATATAGATCACATAGTCATTCACAAACTGCAAGTAATTGTACTCTTAACAGAATAGGGCACGCAGGCACCCTTAAATATTATACAGTCATCCGTCAATATTCAACTACTTATATTCTATTTAAGGAGTGTTCTCATTTGGTTCAGCATATTACTGTTCTTCATACTCAGGTTCTTGATTTCCTAATTCCTCTAAGTGCGAAACAACAATCAGCATTGGGTCGCCTAAGCTACCAGTGCTTCGCCTGAGCGAAAATAGAAAAAATCAACTCGGATTTCCTTCTTCAACTTCATACTTTTATTTTATTCAAAGTTCTAAACAAAACAATTGGGACATAGGGTTGCCTCCCTAGAGCGCTTCTTTAAGGTCACTAGCTTGACCTTATTGTATTTAAGAAGATGGTTTCAGTAACAAGGAGGTTTTCTACCTATCAAACTCTCCTCCAAAGTAGAGTTTGAGTCGCTGGCCATTCACCTTGAAAAACCGATCGGTAGTCGGATCTTTTAGTTCGACTGCACCATGAGGAAAAACCTCATTTACAGTAAAAGGCCCGGACCACTTAGATCTAAGTTTTCCAGGGAAGAGTTTCAGTCGGGTATTGAATAACAAAACCTGATCGTCCTTCTGAAACTCTTTCTTATTAATTCGCTTATCATGCCATTTCTTTGTTTTCTCCTTATAAATGGAGGCACTTTGATAAGCGTTGAGTCAGAACTCCTCTAATTCATGGAGTTTCAAAACTCTTTCCTCCTGAGACTGGTCACAGTCCATGTTTAATAGTTTTGTGGCCCACCACGCTTTGTGTTCCAACTCCACAGGGAGATGGCAAGCCTTACCGTACACCAGTTGATACGGGGACATGCCAATCGGAGTTTTGAAAGCTGTTCGGTAAGCCCACAATACATCATCTAATTTTACCGACCAATCTTTTCTGGATTTTTCAACCACTTTTTCTAAAATTCTCTTTATTTCTCTATTTGACAATTTGACTTGTCTACAAGTCTGTGGATGGTAAGGAGTGGATATCTTATGTAAAACCTTATAGTGACGCAGGGCTTTTTCCATTATCTTATTGCAAAAGTGTGAACCCCCATCACTAATAATTACTCTCGGAACTCCAAACCTAGAGAAAATATTCTTCTTAATGAACCTAAGCACAACCTGTGCATCATTGGTTCTGGTCGGAATTGCCTCCACCCATTTGGAGACGTAGTCCACAGCAACCAGAATGTATTCGTTGGAGAACGACTTAGGGAAGGGTCCCATGAAGTCGATACCTCAAACGTCAAATAATTTCACAATTAGAATGTTCGTTAAAGGCATGTGATAAGTGTTGATTAAGCATTGATTTCATGACTCATTCGAATTAATTTTGTAAAGAACTTGAGCTAAATTGATGAATTATTAAAGGAAGTGAGCATGAATCTTTTAAGTAGTGATGGATAGGTGTATAAAAGAAATATTGTGTTAAAACTCTTGGAAAGTTGCAGGAAATTCAACAGGAAAGCAGGGCAAGCTTAAGCTTGAGCAAGCAAGCTTAAGCGTGAAAAATCAAGCTTAAGCTTGGAGCAAGCAAGCTTAAGCGTGAAAGATCAAGCTCAAGCTTGAAGCAGGCAAGCTTAAGCGTGAAAGTGGCAAGCTCAAGCGTGAAAGCATCAAGCTCAAGCGTGAAAGCATCAAGCTCAAGCGTGAAAGCATCAAGCTCAAGCGTGAAAGATCAAGCTCAAGCTTGAAGCAGGCAAGCTTAAGCGTGAAAGTAGCAAGCTCAAGCGTGAAAGCATCAAGCTCAAGCGTGAAAGAGCAAGCTCAAGCGTGATCGGGGGCATTTGAAGACAGCAAGCTCAAGCTTGAACAACCAAGCTTAAGCTTGAGCAAGCAAGCTTAAGCTTGAACAAGTTGGAAAGCATCAGGACCTCTCACGCTTGAGCGTGAACACTAGGAGCTTAAGCGTGGAATGATAAAAATGGAAGCCTAAGCATGGATTAAGCATGGCCAGCATGAATTAAAGGAAACAGAGGCATCAGGACCCCTCTCACGCTCAAGCGTGGGAATAAGCCGCTTGAGCGTGAGGAATGGATATTAAGGCCTCGCCTGAGCGTAACTGAGTGAGGCTAAGCGAGGAGCAAGCGTGAGAAGGCAAGGAAGCCACGCTTGAGCGTGAATTACTTCAGCTTGAGCGTGAGATCATCAATAAGCATCAGAACTCTTCACGCTTGAGCGTGACCATCAAGCTCAAGCGTGACTCAGACAGTATGGGATTTCTTAATTCTTTATTCACCAACAATGCGATGCAAACTCATCCACTTTCTTCTGTTTCCACCAGTCTCTGAAAGATGCTGCATGGGTTCTACGCAAGTGGGCAAGAGAAGCTGAACCTAAACTCCTATAAATCAAGCTGCAAACAACATCATCAGAATCAATCTCCTAACATCATACATCAGATTCATCCTCTGTATTTTCATACTTTCCATTTTCTGTATTCATTCCTTTGATGGTGAAAATGCAAGGCATGAGTAACTAATCTCCCTTATGGGATTGGCTGTAATCCATTCAACACTGAAGTAATGCTGTTGTAAGTTTTTATTGAGTAATGAGATTTGATAAGTTTCTGTATTTCCTTCTGCGTTTAATGCCTGAAAGTACTTGATCACTATTTTCTTGTTCTAAGTTTTCTTGAGTATGCTGGGAAGTGACTTTTGAAAGCAGACCCTGAAAGAAGTACTTGTTGTGAGTAGGTAGCCAGGGATGGCGTCTAACGCAATAAACGTTAAAACAATCGATCGATAATGCTGGAATGGTTTCCAAAGTGACTGAGGGATCAGCGGTTTGGAAATCATTCTTATGAACTTTGTAGTCGAGGGATCGATGCAAATGACTTTGATTGTGACGTAGAACTTATCTTTTCGATTTACTTATATGGAAACTTATGCAGCTTACAGAGGTGAAGATGTGATGAAGCCAATCCCTGTTTTACAAAACTGATTTTTCCAACATCATTTACTGTTATATTTTGCAAAGTGCTATCCTCTGTTATTTTGTTACTTACTGTTTTTCATTCAGCAACATTCACAACAAATCAAAACTGAAACTTTCTGCCTAATCAATTCAAACTAAGATCTTCATTCTAGCACCTCCTCAGTGGAACGACAACTATACTATATTACAACTTCTGTGTTTAAACTTGGCACATCCATTTCATTGAGTTCATATTATACAAACTTGATTCTCTTTCAGCAAACTCAATATAAGCAAAACATTTATCAGCATGCCAGCTTTTGCAGAGAGACCTCCACTCCTTTGACATTTGTCACACCTTTTGACATATTCCTTAGAATCCTGAAAGATAGTTGGCCAGTTAAAGCCACTCTGTAATACCTTCACTGCGGTACGGGAGGCACCATGATGGCCTCCATAATAAGAATTGTGGCAGTGCCAAAGGAGCCTTTCTTGCTCGGATTTAGGCACACAGCGCCTGATTACTCCATCTATGCCTATTTTAAACAAAAATGGATCATCCCAAAGAAAAGCCTTACTATCATGAAAGAATTTTTTTCTTATTTGGGATGTCCAACCATCAGGTACCACTGAGGCACTTTTAAAGTTTGCCATGTCAGCGTACCATGGCCCAGTCATAATGGCCATCAACTTTTCATCTGGAAATTCTTCTTTTATCAAGACAGAATCCGACTCAGCTTCCAGACGAGACAATTGGTCTGCAACCGAGTTCTCTACCCCTTTTTTGTCTCGTATTTCTAAGTCAAACTCTTGAAGTAGCAGAACCCACCTAATCAATCTCGGCTTAGACTCTTTTTTAGCTAGTAAATACTTGATTGCCGAGTGGTCTGTATATACAATGACTTTGGCACCAATCAAGTATGCACGAAATTTATCAAATGCATACACCACAGCAAGCATTTCTTTTTCAGTCGTGGTGTAATGTATTTGATTTTCATTTAACACTTTACTAGCATAATAAATCACATGAGTTAATTTCTCTTTTTTCTGACCCAGTACAGCTCCGATTGCAAAGTCACTTGCATCACACATCAATTCAAACGGTAAAGACCAGTCGGGTGATGCAAGGATCGGAGCTGAAGTCAAACTTTGTTTTAATTTTTCAAATGCCTTGACACAGTTTTCATTAAATGCAAACACCTGATCTTTCACAAGCAAATCGGTCAAAGGCTTAGCTATTTTTGAAAAATCTTTTATGAATCTTCTATAGAACCCAGCACATCCTAGAAAACTCCTTACTCCTTTCACATTGATCGGAGGAGGAAGTTTTTCAATAATTTCAATTTTTGCTCGGTCCACCTGCATGCCCTCAGCAGAAATCCTATGACCAAGGACTATCCCTTCCTTAACCATAAAGTGGCATTTTTCCCAGTTAAGAACGAGATTAGTCTCTTGACATCTCATCAGCACTTTAGCTAAGTTGCTGAGGAATGTGTCAAAATTACTCCCAAAAACCGAGAAGTCATCCATGAATACCTCAATAAATTTTTCTACCATATCCCCAAAAATTGCCAGCATGCACCTTTGGAAGGTTGCTGGAGCGTTGCACAAGCCGAACGGCATGCGCCTGTATGCAAAGATTCCATAGGGATATGTGAAGGCAGTCTTTTCTTGATCCTTCGGGTCAACCACAATTTGGTTATAACCCGAGTACCCATCAAGAAAACAATAGTACTCATGTCCTGATAACCTCTCGAGCATTTGATCAACAAATGGAAGGGGGAAATGGTCCTTCCGAGTAGAGTTATTCAGCCTTCTGTAATCAATGCACATCCTCCAGCCTGTAGTTGGCCGAGTGGCAATGATTTCACCCTGGTCATTTTTTACAGTCGTCATTCCTCCCTTCTTGGGCACCACTTGGACTGGGCTAATCCAAGTGCTGTCTGAGATCGGGTAAATGATTCCTGCATCAAGGAGCTTGACCACTTCCTTTCTCACTGCTTCCTTCATAATGGGGTTCAGTCTGCGTTGTGGCTGAACAACAGGGGAATAGTCATCCTCCATTAGGATTTTGTGCATACAAAAAGATAGACTGATTCCCTTCAAGTTAGAAATGTTCCAGCCAATGGCAGATTCATGAGCTTTTAATACCCCAACTAGTTTATTCTCATCCTCTTCTTTTAAGTCGGAATTAATAATTACAGGATGAGTGTCATTTCCTCTCAGGAAAACATATTTTAGATGAGAAGGTAAAGGTTTTAAATCACATTTTTCTTCCAAAACTTCCCTTCTTTTCTCATCTTCAGTAGTTTCCAAATCATTTTTCTCTTCTAAATCACCTACTTCTAAAACTTCCAGTAGGTCCAGTATTTCCAAGTGAGAGTCAATTGACTCAGTCTCGGAATCAAAGTCATCCTCTAAAAACGTTTGTAAAGCCTCTTCCTTAGTTTTTAGCAGTAAGGGGGTCTGGTAATTTTCAACCTCTTCAATCATTAGGCAATCCATCCGTTCAGTCGGATGTTTCATGGAATTGAAGACGTTAAAAATTACTTGTTCCTCCTGAACTCTCAGCATGAGTTCACCCTTTTCCACATCAATTAATGCTCTACCAGTAGCTAGGAAGGGTCTACCTAAGATCAAAGGGATCTCTCGGTCAGCTTCCATGTCTAGCACTATGAAATCTACTGGGAAGATGAATTTATCAACTTTTACTAACAAATCTTCCAGCATGCCCTGGGGATATTTAATGGACCTGTTAGCCAACTGCAAGGACATGCGAGTCGGTTGCAAGTCATTAATTCCCAGTTTTTTCATTAAAGATAGAGGCATCAGGTTTATACTGGCTCCTAGATCACAGAGAGCACTTCCTACATGAACATCCCCTATTGCACAAGGTATTGTAAAAGATCCAGGATCTTCTAGCTTTTGGGGAAGTTTCTTTTGAATGATTGCGCTGCACTCTTGAGTGAGAGTAATCATTTCATCCCCCCTAAGCTTCCTCTTCTTAGACAATAGTTCTTTTAAAAATTTTGCATAAGAAGGCATCTCCTGCAATGCCTCAGCAAAAGGGATATTAATGTGAAGTTTCTTAAAGACCTCTAAGAACCTAGCAAACTTCTGCTCCTCTATTTGCTTTTTAAATCTGTGCGGAAATGGAGCATTCCTTAGTTTTTCAGGAGTCAGCTTAGAAGCTTCAGGAGTCAGCTTAGAAGCTTCCTCCAGGATCAAATCAACTTTTTTCTTTTTCTTTTGATGGACTTTATTTTCTTTTTCTTTTTCTGATTCATTTTAAATTTCTATTTCATTTTTATTATCCTGCTCGGTTTCCTGTATTATTTCTTTTCCTTTTTCTGAACCTATTTCTTGACTCGGAGATGGAGAAATAATCTTTCCACTCCTAGTAATTATGGCCTTGCAATGTTCCCTTGGATTTACCTCGGTATCTCCAGGGAAATTGCCTGCTTGCCTCTCAGCTAATTGTTTAGAAAGCTGTCCTACTTGATTTTCTAAATTCCTTATGGATGCTTCCTGATTCTTAAAACTGGCCTGAGTGGCCTAGATAAACTGAGACAGTACATTCTCGAGTTCGGATTTTTCTTTAACAAGAGAGTGAGAGGGTTGTTGTGGTTTATTTGTGGGTTGACTTGGTGGTATATTCTGATTCAGATGTGGACCTTTCTGCCAGGAAAAATTGGGGTGGCTCCTGTAATTAGGATTGAAGGAATTAGAAGGATAATTCCGTTGATACTGTTGCTGCCCCATATAATTCACTTGCTCGGAAGGCACAACTGGATCACACATTCCATTTTCATGGTCTCCACCACAAAAATCACAACTGATCATAGAAAATTGGCTCGGCTTTTGGAGTTCTGAAATCTGAATGCTTAATTTTTCCAAAGCCTGAGTCATCAATTTACTCTGAGCCAAATAAGCATCTTGTGCTTCTAATTCTAATATTCCTCTCCTAGGGACTTGGTTTCTCTCACTAATCAGGCATTCATTAGAAGCCATCACATCAATCAGCTCTATAGCTTCTTCTACAGTTTTAGTTGTTAATGAGCCTCCAGCCGAGGCATCTATCAAGACTCTGGTAGCTGGCCTAACACCATTATAGAAAATAGTCACCTGCTGTACATCGGAAATCTGATGATGAGGACATCTCCTCAGACTTTCTTTATACCTATCCCATGCTTCCATCAAGGACTCACCTTCCCTTTGCTGGAAACATGTGATTTCATTGCGCAGCTTTGCATATTTAGAAGGAGGAAAGTATTTACTTAAAAATTTCCTTTGCAAATCCTCCCAGGTAGAAATACTGCCTCTCGGTTGACTCTGCAACCAGGCTTTTGCTCGGTCCCTCAGAGAAAATGGAAACAACCTTAGTCGGATTGCCTCCTCAGGGACTCCATTCATTTTTACTGTATCACAAATTTAGAGGAAAGTTGCTAAATGTAAATTTGGGTCCTCAACCTCACTTCCTCCGAATTGTTCATTTCTTACCAACTGCAGTAAGGCTGGTTTTAATTCAAAATTGTTAGCTGCAATCGGTGGCCTAAGGATGCTAGCTTGCGATCCTTCTTCAGTCGGCCTGGAGTAGTCACCTAGTGTAACTCTCCTCTGTTCCATTTCTTTTTCTTCTTTTTGCTTTTTCTCTTTTCTTAATCTACGTTCTAACAAATCGATGTCAGGATCAAAGAAGAAAGGTTCTCCTCTGCTCCTTGACTGCATACAACAATTGTTAACACAACAAAAATAACTAACAGCTACGACTACTTGAAACAATAACTACTAAGAAAAATACGTATTGACTGCACACAGAAACAAAAACAAATGGTTCAGTCTAGTACCGGTCCAAGGATTGTTGATATTACTCAACAATCCCCGGCAACGGCGCCATTAACTTGATGCTGAAATCCCGAGTCGTTACATTGATGGTAAAATCTTAGAAAAATGAGATATGACTCTCGGATTTACACTTATGGCAAGCGCACCAGTCGTTAAAATTGTAGTATATTTGATCGTCTCATAGGGATTGTGGTAAATACCTCAATCTAGGACTAGTACAAGCTGAACCAACAGAAAATACATGAAATTCATTCGGTTTTTATGGTTTTAGTGTTTTATAGTTGTTTTTATATTTTGAGAAACAGAGTTAAGATGAAAAGTGGAAAGTGATTAAAAGAAAACAGGTCAGGATTGCTTCAGCTCACAATTTCCTCAAGAAACATGCAATTCAGTATAATCAAACTTCACAATCTAGAGGACAATCCGCTTGTGGTTATTCCCTAATTCCTTAGGTGAAAAACACTAATTCTTAAGCAATGAACCTTAATTCCTTAAGTGCTCGATTAACCTAAGAATCTAATGCGAAATTGGAGGTTGAACTCTAACTATTCACCTAAATTGATTAGGCCTGAACTAGTTAGAAAGCTGGAAGTTACCTAAGCTTCAGCCATGATTCCTTACTGGTGAAGTTCTTCATCCGTTCTGGATTTGTCAATCCAGCAATTCTGCTCCACTCCTCAGCTTGTTCGCCTCAAGATCTTCGAAGCTGATCTACTTACTCACAGCTTCAAGATTCCATTGTTCACCTTCACAATCCCAACCTTAGGGATTTAGAACTCCATAGACTTTGGTTCCATCGAAGGATTGTGGAACGTCATGGAGGAGAGAGTTTAGAGAGATGAAAAATGTAGTGAGAGATTAGAAATGGAAAATGAAATTGTATTTCTTTTTGCTCTGTGTCTCTACACACACTACTATTAGTCTTGCCACCTTCACAGAGTATGTACAACCTATTTATAAGTTTCTACCTAACTAACTTAACTGATAACTTCGCACCACCTCAGCTAACGACTAACACTACTTAATTACATAGTTTACAAAATAACTAACTAATTACAGCTCAGCTCTTAACAGGATCTAGCTCAACCTTAGCTAATGTACAGCTCAGCTCCAGCTAATTGACAGCTCACTTCTTAAGTTAACTTGAAGTTGCAGTAGTAGAGAAGAAGGCAATGGGAGCGGAACAGTGCTGCACCAAGTGTTATTGGAGGGAAGGAACGGTGTTTAAATTACTGCCTTGATGCTTCAGCTACTGAGTATTCGCTTGGGTGGATTAAGCTTCGCTTGGTTGAGTCCGGATTAACCTGCAGTGTTTCTTTCTCTCTTGGGTGTTATGGCAAAGCTTGGGCGAGGACGGACTCTTAAAGTTATTGATAAGGAGTTTCTGAGATATTCGGAATGAAGAGTTCAATGAAAGAGAATCAAGTTTGTATAATATGAACTCAATGCAGTGGATGTGCCAAGTTTAAACACAGAAGTTGTAATATAGTATAGTTGTCGTTCCACTGAGGAGGTGTTAGAATGAAGATCTTAGTTTTGAATTGATTTGGCAGAATGTTTTGGTTTTTGTTTTGTTTTGAATGATGTTGAATAAGAAAGTGAATAAATAACAGAGAGTGAAATTCTGCAAAAGATAACAACAAATGGTGTTGAAAAAATCAGTTTTGTGAAACAGGGATTGGCTTCATCACATCTTCACCTTCTGTAAGCTGCATAAGTTTTTATATAAGTAAATCAAAAAGATAATTTCTACGTCACAATCAAAGTCATTTGTATCGATCCCTCGACTACAAAATTCATAAGAATGATTTCAAACCGCTGATCCCTCAGTCACTTTGAAATCATCCCAGCATTATCGATCGATTGTTTTGACGTTTATTACGTTAGACGCCATCCCTGGCTACCTACTCACAACAAGTATTTCTTTCGGATCTGCTTTCAAAAGTCACTTCCCAGCATACTTGAGAAAACTTAAAACAAGAAAATAGTGATCAAGTACTTTCAGGCATTAAACGCAGAAGGAAATACAGAACTTATCAAATCTCATTACTAAATAAAAACTTACAACAGCATTACTTCAGTGTTGAATGGATTACAGCCAATCCCATAAGGGAGTTTAGTTACTCATGCCTTGCATTTTCACCATCAAAAGAATGAATACAGAAAATAATGGAAAGTGTGAATGAAAATACAGGGGATGAATCTGATGATGGATATGTTGTTTGCAGCTTGATTTATAGGAGTCAAGGTTCAGCTTCCCTTTTCCACTTGCGTAGAACCCATGCAGCATCTTTCAGAGACTTGCAGAGACACAAGAAGTTGGGTGAGTTGGCATCGCATCATTGGTAAATATTAAATTAGAAAATCCCATACTGCAGGAGTCACGCTTGAGCTTGATGGTCTTACGCTCAAGCGTGAAGGGTTCTGATGCTTTTTGATGGTCTCACTCTCAAGCTGAAGTAACCACGCTCAAGCGTGGCCTTCTCGTTTTGGTGCAGAACACTTATCCCTCCTCAGCTACGCTCAAGCGTGGCCTTATTATCCATCCCTCACGCTCAGGCGTGTAAAGCTTACGCTCAAGCGCCCTCCATGTGCCTGGTCACGCTCAAGCTCCATTTAGTCACGCTCAAGCGTGCTTCATGTGCAGGGTCACGCTCACGCTCACGCTTGGTCTTCGCTTGGGCGCTCTCGAGCTCACGCTCAAGCGTCTCATCCCCAAGCTTGAGCGTGAGAGGGGTCCTGATGCCTCTGTCTCCTTTAAGTCATGCTTAATCCTCGCTTAAGCGTCTAGTATTCACGCTTAAGCGTGAGAGGTGTTTATGTTCTCCAACTTTCATGCTCAAGCTTGCTTACTTTTGTCTTTCCTGCAACTTTTCACAACATGTCTTTTTATACAATGCTTAAAAGATTCATGCTCACTTCCTTCAATAATTCCTTAATTTAGCTTAAAGTCTTTACAAAATTGGTTCAAATGAGTCATGAAATCAATGCTTATTCAACACTTATCAAACTCTCCCCAACCTAGATTTTTGCTTGTCCTCAAGTAAAAAGAAGTTTGGAAAGGGAATCAAGCATTTCAGCAAAATTAGCTTCTGTACAGACAAAATTTTAACAGACAATAATCTCAATTTATCTCAAGTAAATGATTTCCTTAATACCAATTCTTTGAAATGTATTGTACCATTAATTTGTTCACAATGCAGGTAACCAAATGCCATCAGAATAAGGAACTCTCATTATTTCTCACAGGTGGTTGTGTTTGCACATTCATCATGAAAACTGCCTAATTAACATTGCCGGTCATTTCTAATCACAATCCATTCATAGGATAAGTAAGGATCAAAAAGGTCTTTTCAAGGTTGTAATGAGGCTGGGCTATCAAGAATTCTTGGTTTTTTCTTTGAGTTCAAAGTGCATGCATAAATAAGAAGAGCATATGTTCTAAAAAAAAAATTTTTATGAGGCTTCTCTTTATGCTATTGAATTCTTCGCTTTTCTTTTTCTAGTTCTCTATTTTTGTTACATGTTGGAGAACTTTATTTCTTTTTCAGCCTCAGTTTCTCTTATCACCCTTTTTTTTTTAGAAATGTTCTATGCTCTTTTCAAATCTTTAAGCATGCTGGTAAGGTAAGATTTTATATCTCATGCTTGGTTTAGGGTGTTTGAAAAAAAAATTTTGGCTCAAAAATGGCTACAAAAATTGGGTCATATTTCTTAAAGGTAGCTTTTTGGCTCTGAGTTTGTTTTATTTTATTTTTTTTTCAAAATTTGCCTTTATCATTTCCTTGCTTAATCTCTATAAGAAATGTTAATCAAAAAATCAGGCAATGCTTATTTGACAAATTCTCATGAGACTCTCAGTGTTTAGATTTCTCACTTCTCACAGGATATAAGGCTTATTTCCTTATTCTAACAGAAAAGGGTTCACGCATGTACACAGTAAAAAGTATATTCATTCCAATTCCTTGGTTCTTAATTCAGCCATTTTAACCTTTTAACAATTAATGTTATTGTCTAAAAATCTTCTGCTGCTTAGAAACTCTTCTTGTTCAAAAAGTAAAATCTTTGGTTGGGTTTTTCAAAAATGTTCAAAGTTTTAACCAACACAGGAATAAGCAAACAAGAATAATCACAAGCAGACAAGAGTAATCACAAACAGTTCTAAAGTATGCTGCAATAAAAATAAAGTAAAGCTATAAATTGTCAATTTGAAATAAAACTAAGTAGCAATTTAAACTTCAAGAAATAAAAGCATTAAAATTTTTCACTCTTCCTCATATGAGTCCTCTTCTGTTCCTAGATCGGTATTCTATAGTTAACACTCGGGTTTTACATGCAGTATTCTGAGCCCTTATTCTCTTTTGGAGTCAGTGTCTTTGAGGTCTCACTCAGTCAGAATTGAAGAAGTTTCACTCGGATTCTGTAAGATTTTACTCAGAATTTTCTTCTTGTCTCGAGTCCGCCCTGTTCCTGCACCAATAAATAGCTACTTGCCTAGCATTTATACACCGGCTGCTTAGTAAATTTGTAAATACTTCAAAATTCCTTATTTAATTACAAGTTTCAATCGGTTTCTTACATAGATAACATACTTTTGAAATAATTAACTACAACATGAATTCTTAAAAAATTATTAAATAATAATTATAAAACTAATCAATAGTTAGTAAACTATGTTAAATAACTAGTGTAATAATTAAGTCTTTTCAAGACTTATCACTAAACTCTGAGACTCCTTCTTTTGTCTTTTCTGCTAGATCTTGTAATTCCTGGTCATTGGCTTGAGCTTCTTTGATTTGTTCTAAGAAATCATTGGAAATTCTTAGCATTCCAACCATAAGGCTTCCCTTTTTAGGTGTTACTGCCAGATTCAAATTGCGAAACTGTTCAATCAACTCCAACTCCTTAGTCATCATATATGATAGACGTAGGGCCTTTCTGCTGAGTGCATCAGCCACAACATTTGCCTTACCAGGGTGATATCGGAGTTTGAAATCATAATCCTTGATGAATTCCATCCATCTCCGTTGTCGCATATTCAACTCTTTCTGGTCGAATAGATACTTCAAACTTTTATGATCACTGAAGACTTCAAAGTATGTACCATACAAGTAATGTCTCCAGATTTTTAAGGCAAACACAACTGCAGCTAATTCCAAGTCATGTGTGGGATAATTAACTTCATGCGTTCTTAGCTGTCTTGAAGCATAAGCAACAACTTTTCTTTCTTGCATTAGGACACATCCTAGTCCTTGTCTTGACGCATCACAATACACTTCATATGGCTTGGCAGGATCTGGCAAAATCAAGACAGGTGCACTAGTGAGTCGTTGGCGTAACTCCGTAAAACTGCTTTCGCATTTGTCAGTCCATTCAAATGGTTGATCTTTACAAGTCAGCTTGGTTAAAGGTGTCGCAATTCGAGAGAAATTCTCGATGAATCGATGATAATATCCAGCCAGTCCAAGGAAACTACGGATTTCCGTCACATTCTTGGGTTGTTCCCAATTTAGTACAGCTTCTACCTTTGTAGGATCCACAGCAATTCCTTCCTTAGAGATGACATGTCCTAAAAATTTCACTTCTGTCAACCAGAATTCACATTTTGAAAACTTGGCGTACAATTGCCTTACACGCAAAGTATTTAGAACAATTCAGAGATGCTCCTCGTGTTCCTCATGGCTCTTGCAGTAGACGAGAATATCGTCAATGAATACAACCACGAATTTGTCCAAGTACTCATGGAAGATTCGATTCATGTATCCCATAAAGACAGCAGGTGCATTGGTAACTCCAAAGGGCATAACAAGATACTCGTAGTGTCCATATCGTGTTCTGAATGCTGTTTTGGGTACATCATCTTTCTTCACTCTGATTTGGTGATAGCCTGATCGCAGATCAATTTTCGAGAAGATAGTGGCTCCTCGTAATTGGTCCATCAAATCATCAATTCTTGGGAGAGGATATCGGTTCTTGATTGTAGCTTTATTCAACTGACGATAGTCAACACATAATCGCATACTGCTATCCTTCTTTTTGACTAGAAGAACTGGTGCTCCCTAAGGTGAGACACTGGGTCTAATCATTCCTTTCTCTAAAAGTTCTTCTATTTGTTCTTTAAGTTCACTGAGTTCCTTGGGTGACATTCGGTAAGGAGCAATAGAGATTGGTCCTGCGCCCGGTATAATGTCAATACTGAACTCAATTTCTCGTTCTGGAGGTAGCTCACATATATCATCAGGGAAAACTTCTGGGAATTCCTGAACAACAAGAATCTGATCAATTTGAGAAGTGGCCTTACTTTTAGATTCAGTAAGGATCATGTATAGTTGGACTTCCTTTGCTGGAATTACCTTTTCTGAGCTAACAGTACAAGAATCAATGTCTTGATCACAGTGTGATGTAGTAGACCCGAGAGAAATGGATCTATTATGACAGTCAATCAGAATATGGTTGCCAGCAAGCCAATTCATTCCTAGAACAATATCTAGATCAATCAAAGGCAAACATATCAGATCTACTTGATAGGCTTTCCCTTCGATGTTGAGAGGACATTTCAAACACATGCAGGAAGGGCAAATGGGCTTATTTGCAGCAGTCGTGACAATCATCTTATTAGGCAGAGAGGTTGTAGGAAGCTTTAAATGTTTTACATAATTCTCAGATATAAAAGAATGAGTGGCTCCAGAATCATATAATACATTTAATAGAGTACTTCCTATAAAGCATGTACCTAGCACAAGATCGTTCTCTTGTGATACCTCCGCACCATTCATGGTAAAAACTCTGGCATTTCCTCCTGGTCTTCCAGTTGAGTTGTTTCCAGGCCTTCCAGGATTATTGTTTTGGTTAAAGTTGTTGTTGCGGGAAACATTCTGCATTCTCGGGGCATTATTTGCAGGGGTATTTGCAGCAGGTCCCCTATTCCCTTGGCCTGTTGGTCGCACTACCTGTCTTTGAGTCATCTGTTGCTGGTTGTTAGCATTTTTGAACTAACAGTCAACATCACAATGTCCAATCCGTCCACAAATTGTGCAGGTTCTACAATTTACTGCCATATGTGGTCCTCTGCAAATATAGCATTTCAGGTTCCGATTGTTCCCTTGATCTCTTGAAGGATTTCGGTTAGCTGAGTTGGAAGGTCGAAAATATGGCCGATCTACTTGAAAATCCCTCCTTTGCTGTCGATCTGGCATACGTCGTTCTGGCCCATGATTAGACGCTCCAGGTCGTCGAAGATTAGAGGTGTTCTCAAATATGCGGCATCTATCAACCAAAGTAGTGAATTGTGTAATTTGTTGACAACATATGGCTTGACGAATCTCATGTCGTAGCCCTGCTTCGAACTTTGCACATCTTGACGCTTCTCCCATGTGGGTGTAGTAGGGACAACATTTTGCCAATTCATCAAATTTAGCAACGTACTCCCCAACAGTCATATTACCTTATTTCAGATTGAAGAATTCCTGCTCCTTCTGTCTCCTTATGTCTTCAGGGAAATATTTAGCGAGAAATTCTGTCCTGAATCGTCCCCAAGTAATGATATGCCCATCAGTAGCTAGTCTGACTCTAGCATGAGTCCACCAGTGTTCTGCTTCTCCAACCAGCATGAAGACAGCAAAGGTTACACAATCCTCATCAGAACATCGCATAGCGGCAAAAATCTTTTCAAGGTGTTCAATCCATAGTTGTGCTCCTTCTGGATTGAAGCCTCCTTTGAACTGCGTAGGATTGTTCCTTTGAAAATCAGCTAATCCCTGTCTGGCAGAAGCATGAGGTAACTCTTGTCGTTCTATTACCTCCACAATTCTGGTAAGAAGATTCTCCATCACATGATTGTTATTTTGGCGTGCCATTAGGAATTTGCTGAAAGAATATCAACAAATAAATTCAGGGTATGTGTTATGTGGAGCATTCCACATAGGATATTTAGTCTTAGGAGTGTTATGGACTGTTCAATATTTCTATCAGAGTACGTGGAAACTTAATGGTCCACTCCCCAAGCTTGATGAATCGACTATGCTCTGATACCACCTTTGTAACACCCTCGGTTAGATAAGACAAATCCTTCTGTAGGTTCATCCTATTTAACTGAGAGTGTTAACAGTTTTTAGAAAAAGTGAATATTTTTTTAAAAAAATAATGGCATATCAGTGGAAGCAATATTATATAGATCACATAGTCATTCACAAACTGCAAGTAATTGTACTCTTAACAGAATGGGGCACGCAGGCACCCTTAAATATTATACAGTCATCCGTCAATATTCAACTACTTATATTCTATTTAAGGAGTGTTCTCATTTGGTTCAGCATATTACTGTTCTTCATACTCAGGTTCTTGATTTCCTAATTCCTCTGAAAATTGTCAACAGTAAGGGTGAGTATAACACAAGACCCTGATTGGTTAATCCGGTGCGGACATAATCCAGTTAACAAATAATATCACATAGTTCATACAATTAGCATATTTATAACAATCAAACATGTCTTCATGAAAATGCATGAATTGAATTTATTATGATTTATCTTTGATTAAGTCTCATGATGCATGTGGGCCCAATAAATTCGTCATTATCATCCTTTCATTCTTTGGAATTCATCCTGCTCAAGTTGTTTCTTGGGCACAACGTTTCCATTCTAGAGCGATCGGAGCTCACCAAGTCCCCTTTCTTTTATCGAATGAACTCACAGGTTCTCATCATTATATATATCATTTCATCTTGGGACTTGGCTCTCCACGATCATAGATACATCCCGTCATTTAGTCGAAGTACACCAGAATTGCATCGTCTCACCCGGCTATCAGGCGCGACTCTGATGCCATTGGGTTGCCGTTCCAGATGTACTCCCAAGATTCTTCTACTGAGATCGAACGTGAATGTCCTCCAGCATACCAGGTGTATGCTCTAGTTTTTCTTCTTCAAAAATATTTTCATGATACGAAATGCATTATTTTTATCATTAGATTCCTGGGTATCTTATGTGTTTCCAGTCTCATCATATCATTCCCAAGTTCTTTGAATTCCATCAATTATTTAAACATTGTAAGATATTCGTTTATTATTTTAGAAATATATCTATTATATCTTGGTTAAAATTATATTCTTCATAAAGAGTAAAATAATATATTCTTTATGTAATTACTCATAATTAAGACGTTAACAATGTTAATAACAATAAAACTAACAATAATAATAACAATATTAAGATTGATAATAATTTGAATAATAATAACAATAGAATAAGAATGATAATAATAATTATAACTTCCCAATAGTTTAAAAAATGTTTAAGAATAGTTTCTAAATGAAAATCCAAGCGAAAAACATTAAAAACATAGTTTTCCAAGTGAAACAAGGGTAAATCCGAGTGAAATAAGTATGATTCCGAGTGGAATCATACTGAGAACGGTTTTCCAAACGATCTGGCTAAAAATCCGAGTGAAATTACAATGGAAAACTGTTTTCCGACTGGAACAAGTTGGGTTCGAGTGAAAATGAACTGGAAGGCTGTTTTCCGACTGAAACAGGTTTGATTCCGAGTGAAAATGAGTTTTCCGCATGAAATAACTATGAATCTGAATGAAATAAAACTGAGCAGAGTTTACTAAATGAAATTAATATTTTTCCGAGTGAAACAGAAACTGAAAAGTATTTTCTTAATGAAATAACTTAAATTCTGAGTGAAATAAATTTCTGAGTGAATTAAAATATAATTTCCGAGTGGAATCAGTAAGAAAGAGTTTCATGAGTGAAAATGTTGGTGAAACCGAATAAAAATGAATTTCTGAGTATAGTAAAATACGATTCCGAGTGATATCAGTCACAAAGGAGTTTTCTGAGTGAAAATAATATGTTTTCCGAGTAAAATCAGTTTCAGAAGTGTTTTCCGAGTGAAACAGATGCTGAAAAGGATTTTCTGAGTGATATAACTTAAACTCTGAGTGAAAATGAATTTCTGAGTGAAATCAAGTATGATTCCGAGTGGAATCAATATGAATAGAGTTTCCTGAGTAAAAATGTTTACGAGTCCGAGTGAAAATATACTAGGAAATGTTCTCTGAGTGAAATCAGGTTGTTTACCGAGTGAAGAATTGTTCTATCAGAATAAAATACATTTAATTAAGGTTGAATCCGATTGAAACTAAGCAAAACCAAATTGTTATAGATGTAAAACCGGTCGGATTAACATAAAACAGAACCTGTTATCACTAAATCCATCTTCTATTCATAATTTTTCACTGGAAATCACACGGTACCCATGATTCTTAGTATTTTTAGTCCAATACAGTACATATCATTTCACAATTCATCACTAATTATATGCATTTAGTAACAAATATATATATGTATAAATACAAATAATAACAATTAAGGCATTTAATTCACACAACACTGAATCTGTCCTGGAAAGGTGAGGAACAAGTTCCTTAACCCTTTCCTTCACTCAGTTTTCCCACAGAGCACCCAAGAATATACCCCCTTACCTTTATGGAGCTCCTGGAGGAGAAGAAGAGGTTCCCTTTCACTGTCCTGCACGAATTCTGAGTGAAACAGAAGAGAAAAGACAGAGAAAGTAACTTGTAGGAAGAAGAATAATGGAGGTGTGTTTCGTGTGTGTGTTCTCTAAGAGTCCTTGGGCTGGTTTAAATAAGGAGTGGGCTGCTAAGTGGAAAACTAAATGGGGAACAACTTTTATGGGTGGGCTGCTAGTGGAGTGTTAATGGAGTGGTAGTGGAGATTTAAATAAGGAGATATGCTGAGTCAGTGTCCATTTCTGGCCGCCCACTAGCTATAATGCGCATGATTAAATTAAAATAATCATTAAAAGACAAAATTGAAGTCAATACGCACAACTGACACTGAATACCGAGTGAAAATTCTACTCGGTTAACCACTATGCCGACTGGAATTCTTCTTCCGAGCCAACAAATACAAGCCTCGCTTGAGCAAAGTAGAGAAATATGCATTAGGGGTCCTTCTCGCTCAAGCGGAATCCGACTCGCTTGAGCGAGTCTTCAAGTCCTCGCTCGGAATTCCTTTGAAACCGACTCAGGTACTCGGTTTCTCACTCGGTAATATCTGTCCAGACCGAGTTCTCTTTTTCTCAGAGTTTTCACTCGGAAACCCGAGTCTTCATTCACTTGGTTCACTCGGTTTAGACCAACTTCTTCAACTATCTTTCCAAATTAAGGCTTATTTAAGCCATTACCTCTCGGAAGAAGACCTACACGTACGAGTCTTACTCAGTTTTTTTGGTCCAATAGAGTATATCTCACACGGAAATGGTTCAACCTCTTACATTTCTCTCGGAATGGGCTCCCTCTACCATTTTCCACTCGGTTTCTTAAGCAAATACATACGAAACCATTTAGAATCCTTCCCAATTGATTCCACAACACATTCCAGTCGGTAGAAAGCATCAAATCAACATAAACATAATTATATATGCATTCTTTCACTCGGAATACTTCAATCGGAGGAGTTTCCTTCAGAAAAGGAGTATTTGGCAGGGTTTGACTCGGAAACGAGTCTTTCCAGGGTGTTTTGACTCCGAATTTCACCCAGAAATGGTTCTCTTGAACACACTTCACTCAGAATTGCCTCTCAAGTCAGGACTCCACTCGGTGGTAGCCCTCTCAGTCATGTTTTACTCGGAAAACATGACACTGACTCGGAATTCCATCCTTCACTCAGAATTTTTAATCATTCACTCGGAATTCTTCTCTGTTACTCGGAACAGAGCCCTTTTCACTTGGTTTTTGCATAATTTCACCAATGTTCCATATAAATTCTATTTATTATGTGTAAAAATGACATTTTTGAGATACTACCGACCATCAACAAGGTATATTTTGACTTATTCTTGCTTACAAACCCTCCATAATTAAAAATTTACAAGGGTAAAACTGTTTCTAAAAAGAGGGATGTTACACTATCGGGCGGTTCTGAGTGAGGATGAGAGTTGTATTAAATGAATATTGTGTGGTTATGTATGAAAGTGAGGATGCAAGGTTTGTTTAACCGTGAGGTGTTACCTCCGAGTGAATCAGAGGTGATTGTGTACAAATTGACTATTAAAATAAATGGTTATGGAGATTGATGGACGATCAAGTCTATCACTGGAATTAGAAGTTTAAGACTTTAGCCGAGTGGCATTATGGATTAGTGGGGAAACCATGACCTTGGGCGGAAGAAATCTGAAAGGTGAGGATTTGCTC
Source organism: Clitoria ternatea (assembly GCA_037962975.1). Classification (NCBI taxonomy): domain Eukaryota; kingdom Viridiplantae; phylum Streptophyta; class Magnoliopsida; order Fabales; family Fabaceae; genus Clitoria; species Clitoria ternatea. The sequence continues at coordinate 187,417,212 of CM075671.1, forward strand.
GGGAAATGTTAGTATATTCCGAGTGCGAAAAGTGGAGACAGATCCGAGTGAAATCTTTCTGGGAGAGAGGATTCCTGAGTGAAGTTATGGTGTCCCGAGTAAGATCTCATAAAAAGGAACATTACCAAGTTAAGGGGATTCTGTCCGAACGTGATACTTCTGAGTAAGGTTAGATTCGGGTGGTGTGACTCGGAGCATGACATTTCCGAGTGGATGGTACCATGTAGACGGTTCCCATCGTGTAAAAATTCTAAGTCTATAGGTTGTGCCCTGACGAATCTTTACCAAAAGAACTTCTGGTCGGAATGTGGGGCTATGAATAGGTAAGTCTCCGAGTGAATTACACCAAGGAAGAGTGAATACCTAAGAGGTAAGTTTATTCATAGATGTGTTCGAGTGGATGTGTGGCGCTGCTGAGTTGGAACTCAGATTTGCTTTCGAGATAGACTCGGATTCCGAGTGAGTTTTTGGTAAGTGGAGAGATGTCCGGTGTAAATTGCCTTCAAACCCCGAATGATCCCTTTTGATTGAGAATTCCGAGTGACCTTTTTAGGGTATAGGCATGGAATTGGCCGAAGGAATGGTTAGGAATCTGAGATTTTAGAACCGAGTGTGATGCCTGTAAGGGGGGGGGGAAATCCAGGCAGTCTGTGCTAATTGGAGCACCTTGAATCTCTTTTGAGTGTTTGTCCCGGTATTATCAAGATATATCATGGTTTAGAGAAAAGATCTTATGGACGGATGCTGAATATCCGAGAGTCTCATCCGAGATAAATCAAACATTGGTGAGTATTAGTGGGAATCGGTAATGTTGTTTACCGACTGAAGTCTTCCCAACTAATTGATTATCATCTAGAAGGTGTCTCTCGAGTGACACAATGTTGAGCCTATGCTCTGTGTGAGTTCATGACTGTGCTGAGTGACTCATTGAGTCGAGGAACCCGGTGGTGTAAATATGCCGAATGGTGTTGGGAGTGTAGGACCAAGTGGCCAAAGAACTAGAGGGTGCCACTGATTGTTGTGATTGGGCTGAGTTAAGTAGGGTAACTTGTATATTTTAAAAATTGAGTCCCCAAATATATTGCATTCTATGATGAGGTTGTAATCAGGTAGGACCTAACATTTGTGTTTTGCCGACTGGAATTGTGGGGCGGTCGGTAAACCGCTTGAGAGGTGAAGCTTTGCCGAGTGAAATTATGATCCGGTCGGTGAATGTTTGTGGAAGCTCAGTCATATAAGTAATTGAGACAGCAATTTCTGAGTTATTTATTTAAGGTAAGTCACCGATTGAATTTCGAGGACGAAATTCTTTTGAGAGGGGAGAACTGTAACATCCCGATTTAATAATTAATTGCCGAATGAAAATAAATTATTAAAATAATAATTTCAGAAGTGGAAAATTATTTATTAATTACAATTAACTTAATTAATCAAATGATGGCTGATTAAGTATGATTAATTATTAATTGTTGCTGATGGTGATTGGGTGACGTGAGCAGACTGCTGCTTCACGCTTTCCCACCCCACTCTCCCCTTCTCCGTGCATGCATATATGTACTACTGTGCCACTTTATTATTCATTTTTTTCCCCTCAGGCTTCTCCCCCTTCCGTTCTCTCTTCCTTTCTTCTTCTTTGCTCTTCGTTCTTCTTTTCCTTCCTTCGTCGAGCATGAGAGTGAGGATGTTGGGTTGAGAACTTCCCTCCGGTGACTCAGGGACGACACTCTGTTCCCTCCCTATTCTTCCACTTCCCTTTGACGACTTCTCTTTTCTCCCTCTCCTTTGCTTGAGGCTGCATGAGTCTCAGTGGAGATCTGCACTACGAAGTGTTCGGAGAGGTTGGAGCATTCACCAGCATTGTGATGGAGCTGCTCAAGAGAGCGAGCAGGGAGCTGGGTGCCTCAGAAGCATGGAAATCCCCATTGGACCGAGTGAAAGGTCAAGGTGGTGCCCTGAGGGCTTGGGCCTCCCCGCTGATCTTGCATGCAGAGTTGTTTAAGAGTAGGAGTGGCTCGGAGTCCCTCCAAAGCCAAGTGTAATAGTGGATGATTGATGAAGGGTCGCCCCATTGTGAATCAGTGAATGGGCTGTGCAGAGCAACCGATTGGAGCTGTAAGCCCTTGGAGCCTCTGGAATCTTCATGCCAGGTAGGGGGCACTTTGCATGTCAAATGCATAGTTTATGGACGGGTTTCGGGTGTTTTGCTTTCATGTGTTGTGTCGTGTCTGAGTGTGTTGATTGATTTGTTGTATTTGAGTAGGAGTGCTTGCAATGCCCGGGTCTAGGATGGTTGTGGTCTGTCTAGTGTTGTGGTGATTCCATCCCTAAGTGCTTATTCATATTTCTGAGATGCATGCTGTTGAATATGAGAATACGGAGTGAATACATGTGTGCGTAACATTATTGCCTAATGCATGAGTTAAAAAGGGGTTACTTGCTGAGTTCTGTTTGCAATTTATGTCTAGATGTGTGTGAATGAGGATGCCATGATAAATTCTGAATGCATGAGATGTGAGTTATTACACTGAGTCCCCATTTGGAATGTCGTGTTGACATGCATGCTGGTTTCATTAAGAACGTCGAAGTGGTGTACTGTAACATTGTTATCATGATTTACTTGTTATGAGTTGCTATGATAAACGCTTGTGATGCTGTGATGAAACTGTGGAATTTCGAGTGAATCTGAATGCTGTGTGGGATTGCATGAAATTGCATATATGAGAAAAGGGTGACCCGTGGAAGGTCAGGAGCCCTATGAGATGACGTTCAACTACAGATTCCTGGCTAGATCCGTGAGGACCCGTGGTAGCCGAGGGAGCTAGAGTTAAGTCTCGAGACGTCTTTGGAAGATCGGTACCACACGGGAAGGGCTAATGGACGAGAGGCAGGGAAGGAATCTGTAACTGCGATCACTAATTAAGTCAGATCCGCATGCATGTATGTAGGAGCATTGTTATTGAGATTGACATGGTTGGTATAGCTTGGATGACTGAATGAAGTCCGACTGAATATGAATGCGCATATTTATATTGTTGATGAGTTCAATGTGATTGTGTGTATATATTTGTATGTGTAAATACTGTTGTGAATAGCATGATTAATATAGCCATGATTAAGTGGGGTGAATTCCGACTAGGGAATATATGTGCGTTGGAATGATTAAATCCGAATGACATGATTGTGAGTCTATGTTATTGTGAATGATGTGAATTACTTAATCCTGACTGAATTGTATAAATCCGAATGAGTGATGTTACTATATAACTGAGAATTGGGGATTAAATCCGAGTCAGTAACTGTCATTTTATATGTAAAAGCTCACCCCTACACCATTTTTCAGTATGTGCAGGTCGGTCGGGAATGATGTGAAGGACTCAAGTCCGAGTGGGGTGCACTCCGACTGTTGAGTACATGCCTTGTATATTTATATTATATTAGTCAGTGTTAAGCCTTGGCCGGCTCATATAACAATGTTGTATAACGAATACGAGTATATATGTATTGTAATCTGAATGCGTGTTTATGTATATATATATGGTTTACATTGGTATCAAGTACTTGTATCGGATAATGGGTGTTGGTGAATGAATAATGTTAAAATGCTAAATATTTCGAGTGTATGAATATATAACATGCATATAAGTGTTTTATGTTGATTTGATGCGTCTTTCCAACTGGAATATGTTGCTAAATGATTTGAGGGTTATTGATGAGTGAAATAGTGTTAAGTTGATGATTCCGAGTGAGACTATAGTGTTTGGACATTTCCGAGTGAGAATCCGAGTGAACCTTTTCCGAGGGAAGAGTTGTTATAATGGTGGAGATTGGAATATAATCTAAGTAAGTGATATAAGTATAATCCGAGTGAATGAGGTTCCATATCCCGAGCGGTGAGTCGTAGAGCAAGTCAGGAAGGGGCTTACTTAACGTTTCCCGAGTGAGTAAGGTATCATATGCCGAGTGAAACTAGAATGAGTATTCCGAGTGGAGTAGGATAGTGGAGTCCCCTTCTGAGTGAGGGAAGGTCTGTATGTTCCCTGAGTGAGAGATGCGAAAATATACCGAGCGACGGGTGTACGGCACACTCCCGATTGTGTTGAAGTTAAATACCCGAGTGATGTTCGATTAGGAAATATTCTGAGTGAGGAAGGGTTCTAGGTCCCGAGTGGTGAGAATTTAAGGAGTCATTCCTGAGTGGTTATACTTGTGACTTATATGAATGAAATGAGGAGCTGTGTAAATTCCCGAGTGAGGCAGAAGCGTGATGATTTACCGGGTGAACCTACGACCCAAATTTGAGTGAGAAATTACCTGGAACCTGTGTTCGCCCCAGCAAATTAGGCTTAGCTCCTGCGAGTGTGAGTGGATGGAAGGCCTTTGTGCTGGCTTCGCTTAAGTGAAGGGCTGTCCGCCCGAGCGAGTTGGTTGCCTCGCTCAAGCGTGTTGACCCCGCTTGAGCGAGTCAGCGTTGTTAAGGAATTCGCTTAGGCGTTGATGTGTTCCGCTGGACTGAATGGATCGGTTCAAGCCTTGTCCCTTCCGCTGATTGCTATACGTATGAATGTTCTTTTATTTTCCCGTGCCTTCCCCTTCCTTCTTCTGTGTAGGTTGTCCATTGGCTGTTTTGTGGAAAAAAAAATTTCCCGGTTTTGGCATTTATTTATTTATTAAATTAGGGTGTTACAATAATGATAAGAAAAATAACTAAATAAATAACAAAATTAAAAATTTAACTAAGGTAAAAAAATATTTACCATAGTAATTAAAAATTTACTGTTTTACTGAATCAATTCAATCCCCGGCGACGGCGCCAGAAAACTTGTTAAACCCAGGAAACCTGTTAACTCTTTGTGTTTACTGTTGGGTCTTTTAATTGGCAAGCGCACCAATCGTTTGTAGTTTTGAAAATTTAGATATCGTTCCACTGGGATTGAAAGTCCAATAGTCACAGTAATTTTCTAGTTACTATGGTAAATTTATCAAAACTTATACACAAAAGAATAATTTATATACAATTTATACAATATTTACAAGATGGCATAGTTGAGTTGTTCATGTGGTAAAAAGAGAATAATGATCTATCTAAAAAGTTGAGTTACAATTTAGAATAGGTAAGATAATGGAGATAAAACACAGATAGACAAATTATGTTGGAAATTGGATCCCTAATCTAGAATAACAATGAGGAACTCAAGACATGCATATTTAATCATCAAGTTTCATGTCATTGCAGCTTAAAATTATTATAACCAATCCCTCATGATATAAATTCTAAGAATTCATCATAAAGTCTGATCCCTCGTGAGCTTTCTCAGTAAAAACTTGCATTAAGTCCTGGCCTTATGGCAACAATGGTTAACAACCCCTATAGAATTGAGATGCCAAGGGTATTCCAACTTTTACTTTCGTCAAAACAAGTTTCAATACGGCATGAATAATCATTCTCCCGTTTGACATTCACACTAATAAAACAAGTTTCAATACACATGAAAATCATTCTCCCCTTTGACGTTCATATTAATAAATGATTGAAATACTAACATGGACTTGAATCATAAATATGCAAAGATCGAATTCACAACATCATACTCAATAGATTAGTTCACCAATTCCAACATAAACAGATTAGTTACACATGGTGAAAGTAAAAACAACACTTACAGTGATTGACATTACAAAGGCGATGGAAACTTCACAATACAATGATCATAATACTACACAACACTCTCAAGTATCTAGAAAACTATTCTAGAACTACAAACTCACAAAAGAAACACTCAAACTCGAGTGTATAAGAGAAGAGAAGAGTGGGATTAGATCAGAATGGGATACCTAAAAGTGTTGGAAATGGCCCTATTTATAGGGCTAAGGAAGGGTCCTGACACTACGCGTCAACCTGACGCTACGCATCAGGTTCCTGACTCAGCCTCCATTAAACGCAGCTTGAAGTGGCCACTATGGAATTATTTTATCCAATTATACAGTGCCATATGGACCTGTCTCCCAATTCGGCTTGTCCATTTGTGTAGAGTGGAGTGGCCAATAATGGGTCACTAGCTGAGTGCTTGGCCAACCTAGCTGTGGAGTCCACGCAGCTCTGACGCTACGAGTGGATGTGACGTGTAGCATCAGTTTTCCAAATGTTCAATTTTCTCTTTAAATTCTTCACTTTTTCACTGCAAAACTAGAGAAAATTGATCAAGGGCAGATTATTTCCAACAACTTCTATTTATTGAATTTAAAACCTAATTTTCTAACAATTTAAGCTAATTTTTATTATTTTTATGAAATTTTTATTAAATATTTTTATTATTTTCTAACAATTTAAGCTAATTTACGTCACAATCAAAGTCATTTGCATCAATCCCTTGACTATAAAATTCATAAGAGTGGTTCCAAACTATTGATCCCTCAATCACCTTGAAACTACTCTAGCCTTATCGATCGATTATTTAGACGTTTGTTACACTAGATACTTTCCGTAGCAGCTACTGCAACAAGCATTTAATTCAGATCTATTTTTAAAAGTTATTTCCCAATACACTTAAGAAAACCAAAGTCAAGAAAATAGTGATCAAGTACTCTCAGGCATTAAGCATAGAATGAAACACAAAAATCATCAATTCTCATTACCATACATACAGAAGTACACCAACACTATGTTAGGTTTGAATCGATTACAACCAATCCCAATGAATGAATTAGCTACACATGAATGTCATGTTCACCGATAAATCTTTGTGGAGGAATAATACAACAAAAGCTCTCAGTAGGGTTTTTTAAGTGGTGAAGAAGAGTGAAGTATAGAAGTGTGAAAGTCAAGAAGTGTCTCTATTTTTTTTATACTGAAAGTCTCGCTCAAGCTCATTCTTCCTTCACTTAAGCAAGACCCAACTTGTTGATAGCCTATGCAGGAGTGGTCAGAAACATACAAAAACATGCAGAAGTGGATGCACTGGGATCACACCAATGACCAATAATTAATTGAATGACCCATTACCTTAGATCACGCTTAAGCATGAGGGATCCTGATGCTCTCTCACTTGTTCTCGCTTGAGCGCAAGGCTCAAGCTTAAGCTTCTCATGGTTCCATGCTTAAGCGTCCTTTGGCACGCTCAAGCGTGGGAGGTCTTGATGCTCTCTGACTTGTTTATGCTTAAGCTTGCTTTCTCAAGCTCAAGCTTGCTTGGTTCACGTGCCCAGATTCCAGCCCGATCACGCTTAAGCTTGGTTTCTCAAGCTTAAGCTTGCTTTCTCAAGCTCAAGCTTGCTAGATTTCTTGTTGAATTTCTTCTTGGACATAGAACTTCCTACAACATTCCAAGAGTTTTAGCATAATTTTTCCATTATACAACATATCCATCACTACTTGAAAAATTCATGCTTAATTCTTTCAATCATTCATCAATTCAAATTCAAATTTTTATAATAGTTAATTTAAATGAATCATGCAAATTAATGTCAAATAAACACTTATCAATTCAATAGATACTTTATAGCAGCATGGTCAGTGAAAACAGTAACTTGAGAACCAATTAAGTAGGATCTAAATTTTTCCAAACCATACACTATAGCCAACAATTCTTCCTTAGTTGTTGCATAGTTAATTTAAGCGGAGTTTAAAACTTTACTGGAATAGTGAATGACATGGAAAATTTTAGCTTTCCTTTATCCTAATACTGCTCCAATTGTATAGTCACTAGCATCACACATGATTTGAAAATCCAATTCCCAATCAGGAGTAACTATCACAGGTGCAAAGAAAAATTTATTTTTCAAAGATTCAAATGCACATAAACAAGAATTATCAAAATTGAAAGGAGTATCTTTGTTCAAGATATTACTCAGAGGTCTTGCAATCTTTGAGAAGTCCTTGATGAACCTTCGATAAATCCTGCATGGCCTAAGAAACTCCGAACTCCTTTCACATTCACTGGTGGTGGTAGCTTTTCAATGACCTTCACCTTGGCTTTGTCCACTTCAATGCCTTTCCTGGAAATTTGTGTTAGCCAAGGCCTCAGCACTCAAGAGGGGGGGTGAATTGAGTGTTTCAAATTTTTGCACGGAATCCCCTTGGAAATGGTTAGTAATATACAAATGATGCAATAATGAAGAGACAACAACTCTTATGCACATACCACACTATGACACACTTGATGTGCAATGACAATATTTAGCTTTAAGTGTGATAAACAAGCAAGTTATTGGTTTGAACAATTTATCAAACAGTTAGAGTGCATAGATTTATTTAAGAGATGATATGATGTTTCCTATGAAGATTCAGCTCATTCAAGTTATCAAACACCTTGTGTGAATGTGGGAAGTAATAGTAATCAAGTAAGTATCACACAAGACTTAATAAGAAACAATGTATTAGATATTTGGTAAGTTATAGCAATTTCCAGTTTTGAAGAACTTTACCAAATATTGATTCAAGCAAATTATCAAACACTTGGCATGCAAAGTCAAGTATTCTATTTGAACAACAACTTTGATTTAAACATTCAGCTCATGTATTTCAACAAATAGCTTATATGCACAGTTGTATAAAGAGTTCAAGGTAGAGAGAAATGCAAACCAAATTAACGAGTTCCACTAACCCGGTGTACGTCTCGCCTTCAAGCAACCCACTTGAAGGATTCCACTATTGAAGATTTGAGATACAAGCTTTGACCAATTGCAGCTTCCTAGTGTCCCACACTCAAGAACTCAATTCTCACAAGCAAAGGGCAACCCACCCAATCTCACAATCTCTCAATACCCAAAGGTTGAACCCCAACCTTTGTGACCACTCAACCTAGAGTGAAAAACCACTCAACCTAGAGTGAATACCTTGTGTTTGGTGTTGTGTTTACAATCAATACACTCTCTCAATAGAGTAGATACACAAATGAAAGCTCTCACAAATTTTAACTCTCAACAAGAGAGGATATGCAAATTGAAACTCACAATCTAACAACTCTTAAGCAATATGCAAGTTTAGAATCAAGAGTTGCAGAATATACAAGAGAAATTTAGTTAGAAGACCTTAAGAAGAGAAATGTTTGTTGCCTTGTGTTGTGCCTTGGTCTCCCCTCTTGTGTTTCCTTCTCTTGCTTGAATCCATGCTTCATTTATAGCCATTTTGAGGGTTTTCAGCCGTTGCACATTGTCTCCAACGGATACCTTAGCATGGGCATAATGTGGGAGTGAAGAAATGAGCTGGAGTTCCACTTAAAAGCATTTTCCCACGTTCTGACATTGTGGTAATCGATTAGCCTTCGAGCTGTAATCGATTAGCTTTTGAAATCTTCAGTATTATGCAGCAGGTAATCGATTAGAATTTCTACTGTAATCGATTAGCTATGAAACAGAACCATTCTAATCAATTATTCCTTGCCTTGTAATCGATTATGATTGATACCTGATGCTCTTAATTTGTGTCTCGCAGTATGGTAATCGATTAGGACTTCATGTAATCGATTAGGGACAAAACAGAACTTACGTAATCGATTATGCTTGACTTGGTAATCGATTATGGTGAATACCTGATGCTCAATCTTCAAACTTTTAACTGGTAATTGATTAGCCTTTTATCTGTAATCGATTATGTTCATTCCAGAACCTATGTAATCGATTATGGCAATGGTTTAATCGATTAGCACATGTACTTCTTCAAGGTCTTTGATATGTTCTTGATATGTATTGACCCAAGGCTTATTCCTTTGATCCTCATGCTTGTTTCCTTGATTCTTCTTCAACTTATGAGCTTGTTCTTCATGATTTAGTTCATGTCATCAACCTTGTCTTCCATAGCTCATGTTTCTTTAACTCTTTGTAAGGCATCTTCATCTCTTTGTTCTTAGCCATTGTCTTTGTGCTTGAACCTTCTTGTTTCTGAACCTTTGCCATTCCATCATCATCATGAATACTTTGTCATTCATCAAAACTACTTTGCATACTTACATATGCAACTTCATTCTCCCCCTTTTTGATGATGACAATTAATGTTCCATATGGCTTGTATTCATGTGTTACAAATTCATCATATTGGCTTCATGGTAATATCCTTTCTTCCTTTAGGAGTCTTTGCCTTAGTTTTCACATTTGTCATTATCAAAACCTGTTTCAACATTTAAACACATTCTCCCCCTTTTTGATGATGACAACCAATGTTCATCTCGTGGGGTGTTAGTTTCATAGAATAATGACAATCAATGGTTATATGTATTCTCCCCCTATATGATGTAATGAATGCTAGTTAAGTTCATTGTTTAAGTGTTATTCTCCCCCTTAATCTTATAACTTATGCCAACTGTTTTAAACACATAAAATGATGGAAGCATGATATCTCTCCCCCTTTTTAGCATAAATGGCATCCTATTCTTTTTACTGATCCTTCCACTAATCTCTCCCCCTTTGGCATCATCAAAAAGATCATTATCTTAGTCATAATCTATGCCATCAACATATAAGCTCATTTATTTGAATAAGAGAGATTTAGAGCAAGTATTTCATATGGATTTCAAATCAAAGCTTAAAGCATGATCAATGATATATACCATTTTATTGCATCTAGAGTCAATAAGCAATCACATAATTTATTCATCAAGTAAGCATATGATTGATTGCTAACTTATTCTAATCATGTAGTGAGTATCATTTTCAAAAACGTCACATGATTCTTTCACATATCATTTCAAGTAAGCACATAGTTTTCTCCTATTTTGGCATCATCAAATGCACAAGAATAATTTTCCAAGTAAGCATATAGTTGAGTAAGAGCATGAGTGCCATAAACATAATCATAGAGAAGTGAAATGAAGGATAATCATTCATGTGTATGCTCCCCCTTACTACTCTAATTGATACCATTTGTAAAAAGTATACCACTTATTAACATGTGAAATTGATTATACCAATTTGATCAAGTTTGATATCACTTGTAGGTCAATTTAATCAAGTCTGATACCATTTGTTTACTTTTTAAAGCATGTGATCTCTTTTTAATAGATACCATTGTTGAAATAATAGATACTATAATATGAATAAATACCACTCAAAGGTTAGATACCATTGCATATAACAATCCACTTGTTAATCATTTCATTACTATGGCTTGATGCATTTCTAGGTATCAGAGCAGTAATATAGAAGGATTTTCAATAATGTATGCTTATATCTAGGTATCAGAGCAGGGATGAAGTGATATATATAGCTTGTGAAATTCGTTATTCATACCACTTGTTAATATGATTTGAATAATTCACGGAGCATGGTGGTAGAGTAAGGATTCGATCATACCTTGGTATTTTGCAAGTTTTATACCCTTTTTCACATCCTTGTGTGGCATTTTGTTGTTTCCATGTTATATTCCTTGAATAATTCTTTGTTCGCCCAGTATGGTAGTTTGATTTTCCATTTTGAGTCATCCTACATAACCTTAACAAACTCTTTGCAAAGCATTTTGTTAGTAGCATTGAGTCCACAAGAGTTTGTACTAAATTTGGGTCTTTGATGCAGTATTGTTTTGGAAAGAGAGTTTTCTAAAAAAAGATTTGCTCAATTTTTCATACCACTTGATAAAGAGATAACATATCATCAATAGATATCACTTGTTAAAAAGAAATGTTATAAAATTCCCCCTTAATCATGTAATTTAACAAGGATAAATATAGATGTTGATACCACTTATTAATGCAATTTCACTTGTGTCTAGGTATCAAAGCAAAGATGGAATGATTAATACAACTTGTTGGCTTACTCATGCAAGTGTATTATAATATATGCCAAAATGTTCACTCCTTTCCATGTGACTTTTGTATCTTAAATAATCTTTTCTTATCTTATGCCTATGATGTTACATATAGGTCTAGTCAAGCATTCACATGTGGCATTTGTCAAATATGTAGGAGAAAGCATTTTGCATAGATAATTAGTAACGCATATAGATAAGTCACAAAAGCATATCATGGTCATCGTGTGTAATGCAAGTCATACTCTCATCTATGTCATACCATTTGTTATCTAGATGTTATGCATGATACCACTTGATGGGTTTGCTAATTTAAGCTCTTGATAGCAATTACTAACATTTAAGCATTCAACACAAGATTTTTAGCAATCATCATTGTTCATAATGTTATTCAAAAATTCTTTTCAATCTCAATGATGCATATTTTTCAAACTTCTTTTCACAGTCAAGATCATGCATCATCAAACATACAACATAGATAAGAATTATAATGTTGATCGAGATAGATACCACTTGCACATACATGGTATATGATCATAGCATGCATTATTACTTATCATATCATGCATTGTTTCTTAACATATCATCATGTTCATGTCTATGATGTTACAATCATGAAGTTAAAATCTAGGCAATCACTTGTTGTAACATACATGCTTTCTCTCTAGGAATATAATTGCATAGATTGTCAAAGCATAGATACACTTGTACATGCAATATATGTATTTATTATCAAGGCATAGTGATAAGCACATAATCAAGATTATGTCCTCATGATCTCTTCCTCTTACTAATTCAATTCATATCATTTTTAAAGGAAGATGTTTGTTATTTAGATACCACTAGTTAAACAACACATAAATGATACATCATCAAGAATTCATATTCAATCAAAAATTCATGCATCATTAAGAATCAATAATAACCAAGAATTCATGATATATCACCAAGAGTTCATGTATCATCAAGGGTTTAAACATTATCAAAGATTCATACGTGTTTGTGCATAATCATCTTTAATCTCAAGATTTTCATGTACCATGTTATTCAAACAATCATTCATCAAACTCATCATCAATTATTACTAATCATCAATTACTATATATATATACATCATTGATTCTTAGGATTTCATGAGTTTAAGGGGTTCTAAGATTATTTGTTCATCCATCTCAAGATTTCATATTATTCATGCTCAATCATATATCAAATCAAAGTTAGATTTTCACACATCAAGATTCATCAAGAATGAGTGTTAACATTGATTATATGATAATTGCTTGCACCTTTTGTTGTACCACCTTTAGTGTTGTCCATTGGATTTTGTCGGTGTAATCCATCTTGTGTGAGTCACATTGAAGCTTCTTGTCCATTTCCTTGTTTTGAATGGTACCTTTTAGATGTATGATGAGTCATCATAATCTTGGCTTGCTTTAATCTTCTCCTTTGTCTTTTGGAATGGATTTTGAGATCCTTGATATCTCCTTAGGCCATGAGATTTGGTCATCCATCAATGAGAAATTGTTTCTTTAAAGTTTGCCTACAAGATTTCAAAATTTTGAGGTACCCTTTGAGATTTGGGTCCTTCCTTGTTAGTTTGGGATTTCAAGATTGTTTTGGAATCCATACCTTTCTTGTATGTTTTTGACGAGATTTCTTTATAAAACAACTAGAAGATATATGACCATACATTCCACAATAAAAACATGTTGTATCCAAAGAATAAGTCATAGTAGAATTGTAATGGTTCCTATTATGTTCTTTCCTTTTAAAGCAATTTGACATAGAGTCCTCTTTTCTTTTATGGTTTGTGCATCTTAGAGAGGATTTGGATTTTTCTTTGTATGATGTACAATGGTTCTTGTAATGACCTATTTTTCTTCTATCAAGTGTATGCCTGTGATTTTCAATAGGTGCACTTAGAAGTGTTTGACTATGTGTGAGCTTACTAAGTGCTTCTTTTAGTTCTTTATTCTCATTTTCAAGAAGCATACATTTATCAACAAGCATACAATCTTCATTATTATCATTACAAGTCCTAGGAGATACATTTGAAGCTATTAACTCATCATTTTGAACTCTAAGATATTCTTTTTCAATGTGAACATCATGCAATTCTTTTTCAAGAGTCAAAATGGTTTGTTTAGAGCATGCATATTTCTTTGATAACAAGACAAATGTTTCATGCAATTCTTCAAAAGCTTCTAGCAATTCATCTTTATCAAATTCACTTTCATCATCACTAGATTCGTTTAGAGAACTTACCTCATCATCTTCAGAGTGCTTTGTTATAAGGCAAAGGTTGGTAGATTCCACTTTCGATTCCATGGTCTCTTCTTCCGAATCTATTTTGAATTCTTCATGTTTGCTAGAAAGAGTACTAATTCTTGCATCTTGATCATCATTAGTATTTCCATATATTGTTTCAAGAGTTTCTCATATTTCTTTAGCATTGTTACAAGCAATAACTCTAGAAACATCATTAGGTTCTAATGCTAATGTGATAAGGATTCTTGCTTTAAGATTGAATTGTACCTTTCTTTCCTCTTCACTAGTCCATGAGTTCATGGGCTTCATGCACTCTATATTATTAACAATATACTTAGGAATGAAAGGACCAAATTGAATAGCATTCCATACCTTGAGATCATAGGCTTGGATAAAGCTTTTCATCCTTTCTTTCCAAATAGCATAGTCTTTGCCATTGAAGATTGGAGGTCTATTTAGTGTGCCATTTTCAGAGAATGCATCATATGAAGTGGATACCACTTGTTAGCCAAGGCCTCAGCACTCAAGAGGGGGGGTGAATTGAGTGTTTCAAATTTTTGCACGGAATCCCCTTGGAAATGGTTAGTAATATACAAATGATGCAATAATGAAGAGACAACAACTCTTATGCACATATCACACTATGACACACTTGATGTGCAATGACAATATTTAGCTTTAAGTGTGATAAACAAGCAAGTTATTGGTTTGAACAATTTATCAAACAGTTAGAGTGCATAGATTTATTTAAGAGATGATATGATGTTTCCTATGACGATTCAGCTCATTCAAGTTATCAAACACCTTGTGTGAATGTGGGAAGTAATAGTAATCAAGTAAGTATCACACAAGACTTAATAAGAAACAATGTATTAGATATTTGGTAAGTTATAGCAATTTCCAGTTTTGAAGAACTTTACCAAATATTGATTCAAGCAAATTATCAAACACTTGGCATGCAGAGTCAAGTATTCTATTTGAACAACAACTTTGATTTAAACATTCAGCTCATGCATTTCAACAAATAGTTTATATGCACAGTTGTATAAAGAGTTCAAGGTAGAGAGAAATGCAAACCAAATTAACGAGTTCCACCAACCCGGTGTACGTCTCGCCTTCAAGCAACCCACTTGAAGGATTCCACTATTGAAGATTTGAGATACAAGCTTTGAGCAATTACAGCTTCCTAGTGTCCCACACTCAAGAACTCAATTCTCACAAGCAAAGGGCAACCCACCCAATCTCACAATCTCTCAATACCCAAAGGTTGAACCCCAACCTTTGTGACCACTCAACCTAGAGTGAAAAACCACTCAACCTAGAGTGAATACCTTGTGTTTGGTGTTGTGTTTACAATCAATACACTCTCTCAATAGAGTAGATACATAAATGAAAGCTCTCACAAATTTTAACTCTCAACAAGAGAGGATATGCGAATTGAAACTCACAATCTAACAACTCTTAAGCAATATGCAAGTTTAGAATCAAGAGTTGCAGAATATACAAGAGAAATTTAGTTAGAAGACCTTAAGAAGAGAAATGTTTGTTGCCTTGTGTTGTGCCTTGGTCTCCCCTCTTGTGTTTCCTTCTCTTGCTTGAATCCATGCTTCATTTATAGCCATTTTGAGGGTTTTCAGCCGTTGCACATTGTCTCCAATGGATACCTTAGCATGGGCATAATGTGGGAGTGAAGAAATGAGCTGGAGTTCCACTTAAAAGCATTTCCCCACGTTCTGACACTGTGGTAATCGATTAGCCTTCGAGCTGTAATCGATTAGCTTTTGAAATCTTCAGTATTATGCAGCAGGTAATCGATTAGCATTTCTACTGTAATCGATTAGCTATGAAACAGAACCATTCTAATCAATTATTCCTTGCCTTGTAATCGATTATGATTGATACCTGATGCTCTTAATTTGTGTCTCGCAGCATGGTAATCGATTAGGACTTCATGTAATCGATTAGGGACAAAACAGAACTTACGTAATCGATTATGCTTGACTTGGTAATCGATTATGGTGAATACCTGATGCTCAGTCTTCAAACTTTCAACTGGTAATCGATTAGCCTTTTATCTGTAATCGATTATGTTCATTCCAGAACCTATGTAATCGATTATGGAAATGGTTTAATCGATTAGCACATGTACTTCTTCAAGGTCTTTGATATGTTCTTGATATGTATTGACCCAAGGCTTATTCCTTTGATCCTCATGCTTGTTTCCTTGATTCTTCTTCAACTTATGAGCTTGTTCTTCATGATTTAGTTCATGTCATCAACCTTGTCTTCCATAGCTCATGTTTCTTTAACTCTTTGTAAGGCATCTTCATCTCTTTGTTCTTAGCCATTGTCTTTGTGCTTGAACCTTCTTGTTTCTGAACCTTTGCCATTCCATCATCATCATGAATACTTTGTCATTCATCAAAACTACTTTGCATACTTACATATGCAACTTCAATTTGATGTCCTAAGACAACTCCTTCAGTTACCATGAAATGGCATTTCTCTCAATTCAAGACTAAGTTGGTATTTATACATCTCTTTAGTACCACATTCAGATTGTTCAGACAATGCTTAAATGATGATCCAAAGACAGAGAAATCATCCATGAAAACTTCGATACATTTTTCCACCAAATCTGAAAGAATAGCCAGCATGCATCTTTAGAAGGTGGCTGAAGCATTACATAGTCCAAAAGGCATTTTCCTGTATGAGAAAATTCCAAAAGGACATGTGAATGTTGTTTTCTCTTGATCCTCTGGAGCAACCATTATTTGATTATATCCCGAGTATCCATTAAGAAAGTAATAGTATGCTTGTCCTGCCAACCTCTTCAGCATTTAGTCCATGAAAGGTAATGGAAAATGGTCCTTCCGAGTTGTTGCATTGAGTTTCCTGTAATCGATGCACATTCTCCACCCAGTGACTGTCCTTATGGGGATTAATTCTTCCTTATCATTTTTAATGACAGTTATACCTCCTTTCTTTGGAACAACTTACACTGGACTCACCCAGGAACTATCTGAGATTGGGTAGATCATCCCTCCTTTAAGCAACTTCATTACTTCCCCTTTAACAACTTCCTTCATGGTGGGATTCAAACACCTCTAGGTTGAGCAATTGGTTTAAACTCTTGCTTCATATAAATTTGATGCATGCAGTATGCTGGACTAATTCCCTTCAAATCTTCTAATCTCTATCTAATTACGGTTGAGTTATTCTTCAAAACTTGAATCAATTGTTTCTCATTAGATTTTGACAATTAACTATTAATGATAACAGGCTTTTGTCCTTCCACATCAAGAAAAACATATTTCAATTATGATGGAAAAAACCTTCAATTCTACCTTCTGCATAGTGGTCTCTGCTTTTTTCGGTAGCTCCTCATAATGGCTTTCTCCTTTGGTGATTGACTTTTTAAACTCAAGCTCCTTTAACATTTCTTCAACTCCTTCTTTCTCCTCTTCGTTTAATTTTTCTAAAGCACATGTCAACACCTTCTGTAATGGGTCTATCTTGAGCCATTTGTTTGATTCTTTTTCAATGAAATATCTTCAACATCAATTTTGAAGCATTGTTGCTTCTCTGCAGGGTACTTTGATGCTGAAATCCTGAGCCATTAATTTGGTGTAAACATCTTAGTAAAATAAAATGTGACTCTCGGATTTACACTTTGGCAAGCGCACCAGTCGTTAAAATTGTAGTGTATTTGATCGTCCCACAGGGATTGTGGTAAGTACCTCAATCTAGGACTAGTACAAGCTGAACCAACAAAAAATACGCGAAGTTCATTCAGTTTTTATGGTTTTAGTGTTTTATAGTTGTTTTTGTATTTTCAGAAACAGAGTTAAAGTGAAATGTGTAAAGTGATTAATAGAAAACAGGTCAGGATTGCTTCGGCTCACAATCTCCTCAAGAAACATGCAATTAAGTATAATCGAACTTCACAATCTAGAGGACAATCCGCTTGTGGTTATTCCCTAATTCCTTAGGTGAAAAACACTAATCCTTAAGCAATGAACCTTAATTCCTTAAGTGCTCGATTAGCCTAAGAATCTAATGTGAAATTGGAGGTTTGAACTCTAACTATTCACCTAAATTGATTAGGCCTGAACTAGTTAGAAAGCTGGAAGTTACCTAAGTTTCAACCATGATTCCTCACTGGCGAAGTTCTTCATCAATTCTGGATTTGTCAATCCAGCGATGCTGCTCCACTCCTCAGCTTGTTCACCTCAGGATCTTCGAAGTCGATCTACTCGCTCACAGCTTCAAGACTCCATTGCTAACCTTCGCAATCCCAACCTTAGGGA
This sequence comes from Clitoria ternatea, assembly GCA_037962975.1. Taxonomy (NCBI): domain Eukaryota; kingdom Viridiplantae; phylum Streptophyta; class Magnoliopsida; order Fabales; family Fabaceae; genus Clitoria; species Clitoria ternatea. The sequence goes on from CM075671.1 coordinate 187,435,524, forward strand.
TTTAGAACTCCATTGACTTCAGTTCCATCGAAGGATTGTAGAACATCATGGAGGAGAGAGTTTAGAGAGATGAAATTGTAGTGAGAGAGTGAAAATAAAAAATGAAGTGTATTATGTTGTACGCCGTTCTGTTCTCTGTCTCCACACACTTTTACAGAGTATGTACATGAATATATATAGGCATCTAACTAAACTAACTAACTTAACTGATAACTTAGAGAACTTAAGTTAACGAATAAAACTAATTAATTACATAGTTTACAGAGTAATCAACTAATTACAGCTCAACGCTTAACAGGATCCAGCTAAACCTTAGCTAATTTACAGCTCAGCACCAGCTAATTGACAGCTCACTTCTTAAGTTACTTAAGGTTGTAGTAGTAGAGAAGAAGGCAATGGAAGCGGAACAGTACTGCACCAAGTGTGCTGTTGGAGGGAAGGAACAGTGTTTAAATTACTGCCTTTATGCTTCAACTGCTGAGTTTTCGCTTGAGCAGATTAAACTTCGCTTGGGCGAGTCCGGATTAACACTGCAGTGTTTCTTTCTCGCTTAGGCGTTATGGCAAAACTTGGGCGAGGGCGGTCTCTTAAAGTTATGCTTGAGTGAGTCCGGATTTTACTAGGACGGATTAAATAATGAATAAGCACTTCGGTTTCTCATGTAGCATTCCGCTCTTCTTCTCTTTTGGAGCCGGTGTCTTGGGAGTCTTCTTAAGTTAGCTTACTTGAAATCTCGCTTGGTCAGTATTTGGGCTCTTTTCAGTCGGATTCAGGAAGTCTCACTCGGATTTATCAATTTCTGCTCGGATTTGTAGGATTTCACTCGGAATTTTCTTCTTATCACGAGTCCGCCCTGTTCCTGCACCAATAAACAGCTACTTGCCTAGCAATTATACGCTGGCTGCTTAGTGAATTTATAAATACTTCAAAATTCCTTATCTAATTAATATTTTCAATCGGTTTCTTACATAAATAGCATACTTTTGAAATAATTAACTAAAACATGAATTATTAACAAATTATTAAATAATAATATCAAAACTAGACAATACTTAGTAATTTATGTTAAATAAACAGTGGAATAATTAAGTCTTTTCAAGACTTATCACATCCCCAAACTTAAAACTTTGCTTGTCCTCAAGCAAATATTCAGACTTATTAACTAACAGCATTTGATCAACACAATCAACCTTTCCTTAGCTTAATTCATACTATAATTATTGAATACCGATCATGCTTTCTTCTCGCAATTTCTAAAAGTATAAAAACTTACACCTCCTTTGGGAGACAAGCTGCTGATGCTTTCCTCACTGGTCGGTGTTTAACTCTTCTCTCGGTGTATAGGGTAAATAGAATGCACTCATCACCTGCATACTAGTTAGATCAACATAGGCTTGCAACAGTTCTAAACATCATGAAATATGCCAACTCAATCGGATCAGTAAGGGCTTTTTAAGCTTATAATGGGGCTCGGTTACAGGCTCAATTATTGTTTTTCTGAGTCAGAGATAGGTTACAAGATGTTTCCACTGATGCCTTGCCTCAATTCTGACTTAATTGCCTTTACTAACAACTTTCTTAACTTTTCCGACTGAATGCTACTTAATAACTCGTGCTGTTTTGCACTTTCTTTTTCTTTTAGTCCTTCGGACTTCTCCTTTTTTCTTGACTTTTTCTTTCCATCTTTTTCCGATCGAAAATTTTTTTTCTTCTTGTGCTGCTTTGCACCTTTTTCTTTTCTGAACTTTGTTCATTTTTCTCTCGGCTTTGCCTTACTTTCATTTCTCAAGATTTTTATCCATAATCAAGGTCGGAGTGTGTCTTTAATTACTATTAGGCACACTCTTCATCCCCAAACTTAGAGATTGCTAGTCCCTAGCAATAAGCAAAAACTGAGTAATTCACCAGTGGAACATCCAGGGTACTCTAGTCGGGTTTTTCTTGGATAACTAGGCTTGTAACGTTAGGTATATAAAACGAATAAAAGGGTTTCAAGCTCAATCATAATTATTGGGTCAAAGAATGATTAATATAATTAGGATGGCTAATTTTTGGCCCTGGCTAAATAATCAAAGAAGGCCTTCATCATTTCCGATTGGTTGACATACGACAATTAGCAAGCACTGAGGCAAATTCTGTCTCACTAACTAGCATGCAAGCTCACTCGGAAAAAGATAAAACAGGCTCAAAAGCTCATATGAGTATAACAGTTAATCAGCCAGTCTTGTCCCCAAACTTAATGTAAGATCATACATTTAGATTGCTAACTAGCATGCCGAGTAAACAATTTAATTAATGATGAAGAATAGTTATGAGCAGAGATCATGAGTTAAGCAAAAACCGATTAATTAATATATCCGACTACAGCTTAACGCATCAGCAAACTTTAAATTATGAAGACGGAGTTGAAAGAAACAATAAGCATACTTTTGCAACTTATAATTAAGAATATTAATTTAAAGAATAAGTTGGAAAGAGACTTCCCTTTTTACCTGAGTGGCTGTGGATGGAAAAACGTGTAATCGGATTGGGACTCATAGATTTTACCAATACATATGACAAACCAAATAAAACAACAAATTAACAGAAAATAAAATTTTCATTACATAATAAAAATAGAAACAAGTTCACTGTTCAGAAAGCAGTTACAATAACATTAAATTAAATACATAGGAAACATCATAAAAACATGGAACAACTGCTTAAACATTCTGATCTTCATCGTCTTTGTCCTGCTGGGAGGGAATCGTGAATCCAATGGAAGCTAACCACGCATTTCTATTCAGTGGGGCTCCCATTTCTGGTGAATGTTCAACCTTCAGTTTCGTGGCAATCTTTCTGAGCATCTGATCGTGGTTCGAGACCCGATCATAAATTTCAAGTTGCATCTTCTTCACAACCTGTAATTCCTGTAACACCAAAAGAATGTCAGAAGAAGAAGAAGAAGAACCAGCTCCTGCAGATTGCTTGGGACGTTCTGGTTCTGAGGCTTTAAACTTCATAGCACAGTTTTCAACAGCCTTAACACTTTCAACCTCTGGTAACTCATTTTCCTCACTCGCAGGAGATACATTCCTTTGAATCAGAGGAGATACATCCCTTTTCTCCTGACTTCGACTAGGTACATGTACAGACGAATCAGATATAGTGATGGTTGCCACTTCTCTTTCGTTATCTATTTGTTTCCTTCGCACACTTCCTTCTGCAAAATTTGGTCTAGGTTTCTGCAGAAGTCTTTGTGATCTTCTTTTCATGATTAATGTTAAAATAGTGATGATAACCAACCTAAGTAAAAAAAATAAGAACAGCAATCCAACAGCAACCAAAAACTATAAGACGCATGGCTTGTGAATAGCGGAAAACAATAACAATGAACAAAAAGATAATAAACATGAACTTACAAATGCACAAAATCAGTGAAAGAAGTGGAAAGGTGATACCTTTCTTAGAAACCAGAAAGTGTCTTTTCGTCTTCAGCCCAAGTTCAGCATAGGTACTGAGGGTTGGAAGCTGAAAGGGTTTCTCTTTTATAATGTTGAATTCAATTTTCAAGAAACGCGTAAATGCGGTCAGCTTTAATTATTACTTTATTAAATGTACTACTACTATTATTATTATGTTGTTTATTATTTATTTATTTATTATATATATATATTAGATTTTTTTTATTTTTTTTAGAATACTCAAATACTAGAGGGGTAGAAGATCGAGGAAGAGTGGGATGAAACCAATGTGATGCCAAATGGACATAGGAGAATGGAAGATGAATAAATGAACAGACGATAAGACAAAATGGACAAATGAAAAATTTAAATAAATGAAATAAAGCGTATGAGAACCGAGTGAACCATTGTAATGAAATACGAGTGAATCAAGAAGCGAATAATAAAAGAAATGAATCGAAGTATGAATGAATGAAGGAATACCGGATAAATGAATAATGAGCGAAAAGAGTAAAAAGGGTGAAAGGATGATAACCGAGTGAGAAGGGAGACAGGTACCGAGTGATAAAAATCTGAGAAATGAAGAACGAGTGGCTGAGGGAGGTAGAGATAATAAAAGTCAAACAAATCGAAGTGAATTGAAAGAAAGAGGTTCTGAGTCAATGAGTGAAAGCTATACTGACTGGATGAATGAGACGAGTAAACGCACAAGCCATTGGAAGAATAAATGGAAAAAATGAATAACGAACCACCGACTGAATACCACCGGGGAAGGAATTGGTCGAATAAATGAAAGAATTTGAATACAACTAAAAGGATGAAAACCCGAGTGAATGAACACCGGGTGAATGAAAACTAAATTTCAGAAAACTGGGTACTGAAAATACGAAAGTGACAGTCACGAATGAAAAACGAAGGAATGAAGAGGGAAACTACAGCATACGAAACCCGAGGAAAGTAAAATAAGTGGAGTAAAACAACAAGTATATGAATACCGAGTGGATAATACCGGTCAGATAATGAGCGAGTGAAAAGTGCATGAATGAATGGATGCCGAGTGGGTAGAAATTATACCGAGTGAATAAATAGTTGATCGACGAATGAGGTGAATAAAACGAAAGTTCGAGTAAATGAAAGGGAAAAATGACTACATAACTGAATGGCTGAATGACGGGTAAGGAATGTAAAAGAGAGCGACCGAGTGGAAGACGGACGAGTAGATTGATGGTGAATGACAAAGACGAGTGGATGAAAGAATGAAAGAGGAGAACGAATGAGAATATTCCGAGTGGAGATGAGTAAAGGGTATACCGATCGATGAAGGAGATGAGTAAATGAAGGAGGGAGTGGAAGAAACCGAGTAATCTAGATCTGAGATATGAAGAATGAGTGAATGACAATGAGAGTGCGGGCGAAGAACAAAAATGACAGGAGTGGAAACTGGAATGAATGAAATACCGAGTAAATGAAAGGCTGAGTAAACAAAGAACCACTACAGTGGAAACTGAATGGATGGATATACTGAGTGGCTGAAAAACGAGTGAAAAATGAGGTGAACAACGAAAGTCAGAATGATATGGAGCGACTGAGTGAGAAAAATGAGTGAATATAAGAATGACTGCATAGGGGTCCGAGTGAATCGGAATACCGAATGGATGAAGAAGAAGACGATTGAGTGACAAAATGAGTAGACGAAAGAATGAGTGGATGAAAGGCTGGATGAACAATGATAAGTCTTGAAAAGACTTAATTATTCCACTAATTAATTAACATAATTTACTAAGTATTGTTTAGTTTTATTATTATTATTTAATAATTTGATAAGAATTCATGTTGTAGTTAATTATTTCAAAAGTATGTTATCTATGTAAGAAACCGATTGAAAATTTTAATTAAATAAGGAATTTTGAAGTATTTACAAATTTACTAAGCAGCCAGTGTATAAATGCTAGGCAAGTAGCTATTTATTGGTGCAGGAACAGGACAAACTCGAGACAAGAAGAAAATTCTGAGTAAAATCTTACAGAACCGAGCGAGATTTGATAAATCCGAGTGAGACTTCTTCAATTCCGACTGAAAAGACTCCAAAGATCGATTGAGTAAGACCTCAAAGACACTGACTCCAAAAGAGAATAAGGGCTCAGAATACTGCATGTAAAACCTGAGTGCCAACTACAGAATATCGATTTAATAATTAATCCGCCCAAGCGGGAATTAAATCCGCTCAAGCGAGGGTCAAAGACTCCGCCCAAAGCAAGACTACGCCCAAGCTTACTTAAGAAGACAACGCCCAAGACACCGGTTATAAAAGAGAAGAAGATCGGAATGCTACATAAGAAACCGATGTGTTTAGTCATTATTTAATCCGTCCTAGTAAAATCCGGACTCACTCAAGCATAACGTTAAGAGTCTGTCCTCGCCTAAGTTTTGCCATAACACCCAAGAGAGAAAGAAACACTGCAGTATTAATCCGGACTCAACCAAGCGAAGCTTAATCTGCCCAAGCGAATACTCAGCAGCTGAAGCATCAAGGCAATAATTTAAACACCGTTCCTTCCCTCCAACAACACACTTGGTGCAGCACTGTTCCGCTCCCATTGTCTTCTTCTCTACTACTGCAAGTGAGCTGTCAATTAGCTGGAGCTGAGCTGTACATTAGCTAAGGTTGAGCTGGATCCTGTTAAGAGCTGAGCTGTAATTAGTTAGTTATTTTGAAAACTATGTAATTAAGTAGTGTTAGTCGTTAGCTTAAGTAGTCTGAAGTTATCAGTTAAGTTAGTTAGGTAGAAACTTATAAATAGGTTGTACATACTCTGTAGAGGTAAGTAGCAAGAATAGTAGTAGTGTGTGTGTAGAGACACAGAGCAACGTAATACAATTTTTTTTTCCATTTCCAATCTCTCACTACATTTTTCATCTCTCTAAACTCTCTCCTCCATGACGTTCCACAATCCTTCGATGGAACCGAAGTCTATGGAGTTCTAAATCCCTAAGGTTGGGATTGTGAAGGTGAACAATGGAATCTTGAAGCTGTGAGCAAGTAGATCGGCTTCGAAGATCTTGAGGCGAACAAGCTGAGGAGTGGAGCAGAATTGCTGGATTGACAAATCCAGAACGGATGAAGAACTTCACCAGTGAGGAATCATGGCTGAAGCTTAGGTAACTTCCACCTTTCTAACTAGTTCAGGCCTAATCAATTTAGGTGAATAGTTAGAGTTCAACCTCCAATTTCGCATTAGATTCTTAGGTTAATCGAGCACTTAAGGAATTAAGGTTCATTGCTTAAGGATTAGTGCTTTTTACCTAAGGAATTAGGGAATAACCATAAGCGAATTGTCCTCTAGATTGCGAAGTTCGATTATACTTAATTGCATGTTTCTTGAGGAAATTGTGAGCCGAAGCAATCCTGACCTGTTTTCTTTTAATCACTTTTCACATTTCACCTTAACTCTGTTTCTGAAAATATAAAAACAACTATAAAACACTAAAACCATAAAAAAACCCGAATGAATTTCATGTATTTTCTGTTGGTTCAAATTGTACTAGTCCTAGATTGAGGTATTTACCACAATCCCTGTGAGACGATCAAATATACTACAATTTTAACGACTGGTGCGCTTGCCATAAGTGTGAATCCGAGAGTCACATTTCATTTTACTAAGATTTTACCATCAATTTAATGACTCAGGATTTCAGCACCAAACAACCAACACATGCAGAGAGATCGGGTGATGAAACCAAGAAAGAACTCAAGTGGATTGAAAGCATGAATGAATGAATCAACGACTAAGAGGAAGAGATAAAGTATGGGAATGAGTGACGGTTGAGAGTGGACAACAGACTAGAGAAAGCTGAGTGGATAAACGAAAAAACGAAAGACCGCGTGCATAAAAGACTAATGGATACAATACTGATTGTGATGAGTGAGGAATCCGAGTGATGAAAAGCCGACTGAAATAAGTCACTTTTCACTATCTGACCCGTTCATTACATCAACGATCAGAAATCCTTCAAAGTCTTCTTTTTTTTTTCACAGAAATTTATTAAACAACGCCGAGTGAAGTTCAGTCGGGAAGAAGGTTTAAGAAGAAGTAACAATTATCCGAGTGTACTTATTTTCATTCAACTCAGTATATTTTTTTTCGCTAAGTGCGAAACAACAATCAGCATTGGCTCGCCTAAGCTACAAGTGCTTCGCCTGAGCGAAATAGAAGAATTAAAGTCGGACTTCCTTCTTCAACTTCACAACTTTATTCACTAACTTTTTAGTTTTTCTTCTTTTTATTCATTTTGATTCAAAGTTCTAAACAAAACAATCGGAACATAGGGCTGCCTCCCTAGAGCGCTTCTTTAAGGTCACTAGCTTGACCTTATTGTATCTAAGAAGATGGCTTCAGTAACAAGGAGGTTTTCTGCCTATCAAACTCTCCTCCAAAGTAGAGTTTGAGTCGCTAGCCATTCACCTTAAAAATCTGATCGGTAGTCAGATCTTTCAGTTCGACTGCACCATGAGGAAAAACCTCATTTACAGTAAAAGGCCCGGACCACTTGGATCTAAGTTTTCCAGGGAAGAGTTTCAGTCGGGAATTGAATAACAAAACCTGATCGTCCTTCTGAAACTCTTTCTTATTAATTCGCTTATCATGCCATTTCTTTGTTTTCTCCTTATAAATGGAGGCACTTTGATAAGCGTTGAGTCGGAACTCCTCTAATTCATGGAGTTTCAAAACTCTTTCCTCCTGAGACTGGTCACAGTCCAAATTTAATAGCTTTGTGGCCCACCACGCTTTGTGTTCCAACTCCACAGGGAGATGGCAAGCCTTACCGTACACCAATTGATACGGGGACATGCCAATCGGAGTTTTGAAAGCTGTTCGGTAAGCCCATAATGCATCATCTAATTTTACCGACCAATCTTTTCTGGATTTTCTGACCACTTTTTCTAAAATTCTCTTGATTTCTCTATTGGACAGTTCGACTTGTCCACAAGTCTGTGGATGGTAAGGAGTGGATATCTTATGTAAAACCTCATAGTGACGCGGGGCTTTTTCCATTATCTTATTGCAAAAATGTGAACCCCCATCACTAATAATTACTCTCGGAACTCCAAACCTAGAGAAAATATTCTTCTTGATGAACCTAAGCACAACCTGTGCATCATTGGTTCGGGTCGGAATTGCCTCTACCCATTTGGAGACATAGTCCACAGCAACAAGAATGTATTCGTTGGAGAGCGACTTAGGGAAGGGTCCCATGAAGTCGATACCCCAAACGTCAAATAATTCCACAATTAGAATATTTGTCAAAGGCATGCCAGCTTTTGCAGAGAGACCTCCGCTCCTTTGACATTTATCACACCTTTTTACATATTCTTTGGAATCCTGAAAGATAGTTGGCCAATAAAAGCCACTCTGCAACACCTTTGCTGCAGTACGGGAGGCACCATGATGACCTCCGTAATAGGAATCGTGGCAGTGCCACAAGAGCCTTTCTTGCTCGGATTCAGGCACACAGCGCCTGATTACTCCATCTATGCCTATTTTAAACAAAAATGGATCATCCCATAGAAAAGCCTTACTATCATGAAAGAATTTTTTTCTCATTTGGGATGTCCAACCATCAGGTACCACTGAGGCACTTTTAAAGTTTGCCATGTCAGCGTACCATGGCCCAGTTATAACGGCCATCAACTTTTCGTCTGGAAATTCCTCTTTTATTAAGACAGAATCTGACTCAACTTCCAGACGAGACAATTGGTCTGCAACTGAGTTCTCTACTCCTTTTTTGTCTCGTATTTCTAAGTCAAACTCTTGGAGTAACAGAACCCACCTAATCAGTCTCGGTTTAGACTCTTTTTTAGCTAGTAAATACTTGATTGCCGAGTGGTCTGTATATACGATGACTTTGGCACCAATCAAGTATGCACGAAATTTATCAAATGCATACACCACAGCAAGCATTTCTTTTTCAGTCGTGGTGTAATGTATTTGATTTTCATTTAACACTTTACTAGCATAATAGATCACATGAGTTAATTTCTCTTTTTTCTGACCCAGCACAGCTCCGATTGCAAAGTCACTTGCATCACACATCAATTCAAACGGTAAAGACCAGTCGGGTGATGCAAGGATCGGAGCTGAAGTCAAACTTTGTTTCAATATTTCAAATGCCTTGACACAATTTTCATTAAATGCAAACACCTGATCTTTCACAAGCAAGTCGGTCAAAGGCTTAGCTATTTTTGAAAAATCTTTTATGAACCTTCTATAGAACCCAGCACATCCTAGAAAACTCCTTACTCCTTTCACGTTGATCGGAGGAGGAAGTTTTTCAATAATTTCAATTTTTGCTCGGTCCACCTGCATGCCCTCAGCAGAGATCCTATGGCCAAGGACTATCCCTTCTTTAACCATAAAGTGGCATTTCTCCCAGTTAAGAACGAGATTGGTCTCTTGACATCTCATCAGCACCTTAGCTAAGTTGCTGAGGCATGTGTCAAAATTGCTCCCAAATACCGAGAAGTCATCCATGAATACTTCAATAAATTTCTCCACCATATCCCCAAAAATTGCCAGCATGCACCTTTGGAAGGTTGCTAGAGCGTTGCACAAGCCGAACGGCATGCGCCTGTATGCAAAAATTCCATAGGGACATGTGAAGGCAGTCTTTTCGTGATCCTTCGGGTCAACCACAATTTGGTTATAACCCGAGTACCCATCAAGAAAACAATAGTACTCATGTCCTGATAACCTCTCAAGCATTTGATCAACAAACGGAAGGGGGAAATGGTCTTTCTGAGTAAAGTTATTCAGCCTTCTGTAATCAATGCACATCCTCCAGCCTGTAGTTGGCCGAGTGGCAATGATTTCACCCTGGTCATTTCTTACAGTCGTCATTCCTCCCTTCTTGGGCACCACTTGGACTGGGCTAATCCAAGTGCTATCCGAGATCGGGTAAATGATTCCCGCATCAAGGAGCTTGACCACTTCCTTTCTCACTGCTTCCTTCATAATGGGGTTCAATCTGCGTTATGGCTGTACAACAGGGGAATAGTCATCCTCCATCAAGATTTTGTGCATACAAAAGGATGGACTGATTCTCTTCAAGTCAGAAATGTTCCAGCCAATGGCAGATTCATGAGCCTTTAATACCCCAACTAGTTTATTCTCATCCTCTTTTTTTAAGTCGGCATTAATAATGACAGGATGAGTGTCATTTCCTCTCAGGAAAACATATTTCAGATGAGAAGGTAAAGGTTTTAAATCACATTTTTCTTCCGAAAATTCCTTTCCTTTCTCAGCTTCAGCATTTTCCAAATCATTTTTCTTTTCGAAATCACCTACTTCTAAAACTTCCAGTAGGTCTAGTATGTTCGAGTGAGAGTCAATTGACTCGGTCTTAGAGTCAAAGTCATCCTCTAAAAAAGTTCGTAGAGCCTCTTCCTTAGTTTTTAGCAGTAAGGGAGTCTGGTAATTTTCAACCTCTTCAATCATTAGGCAATCCATCCGTTCAGTCGGATGTTTCATGGAATTGAAGACATTAAAAATTACTTGCTCCTCCTGAACTCTTAGCATGAGTTCACCTTTTTCCACATCAATCAATGCTCTGCCAGTAGCTAGGAAGGGTCTACCTAAGATCAAAGGGATCTCTCGGTCAGTTTCCATATCCAACACTATGAAGTCTGCTGGAAAGATAAATTTATCTACTTTTACTAACAAGTCTTCCAGCATCCCTTGGGGATATTTAATGGACCTGTCAGCCAACTGCAAGGACATGCGAGTCGGTTGCAAGTCATTAATTCCCAGTTTTTTCATCAACGATAGAGGCATCAGATTTATACTGGCTCCTAGATCACAGAGAGCACTTCCTACATGAATATCCCCTATTGCACACGGTATTATGAAAGATCCAGGATCCTCTAGCTTTTGGGGAAGTTTCTTTTGAATGATTGCGCTACACTCTTGAGTGAGAGTAATCATTTCATCCCCTCTAAGCTTCCTCTTCTTAGACAATAGTTCTTTTAAAAATTTTGCATAGGAAGGCATCTTCTGTAATGCCTCAGCAAAAGGGATATTAATGTGAAGTTTCTTGAAGACCTCTAAGAACCTAGCAAACTTCTGCTCCTCTATTTACTTTTTAAACCTGTGCGAAAATGGAGCATTCCTCAGTTTTTCAGGAGTCAGCTTAGAAGCTTCCTCCAGAATCAGATCAACCTTTTTCTTTTTCTTTTGATGGACTTTATTTTCTTTTTCTTTTTCTGATTCATTTTTATTTTCTACTTCATCTTTATTGTCCTGCTTGGTTTCTTGTATTATTTCTTTTTCTTTTTCTGAACTTATTTCTTGACCCGGAGATGGAGAAATAATTTTTCCACTCCTAGTAATTATGGCCTTGCAATGTTCCCTTGGATTTACCTCGGTATCTCTAGGGAAATTGCCTGCTTGCCTCTCAGCTAATTGTTTAGAAAGCTGTCCTACTTGATTTTCTAAATTTCTTATGGATGCTTCCTGATTCTTAAAACTGGCCTGAGTGGCCTGGATAAACTGAGCAAGTACATTCTCGAGTTCTGATTTTTCTTTAACAAGAGGGTGAGAAGGTTGTTGTGTTTGAATATGTTAACAGGTCCAAAAGATGTGCAAGGATTTTGATAATGACAAGTACTCTTGAAGAAACAATGCAAAAACAAAGACATGAAATCAGAATTGAAGTAACAGCGAAGCTAATCGATTAGGCCATAGATGCTAATCGATTAGGAGCTTTCTGTTTTGGAAGAAATTGCATCAGGTATGAAAGCTAATCGATTAGGGAGCTGAACAATCGATTAGGAAGCCACTGGAATTTAAGGTAATCGATTATACACCAGAGACTAATCGATTACAACAATCAAAAATGGAACTAAGTGCATCAGGTATGATGGCTAATCGATTATGGAAGCTATACAATCGATTAGGAAGCCACTGGAATTTAAGGTAATCGATTGCAAGACATGCTAATCGATTAGGATGCTGCGAAAACAAATTAAATGCATCAGGTACAGATGCTAATCGATTAGAGGAAGTGAAATAATCGATTAGTGACTCTCTGACTTGAAGCTAATCGATTACAACGCGAGGGTGTAATCGATTACGCTAGTGGAAAAACAGATTTAAGTGGGAAACCAGGTCATGTCTCCACCATTCTTCAAATTTCCACTAACTGCAACGGCTATGATGGACTAGGGCACTCCTCAATAGCTATCTTGGGTCTATAAATTGAAGAGGAAGATAAGCACAAACACACAACCAAGAAGCAACAATTCATAGCTCTATTTTGTGTTTTGTAAGCCTATCTCTTGCATATTGTATTTTCACTTGTATATCCTCTCATCTTGAGAGATTAGAATTTGGAGAGCTTTTCATTTGTATATCTGCTCTATTAAGAGAGTATATTGATTGTAAACACAAACTCCAAACACACAAGTTATTCACTCTAGGTTGAGTGGTTGTTCACTCTAGGATTGAGTGGTTACAAAGGTTGTGGACTCAACCTTTGGGATATTGTGAGATTGAGAGATTGGGTGGGTTGCCCTTATACTTGTGAGGATTGGGTTCTTGAGTGTGGGACACTAGGAAGCCGCAATTGCTCAAAGTTGTATCTCTAGTCTACAATAGTGGAAAATCCTCTAAGTGGGTTGCTTAGAGGCGAGACGTACACCGGATTGGGTGGAACTCGTTACATCGGTTTGCAAGCTTCTCTTCCTTACTCTTTTACTTCCATACATTGCATACTTGTTGATTGGTATTGCTTGGTTGAGAAGAACATATTTGAACTTGCTTAATTTGCTATACTTTAGACATTGCACACCAAGTGTTTGCTAAATTGCCTCAGCAATACTTACCTCTTGTAGTGCATTGCATATCATTGTTACTTTCTTTCACTTGCATAATCTCATAAACTTGGTTATAGAAATCAATTTCAAAGGTATTCCAAGCAAAAGTTTTATAACTCAATTCACCCCCCCTCTTGAGTATTGAGGCCACTTGAACAACAAGTGGTATCAGAGCTTGACTCTTGGTAGATCAAGCTTAACAGCTTCAAGAGATTAAATGGCCTCAAGTTCTCAAAATGTTTTTCCCGAGGGTGGTGCGATAAATAGACCTCTCGCTTTCAATGGGGAAGGGTATGCCTTTTGGAAAGAGAGAATGAAAATCTTCATTCAATCAATTGACTTGAGAATATGGAATGCCATTGAAAATGGTCCCTATATACCAATGCATACCATAGATAGCAAGAATGTTGAAAAACCCATAGATGAATGGACTAGCGAGGAAGAAAAGAAAGTCCAATATGGCTACAAGGCCAAAAATCTCATTACCATGGCTTTAGGACAAGACGAATTTTTTAGAATAATGACATGCCAAACCGCTAAAGAAATGTGGGATACTCTTCAAGTAACCCATGAAGGTACTAATGATGTAAAGGACTCAAAGATTAGTACTCTCACTAGCCAATATGAATGCTTTAGGATAAATTCAGGAGAATCTATTGTAGATATGCAGAAAAGGTTTACACTTATTATTAACCATCTTATTACTCTTGGCAAAGTGTACACTAACAAAGAGCTTGTGCACAAAATTTTGAAAAGTCTCAGCAGGGAATGGCAACCTCTTGTCACAGCAATAAAATAATCTCCTAGCATCAATGAAATGTCTCTTGCAACACTATTTGGAAAATTGCAAGAACAAGAGCAAGAACTTAAAGCATTGAAGCTAGCCGAGGAAGAGGAGAAATCCACCAAGAAGAAAGGGCTAGCCCTCAAAGCCACCTCCATGCATGAGGAAGAATCATGCAGTGACTTAGATGAAGAAGAAGAGTTTGGGCTGTTCGTAAAAAGATTTGGAAGATTTATGAAGAACAAAAAGTTCCAAAAGAACTTTAAGTCCCAAGGTAAGAAATCTACCTCTAATGAAACTTCCTCTTCACCAAGCTGTTTTGAATGTGGCAAGGAAGGGCACTTCAAAGCCGATTGTCCAAACCTCAAAAAGAAGGGCAAGGACAAACAAAGAAGAAGAAGAGCCTATATTGCTTGGGATGAGAACGATGTGAGCAGCTCCGACGACTCGGAAGATGAGCAAGCCAATCTTTGCTTAATGGCAAATCATCAAGAAGAAGAAAATGTGGTAAATCTTCTTGACTTAGATAAAAATGAGCTGTTAGATGCATTTGAGGAATTATATGATAAATTTACAAAAATCTCTAGTAAACTCAAAGCATCTAGGAAAACTAGTGATACTCTTGAATTGCATCTCATGGAAGTATGTAAAGAAAATGAGAGCTTAAAAGAAGAACTAGAGAAAGTTCAAACATGCTCTAGGGATAAACCTTGTGATTTTGCAAAGAAGTGCATTGTGTTAGAAACCAAGGTTGAAGACCTAAATAGGACACTAGAGAAATTCACTAATGGAAGAGATAATTTGAATATCCTACTTGGGCAACAAAAATGCATGTTTAGTAAAACTGGTCTAGGATATGACCAAGAACATAGTAATCATAAAATGGAGAAGCACTACAAAAACTTCTTTGCACCACCAAGCAAATCCTCCTCACCTTTTATGAAATGCAATCATTGTGGTACCAAAGGACATAGTGCATATAAGTGTAGTGTTAGGAAACTAGGACCAAAGGTCTTAAGAAAGGTGTGGGTTCCCAAAGGAACGTTCCCACAAGCTAACCTTAAAGGACCCAACATAAAATGGGTACCTAGTTCTCTAAAATGATTTTGTTTTGTAGGTATGCTTCAAGGCAAGCAACACCCATTGGTACTTGGATAGCGGGTGTTCGAAGCATATGACGGGAGACATAACCAAATTTACATCATTCACTCCCAAACGAAAAGGAAGCGTCACCTATGGAGACAACATTAAGGGAAGAATCCTAGGCATTGGAAATATTGGTAAGAACTCTTCCACATCCATAAGTGATGTATTGTATGTTGAAGGCCTCAAACATAATTTACTAAGCATAAGTCAATTATGTGACAAAGGATATAGAGTTTTATTTGAATCAAATTGTTGCATAATTGAGCATAAGACCAACAAGGAAATTAAGTTTGTAGGCCAAAGAATTGATAATATTTACATGATTGATATGGATAGTTTGTCTACAAATGATGAGCAATGCTTCATTTCAAAAGAGGATGAAACATGGTTATGGCATAGAAGAATAGCTCATATACATGTAGACCACTTGAACAAACTTGTTTCTAAAGATTTAGTAATTGGTCTACCAAAGCTTAAATTTGAAAATAGATTTTGTGATGCATGTCAAAAGGGAAAACAAGTAAAGGCATCTTTTCAATCCAAAAACATTATTTCTACTCAAAGGCCTTTACAACTTTTGCACATGGACTTATTTGGACCATCCAAAATCAAAAGCTTTGGAGGTAATTACTATAGTCTAGTTATAGTAGATGACTATTCAAGATATACATGGACATTGTTTCTTGCTCATAAAAATGAAGCATATCATGCATTCAAGAAACTTGCAAAGATTATCCAAAATGAGCAAAACTCAAAAATTGCATCCATTAGAACCGATCATGGGGGAGAATTTGAAAATCAATCCTTTGAAAAGTTTTGCGAAAAACATGGTATTAATCACAACTTTTCAGCTCCTAGAACTCCACAACAAAATGGAGTAGTTGAAAGAAAGAATAGATCTTTAGTGGAGCTTGCTAGAACCATGCTAAATGAAAACAATATTGCAAAACATTTTTGGGCCGATGTGGTAAACACCGCGTGTTATGTTATGAATAGATGTTTGATAAGGCCTATTTTAAAGAAAACCCCCTATGAGCTTTACAAGGGTAGAAAACCCAACATTGCATACTTTCATATCTTTGGATGTAAATGTTTTGTGCTCAACAATGGAAAGGATAATCTAGGAAAGTTTGATGCAAAATCTGATGAGGCAATATTCCTAGGATATTCTCAATCAAGTAAATCTTATAGAATCTTCAACAAACAAACAGATACTATTGAGGAATCTATTCATGTCAAATTTGATGAAAATAGCCATAACCCTCCGAGAAAGGAAGATGTTGATGATCTTGTAGGTACCTTCCAAGAAATGAACTTGCAAGACAAAGAAGAAGAAGAAGTCAACAATGATGGAGGTGCAACACAAATTGAGAGACAACAAGATTGGGTAACATTGAAGGATCATCCCTTGGACAAAATCATTGGAGAAATAACCAAAGGGGTAAGTACTCGAAACGCCATTAGAAATGCATGCAATCACTTGGCTTTTGTATCCCAAATAGAACCCAAAAATATTGATGAAGCCATTATTGATGAACATTGGATGTTGGCCATGCAAGAAGAGTTAAACCAATTTGAAAGAAATGAAGTTTGGGAACTTGTGCCAAGACCCAATGATCATCTAATAATAGGCACCAAATGGGTTTTTAGAAATAAGCTAGATGAAAATGGTATAATAACTAGGAACAAAGCTAGACTAGTTGCAAAGGGATACAACCAAGAAGAAGGAATAGACTATGAAGAAACATATGCTCCCGTAGCTAGGTTAGAAGCCATTAGATTATTGCTAGCTTTTGCATGTTGTATGAATTTCAAACTGTATCAAATGGATGTCAAAAGTGCGTTCTTAAATGGCTACATTCAAGAAGAAGTCTATGTAGATCAACCTCCCGGTTTTGAAAATCATATATTTCCAAACCATGTCTTCAAATTGAGAAAAGCCTTATATGGTTTGAAGCAAGCTCCAAGAGCTTGGTATGAAAGATTAAGCAAATTCCTTTTAGAACATAACTTTGAAAGAGGAAAGGTTGATACTACATTGTTTATAAAACGCAAACAAAATGACATCCTCTTGGTACAGATTTATGTAGATGACATAATATTTGGTGCTACTAATGAAAATCTTTGTCAAGAATTTGCCAAGATTATGCAGAATGAGTTTGAAATGTCTTTGATGGGAGAACTCACCTTCTTCCTTGGACTACAAATAAAACAAGCCATTGATGGAACGTTCATTAGCCAAACCAAATACTGTAAGGAACTACTTAAAAGGTTTGGAATGGACAAGGCAAACGAGATAGCTACACCCATGAGCACATCCTGCTATCTAGACAAAGATGAAAAGGGTAAGGACATTAAAATCACCAAATATCGAGGTATGATTGGATCCTTACTGTATTTAACTGTGAGTAGACCTGATATTATGTTTGCGGTATGCATGTGTGCTAGATATCAAGCATGTCCTAAAGAATCACATTTGACTGCCGTAAAAAGAATTTTGAAATATCTTGTGGGTACTCAAAACGTTGGTTTATGGTATCCCAAAGGCGTTGAATGTAATCTTTTAGGATATTCTGATTCCGACTTTGCGGGGTGTAAGCTTGATAGAAAAAGCACTAGTGGTACATGCCATTTGCTTGGTAGTTCCCTTGTTTCTTGGCATAGCAAGAAACAAGCAAGTGTTGCTTTGTCAACAGCTGAGGCAGAATATGTAGCAGCTGGTAGTTGTTGTGCTCAAATTCTTTGGATGAGACAACAACTTCTTGATTTTGGTATTTCCTTGAATAAAGTCCCCATTAAATGTGATAATACAAGTACCATTAACATCTCCAAGAATCCAGTAATGCACTCTAGAACCAAACACATTGAGATTAGGCATCACTTTATTAGAGATCATGTGTTAAAAGGGGATTGTGTACTTGAACATGTAGAAACCTCTAGGCAACTAGCGGATATTTTCACAAAACCCTTGGCTAGAGAGCAATTCATTCACATAAGAAGAGAGCTAGGCATTCTTGACATGTCCAGTTGTGTTTGAATCTTTTTATAAGAACCTTGTTGAATGGCATAATGCATGGTATATATCACATTTCATGTTTAGAACCTTGCTGTTTAATATGTTTGAAGTTTTTGACTCCATAATCGATTACATTGTTAATCCCAATCGATTACTAAGCTTCTGTTTCTAAGCTAATCGATTATAGCTCAGCCATAATCGATTACAATCATTCTGTTTCAAAGATAATCGATTATCCATGATCCATAATCGATTACGAAGCTTCTGTTTCAAGTTCAAAACGTTTCCTCTTCTTCATAATCGATTACTACTTTGCTCCAATCGATTAGGACGATTCTGTTTCTAAACTAATCGATTACCCTAAGCCTATAATCGATTACCCTCTGTATGAAACATTTGAAATTCCCCAGAAACAGTGATCTAATCGATTACCACCTGACACGTAATCGATTAGTATACGTTCTGATGAGTCAAAACTCCAATTTCCTAGGCTCACTCGAACAACTCCCTCTCTTAACTCACTTCACTCCTTCCAAAACTCTCTTTCCTCCTTCCTAAACCTAATTTTCAACTATAAATACCCCCTCATTCACCTTCTCATCTCACACTACCTCCTCTCTCCCAAACCTCTCTAAAACCCTCTAGCACTCATCTCTCTTCATCTCCTTCTCTTTGCATTTTTCACCATGTCTACCTCAAGGAATGTCAAGAGAGCTAGGTCCTCTGCTGCTCAAGCTCATAATCCCTTTGACTTCTCAAGGTTTTTCTCTTCTCCTAGAGATCTTCAGAATTTTATGAAGAATTTTTCTGAAAAGGAGATTATGACTCCTCACTACACCATTGCTGACACCTTTGACAACCCAAGCCTTACCTTCACCCAAAGCCTCAACCACTACAACCTCTTCCATTTCCTATCCCTCAAAGAAGAAGAATACTATCCTGAGCTTATGAGAGTATTCTACTGCAACCTCCGCCTTGTCAATGGGATGGTTGAATCCAAGGTGAAAAACACCACCATCAAACTCTCCAATGCCCAGTTTGCAGAGATTTCCAAACTGCCCCTTAACAATGCTGACTTTGATAGAGGCGAACCCGAGGATGAATAGGGCTTCAATGCTCTTACTGCTCGCCAATCATTGTGGAAAGCTGACCGCCCTAGGAGCAACCACAAACTAGTTGGCCACTTGACCATGAACAACCGCCTGCTCCACTTCTTCTTGGTCAAGATGATTGTTCCCCGTGGTGGGAACTATGCTCTGGTTGAAGAGGATGATGTCCTCTTAATGTGGGCCATGCTGAACCACAAAGAGATCAACTGGGTTCAGTTGATCAAATTCCACATGCGCCATGCCAAGGACCAGCAAAAGCTCCCTTATGGTATCCTCCTCACCAAAATTTTCAAATTCTGTAGAGTAGATTTAGCAGGGGAACTCTCTGAGAAAGTGCCCCCTAGAGCTTGCATTGGCACCCATCACCTCACCAAAATGGGTCTTGTTTTCTCAAATGGAGCATGGTACTCACACATGGAGGGCGTTTATGCCAACATTCCCTTCCAAGCTCCTGCTGAAGAAGCACCTGCTCCTCCTCCTCCTCCACCTCAACCACAAGCTGCAGCCTCTTCATCTGCCCCACAAGCTGACCCTTTTGCATCTCTCTACGCCCATCTTGATCGCCGCTTCGATCGACTTGAAAACTCCCTCCAAGAGTTTTCCATGACCGAGCAGCAACATTTTGAGATGATGCAGCAGCGTTATGAGGAGCTGGCTCACCAAATTGCAGAAATCCGCTTCTTCAACCCGGACAATTAGATTTTCTGTTTAGTTATGTTCTGTTGGTTCCTTGTTTTATTTTCTGAATTATGAATAATTTTACTTCTTGTATTTCCCTTTGTTATTTAATTCAATAAAAGTATCTTATTTGAGTTTATATTATTTCTCTTCACTGCTCTAATTGTTTTTGATGATTACAAAGGGGGAGAAGAATATATGTTCATATGTTGGATAATGCTCTGTTAATATGCTCTGATAATATGCTCTGACTGTTAATATGCTTTAATAATATGGATAATAGATGCTTTGTTAACAAAATTTGAAAAATCTTATCTGTTTGTTAAATTCTTTTTGATAGGGGGAGAATTATAGATAAGAGATAATAAACAATAGATAAAATGAGATAAGACATTGGCTGCTGAATTGATTTTTGAAATTGGTCATCTACTATTTTGAAAAAGAGATAATGTAGCAGAGTTGTTTTTGCAATAGATAAGCCTATATTATTCAAACTAACAACCCTCAAGAGATGAACATAGTTGTCATCATCAAAAAGGGGGAGAATGTGTTTGAATATGTTAACAGGTCCAAAAGATGTGCAAGGATTTTGATAATGACAAGTACTCTTGAAGAAACAATGCAAAAACAAAGACATGAAATCAGAATTGAAGTAACAGCGAAGCTAATCGATTAGGCCATAGATGCTAATCGATTAGGAGCTTTCTGTTTTGGAAGAAATTGCATCAGGTATGAAAGCTAATCGATTAGGGAGCTGAACAATCGATTAGGAAGCCACTGGAATTTAAGGTAATCGATTATACACCAGAGACTAATCGATTACAACAATCAAAAATGGAACTAAGTGCATCAGGTACGATGGCTAATCGATTATGGAAGCTATACAATCGATTAGGAAGCCACTGGAATTTAAGGTAATCGATTGCAAGACATGCTAATCGATTAGGATGCTGCGAAAACAAATTAAATGCATCAGGTACAGATGCTAATCGATTAGAGGAAGTGAAATAATCGATTAGTGACTCTCTGACTTGAAGCTAATCGATTACAACGCGAGGGTGTAATCGATTACGCTAGTGGAAAAATAGATTTAAGTGGGAAACCAGGTCATGTCTCCACCATTCTTCAAATTTCCACTAACTGCAACGGCTATGATGGACTAGGGCACTCCTCAATAGCTATCTTGGGTCTATAAATTGAAGAGGAAGACAAGCACAAACACACAACCAAGAAGCAACAATTCATAGCTCTATTTTGTGTTTTGTAAGCCTATCTCTTGCATATTGTATTTTCACTTGTATATCCTCTCATCTTGAGAGATTAGAATTTGGAGAGCTTTTCATTTGTATATCTGCTCTATTAAGAGAGTATATTGATTGTAAACACAAACTCCAAACACACAAGTTATTCACTCTAGGTTGAGTGGTTGTTCACTCTAGGATTGAGTGGTTACAAAGGTTGTGGACTCAACCTTTGGGATATTGTGAGATTGAGAGATTGGGTGGGTTACCCTTATACTTGTGAGGATTGGGTTCTTGAGTGTGGGACACTAGGAAGCCGCAATTGCTCAAAGTTGTATCTCTAGTCTACAATAGTGGAAAATCCTCTAAGTGGGTTGCTTAGAGGCGAGACGTACACCGGATTGGGTGGAACTCGTTACATCGGTTTGCAAGCTTCTCTTCCTTACTCTTTTACTTCCATACATTGCATACTTGTTGATTGGTATTGCTTGGTTGAGAAGAACATATTTGAACTTGCTTAATTTGCTATACTTTAGACATTGCACACCAAGTGTTTGCTAAATTGCCTCAGCAATACTTACCTCTTGTAGTGCATTGCATATCATTGTTACTTGCTTTCACTTGCATAATCTCATAAACTTGGTTATAGAAATCAATTTCAAAGGTATTCCAAGCAAAAGTTTTATAACTCAATTCACCTCCCCTCTTGAGTATTGAGGCCACTTGAACAACAGTTGTTGTGGTCTATTTGTGGGTTGACTCGGTGGGATATTCTGATTCAAATGTGGACCTTTCTGCCAGGAAAAATTGGGGTGGCTCCTGTAATTAGGATTGAAGGAATTAGAAGGATAATTCCTTTGATACTGTTGCTGCCCCATATAATTCACTTGCTCGGAAGGCACAACTGGATCACACATTCCATTTTCATGGTCTCCACCACAAAAGTCACAACTGATCATAGAAACTTGACTCGGCTTTTGGAGTTCTAAAATCTGAATGCTTAATTTTTCCAAAGCCTGAGTCATCAGTTTGCTCTGAGCCAGATAGGCTTCTTGTGCTTCTAATTCTAATATTCCTCTCCTAGGGACTTGGTTCCTCTCACTAATCAGACATTCATTAGAAGCCATCACATCAATCAGCTCTATAGCTTCTTCTACAATTTTAGTTGTTAATGAGCCTCCAGCCGAGGCATCAATCAAGACTCTGGTAGCTGGCCTGACACCATTATAGAAAATAGTCACCTGCTGTACATCAGAAATCTGATGATGAGGACATCTCCTCAAGCTTTCTTTATACCTATCCCATGCTTCCATCAAGGACTCACCTTTTCTTTGCTGGAAACATGTAATTTCATTGCACAGTTTTGCATATTTAGAAGGAGGGAAGTATTTAATCAAAAATTTCCTTTGCAAATCCTCCCAGGTGGAGATACTGCCTCTCGGTTGACTCTGCAACCAAGCTTTTGCTCGGTCCCTTAGAGAAAATGGAAACAACCTTAGTCGGATTGCTTCTTCAGGGACCCCATTCATTTTTACTGTATCACAAATTTGGAGGAAGGTTGCTAAATGCAAATTTGGATCCTCAACCTCACTTCCTCCGAATTGTTCATTTCTTACCAGCTGCAGTAAAGCTGGTTTTAGTTCAAAATTGTTAGCTGCAATCGGTGGCCTAAGGATGCTAGCTTGCGATCCTTCTTCATTCGGCCTGGAGTAGTCACCTAGTGTAACTCTCCTCTGTTCCATTTCTTTTTCTTCTTTTTGCTTTTTCTCTTTTCTTAATCTACGTTCTAACAAATCGATGTCAGGATCAAAGAAGAAAGGTTCTCCTCTGCTCCTTGACTGCATACAACAATTGTTTACACGACAATGCAACTCACAGCTACGACTACACAAAACAATAACTACTAAAAAAATACGTATTGACTGCAAACAGAAACAAAAGCAAATGGTTCAGTCTAGTACCGGTCCAAGGATTGTTGATATTACTCAACAATCCCCGGCAACGGCGCCATTAACTTGATGCTGAAATCTTGAGCCATTAATTTGGTGTAAAAATCTTAGTAAAATAAAATGTGACTCTCGGATTTACACTTTGGCAAGCGCACCAGTCGTTAAAATTGTAGTGTATTTGATCATCCCACAGGGATTGTGGTAAGTACCTCAATCTAGGACTAGTACAAGCTGAACCAACAAAAAATACGCGAAGTTCATTCAGTTTTTATGGTTTTAGTGTTTTATAGTTGTTTTTGTATTTTCAGAAACAGAGTTAAAGTGAAATGTGTAAAGTGATTAATAGAAAACAGGTCAGGATTGCTTCGGCTCACAATCTCCTCAATAAACATGCAATTAAGTATAATCGAACTTCACAATCTAGAGGACAATCCGCTTGTGGTTATTCCCTAATTCCTTAGGTGAAAAACACTAATCCTTAAGCAATGAACCTTAATTCCTTAAGTGCTCGATTAGCCTAAGAATCTAATGCGAAATTGGAGGTTTAAACTCTAACTATTCACCTAAATTGATTAGGCCTGAACTAGTTAGAAAGCTGGAAGTTACCTAAGTTTCAACCATGATTCCTCACTGGCGAAGTTCTTCATCAATTCTGGATTTGTCAATCCAGCGATGCTGCTCCACTCCTCAGCTTGTTCACCTCAGGATCTTCAAAGTCGATCTACTCACTCACAGCTTCAAGACTCCATTGCTAACCTTCGCAATCCCAACCTTAGGGATTTAGAACTCCATTGACTTCGGTTCCATCGAAGGATTGTGGAACGTCATGGAGGAGAGAGTTTAGAGAGATAAAATTGTAGTGAGAGAGTGAAAATAGAAAATGAAGTGTATTATGTTGTACGTTGTTCTGTTCTCTGTCTCCATACACTTTTACAGAGTATGTACATGAATATATATAGGCATCTAACTAAACTAACTAACTTAACTGATAACTTAGAGAACTTAAGTTAACGAATAAAACTAATTAATTACATAGTTTACAGAGTAATCAACTAATTACAGCTCAATGTAACATCCCCGTTTTAAAATTAAATGCTGAATGAAGAATAAACCATTAAGACTTGATTTCAACTAAGAACTAACTGTTAATTGCATTTAACTATTTAGGATTTAGCCATTAAAATATTCAAGGTGGTGATGGTCAGGGGATGGGGTAGAGTGCACGTGACTGCTGGGCACACACTCTCCCATCCCACTCTTCTTTTACTGTACGCATGCACATATATATATAAGCGTGAGCCCTTGGCGGAAAAACACATTTTGCCATTTCTTCAGACTCCCTTCTGCGTCACTTCATTCTCCACTTCCTCTCTTCTTCTCCATCTTTCTTCTTCTTCTTCTTCTATCTTACTCTTCGCTCCTGGAGGTCTCGGCTCCAGTACTGGAGAACGGACCACACTCCACCCCAGAATCAGGTGCAGGATACGACAAGCCAAGGAAGACCGGACGAACCAGGAGAAAGACGTCGGACCCAACAACAAGAACAGAAAGGTTTCTGAGGTTCTTCTAAAGGTAGGGGGCGCTTGCATGTCGAATGCATGGTCTAAGAACGGTACCGGATAAACATGTTGTTGAGCGTGGGTGTGTGTGTGCATGTATTTATAATCATTAGAACTGATGCTGTGCATGTGTGCATGTATTCACAATTACTAAAACTGATGCATGATTTTAGATTCTGATAGTAATCTTCGTGGCGATGGTGTAGTTTGTTCATGGATGATAATGATGGATCTATTTTGTTGTCACTATGAAATGTATGCATGTGCATGTTCTTAATTGGATTGCCCAATGTTGTTAGTCTGATGACCGATTGTAACATGCACTGGTGTGATTAATTGAATTAATGACGACTGTAAGGTGTTCATGGCGCGATGATGTGTAATAATGAATGTGTTAGTTGCATGAGTAAGAGTGGGGTGACCCATGGAAGGTCAAGAACCCCAAGGGAAACGACTCCAGTTACTAACCCTGGCTAGATCCCAATAGAGCTCGTGGTAGCCGTTGGAGCTAGAGAAGAGAGTCTCGAGACGCCGTGGGGAGGCCGGTGCCACCTGGTAAGAGCTGAGGGACGAGGGGCCAAAAGAAAAAGGGGGCCGTAACTGAGAGTCTTTACCCGAGTCGGATCCGCAGGCTTGCATATAGAAATAAGGCTGATTGTGGTGATGTATAAATCTAAGTATGTGCATGTGTATGATTTTGAATGCATGAATATATATATAATTGGATGTGGAATAAACTCTGTGTATTATATGTATTATGAATGTCGTTTGAATTGTATGAACTTGGTTACTTGAGAAAGGTTGAATGATAGCAGAAGCGTGTTCCGACGCTGATACCGAGTCTGTGAGTATCATTATACATGTAAAAGCTCACCCCTGCAGTGGCCATTTTCAGTGAATGTCTCTCGTGAGGAGGATCAGAAACAGAGCTGGAATGCTGGGCGGAGTGCTGATGCATTTGGAAGGTTTCATTAAGGCGTTGTTAGATTAAGCCCGGACTGGCTTATACCGGATGTTAATGTTTTGGGGATGAATAGAACCTTACGGGCAAGGAGAAGTCCGATTTTGTATTGTAAATATTGACATACACTTTTATGTATATTTGGATGTATGGTTTGGTGTGTGTGATGCTATGTGCTGCCTTGTTTCATGATTGTGCTTTAAGGGATACGCAGGGACGGTATGATCGAGCAGGTTATAGCCAAGTCTGAGTGAACCGAGAATTGTCTTAGGAAAAATTTTATGTCGGATACGTTGGGCGGAGTCGTACCCCGTCCGAAGTATGGGAGCAATTCGCCCAGGCGTGAGGATTCGCGCTGAGGCGAGGTAGTTATTAGAATGAGACCCCGGTGTTGACTCCTGATCTGGGCGTGATGGTTGAGTCCGCCCTGGCGTTGTTATAATTAGTCGAGTTGGGCAGAATAGGTTCAGACTCCTCCTTTCTCCACAACCTACTATCGTATATGTACCCTGTAACTTCTCGTTTTTCTGAGTAAAATGCGAGTGTGAGGATTTACTTAGTGAACCCTTGTCCATACCCGATGGAGGAATTTACCTTGTAGTTGTGTTGAAAAGACGTTATGTAGATTTCGTTTAGGCGGCGTCATACCTCGCCCAAGTAACTAGAACAGCCCGTCCAAGATAAATATACCCCGCCTAACCAAGTAGGATGATTTTAACTCCGCCTTCCACCGAAAGCTACGCGTGTGAATGTATTAACATATTTCCCTTATCTATTTCCCCCAGCTGAGTGACCAGTGTTACCCGAAGGGAAGCCTCCTTGCGAAATTTCCTCTATCCGCTGCTGCATTCCCATACTCCGCCTGGACGGTCTTATACCCCGTCTAAGCGAACAAACGGTGTGACGTAATCCGCCCTAGTGTTGATGTGTTGCGATAAACTCATTGAGCCAGCCCCAGTTTTAGCTTCTCTGTAGGTTGCTATATGTGAGTGAATGCTCCTCGTTTCCTCCCTGCCTGCTCCCCTCTATATCAAAGGTTGCGTGACTGTTTTGTGAAAAATTTTCTCATATTTTTGGAATTATTAGTTGCAAATGATTAGGGTGTTACATTTTGGTATCAGAGCGGACCGAAAAGTCCAAGGCCAAAGTATGCTCACCAAATGTAAGCGGTGGTGTTTGTGTCTTTTTGATTGAATGGTTGAAATTGTGCTGATGCTGGTTGACCTGATTGATGATTGTCTTGAGGACGAGGGGTTGTTTTCCCCCTGGTCCGATTGTGTATAACTTAGGCGAATGACATAATGTGCTAAGCTATTAGTTGTTGGACTAATGACTAGATTGGTAGTAAGTGGCTCCGTATACTTATCCTTAAACGTCAATTTCAGGATAAGGAATGGCGCATCGTCAAAGTATGGAGGCTATAGCCACAGCATTCCAACGCTTTGCTGATGTGTTTGAAAGGCAAGGCCAAACTCAACCTGAGGATGGCCATGTGCTGGACCGCTTCCTGAAGAGGAAGCCGAGTGAATTCTTAGGAGGACGGAACCCTGAGGCGGCGTTCAAGTGGACTCAGGAATTAGAGAGAATCTTTAGGGGTCTTCGATGTACCAAAGCCCAGAAGGTGGAATGCGCAGTGTATATGCTGCGAGATGAAGCGGAAAATTGGTGGAAGATAGCCAGGAGCCGATTTCCCGAAGATGACAATCAACTGACGTGGAACGATTTCAAGACCTGCTTCTTGGACAAATACTTTCCCGACACAGTGAGGAGTCGGAAAGAGCTGGAGTTTATGGAGTTAAAACAGGGCTCCATGACTGTGGAAGAATATACGACCAGATTTGAAGAATTGTGCCTATTCTATCCGCCCTTCCAGCAGCCAGGAACGGAGCACTCCAAGTGTCTTAAGTTTGAGAACGGACTGAGATCGGATATTAAGAGGGCCTGCAGATACCATGAAATCCGGAGTTTCCCTGCTTTAGTGAACAAGTGTAGAATATTCGAAGAGGATGACAGGGCCCATTCGGGCCAGTGCAGCAGAGCCAATCAGCACCTGAGGCCTCAGCAATCACGTTTCAAGAGGCCAGGGAACGTGAGGAGGAATGAACCCTTCACCAGATATCAGAACCATGATGACCGAGGGAGACAGATGAGTGGACGACCAAGGTATGGCGGATGCTTTAAATGCGGCGGTGATCATTTTGCTAAGGAATGCAATGATACAAATGTTAAATGCTACCACTGCGGAGAGAAGGGACACGTTCGCCCGGACTGCCCCCAACTCCGCCAGGCAAACACCAATGTGCGTCAAGGAGGATTTCAAGATCGAACCAGAGTGAATGATAACCAACGACCTGGTGGCAGAGGCAACGGAACCAGAGGAAATATGATGCGTACCCCGAACAGCTGAGAAAGGAACACCGGCCCAACAGCGACAGGAAGGATCTACACCATCAATGCAGAGGATGTTGCACCAGCAAACGATCTAGTACAATGTAAGTGCTCACTTGGAACGAATATGCTTAATGTTGTTTTCGATTCGGGAGCAACCCATTCTTTTATAGCTGATGAGTGCGTGAAACGGTTGAGGCTACCAACTGTGTCTATGAACCGGACTTTAGAAGTGGCCAGCCCCACTGGCCCTAGTGTATTCACATCGTCAATATGTAAAAATGTAGCGTTTGAGCTGTATGATCGGAGTTTCATCTTCGATCTGATTTGCATGCCCTTAAAGGGTCTTGATATTGTGCTTGGAATAGATTGGCTTTCAGCCAATAAGGTATTAGTAGATTGTAGAAACCGAGAGATAGTTTTCCCAAAACAACCCACTGAAGATGGCTCGGCATTAGGTATAACCCAACTATTTATGGTGCTTTGTCTAACCAAAGATGAGAGTGAGACCCTAGTGAACGAAATTCCGGTTGTCTGCGAGTTCCCGGAAGTGTTCCCAGAAGACGTCCCGAGTGTGCCTCCCAATAGAGAAGTTGAATTCTCTATAGACTTGATCCCTGGAGCCGAACCGGTCTCTAGTGCACCCTACAGAATGTCCTCAACTGAATTGGTAGAGTTGAAGAAACAAGTGGATGAGTTACTTGAGAAGCAGTTCATTAAACCAAGCGTGTCACCATGGGGCGCACCTGTGCTACTTGTTAAGAAGAAGGATGGCAGCATGAGACTTTGTATAGATTATCGACAGCTTAACAAGCTCACAATCAAGAATCGATACCCACTGCCTAGAATTGATGATTTAATTGACCAGCTGCGTGGAGCCTCAGTCTTCTCGAAAATCGACTTACGATCAGGATATCACCAAATCCGAGTGAAGGACTCGGACATTCCTAAAACTGCCTTTAGGACTAGGTATGGTCACTATGAGTACGTAGTGATGCCGTTCGGTGTGACAAACGCCCCTGCTGTTTTCATGAATTACATGAACAGCATATTCCACTCCTTCTTAGATCGGTTTGTCGTTGTCTTCATCGATGATATTCTAGTTTATTCTAAGACATCTGAGGAACATGAAGGACATCTCAGGACGGTACTCCAAGTGTTGAAGGGGAAACAATTGTTTGCAAAGCTTTCAAAGTGCGAATTTTGGATGGATGAGATCCACTTCCTCGGGCATGTGATCTCCAAGCGAGGCGTCTCGGTGGATCCTGCGAAGGTAGCTGCTGTAATGGCATGGGAGAGGCCCAGGTCGATCTCGGAAATAAGGAGTTTTATGGGCTTGGCAGGTTATTATAGAAGGTTCATCGAAGGTTTTTCTAAGTTGGCACTACCCCTGACTAAATTGACTCGGAAGAACGTCCCTTTTGTATGGAGTCCGGAGTGTGAGAGCAGCTTCCAAGAACTGAAGAATAAGTTGACAACTGCTCCGGTGTTGGCATTACCAGAGTTACGAGAAAGCTTCGTGGTCTATTGTGACGCGTCCGGACTCGGATTAGGATGTGTGCTCATGCAGAAAGATCGAGTGATAGCATATGCCTCTCGACAATTGAGACCCCACGAACAGCATTATCCGACCCATGACTTGGAGTTGGCAGCAGTAGTTTTTGCATTGAAAATCTGGAGGCATTACTTGTACGGATCCAAATTTGAGATATACAGCGATCATAAGAGTCTCAAATACCTATTCGACCAAAAGGAACTGAACATGAGGCAGAGAAGATGGATTGAGTTTTTGAAGGACTATGATTTCGAGTTGAAATACCACCCAGGCAAGGCAAATGTCGTAGCAGATGCATTGAGTCGAAAATCCCTCCACATAGCAGCCATGATGGCAAAAGAAGTTGAGTTGTTGGAACGGTTCCGAGACATGAACTTGCATGTTGACGCCCCTTCCTCTCAGAAGATGACAATCGGTACATTGAGGATTGCCAACGAATTCTTAAAATCAGTGTACGAACAGCAACAGGCGGACTCTTACCTAGCTGAAATGAAGGAAATTCAGGCTAAAGGAAAGGATTTATCCTTGGCAGAGGGGTCAGATGGGATCTTCCGGGTGAGAAACAGGATATACATACCAAGTGAAGGAAGATTGAGAAGAATGGTGCTTGATGAAGCTCACAAAAGCCTACTCAGCATTCACCCAGGAACCACAAAAATGTACCACGACTTGAGGAAACAGTTCTGGTGGCCCGGACTAAAGAAGGATGTGGCGGAGTACGTGACCCGATGTATGACTTGTCAGAAATCGAAGTTAGAGCACCAAAAATCGTACGGTGCAATGCAGCCTCTAGAGATCCCCGTCTGGAAATGGGACTCAATTGCGATGGATTTTATCATGGGATTACCCAAAAACCGAGCGGGCCATGATGCAATTTGGGTCATTATTGACAGATTGACGAAGAGTGCACACTTCTTACCTGTAAATATGAGGTACCCATTGCATAAGTTGGCTCGAATCTACATTCAAGAAGTTATCCGACTGCATGGCATACCTACTTCCATCGTATCGGATAGGGACCCTAGGTTTACGTCCAGATTTTGGGCCAGCATGCATCAAGAATTGGGGACGAAGCTTTGGCTTAGTTCTGCCTACCACCCCCAATCGGATGGACAATCCGAACGAACAATTCAGAGTCTAGAAGACTTATTGAGAGCGTGTGTGTTAGAGTACGGTGGGGACTGGGAGCAGTACCTTCCCTTGATCGAGTTTACGTACAACAACAGCCATCATCACAGCATTGGCATGGCACCTTACGAGGCATTATATGGGCGTAGATGCCGAACCCCACTCTGTTGGTCGGAAGCGGGTGAAAGTCTATTACTGGGACCAGACATCGTGAAGCAAACCACAGAACAGATCCGAGTAATAAGGGAGAAGATGAAAGCATCACAAGACAGGCAGAAGAGCTACCATGACAAACGCATCAAGCCATTGGAATTTCAAGTCGGAGATCGAGTATTTCTGAGAACCTCTCCGAGTAAAGGAGTTGGACGAGCCTTAAAAAGTGGGAAGTTAAGCCCTCGCTACATCGGACCTTATAAGGTAGTAGAACGGATTGGCTCCGTGGCATACCGCCTCGCATTGCCAACTCACTTGTCCCGATTGCACAACGTATTTCACGTGTCTCAACTAAGGAAGTATTTGCATGACCCCAGCCACACGATGCCTGACGACGAAGTAGAAATTAAGGAAGACCTAACCACTGTGACTACACCGGTTGGAATCGTGGATCAATCGGTAAAACGCTTAAGAAATAAGAACGTAAGGCTGGTTAAAGTGGAATGGCAGTAAGGCAAGACCACCTCCTACACGTGGGAACGCGAAGACGCCATGCGACAGCAGTACCCCGAGTTGTTTACCTAGGTAAGTACCGACTGAATTTCGGGGACGAAATTCTTTTTCAGTGGGGGAGAACTGTAACATCCCCGTTTTAAAATTAAATGCTGAATGAAGAATAAACCATTAAGACTTGATTTCAACTAAGAACTAACTGTTAATTGCATTTAACTATTTAGGATTTAGCCATTAAAATATTCAAGGTGGTGATGGTCAGGGGATGGGGTAGAGTGCACGTGACTGCTGGGCACGCACTCTCCCATCCCACTCTTCTTTTACTGTGCGCATGCACATATATATATAAGCGTGAGCCCTTGGCGGAAAAACACATTTTGCCATTTCTTCAGACTCCCTTCTCCGTCACTTCATTCTCCACTTCCTCTCTTCTTCTCCATCTTTCTTCTTCTTCTTCTTCTATCTTACTCTTCGCTCCTGGAGGTCTCGGCTCCAGTACTGGAGAACGGACCACACTCCACCCCAGAATCAGGTGCAGGATACGACAAGCCAAGGAAGACCAGACGAACCAGGAGAAAGACGTCGGACCCAACAACAAGAACAGAAAGGTTTCTGAGGTTCTTCTAAAGGTAGGGGGCGCTTGCATGTCGAATGCATGGTCTAAGAACGGTACCGGATGAACATGCTGTTGAGCGTGGGTGTGTGTGTGCATGTATTTATAATCATTAGAACTGATGCTGTGCATGTGTGCATGTATTCACAATTACTAAAACTGATGCATGATTTTAGATTCTGATAGTAATCTTCGTGGCGATGGTGTAGTTTGTTCATGGATGATAATGATGGATCTATTTTGTTGTCACTATGAAATGTATGCATGTGCATGTTCTTAATTGGATTGCCCAATGTTGTTAG
The DNA here is from genome assembly GCA_037962975.1 of Clitoria ternatea. Taxonomy (NCBI): domain Eukaryota; kingdom Viridiplantae; phylum Streptophyta; class Magnoliopsida; order Fabales; family Fabaceae; genus Clitoria; species Clitoria ternatea. The sequence goes on from CM075671.1 coordinate 187,467,930, forward strand.
TCTGATGACCGATTGTAACATGCACTGGTGTGATTAATTGAATTAATGACGACTGTAAGGTGTTCATGGCGCGATGATGTGTAATAATGAATGTGTTAGTTGCATGAGTAAGAGTGGGGTGACCCATGGAAGGTCAAGAACCCCAAGGGAAACGACTCCAGTTACTAACCCTGGCTAGATCCCAATAGAGCTCGTGGTAGCCGTTGGAGCTAGAGAAGAGAGTCTCGAGACGCCGTGGGGAGGCCGGTGCCACCTGGTAAGAGCTGAGGGACGAGGGGCCAAAAGAAAAAGGGGGCCGTAACTGAGAGTCTTTACCCGAGTCGGATCCGCAGGCTTGCATATAGAAATAAGGCTGATTGTGGTGATGTATAAATCTAAGTATGTGCATGTGTATGATTTTGAATGCATGAATATATATATAATTGGATGTGGAATAAACTTTGTGTATTATATGTATTATGAATGTCGTTTGAATTGTATGAACTTGGTTACTTGAGAAAGGTTGAATGATAGCAGAAGCGTGTTCCGACGCTGATACCGAGTCTGTGAGTATCATTATACATGTAAAAGCTCACCCCTGCAGTGGCCATTTTCAGTGAATGTCTCTCGTGAGGAGGATCAGAAACAGAGCTGGAATGCTGGGCGGAGTGCTGATGCATTTGGAAGGTTTCATTAAGGCGTTGTTAGATTAAGCCCGGACTGGCTTATACCGGATGTTAATGTTTTGGGGATGAATAGAACCTTACGGGCAAGGAGAAGTCCGATTTTGTATTGTAAATATTGACATACACTTTTATGTATATTTGGATGTATGGTTTGGTGTGTGTGATGCTATGTGCTGCCTTGTTTCATGATTGTGCTTTAAGGGATACGCAGGGACGGTATGATCGAGCAGGTTATAGCCAAGTCTGAGTGAACCGAGAATTGTCTTAGGAAAAATTTTATGTCGGATACGTTGGGCGGAGTCGTACCCCGTCCGAAGTATGGGAGCAATTCGCCCAGGCGTGAGGATTCGCGCTGAGGCGAGGTAGTTATTAGAATGAGACCCCGGTGTTGACTCCTGATCTGGGCGTGATGGTTGAGTCCGCCCTGGCGTTGTTATAATTAGTCGAGTTGGGCAGAATAGGTTCAGACTCCTCCTTTCTCCACAACCTACTATCGTATATGTACCCTGTAACTTCTCGTTTTTCTGAGTAAAATGCGAGTGTGAGGATTTACTTAGTGAACCCTCGTCCATACCCGATGGAGGAATTTACCTTGTAGTTGTGTTAAAAAGACGTTATGTAGATTTCGTTTAGGCGGCGTCATACCTCGCCCAAGTAACTAGAACAGCCCGTCCAAGATAAATATACCCCGCCTAACCAAGTAGGATGATTTTAACTCCGCCTTCCACCGAAAGCTACGCGTGTGAATGTATTAACATATTTCCCTTATCTATTTCCCCCAGCTGAGTGACCAGTGTTACCCGAAGGGAAGCCTCCTTGCGAAATTTCCTCTATCCGCTGCTGCATTCCCATACTCCGCCTGGACGGTCTTATACCCCGTCTAAGCGAACAAACGGTGTGACGTAATCCGCCCTAGTGTTGATGTGTTGCGATAAACTCATTGAGCCAGCCCCAGTTTTAGCTTCTCTGTAGGTTGCTATATGTGAGTGAATGCTCCTCGTTTCCTCCCTGCCTGCTCCCCTCTATATCAAAGGTTGCGTGACTGTTTTGTGAAAAATTTTCTCATATTTTTGGAATTATTAGTTGCAAATGATTAGGGTGTTACATCAACGCTTAACAGGATCCAGCTAAACCTTAGCTAATTTACAGCTCAGCACCAGCTAATTGACAGCTCACTTCTTAAGTTACTTAAGGTTGCAGTAGTAGAGAAGAAGGCAATGGAAGCGGAACAGTACTGCACCAAGTGTGCTGTTAGAGGGAAGGAACAGTGTTTAAATTACTGCCTTTATGCTTCAACTGCTGAGTTTTCGCTTGAGCGGATTAAACTTCGCTTGGGCGAGTCCGGATTAACACTGCAGTGTTTCTTTCTCGCTTAGGCGTTATGGCAAAACTTGGGCGAGGGCGGTCTCTTAAAGTTATGCTTGAGTGAGTCCGGATTTTACTAGGATGGATTAAATAATGAATAAGCACCTCGGTTTCTCATGTAGCATTCCGCTCTTCTTCTCTTTTGGAGCCGGTGTCTTGGGAGTCTTCTTAAGTTAACTTACTTGAAATCTCGCTTGGTCAGTATTTGGGCTCTTTTCAGTCGGATTCAGGAAGTCTCACTCAGATTTATCAATTTCTGCTCGGATTTGTAGGATTTCACTCGGAATTTTCTTCTTATCTCGAGTCCGCCCTGTTCCTCCACCAATAAACAGCTACTTGCCTAGCAATTATACGCTGGCTGCTTAGTGAATTTATAAATACTTCAAAATTCCTTATCTAATTAATATTTTCAATCGGTTTCTTACATAAATAGCATACTTTTGAAATAATTAACTAAAACATGAATTATTAACAAATTATTAAATAATAATATCAAAACTAGACAATACTTAGTAATTTATGTTAAATAAACAGTGGAATAATTAAGTCTTTTCAAGACTTATCATACTTCATTGCATCAAATACATTAAAATTCATTTCATCATTGTGTACTCTCACCTTTAGTTTTCCATCATGAACATCAATGATCACGTTTGCTGTCTTCATGAATGGTCTGCCCAAAATAAGAGGTACTTCAGTGTCCTCTTCAATATCCATGATAACAGAATCCATTGGGAAAACAAATTTATCAACTCTCAGCAACACATCTTCTGTTGCGCTGTATGGAAACTTCATTGATCGGTCTACTAGTTGAAGAGTTATCCTTGTTGGTCTCACTTCCAAATCTCCAATTCTTTTCACCATTGACAAAGGCATTAAGTTTATGCTAGCTCCAAGATCCAAAAGGGCTTTTCCTAATAGCAATGTACCAATAGTGACTGGAATTATAAAGCTACCCAGATCTTTAGTTTTTTGTGGCAATGCTTTTTGAATGATAACACTACACCCTGCTTCCAACTCCACTGTCTCCTCTGAAAATCTTTTTTTCTTTGTCAACAATTCCTTCATGAATTTTGCATAAGTAGGCATCTACTCCATTGCTTCTACAAAAGGTATATTTATTTGTAACCTTTTGAAAATGTCCATGAACCTAGCAAATTGCCTCTCCTTATCTCTCCTTGAAGGATTTTTTAGGTAAGGTAAACTCTTCAGCTGTGGTGCTAGATCATCTACCTTCTTTTATTTCTTTCTTTTTATTTTTCTCAATGATGTCCTCCTTCTCCATATGTACACCATCATTTTCTTTATTAACTTATTCTTTTTCATTATTCTCTACAACTCATTTTTCTTTTGGCTCTTTATTAAAGATCTTCTCTCCACCCGTCTTCTCTTCCTTATCCACCTCTTGTCCAACAGCCCTTCCACTCCTTGTGATGATTGCTTTACAATGCTCTTCTAGGTTTGTATGAGTATTAGCTCCAAATTAAGGATTTTGTTGTTCCACAATTTGACGAGCTAATTGTCCCACTTGAGTTTCCAGATTTTTTGATTTAAGCCTCTATGTTTTTCAAGTTTGTGATGGAAGCTTGCATGAATTTCTCTAGTGTTTCCTTCAGTTTTGAGGATTTCTCATGCAAAGGAGAATGGACTTGTTGATATGGTTGTTGTCTATTGGATGAGCTTGATACTTGTTTCTAACCACCATTTTGGTTTTGATTGTTTCTCCAACCCTGTGAAAAGTTGTTAGAATAAACATTATTATTGAGATTACCTTGCCTTTCTTGGTTGTTCATGTACAGGATGGATTCATCAGGTTGATCTCCTTGGCAATGTCTATTTTGGTGGTCTCCTCCATAAAAATCATATTTCAATTGTGACTTATGATTCTCTACAAATTGTGAAGTTTGTACAACATGTAGTTGTTGAGGTAGTTTTTCCATTTGCTATGTCAAAGCCTCAATTTATTGAGCTAGTATCTTATTTTGAGCTAAAATAGCATCTGTGGTGTTCAACTTCATCACTCCCTTCTTTTAAACTTGTGATTTATCATGTTGAGCTTGATAGTCTATGGAAGATAATGCTTCAATAATTCTAGTGGCTTGTTTTGCATCAACCATCATCATTATGCCTCCTGCTGCTACATCCAATATCATTTTGGTGTCTGCCCTTAGTCCACTGTAGGAGATATTAAGTTATGTAATATCTTCAAAACCATGGTTTAGGCATTTCCTGAGAAGTGATTTGAAATATTCCTACGCCTCACAAAAAGGTTCATCTTGGCCTTGTTTAAATGTTTTAATGTCTGACTTGGCCTTGATGAATCTAGATGGAGGAAAGAACCTCTGTAAAAAATTTTCTTCAACTGTGTTCTAGCTGTTTAGGCTTTAGTTTGGGTGAGATTATAACCATTCCTTTGATTTTCCTATTAAGGAAAAATGAAATAATCTCAAATATGTGGCTTCAACAACTTCTTGGTCAAATCCCATTGTTTCAACTAATTCATAGAAAGTTGCCAAGTGAGTGTATAGATCTTCACTTGACATTCTAGTGAATTGGTGTGAGCCAATCAAGCTAAGAAATACTGGATTCATTTTTATTGCTCTGATAGTGTTTGGAATTCTAATGTTAGAGAAATGGCTTGGTCCTTGCTGCAAAGCATAGTCTCCAAGTGTTCTCCTTGGTGGGTTTTGATTGTTACTGTTGTCCTCTACCATTTTCTCTGTAGGTGTGGAAGAAGAAGTTTCACCAATGTGAAAACTTTGCTTTTTCTTTCCTTTTTTGATCTTCTTGAGTAGTTGATCTATTTCTGGGTCAAATGCAAGTTGAGCTTTTGATCCCTGTTCTCTTAAAAGCATAAAGTAAACACTTACTCAAGCAAGGTTACCACACGTTAAATTAAAACAACAAAACAAAAAAACAAACTATTCACAAAGTCTTGTCAATTCAAACTAGATTTCCAAACTTGAATCGCCCCTCCGGTAGCGGTGCCAAAACTTAATAAAGGTATTAAGTTGGTGGTATATTGGAGTTTTATGAAAAGAATCAAGTTTGTATAATGTGATGGTAATGAAATGTTTGTGCCAAGTTTAAACACGGAAGTTGTAGTGATAGAAAGATATCGTTCTACTGAGGGGTGATTAACTTGGAAATCTGGATCTATGAATTGATTTGACAAAGAGTTTTACTTGTTTTTTAAAAGAGTTGACAATGAAAGTAATCAAACTAAAAATGCTTGATCTTGATAATAGAAGTAACAAACAGTATCAAGTTTGCTAAAAATCAAATGTGTAAATCTAGGATTGGTTTCATCTATCTTACCTTTCATAAGTTGTGTAAATCTACATGTATGGAACTTGAAATGATAATTTTTATGTCACAATCAAATTCATTTGTATAGACCCCTCGACAACAAAATTCATAAGAGTGATCCTAAACTGTTGATTCCTCAATCACTTTGAAATCACTTCAGCATTAACACTTGATTATTTAGACGTTTGTTACAGTAGATACCTTCCCTAGCAGCTACTGTAACAAGTATTTGATTCAGATCTATTTTCAAAAGTTATTTTCTAATACGCTTAAGAAAACCAAAGTCAAGAAATTAGTGATCAAGTATTCTCAGGCATTAAGCATAGAATGAAACACAAAAACTATCAATTCTCATTACCATACATGTAAACTTACAACAACACTATGTTGGGTTTAAGTTGACTACAACTAATCCCAATGAATAAATTAGCTACTCATGAATTTCATGTTCACTAATCTATCTCTGAATGAAATGAGGAAAGAATAACATAGAATGTTGTGGGTGAAGGAAAAATGAAAACTCTGATACTGTAGGATGTCCCATGTTCTCTTTTCTTCTCCTTTTAAATAAGAGTCTCGCTTACGCTCTTTTCTTTTTCGCTTAAGCGAAACCCCACTTGGTGATAGCCCATGTAGAATTGGTTAGAAACATGTAGAGATGGATATGCTGGGATCACACCCTTGGTCAATAATTAATTAGGTGTCCCATTCTCCTTCGATCACGCTCAAGCGAAGGATATTCTCACTTGAGCATGTCTACGCTTAAACTTTCTGTGGCCATGCTCAAGTGTGGAGGGGCCCTGATGCTTGTTTGCTTCACTACGCTTAAGCACAAGGCTCACGCTCAAGTCTTTGATGTGCCATGCCCAAGCGCCCCTGTCATGCTCAAGTGTGGGAAGAATCTGATGCTACTGACTTGTTTTTGCTTGAGCTTGTGATTCACGCTCAAGCTTAACCTTTCATGCTCATGCTTAATCAACTCACGCTGAGGTTTCATTCTTCATACTCAAGCTTGACTCTTCACGCTTAAGCTTACCTTACACACGCTCAAGCTTGCTTTGCTCATGCTTAAGCGTGATGGCTTTACATGGTCAGGTTCCAGCCCGACCATGCTTAAGTGAGTAAATTCTTCGCTTAAGCATGGTGTATGGCGTTGCCCCCTTCATCTTGTTGACTTTCTTCTTTGACTTAGAATTTCCTGCAACTTTTCAAGAGTTTCAACAAAAATTGTCCTATCTTCAACGTATTCATACATTTTCAAGGTTCATGCTCAATTTCTCCATTTATTAATCAATTCAATTCAAATCTTTACAAAATTAGTTTAAATGAAAACATGAAATCAATGCTTGATCAGCACTTATCAGGTATATAGTTATATAGGAAGTGCCTTGGCCAGTAAATCATTGATTTTGTATAGCATATGGTGTTGATATATGCTTATTATGTATCTAGATTAAGGAATGTTAATTTTGAAGGTCATAGGTTAAACTTGGATGTTAAGTGTATGGCTAATTTTTGATTATGACCTTAGTGATGTATGATGATAACTATGATACTCATTTACTACCCAAAGTGATGAATGAATGGTGTTATCCATGAATTTAAGTTCTCTATGATGCATATGTGAAGTTAAGTTTTGAGGTTTATGCAAAATTGAGGAACCAATAGGGTCAAAATGAGTTTCATGATAAATGGATGGCATGTAATGGTCCCAATAGCTTAAGTTGATGATTTTTGATTTGTAGAAACTGGATTGGGCCAATTCCATTGAGAATTGACCGCTAAGTTCCGTCAAAATGCCTCAAAATGGGACAAATGCATTTATGAGCATAAGTCTCTCATTTTAAGGAATTTTTTAGTGTGATTAGTGACTACACGTCACAAATAATGTATTTTAGCTTGTGTCAAAATTTAGTGACCAATGGATTTGATATGAAAAAGTTAAGGGGTTAGAAGTTTGAAAATGTAACTTTTTCTGCATAAAATAGTCTTTGTGCTGTCATGAATCGATTCATAGCAGTGTGTGAATCGATTCACAGCATTGTGTGAATCGATTCATAGTAGAGTATGAATCAATTCACAATAGTGTGTGAATCGATTCATAGTAGTGTAGGAATCGATTCAAGCTCTCTGTTTTCACTATTGATGAGATTTAGACTTGAATGAATTGATTCACCAATGGAGGAATCAATTCATACGTCATTGGTTTGGCTGGTCATGGCTTTCACTCACGCATTAATTGATTCAATCCTTCATGTTTCTACTGCTTTGGGGTATTAGGCATGCATAAATCGATTCACCTTGGGCCTGAATTGATTCATGGCCCTTTTATTGTATACTTCTATTAATTTTCATACATGTTGGTATCCTTGGCTCATGCTATGATTATGTAACAATTTTCTTACATAATTGGCATATTTTAAGGATCAAATGAGGGTATTCTTGAACCTCCTTTCACATCCATTGGTATACTTCAAATTACTAATACCTTCCGTATTTCCTTGTTGATGATCATGAAATTGATTGTCCAAGGATCACTCTTTATTTAATTTATCCACTTTCTCATATCTTTATATATGAGATGAGTTATTTAAATGGTCCGAGGTTACTTGTTCAAAATTTACTTCGTGAATGCTTTCTTTTCCTAAATTGTTTTCCTTTTTAAATTGCGAAAAATTCATCCTAATTTTTATTGACCTTCAGTTCATCTCAACTTGGTATCAGAGCATTAATTTCTCTTTGATGAACACTTTATTGATGTATGCAAGCAATTATTGTTCATGATTAAATCGATTCATAGCAGTGTAGGAATCGATTCAAGCTCTCTGTTTTTACTATTGATGAGATTAGACTTGAATGAATCAATTCACTAGGGGAGGAATCAATTCACACGTCCATGGTTTGGCTGGTCATGCGTTCACTCATGTGTGAACTGATTCATACCGGGGGGAATCGATTCAATCCTTCTCCTTTCTACTATTTTGGGGCATCAGGCATGCATAAATCGATTCATCTTGGGCCTGAATTGATTCATGGCCTTTTTATTGAATACTTCTATTAATTTTCATACATGTTGGTATCCTTGGCTCATGCTATGATTATGTAATAATTTGCTTATATAATTAGCACATTTTAAGGATCAAATGAGGGTATTCTTGAACCTCCTTTCACATCCATTGGTATACTTCAAATTACTAATACCTTCTGCATTTCCTTCTTGATGATCATGAAATTGATTGTCCAAACTCTTGATTTAATTTATCCACCTTCTCATATCTTCATATATGAGATGGGTTATTTAAATGGTCCGAGGATACTTGTTGAAAATTTACTTCATGAATGCTTTCTTTTCCTAAATTATTTTCCTTTTTAAATCACAAAAATTTCACCCTAACTTTTATTGACCTTTGGGTCGTCTTAACTTGGTATCACAACATTAATTGCTCTTTGATGAATACTTCATTGATGTATGCAAGCAATTATTGTTCATGATTGAATTGATTCACAGCAGCGTAGGAATCGATTTAAGATCTCTGTTTTCACTGTTGATGAGATTAGACTTGAATGAATTGATTCACCAAGGGAGGAATCGTTTTATACATCCCTAGTTTGGCTGGTCATAGCTTTCACTCACATGTGAATCATTTCATACTGGGGGAAATCGATTCAATCCTTCTTGTTTCTATTATTCTGGGGCAATAGGCATGTGTGACATCTCAGTCACTGTTGAGGGCGGGGAGTGATCACCGGTGCATAGGCACGGACAAGGAGCGGCTCCTGGCAGCCTTCCAGTGGGAGGGGTACATGAACGAACCGAATACATACCAAAATGAGAAAGATCTAAAGACTGTATAGGTATGGGACTATACAGTCGAGGATAGCTTAAAGAAATGAATTCGTACTACCTATACCAATAAATGCATTAGCCTTTTCGGTGGCCTATCACTTAAGGACTCTAAAGTTAAGCATGCTTAAGTTGGAGTAATTCTGGGATGGGTGACCTCCTGGAAGTTCTCAGGAAGTGTGTGAGTGAGGATAAAAGCACATTAGAAAGGTCTCGTGTTGGTCTGTGGGGATAATCGTTCATTCCTAAAAAGCGGTTAAGATGTTATAGTGGTATCAGAGCATGGCCTCTCCTATACGGGACTATAGAGTCGAGGATAACTTAAAGAAATGAATTCGTACTACCTATACCAACAAATGCATTAGCCTTTTCGGTGGCCTATCACTTAAGGACTCCAAAGTTAAGTGGTAATTCTAGGATGGCTGACCTCTGGGGAAGTTCTTAGGAAGTGTGTGAGTGAGGACAAAAGCACATTAGAAAGGTCTCGTGTTGGTCTATGGGGAGAGTCGTTCATTCCTAAGCATGCATGAATCGATTCACCTTGGGCCTGAATCGATTCTTGGCCCTATTATTGCATACTTCCATTAATTTTCATATATGTTGGTATCCTTGGCTCATGCTATGATTATACAACAATTTGCTTATATAATTGGCACATTTTAAGGATCAAATGAGGGTATTCTTGAACCTTCTTTCATATCCATTGGTATACTTCAAATTACTAATACCTTCCGCATTTCCTTATTGATGATCATGAGATTGATTATCGAAGGATCACTCTTGATTTAATTTATCCACCTTCTCATATCTTCATATATGAGATAGGTTATTTAAACAGTCTGGGGTTACTTGTTGAAAATTTACTTCGCAAATGCTTTCTTTTCCTAAATTGTTTTCTGTTTTAAATGGTGAAAAATTCACCCTAATTTTTGTTGACCTTCGGATCATCTCAAGGGTTCCTCCATTGACTCCGTTTCATTTCTAATGTAGGGATATTTTATTTAATTAAATCACAAATACTTATTTTCATTTTTTCTCAAGGTTTTTCAAATATATAATAATCTTGCCCGAAACTTAGGAATGAAATGAAATCTTATACTTTCTAGAAAATCACGGGGTATACTGGCGCTATAACATCCACTCATCATTCTGGATCCAATTTCCATATTTTCGCAATCTAGTCATTCTCGGAACCCTCACTGATACCACCTTTATGTTATCTTTTCTCATTTCTATTTGATACTTTTCACTTTGTTTAATTATCAGTGCATCACACAACACAGTTCGTCATATTATGTTTACATGGTAATTCATCCAATCTATACACAACATTTATAATCACAGATCTCATACATCACATAAGCATCAATGACTACTAAATTAATCATAATACATTGACAATTTATCATCACAAATTAAATCGTAATAGACAATTAGTCATGTAGCAAGTATTAAATCACAATCATCGTCTATTATGGTAAGGAATTATCACATGTTTTGTCGATGCTTATGGAGGATTTAAGTACAACATTCATGTTTTAAATCGGGCATATTAATTAGTGTGTCATTCATGTTACTATTAATTTAGTTGCTAAATATACCCATATATATATACATCCTAATTTAGTCCAAGTTAGGGGTATTTTATGGAAGGATTTAGTTTCTTATGCGCTTTACAATCTTATGCGTTTTTACCCCCTAGTTATATCCTATTCAAATTCTCAAGAGTTCGAGTTCTATATTTATGTGGAATTGAGGTTCATGTCACGCGACTTAATTAAGGAGTCACTACCCTTAAAAAAAATAGGAGTTTTTTTTATTGATGATCATCAACTCATGATTTAAAATAAGTTCATTAGATAGATTGATTCTTTTAACATAAGTGTACTTAAAAGAGTACGGGGCTCGTAGGCTCCCAATAATAACTACTACAAGGTAATAACATGAGAGCGTCAAGGTTAATAAAGATCTCGACACAAGCAGAAATATACACAGTCGACATTTTCAATATGACGTCCTTCACTACAGATAGTCTAGACCTTGCTCGTGCAAGCCTTGACCCTCAGCTGATGATCACAGGAAAAGAAAATAACATACAACACAAAATGGGTGAGTAAAAAGCTCTCAACCCATAATATCCACATGCAAGGGCAACTTTAAATATTTAGCAAACATATAAATATCAAGCAAGAAGAAAAGTAGTACATAACATACCTTAGAATAATCATACGGCACATTTAACATGCATAAGGAAAAGGAACACCTATAGTGTTAGTCAGACATTTATGGCAATGTTATGCATGTGGTAGGTTCAATTGTTACTTATTACCAATATGCCATGGGGCCCAACTTCCACTGATCAATCTCATATCTCAATAATCATGTGAACAACCATCCCACCTTATCCTTCCTGCCCAACTAGAGCAACTAGAGCTCTTCTCGTTCTGGTTTTCACAAATAGGTAAGGACTTGTAGTCCCATCATCAAAGTGGCCAATCACACATCTCATCATAATGGGCACTCAATGGCCATAGTAAACTCTCGCCTCTCATCAAAGTATATATCAGAGTTTACCACGGGCTGTCCAGCGTTGGGCGTGAATCCAAGCCATTAGAGGTCCTCCTCTGGTATACTCCCTAGACTATCCTCAAGGGTCAAGGCGCGGTTGTTTCTTCAGTGTACCCATCACTGTAGGCTCTAGAGTAATATTTCAACATCCCTCCTTAACTCCAAATGCAATATGCCATGAGTTTATTTTATCATTAGGGTGCCCAAGTATTAGACTGAACCTTACCTGCTCGGCGTATTTGTCCTTAAAGCGTGGAAAGTACCTAAAAGAATCTTTTCGTGTAGTAGGCACCAGGGACCAAGGTCTACTTACTACCCAAATTATTTTACTTAGAAGCTTCCGGATTATTTCCTAAGTAAGTTTTATAAGGAAGTTTTCTAGAATTAAAATATCTAATTTATTTTCAAGTCTATAAAAGATATCTAGGTATAATTTGTTTATTAAACTTTTAGGGAACAAAATTTCTTTAATTTTTTTTGTTTCTTTATTCAAAAGTATGATCTTAAAATTAGATATCACCTTTAGAAAAATAAGGACAAAATATCTTTCTCATGATTTTTCAATTTCTTATCAATACGTTTCATGGTATTGACTTACGACGAACGAATTAAATTGGTTTTATCTTTCTAAAACTTTTCATAAAACCTTAGGTAAAATATTTCATCATTATAAAATATTTCTTCTAGTCCTATATTGAAAACAAAAATTCCTTTTTCTGAATTGAGGATGCAAGGTGGTTAGTTTTCTTTATTTGTCAAAACATCATTTTTGTCATATTTTGTCTATAAAATTTTGAATTGCATGATTCCAAAGCCAAAAATGTTTAACTTCTAAAATACTACTTAAATATAGTAATTTTAAATGTTAATTCTACCCAAGAACAGCCCCCACATGAAAAGGTTGCAAAATTCCAAAATTCATCATTCTAAAGTTTGTAAAAACGCATTTAAGGACAAATCACACATCAAAAATTCTCCCAATCAATTTTATTGAATCCGTACAAACAAATCAAGTGCCAGTTCATTTTAAACGAGTTCCTATGATAGGATCTATTAACGTTTAATCTTTTAACTAAATAAAAATAATTTTTAGTAGCAATAATCATTTTTTTTAGTTGTCAAAACTCTTTTTAAAACACTTTAGATCTCCAAAAATAATACCAACATCGCAAGCCACCCTTTAAACCAAGCACACACAATATATGACAATTATATCACATGCATGCATTCACAATAAAAATTATGCAGCAACCAACATTTATAAGTTAGTAACTTCATAATTAAATTTTCTTTTGTAGTTCAAAGAAAGTAAGATCATGGTGTAGCCATCATACAACCCAAAGATCTCATTTTTTCCAAAGAAATTTTCAAGTTTTAAACCATGAAAATAAAGATCTTTAAGGAGGTACCAAGGTATAAATGCTAAGGGACATTTATACCTCACCATCCATGTATCATTTTATGGATTTAGGCAAGCTAATTACTCCCCCTTACCACAAGGAATTCGTCCTCCAAGAAGAGATGACAAGGGCTTCAAGGCTTGCTCTTAGATCCTTATTGATGGCTTCACCAAGGAGAAGAAGAAAAAATGGATTCTTGGGAGGTAGTGGTTAATGTGAATATGGTGGTAAAGGGAGAACAAAAATGTTGTTGTTTGTAGAGGATTTAAGAAAAAGGTATGATGATTGGAAGGTGGTAGCTTGAATTTGGAGGTTAGGAATGGTGGTGTGGTGGTTAAGGTTGGATAATGATGAATAGATGATGATGTTTAAGATGGATAAAGTATGAGAAAAGGGAGAAATCTGTTGCTAGATTTGCTTTTCTTAACTTAGAGAAAATGAAGAAAAGCAAAAGAGGAAATAAGAGTTGTCTAGGAAGGGTAAAAATTTTGCATGCATTCCTTGCTCACCATGGAGCTCCACGGCCATGAGAAGAGTGTTCTAGGTGTCAACATGATTTCATGCACAAGATAGGTGTCCTATGCAACTTGTAAAGGGGTGGAAAAGGACCTTGCATGGCCATGGCAAGTGGCAAGGTGGTGGTGTAACATGATTGGTTTATTTTCCATACAAAGTTGATGTGTGTCAAGTGCAATTGCAGCAATTTGTTCATGGATTTAAGGGTTATCGTGGGCCAAATTTGAGAAAGGCCCAAACAAAAACGTTTTATTTCTTTTTCTTATATTTAATTTTGTATATGGCACAAAACTTTTCATTGAGAAACGAATGAGATATCGCTAATTTACTAAAATAGCATAAGGTTGTGACGGGATTGATGTTTCTTGTAAAGATTAATTTTCTGCGCATAATTGGTGAGGAATTTGACTTTGAGCACTTCATCAAAGTTGTAGGGAATCAAGTTTAGAAAACTTCAGTGAAAGAATCATTCAATTTCATGGTATTACAAATGAAAAACATGAAATGTATTGAACATAGTGCAAGCTGCCACTAGAATAACGTGAATCAGTGTGGTGTTTTCAATTTTGGGATTTGTGGGGTAAGAATTGGCCTTCATGGTCAACATCAAAATTGTAGATAAATTTGATACAAAGATTTTGGGACAAGAATAACTCAAATTCAATAACGGGATAGGAAATTAAGCCCAAAATACGTATAGATGCGCATTTTGGCTTACCTTGGTAACTTAAAATCAAAATTTTTGGGCTTGGATGACTGGAAACGGGCATTGAGCCCTTCATGAAAATCGTTAGACATGATGTAAGGGATGTGTAAGGATAAAAATAATTAACTGAAGTTCTCCAGAAAATTTCTTGGCCATGACCGGGGGATACATAGTTTAAAAAACTTAAGCAATAATACTTAAACATTTTTATTATATTACCAATACTCTAATTAACAAATCTTTGTTATTATGAGTATTATTAAAGACATTATTTCTTACTATTTTAGTCATTACTGTTACTCATCCAATTTAGTAAAGACACCCTTCCTTAGCTGATGAAACCTTTCTAAAACACTAATCAGTCATCACACAAATAAGTCGACTGTAGCCTAGTCATTAGTACACATGAAATTAACAGGCAATCAAGACAATTGTGTAACACCCTAATTTAAACAATCATAGACAAGAAAAATAGAGAAAATTTTTCACAATTAAAACCAGAATACGACGATATAAGAATGAGAGGAGAAGAAGAATAAGAGAACAAAAGAAATTCAAGAAACTAACAGCAGAAGAAGAGGGAAATCGCATAGGCAGGTCACATAGCAACACGCACACGCTCAAGCGAAAGCTTCACTCGATATTCGTTCATTTCACTCGGCATTTCTGCACTCAAGTTCCAGCGCCTGCTTCACTCGGAAGGATCCAACCTCAGTCTACTCGGACTTAGCTCTTGCACCTACTAGTCCCATTCGGACAATGCAACTTATTCTACGGTTTCATCAATCAGAACATATACGTGAATAAAACGGAAGTGGTCCCCACTATCACTCACTCAGAATCTAAGAGGACTCCTTACTCAGAATAACCTTCACGTCCTTTTCCCACTCGGGTATTTCACTTAGTTTTCACTCGGTGACCATAATCTTCCTACTCTAGATGTTCTACTAAGTTAAGACTCACTCAGATTCCTTTGTCACTAACAGTTTACTACCGTGGGGTCCCCTAGAGTCTAAGGTGTCACTCTCCTGTCGGGAAAACCTTCACTCGGTGGATTCTCACTCGGGGTTCGTTGATTATCCTACGCTCGGGAGGAATCCTGGTAATAACCACTCGGAACGTATATTTAGGCTCTCAACTTCGATCCTAACAACTCATCGTTAGGGGCAGTCTTCTATGTCAATTCCTACTCGGAGCTATCTGATTTCACTCACTCGGAGCGTCTGAACCTCCCCCACTCGGTGACAGAGTCACAAACTCACCCTCTAGGCCATAGAATGGCTTCTTCATGATAAGTTATGTCATTTCCTACACACTCGGGAATATGAACGCATACATATATATATGTATAGATTACCCAGGTATTACACAGTATAAGATAGACATGCAACATAGCATAAACATAGGCATATGTATACGTATATAGGAGTGCATATCACGGATTTACAACCACATTGTCATATTCCCATTCTAAGGGGATTAACTCTGTATAAACGACTAACAGCAAAACACGAGCCGACCAAGGCTTAACCCAAAACATTATATACAACATGCACAGTCATAAAATTCCCATAGTGCACCAGCACTTCACCAGGCATTTCAGCTCCTCCTCCAATCCTTATTATGAGAGATGTTCACTGAAAAATTGTCACAGCAGGGGTGAGTATCTTAAATTTTAAATGATAGATACTGACTCAGGTTGTCTCACATTTATGCAAATATATATATATATATGCACACACAATCACACGTGGCAATGATTAAGGTCAGAGTATTACTAATCAACCAGGACACACACACAAGATCCTTACCGATCGGAATCCACCAGTTGTCACTCGCCCCCTTACACACATCAACTCAATAACATTAACATACAATAATCAGTGACATGATGTTAAGGTCCATGAATCAGAATGCATCTTTTGAACATTTATCAGTCAAAACCCACATTTCTCACTCGGCTATATATATACATATACGCAACTCTTCAACAACATAACATACATTCATAGAATAGGTTTCAATCAGCATCAACAGCATATACAGACAGATATATATATATACATTCATCATCTCATGCATAATCAATTCCAGCAATATCAGCAGTTAATATACACAGATTATTCACTCAGTTCCGCATTCGTGTGTAATCGGTTCTGACGTTGCAACGTAGGCTCTTAGCCTTTTGTACATAGCTCTCAGCTATCATTTCAGCTCCCAGCTACTTGGCCGTTTTACAGGTACCCAACTGTTTGCCCACAGGTGACACCAACGCTCTCAGCGCCAACGGAGGTGTTCACAGGCAGCCCGAGTCCCACTCGAAGGCTACCTTGAGTCCCACTCAAGGATTTTACAGCATCCTACGCTTTATAACCGATGGTAGTGTCCCACACTACGTGCTCCCAGCATAACGCATCCCATGCGCCACACACGGATTCATCACACAACATAGAGTTCATGCACACAATCTTTAACTCAGCCATACATACTTCACATGCAGTCGGTAATACCATTTTCAGAACTCCACATATTAATCTAACACACACATACTTCCATGCAATCATCATCATAACTCCATTAGATGGATACAGCAACATAAAGGTCCAATGCAATCAGTGTCAATCAATATCAAGATTTTATAAGTATTCTCATCAACTCAAGCATCACATGCACTCGGTATACAACAGTATCAGGACTTAATCAATGCATGCATCCATATAGAGATCAACAAATTCAAATAAGTATTCCAATCAACACAACATAACATGCAATCGGTATACAATAGTGTCAGGACTTAATCAACGCATACATCTTCAAGGGCAATGATAACATGCAACACTCACTCTCACTTATCCTAAACTCGGGTACTCCACATGCAGGCACATCATACAAACAGATTGCAGAGCCACAATTATCAACACCCGAAACCCATTCATAACCCATGCATTTAAAATGTAAGGTACTCCCCCTACCAACTACGAGACTCCGAGAGACTCTTCTGCTTGGGCGCTGGTCCTTTTTCCTCGCTACTTCACTCAACACTTTCACTCGTTTAACCTTCACTGGAACACTGCTGCCTTCCACGAGTGGTGCAGGGCTGCTTCTGCTTCTACTTTGACGCTCGTCCTTTACTCGTATAAGGGAGCTCTGACTCCTCTGTAGCACCGTCAACGTGGCCTCCGAAACAGGGAGTGGAAACAGAGAGCAGAGAAGGAAAAGAGAAGAAGGAAAACAAGAGAGAAAGAGAAGGAGGAAGAAGAAGAAGAACTCGTAGGGAAATTCTGAAGAAGAATGAATGGCAAGGAAAGCCATCAACTAATTATAAACGCATGCATGAGGGAAAGGAATGGTGGGGTGGGAAAACGTGAGGAGCAGTCTGCTCACGTCACCCAGTCCCATCATCATCCACTAAAGCTAATCACCTTTTCAATCAGCACACCTTTTGATTAATTAAGTTAAGGGTAATTAGTGAACAATTTCCACTTCTGAATTATTATTTTAATGGCTTTCTTTCACCCGGTACATTGTTAAAATTGGGATGTTACAAATTGGCCTTAAGGACCTAACACACAAAATAAGGGTTGTTACAAAATATTCTTTATTCATTGAGTTTTAACTGAAATTGATAGCTGAAGCTAGTTCCAACCTATTCTTAAATTAGTTTTTCACCTCATCAATTAATTTTTAGTTATTAAATTTTCATTTTGAAAAGCAAAAAAATTACTAATAAGAAACTTAAAGAAAATTTCATGAATTTTTCATCCTTGCTATTTGGTTCAACTAGTATCAGTCCTTGGTTGTGGTAATTACTACAATCCCTGTAGGAACGATACAAATATAATACTTTTTAACGATTAGTGTGCTTGCCATATAAATCATCATCCGATGAATTTGCGTCAGTATGTTGTTCTTATTATTACACGTGACTGTTATGTTGGGGTTGCCCTTAAGGCTAACCTTCGGGGACACGAGTGTTATGACACCCTTGATTAACTAGGACTAATTCCCACACTGGAATATCCTACTTAATTAAAAAGTCACTAATTATTTAAGAAAAGTAGGAGTTTTTTTATTGTGATCATTACATGTAGTTCAAACAGAGATCATTACATAGATCGATTCTTTATCACAACAGTGTCATCAAAAGATATGGGGCTTGCAGGCTCCCAATAATAGTTACTACAAAATGACACATAATAAAAATGTCGAGATTTATAATGATCTCGACACAAGCAGAAAATATACACAGTTGACGCTCTCACTCCAACGTCCTTTACTGCAGGTAGTCCTAGTCCTGCTCGCGTTCACCTTGACCTTCAGCTAATGATCGCAATAAGGAAAGCATACACACAATACCAAAAGGGATGAGTATTGACGTAGATATTTTTACAGTCGTGGTTCCGTCAAATTAGTATATTAAAATTAATTAATGTAGTACTAGGGTGTCAACCTAGGTCGTTCTCTCAAGGATCAACACAAAAATTTAGGAAAAATCAAGTTTAAAATTAATTTTTACAAACAGAATTTTAACAAACATACAAATACAATTGGGGGGGTTTGATTGATTTTGTTGTCATAATTAAAATTAAAACAAAGTAAATATAGGATTTAAAACAATAAATAACAAGCGATTGATTTTCTTGGAGTATTGTAAATAAATTTATCCTTGGTTTACTAAAGATAATTTGTATACTTTCATTACTGTTAATTTCTTAGCTCAATTTGAAATAATCAACTAAGCGTCTTTTTCAATTCATAATTCCTTTACTTTCATTTAAAAATGAATATTTTAATCAAGCATCCTAATTAAGCAAAAGGAGTCAAGATCGTAAAATCTAGGAATTATTAAGCATATGTAAGAACATCGCCTACATACATAATCTATTCTCATATTATGGAGTTAAGCAAACCATAATTATTAAAAGTGATTATGAAAATATTCATTAAGCATGCATATTTCCTTAATCCATTCTAATTTAAAATCTTATTTTATTCCATTTGAATAATTAAACCGATTAAGCATACAAATTTAATTAAACAGAATGGAATTAAATAAGCAGAGTAAGATTATGAAGAAATAACAATAATAAAAACATACTATATTAAAAATAATGACCTCAAAATTACATTACAATATTCTCCAAGAAAATCAATCTAGGGGTTTTAGCCCTCCATAATTAAAACAAACTGAAAATAAAAAGAACCTAACCCGGAAATAAAGAACTGACTGAAGAAGAAATAGAAACAGAGAAGAGGAAGAGGAAGAATGAATGGTTTCTGAAGGAATTGATGTCTTGATCCCCTGCTGAAACCTTCTCATGGTGCCTATTTATAGGAATCCAAAAGCAAGCCAATGCCATAAACAATTGTAATGGAGGGTGCACTCTTCAATTAACAAGTCCATTGTGCTCCATTATCAACTTCAGTGCTCCATTATCAGTGTTTACTGCCTTGCCCATCATCCAGAAGCTCGAAAACGTTATCCTGGGCCAATAATTCACTCATGAATCGATTCAAAAGTGAAATGAATCGATTCATGCTTTCCAAATGCAATTCTGGCTTAAAAATTAACGAATGAATCGATTTAGTGGTGGGAAGAATCGATTCAACTATTCCAAATCCGAATGAATCGATTCAAAATGATGGTGAATCGATTCAAGCTTAAAAAATTCACATCCTGGGTGCATTAAACCGTGTGAATCGATTCAGGTGGGGGATGAATCGATTCATCCACCTGATTTTCCATTCTTTGTGTATTTTTCCACCCATTTTGAGATCCTTTTGCATATTCCTTGGTTTCTTTGATCCTTAGGCACTTTGATCTTCATTTTAAAATCAAATATTAAATAAAGCTCAAATGATGAAAATATGTTAAAATGCAATATATTACACACTAAGTGATGGCAAATTATACACATTTAAAGTGAAGAATTAAAGATAAATCATGCATCATCAAATACTCCCACACTTATTCTTTTGCACTCCCGGGCAAAATCAAAATAAAAACAAGTATCACAATTTATTGAAAACATTAAGTTAAAAATAACACACAGAATTGGCATGAAATCTTAGGAATATACAGAAAAACAAGAGTTATTCAACATGCAAGATACAGAGCATCAAGATATATATAAAAATTATTCAAACACTTAGGTATGTGAAAATTAAATTAAACTGAAAAGAAGATCATAAGTGATAGAACCTCACAAGACATACTCTCAACTCTCAAGTGTTTAAGGTTTGTGTATACTCTTTAAACATTTCCTGAAAAATAGACAGTCTAAAAATTTGGCAAGTTTCTCAATTCCACAATCAACTTAAATGCATGTATGGATCAACCGGGCTTTACAGGGAATGCCTGTATCATTTTAAATACATTCATATGAGTTTCAAGTATCATCAAGAAACAAGACAAAAATTAGGATGTAAGCTTTCAGGAATTAATCACACATGAAAGGATTAAGATGGTTTAAAGTGATCCATCAAATTTTAAGGCATAAAAATCTCACAAGGTATAATTTTATCATATATGATCATCTATCAATTATCATATCATTCTCATCATACTTAAATTGCTTGAGTTCAAATTATAACATATCTTTAAAGCTCATATCAGACATGAAAGAATTTACCTGTTACTCATGCATATCTTAAAATTCCAATAAAACATGCCATTTTAAAACAAAAAAACACACAAAACCTTTTATTTTTAATTCCTTTTTTTTTGAAAATAGTCACACAAAATTAATCACACAACAACACAACAATATACAAGAATATTTCCACCCCCACACTTAAATCATACATTGTCCTCAATGTAAGACAGAGCATACAAAATAGACAATATAATGAAAAAGTAAAAAGATGGGTAAGAAAAACTCCCTCAAGGGGGATCAAGAAGTGGTTCCCCCAAAGCATATTCCTCCATTATAACATCCACAAATGAAGGATTTTCATGAAATGACTTCAAACGTTGTCCATTAACCTTGAAGCTTTTATTGGAGTTTTCACTTTTTATTTCCACAGCTCCATGGGGAAATACATTAGTAACAATGAAAGGTCCTTCCCATTTGGAGCACAATTTTCCAGCCATCAGTTTCAACAGGGAATTAAACAGTAGCACTTTTTGTCCAGTAGTAAAATCCCTTCTAGCTATTGAGCTATCATGGAATTTCTTTGTTTTCTCCTTATAGAACCTCGAGTTCTTATAAGCTGCCAAACGGATCTCATCAAGCTCATTCAGTTGTAATTTTCTTTCTTTACCTGCTTGATCAAGTGTTAAGTTGCAAACTTTTACAGCCCAATAAGCACGATGCTCAATCTCTACTGGAAGATGACATGCCTTACCGAAAATAATTCTATAGGGAGACATTCCTATAGGTGTCTTAAAAGCTGTTTTATATGCCCAAAGAGCATCATCTAGTTTCCTGCTCCAATCCTTTTTATTAGGCTGTACTATCTTTTCCAGGATTCTTTTGATTTCTCTGTTAGAGACTTCTGCTTGTCCATTGGTTTGGGGGTGATATGGAGTAAAAACTCTATGAACAACCCCATACTTCCTGAGCATAGCTTGCATGGTCCTATTGCAGAAGTGTGTTCCTTGATCACTAATGATTGCTCTCAGGATGCCAAACCTGCAAAGAATTTGAGATCTAACAAAATCCACAACAACTCGAGCATCATTAGTTCTG
Organism: Clitoria ternatea; assembly: GCA_037962975.1. Taxonomy (NCBI): domain Eukaryota; kingdom Viridiplantae; phylum Streptophyta; class Magnoliopsida; order Fabales; family Fabaceae; genus Clitoria; species Clitoria ternatea. The sequence goes on from CM075671.1 coordinate 187,489,994, forward strand.
GTGGCTTTAGCTTCCACCCATTTAGAAACATAATCTACAGGCAATAAAATATAAGTAAAACCAAAGGATAGAGGAAATGGACCCATAAAATCAATGCCCCAAACATCAAATACTTCACAAAACAACATAGGTTGCTGAGGCATCTGTTGTCTCCATGTGGTAGCATTACTAGCTCTTTGGCATTTCTCACAGGTGTTACAAATTCTACATGCATCCTTAAAAATTATGGGCCAATATAAACCAGAATCCAACACCTTCCTTGCTGTTCTTTATGGACCAAAATGTCCACCAACTAGTGAAGTATGGCAGAATCGAAGAACTGATTCTATTTTATGATCAGCAATGCATCTTCGAATCACCTGATCATTACACAATTTCCACAAATACGGGTCATCCCAAATATAATACTTTGCATCACTTTTTAATTTTGAAATTTGGTTTCTGGATGCACATGGTGGAAAAACAGAAGCAACAAGATAATTTACAATGTTAGCAAACCAAGGTGTATCAAAAGAGTTAGAAATACTCATGAGGTGTTCATCGCGAAATTGGTCCTGAATAGGTGCCGAATCAGGAGCATTCTCAATTCTGCTTAAATGGTCTGCCACAAGGTTTTGTGTTCCACTTCTGTCACGAATTTCCAAGTCAAACTCTTGGAGCAAAAGCATCCAACGAATTAATCTTGGCTTGGACTCACCTTTCTTCAACAAGTACTTCAGAGCTGCATGGTCAATAAAGGTAACTACTTGAGAACCGAGTAGGTAAGATCTGAACTTATCTAATACAAAAACAATGGCCAAGAGCTCTTTTTTAGTGGTGGTGTAATTTACCTGGGCAGCATCTAAAGTTTTAGATGCATAGTAGATGACCCTAGGCTGCTTGTCAATCTTTTGACCAAGGACAGCTCCCAATGCATAATTAGAGGCATCACACATCAACTTAAATGGGGTTGTCCAATCAGGTGCTTGAATTATTGGGGTTGTGGTCAATGCTTGCTTAAGGTAATTAAAAGCCTCCTTACACTTTTCATCAAACTCAAATGCCATATCCTTTTGAAGCAGACTGGATAGTGGCCTAGCCTTCTTGCTGAAATCCTTTATGAATCTTCTGTAGAATCCTGCATGGCCAAGAAAAGAACGAACCTCTCAAACATAAGAGGGGTAAGGCAAATGTGATATAACTTCTATTTTGGTAGGATCTACCTCAATTCCTTTCTTAGAGATTACATGCCTTAAAACTATTCCTTGTTTTACCATAAAATGACATTTTTCATAGTTCAAGACAAGGTTAGTTTCAATACATCTGTTTAAAACTTTATCCAAACTATCAAGGCATGCATTAAATGAAGATCCATAGACAGTAAAATCATCTATAAACATCTCTATGCAATTTTCAATGAAATCATGAAAAATACTTATCATGCATCTTTGGAAAGTTCCAGGAGCATTGTATAGGCGAAATGGCATTCTCCTAAAAGCAAATGTGCCAAAGGGACAGGTGAATGTTGTAACATCCCTGATGTTTTAATGAGAATTATAAGAAATGGGAAATGTTAGTAAATATTTTAGAAGTTTTATTTAATATTTGTTCTGTCCGAGCCAAAGATTGGAAAAGTCGGTGTCGAGGTCGGTATCTGAAGCGCGAGCAGGCAGAGTTAAAGATCAGAAGTGTAGGAGAAGAGCGGGTAGGGCTAGGCGGTCTGGTCCAATCGTTGTGAGAAGAACGCCTCACACGGGGCCATAGACCGGATTAACCTCATAATGACTGAAACAACGGATGTAGGTAACCAAGAGGTGAGCTCGGATGAGGCATCCGATCTCTCAAGTTGTAGCTCGGATTTCCGAGGTATGAACATTAAGTTAGGACGTCGGGGGCCGATATTCATATTGGGCCTATACTCTTGCGAAGTATTAGAGAATTGTGAATAGTTAAACGTTGAGGGAATAAATACGTGTAATTGATTTGATAACTATGCAATAGTTCAATATAGTGAAATTAATTAAATTTAGTAAGAATACAAATAAAATAAAGGAAAAGACGATCTTGCCCATGAGTTATATATATATATGGAGATTCTCTTCCTTCCCTCTTCATTATTTACAAGTTACCTTTGCTGTTGGTCTATTCCTCCTCTTTCGTTTTTCTCTCCTCTCTTAACGCTGATTTGCATGCGCTGGAGAGGGACTCCATTTGTGTCTAAACTTCAATTTAACCCCATTCCTGTGATCGAGGCTTCAAGGTGAGTCTACTGATCTGTTCCAATTGTAATTCCCTTATTTCTTTTATTCTTTGGCCGTTTAGAGCCATGCATGGCTATATTCGTGGCTGTTCTCCACTCCTCTGGTGAGCGTGAGTCCAGATGTTGTCCATGAACTAAGGGCGTTGAAGTGATGAGTTGTACTTTATGATCCGTAGGTAGTAGGCTAAGCAACGGAAGACTGAGTGACGGAGTTGAGACTGCGAAACCAGTGCTTAGAGGAAGGAATCGACACAGAGAACAGATCATCGAAGCGTGGTGTATTTGTATGTTGATGTAGGTTTTGATAATGACACAACAAATGAAGAAGTATCAAAGATCTTATCAAGCAATTGATTATGTTTAATGTGGAATCTAAATTGGTTGATGTTTAAATTTGATGAATAATTAAGGACATATGTTAAAGGCATTTAAAGAAGCTCAAAACAAGTGAGAATTGATCATCAAAATGCCTAAGAATCAAAGGAACCAAGGTATATGCAAAAGGGTTCCAAAAAGGGGTGAAAAATGCACTAAAATTCAAGGATCAGGTGCATGAATCGATTCAAGGTAAGTATGAATCGATTCATACGGTTTCCAGTGCCCAAAATGTGATTGCTTCAGGGTTGAATCGATTCAACCCATGTGTGAATCGATTCACACGGCTGCAGGGGTCCAAAATATGCAATTCAAAGTGCATGAATCGATTCCCTCCCTTCTTGAATCGATTCAACACGCTGTCAGAAGGCAAAATCACATGGAAACTCACAAATTCCTTCGGTTCACTCAACTTGAAGGTTCCTAGGCAATGTTCCATGACTTGTCGCTCTCCACATGCATGTGTTACATTGAAAATGCAATTAAATTAAATATTATACAAACATGCTTCTTGATGCACATGCAATATTCTCTTGGAGACACTAAAAGGTTTATTGGAATTGGAATGCCAAGTTGAATGGAGACACACATGCCTAACACTTCAAGCTCCCAAGGAATTAAATATTACACATGCCATGCCTCATGGAGCCTATAAATAGAGAAGGAGTTGAAGGCAAAACTTGCACCAAGCATTTGAAGCATTTCCATTTGCTTTCTTCCTCCTCCATTCTCTTGCTCTTCTACTTACTCTCTTTATTCTTTGATTAGTATAATTCTTGAGAGTTAATTTGTGGGAAGATTATATTTGTGTACTTAACTTGCATATCCTCTCTTTGAGAGTTACTATCTTGAGTAAGCTTTAAACTTGTATATCCACTCTAGTGAGAGAGTTTCCTTGTACACTTAAACACTAAACTTCATAGAAGCTTTGGGTTGGGTTTCAACCTTGTAATTGTGAGATTGAGAGATTGGGTGGGGTGCCCTTGTACTTGTGAGGATTGGATTCTTGAGTGTGGGACACTAGGAAGTTGCAATTGCTCAAAGTGTATCTCTAATCTACAATAGTGGAAATCCTCTAAGTGGGTTGCTTAGAGGCGAGACGTACACCGGCGTGGTGGAACTCGTATACATCGGTTTACAAATCTTTCTTCCCTTAACTCATTTACTTTGTGCACTTAATTTGTTTGCTTAAATTCCTTGCTTTATTAATTTGACTAAGTGCATGATACATTAAGTTGAAACCTTTTTAATAACATTGTTGAACTTGGACTTAAGCATTTCTTTTGAGTCAATCTTTCTAAAGTCCTATAAATTGCTTTGTAACTAAATTGATTCATTGTTCAAACTCTTTAAGTAGTTATTGGTTTGTCTTGTGTATAATTTGTTGCTTCTTGTTATCTAATTTATTATCTTAAGTATACATAGTGACAAAAGAATCAATTTCAAGAGCATTCCAAAGAAAATTTTTTAATACTCAATTCACCCCCCCTCTTGAGTAATTGAGGCCACTTGGTTAACAAGTGGTATCAGAGCTTGACTCTTGGAAAATCAAGCTTAACGGCTTCAAGAGAACAAATGGCCTCAACCTCATATAACATGTTTCCCGAGGGTGGTGCTACAAATCGACCTCCCGCTTTTAATGGTGAGGGTTATGCTTTTTTGAAAGCAAGAATGAAAATTTTTGTACAATCAATAGATTTAAGAGTGTGGAATGCTATTGAAAATGGTCCCTTTATACCTATGCATATTGTGGATGATAAACAAGTTGAAAAGCCTATGGACATTTGGTCTAGTGAAGAAGAAAAGAAAGTGCAATATGGTTATAAGGCAAAAAATCTTATTACTTCGGCCTTAGGTCCCGATGAATTCTTTAGAGTAATAACATGCAAAACGGCTAAAGAAATATGGGATACCCTTCAAATAACTCATGAAGGAACTAGTGATGTCAAAGATTCTAAAATTAGCACTTTAACTAGCCAATATGAAAGTTTTAGAATGAATCCTAATGAAGCTATTTTAGATCTTCAAAAAAGGTTTACTTTGATCATTAATCATCTCATTACTCTTGGCAAATCTTACTGTAACAAAGAGCTCATTCACAAAGTGTTAAAAAGTCTTACTAGGGAGTGGCAACCTCTTGTTACGGCCATCAAGCAATCTCCCACCATAAATGAGATGTCTCTTGCAACCTTGTTTAGTAAACTACAAGAGCAAGAACAAGAGTTGAAAGATCTAAGACAAGCGGAAGAAGAAGAAAAGACATCAAAGAAGAAAGGATTAGCTCTCAAAGCTACTTCAATGGTTGAATATGAAACCGAGAGTGAAGTTGATGAGGATGAAGAACTAAGCCTATTTGTGAAACGGTTTGGAAAGCTAATGAAGAGCAAGCGCTTCCAAAGGCACTTCAAACCACAAGGTAAGAAATCTAAACTTAAAGAAAATTCTACTTCACCTACTTGTTTTGAGTGTGGTAAGGAAGGACACATCAAAATGGATTGTCCAAATCTAAAGAAGAAAAACAAAGAAAGAAAAGAAAGAAGAAGAGCATATGTTGCATGGGATGAAAACGAGATAACTAGCTCGGATGAATCGGAAAATGAAGAAGCAAATTTTTGTCTCATGGCAAATCACCAAGATGAAGAAAATGAGGTAAACTTTCATGACTTAGATAAGGATGAATTACTTGATGCTCTTAATGATTTGTATGATAAATTCACAAAAGTCTCTAATAAGCTTAAATCATCTAGAAAAACTAGTAATACTCTAGAAATGCATCTTATGGAAGTGTGTAAAGAGAATGAATCTTTAAAAGAAGAGTTAGCAAATGCTCAAATATGCTCTAAGACCAAACCTTGTGAGTTTGTAAAGAAATGTGATATGCTAGAAACTAAGGTGTTGGACTTGAATAAAACTCTAGAAAAGTTTACAAATGGTAAAAACAATATAAATGATCAAGCATGCTCCAAGAATAAGCCTTGTGAATTTGCTAGGAAATGTGATACACTTGAGAAGAAAGTACTAGACTTAAACACAACGCTTGAAAAATTCACCAACGGTAGAGATAACTTAAATGCACTTCTTGGAAAACAACGTTGTATGTTTAACAAAATGGGACTAGGTTATAATCAAGGATCACATGCTCATAAGAAAGATAAACATTACAAAAATTTCTTTGTGCAATCTTGTAAATCATCTACACCCTTTGTAAAATGTAATCATTGTGGTCTTAAAGGTCATAACTCTTATAATTGCAATGTTAGAAGATTAGGACCAAAAGTAGTGAGAAAAGTATGGGTTCCTAAAGGAACATTTTCACAAACTAACCTACAAGGACCCAACATAAAATGGGTACCAAGCTCTCTAACTTGAATTGTTTTGTAGGTATGTTTTAAGGCAAGTAACACCCATTGGTACTTGGATAGTGGGTGTTCTAAGCATATGACGGGAGATAAAAGTAAGTTTACATCACTTACTCCACAAAATAAAGGATTTGTTACTTATGGAGATAACACAAAGGGAAGAATTCTCGGAATCGGAAATATTGGTAAAAATTCTTCCACCTCCATAAATGATGTATTATATGTTGAAGGACTAAAACACAACTTGCTTAGTATTAGTCAATTATGTGACAAAGGCTATAAAATCGTTTTTGAATCAAATGGTTGCATAATTGAAAACAAACTAAACAAGGAAATAAAGTTCGTTGGTCAAAGAGTAGATAATATTTACATGATTAATCTAGATTGCCTTGCTTCAAATGATGTACAATGCTTCATAACTAAAGAGGATGAATCATGGCTTTGGCATAGAAGAATCGCTCACATTCATGTAGACCATTTAAATAAACTTGTTTCAAAAGATTTAGTTATCGGTTTACCAAAATTAAAATTTGAAAATAAATTTTGTGACGCTTGTCAAAAAGGAAAACAAGTAAAGGCTTCTTTTCAAGCAAAAAATATTGTTTCAACAACAAGACCTTTACAACTTTTACATATGGATTTATTTGGACCTTCGAAAATCAAAAGTTTTGGTGGAAACTATTATGGTCTTGTGATTGTGGATGATTACTCTAGATATACATGGACATTGTTTCTTACTCATAAAAATGAAGCATATCATGCATTCAAGAAACTTGCCAAGGTCATCCAAAATGAACAAAACTTAAAAATAGCATCCATTCGAACGGATCATGGGGGAGAATTTGAAAACCAATCTTTTGAGAAATTTTGTGAAAAGTTTGGCATTGAACATAATTTTTTGGCTCCAAGAACTCCACAACAAAATGGAGTAGTTGAAAGGAAAAATCGATCTTTAGCGGAGCTTGCAAGAACTATGTTGAATGAAGCAAATATTTCAAAACATTTTTGGGCCGATGCGGTAAACACCGCTTGTCATGTTATGAATCGTTGTTTAATAAGGCCTATACTAAAGAAAACCCCCTATGAACTTTATAAAGGACGAAAACCAAATATTTCTTACTTTCACATTTTTGGATGCAAATGCTTTGTCTTAAACAATGGAAAGGAAAATCTTGGCAAATTTGATGCAAAATCTGATGAAGCAATTTTTCTAGGATATTCATCTACTAGTAAAGCATATAGACTCTTTAACAAACGAACATATACAATTGAAGAGTCCATACATGTTAAATTTGATGAACTTAACCAAAATCCTCCGAGAAAGGAACTTGATGATCTTGTAGGTACCTTCCAAGAAATGAACTTGGAAAACAAAGAAGAAGCCAACAATGAAGGAAGTACAACACAACTTGACAAACAACAAGATTGGGTAACCTTAAAGGACCATCCCTTGGACAAAATCATTGGAGAAATAACCAAAGGGGTAAGTACTCAAAATGCCATTAGGAATGCATGCAATCACTTAGCCTTTGTATCTCAAATTGAACCCAAAAATATTGATGAAGCCATTATTGATGAACATTGGATGTTGGCCATGCAAGAAGAATTAAACCAATTTGAAAGAAATAAAGTTTGGGAACTTGTGCCAAGACCCAATGACCATCAAATAATAGGCACCAAATGGGTTTTTAGGAACAAACTAGATGAAAACGGAATAATAACTAGAAACAAAGCTAGACTAGTTGCTAAGGGGTATAATCAAGAAGAAGGAATAGACTATGAAGAAACGTATGCTCCCGTAGCTAGACTAGAAGCCATTAGATTATTATTAGCTTTTGCTTGTTGTATGGATTTTAAACTTTATCAAATGGATGTCAAAAGCGCTTTTTTAAATGGCCATATTCAAGAAGAAGTTTATGTAGATCAACCTCCCGGTTTTGAAAATCATAAATTTCCAAATCATGTTTTTAAATTGAGAAAAGCCTTATACGGTTTGAAACAAGCTCCAAGAGCTTGGTATGAAAGACTTAGCAAATTTTTTTTAGAAAATAATTTCGAAAGAGGAAAGGTTGACACTACACTATTTATAAGGTGTAAAAATCATGACATTCTTTTGGTACAAGTTTATGTTGATGACATAATTTTCGGTGCTACAAATGAAAGTCTTTGTCAAGAGTTTGCTAAATTCATGCAAAAAGAATTTGAAATGTCCATGATGGGAGAACTCACCTTTTTCCTAGGATTACAAATTAAACAAACAAATGAAGGAACTTTTATTAGTCAAACAAAATATTGTAAAGAATTACTCAAACGTTTTGAAATGAATAAGGCAAATGAAATAGCAACACCAATGAGCACATCTTGCTATCTAGATAAAGATCAAAAGGGTAAGGACGTTGAAATAACTAAGTATCGAGGAATGATAGGATCCTTACTTTATTTAACTTCTAGTAGACCCGATATTATGTTTGCCGTATGCATGTGTGCTAGATATCAAGCTTGTCCTAAAGAATCACATCTCACCGCTGTAAAAAGAATTTTGAAATATCTTGTGGGTACTCAAAATGTTAGTTTATGGTATCCCAAAGGCGTTGAATGTAATCTTTTAGGATATTCCGATTCTGACTTTGCGGGTTGTAAGCTTGATAGAAAAAGTACTAGTGGCACATGTCATTTACTTGGTAGTTCCCTTGTTTCTTGGCATAGCAAGAAACAAGCAAGTGTTGCATTGTCAACGGCTGAGGCAGAATATGTAGCAGTCGGTAGTTGTTGTGCTCAAATTCTTTGGATGAGACAACAATTTCTTGATTTTGGTATTTCCTTGGATAAAGTCCCCATTAAATGTGATAACACTAGTGCAATAAATATATCTAAGAATCCGGTCATGCATTCTAGGACCAAACACATTGAAATAAGACATCACTTCATAAGAGACCATGTTTTGAAAGGAGATTGTGTACTTGAATATGTTGAAACTTCAAAACAATTGGCGGACATTTTTACAAAACCCCTTCCAAAAGACCAATTTATAAATATTAGAAGGGAGTTAGGAATTTTGGAAATTTCCTAATTGATTTATTTTATTACACTTTCTTACTCTTTGAACAAAATTTTGCAAATCCTTAACTTAAAGATTTCAAACTCATCTTTTCCATAAAATTTTCATTTCCTTGAACATAATACCTTCCTTTGTGATATACATGCAAATTTTTAAGACAATTTATACTCACATTTTCAATAATCAACTTAATGCTCTACAAATCTTTTGTCTTATTTAAAGACCCCGTAGAGTCCCCATTTATTTCAAACATATTTTGACACAAAGATAATCTCCTATATACAACATGGTTCTCAAAAATAAATGGCAAATGACCCTTGATTTTCTTGACTTTCTTGTGCAACAAAATCATTGGCAACTTGCAAAATTTAAATCATTGTATGAATCCCTCACTTCATAACCATCTAGTGACATGATGCCTTATAATTGCATAAAAATAGCTAGATGAATCGATTCCCATGAGACATTATGTGCCTATATGCTTTGAATGATTTCATGATGTATGTTGCATTGTCATCCTACTTCAAAATGTATGCATCTACCTTTAAGTTATATATGTTTATAAGGAAATCTTTTTGATGATGCCAAAGGGGGAGAGAAATACATATTCTTAAAGGGGGAGAGATATATCTATAAGAAAGGGGAAGAATTTATAAAAATATCTTTGTAAAAGGTGAGAGATATTTAAAGTATTGTATGATTAAAGGGAGATGACTAAGAAGGAGAGAACATATATTAAGGGGGAGAGACCATATATTAAGGGGGAGAGACCTTTGTTTCTTAAATACTTTCTTGATTTCTTGTGTCTATGATTTCATCAACACGTAGTATCAAATTATATATGATAGGGGGAGTCTTTATTGCAATATATATGAATTGTTATGATACTAACACCCCAAGAGACAAACATTTGTTGTCATCATCAAAAAGGGGGAGAATGTATTTGTATGTTGATGTAGGTTTTGATAATGACACAACAAATGAAGAAGTATCAAAGATCTTATCAAGCAATTGATTATGTTTAATGTGGAATCTAAATTGGTTGATGTTTAAATTTGATGAATAATTAAGGACATATGTTAAAGGCATTTAAAGAAGCTCAAAACAAGTGAGAATTGATCATCAAAATGCCTAAGAATCAAAGGAACCAAGGTATATGCAAAAGGGTTCCAAAAAGGGGTGAAAAATGCACTAAAATTCAAGGATCAGGTGCATGAATCGATTCAAGGTAAGTATGAATCGATTCATACGGTTTCCAGTGCCCAAAATGTGATTGCTTCAGGGTTGAATCGATTCAACCCATGTGTGAATCGATTCACACGGCTGCAGGGGTCCAAAATATGCAATTCAAGGTGCATGAATCGATTCCCTCCCTTCTTGAATCGATTCAACACGCTGTCAGAAGGCAAAATCACATGGAAACTCACAAATTCCTTCGGTTCACTCAACTTGAAGGTTCCTAGGCAATGTTCCATGACTTGTCGCTCTCCACATGCATGTGTTACATTGAAAATGCAATTAAATTAAATATTATACAAACATGCTTCTTGATGCACATGCAATATTCTCTTGGAGACACTAAAAGGTTTATTGGAATTGGAATGCCAAGTTGAATGGAGACACACATGCCTAACACTTCAAGCTCCCAAGGAATTAAATATTACACATGCCATGCCTCATGGAGCCTATAAATAGAGAAGGAGTTGAAGGCAAACTTGCACCAAGCATTTGAAGCATTTCCATTTGCTTTCTTCCTCCTCCATTCTCTTGCTCTTCTACTTACTCTCTTTATTCTTTGATTGGTATAATTCTTGAGAGTTAATTTGTGGGAAGATTATATTTGTGTACTTAACTTGCATATCCTCTCTTTGAGAGTTACTATCTTGAGTAAGCTTTAAACTTGTATATCCACTCTAGTGAGAGAGTTTCCTTGTACACTTAAACACTAAACTTCATAGAAGCTTTGGGTTGGGTTTCAACCTTCTAATTGTGAGATTGAGAGATTGGGTGGGGTGCCCTTGTACTTGTGAGGATTGGATTCTTGAGTGTGGGACACTAGGAAGTTGCAATTGCTCAAAGTGTATCTCTAATCTACAATAGTGGAAATCCTCTAAGTGGGTTGCTTAGAGGCGAGACGTACACCGGCGTGGTGGAACTCGTATACATCGGTTTGCAAATCTTTCTTCCCTTAACTCATTTACTTTGTGCACTTAATTTGTTTGCTTAAATTCCTTGCTTTATTAATTTGACTAAGTGCATGATACATTAAGTTGAAACCTTTTTAATAACATTGTTGAACTTGGACTTAAGCATTTCTTTTGAGTCAATCTTTCTAAAGTCCTATAAATTGCTTTGTAACTAAATTGATTCATTGTTCAAACTCTTTAAGTAGTTATTGGTTTGTCTTGTGTATAATTTGTTGCTTCTTGTTATCTAATTTATTATCTTAAGTATACATAGTGACAAAAGAATCAATTTCAAGAGCATTCCAAAGAAAATTTTTTAATACTCAATTCACCCCCCCTCTTGAGTAATTGAGGCCACTTGGTTAACACGTGGAACCAAAGTAAGGGGGTGTTCGGGTTATAATTAATTAGAATAGGACTCACTTCTTATTCAGGCCTTTGAGGTAACGTAAACAAGTTAAGGAAAATGTTGCTAAACGTAATTGTGTGTTTATGCTTGTGCATGTGTGACTGAGTACATTAATTAGTGGAGGATCGGGTGTGGATGAGTTTGTCATGTATGATTTGTGATATCTAATGTGAAATGATCAGTGTTATGTGACGTCGGGTTAGCAAGCAGGCTACCCGAGTGATGAGAAATTGATATTATTATGTGAAAGGTAGACTGTTGAATGATTATGTGGTATGGGATGCCCGACGGTATATGATAGCCCCTCATTTCCGGCTCCCGTGGTTTTCGTGCCCAGTTGAGCTACCCAGTGGTCAAGTAGGACCCAGTGGTCGAGGTGGAGAGTCAAGCAGGACTCGGTGAACCAAGCAGGGTTCACAGGGTGTCAAGTAGGACCCCCAGCTGAAGGCCAATCCTTTAGTATCTGGATACTAGGAGTCAGATTGTATGAGAGTCAGTTGTGATCGCGATGAATGTGATGAATGCGATGAATGTGATGAATGCGATGAAAGTGAGGAATGTGATGGAATTGTGTAGTTGGTTTAATACAGTTACTGCATGAAATACACTATGTTTCGGTATGCTTACTTACAGGTGATGCTTGATGTGTATGTATCAATATGCATGTATAGTGTTAAATTCCGTTCTATATTAATTATAATGCCAAACACTCACCCTTGCATATTTTTTTAGTAACCAGAGACAGGGAGGGGGAAGGAGCCATGGAGCCGCGCCAAGGGGGAGAACGGTGCCAGGGTCCGAGTGACTTTGAGTGACTCTTTATAGAGTCTTATGTGTGTATAGAAACTTCGTAGTATAATTATTAGTGGTGTTTAATTAAGACCGGATCGAATGTAAACCTATATTTTAAAATATATTACTGTTATTTGCATATGTTTTCATGGTAACTCTTTGGGTTCACAGAACCATTTTTTTTTAGAGTGAAATTTTGGGAGTCCGGTTGCATATCTTGTCTAATCCGGTGTGTGAAAGGTATTCGCTCAAGCGAATAGAAACCTTGTTTAAGTGAGAGTCCGGAATCTCGCTTAAACGAGTAGGGGCCTCACTCAAGTGAGAAGCCCCGACACCCTTTCTCTCATCCGTTGTGTTTAAATTAACTTGTTTTTTTCTTTTCATGACCTCATTTAATTAATCTAACTGTGACTGCTGTCACTTGAATAAGTCAGTAAAAATAAATGCTTTTTCACTAAATATCGATTAATTTTCAAGAAAAGGAACAAATTTATCATAAGAGGTAATTGTTTAAATAAAAATAAATACAAAAATAACCTAGGATGTTACACTTGGTATCAGAGCGGTTCTTTTTAGAGCCGGTGTGTGGGCCGATCTAGTGATTGTGATAGTTTTATGAAAGTTAATTGTATTTTGTTGTGTTGAGATTGTGTGTGGTCTGGCACCGTTCCCTTGGCACTCCACTGGCGTGGTATTCTATGAATATAAGGTAAATTTACGATCCCCTGACTGATCTTGGTTATTAATGGTGATGTGTTTGCTTATTGTAGAATCACTAAATGGCCGGAGTGACTAGTTCTGGGGGAAGAGATGATTTCTTTTCTAGATTTACTCAGCTGATGAGTAGGACCGAGTCCGGTCCCACTCTGGATAAATTCCTGAAAAGGAATCCTCCGACTTACAAAGGGGGACACGACTATGATGGGGCATATATTTGGATCAGAGATATTGAGCAGGTTTTTGAATATTTTGAGTGCTCTGAAGAGCAAAAGGTTTTATTTGCTACTTACCAACTAAAAGATGAGGCTAGAGTATGGTGGTCCCGCATGAAGGTGCAGATGAACGCAGCCAATGAGCCGTTGGTATGGGCGAATTTTCGAAGGAGGTTCCTTGTTAAATACTTCTCGGACAACTACAAAATCCGGAAAGAAATGGAATTCCTGAAGTTAGAGCAAGACCGGATGTCTGTAGCGGAGTACACCAGCAAGTTTGATGAGCTGTGTGATTTTTACCACCCTTTCTCGTTGGAAGGGACTGAAGGTAGCAAGTGCGCCAAATACGAAGCTGGACTACGGATTGAGCTCCGTAGTGTAATCCTACCAATGGAGATTAGGGACTACCTAACCTTGGTGAACAAGGCAAGACTGACTGAAGAGGTGCAGTTACAACGGATGTCCCAGTCGAAAGATAAAAAGCCACTGAAGGCAAAAGGATTCAATTTCAAGAGGATTAGTCAATTCTTCCGGGGTAGCAAATCTTCTGCTACCTCCTCATCCTCCTCTTGTCGGGGTTCCACTGGTCGATCGGGTAATCCCCCTGGAAATCGTACATGCTACAATTGTGGTCAGGAAGGACACATTGCCAAACATTGGCAAGCTAATCAGATTGTGTGCTTCCAGTGCGGACGACCAGGGCACCTCAGGCCCGATTGCCCTCAGAGGCAGCAGCAGGGCAGGACGGATAACCGAGCTAACTCTTCTGGGACCCGGGGTTCCAACTTCTCGAGAGGAGGTCGGAATGGAGCTGGTAGAGGGAACCCACAAGCGGGAAGATATGACGCCCAATCTAGCGATGCCCAGAACGCCATGACCGGACGAGTATTATCATTTGATGCTTCAGAAGCTACGAGGAATGACAATTTGGTACAGGGTAAGTGCCTCATCTGTGGTTATCTGGTTGATGTGATTTATGATTCAGGTGCCACCCATTCCTTTATTTCGGAAAGTTGTGTGCGACGGCTTGGTCTGCCAATCAGTTTATTGGAGAACGCTCTTATTGTTTCCACTCCAACTGGTTCCACTTTCCGTGCAACTACAGTGTGTAGGGAACTACCGATGCAAATCGAAGCCCGTACTTTTCGAGTAAATTTTATCTGTATGCCATTGAAGGACTTAGACGTTATTCTAGATTGGCTTGCTGCTAATCATGTGTTGGTCGATTGTTATCGGAAGAATATTATTTTCTCTCAGGAACTTGACATGAAGAACGGGGTGAGCGATGTCCTAACCACGTATGTTGTTTTATTCGCTTCGGAGGGTCGACATAACCTCCTGCTAAGTGATATTCTGATTGTTTGTGAATTTTCTGATGTTTTTCCGGAAGAAATTCTGGAGCTACCTCCCAGTCGGGAGATTGATTTCTCTATTGACTTAATTCCCGGGGCAAAACCTGTGTCCCGAGCGCCATATAGAATGTCTTCGGTGGAATTAACCGAAGTAAAGAAACAAGTAAATGAATTATTAGAAAAGGGCTTTATCCGACCCAGTGCCTCACCCTGGGGCGCTCCGGTGTTACTGGTAAAGAAGAAGGACGGTAGTATGCGGATGTGCATTGATTATCGGCAGCTGAACAAACTGATAATCAAAAATAAATATCCACTACCTCGGATTGATGATTTACTGGATCAGTTGCGAGGTGCCGCTGTGTTCTCTAAGATAGACTTGAGGTCGGGGTACCACCAAATCCGAGTGAGGTCGGAGGATATCCCAAAGACAGCATTTCGGACTCGTTATGGGCACTTCGAGTACGTAGTAATGCCCTTTGGAGTAACAAACGCTCCTGCCATTTTTATGGATTATATGAATCGGACTTTTCAACCGTACTTGGACCAGTTTGTGGTGGTATTCATTGATGATATTTTGGTATATTCGAGGTCGGACGAGGAGCATGCTCAACATCTTCGACTTGTTTTACAAGTACTTCGGGAGAAGAAGTTGTACGCTAAACTATCTAAGTGTGATTTCTGGGGGAGTAGTGTACAATTCTTGGGGCATATAATTTCCCAAGAGGGAATCTCAGTTGATCCGACAAAAATTGAGGCGGTTATGGCTTGGGAGAGGCCGAAATCAATAACTGAAATCAGGAGTTTCCTCGGATTAGCTGGATACTATCGACGTTTCATTGAGGGGTTCTCTCGGATAGCACTTCCTCTGACTCGGTTAACAAGGAAAGGAAACCCCTTCGTATGGTCGGAGAAGTGTGAATTAAGCTTCCAAACTCTTAAGCGATGTTTAACGACTGCCCCTGTGCTTGCACTGCCCGATGTAACACAGGAAGTTGAAGTATATTGTGATGCATCCAAATTTGGATTGGGGTGTGTGTTGATGCAAGCTGATCGGGCAATTGCTTATGCTTCGAGGCAATTGAGGCCACATGAGGAGAATTACACGACTCATGATCTGGAACTTGCAGCAGTAGTGTACGCGCTGAAGATTTGGCGTCATTATTTGTATGGAGCTCGCTTTGTAGTATTCAGTGATCACAAGATTCTAAAGTACTTATTTGATCAAAAGGAGTTAAATATGAGACAGAGGAGATGGGTAGAGTATTTGAAGGATTATGACTTCGATTTGAAGTATCACCCGGGCAAGGCGAATGTTATGGCAGATGCGCTAAGCAGGAAGGTACTGCATGTGGCTTACCTAATGGGTGGAGAACAGGAATTGCTGGAAAGCTTTAGAGGTATGAATGTTGGAGTTGCTATGAACGCACCAAACCGAATGACAATCGAAATGTTAAAAATCTCCAACGAATTTCTGGAGTCGATGGTAGCTGCACAGAAAGACGATAAAGAGTTACTGAGGCTGATTGATACTCAGAACCAAGGCAAAAATATGGAGATAACTAGGGGTGATGATGGTATATGGAGATTCAGGAACCGAGTGGTAGTGCCTGCACATGGAGATTTCAGGCAGGCGGTGTTATCAGAAGCACACAAGAGCTCTCTGAGTATACATCCGGGAGTAACAAAAATGTATCATGACTTAAAAAAGGAATTTTGGTGGCCAAACATGAAGGCAATAATCGAGTACGTGAAATCCTGTGTGATATGTCAGAAGTGCAAGGTTGAGCATCAATGACCTCCAGGTTTGCTTCAACCTCCAGAAATTCCGATCTGGAAATGGGAAGGTATCGCCATGGACTTCGTGTCCGGACTACCCCGCACTCAAACCGGATACAACGCGATTTGGGTGATTGTTGATCGACTAACCAAAAGTGCGCATTTCCTGGCAATAAATATGAAATGGTCGTTAGATCGATTAGCTAAGTTGTACATTGCTGAGGTCGTACGACTGCATGGTGTGCCCTCAAGCATTATCTCCGATCGGGATCCCCGATTCACTTCAAGGTTTTGGGGGAGTTTGCAACAACAATTGGGTACTGAGCTCAAATTGAGTTCAGCCTACCATCCCCAAACCGATGGCCAATCAGAACGGACTATACACACTCTTGAAGATATGTTAAGGGCATGTGTACTGGAACAGGGCGGATCATGGGAGAAATACATACCCTTGGTGGAATTTGCATATAATAACAGTTACCACAGCAGCATTGGGATGGCTCCATACGAAGCTCTTTATGGTCGGAAATGTCGTACTCCATTATGTTGGAATGAGAATGGCGATGCCCTTCATCTGGGGCCTGAGATGATTCAAGAAATGAATGAGCAAATCGCTTTAATTCGAGAGAAGATAAAAATTGCTCAAGACCGGCAAAAGAGCTATTATGACAATCGGCACAGACCCCTTGAATTCCAAGTGGGTGATTGGGTGTTCCTAAGGATTTCACCGACTAAGGGTGTAGGTCAAATTTTGAAGAGCCAAAAGCTTAATCCGAAGTTCATTGGACCATACCAAATACTAGAACGGATTGGTGAAGTCGCTTATCGACTGGATCTTCCCCAATCGTTGACTAACATTCACAACGTGTTCCACGTATCGCAACTTCGAGCCTACATTCCGTGTGATACCATGATTGTACCGAGTGACTCCATTGAAGTGAAGGAGAACTTGACGGTGGAGGCGGTACCAATCGGCATTGAAGAGCATCAAACCAAACGGTTAAGGAACAAGGAGGTACCGCTGGTGAAGGTGAAGTGGCAGAATTTACATTGGATAAACTACACTTGGGAGTTAGAATCCGATATGAGACGAATGTACCCTCATCTTTTTCAACCGGAACACTGATTTCGGGGACGAAATCTCCTTTTAGGGGGGGTGGATGTAACATCCCTGATGTTTTAATGAGAATTATAAGAAATGGGAAATGTTAGTAAATATTTTAGAAGTTTTATTTAATATTTGTTCTGTCCGAGCCAAAGATTGGAAAAGCTGGTGTCGAGGTCGGTATCTGAAGCGCGAGCAGGCGGAGTTAAAGATCGGAAGTGTAGGAGAAGAGCGGGTAGGGCTAGGCGGTCTGGTCCAATCGTTGTGAGGAGAGCGCCTCACACGGGGCCATAGACCAGATTAACCTCATAATGACTGAAACAACGGATGTAGGTAACCAAGAGGTGAGCTCGGATGAGGCCTCCGATCTCTCAAGTTGTAGCTCGGATTTCCGAGGTATGAACATTAAGTTAGGACGTCGGGGGCCGATATTCATATTGGGCCTATACTCTTGCGAAGTATTAGAGAATTGTGAATAATTAAATGTTGAGGGAATAAATATGTGTAATTGATTTGATAACTATGCAATAGTTCAATATAGTGAAATTAATTAAATTTAGTAAGAATACAAATAAAATAAAGGAAAAGACGATCTTGCCCATGAGTTATATATATATGGAGATTCTCTTCCTTCCCTCTTCATTATTTACAAGTTACCTTTGCTGTTGGTCTATTCCTCCTCTTTCGTTTTTCTCTCCTCTCTTAACGCTGATTTGCATGCGCTGGAGAGGGACTCCATTTGTGTCTAAACTTCAATTTAACCCCATTCCTGTGATCGAGGCTTCAAGGTGAGTCTACTGATCCGTTCCAATTGTAATTCCCTTATTTCTTTTATTCTTTGGCCGTTTAGAGCCATGCATGGCTATATTCGTGGCTGTTCTCCACTCCTCTGGTGAGCGTGAGTCCAGATGTTGTCCATGAACTAAGGGCGTTGAAGTGATGAGCTGTACTTTATGATCCGCAGGTAGTAGGCTAAGCAACGGAAGACTGAGTGACGGAGTTGAGACTGCGAAACCAGTGCTTAGAGGAAGGAATCGACACAGAGAACAGATCATCGAAGCGTGGAACCAAAGTAAGGGGGTGTTCGGGTTATAATTAATTAGAATAGGACTCACTTCTTATTCAGGCCTTTGAGGTAACGTAAACAGGTTAAGGAAAATGTTGCTAAACGTAATTGTGTGTTTATGCTTGTGCATGTGTGACTGAGTACATTAATTAGTGGAGGATCGGGTATGGATGAGTTTGTCATGTATGATTTGTGATATCTAATATGAAATGATCAGTGTTATGTGACGTCGGGTTAGCAAGCAGGCTACCCGAGTGATGAGAAATTGATATTATTATGTGAAAGGTAGACTGTTGAATGATTATGTGGTATGGGATGGCCGACGGTATATGATAGCCCCTCATTTCCGGCTCCCGTAGTTTTCGTGCCCAGTTGAGCTACCCAGTGGTCAAGTAGGACCCAGTGGTCGAGGTGGAGAGTCAAGCAGGACTCGGTGAACCAAGCAGGGTTCACAGGGTGTCAAGTAGGACCCCCAGCTGAAGGCCAATCCTTTAGTATCCGGATACTAGGAGTCAGATTGTATGAGAGTCAGTTATGATCGCAATGAATGTGATGAATGCGATGAATGTGATGAATGCGATGAAAGTGAGGAATGTGATGGAATTGTGTAGTTGGTTTAATACAGTTACTGCATGAAATACACTATGTTTCGGTATGCTTACTTACAGGTGATGCTTGATGTGTATGTATCAATATGCATGTATAGTGTTAAATTCCGTTCTATATTAATTATAATGCCAAACACTCACCCTTGCATATTTTTTTAGTAACCAGAGACAGGGAGGGGGAAGGAGCCATGGAGCCGCGCCAGTGACTTTGAGTGACTCTTTATAGAGTCTTATGTGTGTATAGAAACTTCGTAGTATAATTATTAGTGGTGTTAAATTAAGACCGGATCGAATGTAAACCTATATTTTAAAATATATTACTGTTATTTGCATATGTTTTCATGGTAACTCTTTGGGTTCACAGAACCATTTTTTTTTAGAGTGAAATTTTGGGAGTCCGGTTGCATATCTTGTCTAATCCGGTGTGTGAAAGGTATTCGCTCAAGCGAATAGAAACCTCGTTTAAGTGAGAGTCTGGAATCTCGCTTAAACGAGTAGGGGCCTCACTCAAGTGAGAAGCCCCGACACCCTTTCTCCCATCCGTTGTGTTTAAATTAACTTCTTTTTTTCTTTTCATGACCTCATTTAATTAATCTAACTGTGACTGTTGTCACTTGAATAAGTCAGTAAAAATAAATGCTTTTTCACTAAATATCGATTAATTTTCAAGAAAAGGAAGAAATTTATCATAAGAGGTAATTGTTTAAATAAAAATAAATGCAAAAATAACCTAGGATGTTACAAATATGGTCTTTTCTTGATCCTAAGGTGCAATGTGAATCTGAAAATATCCAGAGAATCCATCAAGAAAACAGTAGTGAGACTTACCTGTGAGACGCTCAAGCATTTGGTCAATGAAGGGTAAAGGAAAATGGTCATTTTTTATTGCCTGGTTTAGTCTCCTGTAATCAATACAGACTCTCCAACTATTTTGCACTCTAGTTGGGATCAACTCATCCTTTTCATTCTTCCCAACTGTGATTCCTGTTTTCTTAGGAACCACTTGAATTGGACTCACCCATCAGCTATCAAAGATAGGATAAATGATTCCTACTTGTAGAAGCTTGGTAATCTCCTTCTTAACCACATCAAGGATTACAGGGTTGAGTCTCCTCTGGGGCTGTCTTACTACTTTAGTATTTTCCTCTAGAAATATTTTATGCATGCACATGGATGGGCTAATTCCAGGTATGTCTGCCAATGTCCATCCTATAGCCTTCTTATGTCTTTTCAATACCTGCAATAATTTTTCTTCTTGATTTTCTTCAAGAGAAGTGGAAATTATCATCGGGAGCTGTTCATTATCCCCTAAGTATACATACTTTAGGTTCTCAGGTAGGGGTTTCAATTCTAACTCAGGTGCCTGCAAAACAGATGGAACTAACAAAGTAGATTTGGATTCCGTTGTTTGCACCTCAAAAAATTTGTTAGAATTTTCTTGAAATCCTGCATTCAGCTCCTTACGGTTAACAGGTATATCTAAAAATTCTGAGTCAGAAATTATGTATTTATCAATTTCAGCATAAATATCACAACTTCCAGAATCATTGCATGCAAAACATTTGTTTGAATCATCTATGCATTCCAAATCAACATTAGAAAAATGTTCAAAAACTAGTTCATCAATAATGTCAATTTGGAAAATAGAATGATTTTCAGATGGGTATTTCATGGCATCAAGAATATTGAATTGAACTCTCGTGTCTCCAAATTCCATAGAGAGAGTTCCAGAATGAACATCTATTTTGGTTCGAGCTGTTTTCAAAAATGGTCTTCCTAAAATGATAGGAATAGGAATTTGAGGCATACCTTCTTCCATATCAAGTACGAAAAAGTCAGCAGGGAAAACAAGTTGTTCTACCTGAACCAAAACATCTTCTATAACTCCAGCAGGGTAAGCAGTGCTCCTATTGGCTAGCTGAATTACTACACCAGTAGGTTGTAAATTTCCAAGAGACAATGATTTGAAAACAGACATAGGCATAACATTTATTGAAGCTCCTAAATCTAACATGCAATTTTCAAATTTGTTATTGCCTATGATACAGGGTATAGAAAACGTACCTGGATCTTTGCATTTCTCAGGGATATTTGGAATTTCCTTACCAAGCAGTACAGATACATTCCTTCCCATGCTGATCCTTTCATTGCCTTTGAGTCTCCTCTTGTGAGTACACAACTCTTTCAGAAATTTGGCATACTTGGGTATTTGCTTGATTGCATCAAGAAGAGGTATATTCACTTCCACTTTCCTGAAAGTATCCAAAATTTCTTTGTCCACTTCTTCCATCTTCTTACTTGGAATTGCTTTTGGTGGGAAAGAAAGAAGGATATGAGGTGGAATTTGGGGTGGTTGTATCTCAGATTTACTTAAAGAGGGTACATCATTCTCAACTATTTCAGGCTCAGTTGTTTGTTTTTCAGGTTCCTTGGGTATAGGTACTTCAAGGTTCTTACCTGATCTTAACTGAATTGTACTCACATTTCTTGGATTTACAGCTGGTTGAGATGGTAATTTGTCAGAGTTTTGAGATTGTAACTGGCTGAATGATGAAGCCAATTGCCCAATTTGGTTGCTTAAACTCTGGATGGTAGCATCATTCCTCTGTTGATACTCTAAGTTCTGTGTAGCCATTTGTTTCACCAGTTCTTCCAAAGAAGGGCCACTTGTGGATGGTTGAGGTGTAGGTCTTTGGAAGGTTGGTGCATTGCTTTGAAATGGAGGTTGGGGATGGGGATTTTATTGTTGGTTGCCCCATCTCAAATTTGGATGGTTCCTCCAACCTGGATTGTATCTGTTGGTGGAAAGGTCATGGTTTTGTTGTTGTTGTGGTGGTGGAGGTCTATCATGGTAGATGTTAGCTGCATAGGCTTGGGGACTATTATTATCATTTTCTTGTAGAGAAGGACAACAATCAGTGGGGTGCTCTTGTGAAGAGCAAATGCCACATACTTTAGCAGTCATGGATTTTTGATTTACTGCCAATTGTGTGACCAGAGTGGTGAGAGCATCAAGTTTGCTCTCCAATTTAATTCTAGATGAACTAGAATTGGAATCAAACATGGGTTTGAAAGAATCATTTCTCACACCAAATTGTTGAGAGTTAGATGCCATCTTCTCAATCAGGTTTCTTGCTTCAGCAGCAGTTATATCTCCTAAAGCTCCTCCACTTGCCGCATCAATCATGTTGTGATCAACGTGGTGCAGACCTTCATAGAAGTACTGAAGAAGAAGTTGTTCAGAAATTTGGTGGTGAGGGCAACTTGCACAGAGTTTTTTAAATCTCTCCCAATACTCATAAAAACTTTCTCCAGAGAGTTGCCTAATGCCAGATATATCCTTACGGATTGTAGTTGTTCTAGAGGCAGGAAAGAATTTTTCCAAGAACATTTTCTTTAAGTCATTCAAACTTATGATTGATCTTGGAGCAAGGTAGTACAACCAATCCTTAGCAACACCCTCTAAAGAATGAGGAAACGCTTTAAGATAGACATGGTCTTCTTGAACATTTTGGGGTTTCATTGTGGAGCACACAATATGGAATTCTTTGAGGTGTTTGTGCGGATCTTCACCCGCAAGACCATGAAACTTAGGAAACAAGTGTATAAGTCCGGTCTTAAGAATAAAAAGGACATCCTCATCAGGATATTGAATACATAAACTTTCATAAGTGAATTCAGGAGCAGCTAGTTCTCTAAGAGTTCTTTCACGAGGTTCAGCCATATTAGAAAAACTAGCAGTAGTACTTTCAGCAGATTCAGAAAAGATACTATCACTATCAATATCAACAAAGTTATTATTAAATCTAGCTTCTCTAATTAACCTATGAAAAGTTCTATCAATTTCAAGATCAAATGAATATAAATGCTCAAAAGTTCTTCTAGTCATACATAGCGTGTAACATCAAGAATATTAAATTAATGACCAGATTAATTTTGAGTGCAAAGTAGAATTTATTTTCAGTAAACATTAAGTGTTAATTGAGAATTTAATTTAAATAAAAAGGAAAATGTAATGCTGATGAAGAATTGATGGAAGTGACATGTGATTGATGGATGGCCCCATTGCACGTTTCCCACCCGTTCACTCTTTGCTCTTTCTATTGATTGGAGTGCTGCAGTTGAACCACTCATTCACTTCTTTCATTTCCACGAGACTTCTCTTCTTCTCCTTCTTCTTCTTCCTTTTCTCCTCTGTTCCTCTTCTTCTCCAACAGCTTGTGATTGTGGTTGTTTGGGGGACTCAGAGACCCCACGACTGTCAAAGAGCGAACATCCGGTGGAACAACTTTCAGCTTCTCCAAGCCAAGAGTTGTGTTCATTTGAAGCTGGACGTGTTGAGCGTGTGAATCGGAGGAAACGGATTGAGTTTGGGTCATCACTGAAAGTCGAGGAGCTTGTTGCATTCTCAAGTAGGTAGGGGGCGCTTTACATCTCAAATGCATAGTTATGGATGGATCCCGGGTGAAAGCATTTTTGTGTGTGCTTATGGTTGTGAATATGTTGTATGAGTGAGTTATAGCATGATATCTTTCCAATACCGGGTATGTGTGTGTGTGATAGCTGAGTCGTATAAGTTATAGCACTTTCCTGTCCATAAGATGTGCGTTAATGAACTTGTAAATGTATGAAATATACTGGATCGGTGTTGACCTAGTGCATGAGTTAAGGTCTTATTATGATAAGTTCCGTGTATAGCTTAATACTTGACAGCATGTGGTATGTGTCTTTAATATTGCTGATACTAAGTGAGTATTATGGGACTGTTGGCGATTCCTGTATATATTGTTATATTGGAAATCATGAAATGCATGTTGTGTGAATATGGTATAATTACCGAGTGCCTTATACTGAATGGTAGTGGATAATCCCGATTGATATCTTATGATTAAATGCCTGTGAATACTGGGATGATTTTGATGGGATTTTATGATGAATATATGAGATGCATGTGATATGTGGTTTTATCGAGTGAATTGTTACTGTTGTGCTGATGAGCATGTATGGAAAAACAATAAAAAGACCTTGAGTTGGACTCGAGGCAATACCGAGTGAATCACTCGGAAACCAGCGTTGGACGCTTGGTAAAAGTCCTTGGGTTAGACTCAAGGCAAGCTTACCGAGTTGGACTCGGGGCTGCCTGTAACACTCCCGTTGTTGCTTGGAGCAATTGTGTTACGCGTGAGGGCAATCGGTTTGGTACCTGTAAAATGGCTGAATCAGCTTGGAGCTGAGTAAAAGGCTTGGAGCCTATGTTGCAACATAAAAATTAATAACAGTGGATCGGATCTGACTGAAAATTAACGTGTGCACACTTAAAATTGTTGATGAACTCAATATGGATATATGTGCATGTATGGGAAAAATCTATATGATCAAAATGGTTGTGTATTATTGCTTAATATGGCTGTGTATTGTTGAATCAATTCCGAGTGAATGATACCGAGTGTAAATATATGAAATGATAGTGTATGTGATAGGTTGATTGAAATATAATAATGTATAGTAGGAACTTGAGGATTTCCTAGTTGTTAACTGTCATTTTAAATGTAAAAGCCCACCCTTATTGTGGCCATATTTCAGTGGATATTGCTCGGAATGAGGAGTGATGGCAGAGCACCAGTTTATGGATGTGCATTATACAGTGGATGTATATATATATTGTATAAATGATTTTGTATAGCCTTGGCCGGCTCTTAGTTCAACACTTTGCTTTAAATATAGGATTTGAACTCTCTCGGTAATGAGAGTAGAATTAAATATATATTTTCGTATATATATAATGTTATGTGTTTTATTTTTATTTCAGTAAGTAATGATGTAGGCAAATGTACCAGTGTGTACGCTGATGTTTTACTGAATGAATAATGCTTGCGTGATACCGAGTAAGGGAGAGCTAAGGTAAATCCGAGTAAGGTGAGTATTTAGACACTTTTCCGAATAATAAAGTGTTGGGCCAATTCTGAGTGAATCACACCTTTTAAGAATTATCCCCTTAGGAGAAATATTCGAAGAGCGTTATGTGTAAGGACCCCTTTAATATGCCTATCCCGAGTGTGTAAGGCTATAATATTCCGAGTAAGCAAGGTCATACAATTCCGAGTGGAAACTGACTTAAGAACTTCCGGGTAAGAACTTATTAGGACTTCCCCGAATGGAAGGGAACTAGAGTATTTCCGAGTGAACGAAGCCTTAGAATCCTTAGGCAAGACATTAACTTAGTGAGGAGTCTTCAGGGTGAAAAGGATTACGTATGCCGAGTGAGAACTGTGTGAGATATATCCGAGTGTGATTCGTCCGAGTGAAATAGCCGATAGATTTCTGAGTGGATCACATGTATGAACTATACGGATAAAAATAAGTAAATAATTATGGGCTTCCGAAGGAGGTTTGTATGTTGGGGTTGTTTCCTAAGTGAATGGAACCCCTGATTCCGAGTGATTGAATGCCGAGTGTGGTTTCTCGCTTCAGCGAATGAGGTATTCGCTCCAGCGAGTATGAAGAAATGGAAGGGTTTTTGGGTTGCCTCGCTCAAGCGGTGTTGGATCTCGCTTGAGCGAGTAAATGTTTTGTTGGCTCGCTTGAGCCCTACTCTGTCTTCCGCTGGGCTTACTTGTGCATGGTTTTCTACTCCCTCCTGGCCCAATTATTTTATCTTGCCCCGACAGCCTTGTGCGTGTGGAATCCGATCGGTTTTTGGGAAAAATTTTCCCTGTTTTGGGTTTTATTTATTTATTAAATTAGATTGTTTCATTTTGGTATCAGAGCGAACTTACAAAGGTCCAAGGTCAAGGTATGCTTACCTTTAGTAGGCGGTTGTGTACATTATGACCGAGTGTTCCTACCCTGGTCCGGTTAATTATATGATGCTTAGAGACTGTATAATAATGTGTTATAATTGTTGAGTGTGGGATTGAAGTCAGATCGGAAGTGAGTGATTGTGTATACTTATCCTTGAAAGGGGTGTTGATTTCAGGATAAGTCATGGCAAGCCGTCAAGGTATGGAAGCCATAGCCGCAGCGTTTTAGCGTTTTGCTGATGTATTTGAGAGGCAGAATCAGCCTCGAACTGATGATGATCAGGACTTGGATCGCTTCCTGAAGCAGAAGCCGAGTGAGTTCCAAAAAGGATATAATCCTGAGTCGGCATACAAGTGGATTCAAGATTTGGAAAGAATTTTTGGGGGCCTCAAGGTTGAATGTGCTGTATATATGCTTCAAGACGAAACCGAGAACTGGTGGAAGATCACCAGAAACCGACTGACTGACGCTGGCACCCAGCTGACCTGGGAAAATTTCAAGGAGTGCTTTCTGGAGAAGTATTTTCCTGACACCGCAAGGAGTCGAAAGGAACTGGAGTTTATGGAACTGAAGCAGGGTTCCATGTCAGTGGAGGAATATGCTGCCAAATTCGAGGAATTATGCCTATTTTATCCTCCATTCCAACAACCCGGAACCTAGAGTTCCAAATGCATTAAGTTTGAAAGTGGGTTGAAGACTAGAATTAAGAGGGCATTCAGGCACCAGGAGATTAGGAATTTTGCAGTGCTGGTGAACAAATGTAGAATCTTCGAAGAGGATGACAAGGCCCACTCAGGCCAGAGCAGTAAAACCGACTCGCTCTTGAAGCCTCAGCAGTCTCGCTTCAAGAAACCGAGTAATGTTGGAAGAGGTGGACCCTCCTCCAGGTTCAGAGGACGGGGAAACCGTGGTGGATGTTTTGATGGACGTCCTGGGAATGGCAAGTGCTTTAGATGTGGGGGTGACCATTTCACTCGGGAATGTGATGTTGGAAGAGATGTCGTATGCTTCCATTGTAATGAGAAAGGGCATGTACGCCCCGACTGCCCTCAACTGCAGCAAGCGAATGCAAACGTACAGTGTGGAGGTTTTAGAGGAAGAGGCCGAGTAAATGGTGGCCGAGTGAATGGAGGTAGAGGCAATGGAGCTCGGGGCAATATGATGTTTGCCCCCAATAACAGAGAAAGAAATGCTGAGCAACCGACTGTAGGACGAGTCTACGCAATTAATGCTGAACAAGCTGCACAAGCCAATGACTTGGTGCAAAGTAAGTGTTCGCTCGGTAAATATACTCTTGATGTTGTTTTTGATTCAGGAGCTACCCACTCCTTTATATCTGATGATTGTGTGAGACGGTTGAGAATGCCGACTGTGTATATGAATCAGACTCTGGAGGTAGCCAATCCGACTGGCGTTAAAGTGTTGACATCAATGATGTGTAAGAGTGTAACCTTTATGTTGGACGATCAGAGTTTTACTTTTGATTTGGTATGTGTGCCTCTGAAAGACCTCGATATCGTACTTGGCATGGATTGGCTTTCAGCCAACAAGGTGCTGGTGGATTGCCAGAACCAGAGGGTGATTTTTCCGAGGCAGAATGATAATGATCACACGGTGCAAGGTATAGCCCAACTATTTGTGATGTTTTGCTTGACTGAGGGTGAGGTTAGAATCCGACTGCATGATATTCTGATTGCTTGTGATTTTCCTAAGGTGTTTTCGGATGATGTGTCGGGTGTCCCTCCAAATAGAGAAGTTTAATTCTCTATTGATTTAATCCCTGGAGTAGAGCCGATCTCCAATACTCCTTATAGGATGTCTCTGACTGAATTAGCTGAGTTGAAGAAGCAGGTTGACGAGTTGCTCGGTAAACAGTTCATTCGACTGAGCGTATCACTGTGGGTGCACCAGTGCTACTCGTCAAGAGGAAGGATGGCAGCATGCGGCTTTGCATTGACTACCGACAGTTGAATAAACTCACAAAAAAGAATCGGTATCCACTACCAAGGATAGATGATCTGATTGACTAATTGAGAGGTGCTTCGGTCTTCTCGAAAATCGACTTACGTTCGGGTTATCACCAAATCCGGGTGAAGGACTCGGATATCCCTAAAACAGCATTTAGGACTCGGTATGGTCACTATGAATACGTAGTAATGCCGTTCGGCGTGACAAATGCCCCTGCTGTTTTCATGAATTACATGAACAACATTTTTCATCCTTATTTGGACCGATTCGTGGTCGTTTTTATTGATGATATATTGGTCTATTCTAAATCACCCGAGGAGCATGAGGAACACCTTCGTTCAGTACTTCAAGTATTGAAGGAGAAGCAACTATTTGCAAAGCTTTCAAAATGTGACTTTTGGATGAATGAGATCCATTTCCTTAGACTTGTAATTTTCGAGGAAGGTGTCTCGGTAGATCCTTCTAAGGTAGAAGCTGTAATGGCATGGGAGAGGCCCAAGTCGGTCTCGAAAGTAAGAAGCTTCATGGGTCTGGCTGGCTATTATAGAAGGTTTATTGAGGGTTTTTCTAAGCTTGCTTTGCCACTGACCAAACTGACTCGGAAAAATGTCCCTTTCATATGGAATTTCGAGTGTGAAAGAAGTTTTCAAGAATTAAAGACTAAGTTAACAACCGCCCCAGTATTGGTATTGCCAAATTTGTAAGAGAACTTCATGGTGTACTATGATGCGTCAGGACTCGACCTGGGGTGCGTACTAATGCAGAAAGACTGGGTGATAGCCTATGCCTCTCGGCAATTGAGGCCACACGAGCAACATTACCCGACCCACGACTTAGAATTGGCAGCTGTGGTCTTCGCCTTAAAAATATGGAGACATTATCTTTATGGGTCGAAATTTGAAGTATACAGTGATCACAAAAGCCTCCAATACTTATTCGATCAGAAAGAGTTGAAAATGAGGCAAAAGAGGTGGACAGAATTCTTGGAGGATTATGATTTCGAGCTGAAGTACCACCCAGGTAAAGTGAACGTTGTAGCTGACGCATTGAGTCGGAAATCAATTCATGTAGCAATGATGATGGTGTAGGAAATGGAGCTGTTAGAGCAATTCCGAGACATGAATCTGTATGTAGATGTCTCTTCGACTCGGAAAGTGACACTCAGAATGTTGAAAGTAGCTAATGATTTCTTGAAATTTGTGTTTGAGGAGCAGAAATCGGATTCCTACTTAGTTGAAATGAAGGAGATTCAATCTAAGGGTAAGGATATGTCCCTGACTGAGGGCTCGGATGGAATTTTCTGAGTGAAGGGTAGAATTTATGTACCGGGTGCTGGTGAATTGAGGAAGATGGTACTCGATAAAGCTCATAAAAGTTTGTTAAGCATCCACTCGAGTACTATAAAAATGTACCATGACTTAAGATCACACTTTTGGTGGCCCGGATTGAAGAGAGATATAGTGGACTATGTGACTCGGTGTATTGTCTGTCAGAAGTCAAAGATTGAACACCAGAAACCTTATGGAGGTTTGCAACCCCTTGACATTCCCGTGTGGAAGTGGGACTCTATTGCCATGGATTTTGTTATGGGATTGCCTAGAACCCGAGCGGGTTATGATGCCATTTGGGTCGTTGTGGACCAGTTGACCAAGTCTGCACACTTCCTACCTATGAACATAAAGTATCCATTACAGAAATTAGCCCAGCTTTATGTCAAAGAGATTGTCCGATTGCATGGTGTACCAGTTTCTATTGTGTCGGACAGGGATCCAAGATTTACTTCCCGGTTTTGGGGAAGCTTGCACCAGGAATTGGGCACCAAACTCTGACTGAGTTCAGCTTACCATCCCCAATCGGATGGGCAGTCCGAACGGACCATACAGAGCTTAGAGGATTTGTTGAGGGCTTGTGTACTGGAACATGGGGGTAGTTGGGATCAATATCTACCTTTGATTGAATTCACATATGATAACAGTCATCATAGCAGTATTGGCATGGCACCGTATGAAGCCTTGTACGGTAGGAGATGTCGAACCCCACTCTGTTGGTTGGAAACGGGTGAAAATTTAATGTTGGGACCAGAAATTATACAACAGACTTCCGAACAGATTCAAATAATCTGAGAGAAAATGAAAGCATCTCAAGACCGACAGAAGAGCTATCATGATAAACAAATAAGACCCATTGAATTTCAGGTCAGTGATAAAGTGTTCCTAAAGGTTTCACCGAGTAAAGGGGTCGGACGAGCTGTGAAGAGCGGGAAATTGACTCCCCGATACATTGGACCTTATGAGATATTGGATCGGGTCGGCCCTGTTGTATACAGAATTGCATTACGGACTCAATTGTCAAACCTGCATAATGTATTTCATATATCTCAACTAAGGAGGTACCTTCCCGATTCAACTTATCAGATGCGGGATGACGAGATTGAAATCAGAGAAAACCTGACCACTGTTGCTATACCGACTAAAATTATGGATCGGTTGGTAAGACAATTCCAGAGTAAGGATGTGTAATTAGTTCGAGTGGAATGGCAGTAAAACCGACTCACGTCTTACACTTGGGAACGTGAAGATATTATAAGACAGCAGTATCCTGAGCTATTTTGAGGTAAGCTTGTCTATGAATTTTGAGGACGAAATTCTTTTTAGGGGGGAAGAAATGTAACATCTCGAATATTAAATTAATGACCAGATTAATTTTGAGTGTAAAGTAGAATTTATTTTAAGTAAACATTAAGTGTTAATTGAGAATTTAATTTAAATAAAAAGGAAAATGTAATGCTGATGGAGAATTGATGGAAATGACATGTGATTGATGGCTGGCCCCATTGCACGTTTCCCACCCATTCACTCTTTGCCCTTTCTATTGATTGGAGTGCTGCAGTTGAACCACTCATTCACTTCTTTCATTTCCACGAGACTTCTCTTCTTCTCCTTCTTCTTCTTCCTTTTCTTCTCTGTTCCTCTTCTTCTCCAACAGCTTGTGATTGTGGTTGTTTGGGGGACTCGGAGACCCCACGACTGTCAAATAGTGAACGTCCGGTGGAACAGCTTTCAGCTTCTCCAAGCCAAGAGTTGTGTTCGTTTGAAGCTGGACGTGTTGAGCGTGTGAATCAGAGAAAACGGGTTAAGCTTGGGTCATCACTGAAAGTCGAGGAGCTTGTTGCGTTCTCCAGTAGGTAGGGGGCGCTTTACATCTCAAATGCATAGTTATGGACGGATCCCGGGTGAAAGCATTTTTGTGTGTGCTTATGGTTGTGAATATGTTGTATGAGTGAGTTATAGCATGATATCTTTCCAATACCGAGTATGTGTGTGTGTGATAGCTGAGTCGTATAAGTTATAGCCCTTTCCTGTCCATAAGATGTGTGTTAATGAACTTGTAAATGTATGAAATATACTGGATCGGTGTTGATCTAGTGCATGAGTTAAGGTCTTATTATGATAAGTTCCGTGTATAGCTTAATACTTGACAGCATGTGGTATGTGTCTTTAATATTGCTGATACCGAGTGAGTATTGTGGGACTGTTGGCGATTCCTGTATATATTGTTATATTGGAAATCATGAAATGCATGTTATGTGAATATGGTATAATTACCGAGTGCCTTATACTGAATGGCAGTGGATAATCCCGATTGATATCTTATGATTAAATGCCTATGAATACTGGGATGATTTTGATGGGATTTTATGATGAATATATGAGATGCATGTGATATGTGGTTTTACCGAGTGAATTGTTACTGTTGTACTGATGAGTATGTATGCAAAAACAATAAAAAGACCTTGAGTTGGACTTGAGGCAATACCGAGTGAATCACTCGGAAACCAGCGTTGGACGCTTGGTAAAAGTCCTTAGGTTGGACTCAAGGCAAGCTTACCGAGTTGGACTCGTGGCTGCCCGTAACACTCCCGTTGTTGCTTGGAGCAATTGTGTTACGCATGAGGGCAATCGGTTTGGTACCTGTAAAATGGCTGAATCAGCTTGGAGCTGAGTAAAAGGCTTGGAGCCTTGATGAGTGTTTGGTTCTATTGAGTTTGCTGAAAGAGGATCAAGTTTGTATAATATGAACTCAATGAAATGGATGTGCCAAGTTTAAACACAGAAGTTGTAATATAGTATAGTTGTCGTTCCACTGAGGAGGTGCTAGAATGAAGATCTTAGTTTGAATTGATTAGGCAGAAAGTTTCAGTTTTGATTTGTTGTGAATGTTGCTGAATGAAAAACAGTAAGTAACAAAATAACAGAGGATAGCACTTTGCAAAATATAGCAGTAAATGATGTTGGAAAAATCAGTTTTGTAAAACAGGGATTGGCTTCATCACATCTTCACCTCTGTAAGCTGCATAAGTTTCCATATAAGTAAATCGAAAAGATAAGTTCTACGTCACAATCAAAGTCATTTGCATCGATCCCTCGACTACAAAATTCATGAGAATGATTTCCAAACCGCTGATCCCTCAGTCACTTTGGAAACCATTCCAGCATTATCGATCGATTGTTTTGACGTTTGTTGCGTTAGACGCCATCCCTGGCTACCTACTCACAACAAGCATTTCTTTCAGGGTCTGCTTTCAAAAGTCACTTCCCAGCATACTCAAGAAAACTTAGAACAAGAAAATAGTGATCAAGTACTTTCAGGCATTAAACGCAGAAGGAAATACAGAAACTTTATCAAATCTCATTACTCAATGAAAACTTACGACAGCATTACTTCAGTGTTGAATGGATTACAGCCAATCCCATAAGGGAGATTAGTTACTCATGCCTTGCATTTTCACCATCAAAGAAATGAATGCAGAAAATGGAAAGTGTGAAATAAAAAATACAGAGGATGAAATGATGTATCAGATGATAGGAGATTGATTATGATGTTGTTTGCAGCTTGATTTATAGGAGTTTAGGTTCAGCTTCTCTTGCCCACTTGCGTAGAACCCATGCAGTATCTTTCAGAGACTGGTGGAAACAGAAGAAAGTGGATGAGTTTGCATCGCATTGTTGGTGAATAAAGAATTAAGAAACCCATGCTGTCTGAGTCACGCTTGAGCTTGATGGTCGCGCTTAAGCGTGAAGGGTTCTGATGCTTACTGATGGTCGCACGCTCAAGCTGAAATAACCACGCTCAAGCGAGACCTTAATATCCATTCCTCACGCTCAAGCGTGTAAAGCCTACGCTCAAGCGCCCTTCATGTGCCTAGTCACGCTCAAGCTTCCTTTAGTCACGCTCAAGCGTGCCTCATGCGCAGAGTCACGCTCACGCTCACGCTTGATCCTTTTCAGCCGCGCTCAAGCGCTCTTGTGTTCACGCTCGAGCGTCCCCTTCTCACGCTCAAGCGTGGGTAAGTCTGATGCTGCTTGTTGTCCTTCAATCCACGCTCAGGGTCACGCTTGCTCCTCGCTTGGGCGCTTTAGGGCTCACACTCAAGCGACGCGTTCTCCCGCTTGAGCGTGAGAGGGTCCTGAAGCTTTTCTGTTTTCTTTAGTCCTTCAACAAGGTTGCGCTCAAGCGTGCTCGAGGTTACCCTTAAGCGTGGGGTTCTGATGATGCTGAATCCTCTTGAATTTCTTTCAAGCTTTTGGAACCTGTCTTCAATATTTTTCAGAGCAAGCTTATTTACTTAACACATTATTATTTATAATAAAAATCATGCTCAATTTTATCAATCTAGTTAAGTATTTCAGGAAATGGATCCAATTGAGTCATGAATTTAATCACAAAATAAGCACTTATCAAACTCTCCCCAACCTAGATTTTTGCTTGTCCTCAAGTAAAAAGAAGTTTAGGAAAGAGAATCAAGCGTTCAAAAATCTAAGTTTCTGTTGCAGACAAAAAGTTTAAAAGACAATAATCTGAGTTGATGTTTAGGCAAATGATTTTCTTAATACTAATTCCTTGAAATGTAATGCACCATTACCTTGTTCATAAAGTATGTAACCCATTGCTGTAAGAATTTAGAACTCTCATCATTTCTTACCATGTGTCTGTCTCACTCTCCCATCATTAGAACTGCTCAGTTAACATTGCCCGTCATTTCCAGTAAAACCAAAATTCAAATGAATAGCAAGGATCAAAAGGTCTTTTAAGGCTGTAATGAGGCTGGGTTGACAAGAATCTTTGGTTTTTCTTGGTTTCAAAACGCATGTTCAAAGAAGAGCATAAGTGCTTTTGGTTAATTTATTTAACAATTTTGAAGGCTTCTTCTTTGTATTTGAAACTTCAGAATTTTCCTTTGTTTTCCTCCAGCTCTTTTATACATTTTTGTAGAGCTTACTATTCTTCTTTTTGCATTTTCTTCTACTGCCTCCATTTGTTTCATCTCCTTTTGAGAAAAAATATTTTATGCTCTTTTTCAAGATGAACATGCAGGTAGGATAGGATTTTTGCTTTTATGCTTAGCTTAGGGTAGAGAAAAAAAATTTTCATGCTTTTATGGCTCAAAAGATGGGCTGCTAAAAAAAATTGGATATTTTTATCAGGGTAGCTTTTTGGCTCTTGGCTAACTATGTTTTCAAAATTGCCTTATCATTTCCTTGCTTATTTCTTAAGAAAAAGGTTTTAATTAGAAAATCAGTCAATGCTAATTTAACAAATTCGAATGAGGCTCTCAAGTGTTTAGATTTCTCACTGCTTACTTCCTTATTCTAACAGAAAAGGGTTCAAGTCATGTGAACAGGCAAAAGTACATGCATTCCAGTTCCTTGGTTCTTAATTTAGTCATTTTGCCTAAAAAAAAAATCAGTGTTATTGCCTAAAAATATTCTGCTGCTTAGAAACTTTTCTTGTTCAAAAAGTAAAATCTTTGGTTGGGTTTTTTTCCAAAATGGTATAACTGCAAGCATGTAATGGTATATCCAAACAATCAACCAAAAGCATAAAAATTTTAAAAATTTTCAAAGTATGTTGCAGTAATGTTAGACAAAACTAACTCAAAGTAAACTAAAGCAATAAAAACTAAAGCAGTAAACTCATCACTCATCCTTAGAAGAGTCATCCTCTGTCTCATGTTTCCTTGCTGGAAGCCCTTGTGAGGAGGGTCCTGGTTTAGCCTATGAAGTCTCACCCCTCCTAAGAAAGAAGGCCTGTCCCCAGGCTAAACAATGTGGGATGCAAACTTACTTTCGGATAATGAGTGGGATGAATTTGATGAGCTGCCAAATAAAAGAAAAATTCAATCTTAGGATAAAATTTACTTAAAATAAAATCAACAGGATGAAAAGAAAACATAAAAGATTGGGTTGCCTCCCAATAAGCGCTTGTTTAACGTCATTAGCTTGACGCCTGATAGATTTTTCAATATGGGTCATGGAGTTGGTGAATGAGAGTGTTGAGTTTTTCCACTTCCTTGCCTAAGTCAGGCCTTGGCTTTCTTCCTCTCTGTTTTTCAAGTGCACCTTCAATAGCAAAATCAGTTTGTTCTTTTTGCACTCGAATTTTTACTTTTCTATCATCCACATCTATGATGACTTTGGCTGCTTTCAAGAATGGTCTCCCTAGTATTAGGGGAACTTCAGGATCTTCCTCCATATCTATGACAACAAAATTCTCATGAAATTCAAATTGATCAACTTTGACCTCAACATTTTCAGCAATACCATAAGGGGTTTTTATTGATTGATCTGCCATTTTTAAAGACATGTTTGTTGGCTTGACTGAAAAATCCCCTATACTTTTAAGTGTGGATAGTGGCATCAAATTTACACTAGCACCAAGATCTAATAAAGCTTTACTTTTTGAAAGATTTCCAATAGTGACAGGAATAAAAAAACTCCCTGGATCTTTGGTGTTATAAGGTACTGCTTCAGGTGTGATAACATTATGTCCATCTTCTTCCTCAGTTATTTCCTCAGTCACTGTCGTTACAGCCTTGCAATGCTCTATTGGGTTTGTTTCAGTGTTTGCTCCATACTGAGGCTTCTGTTTCTCAGCAAGTTGTTGGGCTAGTTGTCCCAATTGTGTTTCCAAGTTCCTGAGTGATGCCTCATTGTTCTTTTGACTTGCTAAAGAAGTTTGCATAAATTTTTCCAAGGTGTCCTCTAATCTAGAAGTTCTCTCCACCAAAGTAGGACTATTATTTTGATATGGTTTATTTGAAGAGCTGGGCTCTTGCTTCCATCCTTGGTTTTGGTTACTTCTCCATCCCTGAAACGGTTGGTTAGAAAAATTTGAATTGAAATTACCAGACCTTCCTTGGTTGTTCATGAAGTATACAGTTGCTTCTTGTGAGCCACAGTTCTCATTGAGATGATCTCCTCCACAAAAGTTACATTTTGTAGGCATTTGTTGTTGCCCTGGTTGTGATGATTGTACTGCATGTAATTGTTGTGGAAGATTGGCTATCTTTTTGGTCAATGCTTCTAATTGTTGGGTCAGAATTTTGTTCTGTGCTAAGATGGCATCTGTGGTGTTTAAGTCAAGAACTCCTTTCCTTTGAACTTGCTGACGATCATGTTGAGCTTGGTAGTCTGTTGAGGATAAAGCTTCTATTATCCTTGTGGCTCGGTCAGCATCCACTGTCATCATTGTTCCTCCTGCTGCTGCATCTAAAATCATTTTAGTGTCAGCCCTTAAACCACTGTAAAAAATATTAAGTTGTGCAATATCTTCAAGTCCATGGTTTGGGCATTTTCTGAGCAGTGATTTAAAGCGTTCCCATGCCTCACAAAAAGGTTCATCTTGGCCTTGTCTAAATGTTGTAATATCTGATTTGGCCTTGATGAATCTAGATGGAGGAAAGAACCTTTGTAGAAATTTTTCTTCAACTATGTTCCAGCTATTTAAACTTTGATTTGGATGAGATTGTAACCACTCCTTTGCTTTTCCTGCTAAAGAGAAAGGAAATAGTCTTAAATATGCAGCATCAATAATATCTTGGTCAAATCCCATGGTTCCAACCAATTCATAGAATGTGGCCAAGTGAGTGTACGGATCTTCACTGGACATTCCATGGAATTGATGTGAACTAATCAAACTCAAAAATGCTAGTTTCATTTCTAGTGCTCTGACAGTGTTTGGAATTGCAATGCTTGAGAAATGTCTTGGCCCTTGCTGTAAAGCATAGTTTCCAAGTGTTCTCCTTGGTGGGTTTTGATTATTGCTGTTGTCATCCATTGTACCAGAGGAAGTTTGTCCTTCTTGAAAGTTCTGCTTTGCTTTCTTGATTTTCTTGAGGAACCTGTCTATCTCAGGATCAAATGCAAGTTGTTCTTTTGTACCCTGTCCTCTCAAGATCATAAATCAAGAATTCAAAGTAGCAAGGTTAAAAAAAAATAAAAAACAAATTATAAACAAGTTTATTTACACTGTCTTGTCAATTCAATGCTAGAATATTCAAACTTAAATCACCTCCCCGGCAACGGCGCCAAAACTTGATGAGTGTTTGGTTCTATTGAGTTTGTTGAAAGAGGATCAAGTTTGTATAATATGAACTCAATGAAATGGATGTGCCAAGTTTAAACACAGAAGTTGTAATATAGTATAGTTGTCGTTCCACTGAGGAGGTGCTAGAATGAAGATCTTAGTTTGAATTGATTAGGGAGAAAGTTTCAGTTTTGATTTGTTGTGAATGTTGCTGAATGAAAAACAGTAAGTAACAAAATAACAGAGGATAGCACTTTGCAAAATATAGCAGTAAATGATGTTGGAAAAATCAGTTTTGTAAAACAGGGATTGGCTTCATCACATCTTCACCTCTGTAAGCTGCATAAGTTTCCATATAAGTAAATCGAAAAGATAAGTTCTACGTCACAATCAAAGTCATTTGCATCGATCCCTCGACTACAAAATTCATGAGAATGATTTCCAAACCGCTGATCCCTCAGTCACTTTGGAAACCATTCCAGCATTATCGATCGATTGTTTTGACGTTTGTTGCGTTAGACGCCATCCCTGGCTACCTACTCACAACAAGCATTTCTTTCAGGGTCTGCTTTCAAAAGTCACTTCCCAGCATACTCAAGAAAACTTAGAACAAGAAAATAGTGATCAAGTACTTTCAGGCATTAAACGCAGAAGGAAATACAGAAACTTTATCAAATCTCATTACTCAATGAAAACTTACGACAGCATTACTTCAGTGTTGAATGGATTACAGCCAATCCCATAAGGGAGATTAGTTACTCATGCCTTGCATTTTCACCATCAAAGAAATGAATGCAGAAAATGGAAAGTGTGAAATAAAAAATACAGAGGATGAAATGATGTATCAGATGATAGGAGATTGATTATGATGTTGTTTGCAGCTTGATTTATAGGAGTTTAGGTTCAGCTTCTCTTGCCCACTTGCGTAGAACCCATGCAGTATCTTTCAGAGACTGGTGGAAACAGAAGAAAGTGGATGAGTTTGCATCGCATTGTTGGTGAATAAAGAATTAAGAAACCCATGCTGTCTGAGTCACGCTTGAGCTTGATGGTCGCGCTTAAGCGTGAAGGGTTCTGATGCTTACTGATGGTCGCACGCTCAAGCTGAAATAACCACGCTCAAGCGAGACCTTAATATCCATTCCTCACGCTCAAGCGTGTAAAGCCTACGCTCAAGCGCCCTTCATGTGCCTAGTCACGCTCAAGCTTCCTTTAGTCACGCTCAAGCGTGCCTCATGCGCAGAGTCACGCTCACGCTCACGCTTGATCCTTTTCAGCCGCGCTCAAGCGCTCTTGTGTTCACGCTCGAGCGTCCCCTTCTCACGCTCAAGCGTGGGTAAGTCTGATGCTGCTTGTTGTCCTTCAATCCACGCTCAGGGTCACGCTTGCTCCTCGCTTGGGCGCTTTAGGGCTCACACTCAAGCGACGCGTTCTCCCGCTTGAGCGTGAGAGGGTCCTGAAGCTTTTCTGTTTTCTTTAGTCCTTCAACAAGGTTGCGCTCAAGCGTGCTCGAGGTTACCCTTAAGCGTGGGGTTCTGATGATGCTGAATCCTCTTGAATTTCTTTCAAGCTTTTGGAACCTGTCTTCAATATTTTTCAGAGCAAGCTTATTTACTTAACACATTATTATTTATAATAAAAATCATGCTCAATTTTATCAATCTAGTTAAGTATTTCAGGAAATGGATCCAATTGAGTCATGAATTTAATCACAAAATAAGCACTTATCAAGCCTATGTTGCAACATAAAAATTAATAACAGTGGATCGGATCTGACGGAAAATTAATGTGTGCG
Source organism: Clitoria ternatea (assembly GCA_037962975.1). Classification (NCBI taxonomy): domain Eukaryota; kingdom Viridiplantae; phylum Streptophyta; class Magnoliopsida; order Fabales; family Fabaceae; genus Clitoria; species Clitoria ternatea. The sequence goes on from CM075671.1 coordinate 187,529,181, forward strand.
TACTTAAAATTGTTGATGAACTCAATATGGATATATGCGCATGTATGGGAAAAATCTATATGATCAAAATGGTTGTGTATTATTGCTTAATATGGCTGTGTATGTTGAATGAATTTCGAGTGAATGATACAGAGTGTAAATATATGAAATGACAGTGTGTGTGATAGTTTGATTGAAATATAATAATGTATAGTAGGAACTTGAGGATTTCCTAGTTGTTAACTGTTATTTTAAATGTAAAAGCTCACCCCTATTGTGGCCATATTTCAGTGGATGTTGCTCGGAATGAGGAGTGATGGCAAAGCACCAGTTTATGGATGTGCATTGTACAGTGGATGTATATATATACTGTATAAATGATTTTGTATAGCCTTGGCCGGCTCTTAGTTCAACACTTTGCTTTAAATATATAGGATTTGAACTCTCTCGGTAATGAGAGTAGAATTAAATATATATTTTCTTATATATATAATGTTATGTGTTTTATTTTTATTTCAGTAAGTAATGATGTAGGCAAATGTACCAATGTTTACGCTGATGTTTTACCGAATGAATAATGCTTGCGTGATACCGAGTAAGGGAGAGCTAAGGTAAATTCGAGTAAAGTGAGTATTTAGACACTTTTCCGAATAATTAAGTGTTGGGCCAATTCCGAGTGAATCACACCTTTTAAGAATTATCCCCTTAGGAGAAATATTCGAAGAGCGTTATGTGTAAGGACCCCTTTAATATGCCTATCATGAGTGTGTAAGGCTATAATATTCCGAGTAAGCAAGGTCATACAATTCTGAGTGGAAACTGACTTAAGAACTTCCGGGTAAGAACTTATTAGGACTTCCCCGAGTGGAAGGGAACTAGAGTATTTCCGAGTGAACGAAGCCTTAGAATCCTTAGGCAAGACATTAACTTAGTGAGGAGTCTTCGGGGTGAAAAGGATTACGTATACCGAGTGAAAACTATGTGAGATATATCCGAGTGTGATTCGTCCGAGTGAAATAGCCGATAGATTTCCGAGTGGATCACATGTATGAACTATACGGATAAAAATAAGGAAATAATTATGGGCTTCCGAAGGAGGCTTGTATGTTGGGGTTGTTTCCTGAGTGAATGGAACCCCTGATTCCGAGTGATTGAATGCCGAGTGTGGTTTCTCACTTCAGCGAATGAGGTATTCGCTCCAGCGAGTGTGAAGAAATGGAAGGGTTTTTGGGTTGCCTCGCTCAAGCGGTGTTGGATCTCACTTGAGCGAGTAAACGTTTTGTGGGCTCGCTTGAGCGCTACTGTGTCTTCCGCTGGGCTTACTTGTGCATGGTTTTCTACTCCCTCCTGGCCCAATTATTTATCTTTCCCTAACAGCCTTGTGCGTGTGGAATCCGATCGGTTTTTGGGAAAAATTTTCCCTGTTTTGGGTTTTATTTATTTATTAAATTAGGTTGTTTTATAGCATACAACAAGATATTTGATGATCATGAGCAATATATCATAAGAATCCTAAATCATGCAAAAGAAATAAAATAAAACAAACAAACAAAAAAAAATTATTTTTATTTTTTTCAATTTATACACAAAAAAAATTAATCTAAAACAAGAGTTTTTCCTAAAGATCGTTGATCCCCGGCTGCGGTGCCAAAATTTGACGTAGATATTTTTATAGTCGTGGTTCCGTCAAATTAGTACATTAAAATTAATTAATGTAGTACTAGGGTGTCAACCTAGGTCGTTCTCTCAAGGATCAACATAAAAATTTAGGAAAAATCAAGTTTAAAATTAATTTTTACAAACAGAATTTTAACAAACATACAAATACAATTGGGGGGAGGGGGTTTGATTGATTTTGTTGTCACAATTAAAATTAAAACAAAGTAAATATAGGATTTAAAACAATAAATAACAAGCGATTGATTTTCTTGGAGTATTATAAATAAATTTATCCTTGGTTCACTAAAGATAATTTGTATACTTTCATTACTGTTAATTTCTTAGCTCAATTTGAATTAATCAACTAAGCGTCTTTTTCAATTCATAATTCCTTTACTTTCATTTAAAAATGAATATTTTAATCAAGCATCCTAATTAAGCAAAAGGAGTCAAGATCGTAAAATCTAGGAATTATTGAGCATATGTAAAAACATCGCCTACATACATAATCTATTCTCATATTATGGAATTAAGCAAACTATAATTATTAAAAGTGATTATGAAAATATTCATTAAGCATGCATATTTCCTTAATCCATTCTAATTTAAAATCTTATTTTATTCCATTTGAATAATTAAACTGATTAAGCATATAAATTTAATTAAACAGAATGGAATTAAATAAGCAAAGTAAGATTATGAAGAAATAACAATAATAAAAACATACTATATTAAAAATAATGACCTCAAAATTACATTACAATATTCTCCAAGAAAATCAATCTAGGGGTTTTAGCCCTCCATAATTAAAACGAACTGAAAATAAAAAGAACCTAACCCGGAAATGAAGAACTGACTAAAGAAGAAATAGAAACAAAGAAGAGGAAGAGGAAGAACGAATGGTTTCTGAAGGAATTGATGTCTTGATCCCCTGTTGAAACCTTTTCATGGTGCCTATTTATAGGAATCCAAAAGCAAGCCAATGCCATAAACAATTGTAATGGAGGGTGCACTCTTCAATTAACAAGTCCATTGTGCTCCATTATCAACTTCAGTGCTCTATTATCAGTGTTTAGTGCCTTGCCCACCATCCAGAAGCTCAAAAACGTTATCCTAGGCTAATAATTCACTCATGAATTGATTCAAAAGTGAAATGAATCGATTCATGCTTTCCAAATGGAATTCTGGCCTAAAAATTAACGTATGAATCGATTCAGTGGTGGGAAGAATCGATTCAACCATTCCAAATCTGAATGAATCGATTCAAAATGATGGTGAATCGATTCAAGCTTCAAAAATTCACATCCTGGGTGCATTAAACCGTGTGAATCGATTCAGGTGGGGGATGAATCGATTCATCCACCTGATTTTCCATTCTTTGTGTATTTTTCCACCCTTTTTGAGATCCTTTGGCATATTCCTTGGTTCCTTTGACCCCCTTAGGCACTTTGATCTTCATTTTAAAATCAAATATTAAATAAAGCTCAAATGATGAAAATATGTTAAAATGCAATATATTACACACTAAGTGATGGCAAATTATACACATTTAAAGTGAAGAATTAAAGATAAATCATGCATCATCAAGTATAAGCTCTCAACCCATAATATCCACATGCAAGGGTGGCTTTAATTATTTAGTAAACATACAGATACCAAGCAAGGGGAATAATTATACATAACATACCTTAGAATGACCATACAACACTCTAAATACATAAGGAACAAGGAATACCAGCAGGTTTAGTTAAACAATTATGGTATGCTATGAATGTGTTAGGTTTAGTTATTACTCATCTTAATTTAATACCAATATGTAATGGGGATTAACTTCCACTGATCAATCTCATAAATCATTAACCATGTGCACAATAATCCCACCTTATTCTCCTTACCTAACTAGAGCCATCGGAGCTCTCCTTATTTTTGTTTTCACAAATGGGTAAGGACATGTAGTCGTATCATCATAATGGGCAATCATATCTCTCCAGAACAGGCACTGCACGTCCTGGCAACATTCACTGTGAGTCAGAGTATACTTGATTTGCCACGGGCTATCCGGTCTCAGGCACGAATCCGAACCATTAGACGCCCACTCTAGTATACTCCCAAGACCTCCCGCAGGGTCGAAACGCTAACTGTTCCCCAGTGTACCCATCACTGTATGCTCTAGGGGATCACTCCAACATCCCTTCTTAACTCTAAATGTAACATTTTATATGCTCGTTGTTATATCACTAGGGTGAACGAGTACTAGATGGAACTTTACACGCTCACCGTATTTATCCTTAAAGCGTGTAAAGTATTTATAATAAAATCCTTTCGTGTGATAGCCAATAAGGACCAAGGCCCAAATACTACCCAAATCTTTTTTGTTTAAGGCATCGAGGTTGTTTCCTAAGTAAATCTGATAAGAAAATCTTCTAGAGTTAAAATAACCAATTTATTTTTCAAATCTATAAAGATATCTAAGAATAATTTGTTTAATAATCTTTTAGGGAATGAAATTTTCTAACTTATTTTGTTTCTTTATTCAAAAGTACGATCTTAAAATTAGATATCATTTTAAGAGAAAAATAAGGAGAAAATATATTTCTTATGATTTTTCAATTCTTTACCAATGTCGTTTCATCGTATCGACTTACAACGAACAAATTAAATTAGTTTTAACTTTAAAATTTGCATAATTCCTTGGATAAAACATTTCATCATTTTAAGATATTTCTCCTAGTTCTACATTGAAAATAAAAGCAATCCTCTCTTTTCCTAAATTAAGGATACAAAGTGATTGGTTTTCGTCGTTTATCAAAACTTTATTTTTGTCATATTTTATCAAAAAAACTCCAAATCGAGTGATTCCAAAGCCAAAAGTATTTAACATTAAATATACTAATTAAATATAGTAAAGTTAAATACTAATTCTACCTAGAAACAGCCCCTACATGAAAAGGTTACAAGGTGCCAAAGTTCTTCATCTTAACGTTCATAAAAACGCGTTTAAGGACAAATCACACATCAGAAATTCTCAAAACCAATTTTACTCAATTGGGTATTTTTATCATGCTCAAAATTCATCTCTCATACCGTCAAATATAACCCCAAATCATTTTTTCCAAATTCCTTAATTTGCTCACGAAAATACGTTTTGTACCATTTTTAGCTCGTCGTTCGTGTCTAAACTCGGGTCCCTTTTAATTCTTTCATTAATCATCACATCCACAAATTTTTCTTTTCAATCAAATATAGTACTAAACACAAAAGAATACAGCAACTCCAACATCTCATAATTCACCAAGAAATAAGTTGAAAACGTTCTATAAATTACTTTTTGAGTTTTAAGCATATTGCGTAATAATCACCATAAATATAAGCCACTTATTTCCTTTAATTATTAAAGTTCCAATATTTAATATATGTCCAAAAACTAATTTTCAACACAAATAATTCAGAGATTTGATCATGCAACCCATTTCTAAGCGCTAAATCATTTTAGGCAAATTTATACGTTATGATCTCTTTTAATATTAAATCTTTTACCTAACTATAATTATTTGCCAGCAGCAGAAGTTAATTATTTTACCCATCAAAACTTATTTTAAAACATGTTAGATCTTTGAAAAAAAATCTCAACCCATCAAAACTTATTTTAACACAATATTTGCCAATTATTATAACATGCATGCACTGCAAAACATTTTTTGTAGCAACACAAGTAATCACGTTAGTAACTTTAAGTTATAATCTCTATAAGATCAAGGAATTTAATTAAATCATGGTACAACCATGGTACTACCTAAAGATCATAATTTTCCAAAGAAATTTTCAAGATTCAAACCATGAAAACAAAGATCTTTAAGGAGGTACCAAGGTATAAATGCTAAGGGACATTTATACCTCACCATGCATGTGTTATTTTATGAATTTAAACAAGCTAAATACTCCCCCTTTACCACAAGAAATTCACCCTTTAAGAAAAAATGGCAAGGGTTCCAAGGCTTGCTCTTAGATCTTCATGGTTTGCGTCTTCAAGGAGGAGAAAAATGGACACTTGGGAGGTGGTGGATCAACGTGAATAGAATGGTGAAAAGAGGAAGAAAAATGTTGCTGTTGGGAAAAACTCAAGAAGAAGGTGTAGTGTTTAGAAGTGGTGTCTTGGTATATGGAAGCTAAGAAAGGATGAAGGAGTGGCTTATGTTGAGTGATGATGTAAAGGAAGTACGAGAAAAGGAAGAAGTATGTTGCTGGAATAATATTTCCTAAGTTGGAGAAATAAAGAAACAAAGAGAACAATGCATAGTTTTGTCAAAGTACCACTTTTGCATGGAACTCCTTGTTGGCCAAGGAGTTTCCACGGCCAAGGAAGGGAGGGGGTAGGTGTCTTATTTAGCTTATAGAGTGGTGGAGAAGGACCTTTCATGGCCAAGGCAAGTGGTAAGGTGGTGGTGTAACATGATTGGTTAATTTTTCATGCAAATCTGATGTGTCAAGTGCAGATACAACATCGTGTTCATGAATTTAAGGCTTGCTTCGGGCCAAATTTGAAAAAGGCCCCAACATAAAAGTTTTAGATCTTTTCCTTATCTTTAATTTAGTATATGGAACAAAAATTTTCATTAAAAAATGAGGGAGTTATGGCCCAAATATGAAAGTTGTGTAGGGTTGTGACGAAATTCTTGTTTCTTGCAAAGATTAATTTTATGAGCAAAATTGGTAGGGAATTGGGCTTTGTGTCCTTCATCAAAGTTGTAGTAAATTGAGTTAAGAAGAAGTTTGCGAAAGAATCGTTCAATTTTATGGTAATAATAGGGAGAAACGAGAAAAATACAAAACATAGTGCAAGATGTCACTAGAAAAACTTGAATCAGTGAAGTATTTTAAATTTTAGGATTTATAAGATAAGAATTGTCTCTTATGGTCAACATTAAAGTTGTAGATAATTTTGATATAAAGATTTTAGACAAGAACAACTCGAATCCAATAACGGGAGAGGAAATTACACCCAAAATACTTACAGATGCGCATTTTGGCCTACCCGGTTAACTTAGAATCAAAGCCTTTGGGCTTGGGTGATTGAAAACGGGCATCGGGCCCTTCATAAAAATCATTATGAGTATTAGGCCGAAATAAGGGATGTATGGGGATATAAATTAATTGATTCAAATCCCTCAGATAATTTCTTGGCCTAGATCAGGGGAGTTACACAGTTTAAATGACTTAAACGATAATATTTAAGTATTTCCACTAAATTACTAGTACTATAATTAATAAGGCTATGTTATTATGAGTATTATTAAACATACTTAATATTACTATTTTAGTCATTACCATCACTTATCCAATTTAATAAAAATACTCTTCCTTAGTTCATGAAACCTTTCTAAAACACTAATCAGTCATCACACCACAAGTCAGTCGTAGCCCAGTCATCAGTACACATAGAATTATCATGAAATCAAAACAATTGGCCTTAAGGACCTAATGTACAAAACGAGGGCTATTACAAGTGTATACTCAGTGGGCTAGCAATAAGGTAAACCCAATTGACCAAGCGATAGTAAGAATCCTCAACTCTGGAAACCATATATAATGTAAGATATATATATATATATATAGTTTATTAAATAATAGAAAATGGATGATTATGCCTATAATGGAGTTTGTATACCCCGTTCTGTTAAGAGTACAATTACTCAGCGTTTATGAATGGCTATGTAATTTTTTTTTCTTGCTTCCAATGATCTGCCATCGTTTTACTTGTATAAAAAAAAATTCACTTTTTCTAAAAAACTTGTGACCCTTTAGTTGAGTAGGATAAACCAACAAAAAGGTTTGTCCTAGTTAATTAAGGGTGTTATAAATTCTTATAACCGCTAAGAAGCATAGGGATATAGCCCTAAACAAGGAGACATACATGAGCAAGCAATGGCTAAGAAACCATAAAAATTTTAGCATTCTCGTAGTGTGTTCCATGGCCTGGTTATGGTTCTTGCCACTGGTCATGGATTACACTGCTAGAAATGGGAAAAACAAGGCAAGATTTGGTACTCTAGTAATGGGTTCCATGGTCTGGCTGTTGGTAACTAATATCGTTCCAATGGGAATTGAGTTGAGTACCACAATCCAGGGGAATCACTAGCTAAATCTTTAAAATTTGGTAACGCATTTATTTTTAGTTGTCTAAATTTAAATGTATTTTTTGTCTTTTCAATATGATTGAACAACAATTAAAACAATGATAATAATGGAATGAGTTAACAACAATATACCAATAGGTTAGAATTGACATCAGCATACAATTTCACTTAAATCCATGTGAATGTTTCATTAGACTCAGCTAAAGAAGTGTTCAAGTCTTCACAGGTGACTAACTCATAATCCTTTAGGTGATTAATACTAATTTAGCACAGATTAATCCTAATCCCTTAGGTGTAAAAATTACAAGAACACTAGTTATTCACCTAATTCCTTAGGCCCAAAGTAACTAGGTCAAGGAGTCCAAACCTGGAACTCTCACCATGATTCCTCTCTAGTAATTGCCTTTGAATAAGTCTTGGATATTCTAATCTAAGAAGTGTAATCCCACACTTTCCATGTTCAGAACCATCCTCAATTGAATCCTTTAGCTTCAATCACATGAACTCAAGATTCATAGTTGCTTCAACCTATCCCAACCAAGGGATTTAAGAATACATAGTGGGAGAAGAGTGGAAAATAGAGAAATGCTTGATTAGAAGTTGTGATAATTAAGAGAGAGAAAATATATAGAGAGAGAGTAAAAATCTAAAAATGAAGTTCTAAGCTAGAATAATGTGTCTAAGTACAAAGTGCTATAACACTTAAATACTAACTATAAACTACTAACTAACTCTAATAACTAACAATAAATAATTGCTAAATGGTCCCTAAAGAGTTACATATAATTTATCTTAACAAAAATTATAAAATACATGGGTTACCATAGTGTAAAAGTATGGTTCCATCATGCTAGCACGTGTATACATATTGGTGGGCATGGGTATCATGTTGAGTTCATAAAGTTTAATGAATCATTGTCCAACAAGCTAGTATGTGTATGTTGGCATGAGCATTGAAGCGTTGAGGTGCTGGTTAAGGCTGTTGCATAGACGTTAGTGGTGGGTATGAGGTGAGCGTGTATGCGTGGAGGTTCTGGAATTTTCCTAAAAACATACACATGCTGGCATAAGTTGGGCGTGGACTGATCGTAGGCACGCTCAGTCTCTGGATGTCCCTGAATCTTGAGTGAAGTCCAATTTGAGCTTACTTGGTAAACGTATCAACATGTGGGAACCTGATGCTATATGATGGTCAATGTGAAAGACAAGCATGGTCTTTGTGTGTGAGCGCTGACTTTCTGGATTTGCATAAGACTAATGCAGCTTAGCCAGTGTAGCCTAAAGCTGGCCAGTGAAGGCACGCGTGGCTTGGGAATGGCTTTAAAGCTTCACTTGGCTCTCCTGAGCATTCTCCAGCTGAGTGCATGCCTAGTAGCGTGCTCACGCGTAACTTGGTTGGTTCCCTTGGTCTCATAAGCGTGACTAGTGTTTAGCGTGGCCTACGCTCCCTTTACACCTGGAACCTACGCATGAAACAGAAACCCAACGTATCAACGTTGGACGTAAGTGTGGTCATGCTCGGGGTATAAATATGTAAAAATTAACTTAAAAATATTAAAATATTTTATTGTTTACCTGAATGACTAAAAAAATAATTATTATATTGATACTAAATAAATTATTTTAAGGTTAAAATCACTTAAATAATACTTAATTAAATACTAAATAAATAAGTCTTTTCAAGACTTATCATATCCCTAAACTTAGACTTTCTTGTCCTCAAGCAATAACTAAAGAATTAAGTCTAACCAATACATTAAAGCACTTGATCACTCATTATCCATACACAAACCATAATTATAGCACATGCTTAATACATTTTTTGTTAATCCATACAAGTCTGAATTGCAATACTTCTTTGTATGAGAGAAATGATAGTCATATAATCTCACAAGTCAAGTGTTTCTCTCTACACTCAGCGTATAAAGGTTCAATTAAGCACCCATACTTCCAATTTTGTCAAATCAACATAGGTTTGCAATAATTCTAAGCATTATACACATGCATGCACACATATAGATTAGCAAGGACTTTTTAGGCTTGTAATGGGGCTAGGCTACAGGTTTCATTTTGGTTTTTCTAGTCAATATAAGGTCATGGATGTAATCACTGAGGTTGTCTTGCCTTGACCCCAACTTTTCTCTTTTCCTTTTTTTTTAAATACATTTTTCAGAGAAAAGAGGTCATTTAAGATTTTGGTGCTTCATTTCTTTTTTTTTTAGAGCTTTGCTCTTCTTATAATTTCTTGTCCTTTGGACTTTGCTTATTTTTCTTCTTTTTCTTGCACCCATTGGCATTTGACCTTTCTCTTCCTAAAATTTTTTTAAATTCCCCATTTTTCAAAACATACACTTCCGCTTTTTTAGAGTGTGCTTATTGTGTATTATGGACATACTTTTCCATCCCCAAACTTAAATGTTGTTAGTCCCTAACAACTCATCAAAACAAGACAAGCCTTCAATGATACATCAAAGTTCAGAATCATGGTTTTTTTCTCATAAATTCTAGCTTGTAATGTCAAGACATAAGTTACGGAATAAATTACACCCAGGTTCAAAGATTAAGGTCAATGGATAATTAAATAGGATGGCTTATTTGGCCCTGGATAAATAATAAAAACATGGCCTTCATCATATTCATAAAGTAACATATAGATGCATAAGTAAGACTTAAAGCAAATTCTGTCTTACCAACACTATGCAAGCACAATCAACAAGAAAGAAAAATCAAAGCTCACATTTGCAGGGCATATCAACCAATCACATCCTCAAACTTAGAATGATTGCATGTGTTTAGATTGTTATCCTAGGTATATCATGCATACACTAGCAATTAAGCATGACAATCATAACAAGGTGTTTCACTTGCAACTAATATGTTGGCAAACACAATCATCCAATTTATGCATGAAGCAAGAAACTAGGCATTGAGATGTAAAAAGTTTCACAGCCTTATTTATCATGATTATATATGTAAATATTTATGGTTTTTATATTTTTTTAGATTTAAGTATAAGAAAAAGGGATAAGAAAACTTAACTTTCAAGCCTATGCAAAAATGGTGGATGAAGCTGTGTTATATATAAGAGAAATGAAAGTAAAACGAGTACAAAATAGAAATGATGACACAAAATGGAAATGGACAGGAAATCAAAATAATTGAAATGGAAATACAACAAAAGGGGAAATGAGAAATAACAATAAAGGTCCTAGCTACTCGGCAGTCTCCTTCTCATCCTCATTGCCTTTCTCTTCAGCTTTAGCCTCTGCCATAGGGTAGTCTTTCTAGTGGGATGCTCCAACATCTTTGGGTTGCTCCATGGAACGGATGGTGAATCTTATTGTTGCAAGTCATCAGTCCTTATCAGTAGGGACCCCCATTTTAGCAGTGGTGTTCAAATTCATGGTGGTTGCCATCTTCCTTAGAAGTGCATCGTGGTTCATAGCTTCAACTCATTCATGACATTGGTGAGGGTTGGCTTTGATGGTTTGTATGGTTAACACCTTACCAGCCTAGGCTCTTTCACCAGAGCATAGTCAATATGGTCTCGGACCCATAGATTGTCCAAGGACCGTTCAACCTTCACCTTCAAATAACCATACTCATGTATTTTAACTTTTTGTTTCCTTGCAAACAAGGAAATAATAGAGCTACAAGGTAGTTTGACATTTTTATACCCAGCCTTTACTATCTCCAAAAGGATTAGTTCACCAAGGTCCACATATAAATCTTCCATCAAGCAATAGATCAATACCATTTTCCTCACCATAACTTTAGTAGAATGGGCCATTGGTTGCAGTGAAGACAATAGGTATTGACACCATATTATAGGCACATTAAGCAAAGTATTTTTTTGAACAAATTTTAGGACACCACTTACAATTATTTCATATTGGGTTCCCTCTTGACAACATACCTCCAAGACTCTCTTCACTATCTTGTGGTTGTCCGAATAAGTAAAATTAGTCAGAATCTTTGTGTACTCACACTTGACCCGTTCAACAGTTCGCAACTTCAATGACTTGCGAATTACTTCTGTATAAAGTAAAGTTAATTGTCCCTTTACATTGAAAGAATAAGGATACTCATCTTGGGACTCTTCAAAAGTGTTGGCTGAAAGTTGGCGTAGAACTCCCTAGTGAGCTCTTGGTACCCTTGACCAAGAATCTTCTTAAAATATTATCATCCTTTCAATATCATTACCGCTCTAATATCAGGACGAGGACAATCTTCCTATTGCAATAACATTTCCTTGTCCCAAATGACCCCTCGTTGTTTGTACTGATTTTTAAAATCTTGTTCCACTTTTAGGTCATGAAACCTTCTCAAGTTATAATCCTAGGCATGCTTAGAGTGTTTCTCTTTCTCCTTCTTGCTCTTTTTGGGAGGAGGAGAAGTGGGTGTACTTATAGTAACCTCCCCCTTGCTCTTGTCCTTCCGTCAAACTCTTTATTTCTCTATAGTAACAACCCCTTTACTTTTTCTTACTCTATTCTTGTTTATACCTTTCTTCTTTGTCCCTTTATTACTTGTGTAATTCTCTTTTTTGTTATATTCTTGATATCTTTGTTATTATATTCTTTCTACATCACTAAGCCTAGCTAGTATGAGAGAAATGTTCTAGGTTTTACTCCACCATGAAGCACATGTAAGCATGCTCACCAGCATAAGCTTACGTTGGAAATAATAGCTTCTGAACATGGAAGACATTGGTTGAACGTGAGCATTCCAGCTAGTGTAAGGGGAAGATTGTAGGATCCCACTTAAAGGATGAACACGCGCATACCTATGCTGGGCAGTGTAACCTTACACTGGACTTGACACCATTAGAGGCACTCAAACAGAGGCTAGGCGTACTTATACTCCATAGGGTGCTCCTATGTTGGACTATTGAGGAAACAGGTGCCATCAATAAGTGTCGGGCATGCCTACACCCATCGTCACCATACGCATGCTCACTTACTAACTTCTAGGACCATGTGCCAAGGTAGCCAACGTATTCCCATGCTACACTCATCCTTTATCTGTAAGCAGCCTATGGGCTAAAAAGATAATAGGTATGATTTTATACAGGTAATGATCAAGGTTGAGGCCATTATGTTATATAAGTAATGCATTTGTATGTGAAAATATTAAATTAGGTCAATGAGACCTAATAAAATAAAACAACAACAACAACAACAATATATGGATGGGGTTTTAGGTATGAGTAAAGGACCCTATTGATAGTCATATCCTATCCCATAATTAATATACCTTTGGGGGAGCTAGTAACATTCATTCAATAAATATAGTGAATTAAGGAAAATCGAGTAAACCCCGTAAACTTGATTTGTACCTCAAATGTTTCCCCCAGTTTGGCCGTACAAATGCCACAAGTATCTGATTTCAACAATTTCAGTCTCTAATGATCCATATTGAAATTTTATACACTTCTCCTGAAGACACCCAACTTCAATTCAGACCCCATTGATTATAGTTCTTGAAAAAGCCCGTTAGACTTTAACCCCGTATTTGACCCGAACGCCTGTCAGTGTTTTAAGTGTAAATTTTACCCAAAATATTGGAATCAGATAATTCTTTTCTTGGTTTACTCCTAATGAAATTCCCTATAATTTTTATGTGGTCATGATTGCCAATTCCAACTAAATCATTACCAGTTTGAGATTCAAGATTTACATATTACGAAAAGTCATTTGTTGTCTAGTTAATTTTTGTATACTTTACAAAAAAATCATATCTCCCTCTACAGATGTCTGATTTGTGTTAATTTTGGTCTCAAAATTCTTGTAACAAAATCCTCTACAATTCTCTTAAAGACTTCAAGAGCTATTTCATATCACAAACGGGCGACAAATGTAATCCTTTCACTGCCTCGTCAATGACACCCTAAACGGAACTAGTTTCTAGTATTTTATACATAACTTTCCCTATTAATGACAAAATTGAGTAATTCTTATCTCTATTGACTCGTTACAAAATTCCCTATAATGCTTAAGAAGACCTCGAAAGTAAATTCCTAAAAGATTCTTTTGAATAATTACCTCTTTTTAGCTATTAAAAATTTAGGGCCTCTAGAGGACCTTTCCTTGGTTTGGGTAGAACATTTACTACGGCTATTAGAATTTCCCATTCTTTAGCTCATTTCAAAGAGCAAACGAAACCCTACAACTTACATGTTCATCACTTTTCCAAATTCTAAAGATAATAATCTCTAAAATATTTATCTCCAAAACTATACCTAAAATTTTTATCGAGTACCGATTAATTGATTAACCGACTAGGTGACCCTTTCCCCTATAAATACCCTTTGGTCCTCTCCCTTTCATTCCATATTTAGACCTTTATCTCTAGAAAGCTCACTCTCTCTTTTCTCTCTTCTCCCTCTCAGATCTGCCACCACCTTGACCTCTCTTCACCACGGCAACCACCACCTTCTAACATTTTTCTTCTCTTCCTCTTCCTTGCATGCACCATGACAACTACCATCACTGAACAACATCCTCTTCTTCTCCTCTAACCCATCACTGAGAGCCACTGCTCCACCTTTATCCTCCACTATAAGCCATCACCACAACTTGCACCACTCACGGCCACCATCTCCTCTTTTTCAAATTTCTTTTCCTTTCCACTTCATAGCAGCAGCACCACCTCAAGGTCATACCCTTGCATGCAGCCACCATTAACCAAGGATAGCCTTGCATGTCCGATCTAGGCAAAGTGATTGATGATCAAAGTTGAGAAACTGAGGATCGAAGTTGACGCCCTTTAAATGAGAAACAAAAGTGTCGTTTCAAGTAAAGGGGAGTTCTCTCTGGTATCTCTGGGGTATTTTCATGCTTCAGGCTAGTAAGGGTCTCCCTTGGACATTTACCCCTTTTTGGTTAGGTTCTAAATATTTACTATTATTATGTTATGTTGAAATTCTTGGTACTTTACTATGAGTGTTAAAATAACTGTAAATATTTTTATACGGACACTTTTTTGACTAAGAAGCCATTCAGATGTCTCACTGAGAAAAGATAAAGCACATTAGGTGCTGACATGGATCCTGGAATAGGTAAGTGCGAAATCATGATATGGAGAACTAAGGGAGGATTAGCATCTTGCCTTTATATGTAAATTTGTTATTGTCGATAAGTCTTGAAAAGACTTATTTATTAGTATTATTCTTAATTATATTTTAATAATTTAAGTATCAATTTAATTATTATTATATTCATTTAGTAATTAATTAGAATTCTTAGTGATTTAGTTAAATAATAAGTAATTTCATTATTTTTAACTAAATTATTAATTATTTATTAATTTCATATATTTAATGAAAAAGGAAAAATTTCAGGTGCTGCTCACCCAGCATACGCACGCTAGGATCCTGTGTGCTCACGCCCAATGTGCAAGTACAACACCAGAAACCACGTGTACCAACGTTTAACCTAGTGTGCCAGCATAGGTACGCCCATGCCCATACCTAGCGTAGGTACCCATGCCCATACCTAGCATAGGTACGCCCAACCCTTGATGTTTTCCTTCAGCTATGCGACACAATGCTAAACTCTTACGATTATGCCTGTAACTCACCAGAGTACCCATGTTGAGAATCAACGTACCTACGCGCACCTACAGCTCACTATCAAGCCTAATTCAAGCAAGCCAGTGTGCTCACGCCTAGAACTAGTGTGCTTACGCCCAAGTCTTGCGTACCTACACCCAATGATTGGTCCACTTAAATTCTGTTTTATTTCCAGATTTATAAATATATATTTTTATTAATTTAAGTTATTTATTTATTTTGTACCTCTTTAATTAATTACATTCTCTGTAATTATTTAATTAGGATTTTTAGTTAAGCCTAGGGAAGCAATATATAGCTTGATTGTAAAAGACCCAACAACTAACTTTCAAATGTAATTTTCATTCTCAGATTTCTCTTATCTCTCTAGATTCTCTCTCTAAATTCTCTCATCCCTAACTCCATTCTCTATATCCATTTTTGTTTCCCTTCCATGAGTGCATAACTCTCTTGGATTAGGATTGAATGGAGCCTCCATATCTCTGAATCTCAAGTGAGGAAATTAAAGTTACATTGGAGTAGGTTTTGAACACAACAATTGTTTATCATTAATCCTAGGATTGGAAAATGTAGGACCATAGACGTCACTAGAGAGGAATCATGGTGAGCAATTCTTATTCATGATTGCTGGCTTAGTGCTTATACCTAAGGGATTAGGATAGTGCTAAGGTTCTCTGTAATTTTACATTAGATTCAATTGAAAACTGATACCTAAGGGATTAGGATTAGTCTAGATTGGATTTGTGGTAATTACCTAAGAGATTAGGAATTATCCATCTATGAAGTTGAATGTTGTTGTATATGTGTCTGACACTGAATGTATATGAATTTATGATTTATGGTGTACTCAGTTTGATTCCAATTTGGTGTTTAGAGTAATTTAATTAGTCACTTAATTCTTCTTATGACACTACTATAAGAAAATTCACAAAAACAGTATAAAATTTAGAAAACTGCAAGACTTTATTGGCTTTGTTATGAGGTTTAGCTAGAGACTTCTTAAGATTGTGTTACTTAACATAATCCCCATGAGAATGATCAAATATTTTACTTTTTAATGATTAGTGCACTTGCCAAGAAATATCATCATCCGATGATAATGCATCAAGTAAATGGCGTCGTTGTCGAGGATTATTGATTAATATCAACAATCCTTAGGAAGCTGCTAGACGGGACCATTTTTTTTAGTTTCTGTAATTTTTGATAGTTGTTAGTGAATTTCATTGTAGGAGTAGGATTTTGTTAAGTGTTGCTTGAATTGTTGTTAGTTGTTAATACTAACCGTTGTAGTAGTTTTGTTTATGTTTAGTTGTTGCATTTATGGTTTTTGTAGTTGTTTTGGAAAGTGAAAAGTTGAAAGTGATGGATCTTGATGACACCTTAGTAGAGTTTATTCAATATTCACAAACATTATGCATGAACCATGTGTAAAAGATACAACCAATTGAGGAAGAACCATCGGAGTTAGAAAGAATTTTAATTCAATTCTTGAAAGTCACTCAAACCGACCTCCAAAATTTTGATAATTCAATCATGAACATTCAAAAGCAAGTGGATTTTATTGTAAAACAATTAGCCGAAGAGCAAAGAAATATAGAGGTTGTACGAAGAGTGGACCAATATGAAGAGCCATGGGATGATTATGTTAGTTTAGATGAAGAAATTACATTTGGAGAAGAAAAAGACTACCTAAGAAATATTTATGACTGAACCTAAACTTGAGGTCGATGTTGAGATGTATAAAACAAAGGAAGAAAAAGAAAATAAGGAAGTTCAGGATTGTTTGATGGAAGAAGAGTCAATTGAAGAATACGAAGAAGAAAGCGATATGGATTATACTTTAGAGTTACAAGATGATAGTATATCTAGTGAGGCATTATTTGATGAATAGAATAAAGAAGATTGGTCTGATGAAAAAGAGAATAATTTGTCATTAGTTGATTCCATTGATGAGTAAAATGTTGAAGAAAGTAAACCTGAAGAAATGACAGAAGAAGCCATTGAGGAGGTTAAAACTCATTCATACGTTGCTGCCGAACAAGAATTGCCAGGAGTAGTACAGGTCTCAACTAAAATGGAAACCCTAACTTGGCAAACTAATTCTGATTTTGAAGTTTTAATAATGCCAAGTGTGGATGCTGATAAAAAACACAGGTTCAATGCACAAGAAGGAGTAAATTCCGACATTGAAAATACAAAAGAAGAAGAAATTCAACCATGGCATGAGGAGCATTTGTTGGTGGTGACTACTACAGCTATGGAAACCACAAGGAAACATGAATCATCAATTTAAGAAGGACATTACTTGTGGCATAAAAAGATGAAGGCTAACATAAAACAAAAAAAGAAAAAGAGTGTAGAAAGGAAAAAAAAAAGAAAAGCTGAAAGAGTTCGAAAAGAAAAATAGAAAGAAAGTTGTGTGGAGCTTGAGACTCAAACACAACAAGGAGAAAGTTGGAGCCAAAAGACCAAAGGTGTATGGTCATTGTAACAGCCCTCATTTTGTGTGTTGGGCCCTCGTGGCCAATTGCATTAATTTCATGAATTAGTAACATGTACTGCTGTCTGGGCTACGACTGATTAACTTGTGTGAGATAATTAAACTGTGCTTTAGAAAATTTTTTGAGTATGAGATGAATATCTCTACTATAAATATGTGAGAAAATGGAGATGATTGAAATAATAAAAATAATAATGTGTCTAATGACATTTGTAATAACAAAGATTTATAAAATAAAACATTAGGTGATTTAATATAAATATCTAAGTATTTATTTTAAGTTATTTAAACTGTGTAACTCCCCCGGTTTTGACCAAGAAGTTTTCTGAGAAACTTAGGTCAATTATTTTTACCCCAAAACATCCCTCATGTCATTCCTAACAACTTTTATGAAGCCCGATACCCAATTTTAAACAACCAAGCCTAAAAACATTGATTTTAAGTTACCCGGGTAAGCCAAAATGCGCATCTGTACATATTTTATGCATAATTTCTTCTCCTAATATTGGCTTTAAGTCATTCATATCCTAAAATATCCGTATCAAATTTATCTACAACTTTTATGTTGACCACAAAGGTCAATTCACATCCCATAAATCCCAGAAATTAAAACACTACACCAATTCACGTTTTTCTAGCAACAGCTTGCACTAGGTGCAGTATTTTGCTCATATCTCTCTCATATGACCATGAAATTGAATGAAACCTTTACCAAAATTTTCTTAACTTAATTATACAGAACTTTGATGAAGAATTGAAAGCCCAAATCCCTACCCATTTGGCCCAAAAAAATAATCTATACAATGGACAAAAATCCCATCACAGCCCTACACCTTTTTTTATTTTGACCATAACTCTCTCAATTCTTGATGGATTGTTTTATGATTTATATCAATTTAAAGAGAAAAAAAGTTATAAAACTTTGATATTCAGACCATTTGCAAAATCGACGCATAAAACATTTAAACCCATAAGAAAGCTGCTGCCCTACACTTGACACCTAAGCTTGCATGCACCATGAGCCAATTGAATTCCTCCACCACTTGGACACTTGTCCCAACCATGCATAACCCTTCACCACATCACTATCAACTACTTATGACACCAGATACTTGCATGAATCTCAAGTGATACTTGCATGAATCTCAAGTGACACTTGCCCCACTCACCTCTTTGACCATGTAAACCCTTTGGCCACCAAGGAAGCCCATGCAAAAAGTGATACTTTGTAAAAACTATGCATTGCTCTCTTTTGTTTCTTATTTCTCTAACTTAGGCATAATTTTCTAGCAACATTTCTCCTCTTTTTATCATGACTCCTTCATCTAAATCATCATCTCGTACCTATCATCATCCATCCTAAATCACTATACCACTCTACAACTTTAACATACCACTTTATGATTATCAAATTTGTTCTTCTCCTCCACCAAAAACAGCAACGCTTCCTCCATCTTTCCACCACCAAAATCAGGTTAAAACACCATCCTCCAAGCCTCCATTTTTCTTCCTTGATGAAGCAATCTATGGTGGCTTAGAAGCAAATTCTTGAAGTCTTTGCCACCTTTCTACTGAAGCATGAATTTTGGAGGTAAGGGGGAGTACTTTGCTTGTTTAAGATCCATAAATTAATACATGCATGGTGAGATATAAGTGTTCCCTTGAAGATCTTAAATTCTTATGATTTAATCTTGAAGATCCTTGGAAAATAAATAAGATCTTTAAGGAGCATCATGGTTGTACCATAGATTTAATTAATTCTTTGAGTTTTACAATTTTAGTGATAAGTTACTAACTTGTGACTTTTATTGCTATAGATTTTTGGTTGTTATAACTCTATGCATGTGATAACTTGTTGAATCTTGTATTGTTTGGCTTAATTGGTGGCTCATGGTGTTAGTTATATTTGAGAAAATATGAGATCTTTAAAAGTGAATTTTATGATAAATAATGAAATAACATTGCTGTTGGAAAAAAATTTTAATAGTTAGTAAACAACTTAAAAATTTTAGATCCTAACGTATAAACTTGAAAAAAATAATTTTGTGGTTGGAATTTGGTAACATGGCTTGATCTTTGAGATTTATGTGATAAAAATAATTTTTATATAAAACTTTAATTCTTGAATTTTTATTAAAAATAAGAACAAGTGATTTTTTTTGTTATAGTAATTAAATAATACGTTTATGACATTAAGAAAGTAAATTACAAGAGTTTTAGAAAATATTTCTTGGTAAATATTTTGTTAGCCCAGGTGGCCTCTAGGAAACTCAAGAGGGGGGGTGAATTGAGTAGTTAGAAACTTTTTCACTAATAAATTTCTCCTCTAAAAACTTAATATGCAATGATATGTGATTTGAATAATAATGCTTAAAACATAAAGAGTTTAAGGGTTAGAGAAATGCAAACAGAGATTTATACTGGTTCGGCCAACCACTGCCTACGTCCAGTCTTCTCAAGACACCCTTGAGGAAATTCACTATAATCAATTCCCTTGATTACACCACAATGGGGACTCACACCCTGATCACTAATGCCTTGGATGCTACACCACACCCAAGCACATCACCATTGGATGCTTCACCACATCCAATAACATCACCCTTGGATGCTACACCACATCCAAGAAGAACCCCCTCAGAGATACACCACTCTGAGTATCAATCTCACTTTTAGAGATAAAGATCTCTTACAAGAAAACTCTCTTCAAGAGTATGATAAACAAATTGAGGAACAAGAAAGAGTAATAACTCTATTAAGAGAATATGGCCATTATTGCTCATAAGAAAAGATTGGAAGTATTTGGTATATCTTGGTGTTATTGGTGTGTTTTTGCAAATGAAATACCCTCCTATTTATAGGAGAGGAAATGCCTTCAAGAGGTGTGAAATTATTGATTAAAATAATTGGAAAGGTACCTCTTGGATAAAATAATATTTTGTGAAAAGTTATAATGTTTCAACATGATTTTTTGCTTTCTGATCACGTTGTAATCGATTACATAAAATAGGTAATCGATTACAGCCTTTTAAAATCAGTTTTAAAACATAACGTTCATATTGTAATCGATTACTTAAACATGGTAATCGATTACATTGCTGAGGTAATTGATTACACTAATGAGGTAATCAATTACACGATGTAATTGATTACACTAATGAGGTAATCAATTACATTCCATCAGAATGTATTCTTATTTTAAAACCTTTTTATATTAATGGCCGTACTTTCTTTTTATAGAGTCTTACTTTAATTATGCCTTGGTCTTGGATCTTCATTCTTGATCTCTGGCATTGGCCTTGTCATTATCAAAATCCTTCATGGTCTTCATTCTCCCCCTTTTTGATGATGACAATATTTCATTGATTTCATGACTCTTTTTGTGCTTGACATGGTATACTAAATCTTCAAGTCTTGCGTCCATGTTGTTAATCATGTCTTGCATATATGTTATTGATATCAAAACCTTAGTTCTTCATTCTCCCCCTTTTTGATATTGACAACAATTCCTGAGAAGAAAAATAAACAGCATGCAAGATACAAGATTTTCTCCCCCTTAATTTTGGTTTAGTTGACAAGGTTTGATTGATTTTTCTCTTATTTTGCTTCTCATATATTAACCAGGTTTGATTGATTTTTCTCTTATTTTGCTTCTCATATATTACTCCCCCTTTGTCAATGGCAAAAAGAATATAAGAGCATAAAGTTTTAGCAGAGAGTGATGCACCTTGTTGTTTGATGTCACTCGTTATTTTGATATTGCTCTTTGTCACTTGTTGATTGATAGATGCTTCAAGAAATGTGTTGACTTTTCTTGTGGGTAAGAGTTAATCCTTAAGTGCCTCCCATCAATGATAATTCCTGCACTATTATAAATATTTGATCTTGGTACCCAAATTTTCTTGGGTCCTTGTGGGTTAGACGTTGACAATATATTCTTAGGAACCCAAATCATTTTTGTCTCAGTATAACCTTTTTTCCTTTTATGGTATGTTGATGTATTGTGACCTTTTCTCAGATAATGAGAGATTTTAACAAATGGGCTAGTTGAGGTCTTTTGTGAAATAAAGGAATTTTTCTGTAACTTTTGCTTTTTGGAAGGATCAGACCCTAGTTTGGCTTTAAAATGACATTTTTGTTTTCCAAGGAGTATATCTAGGTTGTCTCTTCCCATAGTAAATTTAGCTAAAGTATTTTTTAAATCATCAATTTCTTGAGAAAGCTTTTGACATGTAATGCATGATTGATTGCATGTGACCTTAATTTTCAAATCATTTTCTAGGTTTATTTTTTCTAATTTAACTTGTCCTATTTCTTCATGTAACTTTGAAACATTTTCTTCTAGATTTTGATTAATACTTTTAATATTTAAAAATTTCTTAGCAAGTTTTTGATATTCTTCATGAAGTTCTTCAAATGCTTCTTGCAATTCATCAAACGTAGGATTTGAGTCATTTACCTCTTCGGTGTTAGTCATTAGGCACAGATTTGCGTCTTCATGGTCTGATTCCTTGGACGAGCTTAAACCATTTTCATCCCAGGTAATATAAGCTATTCTTTTATTTTTGGGATGCTTTTTCTCTTGCTTGTCAGACTTCTTATTTAGTTTCGGACACTCCATTTTCATATGTCCATATTTTCCGTATTCAAAGCATTTTGGACCTTGGTTAGATTCATCATTTTTGAAGAAATTCTTGAAGTTCGGCTTCCTTTGCCCTTCCTCTTTCTTTAGAAACCTGTTAAATTGTTTAACAAATAATTTAAGGTCATTATAATCATTTATACCTTCTTCATCATCTTCTTCATCATCTTCTTCATCATCTTCTTCATTACTTTCTTTAATGGTTGATGATGATGCTTTTAGAGCAATACTTTTCTTCTTTTTGTTGCTTTCCTCATGTTGATTCAATCTTTCAAGCTCGAGTTCATGCTCTTGTAATTTTCCAAAGAGTGTTGCAAGGGACATGCTTGACAAATCTTTTGATTCTGATATAGCAGTTACTTTTGGTTGCCATTCCCTGTTCAAACATCTTAATACTTTATCAATCAAATCTTCATTTGAAAAGGTTTTTCCTAAGCATACAAGATGATTGATTATATGAGTGAATCTCTTTTGCATGTCTTGTATGCTTTCAGTGTTGTTCATTCTAAATAATTCATATTCCCTAGTTAGGGTATTTATTCTTGATCTCTTAACTTCGCTTGTTCCTTCGTGAGTTACTTCTAAGGTATCCCACATCTCTTTTGCTGTCTTGGAATTAGATATTCTAAAGTATTCGTCCATTCCTAAGGCTGAGGTTATTATATTTTTGGCCTTG
This sequence comes from Clitoria ternatea, assembly GCA_037962975.1. Taxonomy (NCBI): domain Eukaryota; kingdom Viridiplantae; phylum Streptophyta; class Magnoliopsida; order Fabales; family Fabaceae; genus Clitoria; species Clitoria ternatea. The sequence continues at coordinate 187,552,344 of CM075671.1, forward strand.
AGGTTATATTGGACTTTTGTTTTATCCGCACCAGTCCATTCACTTCTTGGTTTAATCATGGTCACTTCTCCAACTACTTTGGTTGGTATGAATGGACCATTTTCAATGGAGTCCCATATGTCTATATCAATAGCTTCTATGAATATTTGCATACGGGTTTTCCAATATTGATATCCTACTCCATTAAATACAGGAGGTCTATGTATGGAGTTTCCCTCAGGAAAGATAGGATTGAAAGAGGCCATGGATCTTCTTGAGGTTGTTAAACCTTTTCCAAGATACGAGCTTTGATACCACTTGTTAGCCCAGGTGGCCTCTAGGAAACTCAAGAGGGGGGGTGAATTGAGTAGTTAGGAACTTTTTCACTAATAAATTTCTCCTCTAAAAACTTAATATGCAATGATATGTGATTTGAATAATAATGCTTAAAACATAAAGAGTTTAAGGGTTAGAGAAATGCAAACAGAGATTTATACTGGTTCGGCCAACCACTGCCTACGTCCAGTCTTCTCAAGACACCCTTGAGGAAATTCACTATAATCAATTCCCTTGATTACACCACAATGGGGACTCACACCCTGATCACTAATGCCTTGGATGCTACACCACACCCAAGCACATCACCATTGGATGCTTCACCACATCCAATAACATCACCCTTGGATGCTACACCACATCCAAGAAGAACCCCCTCAGAGATACACCACTCTGAGTATCAATCTCACTTTTAGAGATAAAGATCTCTTACAAGAAAACTCTCTTCAAGAGTATGATAAACAAATTGAGGAACAAGAAAGAGTAATAACTCTATTAAGAGAATATGGCCATTATTGCTCATAAGAAAAGATTGGAAGTATTTGGTATATCTTGGTGTTATTGGTGTGTTTTTGCAAATGAAATACCCTCCTATTTATAGGAGAGGAAATGCCTTCAAGAGGTGTGAAATTATTGATTAAAATAATTGGAAAGGTACCTCTTGGATAAAATAATATTTTGTGAAAAGTTATAATGTTTCAACATGATTTTTTGCTTTCTGATCACGTTGTAATCGATTACATAAAATAGGTAATCGATTACAGCCTTTTAAAATCAGTTTTAAAACATAACGTTCATATTGTAATCGATTACTTAAACATGGTAATCGATTACATTGTTGAGGTAATTGATTACACTAATGAGGTAATCAATTACACGATGTAATTGATTACACTAATGAGGTAATCAATTACATTCCATCAGAATGTATTCTTATTTTAAAACCTTTTTATATTAATGGCCGTACTTTCTTTTTATAGAGTCTTACTTTAATTATGCCTTGGTCTTGGATCTTCATTCTTGATCTCTGGCATTGGCCTTGTCATTATCAAAATCCTTCATGGTCTTCATATTTGTGATAATTGGTGCTGCTGTATTTTAATGTATTTGAATATTATTTGTGATTATGAAAAAGGTTATGGATGTGGTAAATAATAAAATAATTAAAAAGGGACCCAAGTTTAGGCGCGAACAAAACGTTGAAAATGGTATAAAATGCGTTTTTGTGAGTAAACGGATGAAATTGGAAAAACTGTTTTGGAGAGTTATTTGGTGGTATTAGAAGAGAATTTTGAGCATAAGAAAAATACCCAAGGAAGAAAAATTGGTTGGAAGAAATTTTGACACACGATTTGTGCTTAAAACGCATTTTCACGAACGTTAGAACGAAAAATTTTGGCAGTTAGTAACTTTTCATGTAAGGACTGTTTTCTAGATAGATTTCATTTTTAAATTTTCCATATTTAACTGGTATTTTTAAAGTTAAACACTTTTGGCTTTGGAATCACTCAAATTGGAACTTTCTAAATAAAATACGACAAGAATAAAGTTTTGATAAACGGTAAAAACTAACTACTTTATATCCTTAATTTAGAAAAAGAGAATTTCTTTTTTCCAATATAGGAGTAGGGGAAATGTTTTGTAATGATAAAATGTTTTACCCAAGGTTTTATAAAAAATTTTAGAAAGTCAAAATCAATTTTGATTGTTCGCTGTAAGTCAATACGATGAAACGACATTGGTAAAGAATTGAAAAATTATCAGAAAAATATTTTTGTCCTTATTTTTCTCTTAGAATGTATATCTAACCTTTAGATCATACGTTTGAATAAAAGTACAAAATAAGTTAGAGAATCTTACTCTTTAAGAAATTTAATCAATGAATTATACTTAAAATATCTTTTAGAATTGAAAAATATGTTTTGTCTTTACTTTTCTCTTAAACGTGATATTAAATTTTAAGTTCATATTTTTTTAACAAAGAGACCAAATGATTTAAAGAAATTGTGTGACACCCTCGATTAACTAGGACAAATTCCCACACTGGAACGTCCTACTTAATTAAGGAGTCACTAAAAATAGGACTATTTTTTTGAATGGTGATCATCAGCACACGATATTAAAATAAATATATTATATAGATCGATTCTTTTAAACATAAATGTACTTAAAAGAGTACGAGGCTCACAGGCTCCCAAGAACTACTGTAGAATAAAAGCATAACAGAGATTCTGAGTCTGTAACGATCTCGATGCGAACAGAAATATACGTATATGACGCTTCTAAACTGGCGTCTCCTACTGCAGGTATTCCAAGTCCTGCCCATGCTCGCCTTGTCCTTCAACTGACAATCACAGAAAAGAGAAATAACACACAACAACAAAGGGGTGAGTACAAAGCTCTCAACCCATAACATATACATACAAGGGTGGCTTAATTTTTTAAATTATAGAAAATTTACATACAGCGTACCTTAGCATAGACATATAAAACTTCGCACACACAAATATCAACAACAACCAGAGGGTTAGTCATATAGTAATGGCATGCTACACATATGTTAGATTCAATTACTGTAATTCTTAATTCATTACCAATATGCAATGGGGCCCAACTTCCATTCCTTAATCTCATATAATAACCATGTGCACAATCCGCCACCCTTATCTCCCCTGCCCACCTAGAGTGACCGAAGCTCTCCTCCTTCTGGTTTTCACAAATGGGTAAGGACTCACAGTCCCAATCATCAAAGGCTCAATCACACATATCACATATCACCACAGAACGGGCACTTCATGATCATAGACAATCCCGCCTCTTATTGAAGTACACCAGAGTTTGCTACGAGCTGTCTGGCGACGGGTGCAAATCTGATGCCACTTGGAATTCCTGTCTCCGGTGATACTCCCTAGACTGCCCTCGGGTATCGAGGTGCGGTAGATTCTTTAGTGTACCCATCACTATATACTCTAGGGGATTTATCCAACATCCCTCCTCAACTCCAAATGCAAAATGCCATGTACTTGTCTCAATTACTTAGGGTGGCCCAGAGTCTAGATGGAACCTAACTCATATAGTGTATTTGTCCTTAAAACTTGTAAGTATCTAACCATAAAACTTTCATGTTGTAGGGGCTAAGTCTCGAGATTCCATACTACTAAAATTCTTTTCACTAGAAATATCAAGTTATTTTCTAAATAAATCTTATAAGAAAATTTTCTAGTGTAAAACATTCAATTTATTAGTAATAGGATAAGTATCTAAGTAAAAGGAGTAACATAAATTTCAATTATGTTTCTTATAACTTAATAAAATCTAACATTGCCTTAAGTGTAAGGTATAAAAGTTCCTCTCGATTTTACTAAAGTTGTTTCATCATGTTTACTTATAATAAACCAAATAACTTGATTTTATCTTTCTAAAATTTTTCATAAAATAATAGGTGAAATACTTTCTTATTTATAAGGTAATCCTCCTAGGTTGAGAACATAAGACTCCTCTTTTTTCCAAAGTAAGATTAAAGATAGTACATTTTCGCTTTCTTGGTCCAAAACTTTGTTTTCGTCGTATTTTATCTAGAAAATTCCAATTTGAGTGATTCTAAAGTAAAAAATATTTAACTTTAAAAATACTAATTAAATATAGTAAAATTAAAAAATATATTTAGTCCAGAAAACAGCCCCTACATGAAATTTCACCCATTGCCAAAGTTCGTCATTACAATGTTCATAAAAATGCGTTTTAAGGACAAATCGCGCGTCAAAAATTCTTCCAATCAATTTTTCTTCTTTGGGTATTTTTCTCATGTTCAAAATTCATCTTTCATGCCACAAAATAATCCTCCAAAATAGTTTTACCAATTTCTTTTGTTTGCCCACAAAATACATTTTATACCGTCTCCAACGTTTCGTTTACGCCTAACTAGGGTCCCTTTTTAATTCCTTTATTATTTACCTCATCCATAATATTTTTATAATCACAAATATTTCTCAAATATATGAATATACAACAGCAATAAAAATTCCAAATATTTATCAAGAAATATTTCTAAAACTCATGTAAATCACTTCTTTAATGTCATAAACTTATTATTTAATTATTACAGCTAAAAGTCACTTGCTTTTATTTTTAATAAAAATTCCAGAAATAAAATTTTACATAAAAATTAATTTTTATCTCATAAAATTTCAAGATTGAGGTAATTTTCCAAATTTTAACCACAAAAATTATTTCTTTCAAGTTATACGTTTAGAATCTAAAATTTCTAAGTTGTTCACTAATTATTAAATTTTTCCAGCAGCAACATTAATCCACTCTTTATTATAAAACTCATTTTTAAAGATTTTATGTTCTCTAAAAATATTGCTACACAACAAGCCACCAATCGAACCAATCAACACATAATTAACAATTTATCACATGCATTATAGAGTTACAACCAAAAATCTGCAGCAATAAAATTTAAGTGTTAGTAATCTTCATAAAAATTTTAAAATTCAAAGGATCTAACAAGAATCATGGTGCACCCATAATGCTCCTTAAAGATCTTGATTTTTTTCCAAGGATTTTCAAGATTAAACCATAAAAGTTAGATCTTTAAGGTAGCATTAGGATATAAGTGCTAAGGAACACTTATATCTCACCATGCATGTACTTATTTATGGATTTTAAACAAGTAATGTACCCACTTACCAATAAGATTTTCGTGTTGAAGGGAGAATGGCAAGGCTCCAAAATTTTGCTTCTAGGCCACCATGGTTTGCTTCGTCAAGAGAAGAGAAAAATGGATGTATGGATGGTGGAGATTAACAT